>SMSW01000005.1:0-2903533 GCA_004769165.1 Aspergillus cejpii | reverse complement strand
AACCCTAACCCTAACCCTAAACCTCATTCTATCCTCTCCCTCACTCTATCCTCTCCCCACTCTATCCTCTCCCTCACTCTATCCTCTCCCTTACTATTCCTCACTCTCTCCCTCATATCCTATCCCTCATTCTATCTCTCCCTCACTCTATCCTCTCCCTCACTCTTCCTCTTCCTTCCCCCTTCTTCCTCACTCTATCACTTCTTTCTCGCTCTATCTCTTCTTACCCTCCCTTTCTAACCTCTCTCTTTTCCTTCCTAACCCATCATATCCCTTCCTAATCTAATCTTTCATTCCTTCTCTCCAATCTACTCTTCTTTCTTCTTCATTCTCCCTCTCCTCCTTCATTTATCCTCTTTCTTTCCATTTCTTCTATCCCCTTAACTTCTTCTCCTCTTTCTATCCCTTCCTTTTACTCATTATCTTTACTCACTATCCTACCTTTTCTTAAACTAACTAACCCTTACTCTATCCCTTCCTCTTATCCCCTATTCTATCCCTTCTTTATCCCTCATCCTCTCTCTACTTACTATCTCTATCTTATCTCCCTCATCCCTACCCTTTCTTCTTATACTTATCCTTACTTTTATCTATTTCTTCTTCATCCCTAAACTATCCTTTACTCCTTCTTAACCAACTCTTCTTTCTCTTCTCTTCTCCCTTTCTATTCCCTTCTCCTACTCTAATATCTACTTTCCCTCTACTTTTTATCTCAACTCAATCATCTATCCTATCCCTTCTATCTTCTTTTAATATTCTTCTTCTTTCCCCTCTTTCCCCTCTTTCCTCTTTCCTCTTTTTCCTCTTTCTCCTCTTTCTCTATTATTTCAATTCCTACCTTACTCTTTATCTTATCTTTCTCTTCCTCTATTCTTTCCATCTTCTTCTCATTAATTCTTTTTCACTTACTTTCTCTCTTCCTTCTTATCCTTCTTTATCTTTACCTTCTCTCTTACTCTTCTTACCCTATTTCCACTCTTTCTTTTCTCTTTACCTCTATATTCTAACTAAACTAATTCACCCTTACTCTATCTTATCTAACTAATTCACCCTTACTCTATCTTACCTAAACCACTACCCCCTTACTCTATTCCTTATCTAAATCTACCTCTCTTCTTCTCCTTTTTCCTTTTTTTATTTTAATCTTCTAACCCCTAACTCTTACCCTCTCACTCTATCCTATCCCTCACTCTCTCCCTCACTCTCACTCTCCCTCACTCTCAATCTATCCTCCTATCCCTCACTCTCCTCCCTCTATCCCCCTCTCCCTCTCTCCCTCACTCTATCCTCCTATCCCTCAATACTTACTATTATCACTTCTAAATACTATCCATTCAATAATCCTCTCTACTTTCTCTTCTTCCCCCTATCCTCCCCTACCCTCCCTCCTCTCACTCCCTCACTCTATCCTATCCCTCACTCTTCCCTCTAATCTACTCTTTCTTCTTCATTTTCCCTCCTCCTTCATATTTTCAACTTACCCTCCTATTTCTCTTTTCTTATTTATCCTTCCTCTTCCCTCTTAATCAACCTTCAATCATCTTTCTCTCCAAACTATCCCTCACTCTTTCATTCCATTCCTTCTTTTTTCCAACTATCCTCCCTACCCTCTCTCCCTCTCTTTCTTTCATTTTCTATCTACCCTCTCTCTTACCATTTCACTCCTTCCCTTTTTCCTACTACCTCTTTTAACACTCCCTTCTCCTTCTTCATTACCTCTTATACTATTTCTCAATCCTTACTCTTATATTCCTTTTTTATTCCTACTCTTCCTCTAATCTATTTCTCTTTTTATCTTTTCTCTCCCTTACCATTACCCCTTTCATTACTCCCCACCCTCCCCCCAATCCCCTCCCCCTTTCATCACTCTCCCATCCCATTACTCTCACTCAATCTTTCCTCTCTACTATCATTCTAACTCACCCCTCTCTATTCTTTCTCCTTATCATCCTCTTTCTCTACTTCTTTTACTCACCACTCTCTTCTCCCTCTTTTAACCTCTTTCTCCCTCTCATTTCTTTCTATCACTTTTAACTCATTCCTTCCTCTTCTTCCTTCTCCTCTACTAACCTACCTTTAAATTACTATCCTTCTCCAACACTTCCCTTTAAAATCTCTTCATCTTTCATACTCACTCACTCACTCATACTCTATCCCCCTCTCCCTCACTCTTCCCTCACTCTTCCCTCACTCTTCCCTCACTCTTCCCTCACTCTTCCCTCACTCTTCCCTCACTCTTCCCTCACTCTTCCCTTACTAACTTTTTCTCTTTTATTCCTCATTCCTTAAACTTCAACTCTCTCCCTTACTAACTCCTCATTCCTCAAACTTCAACTCCCTCCCCATTTCAAACTCCACCCCCCTCTAATACTTACTATTATCACTTCTAAATACTATCTATTTAATAATCCTCTCTACTTTCTTTTCTTCCCCCTACCCTCCCTCACTATCACTCTCTCTATTTTCTCTTCCTTTTCCTCTCTCTTACTTTCCCTTACTCTTACCTTCTACTTCTTCTCCCTTAACTACTCCCTACTCTACCTTTCACTTCTTCTCCCTTAACTACTCCCTCACTCTCTTATTATACTTCTTTTTTATTTTTTCTTACTTTTATACTACTCCTCTCTTTTCTTTTTATCCTACTTTTATTTCATATTCTTTTCTTCTTTTCTTATCTTCCTTTTTATCCTACTTTTATTTCTTATTCTTTTTTCTTTTTCTTATCTTCCTTTTTATCCTACTTTTATTTCTTATTCTTTTCTTTTTTCTTATCTTCCTTTTTATCCTACTTTTATTTCTTATTCTTTTCTTCTTTTCTTATCTTCCTTTTATCCTACTTTTATTTCTTATTCTTTTCTTCTTTTCTTATCTTCCTTTTTATTCCTACTCCTTACTCTTATCCTCTCTTTTTTCTTCCTCTTTCTTCCTTTTCATCTCTATCTTTAATCTTATATTCTCTTTTCCTTACTCTAACTCTCCCTCACTCTTATATCCTCTCTCTTTCTCTTATACTTATCTCCCCTTATTTTTACATTACTCTTCTCATTACTTTTATACTACTCCCTCACCCTTATACCACTCCCTCATTCTTATACTACACTCTCACTCTTATCCCTCTCCCTCACTTATATTCACTCCCTTCTTCTTATACTACTCCTCCTCTATTCTTCTATTCTTATACTATACTTCTCTCCCTCACCCTTATACCACTCCCTTCTTCTTATACTACTCCTCCTCTATTCTTCTATTCTTATACTATACTTCTCTCCCTCACCCTTATACCACTCCCTTCTTCTTATACTACTCCTCCTCTATTCTTCTATTCTTATACTATACTTCTCTCCCTCACCCTTATACTCCCACCTTACACTCTTTTAATCCTCTCTTTCTTATTTTTCTATTCTCCTTTTTATCATCTCTCTTATCATTATACTATTCCTTTCTCTCACTCTCATATTCTTTCCCTCCCTCTTATACTATAACCCTCTTCCTAATCTTCTTCTAACCAAATACTATACTTCTCTCTTCTTATACTTCTTCCTTTATTTATCCTATTCTTAATATCCTACCTTTTATATATACTTCTTTTTTATCCTATAATACTTCCTCACTCTTATTTTCTTACCCTCACTCTTACACTCTCCTTCCTTATTCTTATACTCATCTCCCTCACTATACACCCTCTTCTTATTCTTATACTCCTCTCCCTCACTCTACACCCTCTTCCCATTCTTATACTCCTCTCCCTCACTATACACCCTCTTCTTATTCTTCTTCTCTTATCCTATTCTCTTATCCTATACTCCTCCTTTCTCTTACTTCTATACTATTCTCTTACTCTTTATTCTTTTTCTTATCTTTATATTCTCTTTTTTATTATCTCTCTTATTCTTATACTATTACTCTCCAAACCCAAACCTCCTCTCCCTCACCCTTACACTCCCACTTACACTCCTACTTACACTCCCACTTACACTCCCATATTTATCTCCTTTATTCTTTTCTATATCCCTCTCTTTCTTATCCTTTTTACTTTTATACTCCTCTTCTCTTTTACTCTCTTTCCTATTCTTATCCTCCTTTTATCTCTTATTCTATACTCCTCTTTTTATTCTACTTACCCTTTTCTCATATTCTTTTCTTTTACTCTTCTCTATTCTTCTCTTTCTTATTCTTATATTCTCTTCTTTATCTATTCTCTACTTTAATCCTTCCTTTTCTTTTTTTATTTTATACTTCTCATTCTAATTCTTATTCTATACTCCTCTCCCTTACTCTTCTTTTCTTCCTTTATTCTTCTTACCTTTATCATTTTTATTCCTATATTTTTATTCTCTCTCTCTTCCTTATATACTTTACTAATCTTCTTACTCTTTTTATTCTATTCTTTTCTTATATTTATATTCTTACTTCTTTCTATTCTTTTCTTATATTTATATTCTCCTTTCCTATTTCCTACCTCTTCCTTTTTATATATATTTCCTTCTACTCTTATATTATCTTCTTTATATTATTTTTATTCACTATCCCCCACCACTTTTTATTTCCCTATTCTTTCTAATTCCTATCAAATCTCTTATTTTTATCTCTTTCTTTACTCTTATACTATCTTTTTTATTTTATTTTATATTTTCTTTACTTCCTTTCCTCCCTAACTCTCATTTATTATACTTTATATATATATTTCTTCTTTCATACTATACTCTATCTTATCCTCCCTCACCAAATCCTCACTACTACTCTCTCAATCATTTTCTCTCTATCCTCTCCCTCACCATTACTCCATTCTTTCCCCTTTTTTTTCTTCTTTATCATTTCACACACTCACTTTTTCTACTAACCTTCCTTAACACTCCCTATTTCACCTTATAAACCCAACCCCTCTTTCCAATATCATTACTTCTACTCACCTTTAAACTACTCATGCTCTTCTTCCTTATTAATCCTCCTAATCCTTATAATTATCAATTCTTATCTTATTATTTTCTCAACTCTCTTTACATTCTATTTATCTTTTATTTAACTGCTTCTTCCTATCATTCCTCTAACTTCTAAAAACTTACTCTTTCTTATCCCATCTCCCTTAATCTCAAACTTCTATTCCCTCACCTCACACTCCCTTATTAACTTTCTTTTTCCTAAATCACCTTCCTTCATCATCATACCTTTCCCTCTCATTCCTATTTCTAACTTTCCTTCCCCCCATTTCTATTTTAACTATCCTCTCTTCCTTCTCACCACATTCTCCTTTTAATTCTTAATTTCTCTCTATCCTCTTCCTTATTACTCTCTTTATTTCCTTCCTCTTACCTTCTCAACCTTTCTTCCCCCTCCTTCTCCTCTTAAAATACCTCTTCATCACCCTACACTCTCTATTCCATCTCCCTCCATTCATACCCTCTTTCTTACCTCCCACATCTTTTAAACATCTTACTACACTTTCTACTATTATTCCTCGTCACCATTCTCTTCTTGCTCTCTCTCTTCTCTTCTCCTTACTTCTTATTCTCCCTCTTTCTGTTCTTATTCTCTTTTTAAAACCCTCCTTACCTCCTCCCTTGCTTCTCCTTCTTATATTAATCCTCACTCCATCCCTCTTGTCACAATCCAAATATCCCTCACTCACTCCTCCTTCTTATCACCTTTCTTTCTTTCCTCGCTCTTTCTTTCCTCGCTCTTTCTTTCCTCACTCTTTCTTTCCTCACTCTTTCTGTCCTCGCTCTTTCTCTTCATTCTTCTCTTCCTCTTCTCCTTCTCCTCTCTTCTTATTCTTCCTTTCCTCCTCTCTCCCTCTATATTACTTTATCTCAATCCAAATATATATAACCTTATTTCTTCATCCTTAATCCACCCTTTCCTTTCTAATTACTTTCTATCTCCCCTTTATTCTTAACTAACTACTCTACTTTTCTGTTATTAACTACCTCCTCTCCTTCTTTCTGCTTGCTTCTTTTTACTTAATATATGCTATTCACATCGTTATACACAACATTCAATCCCTCTTCTATATATATTCTTCTTCAACTCCTTGTACGCAAATTAATCCCCCTACTTTATATATATAATCTGCTTCAACTCCTTCCTATTACTCTCCTTCTTATTACTTCATCTCACCTTCTCCATGTCTTCTCCCTCTCTTTTATTTCTTTTCTCTTGCTTCATCCTCATCCTCTTTCTACTTTTGTTCATTTTTCCTCAATATATTTCTGATCACATCCCTATACGCAACATTCAATCCCTCTTTATTATATATTGCTGTTCACATCCGTATACATAACATTTAATCCCTCTTCTTTATATATTCTTCTTCAACTTCTGCCTACTACTCTCCTTATCTCACTCTTCATGTCTTCTCTCCTACCTCCCTCTGTTTATTTCTTTCCTCTTAATTCTCTTTCCTCCTGCTCTCTTTCCTCATTACTATTCCCTCTTTACCTCTTCTTCATTCTACTCCTTTCTCACTTTTCATCTTCCTTTAACCTAATCTTCTTACTATTTCCCCTTTTTTACTACTTACTCACCCTTACTCTTCCATTCCCTTCTACTTAATATCCATTATATTCTCTGCTTTACATCTCTTCCTCTTATCACACTTTTTGTCTCATTCACGTCTTCCTCTCTTTTACTATGCTTAACTCTCTTGCCATATATCTTCTTCTATTATATATCTCCCTTTCTCATCATTTTCTTGTTAACCCTCCCTCTTTACCTTCCATTCTCTTATTATCTTACTTATTTCCTAACCTACTTTACTTCTCTCTTTCTTTCTTTCTCTCCCCTCTTCTTCATTCCTCTCCTTCATTTATATTTCCCTTTCTTTTATTCATCTTCATTCCTCCTACATTAAATTTCTTACCTTTCCCTTCTACTTCTCATTTTCTTTTCCCTTTTTACTTCTCTTACTTCCCTCACTTCCCTTTCTTCTTATATATCCTCTTTCCTCCACCCTTTCCCTTTCTCTTCCCTCTTAATCAATCTTTAATCATCTTTCCCCAAACTAACTATCCCTTACTCTATCACTCTTCCTTCTTTCTTACTATCCCGCACTCTTCCCTTCCCATTCTCTCCCTCACTCTTCTTCTTTCTATCTCTTTCTTACCCTCCTTCCTAATTCTTCTCTTCTCTTTTCCTTCCCAACTACATCATATCCCTTCCTAAACCAACCTTTCATTCCTTCTCTCCCTTATAACCCTTCTCTCTAATCTACTCCTCTTTCTTCTTCCTTCTCCCTCCTCCTTCATTTATATTTCCAACTTACCCTCCCATTTCTCTTTTCTTCTTTATTCATCCTCTTTCTTCTTAATTACCACTCTTCCTTTATATATATTCCAACTTTCCTCCCATTTCTCTCTTCCTCTTTCCCCTCAACTTCCTTTCATTTTTACTTCCCTTTCTTCTTCATTTCCATTCCATCTTCTTTCCTCTTAACTTCTTTTCTTCTTTCTTTCTTCTTTACCAATCCTCTCTAACCCTCACTCTTCCCACCTTACTTCCCTTTTTCTCTTCCCTCTTAATCAACCTCAACTAACTATCCCTCACTCTTTCCTTCTTTTCTCTTTCTCTTCAACTATCTTCTCTTTATTCTTCTCTCTATCTCTCTCTTCACCTCCCTTTCCAACTCTTCTCTTCTCCCTTCTCTCTAATCTACTCTTCTTTCTTCTTCATTCCCCCTCTTCCTTCATTTATATATTCCAATTTTCCTCCCATCTTCTTTTCCTCTTTTTTATTCTTTATTCATCCTCTTTCTTCTTCATTTTCATCTAACTATCCCTTACTCTTTCATTTCATTCCTTCTTTTTTCCAACTATCCTCTCTACCATCTCTTCATCTCCCTTTCTACCCCTTCTCTCCCTTCCCAACTTAATCTTTTTCTCTTCATTTTCCCTCTTTCTTCTTCATTTATATTTCTAACCAACCTCCCATTTCCTATTTTCCTCTTTTCTCTTTAACTTCTTTTTTCCTATTTTTACTTTCTAACCCTCTTCATTTCCTTTCTTCTCCTTTCTTCTTTCTCCCTCACTCCTTCCCTTCTCTCTTACTATCCCTCACTCTTTTATTTCCATTCTACTTTTTCTTTTAACCCTTTTCCATTTTCCTATCCCTAACTCTTTCTATATTTACTTTCACTTTTCCAACTTTCCCTCCCATACTACTTCCCTCTTCTATTTTTATACTACTTATCTTTCTTCTTCTTACTCTTACCTTCCTTTTTATTCCTACTCTTTCTCTATCTTTTCTTTCCCTCACTATTACCTCTTTCATTCCTCTCTACTCTCCTTTTTAATCTCTTCCCCTCTTTCCCCAATTTTCTCATCCCTCTCCCTCTCCATTACTCTCCCTCACTTCCTAACCTACTTTACTTCTTTCTTTCTTTCTTTCTCCCCCTCTCTATTTTTTCTCCTTATCATCCTCTTTCTCTACTTCTTTTACTCTCTACTTCTATATTCTCTCTTTTAACCTCTTTCTCCCTCTCATTTCCCCTATCACTCTAACTTAATCCTTCCTCTTCTTTCTTCTCTTCTACTATCCTTCTCCAACACTCCCCTTCATAATTTAACTATCTTTTATCCTCGCTCCCTTACTAACATTTTCTCTTTTATTCCTTAATACTTAACCTTCAACTCCCTCCCTATTTCAAACTCCACCCTTCCTCTCCCCCTCCAATCCTTACTATTATCACTTCTAAATACTATCCAATTCAATAATCCTCTCTACTTTCTTTTCTTCCCCCTACCCTCCCCCTACCCTCTCTCTTACTTTCCCTCACTCTCACCCTTCCACTTCTTCTCCCTCAACTACTCTCTCTCACTCTTATTATACTTCTTTTTTATTTTTTTTCTTACTTTTATACTCCTTATATTTCTTCTTCTTACTCTTATCTTCCTTTTTATTCCTACTTCTTCCTCTTATCCTCTCTTTTTCTTCCTCTTTCTTCCTTTTCATCTCTAATCTTTAATCTTATATTCTCTTTCCCTACTCTTCAACTATACTCCTTTTTCTTATTCTTAAATAATCCTTTTTCTCTTACTCTTATACTATACCCCATTCTATTATTTTTACACTACTATTTTTCTTACTTTTATACCACTCCCTCACCCTTACACTCCCACCCTTACACTCCTCTCTTATTTTCTATCACTCTTACTTCTTCCTTCCTTACTCTAACTCTCCCTCACTCTTATACTACTCTTCTATTTTAATCTTTTTTCTTCTTTTATACTTTATTTTTCTCTTTTTTAATCCTCTCTTTCTTATTTTTCTATTCTCCTTATTATACTATCCCTTCCTCTCACTCTCATCTTCTTTCCCTCCCTCTTATACTACAACCTCTTCCTAACTCTTCTTCTTATCTTTCTTTCTTCTAACCAAATACTATACTTCTGTCTTCTTATACTCTCTCTTTTTTTACTTCTCTCTTTTTTATTCCTTCTTTCTACCTCTCATCCTTCTTTACCTCTATCAAATTAACTATCCCAACCTCTTATCCCTAATCTCTCTCTCTACTTACTATCTCTTTTTTCTTCTTATACTTATCCTTACTTCCTATCCCTTGCCCTTATCTATCCTCTTCTTCTTAATTAACTATTCTTTACTCCCTTCCTAACTACCTCTTCCTTTCCTCTCTTCTTTTCTCCCAACCCTATTCCCCTTTCTTATCCTAATATCTACTTCCCTCTCTACTTTTCATCCAAAATTAATCATCTATCCTATCCCTTCTCTCTTCTTTTTAATATTCCTTTTCTTATCCCTCTTTCTCCTCTTTCTCTATTATCCCAAATCCTACCTTACTCTTTATCTTCTTCACTTACTTTCTCTCTTCTCTTCTTTCTAATCTTTCTTTTTATTATCCTCTCTTCCTTCTTATCCTTCTTTGTCTTTACCTCTATATTCTAACTAAACTAACTAACCTTTCCTCTATCTTACCACTCACTATCCCTCACTCTATCCTCTCTAAACTAATTAACCCTCACTCTGTCTTACCTAATCCAACTACCCCTCACTCTATTCTTTATCTAAATCTACCTCTCTTCTTCTTCTTTTCCTTTTTTTATTTTAACCTTCTCTCTTTCCCTCCATTAACTCTTCTTTTCTCCCTTATCTTATTTCCTTTTCTTATTTTCTCTCTAATTAATATAATCCTTACTCTCCCTAACACTCTCTCTCTTTCCTATCTTCTCTTCTTCCTTACTCCTTCTAACATCCTTTAAAATCTCCTTTAATCCTTACAACTCCTCCCCACTCTCTTATCTTCTATATTTCCCCTTATTTAATTCATTCCTCTTAATTCTTTATTTACTCTATCTCTTACTCTTTCTTTTTCTTTAATCTATTCTCTCTCCTTCTTCCCCTACGATTCTGATTCTTTCCCCGAAATTTCCCTTTACTTATTTCCTAACAACCCTTCATTCCCATTTCTCTCTACCTTACTTTATCCTTCAATCCCTTCCTTCTTTTAAATACTATTATATTACTATATCATCCATCTTAATAAAATATAAACTATCTAACCCTACCTTTTACTTTGAACTTTCATCTACATATCTTTTCTTTGTAATCCTCTTTTGTTCTTTTATCCTTTATCTTTATATTAAATCTCTTCCAATTGGTCTGACCTGGCCATTCCCTGAATACTTCTTAAATCATAAATCTAAAATGGACTATCCCTAACTCCTATTCTAATTCGTTAATCAAAATCTACTCTCGTTGATATCCTCCTATTAACTAATTTGATTAAACCCTTACTGGTTTAAAATTAATCAAAACCGACTTCTAAATAACTTCCCTGAATCCTTTGATTTTACTTCTCGTCCTCTTCTCTTTCTCTCCTTGTTGACTGCTACCCCTCACCACTTCTAAATCATGACCACTGCTGCAATATTGCCTTAAATATCATCCGATCCCTCCGTATAAACTGGAACACCTCTCGTTGAAATACTGTATTGATCCGTCCCTCCACCCAATACGTCAAATTCTCAACGGACTACTACATATCCTTGATTACCTTCTCTAAAAATATATCTTTTTGCCTGCTCGAAAATTCTCCATGCTGTTATATCTGGTTGTTTGCATATCTCAGTTTTTCGGCTCTCTGCCTCTACTGAACTTCCATCTCCTCCTTCGATTCATGGCTAACTCTGATCATATATACCAAATTCAACCCGGAACGTCTATCTTATATTGGTTCTCTTGCTGCACCTTTTTCCATGTTAATGAAATCCTGAAATCCCTCAATCTACCTTCTTTAACCTTCTCCTCGACCTGATTCCTCGATTTCGGGCTGTGGAAAAATATCTATTTTGCATGGGCTTATACTCTGCTGCATGGGAAATGTATATTTTTCCATTATATGCTTTTTTGTTGGAACACTATCCGTCGATGTATATATATGTATATATGTCAATCTCTCCGATTCTAACCCTCTTTTCGACCATATCCAATATATATATCACTACACCCCTCTATCTCACCAGCTCATTCCTGGGAAACTCCCTAACTCTTATTCGATTGCATTCATTCAAAACTATACTCTCTAAAATATCTTTCATGACCTAACGGAATTCCATCGACTTCGAAATATCCATCTTTCCCTTCTCTTCTTGTTCTCTGGAATTTTTCTCTTTTCTTTTCTAACCCTTCCCTTTCTATCGATACTTATCCTATTACACCACGTCATCTTTAATCGAAACTACATATCCCTAACTCTTACTGGCTCCTTGAATCGAAATCCTATCTCTCTCTTTACCATATGCTGTCTCTCACCGTATCTCTCTCTCCGAAACACCTCGTTGCCCTTTTCAAACGCATACCATGCTGGTTCACTTATTGCCATGCTTGCTGTCATGTCAATACCATGTCAATATCATGCTCGCTGTCTTGCACCATGCTGGTTATCACGCCCGTACTCTGCTGGGTGCCATGCTGGCTTCAATGCTTGTTGTCACGCTCGCTGGCTTGCTCATATTCTTTGCTACATGCTCGCTGGCCTGCTCGCTAACTTACTCATTATATAACCTATCCTCTCACTCCATTTAAAACTGCTAAACATCCCCTCTACTTCTTCCTTTCCTATTCGTAATCTATTCTTCTTCCCCCTTTCGTTAATCCCTAATCCTTATGCTCCTATCTCTTCTCCTCTCTTTTGTCTACTATCCCTCACTCTTTCACTCGTCTTACTCCTCTTCTCTTGAAATATTCCTGACTCTTTGGCTTCTCGATGTTCATTTCCTTAAATAACTACCCCTCAATCTATCATTTCTCTTCTTGGCTTCTCCCAAACTAACTAACCCTTACCCTTTCTCTCGACTATACTGACCCCTCAACCTGTTTAACCCGCCCAACTCACTTCCTTGCTCGACTACACAACTGAACCCGGTTTCCAACATGATGTAAATACCTCACCTTGGTAATATATATATTAACCATCTGCATCCCCCTGATGCCCTGCAACCTGTGCTGCCATGCCGGCTGATATCCCTACTGCTATTCTGAATATATATGTAATGCGTGGTCCTCTATGTCCTCTCTTACTGCGGTACTCAACGCTATACCCAACTCTATGCTTGATATATATATGCTGTCTCGCTTTCTATTTTACTTAATACTATATTTTTCTGTGATAATATGCCTGATTCCATGCTAATTCCTCGCTGAAATTCTCACTCGCTTTCGATCCTTGATTTAATGCTTGATTTCTCACTTCATTTCATGCTTGATTGCTCGCTCGATTCTTTGCTCGATTCCTCCCTACCTACCATGGTCGATGTCATGTTCACTGCCATGCTTACACCATGCTTGCTACTTGCTTGTTGTCATGATTGCTGACTGCCGACTTGTCTGATATCATGCTCACTAACTCGCTCATTACCCCGCTCATTGCCTCACTCATTGCCTTGCTTAATGACATGCTCGATAACATGTTTAATGCCATACTTAATTCCATGCTTGTTTATTCGCTCAACTCCTTGCGCAATTCATCTAATTCTACACTTAACATACTAATCATTCCATATTGGATAACTGCTAAAAATATATACTCCATAACACTATCCTCTTTGCTCCTCTGGTCCCTACTGCATATATATCCATTATTCCACCGCTGGTCATCACCCACATCAACCATTATTCTAACATTTCACTTGATATATTTCCCTGCCTATCTACTATCCCTACTTAATAACATATTCGACAACATGCTTGCTGTGACATTTAATGTCATCTCCCTACCATGTTCAATGTCATGCTAATCGTCTGCTCGTTATATGCTTGACATCACATGCTAAATGTTATACTTGATTCCATGCTTAATTCCTCACTCAATTCATTGCATGGTTCCTTCCTTGATTCCATGCCCATTTCGATGCTTGATACCTCACTCGATGGCTCACTCAATTTCTTACTCAATTCCACACTCAATTCCATGCTCATTTCGAATCAATTCCATGCTGGGTTCCTCGCTCGACTTGTTGCTTAATTCCCACTCAATTTCTAACCTCAATCCTCTGCTTGATTCTGTCCTTAATACCATGTTTGTTTCAATCGTTGGTTCCATACTCTATGTTCAATTCATCAACTACTCACTTAACCCTTCGCCTAATTCCATGCTCGATTCCATCCTTGGTTCCTCACTCAATTTTCCACTTGATTCTCACTTGACTTCATGCTTGATTCATACTTGATGCAATGTTTGATGTCATGTTCAATGTTATTTTCCATATCATGCTCATCGTCATGCTTACTACCATGCTTGATCCTTCCTTAATTCATCCTTAATTGCCTGCTTGATTCCATGCTTAATTCATTGCTCAATGCTTGCTTAATTATATACTTAATGAACCACACATAATATATATACTCTCTACAATGATTCTGTGATACCGTCCTGCTTGCTCCCCTTCACTACTGCATATATATTTGACTAAATGACCACTAATCATCACCACAAAATACATTCTAACATTTGACCTGATATATTCCCCTGCCTATCTACTCCACCCACTCAATAACATGGTCTATATCATGCTCAATATCGTACTTGATGCCATGCTCAATTCATCAATTCTATGCTTGATTTCATCTTGGATTCATTGCCCAATTCCTCACCTGATTTTATGCTCCGTTGCTCACTCAATTCCTTAGTTTCATCCTGAATCACTGTAACTCATCTGGTCGTTGACTCTGCCCTCGCCTTCTTCTCTAAACCCTTTATGTCTAACAAAACCTGCATCACTGTACCAATCTATATTATTTTACCTTCCCACACTGACATATAAATATATATATTTCACACGGGCTAACCCTTTACATGGCTAATGGTATAATACAAAAACTTATGTGGTGTTTGCTGGAACACTACACCTGGATGTGTATATATATATTCAACCGTCTAACCCAAACCTGGCAACACTGACCTCTACTGTGATATAAACCAGGCTGGTTTTCCATTACATAATACCCGCTTCAATCCATACTCAGTATGGATTAGTATGGACCCGTCCATACTAATACCTAATCCATACCCGTCCATATTGCTTGGCGTTATGGCCTCCATACTTATCTGCATGTTTGAAGCATTATCATACAATAACGAACGTAAATTAAAACAAAAGAGATCAGAATTAAATCATTACTTTATATATTTTCATCTGAAGCACCATTTTGTTCCCAATGCTTTAAACATTCCACTTTTTCAAGAGTATCAGGCCCCATTTGTGCCCTTTCCCATGAGATCGTGCGACGTGCTCCGGAAAACACTCGCTCTGGCTCATCACTCATGGCTGGAATTGATAAAATATCAATTGCCATCAATGATAATCTTGGCCAGCGTTTTCTCTGTTGATCTTGGCACCACCATTCAAGTGCAGACATTTTGCCAATATCATATGGATCCCCATTGCTGTAGTCCTCATATTCGTCCTCACTAGCCGGTCGAGTGTACTTTCCTAAGTTTCGAGCAATCCGATCGAATGCGTCAAGATCTTGATCTTGAGAAGATTTTCTGTCGTATGAAGGAAAAGCAAGAGGGGGAACTCGTTCGCGGTAAGTTATCCAGAGGTCTTTCACTTTTTTCAACATGGGCTTTTGCCATTTTGGCTTCCAGTTAGCACGAATATACTTCGTACGACGATTTGGGTGAAGGATGAGAGCAGCAGCATAAAGAGGTGAGTCATCTGTTTTGCTATAGTATTTGTCAAAGGTCTCCCATCCTTTTTGAATCCGCGAGGAGAACTCCCTATCATTAATAAAGTCTGACTGTTGTAGAGTATTAGTAAACATCCTTTCAACATGTAAACTTCGACATAAACTTACAAGAGAATTTTCAAAGTACTCAATCAGGATATCCATAGTAAAGAGGACACGGTCGATTGTTGCATGATTCCCTTGAGTCTCCAACGTCGCTCGGTGAAATGGTTGAAGGAAGGACTTGATTGTACGAAGTCGTTCCCAGTCTTTTGGTGAGAGATAGTCTGCTTGGAGTGCAGCAAAGTGGTTCTTTGTGTAGGTATCAATTGATCCCGCCTTTTGATCAGCCACAAGAAGCATCTGATACCAGCTATTCCATCTTGTACGATTGTCAAGTGGAATCATTCTTCCTGCTAGATCCTTGAACTCTTTCGTACGACCAGCAGAACCGCGAACATGTGAGATGATATTATGAAGTTTGCCCAGTGGCCCCAGGAGCTGAAAAGCTGATTATTTTCCTTCCTCATCTCTTGTTTCTCCTTTTGCTTCTTGTTCATCGTATGACTCAAGTTGATCTATTTCAATTAGGTTGTGGAATAGAAAGGCTTGTACGGCCAAATTAATAATGTGACCAATACAGCGAATCTGTCGAAAGATAGGGTCCCATTCAATGTTTTCTTCCTTCCAAAGATAAGTGCTCACTGCACGGCAGAGTGTATCATTTGACGAGGCATTGTCACAAACAATAGAGCCAAGCTTTTGCACAATCCCATAGTCCTGGAGAACTGGAAGAAGAATAGCAAATTGTTCATCTCCACTATGGTTAGTCACAGGTCGAAGGGCTAGAAGAGCCTTTGAGAGCTGTTCTTGATTTTGATCCACATAATGGGCGCAGATTCCGAGGAGAAGATGCCGGTTTGGAGAGGTCCATATGTCAAGTGAAAGGTGAATATTTGATAATGCTGACTGAAGTTTCTTTCGTACAATGTCTTTTTTGGTTTGCCATGACTGCTCAATCAGCTTGGGAACTGTTGAATGAGCTGTAATGAGATAGTCCACTGATTCAGGATTGAGGACTCGACAAAACGCATGAAACTCAGGCCATTCAACCATCCGGAATGAGAGATTTCGTACGACAATTAATGAGACCAATGCCCGATCAATAACTTCTTGATCTAGGACTTTTTGTAATGCTTGGCTATTGATCTGTTCTGCTTGGCCTGATGAGTCTGCTTGGTGGTACAGTTGTTGAAGTTTATTGAGTGTAGCTGATTGTACACGGCGTAGGTCTCTTTCTACCTTGATCTGATGCTTGGAATTGAGATGTTTTCGAAAATTAGTAGTAATCGCACTACTATATTGTGATTCAGGTGGACAATGAATGCAGTACATGATGCGATTTTGACCTTTAAATTCAGGTTCATTATCTTGTGCTGTTCGAGCATGCGCCCATGTCGCGAGAGCTGACCGGTTTCTTGTTGACTGAGTTGAGGTTGAATCTACGGTTATAGAGGGTGCAAGGAAGGATGAGTCTATCTCAGAATCCATATTGTATGATGTATAATACGAAGAAGGAAAAGGTGAAGTTCATAGATTGTTGAGTTGGGCAGCGTCGAGGTATTAACTTGAGGTATTAACTTGCGGGGTCTCACAAGAGGCGGTGAGCTGGTATGGATAAGTATGGATAAGTATTCCATCCATACCCATACTAATCCATACCAAGAATGGATTGACAGGATTAGGTAATACCCGTATGGAAAACCAGCCTGTTGACAAGTGCGACGAGTTGGATCAGGCTAATCAGTATCACATCACAACGTGGGATGGAGATATGGGGTGGGAATGTGAGATGGGAATGTGGGATAGGAATAAAACTCCTCCTAGATCTGACTCTGACCTCCTTATTTGCTTGTGTTATTAATTTACTGTGACAGCGCTGAAGCGGAGATCTCCAGAATCTGGAGATTGTTGGTGCCTCAGGCATCAACCACCACATCACATTCACTTACCCTTGCTGATGGAGCGGTGAGCAGCCATCTAGATAGATCTTTCCTTCGCTGCTTCCCTCTTTCTCTTTCTTCTTCTTCTCTCCATGCTTGTTATTTTAGACAAATGCTACCGAATCCTATCTATTCACTTAGTATTGGAATCGTAGAGCGAGGATCGTCACATTTACTCTGTATTAACTATCTACATGCCTGTGGTGATGATCCCCCATCAAATCTCGAAAACTACCCAACTGACTTCACATCAACACCACAACATAAGCTGATGATCTCTGAGTTTGAAACTTCGATCTATTATATTTAAGTGGCTGGTCTACATGCTGTAAAAATTTGAGCGTGATTGGCCTGCTAAATCCAACAGAACCATTCACTTGGAAATCAACGGAACTGTTCTCTTCGGCCAAAAATCCCGCCATAATCAGTGATTTGACCCTAACGGAACTGTACAACAGTTCCGCCGCGCCTGTGGGTTAGGCCCATCTAGACGCCGCGATGAACGCTGAGATGCGTGATAAGGTCTCTAACATCACGAAGGCTGAAACTTTTGAAGCCTACTGCAAGCAGACGCAAGACATCGCGGATCGTCTGGATGTGAACAAGCTGATTGACAAGCAGCAGGCCGGCTGGAGAGCCAGGAGCTTCCGTCGACAGCCCGCGCAGCCGGCCCGACCCGTCATTACTCCGGCCGTAGCCCCCATCATCGCCCCCGCGCCAGCGAACGCTGACCCCATGGACTGGGAACCCACCCCAACTGTCGCTCGTGGCCGCCGCCGAGCCAAGTGGGTGAGCGAAGCGGAGATGGCCAAACGACGTGTTGACGGACGCTGCCTCCGCTGCGGCGCCACCGGCCATGTGGTTCGCAACTGCCCGTACGATCCACCCAAGCGCCCTCTGGGGGGTGCTCAGCCCCCCCGTGCGGCCCGCACCGCACCCGTCCCCCCGATGCTCGACGACGAGGAGGAGGTCGACGACTACGACGGCTATGAGTCAGCCAACGAGGAGATTGGCCATGGATCGGGAAAAGACTAGCTCCTGTGAAGAGACTCTCACAGGGGCCAGTCGAACGACTGATGCGACTGCCGACGTGGCGCCCTCAGTGCGCCAGCGTTGTTATGGACAGGAGAGAAGATATGATGACTGGTTTTACTCGCTTCCAGCGACACGCCGGCCCATTTGATGGACCGGAGTTCCTGGTTACTGCAATTGTTGATACAGCGCATGTATGTAAAGCCCTAGCAGATACTGGTTGTTCATCCTATGCTATTATGTCCGAACGTACGGTTCAGAAGCTACAGTTGGAGCAGATAAAGATCCGGCCTATACAGCTGGAAGGTTATAGCGGCGCGACGGGTGACACGATCACGAAGATCACCCGCTTCTCACTGGATGTTGGTGGAAACCAACAATCCGTCGTCTACGCTTACGTGGTGGAAAAGCTAGGCGACGGTACTGATATGATACTCGGCATGCCCTGGATGAAGCATCAGGGGGCCGTCGTGGAGGCGAATGGGCCTCGCTTACGATTCCCTGATGGTAAGACAGTAGAGAGCGTGGGAAACGAGCCCCGTCTCGCCGTCAGGCAGATTTCGGCCCAGGGATTCGCGTTATGGAACCGACAACGGCGTAAACGGCCTGGCATTCAGATCTTCGCCGCCACGCTCAAGGACATCAACAAGGCTCTACAGGTCAAGAAGCACTCCGACCCAGCTATGAAGCTGCCGACACATTATCACGACTATCTGGATGTCTTCAGCCGCGAACGGGCTGACAAGCTGCCAGTGCACCGCCCCGGCGTGGATCACCGAATTGATCTGACTGAGGGTCCCGACGGCAAGCAGCCGGATCTCCCCTGGGGCCCCTTGTATAACATGTCTCGCGGAGAACTGTTAGTGCTTCGGAAAACGCTCACGGAGTTGCTAGAAAAGAACTTCATCCGTGTCAGCAGCTCATCAGCAGCTGCCCCGGTTCTCTTCGCTAAGAAGCCGGGCGGCGGACTCCGATTCTGCGTCGACTACCGGGCTCTGAACGCCATCACGAAGAAGGACCGCTACCCACTGCCGCTGATCAATGAGACGTTGGAACGGATCTCCAAGGCTAAATGGTTTACGAAGCTGGATGTCATCGCCGCGTTCTATAAGATCCGCATCGCACCCGGTGACGAGTGGAAAACGGCTTTCCGAACGCGCTTCGGCCTCTACGAATGGTTGGTTACTCCCTTCGGGCTAGCCAACGCCCCGAGCACGTTCCAACGGTTTATCAACTGGACGCTCCGCGACTTCCTGGACGAATTCGCATCGGCATACATTGATGATATCTTGATTTTCACGGATGGGTCGCTGTCAGAACATCGGAAACACGTCCGTCGCGTACTAGCCCGCCTGCGGGAGGCTGGTCTGCAGCTGGATATTGACAAGTGCGAATTTGAGGTCAAATCCACGAAGTATCTCGGCTTCATCATTGACGCAGGTAAGGGCGTTCGCATGGACCCCGAAAAGGTACAGGCTATACTGGACTGGCAGACGCCGACGTCAGTAAAGGGCGTACGCTCCTTTCTCGGCTTCGCCAATTTCTACAGGCGCTTCATACGCGATTTCTCGGACATTGTACGGCCGCTAACGGCCCTCACGCACAAGGGGGCCCTGTTCAAGTGGACGGAGGAGCATACCCGTCAGTTCGAACAGCTCAAGCACATGTTCACATCAGCACCGATCTTGACGCAGTTTGATCCAGATCGGGAGACAGTAGTGGAAACGGACGCGTCCAACTGGGCCACTGGGGCTGTTCTCTCCCAGTATGACGACGACGGCATGCTCCGGCCCTGCGCGTACTTCTCGCGCAAGAACTCACCGGCTGAATGCAACTATGAGATCCATGACAAGGAGCTGTTGGCCATCATCAACGCGCTGCGGGAGTGGGAATCTGAACTCACCAGCCTGTCAACCTTCCAGATCGTCACGGATCACAAGAATCTGGAGTATTTCATGGGCATACGCCGACTGAATGAACGGCAGATGCGCTGGTCAGCCCTGCTGAGCCAGTTCAACTACAAACTCGCCTACCGACCCGGAAAGCTGGCCGCCAGGCCCGACGCGCTATCTCGACGCGCCCAAGATATGCCCGACAAGGATGATGACCGCCTGACGCTGCGAGATCAAGTGCTAATCAAGCCGAGCCGGCTAGCGCCTGTACGACCTGCCGCCCCCGCCGCTGCTGACGCAGAGAACCTACCGCTGGAAGACCACTGGGCCGCCGCGGCCCGTGCCGACGACCGACTGGCTGCTCTCACGACTGCCGCACGCACCGGCGCTGCACGTTTTCCGCCAGATCTGCGCATACGGGTATCCATTGCGGAGTGTGAGATCTCTGCCTCCGGCTTTCTCCTCTACTGTGGACGACGCTGGGTGCCTGACTCCGAACCCCTACGGACCCGACTGATGCAAGAGACCCATGATTCAACGCTAACGGGCCACCCAGGTCGCAACACACTGTACGCGCTGCTATCGCGCAATTTCTACTGGCCAGAGATCTCTGCAGATGTCAAACGGTTCGTGCGTAACTGCGATAAGTGTGGAGCTAACCGTGTATGGAGAGAGCGCCGTCAGGGACTGCTAAAGCCCTTGCCGATCCCGGATCGCAAGTGGCGTGAGATTGCGATTGACTTCGTCACCAAGCTCCCCGAATCCGACGGCTGCACGGACCTTATGGTGATTGGCGACCGGCTAGGGAAAGGCGTCATCCTGGTGCCTTGCCTGCGAACTGATGCCGCCACTGTCGCGCAACTTGTTATCGAGCACTTCATTGGTTACCACGGCGTCCCGAGTGCGATCACGTCGGACCGTGGCCCCCAGTTTGTTGGAGATCTTTGGACACGTTTCTGTGAGCTCCTGCGTATCCGCCGTCGCCTCTCTACTGCCTACCACCCCCAGACGGATGGCCAGATCGAACGGATGAATGCCACGATTGAACTGTATCTACGATCGTTCTGTGACCATGCTCAGACCAACTGGGCTAAGCTCATGCCCATGGCGCAGCTGGCAATCAACGGCCGTGACGCCGCCAGCACAGGTGTCAGCCCATTCTTCTTGGACCATGGCTATAATGTGGAACCATTAGAAATGGAGCAGTTAGACCCGATCGCTGATGTCGCCGTCGCTGACGGCCCCGACGCTCGCACGCCGCGCGAACAGGGTGAACAGATCGTTACGAAACTGCGTGGTGCCCTGGAGATCGCCGTCACGGAGCTTGCTGCCGCGCAGCAGCGAGCTGAAGAGTATGCTAACCGCCATAGGCACGCCGCCCCCAGATATGCCATCGGCTCTAAAGTTTGGCTGGATCTCCGAAACATCCGCACCACCCAACCGAATCGGAAGCTCGCCGCGCAGCACGCCAAATATACAGTCCTCGAAGCTGTCGGCTCGCATGCTTACCGGCTGGATACGCCCCCGGGGATCCATAACGTGTTCCATGTCGCCCTATTACGCCCCGCCGCTGACGACCCCTTCCCAAGCCAATTCAACAACGATTACCAGCCGCCCGCCATGCTAGTGGATGGCGAGGAGGAGTACCAAGTGGATGAGATTCTGGAAGAACGCACGAGACGGATCGGCCGTGGCGAACGACGGGA
The DNA here is from genome assembly GCA_004769165.1 of Aspergillus cejpii. Lineage (NCBI taxonomy): Eukaryota > Fungi > Ascomycota > Eurotiomycetes > Eurotiales > Aspergillaceae > Aspergillus > Aspergillus cejpii. The sequence goes on along the minus strand of SMSW01000005.1, from coordinate 2,881,723 downwards.
GTTCCTAGTCCGATGGGTCGGATATCAGCACCCTACATGGGAACCGGCCCGGAATCTGGAAAACACAGCCGCGCTGGATGCTTGGGAGGCCCGTCAGCGATCGCCCGCCCCCACGCCGGCGGAGGAGGGGGGTAATGTTGCGGGCAGTGCCCGCGGAATAGCTCAAGCCCGTGGCACTCGCCGGGTTCGGTTCAAACTTCCTCCGACGCTGATCCCGTGACCTCGCCTGCGGGCCACACAACTATTTCTTCCTGTACTGCTCATCCGATGTTCTCTTCCCCTTTTTTCCTTCTTCAGCGAATTCTTCTTGATTGCACCTACCTGTAGGTTAGCTATACGGCTTAGCCCGTAACACTTGATGCCATGCTCAATTCATCAATTCTATGCTTGATTTCATCTTGGATTCATTGCCCAATTCCTCACCTGATTTTATGCTCCGTTGCTCACTCAATTCCTTAGTTTCATCCTGAATCACTGTAACTCATCTGGTCGTTGACTCTGCCCTCGCCTTCTTCTCTAAACCCTTTATGTCTAACAAAACCTGCATCACTGTACCAATCTATATTATTTTACCTTCCCACACTGACATATAAATATATATATTTCACACGGGCTAACCCTTTACATGGCTAATGGTATAATACAAAAACTTATGTGGTGTTTGCTGGAACACTACACCTGGATGTGTATATATATATTCAACCGTCTAACCCAAACCTGGCAACACTGACCTCTACTGTGATATAAACATCTTCTCTCACTTGTCTATAATGGAAAAATATATTTTGCATGGGCCTACCCTCTGCTGCATGCCTAATGTATACAATACTTCTTTCTTGTATGTTGTTTGGTTGGAACACTGTGCGTGGATGTATATATATATTCAACCATCCATTGCAAACCTGCTGATACCAACCTCTATCATGCAAACTCATGCTGGTGAAATAATAATGCTATTCTATAAACTCAATAAACTCCATGTGCCGACATGAACTATGCTGCTAATACATTCTCTCACACATGCCTATCTATCTATCATTCTTAATATCCTGGCATAACTGCCGTAACCTACGAAATGATACAAATAACCGACAATGTCCCTCCTGCTCGGGACAACTACTCATTCCACATTTGACCTGATATACCCCATCTACCGCTCGATCTCCTGACATAACCGCCGTAACCAACAAAACGAAACAAATAACTGATTATGCCTCTCCTGTTCGGGATGGGCCTGTCCTAAAAACCGGATGACCTGGGCCTGATCCTGCGCATCGACCCCCATTGCCTGTAACCGCCGCTGCCATATGGGCTCGATCTGACTCTGCCATGGCCCAAACAACATCATGGCAACCATGGGAACCAATATCCCGCGGTACTCACATTGCTGCCTGTCCTGCCACCCGGGACATATTGACTGGGGCATGCCACATGCAAAACATGCGGTGTATTTCACGTATGGAATCTTTGACCGCACACGTATCATCCATTCCCGCGCCACCTTGCTCCCTGGCTCACGACATGAATATAAATCATGGCTGCCATCACGTCCGTGCATGATGCATATATAACATCGATCACGCCACTGCATGCTCTCGGCCTGGGCCAGCTCCTCATCCAAACCCTCCTGGGTGCGATGCTGCTGCTGCTGGATATCCACGGCGGCCCAGTGATGGTCCTGGGCTTGCTGGGCGTGCCATACGGCCATGGGAATGGCTTGGCTGCTGAATGATTCAGTGGATGGCAGGCTGGTTTTCCATTACATAATACCCGCTTCAATCCATACTCAGTATGGATTAGTATGGACCCGTCCATACTAATACCTAATCCATACCCGTCCATATTGCTTGGCGTTATGGCCTCCATACTTATCTGCATGTTTGAAGCATTATCATACAATAACGAACGTAAATTAAAACAAAAGAGATCAGAATTAAATCATTACTTTATATATTTTCATCTGAAGCACCATTTTGTTCCCAATGCTTTAAACATTCCACTTTTTCAAGAGTATCAGGCCCCATTTGTGCCCTTTCCCATGAGATCGTGCGACGTGCTCCGGAAAACACTCGCTCTGGCTCATCACTCATGGCTGGAATTGATAAAATATCAATTGCCATCAATGATAATCTTGGCCAGCGTTTTCTCTGTTGATCTTGGCACCACCATTTAAGTGCAGACATTTTGCTAATATCATATGGATCCCCATTGCTGTAGTCCTCATATTCGTCCTCACTAGCCGGTCGAGTGTACTTTCCTAAGTTTCGAGCAATCCGATCGAATGCGTCAAGATCTTGATCTTGAGAAGATTTTCTGTCGTATGAAGGAAAAGCAAGAGGGGGAACTCGTTCGCGGTAAGTTATCCAGAGGTCTTTCACTTTTTTCAACATGGGCTTTTGCTATTTTGGCTTCCAGTTAGCACGAATATACTTCGTACGATGATTTGGGTGAAGGATGAGAGCAGCAGCATAAAGAGGTGAGTCATCTGTTTTGCTATAGTATTTGTCAAAGGTCTCCCATCCTTTTTGAATCCGCGAGGAGAACTCCCTATCATTAATAAAGTCTGACTGTTGTAGAGTATTAGTAAACATCCTTTCAACATGTAAACTTCGACATAAACTTACAAGAGAATTTTCAAAGTACTCAATCAGGATATCCATAGTAAAGAGGACACGGTCGATTGTTGCATGATTCCCTTGAGTCTCCAACGTCGCTCAGTGAAATGGTTGAAGGAAGGACTTGATTGTACGAAGTCGTTCCCAGTCTTTTGGTGAGAGATAGTCTGCTTGGAGTGCAGCAAAGTGGTTCTTTGTGTAGGTATCAATTGATCCCGCCTTTTGATCAGCCACAAGAAGCATCTGATACCAGCTATTCCATCTTGTACGATTGTTAAGTGGAATCATTCTTCCTGCTAGATCCTTGAACTCTTTCGTACGACCAGCAGAACCGCGAACATGTGAGATGATATTATGAAGTTTGCCCAGTGGCCCCAGGAGCCGAAAAGCTGATTGTTTTCCTTCCTCATCTCTTGTTTCTCCTTTTGCTTCTTGTTCATCGTATGACTCAAGTTGATCTATTTCAATTAGGTTGTGGAATAGAAAGGCTTGTACGGCCAAATTAATAATGTGACCAATACAGCAAATCTGTCGAAAGATAGGGTCCCATTCAATGTTTTCTTCCTTCCAAAGATAAGTGCTCACTGCACGGCAGAGTGTATCATTTGACGAGGCATTGTCACAAACAATAGAGCCAAGCTTTTGCACAATCCCATAGTCCTGGAGAACTGGAAGAAGAACAGCAAATTGTTCATCTCCACTATGGTTAGTCACAGGTTGAAGGGCTAGAAGAGCCTTTGAGAGCTGTTCTTGATTTTGATCCACATAATGGGCGCAGATTCCGAGGAGAAGATGCCGGTTTGGAGAGGTCCATATGTCAAGTGAAAGGTGAATATTTGATAATGCTGACTGAAGTTTCTTTCGTACAATGTCTTTTTTGGTTTGCTATGACTGCTCAATCAGCTTGGGAACTGTTGAATGAGCTGTAATGAGATAGTCCACTGATTCAGGATTGAGGACTCGACAAAACGCATGAAACTCAGGCCATTCAACCATCCGGAATGAGAGATTTCGTACGACAATTAATGAGACCAATGCCCGATCAATAACTTCTTGATCTAGGACTTTTTGTAATGCTTAGCTATTGATCTGTTCTGCTTGGCCTGATGAGTCTGCTTGGTGGTACAGTTGTTGAAGTTTATTGAGTGTAGCTGATTGTACACGGCGTAGGTCTCTTTCTACCTTGATCTGATGCTTGGAATTAAGATGTTTTCGAAAATTAGTAGTAATCGCACTACTATATTGTGATTCAGGTGGACAATGAATGCAGTACATGATGCGATTTTGACCTTTAAATTTAGGTTCATTATCTTGTGCTGTTCGAGCATGCGCCCATGTCGCGAGAGCTGACCGGTTTCTTGTTGACTGAGTTGAGGTTGAATCTACGGTTATAGAGGGTGCAAGGAAGGATGAGTCTATCTCAGAATCCATATTGTATGATGTATAATACGAAGAAGGAAAAGGTGAAGTTCATAGATTGTTGAGTTGGGCAGCGTCGAGGTATTAACTTGAGGTATTAACTTGCGGGGTCTCACAAGAGGCGGTGAGCTGGTATGGATAAGTATGGATAAGTATTCCATCCATACCCATACTAATCCATACCAAGAATGGATTGACAGGATTAGGTAATACCCGTATGGAAAACCAGCCTGAATGCAAGTATGCTGTACGGCCTCGAGAAGTCGAACAACACTTGAAAAAGAAGCATCACCTCAAGCATCAAGTTGCTAGCCAGGTGGCCCAGGCTATCATTCAATGGAATGATATTATACAGAACAGTGATGACATTCAGATTCCCCATGCTTTAGATGAGCCGCTGCCTATATTACCATGCCAACCAAGTGGCTTGCTGTGCCGGAGGGACCCAGAATGCCATTTTATTGCATCCACCATGGCGTCTATACGAAAGCACTGGCGTATTTCCCATCAATGGTCCCAACAGACCCACCGTGGACGTGTGAGCCAGAATGCAAAGGCTATGGGGGAGGCAGAGCTACAGCAATCGTTCCAATGCGTCTCATGGCAGCAGGTGTTTCCCACTGGACGAGGATCCCATTATATCCACATCCGCTATCCAGATAGTCATGAAATACCACCATCCACTGACCAAGTTCAGGCGACATTGAATGAGATGATGCAGGCATGGGAGCAGGCCCAGGCACAGGCCAAGGCCCAGCAGACCATCCAGGCCAGCGAGCTTACTAATGCCAACCCGTGGCTGCGGATGACCGGATGGCCAGATTATTTAAAGGGCATCGAGGAGAAGGATATGCGTGACTGCGTGGCGGCGCCGGAGGAAGATACCATGGATGCGACCGAGCAGCGGGTTAGGGTGATCTGGGACACCATGGAACAGGTCGCCCGAAAGGCCCAGAGGACAGTCCAAAAATGTGGCCAGGCCATTCGCATGGAAGCGGTTCGGTCGCAGAAAGGGCAGATGCCATACCGGCCGTTACTTGCGTATATGGATGAGTCGGTGATCAAGAGGCATGTGCATCCATGGCAGCAGATATTAACATTCATTGCCCGGACGCAGGCCCCACATGATTGGATGAGTCCAAAATATGGGATGACATCGCGACAGCGCCGAAAATGGTGTAAGTTGTGGGAGCTTACTAGCCATCCCCCGCGCAGCAGCCCAGTGGAGGACCCCCAGATGGAGCCATGGATCATGGATGACAGGGAAAAAGCATGCTTGGAGTTTTGCATTGAGTTGCTCAACCAGCGCCATCGCAGCCATGAATATGAGAGTGCATTAGTCTGCGCCATGGCAGTGTTAGGCCAGGGGGAGACCGGCTGGCGTGGCCCTGAGAGTTATCCCCCGATATTATCGCAGGTGATCAAGATCGCGCGGTTCATGGTGGTCCAGAAGGCATTATGGATGGATCCAAACCCGTCCGAGATCATTCAGATTTGGGGGAGAAAAGATGCCAGTGCGGAATGGGTGTTGGCCAGTGCGGATGATACATTAGAGGATATTGATGAGGGATATGATAGCGATCATGCCACCGCAGTGCAGTCATCACCCCCATCATCCATCCACAGTGATGATGCATTGCCCGCAGTGGATATGCGCCAGCAGGGCCGTCGACCATTTCAGGAACAGGTGACATGGATGATGCACCAATTCATGATCCGCGGCACGCATGGCCCCATGGAAACATTGCTTGATTGGCGTACATACGGATTGAAGGTACATTACAACACCACCGCCCCCGGGCATGTGACGTGGATGGGTGAGGACCAGTTATTGTACCAACAGATGCAATTCACCATGGGCGATTTCCGGGGATTTGTTCATGGATTGACGACTGCAACACGGGAGATATTAGGCCAGTTATGCATGATGGATCATGCCCAGATGCCCGCCATTCCATGGATAGCATTGTATGATGATCCCAGTCAGAGCCAGCTAGGATGGAATTTTTTACAGGACACACGGACGCAGTGGCCCGTGGATGGGTCCCGCTGGATGATCAACCGGGTACGGGCCGAGCCGACCGTGCAACGGGAGTTTATGCGTGGCAGCCAGTTCCACACCCCCGCAATCCGACAGTATTGGCAGCGCGTGGCGCAATTTAAGGAGAAGCTCGCAATTTTGGTTCATGTCACCGCAGGAGCGCCAGCACGCGCCCCAGAGTTATTAAGCATCCAACATAGCAACACCTCAAATAGCATGCGCCGGAACATATTCATTGAAGATGGCATGGTAACGTTTGTGACGGCATATCATAAGGGGTTCCACGTCAGCAATGACGTCAAGATCATTCATCGATATGTACCGCAGGAGGTCGGGGAGTTGGTGGTGTGGTATATGTGGTTGGTGTTGCCATTTGTGGAGCAGTTAGCTGCATGGGAGGCAGTGCAGGCGCAGGGTTCACAGTCACAGGGTTCACAGTCAGAGGGTTCGCAGTCAGAGGGTTCGCAGTCAGAGGGTTCGCAGTCGGAGGGTTCGCAGTCGGAGGGTTCGCAGTCACAGGCATCACACGCATCACACACATCACAGATGAACCAGACGAACCAGAGCAACCATACATCCCAAAGTAAGACCATCACCCGCACCGCATGGTTATGGGGACCCGACCCCGGTACTGGCCGGGAATGGTCGTCCGAGCGGTTCCGGGAGGTATTAAAGCGTGAGACACGCACCCAATTAAAGAATGCAATCCATATTGCTGCATATCGAGACATCACCATCGGCATCAGCCGCCGGTTTTTACGTCTGTCCACTGCATTTCCAAACAATGTGCAGGAGGCTGACCACTCACCAGCGGCCATGGATGCAGATGCTGAGGAGTTTATGGATGATGAGCAGTGGATTGGTCACATTGCCGACTTGCAGGCCGCCCATTCATCACATGTCGCAGGAATGGTGTATGGTCGAAGTATCCACGAACAAGCTGGCAGCACCAGCCACCGGCGCGAGATGTTCCGGTTATCGAGCACTGACTGGCATCAGTTTTTGGGGTTTGGTTCCGCAGCCACCGCGCCGTCCATATTAGGCAAGCGCAAGCGAGCCCCGTGGGAGGATGAAGCTGAGGTCAGTCGCATCGAGCGCCGGCACCAGCTGGCCACCATGGATATGGAAGCAGTCGCGCAGCGAATGACGGGCCAGGCGACCATGCGGTTCCGGGGCGTGCAGGACCCAGCCATTCGGGCCATCCAGCGGGGGGAGAGCCCCGTGGTCGCGGTGATGCCCACTGGCGGCGGCAAGAGCATGTTGTTCATGGTGCCCGCGTTTGCCACGCCCAGCGGCACGACCGTGGTGGTGGTGCCGCTCATCGCATTAAGGGCAGATATGACAAGGCGGTGCCAGCAGCTGGGCATTTCATGCGTGGCATGGGAGAGCTGACGGCCCCCAGATGCCGCATCAATCGTGTTGGTGACCCCCGAATCCGCCGTGAGTCCCGATTTCCACACATTTTTGAATCGATTGCGGTGGACACGGCGATTAGACCGCATCGTCATCGACGAATGCCATGTCATGTTGAATAACCAGCGTGATTTCCGGCCCCAGATGGCCCAGTTAGGGAAATTAGTCCAGGCACGCACCCAGATGGTGTGGTTGACGGCCACGTTGCCCCCAAGCATGGAGGATGAGTTATGCCAGCGGATGAAACATGATTGAGCCACCGTGACCATTTACCGGGCCCAGACCAGTCGTTCAAACGTGGCATACCGGGTGTGGCGACCTGTGTTGACCGGAGTCGGCCGGGGTCCGTACCAGTGGATTGAGAGCGAGACCGTGGTGGCATTCATCCAGGACCACATTCAGCGTGCTGCAGGGGGGAAGGTGATCATATATGCGAATATCATTGGGCAGGTCACGGCCATGGCACGGTTATTAGGATGTGAGGCATATTACAGTGACCAGTTGGACAAGGCAGGAGTGTTAGAACGGTTCATGGGAAGCAGCCTGGTCATTGCAGCCACGAGTGCGCTAGGAATGGGAGTTAACATCCCCAACATCCGCAGCATCATCCACATTGGCACACCGCGGACATTATTGGATTATGCACAGGAGAGTGGTCGTGCAGGACGGGATGGCCAGCAGAGTGAGGCAATCATCATTCAACCAGCTGGATGGGACACGCCAGCCCCGTGGATGGAGGGGGTATCCGCAGAGGATCAGGAGCGAGTTGCTGAGTACATGGGGGTGATGGAAGGGGTTGGGTGTCGTCGGGTGGTATTGGATGAGTATTTGGACGGGGAGGTGGATGGATATCGTCGTCAGCATTGTCAGGATGTTGATACGGCCGAGCAGGCATGTGATGGGTGTGACCCCGATTGGGAGGCACAGGAGGAAGTAGATATGGAGGCAGCAGGCATGACATCACGAGAGGCAGCGAGAGAATCATCGAGTGAATCATCGAGGGAGGCATCGAGAGAGACATCAAGAGAGGCATCCATTAGTCCATCACCATCCGCTGAATCATTCACTAGCCAAGCCGCCGTTCCCATGTTCACATGGCATGAGGCACCAAGGGACACATCAAGGGACGCACCACAGGACGCACCACAGGACGTACCACAGGACGCACCACAGGACGCACCACAGGACGCACCACAGGACGCACCACAGGAGGCAACCATCAGTCCATCACCATCCACCAGGCTGGTTTTCCATACGGGTATTACCTAATCCTGTCAATCCATTCTTGGTATGGATTAGTATGGGTATGGATGGAATACTTATCCATACTTATCCATACCAGCTCACCGCCTCTTGTGAGACCCCGCAAGTTAATACCTCAAGTTAATACCTCGACGCTGCCCAACTCAACAATCTATGAACTTCACCTTTTCCTTCTTCGTATTATACATCATACAATATGGATTCTGAGATAGACTCATCCTTCCTTGCACCCTCTATAACCGTAGATTCAACCTCAACTCAGTCAACAAGAAACCGGTCAGCTCTCGCGACATGGGCGCATGCTCGAACAGCACAAGATAATGAACCTAAATTTAAAGGTCAAAATCGCATCATGTACTGCATTCATTGTCCACCTGAATCACAATATAGTAGTGCGATTACTACTAATTTTCGAAAACATCTTAATTCCAAGCATCAGATCAAGGTAGAAAGAGACCTACGCCGTGTACAATCAGCTACACTCAATAAACTTCAACAACTGTACCACCAAGCAGACTCATCAGGCCAAGCAGAACAGATCAATAGCTAAGCATTACAAAAAGTCCTAGATCAAGAAGTTATTGATCGGGCATTGGTCTCATTAATTGTCGTACGAAATCTCTCATTCCGGATGGTTGAATGGCCTGAGTTTCATGCGTTTTGTCGAGTCCTCAATCCTGAATCAGTGGACTATCTCATTACAGCTCATTCAACAGTTCCCAAGCTGATTGAGCAGTCATAGCAAACCAAAAAAGACATTGTACGAAAGAAACTTCAGTCAGCATTATCAAATATTCACCTTTCACTTGACATATGGACCTCTCCAAACCGGCATCTTCTCCTCGGAATCTGCGCCCATTATGTGGATCAAAATCAAGAACAGCTCTCAAAGGCTCTTCTAGCCCTTCAACCTGTGACTAACCATAGTGGAGATGAACAATTTGCTGTTCTTCTTCCAGTTCTCCAGGACTATGGGATTGTGCAAAAGCTTGGCTCTATTGTTTGTGACAATGCCTCGTCAAATGATACACTCTGCCGTGCAGTGAGCACTTATCTTTGGAAGGAAGAAAACATTGAATGGGACCCTATCTTTCGACAGATTTGCTGTATTGGTCACATTATTAATTTGGCCGTACAAGCCTTTCTATTCCACAACCTAATTGAAATAGATCAACTTGAGTCATACGATGAACAAGAAGCAAAAGGAGAAACAAGAGATGAGGAAGGAAAACAATCAGCTTTTCGGCTCCTGGGGCCACTGGGCAAACTTCATAATATCATCTCACATGTTCGCGGTTCTGCTGGTCGTACGAAAGAGTTCAAGGATCTAGCAGGAAGAATGATTCCACTTAACAATCGTACAAGATGGAATAGCTGGTATCAGATGCTTCTTGTGGCTGATCAAAAGGCGGGATCAATTGATACCTACACAAAGAACCACTTTGCTGCACTCCAAGCAGACTATCTCTCACCAAAAGACTGGGAACGACTTCGTACAATCAAGTCCTTCCTTCAACCATTTCACTGAGCGACGTTGGAGACTCAAGGGAATCATGCAACAATCGACCGTGTCCTCTTTACTATGGATATCCTGATTGAGTACTTTGAAAATTCTCTTGTAAGTTTATGTCGAAGTTTACATGTTGAAAGGATGTTTACTAATACTCTACAACAGTCAGACTTTATTAATGATAGGGAGTTCTCCTCGCGGATTCAAAAAGGATGGGAGACCTTTGACAAATACTATAGCAAAACAGATGACTCACCTCTTTATGCTGCTGCTCTCATCCTTCACCCAAATCATCGTACGAAGTATATTCGTGCTAACTGGAAGCCAAAATAGCAAAAGCCCATGTTGAAAAAAGTGAAAGACCTCTGGATAACTTACCGCGAACGAGTTCCCCCTCTTGCTTTTCCTTCATACGACAGAAAATCTTCTCAAGATCAAGATCTTGACGCATTCGATCGGATTGCTCGAAACTTAGGAAAGTACACTCGACCGGCTAGTGAGGACGAATATGAGGACTACAGCAATGGGGATCCATATGATATTAGCAAAATGTCTGCACTTAAATGGTGGTGCCAAGATCAACAGAGAAAACGCTGGCCAAGATTATCATTGATGGCAATTGATATTTTATCAATTCCAGCCATGAGTGATGAGCCAGAGCGAGTGTTTTCCGGAGCACGTCGCACGATCTCATGGGAAAGGGCACAAATGGGGCCTGATACTCTTGAAAAAGTGGAATGTTTAAAGCATTGGGAACAAAATGGTGCTTCAGATGAAAATATATAAAGTAATGATTTAATTCTGATCTCTTTTGTTTTAATTTACGTTCGTTATTGTATGATAATGCTTCAAACATGCAGATAAGTATGGAGGCCATAACGCCAAGCAATATGGACGGGTATGGATTAGGTATTAGTATGGACGGGTCCATACTAATCCATACTGAGTATGGATTGAAGCGGGTATTATGTAATGGAAAACCAGCCTGACTTCGGGCTCGGGGTCTCGGGATCGGATGTGGACTAAATGGGAATTCCTGCCGGATGGGAATATCTGCTGCCATGCAACCATATGAAATGATTGGTGATACTCAGCTTCCTTCTCTGCTTGCTTAATAACCCGGACTCGTCCTTGGTGGGTGTTCTGAGTCCACCCGTGGACCTGCTTCCAATGTGTTCGCATTTTCTTGGGATGCGTGGTGGTGTACTTGCAATGATTGGGATCTCGCTGGCACTGCATGCCATCCTTATGGACCTTGATAATGGCTACCGGGTCATCTAACTCTGGTGGAATGTGGACCTGGTTGGGGTTGTGAATAACATCCTCCCACGTACTAATGGCTTCGGCGATTGGTCTGGCATCTTTGGGTTTCATGAAATGCTTGTTTTGTAAATGGGCTTGAACATGCGTGGAATGGACACCATACTTGCACTGTTTACACACAATAATCCGTAATTCAGGAATCTTTTCGAAAATTTGGTTCTCCATGATGTTGGTATTGTGCGACTCGAAATGATTAATGGTGGATGATGATGAATCTCTTGATTACTAACCTCTGTTAAAAACCCCTGAGTCATGTGTTTACATCTATTTTACTATGCGCGATGGGTGTGCCTCATCACCACTTGATCTGTACCCTAACTGACTTTGTCTCAACACTAGGGACCAAACCTATCACTGGACTGCTTCCAAATTTTGCTCAGTTACATTTAAGTGGTGTCGGAACCTACCGTTAAAATTTCAAGTTCGTAGCTGGTCGGGATCTATTGGTACTCAGCCTCTAAATACAAAGGAACTGTGGCCATCTGGCCGTTTGCTCACCGCTGACACCCTAAAGGAACCCAGCCTGCGTTCCCCCGCGCCTGTGGGTTAGAGTGTTGGATACTCTTCGCTTCACTAGTAAGCCGCTTGGTGGTGTCCTTGAGCATAGTTTTGATGTCGTGGACTTCTCTAGCGAGCTGGGCGACGTCACCGTCGCGTGCCTTCACCGTGAGGGACTCCACGGTGCCTAGGAACGCCCAGAACATCTCAAAAGGGGGGAGACCCTTGGTGGATTCAGCAGTGCATTTCAACTGAGATACCGCATCTAAGAGCTTCATCGAGTGAGCGCGTAGGTCGAGGTCGTTGAAGGTGTCGAAGGGCAGTTCAGGCCATGGCGATGGCCTGGCCGCCGTGGCCACTTTCTTCTTCCTACCACCCATTGCACCGCAATGAGTGATAGAAGAAAGAAAATACCGCTTGAAACCAATTCAGAATAGAGTTAAATATAACTCTTCAACGTTTATCCGCTCGAAAACGGCCAGGTGTGGGTGTTTTACGTTTCGCCAAAGAGTTGTCCCTCCATGGGTGATGATATCAAATGAATCTCTGACTGAATTAAGTGAATTTCCTTAGCTTAATCGACTGGATTAATGATGAACCACATCAACTGCAGGAGTTGACTTTGAATTCGTGATTCATGTGGGATTAAAAATAGGAGCAAAGCACGGGGCTTTGGGCTTTGCCCCAACAAAACCGGCTGCTGCAAACCTATTGTATCTTTGTCAACACCACGCCTTCAGTTCGCAGTTTAAAAATACATAATTTAAATCAGTTATAAATAATATGCGACTCTACTCGGTATTAAAGTTATAGCCTTGTCCGACTTGATTTGCGCACACGGATGAATAAAATCTTCAAATCGAACGGATCAAATCAGAGAATATTCCAGCCAATCAGCACAGTCCAAATTTTACACCCTAAAGCGGACGAACCTTCATCCTCCACCGCCTTGGGTTGGGAGCAAAGCACGGGCTTTGGGCTGTGCCCCAACAAAACCGGCTGCTGCAAACCTATTGTATCTTTGTCAACACCACACCTTTGGTTTGCAGTTTAAAAATACATAATTTGAATCAGTTATAAATAATATGCGACTCTACTCAGTATTAAAGTTATAGCCTTGTCGGACTTGATTTGCGCACACGGATGAATAAAATCTTCAAATCGAACGGATCAAATCAGAGAATATTCCAGCCAATCAGCACAGTCCAAATTTTACACCCTAAAGCGGACAAACCATCATCCCTCCACCCCCTGTGGGTTAGGGTGAGGTCGATGATGATGGTACCGTAGCCTTTTGTCCAGAAAACCTGGCCCATAGCCATGCGGACGGGTAGAATGAGCTCGTGATAGTCAGCAAATGAAGAACGGTGTGGTGTCATGGTGTTGCTAGCCCCAGAATCCAGCATCTAGTCGTAGGGACTATCCCGGTTGACATCGCTGACCTCTTTGTATTGGACCTGCTGGCAGGAGAGGACGATATCAGTGCATGGAAGGGAGTTCTGGGGCGCAAGTTTGACGTTGTTAGATGTCAAGGAGTTGACAGGCGTGAGTTCGACGTTATTACACCATAGAGAATCACTACCAAGAATGAGCTGGTTAGCCTCCTTGTCATGATCTTCATCCGGCGGATTGGCACCGTGGGTGGTGGTAGTGTTAGCAGTGAATCCGCCACGTCCGCGGCCGCGCCCTCTCTGGCCTCCTCTCTGGAGGATGTCATATGCGCTCCCTCGGCGATTCGAGATTCTCACGGAGAATACTAGGAGAATGCTTGGCGAGAAGGGTACGGCTAGGCAACAGTGTTTTGATGCTCTCATCTGGTCTCTCTCTCGTTCCCTTCCGCTCTACCGAGGCCTTGGCCTCATCCCCCCTTCTTGTATATATGCCTTAGTAGAATCGGCTTGTAGGAAAGACAAGCGATTCGTTCTGACTTAATCAAATCAGCACCTTCTCTCTTGATTGATCCCCTACTTCTCGACGTAGCCTTGATAGCCTCTCGCAGCTCTATCGTATCGCGTTGAAGCTCCGATAGAATCCCCTTATTAAACGGTTACCACCATATACGCCGTTTACAGAGGAGGTGGTAGTAGAAGGATTGGAACTGGTGTCCTTCAGGCGACATGTAGATGGAAGATGGCTACAAAATTTGCCATGATGGTGGCACCAGATGGCGCCGGCGTCTTCATTGTTTGGATCCTTAGGGGTAGGTCCTTTGGATGGGCGCTGATTGGACTGATTTGAACCAGTTTTGGGTTGGGAGGAATTGGATTGGTTGCCTCCGCGGCCACCGCATTGGCTATTCCGCCCCCCTCAAACCGTACTCGCGGATAGTTGGTCAGTAATGGATTTGTTGGTGCTAGTGGCGCGGCGTTTAAATTCATAATGTTGGAACTGTGAGTAGACGTCAGGTAGGGTTATCTGCTGTCCGGCCTTCGACAATTCCAAATTCATGATGAAGTTGTCAAGGTGCGGAATACCCTCAATGGCCTGTAGAAACAGACAGTATTCAATCCACTCAGGGAGCTCGCTGAGGGTACGGGTTTCAGTTATGGCTGCTTGCCATTTCTGCAGGAATGTATAGTAATTGCCATTTGGATCGTATCTAATGCAACGGATCTTCTGCCAGAGCAGGTAGAGGCCATCCCTGCCAGTACGTTCGTAGAGATCACGTAGTTTTTCGAAGGCTAGTACGGAGTCCGCTAGGCCTGAGATATGGGCTTTTGAGGCACCGTCAATGGTAGCGTACAGGGTCATCAAAACCTGATAGTTGAGACGGGTGAATGCCTCTTGTTGTTGATCGTACCGGTCCAGGAGCTGCTGATTCCGGGTGTTGCGTTCATGAATGTGTTGTTTAACCTCCTCATCCGTCACTGTGACTGGGGGTAGGCTTGGGGTTGGAACTGCTGGAGCAGAGCCTTCAGTTGCTGGGGTTGGAGAGGTCCCGGAGGCCTGTTCCTGAGCTTGCTGTTCCCTGCGCTTGCAAAGGAGGCTTTGTTGGACGTGATCAGTGTCAACGTCGTAAAGAGTAGGCTGATTTGGGGGTAGATATTGGCGCTTTAGAAGCTTCCAATAGTTTGTATTGCGGCTGCAAAGATATCCCTGGAATCCCTCCAACCAGACGTGCCAGTTGGATTCGCCCTTGAGGGTAACTAGTTAACGTAATCCACCACCGAGCGGCGCACACCACCGAGCGGCTCAAAATTTCGGTCCCCGCAACCCCTTCTCCCCTAACTGTCAAATTGCTTTAAAGATTGCTTTATAGCACCACCAACATGTTATTATGCCTCAAAAATCAGCTGCTGAATTAGAGGGCCGAATACAGCTTGCAATTCAAGCATTTAAAAATGCTCAGTTCAAAAGCATCCGCGCAGCAGCCACAGCATTTGATGTACCACCCCGTACGCTCACCTACCGAATTCAAGGTCGAAAAGCACGCCTGAATATCCCAGCAAATGGCCAGAAACTTAAAGATTTAGAAGAAGCTTCTCTTAAGAAGTGGATTCTTGATATGGATGAGCGTGGCCTCCCTCCAACCCATGATATAGTACGCAAGATGGCAAATCTATTACTATGTCAACGACGGGAGTCTGAATCAGTTGGCTCAAACTGGGTTTCTCGCTTTGTTAAACGGCATGATGATCTTATATCAAAATACACTCGCAAATACGATTATCAGCGTGCTAAATCTGAGGACCCAGAGGCTATCAATCAGTGGTTTAATCTAGTTCAAAATACTATGGTAAAATATGGTATTACTGAACAGGATATCTACAACGTTGATGAAACTGGCTTTCAAATGGGTGTGGCCTCTACAGCAAAGGTTATTACTGCATGATCTTATATTGCTACTGGGGGTGTTTTGACAGGGTCTGAAGGTCAACGACTTGCTCAAGAAGCTATACAGAGGGGTTTAGGGGAACCAGTTCCTAAGAAGCGTGCACCACCACGATGTAGTAATTGCCATCAAATTGGTCATATTAGAACTAGCTGCCCTAGCAGATAATATAATTCATTTATATGTAAAAATGGCTTTATTTTGATTATGTAGGAGTAAGATATCTCCTAGTTTTTTGACTGCGGTCGAAATTGTGAGCCGCTCGGTGGTGTGCGCCGCTCGGTGGTGGATTACGTTAACAATAATTAATTAGTAAGCATTTTTATATAACTAGTTATAAACTAAACCCTTTTCAGTTACCATGCTCTTAGTCAGCCCCTACCAACTTCCCCTTCTCCTTCTCATATTCCGCGATTCGATATCCCTAGGATTCTATATGCCTGCAATTCATTATCCTACGATTTGATATTGTTGTCATTGTTGTATTAGTAGTAGTAGTAGTAGTAGTAGTAGTAGTAGTAGTAGTAGTAGTAGTAGTAAAGCTTTACAATGCCAACAGGTGTGAGGGCCGTAGGTCTGAACCTCCCTTTCTCTTAAACCTAAGGCCCCAACATAATGCACGAGCGGAGCGAGTGCCAACGCTTGTCAACTCATATTAAAAGATATGGCCAACATGGCAATTGTTGACGAGTAGTTACTAGATATCTCGGAGGGGAAGAGATCGCAAATGGTCGCAAACTGGACGAACACTTTATCCGTGCCGGAGCGGAGATCGCTGATGGAACTTGCTCATCGACCATGGAGGGGCATCCTCCTCCCCGTTCGTAGTGACATGTTAGATCAAGTCTAGATTTTATCCTACAAGGTGCCTCGCCAGAGTCAGATCCATCATTAAGACGATTATTAAACAGGCATCAATTGAATTGACAAATTTTTGGTCTGGATGACATGATGACATGCTCGGAACTCACAGTACAGCCAGATTTATGGTGGGGGAAATGCCCCTCCCCAGTCTCGGGCGGTCTTTCTTGATAATCCTCACCAATCGACGGGATTCGGTACTCTTCCGCTTCGGATCAACTTGTCAGGCACTCAGGCAGCTCCAACTGGCGCAGTTCTCCGAAAGGAACCGTATATAATTGACCGCCATCACCTTCTTCTTCTCTTTGCTTCCCACATCCCACCCCCACTACTCCGTACAATAAATCACATCTTACTTCTCTTTCTCAAAAACTCTCAATCTCTTTAATTTACACCCCCCATCAACTCCATCAAGATGTCTGGACTCAAGGCCGGCGACAGCTTCCCCTCTGACGTTGTCTTCTCGTAAGTGCTCCTCACTCGTTTGCCCCTCGTTTCGCTCGCGAGGAAGTACGGTCCATTCCATGAGATTCTAATCATCGACTCCCAATTAGTCACATCCCTTGGTCTGAGGAAAAGGGCGAGATCACCTCTTGCGGTATCCCCATCAACTATAACGCCTCCAAGGAGTGGGCCGATAAGAAGGTTATCCTCTTCGCTCTTCCCGGTGCCTTCACCCCTGTCTGCTCTGCTCGCCATGTCCCCGAGTACATCGAGAGACTCCCTGAGATCCGTGCCAAGGGTGTCGACGTTGTCGCTGTTCTCGCCTACAATGATGCCTATGTCATGAGCGCCTGGGGAAAGGCCAACCAGGTCACTGATGATAGCATCGTATGTCCATTCTTATCCGTTCTTGAGCATAAAAAGCCAGTACTGATCTCTATACTTTAGCTCTTCCTCTCCGACCCTGAGGCTCGCTTCTCCAAGAGCATCGGCTGGGCTGATGAGGAGGGCCGCACTCGCCGTTATGCTATTGTCCTTGACCACGGCAAGGTCACCTACGCCGCTCTCGAGCCCGCCAAGAACCACCTTGAGGTAAATATCTTACCCCTCCGTCATTATCAACAATTGAACGCAAGCTTACAATACCATCACAGTTCTCGAGCGCCGAGACCGTCCTCAAGCACCTGTAAAGGCTTGAACTAGAGGCGATAAATTCTCTATGGGTTTAATACAAAAGGCGTTGATGCTTTGATGGTGGGCCGATGGCCTACTACCGAGCTAGATTCGTGATAGAATTTTAGAACTCCTGTTAGAGAGAAATACAACGCTCTTATGATGCTACGAAGACTTTCCCACTACCTCACTTTCGAAGGTGGGTGTATGATGTCAGTCATCCCACCACCTGTAGTAAAAATAAACGTTCATACCCCGGTTCCCAAAGAATCTACGTGAATCAAAGCGTCGTTGGGTTTCTTTTTCCCCTGGCTGTTATTGGTGATTAGAGCCTTTTGCATGTGTGTTTCTCGGCCGGGATTCGGGAGAGGCATGACGCGCGCTAAAGCCCGAAAATTAAGCTCCAAGCCTCCAACACCTCTTTTCACTTTCGTACTCCAGAGTCCGGACTGTTGTGCGACCCCCAGCTGCAGTTAAATCACTTGGGGGTTTTTCTAACTCATAGAAGACCTGATTGTTATTGATAACCACCACTCAACGGCCGTCATGGCCTTGAATCAGCCCTCGAAGCGCAAGTTTGGAGCACAAAATGTCACCGCAGCGTCCCGCAAACGCGCCAAAACATACGATGCGAGGTCTCTGGCAGTCCAGTCAGCCGATGCCGCGCTGTCTGCGTCCGGAGAGCTGAACGTTGCAGCGTATGTCGAAGCTCGAGAATTTGAGATTCGCGCCCTTGAGTCCGGGATGCAACGATCGAAGACTGCCTTGGCGAGCCGTGCGTTTCAAAAAGTACCCCGCTCGTTGAGAAGAAGGACGGCCAGTCACAATGTGAAGAGGGTTCCGCGGAGGCTGAGGGCGAGGGCGAAAAGAGAGGTATGTAGGTGGATTCCAAATACCGCGGAATTATATGCCGGGTTGACCTGGATAAATACATTTACTCAATTCGACTGTGCGTAGATGATCGAGGACAATACCCCCACTGTCACGGCGCGACGACGGAGACCAACTGAAATCCTGCGCATTCGCCTCGAAACCGCGAGACGACTTCAGAACCTCAACTCCAAGACCAAGGCCAAGCGTGCGGCAGCGAAAGCGAAACGAGATAAGGAAACGCAAAAGACCTTGGAAGAGTCAGGAAGCCATGGGTATAACATCGCCCCACGGATCCCGAAGATCAAGAAGTACCTGCTCTCGCGGCCACCTCCGCCGGATTCCAAATACAAGAAACGGCAGCGTTGCAAGACATGGCTTCCGACACATATGTTCCATGCGAAACGCGCCCATATGGCAACCTCGAAGAACCAGCTGTGGCGATTTGCAATTCCTTTGTCGCCTACGGAGAAAAGCTACAGGCCGTCTCACCGAGCTAAGGGGTCCAGGGGTGCTGTGGCTTGGGATATGAGTTACATATCTACCATTCAGTTGGAGGGGACCGAGGATGCTCTCGAGACAGTATTGAGGGCAATCGGTGTTGATGGACAAGAAGCTTGGGGTCCTAGGGGGAGAAAGTGGAGGGCTGGAACAAGAAGCCTGCAGGCATGGGCTTTTGAGCGTGAAGGCACACGAAGGCCTATTGCCCCAATTACTTTGATTCGATGTGCTGAGCGAAAGCCAGAGGATGTGGAAATGGCTGATGCTGGCGAAATGAGCGTGGAGTCGAAGAAAAAACCCCAAAAGGATAGGAAGGTGTTTATCAGAGTACATCCGTCTGCGTTCCTGCGGCTGTGGAACGAGCTTCTCGAGCTTTCGAAAAGGCAAAACTCAGCCGTCATGGTTGAAGATCTTCGCTTTGAGATTGGCAGCATCGATATTACCGGTCCGGGTTCGACAGAAGCTCTACTCTCAGCACTCAAGCCGCTGATGCCGGATGGCTCCGAAATCGCAGTCGATAGTCCGGAAGCCACCTGGAGCTCGTTGTTAGGAGTCTCGAATCCTTCGTCTTTACCACAAAATGCCGTCCTCGGCTTCTCTGTCTCTGACCCTCGTCTTCATTTCCCTCCTAGGACACTTCGACCATCCGGTTCAGACCTTGAAATGCAGAATCTGGCCATCCTTCTGTCGACGTGGTCACCTGATACTACACAAACCTCACCTGCTCTTTTCGACCGTCGCTCACGTCTGGCAGCTACTCGTCAGTTACCCAGCCAAAAGGCAATAAATCGTCGACGCACCCAAGCCGGGCCGGGAATCTACCCCCCAGCCGAAGTGTCTGACCCCAAAATCCCAGTCGTTGTTCTCACCTCGCGGTCTAGCAGTCGATTGAATAACAACAATGTGCCTGGGACATGGACCGTCCTCCTCCCATGGAAATGTATCCTTCCAATGTGGTACTCGCTGATGTATTATCCGCTCTCGAGCGGCGGGAATATCAGATTTGGCGGCCTGAAAGAACTGCAGCAGCTCGCCTTTGAAGCCGGAGAACCATGGTTCCCTGGTGATTTTCCTGGAACGCCTGCTGGTTGGGAATGGTGCTTGAATGAACGGGAGAAGGCTAAGACAGAGTGGGAGAGGCGACCGAAGGGTCGGAGGCCTGAATTCGACAGTCTTGACCTCGGCGGCGGCCAGAAAGGCGAGATCGGACACGGCTGGGCTTGCGACTGGGAAAGATTACTCCAGGGCGCACCGAAGGATTCGATGGCTGGTTCTAAGGATGCCCCAGAGAAGGAGCAGAATCAAGATGATAAGCGAAACGACATCCCAATGCGGGATTCTGAGCAGTCAACACCCGTCGAGCTGGCTCCCCCCCTCAACATACACCATCTACCATCAGCAAAAGCAGAAGCCGCAATCAATAACCCGTCGAGCACCGTAGATCAATCTGCACTTGCAACAGTCAGAATATCACTGATCAATCGAGGCACACCTACCCCACGAGCTCGGATCTATCGCCTCCCGACCACAAACCCGGAACTTCGACAAAAGTGGCTCCAACTTGCTTCCAACAAGCCAAAGAGCGTAAACGCCACCATTGCCCCAAATCAGAAACGGGGACAACCTTGCGAGCCCCCGGTTGATCAAGAAGACGCTCGCCGGTGTCTCGCGGCCTCGCTTGTTGCGCCATCAGCTGATGCAGCGAGTCAGCAGGAGCTTCTCCCGGCTCCTCCAGAAGAAGATCTTATCGGATTCATCACAACAGGGAATTATAACCTCTCTGAAGGGAAAGGGGCAGGGATTGGTTCTATCCTCTTGTCTAAGGTTGTTGGACCTGGCAAAGGCAAAGGCAAAGCACGCGAGAGGAAGATGTGTATCATCCGCAGCGCGGGTGAGCGAGTAGGCCGACTGGGATACTGGGAAGTTGCTTGAGGCAACGGTGTTCTTATCGTGGTTGAGATACCCAGACTGCAATGGAATTTAGACTTTAGACAGTGTGAAGACACTATGCGAAGGCATCGTCTCCCGATGTAGTTCTAAATTATGCAGTGTCTATCAAAATTGGATGGTATACCAAACACATCCCGGGCGATTGAACTTGTTTTGATCAAACATAGATAGCTATACATATACATGCCACAGGACGACATGAGAGACCCAACATCAAATCTATTTGTAAATCAATGGGGATAGGGCAAGGGCATGTATGCCTCTCACCATCCCCAATTAGAAGGAGAGATTAAGATTCTCCTCTAACCCACGACACGATCCACAAACGCCTCCTCAAGCCGAGCCACCTCCCGCTTGAACCCCTCGACCTCCTTCCAACAGTCCAAAGGCCGTCTATCATTCAACCGCAAGCAGGCGACCACCTCGTTCCTCGCGCGCTCCACCCCCTCGTCCACCTCGATGAGCTTCCGCCGTCCCTCAAGCTTGGTCCGCAGCTGCTCAATCTCTGTATTCACCGACTCCCTGCTGATGTCGCGGTTGATGGGTTCGGTGGCCACCGGGGGCGCGGGGGTGTACTCGCGGCCGGCGAAGGGAATCCGGGGCGCGTCCAGGTCCAGCGAGCCGGCGGGATAGCCGACGCTTGGTGTTGATGGGGAAGGGGCGGGGGCGGTGTCTTTGACTTCTGCCAGGCGCTTTTCAATCTCGGCGAGGGTCTGCTGCTCGCGTTCGCGGAGGCGTTCGAGTTCCTGGGCTACGCGCGCTTGGATCTGGAGTTCGAGGCTCTTGGCGCGAGAGGAGTCGGTCTGTTTGTGTTTGGTGATAGAAGTTAGAAGACATTGGATGGGTAGGGTGGATCTGAGACGGCGCAACGCACCTCGGTGTTGGTCTGGAGAGCATCGACGAGGTTGGAGGAGAATTGGATGGGGGAGTTGCTGTTAGGAATCTAATTAGTTAAGGTCTTTTGTAGTCTGGGTAGAACGCAGGGATCCGTCGTTGGTTCTTTCATTCTCTGAGTTTTGTCCGAACAGGACGAGCAACTCGATCCATTGAGGCGGAGTCCCTTTAAGGATACTGAAGTATCATACCAACGGGTTCATCCAATTCCGTTTCAAGCACAAATATTTGGGAAGCTTACCTGGAGAAAACATGTTTCGAGCCAGCCGAAGCTTCTGGCTTAGAGCTGCCGGCGCCCATGATGATGGCTGTATCTGCGTATCCGTTCGTTCCGGGGGATAGTTGGGGATGAGAATGGGTACAATGGGTGCGTAAAACACGCAAAACCCCGAAAGCTATGCAGAGACAATCTCAATGCTGTGGAAATCCAAGCATCACCATTCCAACAGCCGACTTCCGCCGGGGCTTGAATTCGATTCGGGATAGTATCACGTGAGCGTGCTTAGTCATGGTACTCATTGTGGCTAGTGAAGGACTAGCCACAGCTGCAGAGAGGGATGATGCAATCATTTGCTGTCCATCTCAGAAATGAGCTGTCTTTCTATTCATGCTCTTTCTTTTGTTTTGTTTTTTAGCACAACTAATAGAGACTCAAGACTGATCTAAGCTGCGAGTCTGGATGGAGTATCCGTACTCCGTAATCTGTACTCTGTAGAATGCTACATCATGTGATTATTTGGCCAAGAGCTCCAAAGCCAGAATTGGGCATACAGAAGGAATTTGTTGCGTAACTTGCGTTGAATTGTCTGCTCTAGAATGATAGAATCCTGATATCTTGAGACTTGAACAATAATTATTTGATAGTAATTAGAAATCCAATGTCTTTGCCAAGGTCAACTGGTTTCAACCGGTGAACCCGGCATTCCCATCAGTTCTAATCAGCGGTGGAGGGGAAGAGAGAATCACTGACCTCATCCTCATCAACCCCTCCAAAGTCATTCTCCTTCTTCATAATCCCTTCTCACCATCGTTATAATATTCATCTTCCCCCATCCACTCCTTTCCTCTTTTCTTCTGACTTGCTCTAGATATCCTCTTTTCCCTCCCTTTTCTTCCCCCTACTTAATCCCCCTCCTTCGAACTCTCTCAGCGACAATGTCATCCCCATTAGTGGAAGAGGCTACGCGCATTGCGGGCCAGTTTGACTTTACTCCTGATCAGATTCGACGCGCTGTGACGGAGTATATTCGAGAGATGAGTGAGGGTTTGACCAAGGAGCACACGACACTAAGCCAGATTCCCACTTATGTCACATCTGTACCGAATGGCTCTGAAAAGGTAAGCCGGATTTTGTTGGCATCGATTGAAAACGTAGCAGAGACGGCTGACCTGGATGGCACAGGGCTTATACCTTGCCGTTGACCTCGGAGGCACCAACTTCCGGGTGTGTTCGATCGATCTCCATGGAGATACGACATTCAACCTCACACAATCGAAGATCATGATTCCCCGTGAACTGATGGCGTCGGGGACATCAAAGGATCTTTTCCTTTTCCTGGCTCGGCAGATCGAGTCGTTCCTGCGCATCCATCATAACGAGCACTTTGAAGCCCACTTGAGGCGCCGTCGCGGCCCGGACTATGAGGAAGAACTCTTCGACCTGGGGTTCACTTTCAGTTTCCCAGTCCGCCAATTAGGTATCAACAAGGGCACCCTTATTCGCTGGACAAAGGGGTTCAACATCCCCGACGCCATCGGTCATGATGTTTGCGCACTACTGCAGAGTGCCATTGACGAACTGGACCTCCCGGTGCGCGTGGCCGCCCTCGTCAACGATACTGTGGGGACGTTGATGGCGCGCTCCTATACATCCCCCGGAAAGACCGGGACGTTCATTGGTGCCATCTTCGGCACGGGCACCAATGGTGCCTATGTCGAGAAGCTCTGCAGAATCACCAAGTTGCAGACGATGGAACACTCGGACTACGAGAAATCCACGGGGGAGATGATCATTAACACGGAATGGGGCAGCTTCGATAACCACCTCAGCGTCTTGCCCAACACCAAGTGGGACCAGCAGCTGGATGAGGATAGCAACAACCCCGGAATTCAGATGTTCGAGAAACGCGTCTCGGGTATGTTCCTGGGCGAGATCCTGCGTCGTGCTCTCCTCGATTTGCACCAGGATGAGGCCTTTGGCCTGTTCAGGCCCAGTCAGTCATCCGATGTGGTCACGCCGGAGAACTCCCCTCTCTACCGGCAGTGGGGCATCGACACCAGCTTCCTCAGTCTGGTGGAGGCCGACAAGACCGATGTGATGGAGGAAATCCAAGAGGCTTTGAAGGACCACCTGAAGATTGAGCGTCCCAGCAAGGCTGATTGCCAGGCCGTCAGGATCCTGGTGCACGCGGTTGGCACGCGTGCTGCTCGTCTCGGTGCTGTGCCACTCGCGGCCATCCTGATTTCCACCGGCAGACTGGAGAGTGATGATGTGGTCGACATCGGAGTGGATGGAAGTCTGGTCGAATTCTACCCCAACTTTGAGGGCCACATTCGGGAGGCGCTGCGGGAGGTGCCTGGAGTTGGAGCCGATGGCGAAAAGAAAGTGCGCATCGGTATATCAAAGGATGGCAGTGGGGTGGGTGCTGCCCTCATCGCCCTTGTTGCCGGCAAGAGAGAGACTACCACGGGTTTGAAACCGGGAAAGACCATAACAACAGCCTGATGCGAAACGAAGCAATTGGCTATTTTGCATTTTGCCGGTCTCGGCATTCACTCTTTGGTCTGTGCGACTGGGGCGCCTGACTCGGGGCCATACGTGAATGGATTTTGTCTCTCATGCATCAGGAGTGTTGGTGAGGACGGGGTTCGAGACACGAAGGTGTATTAATATCATCATTTAGCGGCGTTGTACTGCCTATATTGGGATATGTCATCTCTTTGGAATAAAAGATTCTCCTAATCGGGTAATTGGCAGTACAGTGGACTCGCACTGGCACGTGAGTCTTAGAAGACCCTGAATCATCTGTAAGTCCAACTCCCAAGACTCCGACTAAGGTAAGCTTACTCGAATACGGGAGATCAGCAATATCCACCGGGAATCTGAATCTGAATCTTGAGGTCTGATGAAGTGTGGCGCTCGCACTATCTTGTCAAGTCTGAAGCCATCAGTAAAGGGGTTGTGAGACAAGGATTCGGACGCTGATCAGGGGATGAAGGGGTATGATTATGGTACATATTTCTAGGATGAATTCATCAGTGAATATTTAGTTATCTAATGTAGACTTGTAGACTCTGTATGGTAGCTGAGATGTATTGAGGTAGGAGTATCTGTACTCCGTATACAGATGAAAAGCTTCATCATTACTATAAAT
The DNA here is from genome assembly GCA_004769165.1 of Aspergillus cejpii. Taxonomy (NCBI): domain Eukaryota; kingdom Fungi; phylum Ascomycota; class Eurotiomycetes; order Eurotiales; family Aspergillaceae; genus Aspergillus; species Aspergillus cejpii. The sequence continues at coordinate 2,856,243 of SMSW01000005.1, read as the reverse complement.
ATCTATACCTAGTTAGCTACATACTCGGATAGGATTGCAATTTATACATACCATACCGGATGAGAAAAGAGAATCAACACCGATGTGTAAGGTATTCCCCGGAATATCAACTGGTGAATGACATGCCAGTTGTACAAACAATCCCAGTTGGGCTTCCAGCTGCAATTCTCCTTTTCTTCTCTTTCTATCCTTTTCTCTTCCTTCATCGTAAATACTTCTTCCCCCGAGCCGTCAAACGTCATTTACTTCGGTTGACATTCATCCTACAGGGGCTTCTGTTGACAGAACAGTACCCTGTTCATTTATCAAGTCTCCTGTCGTATGATCAAGTCTCTTTTCTTCTTCTCTCTGGCTTGATGTTTTGATTTGGATCAGTAAGTTTCGCAGTGCTACACAACAACATCCCCAAGAACCCTTTAATCACTCAAGTCTAACCTCTGTGTCTAGACCTCCCAAGCCCTATTTCTCCTTGTCCAGACCCTTCCAGAGCATGACAACCTCGATGGATCCCGGGAACAGCCCTGTGCTGAACCCGTCTGGCCCTACTGCCTCGGTGGCCAAGCTCACTGTCGAGAGTACAGCAGCAGGAAATACTCAGTTGATGGGTAAAGAGAGCATTTTGGCAGACTCCCAAACACAGCACCAATCCCCCAAGTCGCCAGTTCCTGAGATACATGTGGAGTATAGTGAGGACCATGGAGGCGAGAAGCAAGAGCCGGAATATCTGGGATCATGGAAGCTTGCCTTGGTCATGATCGGTCTGAGCCTTGTGATTTTTTGCATGTCCTTGGTATGTACTTCCCTCCCACTAATAGACCGGTTTTGGTCGTCGATGGCAGTGAGGCTGACCATCTAATTTACCAGGATAATACTATTCTGGCAACGGCAATCCCGAAAATTACAGATCAATTCAACTCCCTGGGCGACGTCGGTTGGTATGCGAGCGCCTACTTGCTGACCAGCTGCGCCCTGGTTCTTCCGTTTGGCAAGCTCTACACTTTCTACTCCACCAAATGGGTCTATTTGACTGCGATTGCCATCTTCGAGATTGGGTCGTTGGTCTGTGGTACCGCCCCCAACTCGGTAGCGTTGATCATTGGCCGTGCCATTGCTGGTTTGGGCGCCGCTGGCTTGTTTACTGGGTCTATTCTTGTTATCTCCCAGTCGGTGCCGCTGCAAAAGCGGCCTATCTACACCGGCATCATCGGTGGCATGTACGGTATCGCCAGTGTCGCTGGACCTCTGATGGGTGGCGCCTTCACCGACCATGCCACCTGGAGATGGTGCTTCTACATCAACCTGCCAATCGGTGGGATTACCTGGTTCTTTATCCTCCTGTTCTTTAAGGCGCCCAAGTCGGTCAAAGATAACTCGGGCTGGAAGGACCAGCTGTCACAGCTTGACCTTCCCGGAACTGTCGTCTTTCTGCCCTCCATCATCTCCGTGCTACTGGCTCTGCAGTGGGGGGGCACCGAATACGAATGGGGTAGTCCACGCATCATCGCTTTGTTTGTTGTCTTTGGCGTCCTGCTCATTGTATTCATCGGCCTGCAGTGGTGGGCGCAAGACAAAGCCACCGTACCCCCTCGTGTCATCAAGAACCGGAATGTCTGGGGTGCTGCGCTCTATGTTTTCTGTCTGGCGGCTTCGTTTATGGCTTATGTCTACTATGTAAGTGGCCACCTGGAAAGCCTGTAGTGGACTTGTGATGTATACTAATATTTCTAATCCCCAGCTCCCGATCTGGTTCCAGGCGATCAAAGGTGTATCGGCCACCAAGTCCGGAATCATGAATTTGCCAATGCTACTTGGAACGGTCCTCCTTTCCATTCTTTCCGGCGGTCTAATTTCTTACTTTGGCTATTACACGCCTTTCATGTTGTGCTCGACTGTGATCTTGTCGATCGGTGGTGGATTACTATCAACCCTGAAAGTTGACTCGGGACACTCTGCCTGGATCGGCTACCAGGCGTTGTATGGCATCGGTGTCGGCATGGGATTACAGCAACCGATGATTGTGGTGCAGACGGCGGTTGAGGCTGCTGATGTCCCCGGCGCGACCGCCATCGTGATGTTTATGCAAACCCTCGGAGGGGCCCTGTTCGTCTCGGTCACACAGAATGTGTTCCAGAACCAGCTCTTCAAGAATCTAGCCACCCAGGCGCCCAGTATCAATGCTGCTGAGGTGATGAGTTCCGGAGCCACGATGCTGCGCCATGCCGTTCCCGAAGATATCCTACCTGCGGTCCTGGCTGCCTACAGCGATGCTATCACTGAATCGTTCTATGTTGGCGTTGCACTGGGAGCGGCCTCTCTGTTTGGTGCACTTCCGGTGCAGTGGCTTTCCGTGAAAGGGAAGAATATTGAAACGCTGGCAGCTTGAAAGCCGGCTTGTTGATTGATAGGTGGTTGACTCTTCGTCTATGGGCATAGACTTTGTCATCTCGGTCGGCGTTACTGGAGGAAACGGGCTCAGGCGTTCAGTCGGGAAACTTGCTACTGTCATTTATCTTCATCGTCCTGTTGAAGGCCGTGGATGATTGGACCTGGCTTCGATGATTACCATTCCCCGCTCATGATGAGCTTCATGTTTTATTAGAATACCAAATCCTACCATGTGTATGATACAACCGATACCATAATGAATTATAGATTTTCATCTGTTGCTGGAGCACAGTCTGGATCATTCCGTCAAACCGCAGCATACAGGCTCAGATAGACACCCCAGACAACACCACAAGCACTCCCAAATACCACTCGTCTATCCAGAGGAACAACGGTAAAGAGCAGCGTCGACACGACAGGCCGATACTTGAGCCGGGCAATCATAATAGGCCCAAAGTCCTGCACCCAGATCACTCAGGCGAAGTCCTAGAAACAGAAGCAAACGCAACATACCTCACGGATCAACTCGGCAATCCTCCCCCACCCACTCCCCTTCAACAGGTTAATCAACACAATAAACAAGATGATATTCATCACCGACCCAACCGTCTGATCCAGAAGGAACTTCATGGCGAAGTTGCGCATGCCAGACGCTCTTACATTCGCACTCGCGGGCTTCTCTTTCAGCTCCTCATCCACGACCACAATGACGGAACCCGAATCGGCATTCACAAATGCATTTGCATTTGCATTGGCGCTGGCGCTGACTATTGCGCTTCCAAATCCGAGTCTCGAGCTGGGGAACCCCGGCCACTGCGTCTCCAGATACTTCTGCCAGGAGAAGTTAATGGGGACGAGGATGATGGCATGGACCACGAATTGGAGTAGCGCGAGGATGTTGAGTGTGAACGGTTTCTGGATTGATCAGGTCAGTGATGGGTTTAAAGGGAGAAGGGGCCAAAAGTACGGACGTCCTCCTGGTACTGGTCGATGATCTGGGCGAGAATGTTGGAGATGGCGTTGAGGATGGTGGATTGGATGAAGGTGGTGGTTAATGGGGAGGGCATTGGCACATCACCAATTCATGCCTTGGAGGTGGATGTAAAGGGGGAAGATAGAGTAGGCATGATATTAATGATTTGACTCCTTGAGAGGTGAATTGATGTCGATCTGAATTAATGCAGAAGCACAGCCAAGCCATCGTGTCAATTTGGCCAAGCAAGCTAAGGGCTAATGGGATTAAATATTAATTGATAAAATCGGACTATGTACTTGAGGCTGAAAACATACCTATACTGCCTCTACTGCTAGGGTAGATGCCGATAAGCAACCCTATAGTCCTTCAACCCCCAGATCGCGTAGTCACTGTCTGTAAATTCCAATGGTTTCTCGTTTCTATCCACATAGACAAGTTCATAATCCACAAACCAGCTATGAGTGGAAACATTGTCTAATCAGCAAGCTGCCAGCAAATCCCCTCGTCATTGTAAACTTACACTTTATCCTCCTTCTCATTGTAAATGAGATTCCCAAGCTGGGTGTCAATCGGGTTCGCATGGTAGCTGAGGAGCTCCCTATACATTCAATCAATCGAGATTAGCCGTTATTCTCTGCCAGCAGAAAATAAGCAACTATGAGCACACAGGCATACGTCAATCCTCGGCGGAATGCAGCTCTGATCTTCTCGCGCTTCTGTGGATCATAATCCCAGAAGTAATCCAATGGCACACCAGGGACTTCCTCCATTACAATGAACACAATATAGCCACCGGGTACGAGCATCCACTGCTCCTGCAGTGATCTCACTACATGGAGCATCTTAGGTGTCACTGAGCAGCCTTCAGCGTTGAAATGCCTCAATGAGTTGATTTCCCGACACGTTGAGTGTCCAGGTTTTTCAGAAGGCTGCAGCGAACGGTAGTTGGGAGGATATTCAGTAGGCACTCTACATGTTGTTATTCAACAATCCCTTTGGCTTGACTGAAACGCCTCGAGAGTAGGATACTTCGTGACTTACTGCATCCGAACTTTGACAATAACCTCTTTACCAATATCTGGACCCGCGATCTGTCGGCAGTGGTAAACCGCCTGGGCCTCAGAACGAGGTTTCCCGTCCTTTCTAGATGCACCGGGGATATAGGTGGTCTTTTCGGATATCTTTTCGCCAATAAGTCATTCAATGTCTTCTGCTTGACACCAGAGCTCAAGGCCGTCAAGCAAGTTCCCGATCCAGTTCTGGTAGAGTTTCTCGCCACCCATGGTGTGAAAGAGCAAAGAAACAGTGAAAATAGTGGAAATAGCCTAGAGATGCAAAGATCCAATAATTAAAACATGAGAAGAGGAGTCTACAGCACACCAAGGAAGAAAACAAGAGCAGGTGTTGATAGTTGATGTAGTTAGTTATATCCCAATGCTTAGTTACATAAGTGCATTAGTCAGCCAACCAATAGCAGTGAAGATAAGAACTACTCCATAGTACGGAGTACTACTGAGGGAGAGAAACCCCAACACAATCAGGGAATCTAGTAAGGATCGTAGGAAATGCTATCTCGGTGAAAGAACAGATAAACGAATCAATTTTAATGAAGAACTCGATGGAAAACACGATAGTATACACATCCGGATGATAATAATGATGATGAAGAAACTAGGAGGGTAGGGGCCCATCAATCTCAGCTAACTATGCTCTGGTCACATGACCGCTGCCCCCTCCCTTCCCCTTACAGTACCTTCTCGACACCTTCCCAACTATCAAATCCAAACACCATGGCCAGTTTGGAGCTTACGCTTGCCATTGAGAATGGAAATTCCTTCGAAGTCAAGAGACTTCTGGACAGTGGTCTCTCACTGACAGTTGAACAAGTCCTAATTGCAACATCATCCAAGAATATCACCATACTTGAGACGATTCTATCCAGTGGGTGGGACATAGATACGGATGTTAATGATTTTGTCCCATCCATGTTGGTGTAAGTATGAGAGGGCTCTCTTGCTACGCATTGGCGGTGGGTTGATAGTTATTATAGGTATACCTTCAAAGATGAAGAACTCCTCAACTTGTTCCTGAGACACGGCGCGAACCCGAACAAACCTTGCCGTATCCGTGATTGTACACCACTCTCCTATGCTGTCAGAGATGCACCATTTAGTGTCATCAAATGCCTTTTTGAACACGGGGGTCAACTTGAGCATGGGCAGCTTTTACACTATGCATCTATGCGGAAAGAAGATAATGATGGGTGTGAGGTGTTGAGGTTCATTTACAATCTTGACCCAGAATATAATAGGCCTCGAATCAACGAGTTATTGGATGAAAGATCAGAACACTACCTCATGAACCAACGAAGTGGACTTTGCACTCCTTTGCAGTATGCTGCCATCAATAACTCAGAGAATATGGTGCAATTCCTGTTGGCTCAGGGTGCAAATCCTGCTCACCTGGATCCTTACCGTCGCACTGCAATTAGTTATGTGATTCATAATAGCCACCACAAAATTACAGGGATTCTGAAAAACTGGACGGGTTCAGTGCAGAGTTAGTGCGGCATATCTGAAGTGATTGCTTTGTGACGTGTGAGATTTTTGTTACTTTCATGCAGTAATTCAATTATATCTCTATACACATGCGACATGGTCCTTTTCCAAGCTTTAAGATTCCTGATGAGGATATAGTGGTCTGTACGCTACGTGTAACATTTATACAAGGCAAGAGTCATCATCCTAACAACTTCAGATTTCCCTCTTTTGGACAATCACGTTGGGCCCGTACTTGGCGCTGGTGAAATGATCCACCAGGGCCAATTGGCCCTTCTCGTCTTCTCCTCTGTGGTCTGCCAGTTTGAAATCAAACAGGAACATCAACCGTGCAATGGTCAGTCGCATCTCCATGAATGCCATGCCCTTGCCGATACAACCCCGGGGCCCGATGCTAAAAGGGCAGAATGCCCTGCGTGCCAACTCGACGGCCTCCTTGCTGGACTGCCATGACTCAGTGGCCGTCCTGCACTCTGCGCCTTCGATCCATCGTTCAGGCACATACGCCTCCGGTTCGCGGTAGTACTCCGCCTGCCGGTGGATCGAGTACGTCGGGGTTCCGCAGTCCGTGCCTTCGGGGAGGAAGACGCCGTCGACCATGACACCGCCCTCCATCACTTCGCGCGGAGGTGTGCTGGGAACTGCGGGTGCCAGGCGCAAGGCCTCGTCGATGCACGCCTTGAGATAGGTGAGATCGTTTAGCTTGGAACCCGTGACGATCTCCTCGACCGCGGAGAAGTTCTCGCGGATCTCCTTCTTCAGCAGCTCCATGGCCCGGGGGTTGCGGACCAGGTAGAAGATCGTCGCTGAGAGCGTGGTGGAGGTGGTGTCGCTGCCGGCGATCATCAGGACGTTGGCCTCACCCCAGAGCTCGGGGGTGGTGAGACCCTTTCCGGTCTCGGGGTCTTTGGCGTTCAGCAGGTAGTAGAAAAAGTCCTTCTTGGCTTCGCGGCCGGCCTGGGCACGCTCTTTGGCCCGTTCGTTGGCTTCGACGCGGGAGTTCATGATGAAGTTCCAGCGGTCGTTGGTCAGCCTGTGGATGAAAATCTGGTCCAGGTGCCAGGTATCCAAGGGCATCCACAGCCCGCACTAAACAGAGGGAGTTAGCTATACTTGCCGCCAGACGAGAACGGAATGGAGATTACCTACCACATAATGCCGATTCGCTGCCCGATCCACGAGCTCAATTAACTTCCGTCGTCCGCTCGAGACCAGCATGTCAAAGCTCTTCCCAAAGCACAGCTCTCCCATCACGTCGTACGTGAGGTAGCTAAACCAATCTCCCATATTAACGATAGAACTCCGCCCTTTCTCGCCTGGATCCACAGCGTTTCCACCCTCCAGGGCGGCGCAGAGCTGCCGCACATGCAACAACATCACATCCTCCATGCCCTTCAGGGCCTGATCCGAGAATGCCTGGCTGAGGACGCGCCTCTTGCGCCCGTGCATTACCTTATCGATGGCATTATGTGTGTTATACACGCCCTTGATGGCGGGGAAGGCGTTGTAGAAGTTGGCCTTGCGCAGCCGCTTGCCGTGACCGTAGATGTCATGCAGGCCTCGCTCCGTGTTGACGGAGACGAAGTTGGGTGCTGTCCGGACATGCGACCCATATTGCTCATGGAGATGATGCAGCCACAGGTGCCGGTCTCCCTTCAAGCCATGGTATAGTTGTACCCAGGGGGTTATAGAAGCGAGGAATGGACCAGGTATACGGCGAAGAGGGTGGAAGAATCGATTATAGACGACGTATGCTACTGACTGAAGGTCGAATGGGGTCAGTACATCAAAGAAACAAGGATATTGATCATAAGCATCGGCGTAGTATGACATCTACATGATGATGGACTTCCTCGAGACCGAACTTACCAAGCCGCCCAGCACGAATAACACCCCTACAACCGCCACTCCAATGGTCAAGTTCTCCAATAGCGGTTGAACAAGCATTGTTTACCCAGAGTAATTCATTCAGCAAGTATGAAACAATGATGATGCCGATGACTGCTACTACCGACGATAGCCGAGTACAACCGAAAGCAGTCCTTTCTCCGCAACGACGAGATGATAATCAATCGATGACGAGGCTGGGGGATTTCCAGAGGTTAAAAGAAGTGTAGTAATACACTCAGTGTATTTGGTCTGGGGATATCCAGATATGGAGTCTCTTTATATCCTCTGATGGCTCGGCTAGATACGGGCCTTTGGGGGGGGGGGGGGGGGGGGGGGGGGGGGTTCCAGTGGTGAATGCTGACCTCTAATGCAGTGTAGGTCATCCGTCTCTGATTTGTAGGATACATGGGGAGGAGGAGATTATAATCGAGATCAAGTATGTTGTCGATGTACATGGTTGAGTCACCATCTACAAGGGATCTCACGAGGGACCAAGTTCACACGTCCGTAGTCTGAAGTAATGACTACGGAGTATAGCTTGAGACACGATCTGTTATAGATATTACTGCTTCATATCTAGTGTCCGCTACAGAATTCAGAAGATCACTCACTAGTCTACTCTGAATACCCGTTGATATCCGACCTCATCTGGAGTATACAAGATCTCCATCTGTATATGTGGATCGTGGAGATAATGCGGGATAATCCAGTCCGTAGTGCAGCCTAGTCCTACTGCGCCGACTAGCCCAGTGTAGAATCATCGAACAGCCGATTTCGTAGTCGACTGGCGTCGCCGCTATCGGCTGGTATCTGGCATTCAAGGAAGCGACGCACTATCTGCCGATGTGGGTAGAAGAGTGTGTATAGGATTCCCTGCTCCGCGACGAGAGCTTGGTTTCTCTGTCCACACCAATATTCATCCAGACTAAGAGGTATAGCCGTGTAATCCACCATCAAGAATCCATTGTTCATTGTCGTCGTTGTCATCTTGAACCCGTCGCCATGTCTGCTTCCGCTCCTTCTGAGTCGTCCCTCCTTCATGCTTGTCGTCCGTAGCCTTCCAAATAGGCCGTAGAAGACCTCCGGCTGCGAGGAGCGGATTGTGACTGAAAGCTTCGCCACCGCTGCGCTTAGTCTCTCCGTGAGGTGCATCTTCGACATCTTCATCTTTTCCCTCTGCAGCCGAGCTTGATTCCGCAGGCGCGGCAGACTGATAAACTCGAGTCACGCGACCACCTTTGATGTCCAAGCTCATGACAGTCTTCTTTTTCTCCCACTCCGGCCGTGCCTTTTCCTCCATCTCCCGCAGTATCCGCTGCTGCTTCTTCAGCGCCAGCGCCCGCTGAGCAGGGCTCATCCACAGCGTAGACGCGACGTTTGGAGTCTCAAAGTCCGCAGCCTCATCCACGACCCGCGTACGTTTGGCGTTCTGCGCCTGGAACTGAAGAAGCTTGTCGCGGTGCGCCTTGGCGGCGTCGAGCTTACTGCTCCCCACGGGCATCGGTCCCGGTCCACCCTCCCTGTGTACACTCTCATTGTGCGCTCGCATCTTCTCCTGTCCGCGCTCTGCGCGCAGTTCCCGGATCATACTCTGCACTTCTTCGTTCGATAGCAGCGGCGTCCCGCAGAACGAGCAGGGCTGTAGACCTTCGAGGGAGCAGATGATCTTGCCGCAGTTCAGACAGTTCGGGACGGGCTCGAAGAGCGGGTGGACCGTAGCGTAGCAGTTGCACTTCCGACCGCCATCGCTCAGGGTCGGATTCGTAGAGACCTCGAGAGCGGCGATCGCCGCCGTTAAGTCAGAGATGCTGTTGGTCGTAAGCGATCCTTTGGGCGAGCCCGCGCCTGATCCCGCTCCGTGGTTTCGAGAAGGTAATTTAGCCGCCTTCGACTTCACATTCGGTAGGAGATCCGAGAGGACTAGTCCCGACGCGGACGGTGGGTTTTTGACTGTGCTTGTCCTCGGCGCAGGGGACTGGTTGCGCGACGACACGGCCGACGATTCGTGTGACGAAGTGTCCCGCTGCTGTGGAACCTGCAGCGAGCTTGTTGATCCCTTCGACCGTAACGTCGCAGTATCCTGCCTCGTTTGCCCCCGAGCCGGCGCAGCAGACATGTAATCCTCATCCTGGTCTTCCTTTCTGTATCCACCTGTCACATTTCCAAAATTCTCCGGTCGCCGTACCGGTCCGGCGCTGTGCAGCGGCGCCTTTGGCTTCTTACCCTTCTTGGGCCCGCCTCTGGCCCCTGTCACATTGCTGGTGGTGTGTGCGTCAACCGCTGCGGACAGTTCTTCTTCCCCGCCTTGAGCTGCTGATGATGCGGTAGGTTGCGATTGTCGATGTTCTCGACGGGCGTTGAAGGAGGAGATAAACTCGAATGCTGCTGGGGAATCGCCGAGAAGGTTTTTGAGATGGTCAGCGCCTTCTTCCTTTGACAAGCCGGCGGAGTATGTGATGATCTGTGTGAGAGACTCCTCATCGAGTGGCAACAACTGAGCCAGGCGAGGAACAGCCCATACGACGAGGTTCGAGTCACTCATATCCTTTGCGAGAAATAGAAGGTGTAAGATCTGAAAATGAACTGTAGAATCAAGCAGGAGTTGTTTGCACGCTCATTTTATCCAACGGTCCAAAATTAAGTCAGGGAATAAGTGAGAATGACGAGGGTTGATAAGAGAACATCGTCGGTGGATTCTCGCGGATCCATAAACAACTAAACATCTATGGAGTACTCGCACTCCATAGATGGTTGCACAGTGACTAAGGTTATTTACTTTTAATCAGGATTATGAGAGATGAGTCTACTGGAAATGCCAAATTGAAGTAAAAATTAAGAAAAAATTCCATGCTGGCGCTCCATGAGCTAGCGATCATGCCAGGCTATTGTACATACAATTGCAGCATCGTCTATGCCAAAGGACAGATGAACGAGGAAACAAAGGAGAAAAAGATGTGCCCTAAACCGAAAGCAAAATCATAAAACAGGGAGGAAGAAAGCAAGCAATGACGCCGAGCATGCCCCGAACTCTTCGGCCAGGCATGATATAGTATGAGAGCAGTTCCAGTTGACGCCTTTTGATGCCCAATATTTACGTCGATATCGTTAGAGAGAAAAGAAATAGGAAGTCAAAATGAAGACTATGTTCAGAGCTTCCACCTTCAGGTAGGTACCTCGCATGATGAGATGAAAGCAAAGCCAGTGTGACCATGTATTAGAGATGAGGAGATCATGCGCTGTCTTTGGCTTCACTTTTGACGTCACCGTCACCAGAAGCGGCCGCATCTGCAGCTGCAGCCATATCGGGGGTAAGGCCATTCCTCAGTTTACTGCTCGGAGGCAGTGGGGGCTTCTTTCCAGAAAGTTTTTTGTGCATGACCTTCTTCTTCTTTGGCAGAGCGGATGGAGCGTCATCATCAGCCAGTGGACGCTTCGCCGGTGCCGCGCTCGAGGAACTGTTGCCATTTTCCATTGGAGTCCTATTGCGGTTGGGACGACCGGAGAGGCCCAGGCAACGATCCAAGTGTTGTGCCACCCGCGTCACCACAAAGTATCTCGGGCAGTTGGGGCACTTCACCGTAGGGAAAGACACCTTCTCAGGGGCGGGTTTGTTGAAGGAACTATCCGGAGTAGTCGGAGGACTGGAGGCCGGAGTGTTGGAGGTATTGACTTGTTTCTTCTTCTTGGTGTTGACTTTGTCCGTAGCAAAAGGATTGCCATGAACGTCGTGTCCAGGTTTGGTGATCATGGGCTGCTTCTGGCAGTATTCGCGATACGGATCGGGTGGTGGACGAGCCCCGATTCCAGTCACCGGGTACAGCAGACGGGGCAAGCGACAATCGGGGCAGATGATTTCCTTGATTGTCTGGAGGGAATTGCCCTTGAGGAAAACTTTTCCATCTTCAAACACAGCAGCGTCCGTTTCAACCCGGATGTCCTTGAGATCCTCAGGATCGAGGTCTCCAGGCTTTGAAGAGCCAGAAGCTTTGCCACCAGCATCTTCACGACGTCTGGCCGCTTCCTCTTCAGCTTTCTGTCTGGCCACAACGACTGCGGAGCGCATGCGAGCGACCTTCTCGTCGCGATGCACCTGCGCAACGATGTCATGGATGATGTTGTAGAATGTTTCATTGAGAATGTCACGAGTCTGGTCCCGTCAGCATATGGCCTCTTCAACACAGTATGACGAGGAGAATCTGGTGAAGGAAAGCGAGTCGTAGCAACATACCAACTTCGCAATTGTTCCTGGAGGCAAGGAGCTTTCCTGCGCTTCTGTTCCATTTGCATCACCCATTTTGGTGGGATTCTCTTCCGATTCAGCGACGTCGGGTTGAGGAAGCAGATCAGGCAGAGAGTCCGCAGGAGTCTCTGCGTAAAGATCAGGCAGAGAAGTTAGAGTGGGCATGATTGCGATGGAGAAGAGCAGAGTTCAGAGCAGGTTGATAGAAGCAAGATTGGGTAAGAGGTACAGTGCAGGAGACATGGAGTATGAAGGAGGAGGAAGGGAGCTTTTATACCACAGGAAAACTTTCAGAAATATAGAGGAGGCTGGAGTGCGACTCACCTCAATAGCCTATTGTTGCAACACTGGCTCCAAGCTGTATATTGTGACCACACAACAATGAAAGTGTTAAGGCATTCAAAACAGCGCCTCCATCTATTGCCAATTCCCAATCTTCTAACAATCAATTCTTTCTAAAGATTCAGCGACGCTAAATGACGTAGACGAAAAGAGGTCGTAGCCGGTAAACCGTCCTGGTCCGAATAGATCGGGATATAGGAGGTGGAAAGGAAGGTCAGGTCGAGTTGGACGTTATTGAGTCAAAACTCAAGAGAGAGGAACACAAAGCGAGCAGCCACTGCTATTGTCCATCTGCATTATCGGCTGGATGAGGACATTCAGAGGGAGCAGTGAATCTGTTGGGTGGCAGGAAGACATCAGTTGACTGAACACAATCAAGACCACGCACAACTCCGGATCTGGGGGGGATGACTACTTACCTTGATCTCTGAATAGACCGATGAATAGTCGATAGACAGATGAAAATAACTCCTAGAAGGTGGCTGGGAAAGTTGTCACTATTCCACAGTTTTCTTCTAGGCGAATCCTCCATTTTCTCACTTTGTCGCCGTCAAATCGAAAAAGATCTTATCTTATCTCCCCATCTCTTCTTCCACCAACACTTCGAGCACTTTGAGTGACATGACAATTCTCTACTTCCTCATTCTATAGACACAGCTCTTCATGATCCTCTTTTCTCCTTAGTTAGTTGACTTCTATTGATTCATCTTCATGGCATATCAGTTTTTCGCCAAGGCCCATCAGTCCAACAAGGCTCCTACTCCTCCACCCCTCTCTTCTACCCCGGCCTCCTCCCCTAGAAACAATAGACCTCCTATACAACCTCCTTCTCTGACCATCTCTCAGTCCTCAAGCTCTTCTGCGGCTTCCAATATCGCATCCAGACTCAAGCCGCCATCCGGGAGGGACCCCTCGTACCAACCCCCAGCGTATCCTCTTCCCATCACCCCGGGTTATCAGACCCCTCACCCCCACATTACCATCGACCCGGTCAGTACAGCGCATATCCCCTCGTTGACGCGGATCACGGGTCTCCTTCTTCCCATTCGCTATCCCAACTCGTTCTACACGGCTACCATCACCGATCCCGTCATCGCGTCCGTCTCCCGTGTTGCAATCTACCATGATCACCCCGTAGCCGCGGCACCGTCATCAACCTCATCATCCTCGGCATCGGCCTTGGGAGTAGGCATAGGAACAGATAAGGTGATTGGAGGAATCAGATGTAGGCTGGAGCGACTCCCCACGGGGAGCGCAGAGCTTCAGTCAACGTCTCAGCTGCAGGAACCCACAAATCTGTACATTCAGACGCTCCACCTTTTGTCCCCGTACCGGGGCTCTGGTGTCGCAGCCTCCTTGCTCAATGCTATCCTCTTCACTACTCCGCCTTCGTCTTCCTCATCTACCGCCTCTTACCAAGTATCAGAGCTGGTGAGGCATTATAACATCCGCACCGTCACGGCGCATGTCCATGAGGCCAACCACGAGGGGTTGAGATGGTACATTGCCCGTGGATTTCAGGTGGAAGAGGGACTGGTGGAGAACTACTATCGGCGTCTGAAGCCTTCGGGCGCGAAGATCGTCAAACTAAACCTTCAGTGGAGCGATGATGACGTCGCTGCTAATAGGACTGCTGAAGGTAGTCAGGAGCAGGTGCGTGACGTCCAGGATGGCGCCAAGGACGAAGACGAAGACGAAGATGACGGTGACTGGGAGAAAGTCGAAGCCGATGATAGTGATGACCCCGATACTCATGGCGTTCAACCAGTCACGGATTCCAAGATCCTCGAGGTCGACGACGGTCCTACCAGGAAACGCAAAGCGGACGATGAGCCCCAGAGGCGTTGACTTGACTTGACTCTTGCTTTTTTTGTTTCTTGTTGCTTCACTGCTGTTATTATTCATTTACCAGTATTTGCCCAGTATTTGCGCATTGCCTCTACACCCTGGATACCCCTTTTTGGATTATTCGTTCAAGCTATAGATGCAAGCACATCCCCTCTATAGTTTCTAGACCACCTCGCATGCCCCGAAGTACATATGTGTGCAGTTATAGCTTTTCTACGGTCGATTCCTCAATTCAGTTGTACGGAGCCGGGCGTCTTCTATACCATCATTTGTAGTGCCAGCTGCTACCCACGGGCGATGTGTATATTCTAGGCTGGATCCTGCGCAGATTAGCGTCGGCTTGACAACATCCAGCCAGATTCTTGGTATTCTATTCTATATCATCTGGTAACAACAGTCAACCTCGAGATGTCCTGGTTGCCATGGAATCCCACACTCCCAACACCAGTTCTGGCGACATAAGGAACCTGCCAGCGAAGACAACCGTTAGCCAGGGCAAATCAATAGGAATCATGCGGGCCCATACATCGCATAAACTTACATCCCCCAGCTCTCTCAGTCGGGGCATGGCAGTTAGGGCAAGGTTTTGTAAGCTCCTGGATCGCTCGATTGCTCGGGAGCGCTTCATTTGTCGCGTCCAGTTGACCATGCGGCCTCCTGGCGCTGTATCGAAGCCCAAGCTCAGTCTCTCGCCGAGGCATCCTTAGCCTGCTGATCTTAGGAATTAATCGCCGAGTCTCTTTTGGGTGTCCCTTCTGTATCTCTAAGATCTCGGTTCTCGGATTGGATATCCGATCGTACTCCTCGCAGGTCAGCCCTTCGTGCCAAACTGTATCCCGGTGTATAAAGCACGTCCGAGTACCGCAGGAATTGCATACGACGATCGGATCCTCAAGTCCCCCCGCATGTAGCTGTCCGTACCCGCAATCCTTTCTGACGCAAGCGACGAATTCAACATCTTCTTCCAGAATTTGCCGGGTTCGTTTGGCATCGTAGGCCTGGAATGTTCGTCTGCTGGACCACCGTTGTACCTCCTTGTCAGAGAGCTGTTCAAGGCAAATGGGACATGTCAGAGAATCAGCACCTGACGTAAGCTGTTTATCGAGGCTTCGACGAAGGCACGCGAAGCAGATATGCATTCCGGGTAAGAAGGCGTGATCGCAGCCAGCTGCGATAGGCGGTTCAGGGTACTGCCCATTCTCAAGATCTTCAAAGCACACAATGCATGTTAGGTGTTGCTCCTCTGAGGTACTTTTGCCGAACCGAGGTCGCGGGCATGGTGGTGGGCTGGGAGGTTCCTTCTGAAGCAGAGAAAGGACTGCTCCAGCTGTGGCCGCATCGCTCCAGCAGCTGTTATCACCATCGATATCCCATCTGATGCTGGATGGGAATGAAGTTGAGTTATCCTCGCCGTTGGAAGGGAAGCTGTTGTCATTGCTTTCCGGTGCCAGACTTGGACATTGATAATGGTCATATGGGGACAACGGCGATATTATTGGGGAAACATCGGCCAGCGTAATATCCAACGGCCCCTTTGAGTATGTCGGAGAGCAAGGACTAACGATGAAGTCTCGCACATGTTGCTCTTCGGTTGAACCACGAAATGGGTTTTCATGCTTTTGACTTATAATAAAGCCTAGCTCTCGTCGAGTGCGCTGCATTTTCGAGCTGTACCGGAATGTCATCATCGATTGGTATAGCAGCAATCATCACTTAACTATGGCACATTTGAGTACCGATTGGGTTGATTTAAGGCTGGTCTCAATTGGAGAACAGAGAACCGTGCACACTTGTAGACCCTGCGAAGAAGCATAAAATTTGCTCCTCCCGAAAAATACGAGACTTGCAGACATCACCAACGCGCCACTGGGATGTGATGTGCTTCTGATCCGATAATTTGACGAGTTCATCGAGCGCATTGCGGGCAAAAGAGTAAAAATGGAGACCATGCCAGTTCTCTGTGGGGGTTTGATTTCAATGAATTGTTAAACACGAGCCAGATATCAATCAACACGAGAAAGCCGTATAGATGGACTGCAGATATCAACTAACAACCTTAATCGCGGTTGACGGAGTTAGTATCAACTCACATGAATGACACAATCGTCGTCATGAGTCGGAAGAGGCATTTTCCACACTTTGACCGTAGAGCTTCCACGCCCCTGAACTGACCACTTCTACTTCTTTCAGTTGCCATCTGTATACAGAAGTCGAGCTCAAGTCCGACAGGTGCTTTCAACTTGGAACGCCAATAACCGTCAAATTTAAGGCTTCCCGTTTGCGAACCAATTGGATCAATGGGTTCTCGTATTTATTATTAGAAGATCCTGAGACGAATGACGATCCCTTCAGCTCCAGCTCAAGGCATGATAGATACTGGTTGAACCAGTTGATCACGGTGCGCTTGGCGGTCTCTCTCCGGTGTTCAGAGAATGAAGGCATCATGAAGACATGAACTCGGCCCCCATGAGCCAGCTATTCATCTCTTCGCGTGGCTCATTTCCTGTTTCAAGTTCGGTCTTTGGCTTCGGATATCGCCTTGGCAATATTGGCCGGTATAGATCAAATGATCAATTGCTGTCAGACCTTGAGATCTTTCGATGATGTTAGTCATTCAGAAAATATCTTTGAACAAGTTGTTTGGGAGATGAACTGTAACCCGGCCATGGTAGTCACCAGGGTGATCTGGAGTCCATGATACCCTCTCCATGACCATCAAAACGACTGAGAACTGAAGGGATTGGCATTTGGCAATCCATTACAGCCAAGTAACTAGATAGAAGTCTAGAAACTGGACAAGCCCACCTCGTATTCAAGTGTGGGATGTCTACGAGCTCGTTCTTCAATCTTCAAACTTCAAAGTTGAACGTCAACTGTTTTCCTCCGTCACGTGCAGATGAATCAGCCTCTCACCGCCCTGTGACCTGTGGAGGATTCTGCCGCATAAAAATAGATGCTGTTTTTTTCCATAGATCAAGCATCAATTCAAGGAACCAAGGGGTCAAACAGCTTGTCAATTAATTTGCTGGGGTGGTTTATATTTGCCCTCTTTGAAAGAGTTCCTGAAACAATATGGCTCCCCCCGCAGCATCGATAACTGCCCCATCAGCGCCTCCATCTCTCGCACTCCCACCATCCCAGTTCGCCCGACTCCAACCTCATGCCTACCTCCTCGCCCACCTATCACCACCCGCATCGAGCAATCAGCCCTCAATCCGAGCAAATGGCCGTTCTACCTCCCAATTCCGCGTTACTTCTGCCAACACCGGCTCTTTGACACATACAAATGGAAGCGCCGTGGTCAGAATTGGTGATACTGCAGCCGTCTGCGGCGTGCGCGCCGAGGTTTTACATACCGAGGACATCGCCTCGTGGAGTGTGTCTCGAGCACCGGCACCTGATTCTGCCAATAAGCGGCGAAAATTGACGGGCCCTACCCAGAAGCCCAGCCAGGAACCTAGCGATGAAGATGACGAAGACGACGAATCGCATATTCAAGATCTTAATCTACTCGTGCCTAATCTTTCACTCAGCACCGGTTGCGCGCCTGGTTTTATCCCCGGTGCGCCGCCTTCAGCGCTGGCGCAGTCGCTATCACATCAGATCTTAACACTGCTGCACAGTACCCGGTTAGTCCGCGCAGAGGACCTGCGAATCTGGTACCAGCCGCCAAACCTGGGAGCTGAAGAGCTAGAACGCCACAACGAAAGCGAGCAGATGGACGTGGATGTCCAAGAGGGTGATCCAGGAGGGGCGAAAAACCAGGAAATCAAGGCTTTCTGGGTTCTCTACATTGACGTGATGATAATTTCATTAGCCGGCAATCCGTTTGATGCTGCTTGGGCCGCTGTCCTGGCTGCGCTCCGCGATACGAAACTGCCCAAGGCGTGGTGGGATGTTGATAACGAGATGGTGGTGTGCTCGGAGGCGGTTTCTGAGGCGCGCAGGCTTTCACTGCGGGGCATGCCCATCGCGAGCTCATTTTGCACTTTCGAAGCAGATGCTGCCGCAGGGTGGAGAAAGGTGGTTATCCCCGATGCTGAGGAAGAGAGGCAAATTGAGGAGAGTAGCAGAAAAGGTATCCAACGGAGGTGGATCTTGGCTGATCCCGATGGGTATGAGGAGAGTTTGAGTCAGGAAAGAGTTTGCCTCGTGGTTGATAAGGAGGATGGGGGAAAGGGGAAGACAGTAATTGTCAAAATGGAGAAAAACGGTGGATGGTCTGTCGACAGTAGGGAGCTGAAGCATCTGGTTGACATATCCGCCCAACGATGGGATGACTTGAAACGGATACTTGACAGTTGTTGATTTCTGTTGTCTATCCTAATGTGATGTCTGAGAATAATGGACGATGATACCATTTACATGATTGAAATCGTTTTTGAAACCTTGAAGCAGCTTAATTGTCTGTAGGAAATGCATGCCATGTTCGTCCTAACTCCGTCTATCCTCACTCACTAGCAAAAGGCAAATATCCCAGTAATCCCATACTAGAAATTATTCCTGCAAAGAGTTACCCAGAAGTGACTTTGGCAATCCTAGGGCTCCTCCGCTGCCTCTTAGCTGGTGGCTCGTCATCGCGATTGACTACATCAGCGACAGATATGCTCCCATCAGTCGCGGTGGATTTACCGCTGTCCGATGCTTTTCGAGCTTCAGACTTGCCCTTCCGAGGTAATGAGATGGATAACGAGACTAAATCCAAGTCCTTTTCTCCGTTTGAATCTTGAGATTCATTCCTTGAGTCTTTCCCCTCGTCGGCGGGGCCTCTAGTCTCATTGCTCTTGGTTTTTTGCTCCGTATGCTTTGTGGGTTTGTCAGGCGTATTAGAGTATAATGCTTTGATGTCACCAGATAAGATCCGCAGGAAAAGGCTCTTCGTACTCTTCGAGGAAGCCTCATCTTGTTTGCTCTTGCTCTCCCTCTCACTTGCAGATTCATCTTCGCCCTCTTCGGCGTCGGAAAACTCCCACATGTTGTGAAGCTCTCCTCTGAGGAGCGCAGTCCCCCATAGAAAAGAGAGGACTCCAGGAACCAAGTAAAGGAGAGCCGGTTGAGCATGGTTAGAGTACTGCATGGCAGCAAGCGTGGAAATCATCCCGACAATGTACCCAATCAGACTGGCCTTGAAATACGGCTTGGGGAAGGATTTGGCATCCTGATACGGAGGCTCTAGCTCGAGTCCCCGCGGCGCAGCTGAGCCGGCCCAGAAACGTTCGCCCCAGCCGCCAGTTGCAGATTGGTATCGGGGCTTTACAACATCCTGGCCTTTGCCTTCCAATCGCGCCTTTTCGACACCCTTCTTCTTGTAGTAGAGGAACAAATCGAATCGTAACGCCAGTCCCACCATCATACCGGGAATGACAATGTCACCTAACCCTAGCATGGCCAGTGAAATGGCATCGGGAGCTTCCCCGGGAGCAGGTGGGCGAGGAAACAACAACTTGATCGGCACATCCAGCTTCGTAGCGACTGTCACCATCAATGGAGTGTAGAAGACAAAGTAGATGTCGTAGAGGAACAGCGAGCCAAGAATAAGTGACCCAGTCGTAAAGGTTGACGGCGACATAAACTGCAGCGCACCATAGCAGAAGCTGAATCCCAGGAAGTTCGTCAACCACCATGGCTTCATCACAAATGCGAAATATCCAACGGCCGACAGGGCCAACAGGGCACTAATGATATCCAGCAGGCCCATTAAACATTCGCCACTGAAGATGCCGCGCACATGGGCACGCAGCTTCACCCTCTGATACGACACATTCCGGCACGTCCAAAGGGCTTTAACAAATGCATGAGGCAAAGGGATTGAACCGAGGATACCTGGGAGAGGCGAGCGGCGGACTTGAACCGACTCCGAATCAGCGGACTCCTGTTGAGCAGCTATGAATGTGTGTTCTGACTGCTTCACCTTCCAAACCTTGCCAGCATGACGATACCGCCGAGGAAACACGAAAGACCGTAAAACCAAGAGACTGTCCTTCAGAAACGCGACTGCGAAAAATAAGCCCATCTGAGAAAAGTAGAAGCTCAGAATCTTGTTCAGTATCGCTGGATCTCCCAACCACTTTATGATCAAGTATAAACCACCGAGTGTAAGACCAGCGGTCAGAGGAAACATCAAGGCATCTGAAGGTTCAAGGCCTTCCATCTTCTGAACCGGACCTTGTCCTTCCTCGTCTTCCTCCTCATTGTCTGTGCCATATCCACTGGTCGATTCATCTTTCTTGGGAGGTTTGGCAGCGGATGATGGCCTCGAGAGCGATGCATGTGCACCGATATACATAGGAAAGAGGGCTGAGACGAGCAGATGTCCGTATGTTGGTAGCAAGGGTCTGATCTTCGCATATTGATAAATGGCCTGCCCCAAGAGCTTCGCAAATGGACTGATCTCGTCCATGGTGGCTGGGGATCGGTCAGAAGAGGGAAATCAATAGAATCTTGAGACCTTCAACTCGAGGTGATAGATTATGACAGAGATGCACTGTTGTAGAAAATCAGCCCATGGCGTGAGACATTGTGTTCACTAAAGAGGTTAAAGAGAGATAGGTGTCGAAGCTTTGTGTCTTAAATGGATGCCAAGACAGTCACCTTCATCCCAGTCGCGGAAAGCTCAATTCTACCCCTCTGCTCCGCTGGAAGCTCAACTACAGGTCCTTTCACTCTCTTCTTGTTGTCTCTTGAAAAAGTACTCAGGGATAATGGCGACTGATGTAGTCTTTGACACGAGCATGGTAAGAATGGCTCCTGCTCACCCATTTCAATTAACCGGTCTAACTCATTACAGGGCTCGTTCACTGTAGAGCTTTACAATGAGCATGCGCCGAAGGTGAGCAATGAACAAATACCCTGATCTGAGTGCTATGAGTACTGATAAATGCTTGGATAGACTTGTAAGAACTTCGCGACGCTCGCCCAACGAGGTTACTATAACAACGTCATCTTCCACCGCATCATCCCCAACTTCATGGTACAAACCGGAGATCCTACTGGTACTGGCAGAGGAGGGAGCTCAATCTACGGAGAGAAATTTGAGGATGAGATCCATGCAGGACTCAAGCACACCGGAGCTGGAGTGCTAAGCATGGCAAACAGCGGACCCAATACCAACGGCAGTCAGTTCTTCATCACCCTTGCGCCTACGCCCTGGTTGGATGGAAAGCATACAATTTTCGGTCGAGTGAAGAGCGGCATGCGAGTGATCCAGCGGATGGGACTCGTCAAGACGAATTCAGAGGATAGACCCGTCGACGAGGTCAAGATTATTCGCGCCAAGGTCGTGGAAGAAGGCGAGGAGTGAGAAGAGTGAGATGAGGTGCAATTCAGGCTATTCAAGATGTCTTCCAGATACCGAGGGCTTTATTCATATGCCGTCTCACTCAGACGCCTCTACAGACGGGGAAGGACACTCGACGCTTTATTTCCCTGAGCCGTCGATTAGACTCTGGTTCGCGGACCTGATGTACCGCTTCCCTTGGGGGAAAAGAGAGCGATCAAACGATCCCGCAAAGCCCATCGAGGAAATTACAGTACCGAATCGCTATATGTATATGTTCATCTGTCCACATTCTTGTTGACAGCAGATAGATCTAAACAGAAGAATGATCATACGCTGAAATGTATCACTACAAACGAACTGCTTCCATCAGATGTCTCTTTCCAGAGCAGCAGATACAGAGTGACAATAATCCGATCTACCACTCCCTATAGATGACAATGCCAGTGAAGGCTTGTCAAGGTAAGACGACTCTGCTATGGTCAAGGTGCAGAATGCCTGTGCAGAGCACGGGGAGTGGTGTGGTGAGAAAAATTGAATTGCTGGAGCGAAAATATTTTTAAAGCTTTAGGAAATCCGTCTAACTGGATTTGGATTAGTAGTTCGAAGGTGAAGCCTTAGGCATGAATACGGAGACCAACACTACAGAGTACAAAGGTAGGTTATAAAACTGTCGGAACAATAAAAGCAAGGGAGTTTCTAATGTGTATAGTATAGCACTTGTCATAATCTTCAACTCCAACAATGGAGAAAATCAATATCAATACACCGTGCATACAATCGACTTGGACTTGGACTTGGTGGAGTTCAAATTAAGGTCCGAGCTTCATCACGTGTCGCACAACCGAAGTTATTTCTTCAAGCAACCTCCCCTCTCAGTTTTTCTTCCTCTCAAAGCTCTCCTCTCAGTACGAATGAATCCCCCTCCTTCATTAATGGGCAGGAATCAGCTGCTTGTGAGGACATGCTCTATTTCCTGCCACCCGACGTGATGGTAGTTGGGTTTGCTCATCATAAATTCTACCACTGATCCATTCTATCCAGTTGTGATTGCCTCACAATTCCATTCTTCAGAATGGAGTCTCTGGCAGAAACGCCATGGGATGTAATAATTTCTGGTACTGGGCTGGCTCAGTCACTCCTGGCATTGTGAGTGGAGCAACAACTAGCTGCTTCACTGTGTTGCTAACACTGCACTTTTTCAGGGCCCTTTCCCGGTCAGGTAAGAAAGTACTTCACATTGACCGTAACCCTTATTATGGCAGCTCTGAGGCAGCTTTCAGCCTGCAGGAGGCCGAAGAATGGGTTGCCCGAGTGAACCGCGGTAAGTTGGGGAATTTCAAATAGTGAGCTCTGTCTCATGACCATTTCTGACTGGATTCGATAAGCTAGAACCCGACTCGTTCCCCTTTAAAGATGCGACTCTCTACAAACCACAGCAATCGTCAGAGTTCAATAATCAGCTGCGTTCTTCTGGAGCATATTTGCTCACTTTGTCTCCACAACTCATTCATTGTCGGTCTCAGCTGTTGCCCACCCTGGTATCCTCGAAGGTCTACCGTCATCTTGAGTTTCAGGCCGTCGGAAGTTGGTGGATCTACAAACCATCGGGCAAGGCGACAACCGACAACGGCACAGCTAAAGGCGCATTATCAGATCTGTATCGCGTGCCCAGCAGCCGCGAAGATGTCTTTGCTGATGACGTGATGAACATCAAATCAAAAAGGACATTGATGAGATTTCTTCGGCACATTGCAAAGCCTCCGCCAGATGAAGACGCTCCCTCTGAACAAGAGGACTTGAGCTGTTCGTTTCCGGATTATCTCAACTCCAAATTCCAAGTGCCGTCGGAGCTTCATGACCCTCTTTTGTCGCTTTCATTAGCCCAAGCATCTCCTCATCAGACGTCAGCCGATTATGCAGTAGCTCGCATTAAAAGGCATTTGACCTCCATCGGTGTGTTTGGTCCTGGTTTTGGAAACTTGTTGGCTAAATGGGGTGGCGGGTCAGAGCTTTGTCAAGTGGGCTGCCGAGCTCTCGCAGTGGGAGGCGGGGTGTATGTCTTGGCCTCAGGTATCAAGACAATCAGAGATCCCAATGAGCCTACTGGTGATGATGCAGATCACATTCATGTGCAGCTCAGTCATGACGGATCGATCAAGACACAATTCTTGGTTGGTTCGAATTGGGATCTCCCTGCAGAAGTTCTTGATCCCTGTCGTTGTGATGAGGCTTCCAGGTCGATCACGATTGTTTCATCCTCACTGGAAGGTCTCTTCCCAGTAACTGCAGAGGGCGGACCAATTCCCGCTGGTGCAGTTGTGGTATTCCCAGGAAGTCTTCTGGGCCAAAAGCAAGACTCGCCTCCAGTTTACATTCTCGCTCACGCGAGCGAGACTGGCGAATGTCCATCTGGACAAAGTAAGTTCGACATTTTCTTCAATTTTCTCTGAACAAAACCATCCACCCTAATCGCTCAGATGATGACTTCTCTTGAATACTTATCTACATTGCCTGTAACTGCATTGATGAGACCATATCTCTGACAGCCTGATCCATGAGCATCATATCACATATCATGTTTTTTGTTTAACTCGCTTCATCGTTGGTGGGACCCGCTAACGAATCTAAGGTGTCTTGTACTCTAGTGTCTCGATACCGGGACCTGATGGTCAGTCGCTTCTTGAAAGTGCTGTACACCAACTCCTCCGGTCTAGTGCAGATCCGAACGCAAAGGTTCTATGGTCTTTGCGTTACACACAGCTAGGGCGAGCCAATGAGGGCCTCAGCGAGGCCCCAGCAGCTCGACTAAGCCGTCCGTCTGCGAATGTTCTATGCTTCCCACCTCCCAGTCTTGATCTTGCCTTTGATGACTCGCTCATTGATATGGTGAAGGATGCCTGGAAGATTATCATGGGGGATCAAACTGCTGATGAGTTTATGGTCTTTGAGGACCGAGAAGGTGCCTATGAAGCTGATTGAGATGGTGCATCGCCGATAGTTTAGATATATCTATATTATGATCGTTGAGACATAAATAGAGATAATGGTCAAATACATCCAAGCGAGAGCACAACCTGTAAAGTCCTCCTCTAGCTGCCTTAAGCAATGGTCGTCCGACGGATGTTCATCAGAGGTTGCACCTTTTACTCTTGACTCCTCAGCGTGCTACTGCTGTATACGAATACTTCCGAAGTTCCGCGGTGTCTCCATCTCTCTGGTACCAGATGATGGTTGTCATCCCTAAGTTCTGATTGCTTTTTCGCAGAGATCCTAGGTACCGGGCCGTTTATCACGCTGATTGATAGCACATCTGAACAATTGGTAGATCCCTTGGTGATACATACCACATTGCCGACAATGTTTGTCTGTATGGATCTCTTGATTCCCTCTTGAACGAGCATCAATCCGAGTTTAAGTCAGGTGGAAGAGGGCTGGTTTTTCCCAGAAGGATGTGTATACTGATAGATGTTTGTGATACTCCATACGCCCCGCTGTAACTCAGATATTTATCTGATGTAGTGTATACATATCCAAGCATCCACATTCCACACGGCTGCAAAGTGCAATAAGCTTATGAGGTTACATCCGTTCAGAACGGTTGATCGTCGTGGGACGTGAGTTACCCGGCGTGTGTATACTATCAGACGTTCAACGTCGATGTCAAGACTCAAAGCACAGTTGGATAGGATGCATAAGTTGGAGCAGACTTTAGTATGGGATGTCAGCCAAGATTCGGCCAAGACAATGTGTACTGCAGTCTGTAGTCCGTACGCATTGGGCAATCTTGTCCTTGGTGTGTTCGAGAATGGGAGTAGAAGACATTGAGTAGTACAATAAGACCCTTGTTAATGTTAGGCCTGTACTCACTACTCACTAGTCACTACTCTTGAGATTTGGGTGTCGAACCACTCAGGATGCGCTCAAATTGGTTTGAGAGAATTTGAGATTGAGAACTGAGAAGACCCTGACGAAGACCGGTGTACTTGGCATAATACCCTTAGAACAAATGGGGTCAAATAATGACAGGAGAAGGAAAATAGGGGGTTTGATGAAGAAGATCAGGGGGGGATTTTCAATTTGTTTCTGACGTAAGTGGTGTATTTTTAATTAGTTATGGTATAGTATTACCGTATTACTGTACTGGTAAGGAACACTACCAGTGCCAAGGCCTTCATTCAAGCTTAAATGGCCAGTTGTACGGAGTATCATATTGATATTGATAACTACATTCCATTCTCTGTATCAGAGTCAAACTACTTTATGAGATGATGATTCTATCCTGCGACTGCGGAATCCGAGCTGACTCATATTTTGGGCATAGTTATACTCCGTAGTCCGTATACGGAGTGCTGGCTCTGCCTGTGGGATAGTGATATTTTCATTAACTTCAAGGAATCTAATTCTGAGGGTACCCCATATCCTGTACACGCGTCCCCAAGGCCCAAAGCCCCAAACAGACCGCGTGCACATTGTTTGATGTAGATTGTCGGATTGCAGTCACACTTCCCGAGTCAATCAGACTTATCTTGATCCTGCCTCAGGCACAGATACTACCAGTCATCGAGTTGAAAAGTAGTAGCCGGGTAGTGCTACAGAGGAACTCTGTACAATCACTACAATGTCACTGGTAACTGCTGAGGGATATTCAGTCAAGTTCCTCTTGAATCATGGAACATGACACTGAATCACCCGGGAACTTAGTCCGGCGGCAAATTCGAAGCATAATCATCAGTGACGAACTGACGATAAACCATACCGAGTACTAGGCTCCATACTCCTTTTGATATGCATTGAGATCGCATCATTATTATGATTCATTGGGTCATGGACAGTTACGTATAGGCTATCAGTATCAACTATCAAGTAGATATCTATGGAGTACCCCATACTTATCTACTATTACTGTGCAACAGTCCATCAAACATTTATATGGAGGACTGGAAGGACACGCGGCCGATGGGGATACAGAGTTGATGTATTGGTATGTAATCTGTATTGATACAATTCTGAAACACAATTTTTTATCTGTAGACTGGACATTGTTTGTATGTCTTTTTTTTTACTGTACTCTGAAAATTACCATTATCTATCTTGAACAACATCCATTCTTCTCTTCTGTCACTGATCTGCATGGAAGCAAAATAAATCAACACCATAAATAAGTATCTACGGAGTACGGAGTAGATATATTATGATGATGGCTACAAGCCAGTCAATGTCTCAAGAGTCAATAGTCAAGAGATCTTCAGCCCGTCTATCTGTATCATCCTTCATCTTTCTTAACTCTTCGGCCCCTGTTTGATCATCCCACTTGGAAAAGTTCATAATAACGCCTGAGCTTAATCTGATTTAAACATTTAATGCAATATCAAGTTATTAACAAGTTAACAAGTAACAAGGGTGAAACTGTGAACTCAGAACCGTGAGCTTTGGCCCAAACCCATCCCGTGGTCTCAACTCCCAGTCTTTCGGCATTTCCACTTGGATCACTTCTCCTTTCTTCTTCTCTTCTCTGATTGTCTCTTCTTCTCTTGTCTCTCTTCTCTTTTCTTTTCCCCTTCTTCCTCTTCTTCCTCTTCTTCCTCTTCTTCCTCTTCTTCCTCTTCTTCCCCTATTCTCCTTCTCATCCTTCAACCCTCGACACCCAGCTACTCCTCGACTCTCTCTTCCCCTCCGTCTACAGTCCGAACAGTCCGGCTGTGGCCTCTACTCTCTTCTTTTTTCTCGTTTATTCATGACGATTTTCTCATCGTCAGCCCTGCAGTGTTCATCAATTTAATTCACTAGGCTATCCAGCCTGCCTTTCGCTTTTTTGTGACCGTGTCGCAGGTCTCGACGCTGCCAGCCTTTCGTTGTCAGTCTCTGTCCAGTCTCTGGGCAATTTCAGAAGTTCTCCTGATTTGCCAATTCCGCTCCTTTACCGAAAATCGATCGACCTTATAATCAATCCCAGCAGCTGTGCGATACAGATACGCCATACGACTCGTTGCCTCCTGTGGATGTGCTTCATACTGAAAAACGCACCATCTTAATTTTGATTCGCTTTCTCAACAGCCTCGCGGTCCTTTAATGTGGAAAAAGTCGCTTGGTACCCATAATCCCGCCAAAATGCCGACCATTCGCATCAAGACCCTCTTCCCTCTCGTCGCCCTTTTCTGCATAATTGGGTTTTTCTGGGGCACGCAACGATACGATCGTGGAGCCTTCGTCCGTCCTAAGCATCCGGTTGACCGTGGAGCTCTGACCTCGAACACCCCCCAGATCCAGCTCCAACCATCGTCGCCTCAATCTCCGATCACTTGCGGAGTGGATCCTAATATCATGCCTCCCTTGCCATTTACTGAGTGGCTCCCACGGAAAAACTACACTCGTGCCTACTTCCGTCCTCGCTTTGTGAGCCCCAGAGCTGAATTTAACTCCCTAGAGGACATCAATGCGCCTGTGCTTCCACCTATGACTGTGATGGAGCGCGGTATGGTCATTTCACCAGATAACAAGGAGTCTTCGATGCCCTGTCCTCCGATCATCGATGTCGACGTGGCTGCCGACGACGAGGTGGACGAGACGGACAAAATCTTGTTCGGTCTCGCGACGACTGCGGACCGTCTGGACCGTCTCCTTCCCTCACTCCTCTATTCCTACGGCAACACCAAGGCTGGTTTGGTTGTTCTGGTTCCCGATTCAGACGATGATCTGGATAAGCAGATGACGTACTTCCGCAATCGTGGCTTGGACTTGACTTTGATCAAATCCCCACTTGACTTCACGGCTCGTTACTTTGGCCTCGTCCAGGCCTTTGCCGAACACATCCGAACCAAGCGCCCTCAGACCACCTGGGTCAGCTTCATCGACGATGACACCTTCTGGCTGTCCCTTCCCACTGTTGCCGAGGAATTAAAGCTTTTTGATGTCAACAAGAAGCACTACATTGGAGCTCTGTCAGAGGCTAGCTGGCAGGTCGACACCTTCGGTCACATCGCCTTTGGGGGTGCGGGTGTGTTCGTTTCCAAGCCCCTGCTTGATGTTCTGGAGCAATATTATGACGAGTGCCAGTCATGGGGAGAGCAACCTGGTGACCAAAAACTCGGCCAATGCATTAAAAAATTTGGCGATACCCCTCTGACCCTTTGGCCCTCGCTATACCAGATGGACATGAAGGGTGAAGTTGACGGTCTATACGAGTCGGGACGGAAGATCCAGTCTCTGCACCACTGGAACAGTTGGTACATCAAGGACGTGGTGAAGATGACCACCGTCGCCGCCGCTGCAGGCCGTAAATCGGTTCTGCGCCGCTGGGTTTTCGACCAGGAAGAATTCGTCAACAATGCCACTGGGCGGTCCGTTCGCACGTTCTGGGTTATGACCAATGGTTATTCCCTCGTCAAATACACTTACGACGAAAACACCCCTGACGATGCGATCAACTTTGACCACACTGAGAAGACCTGGGAGGAAGATCCTCGCGGGTATGAGGCGCGCCTCGGGCCCCTCCGCCTTAGGGACCAAGCTGGTGTGACCAAGGATCGGTGGCTATTAAGAGAGTCTTATGTTGTCGGTGACAACGTGCACCAGTGGTATGTGCGTGAAGAAGACGAGGGTCACAGTGTAATTGAAATCGTCTGGCTGGGACCCAAAGGAGGTGGTGGTGCTGGAATACATGATTACGGCGTCCGAAAACACCACTGAGACTCGCTCTACTGAACGAACGAAACCCCACTCCCTCCACACATCCGGTACTGAGGCTGGTCCTTGGGCTCTGTGAAGATTTTCTATTCTTGCACATGATTTTCCCTCCCCAATTCCCTGCCTAATTCCATTTCCTTGCTCATATCATTCCGTCTGGCTACAGCATTGGCAACGAACAAACGACCAAAAAACCGCAACGATCGGAGAAATGAGATCGAAACAGTGGTACCTGGGTGGCATCTTACTGGACAGCCTCACTTTCCAAGTCCTGCCTTCCGATTATTCAGCTATGCGGCGTTGTATTGGCGGAGTCAAGAATGGCGCCGTCAAAAAGGTCCGGGTCAGTGGTTTTCAGCGAAGAGCACAGTTCGATTGGGTTCCTTGAATGGTCCTGGCTTCTATTTCTCTGGCTCTGCTGATGGATCTTGCCTATGAAGCGACACCTTCTTTCCCTTGAACTTCTCTCTTTTGCTCCCGTCTACGAGAGGCTTCTTTTCTTTTTATATGCATCTTGTAAAAATAGAATTTCAGGCCGTGGTGTGTGGTCGGCTGCTTCTCGAGATTAGCGTTGAACATTTGTCATTATGCAGGAATATCATGACTTGAGTGTTAGAATAGAAATCACTTTCAGTTGTCGTCTTTCTGGACGTGAGTGATGAGAATCGAGAGATGACACAGGCTGTACTGGGGATCAATCCTGTCTTCTTCCGTGTAGCATCCTATTTGGCCCATTCAGCATCACCAGGGCGGACTTGAGTGAAACTGCCAGTTGCAGTGACGGTATTACTGTCAGTATCTCTATGGCCTATGCAGTATGAGTAGTGAGTACACTATTGGTGCACTCTGCAGATCAATATACTGGACTATCAGCAATAGTCATTGCTATTCTTGGGACTAACATCCTGGTTAAGACTGAAGGACCCTGGTTAGTAGTGACATGATTCAATACTTTAAACTTATCTCATCTCTGACCTCAGCAAGATCGTACTCGTAGTCTGAAGGTGAATGGGATTATGTGAGAGTTGGGGGCCAAAGTCGGAGTGCTCCGTAGTACAGCTGGACTTGAGGGATGTCCAGCGCTTGTACCTGTTGTAGTTCTCTTGGATGTGATGATAGATCTGATTCACAAATAATGAAGGGTGTTATAGGCTTATAACCAAGTGAAGATAACTCATCCAAGAAGTTGCCAGTTGAGTCTTCAGCAATAAGTTAGATACCAGTTTATGATGGAGTCATGGAATGATGGAAGTTCTGACTTCTAAGTGGTGCGTACGTATGTTGTACAACCCTGTGTAATATTACAATACAAGTGGGGAATGTGAGCTGGCTTCAAATCGAGCCTTCGAGCAAATAAGCCAATTATCAACATAGCCAAGCCCGTTATTCTCCACCTTTAGGTCTGGACAAAGTTTGTTCATTGTTTTGACGGTATTTGGTCATGTAAAGGTGAGTTCGAGAGTGGAGGATCCAGGAAAGATTACGTATTAAGGCTGTATTGGATGGTATTGCCAAACCCACTTCACACGTGACTGACCGCCTGCCTGTCCGAACCGGCACTTTACCATCTTCGACTTTCTCCTCCCAAATTTCTTTCCTTCTCGTCCTGAACCCGAACCCTGTGAAGCAAAAACGCGTTACTCGATTTGGTCATCCTTTCCCCCCTCAAAAGCATCATTCCTCTTTGGGTATTCTTGTTCATCATCTCCCCCAAAAGGCTTCTCTTCCCATTACTCGTTTCTTGACTCGATTAATCCTTTTTTTTTTCTCTTTTATCCACATTCATCATGGCCGACATCACTGCTGTTGGTGGGGAGAACCCTTCTCCCACTCAGGACGACCTGCAGCAGGTCCCCGGCAACGGCGCCGTTGACAACCGCGGTCCCAAGCGCAATCGAATGAGCGCGGACGATGACGATGATGATGATGACAAGCCTGGTCGCGAACGCAGGAAGATCGAGATCAAGTTCATCCAGGATAAGTCGCGTCGCCACATCACCTTCTCCAAGCGGAAGGCGGGTATCATGAAGAAGGTGCGTGCTTTTCGCGTCTCTCCCTGTGCTGGTTATTATATCCTCTGTTATCGAGCTTCTCGAGCTTTTCGTTCGCCCTATTATTTTTTTTTTTTTTTGTTTTTGTTCTGCATGATTATCGGATATTCCATGCAATCCATGTTGTCGAGTCGATGCTGACGATTCAATGCGGTCGCAAAACAGGCATACGAGCTTTCAGTCCTCACAGGTACTCAAGTATTACTGCTAGTCGTGTCTGAAACCGGTCTCGTCTATACTTTCACCACCCCGAAGCTTCAACCACTGGTGACGAAGGCTGAGGGCAAGAATCTCATCCAGGTTAGTCCGTCATGATCGCACTTTTATCCCGAACAGTTATCGCTAACCTATTCCATTACAGGCCTGCCTGAACGCTCCCGATCCCACTACCAACGAGAATGGAGTTGATGCTCCTGAAGTGCCAGCGGAGACGCCTGAGGATGTCGCCCACGCCAATGTTCAGGCTCAGCAGTCGAATATCCCCCGTGCTGCAGGCATGCACCCAGGCTACATGACAAACGAACAGCAGCAAATGGCCTATTATCAGAATTTGCAGCAACAACAACAGGCTAGTGGGCAGTATCCCGGTATGCCCGTGGGTAATCGAATGCCCCCTCAGCACCAACCCACCGCATAGTCGCATGTGCAACAGGGCTACCCGTCAAGTTCGTGTTTTTGCCTCCTTACCGACTGCAACATATGTAATCCTATTTGATACCCATCGATTCTTGATGCCACAAGTGTTGATCGTCTGAGGACTGTCGTCTATGGTTTCCCAATTACGGTGCAAGAATCACAGGCGACCAGACCAGTACCAAAAACAAGAGAATTCGAAAAGAGGAGACAAACCCAAAAAAAAGGTATCTCAGGCTATTATAAAGGATGCGAGTACTCGAAACCGGGCCCTGATGCTATCGTCATCTTTTCCCGTTCATCATCTCCTAATCATCTCCTAGACGACGGTGGAGGTGGCGGTGTTCCTGGTGCTTTTTCCCAGTCTTATTTGATTCAATTTCACATCGGCGAACTGGTTGTTTCAGTTATCCGCGTTCCTTCGCTCATATAATGTGTGTGCTTCGTGTTGATTAATCCTCTATTACGTCTTGTTTGATTTCCCCTCTGCGTTGTCCGCTTTGTCTTCCCACTCTCCTCCTTGCTGGTCATCCGGGCTGATCTTGGTCTCTGGTGATAAGATGACTTGTGAGGCAGGATGAGGAATCTGAGGTATTAGTGCGAAGACTGGCCTCATTTGATTGAATAAATGATATGTTATGGATGGGTTGTTTTCGTCATCGGGTAGGAAGTATGTTATGTATGGTATGGAGAAAATTGGGACCCAGCTTTTCTCTTTATCTTGCTGTTTCTTTATCCCTTCTGTGCTCTAATCCAAACTGAAGTACCTCTTCTAAGTACGATTACCATATTTCTTATATGCAGACCTGGTGATAATAGGTAGAGCGAAGGACTGTTGGGCTGATCAAGCAAAAAAACGTAATTTCTATCCCTGATGAAAAGTCTTCAAGTATAAAAAAAGCATTGCTGTGTACGACTGGGTATTGTACATATAAAAATAGTCAAGCTGATAGATAGATTCAAGGAAATGAGCAATTCTCTCGTCACTGTAAAGAATACACCAGCAACAAGGCTATTCTCTTGACGGTCCGTCGTCATGTGTAGGATTTAGGAGAGGCTCGTGCGATTCGGTCTGTGCGTGCCAACTTGTCCAGCGGGAGAGATATCGCAAGCCACTTCTCCAGGCTTGGGCTAGGGCGCTTCTTGAACCGGCAAGAGGCCCCGCGCTGGATGTATCGGCGGAGAGCTGAAGTGGTTCGCAACAGCTGCTCGGGGAGAAAAGGAGGTCGGACCGTTCGTCCTGGGTGCCATAGCTCATCGGCTGGTCTGGGCTGTTCCCTGGGAAAGGGCCAAAGTACGCCCAGCGTTTCTGGAGGGATCGTCGGCTGTCCGGTCCGGGGACTGAGGTTCTCCGTTGGCGGTTCCCTTCGTGTAACGAGCGAGGATTTCTGTGGGATGGCCAGGCATGTTGACCGACGGCGCCGATGGTGGAGTGTCTCTGTCCACGCAGTACGCCGTCTCTCAAGGTGCTGCTTCGATGACGGGCGTATTCATAGTTTGAATCGTCAAGCTCCGCCCAGATGGAGGCTGGGTCCGTATCACCCGTGGAGTTTTGTAGATGTATGGATGACAGCAGAGGGAGACTGGGCGTGCGTCGGTGGGGGAACCTATGCGGCGGATGTCGTGTCTGTAACAGCGGCTGTCGCTCCCCTATCTGTGCTTCTTCGTCCTCCGAACTCAGGCCCCGGGGCGAACGCCGGTGTTCCTCAAGGGCAGTCATCCCTGGACCCAGTCCGGCCTGAGGGGGGCCGACGACGGCCACGGATGCGTGGCTGTCAATGTCCTCTAGCCGCCATGAAAGGCAAAGCACGCCGCTCAGCAGGACGATCGTCCCAAGAGCGATAAGTCCAGCATGGAAACCCGCCAGCTGAGACAATTGGCGAAAGTATATTAAGCCGTCAAGGATAGCGATGATGTTGTAGACGCAAAATACGAAAGGGTAGAGAACACTGGTGCTGCATAGCTTGAGACCGCGGTGCAAGTAGTATAATTGCGTAAGCGCGAGGGAGATCATTGCAAGTAGGATACCCCATGACTGCCACCGGTTGAACTGGTTGACGCGATCCACAATAGTTCGAACAAGAAGCTCGACTGCCGATTTAGCCAAAAGGAGGGAGTGCGCCGACAGGATACCGCTGATCAGGCCATAACATAGACCCCGTATGAGCCTGACACGGCTCTGGGCCATCTGGATATGCGGGACACGAAGACGTCGGACACCGGAATGCCTCAAGCGATATGGAGAGGTAATAAACTTGAATAAGTTCGAGCCGAGCCAGATGACCAGCACAAGGACGGCCGTCCCCACAATCCAGAGGATGAAATTGCGGCGCTGGAGAAGCTCCAGTAATTGATCCAAAGAATGCGCCGGTTCGCCAATAGCACCAAAGACCGCTATTAACACTGCACCGATACAGACCAGGATCGTACCGATGAAGGAATACCTGGTAAACGCTTCGTCAAGGATCAAGGTAGCAAAGATGGTGTTGAAGACTAAACCCGACTATCGCTTGTCTTAGCAAGACTCAGCAGTCTACCTCATAGGGGAAGAGAACACCAACTGCTTGAAGGGTCGAGAGGACCGGGAGCGGAAGCGTAGTGATTTGGATTGTACTCCCGACGATGTTCGACACAACGAACATTAACATTCCTAGCTGAGAGGACATCAGCTCTCCATCTCCATCAAGGTATCATTGTGAGCGCCTGCATACCTGCCATCTTCGACGCTTATAGGGCGGTCTTCGTAAGTCGTAGGGATGTTTCTCGTCCTCGAGTATGTGCGATTTGCGCTGCAGGGTCAACCCGATGGCTTGGAGACTGGTTGAAATCAACCCGACTATTACCCCGACCTGTTGATCATGCTCATGTCAGTAAAGCTAGTCCACATCCCTGTGATAGAGACCGGATGAAACGGAGCATACCGCGACGCTTCCCTGAGGTGACAGGTCACCAAGATTCCCCATTGTTGGGTATCCTGGTGCATTGGTCGCCTAGCGGAGGGGGGGATGAAAGAGAGCGGCAGAGCATGCGAGAAGACAGTCTAGCAGTTACCCAAGTACAGGTGCCATGGTCTTTTAAGAATAACTGGATTTTGAGAGCAATGGAGAACTTGAGATAGGTGGGAGATAGAGAGCAGGAGGTTTCTTCTGACCTCATGCGGCGTTTGGCGGGAAAGCAAAAAAGAACAAAGTCAGCAGATCTGCTTCTACCAGTACAACATCTCTTGCTGTATCACTTCAGGCCTCTTTTCTTGAATATCAGAGCATTTCTCAGAGGTGAGCATGATCTTCGGTCCATATTCTTATTGATTTGATTCAAGTACAGTCCAGTTTGCCCCTTGTGGGACCTTATCTACACCAAATACTGATCTTGGCTCCTTGTTCACCCTTCTAGTAAGCCACTCCGCATCGGCATCGGGAAGCTCGACTCCCTCGCGTTAAAGACGTTCCTACACCAGCATTTTCCTCTATTACAGCTCCAGCGCTTCAATATCAAGCTATCAAGATGTCGCAAAGTCACGCCCTTTCCGATGATCAGGTACGCAGTATTTCCCGACCCATGGATGCCCCTCTCTTGAGCTCATCCAAGCTACAAACAGGTCGCGGGCGAGCTCCGCAAGATGACGGCCTTCATCCGGCAAGAGGCGCTGGAGAAGGCCCGTGAGATTCAGCTCAAGGCCGACGAGGAATTCGCAATTGAGAAGTCCAAGCTTGTTCGCCAGGAGACCGCCGCCATCGACTCGCTCTACGAGAAGAAGTTCAAGCAGGCTGCCATGTCCCAACAGATCACCCGCTCCACCCTCGCCAATCGAACCCGTCTCCGTGTACTTTCTGCTCGCCAGGAACTTCTCAACGATCTGTTTCAGCAAGCCCGCGACAAGGTCTCCGATGTGGCGTCCAAAGATGCCAAGAGGTATCAGAATGTGCTCAAGGGGCTGGTCCTCGAGGGTCTGTATGCTCTGAATGAGGACAAGGTTTCTATCCGGGCGAGAAAGAAGGATTTTGATACGGCTAAGGAGGCAATTGAGGAAGCACAGAAGGAATTCAAGGACAACGTGGGCAAGGAAGCTACGGCGGAATTGGACGAGTCCGATCCGTTGCCTGAAGCATCGTAAGTCTTATCGCCTTCTCATTTCCCCATCCTGAATGATAAGTGCATGTCTCTAATATACTATGTCTAGTGCTGGTGGTGTGGTCATCATCGGCGGCCAGGGCAAGATTGAGATCAACAACACTTTCGAGGAACGCCTACGGCTGCTCGAGATTGATGCTCTGCCCGCGGTCCGAGAATCACTCTTTGGGAAAAATGTAAACCGGAAGTTCTACGATTAAGAAGGATTCGAGCCTCTTTGCTTCTCGAGTGCGCTTGTCCTTACAACCCGTTTCGTCTTCCGTCTTGTTCTCTCCTTTTTTTTATCTGGAATCAGCATAGCTTTGTACACGGTTCTTTCTTCTATTTTTGTTCTTCTATCCCTCTGCGGGACTTAGTTAAGATAAGCGATGATATATATATGCTGCACGGGAATAGACATAAGTGCAGTGCCAGGGATGGCATGGTTACTGGCATTGAGGTCATCACGGTCGCTATTATTATGATGTTCAAAAATATGTTCCTTGTAGCTGCAGCGTGAAGGCAGCGAGGGACGAAGACTGGATATTGTGCCTTCAGTCAGCTACCATTGTATCGCTTGCGTGGTGATACATAAGCAGCTTAGTGCAACACAGTAACACTCCATTGCTCGATCAAGCAAGTATCTGCTTGTTTCCTCAAGGAATAGCTTCCAAGGGTTGATGAGATTCGTGATGAGGAGAGACTTCTTTTTGCGGGACAGCAGATAGCGGGATAACTATTGTTTCCATGCCTGGTTTGATTACAGGTATGGTCTGAAGAAATAACGAACGATCAAGACGGATGTTCATGACTTCGGATAGGCATACTGGTATCTTCCATGTCTTTCTTGGGATGTTGTCGTCGAAGGTAACCAGGCATCGTGGGTTGACTGTGACTTTCTCCAAAAAGTGCCCTTTTCGGAGGTGGTTTCGACCTGACTGAATATACGATACGATAGTGTA
This sequence comes from Aspergillus cejpii, assembly GCA_004769165.1. Classification (NCBI taxonomy): domain Eukaryota; kingdom Fungi; phylum Ascomycota; class Eurotiomycetes; order Eurotiales; family Aspergillaceae; genus Aspergillus; species Aspergillus cejpii. Next base: position 2,819,286 of record SMSW01000005.1, on the reverse strand, counting down.
ACGTCTCAAGGGCCTCCTTGGCCAAAGTTCGCTTGAGATGGGATGCGCCCGAATCCGCAATAGAGACAAATATCTTTCTGACCCGCTCGGCAAGCCTGTCGACTTCAGTATTGAACTCCTTTGCGGCAGCTTTAGTCGGAAATGACATTGCAGACCACCCGGAGTCAATGGCAATGTCGAGAAGTGCAGTTATTGCACTAAGTTCCCCATAGTCATACTCGGGTTTCCCTTTTCCTTTATATCGCCTGACGTTGAATCTTTGATCCTTGAGGAGGTCAATGATCCTTCTCAGGTCGTCCATCACGTTCGGGGTTTCAGTGAGTTGATCGGTATCACTGATTAAGAAGGCCAGGGCCAGCCGGCATCTCAACCTGGCAATCCAATTTGACGTCGGCAAGATATGTTTCAATAAGCGGCTTTGAAATACTGGGTCTTTGAAGGTGTTGTAAACAGTTGTGAAGACACGGCGCTCGGATACCTGAGCTCCTGTTAGTGGATGCCATCACGGTGTGATAAATCATGATCTTACCAGGCCATCGGGAGTGCCATCATGGACGCTCTCCAAAACTGCCGTTATAGTTTTCTCCAACTCTGAGCAAATTGTGGCATTTCTAGTGAGAGAAATGTCGAGCGCAAGACGAAAGAGGACATTCAGTAGATGTTCTCGGGTATCATCGGCAAATCTATCAGGATCGTCAGCGGCGAGACAGTCGTATCAAAGAATGATCATAATGTACAATTCTGCTGCTCCACGAAGCAACTCCAAGACAGATAGCAAGCATGCTTGATGTTGGGGTGTTTCTCGAGAATGGGTATCTGCAAGCTGTTAGATGTCTAGAGTCGCATGATGCTGTAAATCTCACCATGAGGAGCAGATTCTGGAATAGCGAGCTCGGAAGTAGCACACGCCTTGGTAGTGGCGCCCAGCCGTTGGAAAAGGATATTGATATCATTTGGTCGAATGAGAGACTTTATGCGTTCGGCAGTAGCATGCTTTGTAGACTGTTAGCTGGCCATGTCGGATAAACGTCAATAGATTGCATGATCCTACGAACCTTGAAGACCCTACAATACGCATGCCTCAAGCTTTCCCGAGGTTCTGAGGGGACTGAAGAAAAGTGAGCGTTTGGCTGAATTCATCAGAAGAGGAAGACTAACCGGAGTGAAAAATCCAAGACACCAGATCGTCGGGTAGGTACATTCTGGAGAGGGTGAATTCGAGAATGCCGGAATGAAAGGCTCGCTCTCTGGACTCTGGCTCTACGCGTCTGTCAAAACCACTGTGGCCACATCTAGCAAACAGATCTAGAAGACAAACCTCGCAGTACAGCCAGGAATGTTCCCGGGGCTATGGACTCTCGTGGAAACTCCAAAGCAGGCAGTGGTTTGGTTTCATAGTCAAAAAATGACCAAAATTTCTCCAACTCAAAAGCTTCTGTCCTCTTAACAGCATCGAGGAGGCGTTGTAACCCTAGCTCGTCGTCCTTATCCCCGAGCGCTGATGTCAAAGCTCCTTCATTCAGCTGCTTACTTTGAGCAGCATCGGGTTTCGATGTAGCAGCATTCTCGCGCGCAGCTTTCAGTCTTGCAACAGCCGCCTCGGTCTCATTATCATCCACTGCCTGGGTGACGAGGTCGTCGAGCGAAAACTTGTATTGCGGGACTGGGAGCTTTGAAGGATCAAAGGTGGCAGACTCCTCTGTATCGGTGGGTTTTCGCAAGCGGCGTGCCATCCCTGATCCGTCGATATCGTTGTCAACCTCTTTCATTTCTTCAGCCGTCACTGTGCTGTTGGATTTCATGAATTGCAAGAAAGGGTCCTCTGGGAGCTCGAAAGACTCTATCGAGTCTGTATCCTCTCCATCTGAGCTGATGATAACTTCCTTGCCATTCTTGATAATGCGCTGAAACGAATTAGAGCTTACTCCTGATGATGGGTCTCCGGTAATAGTCCCCGTACTGCTTTGGAAGCTCTGTTGGGATGTTGGATTTTGTGAATGGCCCTGAACCGAGAGCAACAGTGACTGTTTCAACTGGGACGCTGGTCCATCTGGAGTCTGCGGGGAGTCACTGTTCACTTGAGATGATGATGGTGGTCCACTGAAAGGTGATGATTGTGATGCAACAGTGGGTATTGGGCTTGCCTTGTTGTCGGTGCGGATGTCTTGATCTGTCAAGGCGAAATGTGGCCGCTTGAAGAAGTCTGTGACGCTGCGTGGCTGAGGCATGTCTGAAACTCTCCAAAGGGCGTTCCTTGATGCTAGGACATGACCTGCATAGGCAATTAAGAGTGTCTACCTGGTGTATCTACTTCTCATCAAAGGTCGACACGTCTTAAGAACGCGTTGCGTTTCACGAGGTCACATGATAATGCTGAGTCATCAAAAAGACTTGGTCTTTTTTGCTCTGGATTTCTCGTTCTTCGCGTCCAACTCTGAAATTGAAAATATAATCATCAGGCAATGTGACACATTCCAAGTTCCACTTCCAACATTGTAATGTGAGATGTACTAATGGTGATGTCTGAGATCGAGATCAGAAACTGAAATGGAACACAAGTCTATGTGGCTTAGATCCGTTTATTTCGGCTTGATTCTTCATTCTAGTTTTTACCAAATGTACGGGGTAAGACCGTAAGAGCCTCCCTTTTGTAGATAATCCTGTAAACATCTATGAGAATCTATTGCCTGCATCGTCAAGTATCAAGAAGGTCACTCAGCCCTGAAGCACAGCCATACAGCCCTATTCAAGAGCATTGATGAAGAAGTTCGTTGCTTTGTGCAGTTGTGTTTATGTATTTTAATACCATAATTAAGCACTTGAAGACTTTATGGAAAAACCAGGCTGCCATGAATATGATACCATCAACTATCAAGTCCATTTTTAGGTACCCTGTATAAAAAACTGACCGACAATCTGATATGTCGCCGATGCAAGATCTTGGAATATTATCTCTCTTTCATGCATTCTCAGTTGAGCTTCTGATTTCTCGTAGACAGTATGAGGAAGCAGGCATTTGTCCTGTACCATCACTACCAGGTCCATATATATATATAAACAACAGCCGCAGTAGGGAGACTCTAACCCAATCTTCTATGGAGTAGGTAAACTGCAATATCATACAGCCATACAACGTAAAAAGTCGCAGGTCTAATCGACCATCGAGGAATCAGTATGAGTTTGATCATTGTGATCTCCTGTTAGGGGGACTTTCCAGAGGAAGTGTAACTAGATCTGACTTAGGCTTCAAAGTTCAAAGTTCAATTTCATAAATCATACACTTTGTTCCCCACTGTACGGAGTAGAATGTAGATACTAGTTCGCGAATCGCGGTTGATCTGACTGACACCAATCCGTCCGGCGTCATGTTTCCTTGAATCCTTTGGCGTCATTTTGGCAAGAGGATCCACAGACCACTGACCACTGAGTCGGACTCGGCACAGACAGTTTGACAGTTGACAGTTGACAGTCAGTGAAAAGTGAAACTGCAGAAAATCCACCTTCATAGGTGCAGAATAAAGTACCATACACCGTACGGAGTACTTCTGGGAGTCCTCGAGTCAAAAGAATTTTATCAGATTTGATAGGTAGATGATACTCCGTAGGTAAGAAAGTGGCGAATCTTACCAATTACCATCACTGATTAATTAGTTACCCTTTATGGAAATGTTAGCAACATGGCAATCTATCGTTAGTTAGTCAGCCGTAACCTTGGACACGATGTCCCCTTAAAGGGGAAAACTGCGAAATGTGATGAAACCTATGGTCTTACCAAGTGAACATCTTCATCCTTCTCCTTATGTACGAACTACAGAGTATCTAGAATTCTAGATAGTGTCTACTGTCTACACTCTACAATCTACATGGCTATATATGGACCAGAGGCCATCAGCATGTGCCGCCAGACGGCTTTGGTCTGTTTCAAACTACTCCATATGTACTATCTTCGTAAGCCCCTCTCCAAAGTCCAAGACTCCAAAGTCCAAACAGCATTTTAAAGTGCACTTCATCGATGGATAAGCACTAAATAAAAATAACACGGGAGAACACAACTATAAATGCGAATTATTTATCGTCTCTTTTCCACGAGCTTTCTCCTGCCAAGGTCGATGTTCAAGATTAAAAAGAACAAAGGAGAATCCGTATTCCATACTCATAGTCATACTCATTACTCGGTGCTCTTCTCCGGATGACATACTGGAGTACTACATTGCATACCGCAATTCTGTTCCCGGCCAGAATCACTGAGAGCCAATGTGGAATTTTTTTCGTCGTTTTGACGGAACTTATCGAGATCTGAGAAGAATAAGACCCAAGAAGTTTGCGCGGGATATATTCAGCGAAGTTGCAGGCACACAGTTACTCGGATACTACTACGGACTACAGAGTACTACTTATGATACTGAACATTCTCATCACTGCTTATCAAGCACTTTTAAACTATTCGCCTTCTCGGATGCCGGAACTTGTATCCAGTACCATGTTCTCGCCTCCATCAGAAGAATTTTTGATGTGAACCAGATAATGTCAAGTTGTCAACTGCAGTCTGCGGCGAAGCTGGGAGGGAAGGTTATGGAGGTATGATCTGGTATTGTCATTACATTACATGTAATGATACCTGGTACCTGGACTAAAGAAGCCGTGTAGTGGCTAATGTAAAGCAGAAAGTAAGTACTCCGTAGTCCGTACAGAGTACGGAGTACAGGAGTCAACTCTTCTCGGTAGGTTCGTGCCCTTGATTTGAGACCTGAGACTGAGAGACATTGAGATCTGGCATACGGAGTAGATAGTTTGCCATTAAGTATAGCAGAATAATCCCTTACTCTTCAATGGAACCCCCGGTAATTATCAAGGCTTATCTTACGTATGATGCTGACAAAGCGGCAATGTCCAGCCTTGTGTTCCATGTATCGGACACGTATTAATATTACCATACACTCCCCCATCTCCCGAAGTAGGGAAAATCGGCTTCTCAGAAACTGGTAGATATCCATCCATCTTACCAATCTGATTAGTATTAACTATTCTCTCCCCTCAAGAGGCATTAAATCCTTTTATGATTGTCTGTGATCTTTGTCGCCTCATACTTTCAATATATCCTTCCCTACTGATGGCCCATTACTGCGTTTGATATCCGCCTTCCTCGAAACTCCCCCCCCTTTGCCATCCAATCCTCCCTCTTGTTTAGAGTCTCTCTATTCACCTCAAAACCTTCCGGCCTCATCCTGAACTGCCTCAGTGACTAGCAAAGGGCTTCACCCACGTGTTAGTCCGCGATTTACAGCATTGACTGATATTGTTCGCCGTCCAGTCTAGTTCACTGTGCGAGGAAGAATAACAAGGGATCTGTGGATTGGTGACGCTCTCGAGGTCCGGCTCATTGGAGCGGATGCTCTCCCTCCGCCGTCCTACTACAACACGGTCACCCCGTTTATGCCCCTTGAAGGGCAAGAAGCTGCCTAAAAATGGCTTCAGATTTTTTGAGTCCGGATTCCATTGAACCCGGGAACGAGGTCCGCGAAGTTAGCAGCAATGTATCGAAGCCAACACAACGTCAGAGATGGGCGACGCAAAGACTTGCTGGCGCCGGAGGCATGCGGAAACGTGTTTCAATCATGGATCGCCTCCATAAACGTGCCGAGATGAGAAATGAGAAGCGACGCAGCAATCTACCGACCGCGGAGGACCCGAATGCCCAAGGCGATCAAGGCGCCAATAATAGGAGAGTTTACTTCAATATTCCAATACCCGAATCTGAACGAGACGAAGACGGCCAGATCAAAGCCTCGTATCCCAGAAACAAGATTCGAACTGCCAAATATACACCTTTGACTTTCGTTCCGAAGAATATTTGGTTTCAATTTCACAATATCGCCAACATCTATTTCCTTTTTATCATTATTCTCGGTGTATGTGCTCCCCTTCGATGCTTTGAGACTGTGACAACTCAATTGCTAATCAAGCTAATATTTCTTCTCTAGTTCTTCTCTATCTTCGGTGTAGATACCCCCGCGCTCAACACGGTACCCTTGATTGTTATTGTCGTCGTGACGGCCATCAAAGACGCCATCGAAGATTGGCGACGCACGATTCTGGACAATGAGCTGAACAACACCCCCGTATATCGCCTGGTCGATTGGAACAATGTGAATTCTACGGAGGATAAAGTTTCGCTGTGGCGTCGTTTCAAAAAAGCATCCACGCGCGCCACCGTCTACACATACAGGGGAATGAAGCGTCTGGTGCAGAAGAACAAGACCTTGCCGCAAACGATCGAGGATGAGCGACGCTTATCGATTTTGACGACTGCGACTCCACGTGCATCCATGTATTCCCAACGAGGCGACCATGACATGGAAGAAGACGCAATCCAGATGACCCCTGTTCCGTCACCGTCTCCCGAGGCGCGGCCAAACTGGCCGTTACCTTCAACGGAGCAGGATCAGCTTCTTCACCCAGACAAGACAGCTCGGAACAGCGCTCAAGCGCCATCTGCGACACTGCCGCGAAAAGGTGGTAGCGTGGTGGATATGTCGAAGCAAACACTTGGTGTGGCTAGGTTTAAGCGCGATTATTGGAAGAGTATCCAGGTCGGAGACTTTGTCCGACTGTACAATGGAGACCCTATCCCGGCCGATGTCGTTGTGCTTTCAACTTCAGATCCGGATGGCGCTTGCTACGTGGAGACCAAGAATCTGGATGGTGAGACGAACCTAAAGGTTCGCCAGGCTCTGAATTGTGGCCGCCAGGTTAGGCATGCAAGAGACTGCGAAAAAGCGGAGTTCCTAATTGACAGCGAGCCTCCGCACCCCAATCTTTACTCTTATAATGGTGCGCTTCGCTGGGATCAGCGTGATCCCGACTATCCGGATGCCCCCCGAAGGGAGATGGTGGAGCCTATCACTATCAGCAACATGCTCCTGCGTGGCTGCTCTCTTCGAAACACCGAATGGGCACTTGGCGTGGTCATTTTTACTGGTGGCGAGACCAAGGTTATGCTTAACTCCGGCGTGACGCCTACCAAAAGAGCCCAACTTGCCAAGGCGTTGAACTGGAATGTCATATATAACTTCATCATTCTGTTCGCCATGTGTTTCATTTCCGGAGTTGTCAACGGTGCCGCCTGGGCTTCAGGCAACCGATCGCTCAATTACTTCGATTTCGGTTCCTACGGAAGTACCCCGGCGGTCACTGGTATTATCACTTTCTGGGTGGCTCTGATCCTGTTCCAGAACTTGGTCCCCATCTCGCTGTACATCTCCCTCGAGATCGTTCGCACGATCCAGGCCATCTTCATCCACAGTGACGTCTTCATGTACTATGATAAATTGGGCATCTCGTGCGTGCCCAAAACATGGAACATCTCCGATGATGTAGGCCAAATTGAATACATTTTCTCCGACAAGACGGGTACCTTGACACAGAACGTGATGGACTTTAAGAAGTGTACCGTCAACGGGGTTTCATATGGCGAAGCTTTTACTGAAGCTCAGATTGGCATGATCAGACGTGAAGGAGGAGATGCTGATACAATGGCTGCTCAGGCTCGGCAACAGATTGCTGCTGATACAACCAGGATGCTCGAGATCCTCCGCGGTATTCATGACAACCCTTATCTGCGCGACGAGAATTTGACATTCATTGCTCCGAAATTTGTCGCGGATTTGGAAGGTCAATCTGGAGAAGCTCAGAAGCAAGCTACGGAGCATTTTATGCTTGCCCTTGCTGTGTGCCATACCGTTATCACAGAGCATACTCCTGGTGACCCTCCCCAGATTGAGTTTCAAGCTCAGTCGCCCGATGAGGCCGCTTTGGTAGGTACTGCTCGAGATTGTGGCTTCACTCTCCTTGGAAGATCGGGTGACGACCTTATTCTGAACGTCATGGGCGAGGAACGAACATATACTGTGCTGAACACTCTTGAGTTTAACTCCACAAGAAAGCGAATGAGTGCAATCATCCGGATGCCTGATGGCTCGATTCGTTTATTCTGCAAGGGTGCGGACAGTATCATATACTCGCGCTTGGCTCGAGGCAAACAACAGGAACTTCGGAAGAGGACTGCCGAGCACTTGGAGGAATATGCGCGTGAAGGCTTGCGAACTTTGTGCGTCGCCGAACGAGTCCTTACAGAAGAGGAGTATCGGGGATGGAGCAAAGAGCACGATATTGCCGCGGCTGCGCTCACGGACCGTGAGCAAAAACTGGAGCAGGTCTCAAGTGAGATAGAGCAGGAGCTCATGCTCCTTGGTGGAACAGCCATCGAGGATAAGCTCCAGGATGGTGTTCCTGACACCATCTCTTTGTTGGCCGATGCTGGTATCAAGCTCTGGGTCCTGACTGGTGACAAGGTCGAAACCGCCATTAACATCGGTTTCTCGTGTAACCTCTTGAATAACGACATGGAATTGATCGTTTTCAACATACCAGAAGATCAACCGGAACGAGCTTCCCAGGAGCTTGATGAGCGACTCCAAAAATTCGGGCTTACCGGCTCCGATGAGGAACTTATCGCTGCCCGAGCGGATCACACCCCGCCGCCCGCGACGCATGCTGTGGTCATCGATGGCGATACTCTCAAACTGATGCTGTCTGATGAAATGAAGCAAAGATTCCTTCTGCTGTGCAAACAGTGCAAGTCGGTCTTATGCTGTCGAGTCAGTCCTGCTCAGAAAGCGGCCGTCGTGCGCATGGTCAAGAACGGTCTCAACATCATGGCTCTATCAATCGGTGACGGTGCCAATGATGTTGCTATGATCCAAGAAGCTGATGTTGGTGTTGGTATCATTGGTGAAGAAGGTAGACAGGCGGCTATGTCGTCAGACTATGCTATAGGCCAGTTCAGATTTCTTCAACGACTAATCCTCGTCCATGGACGGTGGTCCTACCGCCGCATGGGTGAGACGATAGCAAACTTCTTCTACAAGGTAAGGAACTTGTGCTTGTTGCGGATTACCCAGTTGTACTAACCAGGCCGACAGAACTTGGTATGGACAATTGCTCTCTTCTGGTACTCGATCTATAACGATTTCGATGGCTCTTACCTCTTCGACTATACCTACATCGTTTTGGTGAACGTTGCCTTCACATCGTTGCCCGTCATCCTGATGGGAATCTTCGATCAGGATGTGGACGACAAGGTGTCACTTGCCGTTCCTCAGCTATATATGAGGGGTATCGAGCGGAAGGAGTGGTCTCAGCTCAAATTCTGGTACATCTCTGCTTGTTTTTTGGTGTTTTCAAACATGCACTAACATGCTCTAGGCTGTACATGTTCGATGGTCTTTATCAGTCGGTCATATGTTTCTACATGCCATATCTCTTGTTCAATCCCGCAAATTTCGTGCATTCAAATGGTTTGAACATCAACGATCGAACACGGATGGGCGTCCTTGTGGCTTCCTGCGCGGTCATTGCTAGCAACACTTATATCCTTTTGAATACCTACCGGTGGGACTGGCTGACGGTGTTAATTAATGTCATCAGCTCTCTTTTGATCTTCTTCTGGACCGGGATCTATTCTGCGACAACCGCTTCGGCGCAGTTCTACAAAGCTGCCCCGGAGGTCTACGGTGCTTTGTCCTTCTGGGTTATCCTGCTTCTGACCGTCACGATATGCCTTCTTCCTCGGTTCACCGTCAAAGCCATTCAGAAGGTCTTCTTCCCTCGAGATGTGGACATCATCCGCGAACAGGTCACACAAGGTAAATTTAAGTATTTGGACCAGTACGAGGCTTTCGTCCCGCCTAAGGCCGCCGCGACCTCTGGTGGATTGAGTAATGGATCAGCCACCTCCTCAGATTTGGGTAAACCAATCCAGTCCAGTATGATGCAGGATCCCTTCTCAGACGATCAGCAGATCTACCCACCATCGGTCGCCCCGACATTTCAAACTCATAATCCGCGCAGCCAGAACGGGAGCAATGGGACGAACTACAGCTTTGACACCACAGTACATCCTCGTCCGCAATCAGTGCACTCTGCTCAACGGACCCGCCATTCATTCGACAGAGCCAGACCAAGCTATGAGGTGAACCATGACTTCAATTCGAGCACCATGTTGAACCGGCTCGAATCTTCTCATACGGGTATTCTGGAGCCGCAAAGTCCACATAGCCCGCTCAAAAGTCCTCATGATCCACCATCATATCAGGTATAAAAACGTACTCACATATCCTTGTCCCTTTTCTGCTTCCATGTTGTACCGACTTCTAGTTGGTTCCCTGTCGATGCTCCCGATTCGTTTTCCAATCTCATGTTGATTTATAGCCTGTTGTTTTATTCCCCGATAGAAGGCGTTCGGTCATACAGAACTGGCTGGTGGTTTGGCGCACATTTTCTCTTTCTTCATTTCGTCTACCTTTGCACCTTCTTCATCTTCATAAGGGCCGAGCGTCCCTCTTCTTTTTTTTGTCCTTGCATTGGTCTGGCATTTGATTGCTAGATCTTCCATTATAATTCTTGTACAAAAGCATTTCGTGAATGCACATTCCCGACGACTGCTCTACATCAAATCGATTTCTCTTATGTGTTTAGTCTCTAATTTTCGCTCCTCCCACAATCCCTTTCCCTAGGGGTTTTTTTCTCTTTCCTTTTTCTATTTCTTTCACTCTTTTTTCTAGTTTCTACTTCTCCTGTTTCCCCCTTTCCATTTGCAGAGCAATAAGGACAGGGTGTAGGAATGAAGTATAGGGGGAGGTCATGTCTTATGTATCTCAAGATATCGTTGAAGAACTCGATGAGAAGTACTTGGAAGGTGATTCTGTTCAAAACCATAGAACTTGCACAACGTAGTCCTGAGATCATGATAGAGGACAAGAGAAGCGCGTTCTTGACGCGCGTAAAGTGGCTCACGGGTATTCTCACCGCCTTCCCTATACGTCAACCACTGTGGACTCGTTGAAACTAAACTGTTTGCATCTTTTAAATGGGCTGTTTCTGTCCTGCCTTCATTGTTTGACTCGCTAGAAGGCGCGAGTGAGTCTTTTCTATTGCAGATTAGAGGGGACTTAGTGTGCCTCTGACCTCAGGTATTATTCACTCTGCTCTGATCTACTTTGATTGTGGTGAGATTGAGGTATTGAGGCCTTCCACACTTCTCTTTATCTCTTAAATGTGTTGCCACAAGTAGCTTGGATTGTGTAGGTCATTTGCCAAAGGCGAAACCACTTTTTTTTTTTTTCCAGGCCGATGAGTTCTATGCCGAAACGATCTATCTTGCCAATCTCGAATCCGACGATCAGAGTACCTTGCCCACGAAAAAAAGTAATGCGTGAAGGCCCCTCATCTGCGCCAGCAGACTTTGGTACTTGGGCTTAAGATCATGGAGTTCATGGATATCGTCGGGTGAGTAGTAGGAAATCTGTTCCGTCTTAGGGAAAAAATCCATCTAATAGATGGCTGTATCGGCTGGTTTCGACTGCTGACTGACTTTTGCACCCGCAGGGAGCTGCGAGCCCTCCCCGATAATGTCCACATCTTATGCCCCCGACAACACGATGACGACCATGGACGCTACGATGATCCGAACGAAGTGGACGACTGCGGTAGAAGCGTTGCGGAGTTAGTGGCCGAGGCAACCAGTCGCAGAGAGAAGTTTTTGTCCTGCATGCGCATATTGGCGTACAACCAGGAAGGCGTCGAGGAGCTGCAAACTTGGATATGGCGCAAACTGGACGATACGCTTGAAAAATGCGATCTCTGTATCAAGCAATACTATATGGGCAAGATCTGGCTCATGGAGCAGCTCAAGGAGAACTACGACGACGAGGATATTGAGAAATTTGCGCGCATGCTCGATGACTGGGATATCAAGAGGATCACGAAGAATTTGGCTGTCGCTACGGTGAAGCTGAAAGAGGTCCCGCCTCAGGAGATTGGTCTTCACGTGTTAGATCGAGCTTCTCTCTTGTCCATCTTCGAGACGCTGAGCTGCGAAGCCATGCTACGCAACGACGCTCTGCTGCAGGGACACTTCGACGAGCCGTTCCGACTTATTCAGACGAAGCGCAGTCTCAAAGTATCGGATTATGTTCCCGCTGTCACTCGCTTCCTGTTCGATCCCAACCAAAGCCGCAGCTTTTGGGCCATTCATTCCTGGATGCGCTATTCTCGGCCTCCCACTGCAGCGGAGTTCGACTGGGCAATCAAAGAGGGGCTTCTCGAAGTGCTGAAGATGGCGTCTCAACAACCGCCTCAGATAGCCGTTATCCAGCGACTTTGGCGCGGCATGCAGCTTGTAGTGAAGAGGTTGGATAAGGACCAGATCACGCATCACCTGCGGGCCCTTGAAATAGATCCGTGCCGTCTCTCTGTGGAGCATCTCGGGATACAATCTCCAGGCTTGCGTTTCCTTCTGAATACGATCCAGATATTCCTGGAGAAGTCCCCGGGAGATTTCTGGGATGCAATGCAAACCATTTCCCCTCAAGCTATCATTGAGCTCGTGTTCTATAATCCTCAGCTAGAGGCATTCATGATGCAGATTAGCGAGGGCGAGCCTTACGAAAAGTCTGCCATGAAGGATATGCTCTCATGGATTAGCCCGTTCATGTCGTCGTTGAAGGGCGCGCATCAACCCTCCGCATGCAGATCTCTGGTCTATCAACTTCTTGATCGCCTTCAAGATTCGCGCTTCCCGAACCTGGCTAGGTACCATTGCTTTCATGTTGGGTTAACTAGTCTACTTCAAACCCTTCGCAGTTTCACCGACAACGAATCTTCAAGAGGGTCGGTAGCGCGTATAGTGCTTTCCGAGACCATGGGGGTTGTGAGTGCGAATATCGAGATGATCTTGAAGCCCCCCAAATTTGCAGTGGAGCAAAGACGTCAAGAAGAGATAGCTTCGCTATGCATGGACGTTATTCGGAACACACTGGCGCTGGAATGCCAGTCTCTCAAGAGCGACTATGAAGTTATACTACGGCAAAATACCCTTCAACATGGCGTAAGCACATATTCGGCTCCCATCTGGGAAGCTGTCGTCAGAAATTTGCACGAAGATAACCTCCAACTTTCTACGTCAGCGCTACTCGGGATACTGCCACTGGTTGGCCTGGAGAAGTTTCCTGTGAAGGGCGAGTCTAGCCCGGAGAAGACAAATTTCAACATGATTTATGGGCACTTGACTCGTCTCTCGTGCCAGATCATCGAGCGTCTTGCGGACTTCAAGCCGGAGCACCCCAACGAACTATTCAAAAGTCAAGATACTAGTAGTGCACTGATCTCCGCCCTGTTTGCGGCAGATCTGGACACTTATCAAGCTGCTGTCGATCTCATCAAGAACATGAGCGGCCAGTCAGCTAGAAGGGATGCCATCTCTCATTTGCTGCAGACCTCTTTCACCACGACGATGTACGGATTGAGCTGGTCTTTCCGGCGAATTTCAAACATGAAGACGTTTGCTTCTGCCCCAAGAATGTTGCACACCGGAACGGATATTGTGGACATCCTCTGTGATAGTCAGACCGGCATACTCAGAACCCGTAAGCTTGCTGACCGAAGGGAGATACTCTCCCTCCAAAAACTCTGGGAGTATCTGTGGCAAGCGCTCAGTACAATATTTGACGAAACGGAGTCCTGGCATCTCAGGGGCAACGACAAAGCGGTAATGCTGGAATTCTGTCGTGATACCATTCAGTTTGCGGATCTGCTTTTCGACCAATACGGCGTTTTCTTGAGTGCTGTTGTCGATGCGGATCCCAATCAAGAGGCCCCTGCCCGTGAAAATTTCCTGAAGTCCCCAACGACGACGATGAGCGCAATGGTAAAATGGCTCCGTCTCAAGGATGAATACTTGGCAACAACCTTGGTAGGACTGGTAGCCAAACTCCTTCGTCGCTTAGGAGAGCTCAGTGTGACAACTGTCAAGGACGATGCCCTGAATTTCATTGAAGGTGTTGCGGTCAAGTCCACCATAAAGACTATCCTGACCTTGCGGGAAAAGGCAGAGCTTGTCCGGGCTTTGGAGGCGTATTATAAGAAACCCGTTGTCACGGCTTCCACTGCCAGCCTCAAGAAACAGAGTATGATTACCGCATTTGCCAAACCCGCCGGAGTTTCTGCCACACCCAGTCCAGCCAAGACTAGTGATGATGAATTCGATGAAGACAACGTGCCAGACGATGTTCTAATGCAGCTGTCACGATCTGTCGAACTCAATAAAGAGAGGCTTGCAGCTGAGGCTAAGAGAAGAGCAGAAAAAGCAGCAAGGGCTCTCCCTGCGATTTCCAGGCCTACTCCTGCACCATTGAAATCCAGTGTAACCGTCCAGTCTTTCCGCGAGAAACGGGAGAGAGAGAAGGAGGCCAAGAGAAAGCGTGATCTTGCTGAGCTTGCACGCTTGAAGAAGAATGTACCTGCCCGTGGTGTCGCGGAACAGACAGCTGAGCAGGGATCCGGGTTGAGCGGCATTGGAGTCAAGGGCAAAGTCCATACTACCGAGGAAAGTATGATGGTCTCTTCTGGCACGGAGTCCGAGTCGGAAAGCGAAGACGAGCTCGACAAAGAACTCTTCGGGCCAAAGGCCAGATCGAAACCCGACGCAGTCAAAGCTTACGAAGAAAGTAAGAAACTGTCGCTCAAGCAACAGGGTCCTGTGAAGAAAATCAAGCAGGCCCGATCTGCGAAAGATATGCGTGCGCGGCTGGCACCCGACTTGTCATCACTGCATCGGACCATCCTTGCTTGGGACTTTTTTGCGAATGGTGATCTTCCGCCGAACTCAGGACGTACCGATTACAGCTTGGTCTCCAACACCTTCAGGGACCCCATTGAGTACCAGAGAACATTCGAGCCTCTTCTGATATTGGAGGCCTGGCAAGGGTTCAACGCTTCGAAGGAGGAAGGCACATTCAAGCCATTTGAGATCAAGGTTGCCACGCGTCTTTCTGTGGACTCCTTTGTCGAGGTAAGCACAATTTTACCGTCTATGGAGGTCAAGGACTACGGCATCGGAGAAGCGGATATTGTCCTTCTCTCCAAATCGAACACGCCAACAGCAGATTCTTCTGCCCCTCATAGCCTTGCAAGGGTTGCCGGTATCAACAAGAAGAGAGGGACAGTCGAAATTTCGTATCGGGTAAACCCCGGCAATCCCTTCATCAATTCTCTCGGTCCTGGCGTCACGATTTGGGGTGCAAAGATAACCTCACTGACTCCTCTTGAACGGGAGTATGGCGCTCTGATGGCCTTACAGTACTATGACCTGTGCGAGGAAGTCATCAAAGCCAAACCTTCGCCAATTCTCCACTACTCCGATGCCACCCTCAAACCGATTGCGGACAACTACAATGTCAATCCTGCGCAGGCGAAGGCAATCAAATCCGCCCTGGATAACGATGCCTTTACGCTGATCCAAGGTCCTCCTGGTTCTGGAAAGACGAAGACGATCGTTGCCCTTGTAGGTGCCCTTCTTAGTAACGTTCTCGGCAATCATGGCGTAGCGATTTCGCGGCCAACGGGAATGGGTAATTCGAGACCACCTGTAAGGACCACCACGTCGAAAAAGCTACTCATTTGTGCCCCGAGTAATGCCGCTGTCGATGAGTTGGTGATGCGATTCAAGGAGGGGGTCAAAACCATTCAGGGTAGACAGGAGAAACTGTCCGTCATTCGGCTAGGCAGAAGTGATGCTATCAACGTCAACGTCCTCGACGTGACCTTGGATGAGCTTGTCAACGCACGGTTGAGTCAAAATCCGCGCAAAGACTCCGGGGAAAGGGACTTGCAAAAGATATACATGGAACACAAAGCTGCGGACACTGCGTTCAAAGAAACCCGTGCGAAGATCGATCAATGCAGAGCTCAGGGCTTGCCGGTTCCCGAAGAGCTCGCTCGAGAATTTGATCTGCTCAAGAAGAAGAAAACGCAACTCAGTCAAGAAATCGATACTGCCAGAGACAGGAATCATTCGGCGGCGCGGGATGCGGATCTGAACCGGCGACGCATTCAGCAGGAGATCATCGACGGGGCGCATATCATTTGCGCTACTCTCAGCGGTAGTGGTCATGAGATGTTTCAGAATCTGAGCATCGAATTCGAAACCGTAATTATCGATGAAGCTGCTCAGTCGATTGAACTCAGTGCCCTTATCCCCCTCAAGTATGGGTGCTCCAAATGTATCCTTGTTGGAGATCCAAAGCAGCTTCCACCTACTGTTCTATCGAAAGTTGCCTCGAAGTTTCAATACGAGCAGAGTCTGTTCGTCCGAATGCAATCTAACCACCCAAGGGACGTGCATTTGCTGGATACCCAATATCGTATGCACCCAGAGATTAGTGCGTATCCCAGCGCTGCATTCTATGACGGAAAACTACGGGACGGGCCTAACATGGCTCAACTTCGTACCCGTCCATGGCATCAAAGCGAGCTCCTCAGTCCGTATCGTTTCTTCGACGTCCAGGGTCTCCATCAGAACACCACGAAGGGGCACTCCCTGATCAACTTGGCGGAACTTCGGGTGGCCATGCAACTATATGAAAGAATCACCACAGACTTCCGCGACTATGACTTCAGTGGGAAGATAGGCATCATCACCCCTTACAAGGGCCAATTACGGGAGTTGAAAACGCACTTTGCTGCGAAGTACGGAAATGCTATCTTTAACATGGTTGATTTCAACACGACGGACGCTTTCCAGGGTCGAGAAAGTGAGATTATCATCTTCTCTTGCGTCAGAGCTTCCAACAAAGGAATTGGATTCCTGGCGGACATTCGTCGTATGAACGTCGGTCTGACACGTGCCAAGTCATCGCTGTGGGTTCTCGGTAATTCGCAGTCTCTGGTGCAGGGCGAGTTCTGGAATGGGTTGATTAAAGATGCTCGTCGGAGAAACGTTTACACTGACGGTGACGTCCTGGAGATCCTCCAGAAGCCACAATTCACCGGTTACAAGAATGTGGACATGATGGATGCCGAGTCCCCATCCAAGATCGCTACAGTGGAAACCATTTCGAGACCTTCCCCTGCCTACCTTGAGCGGCCTACTCCAGAATCATCCCATTCAGTGCCTGCATCTAGAAAGAGCACTCCTTCAGAACCACTCCCTGACCGGCCCTCCGGCGGCCCTAACGGCCTGGATGAAACTCGCATGTGTGGTTATTGTGGAAGCTTCGCACATATGACGCCCAATTGTGACAACATCGATGCCAAGGAGATCTCCCAAGGCAAATGCTACAGATGTGGAGGCCCCGGACATACACGCAGGGATTGCACAGCAGAACGTTGTTTACAGTGTGGCGGATTTGGACATGCTGTTCACGACTGCCGGTCTACAAAAGAATTGCCCAAGAAAGAGAAAAGCCGCATCGCTCGGGAGGAATACCATCATGCTCAGCTGAGGAAGCAGAGGACTGAGCGCCAGCGGCAAAAGCAACTTGGAGGACATGATCCCAAAGTGCCGGTCATACAGGTCCCCGATCCATTGCCGCAAAACAACAAGAAGCCGGAGCAATTTAAGCCTGCTCCAGGCAATGGACCCGGAAAGCGCAAGCATATGGACTCGGCGCCGTCCCAGCATTCGAAGGTCTCTCGACCTCGATTATCGGATCCCATCCTCGCTGATGCACCCAAAGGTCCTCGACGCAACCATATCCCTTCCAATGGGGATGTCGTTCCGAATGCGCCCAAAGGTCCGCGACGCAAGATTGACGCTAATTCCCCCCCGAATGCGGTTGTAAGTTTAATCCAATCTATCGAAACTGATTTGGCAAGGGCACAACTGACGAACATGGTAGGGTCTGGTCAAACCGTCGCGGGATGGACCAGCATATACCCCTCACGGCCAAAACAAGGCCTCGAATGGCCTGCAATCAGTGCCAGGGTCAGCGAATGTATGTTCTGAATTGCACCGTCCCTTACCTGGTTGAGTTTGAATACTGAGTTGCATCCATAGCGTCCTCGACTGGACAATGGGATTAGGCCTCCACCTCTGATGCGCAAAAAGAAAGAAGTTGACCCATTCATCAGACCCAAGCGGAGGTAACAGATGGGCCATCTACTGCATAGACACTATATTTGCATTGACATATTTTGCATTCCCATCACATTGATCAAAATAGCAACCCTAGGAGTCACCACTTTTCTCAACACCTACTGTATGATACACATTCTTACCTTGCATGCATCCGAGCGGCTGTGGTACGAGAATTTTCCCATTTCGTTCTCTCGTTTCCATGCTAGTTACATAGATTTGACCGATCCAAGGGCGACGCATCTTTTGAGATCTGTTGGATCTCGATGGCGCCAGGACTCGTCGAACGAAGCATCAGATGGCGTTTATCCCTTTTGAATTGCATATTTGCCTTGAAAGGGAAGCTTGAAAATACCTTTACATTGAATATACCCAAGGCAGTGGAATGGGATTGATGAAACTGACATATTGCTCGAAACTTGGAGGATAAATAGATTAGATTATGTTACACGGCTTCTTCAGGTTGAGAACTGCCTGCTTCTCCAAGAAATGCATTTCGAAACCCCTGTTCCATGTCTGGACCTTATGCAGGCATTGACAATGGCAGTTGCTCCTGTCTTCAGCTTCTTTTTATATAGGCCTCCTTGTCCTCGGTGCATGGGATCACGCAGGTACTCGTTGATATTGAGATCCGATCCAATGAGCATATCTGGTGTGTTGTGTCTGTCAAGTGTCAATATGATGCAGCATGGACATGAGGTACTCTGTACTCCACGAGGCTGAGAAGAACATGGCCAAGGAAGTCAGGAATCAGGATGTAGTTTCAGTAATTCGATGACTCCAGACTCTTGAGAACCAAGAATACTTCTCGACGAGGCCATGCCGTGCTTGTTTTGTCGGGGAATTTCATCTGTATGTATGGAGTACTCAATTGAGAGCTATGAGATACTCCGTTTATAGTGTCTGCAAGGGATGATAATTGCTTTTTTAAGCCAGTGATAGTGACAGCTTATCATTGATTTCTTTTCCCTGTCATATCTCGAATTTGGGAATTCTCTTTGACATGTCCCTAGCTCTCTATTTGAATAGTTCTACTCTGGAGGTAACACAGTTCGTGCCGGCACTTACGAGTATTGGTTCTCTTTGTATTGACTTTCGAATTCATTCCCCTTTTCTTTTTTGATTTCTTCATTGGCCAATTCGAATTTTAGCAGTGTTCTGTACTCCGTAGTCCTTGTGCTTGGGGGGGAACAATCACTCTCTCGGACTCGGAGCCGTTGCAACTTGCAAATTGCAAGCAAGGGATATCCCTACGAATGCAGTATATTTCCATGCTGTCGGAATGTGATGTATCATCCCATAAAGGACAGAAGGGAGGAAAGGAGCCATCGAGATTCGAGACTCGAGACTCGAGAGAGAGATGGATTGAAGGTGATCCGAGAGACCTAGAGACGCAAGTATCAGACACGGGTCGAAATGAAGGACTTAGATAGTACATACCGTACATCTGGTTGATGGATTATAGATGGACCCAGAAGAGTGGATAATCCATTGAGATGAAGTGATAAAGAATGGAAGATGAGGAGAGAAGATGGAGGAGAAAGAGAAAGTGATAAATCACACATCCCAACAGGGAAACAAAAGAGAATCAATCCTCCAGATTCAATGATCATCATAATATCTTCATTTATGATCAACTCCAAGGATCATCATCTGTCACTTTTCTTTGTCCTTTTCCTACAGATGAGATAAAATTCTGAAGCTCCTACGAAAGCCTACGATGAGTCCATCAATTCCAAAGCAAATAGTCTCTCATTCTCTGACTCTCTGACTCTCCAACAGCATCACTTCTCGAAGATCTCTTGCCTTTCCTGCTTCACGGTTGATCCTGTTCAACTTTATCTCTCAAGCTATCGAGAACCGAGTCAAGCGTTCATTCATCAATGAACCAATCCTGCATATCACTGGCCTGTGAAACCTACGGAGAAGTGGAGGATCCCCCGGCCATCCAAGGGTATGACAGCTCGCATCTGAACATCTGAACAGGGACTTAAGCTCGAGATCTCCTCATTATCCTCTGTTCTTCTTGGAAAAGGAATTGGCTTTTGTGTTTCGATCCCTCATGCTTGGTACAACAGAGCTTCTTGTTGTGGAATCTCTTGTACATACTGCCTCGCTTCTTCCTGCATATCTTCTTCCATTCTCAGTGCTACTTTCATCTTTCCCATGACAAGCCCAAACTCCTTGAAGATACCTGGCTGAAATTCAGCGGCCCTCAACTGAACCTCCTCAGTCCTCACCGCTACTCATCTTGACCTTTTCGTTGCTTTTTTTCCAGCCGTTTTTGAAATCACTAGGACGAGTGACGACTAAGGTCTAGCAAGCATTCTTATGCATCAGTCAACCGAATTGTATGACGGCTTAGTCGCGCCAAGTCCAGTCGTTCCTACTTGTCGGCCCAATCCGTCATTGTCCAGGGACAGGTCCTACAACATGCCGAGTTGGTCGTCCAAACCACGGTATCCAACCCCTGCTGAAGACGATCAACTTCGCCAGCGTTCAGAGACCCAAATGATGAACGACGATATGACCGAACTGGATCGTTTCCTGCAAACGCAGAATGTATCGTCAGTCCCTCCGCAGCCCACAGGCGCGCGTGAAATCCTGAAGGCCGGCCAACGGCGCCTTCGACAGTTGGCGCAGCGTCAATGGAGACCAACAGATCCCAAGATCAAAGCCGAAGAGGCATCGCGTCATCTCTTCACCCTTCAGCAAGAGGGATTTCTTCCTAAGCCCGTACCGAAGCGACCCGGCCCCAAGAAGAGTGTTGACTCGGCAATTTCTAGCTCTAGATCCACCTCGAACTTTAGCTTCAAATCAAGCTCTCGACGAGACGTGGAACAGATTGGGCAGCCGTGGTTGGAGAATCCTCTCGAGATATCAGTTACACATGATCCTCGAAGCGGCGGGCCATCGGCACTGGATCTAGGCGAGCTGACATCTCCTGTTGAGGCTGTAGTCTCGCCGCCACTCCTTATCGACGATGCCATCCCACCTCCCTACCAGCCGCCGGCCAACACCAACAGCAATCCACAGGCCGAAGGTCCGGAGTCTCGCCATCTTACCGATACACAGTGTCAGCTTGTTCCGTCCTTCAAACCCAATGATCAGCAAGCCCACGGTCCTGCCGTTCCAGCTGCTACAATCCCTGGTCAAGTTCCCAAGGATGGCAAAGGTCAAATCCCCGCCGTTCTGACCCCTGGCAATGGTGGATCTGGTGGCGACACGAAGCAGACCAAGGAACAGGTAGGGGCAAAAAAACCTGCGTGCAGAGAGGTACATAGTGGATTGCTAACAAAAGCACTTCGAAGGAACCGAACTCGGCGGTATCAAAGAAAAAACCTGGACAAGCGGCAGAGAAACCCACAACATCATCAGCTACCCCACGAGATCCGCCAGGTATGAGTGCCCAGACGCTGAAGCTTTTCCCGGACACGATGCCTCTGCGTGTTTCAAACAAAGGCGCTTGGCGCATACCAAACAACCGGGTGCTAGGCAAGGATGCAGCAAACCCTGGAACGACCCCAGGTGTACATCGACTGCGTGTGCCTGTGGCCGTGAAACCCAAAAACAGTTTGTACCTTTCGGCCACAACCTTACCGGAGCATCAAGGAGAGCCTCGAGAGCCATACCAGTCGAGCAAGTCACCATGTTCGAAGTCTGTGAAGCCCTGTAGCGAGCCCGCCAGAAGTCCAGTGCATTCAGATTTCCCGCTGCCTGATAATGGCCGTCGGCCCGCCTCCTTGCCAACTGGGACCATAGACTCATTTCCTCTACCGGCCCCGAAAAGACCCCTACCATCACTACCGGAACCAGTCCCTGCATTGAACACTGCCCGTCGCCATAGCACTCCGACTAATGAGCGAATAGCTCGGAGTAATCGCAATCACTCGGATGTTTTACCAACAATCACTGCCTCTTCCACGAACAAGAAAGAAGGGAGTCTTTCACATATCCCTCAAGCCACGTTACCTCGGTCGAGGCTGGACAGGAAAGGCTCACGCGCGTGGGAGCAAGGTAACTCTGCCGACGAGACGATATCGATTCCAACTGGGGAACAATCGTCATTTGTGGACGCGGACCAGAGTCGGGCAGAAAAAGTGCGCGCGCTTAAATTGAGAGACATGATGGCAAGCCGTGTCTATCTTAAAGGGGCAGAGACGCCTCAGGGTGAGAGAAAGATCCAAACAGCTGAGTCGTCAGTATCCCCGAAAGGCCATGGGCGCGGCCTTCATTCAACCGACAGCAACGAGAAGCAGAGTCAGGGCAGTGAACGGAATCGAACGGACGCAGCTTCATCTACTCCTCCATCTCCTCCTCCCCACCCACTGCCCCCTAGACCGCCTGTCCAATGTTCCAGAGGGCTGCCTTACGACAAGCGATACTGCAGCTCGCCCACAGGCTTTCTGAGAGCATCGTCGGAGAGAAGAGAGCCGCTATCTCTTTCCGTCCCCAACCGCTTCCTGATGTATCGCGGCAATAGTACGCGAAGCACCGGCGCCCTCCACGAGCTGGTATCCAGCGAACAGAACATCCTGAACCGAGCTGGGTCTCCCCTGCCTTCTTCAGATGATGAATGCAGGGCCAGAGACACACCCACGTGTGAGTTGCGCCAGGTATCTGGCAGACGTCCCCGGTCGAGGAAATCACACAGCGACTTGGACAATGTCGGCTCAGGCAAACGATGCAATTCGAAGAAGCCAGCTATCCCAGGTTGTGTCGGGCCCTTGACGCCGCGAAGGGGGAGTAGTCGGGGTCCCGAGAATCCGTCTCCACAGTCGCACGATTCTCAGAGTTCGTACTCCTCTCGTGATCCCCAAGGAAAACGGGACACGGCCGCATGCGTCCTGAACTCTCTTGAAGGCCGTATAGCACAGCTCGAGCACCAGAACAGGATACTCCAGGCGGCTCTGTTTGCAGCTTTGGACGTGGGTGTCAGACACAGCATTGGAGGCCAACGTAGTGGCTCGACGACATCGCTCTGCGCCTCGGCAAGCTCTTCTGGTGCGGAGAGGTCTTCGTTATCCTCGGCGGATCGACCTGCCGGGTTGCACAACCGTGTGGAAAGCGGAAGACATTCACGCATGAAGAAATCTCTTCGCCGTCCGGGGAACTTGGTTGACAGCCCCGGCTCCAGCTTACAAAGCGAATATCAAACTGACGATAGTGCCAGCGTCAGGGAACTTGAGGATATGATCGAAGATCTTGAATTCACCTGGATGACGGACAGGCCGAGTTCTGGGAGGATTCAAACATAATGCATCGAAGCATCTTTCTTACCTTTCTATCCGTCAATCTTGAAAGCTCCTCAACTTACACAGTGGTATACACGCTTTTCCTTCTTTGATTCTGGCTCGTTTCCTCCTCTGCTTCTTGTCTGCCACGATATATAGATCTTCTTTGTTCTTCCAGAGGCTTCCGTTCTCTACACATTCCCCAGCCCCAGTGCTATCTCCTTTGACTTATCTTGTCTATCTTTCACCTCTCCTTGCCTGTTGCCGACCAATACCTGAGTGATACCATTTTGCTTTGTTTGGAACATTGATACTTACGGATCAGTCGTCATGCCTTCAACCCGTATAAGTCCATGGCAGCCATCATAGCTTGGGACAGTTGCCGTGGCCAAAATAATCATGATGCTAGAATGCTACACTTACGCTGAAGTTCTGTAATCCACACCCTCCACTTACTTGTTGTCCGACTGCTTTAGGGACTCAATGAAGTGTTCTCATCAAGCATTGTCATGAAGGCAGTATGGTAAATACCCTCTTAGTCAATTGTTCACGAGTGTAGGTGGCAGATGTCTTGCAAGGCATTCTCAAAAGAGATGCTTGGATGTGCTCTATGCTTAGTCATCCATGGACTTATTTATGTTGTTGTCGACTCGAGAACAAACTGAACAGCTCCAAAACCCCCACCAGATAAGGATATTGACGATTCAATACTCGGCTTTAGCTCGAAATTCAGTGATATATCATTAGTTTCTTGGTTAGACAAGAGAGCGTACCATTCCAGCGGATAACACGACCTCCTTTTCTCTCCCCAAGTTTACCTACTCCTTTCGAAATGTTGCAAACTACAGCAGTAGGCTACTCTCCTTTGCTGAATTGAGGCGTCCTCCGACTAATGAACTACTCTCTAGACTACGCAGATTCCGCAACATGTGACTGCTTTACTCTCCCATCTCACCTCCCGCCCCAGCGTCCAATCTACCTTCATCCTCTCCCGCAAAGACGGATCCATTATCCAAAGCACCGGACTGCTCGCCGCGGGGCCTACAAGAAACGGCAATGCAAGCACGACACAGACATCAGCAGTAACGGAGGAGACATCGAGCACGGATACGGATCCAACTACCGCAGCCCCCGCAGAGCCATCACCCCCTTCGTCACCCACCAGCACAACACCAGCAAACCCCACACCTCAGAAACCATACCAGCCGTCTCAGGCGGAAGCCCTCGCGGCCCGGGTCTTCGCCTTCGTGACAAGTGCGTCTGAGCTGGGCCTGTCGCTATCGCATCCCGTGGAGAATAGCATTTCGACCGGCCTAAACGGACCGGAGGGGTTAGGGAATGGGACGTCCAGGGAGGAAGGGGAAGCGGATGGAGGCGACAGGGAGGATGAGGATGAGATCAAGCTGCTCCGGCTGAGGACGAAGAAGCATGAGATTGTCGTCGTGCCGGATAAGAAGTATCTGCTGTGTGTGGTGCACGATGCTGCGCACCCGGGGGGTACGGGTGTGGGGATACGTTCGTCCAGGTAATGTTCTACCGGCTGGAATGAGTGCCGATGGTTTTTATTTATGATCTCATTGCTGGTGTTGTTTTTTGCGATGTTCTCTGAGTGCTTCTGGTCTGTTGTCTTGCATTAACTATACCCATTTGGAGCAATGCATTTCACTTTGCATATTTGGATCTACCTCGGTACTATCGACCAACGATGGTTCGATTTGAGGATTGGGAGTTACCCCCTCGAAGGTCATTAGCGCTTCACTTGCCAGGTTCTGGCTGTTCTGGATTCCCATTCAGCAACTTGTCGGTCTTGGTCCTCTGCAGCGGCGAAGTCCATCAACGCAGTCCCAGCGAGACATGTCGTGTGTTCGGCAGCAGTTACGGCCCTTTCTAGCACCATTCGGACAGATTTCATATCCAACGACTCAGCTCTTGCACCACCTTTTTAAGCTGGAGCTCTGACCAGGCGATGAGCTGGGTCCAAGTTGAATCATGAAACTAATATCTCCTTGGATTGGGATTCAGAGAAAACGGGCTCGTCGCTTGCCGGCTGCAACAGCGAGTACAGGTCACGATATATGGAGAGCCATCGGCAAGCAAGCAGCTCCAGTTATCCGTTTCGCCATGCAGAGCAAAGCCAGGAGTTAGTAGAAAAGGTCGAGGTCCTGTTCTCAAGACGGATCAGGTAGAAAGATGAAGTATCTAACTACGGAGTACTCTGTAAGCGCAATATGTCGATCTAGTTGATTATTTTCTCGTAGCAGCGAAATAGCGAATAGTATCAGGATGATCAACATGTATTCTTACTCAGCCTGATGCCATCCAAAGTACCGACTTTGTGTCTTTGAGAGCAATCAAGAGGTGCATGCATTTGCATGCATTACTATGCAAGATTCCTAATCAGGACCTGTACCTCTTCTATCCAGAGTAGTTCTAGACCATCTCGAGTGAGCGAAGTCGGTTTTGAGTTCCTCTTGTGGTTCTTTGCGCTGCTCACGATGATCCTCTCCAGAGTGCTCTACTCCGTACAGTAGGAAATATATTCTGCTACAGGGATTGTTCCACAGGCATCAACCACACCAAAGCGGTCTGCTCTATAAGAATAAGACCCTGCTGAAGATTCTACAACTTTCTATACTGTATCACCACTTCCTGAGTAAGCCCCTGGAATGTGTGACCTAGTTCCCTGTAGTCTGTACTCTGTACTCCGTTGGTACCTGCCAACTGGTATCATTCTGGTGAGCAGAACTCGAACGAAATAGGACTAGCTCCAGTCTAACCCTTCCAGGCTTAAAAGGCAGAGGATAAACCAACCAGAGACGAGTGGATTTTCATGGAGATCATCTGAGATATAATTGGCTTGTTGTCTCCACCCCCCTCTGTTAAGTGCCTTTTTTAGGAGGGACGCTAAACCATATTGGGATTTGGGGGGCGTGGCGATTGGCGAAGACGAACTCAACTGCTTTATGAATTATGACGGCTGGGCGGGGGTATGAGTCAGAGTCTTTTATGATTTTATGTTGATTGCTTTTCGCCTTACGGAGTCGTTATCTAGATACTACTCCGTAGTTACTGGGCTGAGTAGGGGGAAGTTGAGACTTGGGATTGTTATTATTAGATTGAGGTGCTTACAGCCTTAGAATCAAGCATAGTATGGTCTGATATTGAATTTTGAGACTATGGAGTATGGAGTACAGACTACAAACTATGAAATGGTCTGATTATGAATAGTAATGAAGATCATTAGTCAGATATTTATGGATTATCCTGTAAGGTGTGGCACAACAGGCACAACACCTGCACAACTTATACTCGAGAATACTAGCAATGTTGCGCAACTTTTTGCGGACAATGAACATTCTCCCGAGCACTAGTTACCTATAGTAACTTGCATCATGGTCGTCCTACTTGACCAAGTTGACGCTGGATGGAAATAGTCCGTCTTAATTCTCCTTAGAGTTCTTTTCTTTTCTTTTTTTAGATCTACTCATGACGGACTACGGAGGTCTGGCAATGCTTTACACATGCCTCCACAGTGATCCTTAACAAGCCACTGCCATCTTGCATATATTCCTCGACTGAGCCTTGGAATGTTTTGCGACAGGGCAAACATGAAAGACACCGTCTAGAATCAACCAAAAAAGCTCACTGGAGGCATTTTAGAAGATCTTTAGCTGGTTTTCGAAAGAGCAACTTCGGAAAGATCAAAAAATCACTTAAACCAACAAAACTACAGCATACAGAGGATCTACCTGAGCCTTAGAAACCTACTGATGCCGTTAGACTTGATCATACACATCAATTATCATCTCTCTTTCTGTAGTGAAACAACAGTCAGGGGTATCAATACATAAGTACTCCATGTAAACATGCTATCAAATAAAAAAAGCCCATCCTTCATCTCTCATTACTCCTTTTTGGTCTTCAGTCCCTCCCGTATCACATCACTGAACCAAATCCTGACGTTGTTCCCATCCCTGTAGTCTGGATGCAAGTTCCATTTCAAACTGTTCAACTGGAAACGGCCCCTCACGTATCTCCTTGAGCATGTCTGAGCCAGGTGGGAAGTCATGTTCAAATGAAGGCTCTCCGGCCCCCCTCATGTTTCGAAGAACGCTCTGTCTGAAGTGCCAGCGAAGGAGGTGATCTGAGACATGATTTGGGTCGGCGGGATCTCGACACACAGGGTCAAGTGTTCTTCCATCTACCCTATCAACATCAAATCTAAAAGAGATGATCTTGTAGTTGTCCTTTAGATAGATTAGCAAAACATCTGTTATATACTTCTGTCTTCAGTTAAATCACTTACATCTGGATTCACTGAAATTGCGTAGTCATCAAACATTTGATGTATGTGTGACCGAAGGAGAAACCCATTTTGGATTGAGTGGATGGGTGCAGAATGGTTCCCTGAGTCTGCATTGGTAATCCATCGGCTGAAATTGTTTTGAATCCAATAGCTTTCCTTTTCAAGAGGGAATATATGAGCAGCCTCCCAGCCTACCCAGTCATTCACAGAAGCGTAAGGGTTAATGATCCCAGTGAAGACACACTTTCCATCCCTGGCACGTATACCATTCTTGAACTCCACCTCACGACCACTAATACTGTGGGTGATGAGTCGGCGCACCAATGGTTCATCACTAAGTTCAATAGGGCCTATCCAGGTTAGCTAGGTTTTTTCTCTTATTGCTTCAGACATCAGAAGACCTACCACCATTGGAAACATAGATATCGTAATCTCCAGGTGTCAGTTGTTGACTGGTTCGTGAGATAGTTTGCCCAGATCTCGCCCTGACAGTAAATGGGGACGGTAAATTAAGTGGTTGCGGTACAGTAACTAAGACGATGTTGAGCATGTCGATGAAGTTGGCTTGGGTAACTGAGCCATTTTGAAACAGCCCACCCAGCATCACACCCGTCAAACCATCAAAAAAATGGACATTTCGCAGATCATCTGACTGACTCTCTGACATCGTGGCTGGTGATTTCAAAGTAGCGTCCTGAACACACTGCGTTATTGTTGTTGTAGCTTAGATGCGACTCAGACGAGGAGAATAACCAGGAGCGTCCATGAATGGCGCTACACCGAGAGGGGAAGGCGTGTGGCAGACCCAGGCAGGCGGTGGCGGGAGGCAGGAAAATGGCATAGTGGGAGCCAGATTTGACCGCTTGCCATCTTGTAGAATACTCCGTATAACCCTTCAGATGAATATCTACTTGCTGTGATGATCCTCGCTGTATGAATCCAGGGTAAATCAAATACTGAGGAAACGGTAGCGTTCAACTAAAATAACAAGCATGGGAGAGAAAGGGAGAAAGAAGAAAGAGAAACGGGGAGAGAAATCTATCTAGGTAGTGGCTCACCGCCTAACCCCAGGGGGAGGTTGATGCCTCAGGCATCAACCTCCTCGAGATTCTGGAAATCTCCGCTGGGCGCCGTCACACGTTAAGGAGCTGAGCTGCCTAAATCTAACATAATTCAAGTCTTTGGTTCTCCTCTCAGGTGATCAATAGGTGCAAAGGGGTTCTTTCAGGACTGGAGGTTCTTTGCTGCCTGGAGCATGTCCCTTGGCCCTTTGATCCATGGAGATGGTTCCACAAGTCCAGTTGTCATGCCGGCTGTTTACAAACTACAATAGTCTTGTGTTGTCCTCTGGGGATGTAGGAAAAGAGTTAGACCGCAAGGTTCTAGTTATATTACAAGTAAGTACTCCGTAGTAAGACTTCAGAGGACTAACCGGAGACATAGGAAGAAGACAAGGTTGGTTGGCTGAGAAGTCAAAGTAAAAGAGCCAGTCATACAGTTCTTTTCGAAGTTGACCTATGATGATGATTCATTTTGTTCATTTTGTCCTCATCTTGCATGGGTGGAGGATATCCTCCAACTAGCCGATATCGCGACTGACGACCATTCTCTCTCGTTACTCTTTATCGAACTCATACCTATACTGCTCATGGCTGAGACTCTATTGTTTCAACAGGAAGAATGACTATCTCCTACTATCAGCACTTCAGCAGTACTAGTTGTACTGTCGTAGTAACTAACAAGTCTATCTCAACCTCCAAAATCTGTAGTGGACCAAAATCCAAATGCCAACCGGGAGTATCCCCTATCTCGGACCTTGAGGAGTCATCTTTTCTGTCTTTAGTTTTTACTCCGAGTATATTAAGTCATCTCTTGAGAAGTTGGAACTGACTGAAAACGTCCTCTTTGTTTGGACTTTGGGAGTCATTTTCCCTTCTTTTCTCTATAATAATAACTCTCCTTTCGACTCATCCCCGAATTTCCCGCCACTCGAGGAGTTGAAGTCTTGCCACCTTCTCTCTATAGTGAGTAACCCAAAAATCTTCTGATCCTCAGTTTTTTCTTCTTTTTCTCTCTGTTTTTGCCATCATTCAACCATCAACCATTCCCTCCCTTTTCCCCAATAATCATTATCATCTTAATTCTCCTGCTCTGGAAGTTCGCCTCATCTTGACTGGACCCCCCCCCCCCCAGGTTAGTCAGTACTCAGTAGTCACTCTCTCTGCCTGCTCTTTAGTCCATGATCCCATCTCCATCTCCGCAAACAATAATAGGTAGTCATCACTATCTCTCATCAGGCAGCGTTCCCTCGGTTTCCTTAAACGAAGACCAGAAAGGAGTCATACCTTGGAATAGTGCCATTTTTCTAATTTCATATGACTTGGAATCTCTCTTGCTGACTATTCTCTTGTCGCCTCAGCCTAATCCGAGCCTCCCACAGACCAACTCCCTTCCCGCCGAACCCTCCGTCGTTTTTAGCCACCCGATAAACAGCTGACTGCCTGGACAAGTATCAGTCTTCCTCTGTGGAAACTGCCTGCTTGCTGGGTCTGTCCGTTCTATCGGCATCTTTATATGCCTTCTTTCGCTCCCTTTTTCATGATCAAGATGTACCTTGTTTATTCCATCTCTTCCGTTCCGATCGCCAGTTTTGAAGAATCCTCCGCCCCAGATCTCCGAGCCTCCGACAAGACTGTTATGTTTGTCTAAGCAACAACAAAAACAGACCTTATCAATTCCTCTATCACTCTTGGGATCAGCTACGTTGGTATCGCCCGGACTCTGAACTGGGAACATCGCTACCTTAACGTACACCCTTCTTCTCATACGTGATCTCGGCTTGATCTACAACGGACTTCTCCAAACGGTGATCGGACTCGTCAACGTCGAACAAATACACTCACCCTCTTGACCCTCTTGCTATCTCTCAACTTCTATACCTACCTGACCTAGCCTCTCTCGTCCCCCCCCCCTTCTCCTCGTCGTCACCTCTTGAACAAGTTGGCGACTTCTCACAACTAAGGCTCGCCGTCGCCTGTGAACAAAAAGGCGGTATCTGTCTTACTGGTACCTCGTTAACGGTTATTCGCGCAACGGTTTTCTTGACAATCCCACGGTTCAAAATCGCCCATCCTCTTCCTATATTCGGTTCTTGCGTTGGGTTGCCCGACACAAGATCGTCTCCGATTGTATAACCGGACCGAACTACTTCTGCTTTCAGAAAGTGGTGGGCAAGGTTGTACGATTTGGACCACATTCTGAATATGACAGGGATGGACGTCTTGGGTTTGAATCCCGCAAACCCGAGCATTCAATACAATGTCCCCTTTACTCATCCTTATGCTTCGTCGATCTCCTCTTCTGCGTCTTCCTCCACCTCCTCCGTCTTCTCCTTGGATTGCGTATCCAGCCAGAGTTCCATCTCATCAACTTCGACAAACCCCATTGATGTGATCTGGGAAAATGAAGGCGAATATCAGGTGGCAGGAAGGAGCTTGACTTCTGCAACGAGCTCCCGTATCTATGTGAGGGGAGGTTTGCCCAAAGCTGCCGATGTGGCCGTTGCTCCCGAGCTACGGAAGCACCCCCGGCGCACAAACGCCTGTATAGTTCAGTCCAACGGCGTCGCCCATGTCCGGCCTCCGCCTTGCCTTTTGCGACAATCCGATCGGAAAGTCAGTTTTGTCGATAACCTTGTTGGTGAGTGGTGTTCTTCTGTGCGTGTGGTTTCTTTTTTTTTTGTCCAAATCTAAATGCTTTTTACCCCATGAAGACACCGCATCGCAAATCGTGGAGATCATCTGGCCTTTATCCACAGCGGCATCTCGGAGCGACCCCGCAGGTTGCAAAGGCGTTTTGCCGCTTCGCACTTTTATCCAGGAGACTCTGCGTCGCTCGCGGACCAGCTACAGCACCTTGCAGGTGGCCTTGTACTATTTAATTAAGATCAAGGAGCACGTTCCTCGTCCCGATGCGGCCGAGGAGCAGCAGCCGCGGAGCAAGCCGGCCTGCCGTGCTATGCAGTGCGGCCGTCGCATGTTTCTTGCAGCATTGATCCTTGCTTCTAAATACCTGCAAGACCGCAACTACTCTGCCCGCGCGTGGAGCAAGATTTCCGGCTTAAACACTGCAGAAATTAACCAGAATGAGTTGATGTTCCTCGAAGCTGTCGGGTGGAGACTTCACGTCCCGGAAGCCACCTTCCAGCGCTGGACGGATATTGTCTTGAAGTATACTCCTGGAGCTGGTAGGCCTTTTACGGAGGGCCAGTGCTGGCGAACAGTTATCCCCAGACTCACCCCTGATCTGGACACCGTGGACGTGGAGACTTCCACTCTGTCTAGCCTGGGTGGTTTCGAATCGGGACTTGTGGCAGATTCACCATCGCCTCGTTCCCCATCGACGGCTGAGCAAACCGGTCTTCCATCCGGATACGACCGAGGAGTGCCCCGCCAGCGTTATTCCCCTCTGTCTGGTGGATCGTCGTTTCTTCCATCGATCCCGCGGCCCCCTATGCTGCCAACGCCTCAGTTGACGCCTCGGACAAGCATTGCTTCCACTCCTGCTGTGAGTGCTAGCAGTGCCCGCAGGGCTTCCATCTGCGCTGCCATGTCTCAGGTGCAAAATATGTGCATGGCGCGGTCGACTCTCGACCAGCGCCCGTCGCTGTCGTTTTACCCAAAGGCTAACTCGTTTGATGGATACCCGACCGCGGTCCGTAGGTCCTCCCTGGCCCGCTCGACATCTTCTGCGTCATCACCGGATTCTATGATTTCCGACGTGTCGACTTTGTCGTCGTCAAGCTTCTCATCTTGCTCTTCTGGAACCTCGTTCGTCTCTTCGGCCATCGCCTCCGCGAAGCCCCACCTGGCTGTTAGAGCCACGCTGCGATGCACCAGCAATGCTATCAAGGAGTGCCGCAAGGCCCTGACTATTGTGTCTCCTATGGACGAAAACTCGCTTGGTGATATCTACAGCTCCCCCGAGACCTACATTGGTCCGATGGGCCAAGTACCGGACCTGACGAATTTCTCATTGGGAACGCCCGTTGACCACGAGGCGGCCCAGAGCTTGTGCGAGCTGTCGGGGGCTATTCCCCGGCCGTCTCACTCATTTGAGCAAGGAACGACTCAGCGACAATGCCGGAAACGTGGCCGCGCTGGCTCTGAAGATCTGATGTGGCAGAACCATGTCCGCCACCTGATTAACCTCAATGTGCGGAATGAAACCAAGGTTCCCGATGGCTCCCAGACTAGCATGCTGCCGTCCGAGTTGAAACGTGCGCAGCCTCTCTCTGCTGTCCAGCTCAGTCTCCTCAATGCTAGCGCTCCTCTCTCTGGGCCAGCTGGCATGAAACGTGCCCGCTGCGGTAGCGAGGCGAGAAAGATCGCACTCAACCCAAATTTCCGATCGGAGTATCTGGACTGAGCTTGCGATGGGGAGCTTCTCAATGCCAAATTTTTTTTTCTTCTCTTCCTCCTTTTTTCTATTTCTTTCCTATCTAGAAGGAAAAGTGGCTTATCAGATCATGGCAAGAGTCCATTTATCTATACCCTTCTTTCATCTCATATCCCAAATCTCGCCGAGCGAGAGACATTCTTTTTAGACTTCCCGACGGCGCAGAGGATATCCATACAGGCGACTGGTGGGAAAAGTTCTTTCATCCGGCGAACTTTGTCTCGAGTTTCTCTTTTCTGCATTTGGTGGAAACGATCCTCTTCTTGTCATGTGTATATACCCTGCTGTTGTTGGGAGTTTGAGATGGTTGTCTCCATGGACCTCTGCGTTCTCGGCCTGTTGTCTACAGTGGTTCTGTCACCAGCAGTCCCGCCCATGTACGATGTATGCCATGGTGCTTTTCCGTCCCTGTGGGCTGCGATGGTTCAATCTTTTTTTACTATCTATTTTTACATCTCTGCATCTATCATCGGTTACTTTATGCGAACGGAGTGTGGCGGGAAAGGAAGGGTTTTAGTCATGGCTGTTTTTTTATCCACATGTTTTGGTCTTTTTCTGTTTTATTGATGGAGCAGCGGTGCGCAAGGGTTCAACTGCCTGGCAGGGCAAGGCATGCATATCTTCCTATCCTACCGTGACAGGGTCGTCCAACTGGCAGACTCGGAGTTCTCGTCAAGTTTGTTTCTTAGTCCAAAGTGGCGATTCGCGTCACCCGTGTCCAATGTGTGAGACATTAAACACACCGCAGGATGGTACAATGTAATCATCATCTACTATGGAATGCTATTAATCCTGGTAAAATTGATAGGCGGAGTGTCTCCAGCCTGATGTCCTCCGTACTCCGAAGTAGGATCTGATTTGACTTTAGCAATTTGATTTTACGAGGGTGGCAACTGACAAGACAGCTGCCTGATCTGCTCTCAGATGAGCCCAGACAATTCATGGATCAGTAGCCTTGTGCCACTGCCTGCCACAGAGTGACTCACCGCACCTTGTTGGCGATGAGATTTGGTCCGTTACCTGTGAGTCAATCCAGGTTGGTGCCTTGTGGCCTGAAGCGGCGATGGACCGGGGAAAATCGGAGTTTCGGCGTTTGATTCGGCCACTCAAAAAGTCACGTGATAATAACTACCTAGCTGTTTGAGGGTTAGCGCAATCAGATAAGATTAGATCAGTCCCCCCTCATTGTTTTGGTCACGTGGACCAGACAGCTGTCAGGCAATAACACCTTGATTCCCTGTGGCATTCTCTTCCATCTGTGCAACTTATAGGGTAGTACTGTCATCTTTATTCCGTATCTCTAAAAACCCTGCCATGATGGGTCGTGCAGCTCTACTTTCCACTATCGCCCTTCTTTCGAGCCATGTTCTTCAAGTGGCTGCTATCCCACCGGTCCTTCCACAAGGCAATGCACTCAACCAGATGCTTCTGGGTGAGCCAGATGTGTATCGAGTTGATCACCCATCGACAGCTTCCAGCGATGTCGACCATAGCGATGCCATCTACGTCACTCAAGACGCCACAGATAGCAACACCGAGACAGTGAGACCACCATCATGGTTCACCTCAACGCTGATGGCCCGTCGTCTCCTGGCTCTCTCCACCATCGGCACCGTCTCCTCCACTTTCCCCGATGACTTTACAGACGGCCGTACCCCAGGTGCCGTGGCAGGCCTCTCCATCAGTCTTCCCGAGTACATCGCCGACTGTGACGAGTCGCTCCCCACGGGCAATGGAGGCGACGGCAACCCAACCTTCCTCGCCCTCCATATCTCGACGACATTCCGCAACACCGCCGCGGGCTCGAACATCAGCCTCGCGATCGACTGGTGGGACCACCTGAACGAGACCTCGCCCGTCGCTCCGGGCTTCCCCCGCAGCGAGGCCGGTCTCCCGCGCGCCACGCTCATCGGGTACATCGAGGCATTCCCGACTCCGGTGCCTAAGGAGACGGAGGCGGCGCTCGAGTCGTGCTATCTGGCTGCGCATCCGGATGCGGAGGCCTGGTTGCCTAATAAGCCCTATGCCCCGCATGCCAGCTTCTGGGCCCGGATGGTGGTCACGCAGGTGTACTGGATCGGTGGGTTCGGGGGGCTGCAGCAGATCGGGTGGATGAATGTTACAGAGTGGAAGGGGATCAGGCGGGCAAGGAGTTTGCCGGGGATTGGCGACGGACGGGGGTGGGAGGATGTGAGACTTCCTGGGGAGAAGGCGTAGGTGTCTATTAACGAGCAGGGTGAGGGTTTTACCCCATTGCAGAAAGGGTAGGTCATCGCATGGAAGTAGTCGGGACGTCGAATTCAGTGTTTGCAGTATTGTTATAGGATGATGGAGTATCTCTCCTTTCCAAATTTCACATTAACAATGAAGTTTTCCAGAAAGATGTCTCCTAGACTCGATCTCTGCACAAATCACTTATCTTGCGTCTCCAATCCCATCGCGGAATTGCTTATCTGACTTTTCTCATACGTCGAGAGGGCAATAGACTGTGCAGGGATGAGGACAGCTTATCAAGACGGTAAACTGCTTATCTCGAAAGTTGGAAGTTATGATTGCGATGATTGCAGTGATATAAAGCTCAGATCCTTTGAGGGAGGATGATGCAGGTTACACGCGCCTCACTTCGAATCTCCCTTGCATCCCATCGGTGCATGCTTTTTTCGATCTCCTTCAGACATGGACTTGAATATTCTTTCAAGAGAGACTCAAGATGAGGTTTAGACGACCCCATCTCCATGTTAGCCAGCCCAAGTCGGCTTTCGCAGAAGGAAACACCCGCTGGACCAACCTCGACCTCGATCCCGTCCCCCTGCATCGTCGAAAATGGGGCCCGATGAGTTTTATCGGTGAGTTGGAGCTGACTTCAAACCATCCCCTCGCGGTGTTTCCATCACTGATAAGCACAGCGTACTGGATCTCCGACGCCTTCAACGCCGCAACATGGCAGTTCGCCAGTAGCATCATCGCCGTCGGTCTGAGCTGGCGCGAATCCCTCGCCATCGTCGCCATCTCTTTCTTTATCATCTCCTTCGTCATTGCCGCAAACGGCGCGGTGGGCGCCATCTACCACATCCCCTTCCCCATCATTGCCCGCGCCAGCTGGGGCTTCTGGGGCTCCTATGTCGCCATCGTCTCCCGCGTGATCCTGGCGATATTCTGGTTCGCCATTCAGAATGTGAACGGGGGTAACGCCGTGGGGGCCATGATTGCGGCCATCTGGCCGAGTTTCCGAACTCTGAAGAACCATATCCCGGAGAACGAGGGGATTACCTCCGGCGGGATGGTGGGATACGTGATCTTCTGGACCGTGCAGTTTCCCTTCCTCTGCATCCATCCCAACCAAGTGCGGTGGCTGTTCGTCGCCAAGTCCGTCCTCGTGCCCGTTGCATGGCTTGCGATCCTGATCTGGGCGTTTGTGGCGGAGGGCGGAGGAGCGATCTTTGATCAGAAGCCGACGGTCTCCGGGTCCAAGTATAGCTGGCTGTTCCTGGCGAATATGACGTCTGTTTTGGGGAACTATGCCACCCTCAGTGTGAATCAGGTATGTTATAACCCAGGACAAGGAATGTAAGCTTCAGACTGATATCGACACAGTCCGATTTCTCTCGATACTCCCGCGTCAGCGCAAAATGGCAGCTACTCTACATCCCCATGCTCCCCGTCGTATTCACTTTCATCTCGTTCATCGGCATTGCCGCCTCCTCCGCCGGCCAGGCACGGTACGGCGGCGAGATCCCCTGGGACCCCATCGTGCTCATCAGCCACTGGTCCAGCCGAGCCTGTCGATTCTTCACGGCCTTCTCCTTCGCCCTCGCCTCCCTGGGCGTCAACATCTCCGCCAACTCCATCTCCGCCGCCAACGACCTGACCGCGCTGGCACCGGGGTTCATCAACCTGCGCCGCGGCCAGATCATCTGCGGATTACTGTCTTGGAGTATCGTTCCGTGGAAGATCCTCGCCTCCGCGGGGAGTTTCCTCGACTTCATGTCCGCGTACGCGGTCTTCCTGGGGCCGATCGGCGCGATCATGCTCTGGGATTTCTGGCTGATCAAGCGCCGGCGGTACGACACGCTGGCGCTCTACCAGCCCTGCAACCCGACCTATCGGTATTCCGCGTGGGGGATCAACTGGCGCGCCATCGTGGCGTTTGTGGTCGGCGTCGCGCCTAACCTGCCTGGTCTGATTGCGTCCGTCAATAGCCATGTCGAGGTCGGCGAGGGGATACATCCGTATCAGTTTGGTTGGATCCTAGGGTTTGTGGGCGCGAGCATCGCCTATGTGGGTCTTTCGCTGTGGTTTCCGGCGCCGGAGACGATGATCGAGCGGGCGGTGCTTGCGGATGAGATTTACGATGCTGGGGGGATAGTCGAGGGGATTGAGGCGGGTTCGGATGTCTTGGGGGATCCAGAAAAGGAGGGTATAGCAGAAAAAAAGGAATAATGGATAGTCACTTGTCATTGATGTTGTTACTCGATTCATACAGTGATGCTTGTCAACAAGCAGTGGTGGTTATATTACCACCAGGATATAACCTGTAGTGCCCTTGACTTGCGAAGCATAGCTTCTGCGCAGTCAGTTGCATCAGCTTCAGCCGATGCAGTTTGCCTTGGCGTCCTGACGACTTCATTTCCGGGGTGCTTTAATCCGATCAGGAATATAGGTGTAGAACAATCTGCCCTATGGCAGACCAGTCCACGAGCTCCAGCCAAATCCATCAAAATCTCAAGGTCCTGGCCCGTAGGCAATAGCCTCTTTAAGCACCTTACTCACCCCGGACGAAGCCCGACCGACCTCCCCTCCCTCGCTGCGCGCACCCTCCAAGCCACGCTGCACGGCGCCCAAAAACCGATTCGAAAACACGCGGTACCGATCCTCGCGCGTCTCGTACATCTCGCCTTCTTCGTCGCGCGGCTGCCCGAACAGGTTCAGGTGGATATACGGCGCCGAGGCCGACGGCAGCAGAATCATATGCGCCGCCGTCTGAGATAGTGGGAACTCCCAATTCGGCACGCCATGGTCGACATCCTCATCCATGCGGAGCTGCTCCTCGGGCCGCCCGATCCCGACCTGCAGGAACGCCGCCAGCGCCGCGAGGACCTTGACCAGGGGTTTTCCGAGACTGCCGGACTTGCCGAACGAGGCGCGGCTGGACGACCACTTGGACGATTCCTCGGTGTGCCAGCCCAGCACGGAGAGGAAGCAGTTGAGGGTCTTGATCCAGCCGCCGGCGCAGGCGACGACGGCGGGGCCGGCGACGTCAACAAGCCAGACGAGCACGTCGACGGCGGAGACGCGGATGTCGGCGGCGAGATGGGTCATTCCCGCACGGACGTAGGGCAGGAGCTGGGGGACGTGGTCCTCCACGTCGCTGGCGGGGAGGGCGCGCAGGAGGCGCAGCAGCTGCGTGCGGACGCTGCTGCTCGCGTCGAGGATTAGCGGGAGGAGGGCGGGGAGGAGCACGCTTACGGGCTGCGGGAGGGGCGAGTCCACGGGCCGCGAGACGATCGCGGTCGTCAGGTGGGCGAGGGCATCGCGGCGCTGTGTGTCGGATTTGGATGACGCGAGCGAGAGATGGTGGGAGAATTGAGCGTCGGATGACGGGGCAGAGACGGCGAGGGATTGTTGGTTGAGGACGATTGCTGGGGGAAGTTAGCCATTTGCCCCCATGCCATGAGGTGCTGGCTTACTTTTGGCTTTGAAACTGGTGTCGGTGAAGTTGTCAGGCTTTGCTTTGGTTTTGCCGACTTTCAGTTTCGCTTTCTAGGTTCCGGTTAACAGTGTCCTTGTATGAGTCGGGGGATGTACTCACCTGGAAATCCTTTTGCTTTTCCTTCTTCTTCTTCGTGCTAGACCCCATGGTGAGATATCAGGATTCGAGGCCGCTTTTTGAGACTGAGACTCCACGCAATACAATAGCACAGAACTCGATGCGACTGATTGCTCTTGGTCTTATTGAGGTAAGAAGATAGCCTATTTCGATTCAGATAGTTATTTGATATTTGGTTGTCGACGCAGAGTGAAGCTCGATGATTTCTTCAATTCGATACTTTTTTTCGATGTACCATCACGTGATATCATGTGATTTGTGTCTTTATGCCTCAGGCAGCATCCACCAGACCACTCGAACATCTTCAAATCATCAACAACATCTTGAAGAATCAATCATCATCAGGTTGTAAATCTCTTCTGATTGAAGGCTATATCTAAAAAATCGACCCCATCATGACTATCGGTCCATGAATAGCTCCCGTCGTGCTAGCCTCTGAGTTGACCTCCAGGGCCACTCTTTCCCCTAAAACAGCCTTGATGATATGCCTCCTTCCTCTATGATGCAGGAGCTCTTCTGAAGATTGAACAATCTCTTGGCTTCTCTGGCTGCAGTGCTGGGGAAGTGGATCAAGATGATCCTCATCCAACAGACTGTGAGACGTGAGGGATACTAATGATTATCCTTAGGAATCATTCTTAACCATTATTGTTATTATCACTACTCCGTACTATCTATCCTATCTTCATCTTCCTATCCCTATATCAGACCTTGATCAGTATGGTTGTGTGGATAACATCTTCACTGGCCTCATCCAGCTAAGATGGCCTTCAATGGCTTCCTTCGCTTCTGGATCCGCTCAAAGCAAACCGACAAACCTCTGTTGAGTGGAAGAAAGAAGAACCCAAGGCTCCTCACTATCCACGAGCTGCCTCCCTGGTGTGACCCGAACCCGTTCATCTTGTCTGGATATCGCCCTGAAAGTCGGTCCTGGTCCACCTGCCTCGCCAGTTGGCTTTACTGTCACAATGAAACGGGCAACATCTTCTCACACCTGGTCCCTGGCATTCTCCTGCTCTTCGGCCGAGGGCTTCTGTACGAGCATATCCGGACGAAACACGAGAAGCTGACATATCTCGACTGCTCCATCGTGTCGCTGCAGCTTCTCACGGCCTCGACCTGTCTCCTGGTATCGACAATGTACCATACCCTGTTGAATCATTCCGCGGTCACCGCGCATCGCTGGCTTCAATTCGACTATATCGGAATCATCATGCTCATCCTGGGCGATTTCATCAGCGGGCTGCATTTTGGGTTCTACCGTAGCCCGGGGCTCAAGTATTTCTACTGGCTCCTTGTCAGCCACTCTCGAACGCAAAAGTGTCCAGTTTCCGTGCTAACGTATCGGCCTAGATCCTGGCCTTCAGCTCCGCGACTGCAGTGACACTCCTCAGCCCGAGGTTCGCGGGTCCCGAGTGGCGGTCCTTTCGCCTGGGATGCTTGATATGTACCGGTCTCTCGGCCTTTGCGCCAATCGGCCATGCTTGCATCCTGTGGGGCGTGGGGTATATCTGGCAAGTCGGGGTCCAGTACTACCTTCTCGAGGGGTTGTTCTTGATTATTGGCTGTTACTTCTGGGAGGTGGGTTCATCCTGCATGGTTGTTCGCTGTGGAGGGGCTAATGTTTTGAATAGAGGAGGGTACCTGAGCGCTTGTATCCGGGGAAATTCGACTTCTGGGGTCACTCGCATACCATCTGGCATGTCTTCGTGGTCTTGTCCATTGGGGCCCATGTCAAGGGTCTCCTACATGCGCTGGATTACAACTATAGCCAGTAGCCCCCATGGTGCCAGCCGTGATGCTGATCATTTTTCTTGGTATAACTCTACATTGATCCAAAGAATGTCCTTATCGTGACTCAATCGAACCTCATTTCCGTAAGGTCTCTATACACAGACCGTCAACATCCACTTTCCCCGACCTAACCCTCAACTAGCTCCTACAATCATCAGCCAACCCACCACAAGACAACATATAAAAAACCAAAAAACATACCTCTAGATCCACCCCCCAGCGCCTTCGCCACAGTCTCCTGCGCAGACTGCAACATAGTCTTCTGCCCTTCCTCCTTCCGATCCCCAAACGAGGCCTGCCACTCCTCAGTCCGCATCCCCGTCGGCGTATCCGACAACCGCCGCGTAGTCGACTTGGTATCACCTGTCCATTTATCAATCTCCGCACCTTCTTCTTTAGAATAGAAAATGGGGGGATTACGCACCGGGCTGCATCGCAGCGGCGATTTTATCCGCGACGCTGCTGGCGGATTCCTTGGTGTGGTCGACGAAGGAGCGGTTGTGGAGGGCTGGGGTGCTGGGGTCGGGGGTTTCTTCTGTTATGCATGTCAGTTTCTAGTTTCCTGTCTGCGCGGGTTGAGGTAAGAGACCGAGGGGGGGGGTACCCGGGTAGGAAGATCGGTTGTCTCCCTGGTATATGTTCTGTGAGTACTGGTGATTCTCCGGTACTGATGATCTGAGTACATACCGCAATTCCGGACATGGTGTCTGTCGTTTATAGGGAATATATATTTATATTTGCGATGCGTCGATATACTCCGTGTGTATATGGATATGGAGAGAGATATTTATATTGAAGCAATGGGTGATGTCATGGTCACGCAGACTTCGAGGTTGACTTCATGCTAGAATCAGCATCCTCTACATAGTACGGGCGAATATTCGATTTAAATACACAAAGCTCAGGATAAGTCTATTCGATGAACAATGAAGCAGAAGAAAGAATCAAGCAGAGATGCGCACTTCTGCCCGGCCCCAAATCTCAATCGACATGTAGAAAATAAAAAAAAGCAACGCAACACTAACAAGACTGGGGTCCGGACAGACGCGATTGTATCAAGCAGACTGAAATCATCAAATCAACATAAAAAAAAACGCAAACAAGGCTGGTGTACTCCGTATTTGTATCCAATTTCCCGGTCCCGTACCACATATGCATGGCTCACTTGACACGAACGAGTCGAAGATTATCGGCATGTCATCAGCCAGGCGATTGCATTAGGGAAATAAGGTGTATCGCGCGCTGTCGCCATGTGTTTCATCAATCCGAAAGTACTCCATAGAGGTGAGGAACCGAGAGAGCATCAACCATTAAAGAATACCAGCCTGAACCATGCCTGATCTGGCAAATTGCTGCCCCCATTTTTGCCCTTTCTTCGGTTCATATCAGTCGTAGACAATCTGAGTCGTCAGAGGAAACTCGATTTGTCACCAAACACCTCGTTCGTCTAGCAATAACTCCTTCCTCCCCGGTCGACCTCAGCTTCGAGCGTAAATTCATCACGTCTATTATAAGGTCATGAAGTAAAAAGAGTTGAAATAAACCCGGCAAGGCGGGGAAAAAAATGGAAAAGAGAAGTGAAGAAAGATGGCAACAAGACTTGCAAGCGTTCCAGCTTACAAACTCATAGTCAACCACTCCCATTCCTGACTTGCGCCCTGTCCACCGGCAATGCTGTGGTTGGCCGGATTGGTCGCTGCTGGAGGCATAGCTGGCGCCAGCGGGACTACCTTGGACCGGCCGCCGGACGAGTTGCTGGCCTTGCTGCCGTCATCGGCCACTTCCGCCTCGCTGGATTTTTCCAGGCGCCGTTGACGCTTCGGAGCCACCTGAACAGAGCTGCGACTTTGGCCAGCGCTCGTCGAAGGGGTGGATTTGGGCGGTGCCGCCGCAATGGGGACCACACCGGGCTTGCCCATTGCAGCTGCGGTTCGGCCAATAGCCGATGTTGGGCATCCGTGCATCGCAGGGGGCGATTCGGGCACAATACCGCTCTGTGCGCGGCTCGAAGTAGGGGGTGTAATCGACGCCTGATGGACCGAGTTCTTGCGGGACGACTTCTTGGCCGATCGAGAGGCACCCACAGCAAGGCTGTTGGCACTATTGCGGTTCCGCTTCTTGATAACGTCCGTCTTCAAGGAAAGCGGGCGAACCACCCCGTGCAGCTTGAGGAAGAGACCACACGCGTTACAGAGAGGCTGACCCTCGGGGTTGCGGCGCCAGAGGGGGGTAGTTTGGGTGAAGCAGTTGGTACAAGTGGTCGGGCCGGTATTCTGCTCGCCAGTCTTGGAGCCACCAGGGCTCGTCGGACGGGACGGTACAGCGCTGCTGAGTCCCGATTCCGGAGGCGTGTTGGGCGACGTGTGAGAAGTGTTGTTCATGTTCTGACGCATGAGCTGATTTGTGTTGGGGGTTGATGTGGTACGGGCGATCTTCTGTCGTCGAGGATCCTGCTCGCGGTTGCGCACTTCACTAACCGAGGCGGCGGACCCGTGCGTACGGCCAAGACTGCCGCCTTGATCCCACTCACAGGAAGTCTCCATCATGTCCGCTGAGCCAATCGTGACATGCTTACGCGGCGCGTTGAATCCAGGCAGCGACTGGCAAGATGCCAGAAACTGGCTGTCCCATTGCATAGTGTTCATATCCACAGGATTGTCGTCACCAAAGTCCGCGGGCATAGCCAAGCCAGCACGCTCGGGGAAGTTATTGGCATCATCATCCTCATTGTCCGAGTCCGCGCCGAACGAAAAGATACCGGCATGCGAGTTGGAAGTGGGAAAATCGGTTGGGTTCAGCACTTGAGTCGGATCGACGTGCTGAGACTGGGGGATATGGTAGCCAGGCGAATGGACTGCGGATGGGGGATTGCCAACGTGAGGTATCCCATGCAGCTGCTCATTGTTGGCATTGTTGTTGAACATATATCGGGGTTGTAGTGAAGCGGACAGGTTGGAACGCTGGTTGATGTAGCTGGGAATGCGTCGCTGAGTCCGAGCGTCAACCGAAGACCCGTCAAAATACATGGAGTGGTCACCATCGTAGGTAGGCTGAGGGGTCGACGCAGTCGATTGGTAGCCCGATGGAGGAGGAGAGAAGAAATCAGTTGAATTAAGCGAGGAGGCGATCGGATTCTGCGCATAGAGGTTCGCAAACGGGGTTGCCGAAGTCATCGGGGAGTCGCTGGGTGAGAAAGTGAAGTGAGTCTGGTAAGGACCAGCCGATGCCAGGATGGGATCCTCGCCCATGGTGAAAGTATCCAGCCCAAAAGGGACGCCAGGAGACGTGTGATTGTTGTGGTTTTGAGTGCTGTGATGAAGGGCAAAACCAGATCCCGACGCATCCAATGTATAATCGGGGACACCGGCCAACAGATCTGGATTTTGGGCCAGCATGGTGTTTGATACGGGCGGAACCTGCGGTGATGACTCGGCGGGCCGTTTGCGGGTCGGAATCTGAAGATTAAAGAGTTGACGTTCGTCGATGCTCGTCTTGCGCACACGACGAGGGACGTAGCCAAACTCATTGTTCCGGCGCTGGTCTTGGGGCGGGTGAGGGAACGAGGCAGGCACCGGAGTGGAATCGGCCGACTGGTCCTTCCGGGACTTGATGGGTATCGCGATCGATGAACTGGCTCCCATGTCCGTGAAAGGCGACCGCGGGCGATCGACAGGAGATTCAATAGGAATAATGAAGTCGTCGATG
The DNA here is from genome assembly GCA_004769165.1 of Aspergillus cejpii. NCBI lineage: Eukaryota > Fungi > Ascomycota > Eurotiomycetes > Eurotiales > Aspergillaceae > Aspergillus > Aspergillus cejpii. The sequence goes on along the minus strand of SMSW01000005.1, from coordinate 2,774,992 downwards.
TTCATGGGATCGGAGGTAAGATCGATGGGCATAGATGGGTGTGCAAAAGTAGGAGGGTTATCGGATCGACGTAGTTGGGAAATACCGCTAGGACCTGAGCTGCCAATGTTCTGCGTTGCCAGGCTACACCGAAATAAAGAATAAACGTCAGTTCACCTTGAATTCATCGCAATCGAGAGACACAAGACTCCAGAAGGGTTAGGAGGCCTACCCGGTCTGCTGGGACCGTTCGCGGTCCTTCCGTTTCAAACTCATGGCCATCATGCGCCACGTGAGATTCTCCATGCGCTCCTGGTTGGGCAACTGGGCCTTTGTCCTAGAGTAGAGCTTCCATATCTGAGTAGCCAACGGATCTTTCCTTTGCATCTCATCTGGGTTTTCCGCCCCGGCTCGAGGGCCGTTCCTCCACTCGGGGAAAAGAGACTCTCGGAGCAGACCGTCCTGAGCATGGGACGAATCGGCGGGACTGATGGAGGAACCGAAGGAGAAATCGTCGGACAGCTGGGAAGAATGATTGAAATTGGTCGAGGATCGGCCAGTGTCAGCGATATCGTACCCAGAGAAGGCGGAAGCAGTCGGTCGCATTGCCCCCGGTCCTCCTCCATGGCTCATCCCCGACATTATCCTGCTATGGAAGGGTCTATATTACCCGCCTTGTTCTTATTGGAAGTAGAGAAAGAAAAGGAAGATAAAAAAGATAAGGAGAAGGGATCAGGAAAGAGATAGTAGATGGAGGGAGCTTGAGAGATAAGAAAAGCTGCGAGATTCAAGAGAGCACGGCGAACGGGCGGAGGGAAGAGGAAATTATGTGTATGGGTGGTCGACTGGAGGAAGCACGAGGAAATTCCAGTCTACCCGCCGTAAACGATCAGATCAAGAACCTGGTCAAAGGTAGGTATTGATTTGATCGGCTGTGGTGTTTAGGTGCAGAAGACCGGCCAGTGGGTGATGAGGAGGCAAGGATCTGGTCGACGCAGTAAGACGGTTGTTCTTGGGCGGAACTAGTAGAATGGAGAGTACAAGGTCAGCCAGTTTCATGAAGGATCAAAAGTCCCAAAACCTGAAAGGAAAAAAAAAATCACCTAGAGAATGGGAGTAGGGACTTTTGTTCTCTTGGTTGTCTTTTTTCATTAACTTGACTTCTTGCCTGTGCCTGTCTTGATGGGAAGATTAGAACAGGCACACTGACACATGGCCAGGAAAGGAATTAAGGTATTGATATTGAGAGGGGAAGAAGAGCTTTGACTGAAGCACAGAGCAAGGATGAAAAAAAGCAAAGAATGAGTCAAAAAAGGATGAACAGGGCTGGGGGATGCAATCCCAGCGGATCACATAGGAAGAGTGGGAGAGTGGGAGAGTGGGAGAAGACGGGAAGACTGCAGGAGCTTTTCACCTTTGCATAAACGATGATCAAGGATGGAGGGAGGGAGTGAGAAATGATAGAGAAAGTCGAGAAGAGAAGATGACAAGAGGAAAATGATGAAGCTGATGATGAAGAAGATGGATGAAGATGGATGACGAGGTGGAGGAAGTTACTTTCAGCGACTCAGAGAGAAGAATCAATCCCTTCAGTTTGGATGGAACAGGGAATTCTGAATTCCTACTTTTCCGCCGTAAGAAAAGAGAAAATAAGCAAGAGTAAGAAGCATAATACTATCTCTGGTATATTGAAGGATTTGATAATTCAGGATTCTGATGAGAATGATTCACATTGCTAAGCTGATCTATGGACATCATGTATGAAGGACTCTGTAGGTGCTTCTGTACTCTATACTCTCCATTCCCTGGACCCTTCTACTTGTGATTGACCTCTGTTCCTGTTTCCTTTACGGAGTACTCTGTAGTCTCTCATTGAACCATCACTATCGAGATGATACATTCCCTCTTCTTTCCCATGTCGAGTTTCAATTCCATCCAGATGGCAAGAATTACAGTGTATTGGTATTACAATGTATTACCAATACAATAGGACCAGACCACCCGGGTTTTAGCTTGTTTTTTTAGAGTTTGGCCATGGATGTTCTCGAAAGAAGCCTTTCTTAATTCTTACACTTGCAGCACATCCCGGGTTTATCCATACATGCAGTATAACACGGAGCACTCTAGTCCTGTCCTACTTAACAGTTTACTCTATATAACTCTCTGCGCCATATAATCATGCCATCAGGGCCTACCAGTTAAGTTACCTAAATACTCCGTACCTGTCGCTAAGAAACGACATACTGTTTCCTCTGTCTTTAAACCCCTGTCAGTCTCATCAACTTGCATAGTTTCAAAGCACTGACTGGAAGTCGGTGAGGCATCCCCAGTCCATGCAGTTAAGATTCTAGGTCACTGCGGGCCGGTCTTGATGCAGCTCTAAATTCAATCATTCCTCCAATGAGATGTGTTTCGGAATAACATACCATGGTTGAGAGCGCCTTGGGCTTTTGATACTACTATCTAATTCAGTCTTGAGTCTTGACCCTTGAGGGACATGGCAATTTGTTCTCCAAGACTCGATCAAATGATTCATGCTGGGCTTCGGGAATTCCAATAGAGTAGCTGATGTAAATTTTAAGCTCGTCCTTCTAGATGTCCAGGCAGGGAATGAAAACTTCGGTCAACCGCCAACATCTGATACAGACATAGATATGGGATATTGTTAGCTTATATCATCCTGTCAACTGTCAACTCCCCAAGTCCCTGAAAGCAAAGACCATTCGGGCCGAGTTTGGGCCTCATTGGGTACCGTGCCCGTTTTCTAGTCCGCATCTCTACACGACGGACGACAACCATCACCAAGCATGAAAGCTGAACTGCTGAAGGCTGAAGCAAATAACAATCATTCTGACTCTGTACGGAGAACGGAGTCTGTCAGTGTGTTGCTCCGCTCATCGGATGTAACCACATCCACGGTTCTCACTGTTCCGTATATAGGAGGAAATAATAAGACATTTGCCAGGCCGACGCTAGCGACTAGTGTTCCTCAGCGGGGCGGGCCTGATATCCAAATCGGACATCCCGTCTGGACGGGACACATCCCGAAATACTGCCCAGTGCCCACTGCCCAAGAGACCAGACACGAGATGGCTGGAAACCTGAACAAATTGTCATCTTCGTTACCAGGAGTCAGAGACAGGACCACCGCACATATGGCTGGGCCATTCTCGCCCAACGGTCTGCTGAATGTTCAAGGAATGGTCTTCCCGCCTGTAAATTCACGAAGGGGAAATCTCGGAATTGTTCCATCAATGGATGATCATACCCCGTAACAGTTGCTGCAGTTCAGATGCGAAGTGAAATTGAAGCCTTGTTGTGAATCTTTCCGAGAATCGCAAGGTTCCTATCTTACCCGAATCTCGGTATGAAACATGTAAGAGATGAGTGTATGGTAAGTCTCGTCACCATATTTCGAGAGCCGGTAATCGAGGACCAAACCAGGGCGTGCTTTGTTACCAGAGTTAGTATAATTAGGAGTACTCCGTAAAGACCGAAAAAGCAATTGTGATTCAGGCTTAATTCTGATCCCCACTGTTGGACCCTCCTCTCATTGCGGGGTGCCTGCAGGCTGCGCCTCCTGTATCTTGTTTAATAGTGACGCTGCGACAGAAATGGGAGCTTCAGCCACCATCTGCGCCAAGGATTAGAGGTATCGAAGATTCCCATGCATGGAGGAAGCTGTCAAGTCGGATGCGAGTAGAGCAAGGTGTCAGAACTCAGAACTCTGGATAGATCATGATTCATGAGTCAGAGGTTCAGACTTCAGACAGCCAGTTGAGCCTAGGTATTGCCATATTAGGTATATTCAGTACTCGTCAACAGGTCCATGCCGAGTCAACTCCAGAGTCCATGCACAATGTGACAATGGCAATGCACTATGCAGATTGCAGATAGCCAGATACTCCATAGTCCATAGTGCTGTGGATATTCAATGCTCGGCCCCACGCGATGAACAACGAGGACTCCACCAGCGCTAGTGGCTGATAAAGATAAAGATTCACGACTTTCACAATGAAATCGAGATAAGGCAAGATAGAGCTGATAAGAAAAGAACAAAGTAATTAGCCTTGGTCATCTGGGCTAAAACGGTGTAAGCATGACAAGATCCTTCAGTCAATCGTCAATTATATGGGGTTCAAGTAAGAAGGCGGTGATCTGCTTGACTTGGATCAGTTCCATTGAGAGGAAACAACCTCAGAAGGGATCTATCATGACAAAAAGCATGACGACGCATCGAGATTCGAGAATCGAGATACGCAGCGCTGGGCTGGGCCAAGGAACTTAGGAAGCATAAGGAATAAGGATTGTGGATGACTCGGTTGACAGTTCCCCGTGATGACTAATCTCCCCATTGGTGTTCCACTGTTCCTTCGGTCAAGCCACAAAACATGACAGCCTGAAGCCTGACAGCATTTCTGACTTCTGACTTCTGACTTCTGAGCAGGTCAGAGCTCCAAAGAGGGAGGAGAATAGAAAAAGCAAATCAACCATAAAAATAAATATAGTCGACCGGCTGAATTGTCGCGTGCCTCTCTATCAAGGCGGCAAGACAAACTTGGAGATTGTCGGAGTATGGAGTACGTCCCGATGAGAATCCGTCAGTGGCAATAGCATTCGACCCTCGGATAGCAGTGATAGCCAACACTAAATCTGTGTGAGGCAGGCATCGACGATGATCGATCTCCACATCATGCAATGTCGAGTCATATACGAGTCCTCCGTATAATCAGCACGAAGCACAAGTGAGGTAAGACGACTGGCATATGCACTCGGTTGGTTTGGAAAGCGAGTTTCGTCCGAATCATAACATCTCGGTGTGGAAGTATCCGGTAAAAGACAAGCATATCGTGGTGCTACCAGCTAGTTAGCTACACCACATCCAGTCAGCCACTCCGCACCAGGATCGGATTAAACTGCGGTTCCCCGGTCTTGGGTGGTCATTGTGGCAGGACAGAGTATGGAGTACTCCATACTTGTTGGTCTCCGCTGTCACAAGCAAGGACCACTGCAGCACTGCCATCCTCCATCCCGTCAAAGAACCATGGCCATCAGGAATAAGGTATGGATGAGATCGGACCCCCACACTCCATGGGAAACAACCTTGATTATCCCTGACTGCTGGTATTTTCTGGCGGCTGTGGCGGGAAGGCTGAAAATAACCCGGGCTCCTGCATCTCGTGTCTGCATCTGGATATAATAACCAAGGTGCTGGTATGGCAATAAAAAGATATCAAGAAGCCTTGTCAACTCTTGAAGGTGATGATGGAGAAGGAAGATGAGGTATGGGATGTTGCTTAGTAGCGAACGGTGGACGCATGCCGTTATGCCAAGGGGTCGTGGGACGGTAGGAGGGTCCATTGGGGGTGGAGGTTCCAGAAGAATGGCCAAGGAATACTGTTGATATAAAACCCACACCATGACACTTCAGTCTTCACTTTGTATTAAGAAGAATCACAAGTGTCGATGAGGCCATGGAGATATTCCTGGAAGCCTGAGTCCTAAGGCCAACCAGCAGCCTTACACTCAAGGGAGAAAAAAAAAACCAACACCAGACAAACACCAGAGCCTCTCTATATAAGATGATCCCTCGCACTGTGAAACAGAGACGAAAAATCAATGTCTATCATCGCCCCACAGCTTGATGATAAGACAACATTCAAGGGAATGGCTCAAGCCCGACTACTGGAAAACAGACCTGGTCACGATAACTGTGCATCTCTAGACACCAGGAAGCTGGAGATAAGACACTGATCTTCACCCTGGTCCCCTGTCATCATGGCACGGGCAATAGGAATGCGCGAGACCACAACAGCTACGTTATCTCTATTCCCTTTATCAGGAGGAATGTCTGGATGATAAGGTCAAAGCAACTGAGGCTTTATGTACGCTGTCCTCCAAATGGAGTATCTCTATTTCTCCAGATCTTCTCCACAAGACGACCCCGGATGCTCTTGGTCTTTGACTATGTCTCAACCATTGATACACTAACTGACATATCATCATTCACATTGCAGGAATCTATACGGAGTACACTGTTGGAGTCTCATATCCTCTGACTCCAACCCCTTGCGCAAATTTTCCGTCCCCCCTGTCTGTCAGCAAGATCCTCTGATAAGACGTTGCACTTTATTGGCAGAAGGCTCAAAGTCCATTCCTTATCCTCGACCAATTCGATCTGTCCAGCTATTCTGTTTCTATTACTCCGTACATAGACGGCATGACAGAGGCTCTTCGAAGGTATTCCAGTGCCTGATATCGCCCTCAGATAGTCCAAGCTCGTCTTAGTCCGCCGGTACAGGCTGCGTATATACTGGGTATTGGGTAAGCTACGACCGTAACACCCTACTACACTGTTGATCTCGATGAGCTTCTCGGGATATATCCTGCCAGTAATGGTCCTTACGTACGGAGGAAACCCTGCCAGGTTATATGTCTCAAAAGCCCCAGTGGAATCTCGAGATATATCTACGTCCATCCGACTCGAATCTCAGCACTGCTACCCCAGTTCTCTATAAGCATGACAGTCTAGATAAGGTTCAGCACATACATATGCCCAGAGAGATCTTGTAGCTTGTCTGCTGTAGTGGTGGACTGTATTATTGGTCAACCAACAAGGAAAGATATCGAATCTGGATACGAAGTACATGGCAAGGACCTGGCATGTTATTACCATGGTATAGATCTCACTCCTTCCAGGTATCATAACGTTCCGAAGTGACATTCATCCATCATGTCTTTTAAGTCTCTATTCTAACATGTATGCTTCCCAGTATCATGACATGACAATTCTATTTCCCAGGTGAAGTAAACCAAATCCATCGAGAAGAAATTTGAAATGCGATACAAAACGACCAACCTGTTCATTTTGGACGCAGAGGCTGGGCCTTGGAAGATTCAGGCTTTGGAAAGTATACTCTGTGAGTTTGCCTGATAGCTGTCACCAGAGAATCGTCCAGCATCATCCCACACTGTAGATATGGACCAAATCAAGGCCGCCCTGCTGATACCCCAAGGAACAAGACACTTAAACAAGGTGAATAAAAAATCCAGATGTAGTATGCAATCGAAGACCAGAATGAGAAATGGAGAAATGAAGCTTGAAGACAAGTCTAAACGATGACTCCTTTGCAGATCAACAGCATCGCAAGGAGAAAAGGTATCGCAATGAAAGAAATGGATAACCAAGAGATGATGCCGCCCAAAGATCCTTTTGCGCCCGCTAATGCCCAGTGTGCAAGGTAAAAGTCCACAAGTGAAAGTAGTAAGAACAATCGATGAAGAAAGAAGTCAGAAAAAAAAAGCATGCATGTCGCGGGTATTATTCAGAAATCCTTTGAAAGCTCCCTAGGCCTAGGGTCAAGCTGTGGCTTATTCAAGTCTATCAAGTCGAAGGAGGACCCTGTCCGGGGTACCCCATAGGCGCAGGGGGGCTTCCGAATGCCGCCTGTTGCGTGGGGTCACCCGTGAACATGGGGTATTGAACAACATTCATTGTCGGCAAGCCATTGATGTCCCATCCTGGGTAACCCATGGTGGCTGGCCCGGGGCACGACATCGACACCGCTGTGGCTTGCAAGTCGGCAGGCGGGGGACTCTGCGGGTTGGCCTGTGTTGTAGGAAATCCTTGCGCTGGGCTTGTCATCCTGCGTTTGAGGTCCGGATGCATTGGCTGGTTAAATTGGTTTGGATTCGGGTACGACGCGATTTCGGGCTGTGCTGGAAAGGTCATCGAGCGTGTTGGTGCCGCTGGCCACACTGAACCGTCCGGTTGTAAGGTATATGTCTGTACGGGACTGACGATCTGCGACTGTGATGGTACCGTTGGTGCTGCTGGGTTGGGGGCTATTGGTGCCATTGCGTTCGGTCCCGAACCCCATACATTTTGGGGCATATTCATCATCTGCGGCTTAGCGACCATCGTATTCAACATCTGTTGATCCGGAATGTTGGTGAACTCGTCCCATGGAACTGATCCCTCTAACGGTGCTGTCGCAAACTCTGACCCTAGGCAAGTTTCGTCAACAACGCTGACCTCACACGGATGGCTTGCTCCTTCATAGACGGCGGTCATCACCTACCTGGTACAAACGCCGACATAGGATGACCGGGGAAGGTCGCCGGAGCAAACCCTGAAGCATCCTGGCCCGCTAATGGCATGGGTGGATAAGTGTAGAACGACTCCGCATGATCAGCACCGACGGTAGGCGACGAGGACGATATGACCGAAGGATCCATCAATGCACTTTCCAATCGCGAATTCGGCCGAGATTTCCTCTCCACCGGGGGCTGCTGGTCGACGGGGAAGAACTGACATTCTTTGCGCAGTCGGATACAGTTCTCGCATCGGCCCTGGGCGTCGTCGGCGGCCAACAAACATCGGATTTTCCGTCGTCGACAGTGCACTATTGTACCGGAGCATGAGCACGTAGATCGCTAGGTCATCACAGTCGAAGACAAGAAGGAAAAAGCCAGATGTTATATACTTACCGCATGCGACTGATGTGCGATGGTATCCCAGCTTGTTGCGCTTTTTGTCCGTAGTGGGAGGTTCCGTGAGGGGGCCTTGCGAAGTCGGAGTGGGTGTCATCATGTCCTCGACCAGGACCGCGGGCATAGCTCCAAGAAGACGAGATGCAGAGCAATGATGCCACTGGACCGAGAGAGCATCAATCGCACTGAGGTGGAGGAAGTTGGGACACTGGACAGGCTCGGCGGAGAGGACAGCTGCAGAAGATGCAGAGATGGGCCATACACGACAGATCAGAATGGAGACGATGGTCCAAAGCGGATAGTGAATGCGACTGCGTAGTCGATCTGGAGGAATCGATGGTCTCGCGACAGTCTCTGTTTTTTCCCGTGGTATTATTTCCCGAGTTAATCCATGAGTATCAATAGCAACCAAGGGTATTTCCGAGACGATTATGTTGATGAAGACACAAGACTAGAGATCGTAGTCGTCGTCCAAGATGCAGAAAAGTAGTGGTTGTCGAAGTATGTAAAGGGAATGTAGCAAAGAAGTGCTGGGTACCGCAGGTCCAGGAGAAGCAATCAAGGATGATTAAGGAAAGAAAGAAGAGAAAGAAAGATCGATAGACAGAAAGAATGAATGAAGAAAAGTACAAGAATCAGAAAGGAGAGAAGAGAGATGGTGGATGAGAGAGAGAGAGAGAGTCCAAGTCTCCAACTATAAGACGGATTAATTCTCTCTTCTAGTTCTAGAAAGATGAAGATTCAGTCGAATGTCATAGGGCAAAAAGGATAATAATAGAAAAGGAATGAACTGTCTTGTCCAGCGACTCTGATTCTAATCCCTCTGTCTTCATCCAGAGTTTCCAAGAGTCTAAGAGTCTAAGGTCTATGCTATGAAGACTAAATTATGACTGAATAAAAGTCTCGACTAATTCGAAGATGAAACACCGAGTCTAAACGTGTTATTTTGTTATTTTAATCCAGTGCCAGATACACATGTCATATACATCATTCTCATTCCCATCTCGTAGTCGTTCTCTTGGGGATCGAGCATCAACTCTTGAGTCGACAATTGATGCAGTCCTAAGGTTAGTTATACCTATGAAAAGTATGTATGATTGATTGACCTTCATTTGTTAGATGTTAATTGAACCTCATTTATCATCATCTCGCCTTCATCGAAGCTTCTTCCTGGCATCACACCACGACAGAGTACCTACTACCTACCTAGACCTAGTAGGATAATTAGATATACCCCTGAGGCCCTGAGTCTGAGACTGACCTCAGAAGACTGGTTCATGGAAAATGAAGAAGGATCCATCATACAAACCATGGTCCCCGAGCCCGAGGTCTGTCTAGTGTCTACTTCTAGACAATAACTAGTTATGAAGAGTTGGACTGAACTTTGTACCTGACTGATTACTAATCAAGCAATGCTGCAACATCTAACGCTGATTGGCCAAAGTTTGTTGATCATTCTCCTGGGTTTCCTAAACAAGCTTAGTGTAAGAATCACCTGACATTGAAGGTATCAAGCTTCGAGAAATGGCCTTGGAGAGCAGGGGATAGACATTGATATACCTTACCTATGGATTGAAAAAGCACAGCACACTGTGTAGACTGCAGATACTCCGCATAGTGTACTCCGTAGGTACAGAGTACACTCATCACTGTAGTATAATGTCAGGGGTGGACCTAAAGCCAATGTTTGATTAAGGGTCAAATCTGCATCCTAGTGTATGATGTGGGCTCTTGGTAGCGAGTCTAGCGACCCCACCTGTCATAAGAATACAAAACACTCAGTTTACAGTTAGATTTCAGTTGTACAACAACTACAGACTGCAGAATACAGAGTTAGAGTGTCTATCTCATGTTTCCAAGGGAATGGCTCGACCCACATAGAAAGCAGTTGATAAAGGCATCATGAGACAAGACAAGATATCTAATAGATATCTAGTAGTTCAATGTATTACTGTACAATAACATGGTCCTCCTTACCATATACCAATGGAATTATGCTCATTACAAGGAGATCGCAACCTTTACTAAAAATAATCAATGACGCGCAACCTCAATCTCCAAACACAACATAAGCAGCATAGTGTTGTCTGAAGTTATGAACATTACGCTTGGCTTACTTCTCAGGGTCTCATATCCATCAGGTTAAGTTCTATACTGGTAAATCTGAAACAATTCAAACTTGAACCAGATTCTGGTGCCTCAGGTGAGTACCGGATTACGTCAGCTCAGATTTATAACTAGTTAACTAACTAGTTATTGGAGACTTGGAGAGTTGGAGTAGACTGACATAATATAAATAACCGAGAAATAACATAGACAACATCCTCGGAGCAGCGTGGATATTCCTCCTTTGGTCTCAGAAATTGCAAGGAACATGATGAACCCTGAGGCTAACTCTCTGGACGTCTCGATATCTGGTGACACAAACCCTGCCACTGATGCCCAATCGTATCTACCACAAATCCTCAGATGAATGGACTTTGAAAGGTTGAATGATTGAATCATAATGAATGCCATGCCTGTCGCTTGTTTCACTGTTTCACAGCCTTCGGCCTATTCCGCATTTTGGTTCTTATTCCGAGCCACAACAGCGTCTACTGCAGGAACCCCGGACAGGACGTAGCCGATGGCAGTTGAACACCGCATGTCTGATGTCGCAGAATGACCAGGGACTCCTGTCGAGTTCTAAGCTTCTAATCATACAGAGGGAAAACCTCCGAGATGAGTACTCCAAGAGTACAGCCACATGGTACCTGTTGCAGCGGTTCTCATTGGCCTACCCGTATTGTCTGAGATTGTCAAGTCCAAACTCCAAAGTCTCATGGGTAAATTCCGCCTGCTTCGATTTTTCAGACAGATCTTTTAGCCTGCTAGTTATACACAGGAGGGATAATCGAGTGTCGAGAGTCATCGTCCTTCAAGCACCACGTGCGCAGAATAGACCTCCTTATTATCCATTCGCCCGAGAAAAAACCCTGAAATCTGAAAGCTGACAAGACCTTTGTCAGCTAAAACATGCTCGATCTATTGAGTATTGACTTTGGCTGGGACACACGGATAGGTGTATGCTTGTATGCTTGTGTTCTCTGGGTCTGTAACGCCTTCTTCTAACTTTCCATTGATTCATTTCCCAAGTTCCTCTTACTTGCCATTGAAACGAACCTGGCGTCTCAAAGGATCTCCCCCGAAGAAGGCCTTGATTAGAGAAGCGATTGTTGGAGAACAAAGAGTAGTTTTCTATTTTGTATGCAATATATTCAGATCTGAAACTTAAGAGTCCTTGCAATTGCAGTGTTAGCTTTGAGTAAATCCTCTGTAATCTCTAAAAAAACGGTGAATTAGTGTTCTATCGTTTTGAGCGCCCCAAGCGCAAAATGTCATTTTCAGGTTTGATTGGATTATTTGGGAAGCCGACGCCTTGAAGCTTGATGACGAGTCTGTAACTGCGACAGTCTTGGCCGCTCCATCTGCTCGATTGGTTCGTCAGGTTGAGGACTTGAGGCGCACACCGGCTTGTTTCACCATCATCGGAGTCGGACCCTTTGACTTGACTCCATGTAGATAGTTAAAAGTAGTACTCCGTAGATAGATATGCTGACTTCAAACTCCACTTGACTCCCTATAGGCATTGACTCCCTGGATCCCTTCACAGTAATCAATGCGTGAGCGTGGCATGTCCCAATTGTACGCCCAAGTTGGTGGTCAGGAAGGGAATGTAGCATTCTTAAGTACTCCGTATGGAACAGCCTGATTAATCCTATTGCCAATCTTGCGCTTTTTGCGTCCGTACATAGTTGTTAACTTGTTTGGGGTTGCAGAGGCGATACAACCACAGAGCTTGGCAGTGTAAATGATTAGCCAGCGAAAGGAGTTGCCTCTTTCGAGCTGTTTCCCACGTGCTCGGATTTTGATACCAGCCATGCTATAATCTGCCATGAACAGAGGCGTCTTTGTCGTATAAACCGCGGTACTTCATGGGCAATGCCGATCAGCTCCGTCGGATCCGCGAGACTGTTTCAAACGGTCAATCGTCAAGCAGCCTTCAATCATCGCCTACGCGGATGACCACTTTGACTGCAAGCGCTCGAGCTTCTCTGATGCAACATGCTAGGCATGTCCTCCCAGTTCTGCCGATGATAGCATCGTAACCCACAGAAGCACACCATGATCTGGCCAATGCTTCTTTCTCTGCAGATCCTCGCGAATCAACAACGAAAACCTCATCCACAGTCAAGTCAAAGCCAGCATGCTCAAAGATCTTCGCCGTTATTGATTCTTCTGGGGCGGGTAGGGCATCGAGAGCAAGAAATTTGTGTTTGTATGTACCAAGCAGAGGGTGACCTGGAAGCCGTCCATGCTTTTGAGAAAAAGCCTCAGCCGGAGATAGAGATCGCTCTTTGTCACCTTCGCCAAGGGTAGGAGCGTGATGGCATGCCGCTAACCCGGGGGGTAATCGACACGCATGGGATGTGACAAAATTCACATTGTAGGTCAATGGAAAGGAAATATCAATCGTTGGCGTATCAGTGCCGGAGGCCAGCTTGAATGACATGGTTGCCTTGTAAGCCACCCCGGTGTGTTTATCGTCCTGTTGCTCTGTTTCATTCGCAGAAAAGGTCAAGGCATCGAACTTGACCTCGACTTGTGACTTCGCACCTGGCGAGCCATCCACTGGCAAAATGAACTCATCACCTGTCAACGATCCCAAACCAAGCGGCGTCGACTCGATGGAAATTTTATTTCCTTGCTTGATACGTGGTTTTCCCAGGCCCGTTGGGGGCTGACTGACAACCACCTCAAACCAAGTATCTTCAAGAGTCTCCAGAGTCTGCCGTTCCCTGGGAATTATCGGGCTGCGGAGCCAACCCATGCAGGCCTTGGTATCATTCAAGGGTGCAAGAACACGGCCAACGATACACTGCTGACTCCACCAGCTTTTTCCATCATAGGAGAAACCGCCATAGAGGTTAACTATGGGTCCCAATTTCGCCATCGCTTCCGAATCATTCTCCAGTATTGTCGCCATGAGCAGGTGATTAATCATATCCCCCGGAGGTACAAACCCCGAAAGCCAACTTCGAGTGATCCAACCGCCAATCACTGGGGAAGACTGGCCATCGGTGGAGTAGTGGAGGGCTATTGGCCGGCGGGTAGTGCTCCTGTGGAACATGTCTTCCTTTCCAATGGCCGTCCCATTGCCCTCCGGCAATGTACTGCGCACAGGGCCATTAAAGATATCCATGATATTCTGGCCAGGCCTATCATCTTGCATTCTGGAATCAAAATTTGCTTTGAGTGATGCAAGACCAGGCCAACCGATATTTTCCGCAAAGACTAGGAGTCCATGCACTTGTTGCTCAACATGTGTAGGGACGAGTTTGTAACTTCCCGCAGGCTCGATGTGACGAACTGCCGGAACTGAATGTCTGCGTTTTAGGCTCTCAAAAAAGGAAAAGTGATGAGGCTTTTCGTTGTGCCTTTCGTGGCTTGATGGTTGCGAAAGAGAGTTTGATATCGAATCGGATTGGGGAACGCTCCAGGAAACCTCGAAACTATCCAAGAAGCGGCGCACCACCACCAGGTCCCAATCCACTTTAGGGTTACGCAGTTTATCAAAGTGATAGATATCTCTAGTGGAGACATGCACGTCCTTGGAATTTTGGACCAACCCGACCCTGACAATGGCATCCAGGCGAAGAAGTAACTCTGCCGCAAGGAGCATCTGAATGAGGAACCACTTCTGCTCCAGGGTTGCATTAACCCAGGGCTTTTGAATTGTACTAGGGTCAAGGAAGTCGCCATCCACATGTGGAGTTGCCTCCCAGAGAAGTTGACCAATGCGGAGACGCCATTCAACAAGACTGAAGTCCAGCCAGGCCCCTGGTGTCGCCAATACCATGGTTAGCGCTTTGATCTCAGCCTTGAGGCCATGACGATTATCGAGGTCCATGAGCATAAACCGCGATGGGGGATAGAGAAATTTGGTAAATAAATCGCTGTAAAGTTCATGCATGCTTTCTGCATCAAGTATCGTTTTCTGCGGATTCTCGTACAATGACTCGTGCCGGAGGCTCCTCAGGGTCTGGAGACGGTCGACCAAGGCTTTGAGACTGATGTCTCGAAGCCCGATTTTTTTCCAGAAGAAAGGGCCGTCCAAGAGGAGTTTCTTTCGATCGTGTATAGTACCATCGTGACATTGGGAGTAGGCCTCATGGTAATGCTCTAGGAGCTGATCGGCCTCCATAGCTGGTAGAGTTGCAATATGTAGTAGATCGGGATGCAGTCTCGGTTTCCCACATGGGACGAATCGGACAGAATCAGCCACTGGAAGCTCTAGGAAATGGCGAAAGCCCACAGTGCCAGGCTCTTTCCCGCTCATAGAAAGCATATTTGGGACTTCGAAGATACCGATGTCGAACGTAGCTCTCCTGGGAGCACCGGTTCTCTTCCAACTGTCAAGGTGAACAGGAGTATCACCTTCAACCACCCATCCATCGGGGACAGGTAGATGGGCATGCAGGGTACACAGGGCATATGAAGGATGAGGAAGAACTCTTCTGTCCCACAAATGCTGGATGGTCGGGTCATGGTCATCCCATGGGAATATCACCTGCGGGTACCACATATCGTGCTTGCCCTTTTCAAGAAGGAAATACGGCGCCCCAGAAAATATAGCATGGACGTCTTTTCTACTGAGATGAGTTTCGGACGATGGTGGTGTGTCAGGGTGAGCGTTGTTGGTCGTGTTGGATGTAGACTCTGATGTATTCTTTTCTTCGATACGCTTGCCACCATGATTAGGATCCTTCGTTTTCGAGCTCAAGGACTTCGAACGCCGTCGACTATGAGATTCTGATTCCTCCTTAGGCTTTGTCGTATTCGAGTTTGGTGGTGCGTTTGTGTCACCCTCCAGCAAGCGTTAGACATTCATTGTGGACCAGTTGTGGTTGTAGAGATGTGAAACATGATCTTACATTTGCGCGTTTGTTGGCTGGCATTTGATTTTCTTTTGTCGAGGCATCCCCTGTCGCTGGAACAGCATCATGTCTCTGAAAGAGATTACGCAGCACATTTCTTCGAGGATCGTGGCTATTCTCAGGCGAGAAAGATGCCCTTCTGGGAGGGGTCTCCGTCGTTCTCCTTGTGGCCTCACTGGCAGGCGTTGCAGTCGAGACTGAATGACGCCGCCCAGGGAAAAAATGCATCTTTGGTCTAATGAAAACTTAGTATGGCTGTCTATTACGTGGAGGATTTCTTACTGCTTGAATTGTGATTGTGCGGAAACCTGTGATATTCGCGCTAATGAATGAGGGGTGCCCCTGAGTCCAGCCGGTTTATCAAGATAGCAAACGGAAACATTGAGACGAGATGGATTGATTCTGCAGTTACATTGATAAGGAGATTCCAAGATTGATGTCATGGGACATGAAGATGTTGACTCAAATCGTACGATCGAATGCAAGTATAGCCACCAAATGATTCGGCTTGCGGCGATTCGAGAGAAAATTTCGGAAGATGCTATGTCCAGGTCATGACGAGATGAAAAATGATGAAAAATAAGTGATTTTGATAATCAAGAGAGAGATGAAGATGAAGATGAAGATTGAAGATGAAGAGTTTGCGGGTGGATGATGATGACGTTCTCTTTTGGGCAGCCCCCTTTCCCGATTCGGTAGCTTGGGCCCTTACTTGAGATCTCTTCTCTACTTGCTACGAACATCAGACTTGGAACTGATATAGATAAATTCTAGCATACAAGTTGTATAGAATGAATGCGAAGGGGAGGGTTATAAAGACATTTAACCAGTTTTACTTCATTTCAAGAGTGAGAACGAGATGTTTGGTGTCTTATATATTGTAAGGCTAGGCACCCTGCAACATGATTCATCTCAGAGTCAGGCAGAACCCTTTGCCTGACATTTAAGCATGCTTTTGAAGGAAGCTCAAAACCGTCTTGTAGCCTCTCTCGTACTCCTTACGAACCTCTTCATCCTCAAGCTGCGACCGAGCCGCCATCCAGCCATGGATCTGGGTGGGGAAGGTCTCCACGTAGTGGTCGGCCTTAAGATTAGCACGGAAGGCCTCGACCTCCTTGGGGTCCTCATCCATGGAAGGCAACATGGCCATAGGGATCGTGACATTTTTCGCATCATTGGGGTCAATCATTGCGGGGTGGCATTGCACCGCGGCCTTGAATTTGGTACCCTTGGTGGAGGACAGGCAGGCGATCTTTCCACCCCAGCAGTAGCCGAGGATGGACCAGGACTCGAAGCCCTTGCCGCCGGCAGCAAGCTTGTCGGCTTCGTCAACAAAGCTAGGGATCCTGGGCAAGATGGTCGGAGGAGCAGCCTTCGTCTGGAAGAAATTGCCCAGCTTCTGCTTGTGTTCTGCGTTCTGGGGAGGGAACCAGGTAATATCCGCAGGCTGACCGTCGAATAGATCGGGCATGAAAACACGGTATTTCTGCTCGCTGGAGGTAGCGAGGATATCGGCACCTTGAATGGTCTGAGGGAAGAAGCCGAAAATGTCTGTTTTCACGGCATTGTTAGTCTGTAGACCATGATGTGAATAGGTTTGAAAGATTATTCACCGAAGATGACCAGGATGGCCTTGGAGGCCGAGTCGGGGCCAGTAACGTCTGTGAGAAGGTCAATACCATTCCATGCTGTTTCTAAATCTATAGCCGGCTCACATGTTTTCATTCCATTGATGGTCTTATATTCACCCTTGCCCTGATAGTCCTTGGCGACAATGGGAGGGATACTTGAACTCGATCAGTCCCAAACTGTTCTCATTGACATTTGCGGAACCGATTGGAGTAACCTACGAGCAGCAGGCCTTGCTAATACCAGACATGGTTGCGGATGAACAATGAAGGGATCTGAGTGTGTTGATCGATCGAGGTTTCACTGAAGTGATGAAGGACCTTCGTAGCGGGGTAGTCAGAAGCTGTCCACAGAACATGAGTGAAGAGGTGAAAACAAACAGATCAACAAACAAACATACAAGAGGATTGATTCGAGAGGATCGCAATTGATGGAACGATGAACCGAGCAACAGCAGATCGAGATGAGATGGATATCTCTGGTTGATTTAGAGGGAAGAATAGAAAAGTTGTGTCTGTTTCGCGACATTTCCATCAACCCCGCCAAATCGACGTCATTGGAGCAACATTCATATTCGGCTTCTCTCCTCGGCTACTGGAAGAGAACAGGTCAATACAATCATAAAAAGACAGAATATCCATCATCAAACGATGATTTGGTGATTCTCTATCCACAGATGGAATTGACTGTCAGTATAAGGTGGATGAGCGAGTCTTGCGTTGATAAAGACAGCTGTGTGAGCTCATCAGGCCTCCACCAAGAAGAGTGTTGATGCAAATCCTACTCCTCAAGCTCCAGCTGAATATCGATCTGAGAGTAGCAATCTACCCAGTTCAATGACCATTGTGCGTTCCTCATCGGGGAGAAGCGATGAATCAACTTGAATTTCCTCCATGCCGTCTCCAACTCAATGAGATCAGTCCAGATATCGCCATGTCGTTATTCAGTCTCATCGGTAAAAGGCAGACGCCGAAGAGCATCAAAACTAACGAACGTTATGCCGCGCTCGAAGGAGAACCTCACCCCGAGGGCTGAGTCGATACTCCAGTTCAACAAGTTACAGCATCAAGGGGAAAAATATCGACATCAGAGTCTGATATCAGGAACCACTACCCAGAGACTTAGAAAGCCAGGCACTGGCGACCTGCATCCTGCCATCGCGTCGCGTGTAAACTAAACGAGCACGTCTTATCTCCACATTTTGGCACGATCCTTGGCTGGATGATTTACACCCAGGATGCTCATGCGCCAAGATCTTGCAAGTCCTAGGAGTCTGGGACTGAAGGCATTGAGTTTAACATCTTCCGAGCTTGTGCATAACGTTCAGATGGCGGGAAACTTCCACGAGCTGTTGACCTTGGATGCGTAAAGCGTCACGCCATCATTACCGACAGTGGCATCTTGCTACTGTCCCTATCTCGGCATATAAGATCGTTCAAGGGTCTTCGAACCTCTACAGCCAGATAGACTTCTACCGGCCAGGAGATTCTACCGTTGTTCGTTTGCAACCAAGTCCAAGATGGCTACCGTGCAACGCAAGAAGTGGTATCACATCCAGTGGTTCGCCGACAATGACACGAAAGAGGAGAGAAAGCTCATCCTCAAGCTTGACCTTCTGATTGTTCCATATGCCTTCTTGGCTTATTGGACCAAGTACATAGATCAGTCCAATATCAGTACGTCACGGCCACGTCCCAACCCCTCCGTAACTAACGACGGTTACTAGACAATGCATATGTTTCGGGTCTCTCTGATGACTTGCATCTCCACGGGAATGAGCTTGTCCGCCTGCAGACAATGTATACCATCGGCGCGGTACTGGGGCAGATCCCTTTCGCCTACCTCTTTACTAGATTTCCAATGTCTTGGGTCATTCCGGCTTTGGATATTATGTGGGGTGTCTTTACGTTGCTGCAATACCGGGTTACCTCATTTGGGGAATTGTTGGCCTACCGATTTCTTGTTGGATGGTTTGAGGTTTGTCACTCTGCATGATTTACAGAGACTGGCTAAGTATTTCAGGCTGCATTCTTCCCGGGCATGCACTATATTTTCGGTAAGTCGAGCTGACTAAATTTTAGAGGAAGAGAATCCAACTGAATGTACTTACCAGGATCTTGGTACCGTGGCGATGAGATAGGCCGCCGAGGTGGCTGCTTCTACGTGGGCCTTACTTTAGGCACGTTAACAGCGAGCTTAATCCAAGCTGGCACTTCTGCAAGGCTCGACGGAGTCCATGGCCTGGCGGGATGGCGATGGATGTACATCATCTGTGCAGTCATTACAATTCCAATTGGCTTGCTCGGATACCTCATCCTACCGGGAACCCCGGACAAGCCAAATCGACTGGTTCTCACGCAGGAAGATATCGATCTTTCCAAAAAGCGGCTTCAGCGTGCTGGACATGGCGTCGAGGGAAGTTTCAGATTGAAGGCGCTCGTTGATATAGCTCGCAATTGGAAGTTCTGGGCTCTGCTTTTGCTCGATATCTTCTTCTGGAACGGAAGTCTGAACACCACAACGGGAGGCTATATCCTTTGGCTGAAGAGTCTGAAGAAGTTCTCGACCAGCCGCATCAACGAGCTGAATGCGATATCTCCAGCACTGGGGATATTCTACACGCTCCTCATTAGTTTCTCGTCGGACCTCTTGTTTGGCCCTGCCTGGGCGATCACCATCTCACACACATGGAATATTATCGGGCTGGTGATCCTGGTTATCTGGAAAGTTCCCCAGTCGGCGCTGTGGTTTGCATTCTCAACCACCTATTCTGCTGTCGCCATGTCTAGTGTCCTCTACGGGTGGGTAAACAGTCAACTGCGATACTCGCCTGTTGAACGAGCGGTCGCTTTGATCATTCTGAATGCCGTTTCGCAGTCGACTACCGCGTGGACGCCTCTGTTGGTTTTCAAAACCGTCGAAGCTCCCCGATTCATCAAGGGGTACCCGTTTGTCCTCGGCAATGCCATCTGCTTGATTATCCTGGCGCATGTTATTCAATACTTTACAAAACGAGAGGAGTATGTGATTCATCCATGACACGAGCGATCATGGCTAACATCTACCAGGAGAGGATCGAAAAGACCAGGTGTCTCCGATGTAAGCGACTCCGACGAGACGAGGGATATAGAACCTGGTGATCAGGCCACCCTGCAGGTGTATCCAAAGCAGTAGATGTTTGCGATGGGATTGACTGCGGTATGATAGGCAGGACATCGAAATTGAAGTGAACTTAGCCAGTGATAGTATGTAGATATTGTGGACCGGGAGTCACCAAGGGGCCATTGTTCATAACTCACACACGTACTTGGCGAGAACAGACTCGACGATGTTAAGATAGCAAGACTGGGAGCAACCAAGGCGCCATCGAAGCAGTGATGGTGGAATCATCACAACACACGTTACAAGAAACCCACACCAGGCCCAAGGTATTTCGTCGGGCTAGCAACATAGCAGCCGTTGCGAATTGTGTGGAGAGGATGGCGAATCGCCAGTAGAAACTAAAGCATCGCTTGAGGGTTGATTGCGTGACGACCCTGAGCAATGGCGAAAGCCATGCGGGGACCATTACCATCAACAATTCCTGGAAATAAATAAAGGAAGAAAGGTCTGTTGGTTGTCAAAAACCAGCGAAAACGCATCAGAGAAATCCAAAGACAATATGAGCGACAACGGCACAAGTGCAACAACCCGCGGCGCGGCCGGCCCAGCAGGGAGGAAACAGATCCTGCTGAATGCGTTTGATATGTCCACCGTGGGACATTTGTCCCCGGGGCAATGGAAGGTCAGGATGACATGGCCTGAGTTTGGACCGAAGCTGACAGGACGGACAGAACCCAAACGATAAATCGGCCACGAAGCGCAGTCTGGAATACTGGATTGAGCTGGCGAAGCTCCTTGAAAGAGGCGGGTTCAATGCGCTGTTCCTGGCGGATACTTTTGGAGGTTACGATACGTACCAGGGGAAGCTGGACGAGTGTATTCGGCGTGCGGCGCAGTGGCCCGTGACGGATCCGTCGATTGTATGTGATCTTTTAGACCTACGGAGTTACAGAGACTGACATGTACAGCCCATCTCGGCAATGGCGGCCGTGACGAAGCATCTGGCATTCGCAATCACCTCGTCGACGTCGTCCGAGGCGCCGTTCCTACTGGCGAAGCGCTTCTCGACCTTAGACCATATGACCAATGGCCGGTTCGGGTGGAATATAGTCACCTCGTACAAGAAAGCGGCCTTCAAGGCGATCGGGCTGGACAGTCCGATTGAGCATGACGAGCGGTACCGGCAGGCGGACGAGTACCTGCGCGTTTTGTATAAGTGCGTTGCTCCTTGGAGGTGTTTTCGGCAGGGCTGACCTCGTCTAGACTGTGGGAAGGGTCTTGGGCGTCGGACGCTGTGTCCCCGGACCCAGAGAACGACTCGTACATTAATCCCGATCGAGTGCGCACCATCAAGCACCACGGTAAATACTTCCACCTGGAGACACCGCACATCGTGGACCCGTCGCCGCAGCGCACGCCGTTCCTCTTCCAGGCAGGCACATCAGCCGCGGGGTCCGCGTTCGCCGCCGCCCACGCAGAGGCAGTCTTCGTGTCGGGCCACTCACCTTCGGCACTGCGGCCCAAGGTCGACCGGATCCGACAGCTGGCGGCGGAGAACGGGCGCGACCCGCGGTCGATCAAGGTATTCGCGACGTTCACGCCGGTGGTGGGACGCACGGACGAGGAGGCGCGGGCCAAGTACGAGGATCTAAAGCAGTACGCGTCCGTGGTGGGCGGGCTGGTGCTGTTCAGCGGGTGGACGGGGATCGACATCTCGACGATCCCGCTGGACCGGGAGATCACGGCGGCGGACTCGGTGGAGGCGGGGCGGATCACGGGCGTGCTGGAGGCGTTCACGGCCGCGAGCAACGCCGGCGATAAGGGCGCCGTACGGTGGACGCCTCGCGATGTGGCGGAGAAGGCGGCGATCGGGGGGCTGGGACCGGTGGGGATCGGCAGCGCGGCGACGGTGGCGGACGAGCTGGAACGGTGGATAGAGGAGGCGGACCTGGACGGGTTCAATCTCGGACATGTGACGACTCCGGGGACGTTTGAGGAAGTGGTGGAGCTGTTGATTCCGGAGTTGAGGCGACGGGGGGTGTACCCGGAGCAACCGGGGGTGGATGATGAGGCGTTGACGGCGCGGGAGAAGGTGTATGGGAGGGGGCAGAGGGGGTTGCGAGATGATCATCCGGGGAGTCGGTACAAGTACGAGGTGTATGAGACGGGGACTGAGTAGCTGACAGTATGGTACCGGTTAAGATGTAGTATAGTTTGATTACTATCTGAAGTCTCAAAAGTGGTCAATAACAAGACACTCTTCGGTCCAGAATCCTTGCATATGCATGAATCCGGGCTAATCAGGTCTCTCCTAAGTCCTAAAGGATACAAAAGAATCCCATTCCTGCCACCTGCATAGCTTAAATCATTGACTCAGACTCAGGCAACATGACTGGATCAGAACTCTTAGTCTTTCCACCTGGACTCCACCGAGTTCAGGCCACCTGTCAGTCTGTGTCCACAGTCCATGGCAGCCACCGCGATCTTCCAAGGGCTGACGACGCCTCGACACCGACAGATTGGTGCTCCCGATAGTTGCCATGGTCTGCACTCTACTGTCGTCTTCTACTCACATGTACTCGTACTTACTACTTACTACTTAATAGTAAAGAGTCAAGACTGTCATAGTCATAGTCGTAGTGTCCAAATGATTGATTCTAATAATCATGTGATTCTATAATACCTGAGTACAATACAGATACAGATACAGAATTACAATACAGATCGATACAGATTACAGATACGATCATACGGTAATCAATACTCCGTCGATAAATAGACTTTACCCAGAAAAGGATAGTACGATGGCCCACAAGGGCCCAGCCCAAGTTTAGCAAATTTAGCAGATCACGAGATTTCTTCTTCTCTCGCTTGAGGATACCCAGAATGATCAGACTTGTATTTTTCAGTCTGCTGGAGTTTGGATGATAGGACTGAATGCGAACTACGGAAGTGTTTGCCTTGTCTATGAGTTTTGGTATCTACTTCAGAGTACGGAGTACTAGATACCTCTACGAGTAATACATACAGAATACTCCGTACAGAGTCCATACTACTGCTAAGCTTATTCTGCTCCACACAGCAACCCTGTACTCAACCCACATGTTTACGCCCACAGTCCACAGTCCAGTCCAGTGATCTGAAGAAGTGTCCGATATCGCAGTTTTTATCATCAATAATTTAGGAATGATTGAGTCTATTCCAACTGAGCCATGGAAATCTATCAAATCACACACTGGCATAAGAAGATAGAGTGATAGACCCCTATTCAAGTCAACATGACTAAGATAAGCTATGTCAAATCCAGACTAGCTCCAGTCACTTTTTTTATTCCCCCGCGCTGGCCAGACCCAATTTTTATTTTTATTTCTATTTTATTCTTGTTTTTTTGGTATTGTTTAATGTTTTAATTTGTTATTCCCTTCTCTCCTCTTCTCTCTGTTCTCTCTGTTCTCTCTACTCTCCATTCTCTACTCCGTACTCTCTCTCTTGTCTCTCTCTCTACTCCTATCTTAATCCCTACCACCAACAATGCATGCCTCTTGATTTTACATCTATTTCACCTCTCTTCTACTTGATCCGCTTTCTCCTTCGATCTTGTCTATTTGACTATGTCCTCGGTATAAGTGTTGGGGACCCTGAACTTCAAGGGTACCACACAAGATCGACTACAATCCCTCGATCGCTTAACTCGCGATCTGATCGCCCCTCCTGGATCCTCCAGACCTCGTCTCTGACCTGTCCGGCAGTCGGTTCTGGCCTGTTGCTGCCGCCGTGGAGACAGACTTGTTCCAGCCCGTCCCCCTGTCGCGAGTCCCCTCCGCCGCCACCCTGGCTGCCCTAGCCATCCCTCCCCCCGGCATGGGCACGGCCCTGGAGGCCCTGAATGGCCCTCCGCCGTTGAACGCCCGTCGGCCTGCCGCACCGACCCTCCCCAGCTTCGAGCTGCCTCCTCCGAATTTCCAGATCAATGTCGGCACCCCCAAGTACCCGCTGCAGTCCAATGTGCATCCCCCGATCCATCCCAGTGTGAGCAGCCTGCTCACCCCGCCGGCGTCGACTCAGGCCGGCGACGCGACCGGCTCCACCACGGCCGCCTCCTCGGCCGCCGTGTCTGCCTCGCCGGACGGCGCTCCTATCTACGGGACCGCGTACTGGCCCGGCCAGAGCGCGTATGGCAGCGCCCCGCGCCTGCCCTGGAGCGCCGGGCCCAACCTGTCATATCCTCCCCGAGACTCGTTTCCTCCCGCCGTCGCGAATCCGTTGACCCGAAATCCACCCACTTCCCCTCCCGTCACCGAGGGGATGGCGCACCCGTTCGACATGCATCAGTTACCTCCCTTCCCGCAACCTCTCTCCATCCCACACTCAGGACTGGCCACCGCAACACCGCCGCATCCCGCCATGACCCACGCGATGTTGACCAGTCCCACGGGGCTGCCCAACCCAGGCCCGTCCCCGCATCTCCTCCCGTCGAACGATCCCTACGCACCCAAACCGCAATCGGCACCCGTCTACGGCACTGCGCATCAGATTCCGAGTCCGCACCAAGCGAGTTTCCCTCCCTATGGGCAGCCGGCACTGGGGATCCCCCCGCCCGGCCGGGTGTCGTCAACGCCGGCCCTCTCGGCGGGACCGCCGCATCACCTGAGCTATCCGCGCCAGCCCTGGCCGTCCTACTCCCTGCCTGCGATGAACGGACCCGTGATGACAAACATCCACAGCCCCAACAGCCAGATGTCGCTGTTAGGGAGCATGCAGCCGGGGATCCTCCCGGGATTCAACAGCGGACATGTGGCTAGCATGCAGCAGATGTACGGGGGGCACCCGCCGCATCCCGTCCACCAGCCGGGTCCGACCAACGACCGACCGTTCAAGTGCGATCAGTGCCCGCAGAGTTTCAACCGGAACCACGACCTGAAGCGACACAAGCGCATCCATCTTTCGGTGAAGCCGTTTCCTTGCACACATTGCGACAAGAGTTTCTCGCGCAAGGATGCTTTGAAGGTATTTTCCCCGACGCTAGCCCTCAATATTCAATACTAACGGATGCAGCGGCATATTCTGGTCAAAGGATGCGGGAAGGATAGCCCGTCGGACGGGAACTCGAAACCGAGCACGGGGAGCAAGGACGAGGACAAAGAGAGCGTCGATACCAACGGACGATGACGGTTAATTCTGAGATTTGGAGCATTGTTCTCGGGCGTAGTGGGTTTGGAGCGATTGCTTTTTATCCCCCAGTTTTTTTTTTTTTTTTTCTTCTTATGGCGGGTTTCTTTGTGACATGACGATTCCCCAGGATTGATTGATTGACTTGATATTATGGATGTACTGTAGATTGACTGAATCATATATGGAAGAGGCCTGTCTGATTGGTGAAATGAGACAAAGAAGTCATTCTGTACCACATTGACTCTTATATAGACAGCAATCCTGTCGAGAGATCTTTCTCACTGTCAATCATGATGCTTCTCTTCATCTTCATCTTCATCTTCATCCTCCCCATCTCCTCCAGCTCCTCCTACTTCATCACCATCCCATCCCAACCCATCAACCAACCCAGCCTCGCCACCTTCACCAGTCCCCTACTCCTCTCCTCCCTCACCCATCCCAAACTCAACCTGATCAACACCACCGTCTTCGACTGGTGGTACTTCGACGCCATATCCGCCAGCAACCCCAATACCTCCCTCGTCGTGACCCTCTTCACCAGCACGCCCACCGCCTTCCCATTCCTCAGCCGCGACACGGACTCCGTCCTCGTCGCTTATATCTGGATCTCCTTCGGCAATGGTACGAGATACGCGTCGTTTGCGCCGGCGTCGGTCGCGCGTGTTGACGCCGCAGACGGCGTGAATAGGGGGTCTTGGACCGGGACGGGGGTGTCGTGGATGGGCTCCGAGGATGGGCGGTATAATGTGACTATTGAGGATGAGAACGCCATGGGGATGAGAGGATGGATGGGGTTATCTTCTGTACTTCCCATCATCCTTCATTCAGGTTATCCGCTAACGCCGATGATGATAGACCAGCCGTCCGCATACACCCTGTGGAAACAACTCGCTGCAACTCGCCGGCCCAATCGGCTGGGCAAGTCTACTTCCCTCCGCTAATGCCTTGGTTAACATGACGGTGCGCGGTGAGGAGGTCATATTCTCCGGCTTCGGATACCACGATAAGGTCAATCCTTCCTTTCCCCCTTACTTTGTGGTTTGATCACTGACCATATTGAAATAGAACTGGTCCGATCGCCCCTTCTCAAAGATACGAGCATGGTACTGGGGCCACGGACGCGTAGGCCCATACTCACTAGTCTGGCTGAGCTATCTCCCGGAGACAAACTCCGAGTTTGCGAGCGGATACGTCAGTCGTGACGGGAAGGTAGTGGTGTCCGGCTGCGAGGGGGTGTCTGTGCGGCCGATGCAACGGGGTCAGCGGGCGGAGTACCCGCCTGGTCGTGGACAGGTGCCGGATGGGTTCGAGGTGCGGTTCCGGGCGGGGGACTGGGAGATGCGTGTGGATGTGACGGTTGGGATGGTGGTTGCTGGGGGGAGTGCGGAGTATCTACGGTGGACGGGGGGGATGCAGGCGACGGTGGAGGAGGAGGTGTTGACTGGGGTTGGAGTGTTTGAGCAATTCGTGATGATATAGCAATACTACACCGTAGTATCAATAAACCTGAACGTAACCCATAACCCAACAACCTCATACCGATCAGTCTCATAGTACCGAAGGGACATAAACCACACTAGGGTCAGTCACACGATGTTAAGCTATACTGGAGAGATCCTTGGCTGCCGATGAAGGTGGTTTGAAGTGTCGTCCTGCTTCAAGATCTGTAGGCAACAGTAGCCATGGTATCAACTCCATCATATCTGCGCAGCATATCATGCCTCGTTTGTACTTATATAGACTAAACTGGCCTTCCTCTGGTAGGCAATTCATATTCCCAATTGTCAGGCCTGGCCTAAATCTGCTCACATTAGTGTAAACTCCTGTCTGCAATATAGGGATCCTTCTTACCTGCTGTTCTTCATCTACAAGACACCTTCTGCAACCTAGCATTGGCCTTCTCCATACTCATAGATTGATATATGGCATCCAAGAGTTGAACATATGGAGAACTGACAGAGATTGCGGATCCTTCAAGACCTGTATCATTGGCCATTCGATATAAAAAGTCCCCAGGCGCCAAGAGGTAGTATTCATTAGAAATGACTGATTGTCTGAATCACTAAAGGATCAGCCTGATCATCCAGAGAATGTGAACTGAGTCAACTGAGTCGTAGGATCGTCTCTGATGCCCAATCGGAACAAGGACGCAGGGACTAAAATCCTTCACAAGGATTATGGCGACGGCAAACTGAGATCATCTAAATAGACATCTTTCTGGCCTGAGTGAGTCAAATCCGATACAATGTGGAAATTTGCCCACATTGATACCCTGATAGTAGGGGCCGCTCTGGTATGCAGTCTATTGACACAACACCTTTTCACCAGGCAATCCGAGCTCTGGTCTGAGGCGCTCTCCTGGATAATATTGCCGACGCTTTCCAGGATTTGGGGCTCTGGATCGGTTGCATCGAAGGATGTCGAGAATCAACCCGCTTCTGGTGTATCCCTGTGGGTTGCAGCTTTAGCCGTGGCCACGGTTTCTCTATATCAGACAGAGAATGGCTTGATTCCCTTCTTTGTAAGTTCTTCTGACAATGCCGAAGACTCGAAAGAAGCTAACTCGTTTGATGTTCAGCCAGCTTTGGTTCCACTGTCGCTGGTGGTTGATAAGTACCTTGGATATGGGGTTCCAGGATCTGTCTGGGGATCATCTTTGGTGGCTGTGGGTTTGATAATCACTCTATCCAGCAGCTTCCAACGGACTGCGCTGTCGAGCATTCCGGTTATAGCGCTGTTCGTCGTCTATGTCGTATTGACTAGGTCCGGCACGAATGCTCGATCCTGTCGGGTCGATGTTGAATCTGCAATCCGTCCGCTTTCACTCCGCGTGATTCCCATTCTGCTGGTTATCCTGGGCGTGGAAAGTGTGGCATTTGGGCCAAGGACCAATGTCGTGCACACGGTCTCCCTGGGACTGGCCAAAGCATTGACGTGGTATTTCCTGCTTCGAACAGTATGTCTCCCCTCGGTAAAGATGATGCTGCTCACAAATCTCAGGCTCAATCCTCGAGCTGGTGTACTGCCGCCGCGATAGTGACCTTTAGCATCATATCCACCAGGGATCCTTTCACCTTGACGTCGGGTGTCCAGACGACATCGCATCTCGTCGCAGCATTCTTCGCACTGGGGCAGGTTATCTCCCTAATCCCAAAAGCAACTGCCAGATCTGTTCTCTGGATCTTTATCCTTGTCTACCTTGTTCCGTATCTTGTCAATATCCAGGCTATACACATCGCACAATCTTCGGTGATCTCGCCACACCCCGTCGAAGTTCTCATCCAGGAAGCCAGATCAAATTTCAAAGCGTTAGTGGACAGACAATCAGCAAACTATACAGCTGCTCATGAGGAATATCGCCGCCGATATGGCGTCGAACCGCCGCCAGGCTTCGAGGCCTGGTATAACTTTGCCAAAGCACATCAATCGCCGATGATTGATGAGTTTGACGTGATATATAATAGTATCTCACCGTTTTGGAGAATACCTGGAAGTGACATCAATCAAGCCATAAACCGTGCACAGAATCTCCCAAACAGTGATCTGTGGCTTTGTCGACTGTCTGGGAAGGAAGCCAAGGTCCACTGTAGCCATCCTCATCGCAGTTTCGATAGAAGCATCCAGGTGTTCTTCAATACAGTGTTGGCCGATCTGCGCGGCCTTCTCCCAGACATCACATTCCTCGTCAATCACCTGGACGAGCCGAGGGTTCTGCTTCCTCCATCTGAAGCATTTGAGCCACTCAACATGACCGACTATTCAAAACAGCGGGTCTGGGAGAGACTGACCAGGTCTTGTCCTCAAAGCAGGAAAAATGACAGTCAAACAGTGAAAACATATGGTCTCCCATTCGTAACTGATCGCGTGCCTGGCATGGACCTGTGTAACCATCCTGAGTATCGAGAATCACACGGGCTCGCCATCAGCCCCATGTCCTTCCCGTTGATAGAAGGATCGGTTCCCATACTTTCCACCGGCTCGCCATCGACCATGGGCGACATACTATATCCCAGTCCAGCCTATCTGGAGCCTGAATTCCAGTATACTGAGGCTAACGATGTGGACTGGGCCCAGAAACGGAATAACCTCTACTGGGCCGGGTCCACGACGGGGGGTTTTGCCACGAACGACTGGCAACATTTCCACCGACAGAGGTTCGTCAAACTGGCACAGAATCTGGGCGGCAGCCTGCATGCCTATCTACGCGAAGAATCCGGCGCGATCAAACGGGTAGAATCACCCTTCCTCAACCGAAGACTCTTCGACGTCTCCTTCACGAGAATATTCCAATGCGGACGAAAGACCTGCCACGAGCAAAGGACGTACTTCGACGTCAGACCGTGGGCCGACAAAGACCAGGCCCTGCGATCCAAGCTCGCGTTCGATCTCGACGGCAACGGCATCAGCGGCCGGTACTACAAGCTTCTTGCGTCGAGATCCGTCCCGCTTAAACATACCCTGCTGCGGGAGTGGCATGACGATCGTCTCGTCCCGTGGGTTCACTACATCCCTGTCAGTCAGAGCATGGACGAACTACCTGAGTTGGTTATGTATCTCACCTCGGAGTCTGGGCAGAAGCGAGCTCGGGAAATTGCGGAGCAGGGCCGGGATTGGTTTTCCAAGGCTTTTCGAAGGGAGGATTTGGCTGTGTATATGTATCGGTTGTTTCTTGAGCTGGCCAGATTGCAGGACTCGGAGAGGAAGGCCAGTTAATAGACTGCCATCATGTTTCTTGAAGGTGCCATAGAGGTTTCTGTAGAGCTCAGGGCTACTACTGAGGTTATAGAATAAGATATAATGACTGATATTCACTAATATTTAGGCCACTCTCACCTATTTGGTGAGTTATATGCTCTACTTGCCCTCAGATCTTGTGGATTGACTGTAAGAACGAGTATACACACAATAAAGATGGCAGTAGTTATCATACATCTAATATACAAAATACAAGTTACACCCCCATCACCTCCCTCCTCTCCTGCGGCGTAATCGACACACTCAACGTATAATACAACCCCTGAACCAACTCCGACTCCCCCCTCGGATCCCCCTCCAAGACCAACCTCGACCCCCCGGCAAACGGCACCGCAAACCAAACCGGCTGACCCCCACGGTCCGCCCCCTCCCAGTACTCCATGTTACACGACATACTACTCCCAAACAGCAGCGGATTGAACCCATTGCACACCGCGGCAGGGAGATGCAGCACATCGGTGAGGACAATGGTATGCGCACTGCGGCCGCCGTCCTTGACGGTGCGGCAGACTCGGAGCTCTACGCTCCCCACGCCAGTGACCTCAATCTCCTCATGCGTGAACCGGTTCCGGACCCGTCGCGACGGTGATAGAGTTCGGTACGTGTGGAACGCGGCCCGGTCGCGCGCGTAGTGGCAGTTTCCCGATACGATCATCCAGTCGTAGCAGAGACGGGGGGTGAGTGTCATCCGGCTTCTTTTTCGACGGAGTTCGGTGTCGGGGTTGAGCTTGAGCTCGGGGTCGAGGTCTTGGGTGAATTCATCGTGTGTCCGCATCTGAAGGGTTAGTTTGTGGACTTTGCGCGGGGGTTATGACGTACCTTGGTCAATTGATCTGCTCTGATCAACTGGACTAGACTCCCAACGAGAGAAGGAACAGAATTGAAGCTAAACAGGAACCTCCTTGCGTAATCCGGCAGTATATCTAAAATTAGAAGGCGGTGGAAATTACTTCCGGGCGGTGTAGCGGATCGGAATATTGCGACGCTAGCTGTTTTAGGAAGCCTTGTGTATGCTGAGTAAGCATATACTTATGCTCATATTTATGACCCTTTGATCGCCCAACTGCCTAACAAACATCCACATAGCATATCATCCTCCGGAGAATATAATGGAATCCAACCTTCAAGTTATCCATACTTGATATACCATGGCTGAGAGCCAACGGCTCGTCCTGTCTACACCTGAGCTGCTCGAAAATGTTCTTTTTTACCTTGATCTCCAGTCCTTACTGACATCCGCCCAGCGAGTCTGCCGCTCCTGGACCAGGCTAATTCAGACCTCCCCAAGGCTGCAGCAGGCCCTCTTCTTCAAACCAATTCCACCAGAGCAGTGCCGCGAAAAGGTACTTAATCCACTTCTAGCACAACACTTCACAGGTCTCTTGCCCGCTTCCATGGACCCAGATGGTGTGAGAGATTGCAACTTGAGGCACCCCTG
Organism: Aspergillus cejpii; assembly: GCA_004769165.1. NCBI lineage: Eukaryota > Fungi > Ascomycota > Eurotiomycetes > Eurotiales > Aspergillaceae > Aspergillus > Aspergillus cejpii. The sequence continues at coordinate 2,743,447 of SMSW01000005.1, read as the reverse complement.
GTCGAAACAGAGTGACAGGCGTCAAAAGTTTTTCCGCCGTGAAGCTAGTTGGCGCCGGATGTTGGTGCAGCAGCCCCCTGCATCGCTTGCCTATGTGGAAGCTTCCCATCCTCGCGGGGATTGGATCTATAAGCGTTATTACCTCCCATGTAATGCCTCTCCAACAACCCATTTCATTAATGGTCAGGTCCAGATGGATCTGATAGGGCTACGGATGAACATGCTCTATGATCTAGTTCTTGAGTCTTGTTTTGGAGGCCCACGCCGGCATTGGATCTGCTGGAAGGGCTATATGCCTCCAGAGTTTCCTAGAGATGTTTCGACAGAGCAGTTGACGCCATTTGCGGAACGGGCGATGCAGGAAGCTGATGTGGGTGTTCATTGATCATTGGCGAAGAAGCCGGGCCACGAGTAGTTTCCCCTGTTATCAACCAGCAGGTGAAGCAGATCGTCCAGTCAGCCCTACTGATCCCACGTTATATCTGCCTATTGGGACACTGAACAGGTCTGGCTCGGACGTCAGCCGTGATGACTTTGATCCTCGATCTAATCGACTTTCTGCTTTTCGCGCCTTGCAGTATCCCTACCAGGACTGGAGTGTTAATCCTAATTCAACATGGGTGTCTGGTCTTGCTTGCTTGGAGCTTCGAGAGGAGAAGTTCATCCCCAGGGTAGACAGCGACGAGGAATGATATATCCAAGTCCATCTACTAGGCGTTGCCTAAGGCATGCGAAGCGAATCTGAATAGTATGCTCTATATTTTTCTGTATGCTGGGCTCCTAGATAATCTAAATATTAAATCTATCTACTAATCTACCCTAGTAGCTTATATGGTTAGGTGTATCACTACTCAGTCTAAATTTGATCATTTGATATCCCTAGGATTTAAATAAAAAGTGGAGAGAAGTGAAGCTATTCAGATGCCTATAGGGTGCTCCGCTTCGCTTCGCAATTACTTACTATTAAGTGTATTGGTAGGAAAAGTACTCTTTAAGCAATAGACCATAGTCCATACTTCTGTATCTACATGTGCTGAATGTCAACCCGAGGATACATCTCACCAATCAAACTGCTTCAAATACGACAACAACAGTGGAATACGCAGAATCCAAGTATGCTAGACTGTCAATGGCCAAAATCCTTGATGTGATTCCCCTGAATCAGAGTCAAATAATTGTGCGCTTGATCGATATATAAAGCGTCGCCCAGATGTGGTATGATCTGGTGTTATCTGTAGTTTGGATGTACAGCTTCCGCCATGATCTCAGATAAACCTCCAGAGGAGAGCAAGGATGAATGCATCAAGGGTGAAAGTGTCATTGAAGATGTGGAACGGCAAAAGATCGAAACACAAGACCAAGACTACGATGGGACGGTTATCAGCTGGGATGTCGACGACGACCAAAATCCGTACAACTGGCCTGCTGTGAAAAAAGCACCCAATATCATCATTGTCTCGTTGATGACTCTCATCACGTAGGTCTACGAGTACTCTATACTGCAACTCTGACTAACTAACAACCCAGCCCCCTCGCATCTTCCATGTTCTCCCCCGGCGTCCTCCAGGTCCTCCACGACTTCCACTCCACCGACACCGTCCTGGGCTCCTTCACCGTCTCCGTCTACATCCTAGGCTTCGCATTCGGCCCGCCGATCATAGCTCCCTTCTCCGAAACTGTCGGCCGACTCCCCGTCTACCATGTCTGCAACGTGCTCTTCCTGGTCTTCATTATCGCATGCGCGCTGTCCAAGAGCATCGGCATGCTGATCGCCTTCCGGTTCCTCGCCGGCGTCGCGGGGAGCTGCCCCATCACCATCGGCGCCGGGACGATCGCCGACCTGGTCCGTCCGGAGAATCGGGCCAGGGTCATGTCGCTGTGGACCATGGGGCCGATCCTGGGACCGATAATTGGTCCGGTGGCGGGCGGGTTCGTGTCGCAGTATAAAGGGTGGCGGTGGAATTTCTGGATCATAGCGATTGTGGTATGTTTCACCTTCCTGGAATGAGTTTGGCTGATGTCGGTAGTCTGGGGTTTGTACCATTGCATCCGCCTTGTTCATGCGAGAAACCTTCCATCCCGTCCTCCTCCAGCGGAAAGTCCAAAGATATCAGAAGGAGAATCCGGGCAAGAAATACCGCTCGTCGCTGGACACCGGGCTCACCACCACGCAGACCTTCCAGCTTGCCATCGTTCGTCCCTTGAAGCTCCTGCTCCTGTCGCCCATCGTGCTCTTCCTCTCGCTGTACTGCGCCGTCGTCTACGGCGTTCTGTACCTCCTCTTCACCACCTTGTCCGCTACCTTCTCGTACCGGTACGGATTCTCGCAGGGGACGGTGGGACTCTCGTTCATTGGGATTGGAGTCGGGTGTATGGTCGGTCTGGTCGCCTTTGGCGCGCTGTCCGATAAAGTCGTCATGAGGCTGGCCAACGGGGGGGCAAGGAAGCCTGAGTATCGGCTTCCTCCGCTGGTGGTTGGGGCTGCTTTTCTCCCCGTTGGACTGTTCTGGTATGGATGGTCGGCGCAGGCGCAGGTACATTGGATCTGTCCTATTATCGCGACGTCGTTTGTCGGCATCGGGATGATTACCGCATTTGTAGGTTCTTATCTCCTTAGAGACTTCTTCTGCTGACAGCATCAGATGTCCATCAGCATGTATCTCATCGACTGTTATCCGATGTACGCGGCGAGTGCGACCGCCGCCAACAGTATCCTGCGATCGCTCGGTGGTGCACTGCTTCCCCTGGCCGGGGGACCTATGTTCGACACCCTGGGATTGGGCTGGGGAAATTCGCTTCTGGGGTTTATAGGGTTGGTGATCGTACCCGCGGGATTTTGGCTGTACAAGTATGGCGAGGGGATCCGGACGCACCCAAGGTTTCAAATCACCTTGTGATCTCGCCAGTATATAGACCAGAAATAGATATTATCGAATCCTAGGCAAATCGTGAGCAAAATACTCCCGCGGAAACTCCAACCATTGATGATATCGTTCATCCAGCGACGCCTTCACCCTCTGAAACGTAACATATCCACTTTTCTCCGACCACCAGAACCTCCCCAACCGATCAAGAAGCGGCTGGTAATGCGCAAAGACGATCAGCGCCCCCGGCCGGCGCTGTTCCAGCAACACAATGAACACCTCGGGGACATCGAACAGCCACCGGAAGATCACGGCACCCACGCTCTGGCCCTTTGGCACCGATATCCCGCGGCCTCGGGAGGAGAGACACATTCCGGTTTTGCGATAGTAGGCGTTGAGGATCTGCAGCGCTTCAGCGTAGACTCTGCTCTCTTCGGGGGTGATTTGGCTTTCAAGCGCGGAAAGTAGTTCAGTCTGCAAAGAGGCAAGATCATGGAAGTCAGACGGGTTGGGATAATCTCCAGGGTCATCCAGACGCAGCAGGACCCCAAGCTGTCCATTGCTGATGAGGGTCCGGTTTGACCGGAGCACGACCTCGATGCCCCGTCCGATGCGGATCCATTGGAAATCCCAGAACCCCGATGCATCTGGACCGTCTGATAGCTGTTCGCTTTCATCCTTGATGGTCGCGAGCACGTAGAAGAAGAGGAGGATCGACAAAGCGAAGAGCGCGTCGCTCTTGTCCGGCTTGTCGTGCTGGATAGCTTGCCGGTATAAACCCAGGGCTATGCTCTGATGCTTCGACGCACTGAGGAGGAATTCACCCCGAGATTCAGAGCTGGTGCAGCTCAAATGAAGGGCGGAGATGGCTAAGATACCATGTAGGAGGAAGTCGTGCGCAAAGGCTAGTTGCACAACACTGGTCTGCCAGAGCTTCTGGACGACGCGAACGTAGGACAGGGTGTTCCAGGTGGAGGTCGAGAAGTGGTGCAGGAGGAAGAGATCCTGGATGCTGAATTCTGGTGAGGATGAGAGATGGTTGAAAATGTCCACCGGAGACTCAGGGGGGAGTCCTTGCATGGGCCGAGGAGTAAGAGATGTAAAGCTGCAGGTCTTCCGGGCATTCGTACAGTTCTTGCAGCGGGGTTTATTTTCATCACACTACCGTCCGAGTCAGTAGAGGACTCATGATGGCATTTCAGGGGAAGCCGACTTTGATGTGTCGTTGCTTGCATTGAACACAGCCAATACGGGATTTCCTGTGGGATCGACGAGTGGTCATGTTGATCTATAGTCTTAAGCATACTGCGGGTTTCTTCCTCCAAGTAATCCTCTGTACTCTTCGTACTCTTAAGATGAATTTGATGTCTCAGCCTAACTAACCCGATTGGGAATTGGATACAGGATTTCCTAATTGGGACAATATATCACTTCTATTCTCTTTCTCTTCTCTCTCACCACGAAGTCATTCAAGAGTTTGCTATTCCATAATCTGTAGCTTAAGCCTTTGATGAAATGGATCCTTGAAGTAAAAGGAAGACGACTCAAGTGTGGCTGTACTGAGAGCCTCCTTGAAAAGCTCTAGATGACCCACCCCATCGGGTCAAACCTGGGTTTCTGTAGAGGATCGAAAGTTTTTCGCATTGAGGTATCCTCATCCACTGAACCAATAAGAAGACGTACGGAATGAAATCTGGGCAGGAGGTTTGCCCAATGTTTCTGACGAGATGTGATCTGATATGTGTTGATATTAGGATCTCGCCAGGGCTCGGGATAGACAGGTAGGTCGTCTATGACTATAGATCGAAGCTGTTCAAGAACCTGCTTCTCCACCGTCCCCTCTATGCTCAGCATATCCTCGAGCCTAGCCAGCTCTATCAGAGCCGATACCTGATCTTCCGGAGATTCATCTTCCAGCATAAAGTGGCCGGTATAGAGCCACTGCAGGAGTAATTCGAAGCTTCGAACTGAGACGACTCCTTCAATCTCCTCCAGTACTGCCGACTTCTCCTCTCCTTCTTTGAAGCCTCCATCGAACATGGCTGTGAAGACCGGGGACTGGCTGCAAAGGAGTGGTTTGGAAACCATGTAGTCTTTGACTCCGACGGTGACCTTGACGAAAGGGCCATGGTAGAGCAGCAAGTGTCTGACCAAATTAGCTGAAGAGCTTGAATGGAGATTCAACACGTACGAATTAACGAACTCTCTATGTGATAGATCCTGTGTTTTGGACATGATTATGTCTAAAGCGAGGACTACTTTAAACATGTAGACATGTAGACTTGAGAATTCATCCTCATGGCCTGACTACAGTTCAACCACGGAAACACCTTATGAAGCTATACAACTATGACACTATCATCAGACCATCCTCATGTCATAATGACCAGCTCTCTTCTCGAATATATAGACCCCATTCCCTCCTTCTCTCAAACCAAAAACCACATCAACATGCATCTTTTCAAGTTCCTCTCCGCCCTGGCCCTCATCCCTCTCGCCGCCGCCATGCCTCCCAACGAGGCATGGGCGCTGATCTGGGGCTACAGACCAGACTACAACGACCATCACAAAGGAGGTCATCATGGCGATCACCACAATCGTCATGGCTGTCCGGATGATCCGCAGGAGTGTAGCCATCACGTTAGTTTCCATCCCCTGTTGACAAGCCAGAGACTGATGAGAATAGTGTCGTCGGAAGAATTTCGACCGTGGGGTGTGTGTTGAGCCCAAGGGGGACGGGAACGGCAACGGCAACGGGCAGGCGACTTATTGTTCCTGTGAGGATGATAGTATGTGGTATGGACATTATTGATCTGTCCTCGATGGGAGGTAGAAGTCTTACTCCGTACTTGCCTTGGCTATTGTCAGCATGCATTAGTCCATGAAACACAATGACTCACTCATAATGATATAAATCCCCCTCCTCCTCTGATACTCCGTAAACCATCTCATCCATCTCATCCACATCATCAAAATGTCCAACTTATCCTCCCACCCCCCTCACATCCTCTCCCTCCTCCAACGCCTCCACACCGAATCCATCACCCAGGAATCCTCCCTCCCGGAATCCACCTACATTTCCCCCCCCACGACCTTCCACACCCTCATGCGCGACAAATTCATCGCCCTGGACCAGGACAAATGCCAATTCATGTACCAGCTCCTGCGCGCCCTGGACGCAACCACCGTCGTCGAGGCAGGCACCTCCTACGGCGTAAGCACCATCTACCTCGCCCTAGCCGTGGCGGATAATCTAGCCGAAAAACCCGGCAGACAGGGGACGGTGATTGCGACCGAGTACGAGGGCGGGAAGGCGGAGCAGGCGCGTAGACATTGGGCGGAGTGCGGCGAGACCGTATCTGGGCTTATCGATCTGCGGGAGGGGGATCTCCGCGAGACGCTGAAGGAGGGTATTCCCGACGGGGTAGATGTGCTTCTGCTTGACAGTAAGTTTGACTGTTTTTTGAAGGTGTGGAGCTGATAGGATAGTCTGGACGCCGATGGCGCTGCCGGCGCTGAAGCTCGTGCAGCCCAAGATGCGTCGCGGCGCGGTCGTCATCGCGGATAATACGGCCACTGCGGCGGAGGGATACAAGGAGTTCTTTGAGTATGTGCGTGCGCCGGGAAGTGGGTTCAGCAGTCTGACGCTGCCGTATAAAGGGGGGTTGGAGATGGTGGTTTATCTTCCCAAGTAGATTGGCCCCGGTGTTTGTATACTAGGGAGTAGTTACAGAACATATCTAAAGAACGGATTCTGTTTATCCGTCAGGTCGTTAAAGGCCAGTTTATCCCTCTGGCTCTCATCCAAATCCATCATCTCCCGCCGTCTATTCTCCCTCCACAGCACGAAATACAGCGCCACGGCCGCCGCAATCGTAATACAGTAGCAGATGATCAGACCCGTCCAGAGCTCCGGATAATGCTGTGGCATGGTCTTGCTCTTGACGAGCTGCGGGCCAATGATGTTACCGACCGTGTAGGCGACGAAGACCGTCGCAGCCATGACGGTCTTCTTGGTGGCGCCGGCCACGTTCCCAGCGCCCAGGGTGATGATGAGACTGACCACGGGGCCGAAGAAGCCCGTCAGCGCGTAGCCGACGACCGGGGCGGCCGGGTGGTACCCCCAGGTGGACTTCCAGATGATGGCGCAGCCGGCGAGGACGGGGAGACAGCAGACGATGAGCATGGGGATGCGGGTGTTGGGGATGCGCGAGGAGATGTAGCCGCACAGCGGGATGAAGATGAGGCAGATGCCGCCGACGGGGAACTGGAAGAGGATGGAGTGGAGGGTGTTGAAGCCGAAGGTTGAGACGATGAGGGGGCCGAAGCCGGAGATGGCGCCGTTGATGGTGTATCTATTATCCTTAGCAAATGACATGATATCATATATCCATCCAGGAACTTACGCAGCAGCCATCATGATGGCAATCAGATACATCTTGATATCCAGGACCGACTCCTTGATCTGCTCCAGCTTGATCTTCTGGCATCGCACTCCCGTCTGGCCCTTCCTCAGGCGCTCCACGGCCACGACTCTCTCCTCGGGTGTGAGGAACCAGGCAGAAACAGGCGAGTTGGGCATTACGAAGCACCACAGACCGAACAGGAAGGTCAGCACACCGGCAAAGATGTAGATATACTGCCACCGTTTCAACGAGCCTGAGGTGATCTGCCCGAAGCCGTAGTTCATCGCGCCACCGATGATCGTAAACCATCCGGTGCCCGAGAACCACCAGGCCTGGCGCAGCGACTGCTCTTTCTGCGTGTAGTAGCCACTGACGATGGTCATGAATCCAGTGGGGACGACACTCTCCACGAAGCCTGCCATTGTCAGACTCTACACCTGCATCCATTCTGATAAATCTACTCACCCAGGAAGAACCGCTGCACAAACAACCCCTGCCAGGTGGTGACCCCCGCCGTCGCGGCACAGGTGACAGCCCACAGCATCACAATCGGGCCGAGGACATGCTGGATATTGAAGCGCTGCATGACAAAAGTCATCGGGTACAGACCAGCCAGCATGCCAAAGTAGAAGATGGAGGTCGCCCAGCTCAGCCGGGAGGTATCCTTGGACGGCGGCGTGGTGCTGTGGTCGAACACCAGCAGATGCAGGTCGGTCGTCATGCCGAACAGCGTCGCGCTGCCCAGGATGGCTTTATCCCAGTACACCAGACCATACCCGATCAGCATGGCCGGCATGAAGAAGAGATCGATCTTGCGCACCACCCGTTTTTCAACCACGGGGTCGATGGACATCGCCTCCTCGCTGACGACTGCCAGGGCGGCGTCCTTCTCGAACAGCTCGCCATCGCGACCACGCTCCGGGTCTGTTACGCTGGGGACTTGGATCATGGGTTTTCTTGACTTCGCCGAAGAGTACAGTAGGAGGGGAGAGAGGGAGAGAAGAAACTGACCCTGCTACTCCTCCATTCTCCATTCTCCAATGCACAGACTTCGAAGCCAAAAGCCATTAGGGTTCGTCTGCAACTTTAATGTGAAAAATTCCTGCACAGACGGCTTTCTATTGGCTCTGTCCGCTGTCGTCCTTTGGTCTTTTTCAGTGAAATCATGAAATGGTTGAGATTGTTGACTTTACGCTCTTCCTATTACAGTTGTTTATATTGTGGGGCGAGCGGGTAAATTAGCAGCAATTATGTAATTAATTAGTAAGTAATTAATATGATTAATTAGTAATTAGAATTAAGAAAACTAAACCCTTTTTGGTTACCTGCTCTTAGTCATCATCAACTTCTCCTTCTCTCCTTCTCATATGCCTGCGATATCTACGGAGTACTCCGTACAATATTCCGAGTATTCAATATACCTGTGATTCGATATGCTTTCAGTATGCCTGAATAACATTATGCCTCTCTAAAGGTGCCTCTCTTTGTTTTTTTCTTATAGATCAAGACACGTCATGGGCGCCAGCTGGTCTTCAGACCACCCTGAGGAGCCCTCATCCTCAACTGTTGATCTAGAACAGCCCGATCCACCCAGCCAGTCCAAATACCCTAGCTGTTATGGGGATGTGGTCCCTTCAGTCTGTAGCACTAGCAACCGCCCAGAGGACTTTTATGATGAGCTGTATGAACAGATATACTTTCTGCAGCATGTCAACCAAGACTGCATCGTGGCCTTTCAACTATGCGAAAAAGAAAACCCCCGTGTTGACCCTGAGGAATGGTTTGTCATTGCTGAGCGAATCCCCCGGGTATATGAATATCTAGCACACTGCATTAATATCCCGAATGTGGATGTAGATCAACCGATTGATCTTCACCCCCGCGTCGTCAAGTGAGTACACCCTGCTCATCTCTTGCAATCGCCGCTAGAACACCGCAGTAGATATCTTGGCCGTCTCCCTGTGGGATATCTGCTGGAGAAGCTGGACCCCGGCCCACTGAGCGCTACGACTCTGCCACTTCTAACCACCTTTCCTGCGCGCACGTCTTCCGATGACAAGGACCCTAAGAATAGAGACAGAGAGCCTCTCCTCCTGCTCTACTACCGCTGGGCACTGCAATCACTCACCATGCTAGCCTTCCTGCATGAACATGGGGTCTACCTGATGGATTTCAGCTTAAGCACAATATGGATACGCGATGATCTCTCAATTGCACTATCAGGATTTGTGAATGCAACCATCCCAATAGATGAATGGCCATACTCTCCTGACGGGTCGAGATACGAAATAGAGATCTACTACCCAACCAATCCTAACGGGTTCCCAGAGCTCAGTCCAAAGATTGATCTCTCAGATTGGGCGACCTTTATCTGGCAATTAATGCGAAAAGATTCATCCAGGTATGGAGCAAAGAGGTGGGCAATGCCTACTGATGATCCAATGGAGATGCCCGGGGAGGAGAATTCATGGGAGTACCATAAGCAACGGCTGGAGGAAGGCAAGCTACAGCTTTTAGAAGAGGAACGATTAGGCCCAATGCTGGTGAAGGCCTGGAAGGGGGAATATGAAAATGCTCAGGAGATCCTGCAAGAGGTACGATCGTATCTCCAGCAGATTGGGGTTCGGATGGATGGAGAGCAAGAGGACGAGGTCCTTCTGGATGATGGGCGAAAGTGGGAGGATGTATTCACGGTAGTCCAGACAGATGGCCCCCGCTGGGGTCGGGAGATTAGATATAAATGATACCCAGCTGAATATTCTAGACCGACAGACCCTATTGTTGCACCCTTGAAGAGTCCCTACTTAATGAGTCAGATCATTCATATGTTGAAACCGAGGAAGTGTGGACTGAACTTATCAGCGATGAAAAATGAGGATGAAGGGCTCGATGATCAGCCCGAGGTTAGAGGGTATATATAGGGAGACGCGTGAGGCCACGGAGATCAGAGTGACCTGCGAATGTAAAAGTGGTTAGAAGTATAGGGTAGATGGGATTTATGTCTGGATATCAAGGTCAAGTGTTAATGGATGAAGAGACAAGTGAAGTTACTAGGAAGGAAGCATGCAAATAAGACTAAATATGTAAGCACTGGCCCTTGGGGTTGATTCTACTCCCTCAGATCTCTGACACTCAGATGCCCTTCAACTAAAGGATTCATGCCTGAGAAGCAATCGACTGCTCCTTACTGTAGTTCACTATCCAATAATCAGTCCATATCTCCCCTTTCCCTCCGACACACGAAACGCCCACTTCACCCCCTCATACTTCTTCCTCACCGTCGCAGTCACATTGACCGGCTCAGCTGGGGGCCTCATCGACGATGCAACCGCCTTCAGATTGATCTTCGGGGTTATCCACGCACCTCCCACAGGGGAAATGTCATACCGGATGGCGAGCATGGCAATCAACGCCAGGATCTCCCCTGTCGCAAAGTGTCGTCCGGGGCAGAGATTCGGAGAAGTCCCGAAGGATAGGAAACCATTCGCTTTCCTCCGACCGTCGGACTGCTGGCTGACCTTGACGAATCGGTATGCATTGTACTCCCCCGCGTCCGCACCCCAGATCGATTGCGCGCGGTTGATCGTTGCGGCAGGCATCTGCAGGATACCGCCCTTCTTGACGAGATACTGATCGTTGAGCACAGTATCCTCGTAGAGTACGCGAATGGGAACGGTGTTCGACCGTATTCGCAGAGTCTCCTGGAACGCGGACATCAACAGAGGGCATTTCGCGCGGATATCGGTGAGATCGACGGTGTACACGCCCTGCGTGTTGACATGGATCGCGTGCCGGGCAACCTCAGTTCGAATCTCCTCGAGCAGCTGCGGACGCGAGTAGACATCAACAATCAACCAGAACATCGCAGGGACGCTGTTGGACAGCGTTCCAAACGCCGCGGCCGTTTCCAACCGGGCGATGTCCTCCAGCGTGGCACCGCCGTTTTGCTGCGCCTCCCACCGGGCATATGTCAACTGCGAGGAGTTGAGGTGCCCATCGGCGCGGTAGTAATCAATAAACCCGGCAGTGATTTTCTCTCTGGCTCTCCAGGCTTTCCGTGCGGTCAACCACGGGGCAAAGTTTAACAGCAACGGGGCGAGATTCGTCTCAAGGTCCCTGTTCTTGTTAGTACGGCCATGCTATGGGAAGGAGGAGTTACCAAAAGGCATCCTGCATCTCCTTCGGCCGGTAGGGATTCAGCGGACCATAAACCGCATCCGTACTGGCAACCGTAATGGCAGACCGACACCAGCTGTGGATGTCAAACGGGACCGAGGTCGGAAGCTCATCCACGCTTCTCACCAAAAGGGTAATCATCTTCTCATTCATCCGGTCCAGTCCCGCCCCCTCGAGGGACGGACGCATGGAATGCACGACATCTCCGTGCACTCCCTTCCCACCGTAGTGCTTCTCGCGGAGGAGTTCCAGTCCCGGTCCATGGAGACCGGTCATGCGCTCCGCGGCGCTGGTAAAGAAGGGCTCCGAGGACATGGTACGATGATGGCGCCGTGCAGCTATTACTAGAGTTGGAGATGTAATGACGTAGATTTTGATGAAAAGCATGTCCATGGTGAATGCTTCGAGACGATGTTTGGCACTAAAATCTTGGTCAGATTCAGTCGGATGAATTGAAAATGGGACACATACCTCTGCAGAGCATAGTAATCGACTCCATGGCGCAGAAATCCGATGAGATGTCCGAGGATTGGGATGCCGTTGTGCACGAGGGGAGGTTCACGAGGGTCGTGCTTATACTGGAGGAGGAGGACGGATGCCACGAGGATGATGAGAGAAGCCACAACCAGGGATAGAATATCCATGATGATTCCTGATGCTAAAATAGACTTGAAGGGACTATATGATGTATTTAGATGTATTTAGAGATGGAAAGATGGCTGGAATGAGAGTGTTAAGAGATGGAAGTTGTATCGCCAGTCTAGCTGGATTGGGCAACTACATATGTATGTGCAAGCATATTGAACCTTTCAGCTTTTATGCACAAATCTCGATCCGAACACTCGACTTGAAGGCTGCTTCGACATCGCGTAGTCGAAATCCGGGAGCTCGGCCCAAAACAACCATATTTTGCAGAAGCACTACGGGTTTCAGCACGGCCTGGTCAACAACACACGGATGAACTCACTCTGAAAAAAAGACTCGATGTTGAGAATCCACGTCAACCCACGACCTATCCTGGGAGGCTGGTGCTTGCCACTGAGTGATGTGCCGTTCAGCAATCCTTGAGCCGAGTCTGGCACGGATGAGTCTGCAGCATTGTCCCCTGTGGCCGATTTATCCTGACCCGGCAAAGCTATCATACCATGCGCATAAACACACGACGCAGAGTCGAATACAAGCCCCTTCTCTTGCAAATAGCCCTGGATATCATGACAATCCAGCCACACGCCGTCAAACCCATGCACCTTCAACAACATCTCTCGGTCACTCGTCCCCTCGCCCGCCAGATCGCCCGGGACCGTACCCAGGATCTTCCGTGGCAACCGCATATTCTCGGGATAGACCGGCTGACCGTCCTCGCCTGTCCGGGGATAATGCGTTCCCGCGCCGCCGATGCAGTAGAACGGCACGGCGGTGATCTCGAGATCCTCGTTCGGTCCCGCGCGGACAAGACACTTCATGTACGGGATCATTTTATCCTTGTAGCGGATACAAGGCACCAGCCGGAACACGCGATAGAAGACCCGCGGGTCGCATCGGGGGTCGGTCAGCACGCGGTAGATATGTTCCAGGCAGTAGCGGTGCAGTTTGCGAGAGAGGTCGGCTTCGGAAAAGCTGTATGTCTGAGTTGCGGTTCCTTTGAGTGGCCGTTCGACTTGTTGGGGGATGATGCATGGCGGGAGTTGTTCAGGCGGTGTTCGTGGAGCTGGTGTTGTTTCATGGTCATCTTCCTCATCCGCCTGCATGGAAGTGTCGAGTAAGAGACCAAATGGTGATGGTTCAGCCTGGTCTCCACGACAAGGAGTAGAGGAAGACTCCGAATGCATCCTCGTTGTGTGGCTTTGAACGGTAGCCTGCTGGGGCGCAGCGGTACTGTGCGGCCGGAATTGATCAATCATCTTCTGTAGCTGCATGAACAAGGCCGGATGAGAAGCAGAAAGCTCCGACTGCACAGCCGTATCATACAAACTGGCGAGGGATGCGGATATCCGATCCATCGTCTCTTCCAGCTCGGTCACCCGCGACGTCATATCACGAAGCATGGCCTCCTTCTTCAGTCGGTATGTTCGCTGAGCACGCCGAATCTGAGCCCGACGATTCTACCAACGTCTGTCAGCGCCGACATGCAACAAGATCAGTGGAGTAGGCCGAACCTGAGACGAGGCTTCTGGCTGCAGTCTCGGTCTGCCGCGTTTCTTAGGGCCAGTCGGCTGGGCCATAGTTTCGCTTTCGCCTCTAGGAGTGGGCTCGCTTCCACCGGTGGCATCCTCGGTAGCCTCTAGCTGGTCGTTTAATGCTTGTTGGGGGCCACTCCGTCCCACAAACCGGGCAGGTTGATAACAGCGGGCGGACAGCGTTTTGGCCAGATTACGGTCGGTCATCATATCGCTCCGACTTGGCTATTTTGATATTGTCGTCCTTTCCTCTCCGAATCTCAGGGAATCAACGAGACGGTTAGGTTGAAGATGAATAATCGCTGGACAGGAAATGATCCTGCAGAGTGCAGACTGCAGACTGCAGACCGCAGACCCTCATCCCTCAATCATAAGACCTCGGCTCGGCTGATTATTGATCACTAATCATGATTAAGATAAACTAATTCTCTTGGTGGATCCATTGATCTACAGAGTCCTCGATCAGATCTTTCATGGTGTCGTAGAGATGTAGATAGAGAGAGTGTAGAGTGTAGACTCGTGGTCTGTTCTAACTTCTAATACCCAGGAAGACAATCCACGATTATATTAATAAGGTAAGATCCAAGATAACTAGCATAAATTGCATGTCTATAACTGCATCATCAGAGCAAGAGCGTCACTCATAAAAAGCCACTCCCCATCATCACCACTGCGCCGGAGGGCGATGTCTTGCCTCCCCCATTCCCTCATTCCACCGACCCTCCTCATAAGAATCCCAATAGGTAATCGCATCATCACCCAATTTGTCCCTGTCCTCCATTGACAGGGCCCAGATCTGCTTTCCCAACGCATGCATCACCTTCCTTGTAGAGACCTGTCGCAGTAGGGAGCGGAGAATCTCCCGCAACTTTGGATCACTAGACTCTGGATGGCCAACAGTGTTGACCATCCAAAGCCGATCCGAGGTTGCAGTGATCTCGTACTCAACGGTGTCAGTGTGGTCTTCCTGTAGGCTCAGGTTGAGATCGCCCATACCCGGGACGGGTTTCTCGCACACGATCTCCCACTGGGTGCGTTTGCGGATCTTGAAGTCCACGTCTTCAAGGTCCAGGGCGTGTTTTATCACATCCACGATGGCGGTGTCGTGGAGATTCTTGATTATGTCATGGATGATAGGCATCTGGATGAAGCGCGCAGAGGACATGTTCGTGAGGGCACTCCATCTTTTCTCTTCAATGTCTTTGTCAGGTGGGCATGTCTTGCTATGGACGGATGCCTTAGGGACCTTTGTAAAGCCTTCTTCTGCGCTTACTTATAGCATGTTAGTTTAATGACTGTGTGTCGATGAGGGATCCTACCTAGATCCTCACTGTCCCCATCATCAGAGCGATGAGGCTCATTTACAAGCCCGTCCACGGTGCTCCTGCCACTGTTGGACTCAGAGTCACTCCATTGACAGGATGGTTCAGAGACATTTGAATGGCCTTTATAGCCTTGTGTGGTTTGTTTCTCCATGATGGAATTTGTCATTGTCTGGGTTGTTTGATTGTTCGATGGTCAACTGTTGAACAAGAACAAGGTGATACTTATAATGTAGTAGTCATGATGACATGGCTTCACTGATACTCTTTCAGTGAATGTTTCCCATCCTTTATATTCACTGGTATAAATATCTGGCATTCCCCTCCAGCTCTCTCTCTTCTCATTCCCTTCAATTTATATCATGTATACATCTCTACATTTTACCTTCTCTTACTGTTATAACCCTATATATTTCAGATATATATCCTTGATAATACCTCTTGACCTATCTTCAGTTCAACTGTCTGCACTGAGAAATCAGTATACTCGAATACCTGGCTCAATTTTCGGACATTGCGGAAGAGTACTCTCGACCCTCTGTCCTTTCAGACTGCCTGGCTTTGGATCTAGGAGATCATCTGCAACAAACCCGTCCCTGAAATCAGGGATCTCAACCAGTACCTACAGGAAGACCATACCGATGTCATTGAGTATAAGATTACAGCAACGTCGGATCAGCTTTGGATGGTTAACACTGTTAGCCATCAGCAGTCTAGTGATCCGAAGCTGCGGGAGCGGTATGGGCCATCACCCCATGGTCCATGGTGATCATCTGGCTTGCCATCCTCTGAGCTGGCAATAAACAAAATACCTCTCGTCAGTACAGGTCCCCATTCTGCAACCACTAGCCTTCTCAGGCTGTGGCTGGGGGTCTGGTTTCAATTTAATCCGGGAGAAATATCCATACGGCTCTTCGATATGATCTGTCCAAGCTTTATTCTGGATTGCAGATATCCTGGGAAATGTGCTGGCACTACTGGCTCAACACCGCACTCTTTCCCAGAATTACGAGGGCATATACCACTCGCTACAACTACAAGCCGTTTATAAGATATGCGACGCCTTTGATAAAGAAAGCATACAAGCTCTCTGTGCAGTTTGACGATCACACAGCAATCTGAGCATTAGCCAAACAAGCCTTGGAGTCCTCTGGACCCCTTTCCGTGTCAGAACCAGCCCATTCCTTGTCGATGATACAGCAGACATGGGCAACCATTGACGCTGTGGATGGCAAATCAAGCTTAGCATGGATGATAAGAGAATGGGAGATGCCAGCATGCTTGGATATTTCGTATACCATGGACGGGGTATTGGATGAACCTCATCGCTCTGATGATGAGTATCCAGGTATCCCTCATAGACACACAGTCATTAAACTGAAATCAGAAGGACTGGTCGAGGAGGACTTCACAGAGGTCCATAAAGCGTCCATCCACAGTAAGACGCATCCACCAATTGAGAGAGACATCACAGAGAAAAGATGCAGGACCCTGATGAGCCTGTCCTTTGAGCAGGACCTAAGAATTTTGTACTATCAGTCGAGGTCTTTAACATATACTTTGTATCCAGCTCTTAGTTTAGAGATGGAACAAGGAGCACATGAGGTCCATAGTGAGGAAAAATCACCGAAATAGATCCCCATGAACTTCATCCAGATGAACATTCCATAGATGTGACATCCATGACTGAAAACAGTTCACCCAATCTGACTGGTGGACCAGTATTGCTCAAGTGGGGTAATTCTAAAGATATCTACCGAGTCAAGAGAGTAGACAACAACCCATCCTTAAAACCCATAAAAGAACAAACAAGATGCCCCTTACTGAGGAACAGAAACAGCACTGGCTGGAACACGGCTTCATCAAAATCCCTCAATGTTTCTCCCACGAAGACGCCAACAACTGGACTTCCTCCATCTGGACCCGTCTCGGTATATCTCCCACAGACAAATCCACCTGGACCAGAGAAAGAGTCAACATGCCAGGCCACACCCAAGTCAGCGTAAAAGACTTCGCCCCTCAGGCCTGGGACGCCATCTGCGAGCTCGTCGGCGGCGAGGACCGAGTGACAGACTGGTGCAAAAACTGGTGGGACTCATGGATCATCAATCTGGGACGACCGGAATTCAAGCCGGAGGATCCGTTGGAGTTCCGCGCGTTGGACAACTGGCATATCGACGGGGATTGGTTCACGCATTTCCTCGACAGCGGGGAGCAGGCGCTGCTGGTGATCCCGTTGTTCAGCGATATCAAGTCCAAGGGCGGAGGGACGGTGATTTGCACTGATGGGATTGGTCTGGTGGCGAAACATTTGGTTTGGATTTTTGATTAGACCGTTAGACGGTGAGGTTAGACTGACAAGCAGTAGTACGATCATCCCGAAGGTACCTGGCCATCTTTTGCGTCGCGCGCAGCACCCAACCCCCAGCCTGCCGAGGCAGGAAAGCACTGGAGGGATTGGGTACGTGACCCTAGCCTCACCAGAGACGAATCCTTCCATGAAGTTACCGGTCAAGTTGGGGATGTGTACCTCCTGCATCCATTCATGCTGCATTCCGCCTCGCATAACCTCCTCCGCGAGGTCCGCATCATCACCAACCCGCCTGTCTCGCTCAGGGAGCCTTTCAACTATAATCGGTCGGATGGCAAGTATAGTCTTGTGGAGCAGAAGACTCTTAAGGATCTAGGACGACCGGAGGGATTGCCGGAGTGGAAGATCACGAGGGAGAGGGAAATGCTGACTCCGGATCGAGTACAGGTGAGTAACCTTTTGTCTTTTAGCCTGAATATGAATTGACAATCCCAGATCCAAGAAGACATGCGAAAGGAAGAGAAAGAACGGCTTGAAGAGGCGATGATTCTGTGAGCAAACTGGACAGTGTGAAGGCGTGATACAACCAGTATCAAGGAGCTGAACAGGGTAAATAGACCTGAATGGATCAGTCAAAAGAAAACAAAGTTATTAACTTATAAAACATTAAAACGTGAATTTTTAGTATCAACTGGTTCCATGGTCTAGTGGTTATGACTCCGGATTTTGACGAAAGCCAAGTTTTCCGGCGACTCGGGTTCAATTCCCGATGGGACCTATTTCTTTTCTTTTTTTTTTTTCTTTTCCACACTTCACTACCGTCCCCAATCACCTGACGAACGGTGTCACCTGACGAACGTTTTTCATCTATACACCGACTTTTTTGATAGATTTAGATAGACCACAATACCATCAATATGGACTCAATTGAAGCAGCTCTTGCAGAGATAGAATCCTTGAAAGCAGGAGAAAAGATTAATTATACGAAAATAGCGGAAAAGCATGGCGTTAGCCGGGCGACGTTGTCTAAACGTCACCGCGGTGTACAGGGCTCTCGTCAAAGCCAGTATGAAAAGCAACGAATTCTCAACAACCAACAGTCAAAAGAGCTGATTAAATGGATCAATAATCTCACTGAGCGTGGCTTACCACCATCTCAATCAATGTTACGAAATTTTGCAAAGGAAATTACTGGAAATAAGCCTGGAAAATGCTGGCCGAACCGCTTTATCGCAAGACATCATGATGAGCTTGTTTATTCCTATACAACTGGAATTGACGCTTCACGCAAAAGGGCTGATTCTGCCTATAAGTATGCACTATACTTCAAGCTTATGGCCAAAAAAATTGAGGAGTATGAGATTGAGCCTAGAGATATGTACAATATGGATGAGAAGGGTTTTCTCATTGGAGTACTATCAAAAGGCAAAAGAATCTTTTCACGACGCTGGTATGAGAAGGGAGGACCACGACAACGAATTCAGGATGGAAATAGGGAGTGGATTACTACAGTTGCCTGTATTTGTGCAGATGGGACAGCTCTTCCACCTGGTTTGATTTACCAGGCCGTTTCTCAAGATATGCAAGATACATGGCTTCAGGATTTTAAGCCTGATGACCATCACTGCTTCTTTACATCGTCGCCTAGTGGCTGGACAAACGATGAGCTAGGATATGCGTGGCTTACAACTCTATTCGATCCTGAAACAAAAGAGAAGGCGCGAAGGCGTTGGCGACTTCTAATTCTTGATGGCCATGGCTCCCACGTCAGTATGAAGTTTATTAACTTCTGTGATGCCAACAAGATCCTTCTGGCTATTTACCCACCTCATTCAACGCATAGTTTACAACCTCTTGATGTCAGTCTTTTCAGCCCTCTTTCTCGAGCATACAGCGACGAATTGGAGCAATTTATGCATGAATGTCAAGGATTAAGCCATATTACAAAGCGGGATTTCTTTCGACTGTTTTGGCCAAGTTGGACTAAGGCTTTTTCAGACAAAAATATCAACAGTGCATGGAAATCTGTTGGTTTAAATCCTTGGGATCCGGAGGTTGTTTTAGCACGCTTCACCAGGAGACAAGAAGAAAGACCCTCTTCTAGTGAGTCAACGCAATCTATCTTGAAGGCAGAAGATTGGCGTCACATTGAGAAGCTTCTTGAGCAAGTTGTTTCCAATGTTTATGATGCAAAAGTCCGGAAACTGCATGATACGATAATGCATCTTTCCACAGAAAATATCCTTGTCAAAACACGCTGCACAGGCCTGGAAAATGCTCTTCGGAATGAGCAGAAGAAGCGGCAGCGTGGGAAGCCTTTACAGCTTCAACTTCAAGCACCAGAAGATGGCAATGCAATCTTCTATAGCCCTAAGAAGATTCAACAAGCACGCAACCTTCAAGCTGAGAAGGAAGACGCTGCACGGCTTGCTAAAGCCGCTAAAGAGGAGGATAAGATACGTCGACAGCAGGAGAAAGAAGAGAAACAACGGTTGATTGAGGAACGAAAGAGAATAAGGGCTTTTAATAGGAGTGTGCGGATGCAGGAAGCAGAGGGAAAGAGACGCCAGAAAGAAGAGGAGAAGGCCGCAAAACAAGCCGCCATACAGCTTCAAAATGACTTTAAACAGGTCAATAAAGATAAGAAGAAGTCTACGGGGCCTGCCACAGCAAAGGAAAAAGAAGATACTGTTAAGAAAAATGTGGAAGAAGTGGAAGAGGCGCCAATTGCTGTCAACAGTCGTGGAAGGCAAATACGGCTTCCTCAGCGATTCCGCGACACCAAAAAATAGCTACATAGCTTTCTTACATATCATACTTTACTCCATCAAAAAAATTAATCAATCCATCATTTCGTTGTGGTTTTATAGCTTTATTCCTATACTGTAGTTGACCTTGAAAAACGTTCGTCAGGTGACACCGTTCGTCAGGTGATTGGGGACGGTATCAGAAGGGAGTAGGGAATGACTTATTTCGTGGATGATCTTTTGGTAAGTTCCCAGTTTCATACTCTGCAGCCTAAATTAGATATTATACCATTGACTATAACGCAAATCTATTAACTAACTATGCTTATCAGCAGCTATGGCTTCGACATCCTCAGAATCAGGAGTCACTATGCCCGACTTGCGCATTCCAGTCAGGGTGGTCACCTCTCCATTCAAAAGATACATGTACCAGTAGTACGTGGCTACCACCGTCAGCGACAATCACCATTAACAGCGCAAGATAACTTACCAACAAACAACGCACCACCGATAATATTCCCCAGCAGCGTGGGGATGATCCCCTTCCAGATATACAACCGGACGGTGATCTTCGGCGCACCCAACCAAATCGCCATCGGGATGAAGGTCATATTAGCAACGACGTGGTCGAAGCCGAGCGAGACAAAGGCAAAAGTGGGGAACCAGATGCCCACGAGCTTGGAGGCGAGATCACGGCCCTGGGTGCCCAGGAAGCAGGCCAGACAGACGAGCCAATTGCAGCCTATCCCGCGGAGGAAGATGTGGTGGAAGTCTGGAGTGACTTGTTTCTTGGTTGCGAAGGCGATGACTTCGGATTTGTAGGGGTCGGCGGCGAAGACGTTGCCATCTGTGCTCGGTTTTAGATATGGATTTGTCAAGACGGGAGGAACATGCATACAGCCAAAGATGATTGCGACGACGAATAGAGACCCGGCTAGATTACCCCAGAAGGTCACGAACCAGTGAAGCAGCGTCTTCGACCAGGGGAGCTGGCGCTGCAGCGCCGCAACGGTAGTAAACTACAAAACCCATATAATTAGTTCCATGCCAGAAGACTCGTTGAATAAACCTACCATAAAAGAACCGGTACATAGATCCGCCCCCGTCAAGACGATCATACACAAGCCGTACGGGAAGACCAAGGCGGATATCGTACGAATCAAACCGGGGGCATTTTCTTGAAACCAGACGGTTGTGTTTGTGCTTAGGGCCGTTCCACATGCAAAGGCAAGTAGACAGCCAGCGGAAAAGGCACTGAAGAATACCTTGTCAAGCCGCATGTTTCCCTTGCCTACTCCGGCGCGGGCCACCAGTTCGGTAACATTGGCAGGGGAGTAGGCGTCTATACTAAAGGTAGACATGGCGGAGATATATGCAGTGCAGGTCTATCAAAGGAGTTGAATTGATTCTTCACTTTAGCATTATACACGCAGAAAGAAGGCTAAGAGTTATATCTTCCAGATTGACTTACAGCCCCTGTCTCTTATCGTATGATTGACACCATATTAACCTGGGTCAATAACTGAGCTATGTGATGACAATGACCAAAATCACCTCTCAACCACATTTTCCATATTGACTGGGTGATCTCCAGATGATAAGGAGGCATATGTATTACTGGATTTGGCAATGAGCTGCCAGGATAGGGTTTATGGCCACCGCACCAATCATGATATAACATCTTATCTGCCAAGAAGAGATAAAGGTGTATACAACTATCTTGTTTCTCCGCGGTCACTCTGCTTGGTCACTATCATGGAGAGTATCTGATGATACTGATAGTGATAGCACATGAAGGTACGGAGTAGTATGACTTGATAAGCATCTGCTGAATAATGAGTCAACTTTAACTTAACACCACCCAGATCTGCATTTGGTCAGATTTAAGCTATTGACTGTATTTCCTCGAGCAATCGGCTGGATGATGGCTGGAGACTCAAAAGCTTGTCTGAGACAAGCCTTGATCATGGACATGACCATCTATACTGATAACAGTTTGCATTGATTTGACTGGCATCGTATATAATGGCACTCACAACATCCAGTATCTTGATTGAGCATGAAACTGCTGAGGAGGCATGGAGATACTCAATTAGTTATTTCCATCTAGTTCTAGACAACGCTTCATGATCATTACCCTTGTCAATGGCGAGCATGCAGATCTCATGAAAATCCTCCATTGTCATGGATGTCGCTGCATCTTTCTTGAAATTGAGTTTAATGGTGTAGCACCAGCTTTCCAGCTCCCTAGAAAGCTGGTTTATAAGTAGTACAGTGGCACAAAAGGGGGTAATGGTCGTCCCCATTCTTTCACAAGCTTCCACTCGAGCCCTAAATGCAATGACATATTGGGCGATGGTTGGAAATTCCCCCCTTTCCATGCGGAGAGTCATCATGTAGTTAGACCTGGCTGCTAAAGGTCCATCTCCCAAAACAACCTTTCTTATGGCCTCCCACATCCCATCTGCGTACGTGGTTGGATCGGTCGAGACACGTAGCATGCTGATATAATCCCATCCAAGCTGGTGTATCAGCCAGCTTTTGACCATCTTTGATGTTTGTGCCCACAAAGAGTATTTAGGGTCGCTCGAAGGAGGGTGTGGGATAGATTCATTAATCAAATCTTCCAGTTCATGCAGTCTCAATGCTGACTTGATGTGGTAGGCCCAAATCTCATAATTTTCTCTTGTTTGAAGCTTTTCAGGGATGCTGACGATGTGAGGTGGGATATTCACCCTCTCTAGCATCGTTGCCTGGTTCCGGATATCTGCCATTTCGGCAAAATGGATGTTGTTTAATCCATTTCCATTCACTTTCTCGTCAGGATCTGCTTTGCATATGGTCTCATTCATATGTGGATCTTCCTTGCCCATGTTGAGGTATCGTAAAAATTGCTAGAAATCAATAGAACAAAGGGAGAGATAGCCTCTCGTTGCAATTCAATATAACTAAAACCTCGTACAATTGCTGAGGTAACAAGGAAATACTTGTAACAAAAAGAGTGTGATGGAGAGAGGGAAGGAGACGAAGAAAAAAAGGGGAAGGCAGCCCTAACAAATAGCCCTATAAACAGCCCTACCGGAGAAATGTTGCGCCGGGCTGACTGACTAATGACCACCTACAAGATGACATACTTCAACCTTTACGGAGTACTGAGAATTGATATCAATCTATGAACGGAATGTCTGAGATGTTCATGGCCAAGGGTGTTTACCTATCAAGCGAAGAGACTGTTCTGCTAAGGCATAGCCCTTGTCAAATATGCCAAGTCCGTTTTCCATTACGAAGTACTACACAGCAAGACACCAACTGACAGATACTAGATTGCTGGGCAACAATGCCTCATTTTGAATCTGCAAAGTGACATTATAAAATACCCCGTGGCATAACTGAATGCCAAGTCATTGCGAAGCGTACGGAGTAGAATGGCCTAAGAGGCTATGAATCAAAAAGAATTCTAAATGGGCCAATCAGATCACTAGATTTTAAAGAATCAAAAAGTCTTTTAGTCTGAGTATCTGACTCCTTGATATGCCTACTATTTAATATGCCTACTCAATATCCCTACTATTTGATATCCCTTGTCAAACTGGGGGGCAGGAGCCCCCCAGACCCCCAGCCTGGAGTATGTTGTAGTTAGATGAGAAAAAAGGGAAGCTAGGTGGAAGAATGTTGATCCAGGGGGGCTGCCCCCCAGACCCCCTGCCTTGGCATCACATGACGAAAAGTCACGTTACGCGTCTTCAAATTGACCAATCGGAACAGAGCTTAAAGACCAATCAGATCGCAGATTGAATTTCATGTTTTGCTCGTAATAATATGCCCCGCTTCGCTCCGTAAATTATCTTAGACCTATTGATTCACCGAGTTAACCTGAATCTCAACTTCCACGGCACCGACCTCTGCTACCTTCCTAGGAACCATACACTCAGTCCTAACCAACTATTTTATGCACCGACAAGTATGGACTGGCTTATAAGCTTGATCGCCGGCAAAAGCACTGAGGAGAGACGTCAACGCAAAAAGCAAGACCATGAGCGTCAACAACGGAGTAAAAGATCCCGAGAACAGGAACGGGTGTTACGACATCAACAAGGCACCAGCACATGGCGAACCCCGTTCTTCTGGGGATCCCCGGGTCAGACATTTCAAGATGGAGATGGAAGAGCCACTCCACCGAGAGACAATATCTATTTTCCGAAATGAGCTATATGCTTTTCTGGATTATAGTGAGTATCGGATACCTCCGTGGCTGATATGGAAGCGCCGACTGGCAAGCCTGTGTCCTTGAAACATGGCAGGCTGTGAGCGTCAAATCTGAGTTCTGCCTGTCCTCGCGTGAGGTCATGTCCTCTGAGGATCTGAAGGAGGAGAGGCCATCCGACTCACGGCAGTCTGTACTAATATTTGGAAAAGTCTATATACTTCTATCCGGGTCATATCAACGAGCTGGCTGAGGAGGATATCAAGAATAACTGGAGAATGCAACGCCAACTATTGCATGCTAATCTTCCACATCGGAGAACTGCCACAAATCCTCAAATGAAGGATATACATTGCTGGGCATTTACAAGATATCAGGTGATACCGCTATAGCAGATATCACTACTCCGTATAGATATCCATCTCATTTGTTAATGTTGCAGGATGCCAGTCTAGACCCCTTGCTTTCCTTTTTATGGAGTATAAGCGGATGGCTTGAGCCACCCATAAGACACAGAGAAACTAATGTTGACTTGTCTTTATTCTCTTCGACTGCCAACATGTTGATATTCTTCTTTAAAGGGGAGAAAGTATCTCATCTTGAAGAATCAATCGATTGATCCTGGATTCCGACCTCGGCTGATCGGGAAATTACATGCATGATGTTTTGTTTCATGTCAGGTTGACATCTCCCCACTCAGATGCAAGGGATACTGCTGGATAGACTCGACTCGCAAGGGACAGTCGGTGTCGATAATGAGATACACCTTGAATTCTATTGTTATAGCTCAATGGAAGGCTAGATCAACTCCCTCCAGTCGACTACTATAAAGACCAAAAATATCCGTCCGTCCCGTCTCATGTCAGAAACGATGGGCTTCTTTACTACCGCGTTGAACCCTCACCATTGGACCGAATCGCGGCATAGCCTGCCCAGAAACCTCTTGGGAATATGCATAGCCAGTTCCAACACTTGCGGCTGGCCATCTACGCCCCGATTGGGTCTTATAGATGCTGCATGCAGAAGCGTACCTAAGGGCTATGGCTGAATGCACGCCCAGTCGAGAATAAATAGAGACTAGAGAGGCTGGGAACATAAATAGAGCTGCTCATACAACATCAGTCCATATGGAGTAGACAAAAAGTAGCAGATCAGATCCGTCATGGTTGTCTACACTCTCCTCCTCCTGTTCCTGACGTTGGTCAACGCGTATTCCAACCCCGGGCCCTGCTCTGGCGACTGCTGGACTCATGATCCGGGTCTATACCAGCGCAAGTCTGACGGGAAATACTTCCGTTTCGCAACCGGCGGAGGCATTCACATCGCCTCAGCAGACCATCTCGAAGGACCCTGGAAAAACGACGGCTATGTCCTACCGGATGGCTCCTCGATCAACCTAGACGGCAAGAAAAACCTTTGGGTAGGTTACCGTCCATTTTCTCACCATAGACTAAAACAAACACAGGCCCCTGATCTCCACTACCGAGACGGGACACACTACCTCTACTACTCCGTCTCCTCACTCGGATCCCAAAACTCCGCCATCGGCGTCACCACCTCCAAGACCCTAGAAGCCGGCAGCTGGACGGACCACGGGTCGACGGGGGTCTCCTCCACGCCCGCGAGCCCTTACAACACCATCGACGGCAACTGGATCGCCGTCGGCGACTCCCAGTACCTCACCTTCGGCTCCTACTGGCACAATCTGTACCAGGTGGAGCTAGCCGACGGGCTGAGAGTCAAGGACGGGGCCACGGCGCACCAGATCGCGTATAACGAGAGTGGGGTCCACGCCCAGGAGGCGGCGTTCATGTTCGAGCGGAATGGGTACTTCTACCTGACGTTCTCGGGCGGGGCTGCGCTTGGGTATAATGATACCTGGCCCGCGCCGGGAGATGAGTACCATATCAACGTGTGCCGATCGACGTCGGCGACGGGGGGATTTGTACGTTGAGCTTGGTGGTTTGGTATATGGCGCTGACGATGACAGGTGGATAAGAACGGGGTCTCGTGTCTGAAGAGTGGGGGGACCATGTTGCTCGCTAGCCATGGGTATGTGTATGGGCCTGGAGGACAGTAAGTATTTTCTTCATCAACTCCGAGAATGTCGCTGATGTCCGCAGGGGCATCCTCGATGATAAAAGCAAAGGGCTGGTCTTGTACTATCACTATGCCGACACGCGCGTGGGCAAGGCCATCGAGCAGTACAAATTTGGATGGAATTTGTTAAAGTGGAATAATGACTGGCCTAGTGTTTAGCTCGATGATGATCTGCTTGATATACTCGTTTATAGTAAATATAACAGCATAGCTGCCATCAGATCAATGAAGGACCGATTTACTGCACTTTGCTTTCACCAGGCTACCAGCATCGTGGGATCATCTTGTCATAAAATATGCCGCGACTCGATATAAAAGACGAACTCGCTCATTGAGTCGCTTGTATCGGCAGAATATAATGTTAGTTATATAAAAGACGAGGCATCGGCCCTATCTTTCGAATGATCTGAAGACAGCCACTACTCCTGCGCCTTCTCCCGCTCAATCTGTCCCTTTAACAACTGCACCAACACATCCGGCGCATCGAACCGATCCATAAACACCTCCACCATCCGCAATCCCTTCCCATTGACCAACCGATCATCCGCCAACACGCGGTCGAAATCAGCCCAGGTGCGAATCTCCCACGTCCTCGCCGCATACTCGCCCTCGGTATCGGCGCCGAACAGCTCCGGCGCCTTGAGATACCGCCAGCGCGCGACGTCGTTGTACGCCTGGTTGCGGCCGTGGATGCACCGCTCGATGGTGTACCCGTCGTTGTTGATGAGGAAAACGATGACGTTGAGTTTCTGGTGGATGATGGTGCTCAGCTCCTGGACGGTCATCTGGAAGCTGCCGTCGCCGATGAAGAGGATCGTGCGCGCGGTCAGGAGGTCGTGGTACTCGCACCGGGCGATAAGGTCCCACTGTGCGTGGCTTGCGCCTAGTGTGGCGGGGAGCATGTATCCGATGGACAGCCAGGTGACTGGCTTGAAGAGGCGGGTTTGCGGCGGGAAAAGGAAGTCATTGGCGCCGTATCCGGGGGTGCCTGTTTCACCGAGGATGATGTCGCCGGGGCGGAAGAAGGGGGAAAGTCGGCGCCAGAACCCGGCGGCCTGGGTGACGGGGTCGGTGGGGGGGACGGCAGGGAGGGTTGTGGTTGAAGGGTGGATTAGGTTGTGTTTGTGGGTGGGGATCTTGGATGCATCGAGTCGGTGGGCGAGTTGTTGAATGAAGTATTTGACTGGTAGATCACGGAAGATGCCCTTGTTAACCTGGACAGATGTAGGGTTGAGCAGGATACTGGTCTCGTCGCTCGGTCGGACCAGGAAGATGTAGGTGTTGGTGTTGCTAAAGTGTGGTCCGAACGAGAGGACGAGGTCACACGAGTCCACGAATTCCTTGTAGGCCGGGGTATACACGCCATAGACATTAGGGAGAGTTTCATCCACCAGGCCCTTGCCGAAGCCCGTCGTGAACGTAGGCCAGCCGGTCAGCTTGACGAACTGGTCCACTTCCGCGAGGGTCCCAAAGGCTCTGGTCTCCCCATCGACAAGGATCATAGGCTTCTTTGCGCCGTAGATCCGTTTCAAAACACACGCCAAAGCCTCCTCCTCCACCTGGGGTTGACGCACCGGCCGCGGGATCTCAATCCGCGACGCCAGGCCTACCGTCGGAACACGTACCGCCACCATATCCACAGGGATCGTAATGCGAACCGGCCGACTATGTAAGAGACACTGCAGCAGGATGCGGTCAATCTCCGCAGGGGCAGTGCGGTGGTCACTCAGGCTGACTTGCGCCACGGTCACATGTTCCTGTATCCGGTCGAACCGTTCATATTCACCGTCGTTGAAGGTATGATGGATCAGAGCGCGGGACTCCTGCGAGGCACGCATCGGTGTGCCGACTATGTGAACTACCGGCGCTCGTTCCGCATAGGCGCCTGCAATGGCATTGACGGCGGACAACTCGCCGACGCCGAATGTGGTGACCAGTGCACCGATACCTGCATCGTCAGTCAGCGTTCGGGGGGAGCAAGGGTTAGCGAAGTACCTTTGATTCGCGAATAGCCATCTGCAGCGTACCCTGCATTCAACTCATTGCAGTTCCCAACCCATTTGAGCCCCGACGGTACGACATGGTCCAGGAGGGTTAGATTGTAGTCACCTGGTACACCAAAGAGGGAATCGACACCCAATTGGCGCAAGCGGGTGAAGAGATACCGGGCCAGGGGGAGAGTGTCACTGTCCATGGTAATAGGATATCGTCAGACACAGTACCAGAACAACACCAGTTGACAACTTCCGAGATATATGACAGAAAGAAGAATGAACAATGAGTGAATTCACCTCCAAATAATGCGGGGGAGTGATATGCGCTAGTCTGGTTTGGGGAAGCCTCGGCGGGTCAGGATCTCAGATACCCAACGCTGATTGGCTGCTGATTACCGAGATCCGATAAGAGCCCCACTTAACGATAGGAAATCAGGCCAACAATGGATGCCTCAGGATAACATCCGATGCTAAGCGTCTGATATTGGAGTCTTTGGACTTTGGAGACATTTGGAGTACGGATACGGGGTCTACGAACTATGGAGTGGATAGTCTAACCTGAACAGAGTTGGCTGCTATGATGCCGAAATCCATTTCCGGGGTTTCTTAGCCTCTTGGATATAAGTTTGCCTACAAGTACGGGGCATTATCCAAGTATCATATGACCGTACTGCCTGGGGACTTTCACTTTTCTTACAGAAAACCAACATACTTCGCCAGTGCATCCAGAGGCCCTGAATAGGGCTTCCAGGTAGCGAGGAGAATGCAGATATCAACAATCGAAGACAATACTCGGAGTGCAGATTGAAATGACGCCTGAGACCGTTACTGTTGGCAAGCGGAAATGGGCATCCAACTTCAAGACTCTCGGATCTAGTCCAGGGGATTGAAGATTCGGCTGTCTTCTACTGCTCTTCAGTTCTTTCTCCTTGAGTTGGCATGGAATGTACCCTGTTCAACAACTCGACTGGAAACTGAACCAAGAACGACGAAACCTGCTGTCCGCAATAGCTGCAGACTAGGTCAGAGGGACATGTTTGAACTCAGGTTTGTCATTGATCTGTCAGTTGGATTTAACAAGAAAACATTATTTCATTAGCGTGGGGTGATATTGTGTTTCGCAGATATGCGACCAAAAGGATTCTCGAATCATAGAGAAGCCCAAGGGCAAAGGCTATTACTTCACATTCATATGTTTCGCCCGCTGAGCCTGCCACTCCTTCTCTGCTGCGACTCGACGTGCAGCCACCAGATCCCATCGCGTGCCGAACAGAGTATCACAAATCCCGGGACTGCCGAACCCATCCGAGAAGGAAACATTCGCACGGGAATGATGCTCGCCATGAGCACGGTTATCCACCAACCCCGCAAGGAGGGAGAAGATCCCCGCCGTCCAGTTGAAAGACTGATCCTTCCCAGCCACAGGGACGGCGGAAGGCGAAAAGAGCGGCGCAAAGTCGAACCCGGAGTGCTCGTACACACCCCCTACGGCGCCCGAACCGGCGACAAGAGAATGAAACAAGACATCCGCACCGCCTCCCCCCAGCAGCGCCAGCGGAACGAGATACGGCAGCACAATCTCGAGGAGGAAGTCCGGGGCGGACATGTAACACGCGCTGATCCCACGGCTGGCCCCGGTAGAATGGTGCAGCGAGTGTTGCAGGACGCGCATGAGTCGCAGGTCGGGGTTGTGCAGCAGACACCGGTGGGTGAGGTACTGCACGACGTCGTGACCGACGGCCATGGCTGGGAGCGAGAGCAGGAAATGCAGCGGATGGAGACGCGTGGGCCCCACGAAGCAATAGCCCGCTGCTTGTGCGAGCATCATGCTCGGCAGTAGGACGAAGCACTGGTTGAAGAGGACGCGCGGGAGCATCTGGAAGTACGATTTACGGTCGATGTCACGGACTTTCAGACGAGACAGGGAGTTGGTGCGATCGCACCATTCGAACGCGAGACCGGCGACATGGAAGAAAAGTTGCTGAACAGCCCATGTGTATACCGACAAGGGCAACCAGGCCGGGAGGACCAGCGACATGGCGATGCGGGATGAGTTGTTTGCGGAATGCGGACTTGAGGGAATGGAAGGTCCCGCTTTTTATTCGGACTGAAAGGGCTGAATGACAGATTCCGGCGCTTCCGTTCCGGTTCTGGCTCGGGATCATCCAGGGTGGTGTTATTCTGGTGGCATTATGCATGCAACCAGCCGGGGGTTGGATTTGAATGACGAGATAAGTTAGTCACAATGCGCTCGAATGGGCGCAGTGTCACCGGGTAAGAAATCTGCGGTGAGATAAGAGAGAGACATGTTGATGATTAAATAGTTGAATCCTCCCTCCTGTTGTCTCTTGTCTGTTGTCTCTCATTCTTCTTGACTCCGGGTACGCCGGATGTGATATCTCCTCCTCTATAGTCTGTAGATGCAGATGAAGTCATGTTTATTCTCTATCCTACGCTGACGTCAGCCATCCCAGTGGCATGATTTGATTCTGCATGGAACTTGGGAGATTTATAAAGAAGATCTTACATACGGAGTATGATATCAGTCTTTGTTCCATGTATCGATGCCATCGACGGACTTCGGAGTACTGGAGATCCGACATACCTTGATATATCATCTCTATTCCTCGTCTATCGAGCTGACACCATATACTCCGTACCTTTGTTCTATCCGAGTCAGTGTATTAGGCAACCAACTTACAGAGTACTAGTACTACTACGGAGTACTTGGGACTTTGGCATTAATAATATAATCAGAATCTTCACAGGAGAAGGATTCCATCAGACATTCTATTGGATTTCCTCTGAGACTGATCAACATGATCTATCACTGGCCAATTATATATCCCATTGCCATGCAAGTTAATCACATTTTACTGCCTAAGATTGAACATAGTCCAATCAGTTGGGATATATCATCATCAGTCACAGTGATCACATTCTTTGTTAGAACAAGGGCCAAGACAATAAGACATCTACTTCAACTTCTCACCTCTGAAGTATTCATCCAAGTAGGTCTGGCTGCAGAGCCCTAGAAAAAGACCCAGGAAGCCCTCCCAGTCAGCATAGTCGTATCCAACCAGAACTGAATCGGATGTCGATTTAAGGACGGAGTGCAGTAGAAAGCGATAAATATATGTACCCGTACGGAGTATTATTCCAGCGATTTAAACAAATATATGGTAGTAGAGCAAATGCTTACCAGGCTATGGAGTATACTACGGAATAAAAAGGTGGTTGTATAAATGATCAATGCGTTGATATGAACCCACCAGTTCGACACAAGATTCATCAGTCTTACTCTTAAACTGTTCTTACCATAAACCAAATGAAAGGTCATCTAGATGGGGACATCCGTATACTCGGCATGTGAGGAACTGCGGAGTGACTTTCCCGTCCTTCAATTCCGAGCAGATCATGCCTCGGGAACACTCACCAAGACGACCGAGGCCAATCATACTGGGGAATTGATCTCCGCGCTGGCATTAGCGGGGGGGGAATTGTGGAGTAGAATTGGAGGAAATCTGTATCTTACTCTTCCTCTTTGGGTATGAAGCATCTCAGCTCGGTTGAATTGGTCTGGGTGTATACCGAGTATGAAGTATGACCGCCAGTGTTAAATAACAACTTCCTTGTAGAGTAGATAGTTGAATTTATACATCCGTCGCAGAATCAACATGGTCACCTACTCTCCATACCCCGACGTGGTCATCCCCCAGATCGACCTCTGGAGCTTTCTCTTCCAGCGCGATAATCGCCCTTTCCCCGACTCCAAGACCGTCCTCGTGGACGGCGCCACAAACCGTTCATATCCATGTTCAGATGTCCGGAAATTGGGCCTCAAGTTCGGTCGGAATCTCCAGAGCAGATGGAACTGGCAGAAGGGGGATGTGCTGACCATCATCTCGCCTAATGCGGTCGATCTCCCTCCGATCATCTGGGGCGCTCTCTCTATCGGGGCGACTGTGAGCCCTCTGAACCCTAACTTCCCGGCCAATGACCTGGTCCATTACCTGAAGGACTCTGGTTCGAGGGCCGTTGTGACGCAGAGAGCTCAGTATGCTGTTGTGCTCGAGGCGGCGCAGAAGGCAGGGTTAACCCCGGAAAGAATCATTGTTGTTGATGATCCAAACCAAGACATGTGGCAACCAGACCCGTCTCTTATCCCGGATGATGAATACAACCGTCCTCATACACCACCGATCACCAATCCGGAGAAGGAGGTGGCCTTTCTGGTATATTCATCCGGCACGACGGGTCTCCCCAAAGGCGTGATGCTGTCGCACTACAACATCGTCGCCAACCTCATCCAGGCAGAAGCCGTGGACAACGGCGTCCTGACACACCAGGACACAGCCCTCGCATTCCTCCCCTTCTTCCACATCATGGGGCTCACCTTCCTCCTCAACTACAGTTTCTACATCGGCATGACGACAGTGATTCTCCCGCGCTACGACCTGGAAGACGTCTGCCGCGCTATCCAGACACACAGAGTGACATACGGGTACGTGGTGCCGCCGGTGATCCTCCAACTGGTGCAGCACCCGATCGCGGAGAAATACAACCTCAGCACGATCCGCATGCTCAAGTCCGCCGCGGCGCCTTTATCCGTGGAACTCATCAATGCCCTGCGGAGGAAATTCTCCATCGACGTCCGACAGGGCTACGGGATGAGCGAGTGCTCGCCCTGCACGCACCTGCAGACCTGGCGCGAGGGCCGCGAGTTCCCCGGCGCAGTGGGCAAACTGCTCCCCAACATGCGAGCCAAGTATGTCCCCATCGAAGGCGAGGCGGTCACATCCGACAAGGAGGGCGAGTTGTGGGTGCAAGGGCCGAATGTGTTCCTGGGTTATCTGAACAATGACCAGGCGACGCGGGAGTCCTTCGAGGACGGGTGGTACAAGACCGGTGATGTGGGCTACGAGGATGCCCATGGACACTTCATCATCACCGATCGCGTCAAGGAGCTGATCAAGTACAACGGGTACCAGATCCCGCCGGCGGAATTGGAGGGGATGTTGCTGGGTCACCCGGCCATTGCGGACGTGGCTGTTGTCGGGGTACCGAGTGGACAGGCCGGGTCGGAGTTGCCGAGGGCCTATGTGACTCCTAAATCCAGGGAATTAGCGACGGAGAAGACAGCGCAGGAGATCATGGATTATGTGAAGGATAATGTGGTGTATTACAAGCAGTTGCGAGGGGGGGTTCATTTTGTGGATGTGATTCCCAGGAATCCATCCGGGAAGATCCTGAGGAGGGAGTTGAAAAAGACGTTTGTCAGTAAGTTGTAATCAATTCTATATCTTTAGATTGTATAGAATATAGATTATCTTGGGGTTTCAATGTTTCCTCTGTTAAAGATGTGCCTCCACCGGGTATCACAGAGGTGCCTGTAAGCAAGGCCTGGATATCTTAACAGGCCCATTGTTGTCCTGAGAAGCCTAATTGATAATAATTTAGACAAGATCTAATCACTCCTCACTTTCACTATTCACTCATCACTCAGTAGGCAGTGAGTCGCTGAATAGTGAAAGTGAGGAGTGAATAGATCTGCCATTCCCTCAATACCTATTATCTCAACTACAATAGCACTCGCATACCCATGACAATGAAGAGCATAGTGAATGCAAAATGACACTGACTCATCCCATCTCATCTCAAGGGTATATAAAGAGCATCAACGGACAGGAGAATTAATTCCCCGTTACATGGCTGCTGGTTGCATTGACTTGAAAAAAAGTATGTCCTCGAGGAAAAATACCGTGTTAGACACTGGATTCTGATCTAGGGATTCTGCAGATGTGCAAGATACATGTTACCACCACCCATTTTACCAGATGCCCTCCATCCTGCACGAGAGTGCTGCGCACGCTGGTGACCCTTGGATGTCCTGCCCATGAAGCAACCGGAAAGACCTGCAAAAATCCAAGGGAAGTGCACCTTGGGCAGACAGTCACCCGACAGGATTGTCCATACCACAAAGACGAAGGATTTGCAGAATATGATAATCGTTGAGAGAGGGGGTTTACCAAGTGTTCCATTTCCTCAGCAAGTGGCTGGACCATGAGGGATGGACGGAATGTGCTATGGTGAATGCTCTTCTTCGATTTCCATGAGGCGGCCATGCACAGCATGAGCTGAGTCTATTTGTCGTTGCCAACATTCCATGATAATAGTTCCACAAGCGACAGAGGACAAATCGGGAAATTGTTGAGCTTCATAGAGCTTCTCAACCTCATCACTAGATAATTCCTCGTAGGGATAAGAGCCCGTCATGATAAAGTAGATCAACGACCCTAGACTGAATAGATCATCACCGAATACAGGAGGGACGTTCCAATCATAGCCCGGGTGTCGAAATTTCGTTGCTGGAGTAGCTGAGGGTTCCGACCCGCGCAGAGAAGCACCGCCAAAGTCAGCAATCTTCAGATCAAGATGGGAGTCAAGAAGAAAGTTCCTTGGTGCGAGATCGCAGTGTATGACTTCAAGCCCATGAAGAACCGCCAGCGCCTCCGCAGCCTGCCTACTCCATTGGAGTCGAAGTTGAGGGGTTATGTTTTGACGATTTTCCTGGAAGTATGTCTTGAGATCTCCGTTCTCTAGATATTCCATCGTAAGGCAGCATGTCTCTTCATCCCAGTGGATGAACCTGGGCACGCGCGGATGTTCCCCAATCATTGCATAAATTTGAGCTTCTAGACGCATGTTTTGAAGACGACACTGCTCTTCAGTCCGACTGTATGGGGTTGGAATAGGTGTTTTCATGACAGCGCCAGACGGCAATCGTTCGAGGACAGCTGTGCCCCCCCAGGCCAAAATCTCTCCCTTGGCGACATATATGATTGCTCCATTGGCCTGTTGTCGAGTCCTACTGGAATCACGGGAAACGCATATATAAGTGATGTCATGGGGATAAGTACTGAGCGGTTGGCTATTCTGTGGGAAAGGAAACGAACGGTGAGATACGAGTTGAGACGAGTTGAGTCGGACTTACATTTCCTGGACTTGCTTCAACAGCCTTGCCTGAGTGCTCGATATCCTCCTTGCCATCAAAATAGAGCAATGTACGTAGGTTGTTCAAAGTTGAGAAAAAGAGCCGGTAAATGGCAGACCAAATAGGGAAAAGGAAAGACCACATCCTTGTCATACCAACTTAGATGTACACCGTAAACTGTAACAGAGCAGTAAGGCAATAAGGCTAAGATGGAAAGTTTCTTTTTATTTGGCTTGAACCAAAACAACAAGGAAAGGGAGTTTGTTTGTTGTTTCTACGGAGTAATTTCTATAGTATTTAGTATCTTGGTGCTCAGAGAGACTAGACTAAAACAGGAAAGGGAAGCAAGCTAAGCGAGCATACTGGATAAACAACTATACAACTATACAACTATACAACTAGGTACTGGATGATACTGTTAACAATTGATCACAGCTTTTGAAAACAGTACGTTGAGCACCACGGTCATCTATATTTCTCTGGCCTCAGTTGAAGCATCAAGTTTAAGCGGACTGCATACCTGGTGCGGAAATACAACAGGGAGGCGCTAAGGGACCATCCCGATGAGAACTACCTGGAAGAGCTCAATTTATCGTCATGGGCGCTTACAAGAAGCAAATCGAGGAGATCGACGGCCTCAAAACGGAAAATGGGAGGGTCAAAGACCAACTTGCAAAGTTCAAGATAGCCTGTGTGGAACATGAGAACAAGCAGGATCCAATCATCCACATCATTCAGGAGAAATTGGGCACGCTGAGTGGAGGAGATGGGAAAATTGCGGAAACGAGAGCAGATATCAAGAAGAAGGAGGTTCTGGAGCAGGAAATTAAAGAATATGATAGAGGTATGTTGACACAGTTCTTTACTTTCACGACGGTCTTTCTCATGCTATTTCTCTAAACGTCGTAATCGCTGCGACTACTCCTGCGTATGTCTGGATGTGAGTACTCATCTACCCCCCCTCTAAGATCAACGAGTTAACGCCTTACAGTACTATAGTGGGCTGCGTGGCAGCGATTACCGTCGCTGCGCTCTACGGCGACAAAGCCCGCAGACTCGAAAAGGCCATTAAAGAGCTGAGAGAGGCAATTGAGAAAGAAGAGGCCGACCTGAAGGCGATGGTGGTCCTCGAGGCGAAACCTCCACACCTGCCGCAACCATACTGAGGGTTAACTAATCTACCAGAATAACCTCTCGGGGATCCGGGAGGAAATCGACGGGGCAATCGCAGACTTAGCAAGACATGAAGGCGTCTGGGAGTCAATCAAAGGTCGCCTGCAGGGCCTCAAAGGTTGGGTCGCAGAGCTGGAGAATGATATCGAGCCCACACTGCTCGAGGAGGTGGATCTGGAGAATATCGTCGAGCATTGGAACCAGTTGGCCAAATCTGGTATGTCTCCAAGTTTTCTTTCCCACGCTGGTTTTTCCAGTTGCTAACTGTCTGTCAGCGGATGATTACCGTCTGCATGCCTTTGAGTACCAGGCGCCCCAACCAATGGCGATTGAAGATTATCTCCTGAAATTGCGCGAGAAGTTCTAATTATCATGAGTAGTTTTTATGGCTCTGGCTTCTTCCTCCCATACTTAGCATTCTCATTGCATGGTTACTTCCAGTCTGACCAAGAGAGCATCCCAAGTTTCTAAAACTGCTGACAGGAAGCATATACAAAAGGCCAATAAAGCACCCCAGCTTCCCATGACAGATTGTAATGACAGTTTGCCGCTGCCAACATGATTAGAAATAAAAAGACAAGACCAGAAATCATCAATCAGGAAGCCAGAATAGTATCCCCAATCGGCTCGCCCATATACCACTGCACAAATGTTTTGAAAGGTGCGCGGTTCCTGAAATCATACAGCTTGGTTGTACGTAAGATTAGCTCCTGATCCTGGAAGTAGGCTTCAATCACCCGGCCTTGTAGCCCCATGAGAGAGAAAATCATGATCTGTAACAGATATTAGTGTTAGACAGAGAAAAGTCTGGCTAGTAACAAGAATGACGGGAAGTTATGTACCGGGGAGACCATTTGACGGATCAACCGCCGTCTGCAGAACTGCGTAAGCATGATTCGGAGGATCGGAAGCAGCTCGCCATAGAGGATTGTAGAGTCAGTGGCGATCATGTTGTTGTACATGACAGCCTTGACATGTGGATAGGTAGGGTCATTTAGATCTGTCATATGGTAGCACCCAAACTCGGGCTGCTCATACTTGTATATGCCCTCGAATGGGTAGTCTCCAACACTGGAAGCATGTTAGGTAAAGAACACCCTTAAATTATGGATTACTTACCATTTTGAGGTCCAAGGGACCCTGTCCCCTTTGGCGCGATAATGGCAGTGGGACATGTAACATGAAAGGTGCATATTCACTATATATGCACGATCAACAGGACGAGTGAAACAACGGTCTGTCTCATCATCTATGTATTCATAATCAGCCCCAAGAGCCTTGTCGCCATCAGGATCCGGAAGTAAGTGGCCGGGGTAGGGGGCGAAGTAGGACGGTTTATGGTGGGATGTTTCGTCTAATATCAGGGGATCAATGCGGATATTGAAAGTGCTGAGTTGATGCTGGTCAAACTCATTGATTCCAAGGTCCCTAATGCTGAGTATCATCTCCTTCAAGGCCTTCCGAATCTCACGGCGGACAGGAGATTCTTTAATCTCTGACATGGCGGAAGTTGACACGACACGGGGGTTGATGATGAACTTGATCTGCTTGATTGGAAAGCAGGTTGACAGAAGTCAATTAAATTCATGAAGTAAGAAGAAGCGAGGAGAGTTGAAGAAGAAGAAGAAGAATAAGAAGGACGTGAGTTGTGAAAGGAGTGGGAGTTACGGGATTGTCTCTTTTCGGGATATCAACAAACCAAAATAGGCTTGGCGTCGAGTTGCCCGGCAACGACCAATCAGAGGTAAGCGCCAGCGAATAGATGCCCAATCTATGTTGATTGCCATGATGGAACTCTACAATAAGAAGTAACAACCAACCTACCTTGTTTCTCTATTTCAACTAAGATTCTCATATTCAAGACGGTATACTGATTGATCATTCTTCTTTAACACCCCCACTGACTGTACCCGTGGAAATCGCCATGTCTGAAATGCCTAAAGACAAGCCGCTGCCCGGATATGTGGAGGGCTGGGAGGACGCCGTCGCTAAGGCAGGCCTTACAGGTCAGAACATACATGGCGCTGAGCTCGCCTCTGCCTCAAAGATGGAGTATGAACAATTCCTGCTCCTTCGAGTTCTATGGGTGCCCCGTCGTTCTGAATCCCTGCCTGAAATGCTGCCTGGCATCGACACGTGGATCTCAGTGGCAGAGACTATGCTCGAAAAATACAAGTCATGGAAGTCATATTGCCAAGGATTCACCCTCCCGGATATTGAGGAGGGAAGTTTTGCGATCGCCCGGCATTATCAACTGGAGGTTACAAATACCGCAGATAAAGCAGATCTTCAGACTCTTGAGACCCCTATCGCCCATAGAACACGCGCTCGTATGAAGGAACTTGGGAGAAAACTTGTTGATTGGCACTTGGAGACGCCTTCGAAGATCACCAATAGTAACTTTGAGACCCTGAAAATTGATAATATTGATATCGACGATCCTTTTGTTACTCCAGAAACCCTGAGTCCATTCCAGGAGATAACACCTGCTCCCAGAGAACTGGAGAACATCCTGTACCCTCCGACGAGGGATGAGCAGATTGTGAATTGCGCCTTGGTCATTTTTCTGAATGCTCTGACCATTCACTTCAGACTCGCCAGCAAGTGGTCCTTGCACAGAAAGGCATTCAAGGCTGAATTTGGGGACGCGAGCTTCGAGGCGAGGACCGATGGATATCTGGATTGCCGAGGCAGCACGCAGGTTATTATCGAGGTGAAGCCGGTGACGCGGTCAAAGAGAATGGCTCTGATCCAAATGCAAGAGAGTGCCCAAATGGTGGCCTGGATTAAATGCGAGAGGGATAAGCCAAAGGGGGTGAAGAAGGTTTATATCCCTTGAACCATTCTCCATCCCGGAGTCACTCCTAACACTGATTAAAGCATAGGCGCATTCATGTCTCTCAAGATCGGCATGAGATATACGTGACGGTTGCTGAGTATGATGACGACTACGTCAAATATTTGGAAGATGAGAATCATCACAGCGAACCCTCATCCTTTATGACTATGCATCAGTTTGGCCCCTGGAACACCCTGGATCTGGTCCACATGAAATATCTAGGACCCATCCTTCTGGCAATAACGCTTCGTGCAGAAGCAGAAGAAAAAGAGTATAAGGCCTGAACAGATGACAGTTGTCACACATGCAGTTGGTTCTTCTGTCAGTAACTCAGCAATTGGGCAAGGGTAGACACTTGTAAGTAGTAAACAGTCAAGATCACTATTGTTTACAAGCACCACAGAATAGTATGGATATGATGAATCTACTGTATGAGGGTAAGATGAATACAGATAGATAAGAGCATGCTAGAAAAGATGACAATATAGGCACAATCCTATGTCCCACGAATGTATGCATATCCCTAAGAATGAGCATACTAGGAATAGGGAGGTGATACAGTGACACCCTTTAGCTATCCAGTGACACCCCCTTTGATCCAGCAACACCCGCTAAATCTATTTGGGTTAGACTGCAGTCATGTGACCTACGCTTTAGGCTTAGTATTAGGGCTTAGAATTAGAGCTTAGGTCTATAATGTCACCTGACAGCTGTTTACCTAGTGACATCATACTACTCTATCACTGATATAGGCTTGAAATTACGCATCAAATCGCAGGTTGAATTACAGGGCATGTCAAATCATATGTTGAATCGCATGTTAGATTGCAGGCACGTCAAATCGCAGGCATGCTGAATCGCATGCTGAATCGCAGGCATATTTAATCATACTCCGTCCGTAGAGCAATAAAATGCGATTTAATACTGCAAATCCTATCAACAAATTTGTATGGTAAATCAAATTGATTTCATCCTCTGCTCCTAGATTACTGGTGATTGGATGATGCCCGTCACATGACTGCACTGCAGTCTAACCCAAATAGATTTAGCGGGTGTTGCTGGATCAAAGGGGGTGTCACTGTATCATCACCCAAAACAATAATATGAGCACTTTGACAGAAAACAAGACATGGGCGTTTGGGATATTGTGGGAGTACTCGTATCCTCGTTTTCCCGTTACTCGCTTCACTATCCCGTTTTGGTCTAGCTTCCCGCACCACACAGGATATTCGTATCCTGTATGTCGCTCATTCTTAGGGACTCCCATATATTCGTGTACATATAGGATTCCATCTATATCATCACCGTATCATTGCATTTCTGACATGCTCTTATCTCCTGTATGAGGATTACCATATTACAGTAGATACGACAGATATCAACAACCAAAATAGGCTTAGTGTCCTGTTGTCCGGAAACGACCAATCAGAGATGATAGTCCAGGTTCACCTACCTTATTAGGTAAGCGCCAGTGAATAACTAACGTAATCCACCACCGACCCGATCACCCCCATCGAATTCGACGCGTTTAATATTTTGAAGTTATTCAAACAGCAACCATGTCACCAAAACCGCGTTGAGTATCCAAACATTTGGTGGAACAAGAGGGCAGGATCCTATTGGCAATTTCTGCTTTAAAAAAAAAAAAAGAAATTCCTAGTATCCGTCGCGCAGCTGCCATCTTTAACGTTCCTTATACAAACTCTCTACGGTCGAATAAATGGATGCAATTATCGAATTGAGAAGCGCGCAAATGGTCATAAAATGACTTTAAATGAAGAGGAATCGCTAGTACAATGGATACTCTCAATGGATCAGAGAGGGTGCCCTCCGAGACCTTCTCATGTGCATGAAATGGCCAACATATTGCTTTCTCTGCAGAATCCTATCTCTCCCCCTACTATTGGAAAGAACTGGGTCACAAAATTTATAAAGCACCGCCCTGAGATTAAAAGCCGATATTCTCGAAGATATAACCATGAGCGAGCAAAATGTGAGGACCCTAGGACTATCCAAGCATGGTTTGACCGGCTACATGAGGTTATACTACAACATGGCATCCTGGAGGAAGATATCTACAATTTCGATGAAACAGGCTTTGCAATGGGTCTTATAGCAACTACTAAGGTAGTTACTAGATCTGATATGCCTGGAAAACCTCATCTTATTCAGCCAGGTAATCGGGACTGGGTTACAACAATACAGCTTATAAAAGGCTGTGAGATAGCACTACATAGTGCAGCCCTACTTGCAAAGGAAAACCGTGATCTACGTGCAGCGAATGAGAAAGAGAAGCAAAAAAGGACTCGATCAAGGCGCCAGATGACACCTAATGAAGGTCTTTCTATACAGGATGCTAGGGATCTAATTCAGCAGAGAAATGAGCAAGGTAATGAGGTGAGAGGGCTACCTCCTAGTTCTGCACCTTTAGCTTCTGAACCACCAAAACGCGCTCCACCAAGGTGTTCTAATTGCTTTGTTGTTGGTCATACTAGAACTAGATGTCCTACACGCCATACTAGCTAGTTTTAATGAAAAATGCATTTTCTGGTTGCTTTAAATAGCTTCAAATATTGAGCATGGTGGAATTCGAAGGGAGGGTGATCGGGTCGGTGGGTCGGTGGTGGATTACGTTAACTACTAGCTGCCTACTCCGTACCTCGTTCTCTATGTCAACTACTAACTCTTTCTCTATTTCAACTAATCTTCTCATATTCAAGATGGTATACTGATTGATCATTCTTCTTTAACATCTCTCCTAGTCGACTGTACCGGTTATAAATACAGATAAAACACCATAACCTGGAGAAAAAGGCATCATGACATGTCTTTTAGTACAGTGGTAGTGGTTATTCACCAAGATCCTCTGGCTCTCGAGACCCCTATCGCCGATAGAATACACACTCGTGTGAAGGAACTTGGGAGAAAGACTGCTGATGTGCACTTAAAGGCGCCTTCGAAGACCACCAATAACTTTGAGGTCCCGAAAATTGATCATGTCAATCTGGACGATCCTTTTGTTGCTCCAGAAACCCCGAGTCCATACCAGGAGATAACACCTGCTCCCAAAGAACTGGAGAACAGTGACGCGATCCCAAAAAAACTGGCTCTGATCCAACTGCAAGAGAGTGCCCAAATGGTGGCCTGGATTAAATGAGAGAGGGATAGGCCAAAGGGGACGAAAAAGGTTTATATCCCTTGAACCATTCTCCATCCCAAAGTCACTCCTAACACTGACACTGATTAAAGCATAGGCGCCTTCATGTCTCTCAAGATCAGCATGAGA
Source organism: Aspergillus cejpii (assembly GCA_004769165.1). NCBI lineage: Eukaryota > Fungi > Ascomycota > Eurotiomycetes > Eurotiales > Aspergillaceae > Aspergillus > Aspergillus cejpii. Next base: position 2,700,854 of record SMSW01000005.1, on the reverse strand, counting down.
TATACCTGACAGTTGCTGAGTATGATGACGACTACGTCAAATATTTGGAAGATGAAAATCATCACAGCGAACCCTCGTCCTTTATGACTATGCATCAGTTTGGCCCCTGGAATACCCTGGATTTCGCTCACATGAAATATCTGGGACCTATTCTTCTGGCAATAACCCTTCGCGCAAAAGCTGAAGAGAGTCCCGGTTGCCATTACAGTGATTAGCCCACATCCATAGAAATGCTACCAACGAGGGGAGGAAGAAACCCTTTACAAGATGAGAGATTAGAGATGTTTTTATTGATAGAAAGTCAAGGGACACGAAGCTAATCCTGAAAAGGAAGTAGGACTGTGTGACAGCAGGAAAGAGGGGTATCGAAGGCATCTCTTCCCATCGACAACTACGTTCTTCATTACCTATCATGACTCCGACGATGGATAACAAGCTGTCCGTACTCTGGCGTACTGCCTGTGATGACTATGCTAAAGAAACAGGGATTGCTCTTACTGATGGGAACTTCCCCAGGATCTCTGCTCCTGAGGAGCTGTTCCACCATCTAAACGAGGAGATTGATCATTTCGAAGACTTCCGGAGGAAGAAACAACCTCTTTTCGATGCTATGAAGTTGGTCCTGGCGCCCTTCGAGAACTGGGGCGGGATTGTGGGTGTAGCCTCTGCAGCCTTTCCTCCGGCGTCTTCCATCATGGGTGCCATGTTGCTTCTAATTCGTGGTGCACGCGGAGTCAGTGAATCTTTCGACATGATTACGGAGCTGCTGGGCCAGCTGAGCCATTTTGCTCTCCGCCTGGACTCGTACAGGGGGGTCCTTCTCAATCAGGGGATGAAGACCATCATCGTGAAAGTTTTGGGTAATTTCCTTCGCGTCTGCGCCGCATCGCAGAAACTACTCGGTCAAGGGTCAATCAAAGCAAGACTTAAAAAATGGGCAAAGAACGTCTTTGTGGAGGACACGTCGATTAGTTCCCTCCTGCGCCAGCTGGAAGAGTTGACGAGCCAAGAGCACAAGATGGTCTCCGCTCACGGACTTGATCTCACTCATCAGACAGTCAGAAATACCGCGGAACTACTCGAGAGAGATGACAGAAGGAATAAACAGGAAGGACTAGAGAGAGTGAAGAACGCGTTAGCTCCTGTCTCTGCATCCGGCCTGGTCTTCTCCGCGATCGACCAGAGTCGGATACCTGAATCATGCAGCTGGGTTGAGGATAGGATTGAGTCCTGGTTACAGGAACCTCATCCTCTACTCTGGATCCACGGGGGACCTGGCGTCGGCAAATCCTACCTGGCGTCCAAGGTCATCAAATATCTTGCGCCGGCAGAGTCATCCGACTCATCGCACTCCGTTGTTGCGCATTTCTTTTTCAAGAACAACAATGTCGATCAACGTTCCCTTAACAAAGCGCTGCGAACCATGGCATGGCAAGTTGCCGCCCGTCGACCGAACTTCGCGGCGTGCGCTGAGGGGTTTTGTCGGAAAGAAGACCCGGCCGACAGCTATGTTCTCTGGAAGAAACTCTTCCTTGTCTACTTCGTCGAGTTTCCACGGGATGGACGAATGTACTTTATCATTGACGGTATCGATGAGGCCGATCCGGGAGAACAAGAGACTTTTTTCAGACTGCTCGAAATAACATATTCTGAAGAGGGACAGATGCGCGCGAATGCACCATTCCGGTTCGTACTTTTTAGCAGGGATTCGGTGCGCAGCTTTCTCGATGAACACTCCTTTGGACAGATTCCGGAGATCGAAATCACCAATAACTTGAACAAGGACGATCTTCACCAATATGTCTCCCAGAAGCTGCAGAAGACTTCGTTGTTCCGCGGTTCTCTGGGCTTTCAGGACGAGGTCGTCCAGGCCATCTGTGAGCAAGCCGAAGGTCTCTGGGTATGGGCCAATATCGTCATCAAATCTGTTCTGCGCTGCCGGACCAAGGGGCAGATTCAGAAAGAGGTCCGGGCCATGCCCCACGGAATCGACAAAATGCTGCTTAAAGAGCTGAAGCGGCTGGCCCGAGAGCTGTCAGTCTCAGAGGCGACGTTGGACAAGTTACCCTGCGGGTTATCTGACGAGGATGGATTAACCGGGTAGAAACGGCGCCGCAGATTCAACACCTCGGCATCCTGCTCTGCTTCGTGGCCAAGGCCCAGAAGCCGCTGACGGTGGAGCAGCTTGACCTTATCCTGGAGGTAATCCTCGAAGAGGAAGTCCTGAATCTTGAAGATGATCTGCGTACGGCATACTCATCCCTGTTTTTGCTCCGGCCCGCGGAGGACAAAGTTGAGGCCGCCAGAGGCGCCGTGGCTGTAACTCTGCGCCATAGTTCCTACTATGAGTTCTTCAGCGCACCCGTAAAGGCTGGACCCATTCACGTCGACCCAGACCGAGCTGAGGCGTCCTTTGTATTCGTCTTGCTCTATACTCTCCAAAGGGCCAGAGCACCCAAGTCTGCCAACCAGCTCGAACTCCTCAGAAGATACGCCCAGGAATTCTTGCCACTGCATCTGTCGAACATAAGTCCAGAAAAAGCAGGTAATCTACGAGGGAAAATAGCCACTCTGCTTGCGGATCTCTTCACCAAAGAGCCGGTAGTGAAGCCCAGACACTGGCTCTTTGAAATGAAATTCATGAGGGACTTTTTCAGCTACTCCTTTTACCATTCCTCTATCGCAACGAAGCTGGCAAGATACTGGTGGTGTAATGATCGTGATCGTGATACGGCGAACAAGAGGGCAGAGTTGGTACTAAATTGGCTCCCACCGGATGCGAAACAGGTCTTGCAGGATTCTGCTCGATCTTCGGCCGTGGCCAGCGATGCTTGTCCTTTTACGGTCCTTTTCTCACTTCTGGCAGAATCTTTCTCCCGCCTTTGGCTGGTTCCGCGGGAAATAGAAGAGGACGATGGATTGCCGAAGGTGCTCCCCAGCATGCTATTTATGTACTTTCAAATGTCACGCACAGGGAGCCAGACTGGCTATGATGAAGACACTGAAAAGACAACTTGGGAAGGGGAGATACCAGACCTTCGCCTGCTGGATTCTTCCCAGATCATCCACGCCGCGGAGATGCAGCATCTGGAAAAGACAGCGATGTGGCATGCTCGTCTCGCCCAGGCGCTGCTCCAGCATGGCAGTTACCGAGCAGCCCTAGAACAATTCCAGATATCTCTTGATGAACATCGCAGGAACCCGATCCTAAGCAAACAATCGCAGTACGTCATCCACAGAGATATGGCTCTTACATGTAGCTACGGTAGATGTTACAAGGAGGCATTGAAATACTCATATCTGGCTGAGTCGCTGTACGACGACTCCTGGGGCAGTGACCAACATGGTCGTATCGGCAAGTTGCTGAACACAGTACAAATGGAACGTCTGACGAAAATGACCGACAAAGCTGTTGCCACGGCTAATGAAGCTTGGAAATTATTCACGGCGCAAGAGAGACTTTTCAGAGACCGCGATATGCTGAATTCGTTCTTCTCGATCTTTCTGGAGCTGCATCGGACAGATCGTGTCCGGTCCGTGTTAGATTATTCCTTAGATCGTTTCGAGGAGATGCGGCGGGTCGAGAACGAATCAGACGATTTTGTCGGGTTCTTTGCGGAGTTTACCATGTGGCGGCCCCGTGTAATGTATAGGGTCTTTCACTATGCGCTGATGCAAGACGACGGAAAATATAATGATCATGTTGCCTCGATCCTGGGCAGACTCGAGGACTCATCAGTGGAATCGCCCGAAAGCCTGTCGGAGGCGAAATACCTCCTCGCGTCACTACTGTTCGAGAACGGCCGGGTCAGCGCAGGAATCCAGAGCTGGTACGAGGTTGCCTCCAACCCTAATTACGTTAGGGAACAGGCCAGGATGCAGTCACTGAGCCGTTTAGCCGCCGTGTGTCTTTACCATCCAGAGATTCCATTCTGCAAGGGAGCCCCTCTTGTATTAAATGAAAAGGATGAATACGGTGATATCTGTCTGGTCATCTCGGGTTGGCTGCGGGAACATGGTGATATGGTGAACGCCCGCAAAGCTCTGTACGGCCGAGTGCAACTGCTCTTGTCAGATAACGATATTACCTACAATTCAAACGTCTCCTTGATGCTGTTTATGACATTCCTGGCCGCCGCGGACAGCGATGAAGACCTGAGCGAGGTCTTGTATTGGACAAAGGCGTGGAACTGGGAGATGTATAATCCCACTGCGGCCGCGCCTGGGGATGACGTCTCCAAATCTATGCATCTTGCAGACGGCAGGGTACAAGAAGAGGACGATGAGATGTTTGACAAAGTTGACAAAGGGATCATACATTCATTTTACTCTCGCAGGGAGTGTTCAAGCTGCAGGCACAAGATCAGCTCGATAAGCAACTGGTACTTCAGCCGCTCGCGCCCGTTAACGACGCTGTGCAGATGGTGCTACCGCCATAGTCAGTCAGCATCAACGCCAGACGCGGTGTCCCGTCGCAGTATCTGCGGCCACCAGCATGATTTTTACTATACAGGCCCTCCGCTTCGGGGATCTGAATTTATATCCAAGTACTGGGCAGTCTTGGCATTCTCTGATGGCGGTAGACCGACGGTATTAATTAAAGAATGGAAGGATAAACTCGCGGAAAAATGGGGGACAGCGGACTTTGCGTTTGAAGGTGGACTGTCGTCCTGGTGTATGAGTGTATTGCCGGAGCCAGAACGAACTCGGTGGGCTACATTCTTCAAGGTTTAAGTGTGGAAGACCTCCGTCTTCCTAACGGCTCCTGATTGCTAGCGACCATAAGGTAGGTCTGAGACTGTCACCCTTCCCTTTTCTCTTCTTTAGTTCTCCTTTTAGTATCATTTTGTTTTGTTTTGTTTTGAACTTTTGTTATGGAAATGTGGGAGAATGAACCAGGTATGGATAATTTGTCAGCAATCACATCATCAATCACGTGACTAATTAGTAATCGACTTTCTGGACTAAACCGTTTTTGGAATGCCAGTTGGCCGTCTCTACAGTAACCACTTGATGCTGATTCCTTAGATTCCAGCGAGTAGTACTGCTTTTTACTGCCTGAGGGACCTCCCTTACTCACACATAAGTAAATACAAGCGGAGTGAGTGCCAACTTATGACCATATCATTACTAGATAACATATCCCAATGACTAGATGCTATACCACCATACACCATATCCCCATAACCAGACCTAATAAGTATACTTATATCTGGGATGTCTATCCCCCAACTTGGCCAACTGCTCCTCATACGGCAGATGCTCGACACCACGCAACAAACTCGCGGGATCCCTCTCCTTCCTCCGATTCAGCACGCGGAGTAAAGCCACCTGGACCACGACCAGGACCATGGCCACGACCAACAACGACAGATTAAACCGGATCCCGAGGGAATAGTACGGCGCGGACTCCTTGGGATAGATCCAGGTACTCATGATCCCGCCGATGTTGGTCATGATGAAGGCCATGGCGACGGCGGTGGCGCGGCGCACATGGCCGCCGGTGTTATTGGGGACCCAGCTGATGAGGCACGGGGCGCAGGCATAGACGCCCGTGACAAGGAGCATGAGCGCCGTGTAGCGGATGGCGATGCTCCGGCCGTGCATGGCGAGTGCGGCGCCGATGAGCGCGATCCCGCTTGTGATGAAGGCGCCGACGCCGCGCTGCTGTCGGCGGTCGGAGATATATGCCGTTAGCATGGTGACGACGAAGGCGCAGGCGTAGGGGGGCACGGTCATCAGCTGGGTGCGGGTGGGAGTGTAGCCGAGGGCGTGGACGATGGACGGGGAGAAGTAGGCGAGGCCGAAGAGGCAGGCGCCGTTGCAGAAGAGGATGAGGCAGGCGATCCAGACGTGGGGGTCCTTGAGGACGGAGAAGGCATCGGAGAGGGAGACGGCGGTTTCGGTCTCGAAGCGGTTCCCGTCATGCTGGAGACGGGCGATGCAGCGTTCTGTGTGTTCGCGACGGAAGGTGATGACTTTCTCGGGTCCGTTGGGGAGCATGAAGAACGAAAAAATGCCGAAGCAGACGGTGAAGAGGCCCTCGAGGAGGAAGATCCACTGCCACCCTTTCATGCCGTGGATGCCACTCATCTGCTGGATGGCGGCGGCGAGGAGGCCGGAGAAGGCACCGCTGAGCGACGCGGCGGAGAAGAACAGGGCGATGCGGACCTGGAGCTCGTGGCGGCGGTAGAAGTTGGACAGGAAGAGGACGATTCCCGGGAAGAGTCCGCCCTCGAGGAGACCCAGGAAGAACCGGCAGGCGAGGAAGCCCTGGTAGTTGTGGACTTGGGATTGGACGGTGGTGACCATACCCCAGAGGGTGCAGAGAGTGGGAAGAAGGATCCGGGGACCGATGATTTTGAGGAGAAGATTGGAGGGGAGTTCGGACATGACATAGGGGACGTAGGTCACGGTGATAGCTGATCGGTTAGTTTTTATATCGAGCGATAGACTCTCGACATACCAGTTTTGTACTGAAGATCCGTCAATTTCAAGTCTTTTTCCAGACCAGCCTGTACATATCAGCATTATATTCTCTGACTCACTCTGGTGACTTACCACTCGTGCATTTCCCACATTGGCCCGGTCAACCCATGCCAGAAGATACAGCATCAGCGTCATGGGCATGAGCAGCATATCCAGCCGACGCAACGTCTGCCGGTCGAGTTTCAACGTCTCCTCGTCCATTGGCATCTCCTCCTCGACGACCTCCTTGGTGGCTTCGGCATCTTCGACATGGGTGTTGAACGACTTTTCGTCGGCCATTACTCCGTATACTGTGGTTGATTAATCTGTTTGGAGATTTGTCTCTGGAAATCTCTGCAGTGGAAGTCTCCATCTTTATATCCATCCTGGCCAAGGAGTTAGTCATATTCTCAAGAAATCCCTGCTTGTCTCGCCGGGATGACTAGTTCTGCAGGACCAGCTGACAGAAGTCCTCTGTGGCGGTTTAGCTTTACCTGGTCAACTTGGCAGTCGTCTAGATATCCAATGACGGTCTGGAACGGGGTCAAGGTCAAGATCTGAATTCTGGGGTGTTTTTCGGACTTTCCAAGCGAATTACCAATCTCCATAGTCCAAGTCTCCATGACTCCATCGCGATCTTGGGGAAGCGGGGGTGGAAACTGGAGCCAACAAAATCAGATTGCGGGGAGTTATGATATCTGGATTCTGGATTCTGGATATTTGAGCCGCGGCTTTCAGTTTTAATTCCCTATTGAATTGCCGCTGTTAGAAACCGACAGGAGCCAAGAAAGTCAATCCCTGAGCTGTCATGCAGAGTCGAGACCGAGCCGACTGTATGGAATCTACCATCTTGGGTCAGAGAACAGTATACCGACAGAGTGGAAGTGTCAAGACTCAAACAGGATTGCTCTGGTTTACACCTTCTCAGTTATCACTTGTCAAAGTTTCAGCCTCAAACAAGATCCATGTCTAGTGTCTACACTTCTATCTAATCCCGACTATCAGTCCCGATTGTCCCAAACCTTGATCTTCGGGCAGTGATGCCAGGCAACTTGAGATTGGAGCCTCGGCGTCAATCAATCTGATCCGTCTCTTCCTTCCGAACGGCCATGATCTAAGGATCGAATCCGGCCTTGAAAGCTCCGGTTGGTCCAATTCGGCCTATGGGTATGGAGTATGGAGTATGGACCCAGCCCTATCGACAGATCAAACAGCCTGAGACATATGGTGCCAGACTGTCAGGAAATCATGATGCATCATGCATGAGACAAGTCACCTCTCCTGATTGCTGTTGACAGAACGGACCTCCCAGCATGGATTGTTAAATGATCTTAATATAGATGACTTGGCTATGTGGGATTACTTGATATTGGGACTATACAGTCTTGATCATAGGCTACGTAGTTTTTATGACCATCTGGGAGTAGATATATGAGAGAATAAGGCCATATTGATATAACTGAATACGAGACAGTGTCTTAGAATTGGATATTGGCTTGAAAGACCTTCGCTAAGAAAGGACAACCTTTACTGATGACATTGATTAAAGATTGTAGTTATATCATTCATCCCATGGTCTAACACCACGCTTACTTGGAATCACAGTCCCAACTTGCTAAGATGGTATCAACATGAGTCAAGACTAAAAAGAAAAAGAGGAAACTTACCTGCACAGTGGCAGTCTAGAAATTCTCAAAGGTGCTATGGTTACCATAACGCACCGGAGTAGAAGAGGGCGTCGGGGTCACCGACTTGGACGAGGGTATCAGCTTGTAGCAGTCCTGCGAGGGAGAGGGAGTGGGCGTGGGAGTCTTGGACCCAGGACTCGTAGGAGAAGGACTCTCCCCTCTCTTGCCCTTGTAATGGCTATAATCGCCATATTTGCCGTAATCGCCGTAGTCGCCGTAGTCGTCGTACTTTCCGTAGTCCACTGGCGTGGGGGTAGCTGTCGCAGAGGGTGTGCTGGAAAGCTTCACGTCGCGCTTGTACTCGATGTACTCGCCATACTTGCCGTATTTGCCATAGTCGGCGGCGACAGTTGACTCATCGGCGGCGTCAATGGGCATGGCGCTGACGCTGACGCCTAAAGCCAGGAGGAGGACAGCTCCTTTGATGAGGAAGTGCATTTTGTGTTGGATTGGAGAGGAGAGGAGGGATGTGGATGGATGAAGAGGAAACTTGACAGGACAGAGTGGTCTTTATAGACGAGCTGATGACTGTCCATTCTCTCCAAGAATAGTAAGTGGTTTATTTGCGTCCATGATGCCGTCGGATCCTGGTCATTCGTCAAGACTCTGTTCAGGATGGTCTGGATACAAGCTGCCATGATACACCAACCTGGATCATGCTGTGTTACATGCAACAAGTCTTAATCTCCGTCGGATCATTTGACAGTGCAGAGTAAATCTTGTCAGTTCAATGTATATCTGTCCAAGTCTAATCCATTGCAGAACCATAACAACTTTAAGGTAAGTTGGAAGCCCAGAATATGACCAACCGGAATAGTATCTGCATCACCTCTGCATGGGATATTGACTAGGAGAAGTCCAGGTCCCAGGTCATGACAGAGATACAAGCCAATCCCTCAGCAAACAGACAATTGCATCACAATGCCGTTAACATTGATGCAAGTGCGACAGACATGCAGTCAAGCGTTGCTGAGCCGACAGAACCCGTCTTACAACCCTTCAGGTTGCATCCGTCGGCTGTACTTCAGGGGGCGAGGGACGACAACAAGCAGTACAGGACACAATAACACCGTCGATATTCCCCCTTTGCAGCCAGGAGAGTCATCTCTGCCTCTTCTGCGGGATTTTTAATCTTCCTTCTTCTGGTATCCAGCTCTAAAGACAGTAGTATGCCTCGCTCTCAAGACGAAACAGACGCCAACTACGGCCTGTTGAAAAACGAAGAGTCTCAGGAATGGCCTCATGAGGAGCCGACGAAAGCGAGATTATACCGCTGGGTCAATATCGTGCTCTTCATTGCAACCGCTGGCGTTTCTTGCTTGGTCGGGGTGTTTATCGGCCACCAGGTACCTGATTTGAACAGGATCTGTACCTATCACGTCTCTCATTACTGTAAGTCCTCAGTCCTGGGTCCTATAAAAAAGAGTAAAACGCTGATAACGCAGCGCCCGTCCTCTCCAATGTGGACATCACATATCAACCGCAGCAGTTCAACGGGTCCCTGCTGAAGGAGAACATCTACCGACAAGACGCGAGTCCGGAGGTCGATGCAGCCTGGGAAGCACTGGGGGTGAACTGTAAGCTGTCCATCCCTCCAGAAAAATCCTCTAACGCGAGCAGATCGAAGCCTGAGAGTCCCTGCCGACGAGGCGCAGAGATCCGGACTCGCACCGGACCAGGTGAAAATCAGCCAGAAGTATGGGGGAGGGTACCCGGCGAATGTGGAGGGATTCCATCACTTGCATTGTCTGGTATGTCCCATATAGATTATGGTAATTTGTACTGATATGATCAGAATCTCCTCCGACAAACCCTGTACTACAACTATGATTATTATCATAATCTCGGCCAGGGGGCGTTCAAGAACAATGACTTTATCGTCCGACGACACGTCTGTAAGTCATCTGCATTGGCTGCTTGGTCACTGCTGATAGACCAGCCCACTGTCTGGATATCCTGCGGCAGCAACTCATGTGCACCATCGACACCGGCGTCCTCGGTCAAGTCTGGATCCATTCTGACCGTCCAGAGGCGTATGTCGACTTCAACACGCAGCATCAGTGTAAGAATTTCGAGGCTATTCGTCGGTATGCGGAAGAGAATCAACTACCAGCTCGGATTCCTGAGGATTTCTTGGAGCCTCCAAAGCCTGGGGATAGGATTTATGATGAGATTCCGTGATATTTGCCATATATGAATGTCATTGAGTCATTAATACTTGATAATTGATATCACATCGTATCAGACGATATCCATACCATGTAAAATCAACAAGAACCAACTGGCTCAGCATCACCTCCAACCATAATACAACCCTCCCGGTTTCCCACCAACCCCCCTCGCCTCCAACTCCATCGGCTCATTAACTCGCTCCGGCATTTCCTGCCACCGCTGCGAGACAGCCTCCGGGTTCCAATATCCAGGTCCCTGCGACGGTGGCGGTGGCGAGACAGCCGGCGGAGAGACATTCGATCCCAACGAAAACGTCCCATGACCAGCCGAGGACGGGGGAGGTTCACTTTTCCCTTCTCCCTGGCTGAACAGCGCCCAGTGAGCGGTTCGCTGCATGCGTCCGTCCTGCGACGTCCACACCCTGTAGATTCGATTGCGGCGGAGGGTGAAGAACAAGACGAGGAGGATGGCGACGAAGGAGATAGCGCCGATGACGGTGCCGGCGATGGCGCCGCTGGACAACGAGGTGCTGTGGGAGGTGGTCTGGGACGAGTAGCCTGTTCCCTCGGCAGGAGGCGATTGGCCTGGTACCAGCATATAGGGGTATTGCAGGGCTCGGGCGTATTGTGCTTCCCAGGTCATGGATTTGTTCTGTTTGTGTTAGATGCGGTTTGAATCTGGGTGTAGACTTACCGGGTTGATCACGCCGACCATTCCGTTGACGAGGCAGGAGTCGACCGCGGTGCAGTAGAAGAATGTAGGCTGATCTTTATTTAGCCAAGTAGTCTTGAAGACAGATCTGATGGGAAACCTCGGTATCATTCACCACCAACGACCATGTCGGTGGCTATTCCGTCAGTATAAAACCTCACCGACAAGGACGAACAAGACTAACCTCCCCCTCTAGTTGCCCATTAGAGTCATGCTTAAAGCTATCAAAAGCCCCCGAGTAGAAAATGCCCCCCGTCGCTGGCACACACGGGGCCATGAAATCCGCCTTGACGACGGAATGGTTACGCGGGTAGAATTCAAAGACGATCACATCTCCGACGGCGGCGGTTATGTTTCGAGGCGAGTACTGATGCGGATCTTCTTTGGATCCCACCTTGACTGTGTGTGTTGCATGGAGAGTGTAGGCAGTGGAGGGTGTTGAACTGGTTGTTGTCATTGTGTTGGGTTGATAGATGGAAGAACACAAAGCGAGCTGGACTTTGATCTGAACATGCCAGAGTCAATACAGAAGAGAAAGTCAGTTTGATATTCTGTGTCCTCGAGGACTGGATGAGTACTCGATATGGCCTCATTGTGCCCCGAAGGACAAAGGAAGACAATATCGGAGGATTAGTGCAACGCCACATGATTATTTTGGTGGTCATCATGAGTTTCAGCAACTGATTTCTTTGTTTATATCTGTTTATACTTTATATCTTGGGCAAGGCAGTGAAGGGACAAATGGCTGAATCTCTGGCTCTAGGCTGTACTCTGATATGGTAGACCTTCCTTATTGGGTATTCACCGGATTTGTCCAGTTAGGGCTTTTCTTTAGGGCTAGTCAGGTGCTTATCTCCCACTGCCATCTGTACTCCGTACAATCTGCTTCTTCTTTCTTTCTCCTCCATCTCTCCACTTATCATGAATCTACAAATCTACAAATCCATACTTTTAGGAGCTTCTTTCTTGATGCCTTTAATATTTATTAGACCTTCCGCTTCTTCAATACTCCTCCTCATCAAGACTTCAACCCAATAGTCATTGTGGCGGCCTGGCGGAGATCTCCAGGATCTGGTGATGCCTAAGGCATCAACCCTCCCTCCTCGCAGCACTTAGCGAGCGGCCACATAGATGGATTTCTTCCTCCTTGTTTCTTTCTCTCCTTCCTTTCTCTCCCCATGCTTGATATTTTAGTCGAATGCTACCGATTCCTGAGCTTCATCTCGTGCTTGGATGAGCGAGGATCGTCACAAATTCACCCTCAATATCCTCGTAAGTCATCTTCATCCCCATGCATTATAATTCGCTGCTGACAGCTGCGTGCCATAGATTGGAGATTGAAGAGGGAAGACCAGCATGGCATGATCCTTTAGTACAGTGGTATTGGTTATTTTACAACAAGAGTCGCTCATCACAAAGCTGGGAGTGGCTTTGGGCGAGAGGATGGTCCAGTTCATGTTGGAGTCAATGTCAGAATGAACTGGACCCGAATTATGTCACATTCTTGACTGGGGGTTGCATTTTATTCCACTGGATGCAAAAGATCATAAGCAAGAACGGAAACAGAAACCAATTCAAATGCCAGTTCACCAAACAGAAAAGCCTCTCATGGAGAGGCTAAGGAAAGGGATCAGGGAAACAACGCTGACGGACATGCTCACACCTGTTCTATACCTGATTTCCCCTAATGATTCCCAACAAATCCCTACCTATTGGGAGACCCTTGTTCATATGGTCACTGGAGAAGGTTAACTCTGCATTAACCTCCTATGTCATGGCCCTTCTATCCATTGCATGTGGGGACAGAAAACTTCATATCGACATCTACTACCAGCTACGAACACAACTGGTAGATGGGGAAATTAGAGCTGATGATCAAAATCGCGGAACTCGATCCCGATTATGTGACATTCCTGGCTGAAAGATGCCACTTTCTCCCGCTACACTGGGTGCAGAGGATCACGAGCGAGGACACAGGAGAATCAACCACCAGTTCCAGAGCAAAGGCAATCGATCAAGCAGAAAAGCCTCTCATTGAGAGGCTTAGGAAAGAGATCGTGAGATGTGCGTGTTGACCAGAACGGTACCGATAGATGTGGCACACATCTATCCGTTCTGCCTGATTTCCTCCAACGATCCCCAACGAATCCCAACTTTCTGGAAGACACTCTCATTCTTCCGGTCGCCGGAGGAGATCGCAGTTGGAGAGAAGAAGCTTTCCAAGATCCAAATGATCCCTTGAAGCCATTTGACCACTGCAGCAATCTCTTGTGCATTGGTCCTCACATCCATCGTATGTGGGGTCAGGGTCTTACGTTTCGTCCACTGGACTACAACGTCGACAAGACGAAGCTTGACGTTGAGATCTACTGGCAGCCAAGCCAGGGGCACAAGTTGACGGATAGAATCCCCATTGACAAGTGTCCGCGCTCCTCAAGGGGCCTAGATCGTGGGACCACGCTTGCGGGAGCGCCATCAGCGACTATCGAGGGTGAAGGTGGGCTACATGTCCAACCCGGACAGATCTTCACTCTCGTGACCCATGATCCCGAAACCCATCCCCTGCCAAGTAAGGCACTTCTGGAAATGCAATGGAAGCTCGCCCGCGTTGTCGCGCTCTCTGGTGCGGCGGAAACTGTAGACCTTGATTGCGGCAGCGATGATGACGCTGATGCACCCATGGGCCCATCGAAGGTGGAGCGAATCGAAAATTGGCTTGGGGCACTTTGACCTCGGTAAACCCGTCGCCGCTGAAAAGGCGGGATGTTACTACGACCGAGTCGGCGGCGCCTTCTTGCCAGCAATAGCGATACAGACGGCAGAGTGATATTCAAACTTCATAATGTCCAGTGCTGATTCTTTTTGCAGGCTTCATGTGTTAAATAGCAGTAGTAGATGCAAGTCTTTCAATAGAAGATCATATTAATACGTGTGAAGATCCCTCCATACCTCCGTCCTCCCAAACTCCCTCGGCTCTATCCCCATCTCCTCATACACAGCCCGGATTTCATCGAAGGCAATCTCATCCTCCGAGCGCACCACCGGCCAGGGATCCACACAGGAACTGTACGAACGAAGCGTGACGACAATATCCGCATCAACCGTCTCCCCTCTAAGCTTCTCCATCTCCTCCCACGCCTTTCGCTCATGGCCAGTGACTGCCCCCCACCAAACAACCCGCTTACACTCACAGCTCACAAACCTATCATCTTGAAAAAGAACCGATTCGAAGAAATCGCCCATACGTAAACCGTCGGGAAAGCCGCCCTTATCAATCAGCCCACTGCCCGTATTCATACCACGGAAGATAAAGATACATACAATCTCATCGTAGATATACACCCTCACCATGCCATAACCCATCCGAAACACGCCAATCTTCGAGATAGGAGGCTGCTGGACTAGCATACGGCGCCAGCTCGCGTCTGGGCGGAGATAAGCGGCCAGGTTTCGCTTCTGGATCATGTCGAAGGTGGATAAGGCGGAGCCATTCGTATTATCCTGGTCCTCATCCTGGCGGGGTGATTCGAAGAGCGCGGGGAATGCGTCTTGCAGGAGCGGGTTGCGGATTTTCTCGGCTGTATTGTCAGGAGTAAAGAATAGGGCTTTTTGCAGGGCGGGGGAGTGCTTGATGGTATGGTTCCAGAGATGGCAGGTTTGTTGGACGGAAAGTAAGGTGCGCGGATCGAGGTGGAGGAGGATGAGTTCGAGGATTTCGGGGATGGAGAAGATTTGGTTGGGCATTTTGTCTACTTCTTTCAAATGATATGTCTTAGCTGGTGAGTACTTCTACTTATTTATAGCTGGCTATGTGTTGTACCTAGTGCTGATGCCTATGATACATACGTGGCATCAATTGAGCACCCTCTTTGCCACTAACGGGCTGCCGTTAAGAATCCTCGGGAAATCATGGGCATCCAGACAAGCCTGTCGCGAGTTTAACACACTTGCTCCAGCGCGGGTGGCGACATCGTTCTCATATCCTTCGATGGATCGTTGGAGGGTGTCGGATGATAGTTCCCTATATCATTAGAAGACGCAAGTAACCGGGTTGGTATACATACCCCTTGAAATCAACTCTCCTGACGAGATCACGGACATCGGCAATGGCATTATTGGCACCCTCTCCGCGGACTATACACATTCTAGCCATGCGTAAAAGCAGCGGAAGAAGAACTTACACATGGTCATCGTATGTGCCGAATCCCCCATCATGGCCACGCGGGGATGACGGTTCTTCCCCGGGGCGAACAACCAGTCCTCGATACGGATTGCGCGCGCCTCCGAGTCATCAGGGAGATTGTGGACGAGGGACCGGAATGGTTCGACCCAGTTGGCTGTCAGCTGTCTCATCAGAGCGATCCGGCCGGGGTTATCGTCTGGCAGGGTGATGTTTTTGCTATCGGCCCATGACAGGATGATCTGGCAGAGGTAGTTGTTGGAGCTGTCGTCGAAATTGTTTGGGGTGTCGAGGACTAGCATGTCAGTGATGGTATCTCTCGGTGAGAGGATAGTGCATACAACTGAAGAAGAGGAATACGTTGGATTCCGGGTGCGATCCCTGAAAGATGTATGGATCAATAGCCCGGAGACCAGCTGCTTGCTCCGGCGTATACTGGACAGTCACACCAAGAAGCTGGACAGGGAGCGGATTCATCTGACAGGACTCGGGATAGGCAAGTCTACGGATCCGCGAATGAGCCCCGTCACAGGCGACGAGAAGACATCCGGTGTAGGAAGTGCCATCTTCAAAGTGCGCGGTGACGGAATCCGGGGTCGATGTGATGTCGACGACAGTTTTCGACCACTATCCCTGTTAATCTCCAAGCCAACACAGTAGAACAGAGTAGAACCTCAATATCAATCCCCGTAGTCAACAACTCCCTCAACCTCCCCCTATTCACGCGCACCCTTTCCGCCGCAGGGACCTCGAACAGCGCCGATCCAGAACTCAGATTGAAGAACGGGAACCGACCGACATCGCCCTGGTCCGAGGCCTTTTTATTCACTGAGCACTCTGGTAACCGTGCCACGAGGTCTTCCGGGAGCAGGTCCCGCAGGATCGGCAGGCCCCAGTGCAGCGTAAGACCCCATCCGCCACTGCGGATATCGATCGAGGAATCCCGCTCGAAGATGGTGAATGGGATACCGGACTTGTGGAAATATTGGGCCAGGGTTAGACCGCTGATCCCTGCGCCGATGATGAGGATTGGGAGAGACATGGTGATATTGATAACTTAGGAGAAGTAACAGTAAGTAGCTTTTCTTAATTCAGAGTCTTTTACTAGTTTACTAGTGAGTATTCTGGATGACAGGATATCACGGTCCTGGATAAAACCGAGGATATCCTTCCATGAGCAGGGGTTCAACTTACAGGGTTACATCTGAGACTAAAAGCCACGCCAGGATTGACGCCAGCAAGGTACCTTGCAGGAGATTGGTTATCTAGTCTCTCAGTGAGACAGTAGTCCCTGTTAGTATTTATTCCACGCACTGAACTGATAGGATTATGATCAATCATTGGTATATTGATCTCGTCAACGACTCCAATTCTGGCATGATCTCTAGATTATAATCTATTGCTACCCCCACTACTGATTATGATTAATCTCTCGTGAAACTCGATATTCCAACGTGATGGTTATCTCTGCCGGTCTCTGATTGGAATCCTCACTGTCCAGGATCAATTCCTCACTCGGGGTCCGCTTGGCGATGGGTTCCTTCGAGTGCTCCGATTTCTGCGAGCGCTGTCCTTTCGAGAAAGACTGCAATGTGTATCCGTATCCGGTGTTCTTCTGGTATTCACTGGTCCGGTGAAAGAACACTTTGAGCAGGGGGGTCAGGAACGGGAGAGAGGTGACGATATTCTACCGTGGTCAATATCTCCCGAGTCAAAAATGCCAGGGAACTCACCCCGATGTTGAATTCAATCGTTCCCCAGAGCACCAGCATAGTGGAATCCCCATCCACAGAAACAACCCGATGGATCTGCGTCAGTCGCAGGATCGAACAGATGGTCGTGAACAGACCCAGGAGAAACAAGCACACAACACCCGCCTTCTGCGCCCGCTTCACGTTCAGCTGAAGCAAGAGCGGGATGGGCAGGAAGATGACGACCAGGTCGCAGATGATGGTGAAGATCGCCAGACCGTAGAAGACAGGGCCTACGGGTAGGCATTTCCCAGGTATACTCGGGTTCCAGGACCGGCTTACCTGGGAATCGCTGTTAGAAGGGTACCTAGATACGTGTATGGCAACATACTGGCTTGCAGTTGAGGATCAAAACAAGAGCCCCGGCAATATGTCCCAGGACGCAGATGACGATCGCAGTCCAGATGAGTTTCCGATAGAAGCGCTTCGAGGTCTTGGAGAGGAGGTGGAGGTAACTGATACACAGGGCGGTTTTGAAGCCAGCGATTCCGAGTTGATAGATGGGACGACCGGCATAGTTGATCTATTCGATTAGATGAAGCAAAACTGATTTAGGAAAGGAGATACCTTGGTGTAGGTAGAGAGATTCGGTTTCGGACGGTCCACCAGAGGCAATCCCAGTCCATATCTACTTTCTGCGATGGTCAGGATGGACTGCGGCCTCTGAAGAGTCGACTTACGAGCTATACATAGAGCGTTGTAGATGATACTGAAGATCTGCCAATGTCAACACAAGCCGTATATCCAGAAGCAAGAGCATACCATTGCAAATACCATCACATAGTCGGCAGCTCCAAATCGTCCCAGCTTCAACCGCACAAACAGTCGCAGAGACACGATGAGAACCATCAACACGGTCAGACTGATGCATACCCCGATGATGATGGGATACTTGGACTGGGCTTCCACCTCGGGGGAGGCATTGTGTACCCAGCCCATGGTTTAAAGAGATAAACGGGAGATTATACGGAATAAGTGAAGCTGCATTGTGAGTTCTGAGTATAAAGGGCAGCCAAGTCCGGTATAAGAGTGATTTAAGTAGATAGACAACATGTTGCGAGTCGACAGGGGTGTACCTCCTGTTATCACTTTATTCCAAGACCAAATCCTGGTAAAGAAGCTAGACAAGGGACCCTGGGAAGAACGTGCGTTTCTCGGATGTAACAAAGTCCAATCACATCCTGCATGATAGATTGAGGCCAATAACGAGGGAAATGAGTGTCGAATTCTGCATCTTTCTGTCGTACACACCAGGTATTTATTTCCACTGGCCGGCAGTTTCTTTTCTTTTCTTCTTTTCTCTTTCCTGTCTATCTACGGAGTACGAATATAGAAGTCGAAATGACCGAAAAAATCCTAGAGCCGGTAGAGGCCCGCGACGACGCCTTGGATTATCTCGAACAGGCCAACGTCCAGGATGAACAGACTGTTGATCTTCTGGCTCTGCGTCGGAAGATCGACTATCGCATCATCCCGTTCATGTTCTGCTGTTATATCCTGCAGTTTCTCGATAAGGTCATGCTCAATGTAGGTCTCCTCCTCCGCCAGCGACATTGTCTGATTCAATATAGTATGCCGCCGTGATGGGAATCAAGAAAGATATCAAACTGGTGGGAAACGACTTTACCAATGCCGCGACGTGGTTCTTCATCGCGTACTTGATCGCCGAAGTTCCCAATGGTATGACTACCTTGACTTGACCACACCCGAACCACACTCACTACCATAGTCATCCTGCTTCAAAAAACCCCCCCCGCCAAATGGCTCGGGACGAACGTCTTCCTCTGGGGAGTTGCCGCCGCCGCGTCCGCCGGCGCCCACGACTACCGCACTCTTCTCGTCTCGCGCATCTTCCTCGGCATCTTCGAGGCGACGATCGGCCCGTCCCTGATGCTGCTGAGTAGTCAATACTACACCAAAAGCGAGCAGGCGCCGCGGTTTACGCTCTGGTATGTCGGTCTGGGGGTGGCGCAGATTCTGGGGGGGTTGATCTCCTTTGGCTTCCAGCATGTGCACAACGCCTCCTTCCAGGGCTGGCGGATCATGTTCCTCGTCCTCGGGCTGATTACGGCTGTTGTTGGCGTCCTGACCTTCGTCTTCCTGCCGGACACCCCGATGAAGGCGAAATGGTTGACGGAGCGTGAGAAGGTAGCGCTGTTGAACCATGTCAGCGTCAACCAGACCGGTGTGTGGAGTAGTGCCTTCAACCCGAGACAGATCTGGGAGTCTCTGTTTGATGTCCAGCTGTGGCTGCTCATGATCATCACCATGCTGGTAGGTCTCTTGCATTAATATTATCTTCCAACAGTACTAACTGGCTTGATAGATCTCCGTCTCCAGCGGCGTGGTGACCTCCTACTCCGCAACCCTCATCGTCGGATTCGGCTTCTCAGGCCCCCACGCCGCTCTCCTGAACATGCCCTCCGGCATCGTCAGCATCTTCTTCACCCTTTCCGTCGGCATCGGGATCCGCCGGTTCTCGCACCGCTGGGCCTGGCTCATCGCCTGCACCATCCCGGGAATCATCGGCGGCGCTCTCCTCTCCTTCCTCCCCAAACACAACAAACCGGGCGTCCTGATCGGCATCTACCTCGTCAACGCCGTCGTCGCCACCCTCCCCATCCTCTACCAGTGGACCACGGCTAACTGCGCTGGGTACACCAAGCGCGCCTTCGCCAGTGCCCTCGTCGCCGGCTCCTTCTCCGTTGGAAATATCATCGGCCCGCAGACCTTCCAGGCCCGTGACGCGCCGGGCTACCATCCGGCGAAGATCGCCGTGTTGGCGACCCAGGCGGCTGCCGCGGCGCTCTCCGTCGTCCTCTTCCTGTATTATGTCTGGGAGAATAAGCGCAGGGATGCGGCGCAGTCTGCGGAGCATGTCGCGGATGATACCAAGTGGGCTGGGTTGACGGATCGAGAGAATAAGACCTTTCGATATGTTTATTAGGCTGATCCTTTTTCAGCATATTCATGTCTTTCTATATAAAGGCCTAGAAAAATTATAATCACTATCCTCACCTCTAAACCACTCATGCTCTAATAACTCCCGAGCAGTTGGCCTGTCCCTCCAGTCCATCTTCATGATCTCCATGATAAACTCTTTATCCTTCCTACAGACCTCTCTCTCCGTGATCATAAAGAATGTGGTAGTTTCAGATCTGGGAATCTCCTGCATGATCCACCGAATGGCATGCAAAGTCTCGGGGCTTGCAATCTCTTCATACTTGCCGGGCCACGGGCCAAAGTATCGAAACTGTTGCTTTAAAATCTCGAGACTATACTCTTCATGATCGTAGGGTACGGTGGTTGGATCAAACAGGTTAAAGTTGCCGTAGATGAGACTTATAAGCTGAACCCCGTTTTACCAACCTTAGTCGGGCTATAGATATAAGGGAAAAAAAGCTTACCACAGCTCCAAATGACCAAATATCAGTCGCAGTACCCCAAGGGGTTTCCATGATCATTTCAGGACTGCGCCACATGGGTGCTCCCAGGGGAGTCCCCGACTTTGCGCACTGCGAGTCGATATGGCATGCGCCACCGAGATCCCCGAGCTGGACTTCCGAAAATCGCACATTCTGTGCTCTGTCTGCGTAGTTTACAAAGACATTATCCGGTTTGACATCTAGATCTGTTAATCAATGAGGTTGCGAGAGAAGTAACCAACGGACGGTATATGTACCTGCATGTACATAACCGCGCCGATGAAGACAATCCAGTGCTTCAAGGATACATCGCGAGACGTATCGAAGCTCCTTTCGGTTCAAGGGTCCTATCGCTGTCGCTCGAAGAAGATCATCCTCGAGATGTTTCAGGACAATAGTCGTTGGCTCTGGAGGATCTTCAATCTCATCGAGCAACGGTCGTAGACAGGAGGTTCTGCCCTGGAAGCGTTTAAGAATGTCTCGTTCATTCTTCACGCGGGGATGGGTTTGAACAGCCTTGATAACTACTGTCTCTTTGGCTTGGTTGCTAGGAGACGTGAGTATGTCTGCAGTAATCTGGATTTGTTTACATACTTACTCTGCCAACCAAACAGTGTCTCGTATCTGTTTTGCAATGGTGTATTTCCCTCGCTTGCCTCGAAGAAGCTGTCCGACTCGAAAAAGGGACATCTTCAGTGAAGTACCCAGGAAGCAGCAATAAAGTGGCCTGTTATAGGCTTATGGTGACGCCAGCGGCCTATAAAGAAGAATCAACATCATTAACTAACATGAAACATCTTTAAGCTGTGCTGTCAACTTGCTGACTTGCTGGTGCTTGCCTTATAGAAGGTTAATAGTGTTGTATGGTCCTAGGAGATATGTACATACCTGATCAGTTAAATGTTATAGCCAGTAGTATCGAGAATCCCACTCCCCTGATAACAAAGGGAAGGCTGGTTACTGGCCTTAAAGGTTCTTATTGCACTGCCAGTCTGCCACTCAAAACCAATCATAAAAGTTGATACTTGCCAGGGTCCAAGGTCAGCGCTAAGCCAGTTGCTAGTTCCAAGTCTTAAGCACTAGATTGGCGCCGTTGTCCTTAGCCGTGCATGAATTGTGACTTGTGACTGGATAGAAGTGAGTCAGGATCACAAGGTGGACAATCAGGATATCCTGTAAGCCAGCCTTCAAAAGTACATATTATGGTGCATTCACTCCAGTCACTCCACACAAGGCAATCCCCTCTCTATCAAAATTTGAAGATTACAAAGACAGGGTCTCATCTACTCCATACTCTGTACATATTGACGGGAATGACCCTTCCACCCATCGTGTCAACCTCCATCTGACGGGGAATGGCTCCACGCATGCTAGAAACCTCCAGCCAGCAAATTCTACACGGCACACCGCAGCACAAGAGACCCGAGACCGATTACGAGAGATGGCAGCGCGAACGAGACCGGAGTTATAAGCTGGGCGAGCATCCGCAGTACGGTCCGCCAGTGCCAGCTTCAAGTATTCATGATGGCGGCAACTACCGTGGGAGACTTGAAGAAGACGGGTTCTGGCGATCCCATGGTTACTTTGTCTCCGCAAGACCCTCGGTCAAGACCCCCCCAGTCAACAACTCTACCATATCCACGGCGCAGAAAGTCCTGCGGCTTGAGAGTGAGAGGTTTCCTGGAAGCCTGCTTCTGGTCCTTGCGCTGGTGTTGTTCCTTCTGGGAGCATCGCAGGCAGTCAAACGTCGTCGCCGCGGTCGAATCAGTCTACCACCGTCGGGAAGTCTGGAGGTAGCGAAAGTGGAAGAGAAAAGTTTGGTCTAGGATTGAGTCAGGATTCCCTCTAAGCTATACCTCTTTTTGCAAAGGGAAGTAGCTTGTCATGTCAGATTTGGCCATGATAATGGAATAATGTGCTGTAGAGTGACTACCTTGATCCAGGGTGGATCTCGATATTGTTCAGAATTCAGATATAATTGACCAAATCATATCAATTTATAGTAACCTCTTGGCAGGAACTATTCCTGGTTTCATTGGCAATCAAGGCCTCTAAGCGCCGACATGTGTCACACGGAGTCTTTAAGTCTCCTTGTTCCCTAAGCGCTTGGCTACCTGGCAATCAAGTTGGCCCAGAAAGACGATAGTCAAGATGCTCCCGTCCTCATATCCCCTCCAAAGCCCATTTCGCATCATAAACATTGATGGACCCCTCTATGCTATCCGGACAAATGACGGACGGATTCACCGTCCGTCGGAATAACACCTGCCTCGCCAACGAGCTCGACTGCGGACAGACATGGGGCCATTGGCACAACTGCTGTCCTCAGGCTACATACTGCGGACCAGGCGACTACGGCAATGAATGTTGGAAGACTCGATCGTCGCCCAAGGAGAAACGCTGCGCGAACAGTACCTGGGATCTATACTTTGCGGTGGACTTTTTCTGCTGCGATCGGAATGCAAAGGGGTTTGAGGTGAATTCGAATGGGTTCGTGGGATGTGCTGGACTGGATGAGGTCTTGCCGGAGGGGGAGACTGCTTTATCCATCATTGTTCCTGGGTTAAGTGTGTGGTCTGAAGATGGTCCCTTTTCTGCTTCTGATCGGTGAATGTAGATCGCCATTCGACGACGATACCACCGACATCGACATCGACACCGACACCGTCAATTCCGCCGACAGCGTCGTCCCCGTCATCTTCAGCTGTTTCTACCACGCTTTCAACAACCCAGACAACCCAATCCACTATCTCCACGGCACCTACACAGCCTCCGAGTCCATCCCCGACCCCATCTCCACCAACCTCCACAAATATAGCAGCCATCGCAGGCGGTGTTGCCGGAGGTGTGGTCGCACTGGCCATCCTTGCCTTCCTCTTCTGGTTTATCCGGTACCATCGATCCCACACCTTAAGACTCAACGAGCGAGCTATTCCCCCCGCGGAATTTCCCGCGTCCCGGCCCTCGCAAATGGTGCAGAAGGGCCCGGGTTGGCCACAGGAGCTGGAGGGACAATCGTCTCGACCGGAACTGGACGGTCGATCATTTCGACAGGAGCCTCAGGAGTTACCGGCGTCGAGGTTTTAGGATGGGATTGTCGTTGGAGAGACAGGATGGTTTTGTGGTATCCATCACTATATACACTGATGGTGTATTCATTTCTTCTCACATTAGAACTAGGCGGATTATATTTTCCTCCAGTTGTTACATAGTATATAGTATACTCTCCATGATAATGAACTGCCATATATTGAGAATTGGCCATAATATAAATTTATGAACGGCTACTATCAATAAATAGGTGTCTGGCATTCATGCTGCATCATTTCAAAGAATAGAACTGTTACTTTATTTACTATATAAAGCAATAAATACTCCTCGATATCAACAAAAAGGGCTTGTGGTTTAGGGGTATAACGCTCCATTCGCATAGAATCTGAGTCTTGGAGAGGTCCCGGGTTCGATTCCCGGCGAGTCCATTTTTTTTTTATTCTTTAACATTTGAACAATACATCTCACATTTCCCTCGAAATTAAAAATCAGAATAACAGAATAAATTAACCAGGCTGAGCAAATATGACCTGATTACCTTCAAATACATATATCAAAGCAAATCTATTCCTGAAAATAATCCCCTACCCGAGTAAACCGACTTTGCTCCCTCCATCTCCGATCTGGCGGCCAAGTCCCCCGTCCCAACTGCCTAACCGTCCAGATCGGATACCCAGACAACGGCCAGTCATCCACATACCGCTGGTGAACCGTCGCACAGCGCGGACAATCCTCCGGCGGAACCCAGCTATCACAATCCAGATGGAATAGTCGGCCGTAATGCGGACAGGAGAAGGCCATGGTTATCCAGCGCATGTTCCCGATCGACCACTGGGTGTAATTATAGTGCGTCTCGACTTCGAGGGCGTTGGCTGACGAGCCCGGAGCGCTGGACCGCTGGATGATGACCTGGATCATGGCAGGGGCGGTGTCGTAGCCCTTCGCACGACATCTATGGACAAACCGGGGGGCGAGCTCACCCTCCTCTGCCCGTTTCTGAAGCTCAGTCTGGATACGCAGTCTATCACGGAACGTCAAGCTAAGACAGGGACAGATATCAACAACCCCAGCATTCGACGCACAGCTCCGTCTCCCGCTCCCGCGACGCGAGAACCACAATCTACACCCGAACTCGCGCCGCGGGTGCAGACGCTGGCATTTGGCGCAGTATGCCCAGCGATGATCCTCGAGACGGAGCAGGAGGTCCAGCCGGGGGTTGTATTTTGTGCCGTCGATGCAGCACCAATCCACCGGGGTTTTGTCGGTCAGGAGTCGTGGCGTGCGTAGATCTGGATGTGAGAGGATCTGCTGCCATCTGGAGAAAAAACTACGGCAGCTGAGGACCAGGCAGGCCTGGGAGGGGAGGGGGAGGAGAGCGATGATCATGTCGATGAGTTCGGGTGGGAGTTGAAGGATGAGGCATTTGGGGGGAGGGTCTTTTTGGAAGTGCTTTTTGATGATCTGCTGGAGACGGTCCATTTTGTTGGAGTTGTAGTTGTAACGGATGTGAGCTGATCAGTCCTTCTTTTTGAGGTTATCCAGGCAACAGTACAGGTTTGGATCTGCCTGTATACATATCACGATGAATGACGTTTACATCTAGACCACACAAGTAGATATCTATTGCCCAGCTAGAGTACAATCTAATAGCAACCCCTACCAGGAAAAGGAAAAATCTACTCCAAATAATAATCCCCCCTTCTGATCATCCGACACTGTCTCCCCCACTGCCTACTAGGCGGCCACACCGTCCCCCCCAACCCCCTCCACGCCTCAATCGTAAACCTCAACCCAGGAAACGGGACCAAATCCTCACAAACCGTGCCACAGCGCCGACACCTCTCGACTGGAAACCGTCTCTTATGTCCCGGTTTCCGAAACAACGCACCGTAATGCGGACACGTATACGCGGGCTCCCCAGCACAGTTCCCAGGGACCTGGCCCATAAGCGGGACGGAGCCTTTAATCCTCGCCTCAACATTACAGGTTCGCGCGAAGAATAAGCTGCGGCAGTTACTGGTGCCCGCGCACCGATGCTCGAGGTACACCCCGGCGTCGACTTTGCGGAGTCGATGCCACGTCCGCCATGGATTCTGGGGCAGTTTGATCGGGACGGAGTAGCTATTCCCTTCCTCCAGGGCGCTCTGGATCACCCGGTCCAGCTTCATCACGTCCCGGAATGTCAGACTAATGCAAGGACAGAGGTCCACGATTCCTGCGTTGGGGGTGCAGGCACGCCAACGAGCCGGTACAGCCAGTCTCAGTCTGCTGAACTCGTCCCGCGGGTGCAGTCTCATGCATCTGGAGCAGTATGCCCAGCGGTGGTCTTCGAGGGTGATCAGGAGTTGTTTCCGGGGGTCGGTGGTGTCGCGACAGCAGCGGTCTGGGTTGTGCATGGAGAGGAGGCGAGGGAAGGTGAATTCCTCTCGCTTCAATATTGAACCGTAGAAGTGGAATAATGACTTGCATGTCAGCGCCAGACAGGCTTGTGAGGATACGGGAAGTTGGTCGATGATGAGGTCCATTATTTCTCTTGGTAGTCTCCCCATGTAGCATTCCTGTTCAGCTGAACGTAACTTGGTCTTGAAGCCATCCACCCTCTGGCGGATGCGCCGCCAGAATCGAGGGTCTTGTTGCCCCATCTCTGTACTGTGATTAAAAGGACAGTTTTTTTTGATCTATATGAGTCCTGTGAAGTATAGGAATTAGTCTAATTGTAATGATTTCGCTAAGGCTGCCTGATGGTACCACGGGACTAGAGTCGGCTGTCGATGAATCTGGTTTCGGATGAAATCTCTGTCTTCTATGACCAGTTTTGATTCTAACTAATCTATCTATTAATTGCTAATCTACCGAGTAAAGCTCGTGAGGGCCTAAGACCGAGTCAGAGCTTTTCCGAGATGACGCCCAACACATTGGTACTCTTCGTATCCCCCTAGGATTCTTTAGATTTTAATGCAGGATTATAGCCAGGTTGACTTACCACCGTCCCATATATCCCAGTGATCGTCGTGCCAGGCGTGTGCTCCATCTTGCGTAGCTGGGCAAGATCCATCCTCTCAAGGGAAAAAAGACAGGATCGTTCCCGGTTTGTTGTGAACTAAGGTCACTTAGTTAAGACAGAAGAATGAAAAAGACGAAGACCTACTCTGATGGCTGCCGGTTCTTTGGAATACTCGATATCCGTGATTCGCTCACCTCGAGGGCCATCAATCAAAAAAGAGTTAATCCGTACTGTCGCGGCAGGATCATAACCACCGAGTCTGCGGCAGTGTTTCGGGATGTCACCACCTCCCGGGAAATACGCAAATTCTATCTTGGCCAAGGCATTGCTCCAAAAAGGCTGTTTGAGAATGAACGCCACCGAGACTCCGGCAAGGAAAGGAAGATATGAACCATGAGGACCCCCGAAGAGAGCCACGCAAATGGGTTCCAGGTAGGAGTGATCGTACCAAGATACTAAGGAGTTGTCGTAATTCAGATGGAGGTTTCCGTCCGGAATGTCTGGATACCACAAGGCATAGTCCCGGCAGTTGGGGATGGCTTTCTCACCATATACATCCAGGGCGTCGTAATGGGGGGTAGGCGTGAGTTTTCGTCTTCCAACAGTCATCGAGACTAGTTTATATCCCTGTCGATGGATGAGCATAGAAAGAGAATATCAGAGAAGTAGCCACTCACGTCAAACGCCACCTTGATGCCATAAAGGCCATTACCAACCAGTCGTCGGGTATGGACACCTCTACCCGGAGTGCCCAACCAAGGAGACTCCAAGTCACCAGCCATGACGGCCTTCACTGCGTAGATTCCAGCAAGACCAGCTGAAACAATAAACCCGCGGAAGTCCCTCACCTCTGTCGAAAACTGTTGCCTCGCATCAGGGGCACGGTATCCCACATAAAAGCAGTCACCGTTTCTGGTGGCTAGCCCGATCCCGGCGATGTAGCTCGCCTTCCCATCGAATACAGTGCTGACGAACATCCGTGAAACCTGCCGTGGCAGACGACACGACCAAACGTGCAAAACAACAAATTCAGAAAAGTCGAGAGGCCGTGGCGAGATCTGGACAGCATCAGACAGTACAATGTACAGCTTCCATGACGACCGTCGCAGCTCCGACTCAGTCAAAAGGAATGAAGATTGCTCGACCCGCTCGAGTTCAAGGAGCGTCTTGACAATCTGGAATGTGTTCCACACCCGTTTCCGATTCAGCAGTTGGTCTCCGAGGTTGCCATCCTTGGTCAGATAGTAAAGCTCGCGCCAGCCGACGCCGTTGTCTTGGTGTATCCGGTTCAGCAGGCTGAACAGAAACCCTCTTTCATGGCCAGGCCGGAATCTCGTAGCCCAGAAGTATCCATCATGAAACAAAGGCACAAACGCTCTCGAGGCGGCTCGCAGGCAGAGGACCTCGTTGGTGGAGAGATACGATGCGATTGCAAAGATGATCTCATAGGGGAGTCTCCGAAAGCAATCATCCAGTGTACCCTGACTGGCAGGCTGTAGCGACGTGCATCCGACAGGAGGACAGGGGATATCACGATCCAACAGTTCCAACAAACCTGAGTCGTCGGCCGGATCGCATGCTCTCACCTCCATGAACTTGTCATTCCAGTGGGTCCGGTGAAGCTCCCAAGGATAGTGATTATCCTCATCCATCGAACACAAGTTCCCGTACAAATGTCCCCAGATAGGCCAGCGCACGGCGTTTAATCGGGTGGGAATGGACTGGAACACTTCATACAAACGAGCCAGGGGGATATCCTCGGATCCAAATACCTCCTTAAAGAAGCGCCAACAGGTATTGTGAAAAGGGTATCCATGCCGTCCATCCTTGTCTGCATAGCTCAACCCCCATACGGGGATTGAAATCAATTGACAGTCGTGGTCATCCCAGCGGGAGTTCTCATCCAAAGGAACACGGCAGGTGTATAGTTCGAATTTGTCAAAATGACTGATTCCGGATATGCGAAAACCAGGGGGGGATGTATACACTAGCTGTTTATTAGATTTGTCACAATTAAAGGGACATACTGACATAGTCGAAAGTCCTGCATCCACCGGTATTGTCTGCATATTGGTGCTGCACACAGGTAACAAGGTTGTTGAGTGCGAGTCATTGGCTTTGAAGAGATAGATATAGATACAGAAAACAATAACGAACGTCAGTTTGAAAATAAACAATAGGCTTGCATGAGGAAGAAGAGTGCTGAGAGTGTCAACTGTCAAGACTTGTAGACGGATATTGTCTATTGCAGGTCGAGGAAAGAGCGACAGCAGTAGCCATAGATACCGAGGATCGTTTTTATGATCAGACTTGCAGTATTCTCATCATGGTTATCTGCTCTATAGAATAGTAGAATGATGCCTGTAGATTACCACGGTTGAGAGGATGTATATACATCAACGACATTAGGCAACCTATACAGACAGGCAACATCCAGGGATAAAGACCCTCGCTGTCAATTCTACAGCAATAGTCAATCCATCCATCTTCAACATGTCTACCACCACTACTACCACTACCACTACCACTATGGAAATCACCAAAACCCCTGAATGGCCTGTCGTCCGTGGAAAGAGGATTCCAATCCCCCCCGTGCCTCCCAAGCCCATCACCCTGGAATCCATCATGGAAGACATGCTGAGCGTCACCATCTACCTCGCCTTCAAGCTGGACCGTCACCCCAACCACCGCGGCGTGTGGACGCTGGAACGAGACGAGAAGTACCCGACTCCGAAAAGCCTCAGTAAGCACAACCCACTAGTATCGAACTCGACCAACCAACCTCCCAGAATACGATCTGGCCGTACTCGACTACCTCATGCCCCTATGGCTTGATAACCAGGAGATGACTGCCGCCCGATGCAAAGTCAAGACCATCCTCATCGCCTCATTGACCGAGGAACGAGCAGCACGCGCCCAGAACCCCCAGGACAACTCCTCCGCCGTCATGGGCATCCATCGCCGCAATGCCTTCCACTGCGAGACCACCTTTCTGAATTTCCCACTCAAGTTTGACGGGAAAGTCGACTTTGTTATCTCCAACGCTTCAGAGCCGGGGACGGGGATCAGTGCTCTTGTCTGGTTGGACCCGTACCCATTGAGTATCATGTGGGAATGTATTTCCCTGATGGGTATGTTGCATCATCCAGAGACAAGAACCCTGCTAAAGACTAATAGGAGCTGTTCACAATGCCCGCAAGCACGAAAATAAACGCGTCACTGAGGTCTACGGCATCGCCACCAACGGAGAACAGTTCTATCTCATCATGATCGACGATAATGCCATGGTACGCCATCCCAGATATCCCAGCATTAGCAAGCGGCAAACCAACACCCTTTGATCTTAGGTCTCATGGCACGAAGCATTCTGGACTACCAACAACATGAACGAGACCAACGAGATATACTCATTCATTCGACGATTCTTCCACGACATTACCGGTCGAAACAACATGCCTATTCCAGGAACCGAGGTGAAGGAGCCAAAGCATCCACTTAAGATCTGGTGATGGATATAGAGGATATAAGGGGGACATCAATGTATCAGATAGAAATGTCAGCATGGCATACCTTTTTCCTCTTGCTTGTTTTTCTCCTCATTGAGGTTTTACAGGAATAGGTTTTTTACTGGTGCCATGCCAGGAAAGGATTTGGTTATATCAAGATCATGTTTTGTCTTTGTCTTTGTATCTGTTGGATTTGAATGTACAGAGTATAAGTGAATGGATATTCTGATTTGTCTAAGATTGCATAGTACTAGAGTGACTACCTGTAGAACCTGGACTTGCTACAGTGCATATTTTATAGCTTCTTCTAGCATTGAGTCTCCCTAGGGCTACTTACATCATAGTGATCCCTCCACCATCAACACAAGCATCCCATCAACAAAGCAACTCAACTCCATAGACTATGGCCCGAAATCTATACATCCAAGCCCCCACCCTCCATCACTTCATCCACTCCATCCTAACCCACCACGGAGTCCCACCCCCCAATGCCCACCTCGTCGCAGACTGTCTCTCCCTCGCTGACCTCCGCGGGATCGACACCCATGGGATCAACCGTCTCCCATCATACCTAGAGCAGATCAAAGCAGGCGTCCTCCAACCCGCCGTGAAGCCGACCCTGACGCAGATCACACCTGTCGTCGCACAGGTAGACGCACACAACGGACTCGCCTACGTAGCCGCAGACCAGGGGATGGAGAAAGCGACGGCGATGGCGCGGACGTACGGGGTGGGGCTGGTATCCGTCAAACACTCAAGTCATCTTGGGATGACGGCGTGGGTGGTGCAGAAGGCGCAGCGGGCGGGGTTGGTGAGTATGGTGTTTACGAATGCGTCGCCAACGGTGCCAGTGTGGGGCGGAGCGGCGCGGGCGAAGGTAATGGGGACGTCGCCTATGGCGTGTGGAGCGCCAGGGGGCATTGAGCCGCCGTTCCTCATGGATATGGCGACGACGGTGGCGACGAAGGGGCGGATTCTCAAGGCGTTGCGGAATGGGGAGCGGATCCCTCGTACGTGGGCGTTGGATCGGAAGGGGAATCCCACGGATGATCCCCGGGAGGCGCTGGAGGGGGGATTGAGGCCGATGGGCGATCATAAGGGGTCTGCGTTGGCGATACTGATGGATTTATTTGCCGGGGTGTTTACGGGGTCAGCGTTTGCTGGGGAGGTCGGGAGTCCTGATGATGCGACGAAGCCGTCGGATATTGGCCATTTGTTCATTGTCTGGCGGCCAGATCTGTTCATGAGTCGCGAGGAGTATAATCGGCGCGCGGATCATCTGTACCAGACGGTGGTGGGTTCGGAACGCCTGGATGGCGTCGATCGGATATACTACCCTGGCGAGAAGGAGGACTTGACATACCGCGAACGGCTGAAGTCCGGAGTGCCTCTAACCCAGGTGGAAGTCGACAAGCTGAATGCATATGCAGATGCCGTCGGCGTAGAGAGACTTGTTGTTTCTAAGCATGGCGATAATCCACCAATAGTTTAGATACAACTCATGGAGTAATCCATTTCGCAGAGTCACACGAGCCCAGCTCCTGTACAACCACGTCAATTCGTTCCGTGATCCATCCCGACGTCACTCCAGCCTTGCCAGTTCCCAGTTTGACTCCCTTAGAGGTGCGACATTTGCCTGACCCAAAGGAATACTGCAGGCAGGTTCGCCTGCTGAAGCAGAGTGCCTTGCACTCGGTCAGACTTCCCACGGCCTGCTCATCCTCAGACAGATTGTCCCAGTCATCCTGGAAGGATGGGAGACGAGGACGGATGAGACGCCGAAATACATCACCATGCAGCATGACAGCATTCCCTTCCTGTGCCCGTTAGTCCTGCCAGACCAAAAAGAAAGAAGGAAACCTGCCTTGTGGAACTCCCGATTCAATCTATCCAAATCATGTATATCAGCCACCGTCACATGGTGATACGCAACTGGAGGAAAACACCACGCTTTCTTGGAATACGCCTCGGCAAAGGCATCGAACTCGCCTGGGGGATCCGTCTGCAGCATCGGCCACGACCACACCAGCGGCGCACCCGCATCGTGGAGTAACTTCCCCAGCACACAGTCACCCGCCCACTGCTCATCCGTCAATCGATCCCACGCATCAACATCCCTAGCGCGCAGCTGCGACGCGCGGTACATGGCTTCCCGCGACAGGATGAAGCCTGACCCACCGTGCCCGAAGACGATGTCGCCGAGCTGCATCTGGTTCCCCAGGTAATACGGCTTACGGGGATCGAATCTAGCCAGCCACTGAAGCAGATTCGGCCAGAGGAAGTACGTGTCCGCCTCCATGAAGACGTACCATTTGGCGTCGTCACGGACCCGCAGCGCCTCGTCGATCATGGGCAGGAACTTCCACTTGTCGAGTTTCCAGCCCGGGTTGTCAGGCATGCCGTATGCGCTGTTCGGCACGCGGCTGACGTCCTTCGGGGAGAGTCCGTTGCGTCCGGATTCCCGGAGACGGTTGTAGAGGTTGAAATCCGGGCTGGTGCGTTTGATCGTGTCATTAACACTGCGCAGCACATCCCGCACGCGGACCCCAGCGATCTCCTCTTCGAAATCAGAGAACAAGACATAGTTGGGGATACATCGGATGCTTGTCTGGATCTGCACTGGCACTTTTTCAAGTGCCTCGGTGACGCCGGTTTTGAGGATGACCAGCACATCCTCGATGCCTTTGAGAGGGGGACAATTTGCTGCATGTGATGCGG
This sequence comes from Aspergillus cejpii, assembly GCA_004769165.1. NCBI lineage: Eukaryota > Fungi > Ascomycota > Eurotiomycetes > Eurotiales > Aspergillaceae > Aspergillus > Aspergillus cejpii. Next base: position 2,668,180 of record SMSW01000005.1, on the reverse strand, counting down.
GCAAGATTACCTTGGTCGCATCAAAGAAGAAAAGAAAGTATATCAAAACAAAAGCAAGAATAGGGGACAGGAGGTAAGTCCGTCGCGAAGGAAGTCCCCGGAGTTGAAGCGCCATCGACTGACAGTTGTATAGCTTCATTTGACAGCAAAAGAGTCAAGAACGTCTTGAAAGAGAAGATCAAGGGATTTATGGCCCCACGGGAAATGTGCCACTCGGCAAGAAGCTATTCTCAACCAATTGAATACATGATTAACACGATCTAACCCCATGTCCGAAAGCCTTGGGGCTGTGTATGTAGCTTTTCCCCATTGGTGATTGTTTCAGCTGCCCAGGGGCCAGAGATGTCAAATATTAAGAAGATGATTCGATTTAAATCATTCATGACTCACAAAGGTCAAGATCCTCATGATGTGTTCGCAAGGCAACAAGAGACAACTGGATATCCTGACTCAGTTGAATAGCATCATAGAGGCTATCAACATCGCTGTCATATAAACCAGCAGTTTGGACCCGGTGTTCTGTAAAATGTTCCTCGTATTCAGTGCCTCCATAAATCCTCTCAAGATGGCGAAAGGCAAGAAATCGTGGACTATCAAGGCCGAAGTGCATACCTTGACCCCTTTCTCCAGAGATCCAGCTCAGCGTCTCCGTGCAAAACCGAAACGGGTTCAACGGGCGAGGTCAAAGCATAAGAGCGACAGCGAGAAAGAGGATGTCCAATCACTCACCGATGGACAACCAGGCTTCATGGACAGGTAATTCCGTTCCCTCTTCATGCACGCACATACTCATTAACCGAGATTCTTCGCTCTCCCACCCGAACTGCGCAACCACGTCTACCGACAACTACTCGTCCGGCCCTGCAAGTTCGACATAACACACGGCGAAGACTGCCAGCCACTCTTCCCATACCACCCCGGACCAGACTACGGAAACTACCTGGTGGGCGGCATCTGCGCCGCCTCCTGCTCGACCACAGAATGGCGACGGGACCACGAGCCTTGCATCTTCGTGTCGCCCGCCCGGAGCCAGTGGGCCCCAGCCCCGATTAACGAGTACGTCTGCGACAAGTGCAACTCGGAACGGTTCCGGGCGAAAGTAGAAGCTCATCCGTCGCTCAGCTCACTGCTGTGTCTGTGTGCGCGACGGCGGAATCTCGAGGTCCTGCTGATCAATCGGCGGTGGCACCGCGAGGCGCGGTATATCTTCTGGAGCGAGAACCGGTTCGCGTTCGAGACGGCCGAGCTGCTGATCGGGTTTCTGTCGTCGCTGCGGGCTGAGGTCAGGTCACTGATCACGCGGATTAGTTTTATCCCTCGTTACGAGCCGGATGATCCGCCGGCCGCTGCGAGACTGCTTCTTCCGTGCTGGAAGCTATTGCGCAAGTGTGAAGCGCTGACGCATCTCGAGTTGGATAGTACGTTTCTCTCCAGGTTCGCGAACGTACGGGGTCTCAGAGACGTCCGGGTCAAACAAGGAGTGACATTTATTGCCTGGGATGAGTCGCATAGTGAGGAGAGATTGTCGATGTATCCGAATATTGATGTCTGGAAGACTCTACGGACAAGAACACCGGTAGAGGATCATAGCGTGGCTGACGCTCTTGCGGCAGCGATGACAGCTAAAGGTCCTCCGCCAGTCAAGATTCTCAAGCAGGTATTCATTCAGTATAGGCATGGGAGGATTCGCAGAGTAGAGAATGGATAGTTTTGCATCTACAAAAAAGAAAAAATGACCAGTGCCGGGCTCGATCCGGCGACCTTATCGGTGTTAACGATACGTGATAACCAACTACACCAACCGGCCAATGTTAGTATTTGGCAGGTTTTAGGTTATATAAGGTCATAATTGTAAAGTGCATAATTATCTATTAGTCATTTAATGTTATGCACTGTATACTTGTCACTCTTATATCAACTCAGAGTAATGTTGCGATCATCGATTAGAATATGATATTTGCAAATGAACTGAATACATCATCGACTCAATCAGAAGCAGAATGTAAGCAATATCCAACTTAGAGTGCGCCATATACCCCTAACTCCTTCACAAGGTCGCAAAGCTGAGCCACACGAGGATAGCCGTGATCACCAGAAGTCGTTCTGATACAGTTCGACCAGCAGAGTTGTGATGCTTATCCCCGTCATCTGACGAATCCAAACTACTTTCCGACTCGCTCTCAAACAGCCCCGCGACAAGCTTATCCCCCAGCGCCGTGATACTCCGCTCAAACTCCTCGTAGCTCTTGGCCTTCCATTTGGCCCTGTCTCCAGGAACGGCCTCTTTCCCCGCAAAGGCAAGATAGAGGACATCCGAGCCATCATGGCCACTATTCCCATGGATCCCCTTGCCGAAGCACGCCGTCGCCAGCGCAATGCTGGCCTCCCCGACCATCGGATGCGCCCCGTCATCCCCGTTGGTGTCCCCCCAGATCCCGTAGATGAGTTGGTCGCCACACACCACCGCCACCACGCTCAGGGGCTTTACGCCCACGCTCCGCGGGTCGAACGTCGGGCTGTAGTTGCCCTCGTTCCCCAGCACGACGTACGGGTGGATGTTGGCGTTCAGGTCCCGGATCCCGTACTGGTGGAGATCCGTGCTCCAGGTCGTCTGGCCCTGCGTGTCAGTTGATGACGTGCAGCGTCCGTCGCTGCTGCTGCTCTGCTCCCCATCGCAGTCGATGTCCATGTTGGCGAGATCGGAGCCGGGGCCTTTGAGGTACAGTCCCTTGCCTAGGGGAAGGTACTTGGTGCAGTAGGCTGTGTGACCGCCGCTGTGTTCGGTGTCGTGAAAGTCTGTTGCGAGGGCGTCGGGCCCGGTGCATGCGCCGCCGTTTCTGGCTTTGTTGTAGAAGGCCTGCAGATTGGCAGGGATGTCTTTGGCTATGGCATGGGATGCCAGTAGGGCCATCCCGAGTGCGAAACCAGTAAGCATTGTAAGTTAACGAATGAAAGGTGATTATATTGGAATAACGAGTGTGTTGTTAATGACTTGATAGAATCGCTACCCAACCCCCCCTAGAATATATTATATTCCTATTGCTGCCTGTTCCGTAATAGGAGATCTCCCAACTTCTTTTTGACAGTCATACCGTCACTATGATCTTGATATCTTCATCTTCCTTATCCTAATAATAGGCAGCTCTATCAAAGCTCAATTGACTCAAATATACTCAGTATCTCCCCCTTAAAGAAGACCATATGGGAAAAGCCGGCCCGAGGGAAAATAAGCAAGATCCACAGTGGGATGCCAAGAACCGGGAATTTCAGACAGAAGAATTGATCCAGCAGTGCCAGCAGTGTATATATACCAGAGGATATGTATCATCAAGTTGTTGAAGAGAATATATCTACTTCCTCAACTGTCTCTAAACCCACTGGCCAACTGGTAACCAATGCCAAGACATACCATGATCTGATTGGCTGACCAACTCCCTCTTGAATTCTGCCTTTAAAATTCCAGTTTTGAACTTCTCTCACTGTTCCAACTGGTCTTCTCTTTGATCTTCGGATTAAATATTACCATCTGATGATCTGAGCCATGATCCCCCCCTCTCGCACAGACGACTCTCTTTCTCCCGGCCAGAGGAAGCGAAATCCTTCCTTTCCGGCTCCGGATTTGACCCGCCAAGACTGTTACGACATCTCCGATATACGGTTGCACAAGACTGTTGTAGATGCCATTGCCCCTCCTGGTAGACCGGATGTTCTTGAGAGGAAAACAATAGTGCGGCTGGAGCCGTCTCTGACGCTCTCAGGTAGGATTCCGTCGTCTTGGTTATGAAGACTGGTAGTTGACACACCCAGGATGCCCCATCTTCCTAAAATCCAGCGATAGTGCTGGCCAGAATCACTTCCAGAGTCATACACCATCGTCGGTGGAGAGAATCAAGAGCTGGGCGTGGTGGCTGCTGTCAGTTTTGTTCACCTCTGCCATCATCTCCCACAAAACCCTGGGAAGCGCCCTCGCCTCGGCCTTCTCCATCTCGAACCACATAGATTTACCAGATCTACCATTAGAACCAGCCATATCCCAAGCACGACTGCTCAAACGGTCAACATGCGCCCAGGGAGGGGTCGCTGGTGCTAAATACAACACCCCCCTGCACATCGCTGCTCTCTTTATCATTCTCTCTGTGTCCACCTTGGCCTGTGCATTCCCCGTCCTGGCGACATGGTTCCCCCGTCTGCACATCCCGCCGACGTTTCTCTTCGTGGTCAGCCATTTCGGAACAGGCGTCCTCATCGCCACCGCATTCGTCCATCTGCTCCCCACGGCCTTCACCTCCCTCAACAACCCATGCTTGTCGAGTTTCTGGACCACTGGCTACCCCGCCATGCCCGGCGCCATCGCCTTGGGCGGCGTCTTCTTCGTCACCGTCATCGAAATGGTGTTTAGTCCTGCACGGCATATGTGCCGTGGTGGGATCAGAAGCACCTCGGAACAAAAGCAGTCCCCCTCCGACCAGATCGCCGGTGACGTCCATATCTCCCAGGTCGATTCCGCCGAGACCGCCAAACGGCCGGGCTGCCCCAGACTGGAAAGCCAGTCGCACCTGCGTGATCTGGGGCCCTTGATCGGGAGATCGTCCAGTATGAGTCGGACCATCAATCGCATGGGCGAAGACCCCGACCGCATCATGCGGATTGCCTCGGCCCCAGAAAGCCCTCGGATACTTGAGGAAAGTAAAGTGCAGCCGGTCGAGGATGTCGAATCCAGCGATGATTTCACTCTCGCGCCGGAGCAGAAACATAAGAAGGCCGTCATGCAGGTGTTCCTGCTGGAGATGGGCATCCTCTTCCACAGTGTGTTCATTGGCATGTCGTTGAGTGTGTCGGTGGGCAGTGAATTCGTGGTTCTTTTGATCGCGATCGTGTTTCATCGTATGTTGTCCGTCCCTTGATCCACTGCGATGTTACTGACCGCAAATAGAAACCTTCGAAGGCCTGGCATTGGGGTCCCGCATCGCTGCCCTCGACTGGCCCGAACGAGCCCCCCAGCCATGGCTTATGTCCCTGGCATATGGATGCACGTGAGTCTTCTAGCCTCAGCGAATGCGACATCCCGTACTAATTTCCAGAAGAACTCCCATCGGCCAAGCAATCGGCCTCGCAACACATACCCTCTACAGCCCGGATTCAGAAGTCGGCTTGCTGCTGGTAGGCACCATGAATGCCATCTCCTCGGGTCTGCTCATCTTCGCGTCGCTGGTCGAGCTCATGTCGGAGGATTTCCTGAGCGACGAAAGCTGGCGTGTCCTTCGAGGTCGGAAGCGTGTGATTGCCTGTCTGTTGGTCTTTGCAGGCGCGTTCTGCATGAGTCTTGTGGGGGCTTGGGCGTAGTTGAGATGGTGGATTCAGACTCGTCCTCGTTTACCTTGCGAAATGCCCAAAGTCGAACATCGATGGCATACTGGGCAGATGAGAGGATGCCCAACACCAGCAGAACTGGTCCTCCACGGCCGAGTCAAAGGTCTCTGAGTTTGAGCACAATTCGTCCGTGCCTATGCCTGCTGCCAACTGAGGAAGAGTATTCCCCAGCCGGTTCCCGCTACATTTGCTCGCGGCGAAAGCGGCCCCTTCGAACGAGACACCGTCGTCTGGCCAGCCCAGGACAACGCCATGCAGGGAACCTCGTCTTCCCATGCAGAGACACGAGTCAAACTCAACATTTCTTGGACAACTTATCATGGATTGTACAACCACTTTCCCAGAAATCCAGATGACATAGACCCGAGCTATCAAAGGCAGGGAAATCGGGTACAGCCGAATTTCCAACACATGTCACTCGACAAATAGGATCTTAGACGGGAAACTAGCCTCGGATTTGCTCGCGCTGGGCAATGGCCGGGGATCGCTGATGACTCGCTATATCCCCGCTGAACCACACCAGTATACACCGGCACAGACGACGCCTAATAACACTATCCGCGCTGGTAGCCTCCAATGGCTAGCCAAGCTGCATATTACATGACGGGATTGAATAACCGAATAGACCCGTCTCAGCTTGGGTTCCTTGGTGCAGCCATAAACAATGCATCTCGACAATATCCGCTTCGATGTCTCGCATATATACGATCCCCGAGTCGCGATTACATGTAGCCTACGGATTCCTGCATTAGGTAAACTGAGGCTATACATGATGTCGTCAAGGATGTAAACCCGACTCTTATTTCGGTTTTGCGGTTGTTAAGATCTACATCACCAAGGGCAATCAATACCTAAAAGGATCCGAAACGTTCAGATCCCCATGATCGGATGCTGTTCACTCATCGACTGCTTCTGGAGGAGCAGCAATGAACTCTTGTCATTGCATATCATATGGAGTATGGATAGGGCGCGTAATCCTTATGACGTCGTCGGATTCAATTGATGGGATATCTACCTCAAACCCTATGCATAGGTTTGGCTTCGTTGCCTCGATAAAACATTACGCCTGAGACATTAGATCTAAGATGAACTATTTTACTCGAATATCAGCAGTGATACATCATACATCATTTCCATTCCTCGTTGAATTGAAAGACATGTCTAAGACATACCCCAAGACCCGGTACAATGGTAACTTGGCAACTGATGTCATGGAATCCGAACAACCCGAGACTCAACATCTGTTTCCATGACTTAATGGCTGGCCATATCCAACAGCAGATCAACCATGCAGAATTTCGAGCCAGCACACCGGGTCGCACATCTCATCGTCCAACCCGCGGATCAACGCCTGAACCCTCCCGAGAGCTATCTGTTCGTCCAGGATGGCCTCACCATCAGCTGCGGCGTCCTGTATGCCCTCTGTTACCTGTTCTGCATGACCAGGACCTATGCCGATAAGAGCTACCCCGGGGCTCGCGCCGGAAGTATCCAATACCTGTACGTAGCATCCCTCGTTGCCTTTCGGGGTGCAGTCATTAAGTCCGCGACAGCTGCTTGACCATGGCATATGAGATATTCTACGCCTTCGCGACTACGACCACGCGTTTTGAAAGGCTAGCGTTTCTGGCTTGGTTCGGGCTTGACTTGAGTTTCGCCAGTGTTGCGCTTCGACAGGCTCATCCTCCCCCCGAGAGACGAGTGATGCGCCGGAATATGGCGGCCGGATTTCTCACGGCGTTAATGGTCCTCCGTATCCTCACGCAGTTGTATCCGGACGAGCGCGAGCAGGTCACTGCCTACTGGACCGGAATCATTCTGCAGCTGCCCATCGGGTGGATGTGTTTGTATCTGCTGTGGAAGGACCATAGCACCCGCGGCCATTCGTTAGAGATATGGTATGTCCAATCTGAAGGAGACTTGGGAAACCGCGCTGATAACTCAGGTTGACGCGGTACCTGGGCTGTTTTACCGCGTACGGAGTCTTTTTCTGGCGGTACTTCAACGTCCCCCAGAACTGGGGGTATGTCTGGTCTCCTTGGAGCATTGGAATCATTATTGCCACCTTGATTCCGGAGACGGTCTACCCTTTCGTCTATGTGTGGGTGTACAAGTCACAGAAGGCCAAGAAGGCATAACGGGGGACAAGGGATCCATTCCTGCTTCTAATCCGCAGTAAAATAAACTGTCTGGGGATCGATAGCTGGTTTTCTAGTGGATATAAGGAATATCGACGCGTATTGGTGGAATCATCTGTATCAGATAAATATCTGTATAATCCGTGTCGGTTATAGTCTACCGACAACATCCCGTTCAAGCAGAATAGAAAACACTGAAGGACAGTAGATGGGGATCCTCACGATCGGCTGATGTGAGTGTGTCCAGTCAGCGCTAGAATTTCCATTCTTGAAGGATGTGAGGATTCTGTACAATCCAGAGATTGCGGGGTTTGGCGACAAGGGCTTTGTATAATCCCAGATAAATCAACTAGTAGTGTTGATTAAAGGAATAGACGTCTTGAAGTAATTTCTTCTTCATCTTTGTCTGTTGCTACCATAATGTAATGGTGGCTCCTGTTGACCGGGTTGGGTTGGCCTCGACCGCGACGGCTATAATTCCAGTTTCTAGACGTGTTGTCGACAGTTCCAGAAGCAACCCTCCTGAAAAATGTGCTTGTTCACTCGACCGCCGTTGAGCAAGCATGCTGGATATGATAAGATAATAAGCATTGTCATCATAGATAAGGCTCCTCTTTGGGACTCGACATGCCCTGTCTCCGACTGGTTGAAAAGATCACAGGTCTTGCACAGACTTGTACTCTATATCATCTTTCCCTTGGCGAGGACTCCGTTCTGGGAATGTAAGTAAGGTATAAGGTAGGGAACTCGCTCCGCTCGTATAATCACCAAGAGCTTAAAGCATACGAGACTATGCTTCTAGCTGATTCATGTGGCTCGGAATATTCCACGGATCATAATCCAAGTGCACAAAGGCACGATCCACCGTCGGTACACTCTCCAGCATATACTGCAGACTTTCTCCCACATCGTGGCTATCACGCAGACTAGTTCCCTCGTCGACCACAATATCCACCTCCACGTTGAGATGGTCGCCTGCGTAGTAGGCCTTGAGGTTTTGGATCTTGCAGATGATCTTGGAGAACCGCATGGTCATGTACAGAAGCACGCTGTGGTCTGTTGGCGAGGCGGCGGCGCCGGTGAGATGACGGATATGCTCGGTTGCCGTTCCGCTCCAGTTCCAGATGATGTAAATCGAGAGGAGTAGACCTCCAAGGGGGTCGACAAACCACCACTTCGCAAAGTGGCCGACTGCCCAGGGTGTGAGCTGAGATTTAAGGTCGTCAGGCTGATGGCTTACCTAGAGGAAATAGAATGCTGAAAATATTGAAGATGACATCCGTCATAGCATCCTGCGCGAGGGCTTGCACGCTTGAGTTCTTGATCAGTCGACACCAGAACCAACAGAGGAGCTTGACCACAACTGTACTGGCCATAATGAGAATCGCCGGCACCGAAAGGGTTACCAGCTCGTGGTCAGGACCGAGCAAGCGACCCAGGGAGGTGATTGCCACCTGGACGAAGGAGGTCGCCATCACCACAGCAAAGACTAAGATACTAAGAGGCTCCAATCGCCGACGACTGATGGGATATCGGTATCGATCCTGCCGCTGTACGAGCTTGGTCGTCGTCCACACAATGACCGTACTGAGAAAGTCCAATGCACCGTCGACTAAACTGGCCAACACCGACATTGAGCTCGTCAGGGTCATGACGGCAATCTTGGCCGCCAGCAAGAACACGTTGGCAAGAAAGTTGATGTATATCGCTACCGTGACGATGCGATCGCCGCTGTCGACGAATTCACCGTCCTCGGGCGAAGCGACCGGGGGGAACGGGACGCCCTCCTCGATGGTCGGGGGCAGCAGGGGAGATCGCTCATGAGGAACACGATACAAATTGCGCGGTGTCCTTTTGATTTTTCCGGTCGACGTCTCTGCACCGAAGACAGCCTGACCATTGCGGTCTGGTTCCCCAAACGGGTGGTGATGGCCTTTGTCGTGATCATGCGTGTATTCGTCGATCAACCGGTGGGGGAGCGACGAGTCCAACAGTTGGTCGATATATAGATATTGCGACACAAGTCTATTTGTACGTTCGTAGTATTTCCGTCTGCAAGACTGAGTACAGGGACGATGGAGCGGCCGTGGCGATGACGTACATTTTTCTCTTCATGCCCTTCAACTCCTCCGGGGATCGATAGTACCGATTCCTATGGATATCTCGGTCAGTTCAACCTGTATCATATGCTCAACAATAGAAGGGTTTCCAACCATTGGTACATCGGGTTACTGGCTCCGATCAAGGTCATCCCTCTGAGGAAGACGGGGATACTCCCACGTCTATCCACGAAGGGAGGACGATCACCATACTGCGTATACTCATCCCGGGCAGTCGGTGGAGAAACGGAAAAGGATCGGCGACGAATCAATCCAGGAAGGCTTTGGCCTCGCGTCGATAAAATATCCCGTTCAGGTTCGAGGCTCGGTCTTCGAGCTGGGGTCCAGCTTTCGGGGGGAGAAGCGGCGAGGGACATTGCAGACGAAATAGTTGGCTGATGTCACTTTGTCGGATCCGAGAATCATCATCAACCAGTTGAAGCTCAGAAGGTCGAAGGAAGACTCGATGGATGAGATGGTGTTGAAATATTAATTGACGGATTTCTCCCCTTGGATCGCGTCACGTGTTTCCTCCACCACTACCCATGGATATCGCGAGAAATGTGATTATCAAAGGTTCAAGAAGATATTGAAATTGAATAAATGGAAAAAACTACTTTTGTAGTTTGTACCTGAAAAAGGCCAGATGAATCGGATCAATGGTTGAACATTTACAAGCCGATTCCAATCTATATATAGGTCGAGTATATACTACAACATGTCTGCCCATCTCACCATCTTCGACAGCTTCAATATAAGATGCTTTATAATGCTGTCAGGTGACTCTCGCTTAGATGTATTGCCAAGCAGCGGCGGTCTGGTTCTCCGGAGCAGTCCAAGCAACAGCAGCCGCACTGAAGCCGAGACAATCACCAACATTACCGGTAGGCACCTCCGCATTGCTCATAGCGGCAAAGACCTGGTAGGGAGCTGGGGCATCACCCTGGGTGGGGCAAGCCATGAAGCCGGTGGCTCCCAGACCGGTGAAGCTCCAGTGACCGATGGGCTGACCAGGGGTGTAGGAGAAGCCGTCGACGGCGGAACCAGGGGGGATATAGGCGGAGTGAGCGGTGGTGAACTTGACAGCGCCGGAGGGTTCGACGTAGATTCGCTGACCACCGGGAACCATGACGTCCTAGAGGAGGTTAGGCAGTGGCAATTACAGAGCGATAGGCTATAGGCTCACCAAGCCGTTGGTGTACAGAACGGTCTGAGTTCCATCAGGGCAAGCACCGAGTTTCTCAACGTTCTCGGGGCAGTAGGTGGTTGTCTTTCCACCCAGCCAGAAGCTGTTGCCAGAAGCGGTCATACCGAGGTAGTGGATGGGAGAGGCAGAGCGAATGGCCATGACCTGGAAGGGACCGTTGTCACTGGGAGCGGTCGGCAGGCTGTGGGCCCCGACGAGGAGGGAGCCGATAGAGGCGACAAGAGAGAGCTTCATAATGGAGGTTGATCTGGGAGTGTTATTCTAAGAGTCTGAGAGGCTGGAGGATAATGATGGTAGAAAAGGGAGGGAGTTACGACTCCTTTTATATCATGGCGGGGGACTCATTGATCTTGGATAGTTGGATGTAACCAAGTGAGACCGGCATGGAGCTTGTCTCAGCTAACTATTGAATCGAATGTCTCCCCATGTGGAACTATCTATAACTATCTGCAGCTGGATAACTTGCGGGTGTTTATTGTTTTGTCGGTGTCTAGTGTCGAATGAAATGATTGGTCAATGGGAATAATAGTTGATCCTCCAATCAGAAACTGAGGATTGTATTTCCCCGCATACTAACCCCAGATAGGAAAAGGATCAACAATTCAGAGAATTGAAGCTGCTAAAAATATTCTCAACACTTGATTGGCTGGAATGTTTCAGATTTATACAGTATTTCCTAGACATGTCTAAGTCTTCCACCTAGAATCATGATTCATGACTTGCTTGATGTTTCTGCAGGCTGCAGCAATGGCTTCAGCCCAAAGAAAAACAGTTTCCTTTGTCTTCCATTCCCTGCATCCTTCGACATAACATAGCCGTGCTTACCGACCTGTCCTTCCATTGAAGATGACGACGCTGTTAGTGTTGAGTCATCTCGATGATTTGCCACAAACCGGTGCTCACTCCTTGCCAGCCAACAATGCGACCTAGGAGTGACCCTCCATCGCAGCCAAAATTTACGGTATATGCCTGTGAGTCTCATGGTTACAATTCATTCCTTGAGTCCTCGAATCCTCGATGGTGGCTTCTCCATCGGCAACAGCCGAAACAGGTGGGGCTGGTTCAGCCGTGACGAGACGAGGATCTTTCGATTATTCGGGTACGGGCCGTTGTCCACGGTGCCAAGACTGTGAGGAAAGACAGATGCCCCCCGTTTGCTAGAATCAGCCCATTGCAATTTGCAAGTTTGCAACCGTTTCCTTGCCATAACTGTCGTACCATCTCCGTGATCCTAAGAAAAGTCAGCAATCCCACCTTGTCTCACTCATTGCGCGATTCCAGAACTTCACACATACTTGGAATAGTTGTTCCCAGCGCCCTTGAAAGACGTCAGCCCACCCAGAAGGGTGATTGGTCTGGGGGGACTCGAGGACCAGGAGATCTAAGTGGTGACTTAGTGACCGGCTAGTTTCGGAATGATGGGAAACATCTGTGCTGACTACTGACCGCTGTCAGTGAAGGTATCTATCCACAAACATGGCGGTGATACTGACATATGAATGTTGAATAAAACCCGAACAGATCAATATCATCCGGTTTAGTCCGGACGAGGGCAGACAGACATCGAGTGATTTCACAAATGCTAGACTGGAGTGGTAATTCGGGCGTTTCCAGACTGCAGAGCCGCAGAGATATGGTCAGCTTATGGAAGCAGTGAACATCATGCGGCAAAAGGTACCTAATACCTACATTCAGCAGCATCCATGGAGCCGGGGTAGATCCATCGGTCTTTCGGAATCCCCAGCTCTGTGGCGAAGTCGGTGGTGATGACACACACCACAGCCAGATTAACTGAGTAGAATGCATTTATCAAAAGGGATCTTCACCAGCGTCTGTATTCAGAGTGTCGGATCGAAGCATTCTCGTGGTTACACACATGGCGAACAGATCATTCGGTTCTTCCTCGATACCGTCCCAAGCAAACCTTCTTAACCATGGCCAGAATGGGCTTTCTCCCCCCTCCCCTGGCCGATCCTCAAGAAACCCGTCGGGGAATGATTCGAAACCACATCCAATATTCTTGCCCTTGTTTCGCGTTGCGCTCGATCAGGTTTCCGGCGTAGAAGGACCTGTCCCGGCCCCGATGACGACGGCTCACCAGCAGCGCGGACGGATTGAACCTGGTGTATATCTCGTGGCTTCCCAGTGAGTGTCGGAAGGCCGGGGAGTTACGATTTTCTTCGTGGTCGATTAGACGTCTACCTCTGGGATATATTCATATGGCTTACAAGCGTTTCTACTACTACTACTACTACTACTACTACTACTACTACTGATACGGCTATGACTATAAGTATGACTACGAATCGTAGGGATCCCGGGTACTAAATCATAGGGATATCGAATTGCATGGATATTGTAGTAGGGATGTTGAATTAATGGATATTGACTCGCAGGCATAATCAAATTGGAGGGAAATCAACTAACAGGCATACTAAATCACCATCATATTAAATCCTAGTGATAACTAACCTGAATTGCAGTCATATGAGAAGGAGAGAAGTTGATGGGGGCTGACTAAGAGCATGGTAACTGAAAAGGGTTTAGCACTGTGCAAAATTTGGATTACTAATTAAGTATGTAATTAATTACATAAGCAGGTGCAGACCTACATAACTAGTTAACTAGTTATGGGTGGGCGGGCAGGTAATTAGTCAGCTTTTTGTTCAAAAAACTAAACCCTTTTCAGTTATAATGCTCTTAGTCAGCCCCCATCAACTTCTCTCCTTCTCATATGACTGCAATTCAGGTTAGTTATCACTAGGATTTAATATGATGGTGATTTAGTATGCCTGTTAGTTGATTTCCCTCCAATTTGATTATGCCTGCGAGTCAATATGATTGCCATTTGATATGCCTGCACTTTAATACCCATATAATTTAATGCTATAGGCTACGGGAAAACATGCTCTTGAACGAATGGATTGGTCAGTTGGTGGTGAGAGAGATGAGAAAATGCTCTGTAGCAGAGAAAACTCTGCAGGGAAAGGAGAAACTATCTCCCAGGGCTGCCTGATACAGAGCTCCTACTACAACATTTAACATCCCTACTCTGTACTACTATTCAATATGCATACACTGCGTACAGGGGTGAGGGCCGTAGTGGAGGAGTTGTATTGACATGCTTGTAGTCATTGACGTATTCTTAGTAGATGCTGTTCAGATACATAAAGGATTAATACAATTCCTAGTCGCCAGGATTGGCTAATTTATATAGTATCAACGGTATAACCTATGTAGATGTATCCTTCCAAAAAACACGCCCCTCCATGATGCGACGCGCTGTCCGGAAGACCGTGGCACAGCCCAAACGGCCATCTGAATCAAACTCAGCACGGACGAGGAGATTCCCACTGGCATGGCCCAGAGTGGTCCCAGCCGGATCAACCAGCTTGTTGCTCACTACGCTGGCCACCACAGTACCGTCGACCCTAGCAGCAGCAGCCAACGCCAGCGCGACGGTGATGGGGACGGCGCGGTGAGGCTGGCCGACAGACAAGGCGCGGACGACCAGATCAACGTCAGACCTGGACTGTTTCAGCGTGGAGGAGGATGACTCTGACTTTGACTCCGACTCCGGCGGGGCAGCGACGAGACAGATCTTGGGGACGCTACCGGGGACGTCCGCCGGTGATTCCGCCAGTCCCATCTTGACGCCGGCTGCGCGACGGATTAAATCTAACCGGCGGAGCAGGGTCGGGTGCGCGTCGATCTCATCCGGGGTCAGGTCACCTGGGACGTCTAGGTCGGAGGCCCGGACAAACACGCAGGGATTGCCCACGTCGATGCAGGTTGCAGGGACGCCGCCCAAGGTGTCGACTACGTCGCCTGTTGGCAGCATCCCACTCGTCCGTGAACCGGCTGGGTCAATGAAATCCAGCTGAACTTGGGCGCCGGTCCCCGCGACACCATCGATAGCAAAGTCGCCTGCGGCGGCAGCCTCCCCATCAACCACGGGGAAGGTCGAGCGGATGACTTTGCCAGTGTTGGTGTTGAAAATGCGGACGGAGACGGTACCCCCAGGAGGAGGTGAAGAAGAAGAAGAAGAAGAAGAAGAAGAAGAAGAAGAAGAAGAAGAAGAAGAAGACACGGGATAAAGCCCGGTATCAACGGCGTAAGGGCCCACGGCACTGATCATGTTGCCACAGTTGCTGGAATAGTCGACATCACAATTCTTCACCCCAAGGGAGACAAAGGTGTAATCCACATCAGCATCTGGGCGGTGGGATTTGTTGACCACGCAGACCTTGGACAGGCTGGAAATCCCACCTCCCATTCCATCCAGCTGGCGCCCATAGGGATCAGGACTGCCGATTGCGCCCCGGAAGATATCACCCCAATGTGCTTGGTCTTGGGGGAGATCCTCCCTGTGAAAGAAGATGGCACGGGAGGTTCCCCCACGGTAGTACGCGGCTGGGAGGCTGTGTTGCTTTGTTACGAAGAGACAAAGACTGGAGGTAAAGGGATGAGAATGAGATGCTTTGAGATACTTGATCCGGCGTTTTAGAAGGGCTGGGATCATTGCGGATACTGATAGAAGAAGAATATTAATAGGAAGAGAAGGTGGAATAGAATATGAAGTTTCCTTTGTCCCCGCCATTCCTCCGATCTCGGTACTTGTCTTTGTGTCTTCAATATCATATGAAGAGAAAAACGAGACTCGAGTTCTTTGTGATATCAACTCCAAAGACATCCCTCAGGTTTAATGGCGATGACTATGATGGATATAAATACTCGCGTAAATCCAGTCTCGAAGACTCTTTCCAGTCAGCCAGAGTCCATCCAGAATCACCGCAACAATGGCCGACTTCAAATTCACCGCCGATCAGTATCAGTATCAGTATCAGGATTTAGACTTGTTAGCATCCATTGTGAAACTGCTGGATTCTCACGGTATCCCCAATGTCATCGCAGGATCTTATCCTCTAAGAGCATATGGACATAATTACCCTTCAACAGTAAGTCCCCCCCAACTATCATGCATGTCCATACTAACCAAACTCCTTCTCCCAAGAGTTTTTCTCTTGTCATTAACAATGAGAACATTGACAAGGCTCGTGATGTCCTGTTAGCGGCTGGTTTCCCTCCCTGCACTCGGGGGAACTCCTGCTGCTATGTCTATCCGCGTACTTATCCCACTCCCTATGCGCACTTCTACATCTGTCAAAAGGCGGAGAATCCCGACCACTGGATTCCCCTAAAGATCTTCATAAAGTCACATCTACTGTGGGCAATGCCGGATATCCCACTGGGGGCTCCTGCTCTGGGTGATCCAGACTACATGTTGATAACTGATGATCGTCTTCCTAAGACTCACCCAAGACTAGAAACTGGCCGTGTGGCTTCCACCCACTACCCAATCAAGATACCCACCCCAGCGCGCTATGCAGAGGCATTAGTCCTCCTGACTCTTCGTGACGCAAAACCCGGGAGGGAAATGCCAGCTAGAAGGTGGCGGAATTTCATCCTTGAGATGACATATACTGATGTCCTGAAGTTGGAGGACCTAACAGACCCTCGTATTCGCCGTTACTATGAGCTTTCTAGGGATGATAAAGTCACTGGCCGAGATTTAGCTCTCTATGAAGACCAACTCAAAGTGGAAATGAGAGAGACAAAGGAGATACCCCATCCAACATTCCGCAGATTAACTAGGGGCGGAAATCAGGGAATCAAATGAGCTGTCCCCTTTGCCATTCTTTCACACAGACAAACCTGGGGAGATTGGTTTTTGATGTCTTGATTTGCTTGATTTTCTGTCTTCTTTCAGTCTTGTCTCATTCATGTCTTGTTTTTCTTGATTTTATGTCCTCTTTCCGCTCTGTCTCACGCATGTCTTGTATTACGGCTGCTTGAGTTCTAGAATCCTCCCCTATAGTATGCATTATTTGCAATCCACTGCCTATATATATTCCAAGACCTGACGGGTACTTGCTCCGGCTGCTTGAATTAGAGCAGTTCTGTATCCTCCTGCTGCAAGTTAACCAGAACACTACGGTATCAGAGTGCGCATTCCTTGTGGTTTCTTTGTTGGCAGTGTCATTCTTATACCTCTATAAGATGTGTAGGATGAACATCTTGACTCAGGAAGGACACCAGCTCCTTGATAAATAGCTCCTCCTGTCTTTGTCTTTTGGCTCCTGTAGAAGAAAATCACTCTAAGATTCATATAACTATCATTTCTATTTTCATTAACTTATTTATTTATACCACTATGAACGCAAACTTTGTCGCAGCAGCCCAGGGTGTTATCATTGCCCTGAAAGACGTTGAGGAGTTCAAGAAATGCAGAGTTATAATCATTGGGGGCTTAGCCGTACAGAATCATGTTCCAGCACATAGGAAGCCTAAGGTATTTCTACCTTTTGCCCTAGAATTTAACTCTCACTGCATTAGCTTACTGACTGTTCTAGGATGTTGACATCCTGATATTCCATCCAGACAATGCGGTCAATACCAGCGACATCAAGGCTGAGTTACTTTCAAAGGAGATATTGGAGGAGTTAGGTCAGCCGCTATTCTACAAGCATATTCGTCCAAAAATCCAGGTGGATTTAATCCCGCGGGATTTGGTAGGTTGGAGTTTATATTAAATCTCTTCTTTCTTGCATAGGAGCCGCGCTAATCAACATACTGATAGGTCCCATACATCCCCGCGGGTACAATCGCCTTGGAGGATGTAGACCCGGCCCATCTTCCGATTCTGTCTCCAGTCGATCTGCTCGTTTATAAGATCCACTGTTCCAGTATGCGGCCCACAATGGACAAGCGAAAACGGGATGCAGAAGATGTGGTTGCAGTGATCGAAATGCTGCAACCGCAGGGACAATTCCACTTAACGGAGACTCAAATACATGCTGTTATTTCCGGGCTTTGTTGGATACTGGATTATTCCGAGAAACCAAGGGAGTGGTGGGAGGGTGCTCTTAGGGTATAAAGAGATGGTTGTTGTTGTTGTTGTTGTTGTTGTTGTTGTTGTTGTTGTTGTTGTGGTTGTGGTTGTGGCATACCTATTCATTTGAACTTTCTGGAGGCGCTGTGTCGTTGATAGAAAAGGGATGTACCCTATTGCAATTCTCTCTCACAGTACACCCTTCACAGTATTAGATTCGAGAGGAGACATTCGCCCGATCTTCCTTCACACTATCAGGGTTGGTGACTTCGTGGTCAAAGGTGTATGTCGTGGATGTTGGATTATGTAGATTATGTACAGCGCATAAGTCATCTGACAGCTTCATAAATCACGTGTTATTATGATGTCTGAGGTGTCCACTGCTGGTGCCTGAATGCAGTCACCCAACTGACCCTTATCTGATGCCAGTCTTCTCATCCTTCATCTTCATCTTCATAGTCGTCGACTCCCGTTCCCTTGTGGTTCTTGCGCCCGACTTCCTCACTATGCCATGATGGGAACATAAAGAGAAACCCCGTCCACACTCACTGAACGCTCCAGCAACATTGATCAATACTAATACCGGCCGAACCCCCTCCGAAGCTCAATCAGCGGGTGACTTCTCCAGTGCCACAGAGCCGCAGAGACTGGCAAGACAAGTTAAACAACATGCCGAGTTCGGTCCCCTCAGAGATCCATCACATCTGTATGTGAGCAAGCACAGCGGGGGCGAAATCCCGGATCCCATCCTCAACGAGCCGCCGTACTTTACGGCTCTGACGACCTACATCAGCTTTCTCGTCTTGATTTTCCTTGGTCACTTCCATGATTTCTGCGACCAGTACTTCTGATCATATACATACCGTCACCTGCGCCCTCGGAATGGATATGCGTCCCTGTACAGTGATTTTGAGAGCTTCTATACGCGTCAGATAAAGCACTGGATCAATGACTGTTTTGAGTGGCCGACCACTGGGGTTCCTGGGCGGTATATCACCCTCTTAGATCAGCAGTCGGATGACAACCTACATTTCCGACTGATGGGGACGGTTACGGATACCTTGAACCTCAGCTCCTATAACTATTTGGGATTTGCCCAGTCGGAAGGCCCGTGTTCCAACCTCGCGGAGGAAGCCATTCGCTAGGATGGGATCACCATGGCCAGCTCGGTTGCAGAGCCGGGGACCCCTCAGCTCCATGTGGAAGCAGAGCAGCAGATTACGCGGTTTGTGGGCAAGGAGGATGCGATTGTCTTCTCCATGGGATTTGTGACCAATGCCACCATCTTCCCTGCCCTGGTCGGCAAGGGCTGTTTGATCCTGTCAGATGAGCTCAACCACGCCTCCATCCGATTCGGCGCTCAACTATCAGGCGCCGCCATCCAGGTTTTCGCGCATAACAACATGGCCGATCTGGAAAGGAGGCTCAGAGAGGTGATTTCGCAAGGACAGCCCCGCACCCACCGGCCGTGGAAGAAGATTCTGGTTTCTGTGGAAGGGCTGTACTTAATGGAGGGCACCATGTGCAATCTGCCTTGCATCCTGGATCTCAAGAAGCAATACAAATTCCACCTATTCATCGATGAGGCCCACTCCATCGGCGCGGTTAGTCCCCGCGGACGTGGCGTCTGTGACTTTTTCAAGGTCGATCCGGCTGAGGTTGACATCCTCATGGGCACCTTCACCAAATCCTTCGGCGCCAATGGAGGATACGTCGCAGCCGACAGGGCCATTATCCGAAAGCTCCGCGCCACCAATGCAGGACAGGTCTTCGGCGAAACGCCCGCGCCCTCTGTCTTGGCGCAGATCCCCTCCTCCCTGCGGCTGATCGCCGATGAGGATCCCCTGCACCCAGGCCAGGGTCTGGAGCGGGTGCAGAGGCTCGGTTTCAATTCGCGGTATCTGCGATTGGGCCTCAAACGGCTTGGCTTCATCGTGTACGGACACGACGACTCACCGATCGTGCCGCTGATGTTGTACAATCCGGCCAAGATGTCGGCCTTCTCCCATGAGATGCTACGGCGGAAGATCTCCGTCGTGGTGGTGACCTATCCAGCGACTCCGTTGGAGCTGTCCCGGGCCCGACTGTGCGTGTCTGCCGCGCACACCAAGGACGACCTCGACCACATCCTGCGGGTGTGCGACGAGGTCGGCGATATCTTGAGCTTGAAATACTCCACCGGCATTGCGGGCGGATTAAAAGAGCCATTGCCTTCCGGGGTGAGTATGAATCAGGCTCGGAAGTTGACCAGTCCACCGCGCTGGAGCGTGGAAGAGGTAATTGAACGGGGGACTCGGGATGTACAGGACCCTCTTTATTGACGGATGATTTACGTATAATATAATGTGTAATCTAATTGGGTATGTGAAAGAGCCACGATCGTCTTCGGTGGTAACCTCCATGGCGATCGAATGTGTTGTAAATCCAGCGACGACGGTATTCCTGCATTGTTCTACTGAAAGGTTATCAGGTACGTTTAGAAGGACAACCTATCCACCGAGCTGTATGAGTCGTGAGAAGGCACAGAGTATTATAGGCATAGCCATCTGGACCAGCCCTACAGATTCCCAGGAAGTGAGATCAGGTACCGAGGTCAACCTTCATTCTGATTTCTGAATCCATAATAGGAATATTTCCTTTCCATTCGACTGATCAAGATGGGAGGAAGACAAAAAGTAGTAATACTCTGGACTGGCTAAAATTTCCATTGTAAGTAATACATTTCTTGTTAAGAATCGGCTAAATCGGAGTGATTGAGAGAGACCGGGATGCCCGGTAAGCGGGGCTGCAAATCCCCCCCGATTCCCCATCCCTAATTGGCCCCGATTAGGGACCAGCAACCCTGGACTCTAGGCCCTGACTCCCTTAACGGGTGCACCGGCAATGGGCCCACTTGGCGTTCTTGGCTCATTCTTCAGGGCAGAATGCAGTGTAGATTGTAGATACTAGATAGGGCTTCGATATACGCCTTGCGCGATTTGTCTGTGAGTAGTGGATAGTGGATAGTGGATACAATATCCCTAAGTAGTGCTAACTTCTTGCAGGCTTTTCCAATTTTAAATGAGTTTATGATCCGGCACTGCCGGGGGGCAAGCCAGTATAAGGGCAACTCATATCCCTCGCCTGCATTGGAAACCTCTTTTCGCCCTCCCTCTCGCACCCGTACTGCCTGACACCGACACTGACAATCATCGGCTTCCGGACCTGGACCCCGCCTGGTGTTGCCCACTCATTCGATTCCCACAACCAACCATGCCCTCCTGGCTCCTCAAGGTCGGCGCCATCCTGGCCCTGGCACAAACCATCTCCGGCGCACACATCTACGTCAAGACCACCAGCCCGCCCGCCAACCGCTACGTGACGCACTGCACCGTCATCATCGACGACGACCTCTTCGGCTGCAAGGGGAGCTCGAAGCCCTTCAAGAAGAGGTGCGGGCGGAACAGCGGCGTCCAGACGAAATCCATCTGCGATACCGGCTCCGTCACCGTCGACTGGTCCACCGGTAAACTGGAGTTCAAGGGCCCCAATGGAGACCATGCCAACTGCACGCTCAGCACGACGGAGTCCTTCGGAGAGTGTGACACCAGTGATCCCGACAGGTATCCCAAGATGGAGATCAATGAGGCCGGGAGTCTCATCAGTGCCGGCAGTGCTCTGTATGGATTAGGGCCGATAGTTGCAGGGATGGGAATGTTGATCTAATGTGTTGGACGAGGAGGGAAGGAGTCCGGCTCCTAGGGTCGGCTGCAACAGGATTGATCTTGAAAAGAGGATTTGGATCTATGCCTGTCGTCTCCAGATGTATTCCCCTTGGGAGCTGGACTCTTGTTTTTTATATATTTCTTGGGATGAACGGCATGCTTAATGATCCGGATCCGTGTATATCCACTATTTCTATACCTATTACTACCTTTTTTGTATTTTAGCCAATTCTAATACTGTCTGGCTGATAGAAACATATTGTCATACTTTCGTCCATTATTCTGTCCCATAGGGTTTTGCATCCATAGAGGTTTTCCCCCAGGACTGCCTATATATAGTCTCTACTCTCTCTC
This sequence comes from Aspergillus cejpii, assembly GCA_004769165.1. NCBI lineage: Eukaryota > Fungi > Ascomycota > Eurotiomycetes > Eurotiales > Aspergillaceae > Aspergillus > Aspergillus cejpii. The sequence goes on along the minus strand of SMSW01000005.1, from coordinate 2,646,416 downwards.
CTAAGATTATTTCAGTTACTACCATTATTAAGAGATCCTAGATGAAGTGGGAGTGCAAGCATACTACTCCGTACAGAGTACTCCGTACATTAGTGATCACTGATCACTATTAATCATCACATGACCTAGATAGCCCTTCACACCCTTCACCTCTAAGGCACTAAGGCACTAACAGAGTACAACTATCTCTCTCGCAACTATCATTATCTCCTGGATGACTTGGAATGATACTCAAACACATGGCTCTACTCTCAATGAATGCTACTTTCAATGTCCAACCAATCAATACAATACAAAGAGGACAATTTTAAAGGAGAAGGAGCTCGTCTTAGCTTCACCCAAAAGGCTACTAGTCACCAGCACTGCGTAGAAGTGCGAGCTCATCGCTGGTGCGCCATAGTAGACCGGAACCATATCTACCATGACGCCCCAGGGCTCTCAGGGTCGCCCCTTACTTGCCCTGGGGGTTGTGAGAAGGCTGGTTTTGAGAACTGGAATGGGGCACAGTGCCAGCATGCAAGCCAGGAGGAAGAGGGGAAGGGGAAGGAGAGAGACCAAACATTGCTTCCTGAAACGGAAGGAGCTACCAAGCTGTTCCCTCCTGCGGCAGGCATGCGGCCTGGATCTGTTCTGTCATAGTTACAGAAATATCAAGTGCAAAACCCCTACAGAGCTTGATTGCAGGCTCCGTGTCCGACGCGTCTTGCCCGACGCGTCGTGTCCAACACAGGCAGGTTTCTAAAGAGCAAGAATTCTTTACTTGCTCATTAGCATTAATATCCAGGTATGCATTCGTCCCCCTGCAATACCCAACAGTTAGCATACAATTGATACATCTTTCTCAAGAATACATCCCCCTTCAGCAAAGACGCATTCCTCCGAGTAAGGGCATCGAGTGGGAAGGCACTCTCCTGCTCAAACAGCGAGCGGAGTCTTCCATCTGACTGGGTTGCTTCAATTTCTCTGAGGGTCTCCCAACCGAACAGATGTCTTCTCCACCTAGAGTCTGTCGGGTTGAGCCCTGGTCCTAAGTCAAGCCATTTGGTGATGATCAAGGCAACTCCTTCTTTATCACAATCAACTACCACCATTTGACAGTCGATTCCGCAAGCATGGCATTGATATGTATTCAGAATTGAACTTGACCTCGGATTCGAACCATTGCAAGCGTCCAGCTCCATCTGTACTATCCGGGCTATTGGTGCATCCTGCGTGTTGAGATGAGCACGTATCTCAATTTTGTGAAGTGAACTGAGCTTGAAATCTTTCAACAAGGCCCAGCTCTGAATGCGAAGACACAAGCGCGGCCCCTGGCAGATCTGTGCGTCCACTGACAGCAATGACGTAGTAAGTGGGTATGCATCAGAGGTTTGAACCTCGATGTATGCCAGTTAATCAGTTGATATCCCATGTGCTGGGCCGCAATAATATCTCTTCATGGCAAGTTGCAGATGGAAGTTGAAGAAGTCATAAAATGATCCCACGGGCTGTATATTTACAGACCACCAGAGCCAAGGCGATAACTCAGTTACCTCATGTTTTGGCAAGCGTACTCTGGGATGTCACATTGGGCCAGGTGGTCTTATATCCTCACATCGATGAAGGACAGAGCACGCATAGCAGTAAAAATAACGAGGGAGGTCCCGGGAGAGTCGTTGTAGAAATATCTGCCAGGGCTCAGTCTTTGGTTGAAGAAGCCGATGTTTGCTCCCGATAACATTGAATAGTCCACGGTTACAGAGTGGCAAGCAAGACCGGTCGATAGGAGCAAGGTAGTCTGCTATCTCGTATAGAAGTTCGAGTGGTAACTCTTCTAGGTGGGAAGTTTTGAAGTCCAATGGGAATGAACTGACATTTGTATTTGTAGGCTTGGAATGCCAGTAAGACAAAGCCCAGTTAAGGAAACGAGTCACTACGGCCATATTGGCCAGTATTGAAGAGAATCACTTGCAACTGAATCTGATGTCGAACCTGTACGGATAGTATGCCTTGATTGATGGAGAGATAGTCAAGTGGTTACCCGTCTCCTGGTCCTGGCCTTAGTAAGCAATGCAACTAAGGCCTTAGCGCGCTGGCAGCCCATACATTCATATGGGGTCTGCCTCAGCTCAAGAATAATCGCAGCTCAAGAATAACATAGTAAATCGGCATTTTTAAGGGTAGTGATACTCAACAATAATAAAGAGATATAGATAAGACCTCTTATATATGATATAGTATTAGCTTCCTGAGTAAGCCTGCAGTACACTTATATAAAAATACCTATTAATTACATGAATACCAATTTTACAGGCCTGTATTTTTGGGAAAATCTAACTTCTCTAATTTAAAGCCCTTTTAAAATTAGAAAAAAATAAAAAAAAATATATAGTAGATATAGCATACATAACTCTACCTATATTTAATAAGGATTTATAAAAATATGCTGTTATGGTTGAGTATCCTTGAAAATGCTGATTTACTATGTTATTCTTGAGCTGAGGCAGACCCCATATGAATGTATGGGGGCTGCCGGCGCGCTAAGGCCTTAGTTAGTTGCATTGCTTACTAAGGCCGAGCCAGGAGACGGGTACATCATTACCATCATTACAAGTATGGTTATTCTGCCATGAGATGCCGCCTTTGATTACCTGACTTGAAAAGATCCGTATCTGAAATACCATAACCTGGAGAAAATGACCGTCAGTGGTATTGACCGTATTGGTTATTCAGCGTTTCAGTACCATGGTTACCAATGACAAAAGAAGTAATTTATTTACAATGTTTACTCCAGTCTCCAGGTTGGCAGGTACTCCAGTCTGTAGACTCTGTACTCCGTACTCGTAAATTGTCATACAAACAGCACTCCAGTGTAAGACTGGACTGGATATCTGCAGCTTGGATTGGATGTGGAAATAGGAATTGTCTTACAGGGTAACTAGCCCTGATAGATAAACAAAGCCTTTCAGCTACAATCCAACAGGAGCTGATCCTTTAGACTGGACAAGGGAGTTACCGGGGCAACTCCACGATTCAAGAAGAAGAGAATAAGAGATGAACAGTGGCTGGCTGTAGATACATCTTGAGAGCTGAGAACTTGAAACTGGAAAGTGAAGTTATTCAAGATTCAGCTGTGTAGTACAGTACTACTTCGTAGAGGTTGAGGTCACGTTTTTCTGTCTAAATCGATCATCACAAAAACAAAGCCATTCTTCATCTCCTCCTTCCACATCTTCATCCTTATTCCTTCCCTCGAACTTGCCCCTTCCCCGGAAAAGTGGCTGTTCCTTTTTTCCTTTCATACTACTCCATCCTTGCAGCTTCTTCCTTCATCCTTGTCTCTTTACTCCTTAGGTCTCTCTTTTCTTTTTCTTCTCCTCCCCACCGTCTGATCCTAAGCTTCAGTCTACTGGTGGAGGTCGTTAGTCCTACTCCTCCCCTCTTATCAGCCTCAGCCACGTCGACCCAAGATCAAATCATATTCATCATCCACAATCAACTCTCTTTCTCTCCTCTCTCTCCCTTCTTTTCTTTATTTCCTTTTCGTATTCCGCTTTCCTCTCTCGGCCATGATGGCCCTAGATACCCCCCGCGAGTCACCAGAGCGTCATGGCCTCCGTCTTCCACACCCCCCTCCTCTCTTGCACACCCGCTCAGGCAACGAAGCTTTCGATCGCCCCTCCACACCTGCAGACAATGGCTTCACCAGTCCTGCCCAAACCCCGCAGGGCAGTCCAAGCAAGAACAGAATGCCCCCCGGCGCCATTGACCTGCCCAACGTCTTCGAGAAAGCGATGAGACTCACCCCTTCCTCTCCTACGAAAAACTCCTACAACCACTACAACCACCCCATGTTCGCTCCGCCAAAAGGGGCGCTGGATGATTTCAGCGAGAGTGTTATCCGCCAGTCCCCCGGAAGCCCCACGCGCAAAGCCAACAAGGAAAATACAGTACCAAGTCCTTTGAGATTGACCAAGGATCTGGGCCCCAATCCCACGGCTGCGGCTATCTCTCGTCATGAGCCTTACCAGCAACGAGATCTGGACACCCTTCAGAGACGCCAAGTACAGATGCGCGGCTTGACTCCGGAAGAGATGGAAAAGCTACAGGACCCTAGAGTCAAGCGTTTGGTCAACGTGACTCAACTATGTAAGTGAAAACGTTGGAGCTGGATTTGGGGGATTACCATTTTTATAACCCTTTCTATCTAGATTTCCTCGACCATTACTTTGACCTGCTCAGTTATGTCCACAGCCGCCAGACCCGTTACTCCCAATTTCGAGCGGCGTACCCCGATCCTCCCGTGACCCCGATTGACGATTACGAGCCGGCACTCCTCAAATATCTGGGTCGTGAGCGTGCTCATCTTCGCAAGCGTCGCACCCGTCTCCGTCAACACGACTTCCAGATCCTGACCCAGGTCGGCCAGGGCGGCTATGGACAGGTGTATCTGGCACAAAAGAAGGATACCCGGGAGGTGTGCGCATTGAAGGTCATGAGCAAGAAGCTTCTATTCAAGCTGGACGAGATTCGCCATATCCTGACGGAGCGGGACATTTTGACAGCGGCCAAAAGCGAATGGCTGGTCAAATTGCTCTACGCCTTCCAAGATAATGAGCAGATCTACCTTGCGATGGAGTATGTGCCGGGTGGGGATTTTCGCACGTTGCTTAACAACACCGGTGTGCTGCACAACCGTCATGCCCGCTTCTACATCGCGGAGATGTTCAGCTGCATCGACGCACTCCATGCATTGGGATACATCCACCGCGATCTCAAGCCGGAAAACTTCCTGATCGACTCCACTGGTCATGTGAAGCTGACCGACTTTGGCTTGGCGGCGGGAATGCTGAACCCCGGGAAAATCGAGTCGATGCGTGTGAAGCTGGAGGAAGTCGGCAACACACCAGTCCCGTTTGGTCGCCCGATGGAGCAGAGAACCGCCGCCGAGCGCCGTCAGGGATACCGGTCACTCCGTGAACGCCAAGTCAACTATGCCAAGTCGATCGTGGGCTCACCGGATTACATGGCACCCGAAGTGCTGAAGGGTGAGGAGTATGACTTTACCGTTGACTACTGGAGCTTGGGGTGCATGCTTTTCGAGGCATTGGCTGGATATCCTCCCTTTGCGGGGGCCACGGTGGAGGAGACCTGGCAGAATCTGAAGAACTGGCAGAAGGTGTTCCGGAAGCCCGTCTATGAGGATCCCAACTACTTCCTCTCGCGACGGACCTGGGGACTCATCACCAAGCTTGTGGCGTCCAAGGAGAACAGAGCCAGGAGCATCCAGGAGATCCATGCACATGACTATTTCAGCGAGGTTGACTTTAATCGCCTGCGTGAGCAGAAGGCGCCGTTTGTGCCCGAGTTGGATTCCGAAACGGACGCCGGGTACTTTGACGACTTCACCAATGAATCGGATATGGCCAAGTACAAGGAGGTTCATGAGAAACAGCGCGCTTTGGAGGAGATGGCGGAAAGAGAAGAAAAGATGGGCAAGGGGTTGTTTGTCGGTTTTACATTCCGGTATGTTTCTTTCCTTGGTATTTTTAGTCACGTGTTGCTGACGAGGGATAAGTCACCGGAAACCCGCAGTGGATGGGACCGGTCGAAGCTCGCCGCGCAAGCCGATTGCGACGGACGGGTCGTTTGGAACCATGTTCTAAACATCTTTCTTCTTTTTCTTTTCGTCGGTTGGCAACGAGCTGGATCTCGGAATAGGCCATGTCCACACCGATTCTGCGGCTTATGAGTGAAACATGTCTTCTAATGGTTTTTTCTTCATGCATTGAATTACTCAAACGGTCACCAAATATGGCAGGGGGATACATGGGCAGGAGTTGTGAGTGTATTGTTTATTGCTTTGTGTATGATACATAGAGAGCCGGTATGCTTTTAGTAGGAGTCAGGTTGAAATCAGAGTCCACTTTTAGCCATAAGCCAACTTTAGTCCACATCCATATCCAACTTAGTCCACATCCAACTGATGCACCATCTTGAGGATCTCCGATTCATTATCCCCAATCACTGCTTTTCCGTGCGTCCAGTCCACAGTCTACCATAGTTAGCCGCGCTCCCCTCTCCCACGGGGGAGAGATACTAAAGAAACAAAAGAAAAGAAAGAAAGAAAAAAAGAACATACCACAGGCCTCACAAACCGCCCCTCATCCTTCTTAAACAACTCCAACGCATCCTTCGCATCCCTCGCCCCCTGCACCACCTCCCCGGGCTTCACCCCACCCCCAACATAATCGAGGATATTCCGGAGCTGGTCCGGCGTCGGCGCCGCGGTGGTCACCTCGAGCTGGAACTCGCCGCGCTGCCGCCTCGCATGCTCGAGGTACTCGCTCGCCTGGTCCTCGGTGGCGGTCTCGGAGGCAACCGCGGCGGCTTGTTTGAGGATGGTGTGGGCGTGTTTCGAGGCGGCGAGGCTGGGGCTGTGGAAGAGGGTGATTGGGTCGATGGATTTGGGCTGGGTATTTTATTTAGATGGGGTTTTGGGGATTGGGGGGATAGGGGGTAAGGGCTTACGAAGCGGAAGACCATTTTGTGTGTGTTTTTCGATTTGGTAGGTTGGTTTGTTGAGGTGTGAATTGTGATTATGAAGAGAGAAGGGGAGTTGAAGTTGAGTTGAGTTGGGTGGAGGTGTGATTACGTCATTGGGGTGGTCAGAGCTTTATTCATCTCGAGTCCTACGGAGTAGATTTTGCATTTTACATAACAGAATAACGGAATACTGTAGGTATCATCCAAACTTTTCAACATGTAGATAGATCCCCTGCGCCCCGGTCCCCTTATGCACCGCCCGTTCATCGCTGAGGTAGACCACGCTCCGTCGGACGTCATCCGCGAATCCCTCCGGTCCGCAGACCACGACGGCGCTCTCGCCTTCGGCTCTTTCTAGGACTTTACGGATGATGGTGCGTGGCTGGGGGCGGCCGGAGAGGAGGTTTGCTTTGGCTTTGGTTTTGGATTGGGGTTTTTCGTCTGGTGTAGAGGTAGTTGGAATCAGAGCCGGAGTCTGTCCGGAGCAAATACATTTGTGCTCGGTGATTTTGTCATCGTCCTCGTCTTCGACTGGTGCGGTGCAGCAACAGCCATCATGGCCGGTTGAGCTTGACCGGGGGATAGAGTGGATGGAGATACCGTCGTCCTTTTTGAAATTCTCGCGGGTCAATAGCGCTGTAGGCTGCTGCTCCAGCTTCTCGTCGCAGGTGGTGTAGATGCTCACATCCAGTTCTCTGCTCAGATCCGGTTGCGCTTGACGACATTTATCGACGTCGGATAAGGCCGATTGGATGTGAGTCTCGAACCAGCTGACCTGGGCGCCGGACTTGATCACCCAGACGAATCGGATGCGTTTGGTTACGGTAAGGCGGTTGTGTTTCTTAGACGGTTCGGAACCCTGTTGACATTCTGTCTTCCACCCGGCAATGATATCTCGTAACAGCGGAATGGTAAATGTCGCTCCCATGCCGCCAGCAAGGAGGACAACGCTGTCGAACTGTCTCAGCGGTCGAAGGGTTCCGTATGGACCGTCAATGAAGACCGTACTAGGCTGCTGAACACCGAGAACATGATGGTGCTTCGATGCATACCGGAAGAACCGCCTTGTCGCTCCCTTCTCGACACGCACCAGGAATTCCATCTTGCCGTCCTCGGGGATAGATGCGATTGTGAACGGGTGGCTCTGCAGAGGCGCTATTGAATGACAAGTAAGAAACACATGCTGTCCAGGCTTCCATCGCACGCCAGGATTCTCAACGGTGATTTGGGTGACATTGTCCGGCAGAGGGGTAAAGGTAGCGCGGTTTGCCCAAAGCCAATGCTGGCTCGGCTTCGACGGATGAAAGATTGAAAGGTTGGCGTACGCTCCCCATGCGTACCGAGCGACTCGATCAAACACCAGAAATCCTATAGGGATCCATACCCAGACCTTCACGTCGGCCGGTACATGAAGCCAGACAGCAACGACAAACCCCACAAACATAACCAAATGCTGCAGGACGAACAGTTCGTAGCTCAACCGCCGGATTGGCGCCGCAGATGAAACGACAATGAACGTCAAAATGCACCAAGACGCAAAGCCCCGTTGCGTTAGCACGTCATGCCGCAACTGGTAGGCGATATAATCATATCGACCCCAGTTTCGGAACCAAAACCCCATGTGGATTGTCGCCGTCAACCACAGGGTCCTGGAAATCCAGCGATGGAACCAGTTCAGGCGCTCGTAGCTCATACCCACAAGCAAGCCGATGATGTTTTGTCTTCCCGCCAGCAGGAAGATCAGCGGTAATTGGGCGATGGCCACGAAGCCCGTTCGGTAGCCCACGTCTTCCCATCTCCACTGATTCGTCGGATCCAATCTGTAGAAGCAAAAAACGATGACTACTACGAGGTTGGCCAGAACGATGGCCACAGGGCCCAGGGGAGGGAAATGAAAATGTCGACCGCGGATTGTCACCGGAGGGAGAGTCGCATAGCTGACTTCACGGACTGCCGCTGTCAATGTGGCGTAGGACCTGAAAAGTAGCGATTTCGGTTTTGATGGGGTAAGTGTCGAGTCGTGTAGCCTTGAGAAGTGGGAGGTTAGGCGCAAATACATCTTCTGGTTGCGTTGCGACAACTCACCTTTGGTATGCTAAGAACCGATTGAGCCCGTTGACAACGGTCCCGGCTGCAATGGTACTCCCGACAACAGCCCAGTACATCCGCTGGAGGTAGAACAGGCCTGGTACCCCATCACCAGTGGACATATGGTCCATGCCAGTCATGGACATGCCATCCATGTCCATGGAGATGTCGATACTGATGATTGAGGTGGTCGATGTACACTGACAGGGGATCCCTACTCAAAAGGTGTGCTACCTAGAATCGATCCTTAGTGTCACTGTAACTTGTACAGCCAACTCTAGTGTGGGATTGCCATGAAGACGATGGTGTGGAGTATCGTTACAATCTTCTAAAATGACATCCCACTCGATATTGATTGGTCAATTATTATTAGGAAATGAATGGGTTTAAAGTTGACCTCTTTCCTCTTACTAAGTATCCTTATCTCCCACCCTACAGAGGAAAACACCCAGACATCAACATGAACATGGACCACTCCAGCCACTCAAGCATGTCTTCCTCATCCATGACCATGACCATGGTCTTCACCAACAATCATGATACCCCGTTATTCTCCTCAGCATGGACTCCATCTTCCAACGGTACCTATGCAGGCACCTGTATCTTCCTCATAGTCCTCGCCATCATCAACCGCTGTCTGGTTGCGCTCAGGACCAACATGGAGCACTACTGGTTCGCCGCCCATCTCAACCGCCGCTATGTCGCCGTCGCGGGGAAAACGTCCGAGGCTGGTCGTATCACCGGAGATCCCGACGCGAAGATCGCGTCCCTGGTGACCGCTCAAGGAGTGGAGGAGTCAGTCAAGGTGGTGCGCCGGGTCTCGCGAGAGCCGACTCCCTGGAGATTCAGTGTCGATCTTCCGCGTGCGGCCATCTTTCTGTGTATTACGGGGGTGTCGTATCTACTGTATGTTTGGAATTTGTTACTACTACGTTGTTCGCTGGGGAATATCTGAGTCTGACTAACCTGTACCTGCAGCATGTTAGCGGTGATGACAATGAATGTTGGTTATTTCTGCTCTGTCCTTGCGGGTGCTTTCCTCGGAGAGCTCGCTGTGGGGCGATATATCCATTGGAATGAGCATGACCACTAGAATCAATTGATACCATTCGGGTTGGAATTCTGGCAATGGCGTTAGGAGTTTAACCTGCATTTTAAGATCTTATTAATCCGTTAAGCAAAACTTAGAGACAGAATGCATCATAATTGAAGCAGTTGTTACTATTAGTTGTTATCTACTTGGTAAGATAGAATTGTTGTCCAAGTTATGGTGTTGTTACTTGTTTCCCCTTCCGGTAACTTGACGGTGGAAAAGTCAAGCCTTTTAAGTTTGAGCTTGGTAGCCTGATAGACGATTTTAATTGGTCAATCTTTGAAACTGAAATGCAGGTTCAGCACTAGTCTGAATAAGGTTAAATAATTTGCTCATTTCTGCTCAGATCTAGTGTGGAAGCGCTATGATTCGCCAGTTCCTTATTCATATGTTGGGCAACTATGAATATGATCTTATCATTTGATCCCGATTCCCTGGACCCTGAGGGCTGAAGTTCTGAACTTGGATGGTCGGATATTCGGATTCGGATAACATCCATCAATCAATCAGTCTAGTTATCAGATGATACTTGATAGATACATAGTTAGAGTCTAGACGGATAATTCTTTGCTGGAGACCAAGCCTAGGCTTCCTCCATGTGGGATCGAATAAATCGACGGAGCCATTTCTACCGTGTACGGAGTATATAAAAAGATACAGCACCTGACATATTATACAATTTCTTAGACTTTACTTCACTTCCTCACTCCTCCTTTGACTCTACCGTTCTAATCTAAGTATACCAGAACAACCAGAACTACGGAGTAAAGCCACCATGAAGTCCCCTTTTTTTCTGATTTCCCTCGCGCCGCTTGTCGCCGCTCACTTCAAGCTCGAATATCCGACGAGCCGTGGCAGAAATGTCGACACAATGTCTAATTTCCCATGCGGCGGCATGGCCCAATCGTCTGAGCGGACTCAGATCTCCATCTCGTCCGGGTCCTTCCCCGTCGCCGTAAGCCTGGGCCACGACGAGGCTGCCCTCCAGGTCCTCCTAGCTCTTGGAAGCAACCCTGGCGACAATTTCAACATCACCCTCCATCCGACCTTCCGCGTTGAAGGATTAGGCGCCTTCTGTCTCCCTCATATCATCTTCGATGAGTCTGTGCTGGGCACCAATATCACCGACGGCATGAACGCGACTCTGCAGGTGCAGAGCAACGGTGACCCCAACGGAGGCCTTTACACTGTACGTGGCGACCCATTCTAGACATACCAGCCTATTTCTGACAATGTCTAGTGCGCCGACATCCAGTTCTCTTCAGCCTCACAATACGAGGAACCCTCGTCGTGCAAGAACAACACTGGCGTCACCGCCATCGCATTCACCGGCGCCGCTGCCGAGCGTAACGCGAATGAATCCACCGCAGAGGGCCAAGCACAGGGCGGAAGCGTCAACCCCGGCTCTAACAGCACTTCCGGCTCCGGCTCCTCTGCCACGCAGACCAAAGGTACTGCTGCCTCTTCAACAGCTGGCGCGGTGGCTCTTCAAACCGCTGCTTGGGGAGTCTTGGGGGCAGCTGTTGTTGGTGGTCTGGCCGTTTTGTAAATGCCTGTATACATTGTCACGACGAAAATGGATTTATTGATGCATGTTGATTTGGAATTTCAGGTTCATAGACGCAATTACATACTCCCATGATTCGGTTCAAAAGGTTTCCCTATTACATAAAAGTCACGTGTGCTTATGTGTCTACTGTCTAGGCTCCAATGATGGTTATCTTCATCAACTTCCTACGTCTCATTTACTCCTGCTTTCGTAGCTCAAATTCAAGTTAAAAGTGGCAGAAAATTCGATTCCCTGTACTCCGTAAGTTGCCTGATTCTGTCAACATGGACCAGCTTGAGCGACTGCGCGCCGTTGGTGAGTGAGCATCTATGCTTCCGTCAGTTAAACTCGCTGATCCCTCCCAGGCCTATTGGAGCAATTCTCCACGGCACGCCATAATCTCAAGTTCTATCTAAATGTGTCTGTGGCGGCCACTTATACTCTCCCTGATACCTTCAGTCTTCCCGTGAAGGACTATGTATACAGGGCGTGTGAAATACTCATTGGTCAACATCCGACCCTGTCTGCTATCCCCGTAGGCGAAGATACCAAGGAGCCCTACTTTGAGCGCCTCCCACAGATTGACTTGGAGAAGTCGATTTCCTTTCAGAACCGCTCCCATGCCTTTCCCGAGGCAGACGAGCCCGACGCCGAGCTGGAAGTGCTCTTAGGTATTCAGCACAACACACCCTTCTCGCCACTACTTCCGTTCTGGAGACTCTGTGTTTTGGCCGATGCTACAAATGAACGGCGGTTCACAGCCGCTTTCGTGTATCACCATGCCGTTGGTGATGGGACATCGGGAAAGGCTTTCCACAAAACATTCCTCCAGGCATTGCATACAACCGGACCATCTTTATCCCCTGGAGAGGTTAAGCAAATTGTAACACCACCTCAGGTACCACTGCTGCCGAATGCAGAGGCAGCCCACCCACTGCCTGTATCTATACCTTACCTAGCCACCGCTTTCTTCAAGGAGAATGTCTGGTCCTGGGCAGATCCGGGCCTATGGACCGGCTCAGAGATTCTCGTCCCGCTCGAGACCCAAGTGCGTCATACCGTTTTTACAGAACATGTCACATCATCCTTGAGGGACTGCTGCCGTCGAAACAACACAACCATCACCGCAACTCTGCAAACAGTAATCGCGCGTTCGCTTTTCGCACACCTGCCGGACAAGTTCACAAGTGTCAAGTGCAATAGTGCTATGTCCACCCGAAGATGGCTTCCGGATGCCATCACGGATGATGTAATGGGCGTATGGGTCCAGGATTACGACGAGACATACTCCCGCGCCAGTCTGGCAAGCGAAACCTTCCCGTGGGAGGAAGCGAGACGATCCCGTCAGACAATCGAGAGAGTCCTGAGTCTGAAGGGCAAGAACGCCAGCCCCAATTTACTCCGCTATGTGAATGATATTCACCAAGAGCTCTTTTTGTCCAAAGTCGGGAAGCCGAGAAAGAGCACGTTTGAGGTTTCCAACGTTGGTGTTCTCGCCTTGGACTCTCGGGAAGATTCCACGAGACCGCAAATTGGAAGGATGGTCTTTTCTCAGAGTGCTAGTGTCACGGGAAGCGCGATCGAAGTTTCCGCGATCACGGGCGGTGATCGGTGCCTGGTGTTGTCTTTTATGTGGCAGACACATGTCGTGGAGTTGGATTTGATGTCGGCTGTTATAGAGTCAATCAGGACAGAGTTATCCAGTATCTGTTCCTGATGGCAGCACTAATACTCAGTATAGTAATGGACTCTGTACATATGTTGATGCACGATTCTATATCAAATAACATAATGTTTCAGTGCACAAAAGTGAAAAGAGCTATCATCTCATACTGCAACACCAAATAATGAAAAGATTGGGTCCTTGAAGTTGAAGTTATCCAGAAAGGCGGTGAATCTATGGATAACCTCGGCGGCAGAATAGCGGGATATCCATCCCCAGCAATTTCACGCAACTTTCAGCAATCCTTTTCACCATCCGTCGTTCCCTTTATCAGTCAACACATTGAGGTCCTTGCTATAACCTCGTCAAGAGTCAAAATGGCACCTCGCGCGCCGTACATTGTGCCGGCACTCAAGAAGCACACCGCGACTGTTATCATGGCCCATGGACTGGGCGACAGGTTAGCTGCCCACTGCGGCATAAAGCAAATCGACTTTTAACTGACCTTTGATCCCGATAGTGGCGCAGGATGGTATGATTGATTTTTTTTTCCTGGCAGTGTTGAAAGCAGTTCCGGTGACTCGTGTTCTTCAAAGGATGTCTCTTGCTCAGAACTGGCGTCGCCGGGGCATGTTCGATGAAGTCGCTTTCATTTTCCCCAATGCGCCTATGATTCCAATTACGGTGGTATGTCTGATACATTTATACGAGGAATAAAAGAAGGATATGAAGAATTGAGTTAACTAAATAAATGGGTGGTTAGAACTTTGGAATGACTATGCCCGGATGGTATGACCTGACGAAGCTCGGCCGCGATGTGAGAGGAGATCCATACCCCCATCCGAATACAAAACCCTGGCTGATACGCGTACCTTGATAGCTCGATTTTGAAGAATCAATCCGGCACCAGGACGAGCCTGGCATCCTCCGATCCCGCGAATACTTCAACACCCTCATCAAGGAGCAGATTGACAAGGGCATCAAGCCCTCGAGGATTATCCTCGGTGGCTTTTCTCAGGGCGGCGCCATGTCCGTCTTCACTGGCATTACCTGCAAGGAGAAGATTGGCGGTGTATTCGGCCTGTCCTGCTATCTGCTCCTCAGTGACAAGATCAAGAACTATATCTCGGAGGACTGGCCGAATAAGAGGACGCCTTTCTTCCTTGCCCATGGCTTGGAGGATGAAGTCGTCCCGTATCAGTTTGGTAGCATGTCAGCGAAGACGCTGAATGAGATGGGCCTGGAGGACGTCAGTTTCCAATCTTATCCGTGAGTGGTCCTGGCATATCGGGTTTTATTTCGCTAATGTTTCTAGTGACCTTGGCCACTCTGCCGATCCAACGGAGATTGAGGATCTGGAACGGTTCCTACAAAAGACCATCCCCCCCGAAGGCGACGGTCAGGCTTCGGCCGGTTTATGACTTGACGACCATGAACAAATACAAACTCAAGGCCCAGCAGGAGCACATCTGAAATATAGCCTTGTTATTGGCGCTTTGATTTTACTGATTGCCTACTTAGTGACGAAGTTTAGCGCAAATGATGGAGATGCACCTGTTGCTTCTGAGAAGCGGCGTTGAACACCTCTTCAACAGATGATGGAATATGTACTAGAATTTTCTTGAATAGAACGGGGGCCAAGCATTATCACCTCTCGTGACTCCATCACAGTCAGAGTCCATATACCTATTCAGCTTTTCCTAGCCCGTTCAATTGACTCCTCAATAGCGGCCGTCATAGCCGCAGTATTTTTCCGATCAAACGGGATCTGATGTTTCGCGCCATGATCGTAGAAAACCGCCGTGGACGGGTCACACAGTCCGTACAGATACATGCTGCCCGAATAATACGGATCCTGACTTCCCACGATATGCGTCGTGGGGATCGTAATCGGATACCGGCCCTCCTCAGCAACAAGCTCCTTAGTCCCGGAACTTTCGAACGGTTTCGCAGCGCAGATGAACACGGCGACCTTGAAGAGAGGCTTGGGATTGGTCTTGGCATGGTGGGCTAGAAGGGCGCATGCCAGCGCAGCACCCTGCGAGAACCCCATGACGCCGTCAAAGGGCCCCTGTTTCTTCATGATGTCCAGCGTGTGCTCGAATGCCCGAGCCAGGTCTTCGCCGGGATACGCATCGCGGGGGTAGTGGCTGTAGAACGGACCGTCCAGGAATCCTTCGATTTCTGTACTTTGGTTAGAGGGACGGGGATTCAATAGGGAATATTGGTAGCTATAGCCATACCAGGTTCCGGCTTGGTGTTGACTCGTCCATTCACGTAGACAAACTTATGGCCTTTGCTTTCCAGATCTTGGATGATCCCACCTGGAGATGTCTCAGTATTGCTTGATCCATAGCAAAAAAAAGACGTTCGGGATTCAGCTTGTGGCTGATTGATTACCGGATTGAATCTCAAATATCTATTTCCGACAGTCAGCTATCGGCGTCTAATGTTGGCAATTTTGGCATCTCATCTGGCATACTTCCGCGCTGGTCCCCGCGCCGTGCAGGCAAAGAAAGCGCATCTTCTGCGTTGAGTCGCTCGGGGATCTCTGTTGTTTCTTGATAAGTCTTGAGAACCGAATCGGGGAGTGCGCTATTCGATAGTAGATTAGGGAAAGGGGATAAGTTCTCAACGGAATCGATGGTGAAAATGACTGGATGAGTGGCTCCCACTGCATCCAGGATTACTGCTGCCATCTGGACCGACGCAAAACCGCGCATTAGCAGATTTGCCATCTATTTACACTGTTGATTGATCCTTGTGAGTTTCAGTCCTGGGAAATCCATCTGCTATCTTTGATGAACACTGGCATTGTGAGGATCCAGGTGCTCTGATGTCCTGTGGGTCTTGAGTTCTTGACTCTTCACGGATATATGAGCCTCGGTCGCTGTCAGATTCAGGAATCCCATTCACACATGATTAGGAGCATGCTATCTCAAAGACTCCTGCATCATGGACAGACACTGTCAATATCCTTCAAAGGATAACGGCAATTTTGGGACTTATCGCTTGGAAATACTTTGAACTCAATTTGAATGCTGTATCCTGCAACATGCCACTAAGCGACCTGGTCGTCGCGGGCTCCTTCGCGTCCCATGCGATCCTCCATCCATTGGATTTCTATTCAAGCGTCGGTCCTACGTTGAATGAACTGAGTTTTGGGCTTTTTGGCACGTCTTTTGATCCGAAGCGCGATATAATTGATCTCTCTGGGAAGGTTGTCTTTGTCACCGGAGGTAATTCGAGTTTCCCGGGAGATGTCAGGAGGAGTACATGCTATTGCTATGGTTTACTGACCCTTACGTCGCAATATAGGAAACGGTGGCCTTGGAAAAGAAACGATTCTCCAGCTCGCGCACCATCGTCCGTCTCGCATTTACTTGGGCGCACGCAATGCGACGAAATCCCGCGATGCCATCGCCTCGATCCAGGCGCAGCTTTCGTTCCCCGTGGACATCAGACATATCTCTCTCGATTTAGCATCTTTCAAATCTATTCGTGCGGCCGTTAAGGAATTCACCTCGGATTGTAATCGTCTGGATATATTAATACTCAACGCGGGGACCATGGGCAACCCACCAACAACCACAGAAGAAGGATTCGAGATTCAATTGGGAACAAACCATATCGGCCACTTCTTGTTCACGAAGCTTCTACTCCCCATACTTCAGAAAACGGCTACCAGTGACCCCGCGGCAGACGTGAGAGTAGTAACAGTAGCCTCGTTGGCCAACTCCGCCGCTCCATCCTACGATGTCATGACATCTACCGATGCGCTTTTGGCTGCCAGTACCTGGGCACGCTATGCCACTTCCAAGGCCGCCAATATTCTCTTCGCATCAGAACTTGCTCGCCGATACCCGGAGATACTCTCTGTTTCGATACATCCGGGCGTGGTAACCAGCGACTTGTACGAACAAGCCAAGGCCTCGAATCCAATCACGAAATACAGTCTTGTTGCCATGCCGGCCTTCTTTCGGTCAGTACGTTCAGGAGCGTTGAATCAGCTCTGGGCCGCTGGGGTTCAAAGGGAGCTCTTGACGAGCGGTGCGTACTATATCCCGATTGGGATTCATGCTACGAACAACAAGTATGCCAATGATGCGGACATGGCAAAAAGACTCTGGGAATGGACCGATGCTCAGATTGCTGAAAAGTCAGTTTCGTGATTCTTCCTTCACAAGCTGTCCTGGTTGATACTACCTTATATGATTGTATATTCTGCATCCTCGATATATGCCGAGCTTTTACTCCTTGAGGATCTACCACATTTCTTATTCTCTCACACTCTAACACATCTAATCAGACGGTTCTTCTTCGATTATCATAATTGAAATTAACAGAGATAATGGTTCCCCTCTTCATGGATACATCTACGAGCCTGAAAGTGGATGGTCCTTCAGGTAGATTGGAGATTACCGGATTCGGCAAGTGATACTGCTTCCGAGGAGGTGAGCGTCACCAGTACTGTACAAGGCAACATAGCAACTGCACCGGACAAGAATTCAACTCTTCTACTAGATCATAAATAAATACATATAGTATACATCTTAAATCCTATCCCGTTGATATTGTCAAGGGTCATCTCACCAGTCACCGTTCCTTGGTCACAACCGCCTCAAGATCCTTTAGGGTTTAGCCGAGCTGCCTCAGTCACTCCAAGAAGCAAACCCACAACCCAACAAAATGCATCTCAAGAGAAGGTCTTGATCATGATATTGTAGAAAGGAACCTCCTGAGCAATGAAATCCATACCAGTAGTCAAGTAAATGCATCAGTAAGCCTGTAGTGTAATTATCCAGATGCCGTCTTTGAAGCAACGAATTAGCGAGCTGAGACTCCCCACACAAACCAGCCGAGATGCGCATCATCACCAACTTCAACCTCCCACTCATTCAATCCATCACCACCACAGTCACGGTAAGTCAAGTCAATTCAACTCTCACCTTTTTCTCTCTCCCTCACCTCGCCCTTCCCCATCATCCCCTTTCGACGGCATTTCCCAACTCCTCTCTGACCTGGTACCATTTCCCTTTTCACCTTGCGTTCCCCGCCACCAACATTTGCAGCCGCACATTTTTGTCCCCTACCGACTTATTTCGGATTATTGACATCTACTTTTTTTTTCTATCTCGCCAGATTTAGGTTCTCGACGAACGCAAATCAATCTCCGTCAAAATGGATCAAGCAAAGTTGGCTAGGATGCAGGCGAGCGTGCGGATTGGTACGTTTATAATTTCTTTTTGTGATCTCGAGGGTCTTCGAATTTGGGGGTAAACATCTATGGAGGGCTTGAGAGGATGAATCTGGACCCGTCGAGGTGCAGGATTCGATCTCTGTGATGTCGCGACCGTCATATGAGTTTGATGAAAGAAAGTTGATTATGAGTGACTAATAGCTAACACCTTGTTTTCTTAATCTCTAGGGTATGTATCAGATACTTCCATTTCTTTCGATTTCTGAAGTCAAACGGCGATGACGACTCAATCATCATTCAAACCGTCCCGGACTACACTCGATATTTTAGAGCGCGACTAATTCCATTAAACAGAGGCAAGGGTACTCCCCGCCGCAAGGTCAAGAGGGTCCACAAGTCCACCGGTGCCGACGACAAGAAGCTGCAGACCACTCTGAAGAAGATGAACGTGCAGCCCATCCAGGCCATCGAGGAGGTTAACATGTTCAAGGAGGACGGAAACGTCATCCACTTCGCCGCTCCCAAGGGTGAGTACAACCCCAGGAAAGGAAGGAAGGTAAAAAGAGGAAAACTGACGCATACGCGAACTTTTTTTAGTCCACGCCTCCGTCCCCTCCAACACTTTCGCCCTCTACGGTAACGGCGAGGAGAAGGAACTCACCGAGCTCGTCCCCGGTATCCTGAACCAGCTGGGCCCCGACAGCCTTGCTTCCCTGCGCAAGCTCGCCGAGAGCTACCAGAACATGCAGAAGAGCCAGGCCGGTGCCGAGGGCAAGCAGGATGAGGACGAGGACGATATCCCCGACCTGGTCGAGGGCGAGAACTTCGAGAGCAATGTTGAGTAAACAAAAAAACACATTTTTTCGATCCTACCAAACCCAAAAAGAAAAAAATGGAAAGAGAAACAGAGAGAAGAAAGACATGATTGCCATGCCATGCCTAACCTAATTTTGATACAACACTCGAAACTTCGCCAACAATGCCTTCCCCCAAACTCCCGCCTTTTATCACTCTTTCTCTTGTGCAATTCTTGTACATTCTCCTGTTTCTGTTCTTCTATGGCCACCCATACTTCCCGATGGATGTGCGGTTTCGTGTCTTATAGATGGAAATCCGGGTAAGGAACGGCGTCAGGGTGTGGTAGATAAGAAGGAAATGAGAAGGATTCAATGCCCAAACTCTGCAATATGAACACAGACAACCGACGTATTATCTGTGGCACCTCGGCTTATTGTATAAAACGGCTAAAGTTGAAATATTGTAGAATCAGGCCGTCGCGTATTCATGCCGTAGATTTGTAGTATAGTAGGTAGACAATTGTAGGTGGTCCAGATAATGATTTCTATTGATCTGTAACAATCTCGCCATCCCATACAATTATGTGAATCATTAACTATGGGAACGCTCTTCAAACTCCCGCGTAAGATGGATAGCAACAGTAGAAAAGGAAAATAGAGGGTTAATCATGTTGAAAAATGCCCGAGTATGGAAACATAAGGATTGCCAACCTCGGCGGCAAATTATCATACATGACATGCTATCCACCAATCGATATGTGAGAACACCCTCAATTTTCCATTCTCGTTCGGTTCGTTAGAAAAACGCTGATGGCTTGACATCGAGGCTAGACTGCCTCGAAATCCAGTGACTAGAATTCCAGATGCAGGTCCAGGGATGTACGATGGCGAACATGGACGGTAACGGTGGCAAGGGAGGATGTAGAGTGGCCGGGATGGATATCACGATTCCTCCTTCAAGCCACAGATATCGGTCCCCAGAATCCTGTCCAACATATACCAGAACCGCCAATAAGTGTTGGATTTGTCATAATCAAATGTTCCGTCTTCACGTAGCTGGGGTCCATCGCCTACTATGTCGCCGGTGAACCAACTGAGGATGGGAATCGACCGTAGAACGCGCTCCGTCACTGTGGGCTGAGGAGGGAGAGCCTCGGAAATCGGGCGGAGTTTTGTTCGACGGACTGTCGGGATGTGTGTCATGAATTCGGATTCTGGCTTGGGTTCGCTGGGGACATTTCGTTGCTGAACGGCAGATGGTTGCTCAACGCCCGTGGCGGTGGCGGAGCTCGCAGTGTTTGTAGATATCAGGGATTCTTCCTCCTCATGGCTATCGGTTATACTCGAAAGGTTATTCGCAAACGATCGAGGGAAGCTAGAAGGACGATCTCGATCCTGGGTCTGGAGGAATGTGGTAGAATGCGAAGCGGTCGAGGTACGGGGTGCTTTTGATTTGAACTGGGTGGCCGCCGACGAGTCAATAGGAATAGGAGCATCCTCTGCGGGCCCCGATCCGTGATACAGTTCGCAGAAGACCAGATGCCCATCGACCTCCTGGGGGGAGTAGTGGCACGCGCGATCCGCAGCGATCGTTGAATCGAACGTCACTTTGATCCAGTGGAAACCTCCCGCATAGCGTTTCGATTTGCGATTCGCATCCGCAGACAGGTTGGCGCGGATGACGATATCGCCACCGCTGAGAAGTTGCGCGAAGCCACTCGCCGAGTTGGGATCGGTACGAGGATAATCCTCACAGATCAGACCTTGAGAGATCTTCTCGTACCTGTCGATGACCTTCCACTCGGAGTCCTTGCTACGGTACCCGTAGAGTATGCACTCGGTGGCGACCTTCTCTGTCTGCTTCCGGGGGTTGTCGAGGCTCGACGAGGACGAGGACTTGGGCAGGGTATTCCGACTCTTCTCCTCCTCTTGCTGCTGCAGGGCAAATAGTCGCCCAAACTCTGCTACATTGGGATTTTCGCGCTTGGCCGGTGTTCCAGTCCGTGTACGCGATCGTGACTGCTCGTAACGGGCATTCCTTCTCTTGCCAAATGGGCCGGATTCTTCAGGTGGTCGTCGTGGGTTGCGGGATTCGCTGTTGGATTGGGAGTCCATGTTAGTTGGCTGAACCACCATTTCAAAGCGTGATAAATATATGTGAAGGCTTCAAGGGACATCAAAGTATAAAACTCACTCTTTGTATACATAGCCCCAAGGCAAAAGGTTCCCTTTGTCATCCTTAGCACGCTCCTCCGGAGGCACAAAATGGTATTCCATGGTAGGATGGGAGGCGCAAAGGTCTGATCTAAAGAATAAAAGGTAATCGTCTTTGAATGAGAAGCTTGTAAGATAGTCCAGTATAAGGACTTAAGATGATTCTTTTCAAATCAGTGCTTGTTGTCAGCAGCAACACAGGAAGGTTGTTGATGAGAAGAGAAAGAGCTTCACCAAATATTTGATTCTTACAATAAACAGTGGGTTAGCCTGGATACAGTCACGTGATATCTATTCTATTCAATGGATTCAAGACTCTGCATTGTATTTCTATTCAAAGCTCATCACAAATGTCAAGTCAGCTTCTCTAGTCCTGCCTTAGGAAAGTTATCTGTCCAACATCGCCCTCCATGCCACACACATTGGCAAAGTCCCCTACCTCCTGCCTTCGTCGCTGTACATATTCAACAAACTCCTTCAAGGGGCAAGAGAATCCTGGTCCAGATTTACAGTATGATAACGGCACAACCTTGTCATTGACGATGGTCCGAAGGAAAACTTCCTCGCCGGGACTCATGCCATCTACCATCGACGACGGGCATACCATTCTTTCAAAGACAATTCTGGCACCCATAGGCAGCACCGATGAGGTGCGCCAGATACGATCTTCCGCAACATGCGTTGTTGGTAGGTTAGGGTCGTATTTCGAGTCTTGTAATATTTGTAGCGTGGTGAGGAAAGGGGCTATATCACCATCGTGGACACTGATGCGGTGGCAATGTCAGAACCAACAATTCCATTTATGGCTGTAGATTGGGTTGGATGCACTCACAAGCTGAAAAACATCGTCCCAGTCTCCGGACCAGCACGTATCAAGGATGTCGTAGCATTGAGCCAGAGCCAACCCATTGCAGCCGAATATGGATTGCCAGGACCAGCACGGTAGTAATGAATCACATCCCGGCCATATGCGAAGTGCTCCCAGTCTCTTCTGGTAAAGACACTGCACCACGGACTCGAGCCCCGGACAAGCGTTTCGAAGCCGCACATTTCCTGCATGCTCCAGACCTCCACATTGGTCAACGGCCCAATTCCCTGGTTCTGCTCTTCGTCCAAGAGTCGCCTTGCTATGTTGGGGAGGTACACATCCTGAAACCGTTCCAACATTGTGTATCCGTTATCATGACCACTCTCGGCATCTTCAAGATACCGTAGGCACGTATCGCCCGGCGTGAGTGTATCTGCGCCCCGTTCGAAAGTCTCCGGGATGACTTCCACTCCCGCTCTCCCATCCTTTTCCCAATCCAGACCGAATAGGCCCGAAGCAAAGTACGTCGCAGTGTCAATGACGCGCTTAGAATCACTGGCCCAGATCCGAGTCCGTCGATCAGGCTGCAACAGATGTCTATACCTAGTTAAAAAGCGAACACCCGTCATGAAGGCTTGCAAGGTGCCCGCATAGGGACCAGTCCTGGTCAGCTGATCAAAGTCTTCCGACGGTTTATCGGTGAAGTAAGTCCAGTTGTTCAGGAAGGATAGCGAGCCATTCATAACGACATTTGCATCCTTGATTCGGTTTAGCAGCGCGATGTGGTCTACAGTCCCTGATAGTCAGATTGCAAACTTGCTTTTCTTGACAATGCTGCAAGGGAATCACTCAGTGGCACAATGACATACGGGCTCCAGCAGATTTAGTAGGATATCTCTCCGCATGACGCGCCATCTAGAGCCATCGATTAGCACTTTGCAGGAAGACGTAAACAAATGGAGATGTACCATATGAATCTGGTCAATAGAACATCCCTCCGGCGGGTCAAGTCCCTTCGACTCGGGATGTCCATCGATTTTCTCAACCCAGGGTCCATATCCACCTAAATGATAGAGAAGATCCCAGTCCCTCTGCGTATGCGCCTTGTCTGCAGAGTTCTTCGAGCCGGAAGGATGGAACCATGTATTCCAGCTCGGGTAGTAAGGTGATCGGGAGATGGACAAGGGCTCATTGGGGCAGACAACTGGCGAACCATGGCTATAATACAAGACACCCGTGATTGCAGCCAGGAGGGACAGGACTATCGTCCAGAATGGACGGGTATGGGACATGTTCTCAATTCAATGCGAACCCTCGACAAAATCCGTGAAGGGTAAAGAATCAGATGGGAAGCGAGAGATAAAATTCGTCGGCTCAACGGCGAAGATCACAGCAATTGCCAAGACAGATCACAAAGAATGGGTCGGGTTCAGCATTGAATTGCGGTTGTAGGAAAATAATCCCAGAGCTGGCTCAGGAAGATATAAGAAGTATTTACTATTCCCATGAACCATTGAATCATCCCCCAGATCTAGGTGGCTTCGTGAAGCCGAGTACCGCGTACACCGAGTTCGGGCATCTACGGCAAGGGCAACTGTACAACACCAGAGAGCATGAGATTAGATGCCTGTTCTTTTCATATCTTCATCAAGTCTAACTAAGCTGTTCAGATAAAAATCTATGTAGTATACCGGAACCGAGGACTTTTATCTCCCATCTCTTGAATCTCCTCTTCCGTCATGCCTACAACCTTGTCGTCCTGAAGACCACTGGCTCTGCGAATGTTCTCACGATGGTAATAAAGCCACATGAGTGCATACACAATGCCTGCAAATCCAACCAGCGACAGAGTCACTGCATTACCGCGCACGTATTGCGGTGCCTCCTTAGTCTTATACAGGAAGGGCGACATCACCCCGCTGACGTTGCCAAACGTGAGCTGCATACCTGTGGCCAGTGTTCTCTTTCCGTAGCGTGGCAAAGTGGTCGGTAGCCATGCGAGCGGTAAACCGACCGTCACGTACAGGCCCAAAGCGACCAACAGCGCCCCGAAGTAGTGCACACCGGATGAGGAGTCGGAGATAAGGATCCCGTACCCGACCATGGAGATGACGCTGAAAATACAGATGAATAATGCGCGGCGTTGGAGGCGATCGCTGAGCCATGCAACGGCAAGATATACCAAAGCCCCCAATGCATAGCAGGGTATGGTGAGAGCTTGAACCTCGGGGGTCGACCATGACCCCATCCCCTTGATGATCGTCGGGAGAAACGTGCTGTAGCCGTAGAGCATAGTGTCGACGCCAAATTGGCCGATACCGAAGGCGTAGATCTTCCAATCCAGGAAACCTTCTTTGACATCTGCCCAGTGGAACTTCTGAGCGGACGCGGTTTGGCCGACATGGCGGCTCCTCCGGCGTACGACAAGAGCCCTTTGCTCTGCGTTGAGATAGTAGGCTGTGTCGGGATCGTCTGCAAGGAAAAACCACGTTGTTATGCCAAGAATGACAGTGGGGATACCCTCGAGGATCATAATCCACCTCCAGCCTCTCAATCCACTGACGCCATCCATGAAACCAATGCCGTACGCTAGGAGACCACCAAAGGCACCAGCGATGGCTGCACTACTGAAGAGATAGCCGGTCCGTAAAGCAAGTTCCTGCTTACCATAGAATAGCGTGAGGTAGGTCATAAGACCAGGGAAGAGCCCAGCCTCCACGATACCTACAACAATAAGCGCTGTTCCCGCGGTCAGATGAATCCACAGCCTTCACTAACCTAAAAGAAGACGGCAGGCAATCAACCCGCCGTAATTCTGGGTGATGCCGGTCAGTGTCGCGATTATACCCCATATGACAGCAATGGACGCAAGATAGCGTGAAGGTCTGAGCTTCTTGATAACTAGATTCGACGGCACTTCGAATAGCTGCCTTGCATTAGCTATGTTGCGACCGACTTCCATGATGATGAGGGATCATACACAATAAGTCACGAAAAGAATCGACACGGAAACCTGGTATTTGTTCCCAGTCAGACCCAAGTCCTCTTCCAGGCCGTAGAGACGGGCATTGCCAATGTTCACTACACCTCATGTCAGTGTGATGATCTAGAAGAGGAGGTTACAGAGTGACTCTCACCTCTATCAAGGAAGCTGAACAGATAAAGAAGAACAACAAATGGCAGGATATACAAGTCGATCTTCCGGATTAGAAGCCTCTCTGCCTTCTCATCGAGTACTGAGTCCTCCGAGACGGTCTCGCTGATCCCAGCTGTGGGAGACTCCACGTCCTTTCTTGGTTTTTGTTCATACTCCATTCTGTTTGTCACTAGTGGAGCGATCAATTCCTAAGTATGTTTCTTGTCGTAATGGGAGGGTTGAGCATGGAGTATGGCCCATGTCTCTAAGGAGAGATACTGAACATGACGTCGGATTGTACTTTGATGCAGTGAGAGAGCGATAAAAAGCAGACCTAAGAAGAGTATAAGTCAAGATCTGAAGAAATGGGAGAAAAAAAACCGAAGAATTGTGTGACACACACCAGGTGCCAAGGAATCCCGATGGACAACTTAATCGGTCACTAAGCTTGAGTCATGACTCATGAGTGGCACAATATGGATATAGGTCCTACGACTAGAGCAATGAAAGATGCCAGTGTTTGACTGATGATCTGAATGCTTAGTCGATCATGGCAATTATATACACGATGAACTTGATCCGAGATCATGTCTTCACTGCTATTTGAAGGCCATTGGAGAATGAGGAGAAGAAAGTCCCACAAAACTGGGGTTTATCATGATATCGACTCGCTTGAGGACTCGAAGTCGAAACACAATAGCACATCTAATCCTCTTATTCATCATTCGGCAATTGCCAATGATTACCTGCATGACAATCCCACAATCGTCAGCCTTGCTGCTGGTCCCTTTGTCAACAGTCAGGGGTACAACTAACTACAACATTCAACATAGAAATTTGAATAAATATTGATGCCTCAGGCACGTAACCCCAGATCTCCACGTTTTGTACTGACAAGACTCAAGACCGAGGCATGATTGAGATTCGGCTCAATGGATTTAATTAAATTAAATGCTTACTTCACATCATGCCAGATACAATCGAATCGCTCACAATACCGGAAAATTACGGAGAGGTTCAGATGGAGATTTATGGATGTTGAGCCATAATGGGAATTTTGCCCTATGCCACTAGTCACTACCGATTCTCGCCTGCTGGGGGAACAGGCATGCGAGGCATTGGGATTGCGGTCTTTCAAGTCAACTTTGTCCTGCTGGCCACTTAACTGGTGCTTAGAGTCCAATGTTTTCTTGTAGAATCCCATGAATGATCTGGTTCATCACTACGATAGCTGCTGCTGACTCGTTCGTTGGTACTGATTATATATTTTTGCAGATAACCAGGAGCTTTTCGTAATCTCTTTGAACAAGAGTATCCGACTCCGATTCCCAAGGCCCAGTGGGCGTCTATCTTTCATGAAGGTAAGGAAGCGGTGTAACTGAAGGATGTGCGAAAGTCGGGGGGTGCCAAATACCTCAGCCAGTAGTTCTCAAGCAGGTCTCACACCTAGGACAAGACAAGATCACTTTCCTGCGAAAGCACTGGGATGGCCTGATTGTTCTCATCGGCATCCAACATGTAGAAGACGCAAAGCTTGCACTAAAGGCTAGGTATGACGGAATCATTGACTCCAATGATGGAG
Source organism: Aspergillus cejpii (assembly GCA_004769165.1). Taxonomy (NCBI): domain Eukaryota; kingdom Fungi; phylum Ascomycota; class Eurotiomycetes; order Eurotiales; family Aspergillaceae; genus Aspergillus; species Aspergillus cejpii. The sequence continues at coordinate 2,619,761 of SMSW01000005.1, read as the reverse complement.
GTGAGTTGATCACCGAAGTGAATGGACGGTCTTCGCAGCACCGCGCCTTCTTGTGCCTGGCACTGTACAGGTTGGCGGCATCGGCTCATTGGACGTCTCCCCGAGGTAATGGAGGCAGTAGGCGACAAGATGGCTGTCCTGTTCGACTCCGGAATCCAGACAGTAGACACTGTCAAGGCTCTTTGTCAGGCTGCAAAGGCAGTTCTTGTAGGCCATCCCGTGGTCTATGGCCTGGCTATGGACGGAGCAAGGTGCAAAACAAGCCCTGAGAGGACTTCTGGCGGATGTGTGGCAGAGTATGGGATTAGCCAATATCTGCACGGTTTCCAAGTGCAGCCAGGATAAGATTAGAAACATTCAATACCCTGGACTTAAGGCTATGATGTGACGAGATATTGGTGAGGCAAGTGCATTGTGGGATATTCCCGCCCAGAATTCTGTATAAATCAACATCAGCCAGTCCATATACAAAGTATGAGCAAGCTTTCCAGAATGCAGCCATGTAAAACATCATCAGGTGGTAAAATCAACAGGACACATTGATGGTAGTTAGAGAGATAGTATGTTGGGGAAAAAGACGGAATCACATGTCACGGGGCATCCCAACGAATCAACCTGAAACTTTGAGATACCACGGCTGTCTTTGACTCGCTGTGTTGCACCGATCTTCATGTTGGGCATTCTTGTCAGTTGTCAGTCAGGAACGAGTCATTTTTTGGATTCTGACGACAAACTTGCTGGATTATTATTAACTAACTTGGCAGGATGATATCTCTCGTGCGACTTGATAGAGTTCTGCACAACCTGCAGTAATCTGAACCTGCCTATACAGCAGATCTATACACATCAAATCCAACACACTCTACTCTATGACAGGGGATGTCGCGTTTCCTCGCTTTCAGATCGATTTTCAGCAAGCGAGTTCAACTTGAAGATGATGTCGAGGGGGGGTTGAGTCGTGATGGCAGTGCCACTCATGTGTCTGCTACTTCAGGGGCGACGTTACTCCCGCGGCCAGTGGCTTCTGCTCTATCCTTGTTAACGCAGTCCACATCCTTGTCTTTGAAAGTTGGAAGTTTCTTTGGCGGAATCGCCCTTGATGGAGCACGAGTCACGACGCTGACGGGATTGGAACTTAGCAGAGCAGTCATTGAGGGGATCCTTACAAGAGCCGGACGGGATGTTGCTCTTCGAAGTAAGGGAGATCATGGAAAAGCAGAGGCGGAGTCTCTGCTTGAACGAAGTGTAGGCTTGGATTTCAATTTTATTCTGGCGACTCATCATGCTAATTGCGTCTCCAGTTAGCGGCTCTACATATGACAATCACCTCGGCCTCATTCTTCGCGGCTGCAACATTTCACTTTTCATCCTCAACACTCTATTCTGCTTCTCATATGTCTCAGGCCCTTTTGTCTTATCTGGACGCTATCCTTGGCTCGACAGAGTCGTCAAGGGCAATTGCAGCAATCATTACACTTATTCGCCGGGAGTTCAGAAGTCCCAATACTGAAATTGGCTCTGATAATGTCGGTGTTGGCGATCTCCTCATCGGGACCGTCGGCTTTGCCATGCTCCAAAGATGGGGGAGAAAAAGCACGGAAAGGCATATGCGCCTCAATGGTGGAGAAGAAACTGTCTGGGATGTTGTGATCTTGGACAATGGCACACGGGCCGATGTCATTGGTACTCATCAAATCGAGCCTATAACGCGCTCTCCGGATGAACGGGGCCCAGCGACCAGACGATCCTCTTTTATATCTCCTGGTAACGACGAGGAAGTTTTTGATGCTGTGCAGCGGCCATCAAGTGTGACTGAAACATCCGAGGGGCCTTACATGCTGCTTCCCCCTGGTGACGAACATCAAATTTCGGAAGAAGATATTCGCCTGCATATAATGAGGCAACTTCCCAGAGGCTGCCGTGCCTCGATTAGAACCGACCTGGTCACCACACGGACTATCACAGTAGATGTTTTCGATGATGATAGTGCGGAAATTGCTGCTCCTCCGGGGATGATGATGATCGAGGAACGATTTCGGAATGACCAATCGGTTGAGACCGGTGGCGTCTCTACTATACAGCAATTACCCAAACACACTGTTGTTTTTAGGACCACTTTCAACAAGTCGCAAAGCACGGACGTGAGGCGAGCCCACAGGAATGATACCTCTGACCTATGTGAAAGGTTTGCAGAAGGAAGTGCGAGGCTATCAGAGCTCCCTACCGACTTACATGATATCGAGACACCGGTCGATGGCAGAAACGGTATGGAGATTCCCCAAGCCAGGATCGAAAGTGGTGAACGATCATCGCAGGACAAGCCTCCGATGGCGAGGCAGGCAAGAGACCTTTTTAGAAAAGACGATTCTCATAGTCCTGTCCCATTAGAGTCGAGCTTAACACATAGGTTTCGTTTGGGGGCAGCAAAAGAGGTCAAATCGAGTGTTGCAAAACGACTCCGTGATGATTCAAGCCGCGCTTCTGTGAGCAAAGCAGACGGTGGATCCAAAGGTTCCTCCGGAAAGGGGCCTCTGACAAGGTTGGCACAGAAAGTGAAACCAATTAGTGTTGAGAGAGATGAGCATGGTAAGCGAGTCGCTCAGCGGTCATCACTGGACAAGTCGAGTACTGCACCAGTTTCCAGAGGTTCCACCCAACGGAGCAAGGAGCACAATGGACTCGTCGCTGACAAGAGATCTACCCACCATGGCTCATCTACTAAACCTGGCTCAGATGAACGGTCAAGCAAGAATACAGTGATTTCCGCAAGGGGATCTTCGTCGCCTGTGGCGAACAGAGGGTTGCCGAGATCACCTTTACAAGAAGCACGGTTGAGTACTTCTCCATCTCAACGTCGTCGCATGAACGCCCAAGATACCCACGGAAGGAATTCGCGAGTTGACTATTTTACTGTGCATGAGTCGAACCAGGAATCCTTCATTACTCAATCAGACTCATACTCTCTCCGGTCTGTAGAGACACGTCCAAATTCACCCATTGCTACGAGAACCCATGTCCGCAGTAGCAGCGCCTTGTCATTGACACGATCTGAAACAGATGTGGCTGTGTCTATCGGTGGTGATGGTCATCCAGAATCGGTAACATGGCATCAAATAACCAAATCAGTTACGCCCAGTCTTTACTCCATTGCAACAGCTGGTTCGGAGACCTCACTTATTCTTGCTCATCGTTCACGGAAAAGCGCATACGACGACATTGAAACCATCAGGGCTCTGAACAGAGATGGCATCATCCCTGGTATATTCCCTGAGCAACATTTTGTGCAGAATATAAGACGTTTCTGCCGGTTCTCCTCGGCTTCATATGGATCGAGCGCTTTGAAAGTCATGGGTGTTACGCAGGCAACGAATGCTTTTCCAGTGCGTGAATCCGACAATCAGGAACATAGTGATTTCTCGGACCATACCGGTTTACCAGCCTCAACGATCCTCTTGTCGTCATTCGTTGATCCGGCAGGGGGGTCCAATGCTGCTGGGGAGACCGACAGCGGGTTCCCTCTAGTTCATTATCTCTGCCTGGACCATGAATCCAAGGCTGTCGTCCTTACCCTCAGAGGTACCTGGGGCTTTGAAGACATCCTGACAGACATGACGTGCGACTATGATGATCTGGAATGGCAAGGGAGAAGCTGGAAAGTCCACAAAGGCATGCATGCCTCGGCAAGGCGCCTCTTAATGGGGGGCGGCGGACGAGTCATGATCACCATCAGAGCCGCTTTGGAAGAATTTCCAGATTATGGCGTCGTGCTGTGCGGGCATTCTCTAGGAGGAGGGGTTGCTGCACTGCTGGCCACTATGATATCAGAACCCAACAGCGAGCTATCCGGAACTTCTTTCGTGACCGCTTCGCCTCGCTCTGCCGCACGGCTGATGCTTCATACTGGCAAGAAAGAAGATACCGAAGCGGCTCATCTGCCATTCTACCTCCCTCCTGGACGTCCCATCCATGTTTATGCATACGGGCCCCCGTCAGCCATGTCCCCTTTCCTACGCCGCGCAACGCGTGGGTTGATAACAACAATCGTCAACGGGCAAGATGTGGTACCATGCCTTTCCCTTGGCATCTTGCACGACATGCACACTGTGGCTGTGGCATTCAAGAGCGACACTTCCGGCGCCAAAACGCATGTACAATACCGAGTTTGGGAAGGCCTACGACAAAGCATCATTAACAAATTTTATGTCAACGAGACACCCATGCTTCTGCATGCTGGAGATGGCATTGGCGAAGATGCTTGGGCATGGAAGACTCTGAAAGCGCTGCAAGAGGAGATGCGTGCCCCAAAGCTGCTGCCTCCTGGAGAGGTATTCGTAGTGGAGACGATGCGGGTTCTCCAGCGTAATGCTTTTACCTCTGATTTTGGTGGTGACGGCTACCCGAGGTTAGGCCGGCCTGCAACAAGAGTACAACTGAAGTTCATTAGAGACGTTGACTCTCTTTTTGGCGAACTCCGGTTTGGCTCGGGGATGTTCAGTGATCACAATCCAGCAAGATACGAGGCCAGTTTGGCGGCACTTGCGCAAGGCATCCTTGACGATTGATGCGCTACAACCCACTGGCGATGTTGGGTAACAGAGGAAGGGAGACGACTTTTTTGCCAAATCTTGTGTGTTTTTATGGTATATGTCACATTTTTGGTTAATGATTCGGCGCCACTGGATGATATATATAGACTGCCATCTGTCCTATACCCTTGAATTTATACCCTTTTCATTGTTTTATCGATCAATAGAGCTCTATTCCATCGCAGTCTCCTACTTCGAAGCCTCCATGTGTCGAAGTGGATCATATAAATGTCACCATTGAAACGCCCCTTGTTAGGGATCGAGAGCCTCCGCTCCATCATCTCCAACAGTAGACAGCATTGTCCAGAGCACTTGGTATCGATTTCAAATTGACAGGAGGATCGAAGCGGCCACTTCCGCCCTTCTTGAGATAGTCGCCAGGGAAACGAGCTGAGCAATCATCTCCCAAACCAGTCGAAGCAGCTATTCGAAAGATTCTTCGGCGGTTTGTTCTCAGTTCACCTGCAGCCATTCATATGGGTGGTACTTGAGCCTGGGTAGGATCCTCCGCGAGATCATCCAAACAGGAAGTCATTTCGTTTTCTTATTATATGCACTTCATCGTCCGTTCGGGGTTGCATCATTCTTGATCCCATTGAGACCCTTCTGCGTCCTTTCCTGAATTCTGCTTTCGAGGTCGTCTATTTGTTTTTCGACTAATTCCTTCTTAGACAATAGGTTCTGACGCATCGCCTGGAGAGACGCAATGCGTTCGTCAATGGTAGCTTCCCGGCTTTTCTGAATGGTCTATTCCACACAATATGTATAAGATACTTTGAAACACTCTCTTGGGATGAGTTGGGGAGACATACCTTGGTAGCCTCTTGCTCTGTTTTCACGCTGGCGCCGTACAGTGTCCCTGCAATGGTAATCGAGGTTACGGCAGCGGCCAGAACAAGCTTCGGCACATTCTTGGGAGAAGGCATTATGCAGGATATCTTCTCGTTGGCGCCCACCTGAGTCAATCATTGATGGATACTATTCGATTCAGTTTGTGAAGTTATCCGTACTCAAAACCACATAAATTGCCGCTTTACACCGCCTGACCAATTTGGAACTAGATTGATCAGCCCCATTTGGAGTCGCGTCGCGTTGTCCATGCAGGAACCCACCCAAGAAATCTGTGTCAGAATCGCCTTTTTATCGAGGTCGCTGACGGACTCAGAGATCCGCGCGTCTCTGCTAACATGCCGTCTCTGAGTATGATTCCGCGACGCCGGCAGCGGTCGGAAGAGGAAGAAGAAGGTGATGAAACGTCAAGGGCCACGTCCAGAGACTCCACGCCCGTCTCACAGATCCCAAATAACAGCAAGCGACCCCGACTAAGCAACGCACTTGGAGGTCAAAGCACTAGTGCAAATGGCGAGGGTAGCAACAACGATGATGAAGAGGACAACACCCCCCAAGCTACGCAAAGTGATCCTAGAGTTCGACAGTCCTCCACTTCGCAAGCGGGTTTCTCGGCCAACGACCAGGATGAGGAAGGATACAAACCTGGCGCTATTGTCCGCATCAAAGTGACTGATTTTGTCACCTATACATCTGCGGAATTCTTCCCTGGGCCGAAACTCAACATGGTAATCGGGCCAAATGGGACAGGGAAAAGTACTCTTGTCTGTGCGATATGTTTGGGTTTGGGATGGGGTCCGCAGGTAAAATCTATAGGTTTTATGTTTTCCTAAGGCACAGTGCTTACACTCTCTGTTTTGATGTATAGCACTTAGGACGCGCAAAAGATCCTGGCGAATTCGTCAAACACGGGTGCAGAGAAGCCACTATCGAGATTGAACTTGCCAAAGGCCCCCAACTGCGCAGGAACCCGGTTGTGTGTCGGACGATCAAACGCGAAGGCAACAAAAGCTCGTTCATGATCGATGGGAAGCAGGCTTCCCGCTCTCAGGTTCTAAAGCTTGCGCAATCCTTCGCCATCCAGATCGATAATCTGTGCCAATTTTTGCCCCAGGACAAAGTTAGCGAGTTTGCCGCCTTGAGCCCTGTTGAACTGCTTTACTCAACGCAAAGGGCTGCGGCGGGCCCGGAGATGATCGAGTTGCATGAAAATTTGAAAAAGCTCCGGGCTGAACAGAAGAAGTTACAGATGGATAATCAAGGAGATAAGGATTTGCTGGTGAATCTCGAGAATAGGCAGGAGATGCAAAGGGCAGACGTTGAGAGAATGCGACAGCGAGCCCAGATTATGAGGAAAATCGAAATGTTAGAAGCTGTCCGTCCTATCACCCGGTACAAGGACGGCCTTACGGCCTTCAAAGAAAAGCAGAAAGAAAAGCAGAAACTCGAGAGAGAATACGAGGATCTCAAGGCTGAGTTGGAACCTGCACTGAGAGCGGTGAATGCGAAGCAAGACTATTGCTCGCAGCTGCATGAAGTGGTTAAGTACAAGGAACGCTGCGTCGAGCAAGCCGATCGTGGCGCTTTAGAAATTTTGAAAAAAATTGAGCAGTTCGATGACGCGATGAAGGATCTCAACGGCCAGATTGAGGCTGAAAAGAAGGCGGGCCAGGGTTACAGGCAAGAGGCGGCTAGAATCCAGCAGACAATCAACAGGCTCAACCGCGAATTGGATGAAGAGCCGGCTGAGTTCGATATCACTTCATACAACGAAAAGATTGTGGGTGCGTCAACACCACGATCATGAACACGTGCTGACTTTTTTTGACAGAGGGAAAAGCGCCTGGCAATTAGAGAGCTCGAGAGTAAAGCGACTGAAATCCAACAGAACCGACGACCCCTTGTTGAAGCACTTAAGAACAAGACTGAGCAGGTCAAGCAGGCAGAGCAACAGTTACTTAGCCTTGACTCTCACTCGGGACAGCAGGAGGCAAAGCTCAAAAGAATGTCACTACACTCATATCAGGCTTACAAGTGGTTGCAAGAAAACCAAAACAAATTCGAGAAGGAGGTTTTTGGGCCTCCAATCGTCACCTGTTCGGTCAAAGATCCCAAGTACGCCAACGCAATCGAGTCATTATTGCAACGTACGGATTTTATTGCCTTCACAGCTCAGAGCCGAAATGACTTTCGGACCCTGCAAAGGGCTTTGAACACGGATATGAGACTCCACGACATCAGTATCAGGACTTCAACGATTCCTTTGGACAACTTCCGCCCACCAGTCTCGGATGAGGAAGTTAGGAACTTGGGCTTTGATGGGTGGGCCAAGGACTATCTCAATGGCCCAGAACCTGTGCTTGCTGTCCTGTGCAGCGAAAATCGATTGCATCAAACGCCCATTAACCTGCAAGGTATCTCAGACGACACGTACAACAGAATGGAAAACAGCTCCATTAGCTCCTGGGTAGCTGGAAGACAAACATATCAAATTGTCCGTCGACGAGAGTATGGCCCCAGCGCAGTTTCCACTCGTGTGAGACAAGTTCGGCCGGCGCAAGTCTGGACATCGCAACCGGTGGATGTTCTGGCGAAGCAAGAGCTGGAGCAGAAGATTCTGTCTCTGAAGGATGAGTTGAATCAATTGAGAGAAAAGATGGAGTCCGAGCGATCCAGGCTCGCGAAAATGGGCCAGGAGAAGAAAGAATATGATCGCGAGAGGGTAAGTCAACAGGCTGGCCTTGCGACCCCTGTCTTTGGCTGACTTCGTATGTGTAGACTACGCTTGAAAAGGAGAAAGGGGAGAAACAGACAGCCCTGATCAACTACAGGGCTATTCCAGAAAGGATCCGTGAGTCTTCTTACTTCGGTTTTTGTATTCGTTTAATCTAACGTGACAAAACAGGGCAACAAGAAGCTAAAAAGAAAGACACTGAGAGGTTGTTTGGGGAGATTAGAGGAAGAGTCATCGATATTCGCGGCCGACAAGATCAAATCTCCCTTCAAAAGGCTGAGGCTAACGTTGAATATGCGGTACGTCAGACATCATGAGAGTTCTTTGCTCTTCAAAGATTAATCGATGACGAGCAGGATGCGGTTGAAAATCTACGCAAATTGCAGGTGCGGTATATTCAACTGAGGGTGCGACACATTGAGGGCCTTTCGGACTTTGAGACGATGCAAGGGCGCAATCAACATCACAAGGAGAGGCTCGACGAGAAACGATCCGAATTGAAAGCAGCAAACCAAGATTCCAAAGCTCGATCCCAAGCTCTGAAGAAAATGACCGAAGAAGCAAACAAAGTTGTACAAGCGGCCAATGATCAGCCGGATTTGTGTGAATTGCTTCCCAGCCTGGCTCACCACACTATGGAGCAGCTCGAAGCGGACATCGATTCGGAAAAAGCACACCTGGAACTTGTGCAAGGGGGCAACGCCAATGTGATCAAGGAATTCGAGGAACGCGAAAAGCAGATTGAAAAACTGCGAAATAAAGTCTCCGAGTTCCAAAATCAGCTTGCCGACTACGACCATGCCGTCAATGAAATACGAGGGAAATGGGAACCCAAACTGGAAGAGCTTGTGAAGAGCATCAGCGATGCGTTCTCCGACTCCTTTGCCCGCATCGGGTGCGCTGGTCAGGTTGGTCTGGACAAGGCCGAGGACGAGGATGGCGGTAGCAATTTCGATCAATGGTCGATCCAGATCCAGGTGAAGTTCCGAGATAATGAAACTCTATCTCTTCTCGATTCCCATCGACAGTCTGGCGGAGAGAGAGCCGTTAGCACGATTTTCTATCTGATGGCACTCCAATCCTTATCGGCATCCCCATTCCGCGTCGTCGACGAGATCAACCAAGGTATGGACCCGAGAAACGAACGTATGGTCCATGGTCGTCTGGTGGATATTGCTTGCGCTCCAGCACACACCGGCGGAGGAGGGCAATACTTCCTGATCACCCCCAAATTGCTCAGTGGGCTGGTTTATAAACCGGGCATGAGAGTCCTCTGCATCTATAGCGGTGAGCACATGCCTCAGGATTACAACCTGTTGGATTTCGGCGAAGCCATCAAGCGGAAGAAGGTTGTGAACAGCAAGACTAAAGGCAAAGGAAGAGCTATTGGAGAGGGTCCTCATAGGAGCAACGGTGATGTCGACGTCTATGCCTGATGAAGTATATTGTATGATCTGACTTGTCTGTGATACCTCTTCATTTTTGTTTCATTTGTATTGGATATCCATGTTAGGATGGCCATTACTTAATAGTGTTAGGTGTAACTGGGCTATGTAAATAACACCATGGACTTTAATATCACTGGCCATATAAGCTGGAGGCAATTAACATAGGGAGTATGTTATACTTGATTCCAAGCAAATCGCCTAACGCAGGGGTCAAGGTCTATAACGTAATCTGACACCGAGTTACACAAGACACCAAGCTACACGGTCCGCCGCAGACTCTCGAAAATATCACCACCTTGTTGGTTCTTGAAGCTTTTCACCACCATACAAAGAAATATATTAAAAAATAATGAGTGTATCTATTTACTAGGACATTTCAACCGATTATGACCTTCCTCATTGCAATTACTGCATCGTGGTGGCCTCCGCGGCTTTGATGATGATGTTGTCGATGATTGAGCCTCCTCTCTCTCTTTTATCTTTTGTAATGCTTCCTCAACAGTCAAACTTCCTCCATCTTGAATAAAGTAACGAGGCATCTCTTTCTTCTTTTTCTGACGTTGATTCTCCATACGTAATCGATGGTTTTCTTGTTGTAAGAGAACAGCATTCTGCATTGCTGTCTCACACCCTTTTATCACTTTTTCAAGAGCCTGCTCTGCAATCGATGAATGAAAGGCTTGATTTTGAAGCTCTTGAAGCTGTTCTTTTTGTCGATTCAATTGATAAAGATTTGAAGGGGTCTTCCCTAAGTGAAATGACTGATTGCTGTGTGATGAAGTAGGTGGTGTGGGTGTTTTCAACCTGATCTTAAGCTTCGATATCACTCTCTCTGGATCAAGAGGAATGAGGCCAGTCGCTTTAAATCCGCTTGAAATATTGGCTGCTGAAAATGTGCATTCATGAATCGATGAATAAATTTTGAGAAAATCTGTTTTGTTGATAGTGTCGACACCATCATGCATCATTGCCTGGGTTTTTTGGCCATAGAATCTTTTCAGAGGCCCAAAACAACTCACATCAAGAGGCTGAAGGAGATGAGATGAATGAGGGGGCATATATAAAAGGATAATCGATCTATCTTTGCAAAATCGATCAAATTGAGGAGTGGCATGATTGTGATGACCATCAAGAATCAAAAGGCGATATCGACCAACAGTTCGAGATTTGGTATATGGCTCAAATACCTCTTGAAGCCAGTCAAAGCCGATATCATCAGTGGTCCAACCATTCTCACTGGTACTGAGTCGATAGGCTTTCTCCTTTGAAATTGTCGAATACCATGTCGATTGGTGTTTTACTCCAGCTAGAATCACTTGTGGAGGTAAAGCCCAACCAGTTGCATTTACTCCAATGATGGAAGTAACCCATTCACGATTTCCTGGCTGAATCGATTTTGCACGAGATTCGCGTACTTCTGGTCCACATATCACCTTTGCAGTCGATATAATACCCATTTGAAATCCTGTCTCATCCATATTGTATATGTCCTGTTCAAGAATACCATATTTTTGTATGGTATTTTGAACCAATTCAAACCACTCTTTTATTATCTGAGGATCTTCACATTTTGCACGTTGATAATCATATCGACAGTTCCATTTTGACTGGAGGTCATTGCGTTGAATAAATCGAGAAACCCATCTCTCACTGACAGGGGCAAGTTCAGGTTGAGGCTTTAATCGAGCAGATAATAAGAGCTGGGCAAGATAGCGAATTCTCGATATTCCTAAGCCTAGGCCACGTTTGTGCATATCAATAATCCACTCCTTAAGAGTCTTCTCTTCAAGATCAGATAATTTTCGACAATTTGCAAGTTTTTCTTCGCGAGAGGTCATTCCATTGAGTCGATTGATCAAGGTCTTTGCATTCACATCAAAGGCCCTAGCACAGGCAGTTTTTGATGTGAATTGGCCATTATAAAAAGCTTTAATAGCCATTTTCATTCGCTCTTCCTTTGGAATCGCACTCATATTGAATGAATATGTTGGTAAAAAGCTTCAAGAATCAATAAGGTGGTGATATTTTCAGGGGTCCGCGGCGGACCGTGTAACTCGGTGTCTTGTGTAACTCGGTGTCAGATTACGTTATACGTTGTACGCCGTACGAAGTAGAAAGGACAAGATTAGGGTAAAAGCCATACAATATTCTAGTTTCTATCTTCATTTCTACTATAAAGAACCAAGGCATCGAGTCACAGATCCAAACATGTACCAGCCTATGGTAAATAAAGCCAGGGGGCTGAATCAGCTATACAAAGGAGGTTCATGTCACATCATCTGTTATCACAAAGGAAACGACACAAGGAAATAAAATAAAAAAAAATAAAAAAAATAAATGAACAACAAGGACTCCGTCACCCATGCCGTTTGATATATGCTTCCAACCAGATATGTATACCAGCGACGCCTGGCCTTTATCATCATGACCAAAAATAAAAGAAAAAAAGGGGAAGAAATATATACACATGGGAAGAGAAATTTTTGGGTCCCTTGTTCCAGGGCAATCCACAAAGTGCTAAGAAAAACATGCACGAGATGGGGTATCATAAAAGATCAAGAGCAGACTTGTCGCTGGTTTGGTGGGAGGTTTCGAGTGTTGAGACTTGAGAGGGTTGTTTTCTTTCTTTCTTTCTTTTTTTCTTTATGCCTTTTTTTTTTCTGTTCCTTTGTCCATCATGACGACACTGAGGGTGTGGTAAAATGGTGGGAAAAAATATTGGTTTCGGTGTTATACCATAGCGGTAGCGACAGGGCGGCCAGTATGGCAACCGCGCTCATGACGCTTCATGTTGCTCCGCACACTGAAGGCCTTCCCACAGCCGGCGTGTGTGCAGCGGAAAGGCTTCTCGCCGGTGTGGCTGTGCGAGTGGATGCGCAGACTGGAAGGGCGCGAGAAGGCCTTGTGGCAGGTGCGGCAGATGTAGCGATCATGGTTCTGTTGGTAGGGAGTCGCGCTGGACGGGGGGAAATAGTGGTGGTGTTGCCAGGCCGGGGTGACGGGGGAGATCATCTGCGGATGAGCGGGGGGCGCCGCGGACGCGGGGGATACGCTGCCTGCGTTCTGGAATGTGTTCGAGGGGGTGTTTCTTTGGTAGTAGGCGGCGGTGGAGGGTGTGGAGGGCTCAATGGGGGACGAGTAGGAGGCCACGCTGGGAGCCGGGGAAGCATATGGAGCTCTAGGGGTATGCTGGACCGATCCTTGGCTTGAGATGGAGGAGCGGTCCGTCGGGCTGGGGAGGCCGATGGAAGGCGGTAGATATTGTTCAGTGGTCTTGATCACAGTGCTGGTGCTCGCTGTAGAGACAGATGAGGCTGAGGGAGAATGACCATTGCTGCGGAAGCCCGAACCAGGACGCAATGGTGGCGTAGGCGGCAAGGTATGTGATGTGACCGAGTCATATGTTTGCGACTGAGGCCGAGAATCAAGATCCCTGTGCGCCGAGAGGCTAGTTCTTTGACGCTCTGTGCATGGTGTGTTAGTCATGTCTGGTCCCCTCCAACAACCGACGGTTGGAATTAGAATATCGTACTTGCTGCATGTGCGGCGGCACTGTCTATGCTCTCCAGCAGAGTCGAGATTGAGGGTAGCGAGAATCTGGGTTGGTCGTCAACAGGAGGGGAGAGTGGTGGCTGCGGGGTACGAGTGTAAGAAGTCGCGATCATCGGTACGGAGGTGAAGTAAGAGCACGTTGACGATTCCGAGAGAGTCTTGTAAAGGCTCCCCACAGGGTAACTGGGAGGGCACTGTGTTGATCTCGACTTGAAGGTCGGAACAGGATCAAAGTCAGAATGCGAGATGAGGCTGGCGAGATTCATGGTGAAAGACCTAAAGGTATGAGATGGTCGCTAAAGGGTGTGCACGATGCAGGAAGAAGTGAAGAAGAAGAGTAGTAGGAATATATGAGAATGGAGCGGATGGAGGACTACTTGAAGCTCAGGGCCAATCCAGATTGTCTTCTCTGGAAGTGGGGATTCGTTTTGGGAACAGGGGATAAAATGGGGTCTATACTTTATAGACGAGAAGACTAAATGTCGTTGGATAAGGTGGGGGAAGTGTAAGGGAGAAATATAATTATAGCTTGGATGCTTGGAACTTTGGAAGGTCCGTCGACTGTAAGTCTGTAACCCAGGACAAGTGGAGGCCAGAACTGAATACTGATTTACTGATATGTCGAAGCCGAAGTGAGTGGGAGAAACCGATATGAACCTGTTCCTTAATAATAAGGATCATTATTTGGAGAAATTGGAGGTGATAAGATCATAAGAGCTGATATTTAATTTCTTTATTGAATTTTTTCATTGGATACTGCTCTGTATTTTATTTTGCTTAAGAATTAAAAATAAAAAAGGTTGATCTTGGTATGTAAGACGTAAGTATCATCTGGTAATAAGACGAATTTTCCCGAGTTGAGTCCTTGACAAGGGGCTGATAACCTGATACCTCCGTTCCAAAGCTTAATTAATGATGACCAGTGGTAAGTTACCTACGTACGTGGTCCGGTATTGTGGCGTAAAAACCTCGGTACCTAGTAGAGATAGTTACTAGTGTCCAGATGATGTGCGATTAGTTCATAGTTGACATTGTTTTGGGTAGACTCGACGAGAGCTAAAAAAAAAAAAAAAAAAAAAACGTGCGTCTCCCGTTCCAGAGGCTATCTGAGACTCCGAGTTTCCATTGGTTTGTTTCATCATACCATTTTGTCTCCAACGGCGTTTTTAACTTTGTATTGGAGAGCCACTGTGTATACTGCATACAGAGTACGATGGGACGCGTTGCGAGAGTGACTTGGTTTACCAATCCAGATTTCATTACTGTAGAAGACAGCCGACAGAGTACAGTAATATCTGCATTCTAAACCTGTAATCAGATCTTGCCAGTTAATAAGTTACAACTTACAAGTTACAACAGGTCTGGAGCTAGTGTAGAGTGTAGATCCATGGAGTCCTCCAACCTCAATCGATTATCGAATAATTAAAATGATAAAATCATCGTCGCATCGATCATCATTTTATTCTGGCCGGTAGTTAAAATGTCAACCATGGATCATGGATAATGGAATCATGGAACCATCCCACGGTGTAGATAATGGATATCAACTTACGTATTAGCCCGAGCTCGTTTGGTACTTGGTAGTCGATCTTTGTAAAGTGGATCCAAGCATCATAATTTACCTGCCACAACGATCCCATGCCCCATAAACGGCTGATCGTTGCCGCACGATCACGCGTCGCTGAGAACCTGATCTTATCATCCCAATCATAGAAATTCAACATTAATAATTATCCCCTGTAGATCTTTCTCTCGACATTGCTCCTGACTCCTGAGTCTTGGGAAGTGCGAATGTGAACTGATGAAAATACCAGCTGTGTTGGGAATAGCCTTCGGGTTCTCCGTACTCCGTAGAGGTTACTGTTTTTGAATCATGCTTAGATCACCAGTTTGATGATCCCCCAATAATGCCTCTTCTGCAAAGGGAAATATCTCCGTTCTCCAGAAATGACACTATGATCATGGACTAACATGGATCATCCCATCTGACCCATGATCCATCGTCAACCAAGCCCCTGGAGGCGGATGGACTGGCGGACTGGCGGACTAGCGGCAGGATGCATTGTGGGAAACTCCCTGGACGAATCAATCAATCTAGTCTGGAAAAGGTCTAGTTGACGATACCAAGAAGGACATCTCTGAACGATTTCCAATCTTTGCTAGATAGAATGATAGATAGATGGTCTTTGCTTGGGGGCCAAAGCCTTTGACGCCGGAGATTAATTGTGGCGCTGCCAGCCAACGGAAATTCAACAGCTCTAAGCGAAATTTCCCTTACTCCGTCATCCATGGAAGAAGAATTCGTATTTTTGTACCCTTGTCCACCTTTGTTTCTTTTTCTCTTTTTCTTTATCACATGCACTACTACGGAGTACTGAGCACATAGTTACTACATAACTATCTACTGGAAAGTGGAAAGCAAAAGAAAAGAAGTGAGACATTACCAGATATAGCCGTCCCTGATCGAACCCGGGGGGGATTGCCAGTTGTTGATCGCCCATGCATGGGAAGTGGGAACCGGCATCCACTGGTCATATGCCATGGCTACTACGGAGTATCAAGTATCAAGTTATGTTATCAACCAGTAAAAGTCATTAGGAAGCGAGATCGAGATTTGAGGTATGTTGTCTACTGTTCCTAACTCCTGGTCCAAGTTAAGGCAACTGAGTAGTGAGTACAAGATGCATATCGGACATGAATTCCCGTACACAGATGCCGGCCGATCAAAATGTGTCTCCCCTGAATCTTGGTCCCCTCCAAGTTCCAACAATCCAACTTCCACTAGATCTACGCCAGAACAAGCTAAGATTGAAAGTTCAAATTACCTACTAAATACCAACCTGTAAATGAGTACGGCCACAGTAATACTCCATAATAAAGATCGAAGACCATCAAAATTCCAGTTCCTCTGGTTGATGTCTTGGCTCTACCAAGTGCCATGTGCACAAGATGCCTCGGCCGGGGAGAACAGGCCAAGCGCCCCAAAAGGGTTACGGAGACGACCTGGGGCCTGGTTAGTTGAAGATCATCAGCCCGTCAATCTGTTCTGGAATCGAGAAGATCATTTGAGATTATGGATCCGACAAACGGATTAACGGAGTACTAGTACTAAGTTGGTTCGTTGGTTTTACATGACGGTGCTCTTCTCCATTGCCTCGTGAGTCGCGACTCGCGAGTCACGACCGACTACATTGATTACCTCAAACTATGGAGTTATTGGAGTACCATCGTTCCTTGCACAGTTGACGTAGCTCAATCGAATTTGGTAATGCCCCCGTTGCTTGGGCCACTGGGGTCAATCCGCCTTACTGAAACTATGCGATTTCCTGCGGTGGCCGAGGATCATCCGTTGGAAACCGACAGAAGCAAAATCTAACCGTTGCTACGGAGTACTTCATACATCGAACTAATATTATATCAGTGCGATAGTGCGATTATTGTTGCATTCACATTTCATAAACTCTAATAGACAATCCTGATTCCCGGCTAAATTGCCTCGTGGCACTGTTGTGGTTGAAAAGCTTTGCAACCAATGATCCTCAGGGACATATCCTTAAAACTTAAAAGTGCAATGATGTCTTGAATTTTGATTTACGGTAGTCGACCGGATTCATTCTCATTGAGCTGGTTTGGCCCATCCCAGTGGAACATGATAACATCAATCATTACGGAGTATTCCAAGGAAATTTCCATCCCCGGCCCTGGTAACATACATCCTTTGTTCTTTTACCGCTTGATCCACGGCCTCGGAAATTACCTACGTTGGCAAGTACTCCGTAGAAAAAGTTAGATGTTTTGGTGTTTGGTTCAAGATTATCCAGATTCCAGAGTACCAAAGAAAGCCATCAAATGTAACCTTGGTTGAAAAAGCTCCAACATGGCAGCCAGGCCCAGACTATTATCTGTTTATAACTTCATCATTTTATGCCCATGAATGAGATAAAATTGTGAGCTTCGGTATGTTTTTACCTTTTTTGATCTTAGGGTTTCGTTTCTTAATCCGAGGAAGATCCATTGGCCAAGTTTCAATTGTCTAGTTCAGTTCCATGCGGCTGTCGGCACTTGGCAGTCGATATTGATTATTGAGTATTGACTCGATGACTCGACAGTCGACACTATGAACCTCGCTTAGGTCTGGTGCGAGACGTCGACGAAAGAGTAAGGGAGAAGAGATGGACTACTCCAGTAACTCTATAGTCTGTACTCTGCAGTGTTCCTTCGGCTCAAGGGCAAAAGTACAGGTCGAAATTACTCCGTAGTCCGTAGATCTGATTGGCATCAACAGACTACAGTACGAAATAGGGAACGGTCCCTGAAGATCCCCTTCAACCTCAAACGCTCTGCATTAGTCTCATTATCTATCCGCCTCATCCGAAAAATAGTGCTCCCGGAATGCAAGAAGGGAAAGGGGTATCTAGATATTGAATATTCCGCCGCAAGGGAGAGCCCAATGCCAAACTATCACCTCGTCTTCAAGTTCCCAGTTCCCAAGGTATCCCTTGATCTTGGTGAAAAGGATTCATTGTCGTTAAACAATCAGAATTAGCCACGAAAATATGGAGTAAGAATGGCCAGATTTACCACCATAGATTCGATAATCAATTGCGGACGAGTTACATCAGGCAACCTGAGGGCGCTTAAGTATTCAGTCTTGGACTGAAAACTTGATCAAGTCACAGAGTGAGAGAGTTGCGTCTGTCAATCATTCAAGATACACGCAGATCAAATTCCAAACACGATGGCAGCTCGGTTTCAATTTTTAAAACCTCAGATTTAATTGGATAGTCGCAGCTTCTAAGCGAGAGGATGATCACGATCACTATGTCAAGTTATTTATATTTAGCCTCCACAGTTTAGCCACGCGAGTGATGGGTCATTGCATAAGCCATCAGCCACGCGAGAGGGGATATGCCGATATGGAAATTGGAAAGGGGGGGTTGATGATTGATCAGCAGTGCAGCACAAACGAGTGCATCATCGCTTCAAAGCTCAAGCTGGCCCCTTTCAAAATGATCAGCGGAATCTCGCTTCTGCTTGCTTAGAAGCGACTAGCATTGTTGCACAAAAGGTAATGCAGCACATGGAATGTAGTACTCCGTAGTCTTCGGGGATTATGCTGGCATCTGGGTTTCCAGATGGCCTGGTAATGTCAACAGTGACGTTGGACAGTGTACTCCGTATTGTAAGGAGTAGGCATGGGCTATGCAGGGTGATGTCGTCATGTTAATATCAACAAGGCATTGATGATAGCCCAGGACTTTGATGATTATCAAGATGACCAGTAATTTCCTATCAAGTATGGAATACTCGGTAACCAACCACTAAATTCAGGCACAGTTATGCAGTACAGCTGCAGGCAACCAGGCAGCGAATTTGACTTATCACACTTTATCTTTGCACAAAGTGATGCAGGTCAGGATTCGCCAGATCATTGAATAAAAATGGAATGTCACCAAGTCACTAAATGTCTGACCTCGGTTTCCATTTTGCACCAAGCAAAAACCTAGGTAATTTTCTCTGTAAGTGTAATATGTAAAATTCGTAATTTGCCCTTGTAATCTGTAATTACCGGTCGTACCGCAATCCGCACCCCTTTTTAAATTTAGCCTCCAAACTGAGGCGGGAACTGCTGGAGCGGGCGCCAGACACCCTAAGCTCTTTTTGACTTTTGAGGTTAGCCATCCCACTTTGGGTCTGGAGTCTGGACCCTGGTCATTTCACGTGGCAGACATTCGGCTCCGCTAACAGTCGCTCGGGCCCTTCCCGAGTTTGGTACCAAAGCCGATGCAAGCTGACAATCCTGGTTAATTCTGTATGCAATCATGAAGCGCAAGCATGGAACAGTGACAGTCACCATTGACCATTCAGCATAGATAGTACCTACGGAGTACGGAGTAAAGGAAGCTGTGGAGGGAATCAAAGTATGGATATTGGACATGGTAAAGTTTAAGCAGGAGGTTGGATTTTGTTCGACGTCTGGTAATCGACTTGTAACGCCGGTATGAGTTTCTTTTATTCTTCCGGCTGATCATACATAAAAAATTTGGCACCATAACAGCATAACCAGCTGATTTGATCTGCCTTGCCTGGTCACTTGATAACTCTTTGCTTCTTTTAAGAACTTAGATACAGAAAGGGATATCCACTTTATATGGGCAAGGATTGTATCATTGCATGTCTGCCTGTGATACTAATCCGTGATCTATCCCATGTCTTATTGTATACCTCAGTAGCCTACACCTTCACCATCTCAAACATTCAATAGACAACGACACAATGACTTGAATAAGGTTAAATTGAGTCATGGGCTCATGGCACCAGTACGGAGTATTCAATTTCAACCCAACCAGCGTCGGAGTTTAAGAAAAGATCCCTGACGACCGGGGTGATTAACCACGGAGCAAAGTACTATTCGCGGTCACTCTTGCATACACGGCGACTACGATATATTAATCTATTAATCCTGTGTTAATCCTTGAAGCGATCATCCAATCAAGCCATGAGCTGAAGGCTCACCTCGATACTCGACAACCCCCGTATATAAGGGCACTTGGATAATGATATTACGATAATGATAATCCAGATTTTGTTGTTGATCATCGCGATGGTCTGCCGGCGTCGGCCCGTGGGGGATTTTCAGGTACGGGAGACGGACTTCAATTCGGATTCATATTTCATAATCATCCGCTAATCCCCACCCTGCAATGTCCAAGTCATTGACAGTTGATAGACTCAGGGACTCAGAGTCTCATACGAAGGATGATCATGAATCACCGGACTGAGACTCGAGTGCATGGCTGGGATGAAACTGTAACTGTAGACTGTACTCCGTAGTATCATAGATCGCGGGTGCAAGAGAACATCAAAAGTATAACTGTATAACTACTCCGTCGGTATTAATACTAACAAGGCTAAAGAGTCGGACACGTCAATCATAAAAGTCAGATTGTCAAAATCACGCAGGTTGGTTTTACTTTTTTCGAGTCTTCCAGCGTGACTTTCTCCCATCATCCCATGCAAAGTCTCATACGGAGGTGCTGAATCCTGAATCCTTCATATCCACGGACGCCATACTTCGTAATTCATAACCCGTTAGGTCTTACAAGTTACAGCTTACGCCTACCTTTAGGCTTGATGGTAAGCAAGCTCTTGCTGATCAGTCTTGGGGACGGTTTCTGGCCATAGCTCCTGAGATTCTCTGTCCCCTACTTTTTTGGTATTAGCTGTAATTTATAACTCAGATATTTCCCGGCCCACGGTACAGAGACTGTGTGTGGTAAGTGATACCGAAGTATCGTACGGAGTAAGATCACCCGTATAAAATACAGAATATCCGATGATACTATCCAATTCATAAGATCCAGCGATACTCTGCATAATCTAAATGATCAACTCTCCAAGGTCGTCATTCGTCCCACCCTTTGAGTCAGCAATCAGATCCTTCCATCAAAAGTTGACGCTTGACAGTGAGACAAAGAATACAACCCCCATCGTATCGACTACCCAAACAGGTATAGTCGGCATCCTGCAAGACCAGCAGATCTCCGGCGTGGCATTTTGGGTCCTTTCCCAAAGAGGCCTAGTGATGCGCTGTGGATCTACCCAGAAACTTCTCTAGAAGAAAGTTTGTATTTTGGACTCCGTAACGGCGTAAACCATGCACTGCCGTCATACGAGTCTGTTGGCGAGTGATCGACGGTCATTAATAAAGAGTGTCCAATATTAATCCAGGTCGTGATTAATCTGGGATAGTGGGATGTTTCAGTTAGCCACTGCGCGGATTATTAATGTTAAATCACTCTGGATACGATAGTAACGATACACCTCGTCGGCGAAGGGCCTGTACTCCATACTCCGTACTCCATAGTTACATGGAGTTCTCCGTTCAAGAAATGAAGTGGTCAGGAAGTGATCATTCAAAGATGGAGACTGGATTTTCATGCCACCTTCCAGCTTTTGATCGTCTCCGGGTTTTAATAACTGAGACTTGGTGACATCACCATAGACCTCGGGGATCATCTTCAACAAAATCCACATTGATATGCGAGATGACTTGTTCAAGAGAGTAAACCTCGTGCTGTTCACCGAGTAGGAATTCCTTCCAATGGCATCGCTTCCTCCAGACTGTCCATGCATACAAATCCATCTAATCTGCATACATGAGCTCATTGCATGCAGGGCGACACTGCGGAACCAATCCCATATACAGTCATCCACACATACAGGACAGGAGCAGTTAGCTGTAGGGCATGAGAGATCAACTCCTCAGGCCAAGGCTTAGACCTAAATCGCATCTCCGGATGCATCGCCATGCAGAGCGGCCGGGAATTAACAACCCTGTACTCCGTAGGCTACAGCCCCAAGAAGTCTTTTTTTAGTGTCCGCTGTTTCTGGTGTGAAGGTACAGTGGAATTCGGAATTGCCATGGCCTTTGGGGGAAATTGCGGGATGTGATGGGGAGCGCATGATGGCTGTTTCAGGTCGGTAAATGCTGAGGCTGGAAGTGGAATCAATCAATCCATCGCTTGTCGATGGATAGCTGAACTGATTCTTAGTACCGTCGTTAGATATAGTTACATAGCAGATGAGCAGCCTATGGCATGTCTCTATTGCTTGGTTCTGGTGGCTCTTGTCTATGGAGTGTAACATTAATGGATGGATGATAGCGGACTTACTCGGTGATAGTACGGGGTACGGAGAAGCGACATTCATATCTCTCCTTCTGGAGCGAGGTTTCTTCAACACTCGTTTTCCTTCCTGTACTCCGTAACTCCATCCGCAATCTGGCATGTCAAGGTAAGGATGCCCAAGGGAAAGGAATTGATCCCCAGCAAGCTTACGACGTACAAAGCCGGTTACAACCGGACACTTCACACTCTGTTCCTGGACCCCCCTTTGGTTTGAATATCCAGAGCCAGTGCTCCCGGGGGAAAGTGTGGAATCATAACAACCGCGCATCAAGTCCTCGGACAACAATGATGGAGGCGGATTATGATACACCAACAAGAATTAGAGAGGCGACTCGTACTTCATTGGGACAGCCATGCGCATGCATATCTCCTGCGTGGCATGTTGATGCAGGAGCGATCTGCAACTAAACAATAAAACAAGTCCATGATGAGGGTCACACCGTTGCGATTTGGCCTGAGTTGCCCCTCGTGCTACCCCTCGCTCATCGATTGCCAGAGTCCACTTGACCGTTGAATCCGTCAAGCACCTCCTGAGTCCCGTGGGGTGTATCCGTTGATGGTGATTAAGGCCTGGTAAGCTGCATACTGCATTCATGTGTACGGAGTAGAGCTGTCGAGCATGTACTCCGTATTCCCTCTCACCTCACTATACAATACCTCATGATATCCCTAGATGGACATACCCCTGTAAGTTTTAAATGAGAAGCAATTTAGAAACTAAAGCCGTCAACGGTTTGATCAAATCCACCGGGTTGGAGTCTCCCACCCGCATACCAGGTATATCACCTGCTCAGCCTGGATCAAACAAACCTGGGTCCTAATCATAATCATAATCATACTGATACTCATGCAGTAGTAATACTACTGATGGTATTGCTTGGAATTCAAGTAACATGTCATGACGGATCATCCGTCTCTGTCTGGCAGTCTGCGACCCAATCCTCGTGGACGGTGGACCACTGCCAATCGTCAAACGATGCGGATTGCTTATTGATGATTGATAATCCTCTACCCCTGTAAATTCCCCTCCTCCTGCTGATGGCCCATAATCCGTCTGGCGGGCCCGTGGAAGATCGGAAAATGGTCAGCCTTGGCTGGAGCTAGAGGCCGTGGAAGGTTACATGGAAGTTACATGATATGATGATCGTATCATCAGAGAACATAGTTGGAGACTTGACTGAATCTCCTTTGTTGATAATCTCCTGAGGACAGGCTCTCTCACTAACGGAGCCGAGTAAGTGGTCTTAGGAACGGCTCGCTGGAACGGATGCAATCACCAAAGCTCGTTCTCTCTGCATCAAACAAATCCAGATATTAGACGGTCAATTTGCTTCTGATCTCCAACAGTCAACATGAAGATGGACACTCGTAAAATATCACACCAATCAACCCACCATCACCGCACACCCAATCAAGGCGACCAGCGTGTCGAATGTCGATCAGGCTTGAAGACTTGAAGCACGCTGCGTGAGAGTCAAAAGTCAAGACGGTGTAAGACGGGGAGAAGTTCACGATCGAATCACAATATGAATCGCGACACAGTTGGCAAATGGGCCATTTTTGACTTCTAGTAAGCGAATTTGTGGTGGTCAACTAACCACTCACCGGGTTGGCGCCCAATAAATCCTCGATATGCATCGCTAGTAACTGCCAGTCTGCCCCTCCTGATTGGTATGCAAAAACCCCGAACAAGTCTAACAGAACAGGCACGAAATTAGGGCCATGCAGGCTGCATTTCATGGTCGATCCGCCACGGAAATGTCCGAGCCACACGAGCCCACTATCGCCCAGGAGTATCCTTGACCACTGACCAGATTGACCCCCCTCCCAAAAGGGAGTCAAAGACAAAGTAGGGCACGTCCAATCAGGCGGGGTTGATCATCATGTTGGCCTTGCGTTTACTACATGTAGTAAACTAGTAAAGAATAAAGATGCATGTCAGTCTATTTTGGTCCTGACCGAATCGCTTGTTATGCCTTTGCTCAGTGCCTGATATAGGTATGTTGGCTGGCCTTGCTGTTGCCTGTTGGATCCTTCCCTGGATGAGTACTCCGTAGATCAGCAGAGTATGCATCCCAGCTTACTCCAACCAGTACTGGGCTGATATCATGACTCCTGATCTCCAAGTCCGGGCATCAGGATCGGAACAGTGATCCACCATGGTCCCACCTTTGTAGATTTCCATATCTTGCCAAGTTGCCAGTTGTCAACTGTCAAGAAAGTAGTCCCAGTGGGGTGATCATCTTGAATGGAGGGGTCTGTTCGCTCAGATGCTCAGAAGCTCGAACGTATGATGATACTTGACAGTCGACAGAGACAGGTCATGTATCATTAATCGACATCAGCCCGTATGCATGGTCTCGATTTCTTGCCACACCCTCCTTCAACAGTCAACACACATTCTGTTTCCTCGAACACATGCTTGGTTTCACAAAGGGATGCCGTATTACATGTCGAGATGTGCTCTGATCTCTCATGATTCTATTTCGATCTTCAAGCGTACGGAGCACAGACAACTTAATTGTCCGCTCCCGACCCCCGTCTTATCTCTGCGGCTCGGGTCGGTGGTACCGCTGGATAGCGTTGAGTCTGTTCATAACTACAGAATATGGTACTATGGCTCCATGATCCCACCATTGTGACGGTGGTAGGGAAGGCCAGTTTTCATGTGTCACCGCTGGTGATCCCTTGGATGATGTCTGTGTGCCTTTCTGCCTTGCTTGGGGAGACAAGACCTTGGCCAGTGGATTGATCTGGTAACACAGCCTTTGAATAGGTAAATGCTGGTAAATCATTGGAACCTGCTCTGTTGTCAACATCATCTCGTGATGCGGTGGTCACGCGTGCCGTATCTTCGGCATCTGGGTTTTCTGGACCGTTGGCTTTGCATCCATCCTCGTTGCGAAAGTATGGGTAGAAGAAGATTGAGTCTCGACGATGGTTATATACTCATTCCATCATTGGGGTCAATCAGAATCACTAGAAGTATCGCTAGTGATGCCGCCCTGCGGTTTCTCCCGCGTAGGCTTGGTGAAGTGAAAATCTTGTTGTAAATCAGCCATCTCAATCCAAGTCAGTATCCCGATATGAGACGACCATTCTATATCCGTCGAAGGCTTGTAAAAACCCAAGGACGCAGTATAGATGTCATAAATCCTGGCAAGATTTGATCCAAAATATATATAACATTCCAAATCGACCGTTCTCTATACATGTGTGTGTATATATAAATGTTCGTTGTCGTCTAATCATCACGCCTTTAATGCAAGTCGTAATAATATCGCCGTTTACGCTTCTAAATTCAGTCGTTCCAGGAGGTTGTCCAGTTTCTCCATCAAAAGTTGATAGTTGACCGCGTCCTTGATGAATTCATCGCCTGCGATTTCACCATCCAGCGTGTAGATGACAGGGCCAGGCTCATGGATTCGTTGAGACGCGGCCTCTTCTAAAGACAGAGCCTGCCCTTTAATGTTCATCGTATCGACCTTGTCTGTGATATCTTTCAGGTGCTTCTCGGTGTCATCAACATCAGCAAGTTGCTGCTGTTGTTCTTCCTCCATCATCTCTTCCAAGCCGGCATCATCGAATCGCAATCTGAAACGCTCACCAAGATAAAAACGGATGTCGTCCAACAACTCAATGGAGTCCGTTTCTTGCCTGGCTTTGATGCGAGCTGCTGACTCTTGGATTAGGTCTGCAAAATCTGGTGAATCGATATGAGCTTCGAGTCTGTACGCGAGATAGCGTGCTGCGAATTCCTCCAGCCGCTGAACTCGGGTCAACCACGCAGCGCGAATAATAGCATAGATATCGATTTCATCTTCTTCCTTTGTGCCCCGAGTCTTTGCAGCCTCCGCCTGTGACATATCACCACTACCAAGGGTGCTGATCACCACAGCAGCCTTCGTTTTCAGTTTCTCGATAAACAACATATCAGCGGCAAAGAGGGCATCAACTGCGATGTCGAGCGGGAAATCGGCACGTTCGGTATACAAGAATGTGAGTACGATCTCCAGAACCTCTGGAGAGCAGTCCACCGGAATGACGTTCAAGTGTTCCTTCAGGTGTGCCTCTCGGAAGGCGGATGAGAACATCGCTTGGAAAAATTCGGATCGAAGTAGCATAGCCCTATGACAAGGGAAAAGGACTGATCTTCCAACTGGCTGCTTTCGAAGTTCATCAGATGCTGCGGGGCCATCTGGAAGAGAGGCACATACTGCACCTCCATTAATATGTGACGGGCAGTTGCAGCCTTCCTCGTCAGGAAGCTCATCCACTTGAAGCAAGACATCAGCAAAAATGTCATTGTGGCGGTCCCATCTAAAGTCCTTCGCCTTGGACGGTTCGACTTCTATCTTATTCCCAAGGACATTCTCTCGAAACCATCCTTCAAGCTGGTCTCGGCCTCTTGAAAGTTCTATTGACCTCCGCTGCCGAGCTAATCGCCTGTCCCCGCTGTCAATGATGCTATCCAGGAGACTCGGGATCTCCAGATGTTTGGCAATCTTGTCAATCCCCGCAAAGACCTCCGATTCAGTGAATCCTGTGCCAGGTCCGCTTCTCAAATCGCGAGGCGCTTCTCCAAAATAAAGGTATTTGATTGCTGCGCCAAACGCTTGCGGCGGAATTGTACTCGGCAGTTTCCATGTTGTAGTTGTGGGATCGGCCTTCAATTTCTTCCAGAAGTATGGAGACCGTGCGGCAAGTATGAATTTGTGCAAATACAGGGACTCATCACCCGCAGTCACCACAATGTCAGACGTCCCAGGCTGATCACGAGTCAGAAGCGATGCTACATGGGCAGCGAGGGGTTGAAGAGGATCCGTCGATTTGGAATAGTCATATTCAAGTAGCAAATTCCGTATACGGTCATTCAAAGCGTTGTACAAGCATCTATAGAAAAGAACAACGATCAGTCTGATACAACCAGAGACACAGCCCCTTCGGAAGGGGATACTCAAAGTTGTAAACGGATCATACCTTTCTCCTTGAAAAGTGTCCCGCTCACACAAAGCACCGGACTCCAACAAGAGCTGAGCAACTTCATAATGGCCACAAAGACTAGCCTAGTACAACTAGTTAATTATTATCAAGCAAAGAGTGCAAGGATGGGGGTGAACTAAAGGGTTACACGATCATCCCAAGGGTTTATCTACACTTACCAAAATCAAGGGAGTGTAGTCAAAGGCATCGCGAGCATTGACATTAACTCTTTCAGTGATCTTCTCTTGACATACTTTCAAATCCCCCTTACGACATGCGTCGCAGAGCTTCCGAAATGGCTCGCTGAGATCCAGAGGGTTGTCATCCCTGATTTGTCCCTCCTGTATCAGTTTCTTCTCATTGTGTAGAGAAATTTCCAGCTGATCCTTTCGAAGAACAGTCTTTTCTGCCATCATGAAGCTGTATCAACTTGCCTTGTTGGCTTTGAAGTAATTGAATGTTGGAAAGTTGTAGAGTATGGGACTGGAAACCGTTAAAGTGGCCACCATCTTATCGATAAGAAAAATCACGTGAGGTTATCGCCAGGAAACTCAGAAAGGTTAATGTTAATCTTGAGTCCTTGCATTTCAGACTTGGGAAACTATGAGGGTATAGACATGTTAAGTATATTGAATACTTAAAAGGACCCAGCTAAGCATACCAATTAACTAATTTCAAGGGGAAAGGGTGCTCTCCTTTGTACGGAGTTCTCCGTATAACTAGATCCTACAGTGGTGTAAGCTTCAACTCACCGCCTGAGATACACCGCCTGCTATATAGAGAATAGAGTCACGACTTGCAGCGTTGCTCAGCAACAATTCTGCATCTAAACATCCAAAAACCCCCCATTATTGCATACTACCTCTACATATCTCTACTTCTCTGCAGTCTTACCTTTGTTCAACCAACATCTGTCGTCTTACTAACTGAACAGGGTTATACTATATGAAAACAATCGATAAAGACACCTGAACCCTCACATTACCTTCTTTTGATTCTCTAATCTGATTCTACCTTGACTCCCGACCTTTCCTCAGTGGTCCAAGCCACTTGAATGCCACAATGGCAATTGCATTATCTGAGGCAGAGAAGTATGAGGTGTTGGAGAAGATTGGTAAGAGCTTCCCTGCCTGAGACCTATGTATTGCTTTAGATCCATTGCAACTGACAAGGCCTCCACAGGATGCGGCTCCTTTGGCGTGATTCGCAAAGTCAGACGGAAGGCAGATGGCTTCGTAAGAACCCTGATTAGGTTTGTGGTACGGCAGTGAGAGCTAACGGGTACGCTAGATACTATGCCGCAAGGAGATCAACTATATTAAGATGTCCCAGAAAGAGCGCGAACAGTTGACGGCGGAATTCAACATCCTGAGCTCCCTCAGACACCCTAACATTGTTGCCTACTACCACCGCGAACACCTCAAGGCCAGCCACGATTTGTATCTGTACATGGAATACTGCGGCGGGGGTGACCTTAGCATGGTGATCAAGAACCTGAAGAAGGCAGGCAAATATGCAGAAGAGGAGTTTGTTTGGAAGATTTTGGCTCAGCTGGTAACGGCGCTATACCGGTGCCATTACGGATCGGATCCGGCTAATGTGGGATCGAATATACTGGGACCGCCTCCAAAGCCTTCCGGTCTTAAAGGAAAGCAGGCCCAGCTGACCATCCTGCACCGTGACTTGAAACCAGAAAACATCTTCCTCGGAAGTGACAATACAGTCAAACTCGGCGACTTTGGCCTATCCAAGATGATGTATTCGCACGACTTCGCATCGACTTATGTCGGTACTCCCTTTTACATGTCACCCGAGATTTGCGCCGCGGAGAGATATACCCTGCGCTCAGATATCTGGGCTGTCGGCTGTATTATGTATGAGCTGTGCCAAAGGGAACCCCCCTTCAACGCCAAGACACATATTCAGCTGGTCCAAAGAATCCGGGAAGGAAAATATCCTCCTCTCCCAGACTTCTACTCGCTGGAGTTGAAGAATATCATTGCCAGTTGCCTGCGTGTGAACCCTGACCACCGCCCTGACACGGCCGCTCTGATCAATCTCCCCATCATCCGCTTAATGCGCAAAGACAAAGAAGTATCCGACCTCGGCAAGACACTTCGAAAGCGCGAGGAGGCTGCACTGCTGAAGGTCAAGGAAGTCGAACAGGCATTTGCAAAACTCGAAAAGGAGAAGCTGCAGATGAGAACAGAAATTGAGAACACTCTGCGCCGCGAGTGGGAGGTGAAGGCGAGACTGGAGATTGAACGACAGGTACAGAACGAGCTGGACCGACTCCGCAAGAGATTCGATATCGAAGTCCAGGAAAGGGTCAGTATTGAGGTTGAAAAGCAGAAGCGGAACAGTACTTTGAGGGATGAGGCTGGTTGGCGGACTAGCAGCTCCCAGTCATCTACCAACAACGGAGACGACACCGACTTTCCGTCTAGCACTGATATCAGCCAGTTATCTATTGAATCGCCCTCATCGAACGCAAACAAGCTGCCGAAGAAGGAAACCCGAACCCCATTCAGTCGCTCAAAGACAGTTATTGAGTCACCCATCGACGTGCAGATGGCGGAGCCTTCACCGATATCCATCGCATCTCTTTCCTTGTCCCCTCGGCGCATGTCAGCGGCGAGCAAGAATATCTTCGCTGAGGCAGATAAACAGAGAGCGAAATGGGAGCCTACGCTGGCGTACTCTGATGACGAAGACGATTCCCCGGATCTTCCGTCGCCAACCCGTCAAAAAGCCAAATCCGACCCTTTCAAGGCACCGTCTCGCCCTCTGTCCCGACAAAACACCACAGCGTTCATGCAAAAGTTGAGTGCGCAGACGTCCATTTTCCCCCCCAATTCCTCCAGATTGCCCCAGGTGTCGGGTGGCCCGTCCGACGGTCGCCATGGGGAGGCGAAATCCAGGTCACCCCATCGACGCTTGTCTAAAATACCGTCGTCGGCGAACCTTGCTGCAGATGCTGGCTCTCCAACCCGCAAGAGCGCTGCGAAGCAGCTTCCCTCGAAAGCAAATGTTGGTGGCGAGGAGATGTTCAAAGCCGTGATGCAGCGCAATATGGGTGGCCGCACTTTGGTGGAACTCGCTCAAGCCAGAGCTGGTGGACGACCAGCGGAAGAAGTTAAGCGCTGCGCCAGTGATTCTCGGGCTACGGGTTGTTCCACCATTTTGAGATCGTCAGATCGCGAACCACCAGCTATCTGGGATCCAGAGAAGGACGAGATGCCAAGTCCCTTCCTGGCCCGAGGCCGAAAAGTCATCCGGAACTTCAGGTAGAGCAAGGTGTTTGCTTGGCTTTACCTCAACCGGCCCCGACGATGGTATCGAATGTTGGGAGATATGTGAACCACCATTTCTACTACTTGACAAGCTGGATCATTTGCAGGATTGGCTCTTCAGGATCTAAGCGACAACCGCCCTTTTCTTTCGTTTGTTTTTTTTCTTTTTGCTTTTTTTTCTTTCGCGAATCTTAATATTGAGAATCTTTTGGAGGTTCAGCCTGGTGCTGTGCCTTCGAAAAAGCGAGATTGTCCATGCAAGGCATGAGACTTTGATGCATTACCCGGCGCACCCCTGTTGAATATCACTTTCACTGTGACACAACCATCCTCTCTTCCCTTTGTTTCTTAACGCCGTGATGCCCCTTTCCTAATTTTGCCATGTGGCGCTTGCAGAACCTCTCGGAGTTTTATCCGATAGAGGTCCTTTTCCTCCATATGTCTCTTTCCGTTGCAAATTTGCTAAGACCCGTCTACTCTGCTTTTCCTGTGCAGTTTCTCTTCTTCGCTTCGTCTCTATGGCGTTAGTTTGGAGGTTCCTTGGGAAACCGGTGTATTCAGGAAAGGCATGGAGGGCATGTGTATGTGTACATACTAGTTTTTGCTTTTTTTTTTCTCGTTAGGTCTTCAGTACCTAGAATTCGAGGCAACTATTCTCGACAACCGTCTCCACACCGTAAAGAGTCTTCTTTTGCGAATCGTTGAGCAGGGATCTCAATGCCTCCCTGGTTATTTAATCCGGTTCATCTAAGTCATAGGTTTTCAACATATGGAGTGATTTCGTCGTTTTGGACCCTAGTAGAATCACGCTTCCTCGTCCTCGACCTCCTCCATTTGTACAGTCCTCAGTTCGCGATTGAACCGTTCCTCCTCTTGCAACAGACTTTGCTCAATTTCCATCTCCCCGGCGGCGGAGTGACTCGAGTCTACGCCTCCTCCTCTTTCGGCAGGACCGGCGCTGTAGCCTGCCTTCTCGAGCCTGTCCATTTCTTCCGGCTCCAGCAGTTTGCCTCGGCCTCTGATGGATTCCTGTTTTGCCCTGACGGCCGCCGGAACAAACTTGCTGATAGCTTCTTTCCGGAGATCCCTGATTTCCGGCTTCGCTTCGTATACCGTCTTGGCTTCCACGACGGGCGGTCTTGAGGGTAGAGGATGTGGCCCACGAGCGATTTCATGACCCGCCTCTGCGTCCGGCCCTCTTCTTCGTTGGTATTGTCTGGGGATCGGCGGAGGTGTATCCCGTGGCATGGGTATCCGACGCACCTCCTCATCGGTCTCGCTACTGTCACTATCTTGATCGAACCGTCTGTGGTCATCCCTCCTCCGTTTACCTAGTACTCCGTCTCCGGGCTCTCTATAGCTGCCGTGGGGGCCGCCTCTGGAATCCGAGCTCGCAAATTTGGGCGCCTTGTCGCCTAGAGCTTCCCTTGCCTTCTGTACGGCTCGCAGATCGCGCTCAAGGGCCTCCAAAATCTGCTTCTCCCGCGGCCGTAGCTGTTGTCCGGATTCCTCTAGTGTTTTTAATTCGTTGATTTGTCTCTGGATGCGCTCCGGGTTGCGCCGCGCAAGCTTCTCGTTCCGACGAGCGAGCGCTTCCGCTTTTGCCTTTTTGAGATTCTTTTGCTTCTCCAGTTTCCGCTGCGCCATGGCAGGGTTGACTGCACGTTCCTTGCCTTTGAGCATGATTTCTTAACTCTTCGTCTTGCTTCTGATTCTCTTGTTTTGGTTCTGGAAAAGGGCGAGCGTTCTCCTCGTCTTCGGCACTATTGGACTGCGCCTTCTGTAAACAAGGCAAGATCCCAGTCAGTCATCAGAGGTACTCGAAAATGGGGTAGCTTGGCAACGCAATACGGTTGGGTAGGACAGCATCGGTAGTGAAGTTCTTGCATCAGACTACGGAGTAGACCAGCGAGTTGAAGATTGGGAAGTGCTCACAGGTTGATGGCAAAGCGAGCTGCATCAACACAAGCAGCAGGATTTTTCTCTCCCCAGGGTTGATAACATACCAAGCACTAACCCCCTCCAATCCAATGATGATTCAGCCACACAGCTGTAGGACTTTAGCCTCACGCGTTGGGCAGCGGCTCGAGTAAGTCTGGCCGTGGGGGGGAAGACGATCACGACAGGGCAATGAACCTAAAGAACTGGCGACTAATCCGATGAGATAGCGCGCCAAATGCGGTAGATCCGAGATGCTTTGTCAAACTCTTATTATTGAAGACGAAAAGATGGTGTATCCCACGTAAAGAACTGATGGGGATTTAGTGAGGCGGAAGTGTTGACTGAAGAGAGGAAGAGAAGTGCGACGCGGAGAGGAACCACGGTGACGTTTGAAGGAGTATGAGAAGGAGTCCAGGTTTTATTGCTACACTGCTTTCCGTCCAATCAAGCAATAAAGGCTCTTTTAATTGAGAATGAATCAGGATCGATGCAGATAACAGATATTTTCCCTCTCGAAGTTGTCTAACTGTCGTCCATCTTGCGGAATCAATCCTCTATCTAAGATGACAATAATGAACCGGTTGTAGATATATCTACATCTCCATCAGTTACAGTTACAGAAAGGCATTCTTTCTATTCCACAGAGATTGTTAGAAGCAATATATATCTTGAGATTTGCCTATCTATACTCTATTCCATCTCTTTCCCCTGCGTTCCTTGAGCCTCCGTTTCCCCTCCTGTCCAAGGTATCCTTGATCAATTCTAGGTCATTCAGCTCTGTCTGTGCATGCTCGCCTCCATCATCATCATCAATCCCCTCAGATCAGATCGAGACCTCCCCTCGTCAGTGTAACCTCGACCGGTTCACGAGGGCTGCCGCGGTTGCTTCTCTTCGTTTGTTCCTTATTCTGCCGGCCTGGTTTCCGCCGCCGTTCATCGCTTTCCTCATCCTGCGATCCCACCCTTGGATCTCTCAATGACACCCTGAAGTTCCTCAGTTCTCGCATCAGGAAGATACCTCAGATCATTAACTCGTGTGCCAATTTTTGGTTGTCTGGTGATCTGTACGGCTTTATCCGCGCGCCTCGCGCTCTTTCGATTTTCCCATTCACTCCGTTCTGTCCTCTCCCATCCATCCCGTTTTCCTCTTCACCCCTGTCCTAGTCTCCGACGTTTCCCTACGGTCACGGTCACCATCATGATATTGAGTCCACCCTACCTCCACGCTTTAAGATCGATCGGCGCTTCCTAGACTTCTGTCGCGGTTGGAGCATGTCTCTGCCGGGACCAAATGTCCGTATCAACCTCAATTCCCGACACCTCGCTTGGCCTCACCTCCTCCGAAATTCAAATCCTCCGACAACAACAACAGATCGCGCTCCAGAATGGCCATGCTGGCAATGGCGTTTCCAGGGGCAGAGGGACCGGGCGGACAAGCAACTCAAGCTCGCGGGCTGCCAGTGCGGCCAGCAGCCATGGTCGATTGCTCCTGGATCCGATGAGTCTTCGGGCGCTCTCACATCAGTTGGATGGACTGCAGGAACAGATTCGAAATCGTATTGGCTATGTACGTATGCTGTGTTTCTGGCTGCCCGCCCTTCATTGTACCTGCTGCTATGTCCCCAGCCTCCCCTTCCTAACCCCTCATGGGACTTAGAGGATACCCACTATCACTACGGAGTACTACCACTCATCGCAGACGAATGCGATTACCATACCGTTCTGTACTAATATATCTTAGTTGGAGGAACAAATGCAGCTTTCGATCCAGAACAGCTACGACCGTGCGGGAAATGTCATTTGTAACGCCGATGCTGAGATCGCCCGCACTCGTTCCATACTCGCCTCGATTGATGACCTGGAGAATGAGCTCGCCAAAATTGGACATATCAGGGAAATCGTGAAAGCCTATCGCGGCAGGATAGAGAGTCTTGACCAACGTCTTGACCAAGCTGCTCGCAGGAGACATTGACGACCCCATTTACTTCTACCTACTATGGGCACATTTGAATAGCATTGGACGGCCACATACATACCCACTTTCGAATTACGACTTTTACGAAATTAACGAAACGAAGCCTATTGCCCAGGAGGCTATCGCACATGGAATCTGCATCGTCGATCGACGCCAGATAGTATGACCCTATATCACATCTCGCAAGGACCGCTTGGACTACGTGGACGCTTCTACGGAGCCGAAAAAAATGTAACAAAGAACATCGAAAATGAAGATACGCTATATACAAACCTGTCCTCACGGACTTTGTGTCATGACAACTTTTCTGCAGTTTTTGCGGCACTCAACGTGCGCTCTCCACTTATGGTCCTGACTAACTCTTTCCTTGACGACTTTGTCAATCAACCACCATTCCTGTCCTTTATTCAAGTATCTCATGTATCTCGGAAGGTTGTTCTTCAAAGACTTCAGTTTTTGCCTCACGGCTATATCTGGCAGGCCTCGGCGGTCAAATTTATTGAGGATCAACTGAACCAGCATATTGACAGTGCCGGAATTCTCAGTGTTATCCTCGAGGAGCCATCTCCCCTATATTCTTTGGTTTTTTTTTATGTTGGATACGGCTCTTGAGGAGCCTATTCTTTTACGAAAACGACGGCCTGTTTACTCTTCTTGGAATTACCTCACATTCCAAATGTCGAACCTGCAACTACCAGTTTCCACTTAACTGTCTCGTCGAGAGATGCTCGTATCATGTAGCCATTGTCACGTTGGACTTTGCATCCTATTTCGCATTGCATTATCAATGGGATCAAACACGGCAGGAAAGATATCTGATGGAGCCTCGCTCTAGCCTCTTATCCAAAAGTACTCCTCCTAACATAGGCAGGCTGATTTTCGTAGGATGAAGTTTTGATATATAGCCCTTCAGTAAGCCGTCCGTGCCATGACGGGAATCACCAGAATGACCTTAGAGACATATTTCAATGCCACCAAAGGAACACTTCCCTAGATTTCAGATAGCGAAATCAGGGATATCGTGGTAAGCCTCTTTAGTCCGCATACCCATTTAAATAGAATACCCATCCGACTCAAGTCTTTGACTGCGTCACAGGGACCAAAATAAAATGCCTCCGCGGCATAATCCTTCCTCTCAAATCATAGAGGTTATAGTTTCAAACCCGTACACATCGCGGCATGATGAGCTGAACAACCACACCGAGTTGATCATGGGCGGGTCTGTGGTATGCACGGCAGCGAAGCTAGCCCTATCATTGTGCAGCAAGCAAGGCATATACCGAGCAATGGATTCGGTTGATACCACACCGCTATTTCGGTGCAGGAATGGGCGTGTGCAGGTACAGATGCAACAGACAGCATCAGCCCCAGGTAGCCACGGGGTCTGTTACTCTGTTTCGGGTGCCAAAAAACAAAGGCATCATCAAGGCGCCGACAATGTCTTTTCGTCTAGTTTTTTCCCCTGTGCCCTTTCTTTCCTGCGTTCCGCAAGTTTCTTGCTCCTCTTCTCCGTTTGAGGGAAACGCTTTTCGGTCCCACATGTAGTGCAACGGATGACCAGTACATCTGCCCAAGGCTTTCTGCGACCACGGCTTTGATTTCGAATCTCCTGAGTACAATTGGTACCTGGGATGAGAAGAGTATCGCAACGCTTGCAGAATGAACGCTTGACTTCCACTGGCAGCCGAAGCTGGGATTTCAGGGACACTCCCCGCAGATGTGATACATATACCCGGGATAGTTGCGGAAGTCGATCTGAGCCC
The DNA here is from genome assembly GCA_004769165.1 of Aspergillus cejpii. NCBI lineage: Eukaryota > Fungi > Ascomycota > Eurotiomycetes > Eurotiales > Aspergillaceae > Aspergillus > Aspergillus cejpii. The sequence continues at coordinate 2,583,947 of SMSW01000005.1, read as the reverse complement.
TTTGGCGAGTCTGTGGCAAGCGACGGGTTTTTTTGGGGTACAACGCCAGGCTCTATAACATGCGGTATGATCCTTGTCGAACTGGTCGACGGTGCGACTATTTCTTCATCGGCTCCATGACATTCTGGTTTCTTCGGAGTCGCCACAGACTGTAGTAAGTTTGCGGCATTGTGAAGGAAGGCCAGTCGAGCTCGCAAGTGACTGTTGACTCCTCCCGAAGAGCCTTTCTTGCCCTTCCCTTTCGCCATTATTCTCATGAATGTACCGAAGAAAGGCGATGGCCAAAAATAATGGATTGTAATTGTTGCCTGACTAATAAGCCTCGAAGAGGCTCCAAAGCAGTCACTTGTAGGACTAACCGTAAGCGGTAAGTATTAACCAGTGGACAGTGACTAATACACGCTATCACGTGACTAGGCTTCCTGAACACTTCTCATCCCTCGCGACTGTCGCCTTTCTTTGTTCTCCATCACCTTCTTCCATCGTCCAACATCGTCCACCTGCCGATTCATTTTTGATCATCAGCAAAAGGATCATCTACTCTTGATTAGGATTGCAACTTCCGCATTTTTCGTCGTTTTTCCAAGCTCCTGTAACAAAACCCCAGGCTCGGCTGCCCTTGGGAGACACGCGCCGTGACAAAACACCTCTCTTCATCGACACAACTTTTTTCTCGCCACCCTACATCAACATGTCTCACGAGGAGGATCTCATTGACTACTCCGACGAGGAGCTCCAGACCACTGACGCAGCAGCCACCACCGCTGCCCCCGCCGCAAATGGGGCCCAAGCCAAAAAGGGCGACTTGACAGTTTCTGGTGGCCGCCCGGACAAGAAGGGAAGTTATGTTGGTATTCACTCGACCGGTTTCCGCGACTTCTTGCTTAAGGGAGAGCTTCTACGTGCCATCACCGATTGCGGTTTCGAACATCCATCGGAGGGTTAGTTAAATCACATTCTTCCCACAAGTCTTCCTCCATTGCTCCATGTTCCAACGTCCGTCCATCTCCGCGAGGCATATATTGTCGCTTTTGGCCACCTATTGCGTCCGGGCCTGCTGGCGGCATCATGATGTCTATACGGGCTTCCATGAGACAACCGCGCTGAATCGAAGATAAGCCGTCATGCGGCTTTTATTCGCCGCTCGCAACGCGTTTATATTCACAGAATACTCTCGAGTGTTGCCTATCGCAATCTGGAGTTCAATTACAGTGTTCTGTTCAGGGTGTTAGGGGCTTGCCACCTATGATTGGACTGTAGGCGTCTTTGTGCCGACTACAGAGCGCCCATGATAGAGATATGATTGCGCCGCCGGCTCGTGCTTCGATCTTTTTAAGTCTTTGTCCGTGTGGAAAAGATTTATGCACAGTACACAATAGGCCTTCATGCCGGAAAACTCGGGAATGGACGGACATTGCGACACGGATTGCTCTTTTCTCGTTTTCAAGCTCTCATGGATCGAACACAAGTCTAACATACCGTTCCGCCTTTTTTACAGTCCAGCAAGTTTGCATCCCCACCGCCATTCTGAACGTCGATGTTCTTTGCCAGGCCAAATCCGGTCTTGGAAAGACTGCTGTTTTCGTCCTGACCACTCTTCATCAACTTGAACCTGTACCTGGAGAATGCTCGGTCCTTGTGATGTGCCACACCCGTGAGTTGGCATACCAGATCAAGAACGAGTACGCCAGATTCAGCAAGTACCTACCCGACGTTAAGACTGCCGTCTTCTACGGTGGTACTCCAATGCAGAGAGACATTGAAGTGTTGTCGAACAAGGAGTCATACCCCAACATCGTTGTTGGCACACCTGGCCGTCTCAATGCGCTGGTCCGTGACAAGAAACTCTCTCTCCGTAACGTCAAGGCATTCGTGTTGGACGAGTGCGATAAAATGCTTGATCAAATTGGTTAGTCATCGATCCCCGGTCCCTGCAAAGGTGCGCCGCTGACATTATCTTCCAGACATGCGCCGCGACGTGCAAGAGATCTTCCGTGCCACCCCCGCCGATAAGCAGGTCATGATGTTCAGCGCCACCCTGTCTCAGGAGATCCGTCCTATTTGCAAGAAGTTCATGAGAAACCCTCTGGAGGTTTATGTGGACGACGACACCAAGCTTACCCTTCATGGTCTGCAGCAATACTACATCAAGCTCAGCGAATCGGAGAAGAACCGTAAGCTGAATGAGCTCCTGGATAGCCTTGAGTTCAACCAGGTTATCATCTTCGTCAAGAGCACACTCCGCGCGAACGAGCTGGACAAGCTGTTGCGCGAGTGCAATTTCCCTAGCATTGCGGTGCACTCTGGTGTTAGCCAGGAGGAGCGGTAAGTCATTGTGTCCGGTGAAGGATGCCCGGCGTTGCAACTAATCTTACATCTCGCTAGTATCAAACGTTACAAGGAGTTCAAGGAATTCAACAAGCGTATCTGCGTTGCCACCGACGTTTTCGGCCGTGGTATCGATATCGAGCGTATCAATCTTGCTATCAACTACGATCTACCTGCAGATGCCGACTCGTATCTGCACCGTGTCGGTCGTGCTGGTCGTTTCGGTACCAAGGGTCTATCCATCTCGTTTGTCAGCAGCGAGGAGGATGAGAAGGTGCTCAAGGAGATTGAGAAGCGATTCGAGGTTGCCCTTCCGTATGTATTTCCTCTTGTTGATTGGTCACATGGGAACACAGAACTCGACGGCTAACGTTTGAATAGTGAATACCCCGAGGGTGGTGTTGACTCCAGCACTTACATGGCATGATTGGTAATGTCGTTGGCAGCTAGCATACTCTCTCGAACATGTTTGTATCTGGGCAAATTCTCTTGTTGTATCGCAGCTTCGTTATTTTTCTGTTTCTCTTTGGCGTGACGGTTCGGTTGTGATTCTGCGTTCCGTCTGTCTTCAAGGCACTGGTGGAAAACTGGGAAAGGATCTGAGACGATGATCCGGAAAGGAAAATGTATTCGGTCATAGGCTCAATTTGCAGACTCCTTGAAAGAGGCCCCATTGGTGCCTTGTATTGTATTCTTGAAATCTAAAATAAGCTTGTTTAATTCAACCGTCGATCGTGTAGTCGATGACCATTTACATGATATCTCTTTTGTCTATCTTCTTGTCTAACCCAGGGACTTGAGATTTCAATAGCATTCTGTGCAACTCATGTTTTCCAAACACCGAGTCATACAGGCTGACATCAGGTTGTTGTCAGTCATCAGTCAGGCTGTCTCTGGGTTTTCTTGCCAAGAGATCATCACAATCCTTTACTCACTCCAATGCACATTGTCGGCCAGTGAAGATCAAATCGACATTTACAACACAGTATCACTATCCTGCGGGGTTTTGACTTTGTGGATAAATTTAATGCTCAAGCCATCAGCCATGGGAATGATGATGTTGATCTCAAGTTCTCAACACCACTAGTGAACTTACGAACTAAAGTGAGTAAGTAGTACGCCGCAGCGCCACGATCGTATTCTAATTCTCCCTGTCGACTAGGTGCTGAGTGGCGTGGACTGGAAAAAGGTAGAATAGATGGTCGTCGTCTCGTCGATCTGTGCCGACTGCCGATGGGTAAGGTAAGTAAGGTTACTAAAGGGTAGGTCCGAGACAATTGAGAAGGTTTGCTCAGTCTAGTTAATACTCTGTGCCTGATCGAATGCGATCCAGTCGGAGATATTTATGCATAGTCAGGGTGATTTCGGACTGTTTAGGGAGGACAGCGATCCATATGTACTTGATTTTATGATTTAAAGAAGAGCCTGTGTATCAGTTTATTGAGATTTGAGTCATATTGCCAACAGTCAACTCATCGTTGATCCATTCATCCATCTCATCCTTAATCTTACTACCTGATATTGGACCCACCAGGAGTACCATAGATAGTAACAACAGCTTCGGAGTGAGAATTGTGATTTGTTCTGGAAGAGCCAAAAGTCCAAGCTAAGATCAGTCCCACCATGAAGCAAAATGTTTGGAGTCTGGACTCTGCACTTGCATAATGCATTAAATTGGGTGTTGACTGTTGAATCATTGAATGTTTTGATTTGTTTGACTACACTACCAGTCATACTTACCTAGTATCAAGATGAGTATCAGGTACATAGTCTTGACTCTTGACAGTCTTGACTACTCAGTTTCACCAAGTAACTGGTGATGCCGCTAAAATATTTGTGTGTTGTAACCTCGATCATTCTGGAGGATGAACGTGGATATACTCGACAAAAATGGGAGTAAGGTTCCTCAGATGCCAACTGTACATACTCCGTAGTCCGTACTCATAGCTGCATCCGTGATGTCCCTACATCCTGCAGCAGTACGGTGTGAACAGCAAAAAAATGCCGCCACCGATAGCCTGATAGGTTCTGCGACCTGCATTCAATTTCCCCGGGCTGCAAACAGGAAAAAGCCTATCCCGGTTGGGATGTCGATCCCTACGGATAGAACTGTGGCATGCTGACTGCTGAGTGCTGAACATTGGGAGCTGACCGCGCCTCCCCCTTGCAAGGAGGGTTCATCTAACAATGCCTTTTCTTTCCCCCTTCATCAACAGGTCTGTTGGGAATAAGGACGAAGGTTTGAGGGGTTGTAGATAGAGAGTTCATGGTTCATTCCTCTGAAAAGGTTGTCAAACTTTGTGAAGAGGAAGAAAAGAAATAAGGAGGACTTCTGTCTCCTACTGCTGCTGGCAGGGGGGATTTATAGGATACCAGGGGGATAATCAAGCATCTCCCTTGGAGCAGGCAGTAGGTCTGTCAGGTTAACCGTTGGTTTGCCAACGAGGAGTGTGAGTGATGAGGTTGACATGGGAGGACTGGTGATTTATTTATACTTGGTCGAAGATCTAATGAACTCAGCACCCTGAGCATAGTGTGTGTTGATAATTGATAGGCAGAGTAAGATATGGACTAAGTGGGTTTGAGTGGGTTTTGGTGGATTTCAACGGGAAGATTTGCTTCAGTGGCCCGATTTGGCTGGCTTAGACGAAGATGTTATTTTCGTCGAAGAATGACAAATGGAATATGGAGGAGTCTGGAGATCATGATCGATTTTCAGTTGAATAACAGGTGTTGAGTGTTCAAATGATCCAAGATGTATACATCCAAAATCCAGATAGTAAGAGCAGTAAGACATATAAATACAGCATCGGATTCACTTATCTACCAAACAGCTAACATCTCAGTTCCTGGTTTCAGGAAATTAGTCTCAAGTATTAATATTAGGTAGCTTTATGGACTATGGAGTACTCATCCAGTGGTTCAGGACCCGATAGATAGAATAGTAGAATTGTTCAACTGGACAGATACAGGCTTCTTCCTAAATGTGAGTACAGTAGATTCAAAGGAGATAGAGTAGATAAACAGTCCGATCAGTGATTGATTGCTTCGGTCTCTTCCCTCCTTCGTTCATCGTCGACAGCGAGGATTCTTCTTATCGGCCGTGCTCTACCCCTGCCTCATCTCCTGTTTCCGGATTCGAGCCCTGGAGGGGATCCACGATTGTATGGACTACGGAGTAGTAAAGAGTTAAGAGAGGGGGAGAAAAAAATGGAAAAAAAGAAAAAAAAAAAGAGACAAGAAAAAGAAATGAAAAAGAAGCGGATCAGCTTAACTCTTCAAAGCTACTACAACTGGCTGATCTTGTAGTAACTTGTAAGTATCTAACAGACAGCACTGGATCTCCTCCCCTCTTTCTTTTCTTCTTTTCTCCTACTCCTACTCCTACTATCTACAGCTTCTTCATCTTCCTCCCTCTCTCTTTCTCTTTTTTTCTCTCTTTCTATCATATCTTCATCTCCCCTCGTTTTGTGTTTCATTTCCACCCCCCTGTCCGCCTTCTAATTTCAAGGATTCATTTTCTCCCTCTTTATCAAATCTTCTCCCTATTCCGTGAACCCATCGACTTTCACTGGCTTTGGTCCTAAGATTGCTTTCTTTTGCCCTCTAGGCAGCGTCAATCCGCGCCTTCGGGACCTTATCCAGAAGTCCTCAAATTCCAACCCATCGGTCCTTCTCCTCTCTGTAACCTGACTTCTGGTTGACCGGCAACGCTTCCTTCCAATTTTGGCCCAAGGAAGAGAGTAAAAAAAAACCATGGCTCCTCCGCCGCGCTTGCGCATTCTATCAGGTTCGTACAACTCCATCGTCTATTTGGGCATCAAAAAATGAGTCCAATGTCTTCCTACAACAATTTTCTCTCCCAATTTCCTCAAAGAATCCACTGTCTCGGGTGTTGAGCCAATCTCCGCAACATCCGCTGCAGTCCAAAATGAGCAAAAGGCTAACACGAGCTTGTTTAGTCGGTAGTAATGCTATCTCGGCCTTCCTCTCCTGGCGGCTTCAGGCAACGGCTTCCTGCGATGTAACACTTGTTTGGAAATCTGGCTTTGAGGCCGTATCTCAGTACGGAGTATCCTTCAAGTATGGCTCTCTCATTTCGACCGGTTGCTTTACCCTCCTCAAACAAGTTTCTAACATGGAAGACGATTTAGATCGAAACAATTCGGCAATGAACGCTTTAAACCTCGCCATGGTACACTTCCTCGTTGTTGACCTTGACATTTGCTTCGTCCGTCGATTTACTAACTTGCCTGTCTTCATGCTACAGTGGTCCGCGCTCCTGAAGAAGCAGCTTCCCGAGAGAATACATACGACTATGTTATCCTATGTGTTAAGGCATTACCGGATGTTTACGACCTTGCAGCCGTCATCGAGTCCGTCGTTACACCTCAGCATACGTGTATCCTGGTTAATACAACGAATACCATCGGCGTGGAATCTCAGTTGGAGCAGCGATTCCCTACGAACGTCGTCCTTTCCCTTGTTTCAGGTGTCGAGATTTCGCAGACTGGGGCCAGTGAGTTCGAGCATCTAAACTCGTCGGATATTTGGATCGGTGCAACAAGCAAGAATTCCAGCATCCCGGCATCAATTCAGAATGACATGGCTACTGCTCTGGCAATGACATTGAGCTCCGGACAGGTCAACTGTAATGTGTCGAATAACATCAGACAGGAACAGTTTGAACGCATGATAGGGTGAGTCTTTCCCATAACCCCAATGGTCCATTGTGCTTGCTTTTTTCTTGCTTACTCCCTGAAGGCCGATCGCATTTCAGCCGACGAGTGTCATGTTTGAAACTTCAAACCATGCCAAACTGCTGGAGAAAGTTGGGGTTCGACAACTCGTTATGGGTGTCATTGAGGAGCTCGTTGAACTCGCCAAATCGCAGGGTTGCTCGTTCCCAAGTGATTTTGGTCAGAAGATGATTGAAAAAATGGTCGCCAATGATTCACCCAGCACGATGTACCAGGATTTCCAGTCACGACGCCCAATGGAGATTGAAACGTATCTCGGGTCTCCGATTAAACTGGCGACCGAGTCAGGAATTCGAGTTCCACGAATTGAGATGCTCTATGCTGCGCTCCACCATATCAATACCAACAATCTCAACAAGCCTCGCACCAATGAGTCCCCTCCCCCCATATTAGCCCAACCGCCACCAAGAATGTCTTCCGCACCTTCCCAGAGAAACGGTCCTATGCGGCCCCCTCCAGGTGGTAGAACACCATCAGGCATGATGATGCCTCCTGGACGCCGCGGACCCCCTATGCCTATGCCGGGAATGTCAAGGCCGCCTAGCGCACAACCTGTCCCTCCGTCAGCCAGAATGCCCCGCGACGCTTCGTTTGAGGGACTCGAGGAATTCAGCCATCTTGTGCTGTATGACGACGTTGCGGATGGTGCAGTACCCCACCAAAATGGTAGTAATGGTTTCCATGATATGCCGCCTGGACCGCCGCTACCTGCGGCTGCAGATATGGCCCTTAGAGAACGGGAACTGGCACTTCGGCAGCGGGAACTGCAGCTTCGGGAGCAAGAGATGGGCATGCGCCGCGGGCCTCCTCGTAGGGCACCTCCGCCCAGAGCACCACCAGCGTTTGACGAGGACGATGAGGACGATTACTTTGATGCAATGGACACCAGTTTGGTCCCGCAGATTGACCCGGATACCGTTGACATGATGAGTATTACATCGCGAAGGACAAGAAAACCTCCCAGTGCCAGCCAATTCCGCAAGAATCCCGAGATTAGTGTGAATGGTCGATCCCAATCCTCCTTCAGTCGGTACTTCCCGGGAAGGAAACGCGCCAGTGATCGGATCATGCAAGAGATCCCTGGTCTGCATGACTCGCTCATGGATAATCCCATGATGGCATATTCATCCAATCGATACGGGTCCGTCGATCGAAATCAAATCCAGGCTGAATCCCGGGCGAACTCTATGACAGCCAGCAGGATGGGCGACTTTCCGCCACACCCCTATCCGCAAAGCAGGAGAAACAGCCAGTCTCCCGCAACTCCCTACAACCCCGGCGCGCGTATGGGTCGACCTCCTACCGCTCAAGATCAGAGTCATGGCCCTCCTGGCCCCAACGGCGGCCATCCGTCGCCCCCCGGAAACATGCGAGCACCCGCCCAGAGATATTCTCCCGGGCAAGGCAATGCGGCAGGTCCGCAGCAAGTTGAGCAACATTATGGGGTGAGCAACCCGTATCCCGCCAAGGGCACTCCCAAGCATAGAAGTCTGACTGGAAGTGCGAGTGCCAGCGCGGAGAGCGGTGATAGCGGCGCCAGTGCGATTGATTACGAGGCGTCTGCCCATAGCAGCCAGGTCAGCCTAGGCGGTCAGCAACCTGCGATGCCGGCTCGTTGAGTGAGGGATCTTGCTTTTCTCATGATTCTCCCCGGAACAGTTGCCGAGCTTTAACCACCTATTTTTCCACTCATGGATTTCGATTCGCGCGTTTTGTCCCTAACACTGGGGCCGGTTCCTGCCCTAGTTGGAGATACCCCATATCGATGTTTCCAGACGCTCACCAACAACCGAGGGGATAGAACTCTTATAATACTCTGTTGTTCATTGCTTTACATATACACAAGGGACATAGGGGGAAAATTTCTCGTTTCACCATGCTTTTCATCTCGGGATATCGGAGTGGTGGGGCGTGTGTCTGCATTTTGTGCTTTGTTTTTTTTTTTTCGATCTCCTTTCCTGAAGCACACTGTTAATGACAACGAGCTCAGAGCTCGGCCTTGCCTTTGCGTTTCGACTTGTCACAGTTATACCATTCCAAATACCATCTCAACGCTCAATCGCGCATCCCATTTCCTCTTTGCATGGCTGTCATTCTTGTATACTATCCGAATCAGCGCATCACTCCTTGCGAGCACCTCTGCATGTCCTTCTGGTCATCCTCCTTGTTTCCTTGATCTTACCTGCATGCCCTCATTTCTGAATTTTCTTGCATCGGCACTGTGTTATGTGGGCTCAGCGAAAGGCCTTGTCATTCATACATTCGCGGTCTGGTTTCTGGCGCAAAAAAAAGAGCAGGGATTTGATTTATCTGGTTGATCAATGGATTTAATCTGGCTGGTTCGCATCCTCGCAAGATAACGAGGAAGGGCAGGTCGTCCCATAGTGACGACTCTATTCAATTCGATTACACCTGTGTCATTGGCCAATACATGAAAGCTTAGGGGTACATGATTGACAGAAGATTATCCTGCCATGTCGCGATGAGTGTTTCGAATAAATCACATGTTTGCATAAACCAAAAGAGATTTTGAATTCTAGATATCGAGCTGTAGTTAGCATTCAACGGTTGATCCAGTGTTGACGATTCCAAGTCCTGAGAATCTCACGTGATTACGCACGTGATCCGTCAACAGTAAACAAAACAATGAAGTTGACCCAATACAACCTGCTCCAGCAAACTGCTTCGACTTCAGATAAACCAGGTCTACGACTTGCGATAAGCAACGAATCCGGCAGAGCAATTCTACGCTTTCCACTCCACTAGAAAAACCCAGGAAATCCAAACCTCGACGACAAAATGTCTCAACCATCACACCAACACCACCCCTCCCAATCCTACCCCCGGCATTCCATCCTCCCAACCTCCGCTACATCAGCGACGGGAAGCTCAGGCATGTCCGCCGCGAAGACCAGGCAGTACGCGCACCTCCAAGCGCAGTTGGAGCAGCTGAATGCCAACCTGGCGGATACGCAGAACTTGCTCCGCATGACGGCAGTGCAGGCGCAGGATATGCGCTTCTTGGGCGGGTATGTCGGGGCGCTTTTTATGGGTTCTGCGAAGGTGCTTGGGGAGGAAGGGGTGAAGGGTCAGTCGCAGTCTGAGTCGAGCACTGGAGTGGATAAGGAGAAGGGTGGGGAGGCGGGGAGGGGGAGGATGGAGATGGAGAGTGAGAGTGAGTGAGTGAGTGAGTGAGTGAGTGAGTGAGGGTGAGTGTTTTTTTTCTCATTGCCTATATATTCATATCATGTGTTGGGGTTTGCTAATTGTGCAGATTCATTTTGATTACTAGGATTCTTGGGGATACAAGCCTTCCTACTCTTCTACGACGAAACCTCCGCCGAGAATGATAGCCGGCTCGTTGATATTGTGGTGCTCGTAGCTGGGGCGGGTTAGAATGAGTATTGAGGGCGGCCGGGTTGCAAATGTCTCACCTTAACGTACCCACGCCTCCAGCTTCCAAGATCAGTGCCGTTTCTGAGAGAGGCTTTCCGGTCCAGCGCATGACGAATGCACGCAGGATATGGCCGTGTGCGACGATGAGAACGTCCCCTTTGTCGCCTGCTGAGTCGCCGAAGCATTTGCTGTGGTATTTCTCCCTGATTTCGGTGATCAGGGCATCGAGGCGACGGATGACATCTTCTGGGGACCTGTGTGGGTTGACACCATATGAGCGATTGTTCAACCGGAGGTAGCTAAACCCCCGCGAGTTGGGTTTCGGAATGCAAAAAAAGAGACCTACTCCCCGCCTGGACACCCTTCCTTCCAGATATCCCAAGGTCCCTGCCCATTCCTAGCGCGCAATTCTCGAATCTGCTTACTCGTCAACCCTTCGTAGCCGCCATAGTCCCATTCCCGGATCGCCTCGGTGACTTCCACCTCGGCCTCCGTCCGCATAGGCTCCTCCTCTTCCGTCTTTCTGCATTCAGTCCATGGGAGTCTCTCTCTGCAGCCGATATGGAGGAGTTCGAGGGTGCGTTGTGCGCGCTGGCGGGGGGATACGTAGCTGGTCGGTCAATGTCAGTATCAGCCATAGCTTCTCAGCGTTTAATCTTTCAGTTTACACCCAATTTATTGGATCCGGAAATCGATCATCAAGATAAAGACAAGAGACATACACATGCACCAGCTTCTTTGGGACAATCAATCGGTCACTGCCCACCAGGGCCTTCCCCGTGGCCTTGACTCGCTTCTCGCCGTTGGCTGTAAGCGGAAGGTCGGTGATGCCGGTGTGTCGTCCGTTTAGGGACCACTCGGTCTCACCATGACGGACGATGAAGCAACGAGGTGTCATTTTTCCATATGTATCTTAATGTTTGTAATAACAATCCGTTTCAAGCTCTATGGTGGTTGGCGACTATAAGTGGAAGGTTGATTTATCCGTATCTCGGGTGGGTTTGCGTCATCGGTGTCTGATAGCTTATCAGGCTTGTCTACGGAGTACGGACTACGGAGTACAATGAGTCTATTTCCATTTGGTAAAGATTGAAAGAGAAGTATGTCAAGGGAACAGAAGCCTGATCCTCGATCATGAAGGCACTGTAGTATCCTATGAAGAATCCGGCTCATCTCGTAGCATCTCAAGGCCTAACTGTCTAATTCATGCAGACAGTTGTATTGGAAAAGGTACATGAGTCATGAAGTCATGAACTGAGTTGACTGGGGAGAAGCGGAGGCTCGATTGGGATCGGAGGCCAAGGCTGCTACTTATCTGGGTCTTCTGATTGGTGGGAGCAAAAACATAAGGCAGCGGCCCTACTAAGAGATACCTCCATCTACTCCATAGATACTTCACATACAAATTCTAGAGCAATTTATCACAAGAGAAGGCACCATTCACTAACAATACCTAGCTGTTGACTCCCCAAATTACAACATAATTTCTTATGGTGTTAACAATGCAAACATGACTGTGGCTCACTTAAACTAGTGTGAAATTATCAAGTATAAATTGCGCTGCCCCCCCCTCATCAACACCGATATGCCTCCCTCATGCCCCCGGCTCGCCAGGCTGCCCTCGAGCAGCACAAGTCGCGTGAAGCGAGTTATACCTCGCAGATGTCCACTTTGTTGATTGCGTCCTCTTCTGTCTCTGATTTCCTCGCCGAGAAGATAAACTACTTGTCTGCGGAGAAGGACATGCTCACTGCCTATCGTGAGGGACTATTCGACCTACGCCAGACGGGAGATCTCGAAGAAGAGGAGTTCCAGAAGGAGCTTCAGAATGTCGTCGACACCATCACCCCCTGAACAAAAACATACGGGTCCTGGAGGGCCAGAAGCGTTGTATTGAACAAGACATGGAAGAAGAACTTGAAGGTGGGAAGAGGCAGAGAGGCCATGAACCTGATCTCGACTCTTTTGAAAGAGCATACACCAATTCTATCGTTCCTCGGGTCATGGGTGCTTCCGCAAAGCAAGCGAAGATGCCATTCACAAAACATGATCAGGCCGACTTCCGAAGAGGGGTTCTCGAGCGCTACAATGCTCTCACAGGACCGAGTTCCGCAAAGCAAGCTTGGTGCCATCTCACTGGGTGGTGGGACCCGAAGCTTGTCAAGGCGGCGCATCTCGTACCGAAACAATTGACTGGACCGGAGATCTCTTTCCTTTTCGGTGTTTCAGAAGAGCCTCTCCACGATCCACGCAATGGGATTTCATTACATGCCAATATTGAGACTGCTCTGGACCAAGGAAAGATTGTGATCGTCCCTGATGTTCCCGAGCATGCTCAAACAGTGCAGTGGAGGTGTGTGCTGGTTGACGAGACTATGAGAGATTTAGTTATTGTCTCAAATATTCGGTCGCCGATGTCCCCGGAACCCCCAACTGCGGCCATCACTAAATGGAAGGTTTGTAACACCTTGGTCTGATCAGATGTCCTTACATTTTCTGACTTTGGTTACAGGATCTTGATGGCAGACTGCTTACATTCCGCAGCGACAATCGACCAGCAAGGCGGTTCCTATATTTCCGGTTTATCATCACGTACATCCATGCGAAGATCTGCGGTAACAACAGCTTCACATCGACTGTCGAGGCTCGAAAGAAATTCTGGGCATTACCTGGGCCTTATTTGGAGCGATCGACATTGAAAGCCCTCGCGCGCAACATCTCCGGTCTTGAACTCCCTGACTCAGTCTTCACCAACACCTTTGATGGAAAAGATACGTCGACTGTGGCTGACGATGTTGGGACATCGCTTGCTTCTATGATGCGGCAGGCGACTGTCGAGAGCACCAAGAATCTGGAGGCCGACAACGACACTGATGAAGATGATGAAGAGGACTTGTGAAATAACAAGAGCTTAGAGGCAAATTGTAGCTACTAATATGAGTTATTCTTATTTACAACCTATTTTGTTGAGGTTAACACTTCAATTGTAGAGCTACAGGAGTGCTTTTCGAAGATCTTCTTATATATTCTCAACATTCGCTAGGGAAGTTCATACAAACTCGACTGACCAAAGTGGCCATATGGCATACACAAGACAATACATCCTACGGGCAGGGGAGATAGATGAGCAAGTGCTACCAAGGGCATCACACATCTTCATCCCCTGGAGTTTCTACCTCGGTAGACATTGCGCGATTCTCTTTAGCCTCTATAATCTTCTGGACTGTGATTATCTAGTATTCTCCTGATAATGAATCCGAGGTACTTGTATAACATTTGAGGTGACCTACCTAGATAGCCTCATGCATGCCAAGCTGGGGTGCCTAAATGAGGACAGAAGGAGAACAAAGGAATAAGGATAATTGATATAATTTAGGGGCAGAAGGTATGAAAGGGAAATCAATGATTAAGTAGAACGTATGACTCGGCCAGCATGATAGTTAACCAAGGGGAATCACTACAGATACTGGACATTTTAAATAAGAAATATTTCACATTAGCTCTGACGCATTTCCCTTCATTCTGGATTGCAATCTTCCCAAACCCACCTGCTAGATAGTGATGAACAAAGAAATGCAGTTTGAGAAGAGTGATGACTTGAGTCACACGGTAACAGCAGCTCCTGGCCATGACTCCATTCACCCTTCTACTGATTTTTCAGAGATATCTGAGAAGGACCCAGCCGACGATGACCCGGCGGATCACAAGCCAGCCGACAACGAGCCAGTCACCACGGACCCTGAGCAAGCTCAACCACCAGCACCCATAGAGATTGATGGTGGTTATGGCTGGATCTGTGTGGTGTGCGTCTTTCTGGTCAATGCCCATACTTGGGGAATCAATGGTGTAAGGTCTCGTGACCTTTAGACAAGGCTTGATTTGCTAATTTTTGTCGCAATTAGTCCTATGGTGTCTTTTTAGCCCATTATCTGGCCACAGATACATTTCCGGGGGCATCGGACCTCGACTTTGCCTTTGTCGGAGGTCTTTCCCTCAGTATGGCCCAATTCATCGCGCCGGTCGCAACAATCACGACTCGAGTATGGGGGACAAGGGCTACCTTGATGATTGGAGTTACATTGCAGACCGCGGCATTATTAGGAGCATCGTGGGCGAGCCAGATTTGGCAGTTGTTTCTCAGTCAGGCTCTGTGTTTCGGATTCGGGATGGGAATGCAATTCAGTGCTACTGTTGGTATCATCCCTCAGTGGTTCACCCGCCGACGGTCCCTTGCAAATGGTATTGCGACGGCGGGATCGGGGATCGGAGGCCTTATCTATTCGTTGGCTACAAGTGCCATAATTCAGAGATGGGGTATTGGCTGGGCTTTCCGGATAGTGGCTATTGTCTCCGCTGCTGCGTGCGGCGTCTCTGCTGTCATTGTGAGGGATCGGAACAAGGCCATTGGAGCTGTTCAAATTGCCTTCCATACTGAGCTTTTGAAAAGACCAGAGTTTCTGCTCACTTTGGCCTGGGGTTGCTTTAGTGTGTTGGGCTATGTGGCCATGCTTTTCTCAATACCCGACTACGCAAGCACCGTAGGCCTGACCGCATCCCAAGGCTCGATTCTTGGTGCTATGTTCAACCTTGGAGGAGGCCTTGGCCGACCCGTTATAGGGTACGTCAGCGATAGTTTTGGACGGCTGAACACCGCCCTCGCTTGTACCTTCCTGGCTGGCCTCTTTTCTCTTGTCATCTGGATCTTTGCCAAAAGTTTCGGGGTCCTCATCTTCTATGCTCTGATTAGCGGCCCTGTTGCCGCAACCTTCACGACTACCGTTGCTCCGGTAGGCGCGGAGGTTGTGGGGTTACAACTCTTACCATCTGCCTTGTCGATCTTCTGGCTTTCCGTGGTCATCCCGAGCACATTTGCTGAACCGATCGCCCTTTGGCTACGAACCGACAACGGAACCAATTTTCTGCATGCCCAGATATTTGTCGGCTTTATGTTTATGGCAGCAAGCATTTGCCTCTGGCTTGTGCGAGCGTGGAAGATATCAGAGTTGGAAAATGCTGATGCTGACGGCGATCCTCTCCAACGGGAAGCCCAGATCAGGGACAATGATGCCGTGCCTCAAGAGCCCGTTGCCAGGACGGCGAGCGGCGTTCCTAGTGTGATGAACAAGGCAAAGGCTGTGAAGGGATTATTCACGATGGCGAGGGTATAAAATGCAATCGACTTAAATAGTTCGACCAGTCCTAGTCTGATGACGAAGACGCCTTCCGGAAGGGTGAAATTCCATGATAAAAAGAGTTATTGGATAAGGACTCGAAAATATTCAATCATCAGCTGTCAATTGGACTTATGCTCACATGTATCAGCAGGGAGCTCCCCACCAAACAAACATTAATGTCACATGATCCATATATCACATGACTCCTCGCCAAACAATTTATTTTGAGGTTCTACAGAGTACCCTTGTTCACTTCTGAAAGAATTAGATCTAGATAGCATATGAAATCACCTCAGAGCTGCGAGTCTACTCTCTGCACTAAGACCTAGACAAAATGCAAAGTCAGAAGAGCTGAACACCACACTAGCACATCGCGGCGAGCCTCATACCAGAAGAGGTTAGGTACTTGGCCTGTAGCCAGAGTCTCTCTTCGAATGCCAATAATGGAAGTTCCCACAAAGTTATTTCAGCCTCCGTCATTCAGCCAAGGGTCACTATAGAGTTCTCGTGCTGTCGCTCGATGTCCCGGTTCCCATTGCAGCATTCTTTTAGCAAAGTTGAGAAACAACCGTTTGTCATCTCCGTCCAAGAACGGAGTAAGGTTTGAGAAACTGAAGTCCTCTGGAGGAATCAAATCAGGAAACCTAAAGTCACCTATGGAGAGACATGTAAGTACTGAAGAAACATGCAAGACTGGGAAGTTGTACCATTTTTCGAGAAAAGATCAGAGCATATAGTCTGATCAGCCCTCTCCAGAAGTTGCAAAGGAGGAGGGCCAAGAAGACGTATCATTTGAGCCAGGTGAGCAGCTCGGCTGTAATTATTGCTTCTGCGATCTATCCCATTAAAAAGGGTGGTGTCTGCAAGTAGCTCCCAGAGCTATTCAATTTAGACATAACATTCCCTAGTCAAAACCAGATGGGGCTTACCACGATCCCTAAATTCCATATATCCGTGCTATATGACCATGTAGCCTTTAAAAGAACTTCCGGTGCGCAGAATTGCTGGGGTTGGATATCATGGTTATGAGGAGTAGACTGATCACTAAAAACAGCGGAGCTGAAGTCGCTTATTTTTATACACCCCATACCTCCTTTCAAGTGCCCAAAATCAGGCCGTGACTGATAGATACGACGACCAGCACATGTCTTGTATGGAGGAGGATGGCTTTCCTGATAGTGCACGTAACTGTCAAGGACACTGCTGTTTTCGAATCCCACCAGGAAATTGTCCGATTTAAGATCTTCGCATTTTGTCAGCAAAGACTCACGGAAGGTAAGTAAAAGGCAGATTACCAGTATGTATGACATGACATTCAGTATGGAGAAAGTCAAGACTTTGTAGCAATAGTTTCAAGAAGGGCTTCAGCACGGTAGGAGGGACGCCAACTCCCCCAAGGTGCCTCCCCAGAAAAGATACCTAGAGACTACAACGAGAACCACGTGCAGCTCATTCGCCGCAACCCTGAGACATATGTGTTCTTCAGTGTAGGTTACTGGTACTTCCAGCAGACACAGACTACAGTTGAGCACCAAGGCAAATGAGAGATGGAGCTTCCAGTCCGGTGCGGCCGAATTGGTCGCGATCTAGTAACAGGCAATAAGAAAAGGAGTGATGGCCACATAATTTCGGATATGTAACTTCGGACAAAGTAAGAGAAAAGAAGTGAGAGGACCAACAGGATTCAAAGACGAGGCAGTGTCTTAAATTCATAGAACTCCTCTTTCCATTCTATGGGGCCGACTTCTTCCAGCGCCTCGATGAATCTCTCCATTACAGTCTCGCTGCCCATCCATCTAGATATAAATCTAAACTCAGCCGCCTTTGCATCCCGCCAGAAATGCGGCCACAGCATCAATTGAGCTTCTTGTCCATGTAAGTATTCTGTCTGGGTGGCCCATAACTGAACAGGAAGGATCCTTTGCCGTGATTGACTCTGCGGAATACCAAACCCCATGACGGGTGGGCGAATCCCCCTTAGATTGGAAATCTTGGCCTGTTGGGCTTGTGTCACAGGTGCCGGAAAGTAGACCCAAAATAATTGGGTGAATGATCGGGGTAACGAGCAAAACCATGTCGACCAGCTGTAAATGGTCTCATGAGAGGCTAGGGATACTATTGCTGCACTGGCAAGACTCTCCCTGTATAATTGGGCGGAAGGGGATGCCATGAAATCCCTTAATTCTGAGGTAGTGTACCACACTATAAGCATCAATTAGTATATGTAGTTATATGTAATTGGATGACTTGGGATGATGTACATGTCACTAGAATGACGATGTTCGGACTCCCCTGCTCTCTGGCCCACAGTGTGGTTTGGTGGCCTACAGCGTGAAGCAACGGCTGAAAATATCCAGCCAAGTGGTTAATATCCGGCTCCTCCCCCAGGGGCACTTGGAACTTGGTCCAGACAACGATTTTTGGGTCATTTTCGTCGTTAACAAAAGATTTTGTCCGGCCACCATACGCCATGGAAGAAAGGGGTTTCTTGAAGATCTCGGAGATAATTGAGATGAAGAATTTCCTGGAAGTTGGTCTTAGTTCTGACTTAAATATATCTAGACGCTGAACCTCCCTTAGGCCTAATCCTCTTGGGGGATAACTGGACCACGTGATATTAAAGTGGTAAAATATTAGTCCAAGTGTAAGGATAGGAGGACGCGGAGGATCCAGAGATCTTTCAGTAGTGAGGTCTCATACAGGCTACGTGCAGCTCTTACAGTTCTCCGTCAAAAGTTTCCGGAAACTTTTGGGGGTGACTGTTCACTGTAAGTATAAGCAAGCTTATTTAGAGTGGCTCATCCGAGTCCGACATCCAATCCACAAAACCATAGGTAATGTATCCAATCCACCCAATCCCCAAATATATTGGATCTAATAGTAATGTCACAGTCTTAACTCTTAAGGAACAGGGTTCCCCGCTTGAGATGTAAACATTTTGGCGCATCATACTGTCAAAAGATGGACTAATTATCTACGGAGTAGTCCCAGGGAATCTTGACATTCGACATATACGCGGATATAAAAGGAATCAAAGAGTCCATAACACTTGAGGAACATTACATTTTCTTGCCCTCTCCTGACATATTAAAGGCTCTGGTCCTCAGTGGCGTTCACGCTCATCATATCACAGTCCCCTACTGACCTACTCTTTAACTGCGCTACTCCCACCTTGATTCTGTGCTCAAATCGCGGTGAGTTCGGCTGATTGATTCCCTTCAGATCGTACACTGTTGATTTATGATCGCAGTCCGCAGTCTTCGAAATTAATAGCGAAGATGTGCCGACAAACTGTGTCGCTCAGGAAGTTCTGTTGCCGTCACGTACTCGAGCAGCTACCATCCTTGATGCCAGTCAACAACTGTGGCGGGTGCGGGGTCGTAACGATCCCAGGGATCCTTACAATGCCCTCGAGTACCTTACACTATCCTTGTGATGATTGCAAAGCAAGCGGTGCCTGGGTTCAGACCCGTACAGGAGGATGGACGAAGGCGCAAGGCGTCTAATCGCAGAGGCACTTCAAGTTGCATCACTATATGTTATTGGGTTCTTCTGTTAGTTTATGCAAGTTTTTTCAACCTTGTGGCTGCAAAACATTGTCCTTCCAGTTTGTCTATGAATCAAAGAATCAGTGATATTCGGAATTGAACATGATCAAGTTAAGCGCTAAAATATTAATTGAATTCTAGTAGCTTGCTTCCCACCAAGTGTTCACATTCACTTCGTACATCTGAACAGTATTCCGATGTTAAAGCAAGAGGTCGTGGCAGGTCATTTCCACAGTATAGTGACTTTGCCTCTTTAGAAAGATCTCTAAGCAGAGAGAACTGCCCTTTCCAACATCTCCCGGTAATTGTGTCAAAGTGATCATCACTCAACAAGGGAAACTCCATACGTTGTAGGAGATTTACAGGTTCTGTAATGTCGTCAAAGTTTTCCATTTCAAAAGGTTCATGTCCTCGTGTTAGACAGTAAAGGACTGACCCGATCGCAAATTGTTCTGTTCGAGGGCCATAAGCTCCAAATGTGCCCTCTTCACTTCCTGCTTCAGCCCCTAGAACACGCGCCCAGGGAGGAGCAGCACCCTTTGATGGTGTTCCAATGGGCGCCACGCAGTCAAAGTCTGCAAGTTTTAGATGCTCTTGACTGTCAAGCAGCAGGTTTGGTGGCCGAATATCACCGTGGACATATCCAAGAGATTCAAGCCAGGCAGCTGCATTACAGAGCTCCACCAACCATCGTTTAATCAAATCTTCAGGCACCGTCCCAGTCACTTCTTCAACCCTTGCCCCATCATTGGTCCGCCTCTGGTGCATTTCCAGTCGCTGGTGTAGGGAACCACATTCCATAAAGGCTAAAAAGTTTCCCTCTGGAACGCGTAGAAAACTTTGGATAATATCAGGGCATGGTTCATGTTTCTCAAGTATGTCAAAGAATGCCATCTCCTTCTTGAAACCTTCACTATCTGGATGAGTGGGATACTTCAAGGCGATGCGATCGTTAATCTTGTAGACCCATCCCACAGCTCCACCGGACAGCAACTCGTAGAATGTGAGATGCGGTGGTATTCTGATGATTTGCATGGGAGAGGAAGATTGATTATCTGCATCGCCGAGAGTGGACTTGAGTATCTTTTTGACATTAAGAATGAATGCCACCGCGATACTGGATAGGGATGTCATAGTGATTGTTTTGTGTAGTAAGGAGGAGCAGTCATTCATGAGAGACGGGCTGTTGGCCTATAAAGCAAAGTCAATGGGGGAATACTTCTAGGTAAGAACTGCCACTTACAGATATTGTAGAGAATAGGGGCCTAAGCGGCCAGAAAACAAATTTGAAAAAATTTCGAGTTGATTGCCAAAGTGATAAACATATAGGCCATTGAAGCGGTTTTAGCATC
Source organism: Aspergillus cejpii (assembly GCA_004769165.1). Lineage (NCBI taxonomy): Eukaryota > Fungi > Ascomycota > Eurotiomycetes > Eurotiales > Aspergillaceae > Aspergillus > Aspergillus cejpii. The sequence continues at coordinate 2,563,389 of SMSW01000005.1, read as the reverse complement.
ATGAGCGAGATTAGACAGCAAGTAAGACAAGACGGTATAAGCTGGATATGTACTCCGTATAGAGGTTCAACTTCACCCTGAGGAAGGGGATGATATTCAAATTCCACGTGATATATCACATGATTTAAATGCTAGATTTATAAATGAGGAATTAGGGTGAATCCCTGCTGTTGCATGGAGTACTCTGTATGTGTTTCTCTTATATTTTTCCTTTTTGATGTGTCTTCACTTGTACCCTTCTTGTTGAATATACTGAGATGCAGTTATATTCATTGAGTTTTCATAGGTCACCTGAGCTGTCACAGGTGTGCTATATACAACTAGGTCTAGCCCTTAGTACAGTCAACATAACAGAAAATGACAGCATCAAAACAGGGGCTCCAAGCCTCTAACACCTCTAGTCTCTTAGACCTGGGCCGTCTAATACTGCTGCATACCCTAACAGCTGTAAGTTATAGCACACAGCTTTCTAACCGGAGCAGCTAGTGAAAGGAGCTGCAACACCAGGCTGAGCGGGAGCGCCCTATCATACCAATCAGTCAGTATATCTTGAACCCTTATTATAACGGAGAGAGATAAGAACATACAATGTGAGTAATCAGCCCACAGTAGTACGCCTCATTCTTCGACTTCTTTTTGATGACCACCCTATCTGCCAGATCCCTGACGTCCTGGCCAGTGTAGATCCCATGGGTCAGAATGGGAAATTCGTAAAGAGTATCCCCGTGCTTGCAGACCGAGTCTGGGAAGTGCACGGTGGGATCACGGTAGCCGTAAGTGTGAGGGTAGTGATTTGCCCCTATGAACATCACTCAGCCATGACATTTGATATCGAGACTCAGAAAGTGATGGAAACGCACCAACTTGAGTATTGTCTAAAACATGCTGAAAAGCAGCTTGGGCTGCAGACTTGATAGTTCCAACATTGTAAGTGCTGGCGCGGGGGTCCCTTCCTGCAATTCGGTCGCGGAGCGTAAGTCTCATCCAACACTTAGAGAATGCCATAGAGACTTACCACCACATCGGATAGACTTTCCAGGGAGATAGGAGATAGTAGGGCCCTTGGCTGCTATTTCAAGAGTGGCATCCCCGTCCCTGGCCTCCAATGGCTGAGGGATTGCAGATGCAGTCGCAGCAGTGATAACAAGGAAGAAATTCAAGAACTTCATGTCGCTAGCAATTTGATTCTTTTGCCTGTTTGAAGAGATCTTTTGCACTTGATAGAAGGCCGCTGCGTTGCTGCTGTTGCAAAGAGAGTCGGTTCCTGGTGCGCTCCATGGCTTGATTTATACTTTTCTATGCTCATATTGACTTGGGATTTTGCGACCTTGAGTCCTTGAACATATTGTCTGACCATCTCCGAAGGCTGAGATCCAAAGTAGCATTTGGGCTGATCGTCTGGTTGCCCCTGACACTGTCATCATGTATCTGATAGGCAGGGTTTCTCCGGAATGCATACAGGCACATGGAGCTGATGATTACTGAACCCCATTAGAGATACAAACTTCTCCATTTACTCAAACTCGAAAGACCATTGGAGATAGTCATAATGATAGGATCAGCACATTCACATATTTGTACCACCATGGCTTGACCATAAGCTAATATTCTGATTTCAAATGGAACCTCAACAACAGCCTGGATTACTAGGCTACTTTAGTGCATAATAGAGGCTTTTGGTTTGCACTCCTTCTGTAGTTAGATTTAAGGATCCAGTAAGCCCCGCGAAGATAAACTTTTGGCCCCAGAGCTTGTGTCACTGTGTGATCTGAAAGTGAGTAAGGCTGAGACACTTGAGAAGGCCCGAGGTTGCTTTTTCTATCCTGATGCCTGATCCATAAGCTATACAGTATCTATACACCTGATTCTCCAGCTTAGCTTTGGCTCAGACTAAGTTCCTTTATCTTCTTCTTCATTCCCTTCAAGTTCTTTCCTCTGCCTCATTCAACCACCTGGTCTCATCTCTCTCCTCCTCCAAAAGTCTGTCTTTAACCGTTCAACCGGAGTACCTTGAGTCATTTTATCATGGCCACTCCCTATGCAGATTGGTTCATGTCCGCCGCCGAAAACAAAGACCTCCACCTCAACCCATCAGAACTCTCCATCCTACAGACCTACCTCTATGGCTCTCTCGACCTTTCAGATGCCATCTCCCGCCTAGCCTCCCCCTCTCAGCCTCAATGGGACTCAACACAAGCCGGCCGTCTCTGGCTCATGATTCTGCTCCTGGCAGCGGATCACGAGGAAGCACATGACGACCTTGTAGCTCTTCTTGAGGGAATCTTCACTCTGCCAGCACCCTCTACGAGTAAGGAGATTAACTGGGTGGAGGAAAAAGAGACAGGCTTTCCACGAAGTTGGCGGGCGATGCATGATTGTACTATCCCTTCCTTGGAAATTACCATCCTATGAGCAAAGTTGTTAATTGATAATTAGCGTTATCTGCCCAGCGGCTCCAAGTCAAGTCTTTTTCCGATAAGGTGTGCAAGCAGTGGGTGAATTATCACGCCTTCAGCGCACGACTCCTTGCTGCTTCCCTCCTGCCTGGCGCCACATATTGGGCTCTATGTCTGATTGTCGATGCGCTGGAGAAGAAGGTTGATTTGAAGAAGCCAACGGCCAAACAGGACATGGATATTTCTGCAGCCGCGCAATATTTCATTCATGCTCCAAGGCAAATTCTGGACAACCCATTTAGGGATGTAGATAACACTGTGGGCAATGTGTATAGTACAGCTTGGGGTGATGAGAGTGAGCTATGGCACGGAGAAGGTTTTAGTATGGAGAGATGGACATTCTGGAGGAAGAGATTTGGTGAGTTGAGGATGATGGAGAGCTTGAGTGAGAGTGCCACAGAGGGAGCAAGAAGAGCAGAGGTTGGAATGGAGAAGACCGAGAGACAGCAGGGAAAGAAGAAGAAGGGAAAGTAACGGTTTGTATACCATGATTAACGTAATCCACGGCCGAGCTGCGCATACGGCTGAGCTGCGCACTTTCGCCGCTCCCACTACATTTTGGAAGCTTTGAACCACCAACGCCAATAAATTAGACTATCTGAAAGATGATATAAATAGTTATTTACTAGGGCAACTTCTTATTGTATGTCCAATAGTCCCGCAACCACTGCAGCGTGGTGGAGCTCGCTGGCGAGGCATAGGTGTAGGCTCTTCAGCCCGCCCTTCAACTTGTGTATCAAGCTGCTGAACACGATTTTGACCTTCTTGTACAGATAAAAAAATATCAGTACCCAGAACAGCATGCTTTCTTTCATTCTTCCTTGTTTTCCGCTCATTTTCAGCCCGGAGTGCCTTGATTTCTTGATGGAGAAGAAGGTTCATATTCATTGCCATCTGCGCAGCCTTTTCAAGATGCTGAATATGAGATACTAGACTGCTAGAAAGCCTTCGTTTTTGAAGGCTTCTCTGTAGACTGCGGACTTTGTGATCTAGCTGGTGAGGATTCCGAGGTGTTTGAAAAGCAGAAGAGATTGAGCCTTCAGCTTCAACAGGAGGTGGTGTTGGCGTACGAAGTTGAAAAGTGATCTTGTTAAGAACCCGGTCTTTATTAAGTGGCTTAAGACCAGCTCCCACAAAGCCACTGCATATATTCTGCCCAGTAAACACCTTTTCGCGTGCAGGTGGATATAGGTGTAGAAAGTCTTCCTTATCAATATGATTGTTGCCGGCGACCATCATTCCTTCAACCAACTTCCCATACGCGCGTTTAAGCGGCCCAAAAACACCCACATCTAGTGGTTGTAGAAGATAAGAGGTATGAGGAGGCATGCAAAGACAGATAATTGCATTCTCTTTTGCAGAAAGTATTAAAGTCTGCAGTTTGATGGCTAGAATGGCCATCAAGAATAAGCAGCCGCTTTGCACCAGTTAAATTCCGTCTGGAATAGGGTTCAAACACCTCTTTTAGCCAGCGAAGGCCTATTTCATCTGTTGTCCAGCCATTCTCGCTCTTTGCAAGTATCCAATCTTTAGGAAGTGCAGGTTCTTGATACCAAGCAGCCTGTTGTAATTTCCCCTTCAAGATAACCACTGGCGGTATAGGAATCCCCTTTGAGCTGACACATTCAATGATTGTAACCCATTCATGATTCCCCTGGATGACTGTACGAGGTCTTTCACTGCGATCCGCTGCAGTTATGACCTTAGAGGTTGTACAAAGCCCCATTGCGAAGCCAGTTTCATCAAAATTCCAGATATCATCCTCATGTATGCTGTGTTCCTGAATAGCTTCGCGTACAGTTTCAAACCACTGCTTTATTACCTTTGGATCTTCCTGCTTTGCATGCTGATATGTAATCCTCCGATTATATCTTGTACGTAGTTCAGGACGGCGTTTGATGAAGGAATAGGCCTAGTTAACTCCAAGGACTGCAGCAGGATTCTGTGTACGTTCACAAAGTAAAATCTGTGCCATTCCACGCAGAAACTCTGGCCGAATTGAAAATCCCCGTTTATCAGCATCTAGCAGTCGCTTGACAAGAGTTTCTTCTTCAATGGCAGTCAATTTATGGCCATTAGCGCGTGTTTCTGATCGTGGTTTGATTCCTTTAAGCTGACTGCGAAGGGTAGCTTCTGATACACCAAATATGCCAGCAGCTTCTCGTTTTGATTAAATTTTTTTGTTTTTAATAGCTAAAATAGCCATTTGCATTCGATTCTCTTTAGAAAGAGGCATTTTATATGATAGAAAGAGAAGTAAGACGCATTGAAGAATATTGATAGTATAATATTTTGAGGAGGCGGCGAAAGTGCGTAGCTCAGCCGTGGATTACGTTAATGTGACTGATATCATCAAGCTGGTAGTACATCCTGCACAAGCAGGCCCCCCTCTTTTGGCCACGGCTTACCCCGTAGGCAAGCTCAGTGCTGCTTCAGGTACTATATTTCTAGTCCTCCCACTTGTCTCTCTCAACACTTCGCACACCGTGCTGTATGGGAGGCATATATCCAAATCATCAACAACTTCATGAGCTTTGTGTCGATTCCAATAGTCGTTCGAGGCTTCTTCTCAGCCTCTGAAAATTAGCCGATCTATTGCGCGCTCTCTATCCTCACGCCAACTGGTCAGTAGTTGGACGTTAAGGAAGGCCAGTATCCTCATCCAGGGACACTGCTCTCAGCATGCCGGGACGATGCTCCAGGATGGCTATAACGGTTGGAATTTTGATCCTGGGGTGGTATATGTGATTTTCTTAGTATATATGTTTAAATTTATGACGGCCTGACATCTAAATCCTCGATGGTCTAACGGTCATGATTTCCGCTTGTCACTCCAATGAGAACGAGCGCGGGAGACCAGGGTTCGACTCCCTGTCGGGGAGATTTCTTTTTCTGTCTCTTTTTTTTCTCCCTCCGTAGAGACCAAAGGATGTTTTATAGAGCACGTGATGCAAGAATTACATGGTGAAAATTGGCAGACACTTCTGAGAACTCTGTACAGAACACAGATATCTACATCTCCCGTGTTCCCAGTAATTTCAGGGATTGGAGGGCAAGCCCCGCCACTTTCCGCGAGAACTGCAAAATGCCCAGAAACGTCAAGAAGAACCCCAGAGATGTGTCAAAGCTCTCAGGAAAACCACTGGCTGAAACCATAGAACCGTCACTTATCCTGAATTCCCCTCAGGAGGCATGGGTCACTTCTACAGATTTGGTAGAGGAGGGCCTTTCCTTTCCTCCAGAGGTCATTCAGGACATGACGATCTTCCTCCTGGGAAATCCCAACCTGAACTCAAGTCATCTGTTCCGTGCGGATATTCTCTATGACAGCCTGGGGATTTTGAGCACCCCGCATGCGAAGGAAAAGTCCTTTGCAGAATCAGGGAATAGCGGCATAACCAATGGCCAAAATCCTGATGACCACATTGAGCCTCTCCCGGCGAGAGATGTGTCCGGCTTCGAACTTACAAGGACCATTGTGAGGAGGTTGATCCCTAGGAACAGGAATCTAGATCAGCCCTTGGAACAGACCTGCCACTTCTATGAGGCAGATGAATTCCCCCCCGTCCCTGCTAGCTCAGAAGACGTGCATGCCAGTCAAGACGAGCGGAAGGTCAGATCATCTCGCAAACGCCTACTCGTGATCTACGTGCCGCACGTCTCATCCAAGGAGGAGATGCCCTGGTATCACCCTCTGCTACGCTCACTGGCCTTCCTGTATGACTTCACATACGCCGCCTCTGTAGAATCATCCGAAGAAAAGCAAGGGTCGGGGACAATGTCTGTGCACTTTTTGCCATACGAAGGAGAACCGATCCAGAATCGCCTAGAACGGACTCTGCTCGCTCTCCTGAGCACTCAAATACGGCTCGCCCGCCAGACACGCGTCACCGAAAAACCGGAAGGAGGGAACTATAACCCGAACAAAGATAACGTGATCCCAAGGCATCTGGTCCAAGACACATACGCGCGGCTTAAACTGAAGTATGCGGTGGACCTCTGTAAGAACTGGGTCGAGGAGACGGAGCCGAACAAGCATGTCTTCGAAGACCTTTCGATAACGGCATTCCTCATTGAGCTGTGGAGGAGCATGTATGGAGTTGTACCCGCTGATGAGAGGGGTTCCGACCGCAAGGAACAGGGGGAGCATGGTCTGAGATTCCCCGGTTTTGTGGATGTCGCCTGCGGGAACGGGGTGCTTGTCTATGTCCTTTTATCGGAAGGGTACCAAGGGTGGGGGTTTGACGCTCGTCGCCGAAAGACCTGGAGTATATTCCCACCATCGGTTCAAGAAAGGCTCAAGGAGGAAATTTATATCCCCAAGCCCTTTGCAGACGTATCCGCCGACTCAGAGATGGACATTGGGGTGAAGACACATACCGGGATGTTCCCGGAGGGCACCTTTATCATCTCGAATCATGCTGACGAGCTCACGGTTTGGACACCACTGATGGCAGCGCTCTCAAACCCGGCATCACCCCTGCCATTCATTTCGATCCCCTGCTGCTCCCATTCGCTTTCCGGCGCCAGATATCGCTACCCCCCACCCAGACCCAACAAAAAGAGCCCAATCGATCCCCCAGACCATGAGGTGGAACAGAACCCGCAGCCGGCCACCGGCAACCTGAAGACACTTCACGCTGCTAAACAGCAGCAGCGGACCGATACCGGGATGATGAACTCCATGTACGGTTCCTTAACCGCCAAGACGATGCGCGTAGCCGAAGAAATCGGATACGAGGTGGACAAAACGCTGCTACGGATCCCCAGCACAAGGAACATGGGTGTGATTGGCGGCCGGAGACGGACGACACGGGAGTGGAGATCAAAAGTCCATCCCGCAGAGACAGAGACCTCGTCTACTGTTGATTGTGATATCACCGCCGAAGAGGTTAGTGAGAAGCTCGCGGCGGTTGTTCAGCGCGAATGCGCCCGCGAAGGAGGCGTCGGGCTTGCGGCGAAGATCTGGATACAACGCGCCAAGGGTCTACATAAGGGACAGGGGAAGGGCAACCAAGCGTCTCATTGATATGAGACGGATGGTTTTGATGAGACGTGAGACCATCCAGCTGAGAGAACTCTTCGCATCGAGGTGTCGCCTGTGGGCTGAAGATCGGTATCTACTCCAGTACGTCCCGAATCCATAACTTGCGCTCGATATTCGGGATCACTCAAGCCATGAGGAAAGATGCCACAAGGGAATATAACCACCTTTGTGACGCCAATTTTGAATTTACCCAACGGCACCAACTCTCCAAATCGACTACCTGAAACACAACTACTACTACAATGAAGGCGAAGAAGGGCTTCCAAGCCATCCCTTGTCTACAACGCCATGGACAAGGCTCTTCGAACGTAACCGGCCGCCCGATCCTCTATTCTATCTATAACTGGGGCGTGGACGGGCCGGATGAGCAGCGAGTCTGCAGCGGTGGATCATTAATGGGATACACGACTGCTGGTTCGTCGTCGGAGAAGCCCTCGTGCTATAATTTGGCTGCTTTGGGTTTTTGCCGCGTCGTTGACGGGGTTGATGGCGATGCTGCGGCTGCGTGACAAGGAGCAAAAGGATGAGTTGTATAATGGGAGTTGAAGATTATAAGATTCATTTGGCTACCTTATGTGTCATCCATATATCTAGTCTATTAACATAATAATAAATCATGAGTTGTGAGTGGAATGTCCAGATATCATAGATACATGTTTACAAGTGAATTGGGCAGCGGGATCATACAATATCCTCGCATGGCGAGCCCAATACCGAGAGGTTAAGGACGCGACCCGTTTACTCTACTGCGCGTTCCTTGAAGAGACCCAGACCTAAAACGCCCGCCAAAACAGAAATTAAGCCGATATGAACGAGAATCGGGCAAGAGCAGCTTGATTTGCTCACACAATGACCGGAATAACCCGAGGGACCACTCAGGTATTCGCATCCGTCAGGCATTCAGGCTACACGTGTAGGCTGTAAGCATGGGACTTTCAAGCAGCGCTGCCACTGGCATCGGCCTCGCGTGGGGGATAATGCTCCGACCCCTTCGGGGCACCGTCGTGCACGTCAGCCGGCGTCTTGGTTTGACTACTCGCTGCTCGCAATGCGGATGCTTTCTGGGCCGTTGCATCGGCGGCTAAAGATCTGGCGGCGGCAGCGGCCGCGCTGTCCCGAATGCGCTTGATTCTCTCCGTGCGGCCTTCGCCGGGGAGACTGCCCCAGACTGGCTCAATGGAGTCTGCTCGCCAGTTGGCCCGATGGCCGGCGAGAGCTCCATTCCTTGCCGTCAGGGGGTTAATGGGTGCGCCACCTACACCAGCTTCGCCCCACATGCGAACACGCTGGAGCTTGCGCAGCTTCGCTAATCCATAGACGCAGACGACTGCGGTGATTGCGAAGCAGGCCACGGAGACAGCACCAAATCCGAGATCCGATTCTTCAATAAAATTTTTCAAGTTCATACCGTAGAGAGCGGAGAAGAGGGTACCCGTCGCGAGCCCGAGAGTTCCGATACTGAACTTGAGGTCGAGTAACATGAGAGAGTTGCGGTTCGCGTCAAGAATGGCTTTTACACTGTAGACAATCAGCATGCTGCGCCTCTAGCTAGGGAATGTAAGGGGAAGAGCCTTACACTTCCTCGGTATTACGAATGCTCGTCACCAGGTTGCCGCTGGCCTGAACGATTTCATCGCAGACTTTATGGTAGGACTCCAAGAGCATTTCCACTTCCTGATGGTCGTCCTCCTCCCGCTCAACACCATTCGCACGCTCGGTCAGGTACATCGCAGCCAGGTCATCGTCTGCTTCCAGAAGATCGTCGATGGCGTCTCGCACCAATCGAGCCTTCTGCTCAAAGGTACCCAGTTTCTTGGAATAGATCAGAAGATGTCGCAGCTTATCCCGATCGATATCCTCTTCCAGAGCGCGGAGGACACGCACCACCGGCTCCCTCACACCATTGAACTCCTCCTCCAGTCCGGTGGTAACGCCAATCAACACTGCTTCCAGGGCACGAAACTCGTAAGGCAATGCGCCAGCGCCCTGCGTCTGTTTCTGCCGTAGCTTTCCCTCCAAATCATACACGAATAGTGACTGCATATACGAATCGGTAGACCCATAGGCATCGAACACAAGGACCCGATCATGTTTGATCAGCACGCGAAGGTGCAGAAGGTTAATGAGGATCGTGCTCGGCCGGACAAGGATATGCGGTAGTGTCGAAGAATCAATCTTGCGGAGGTCGCGAGGGAGGAGCCCGTACTTCACTTAAAATTTTAGCTCCCGATTCCACTCTCAAGCCAAACTAGTGGAGATACCAACCTTTGCGATCAGCTCGCTTTTCTTGAACTCCCCATTCACAAGGGCAACATTCCCGTTCTTATCGAACTCCGTGCATCGCAGTCGCGGTTCATTTGTAGCCTTCGCTACCAGCCCACGGCCAATGTTGAAGCCTCCTTCCATTCCATCGTCTAGCGCGGGCCCGCCGTTGCGGTTGAGCTTACTCTCCGCAGCCGCCTTGCTACGCCTCAGCTCAAAGAGTCTGCGTAGGAGGGGACGGCTCTTAGTGGCTGTAGATCGCGAGTGTATTATGTTTGAAAAGGGAAGGATCGGAGACGAGCGAACACCCTGGCATTGACCAAGTGAAGCACGAGATCGTGAAGTGCTATGGCGTTTGGCCGAAAGACTCGGGATTCTTAATAAGCTAGCTTGCACGGTCGCGCGGCATGGTGCCGAATCAGGGTGTGTCCATGTCGGAGAAGCGTCCAAAGACGCATTACAGGAGGGTTGCCTATTTCCCCGAACAGGACGTGCACATGTTGATAAGCTTGGTGTCAAGAAATCGGACTGGGAGCGCAGGAATCGGAGAAGCGACGCTGAAGGAGCTGATGGTTTCAAGTGCGACGGTGACAGCATATCTGGCGGCCTTGATGAGCCTTCGACCAGAGTGAAAGACCGTCTTGTTCACCTTGGTCGTCTTCTGTTGATAACTGATGAGTTCATCATCTGCGACCTTTTTTTTCCTGGTTGAGTCGTTGTTTCCACAAGGAACGGAGATGTCGGGTTAATGATGTTCCGCATACTTCTCACCATCGCCGATTCATGACATGTACGGAGTATTGCCCTTCTGAAAGCGGACTATAAGCTGATAATAATTTAAAAATGAATGGTAGGAAGTGTAGTATACTCGCTAAAATTAAGTATACGTACACACTACGCAGGAGAAGAGGCTGGGACCACCATTCGTACCTCCTGGTTGCACCAATGTACAAGGAGTGTGAGGAAAGACTCGAATTTGTATTTGTAGATCGTCGCTAGAGCCAGATCACAGTTGGGAAGCCGTTCTTCTTTTTTGTTTGCAAACGCGCTTGAAACAGGAGAGGCAGATCAATGTCTCCTTTAGTGAACAAGGAGGAAACTACCCGCTGAAAGAGAGAAGGGTATGTAACAAAATGCAAGGTATCAAGGAAACAACAAATCTATCCCGGATATGTCGTCTAAACCAATGCAGTAAACTGTAATTTCAACGACAAATAGGGAGAGTACAAGAACTACCAGACGATCACCAGTCGTCGTCGTCGTCCTTTTCGTCGTCTATATCAATGATTAGAATGCAGCGCTAAATAGAAGCCAAATAACGAGTAACGTTTGCATGAACTTACCGCTACCGCTGACTTTCTGTTTTCTCTTGGCAAGAGCATCCTGCAAAGCGCCCGCCAAGCCTCCTGGAGCAGCACCGCCGCCGCCTGGAGTTGGCGCAGACGGTTCAGTAGCAGCTCCTGGCAGAACAACGGCGCTTCGATCTTTCCTTTCCGAGTCCTTGACCTTTCGCAAACCTCCGCCTCCTTTTCCTCCGGACGCTCTGATAGCAGCCAAGAGATCGTCCCGACCCCCAGTTGGTTTAGGCAAAGGCGGGGCCGAGCCACCTGCAGGGGGAGGTGGAGGGGGAGGCGGCGCACCAGTACCAGGAGGGGGAGGCGGAGGGGGAGGCGGCGCACCAGTACCAGGAGGGGGAGGCGGAGGGGGAGGCGGCGCACCAGTACCAGGAGGAGGAGGTGGGGGAGGAGGGGCAGGAGCTGGCGGAGGCGGCGGGGGTGGTGGTGGGCCTACGTTTGATGGAGGAGGAGGTGGGGGCGGCGGCGGAGGGACGTGTGATGTGGGAGGCGGAGGCGGAGGCGGCGGTGGAGGAAGCGCCGGTAGACCTGTGCTTGCCGGGGGAAGAGGAGGCGGAAGCGGCGGTGGTGGAGTACTCGTTAAAGGAGGGGGGGGAGGCGCGACACTGGTCGCTGGCGGAGGAGGAATTGGTCGAGAATCAGCAGGTACCGGAGGAGGTACTGGAGGTAATATAGGATTTCGTGCTGGTGGTGGAGGTGGTGGACCTGCTGCTGAGGTTGGAACATGAGGAACTTTGGGTGGCAGCTGCGGTGGAGTAGCAGGGCTGCGCGGAGGAGGGGGAGGAGGAGGCCCTGGAGGTGCATTCCGACTGGGGGGTGCGGGAGGAGCGGATACCTTGCGCTCTCCGAGGAAAGGTGGAGGAACGCCGAATCGAGGACCACTGCCATCTTCCATGGGCGTCTTGGGAGGTCGAGGAGGCGGGGGAGGGCCTGGATTCGCGCCAGATATGGCTCTCTGACGGCCGGGAAGGGGAGGGCCAACGGTGTGAGCCAATTTACCCGCATCTGCGATAGGGGGAGGCGCGCGGAACCTGGGCCTTGGCGGTGATGGTTCGCGAGGGGTCGATTCTTCTTCCGCTTCAGGTCGAGCTTTTCGTGATGGCGGAGGTGGCGGGGGCGCCCCCCTTCGACTGCCCACGCTGTTGCCGGTATTCTGTGGGCTAATCGCAGTCGTCTTTAGGGCGTGAGGTGCAGACGGAGGGGGAGGAGGCGGGGCCTTGCCTCGCCTGTGGTCATCCGAAGGTGTGGAATCATCTCCATTGCCTTGCCTCTGTTCGATATATGCCTTGATAAAGTCGGAGTTCTCGGCGATCTGATCCTCCGTAATTCCCATCTGTAACAGTTCGTCCAGGAGCCCCTTCCATGATGGATCACTCGTGTCGAAGGGCAACTCTTTGCGAGGCGCACTGCTTGGCGGAGGCGGAGGAGCTAATTGAGTATGCGGCGCGTGCGGCACTGCCGGTGGTGGTGCATTCGGCCCCGAGGGTGACCGATGGCCTAGTAGACTACCGAACAGGGAACGTCCCACACCGGACTTCCCGTTGACGACAGGGGCAGGGCCTTGTCCACGAGTTGATGCGAACGGTGTCTGACGGGTCTCCTTGCTTGCATGCTTCTCCCGCTCCTGCATCTTCTTGATGAAGGTCTTGGCCTCCTTTTCGTCGGCGAAAGAGAAACCGGCCGCGCAGTCTTCAAGTTCGAACGTGTGGAAAAACGTGCGGTCCTGATTGTATGCAAAATTATCGTAGATCTCCTGGTCCCAGATGACACCTCTTCCGGCGGGCTAGATTCGATGGCGGCAATCATCAGTAACCTTATACTCGCATGATACTATTCTATAGTAGTTGAACGAAAATCACTCACCGAGACATCCACAAGCTTCAGCCAGAATGTTCGCCCAACCAGGTCGTTGGCAAGTACTGCAGCGCCCTGCAGACCGGTGTATGTCCATCTTTGGGGATCTGGGTACGCGACGTATAGCCGCGCAACTCCTACAGCAAGAATCTTGTTCGAGGGCTTTGGAACATTCCTCTTCACGGTTTCCTTGTCGGCGTCGCTAAGGATAGACGGCATGACGGATCGCCAAGGACAAGACCGAGATGAAGTGACAACGGGGGGATTGGAAATGACGTCTCTTTTAAACTATCTGCCGCGGATACATCTCATGCGGATTGTAGATTTCGCTTCAAGAAAACCGCTTATGTCCAGGCACCGACGGGTCAGAGCTGATATGGTGTGGCAGCAACGGTTTTCGTGGGGATGAGAAGGGGTACGGAGTTTCCCAATTCTCAGGTTCTGTGGCGATTGTACGATCTGAGTGGGAGGAGAAGAGACTGGGATAATTAGTCTTTTAAAGAGTTATCGGGAAACAGAGACAAACAGGAAGTTGTCGAGAGAGAGAGGAGGGGATGAATGATGAAGGAAGAAGAGGAGGTTATTGGGTTCGGTCACTTTTGGTGGTTATGTCCCTCCACTCTCGGATGATGTACTACTACTAAGCCACAATCAACCATCTCCTGAGTCTATCTATCCATGATTGTTTATTTCTTTCTCCTATTACTATGATGTCTGATTTGATCAAATAACATATTGATTATCATCGATAACCATCGTGTCTGGTACTACTATCCTCGTGGATGCTTCAATAACCAGAGCAAGTCCACCGAATTCATCATATTCTGTCTATTAACTGAGCTCAGACATAGGTTTAACCCTGGTCTTGTGGACTAATAAAAAAATATGAATGCCTGGAAGATATCAACGACGTCATCCTGCTTGGGTTGAGTCTCACTCGATTATAAAGGACTGCTGTCTGCCCCTTAGACCTCTGATCTTAAGAGTCTTTTGATTGAACTGACCCTCGAGAGACTGGAATTATTCTCTGCCGTTTATCCGCAGGTACACAAACCAATACACACTATCCTGCCCATCATGCCTGTCATTCCCTCAGATACTTCCAACTTCCCCTCAGTGCAGGGCAGAAATAGCAACCAAAGCAACATTCCCACCAAGGGGGAGCATGAGCAAAAGAAAGCTACTATCTTTGATCATCTATCGAAGGGACCTCAGATTCCAGACAGTAAGCCCATTCGGGAAGGAGATCATGGCCCACCCACTGATCATGACATAGGTATGCCTCCTAAAGCCTCGAAAGAGGAGATCGAACGCCGCAAAAAGGAGTTGAATCAGTAGAATAATCGGATTTGCTATGCTTACTATGCATATTACTGTGCAACTTTCCTCATGATACGGCCTTGATCTCTACCTACTGTTCCTTTGCTCTTTATGCTTTCTTCTCTTAGTTAACTTAGTTGGTCTTTGCATTTTGTGTAGTAGCAGTCTGGGTTATGGCCTGCAATGAGAGCAGGACATTATCTTCGCCATGTATTCATCAAACTATTGATTTTTACTATTGCTTTTAGAAGGACACAAGGACTAAGTGTTCATTTGCAGGCATGTACTCTGTAGGAAGGAGGAATTCCCACCTTGAAAGAGGTTTGGCCTTATCAACTGCTCTCAGAACTAGACATATGCAGAACTTCTTTGTATCTTCATGGCTGTATACAGATTATCTAGTCTATGAATAAACCTTTCAGCTGTATATCCTGCAAATGAAATATCACGTCCGAGTCTCTGTAGACAATGCTCGCCTATCGCTGGAGTTGAATATATAACACTAGCCCAAATAAGTAAGAGTATCAGGTGCCTCGATGATTACATCATAGTCACCTGACTCCGCGTCGTCGTTGATGCTCAATAACTTCAAGATCCACCACTCTTCGCGTCAAAAGGCTCCTCATGCCGCCTGAACGCGTCAATGTCCCGGTGAAGCTGTCCTTGCCTTTGGTAAGTAACTACTAAAGCAGGTTCACAAACCGTACTTGATTGCTGATGACGCCATATCCAGCAATATCAGCAGGACATCTTCACCGAACTGCGCGCTGAAGATGAGCTTGTCATCCTTGCCCGGGGTTTGGGCCTGCTGCGCTTGGTGACGAATCTACTACACTTTTATGATGCTGCAGGAAACAATCTCGTTTTGGTCGTCGGGGCTGACGACCGAGAAAATGAGTGGATTGGTGAAGGTGCGCAGGGCATATTCTTTATAATGGGCCGCTATTCTAACTCCTTAGGCAGCCCTGGCAGAGCACTATGCCATCAGTAAGACCCCTCTGGCTAGGGGCCTCAGGGTCATTAACACAGAGAGAGCCACGGTATCCATGCGGTACGTGGTCCATATGCCTACCAGACAGATCTGGGTGCTGATAGCTGTTCAGAGAGAGGATCTACGCACAGGGCGGCATTCTAAGTGTAACATCTAGAATACTCGTGGTGGATCTATTATCGAGTAAGCATTTGCTTTCAAGTCCCAAGTACTCTTTTCTAACAAGCAAAATTCAGAACTCCTCGACGGTGAGAAAATTACCGGTATGGTTGTGCTCCATGCGGATAGGTACGTCCTAGTGTCTTGAGTAGGCAGCGAGTTTATGTTAAAGTGCTTCAGGATTGTAGCAACTTCCCTTGAAGCATTCATCATTCGCGTTTACCGACAGCATAATAAGCCCGGATTTCTTAAGGCCTTTTCCGATTCCCCAGAGCCGTTCGCAACGGGGTTTGCTCCGTTGGCAAATTCCATGCGCAACCTTTTCCTACGCAAAACATCTTTATGGCCACGCTTCCATGTCACTGTTGCTGAATCCTTGGAAGGACACAGAAAGGCCGAAGTGATTGAGCTTGAGGTGCCGATGAGTGACAAAATGCGTGAGATTCAAAATGCCGTGCTCGAGTGTGTGGAGATCAGCATTGCAGAGCTGAAGAAAGCAAACACTGGCCTCGATATGGCAGATTGGACATTGGACAGCGCATTACATAGAAGCTTTGATGTCGCGATCAGGCGTCAGCTCGATCCCATGTGGCATCGCGTCAGCTTCAGGACCAGACAGATCGTCAGTGACTTGTCCGATCTTCGATCAATTCTCCAGTATGCCATGCTCCCCATTCCCCGATTACTTGGGAATATAAAAGGTTTTTGATGGTTATGGCATCTGACTTTCCCAGCGCTTTACTTACATACGATGCGGTTTCCTTTGTGAAATACTTGGATACCATCGTGACTGCGCATTCTCCACCCCCTGGTTCAACAAGGCACAACTACTCACCCTGGCTTTTCCTTGATGCGGCTCACGTACTTTTTCAGACTGCCAAGTCAAGGGTCTACGAAGGAAAGATCACTAGTGATGCGGCGCGTACTGCATCGGGTTCTCTACCTTCCACACTCCGACCTGTGTTAGAAGAACAGCCGAAATGGGCAGTCCTTGCCGATGTTCTAGAAGAGATTGAACAAGATGCTTATTTAAACCCTGCTAATGTGGATGATTCGAACAGTACTGTTTTAATCATGTGCACTGATCAACGGACTTGTCAGCAGCTCAGAGAATACCTCGGAACAATGCATGCAAGGATCGATCGAGATAAGCAAGACAGCACGGAGGATCTCGATGACGTTCAAGAAAAGAAATACTCTGCAGAAGTCATGCTGCGGAGAAGATTACGAGAATACCTTGATTGGAAGACTTCATTGTCGAATGTGAACAAGAATCTGTCTTCCAAATCAGACAGTGACGCACTGGCTCCGAAGGGTCAGGAGCCCCCAAGGACAACCAGTCAACAGGGCAGGGCTCCTCCAAACAAGCGACGCCGGGTACGCGGTGGGGGTGCAGCATCGTCAGCGCCAGCGCGGGTGCCGAATGCGAGCGTGCAGACTGACACCGAATTACCGGGTCAAGTATCCAGCTTGCTCAATGAAATCCAACCAACCGATGTCGAGGAAATACAAAAGGAGGAGATCATCATCGACGACCTGGAAGACATGGAGGATTTCTTCGAGCTATATGATATGAACGATTTAGTCATAGTACATCCGTACGATGGTGACATGGACGAGCAGATACTGGAGGAAGTGCGACCGCGGTACATCATTATGTACGAACCTGACCCTGCATTTATTCGACGGGTGGAAGTCTACCGCAGCTCCCATGTTGGGAGGAATGTAAGAGTATACTTTATCTACTACGGGGGTTCTGTGGAAGAACAACGTTATTTGAGTGCAGTACGACGGGAAAAAGACTCTTTCACGAAGCTGATCAAGGAGAGAGGGGTAAGCCAGCCGCTGCCATGTCTGGGTTATTATGTATACTGACTATTTCCCAGAGCATGGCCGTCACCCTCACCCATGACAAGAGCCAGGAGGACCCCCAGGAGCAGTTTCTCCGAACTGTGAACACACGTATTGCCGGAGGGGGTCGACTGGCCGCAACAGTATCGCCTCCTCGAGTAGTTGTGGACGTTCGGGAGTTCAGAAGCGCTCTCCCGTCCCTACTCCACGGTAACAACATGGTCATTGTCCCGTGCCAGTTGACAGTTGGCGATTATATCCTAACCCCAGACATCTGTGTGGAGAGGAAATCAGTCCGTGACCTGATCTCTTCCCTGAAAAATGGGCGTCTCTACAACCAGGCAGAGACGATGCTCCAGCATTACAAGAACCCCCTGCTGCTGATCGAATTCGACCAGAACAAATCCTTCACCTT
The DNA here is from genome assembly GCA_004769165.1 of Aspergillus cejpii. Taxonomy (NCBI): domain Eukaryota; kingdom Fungi; phylum Ascomycota; class Eurotiomycetes; order Eurotiales; family Aspergillaceae; genus Aspergillus; species Aspergillus cejpii. Next base: position 2,545,679 of record SMSW01000005.1, on the reverse strand, counting down.
CGACGCCTTCGCATCCGCATCGACACCTGGCACATCCTTCCTCACTGACTACGGCTTCTCGTCCTCCGGAACAGGAACCACCTCCCTGTCCGCCAGTAGCTCCCTCGTCAACCCCGCCAGCCCTAAATCCGCCCAGCACCTCCTCGTGCTTCTCACCCTTACCTTCCCCCGACTGAAGATCGTCTGGTCCTCTTCTCCCTACCAAACGGCAGAGATCTTCGCCGAGCTGAAGAAGAATAACCCCGAACCAGACCCAATCCGAGCCGTCCAGATCGGCCTCGATATGGATATCTCAGCATCGTCACATCCAGGTGATGTCATGGCCGCGGCGGGTGTTGAGCATCGTACATTCAATGCTCTCCCTCAGGACATGCTGCGTGCTGTCCCGGGAGTGACGCCCAAGGTCCTTGAGCGACTGATCCTTGAGGCGGGGAATGTCAGTGAGATTGCGAACATGGATGTTGAGCAGCTTGATCCTCTCATTGGAAGGGAGGCCGCGCGGAAGATCGTGGGATTCTTTCGCAAAAATATGTTTGAAACTAGTTGACCTAGCCATCTTGACTACAAGTTCCAAAGCTGGGTTGTTCCAAGTTTTAAGTCTGAAGATTTGAATAAGCTGAAAGAGGGATTTTTTTTATTCTCGTAACCATCTCATGAATCTATTGTAAATTTCAACAGGAAGAAAGGAACGAAAGAAAAATAAGGTAACAGAAACGAATTGCTAACATGAAACATGCAGCTTGCAGCCAGTTTCATCGCATGTATCGCAACTATTTGAACCACCTGAGATCACGGTCCACCAAGGAAGACCAAATCGGCCTCCCATCATGCGCGATTTCAGAGGTTCCCCCATCAGCCCTGACAGTGGAAGCAGCACCGGGTGGCGATTGAAGTACAATTCAAACGCGAAGCGGGAGGGCACCGCAACTCTAACTCTCCTTATAGTCGCCTTTTCGGTAGAAAAAAAGGCAACATAAGAATAGAAGAAGCCCGGTCCTCAAAAGTTCTTCCAGACGCGGCAGAAGCCACTGGTCACAGAAAAGAGAATTGTCTAATATCCTGGGGTCGTGAGAGCAAAGTTGGCGGGAAAAAGGGCCCCGGTGGGCTCCTCGCAGGGCTGAATGGAAAAAGGGGTTGAGAGGTTTTTAGAGCTCGTCGACATCGATCTCCTTCTCGTCTTCGCTCTCGCGGTCCTCGTCGAACTCGACGTTGTCCTCGAAACCTTCGTGGCCGTAGGTGTCGGTTTCGTTAATCTTGGCGTGTTCGGGCAACTCGCCGTAGGCCTTGAGACTTCTGGCCTCGTCGGCGGTGTACTTCATGATCACGTCGCCCTTTTCGTCTTGGTAATCACGCAGCGAGAGAAGGATGATGTCACCCTGGTTGATCCAGACCTTCTTCCTCAGCTTGCCTCGGATGTGTGCCAGTCGCTTCTCGCCGTCGAAGCACATGGCCTCCAGACGGCCGTTGCCGAGCATCTTCACGACCTGCGCATACTCCTGGCCGTCTTCCTTGAAGACAAGCTCACGCTTCTCGTTGTCGTTCTCGTTCTTTCCACGACGCCTGTTCTTACCACCCTGTACATTTAGTCAGCCTCTGTTTTAAAAAAAATAGAAAAAAAAAATACAAGCATCTGCTAAAGCTTCTCAATCACTTCAAACACCGTGACTGCCACATCTCTGCGCGAGCGCAGTTTGAACAGGCTTGAAAATCACGGCCGAAATCACGGAGAAAACTTTGGCAAGCGGGGGTTCTTTTGGGCTTTTCTTACCTTTCCCTTGTTCTTGGGCATGTTGACGGTTCGCTATCCGCGCTGAACTTTTCTCTTGATATAAGTGGCAAGTATTTCAGTTAAAAAAGAGTCCCTATGGACTAAGCGAGGTAAAAGTGGGGAGTTGTCAAGTTGGAGAGAAAGCGCTGGGAGCAAATTCGACGCTGCTCAAATATATAGTGGGGGAAGTCTGATGGTGGCGTGGCGGCCTGAATGCTGCCTAAGGCTCGCCACAAGGCATCGACCAATCAGAACAATAGTCATACACCGCCTTTCTTACGAGCGCTTTTTGTGGCAGAAAAGAGCATGAAATCAGTGTGTCGTCCATGGAAGCTCCATACATTGTACAAGGATCGCTGTTGAGACTGCTTTCTCATCGTTTCCATGAGGATCTGACCATTTGATGTCTAGAAGCAGTGCGTTTGATTTAATCTTTCTAACCATCTTACCTTATACCTGAGCCTTGAAAGTGTGCGATTGATGAAAGTGCAGTGCTCTAAAGCCGAGAGATAACTCGCGACTCCTTTCCCCGATTACCAAAGAAGAATACCTACTTATAATGATCACTGAGCCCTCCCCAACATGAAAGTCGTCAAAACTACCAGTCAGTTCGTCATGCGGTACGCCCCAAAGACAAGGGCACCCCCAGTTGCGGCTCGATATCTGGCCTCCAATACGAGTCCTGTCCGGGTCAAGGTCAAACACATGTACGCCAACCGGGACCCCGAGACACTGTGGTGGCGGGTGTCTTTGCAGCCGCTGCAACCATTCAAGCGCGTGGTTCGTTCGTGGTGTGCGCGACGAGCTCGATTAGCATTCCGGCAGGCTTTGAAAGCGCGAGGGTTCGACATTGAAGGTAGAAGACTTGTATCGGAGACTCAAGGGTCTGACACCGGGAAACCATCGCCTCAAGATCTTAAGGGATCCCTTGAGTTCATCATTCGACCGCAATGCTTGGGGGAGGCGTTCTCTGGTGTTCGGAGGGAGATGGATTATCTCCTAGATACATTGTTGAAGTATTCGAGGGCTGGCGAAGGGCAAAAGCCTCCGCTTAGAAAGGGGGGCAAGAATATGAAAAAGATACCCGTGAATAATACATAATGGCAATCCAAATAGATATTCAGTATCAGGGCATGAGGCGAATATTTGTGCAGTCAACCAGGATTATGCGACGTCTATACTTGAATCGCGAAGCTATTAGCTATCGCATTAAAAAAAAATAAGAGATAATAGTCTAATATCAAATTATTTTCTACTCCATATCCAAGTATCAAGCCATAGAAGTAGCATTCCAGACAATCTGACCACGACGACTGCGCCTCCTTGGCGTGTTGACCAGGTTGATTAATTGAGGATAATCATCTCAATCAACTTGATCAAATCAACCACCAACCATTCTATTTCCGCCCCCTACTCATCTCAACTTGAACGAAAAGTCGATGCGATATCCCTGATACCACCTGATTGCCATCGTTGCCTGTCAAGATGTTGGTCTCCTTGACAGTAGGCAAGGTAGATGCAGGAGTCGCTGTACTCTTGACCCAGGATAATCGACTCGTAAGCTCGCCCCTCTCCCAGCACATCGGTCGCAGGACTGGAGATCTCTGCGTCTTCGATGTTTGAAAGGATCCTGGATTCGCAGATGCCATGGCTCCAATTGGAATCGGTTACTGGCTCACTGGTGGCCTCAATTGCTAATCCGGTGAATACAGATCGAATTTCCCTCCGTCCTCCTCCCAAACAACATCACATCCGGCAGCATCGTGGACATTACAGTATCGCGCAATCACACCGCCGAAGCTGCAAGCACAGCAGCATTCCAGGCCCTTCAGAAACGAATCCTCAACACGTACGGCGTCAAGACTCCCGCCCCGCCTGTCCTCCGTCTCCGAAATGCAACGCAAACCTCGCTGGTCCTAGAATGGGATCCTATTGATCTGGCCACGGCATCCCTCAAGTCCCTTTCTCTCTACCGGAACGGATCCAAGGCCGGATCGATACCCAGACCTCTCGAGACGCGTAGCACCAAGATCAGCGGCCTCGCGATCGACATGGAGTACACCTTCCACCTCGTGTTGCGCACAACCGCCGGCACATACCAGTCGGAGAAGCTGACATGTCGGACGCACAAGATGACGGATCTGTCCGGGATCACAGTTACGCCTGGTGTGCTTCCGCCGCAGCAAAAGGAAGCGCTGGGCGCAGCGTTGGACCGGATCGGCGGCAGGCTCATCGACACCGTGCGCATCGACACGACCCACTTTGTATGTACGGAAGGGAGAGGCCCGCTGTGGCAGAAGGCGGTCGAGATGAACATCCCCGTCGTGGTACCGGAGTGGGTGGACGCCTGTGAGGCCGAGGGCACCCTCGTAAGTGTCCGGGGATACTACCTGAACGCGGACCCCAAGGCCAGACAGCTCGGACCCATCCATGCCACGACGCACCAGCACACACGATCGTCCGTGTCAACGGCCCCTAATGCCCATACGCAGCCTCAGTCGAGACTCAGCCTTCAGCCCCAATCGTTGCACAAGAGGGAGCTGAGCGTCGGGGAACCGCCTGTGACTCCTTTCCCCGGGGCGGACATGAGCGGCCAGCCGCGAGCGGATGAAGATGAAGTCTCGTCGGACGAGGAGGAGATCCCACCCCCGCCGCCTCCCAAGGATGATGCCGCGGAAGCGGAGCCCACGATGAACGGCAAGCCTGAGCCAACGAGTCCGGAGGAAGACGAGGAAGAGGAAGAAGATGAAAGCGCACAGGAGAAGCCAGAGCCAGAGCCAGAACTCGAGGAACCGACGAGTAACGGCAACGACGCCAAGGGCAAGGGAAAAGAAGGAGGCGAGGGAGACTTCAGTGAGGTTTCTCTGTGAAGGACGTCGTACATTCCCAGCATCGACTTTCTTCTTAACGCTTTGGGTTTGGCCGGTGATTTTACATATCCAACTATACCATTGTATCGAACAGAATCGAGACCGCACTCGATGCAAACGTTGTTCATTCATATATTTCCCTTTTTTCCATCATGTCCCATCCCTTTTCCTGAATGTATGTTCCCTCGCATGTTATATTTAGTTGTACAGTAGATAGTCCCGATCCTAATGCCGTATGACTTGTCTTTTTTTCTTTCTTCTACTCCGCAGAGAATGGGAGAATCTCATTAAGCCATAGTTCATTGAGTCTGGTAAATCATATCATACATAGCTCCAGGTATCTAACCTCATGCAAAGAAAAATAAGACAGTAAAAAAAAAATTGCAAAAATGTGCAAATGTCTTGAAATCACCGGGACCTCAAATACTTCAAACTGTCTAATCCAATGCAAAGAAGAATGATCTGGAAAAAGGTGATTGGTGATTTACACATTTCGAACAACGTCGTCGATGGCCTTGGCGACGTAGGCGACGTTGCTTTCGCTCACTGGGAAGAAGGAAAGAGTTAGTTTGAGTCCAGTGGAAGGGATAAAGTGATTTTGCTTACGACCGCTGATGGACGCTCTGCTGGATTTGATCAGGTAGATGTGGTACTTGTCCTTGAGGGCGAGGACCTGGGCGGGTGTGAGGCCGGTGTAAGAGAACATTCCGTTCTAATAGCGAAGCGGGGTTAGTACTGCTGAAAGGTGGTATGTTGGAGGGGGGGAGTAAACGTACCTGCTCGACGATGTGTCTCCAGGAGCCCGGGGTCTGCAGACGCAGAAGCTCGTCGTAGAGGGCCTTTCTCATCGAGCGGATCCGCGAGCTCATCACCTTCAGATCCTCGTGCCACTGCACAGTGAGCTCCTCGCTAGTCAGGACCTTCTTGACGATGTTGCAGCCGCCCGTCGGACCCATGGAGTACTCGCCGCGGATGATGTAGCAGAGATTGTTGACGACGGCGTCGTGGAGGTGATCGCTGCCCTCGGGGAGAACGTAGTGGAAGGCGCCGACGCGCTGTCCGTACAGGCCAAAGTTTTTCGAAAAGCTCTGCGCAACGCACATCTCCATAGCGGGCTTCTCGTTGAGGAAATACCGCACGGCCCAGGCGTCCTCCTCGAGCGAACCTGACGCGAATCCCTGGTACGCCGAGTCGAAGAAAGGGAAGATCTTCTTGCGCTCGCAGAGGTCGGCGATCGCCTTCCACTGTTCCTTGTTCGGGTCGAGGCCGGTGGGGTTGTGCGCGCAGGCGTGCAGAAGGATGATATCGCCCTGCTCCGCCTCGGCTTCCAGGGTGGCCATCATGCCGTCGAAGTCGAAGGAGCGGGTGGCGGGGTTGTAGTAGGGGTAGGACTTGCGCGGAACGCCCGCCAGCTCCCAGATGGTCATGTGGTTGGCCCAGGAAGGGTTGGAAAGCCAGACGTTCTTGGGTTTCATGTGCGTAGCCAGGAAGAGGGCTCCGATGTGGTTTGCGCCAGTGCCGGCCACGGTCTGGACAGAGGCGATGCGGACCTTGTGCTTTTCCGACGCGTTCTTGCCGTCGAAACCGAACATCACGTCCCGAGCCAGCTCGAGGAAGTGGACGTCACCTTCAATGGCGGTGTACTCGTGTCTGAAGGGACTGTCTTCAGCCAGCAGTTGCTGCTCGGCGGCGCGCACGGCGGGGAGGGGCCACGGCTTTCCGTCATCGGTACGGTAGACACCAACTCCCAGGCTGACCTTCTGCGGGAATGGATCTTGAGCGTAGGTGCGGTTCAAAGCGAAGATCTCGTCCGGAGGGACATTGGTCAAGGTGCTGAGAACAGTCATCGTGGTGGAACTGCGATTGTGCAGAGGGACTCGGGATTCAAGAGAATGTCGACACGAGAGCGTCAAGGTGAGAAGTGCACAGATTGAAGATGTGCAGATTTGTTAGAGGGAGAAGATCAATTGAAAGGAAAGATGAGTATATATAGTCCATGGTGGGTGGATGTATCCGATATCGCCGTCTGCTGTTCTTGTTCTATTCACTCTTGACTGAGATTTAGTCATCATTTCAGTATCCACATTCTGCTTTCTCGTCAAGTCTGGACTCTGGATAACTTCAGCTGACGGCAAGTTCCGTTTTATTTGGGTGAGTCTCATTTTGAGGTCATCACTGGCCAGTCACTCTGTCGATAGGCCTGTCATCTAGACTCTTTTGAAGTAATTTTGTGAATGTCTGAGTGAGCACAGATACAACTAAGCATAGGTATTCACTATTCTTATGAAGTGAAGGTGATCAAGTCAGTTAATAATATTGATAATTTTTTCAGCAAGAGAGTAGAGGATAGAACTAGTTAATAGATGTAGGATAAATATCCCTGTCAGTTGTCATTCGAGTAGTCCCCTGGTATCTGCAGAATATATCTATATCTACTGGGTCATAATCATCCATGCTGACAGGACATGCATCTGCAACAGTAAGAATCACTCGATCATTGATAATACAGCCAAGAAGAGGGGTTAAGAAGGGAATTAGACAAGCTGTCTGTCTCTTGAATATATATAACTCATATTTTCTCTGAATCTCTATAGTTCATCTAAAGAAGATAATCAAGTGCTATCCAGCAATGACCACTATACAACCTTCATCATCCCCCTCAGAACCAGCTGGAGATAAGGACCTGCATGCCCTTCGACCCAGATCGATTACTCAGCCTCCTCTCAATTCCATTCCCCCTGAACTACTGCCCCGGTTCGATCCAGACTACGTGGAATACTACAATAAATACAACGCCGGACGGCTCCATACTCACGAGGTACCAATCGAGGAATATCGAAAGAATCCGGCCAAGTATGCAATCGCTTACGGCCGGGCAATAGGACCAGATGTCTTTCGTATTACTGAGCAGAAATGCCCCGTTAAGGGGGGAGAGATCGCAGTCCGGATCTTTGAGCCTGCTCCGATTGCAGATGACCAGGGCAATCCCAAGAAAAGGGCAGCGTATGTCAACTTCCATGGAGGCGGTTGGGTATTCGGTGATCTGTCTGTCGACCATGATTTTTGCAAACGCATCGTACATGGTCTCGAGGGACACCTGGTGGCATTTGACGTCGATTACCGTCTAGCACCCGAGCACAAGTATCCAATTCCTGTTGAGGATGCCTGGACGGCATTCAATTGGGTGAGTAGCAGTGCTTCCCTTCCCCTCAGCGCGACAGCAGCAAAAGTAGCAGATCTGACTACCTCCAGATTCGATCGAAGGCACAAGAGTTCAATATCAATCCCGATCGGATGGCAGTCGGTGGTGCGTCCGCGGGTGGCCAGCTGTCCGCCGTTCTCGCTCATTTGTGTCGGGACGCCAATATCCCTTTACGCTTGCAACTGCTGACAGTACCGATCTGTGATTTGCACAGTGTGTTCACACCAGACGGACGGTTCGATCGCGAGAATTGCCCGTATGATTCCTATCGAGAAATGGAGTTCACTACGGCGCTCCCAGTCAAGCGAATGGAATACTTCCACCGTCATTTCCTGGGAAACCCTCGACCTTCTCGATCCGACGAGGTAGGCAGTTGTTCGGACTTGGAGGCGTAAGCTAATTCGAGGACTAGGACTGGAAGATCTCCCCCATGTTGGCTCCGAACTTCAAGGGCCTAGCACGAGCGTCAGTTATCACAGCAGAAATGGACCCTCTTCGTGACGAAGGTGAAGCCTATGCCGTAAAATTGACGGAAGCTGGTGTTCGTGCGGATTTGACCCGTTTTGCTAGAGCGCCACATATCTTCCCTTTATTGGATGGTATCCTGGACTCGGGAAAAAGTTATAATGAGATGGTGATAGCTACATTGAAGGATGGGCTTCTGTGACAGATTGATGCACGAAGGATGCTGTATTCTCTCCTTCTCAGAGCTCTAACAACTGACAAGATGGTCGGGTCATAGTTTATCCAACGAGGCTTACATTACCATACCATAATGACCAGATCATCCAGTTCAAATCTCAGATCTACACTGTAATGGAATTACCGGCCCGGGTACTTTCGGCAGAGCAGATCGGAAACACGCTTTAAGTACGATTTAAACAAAGTGTCTCAGTCTATCAAATTGCTGGAGAAACAGCAAGAAGGAAAAAAAAAAGACGGCCGGACGGAAACTGGTAGAAGCTAGTCCGTAGCTCTGATTTAATTACCTCGTTATTGCTCATTCTTCTTCTTTTTCTCTGATCTGTCTATCTCAATCTTTTGCCCCCAATTCTCTTTCCTTGGCCTCACGGCTTCTCAATTCTTTGAATCGTCCCACCTGGTTTATTTTCATAGAATAAAAGTTCACAGGATAGCTTCCGCATTGGCCAATATGCTGCCTTCATCAACCAACTCCTCCCGAGCCGCGGTGCGCTCGATGGCCTCATTGACACATGCAGCATCTCGTACCACCTCCAACACCCCCGCAGTTGCCCGCAATGCTCTGGCTTTCGCTGCCCGTTCCCCCGCTTCGATCAGTTGTCGCCGGGCGTTGAGCTCCAACAGCCGATCTCTATATCAATTCCCCCGTCTCCAGTCTCTCAACTCCATTTCGAACAAGAAAGCTTTCAGCACAACCGTCAGAATGGTGAGTGTGACTGTGACTGTGATATGATATGATGAGCTGCCTGCGCGGAGCTTATGACGTGGTTTAAACAAGTATGGGGATTCGGTGCTGATTGTTGTGTCTTGTAGTCTTCCGCTACTCGTACTGAATCCGATGCCTTTGGTGAACTCCAGGTGAGTAACCTTGACAAGAGATATCAAATTAGCTATTGTACAGCTGCTAATGTCCATGATCTTCTAGGTCCCTGCGGACAAGTACTGGGGTGCCCAGACCCAGCGGTAAGAACCACGAACAAGGAACTCCGGCGAAAGGGTTATCACAGAAGTGCTGATGGATATGGGGACAGCTCCCTGGGTAACTTCAACATCAACCAGCCCCAGGACCGCATGCCCGAACCCGTTGTCAAGGCTTTCGGTATCCTGAAGGGTGCCGCTGCCACCGTCAACATGCGCTACGGTCTCGGTAAGTCTATCTTAGAGAGGATGTTCGGTTGAGAAATGCTCATATAACCCCTAGACCCTAAGATCGGAGAGGCCATTAAGCAGGCTGCCGCCGAGGTTGCTGAGGGCAAGCTGATGGACCACTTCCCTCTGGTCGTCTGGCAGACCGGTTCCGGCACCCAGTCCAACATGAACTCGAACGAGGTCATCTCGAACCGTGCCATTGAGATCCTCGGCGGCACCATGGGCACCAAGAAGCCCGTCCACCCCAACGACCATGTCAACATGTCCGCCTCATCCAACGACTCTTTCCCCACTGCCATGCACATCGCTGCCGTCCTCGAGCTCGAGAACACCCTGCTGCCTTCCCTGCGCAGCCTCCGCAATGCCCTCCAGAAGAAGGTCGAGAAGTTCGACAAGATCATCAAGATCGGTCGTACCCACTTGCAGGATGCCACTCCCCTTACTCTCGGCCAGGAGTTCTCTGGTTACGTTGCTCAGCTCGACCGCAACGTTGAGCGTGTCGAGGCCTCTCTCCCCCACCTCCGCTACCTCGCCCAGGGCGGTACTGCCGTCGGTACCGGTCTGAACACTTTCAAGGGCTTTGCTGAGGGCATCGCCGAGGAGGTCAGCAAGATGACCGGCACCGAGTTCAAGACTGCCCCCAACAAGTTCGAGGTCCTGGCTGCCCACGACTCCATCGTCGAGGCCTCCGGCTCCCTGAACACCCTCGCCTGCTCGCTCTTCAAGATTGCCCAGGATATCCGCTACCTGGGATCTGGACCCCGTTGCGGTCTCGGCGAACTCATCCTTCCCGAGAACGAGCCCGGTTCCTCCATCATGCCTGGCAAGGTCAACCCCACCCAGTGCGAGTCCCTCACCATGATCTGCTCCCAGGTCATGGGCAACCACGTTGCTGCTTCCGTCGGTGGCATGAACGGCCAGTTCGAACTCAACGTCTACAAGCCTCTGATGATCCGCAACCTGCTGCACAGCGTGCGCATCCTCTCTGACGGCATGAACAGCTTCGAGAAGCACCTGGTTGAGGGTCTGGAGGCCAACGAGCCCAGAATCAACACTCTTCTCCACGAGAGGTATATTCCTATTCCCTCAGCCTTTGACCCTTTATATACAAATTTGAGCTAACTTTGCTGTAGTCTGATGCTTGTTACCTGCCTCAACCCTGTCATTGGTTATGACATGGCCTCCAAGGTCGCCAAGAACGCTCACAAGAAGGGTCTCACCCTCAAGGAGAGTGCCATGGAGCTCAAAGCTCTGAGCTCAGAGGACTTTGACAAGCACGTTCGCCCCGAGCTGATGCTGAGCCCCAAGGAGAAGAAATAGAGGATGCTAGGTCGAGATGTGGATGACCGAAGCTATGAGTTAAAAGGGTTTGGTTATCTATAGAGCGCTTTAGAAGGTTATATTCATGTTTGTATACTGAAGAATTGTACTATTCCTTTTCAACCTTTTGACCTTGGTACTTTACTGGTGTACGGAGTAGTTGAATGATTTCCGCAGAGGATGCCTTAGTAAATCTGCTACTCCATACCTTTACAATGCAAGAAAATAGAAATCCCTCTCCAAAGATTGAATTATCCGATGACTTGAGAAGTTTTTTTAAAGATCGAGTTATTATTGCTGTATGATCATCAGGGGGATTTATATTTAGTATCAGATTTTGTCTCACCTCCAAGCCTCAACTTCAACCATGGACCGCCATTATTTATCCTCCTCGAAGTCTCAAACAGACAATTTGTCAATTGTCAGATTATCTTTGTTTCTGAATTGCTTTGCAGTTATAATTCTTCCTTAGAATCCTCATCCACATTCCTCATCTCTACTCACGCCTGATTGCCCTTGTACCTTTAAATTCTCACCCGATCTATAGTCTATACCCCGGTCTTACTTTCCTCGATACCCCTCCACCAAAAAGCTTGACCAGCTTGACCGAGCGCAACAAAGTACAAACTACAAATTCACCAACCGTCCATCAAGTTGCAACTGCGCACCCAATTACACCCCCCCCCCCCCCCCCCAATTAACATCAAAATGACCAATTCCATCGCAACCGCAACCAAAACCCCAGCGATCATGTCCACCGCGGAGATCACCCCAATCAACACCCCAGACGACGACGCCCCCCTTTTCTCCCCCTCCCTCATCTCCTCCGAAGTCCTCTCCGCCCTACCGACGGACTACACCATCCGCCCGCTGCGCCGCTCCGACTACCAACGCGGCTACCTCGACGTACTGCGCGTGCTGACAACCGTCGGCGACATCTCAGAGGAGCGATGGAACCAGCGCTACGAGTGGATCCGTGCGCGTAACGACGAGTACTACCTACTTGTCGTGTGCGACGAGGCGGACCGCATCGTCGGCACGGGCAGCTTGCTCGTCGAGCGCAAGTTCATCCATTCGCTGGGTATGGTTGGGCATATTGAGGATATTGCCGTCGAGAAGGGACAGCAGGGGAAGAGGTTGGGGTTGAGGATCATTCAGGCTTTGGATTATGTTGCGAAGGAGGTGGGGTGTTACAAGGTTGGTTTTTCTCTTTTCTGGCGTTTTTGTTTGGCTTTGGCTTTATCGTCGCTGACTTCTGGATAAGACGATCCTTGACTGCTCTGAAGCGAATGAGGGGTTCTATGTCAAGTGTGGTTTTAAGCGTGCTGGTCTCGAAATGGCGCATTACTACTGAGTACTGAGCGCCCTGGACAAATCATGGGAGATTTAGATCTGCGGCTTTTCGGTGTATTTCTCGGCGTTGAACGTTTTCCTTTACTCACTCCTCGGTTGCGCATCGTAAGATCTCATCATCTCACAGGCTTGCATACGGCCAGATACCTCGGTGTTTGAGCGTTGAGGATGGCATGGTGATGAGGTCGGGAGTCGGGAACATCCTTGGAGATCATTATTACTTCTTCCTGTCACACATATAGACTTGTGGTGGGTGGTCGTCTTGCATTTCACATGCTAGAGCTAAGTGGCCTTTGATATAATAATAGACCTTTCTTTACCTTGACAAGTGTGCTGTATTAGTGGCCCCATGCAGCAAGATACAGGTAGAACGGGGAGACTGAGGGCATATATATTTTACGTTACTAAAAGTAATACAACAAGCATAATCATAAACGTAAAAACTGGAGTCGAGGTCCAACGCAGTGAAAAAAGGTAGATTGATCAAGAGAAAAACCGAGGCGTGAACAGGTTTGACATGCAGGTATTCGACTCTCCATCTTTTCCAGGAAGCCGCTGCAGCCAGAAGTTGAGAGACCCCATCATCCGGTATTGGGCATCTGAGGGGGGAATGCTTGACAAGTAAAAAAACATGTTTGCAGAACAGAAGAAAGTCTTTTTTTGTGTTTCATTTCCCAAACAATGATTTTAACCCCCATATGATGATTGTGCAAGCCCATAATCTAGTCATGAACCCCGTATCCTTCCATCAGAGTCAAGTCGTCGTCCGTTGGTTGTCCCGTATAAAGTACCATGCTGAATAGGCCCAGATGTGACACTGCTTCAGTATAGCCCCCGACTAGATGATGATGGTGTGGTGTTCGATTATCGTCGTCGGATCCCTCCTTTCTCATCATCTGATTTCCTCCGCCGGAAAAGGACGTCGCTTAGTTACCGGGGTTGGGGTTCATCTGTAAAGAATTTGGTGTCAGTGTTTTGCTGCTCCATTTTAATGTGTCGGTGCAAAATCTGCAGGCCAGATGGGTTGGACTCAGGTTTTGTTCAGAAGAATCCTGAAAGCTTCCCCCCATCCGACAGATATCGCAACTCATTCCTCCCTCCAGCTCATTTTTCACGTACCTTCCGCTTGCCACCGGTCATGGTGACATTGACGAAACGACGGGTGTACTTAAGACGCTTCAGGGCGCGGCCCTTGGGCTCCTTCTTCTTCTCTTGCTTGTCGACCTGTGGAACAAAAAAACCCATTAGCCATCTATTCTATTCCCATCGAACATCTCCATGAAAGTTCATCGGCCCATCATGTAGTTTTTTTCCGCTTCCTTCTTTTCATCTCTGCTGAAAATTCAACCCTCGAGAAACATCCTCCCTTCCAATGGGTGGCGACAACGCAACAAAAGATCAAAAATTCATCAAAAAAAACAAACCTACCTTAGGAGTCGCAGACTTGACCTTACCCGCACGGGCGAGAGAGCCGTGAACCTTACCCATGGCTGCTGGTGATGTGTAGCTTGTCGGATAGAGATGGTAAGTTGACTGAGGTTGGACTCTTTCGGGGCTTAACTGGACGGGGTGGGATTCGCTTGACTCTTGTGGGCAAACCGCGCTAGGCCCCGTAAGCGAGATGGCGAATAACTTTGATTAGTCATGCTGGTGGGTTGATGCCTGAGGCAGCTATGTTTGGGCATTTACTTGAGTTGCACCGTACGGCGAAGCTTGGATTATCAATTTTAGATGCTACAGTTATTGAAAAATATAGGCCTTCATTGAATACTTTATCAGCTATTTCTGCCCTTCTGTTATTGCAAAGTCATGCGTTGAACAGGAAGTCGCTTCAATTTCATTACCTAGAAGAGTAAGTATAGGTTTGTGCCCTACTACTGTTTATAGTTTAGCGGCATCAAGGTCTATCTTATAGAGTTCTAGACATCATTGACTGAAGCAACCTGAACCTGGAGAAATATCCTCTCAAGTTAAGCAACGGAGGGATTGATGGCGCCGTGGCTTATACCGCAGTATGAGTTCTCAGTGGACTATTCCCGGAGTCTCAGGCCCAGACTCACCCATCGATGCATCCCTCCGTATCATAGGTGATCTCTGTACACCATTCTACTAAAGGTCGCCATCAAGTCACATCATAAGCACAACTTCAGCGTGGAAGTCCTTGTATCGACATACCAGAACCATGACGGACCAAAGAGAAACCCTATAAATTTAGCTGCGCTGATTCGGAACCATGTCCTACAAAGCAACCATCCTCATCTGTACAGATGCGCTGGTGCCTGGCTTGAGCTGTCTGTTCATTGGGATAAGTAGGTGATGCTCCTGCCAGCACTAGGCCTGGACATGGAGGCTCCAATGGCCTTAGTTGCATTGCCATCGATGCCATGAGCCCCAAGGCATATCAATAATCGGATTTTGGAGGCCAACACACCATCCATAGCAAACCCAGGAAAGAATTCATCCTGTAACGTCTAGTGATATAACCCGTTACTCAATCAGTATCGCTACTGCTGAGCAGTATGCAGGCCACAGAATCTCGGAATACGCAACATGTGCCGGGATAACTAAGAGGCACTTTAGTTGGCTGTTAAGTTTCTTCTGTACCAAGGAGTATACGTTCTGTATATAGATCAGAAAAGAAGCAAATCTACTGTATGCTGGAGTGCAGTGAAATAAGTCCACGAAAGGTGGAACGAAGTCGAAGCAAAATAAATGTGACAATGGTGTGTAGAACGATGACAAGACGCTTTTCCCAAATAAGAATGCTATACTCTACGGAGTACTGCTGAAGGTGAAGGCTTTCCACTACACGGAGTACTGCAATAACCAGCCATCTGGATTGTCTGGAACCCAGAGCTGCTCGAGCCTCGAGCTGCCCAAGGCCAGAACAGAGTGACACTCATCCAGGCAGACTGCCAAAATCCAGACAGACAGAGGATACCTCCATGGCCTGTGCAACCACAGGCCAAAGCCTTTTGGTAATGCGAAGTAGAGAGTCGATTGGGTTCACTTGTAAGGTCCTAAAGCCGGATTGAGATATCTACAAGTCCAGTGAGATGCTTCGAAAAGAAAAGTAAGAAAAGGCCTTCATTATCACATCCATTTTTCCATTTCCTGGGTAGATATCATGGCGCGCAAATGACAAAGCCTATCTGAACACCATGCGGGTTGTCTCATCCGCAAGAGCCCGTCGCTCGTACGCCGATTTGTTGTTGTTAAGATTTTGCGAGGGAAACAAAATTCCAGCTCCGGAAACCTCTCAAAGTCCAACCACACGAGTCCTCCGCTCTACTCCCCAGCCCAAGCCAAACCGCCTTCAATCCGTTTAACGAGACTTGGCGGCGACCTTGGGGGCAGCACCCTTAGCACCCTGCTTGCTCTGGATGCGCTGAGCAGTGCCCTTGGCGGCGTTGGCGGCGTTCTTGGCCTTCTCGGCCTTCTTGCGGCTCTCGGAAGCGGCCTTCTTCTCCTTGGCCTCCGTGATGGCCTGCTGGCGGGCGGCGGCACGAGCCTCAGGGCGCATGCTGCGGCGCTCCTTGATCACATCAAGGGAGGCACCGACGATGGCACGCTGGTGCTTGACAACACGGCGGGTACGCTTCTTGGCAACTTCCTGTTCAAGGGGGAAAAAAGCATCCCGTCAGCACAACGTCCTTCCTTAGTTCATCCGCGTAACTCGTGATCGTTCCGACTCTGCCATCCTCCATCTCAACCGACATTCCCTCCCAGAAAACGTATTCAAGTCACCCCCCTTTGCTAGTCCATCCGCTTCGTACCAATCACGAGTTCTTCAACCAAAAAATCATAGAAAGAAAATCGGTGGCACTGACTTCAGAGATACCCTTCTTGTGCTGGCGACGGTAGAGGACAGTCCAAGCTATCCGGCGAGGGTTCTTGCGCTGGAGGAAAAGGGACTCGGACTTTCCATTCTGGAAGCGGAAGATCTTGCTGTCACCGCGGACGTACAGCTTACCCTATAATTTGCAAATCCAACACTATGTTAACCCATATTCACGGAAAGTAGTATAGTGGGGGATTTTCATGGATCGAAATTGCGTTCGCAAGGACCGTGGCCGATGGGGGACCCGGAAGGGACAAAACGCACCTTTCCAGGGTAGATCTTCTGACCGCTGAAAGAATCGTCGTAGGTACGCATCTTGAATGTTGGAGATGCGCAGCCGGTCGAGACGAGGTATTGTCGGTTGGCGTTGGGTGGTAAAGTCGAATCGGTCGCTGCGGCGAGCTGTTCGTGAGACTGACACAATTGTGGTGCGGTGCGGAGCGGCCTCGCTAAAGTGCGACACGTGACCTCGTCTGCCCTTGGGTGTCCGCCTCCAACGTCAAGTCTTGAAGTCCTTCATATGTCTATTGCTACGAACAGATTATCGAACAAGGAGCCCAATTCAAGGATTTTGATATTTGTTGATATTTGCCACTATCTATCATATAAATTAATTCAGTCTCTATTTTTTTTTAAATAAAATTTCCCACCTTTTCCCCCCAACAAACATGAGGCTCTGGTGCCAAAGAAGTAGGTACCAACGGCAATCTGACCAAATGATGTGTTAGTTAAAAACCAACTGTTGCATGAAGTCAATTGTTCCTTCCTACTTTCCCTCAGCCTTGGGTCGCTTAAGATTTCGGCCATATCAAGAAGCAAGCTCAATAGTCATGCCAGTCGCATGTTGCCCAAGGATCTTCCTTGCACTCCTATGCAGAGAATAAACTGTTAGCATGTGTGGCACGAATATAGCTGACAGGAAGGCATTGCCCGCTGTTTACCTTGCACTGCACATCGTGACAGACCGGGCAAATACCCCAGCAGTCAGAGCACACATATCGTCCGCAGCCTCCGGGGGTGGTACACAGAGAGAATTCGCTCTGATCCATAACACTGTTGCCCCGATCCTGAATCATTGATAGGATCTGTTTTGCTTCCTGGAAAAACTGAGTCTCCGGCTTCGCTTCGAGGATTGCGCTGTGAGCTGCGTTGTAGATACAGCATGTTTTGCCGCAGACCGAGCAGACGCCGCGGCAATTGGTGCATCTCATTCCCTTCGTATCCCATTTCTTGAATATTTGCGACTCCTTTCCAGAACTCTTGCCCTCACCCGACTGCACTGGAATCTCTGTGGCTATGATGCGGCGGATTTCCTCGAGCTGTGACTGTTGTCAATTCCGTCGAACCTTCTAGCGGGCAAGGACATTTCCTACTTTGTGTTCAAGAGCACTCTTGTGGCCAAGTTCATCCGTGACTAAATCAGTTAGCAAACGGCCTACTCGACCCATGGATCATTTGGTAGTTACCAGATTTGGTTTCGCCCTCTGCTTCGCTCTGCGGTTCCTGCTCGGAATCGTTCATTTCACAGAGGAAGCCCGTTGCTGTGGTTCCTTCCTCGTCGCGCTTCCCTCCAGATTCCAAATCGATGAAGACACAGTCTATGATCAAGCCTTGAGTCAGCATTGCGCTTGTTGGAAATCATGCTAGAAACTCCGGGAAGACATACCGCCAAGAGGTCCGACGCATTTCACGACCTTCGACTGCGCAGAAGCGAGAGCTGCAGGTTCTTCCATCTTGCCCACATCAGGAGTTTGCTCTTTCTCCAGGGTAGCCCCTTCAGCCAGGTTTGCATCATGCTCCGTGACTGAGGCGGAACAGAAAGACCAAGTCGCTTCTCCAGTGCTTGCCGAAGAAAACCGCATCTGCGAGCTTTGGTTATCCATGCCGCCGACTCTTTCGACCGAGCTGCCGGTGAACGTATTGCTGGATTTTCTTTCGAAGAGTCCCTTTTCCCTTCCTTGATCCTGCCACTTGGTTATCACACCTGTTACAACTGAATGGGGAGCAGATTTCGAGAGACGAAGTCCGCTCTCGAGCCTTCTGGCATCTCCGGGACCTCCAGGTCATCGAAGGCCAACCAGACCGAAAGCCATGCGACAAGGAACTTCTTCTTGGAGTAGAGGAATGCGTTCTTCTTACCTTGTGCCCCCCTTGCCTTGGACCCCTGACATTTCTAGATGTTTTTTAGCAACCGGAACAAGTGATTGCAGGGATACTCTTCAACATACTCAACATAGGTAGCCAGAGGGTGAGTGACATGCTTATTGGGGGAAGTGCTGTCAGTAGAAAGCTGGCTTGTGTGAGGCGTCTGTGGGACTCCTGAGTCCCGAGTAGGCTGCTGCTTTGGAGCTTGAGAACTCTCAGCTTGATTTTCTGAACCCATGATGAAAAGTTGAGTCTAGATATCAATGAAAGATACTCTCTTGGTAGACAGACAGATTCATAGAAGTCACTATACTCAAATGGCCTTGTACATCCACTTCGGGACTTGTGAAGCTCAAGGTATGAATAACTTTCTTCCCAGCACAGTTAATATAAAGAATAAAAGAAGATGGGGGCTTTTAATGCCTATCAATATATTCCTAGAGGATAGCAGTGCTTTTACTATCAAGGGAACAGAGGTGTGAATACATCATAAGAATAAGTAACTCCTTAAAGAACATATCAATGATTTTTTCCATGGTCTTCAACTACTTAAGGCACAAGGGGCACTGTGTTACAGAGGTAAAATCAGAATACTCAGACTATATACATCTGAAGTAATGTTCTGGGAACAGTGCAATTAGTACTCATAATGTCAAGGATCAGGACCAATGTTATATACATATAGGCTTCCTACTTTTGACTTTTATAGGTTCCCGTTGTCGATGTGTAGCAGATACATAATGAGAGAGGAACACATGGGGACGGTTGATAAAGTCCATTACTTAGATACAACTTGAGATTTGAGCTAAATAAGTCAAAGCCAGAAGATATCAGAAGATACTGGTGTACTTGAGCAGAAGAAAAGGAAAATTAAAGAGGGATCTCGCTTTAGTGTGAAGGTCTGTTGGTCCGTATCGAGTGAAACTGAAAAAGACGCGTGGGAGCCTATGGCTGTAGTATATATTCTTCATGGTCACATAACAGCGGTCTTGCTCTCATATTCGTCATAGCTAAATTGAATTGAATTTTCCAGAGTCTAAGTCATTGCATGGGTTCTTGTCCACTCCTTCGCAGTCTGTATCGCAGCTTGCTCATCCTCCTTCCAACGCTGAGCTACATCATTCGCGAGCGGATCATCTGGGTTGGGAGCTCCAAGCAAGGCCTGGATTGACAGGAGAATCGTGCGGATCTGTAGAGCAGGAGACCAATTGTCTAATACGACATTAGAAAGCAAAATTTCCCTCCAAACCAAGGTGACCAATGTATAACTTACTTTTTAGAACATCCAAGCAAATGCGTCCAAGGCGGTCAATGTTAGGGTGATAGATCCTGGTCAGGAAACGAATCTTCGGCGGGGTCATTGGATAATCCTCCGGCAGAAAGAGCTCGAGGCGAAATATTCCACCTGTTCAGTCTGTTAGAAGCCTCCTTTATATCCAGAATTCTTCCATCGGCGTACCCTCATATGGAGATTGAGCCGGTCCGTGAATCGAGACGTCAAAGTATCGTAGGTTGTCTTCATGAGGTACAGCATTAATACCCGGGACCCTTCAAGGAGAACATGTCAGTCATTCATCCTTCGGCTATCAGAGCATCATCTGCGCCTTACGGTTCTGCCATAAGGCGCTCGGTCTCCTTCACAATCCGCTTTGGCAGCGCCATGATGAACCACCAAAAGGGAAAAGCTTATCGCGATCCGTGTTTCTGTACTCTCTGATATCCAAGGCGGAGGGGGGTATATGCTCCTGCTTGCGTTCGTTTCTTTGGTGAACAGAGGGAACAGAGGTCCCGGGGAAAACGCAGAGAGAAAACAGAGTACCAGTGATGGAGTGACCAAAACACCAAAGAGCCAATTTGACTCTGTCGGAATAACCTCCAGTCGAAGAAATTAGAAACCGACGTAACTGGCAGAGGGGCACTGGGTCCCGGTGCTTGACCGCCTTCCTATTTGGAATTGCTGATGTACCACGGCGGTCCATACAGACATAAAGTGCAAATACCTCCCAAATAGGAATAGCGTAGATCTCCACAACAGAATTGCGGAGATAAGGGAAGAAGTTGAACTTGGCAGTCGAGTGCAGTTTGCAGTTTGCACACTGCATACCTACAGAGCCACAGACTGGGTGAATCTCGTGGGTTCGGAGACCCCTGGATATTGACTCACATTACTTCTGACTTTTTTTAGGTGCGTGAGGCTCCGTAATAGAAAACAAAACCACTTGCCAACCTCGAACTGATGTGATTCGAGCAGCTCTTGAGTGAATCGAGATCACCAACCAGTTCATGCGAATATCGTGCGATTGGCCAAGTGTCCCATATTACGGAATGTGGACGTGAGGATTCAATTATCCATTTCTTACATGACCGATGGCCAATTGCCAAGTTCATCCGAGATGAAAGTACCGCACACCTTTACATCGATCAATAGTTCCTCCCGTGATCTCTCGAGTTTCAGATCTAGCTTCAATTCGAGCTTGGAGGGAGGAAGTCCCAAAACGGAAGCGTTTCGACCCTAACCTTCGATCTTGGGGCGGCAATGGTTGATACAATGGAGCCCAGGCCGCTGGCTTCGGCCTTCGAGAGTCCCACTTTTGGTGAAGACAGTTCATTTCACGTCGAGCAACCAGTCGGTTCAGCATCCATATCCCCATGTGGCCGAGACGTTGTGCTAGCTTCGAAAGAAGGCTTACATATTATCGACTTGGATTCCCCGTATTCTCCTCCCCGGTACCTTCCTCATCATACACCATGGGAAGTCGCCGATGTTCAGTGGTCTCCGCTTCCCGCTCGTGATTATTGGGTTGTAAGCACATCAAACCAGAAGGCGTTAGTATGGAATCTGGCGATGCAAACGGAGAATTCTATCGAACATGTCTTGCATGCTCATACACGAGCGATCACCGATATCAACTTCTCGGCCCACCACCCCGACACTTTGGCAACGTGTGCCGTGGACAGTTTTGTCCACTGCTGGGATCTGCGAACCCCGTCCAGACCTGCCATCTCATTCTCTGACTGGTTTGCCGGTGCCACGCAAGTCAAATGGAATCGACAGGACCCTAACGTCATTGCCAGTTCGCATGACAGGTTTCTTCGGATATGGGACAGGAGGATGGGCGCTTACCCAATCAGGTCCATTGAGGCTCACAATACAAAAATTTATGGAGTAGATTGGAACAGAATCCGACCAGGCGCGCTGGTCACCTGTTCATTGGATAAAACCATCAAATTCTGGGACTATATGGTGGAAGATGATGCCCCCGAGAAGGTCATAACGACCCCGTTTCCTGTATGGCGGGCACGAAATACCCCCTTTGGATGGGGTGTCCTCGCTATGCCGCAGAGAGGCAACAGTGACCTTCACCTATATAGCCGCAGGTCAGGTGATGGTATTAACATTACAGAGAATCTTCCACTGGTGCACAGTTTCCCGGGCCATAAAGGTCAGGTAAAGGAATTTCTCTGGAGAGCACGTGGAGGCGTGGCCGATGGAATTGATTACAGGGAGTTTCAGCTTGTCTCTTGGGGCACTGACAGGGAGCTTCGTCTACATAGAGTTGATCCGGATATTCTTCAACGAGTTGGTTACGAGAGGGGCAAGTCGTTTATCTCTACATTAAACGTCACCCGGCAAGGCGCTGTCTACAAGACCTTTCGCGATACCACTATCCATGACGAATACAGCGAGACTGATTCTGTTCTGTCTCCAACTCCGCTCAACACCATATCTGTTCCTTATGCTCGCGCATGGACCCAGGGAGGCAATGCGGATTCTAGGGTTGGCATGCAAGGGAGGTCGAGATTTCGAGCCGATACCAACCCCATCTCATGGATGCGCGGTGTGAAAATATCAGGATGGGATATTGAAACCCTAGGAGATGAGATAACACATGTGGGAGAAAAGTTCACCAAGGTCGCTTTTGAATCCGTGGATATTCGGCAACGGAAAGCAACAATATCCTTGCATGGACCTTGGGGCGCAGATGGTGACTCCTTGTTTCTTAAAGTGGATATCAAATTTCCCGTCGATTATCCTAAGGCTTCGATGCCGACCTTCAGTGTGCAGAAGACAGCTGCTGTCACTGGCCAGCTTGCGGATAAGCTTATCAGCGAGCTGCGAACAATTGTGGAGACGTATTTGTCTTATAAGAGGGGCTGTCTCGAAGGGGTTGTTCGCTATCTCCTAGGAGAAAGCAGCCTAGAGGAGAGCATAGCTCACGTGTTGGGTGAAACGGCCGAGACGGTCAAATCTCCCGTCAACGGTGAGCTCGGAGGCGACGAATCAAGCGACGAAGATGAAGTGGGCATGTCCCAGAGTCAAGAACTGGGCATGAGTTCTGAGCTCCTTCGACCAGTTAATGCCAATGTCATGGTTCCTGTACCCAAGGTATGCGGCGCGCTCTGGGCCAACGACGGCCGCTTAGTGTGCTTCTTCCCATACAAGAAAGATAAGTCAGCATCCTTGCTGGAGAATCTGGGTCTCAAGGAGATGGCAAGACTATCGAGGGCAGATAAGGTCTTCGAAGGCTTCGGCCGTATCCAAACAAGCTCCCCTGGCCCAAAGATAAATGGCACGGTGGCGAGCACCGACGACGGCGCCTCGGAGTATTCCGATGAATCAGATACCGAGACATCAAGCTCCTCCGGGTCATCTGACATGCTGTCAGGCTTGCAAGCGCGATTTCCAACTCCTCAAACATGGCGCAGCGCTGGTAGTCTCGGAATCTATCGTCCAAGATCCATTGACAACTCACAGCGATCAACCGTTGGAGGGATGACTGCAAAGTCGTCCGAATCTGCACAAAATGTCATATCAATACATGATTTCAGTGATCTGCTACCAGCAAAGCGCGAATTGGCCAGAAGATATCGCATCTGTGGGAAGGTCACGGATGTGTGTGCTCACAATGCTTCTGCGGCCCTCGATTTGGGTTACTACGACTTGGCTCAAATATGGGGGCTGGTGAGGTTGATCTTGCACAATCAAAATAATCCATTATCCTCGCCTATTCGCGAAGTAGTTGAAAGACCTTCTGATATACACCGGAAGGACAGTGCAGTGGATCTGAGCTTTGATCTAGGGAATCAGGAGCTGAGTAGCAAGGAGATAACAAACAACGTTACTCAATGGGGAGATCATCCCTTCGGTGGCCAATGGCTAATCCCTTCTCTGTTCGATCACTTTGAACGAATCGGTGATGTGCAAATGATCGCAATGCTCTCCTGCGTCCTTCAAGAACCGAGTGGCGAAGAGCTATCGAAGGAAAACATCAAGCATCATGGGTCATTGCGGAAACGAATGGAGCAGCAATCGTTTTCCATGGATCTTTATCCCACTCAGACAGCCACCCAGAACAAGTCGCAGGCTGTGACGCCTCTTGCTTCGACACCGAAAGATGGCCATCCCACACCAATCACCCAGAGTTCCGGACGATCTTCTTCTGAGATCTACCGTGCGGATACCACACCTCCGTACTCGACAGGCACAACTCCACCGTTAGCTTCCCGAATTAGCGCCCTTCACACTGACAGAAAGACCTTGAACTACAACATTTCAATAGCCGCGTCTCCAGATCAGCAGTCACAGCCGCGAAGCGGGTCAGGTTTCGGCTCGGTTCTTGCCTCCTCCTTCTCACGGTCTTTCACCTTTGGGCCTTCGTCAGCCTCACCCCCTGCGATCACTTTAAGTAAGAAAAAGCAGAGCCCGAGTGGCAGTCTGAACGCGAACGCTGCTGCAGGGGCTTGGACTACGAGTGCGTTTGCTGG
The DNA here is from genome assembly GCA_004769165.1 of Aspergillus cejpii. NCBI lineage: Eukaryota > Fungi > Ascomycota > Eurotiomycetes > Eurotiales > Aspergillaceae > Aspergillus > Aspergillus cejpii. The sequence goes on along the minus strand of SMSW01000005.1, from coordinate 2,521,563 downwards.
TAAGCCTATAGCGGCTGTTCCAGATTATCTCACTACGTCGACCGCGCTTACATCGCGAACCCACTCCGAGACGGAGAGTGAAAGGCTCCATCAGAACCTGAAGCCGCCGAAGCTGAAGGTTGTCTTGAAGAACCAAAACGATTTTGATGGGGAAAAAAGCAATCACAGAAGACGTAGTCAGATCCCAATTCTGGAGCGGAAAAAAGAAGGGTTATACAAAGCCTATCGCGTGGCATACGCACATTTGCTCTCTATTTGGGGCCTTCCTGTACAGCGCAGCGAGGTCCTCAAAATCGGCAGAGCTGGGGGCCTTTCCGACTCACAGGAAAGAAATCACAACAGTCTGGATACTCCCTTCGCACTTCAGAGTCTTAACCGCAGAGACTCTCAAATAGTAGATGTCGATGCGGAAGATCTGGGACTGGGAATTCAACGGCACTGCTACAAATGTGGCGAAGCTCTGCACATGTCTATTTTCGCCAATTCTTTGGATGAGGCGGCTGTTAAGAACCACTCGAAAATGAGTTCTGCAAACGTCACTTGCCAGAATTGTAAACCTGAACGGCCACTTCCTCTCAAGCTCCCCTGCGTCATATGTGGCGAAGTGGTAGAAGGAATGCTCATCCCCTGCCTGAAATGCGGCCACGTGAGCTGCTTCGAATGCCACCACAGTTGGTTCTCAATGGCTTCGTCCGAAGCACAGGGCGGTCCAGATGGGGGCACATCAAATACTGCTGGCGGGGAGCAAGATTTTCAATTTTGTCCCAGCGGCTGTGGCTGCAATTGTTCAGAGCAAATGGCCACCGATATTCCCACACCGTGGGGTTCGTCAACTCCGTCGCATGAGGGTGACATCTCATCAAATACCCGAGGCAAACGGCCCGATATGCCAGCACGACAGAGTGATCAACCATCAAGCGTCGGCCAGCATGAAGATGATCTCCTTGGGCATTGGCAAGAGTCACCGTTCGCGTCGCTGGCCCGTGGACTTGGTGGAGGCCTCAGCCGGGGTCTTCGTGCGAAAGACAATCAGAGAAAGTCTTTTATCCCTAAGAAGTCCTCCATGAATCAAGTGGAAACCAGATGACATGGCCCTATTAACTTTGAAAGTTTTATGATTTGCATCTTTGTGCTGCTTAAACTTATACCCCTGTTTGTGTTTTTAATGTTTATGTGTGCATCTTTTGCTAGCGATGGCAGCTATCAGAATCTCATCTATGTGTGAAAACTCCACCTGTCAAAAGCTATATACAGTAATATACTGAAGGTGTCTGGTTTCTGTGTGGTCCTGCATGTGTTTAATATCCATAGAGTCTGGGGTACATGATTATCTTTCATGACTAATGATCATTCAATTGTCGGTCGATCAAAATACTTTTACATCTCTCATTAGAATTGCCAGCCTCATTTCATCCAATCACATATAATCCACTGGACATCATAAACAATTGTCTTAATGCATCACCACCGCAACATGATCATCCATGTATTGACTGATACTGCCCAAGAAGCAAGCAGCGAGGATGGAAACACCACCGAACCCAATACTGGCGTAGTACACCCACTTATAGCTCTCAGCATACGCAAGCTGACCGGCAGTCACGACGGCATTATACGCCGTCTCATTGTGTCCGATCCCGGGGATATTCCGCAGTTCCTCCAGGAGCGAAGCGCCGGTGAGCTCGATAGCTTCGACAATATACGTTGTATTGGTGATGTTGAGTTTGGTCAGCATTACGCCGCCGATGAAGTGCTTGGCGTTGGGGATGAATTTGGAGATGAAGATGTTGTAGTAGATGGTGTAGCCGATGCTGCCGCCGACGACGCGGATGGAGAGTGTAAGGGCCGAGATGGTTGCGATGAGATCCTGATTGTGCTTTAGTTAGTCTTCTTTACTGGGTAGATGGGAGAGATGGTTGTTGGAAAAGGGGGACTTACATCTGGGCAGATGATTGTGGTGATGATGGAGGCGGGGACGACTATTCCTCCAATTCCTAAGCCTGCAAGGACGAGGATTCCCCAGAGCTGGTAGAGGTTGTCTAATCGTGCGACGGACATTGCGCCGCAGCCTTGGTTGGATGAGAGTGTTTAGTTCATGTGTAGTGCGAAGCAACGGCCGTGGGTGGGTGAGAGCGACGTACCTGCCGTCATGAGGATACTGCTGATGATCAACAGCTCCTTGTTGTGGCCGCGGAGGATGGTCAGAAGCCACAGCACAATACAGGCGCCACCCATGACGGAGAAGCCAATGGGCAAGCTACGAACGCCAACTGCAACAGGGTCGTGGCCGAATTGATTGAACGACTGCGTGGGCCAGAACATGATGACTGAGAAGAAGTTCGCCCCGGAGATGAATGTGATGACCAGCGTCAGGCAGAGAGTACGGGGTTCCTGCTTCAAGCGAGTCGGGAAGATGGGGTGCTCAGCACCGTAGATTTCCCAGAAAGCGAAGGCGACCAGGATGCAGAATCCGAGGATAAGAGGAACGAGGACATGAGCGGATGTCCAGGGGTACTGTACGGGAAGTTGTTAAATGCCAACCTGTGATCTTGAAGGCTGTAAAAAGTGCAGCGTACCTGGTACCCTCCCCATTGCATGCCTGCCAGGAACAAAATCAAACCGGCGATACTAAGGAACCCACCGACGAAATCGATCCTCTTCACGATCTCGGATTTGCTAAGCCCCCGCGAATTGACTCTTGGAGGAGGGAAGTAGAAGAGCACTGTGATCAGCAAGCCAAAACCACTCCATGCACCACAGAATGCTCCGACATAGCGCCAGCCGCTATGTGCTGCGATGAGCTGAGCCCATAGAACAGATGGACAGAATGGCACAATCGAGAAGATCAAGATCGCGACGTATGTGCCGCGTTGTCTGGTTGGCGCCATCTCTGAGGTTGCAGCAAGGGCTGTCAGCTCATTGACGCCAGCTCCGGCGCCGGCAATCGCCATTCCAGCTATGGCCTTCGTTAATAACTCTCCTGATGTATTGGGGCAAGTTACAATGCCAACATACCGATGAATGTGTTCATTGTATGAGCGGTGCTGGTGACAATCATCCCGAGGCAGATGAGAGAGGCGCCGATGATGGCGACATAACGACGACCGATCAGATCCGACAACGAGCCAACGAAGGGGCATACACCAGCTAGAGCTAGAAGATTTGCAAGAACCTGCATAATGTGAGCATGAGTCAACATACTACTCAGAGGAAGAAAACGTAGAGCACATACAAACCAAATCCATCTGTCCGCACCTCCAATATCTCCATAAATGTAGGGTGGAATACCTCCTAGCAAGAATTGTTAGATTCTTGACGTAGAAAAATCTGGAAGTACAAAACTCACCAAACAAATAAACCGGGATCTGACTTCCAGTCCATAGGAAAGCCATGGCCGTGAAGCCCATGAATCGACGGAAGGTCAACTCCAAAGGATAAAGTAGTCAGTACTAGACCGATGAGCCTGGAAGCAACCAAGCACAGCACTTACCGGAATATCCTGGCTTTCTCCAGTGTTGGAGCCACCAGATTCCAGTGCCACGATCTCCTCATGGTTGTATTTCTGGCCCTGATTGTTCCCCATAGCAATCTGTTCAGGAACCTTCTCCTCCACATGAGACTGGCTTGAATGGTCCACGAGCTCCATGATAGCTCAAAGTGTCCACGAAGAGCTCAATAAAATGAAGAAAAAATCAATTTGATGCAGTGCAACGCGACCTGGGAGTCTTAAGGGGCAATCCTAACGATCACAACACTGGTCTGTGCATCTTTATATGTGTTTCTTTTCCAAACAAAAGACTAGCAGAGTAGAAACTAGAAAGACCCTTAATTAGGTAGCCAAGCTCACGATAGAATTTACTTCAAAAGCTTGTAGACTCACAGGCGGAGTCACCTTGAGTGGATCATGACCTCAGGCGGAGATCAGCAACCAAGTGGACCAGATTAAGCCAGTTTCGACATCTCCAACGGGGGTACTTCCAATTTGAGATGCAGCCGAGGCATTTTCTGGAATTTTGATGTGACCACTGCTTCGATGATTGCCGGCGAGGGGTTGATTGCGGTTCATCTGGAGTTCTGGACGGTAGAAAATGCGGGGGGGGGGGAGGGGAGGGGATTAAGGGAGAGATGGCAGTATTGACCATGGGGAATTGGGGATTGGGACACTTTAATCCTGTTGCTGCTGTTCGTTAAGAGTTTATAGGTACTGTTTGAGAGGAAGAGGAAGCGGATATCTGACCAGATTGCTTGGTAACCTGACAGATAATCTCCGAGACAGCATGTAGAGTTTATAGACAAGTGATATGTACATTTTCTAGTCAGTAGTCAAGTATGACCGATGGTTGGATTATGGACAATGCAGCATAATCCTTCTAGTGTATCCAAAAACACTCTCAGGGAAACACTGCAGTAGAGCAACTGAGCTTCTCTCCTGGTAATTCAAATACCCTCCATGTCGTCCGGACTAGTAAGGGTTCAACCGTTCAACGACATCATAACCTATTTACCACTCGATAAGGCTCAGAATCGTTCTCCAATCGTTTGCAGCTTGAACCCCTTGGGGACCACGAAAAGCGCAGAGGCTTGGGCACATAACCTGCCAACAGGGTCGCGGATCTCACCAGTCACAAAGGCCTTGCGATCCGTGCTCCTATCTTGGTCTATCATCGTGTGGAAGGTGTAAAAGTTCCCCGAGTATGCCGGGGCGCGATAATTGATCTCGAGGTTGGCTGTCACACCGGTGCGCTCTGGAAGGTGGCGGATAGCAACACGTCCCAGATTCTCGTCAAGAATTGTAGCTAGAGCGCCACCGTGGACGACTGTTGGCCATCCCTCAAGGCCTGACCCGAGGAAGACCACGCTAACGGCTTTCTTCTCCTTCTCGTTCCAGAAAACTTTCTGCGAGATAGGGGGGGTTTATTAGCCAAAGATCCATAGTTCCGAGGTTGACCTGACATTGATGCCGGCATGTTGCGAAGCCCGGTATAGATAGCTTGGTAAGAATCTCAATCTGCTGGCCAAGATAAAATCTCACCCCGACAAGCTGATTGCATCGCTACCATCAAGGATCAGGCTGAGGCAGGGAAAAAAACGAACCTGGAGCGCCAGCCCTCTACTCCCACGGAGCGGGCCAGACGTGAATCTGTGCGCCTTATCTTCCTCAGTGATATCCTCATAGACGTTGGACTCCACGTAGTCCGGATTCCTTCGTAGTTCCTGCACAATCGGAAGTCCGTTCTCATACACTCGATAGATCTCTTCCAGTTTGGCCGCGTCTTCCACTGTACCAGGCAATGCCGGCGCAGAAACCTTCTCATCCATCCATTTCCCAGCTGCGACGCCAAGCCCTCCGAATATTCCTGCGTAAGCAACTCGTCGAGGCCATTTCGACTTTACGGCTGAGTTTTCTGCTGCTGCAGTGCTGGCGAGTCGCGACGGATGCAGCTTCGATCGGTACACTGGTTCCAATTGGGTTGCAATGCAGCGAAGTCGAGGCTGCCAGATTCTGCGAGGATTGAACATGTTGGTCACATCGCAATCTCGCGTCGAGATTTCCACTGGGTTTCATGCGATGTGCATTCCAGTAGGACACTTAAGGCTAGGTAGTTAATTGCCGAGGTTGATAATAATAAATCACGTGATCATATTTACTCCCGCTTTCTACGGAGTACCACCACCTACTACGGAGTACTCCGTAAAGCGCTCTCAAGTCTTTCCTTTGGATATTCACAACTACCCGTACACGCTTCTAGAGGACTTTTCCGTCTATTTGAGCTGATGCTATGCATACCAAGCCACCAAATTTTCCACGCCAAGCTCATCAATCAGGGATTGTTACAGCACTGGTCTAACCGCCACGATATCTCAGGTTGAATTCTTCATGAAGTCGTATGTACTGAAAACGTAAACGCAGGCAAGGCTGTGGCCTGATCAGATCTCCTAAGACGATGGGTCATTTCAATCCGCAGTCGGCAAGTCGACTGCACGGTAGAGCAGGATCAGTGCAGAATGAGATTCACCTAACATTGCAAATATCAGTTAGGAATGCCTTTCAAGATGAAGAGCAACCGGAAGACACTGATGGACTTACCACCGCCAGCAAGAGTCTCAATTTTTTCCGCATCCACTTCAGTGACCTTTTCGTCATTGAACCACCACCACTTCCCGTCCTCCTCGCCCTTACTGTTAGGCTGCTTCTTCACGTACGCTGTATAATGGCCACTGTCGGCGCTGGCGCCCTGATGCGTAATAACTCCGCGCAACTCGTAGAGACCAGACTTGTTCGTGCCGGCATCTGAGGCGATCTTTGGGTCAATCAGGGTGGACAGCTCTTTCTTCGCTGCAAGAATCGAGGCAGCCTTCTCGGCTTCGTACTCGGCATCCGACTTGAAGACATCTGTCATGGCCGTGTCACCATCTTTCTCACCTCCTTTTGCAGCCTCCTTCTGCTCCTCAGTAGATTTCTTCTTCTGCACGGGCTCCAGACTCGACTCGGACTCGGCTGCTCTCTTCAGCTCCTCCTCCCGCTGATGAGCGATCTTCTGGCGTTTGCGAGCACGTTCGACATCAATTTCTTCCTTCCGAATATCCCGTACTTTGTCCCTAACTGGGATCAGCTGCTTTTTGAGTTCGTCGGTACACAACTCCACGGCATCAAATTCGGCAGGGAAAGTCACTTTGCGCATGATCTTGGCCTTCTTCTTCGTTTCGCGCTTCCAGAAAAAGCGAACAAAGTGCACTGTGAGATACTTGGGTAGCCGAGCGATGCGAGAGCGTTTGGTGTAGACAGCATCCCGGTCCAGTGTGGGAGAATGCTTCTCAATTTTCTCTTCGAGACCTGCCAGGATGCCATCATGTAAGTGGTTCGTTTCCTTCCCTATGTGGCAGTCGAGCTTGTAGAAGACGTCTGAGCTTTCTGTTGGTTGCTCCCCAACCTCCTTCGCCGCTGGATCATCACATTCGGTAACCGACTCGAATCTACCAGCAAGATACTTGTCCACAAAAGAGACGTCGGTAGCAGAGTCCCCTTCCCCCTCTTTGATCATGAGCTTGCCCCGCAGCTGAGTCATGATCTGCGACCACGCCTCTTCAGCGTCTTGTTGAGCATAGCCGTGCCCGTTTCCGTCTTTCTGAGCAAACTGAGGAAAGACACTCCTTAGAGTATTGAGAAACAACAGCGGTGGGAACCCCTCTTGCGTCTCGGACATCTGCTTGAACAAATCCCGCAAAGAGGAAACAAGATCCATAGAAGCCCCAAGACCGCCAAGGCCAAGGCTGCTGAGATCTGCAAGCCTTGTTCCTGCGGAAGAGCTCTCGCCGGGCCGGTACCTTAGGAGCTCCTGCTGAAGTTCAGGAACGCTTCTCAAGGTCTGCAATGTAGAATTGAGGTAGCATGTATTTCCAAGATTCTGTAGGCCGGCAGGAGTAGCTCCCTCTGCTCTGGCGGCCTCAGCTTCGGTCATATCCTCCAGGAATTTGACAGGTTCCTTTGGCCGTCCCAGATCAACAGCAGCCTGACCGCCCGGTGTACCCATCATCATAAACGTCTGGCCTGGTTTAGCGTTGAGGGAAGATAACGGCGTTTCATTCTTGAGCTGTCCGCCCTTGACGAGAATCTTCTGCTTTTCAGGTTCAACTCCAGTCAACGAATACATTTGGTACTTGAGGATTTCGCCAGTCGCCGACGGATCGAGCTCAACCTCATGACGTTTACCCTGATGCTTCACGATAACTAGAAACCTGACGTCAGTAGGAGCTTCATAAAATCAAGAAACCAAATCTAAGAAGTCGGAATTTCATACTCGGAATCGTAGCCATCTTGTTTAAGCTTGATAGTGATTGTTTAACCTTCCAGATGACTTCCTCTTTGATAGCTGCTGGATGAGTGGCGCATAAACGACAGCAATGCCAGAGATGGGCTTTGGGGAAAGCGTGGGGCGGAATATGCAAACAAAGCAAACATCCACATACGACATCACCGACAGCGGGACGTCGTTGCTCCCTGAAGCTGGCTCCTTGATACGTTTGCCAGGCCTCTGTGGTTTATCTCTTTTCTCTTTTCTTTGCTCGAGTGCTACCTCTCTTCTAGCCAAAAACTACCAATCGCGACTGCAAGCGAACGTTAGCAGACTTGAGTGCCGGCGCAGGAGCAACCATATCGTTTAACCATCATACATCGCACTTCAGTTATGGTAGGCCGGTTCCATTGAAGGCTTAAGGATCTATTGCTGACTACCTGTAGTCTCAATCATTGCGCCCGTATCTACAATGCGTTCGGTCCTCGCTTACCGCCGCCCTTGCCGTCTCGAACTTCGCTTCTCAAACCTCGGAAAGGCATAATGTCCCCGAGATTGAGGCCGCAAGTTCCCCGGAACTCCTCCTGAACCCCCTCACCATTTCGCGCAATGAGAACGAGAAGGTCTTGATTGAGCCCAGCGTAAACAGTGTTCGCGTGAGCATCAGAATCAAACAAGCAGATGAAATCGAGCATATCCTGGTCCACAAGTTCACCAGATTCTTGACACAACGGGCAGAGTCCTTCTTCATTCTGAGGAGGAAACCTGTGAAGGTACGCCGCCATAATCATCGCCGGATTATTGGATAGACGCTCACTCGATCTTAGGGATACGACATTTCCTTCTTGATCACAAACTTCCATACCGAGGCTATGTTGAAACACAAACTGGTCGACTTTATCATCCAGTTCATGGAGGAGGTGGATAAGGAGATTTCCGAGATGAAGCTTTTCGTATGTGGTTATATCTTCAGCCGTAAATCAATGACTGGACAAAGTTAACGTTCTGCAGTTGAATGCCCGTGCTCGATTTGTCGCTGAGTCCTTCTTGACACCAGTAAGAAACCACCCTGAGCTCTATGAACACATCTAACAATCTGCTACAGTTTGACTAGACGCGCCGTAACTTCACTTACACTTGTCCTCGAATTATACATCACCTCCCTCTCTTCCAACGGTAAACTTGTATAGGCGATCTAGGCTGGTAAAGGGAACCGATCGCCTTGTTGGATGCTTCATTCCTTCCCTAGATCCTCATCCCTGCTTCCGAAACAGGATCTCTGTGAGCTTGCTCACTCTTACAATCCACCCCATGTATCTATGGCAAATCTCAAGACCATGGCCTCTTTTCATACCGTATATACTCTACACTCGCTACATTATAGGATTTTTTTCTGACGTATCTCAATGTCAACACTCAACATCTGTCTCCTACTCAGCCAGTAATACCAAGTACGATTCCAAGCCAACTCTCGAGTCTCCCTCCAATGTCACTTCTTCACACAATGTATCACTTTGTCGATATCACGTCAATGCCCAGACCAACATTTAGGCTACGGTGGTATATTTGTTCAGCTTCACTAAAACTCTTCTGGAAGTCAGTCTGTGTGAAGCAAGAGGTGTGCCATGACGCCTGAATGTCAACTTCATTCACTCTTCTACTGCTTAATTGGGAACCAGCCCCCCCCCTTATCACAGAGATCTAGCCTTAGTATGGGTCTTAGCTGAGTATCCTAAACCTATGCTTTATCCTATAATGTCTAGCAGACAGTCAAACTTGCAGTAGGCATTGTTATACAAAACTCATTGTCTTTTAGTGGGCCTTATTGTTCTAATCTTATAGAGTCACAGCATCTTATTGTGAATAGAATGTACAATAAAGTGAGAAATGAGTGAATCAAGGGCTGTTGCGGATTTTTCTCTCCTAGCATTTCTGTTACTATCACTCATCTTCCCTGATGCTTTCGCTTCTCCTTGCCTATAATAGAACCAGAATCTCCCTCTCCTCCCTCTTTCTCTCCTCAGTATCCATCCTGTATCCCGCCACCTTGAGCACCATGGAGTATAGGAATGCAAATGGCCCGTTCTCTGGGTATGCGCCTGCATATCCATTCAACCATGCGCAACCTCAAGGCTTCAATGTGTCTCCCTTTGGCACGCCGGTCATGCCAGGCTTCCCTCACCACCAGGACCAGTATCTGGCTTCCCATGACCCCCGTATGACCCATCATGCGGCCCAACAGGGTCCCTTCATGTACTCTCCCCTCTATTCCATGCATAATATGGCTTCTGCGCTGGCTGGTCCCAATGCACATGGTCGTTCGGTCCAACCTCCACTTCTTGGTGTGGCGGCTCGCCTGCCAGTCCCTTTCAAGAAGACTGATAACTTCTCATCTGGTTCTCGTTGGCTTCCACGCTCGTCTTTGCAGCAGATTCCCCAGGTTGATCCTCAGGTTCAATCTAAGAACACTTCGCAGCCTGCTGAGTTTTCAATGACCAAGAAAGTTGCTTTAGCCAGCGAGATGCCAATTGGAAGTCTGGTGTCCAGGATGACGGCTCCTCAGTGGGGGGTTATCAAAATTTCCAATGTAAGTGACTCTGTGCGCATATAACATTGAGATATCTCTTGCTTCCAATGGTGGGCTGTATTGGATTTTGACTAACGTTGGGGGGAAGATCCCTTATTCTGTTACCAGACATGAAATCGTCCAGTTTGTTGGCCGTCACAGTTCCCTGATTACTCCTCAGCAGGGCTGTGCTATCCATATCATCATGGACCGCATAACCGCTAAGACAATGGACTGCTATGCTGAATTTCAGACTCCTGCGGATGCACAGGCAGCTGTTGCTCGGATCAACAGGAACCATGCGACTGGTCGTGCCCCTCGTCTAGGTAATCGCTCCGTTGTCGTTGAGCTCAGCAGCCAAGATGCTCTCCTGAAGGATTTGTTCCCTTCCGCCAAGTGCATTACCTGGGAAAACGGTATGCCTATTGCTGTCGCCAACACAGATCCCTCTTCTACTGCCTCCTTGCGATTTTTCACGGACGAAGAGATCTTTGCTGCTCTTCAGCATGCAGAGTCGGGTCGTGTAAGTATCCTTTGCTGTCTTTTCCCGTACGGCTGCTTCGTCTGTTCAAGATCCTAACATGACTGTCAGTCTCCTTTCTGTCGCAAATGCATGCAGCGCACTTACGAGTCCACCATTAGCACACTTTACAAGGTAAGACACTTTCCTCTGTCTACCATGGCGCCTTGACAGCATGTGCGAGAAGCATACTGAATAATCTCCCTCTTTTGCTTAGTTTCCCTGGTATGCAACCAAGCTGTATACGGTTTATGATCGCAACGAGTTGTTTAAGCTGGTCAATTGCCACATTCGCATCCTTGTGCACCAATTGAAAACATCTAAGAACGTTGGTCTTGATGAGAGACTGCTGCAAGAGCTTCTTCATGCCGGATTGAATTGCCCTGCGTTCAACGAGCGTATGAAGTACACGCTGTGTATCTATTCAGAGATTACTACGGAGATCATGAAATTCCCAGACATGGGTAAATTTTTTCCATTTGATACGCTTGTCAAGTTCCCCAAGACTGAAGAGAACAAGTTTCTGGTAAGTCCTTCCTTGATGCTATCATCTCACCCCAGAGGGTTTCGGCGACATGTGTGACGGAGGACTCTGACCAGAGTCGAATTTAGTATTACGTGAAATTGATCTCGAAGGGTAGATACGAGGATCACGCAGGCCCAAAGTTGCCAAACAACTTTCCCATGGACATGGACATAGCTCACCGTCTTAACTCCCCTTATGGACATATCTATTTCGAATGGCCAAAGAAAAAGGAGATAGCCGGGAACTTGGTCTGGCAAGATGCGGTCGAGCAGGAAATGAAGCATCTTACCGACCTGGTGCTGAGCGGCTTTGTGAAAAATGAACAGGAGAACAACCTGAAATCCGGCCTCATGCCCGAGTCATCATCCGCAAGCACTCGCGAATCTCAGGGCAACACAGCCGTTTCTTCTGGAAGCGATAAGAGCCAAAGCCATGTTAGAGCGTCTTCCAGGATTGATATTTTCGCGACGCCTTTGCGCCGTGCAAGTGAACAAGTACGTAACAGCAGCAAGTCCTTCGCTGATAGCAGTGATGACGGCTGGCGGCGTGGACTGTTCATGCATTCCACCAGTGGATTCCGGGGACGATTCCCTGGACATCGCAACACTCTGTCCTCCCCTACATGCCTTCCGTCTGCTGGACGCACTTGAAAGTTTTAGCAGACCAGGCTCGCGGGATAGTTTGCAGTGCACAGCCCCATATTGCGTTCATACCTTGGTGGCATAAAGCATCTTGCCAGCCTTTTGGCTTCGTTGTACTCAATCCTGGCCACATCACAACGACATCAATCTGGTTTTGGAAAGGCATTGTGCCTGAGTTTGTTTCCATTGCTGCATGCTTTTTTTTCAATCTAGTGATGTTCATCCTTCTTTGTCCTCAGAAAGATTATCAGCCAAGGGTCTGTTGAAGATACTGGATTCTTTGGAGACATGGGTGATGCACTAGATTCGAGTCAATTCGACACAATTGATGTTGATTGAGAAATTATGCGCTGCCATCTTTGGCTTGTCACGAAGAATCTTTGGCATGTCGCATGATAACTAGGATATCATTCATCATTCTGGTTTCTTTTGTCTATCTCACGTTGATAACTCATCGTTAGCATATGTGGATTGGGGTCTTCTTTATGGCAAATCATTAGGTGACTTGGTTTCCAATCGTGTACCTAGAATTTTCATAATTGAGTTGCATTAATGATCCCTTCCGCCTCGTATGTCTCTTTGTTCTCGTTGTCAGCATTTCTTCCCTGACTCTCGAGGAGTTCCTTCCTCATGAGTCCTTCTGCTCTCTTCCTTTCCCTGCGTTGAGTAGGATCTTCCCAGCCCTCCGGTTTAACCTTTGTCCTCATCTTTGAACCCAATTGATCTGCAGAGCAGAGGTTGAGCAAGGTTGCCCGAAATCTCTCTTTGCGCTCGGCATTAACGAGAAAACGCTCGTTTGAGATGGCCACTAGCATCTGGAGATATTCTTCAGAGACGAGACTGCGGATGACAGGTTCCTTGCCGCTTGTATCATCCTCTCCATCTGCATCTTCACAGTAGCCAATGACGGATTCAAGCGACAAGCCGGCCGAGCGTACAGCAACAATAGGACTCGGGCCGTCCTCGCCTTCGAGACAACGTAGACTTTGTAATCCGCTCTCGCGGAACCCCGAGGTTGCAGCTGCTGACAACACTGGATGGGCGTGCTGTAGTGTCGCGGCCATGATGTGAAGGATCTATCGGAAGGTAGAGTCAGTATAGGTTTGTAGTCCATGCAGTCGAAGATGATGGATGACTCCAAAATTTGGACGAATGTGCTGAAACCAGAGCATCACCAGGGATTTCAAGGATGAGGAACTGCCAACCTACCATGGGGTCGTAATGAAAGCGCACCAGGCGAGGGGCGTGACCTTCCCCTTTTAGACCTGACGGTTTTCCATCTCCTGGAACCATTCCAAACAATTCATGCAGACTTTTCATCTCATTTCCCCGATCCGAATCATGATCATTGCTGATACTATCTGTCCCATATCCTTTCAGAGGATCGTGTGACACATATAGCCACTTTCCTGCCCCTTTGCCTCCAGAGGGCACAAACTGCCGTTGCTGCTGTTGCTGCGGCTGCTTTCTTCTTCCTTCAAAGAAGACGCTGATGCGTCCAGCACAACTACTGGTGGTCACCAGACCAGGAAGAGTGTTGATATCATCTATCAAGTCGCGAATCCCCTCATCTACCGATCCCTTTGGTGAGAGATCACTATACTCCGTTTCCGGGGTGGATAGTTCCGTGAGGATCTTGCGTTTTCGAGACTCAAAGGCCTCTGGAATGGTGTCTGCTCGAACCTCACTCATGGGTGCCGATCTTTTTTATTTTTCTTTCTTTCCTCTGCTGATCGCGACGTGCTTGAATCGCCTTGATCGGTAGAGAGAGATGTTCCGTTTGGCAAGTGAACAAGAATCCGTATTTGTCTGGTTGCAAAGCTGATAGACCTCTCTCCTATACAGAATGATTGGCCAAACCGCTATGTCAGATCGATACGAGGGAGCACCCGGAGTCTACAAAATAAACTGATGACCCTGTCCTTTGAGATTTTATGTCGACTTTGCTCCACTGTCAAACTCTGTTCGCCGACGACGTCGTCTTCCGGCTTCCCACGCTAACTTTAGCGGTACGGGAGCAAAGAACCTAATAACCCTCCCGCCTTTGTTAAGCCCCAAAGTTACCAGCCTCCTGGTTTGTCCCGACTCCCGGTCCCTCTTCGTCTGTTCAAACTTCAAAGTACCTCAAAGTCAATCGATCGCTAATTAAATCTTACGTAGCCTTGTTAGCCCGGCTGGTGTCCGGTCAGATAGCTGTTTAGCAGCGGCGAACAATCTCTTAAATGCTAGGTATAGACTATCGCTTACCCACAAATTCCTGCTACCACTTGGCTCCTCTCTATCCTGCGTAGCTACGTATACATCAGGAGCACATCTTCGATAATAGCTTGCACCGGAAGAGAAACGGAGAAATTACCAACTGCTTATCATTATTCTTTTCCCTCCCTATGCCTCGTCGATCTTCTCGGGCCGTTCCCGCGTCAACGGCAGCTCCAGCACCAAAAAGGCGCGCGTCTGACAGAATCTCCGCAGCCTCAAAGGCGGAACCAAAGAGACAAAAGTACAACAGCACAACCGTTAACAAGCCCGTCAAATCTACGGCCAGGAAGAGCAAATATTTCGAAGACGAAGGACTCGAAGACTCCGAGTCTGAACCCAGTCATGCATCCGAGGTAGAGGAGAACTCCGGTTCAGCCTACGAAGAGACAAAATCCTCATTCTCCTTGTCGACCGAACCGGACTCTGAAGTTTCCGAGGCACCATCCACGAATGAGGAGGCAGCAAAGAAGTCAAGAACGCGAAAGACTGGACGGGGCGGGAGGCAAACGACTGAAGGGGAAAGGGGCACTAAGAAAGGCAGCAAAGATGATGGAGAAAAGAACAATTTTGAAGAGGAGGTAGTGTCCTCGTTGAAGGACAAAGAGTTATGGAGAGAGGGTGTCAGCACCGGTCTAGGACCTGGCAAAGAAGTCTTCATCAAGAAACCTAAGGCGAGAGACCCAGGGAATGTTCCCTACGAAGACCATACATTGCATCCCAACACCATGCTTTTTTTGCAGGACCTGGCAAAACACAATGATAGGCAGTGGCTCAAAGGTATTGACCACCAAGAATGTGTTACCAGCACCTTTGAGGCAGCATCTGACCATCAACCATCCTGCTAGCACATGACGCCGACTATCGCGCTGCGAAGAAAGATTGGGAAACTTTCGTGGAGAGGCTCACCGAGAGGATCTCAGAAAAGGATAGCACTATCCCTGAGCTGCCTGCCAAAGACCTCGTAAGTGTTGAGTTCCCAATTGCTTTGGCATCATAAAAAGCAACAAATACAATGGAGTGAAGCAAATCAACGCATTGACATGGCTGCTCGACCAGGTATTTCGCATCCATAGAGACATCCGGTTCAGCAAAGATCCCACTCCATATAAGGTACGTACGATTTGATTTGAATAACACTTTTAACTGCCCCACGTCTCCTGCGATGAGATGTCAAGTCTGTTGGCTGACAGTGGAGATAACCAGACACACTTTTCAGCTGCATGGTAAGTTCTCCACACATTCTGTGCAAGACTGATGGACTGAACCCCCCCGTAAGGTCTCGGACGGGCAGGAAAGGCCCGTATGCCGCCTACTATGTGCATTTTCAACCGGGGTCTTGCTTTGTTGGTGAGTTATTCCTTGAAGGATTCACCCACTGCCACTCGTGCTATCCACCCTCGGCCTGTGTTCAACAGATCATACTGGTTGGTAGCGAATCTGTACCGCCCATCACAGATTGTTCTATCTCGTTTGACCTTTCTTCCGGCCCGACTCACGAAAAACTGACCGCTGCAACCGTACAACAACTTCGCCGGGGATGAAGCTCCTCTGAGGACCGGCGAAGCCCATGCTGTCCACATCTTCTTCTTGTGTTTCCTCCAGTCTTTTCGTATAATCTGATCCGGGCTCACCAAGACTGCGTGAATTATAGGTTCGGGACTTTGGAATCCAGAGGCTGATAGACTCGCTCTTCTCCGGGACGAGATTGACCAAAATTCGCACCGTTTGAAAGCTGTGCTGCGAAGTCCAGATATGCGCCGCGAGATTTTCAAAGGGATTCCTGATGATGAAAAGAAATACGTCCAAGCGTTTGTCAGTCAGAATAAGGAGAGCGCGCTTAAGACGAAGCCCAAGGTAGGTGTTTGCTTTTTTTGATGCTTTACCCTGTCATCCTGCATACATCAAGCACCATAGACACGGGCGCAAAGCATCTCGCCACATTGTTCAATCGATAGCCGTTCAGATAAGTGATCCGGAAGGGCAATGAGGTGTCATATTTCGAGGGTGTCCTTTCCGCGCAGTGTCCTGCTCGTTAGTGACGGGATACTCTGACAGGAATTGGTCAAAAGTATCCCCTGCTTCATCAAAACATAACCTGAACTGTCATCTCCGAAAAGATAGCAGGCAAATGATGTCCTGGACGTCGACAAACAGGCTCACTGACTGTTGTCTGGTTGTGTTGAAACACTGTTTGATGGCAAGAGGCGCGGCCACGCGCGGGTGGCCCCTTGCCCATGCCTAGGCTGCACGAACGGGGCTGGGACTCGGACTGGGGCCTTGGAGCCTAAGGCACTACTTGCTCTTCTTGGGAACACTTCTGAAAATGGCTCTTGAGTCTCGGGCTGGCACGGAAATGCCACAGCCTTGTCAACTTGTCACACCGGTGTTGTTAACTTGTTTGGTCTCGAAGAGTTTTCTGCACCGTCTCATGTGTTACCATGGTTCAGCATCTGCCTACTGGCGGGTCTTTTGCCGTGTCTTAATTTTCTGCCTACTGGCGGGTCTTTTGCCGTGTCTTAATTTTGCGGAAGTACTCCTAATTCCATATGCTGACAAACTTTACTCTTGTCCAGGGCTACAATGTTGATAACGAGAATATCGAATTACTCCGTCTGCGCAGCTTTACCATTGGGAAACCTCTCTCTGATTCGGATCTCATGGCCCCGAATGCCCAAGAGAAGATTGCTGCAATCCTTGGTGTCATGGAACCTTTTGTAAGCAATCCTAGCCACCCTTGTTGCGCAGCCTCATTTGGCTTTTCTCCCCGCTTGTCCGCGTCTGTGTCTATTGGATCCTGCCACCCCCGTGTCGACATGGCCTTGTTTGGTTCTTACTTCTCTTCGCCTTACTTGAATAGCGTTGTCATGCCTGATCCAGCGGACCAGGATACAAGGTCCGAGTCCGACACCTCATTGGCAGGGTGACAGACTCTCGTCGTTGAATTTTCCCCTCCATCGCAGTCCGGGACCATCCCAATGCGGCTTTTATCAATCTTGCGGTGTAGGAGTTTCTGCTTTGGCGAGAAATACGAAGTTTCTTCTGACCAATTTTCATGTCTCGAAGTCGAAGCATCATTTTCCGTAACATTTATCTATCCCCGATTTGCTTTTTGTATGGTCCATCTTCAGGAGTCCCGCACTGGGCTGGCTGAAGCCCTGTTTCGCCCCTCGGAAGTCGTAAGAGGATAGGCGTCTCCATGGACAGTTGAGACTCTGCACTTTGACGAGTCCTTCCTAACGCCAGTTATGAGCTCCCAATGATGATTTCGCTTTGGTCGACTCAACAGCAGGAACCCAAGCACACTTCACTGACTTGCATGTTATGGCTTTCTGTGACGTTGACCGCGCGCCGCTGCCCGGCCCGTCGGACATGCCGTTAGCTCCACGGCGCTGCCCATTTTCATTATCCACATCTGCAGGCGTGCGAATTCGTCGATACCGCTTAGACTACCATACCATCTGCTTCTTGTCCCATAGCTATGTGAGAGGTTTCATTTTCTGCATCAGTGCCCAAAACGCCAGCATACACAGTGTCTCTTCCGATTCCCACGGCGTCAGACCAAGTGGGTAGCGGTAACAAGGCCCTGACGCCCTGGATTTGCCAATTGCCACTGTCTTGACGCCGTGGCATGTCCTATGTCAGCAACCACTGCGAAGGAAGAGCATCTCAAAGAGGAGAGGTGCATAGTCGCACTTTTTGCCTTCCTCTAGCCGTCTAGCGAGTATTTGCAAGCCATTAACTTTATGTTAATGGTTTGGAGATTCTAATTTGGCCAGGCGAGATCCTGGTGGAACTTTCCGCTCAATCCAATATCCATGCTCTATCGATCCTTGCCCAATATCTATCCTGATTCCTGATTCAGCTTTGGGAGGTGATCGTCCTCCCCTTACTGAAGGGTCATTTCCCTCTTTCTCTTCTTGCGGAAGTAGATTCATTTAGGAATTAGGATAAGAGTATGGAGTAATGAAGGGTGGGTTATAGTGTCTGCTATCTCACTGCTCTCAGTGAAGATAATCAGGCTGATAGGACCCATATTTTGGCACCTAAGCAGTAGGCACATTGGGAGGTGTGTGAGGTGTGTGAGGTGTTCTGTCGAGAGTCATTGAATCATTCAAGAGTCTTTAACACCTGTTAACTTTGATGATCCTTGCGCTCTGCTTCGCTTACCTCGAGATATATCTATAAAAAATCAAGTAGTTATATATCTTGGAAATTGAAATTGAATGAGATCACAGGCCTTCGATAGACTCTGTATGTACGGACTACGGGGTAGACCGGATTTCTATCTCGATCTTCATGGAGAAGTCAAGCGTTGTGGACTAAATCCTATCGAAGTTAGCTACTATAGTCAATGGGTGATAAGTTGATAACCCGTAGCTTAATGCACTTTAACTACCTACAGTAGACCGAATGTAGTGATCTGATCAAAGGGGCTTCCGGGCTTGGGGCATCGATTAACCGAGGAAATAAGATCGTTCACTG
Organism: Aspergillus cejpii; assembly: GCA_004769165.1. NCBI lineage: Eukaryota > Fungi > Ascomycota > Eurotiomycetes > Eurotiales > Aspergillaceae > Aspergillus > Aspergillus cejpii. The sequence continues at coordinate 2,502,776 of SMSW01000005.1, read as the reverse complement.
ATTCATTGATTCAATGGTGGAATTGTCTACATCAAGCTCCAATGGGGCAGAATTATGTTCGTATCACAGCAGATTCTTAGATACAAGTATCTCCTTGCATGGAATAGGGCAGCTGACAGTCCGACACTGATCGCTGGCAAGCTCTATCCGTGGTATATGGAAGGGGCAATGGAGTGTGGATATATCTCTTCTTCCAAACTACCCTAAAGGAATATCGAGTGCATGGCGACAGTCCTTGCCCTTATCTTAGACAATGTATCGAGATCAGGATGTCTTTGTCACAACTAACTTCCAGATTGTTGGGGTTGTGTGAGTGATGGTTTTCCATGTCATTGCACAATGGGCACGTCTTAGCGCCCAGGTGATCCAATGCCGATATCCTAGGGTTTGTTTACAGTCTCCCGTCCTCGATTCCAAGCACAGATCGACTCCGAAGCGTTCCTTCTTCTGGAGGAATGGAATTCATATCCGGAATAGGGCAGCGTGTGTAGCACTGTGATGGCTGGCTGGATTGATTTGCCTGCAAGGGTTAAATGGCCTCAGCATTGTGTTGTTGAACACCGCTCCTTATCGCAACCGTCGCTTTTCCACCAAAGAGACCAATGTTGCGCGGAAATAGTCAAGTGACTGCGAAAGTCTGCGAAGTCAGGCACTCAAGAATCACACGATAAAAAGACATTAGGACAGGTAACTCAAGTGACTTGTCCAGGCCTCCAGAGTCCAGGGTGTTCTAAACTCGGCATTCCCGACATCCGAATCAAAAACACATCCTTCATGCATCATATCAATAAGCAATGCTCAGAGACGACTCAGTAGTACTCCGTAGTACTAGTAGTCTAGCACGGAGAAGAGCGGGATATAGAATCCTCGAAGAAGTTCGGACTTATGCGGCTGAGCCTACCGGATCAGGAATTTCAGCCGGTGGAACAAGCAAGTTGGTCAACCCCAAGTCACATAATAATCCTGACTCTCTTCCCTCTTGTTTTGCCACGTCATGAAGGAGGATCGCACTTGGGATGCACTCCTCATGCATCCAAGTGAGCACAGACAACAGCAACATCACCGAAGACACATAATAATTATCTTCCTTTCCTTGAACAAACTCTTTCGCAGTTCCATCCATCCAAGACACCTTTCTAGGCGCGCAGGAAAGCCACAAACCAAACACGAGTTGACAGGCTTAGACAAGGCCCACTCCCTGATTGGCTTGTGTTCCCTCACGTGATTGAAATCGTATGCGGGCTTCCCGTCGATCGCGAAACAGGCTGGTTGAGTGGATCCATCTTGTAACCAATGATTAAATCTGTGACCCTGTTAGCTGTCAAATTGATCATAGACGAGATGATTCGTGAGATCCTGGTTGGTATTTTTTTTTCCCTTTGACTTGGCCACGATGCCATACGGACAGGGGTGGTTGGGCTGCGGACGGGATAACTGAGCCCCGAACCTCGCAGCTAAGCTGATGAGCAACCATGGAACCATACAATCTCGATGGAGTCGCTACTCGCTAGTCAAAGTTGACATGGTTACTCGACGAGTTGACGAGTCGTCGATTATCCAGTCGTTGGTTGTAGTGGAGAAGGAGAGACCGGAGACAAAGGCAGTTGGATACACAGGTCACGTCTCACAAAGCTGAGGTTGTAAACTCGGATGGGGGGCGAAGCTGAAGGAGTATTCCTGCTTTGTACTCTGCAGTAAGAAGATAGATAGATACGTCCTGTTCCGAAGCCTAGAAGGCAAGCCCAGGTGACTGTGTGGGTTCTGGCGGCAACGGAAAGACGCGGACGGCAATGCACCGTGCCGATCGGGTTCGAAAAAACGTGGCAAGAAATTAGGACAAAGAGAAAGTCCTAATGGAAGCACTAAAAAAAGAGGGAAGGAGCGGTGTAACTTATTGTAACCGTATTACCTGGTTTCGTATTGTATGAAACATACCAACCACATCAATCTGGAGTTGTCGTGTAATATTATAGGTAATATTTATAAGAATAAAGCAAAGTGAGGCTGGCTGTGATTCTCAGTCGTATGTGAAATGTGGATTAGATACTATAACTAATCCCTTGCTTTTTGCAATTTATTGAAAAGGTCGACCGATACCTGAGGCATCAGGCACGAGCCATGAAGGTCCAGTCTCCAGTTGGTTAGCTGACCGTTGGCCCTCAGATACTTCCGATATTATCGTCCAGTAACAATAACTCATAGACGCCTGTTCTGTGTGTTTGTGATCAATCTTACATTAGTCGAGAGTCGAGACAGATATCAGACTAAGAGGCAACTTGCCCATGACTCGGAAGTAGGGCCAGCGGAATAACAGTCGAGTTCCTTTCTGAGATTCATGAACCTCATCACCGCCTAGGCGCCGCCATGGATTATGATGGCAAGGTTAGAGCATGGTACACTACTCCGTACGCTTCATGCATAAGATTCAGCGGGAAGTCGGGGCGGCCCGTCGTGGACATGTCCAGGAGATGACTAGTGGTGTCGAATGATAGGATGATGCCCAGCGCCTTACAACGAGCACATGCATCTTGATCACATTTTGCCAACACCGAATGCCTCCGTTTGCTGTCGCCGTTTCCCGGTAGTATTACCATTGCTACGGAGTAGAGTCTGTCACATGAGCGCTGCATGCTCCTTCGCTTCTTTCCATCCTCTTCAGTGTCGCACAAAGGTAGGGGTACCGACTACCAGGAAGGCCAGATCAAACAGACACAAAAAAAAGGGATAAATTGAAACCATGCGAGGGGATTATACGCCGAGTCACACGATCCACCCCTTGCCACTGTGCTTCGAGATCCATGTCTCGCTGACTGGAATGCTGACTGGCATTATTACGTCTTTCTCCTCTGTATCCGTAATTGAATCCGACAAGGGGGGTGGGGACAGAAAGCGGTTTGCAGATTGATCACAGTCATTGTGATAAACTTGCAGGTGCCTGTAGCGCTTTCAGAACGAAGATGACTGGAGACTTTATTATTTCAGAGAACCGTTTTCCTCGAACACCACAAGCTTTGCTGGCAGGATGACGACATAACTTGACAAAGCGCAGCCAGTCACCGTCTCCCATTTTGATCTATTCCTTTGTGTATGCCTTGTATCTGTCAGGTTTGCCGGAACTCACGAACTAAATAATATCAGTACAACCTGTTCCTGAATCATAGCAGTCCATTGGAGACGATTATCGTCCCCTCGCATGCAAACAGGGATCTATCGGAATCTGACTGGAGGCCCACGCATTTAGACCCCGCAAACGCCTTTGAGCCCTCAAGCACGTCGGGCCGGTGGCCACTGGCCACTGGCCAACTTCTGTTAGGCTGTTCCTTGTTTTTGCCAACTGACAATAAACCTTGACCGAGCCACGCTAATGCAGGTTACCTTGGAGCGCCACTGCCACATGAAAAAGGTCCAAAATATCATGCCGGCACGGTCCCAAGGCTGTAGCACTGGGAAAGTTAGAGGCCTCCACCCCCCCTCCTCCATGTTTAGGACCCCGGTAGATAGCTCATACGGAATGCCGTTGGCTGGTCACTTTTGGGGCCCTCCTCAGTTGGAATGAGTTCGGTCTTTTCTCACAGGGCCAATGAGATATCCGAAGAGGCTCATGACGTTTTCCTCTGCAAAGTAGCTGAGAGACGGTCGACGATTGGCCGACAGATGCGATTTCTGACCACTCTGTCTTCCAATCGTATCCTCCAAAGGCTCAGTTATGAAAAATTGTCGAATGACCGTCCATTAGTGATGTGGCAACGCGTAATTCTATAGAAGTGGATGTCTTGAGTGGGTTGTGTATCTACTTCAGTTGAAGTGACCTTGAAGACTTCAAAGTTGTGTGTGGCTCACCGCCTGATCTTCACAAGTTTCTTTTCAAGACTTGTTACAACGTACAATCTTACAATCTTACAATCTTACATGTCTACATTACTCCGTACAATGATCCACTTTACTCTGGTAATATACGTATTGTAAGAGAAAGATTTTTACAGAAATAACCAGTGATGACCTTCCACTTTTCAAAATCCCACTTTTCAAAATCCCAGGTCCATGGAATTACCAACTACCAAGTGGCCTGCCGACCCAGTAAAGAAGAATTCAGTCTTTCTGAGTGTATGCAATTGCAATACCATCATGAGTATTCCAAATCCATACTCCGTGACACTTGGAACCGGGTATCATCGGGCAAAAATACCCAGGACAGATCAGTATTTGGTACACCAATCATGTTTTTATATTCTGTAGTCTGCGGTTCGGAGCGCTCCTTTTTCCTTCTGGGTCCAACCAAAATTCGCCTACTTCTGAATTCTGATACGACCGCGGCTGTCAGCCTGTCAGGCGTCGTCAACTGAGTACTGACTTCCAAATCTCACAGGATAATTGAGAATTTGAGATTGAGTTCATCGAGTTTATTCACGGCTCATTATGTTCTCGAAGGACCGGGTTTAATAGAGTGTGTCTGTAATCGTGAAGAATCCTGAAGATACTATTTGTAGATGCTAGCGACGATAGATAGTATCAAATTCATTGAGTTCAGCTATGTCTACATATCATGAGAACGCGACGGTAACGGCTTGCACTCGAGACTTCCCTGATAGATATAGGTACTTATGCGAAAAAGTACAATATCTGTCTGCTGGGGGATTGCCGGCTAGACACCTTAACTATGCTAATTGCATCATCTACGGAGTACGGAGTAGAGTCTATTATAAGGAGTCCCCGTGCATGTACTCCTTACTGTACTTAATCACAAGGTACTCTGTACTTTTTACCCATGCTCACGTCCCAAGGCGTATGCGTCGTCAGTTCGTCACTGAGTTCTGAGTAGCCAAGGCCTCAAGTGAACCTTGCTGACTGGACCGTTAGCAAAGAGCAGCATATGCATGTAAGGGACGCCTCCCGAGTAGCAAAGATTGGAAATGGAATGCTGAGGTGTGATAGGCCGTAAGTACTCCAAATACGTACAGGATAGGCTGCAGAGTGCAGAGTGCAGTAGTAGTAAGCCATCACATCGCTTATCTTCTGTTTCTTCAGTCCTTTTGATCCGATCAATGCCGTGGGACGAGTATCGAGACTATGCATGCTGGAGGTGCGGGGAACTTTCTGGATGGTGTGCTGAAGAATCACCAGTGTTACACAGAGTCTATTATTGTACTACCTAATCTTGTCCCTGTCAGCAAGTTTTCTGTTCTAGAATCCACAGGCGAGGGATTCAGCAGGATGTATTCGATGGGATGGCCTTGCAAGGCTATTTCTGTGTTGCAACAGGTTTGGACGTTGGGACTTCTGGATCATTGCAAGCTGTCCTGCTGGCATCAGACGGCATTTTTTTTTCATTTCGTATACTGCCAGGTGCTTGATTAGGAGGCTAGAAATCGGTGGTTAATTTGAATTGTTCTACTCGCACTTTGCAGGACTCCGGAACGATGTACTTAATAGGGACTTCCTATCTTGGAAATAAACGGGGGAAATGGATTTTTGCTGGCAACCCAGAAGTTTTTTCTAGATCAACAGACTTCAAGCCCCTCATTGATAAACATCATTACTCAGAGGCATCTGATTCTGACGACCGCCCCTTTTCTTCCCTGAGAGATTTTTGTTGGAGAAGTCATAAATTCCTCGGGGCATCGGAAGATTCCAAAAAAAACATAGAACAGCAGACTCGTCTGACAGCCTGACTATTTGAGAATTGGTACGCTAGGCTTTTGTCAACCATGGTAGTGACGGTACCCAATTCCATGCTCACAGAGGCATCCATGGCTAGCACTGCAAAGTCATTCTCAGAACCATTCAATGTCGATTCTTGGTTCCATCATTTTTAGTGCTTTCCAGAGTAAATGAAACATGGGTCTGGAGTACACAGACTGCAGGGCTCTGCTAACTGCTGAAGAGGATGCATCCTGCAGCAGAATTTGTGGGACGTCAAGGTTGGGCTTCTGGGAAATGCTGGAAGTTGCCTGCCGACCACTAGTCAAGTCTCATGGATGCACGATATCTAAGAAGTAAGAACTCATTGTTAGTTGAATTCCGAAAGATTTCGGGATTTTTCTCTACTTCCTGAGATCAAACACATTGGGAACTTCCGATGAATAGGTACAGAGTATGTGAAGCCGTGAATTGTGAGTGTGAACAGTCCCGACTCCCGACTCCCGAGTCCCTTTTTTGGACCCTTTTAAGCCTTATTCTGTGATCGGCAGTGGAACTTGAGCAGGCAAAAAGCATTGAATTATTGAACTTTGTTTCTGTAGATAGTATCATAGACCATAGTACTACTCTGTACGGAGTAGTCTGTAGTCTGTACTAGAGAGTAGAGAGTTGAACAACTGGCATGTCATACTTAATAAGATGTTAGACCAGTACAGTGCTCACTGCTCACTCACAGAGACAGAGACGAAGAGATACCGAGTCTACAGGACTTCGGACTTTGGAGTAAAGCACAGAGCATCAACTAAGGTACTTAAACCAGGCTAGTTCTTACACATGGGTTTAGTGCTGTCCATGTACCATGGACCATTGGTCATATGGATTGTCCTTGAGAATTCATTTGAAATGCACACTGTAACCAGAGATCCATGAATACACTGACCAGCCCTTAAAAGATGCAAAAATATTCATTTATAAACAACCTGAAGTTGAAATGAAGAGCATACAAAAATACAGTAAAGTACAGTTAAGACGGAGAAGGACTCGATAGTCGATACAAACGGGCCGGTGGAGTCCCGCCATGGCGCCTTTACCCGTCCCGGCCACGTACTTCGCCTGTTTAGACTTTAGTCACTTGATTTCAACTCCCCACTTTGAATTACGTTTGCTGGGCTGCCCCCCCTCTTCAGACTTCAGGCTCTAGACTCACAAGTGGTTGTCGACTGTGAGGACTGCCAAGTGCCAATTGCTAAACGCCCAAGTTCCCAACCCGAAGGCTTACAGGTTTACAGCAATTCAGGTGATCCCCATGGAACCATGAATATTTTAGCTGCGTCTTAAGAGAGTCCCCATCCATGTCTATGGGTCACTGGCGCGATGGTTCGGCCGGGCCCACCCTGTTTTTCCGTCCGTTGATTAATCATGATAGGATCAGGATTCAGGTCTCGTAAAGCCCACCTCTTGTTGAAGTTGTTGTTGGCTTGAGGCTTCACCTAGGTAGTTTTACCATGCAGGATTTTATCCACATCATTAATTATGGCCTCCCAATCACCGTCCAATCCATACATTATCGCCTGTTGATAATATCTGGGATGAACCGTTTAGTACCTTATCTAAGGTGATGGGTAGTGTTAGGTATGAATGGATTTCTGGCGTCTGACCCTTCCGAAATGAATCTCTTCCAAATTCCTCTTTCGTTCGTGTCTTGGATTTCAAGTTTCGATACTGTTGAAGAACTTGAAGTAGCTCCAATTATTCATCAGCGATCTGTATTCATTGCAGCCTTTTTAGCCTCCGATCTCCATCTTCGAATCTTCCCGCCCTTCCGCTTTCCGCCAGCCGTGGAGACCTGCATCTTGTCGGATGTCACGTGTTTTGCTTTGACCCGACCGTTTTTTTGCCTCCCGGACGGACCGGCGATCCAGATAATCACCCTGTGACCCTAGCAGAATGTAAATACTATGAAGTATCTATGCCCTATGGAGTATGGAGTACTCCATATCAGCTCTGTTGTCCTTCTGAAATATTCGAATTGCAGAACTCAGTCGCTTAGCTTGGATCCTTCGTGGCATGAAGTCAAATGACATGAACCATCGAAGCAAACACCATCGAAGCAAACGAAGGAGGAGGCATAGTCAGCAAGTCTGATGGGAATGGTGGTTGGGTTCCTTGCAGTTTGCGATCTATCAAGTATCACTATCAACGGCACGGAATAGATATCTAGTACTTGGTCAAGGAATCATTATTTCCGTTGCCTTCTCTTCTTTCCTGCAGAACCTTTTCTCAACATCTATCTGGTTTGTATTTTTCCATTTTTTATTTTTATTTTTTGGTGTTTGATATTTACTGACACTTGCATCGCGCTACTGCCAGCCTCGGGGCCGCTAGCCTTATACTGTCTTCGACTAATGCAGTCTGCCCAACTGGATTGGATACCTAGGTAATATTTTGGGTATTCAGGTACGTAAAGTCGTAAACTATGTGTTCATTCGTCTAAAAATCCACTTTATTTTACAGATTTATTCCTGCTTGTTAAATATTCTGTTATTTTTATTCTTTTTTTTAATTATTATTTTAATATTTTTCCTTCTCTCCATTTTTATTCAACACCCCCATCTGTACCATATTTTTTCATATTTTGGTACACTTTCTGACCATAGTTTCTCTCCTCCATAAGGAGTATCATAAAATATCATTGGAGTCCCTCGCTTTCCAACGCTCACGTCATAGCTAAAAATCCCCCGAGGCTCTTTTTTCATTTTTCGATCATCTTCTCTTTGTCCTTTTAATTTTCCCTGTTTCTCTTTTTTTAATAATTCCCCCCTTTCAATTGACTCTTCTTCTTTACTACTTACATTTACCGAGTGTATCAGCTCTTCATCTATCTACTTTTCCTCCAATTCTCTTCTACCAAAGAGGATCTCCCCTCGTCACTGCTCTCTCGCACTCCCTCTCTCCTCCCCGCGTGCATTCCCGTCGCTTCCCTTTCTTTCCTTGGTCCTTCCTTCGTTCATTCGCCTTTCCGGTTTCAGCGTGACCACGAGGTTATGCTAGCTTCGCAAATCACCCGACGGAAGCTGGAACTTTTCTGATTTGGTCGTGTACTTTGTGACCAGATTTAGCCCTCCGCATCTTTTACCATCCTGGTCATCTTACACATCCACTACAAGACACACACAAGGACATACGTATATACAGATACATACTTACTTACATACATACGGGCAACATACATACCTTACACTTACATACTCGCCGATACGTACGACCAGGCACACCAAGACCCCTGCCCTGCCTATCCTATAATCCTTGACCAAACAACTGTTGGGCGCGACTCACATCATCCTGCATTTCACCTCTTATTCCCAGGCAACCCCCCAGTCCCCTTGTTTCCGTTCTCTTAAGCAGCCTCGTCTCGTCCTCGCCTACAAATGTCCACCCACCCCCACGACTACAGCGACCCTAATCGACAGGGACAGTATCCACCACATCAGTGGAACTCCAGTCAGCCTGAGGAGAATTCAGCTACACCTCACTATCCCCCGGCATCCCAATACCCTGTAAGTTTACCGAGCATTCCCTTTTCGGGCTTACTCGCTGCTTGGCCTTTTGTGTTCGTTTGTCAGACAAGTGGTCATATATACTGGTCCTCCTCCTCCCCGGGCCCTCCCTCGCTCTTCTCTTTTTCAACATCCATTCACACACTGCATCGTTGCCATTGGGTTTATTAAAAGTGCCTTACTAAATAACGCTGACCATTCTAGTACCCTCCGGCCTCATATCCTCCTCCTACCGCAGACCATCACCAGTATCCGCCTCCACCACCGCCCCCATCGCAATACCCACCTCCGTCGACCATGGCAGCCATTCACCCACATGTTCAGGGCCCCCAAGATCCTTATCGACTTCCTCCACCCCCCGGTGCCTACCGTCCTCCAGATGTTTATGCCCAGCCAGCTCCTCCGCCACAGCCCCAAGTCGTATACCAAGCCGCAGCTCCTAGGCAGCGGACTGCTATTGCCTGTCGTTACTGCCGGAGGCGGAAGGTGTGTCCTCTGCGAACCGAAATATTCGCCGTGAAATTCGCTCTTCGTGGATCGTGCCTTACTAACAATAGTTCTCTTCCGATTTGACAGATTCGATGCTCAGGATTCGAAAGCTCTCAAGATGGACGTTGCAGCAACTGTATCCGTTTCAACCAGGAGTGCATGTTCACTCCCGTCTCCTCCCAGGCTCAGGCCTTTGTTCCCGCACATGCGGCCTACCCTCATCTAAGGAATCCTCAAAACCAAGGACGTGGTCCGCCGGTGATGCTCTATGGAGCTCATGGCCAACCTTTGCCCCCTCAGCAGCAACCTCAGCCCCCTATCGATGCTACCCTTCCGCCGCCTCATGGAATGTACCAGCATCCGTATGGAAGCGCTCCCCCACCCCTTGCGCCTCTGGCAGGGGATCATGTAAGTTCAACACTATCTTATATTTCTTACGCTATTTGAGATCCACGCGGCTGTGCTGACCATACGTAACAGAGACCTGCTGGCCGCCGTGGTTCTGGTTCCGGCTTCGAGTACCCTGACCCGACTAATCTGGCACCTGTAACTCCAGCAACATCCACCTCTGTGTATCAGACGCACGCCGCCCCGAGTCCTTACTATCCTCCCCCTCCGCAACATGACCGGCGCCCTTCGCCGCAATCTGCCTATCCCTACGATAGCCGCCACTCTTCTTCCCCGCACAGTTCTCAATATCCCCCTATGCATTCCGCTCAAAGCGCGATGACGCCTCCACCCACATCAGCCCCCGGCAGCTCTTCTCGAGGTGGACTGAATGTTCGCGATATGTTGAATCCGGGTGACAACCAAGGTCGTTCCAGCACTGACAGTGATATGCTTAACGCCTTGAATCGTCGTGGTCTCAGCCAGTAAGGCATATGGCTGGATTGACACATACACGCTATCGAATTAATGTGCTGTAAAGTTGTGGGGTGGTTATTGATGAGATTTGGAGTTTCGCATAGGCGGGTTATATGTTCACGTCAATGTCGGTTCACGCGGGAAGTTTTGTGCTGGTCACACTGTTTTCACATGACACGCATATACGACTTTTTCACCTGGGTTAGACCGAGATTCTATTGACCGAAGGAGGAGAGAGAATCATTCGCCATATCCTTACCTTGAAGCAGTTCTAGAATGCCTCCTGCCGCCCTACCTGTGGCGATACATTGAGGAATTCGAAATGGCACCAAATACCAGGAAGTCGATATGCGCTCTACATTGGCGGACATGCAACATTTTCGCTGCAGACGAGGCGAAGAAAATCACCAGGAGGACCATGAAAAAAAAAAATTTAAAAAAAAACCTCTATTTTCGCGCACGATCAGAGAGAGGGGGACGAGGTTAAAGAGAAAGAGAAATGGCAACTCTATAAAAGAGGGTGGGGGTGAGGGAGTTCTTCCACGAACTTGCCATTTTTCGCCGCTTTTCTCGACTTGAAACGAGGCCATGGAAATGAGACTCAAGAGTGTTATGAATTGCACGATTTAGATATTGGGTTTGCTGGTCTTGATTGTCATCTGCCAGCAGCTTTCAGTTTCAGCTGACAGCTACTTGCTGCTATGAGAGTCGGTGACCTCTCAATCCTCGATTTTCATCCTTACCAGATCATCTCTGCACCGCTTTATAAACCATATGGGGCGACCCACTAATGGATTATTACAATCTTTTCCTTCTGCGTCGTTTCTCATCTGCTCTATTTTTTAATACGTCTGTCATGTGAGCATCTCCCTTTCATCAGTGCTTTTTCACCACTGGAGCATATCAAGTGGCTCGAAAAGCTTGGATGATCAGGTACTTTCCTGATACATGCTCTACTTTGGCATGCTATTGTCATGGTTCTGCCTTTTCTGACGATCAGGGTGTCTGGTGTGTCTGTGAAACCGGTCTTACGCATGCACTGTCAGCATCGAGTGATCATATTGCGCTTCATTGGCTTCACGTCTTTTCTCTTTGCAGCAATTCGGCTCGGCGGCTTTTGTCATTTGTCTCCAGTATTTCATTAACATTTCGAGTGGCTGTCTGTCTTCTGCGTTTCATGTTCAACGTCCGATTTTCTTGGTCGATTTCGCGAGTTCATTTTCCCGGAGGAACTTTGTGTCTCATGCAAAAACGGTGGTGGGCTTTTTGATCTGAACTTCGATTATTTGTTGTTTTTCTTTTATATATATATCTCTGGGCGGCTGTCTGATCAAGTTTCTACATCGCGAGTTTGTAAATTGTCTGGTGATTGACATTTCTGTCATTTGGCATTGCGCATGATCTTAATCTGCCAGCCATTTTCTCTTCGAATGGTCACATTATTGGTTTTTTTTGAACACACGTTCAAAGCCTCTAGAGTTGCTTCTCTTGCGTCTGTAAACGGTCTATTGTCATAGACAAACCACATCGCAACCGAGCCTTGTTTCGATGATCCAAGGACTCTTTAACCGATGTGACGATCAGCCCTAATCCTTCGGCGTGAGATATAAAGATCCGACGCCCCAAGTTCCAGAGGTCATTCCACAGCAGATACCTGCATTCTAAAGAATCCGAAGAAAGTTTCATTTCGAGCTCCTAAGTAAGGTAAATCATACAGTACAAAATATCAAACATGGTCACAACCTAGATCCGTCGCATAGTGCTGCAAACGAAGCCATGCATGCGATACCCAGGCTGATCACGGAGGAACTAATCAATCCAGGGAGGAAAGGAAGGGGTGCATCAACTACCCTCAACAAGGAAGGAGGATATGGCTGATCTGGAATGAGTCGTGGAATTGATCAACCTGAGTTGGACCACAGAGAAGATATGAAGACTGGCTCGACTGGTAGACCAAAGGCAAAGGTGATCTGAACCTCAGGGGAAAAGGACATCGACTCAAAGAAAATCAAGTCATGGATCATTGTTTTGACAAAAAAAGGAAATGGAAATGGAAATGGAAGGGAAGAGAATGCTGGTAGCGAAAATTGGTGCTTGAGGAATGAATGACGAGTAGATTATGAAGACGACAAGGACATGAAAAAAAAGCCAAGGGGAAAACGTTCAGGATAAACAGAAAGAAAATGGAAATGAGAGTGTAGCAGATGCCAGATGATAATCTGATTACCTGGTAGCAAGAAAAAGGAAAAAAGATCAAGAAAAGAGAGAGCCCAGGAAGGGGGAAGATGCGAAAAAAGGAAAAAAAATAAGGCCAATAGTTGTACAGTGCACGTACTCCGTGCAATTCAAGAAAAAATAGAGAGCCATGGGCTGCGATGGATGCGTTAGTTATTTGGGAAATCATCCAGGATTTGTCTCATCTTCTTTGCGCGGTCAGAATCTTCGATCAGGAGGCCACGCTGCTTCATCGCCGTCTCGACTGCGTCAACAACCTTATGGAATGAGGAGGCCGCGCCTCGTTCCTGCTTGAAACGCACGACACTGAGATTGGCCTGTTGGCCGTGCTCGAGGACGGTGTAGAACTCGGCAGAGAACTCGACGGCTCGAAGACGGAGACCTGGAGGGAAGTTTAGATTTAGTAAAAAACAAACTGGCAGACTGCATTCCACTTACAGTTCTTCTCTCCCACTTTGCCATGAATGACACCGTTGGCTTTGTCCAGATGCACATCCTCCATCCCGAACTGCTTCCATTCCCGTAGTATCTTCAACACGTCTTTCCTGCCCTTCAGCTTCGTGGTGTTCAGCGGCAGCACTCTCGTGGCGGGCTTGATTTGGAAGAACCGTGCAAACCAATTTTGACTCCTTCCGGTTGAATGGGGTTTAGGAGGAAGGGGCTTCTCAGTCTTGTTGGTATCAGAAGAATGGTCGATTTCCGTTGGGCGTCCTAGCAAGGGTTCTGTGTCTGTGAAATCAGGCCCTAGAGTGATGGTAAGCTGATGAAGTGCACGTTAATGAAGGGGGGTAGCTTACCTGCGGAAGGATTCTGAGTGTTCTTGCTCTGTCTCTTCTTCATGAATCTCTTGAAAAAGCCCCCCTTCTGTTTCTCAGATGAGTCTTTGGAAGCCTTGGTCTTTTGGGGTGGCTCCCCTTGTCTAGTATTCGACTCCGGTTCGGCTTCGTGCACAGTTACTGTCGTAGAGCTTGGTTGGATGGGCTTGATGTCAGCAGTGACCTTTGCTTTCTCTGATGATCCCTGTGGCTTGGGCCGGAACCAAGACCATTTTCTGTTGTCTGGCGCTTTCGTGTCGGTCCGTTTAGATGACTTTGGTACCTCCTGGATAGGGTCCAATTCGCTGAAGAAATGAGTCGGACGAGACTCTGCAGATGCGCATCGAGTCGCGGGACGGACCCCTTTGCAACTGTCACACTTGGCCATGTTCCTCGCGAGAGTCTGGCAAGCCCCGTCTGAGACAGCTCGGTTCTTTTGAATGTTCAGGGGCCTGATCTCACTCTGAGAACTTTGGGTGACCATCCGGATTGTAGCTTTGCCATCCTGGCTTTGACGCTTTCGAATGGAGCTAGCTGACTGCGAGTTATGCCTTGATGCCTCATGGTTATCCATCGACCAATTTTCACTTTCGAAAGAGTTGTTGAGCTCCTCTGATATCATAGGCAGGTAACCGGTGTTGCGTGTGGTGTTTACGAAGGGATCATAGTAGGGGTCAGCATTCTCATTGCCTTTCTCCCGCCTCTCGCATTTTTGCGTCTCATCCTGTTCCATCAAACGATCAAGATGGTCCATCACGCCGGAAAGGTAAGAAGGAGCATCCTCGGAGCCATCCTGAGTAGAATGTTGGATCAACTTGCGACGAGGCTCGGCCACCTCTCTGAAGGTGTATGACTTGGGAGATCCCTCTGGGGTATGTGAGAACCGTTCCAGCTTGCTGTTGGACCATGAAATCTGGCTTGGGGAGTCTCCAGCGCTGGCCATGGAGACAGGAGTCGCCGGGGTCTCTGAACCCATGCAAGTGCTGGCCGTACGTCTTGTTGATAGAGAACCGTTGAAAGCTTCCTCGCATATCTGACTGAGCTCGTTGGAGACCTTGCGCGCCTCGTCCTTCCAGATGATGTCGGACTTGCCAACTATTTTCACTTTGGGGTTATACTTGGCCGTGATCCCAACGCCTCTCACCACCGTTGGTTGATCTGGGAGTAACGGACTACTACTACGACCGTCCCAAAATGGGCCATCATCAACGTCAGACTTGAAACTGTACTCACTTGCTTGTCCGTTGATGCTCGGGACATTTCCGCGGGTCCTCTTCACTTTCGCGGACAATGATCCTTGTGAGCGAGTTCGAGTGCGATAAAACACTACATTCCGCTTGTAACTTGCAGAACGAGATGTGGGTGTAGTGTTAACCCCCCGCCGAGACGAGGAGCGAGAAGCTCTCGATGGGAGAGATCTTGTAATGCTGGCTTTAGATTTTTTGTTGGGCACGATTGAAAATGGAGAACTTGGGAAGCATTCGTTGTCTTCATCGGGCTCCTCCTCCAACACTTCGGCTAGCTTTACTGGAGGTTCTGGCAAGTCTTTCTGATCGGCTTCGGAACACTTTTGATGGACAGTGACTTGAGCACATTGACCTCCGGAGCCAGGACCAGGGGCTATATGAGGTGGAGACTGAAATGGATCATCTTTCTCCTCAGGTGGCGAGGGATTCGGGGCCTTGATAAAACTGTCCTGTAGAATGTTGCTTATTGCTGAAATCTGACCACTTCTCCGAGAGACGCTTGGTACGCGGACATTCCTGCGCTTATTCACAGGAAATCGAGAGATATGATGATAGTCGCTGGAAGAGTACTTGAGTGGTTGTCCCTGATAGTTCTCTAGCTGCTCGTTTCTAAACTTGACTAGAGCATTGTAAAACATCCGTTCTTGAGTTGGTCTGTAGGAGGATAAACTGATTAATTTTTGTCACAATCTAAGAGGACTAACGGACACACTCACTCGGGACTCAAAAGCCTTTCCAGCAGATCCTCAGGCTCGACCTCGTGCCAAAGGGTCTGGAGATTCCTCAAGATATCGACATCCATGTCCTGTGCGTTAACAATTGGTGGGCCGCAATCCTGCCAAGTTAAAGGTGGTGCAGGGCCAACATGGTGATGGGACATCGCTTGATGAAGCCTTTCGTACTTCCTCAGAAGTGGATGCATCCATATACCCTGGATCGTTATGCGATCATCGGGTCTCATCTGCAGGATGCACTGAATCAGGTCGGACGCTTCGAGGCTCAACTTCGAGGGAATCTTATATTCGCCTCTCTTCACCAGTCGTAGGGTTTTCTGAAGTTCCCCGCCATCGAATGGCAAATATCCTGTCAACAGGGCAAACAGAATGATACCGCAGCTCCAGATATCTGCCTTGTCGCCGCGGTACTTCTGACCATAGATTATTTCCGGCGCAGCGTAATGGGGGCTTCCGCACGATGTGTTCAGCCAATGTCCAGCGGGTTGAAGTGCAGCCATACCGAAGTCGGCCAGCTTGACGTTGCCGCAATGATCTAGCAGTATGTTCTCGGGCTTCAAATCTCGGTGGCAGATGTTGAACCGATGGCAATATCCAAGCGCCGCAATGATCTGTCGAAACAGCCGAACTGCTTCCTCCTCTGGTAGCGGTGCGTGGGTGGATAGATAATCATAGAGTTCGCCGCCTTCGACATGTTCTAGAACCAGGTACCTAGAATGGAAAGGATTAGTGGTGGTCCGTAGATACTACATACAACCTTATCCACTTACAGTTCCCCTCTGTTCTCCCATACATCATACAGGCTGACGACGTTGGGATGCTCAATGAGTTTCATGATGACCACCTCCCGCTCAATACCAGAGGGCATTTGTCTAACCCCCGAACCCTTGTAAAGGCTAGCAGTTCGGTCCATTGCTGTAACACTCTCGCTTTTGGCTATAGCCTTCTTGGAGATGATTTTGATTGCAGCCGTTTGCCCGGTGACTGCATGTTTGGCCAATCGGACTCGACAAGTGGCTCCTTTCCCGAGGGTCTTTCCCAGTTGCCATGGCCCAATGTGTGTTTTTCTTTTGCTTATCCCTAAGAAGATGGAAGCCGCAGAGACGGTTAAGTTTCTCTTCGACTCCGCGGGAGAGCACGGTACGGGAGAAAGATGGTTGGTTTCCACGTTGCCTTTTGTCGACGGTGGACTGGTAACGATGGACATCTGGTCTGGAGTTTCCAGCAGGTCTTGTTGGTCAATATGTTTAGCCTTCGGGGCGGGGCAGCTGTTCAGTCTATGTGTAGCATCGCCTAGAGGGGGCCGCGTTGACTGATGGTTGGGGAGTATCCCGTCCATTGTCAACAAGCCCGGGCTAATGCTGCGAGAGAAGGTCGTTGCCAAATTGCATGTGGAGGTTGTCCGTTGTAAACGTTCTCGTTCGAGACTGATCTCCTTCGAGGCTGGATTAGAGTCAAGTGTCAGTGAGGATGGCTTACCAAAACGCGTTCGATCAAGTATGAGTGGACGAAGATTTGATGGAAGTTCTTACCTAGAAGAAGATCCAGTATCTTGCTAGGCAATTAGAGAGGTATCGAGATGAGTCGGTGGGAGAACAATAGCGAAAACGCGTACTTGGGTGGGTGGTAGTCAACAGCTTCGTTGCGTAGCAGTTTGGATGTCTCGGAATTAGTCGCGTAAACCTTCATCACAAGGACATTAGGTCTACGAGGGCTGGTTTGATAGTCACTGTCTGTTGAGCAAGGATTCCAATAGGACTCGGGGTTGGTGTGTTGACAGTGGAGGAGAAAAGAGAAGCTGTACAGTGTACAGAGACAACTCAAGTAGAAACCCTAGGGCCTTCAGTCACCTTTTTTTTTCCCACAAACATACTTCCAAAACAGATGATCGAAGCCTGCAACAAGCAGACAAAGCATGCAAGTGGGTTATCAGACATACCATAGCCAGGATGAGTTCTTTGGAATGAGCATTGAGTGTTTGCTTCCCACTGAATTCTTTAATCTCCCAGGTCATCTTGTTAATATTTGCTGAGGAATGCACAATATTCCTGGTATACCAGGACAATATGATGGAGGTGAGATGACTCCAGATGGCAATCGAAGAGTTATAAAAGAAGCAGATAAACTGCCATTGTTCACCATTCACTGTAAACAGTGTGAATCATTACTTGGCATTTTCAATGTTATTATGTGCCCCTAGCCAGGAATCAAGGGACTTGACTTTGCAAAAGACATTCCAGTTCATGCAATCTATTCAGGAATTAATAACAATGAGGATCAACGATTGGAATTCGGCTAGATATGACCCACCGGATATACTTGATAACATACTCTATGAGATGCTTTAGCCGTTTGCTTCAGGCAACATTGAACCTAGGGAATGATCGAGGAAACCATGAATGCTTCTTCCCTGCGGCTATGATCATGGATCAAGTAGCTTGAAAAGGACGCAGGAACTTCCCAGTTGCTCTTCACCAATGCTCCTCTGTGATATCTACATCTTCAATATCAACCCCATCCACAAACCATCTACCTTCCCCGTTGCCGTCGGGTCCAAGAACCATGTCATTCCCGCTCATCATCCTCTTGCGCATCTTGCCGGTTTCGCGATCAAAAGTCCAGTCCTCGAGGCCGTAGCAGCGCTTCCAGCGCATCCCGTCCTCGGCGTCCTGGTACTCGTACCAGAACTGCACCGCGATGCGGTCATCCGTAAAGGCAAAGAGCTCCTTGCGGAGCTTGTAGTTCTTCTCACGGTTCCATTTGCGGGTCAGGAACGCGATAATTGCCTCTGTGCCGGAGAAGAACGAGTCACGGTTGCGCCAGATACAAGTAGGTGTGTATGCCTGTGCGACTCGAACTGGGTCCCTGTAGCCCATTTGCAATGATGGTTAGCAGCCACAATAACCCAAGCATGGGGTTCGTACGACTGGTTCCAAAAAATCTGCTCGGAAAAAAGGGAGATGTGACAAGGAGGGAAATGTATTTCTCCGAGTTCGGCCCACGAAGAGATGCAAGCTCGCGAGGAATATCTTCATTCCTGCCGCATTCCATGCCAGTGACCCTTGTTCAACACATGATCCGAAGTAGACAACTATCTCATGATAGATGCTATTTCCATTCTGCCATTAATAAACTGGGTTGTATCATAATGATCTTACATTGCGTTCCATAGGGCCTGCGCTGCTTTAACCTTCTTCTTTGCAGTTCCTTCAGTGAAAGGAGGTTTTAGGTCTGCCATTGTGATTTGAGACAAGATTGGATATGTTGTTCTTCAGATCTGAGAATTCCCTGATTGCCTCGAAACAATCCTCGAAGCTTTGAAGTATTAAATGTGGTTTGGGAGTTGCAAAGTGACTTCATCATGTGACTCACCATATAGTGGAGCTTCACGCCCTTCAGTGATCAGTCTTCTTAAGCCTCAAGGAAAAAAGATGGTTGTACTTTTGTATTAGAGAGGTTAGAATAATCATCAACACTTTGAATAGCCTAATGGATTATGCTTAGTGGGGGTAAATTGTGGATGGGTTCTCATCCTGCAGGAAAAATCACGACTGAATTGAATCAAGTCAGGAAATATACATATTAAGAACGAGTCTCACTATCTCTATGCCTCTTGGCCTATGCGTCAACTCATTTGCAAGTCTTAGGCAGCTGAGACTTGAGTGATCACCCAAACGCGACTTCAACTATCAAAGACAAGTCCGTATGGCATCCCATACAATAAACCTCAACCATTGCAACCAACCTTAACGCCTTGCTAATCAAGTAGAAAATCGATCTGTAACTAGACCCAACTGGCAGGTCCATATCGCCAGCACGCTATCCAATCATTAACGCATATCCAAAACAATCATATATCCCACCATTGTCTCAAAATGACGACCGTTACCATCACAAGCGACCTCGAGTTATACTGGCTTCCCTTCAATCATATCTCACCCGCGACGATGAGGGGGGCCACACCATTCAATTCAAGATCGGGACAAAGCAGTATGACGAAGTCGTTGTAAACCGCCCAGAAGCAAAGAATAACCCCGCTTGATCTCATTAGAGCATCCACTACCACCGTCTTTTTCTGCTATCCGAGGAATACTGCAGGTTTGAGTTAGTTTATTCTCAAGTAACGGAAGAAGAGCTGCGCATGAATAGGGATTTGAAGAAAGTCCGTCCAGGAACAAAACCTACCCTCCCAGCCCCATCCTTGCATGACATCGACCCAATGTAGTCTGCCTCTGACCGTCTTCTCGAACTCAATATTCTCCAGCGGTGACACGGCAGAACCTCTCCGAAAGCCTCCGAATGAGACTTTAGAGGATACTGCTCGATCTGAGGAGGTAGCGCGGGTATTGAGGCCTGATTCTTTTATTTCAGGACCACACGCCCCTCCGTTGTGAGAACTGTTGTTGATAAACCCTCGGGACTGGTATCGCCGCATTTCTGACTCGAAAGAGTCACGACGAGACCAAACCTCCTTAACAACTTCGATGCATCGGTCCACAGAGCCAAGCATGAGACGAGACTGGATAGCGCCCCATCGATTCAAAACCCATTGGCGGTCCTCTCCCGGTTCCGCTTCGCATCCAGCGGCTAGAAGTGGAAACATCTGAATAATTGTTGTTCGGGAGCTTGGGGGGACAGTGGCCAACAGCATCAATATCCGCTTCGCCAATTCAGGGGCTGGCTCGGACGGCATCTCCGGGATTGCTTGGTGGAGATACAATAAAGTCGCCCAGCGGTAGGCATGCGCCGTCTGAATGCCATGTTGTACCTCTGAGGTTGGGTCTTCGGGGGGCTCAAACCAATCCGGCGGTTCCCATTGCTCCACAAGTCTCTTCAGCTCGATAGCCTGCGAGACAAGGGAAATGGAATTCGACCCTGTCTTCCGGACCCGTTGGACCAACCTGGCGACTTGATCAATAAGTGGGAAGAGGGTAGTGGCGCAGCCCATTAAAGGATCGATCTCATGCACTGCATCCTTGGGCAGTTGGAAGATGGACATATTCATGTCTTGATATCCCTCATCATCCCGAGACGTTAAGCGCGCGATGACGTCCATATACAGCCATGTGTGATATAGAAATCGGATCTTATCTATGTCATTCGCGTTTTGAATTCCGGAACCCACAACCTGCGATACGAGAGCCTTGGCCCCGCGTAGATGCTGGATACAGGTGCGAGTATGCTGGTCCCAAGTGTCAGCGAATGCCAGCGCCAGGCTCGTAGCCAACGCCGCATCGGTCCTCATGTTCTGTATATCTTGCACCATACAGGCAATGCTTTGTCGCATGTGATCTACCCCGTGAACCCTTAGTCCAGGATTCCCCTTGCTCAAATGGAAGGCGGCCAGGGAGAATATGGCATGGTATAGGGCCGGGGTCTCTTTGGCCAGTGGCCATATCAAAGTCCTCCATGGATTTTCTTGGATCCCATCCTTGACCGACAAAATTCCGCAGGTAAACCGATCAAAATGCAAAACCAACATCTCTGGGCTCGCAATGCCAAAGCTCGGGACCCTGGATAGTGTAGGCGTCACATCCACGGTCTCGGGGAACGTAATGGCCCATGATTCAACTCTTTCAACCGACTGGCGGACTATTTCCTCTATGTCCTCGTTATCTTGTTCGAGGAGTGTGGCAAAGCTCAAGTCATCGAGACTCTGGGCTAGATCTCGTGAGGTAGACACTAGTCGTCTCTGCTCAGGGCTCGTTTGTATCTCTATAGGGGAAGGTACTATGTCGGAGAGCCATGGAGATTGTTCCAATGATGGAATATCTGTAAGCGGCGGTGTAAAAAGCTCTTCCTCGAGGCCACTCAAATCTGGAGCGCCTCCAACCCAGGCTGTCAGGTTACCCTGGGTTGCTGAAATCCTCCTCGGATCGATTAGGGGCGATTCACCTAGCTGCAGCGTATGGATGGGGGCAGGATCATTCGATTCCAGAGAACATGCTGTCAGTGCAGCGGATCGAGCGCTCGCTGGCAACGATAGATTATCCTTTCCCACCTGTGCCGAACCATCCTCATGGCTTTCTCTTTGAGAAGCTAACCGAGAAGAAGTCGTTTCAGCGCTTGAGAGTCAATCACACGACTTAAATCACACGCACTTACTTTTCCGGGGTCTGGTCGTGGAAACCCTTCCAACCACCGTGGTTTCTTCGAACGGACGCCATTTAAAGTTCTTCTTGTACCCTCCGCAATCCACGTTGCGCTTCTTGCATTGGAGGCAAGTCGGCTTCGACTCGTCGCATTTCAGCCGTTTTGCCTTGCAGGTAATGCAGCCTACCGTTTTGTCAAAAAGACCAAGGAAGTCAGCGCTCTGCGCACGTCCTAACTAGCACGTAAAATCCAGATTGCCACGGCATGGAGGAGTTGATCTGCCTGACAGGTGATTGAAATGAGCCGTACCATTGCGACTTTTGGATTGCTTAGGTTTGTTAGTGATCAGGTTCGAAGCAACTCGATTCGGCGGTGTGATCTTTCCGATAGAGGAAGCCGATTTGTAGGGAGTGGCAGAGGAGGGAGTAGGAGGAAGGTCTAGAATTGCCGAAGGTGACGGGATCCTAATGTTGTCCATGCCCAAGGATATAAAGCCAGTATGAAACCAACCAATCTGAAGATGAACATCGACCAGAGCAAAATCGAACTCCAGAATTCTAATAAACAAGGAGGACCAAGGCAAAGTCCAGAATGAAGGGGGAGAATAGCGACAAGAAGTATAACTTAGTGTCGACAAGAGTTATAGATAAGATAATCCAGTCGTATCTATCACCGAAGGAAGAAGCAAACGATAGCTCGCCGTCAACTGGATACGTGATAGATAAACCAAGGTCCCGAAAGAGACCCAACCGGTGAGGAGAAACAACATCTAGGATTCTAGATGATAAGAATGGAACTAAACCTGCAGATTGCGGGGACAGAAGGAGCAAGTTATCACTTATCAGTGTCTTCGCACACCCACCGCCTTCGTCTTGTGGGTGTTGCCAACTTGCCACACGGTAGTTGCCAACCCCAACCATTCTATTTCTATCAGCAGCAATACATTTAATTAATACTCCGTAGTAATGTTTTTATATCATCAGATTCAGTAAGATTAGGGCAATACTCTAATCTAATTTTTAGACCTACTACCCTACTGTCGTAGTCTGTTTATGAATATGCCTGTAGTATAGCTTGTATATAACTCAGATAAGTCTGGTTTCCAACCTTTATTGACGAGTGACGACAGTCAGTACTCCGTAGACTAAGTTCATATCTAGCCTCTTCCACAGTATATCCATCATATTTTCAACTCACAGCCCTCTGAAAAGGTATGCTATGCTATGTTCCACAAATCATCTACTTCTGATAGACCATTCTTCAGCACACAATCATCCTCTTCTTCTTCCTGTGATCATTTACAAGAATGGGGCCATGGGTCCACAGGTATTCACACTCTCATAGTTCAGCCCAAAGCCCCGGACTTCGGGAATGATGCGAAAGTAAAAGTTGGCGGTATGATCCGTCTTCACGAGCCCAAAGTAATCACCCGCATGGTCACGGTAGGAGGCCACAGCCCAGTCCGCAGCAATGTGGTTGGCCATCTCATTCTGATGGGCCCGGGTCAGAAGAGACTTCTTGCGGGTGGTGGCGGCGATCTTGAAGCCAGCCCCGTCGAACCGTTTCTGCGCTGCTGACTTGTTTGTGGCTGCGAGATCTTCGGCCCAGGGGAGAGTCTCGAAATCGCCAGCGAGATGAAGGTTGAGGTCTCCGTTGTCATAGTAGTTGAACGCGATATCGTATGCACTGCTACTGCTGCTGTTGTCGGCCTTCATGTTGCGAGCAATCAAGCGAGACACCAGGGAGGGCTCTGCATCGCGCTTTTCGAGACTCAACCCGGGCACGCTGACGAGATCCAAGGCATCATAGCTGAACCCGGATTCCTGGAGAGCAGGTCCCAGACTTTGCCTGAAATTATTGAACCCTGAAACAAGGTCTCGGCGGGCAATTCCAGGCTCGAAGGACGATTGCTCGTTTGACGGGGATTCACCCACAGCTCCATGGGCCACTCCGATTGCAATAAATAGGATGTTGATGCCTCTCTGGATATAGCCAATATACTTGACACAGTTTGGCGCACCTTGTTCTTCACAGATATCCTTTGCAAAGGCTGCACCTTCATTGATTAAGGCATTACTAACAAGGTCAGTTGAGCCATCCAGTATAAGCAGTACAGGTAGAGTCACTTACATAGCGGTGCTTGTGCCAATAGTCAGGATGATTCTGCCAATTTTCTTACAGGTTGCAGGAATTGATCGCCCCTCAAGAGTTGCCAGTGCATGGTCAGCCTCATTCAGAGTGCGTACTTCCAGACCAGAGTTGGCCATGGTGTCCCTAAGGGCATTGGAGTGTGCTGCAGGGGCAGCAGATACCAATCTGCTGCTAGCAAGCAGGAAGCACAGAGTGTTAAAAAATTTCATAGTGCAATGGAAAAGAAAAAGAGAAGTACAGCCAAGTGATTATTGGGATTGATAGATGAGGGTAAGTAAATGGGAAGGAGATCAAGCCTTTATATCCTCTTAAGAAAAGACACTAAATGAAGATGCCCTTTAGCATATTGTCTATCCTTGTGTCATATGCGCTCCCTCAGCGATTCGGGATTCTCACGGAGAATACTAAGAGAATGCTTGGCAAGAGAGGTACGGTAAGGCAGCAGTGTTTTGATGCTCTCATCCGATCTCTCTCTCGTTCCCTTCTGCTCTACCGAGGCCTTGGCCTCATGCCCCCTTCTTGTATATATGCCTTAGTAGAATCGGCTTGTAGGAAAGACAAGCGATTCGTTCTGACTTAATCGAATCAGTACCTTCTCTCTTGATTGATCCCCTACTTCTCGACGTAGCCTTGATAGTGTGATGGTCCAGTTCGGATAGATAAGATAATGTTGATGTCTATCTAAAGATGACCTTTTAACGAGAACATCAAACGTAAGGAAAGAAGGGAGAAAGGAAAACAATCAATGGGGTTGGGCTGTGGGATATAGTTCCCTCGCTTGCCAGGCGAGAAGCTATTCCCAAAGAGGCAGGTGGTGAAGCGGAAGGCAGAACCCCTGTCCTGATCGTCACAGATAGCCTCTCGCAGCTCTATCGTATCGCGTTGAAGCTCCGATAGAATCTCCTTATTAAACGGTTACCTCCATACACGCCGTTTACACCTTGTCATGTTAGTGTTGTTGGGCAGTGGGTATTAAGTTAGTATGTGACTGAATGACCAGAACACACATTTCATATCCTTGTAGATACTCTGTATATGTAATTCCTATAACATAAGTGACATGTAGCTATACTGCTAGGGTGATAATTAACCCACTCTAGTTTAACATTAGCATTATTAGAGCCCTGGTTTTGATACTGTCAGTCTGTCATGTTCTATAGGTACTATGATGACAGCTCAGGCGACCTATAAGAACCCTATGAATATAACAGTCTATACAACAGGTTTAGTAGAGTTCTGAACTTCTGATTTGGATTTCAGATTGGGTTGGCTAAGGATCCCTAAGATATGACAGAGTAAAATGAGTTTCACTCTATTCTCCAGGGTCAAGCGGAAAGCCCAGATAGGATATCAGTCAAAATGCCTCAGTGGAGAGGACTATCTATCTCCAGTTCTCCACAGGTTGAATGATGGAGTCTCTACTCTCTACGGAGTACTCTGGAGTCTGGAGAGACACGGTGACACCATTAGGATTAGGCAACCACGAATTTGGCTGATAGGATTGGATCCTAACTTACCAGTTACTAATTTACCATAGCCCAGCCCTAGAGGTATTTGCTATTAAAAGTGGGACTCTTGCCTCTTCTCTGATCTCTCACTCTGTTCTCCGGCCTCATTTCTATCTCCCCATGAAAGCTTCCTGCTGCAACAATATCTCCAATCTCATTATCTCCCACAATTTCTGATTACAAAACCGTCCTCAGAATGGCTCAATCTTCTCTTGCTAAGGAACCAGACCAATCCCCATTACAAACCTCATCTGTCCATCCGACTCCGTCCATTATCAGTCAACATCCCCAAAATCCTGTTGTTCAGTACATTCTCGCCCCAATCTCACGGAATATTTTCAAGTAAGGCCTTTGGCACTATGTATTTTTTACTGCATGCTTACAGCTTGCTAATAAATTATCTGATAGGACACTGCTGGCCTTGTTTAGTTTTTTTATCCTTTTCCATCAGACCTGCAGCTACTGGACCTCAAGTCAAAGTACAATTTGTGACCGCCAAGTCAATCACTTGATTACTCTGGCTGAGGTTGGGCTTGTAGTACTAATGGGTTATGCATACTACCTCAGACAAAACTGAGACATTTATCTACAAACTGAGAAGTGCCTCTGTTGTACTCTGTAATATCGCAGCATGCTCTTGTCCTTGAAGCTATACATGTCAGTGCTCCACTTAGACCATACCATCATACCATCATACCACACTATGAGGAGCAATTTTCCCACCATTTGGTAGGGGGGAAAGATAGATGAGGTGTTTGCCTTACTAGGCCCTGTTAATCTTTAAGTTGAAAATCTTGATGAACAGAACCCCATTCGGAGTCATCGTGGGGTCAATCTCTGTCTCTGAGCAAGTGAATTTGATAACATGTTACATGACCTTCTTCAGCAATGGGAATGTACTATGCAGCAACTAACGAGCGGCCGTAGAGCAAAGTCTTCCAGAAGACTCAAGACAGCCCTGCAAGGAGAGATGAAGGCTCTCCCTCATAAGGCTGGGTTGACACGTGGGAGTGACTTGAATTAATCTTGCACCTTGGCCTTCCTCATCCTAAAGCATACAAATTTCCTAGTTTCTAGAGTACACCACATGCCGTAGTTATAGTGAGACTGTCATACTGCTTCAATGTGGAAGCAAGCGATGGATGGGTGTCAGATTAGTCAGTGCTTAGATGAGCCTAATGTTGCTTAACCAAGAAAGCTCTAGATGTATTCTTTCATGCCCAGCATTGGCGTCGACGACACCGGAGCTACAAGCCCCGGTGGTGAGGATGAGACGCATCATATTCATAGATACTTATAGTTATGTGGCTGGCAATAAGCATAAGCTCAGAGTTAATGGAGCGGAGATAGTATTTAATCATTGATTAGGTGAATCATTACATTATGACTCCATTTGCACATATAGTCTACTATCTGTAGTTGTCTTTGATTTTTTGCTTGACCTCCAGAGACAGATGAAAAGCAAGTACTGGAGGTGAAAAGGTGATTTCAGTATCTTCATTCACTTACTAGCAGAAAGAAATAGTGAGTAGAACATGGAATGGCTGTGAGCCGATGGTATAATCTGAGGCTACCACGAGAAGAAATGAGATGGCACTCTCAGAAGTACCGACTGGCATGAGAATGGCCGAGTACGCAAACTTGCGAATGAGAAAAGCATCCCCCAGAGCCCTTGAGTTACCAGATGTCGGTATCTTTGACCCAGCACTATAGACATGCCAGTGAACAGGAGCCGCGAAGGCACCTGGCCTCTTCGTAGAGATTGACAAGGCTGAGAAAAGCTTCCCGCTCAAGCTTATGACTTGTGATAATTCGCTAGAGCCTTATTGGATTGCATTTGAGGCGCTTGATCTTGGAGCTGCGACCACAACATTCGATCTGAAACGCGGCCACACAGTCGCTATAATGTACCCTTGCAGGCATCCGGAGAGGACTCATTGAGATCATTCGAAGGCCGACCCAGTTTTAGACATGCAAGTTGATCGACCAAGTCAAGCATCGCATTTACTGTGATCCGGAATAGGAGCTTTCAAGATATGTGGTCGCAGGATTGGCAGCGTTAAGAGCTTCCTGATTCTCTTTTATCATATGACGTCGTCCGATTCAGCATATCCATTGCCGGTTCAAAGGTCATGCCTTGAGTGTGCAGGACTGCAGGTGCAGAGATAGACCGTCCAGATTCAGCTCATTTGGTTCTTGTCGACAGATCGCTTCTCTCTGTACGGAGTACAAAACCGAGAACTTGGTGATTTACTCCGATGCTCGCAAATGACTTCATTAAGACACCTTGTTGTGTAACGAGTCAACGACGAGTGAGATTTGCGGAAGTGAAGCCAAAGAGGCGATATCGGTCCGCGGGGAATCCGCCACCACTCACCAAGGAAGGCCAAAATGGAGTAATGGAGGCCGAGGTTGGGCGATCGGCCCAATGGCGGGGATTGAAGGCTGATCTTAAGCTTCCCTGGATCTCTCGTTGACTCTTCATCCTCAGACCTCAACAATTACAGTACGTCCACCACTTCTTTCCCCTCGTTCTTTCACTAATGTTCAACCCAGAAACTCGGTCTTAATCAAAAAAGATGTTTCGAGCAGTCCCTCGCCGAATTCCTCGACGCCTTCCTACCCTTTCTTCGACTGCTGGCAGTCCTTCTCGTCTCGCCCTGCGTTCCTTCACAAGCGGTTATCTGCGGATGTCATCATCCTCGTTGCCGACCGTCGAGCCTCCCGTCTCAACCACCCTGCCATCGGACTCGTTTCAGTTACTGTCGACTGCCGAGAAGGCTGGAGCCGCTGAGGATGCTCTTTATGAACAGCAGATTAAAGATGTAGAGGCTTGGTGGAAGTCTCCGCGGTTTGAGGGTATCAAGAGACCCTACTCGGCCGCAGATGTGGTCAGCAAGCGCGGCGCGTTGCAGCAGTCGTATCCGAGTTCCCTGATGGCGCGCAAGCTCTTCAACCTCCTGAATGAGAGAGCAGCGGAGGGAAAGCCGGTCCATACCAGTATGTGAGGGCATTAAATACAGGTCGATAATGTGACATTGACGAAATTGTGTAGTGGGTGCCATTGACCCCGTGCAGATGACACAGCAAGCTCCTAACCAGGAGGTTCTGTATATCTCCGGCTGGGCGTGCTCGTCTCTCCTGACCACGACGAATGAGGTCTCCCCCGACTTTGGAGACTACCCCTATAACACAGTCCCCAACCAGGTCCAGCGGTTGTTCAAGGCCCAGCAAATGCACGATCGCAAACAATGGGATACCAGGCGGAAGATGTCCTCGGAGGAGCGGAAGTCCACTCCATACGTCGACTACATGAGACCAATTGTCGCAGATGGTGATACTGGGTGCGTCGCATCATCGGACTCTCTGAAGATCCAAATGAACTAACAATGATGTTTTTTCACAGTCACGGTGGTCTGTCCGCCGTCCTTAAGCTGGCCAAGCTCTTCGCCGAAAACGGTGCTGCGGCCGTCCACTTTGAAGACCAGCTTCATGGTGGTAAGAAGTGCGGTCACTTGGCCGGAAAGGTTCTCGTGCCCATTGGTGAGCACATCAACAGACTCGTAGCCGCCCGTTTCCAATGGGACATGATGGGAGCCGAGAACCTGGTCATTGCCCGAACAGACTCCGAGAGCGGAAAGTTGATCAGCAGTGCCATTGATGTGCGCGACCACGAGTTCATTCTCGGTGTGACGGATGAGGTCGAGCCTCTGGCGGAGACCCTGCAAGCAATGGAACGGGAGGGTGCCGCTCCTGCAGAGATCAATGCTTACGAGTTGGATTGGGTTAAGCGGCACAAGCTGGTCACTTTCGATGAAGGTACTTAACAATTCCCCAAGTCACGCTCTTTTAGGGTATATTTGCTAAACATGGATCAGCTGTGGATGCGCACCTTGAGGCCGAAGGCGCTTCTCAGTCCGTCCGGGATGCATACAAGGCGAAGGTTCAGGAGAACCCAGACTTGTCCATCTCGCGCCGCAGGGTTTTGGCCGAAGATTACACGAAGAAGCCCGTTGTCTGGTCATGGGACGTCCCCCGGACCAGGGAAGGATTCTACCACTACCGCGCCGGCTTCCCCGCCGCGACAAAGCGAGCAAAGGAATTCGCTCCCTATGCGGATCTCCTGTGGGTTGAAACCGGTGATCCGGACGTCGAGAAGGCCGGAAAGCTGGCAGGCGACGTACGCGCCGCCTTCCCCGGCAAGAAACTGGTCTACAATCTGAGCCCGTCATTCAACTGGATGGGCCAGGGCTTTGACGAGGCCTCTCTCAAGTCATTTGTCTGGGATCTCGCGAAGCACGGGTGAGTTTTGAAGCACTGCGCAACCACCAAAAAAAAAAGAACAAGCTAACGGAACGCCATAGATTCGTCCTGCAACTGATCTCGCTTGCCGGTCTGCACAGCAACGCCACAATCACAACGGAGCTTTCGCGCGCGTTCAAGGACGAGGGCATGCTCGCCTACGTGCGACTGATCCAGGCCCGTGAGAAGGAACTCGGCGTCGATGTCCTCACCCACCAGAAGTGGAGCGGTGCTCCATACATGGACGGCATCCTGGGAGCCATCCAGAGCGGCAGCAGCAGCAGCAAGAGCATGGGAGAGGGGAATACCGAGAAGGGTAAGTCTAATGGATCCTCTGCACTAATACTCATACTGATTTTTTTTTCCAGGCTTCTAGGTAAATTATGTAAACCCAATTCGTGAGTCTGTATTCTGTATTCTTAGAGCCATATCCAAAATCCAATATTATATACATTATACACAGGAATACCATACAAATCTAGCTACATTTTACCTTACTGGTTGTCATACACAAATACAGGTTTCCAACACCAGGTACCTTGATGGTAAATCTCAATATCCATGTTATTACTGATAAATACTCTATAGAAACGGAAAACAGGGCTGATTTAAGCTCAGAATTAGTACGGAGTAATATACTAGCTTCATCATTGGCCCTCCATAAATTATTATTACTGTATTCTTTAAAAACTAAAAACCTACAGTGTTGCAAGAAAAATGGTACCTGTCAACTACTTTACCAGTCAGTAATTTACCTGAGGTACGGAGTACCTTACCTCGATGTATTTTAATGATGATATCCAACAAAGTAGTTTCAAGCTTCATTCTACAATGCGCAGGTCCGTAGTGAAGCAATGGACTTGAACTGAATCTGAATAAATCTCCAGTCTCCAGATGTAAAGATACAGGATATCCTCGCCGCTCAACTACAGGCAAAGGAAAACAACAGAGGAAAAACAACATGTAACTATCTGGCAATCTGCAACAGATTAGGAAAAGGAATACCCGTACATGTGAAAGAGATCCAGCAAACAAAAGAACATACGCCAGGCATTAATGAACGCATCAAGCGGTCCGTGGCTGAGACAGTGGCAATGTAGTTGCCCATGCTAGAAAAGAGGTCCACCAGGGAACCAGTTCAACATTCGGCAGATACATAAAGCCACAGACTGGGAATAGTCGGATGACTGGGGGCATCAGAAATGGAAAATAGGAAGAAACATAGAATTTTCCAATCACGAAGAGAGAAAAGCTACTCGCTCAATAACCGACAGAATGGATTCATTTGGAGGAACGACTAGTTGATGCGGAACGCATCGAAAATTACTACCACAATTGTTAGTCTTCTTTCAGGCAAATAGGAAGAGCATGTCAGCTGACCTTCACGGCCCCTGCGGCAGCCGCTGGCTATCCACATAAGGGTGTTCAGAAACGCATAGCGCTCGTCGCCGGTTTCCATCGAGAGATTGACGCGATACTTGTAGGTATTAGGATTGATTGAGTCCGCAATATTTGGGTCGTTGACCTTTTCCACAACATCTTTGGCACCAGTCAACCATCCCTGGGTCTTCACGACAATAAACGCCGGCGGATCATCGGCAGTTTGAAGCACATAGCTCGAGCGCATGTTGGTGATCGCTTCCTTGGTCACGATGTGAGAGTCTTGTCCTCCGGGCTACACGCTGCATTAGCAAGTCTTTTCAGTGCAGAAGCATTATGGAAAGGTTAAGAGGTATTTACCAGAACAATGCCTTTACCCCATCTCCCAGCCCATTGACCACCCACGAATGTAACCCAGTCCCTGTGACCCCAGATGCTTTGCCCCACAGAGACTTTCGGGTTCATCTTGATGCTCATGCGGAAGTCAAGTTCGAGGGTCGGCGCGGGGATCTGCAGAGAGCGAGCAACATCACCTTCGGGGAACGTGTGGAGGAGGTTATTGGCAGGAATCGAGTCTTTCATGACACTGAGGTAGGTGGGGCATTCCAACAGATGCTGGCGCTGTCTGCTGGTATTCTTAGCGCGAACCTGCTGGCAGTAAATGCATTGTACGGATAAGCACTGCTCTATGATTAGCTCCCGATTGGCTCCCATGATCTGAGCTGACAGCTGTTTTCCCACCTTGTCTTCTTCTTTCGCACGGAACTCAACAAATGCGGCATGAACGTCATCCAGAGGAGGGGCCGGAAGACTCGAGGTGGAAGTTTTCGGCTTTGACTTGGGGGTGGCACGGGCTGACTGCTGGGTAGCAGAAGAAGAGGTAGGTCCGGTGGGGGGACCAGGCGTCGGCAACGCTGAGCGTCCTTGCATGCTCTGCATCGGGGTCTGCATCGAGGTGGCATGCGGGTTGACACCGTTCGACATCATAGGTCCGTTGGGGGTAGGAAGTGCACCTGCACCAGGCCCTGGACCACCGGGTGCGGTGCCAGATGCACCATTAGGAGTCGCAGGGTATCCATTTGCAGCGCCGATGCCGTTTGATGCAGATTGTGTTGCCTGGTTTTGACCGCGAAGGCCGGGACACTCGAGCAAGTGCTGCTTCTGACGTGATGTATTCTTTGCGCGAATCTGCTGACAGTAGATACACTGGACGGAAAGACACTACAAAACCAAGCAAACAGGTTGTTGTGTTAGTGACGAGCAACGGAGTTGAAATATTACGGGAAATACAAGTCACGCACCTTATCGTCTTCCTTGGCGCGGAACTCGACGAACGCGGCGTGAACCTCCTGATCGACAGTGCGACCCATGTTCACGGGGTAAAGGTAGGAAAACTCGATGGTGAATTGATTACAATAACCGCTAAAGATGATTTGAGATGATTAAAAGGTCTCAGCAGATGCTGAGGGGATGAAGTCGAGGGCGTTGAGGGAGATCAAGACTCGGGGTGAGCGAGAGAGAAAAGGAAAGAGTTTCGGTTTGACGGGCGGAACACAAGACGAGACGAGACGAGGACAGGACAAGACAAGACGATGGCGGTAAGGTAAATTACGCGAGCCCGTCATGATGGAAACCGTACCACAAGCGTAATTTTCATACTGCCCAGAATACTTTTGCGTTGAACAGAGAACAGAGTCTTTAATCTTTTACAAATTGAGTCAGTAAGGTCTACAGTAGATATTACTCGCATTTATTCTTCTAAAATCATCATGATAATCGATTTCTCTTTCTCTCCCTCTTGCATGTTACTCACTGAGTTGAAGGTGCGACGGGCATGTATCTTTGACGGCTGAAAGTCTAAGTTAGTCACGTGGCCCAATAATCAAGTCTGATTTCCTTCTTTCTCATGAGATTGGAGTCATTGCACTCAGAGAAAGGCAACCGAATCTCACACTTGAGTCTTGATCAGAGAGGATCAGTGTCATCGATCCGTTACACAAGATATCTCATAACCTCACATTATTGATTACTTCGTACTCCGTAAGCCAATTCCTGTCTGATGTTCTGTATTCATACAGACCAAGAAAAAATTTCATACGAAGATACAGAGTACTTAACTGCCTTATGTAATGAGTATCAGCATGTATCATGGATATCATGCGATTTACGGAGTAATGACAACGCGTCTGTTTACTGTTATGGCTTCAGAATTCAAATCGTTTCACTGCGATAGAGATGATCAAGGGACAATTTCTCGAAGGAACTAGGAAGGCATGTTCGTCTACGGAGTACTCCGTAGTCGAGAGACGAATGAGAGACGAATGCTTTGCTTGTAGCACCATCTATCTAAACCATTTGAGCCCTCATAGATGAATGCTACCTTACACTTCGATCATCTCTGTCAGCCTGTCTGTATATAGATCTACAGAGTGTCATTGTCACAGTACAGGGTACTCCGTAGAATAATACCTTTCGTCTGAAATCAACACTGAAAACCGATTTGGTGTACCTGCAATTACTGAGTGTATCAAATGGTAGGTATTGCATTGCCCTAACCATGACCGTTCCATGTTTTTACATGACAGACAACTGTGACGCTTTCATATTTACAGAGACAAGAAATATATATAAGGGCTACATGCTAAGTGGTAAGGCCAATCTATCTATACCTTGAGATAATTTTGTCCGTAGAGGAATAATAAACCAAAATCAATCAAATCTATCGGTATTAGAGAGTGTGATTTGTATGTAAGTAAGTAAGACGTTGAAAAAAAAAGTTACGACCGACGCAGGGATCGAACCTGCAATCTTTGCTTTAGGAGAGCAACGCCTTACCATTAGGCCAGCCGGCCAGTAAGTTGCGCTAGTCAAACTAGATTTATGGAAGATATAGTAAACTAAGCTTTGTAAAAATCCCAGGATTTTTGTCAATACAATATGACTACTTCTGTATACTTCGTAGATGTCCCTACTCCGTACAGGAGTACAACACTCTTCTTGCTTTGAAGTCGTCTACTTGCATCCTTTTTCATGACTACTGATATGAGCTGAGCAGAGGATATTGACTAGAGCTGTATTTTCAAACGGCATGCAGAAGTAGTGGAAATTGCCTCGAGTCACTTGCTGGCCTCGAGATATATAAAAGCCGGGTAGTATGGACTATATGCATGCTGAGGTGCTACATTTGCCTGATAGGTGTTTACTAACTAACTCTGGAAGGACTGGATGGAATTGGGAAATTCTTACTGTGATTGGAGTATGAAGTTATTCATCATGAGAATGGATTCGTTGATTAATATCAAGCTTTTCCTAGCCATACAGAGAAACATTCTGCGGAGAGCAGAAGCTTCGAATGAAATGGATTTTGAACTTTTGGAGAGGAATGAAAAGAAAAGAACTGATGACGAAGATGAAGAAGCAGAAGAAAGAAGTAATCATGCAAAGCAACCGAACTGAAAAAGAGATAGCATAGAAATGAAACATCATTGCACAAATAGTAGAATATGCACCCATAGAATCTTGTCTTGATAAAATGAAAATCTGAGATAGATCAGTATCACTCGTACAGTCTACAGGTGCTTAACTCTGCCGTAGGATGCCCTACATGTCAGAGAAACGCAGGTAGATCTCTCCGAACTCGTATCGAACGCCGTACTCCTCGCTGCTCTGATCCGTATAGGGCTCCTGGTGGATAGCAAGGAAGCCCTTGGTCGCCAGGGTAAGGATGTGCATCAGGCCGTGCGTAGCGACAGGACGGGAAGTACTCTCGGGAGGCAGGAGTGTTGAGAAGGCCACTTCTTTACTGTCGGAGGTATCGAGACGACGAGCACCAGGACCATTGTTGTGGATACTGTCCTGGGCTGCATCTTGTCCAGGCGCCTCCAGCTGGGTATTCAGAAATTCGAGGAAATTCAAACTCTCCTGGTCCATACTCGATCTCAACAGGCGGTTACGGAACGCCAGCCTCTTTCTCTCCGTCTCGTCCTTTGGCTGTGCGTTGTATTCATCGTCAAGTTCGCCCTGGAGATAGTCGTTCAGATCGAATTCCCCGAGGACTTCGGCGTCTTCTTCTTGGCTGGGGATCGCAAGTTTCTCTAGATCGTATTGAAGGCCGCGTCCAGCGAGAGGACTTGCGCTCGTCAAGCGGTTCCGGGCTCTGCTTGCTGCTGCAAGCTGAGCTATGGAAGTTGTGGATTCACGGATACCCCGAGATGAAAAGCCGCTAATGCTGCCAATCCCACGGAAGATACCTGTCGCAGACAGTCCAAGCCGGGAGCTCTGGACCGATGCTGTGATGTTCCATGGCATCTGGGAGGAATTATCATCGCGGAGAGCTGATGCGGCGTGACGGGCTATCTCGACGTCCTGTGAAGGGTCTGTCAGCTGATTATCCCCAAATCCCTATTCAAGGGAGACAGGGAAAATGTGGATGTATCACGAACATCATGGAAGTTGTCATTGTCTTGGAAAAGTCCTCCTCGTCCAAGTTGTTCCTCAAACTCTCCTCTTCTTCGAACCCGCCGGGTCTCAGAATCGGCATCGCTGCCATCGTCTGATGCACCGGAGCTTTTCCTTTTGTTTGACCTTTCCACGATTGCGAGTGATCCATACAGGTCCTCACCAGAGAAGAAGTGCAAAGGGTGTTGAATACGGGATGTTCCCAAGCCCACGCCAACAGAGCCGATTCCCTGACCGAAGACCCAGAAGACCGCGTTCTTCTTTGCCTGTGCAGGCATTTTGTTTCTCATCTTCTGCTTCAGAGCAGCAGCCATGTTCTGAACATAATCGTTGTTGAACTGAGCCAGCTCAGTATTCCGCAGAGCAGTTTGATCGTCTGTTGCGATGTTTTTTGGGGCCCTTCGCGTCTGGCGCACTGCCGCCTCGCGGTTGTCTGGAGCATTCTCCGTCTCTTCTACAACTTGTATGTCAGGCGAAGCACGTGGGACTGATTGACCTGCGCCAAAGGCAGGGGTATGATTCCTGTTTGCGGTGATTGCTTCCACATCTTCATCAACTAGCATTGGCTACAGAGATATATCAATAATGACCCATCGACATGGCAAGTGGACCTTACCTGATAATCCCATGAGATTTCATTTCCATCTCTCACTTCACCTAAGACCGGTGTCTCGGCATTATACCTAATAGACCTGTGTTCTCCACCGTCAGTAACAGCATGAGCTCCCCCCAGCTCAATGAGATTCCCATCCTCATCAAACTCAAAGTCAGGCTGAAGAAGTATGCCCTCCTCATCATTGAGAGCCGCCGTGGCGATTCGCCCAAGGTGAGGGTTCCTCTGAACCGAACTTGCTATGTCGGCCTCAGATCCAAACCCGCCCAGATCTCCCATGGCAAGGTCCCGCGACGAAAACTCCAGTTGCAAGCTGGAGTTACGTGAGCCGACTGTTTGACTGAGATCCGGGGTCTTTGGCCATGAGAACCCTGACTGCTGGCTCGTTTTCTCCTCGATTTGCAAGCGCAGCCTCGAGAGATCCAACCCCAATCCTGGGAGGTTATTTTCAGGGAGGAATGATGGATCATACGGCAGGATAAGCTGTTCAGGTCTGACATGAAGTGTTAGCGTATCTCCACACACGCAGAAGGCTCAGAAGCAAAAGTAGAAGCAAAAGAGATTGAATACCTAGCTTTACCAGCAGTCGGGTCCAGACCAGTACCGGGGATAGCCCTCAACATCGATCTCATTTTATCATGCATTGCTTGCACATCCGTCAGCGCATAACCGCACTGCTGATTGTAGACTCTGGTAATGCCGTATCTGCACAAGTCTAGTATCAGTTTCCCGAGACTCCGCTGGGTAGTTCGATATCGAAAGTGTCTCACAGCAGATTGCCCTGGAGCCTTAACGCCATAGGCGCCACCGGATCTATGACCACCTCACAAGCTTTCGGTACATCCACGTCCAGTATCGCCTTCTTGTTCAGCCTTTTGGTAATCGATCTCGACCCCAGGGTCGCGACCAGCCTGGGAAGTGGAGAAGTTGATTAGCTGGAGTATTCAGGGAAGGAAGCGTAGGGAAGACTCGCGTACCATACTGTAGCAACTCCATGCTCGGGGGATGTAAGGACTACAGGAATGCCGCGGTCAGCAGTGCTCAGAATGAAGAGCGAGAAAAGAGACCAGAGAAGTTCAGATGAAACGACACGTACTTTCATGACTGTAGAACATGATGGGGATCTTATTCTTAGACCGCGGTCACCCCCATATAACACGTCGGCTCGAGACTGCGTGTTTTATCGCGACTAGGTGTACTTTCTTACGCGTTCTGCTCAAGTCTGAGACCTGAAATGCAGAGTGGTTGTTATAGAGAAGGATGATTAGCTGCTCAAATTTAAGAGTTGGCTGAGTGTCAACGTCCTGTCGGGAGCTTGTTAAAGTCGGTGATGAGACTAAAGAAATGGGATGAATCAATACAGAAAGAAGAGTCAAGTAGATTACCAGAGGAAGGCCTAGTATTTGCTCAAATGCAGTATTAGCCCATACAAGTCAGGACCGAATAAGTCATAGATGATGTCGAGGTTCAAGGTAGTGCCAGACTCGAGAAGGACAGAGTCAAGGACCGGAGGAGTATAAACTAGAATCTTCTGTACTTTGGAATCTATGAGAGAGAGAGTAGAAGCAAGATGCTTTGCACCTGGGGTTGACTTCCTGTGTCAATGTGAACAACTCCGGTTGAGCATCGAATTCGAAAGACTACTGCTACTAGAAGCATATTGAAACCCAATATCAGTTGAATTCTTGTCTTCTTTTGACCTCGCCAGCACCGATAATTTGCCAGACAGTATACACTTTTCTCCCATGAGATGATAAGGACTTTGTGACAGAAACAACATGGACAAGAACGAACAAAAGGACGAAATCTATCAGATGAACACCAAGAAATTTCGGGAAAAAAAAAACAGAGGACCAAGGACTAGGTTGACTATGGAAAAACCGAAGTATGAGATATGAGATAAAAGAGGAGGCTTTATGAGGAAAATCTCGAAACCCATAGCAAGCGATGGAGATGCACGCCGGGGGGTATGAGACATGCAGCAAAACAAAAACAAAAAGAAAAGTG
The DNA here is from genome assembly GCA_004769165.1 of Aspergillus cejpii. Taxonomy (NCBI): domain Eukaryota; kingdom Fungi; phylum Ascomycota; class Eurotiomycetes; order Eurotiales; family Aspergillaceae; genus Aspergillus; species Aspergillus cejpii. Next base: position 2,464,686 of record SMSW01000005.1, on the reverse strand, counting down.
CAGGAGACAATAAACCCAAGTAGAGATTCGACGCCAAGTGAGAGTTCCTTACATTATCAACGTTGGACATATCCCACACACCTTCCCCCTATACCCGTTCTTATATAGCTGAATTCTACCGATCATGGGAAGTCTACTCCAGAGGAATGCCTTCGTACTCGCCGTAGCCGAGTGCGAGGTTCATGTTTTCTGTGGATGTATATGTGAGCATGGTGTCTGCCTTGGTTTGAGATAGTGTTGGAGGGGAAGACTTACGAAGACACTGAGTGGCAGCGCCCTTCAGCAGGTTGTCAATGGTAGCGCAGACGACTACACGCTTGCCGCTGGAGTGGACGGCGAAACCGCCCACTTCGATGCCATGTCGGCCGGCAATGTTCTTGACAGAAGGTGGTTCGCCGACAATCTTCACGAGCTTCTCACCGGCATAACGATCCTGGTAGATGTTGCGAATATCGCGGGAGGTCATCTCCTGGTTCAGAGGGATGCTGATGGTATGCTGTACGAGAAAAGATTAGCATTTAGTCCGAATTACCGTGTGTCCAGACAGAGGAGGACATACGTGGATACCCTGGAACCAGACAGCAACGTGGGGAATGAAGGCAATGCTAGTTCCAAGCTGTGTGCTGATTTCTCTCTCGTGAATGTGGTCAGTCAAGCTGTAAGGGATGATGTTGTTTGTGAGGTTCTCGACGTCATTCTTAGGGCTGGGCTTAGTGCCAGCGCCCGAGTATCCGGAAACACCAAAGACAGTGGGCTGTCCGCCGAGATAAGGGACAAGAGGAGCAATGCCTATTTGGGCAGCGGTGGCATAGCAGCCCGGGTTGGAAATACGAGAGGCCTGAGCGATCTTACCACGGTTGACCAGCTCGGGAAGACCGTAGGTCCACTTGTCATCAAAGCGGTAATCGGCGCTCAAGTCGACAATAACGTTGCCCGTCTTGGAGCCCTGATCGACAGCATCCACAAAGGGCTTGCAGACACCGTTGGGCAAAGCCATGACCCAGCAGTCGATATCACCGTCGGTAGACATCTCCTTGACATCCTCGGGGCTCAGATTCTCGTAGATGATCTCACGCTTGTCATAACCCTGTAGCTTCTTGCCAGCCAGCTCGCGAGAAGAGACATGGCACAGGTCCATGTAGGGATGGGCATTGAGCAGGTTGATCAGGGCCTGGCCGGTGTAACCACGGGCTCCGATGAGGGCAACCCTGGAGGGCCGGCTGTTGGACATGTTCTTCTCGCCGAGGGGAGGGTTAGGGTTCGTGGTGGCGTAGTTTCTCACGCCGTTCACAGCGACAGCGGGGCGCGTAAAGCGAGCAGCGCGCAGAGCGTTGGCGCCCGAGGAGAATGCGCGCTTCTGCTCCACAGAGGCGCCGCTAGCACCGAAGCCCTTGCCAATGTTAGTAGCGGCCTGAGCAGCGCGCTGCAGTCTGGACTCGAGGTTGATGTCGCCAAACATCTGGCGGCCATGCTGGTTGAATTCCTGAACCAGCTGCTTGACCTCTTCGCCGCTTTCAATGCCGTACCAGAAGAGAACCTCACCGTCGCGGCTCAGGCTTCCGTCGGCCTTGTCAAAGAACCAGGTGAGATTCTCATCGTCCTCCTTGACGGTCCAAACCAACTGAGGGAAATCCTTCTTGATGGCGGCAAAAACGTTGTCAGCAACGTTGGTCAACCATCCAGCCTTGGTAATGGTGAAGGTGGCCAGGTGGGGGAAGGAAGAAGTGGCATCCTTTCCAGGAGGCAACACCACTGCAAGAGCCTCCATGGGCTCGTCATAATAGACCTTGAAGTCACGCTCCTTCAATCCCTCGACGTAGCGGTCAACCGTGGCCCGGGCATCCAAGCCCTCGCGGTCACGGACAAGCACATCCTTCAGCTTCTCCAGGTCCTCAAACTCAGAGAGAGACGTCTTTGTGTGAACCTTGTTGCCTCTGCGGATCAGAGTTCCAGCTCCGGAGTCGGTGAAGAGCTCCTTCTGCAGATCAGCGGGGTGGATGATGGCAACGCTCGAGGTACGGGGAAGGTCGTTGAGCAGCTCCTTCATCTCCTTGATCTTCAAGCGAGTACCGTGACGCACCCACCATTGCGACATCAGGTGATCATATTCCTCATCGAGATTGATCACGGAGATCTTCTCGCCAGTGTCGCCGTTGAACAATCCACCCTTCTCAGCAAGGTAGACAATCTTCAGTGGCTGCAGAGCGCGCGCGAGTTCACCCGCCGCGACGTCTGCGTTGACGTTCAGAACCTGTCCGTCGGGGGTTTCCGCCATCGAGGTAAGAATGGGGAGGCAGCCGGCTTCGATGGCGGACTCAATGGGCTTCTTGTTGACGCCGTTGATCTTGCCGACCAGGTTATACTTCTCCTTATCGAGGTAGTCGGCATAGAAAACGCCTGCATTGACGGGGCGGGCCCTCACACCCATGCGCTCCAGCTCCTCGATCAGCTTCAGATTCTCCTCCAAGAACAATTTCCTGGCCAGAGCCAGAGTCTTGCCGTCGGTCACACGAATCCCATCCTCAAAGTGGGGTTCCACGCCAGCGGCCTCCAACATGCGATTGAGCTGGGGTCCGGCTCCATGAACGACAATCGGGTAAAGTCCGACATGGTTGAGGAACGCAAGGGCCGAGGACAGGGTCTGAAGGTGTTCGGTGATGATCGCGCCACCGACCTTGATGACAGCAAACTGCTGCGAAGAGACGGATGTGAAGTGAGAAAGGTACTGCTGAACCTCACGCTTCGAACCGATGTTGCTCAACAACTGGACAACGGTGGACCGGGTCGAGGAGAACTGGGGATCCGATGCACGGGAGTAGGCACGGCTCTGCAGCAATGGGACAGCGGAGGCTTTCAAGGCATGACGAGGAGAGCAGAGTCGAGCAGAAGAAACAGGGTGCGGTGCGGAGAGCGCTCGGAGGGGCTTGCTGGTGGAAGCTCTCCGCACAGCAGTGCGAAGGGAGAACATCTTGTCAACCAGCATGCGGCAGCTTTCAATGTCTTTAGAACAGAACGGAGACGGGAATCTAAACGATACTCGAGGAGTCAGTCAGAGAGAGAGTAGACGAAAGAAGAGAAACCAAGTCAAGAGAAGTCAAGAGTCGGTGGAGGGGGGGTGGTTTGGGTTCACAATGGGATTTTACCCAACCCCAAACTTAGTAAAGAGTTTGATATCCAAGGATATTCCGTATACTAAGAGTGACTATTGGCCACACACCTCAGAGTGGGTTTTTTTCTTCTTCTTTTTGGGTCAAAAAAGAGGTGGGAGACAGAGAGATACTCACATCCGCTGACCTGCGCGGTTTTTCTCGCCCTCTTCTTCTCAGTTGACACGGAAAAACTCGTCACAAAAATCACTCACCAGTTCACCTCGTAACTTGAGGTGTATAGAACCAATGAACTAATTGACAAAAGACCTCAAAGTGAAGGGCAGGGAAGAAGATAACTTAAAAAAAAATAACAGAGAAGAAGCAGAACAAAAAGATTGTTCGGCAAGTCAATCTATTATCTGCGACCATCGGAGCCGGATATTGTGAGTCCGTGACTCAATACTAATAACGGAGAGGGAAAAATCCATTTTCCTCTTTCTTCTATCTCCGTCTAGTGATCTAGTCTTTAATCCACACCATCAGATATGAATATGATTGATTCAGAGCATTCAGTCCCATTCTATTTCATCATGCAGGATGCAAGTAAGGAGTAATTTTTACGACATTTGCATCTGCCATTTGAAACCGTTGAACGAATGATAGTCAGCCTCCTGGTCTGCCGAGATGCGATTCCAGGTCTGATTCGACAATGTTGCAGAATGCCATCGTTTCGACTACTAATAGCGTTTTCTGCACTTTCGTTATCTGATCTTTCGGCGGATCTTCCTGCCTCTTAGTCTTGGAGTTAGACTTGGGCCTTGGGGCCGGGGGCCCTCGGGATTAGGACATACGACGCTCCACTTTTCGTTCCTGAAGCTGGCGCAGCGGCGAGTTACTTAACTGGGAAACTGTTCTTCACTTATCATAGCTTCAAGTTGAACAGAGGCAAGCATTCATACACATTGGCACATGTCGGTTAAAAAGGTGTAGACAAAGACACAGAAGACAGCAAGGCAGTATTGAAACACGAGAAGTGCCGGAGTATCATTTACATCTTCGCCATCGACGAACCACCGGCATAGCCATATCTCGAGTATCAGATAAAACTAAAGCACCCAAGGCATATCGAGACAAGTGGCTTGATTCATAAGAACAGAAGTTGTTGACGCCCAGAAAAGAAGAATAAGAAGCAAAGGTATTAACGGCTGAAACGAAACTGCACGACCTCAACGCAAATAGACCAGCTGGAAAATAACATCCATTCCCAAAATCAGACATGACTTTCGCTGCGTTCGTAAGATTTAACGTGTGCTGGTGACAACTATATTCAGAAATTAGTTAGCGCATTCGGTCATCTTGCCTGTGCGGCGAGTGGTCTGGGACAGCAGAACATACCGGCAGGGACAATGATCACTACAAGTAAACAGATGATGCAGATGACCAGGCATACGCGCATCTTCATGTCCTTCCACCACATTTGTTTTCTCACACGGTTAGCGCCTCGGCGGAAGCCTTGGGCCGATACAGCCAGATTGTCCGTCTTGTCCTGTAGAGAGTCCAAACGTTCGCCACGCTCCGAGACCTTGAAGATATTCGACCGCATCGTGTCGACGGTCTCTTGGATTTTCTATAACGAAGAACAGCCATAGTCAGCGAGTGATTCCAGGAGATTTACGTCCAACCACCTCAGAAGTGTCAAAACTTCAATAAAAAAAAAGTCAAAGAGACCCTGACACTCGCCCGAGATCGTCGCAGATATCGCAATCGATAGTATGTAGATTCCCGTTGACAACAATGAAAGAAAAGTTATTGACTTACCCTGTCGATTTCCCTTGTCCTGGGGTCACCATTCTGCGTGGCGCTTCCAGGGTTACCGGGGGCTCCATTAGAGCCAGAGGGAATATAAGGGTCGTAAGGTGGTTCAGACATGATGATTTTCGAAAAGGAAATTCGTTATATTCAGAGTTCAAGTGGTGAGACTTGGTGGACCTGAATTCCCCAGCCTGCTGGTGTCTCCTTTTTCTTTTGCGGTTAAAGAGGAAAGCGACTCGTCAAAACGATATAGTCCTAACGGTGGATGTGCGACTATGCCTTTGATGAAACTGCCTTGTTGGCACAAGAAATAGTTGCAGTGGAGGTTGAGTGAAGCTGAGAAGGTGTGATGAATCGCCGCCGCCTTCTGGACATTTGGAAGCGGGCTTTCGGGTCTGTCAGGCCTGACACGTGACATTTGAGCCAGTAGGCAGTGTCCAGTGAGCCAGTGAGCCACTATTGCAAGAAATGCCCAGGCAACTATTTTTGTCATGTAACCAATCAATAGGGAATGTGACAATGTCCACCTTTCATAATTGCAATGAATTTTATGCTACTTGTCCTAGGTTCAACAATTTTATGGGTCTACTTTTCATATCTTAAAAATTGAATAGACAAGACATGATGATCTGAACAGTGTTAGAATTCATATACTTTTTACACATGCAAAGGATGACCTTAAAACTGACTCCTCCAACCCTTCAATGATTATGTGTACTCTGTACCTAAGAGGCTATGCAATGTTACATAGTATGGAGTATCTATAGGCGCATAAGTGGGTGTCACTTGGGCAACGGACCAAATTCCTCAGTCTCCTTGATTTCACCCGGACTCAGACTGAAGTGTAGGATCACTAAGACCTATCAATTTGCAACGAAACTATCCGTAGATTACTTCAATCAGACCTCACATATCTCTTTCCGTGTCGCCCTCAAGTCATGGCGGAGTGCCAAGAAAACATTGAACATCTCCAAAAACCGCCAAGGTGTATCTTTTTCTACAGCCACAGTGTTGAGTGTACCACTATCATGATTGATCAGGTACACAGCTTTCCAAGAGCTACAACTTTACATTATGAGTGAAGATGCCTATGACTGTTGGTCATCATGACTGCTGAAGATTCCAGTATGATGTTATGCAGTACTCGGTACTCTGCGGTGACGGCGAATTACTGGATCCGGTATAGCGTGCCTAATCGGGGAAAGCGCGTCGCTACCGCTTGGCATCGTGGTGCGTGGTCTATAAAGATGGCCTCCTCAGTCAGGGATCTTCGCAGACTTGCGGTTTGATCCATTCTCTAGAACTTCAGATTCACTTTTCAGAGCAACAGATGCCTGTCTCATGCCCATGAGAGCCTGCTGAGCAAATGCGTTGCGGAACTGATCACGTTCCTCCATGAGCTCCATCATGGCCTCATCTTTATCCTTAAGCAAGCCTTTGAAATGCTCAACATCTCTCTTGAGATGCTTAGTTTCCTCATCAAAGCGCTTCTTGTCCTCCTCCTCTCTGATATCACGTTTGGCGATTAAAAGGAAGAGTCTTTCAGGATCTTCCTTGCAGTAGTCCTGAAACTCATCATAAGTCATGGATTCCCATTCGTCATTCTCAGATTTCTTGAGAAGGATAGTCATCCAGCGACTAGGAGTCTCTCCATCAGGAACGAGCTCCACCGCGTCATTCTCATTGTCTGATTCATCGATCCGCACGCTGCGGGGTCCGGTATTCTCACGTGCCATCATGGCGTCGTTGTTCATGCAGCCTTATCGTAGCTCGCTCACGTCAGGTCTGACTGTTTAGGCGTCGTCAGGTACGCAGGGGAAATCGCTAGACTCAATGCAGATCGTAAAGATCCGCGAATCTAAAGCGAGAAAGAAAAGAGTGATGCTTGTTATTGTGACAATCCTTGCTCAAGCGATTCCAATACTAAATGAATAGATAGGATTTCGGTAGCGTCTATCTAAAATAACAAGCATGGAGAGAAGAAGAAGAGAGAGAGAAACAGGGAGGGAGAGATCTTAAATAGACAGTGGCTGATCACCTGATAACAAAGGGTTGAGGCTCTGAGATCTGGAGATCGCCGTTTACCCTTTTGATATCTTGATGCTCTTTGATATCTGGAGATCTCCGCTCAGCGCCGTCACAGGGGGAGTTATGGGCCTCCTTTAGGATTGTGTTGGCGCATTTTTCTACCATTTGCGGTCGTGGGGGAAGGCCTACTGCCTCTAAGGATTTAATATATTGACATAAGGCGCGTTCCTAAGCATCATTAAGCTTCCTGTTGGTTGCAGGTCGTGTACTGCGTGATAAACCACCATAGTAGCGTTTTGAGAGGAATGTCGAGAAACTCCAAAATCACGCGCAGTTTTTGAGATATTTGGTTTTTCCTGATACCGTAATGCGTCAAGAGCCTTATTGATTCCTGTGTCTCATAATAAATATTAGACATTGTGGTGGTAAGATATGAAGTGTTAAACATAGATGGTTGAAATTTTAAAAAAGTGAGCTGTGAGCTGTCAGGGTCGCTCTAGTGAGCGACCCCGAAGCACTAAGCGGGCGGGAGGGGTCGGTTATTCAATTTATTGAGTGACTAACTAACTAGTTTAGCGCTGACCTCACAGCTCATCTCGGGCAGTGCCTAGTGTGTCACATGACCATTCCCAGCTGTAGGGTGTAAAAGAATCGCGAGAGTTAACGAGCCTTCTCGTACCTCGTGCACCCCACAGGGAAGACACTTCATGCATACTTGTCTCAATTAGTTAATTTCCTGCAACTATCTATGCCATTATATTAAAGATACGACCACAATAATCGCTGTCAGTCAACCCAGAAATGGAGGGGATGGACGACTCCAGCGGGGTCCCCTTCCAATGGCGGAATTTGCACACAGGCAAACGATATATCAAAGTAGACAACAAAATGCTTTTCCCATGCCCACCGACAGTGAATGTCCTTGAGTTTCCTCCAAATAAAGAAGTCATCACAGTTCTCGGCAAACAAATGGCTAGGATCGTACTCGAGCATGACTTCTCCTATGTTTCCAAGTCTGGACATGGAGTGCGACCTTCTGAAGCGGAAGCGATGAAGCTTGTCTTTGAGCATACATCTGTGCCCGTGCCCGAAGTGATTCTGACCTGCTTTGCTGGTGACCGAGGAAATATCCACATGACCACTATTCCAGGTACCTGTTTAGAGGGAAAGTGGGATACGCTAGATGCCAAGTCTAAGGACTCTGTCTGCCTTCAACTCTGGGATCTGATCTCCAAATGGCGAGAAATTCCCCGCCCATCAAAGCTTGATGGTCTTTTCCAATGCGCTGCTGATGGCTCGCCATCGAGGGACCCACTGCTTGAGGATTTAAAGGATCCACCCCGACCGTTAAAGAGTGATTCTGAATTACGGGCGCGGATTTACGAGAGATATCTTTACTTTGGAGGCCTCCGATATGAACATAAGTTGCCGGACATGTTACCACGATCTGATCGAAGCGTTTTCACGCATGGTGATATTGCACCTCGCAATATCATGGTGGATGATCAAGACAATATCACAGGTATTCTTGACTGGGAATACGCCGGTTGGTACCCAGACTATTGGGAGTACGCTCAAATCATGAAGCCCGCCTTTCATGGAGATTTCCAAGATTGGATGGATCGGACAGCACCACAGAGATGGGATCTTACTGGTATTAACTCATCGAGAAAAGTTCTGTTCTGAGCTCGTGTCTCGATACCAGCGAGTATGCGAGTACCCATCTGTCCGCTTTGAGTTTCCGATGGTGTACAGTGTTTGATTAGTATTGAAAATAAATCTCTTATAGCCTTGGCGGGATGGTGGGACTCGAGAACTACTCCGTAGAAGCACTTTGTATCATCAAGGAAGTGTTACGGGCCGTAGCCGTATTGCTAACCTACAGGTACGGAGTAGATTCGTATGAGAAGAACTCGCTGAAGGGGAGAAATCGGAGGGCCTCTGGGCCGCGAATTGGATTGGATTGGATGATTTGATTTGATTTGATTATTATTTAACGTCGCCGGCAGGTCACGTGGCAGTGACCCGCTACCTCCCGAGGGGTAACCGGACGTGCTACCTAAGCGAGGATTCACTACAACTAGCTAAATACACGCTGAAAAGCAGCAAATTTGAGCACTACGTGCTGAGGAGAGAATCGAAGAAGCGCCAGGCACTACCCTGGCCTGGGCTCCTGGGGGTGGTTTACCCGATCTGACTACCTATAGATTGGAGAGGCTGCCACCCTCTCCTATCCAAGCAGAAGTGAAGACTGTTGCGCTATGTGGCGCAGATTCACTATTGGATTGGATTGGATTACTATTTAACGTCGCTCGGCGGGTCACGCTGGATACAGCTGCCATCAGGGGCGTTACTTACTCAATTTGGACGCGGCTCCTTTCCTATATTTATATAGAGATCCAAGATTCTTAAAACCTGCTTCCCTGCAGGTCTCGAGCTCATATTCCCGCGCTCGATCGTAATGGTAGGCTAGTGTGGGATGGGTGGTCCACTTGCCCTCAGAATCCCGCACAGCACGCCGAAATATTGGAATATCTTGCACGCTCTTCTTAAAGTGGATAGGCGTGCTGAGCCGATGAGCTGGGATGTGGGTATAGAGCCAGGTATCTCGAGGTTTTTTAATACGCTCACTTGCAAAAGCGTCGTCGAGAATGGCATACTCCAGTATGTCTTGGATAACGCACAAGCTAAGGTTATCATTCCGCTCGGTGTATATATAGACTGGACTTTGGCTGGTTAGCATTCTTCCGATCAGTTGAGATCCTAAGCTTACGGAACGCCCTTGTTTCTCTTGCCCTTGTTTAACCTATGCTTGACTCTCATAAGAAGAGTCTGACAGGTCGGATCATCTGGATGTTTCACCATATAGAGCTCAATATCTTTTCATTTCAGCACATCATTGCTTCTCATGTACCCAGCTGACTCAATGAGCGTTCCAGGACGTGCAGACGTTGAGCTCATCATCTTCCTTAGGGTACTATGCTGGTGCTGACATCATACTGTGGGGAAACACACGGTGCTCAGAGCAATAAGATGATAGGTATTGTAGAGGAGGTCATCTATGTTAAACGGTGGCTGTGACTTTCCCTCCAGGTTGAGTTCGTACTCGTCTGTAAGGGTGGTGCATACAAGCTAATCAAGTTAATCTTGATCCTCATTTCTTAGGAATCCACTTACATTTGTCATCTGACGCTTCAGCATATAAGGAAAGAGGCTGTCCGTATCCCTACACCAGACCATTCTCCAGTATCGTATGAAGACAAGGAATCCTGACTGAGCCTTAACATTATGGTTCTCGAGATACCAGCAGAGAAAGCCCTCGATCATCCTCAGTGTGATATTCTTAAGCCAGTATTCATAATCCGGTGGTTGGAGCTCCAAGGTAAAGCTGATTCTGTATTAGTTACTGCGAGAAATACTCAAGAACGACATACTCAATAAAATTCTGTTTCACCCGATGCAGGGACTTCTCCGTAGAGTCATCGTACTTAATTTTGACTTCAGGATCAGGTTGGTGAACAAAGCTGTTCCAGTCAACTTTGCTTGTTTCCCTGTGGGACATTAGTGTACTGAGCACTTGTGTAGTCTTGTGGGAGTTTGAAACAATCTGCTGAATGAAGCATCTTGAAGAAAATTGTATAAGGAGGAGGACTGCCCTTTTATCCTGCTCCTATACTCATGATGTACGCGATGGTTACTTTGTTGATTAAGGGTGTACTGACTCGAGTGTTGAGCGAACTAAGACAAACTGAGTATGGTCGGCTTACACTCTTAAGGCAGCGACTCACAGCGCGAAAAGGCCACACTCACAGTTTCAGATCCAAAAGCCACGCACAACTGTGGCCTTTCCGTCGTCACCCACAGTTACTCCGTACATGACTTGAAAATATTGCACCGTTCTCATCATTCAGATAGTATCCAACTCCACCAAACTTCAAGAGGTGTGAAGATGTTAGTGTCATAATATACATAAGTTTTTTGATGGTTCCAGGACCATTGACCAGCTCGTATAAATACAAGGATAGTGAATAAGATATGCCGACTCCAACAGCAAATGTTCCCTCCCACCTTCCAATGGGATACCGGGATTGCGGTTCTGGACGATGCCAGCAACCCAAGCAGATACTAACCAGGGTTGTCTCCATAGCAGCTTGATTCCAATGCAATAGCATCCCGCGTAATACTCATTTCTCACCCAGCAACTCCTTCCGCATCTCTTCGCGTTGTATCCTGGCTTCGTCCTTTGCCTGACTCCGTTGGGCTTCGAGATCCGCGCGCTTCTGCTCCTGCTGCTCCTGTGCAGCGAACCAGACTAAAAGCGACGCAAGTTAAACTCAAGGATTCCTCATCGAAGCATGACAAAAACTGGTAGGTCAAAACGCACTAGACTTATCCGACTTGGACCACTGCTTTAACCGAGTGACATATTCATCGAACTCCCGGGCTCGCCGATCGCCTTCCTCCAGACTCCGTTTCTGAAGATCCGGGTTGTAACGCTGGAATAATTCCTCATCGGTAGGTCGGATGTATTGGACGAATGCTGGGCCGCCGACGCAGATCACGGTCCCACTGTTCATGGCAAGTAGGGAAAGGAGTCAGATGTGCATTTTCGGAAGGGATATCAGGATAGCATCATGGAGTCTCCTTACGCCCCCAGCATCTTCAACCAAGTTCCTGTCCGAGACATGGTGGGATAGTTTCAGCAACCGTTATGACGACGGGGATGGATGGGTAATGGATGAAGTGGGAGAGGACAAATGATGTCGAATGATGATTAGCCCTTTTTGGAAGAAGTAATCTACTCAGCGATGAATTGGAGATAGTGATTCTGGCTGAGTTTAGGTTGCCTTGAAAAGCAGTGTATTGACTCTTTGAGTCTTGATGTCTTCAGTCTTCGTGCCGAAACATCAGTGATTTGCGGAATGATCGATATGTGGCTAAGCAGATAAGTCTTGGATAAATGTGGCGCAGCAGACCTGTCAGGCTGTCAGGCTGAGGCTGTACTCCGAAAACTAAAATTATCCGTTCCTTGAACTTCCTTCTCCACAGTCCACACTCCTTCTGCCTTACACTGATCTCTAACTGAGGAGGTAGATTTAGATTCTTTAAAGGATGACGGTTTTGATTTTCGAAGTTTGAAGTAGGAAAATTATTAAGCCGTAACAATGAATACCTAGTTCACAGAGCCCCTGTACATCAATACCTGAGGTTTGGTAATATTTCATTCACCAGACAGCAGGGCAGGTATCTTATCCATGTCACTGTAATATACCCATACGGAGTACGGAGTACTTGGGCAAGAACCCCTGATGATCTATAATAGATTGTGTGATACAGGATGAAAACCCCCATGAATTAGTCAAGATAACCTGTCCGAGTAACCAAGGGAATTGTTTCTATGTAGGACTATGGGCTATGGTCACTTATGGTGTATGGAGTACATGGAACTGGATTATACACAGTGGTAATAAATCAGAGTATTATTACAGAATACAGGTCTGTAAGGTACTGTCACTACTAACAGCTTGATAGATTTAGAAACAGACTAACTATGAAGTATAATACACTATACAGTACTCCGTAAGTAATACTCCGTAAGTAATTAGTTAAGTAATCCATGGACTGAATGCCTGAATCTAACCAGTTCCCTCCACTTTAATCAACAGTTCCTTGGGAATCCCCTGTTTTGTATGGAGTTACAGAGTATATTATTGGATTTAAATTCCATCAAATTAGTGTCAGTTGAGAAATAAACTACCTTACAGAGTACTCTGTAACTACTCTGTAGTGGATGTTTTCTTGCAATTCACAGGTTTTTATCTAGTCCTCTTCTCCATCTTCCTTTTCTTCCCCTCTTAGGATTTGAGGGTTTCTTTGTTTCTACATACTGTGGTTTCCTCTACCAATTCTCTTTTAATGCAAGATCATTAGATCCTGTCATATGCTTGATCAAGCCACTACATTTTTTCCATGCCCTTGCTGAAACCCTGTTGGTTCTAAACTCTGCATTGTCCGTCCCACTGTCCCAAACCACCTTCTAGTGACCTCTGGACACACCCTTCTTAAAGCATCTACTTCTTTTGATCTCTAATCGCATATGATCAGCTGACTTGCTATGCATATACAGTCCTCGAGGGGTATCACTGCGAATTTGTAGCGGAGCAACCATCGCGGGCGCCCATGGAGTTCACAGAATAATGACCCTGGGCTGTTTAAGACTCTAAGTGAACCACGACGACTGCTGATCCAACTGTTTACCGACAAAGACCCCTCCTTCGTTATGGCATATCCCCCGCCTCAATCGCAGAGACCTCCACCCATGAGGAATTATGGCCCACACCCTTTACCACAGGGCCCCCCCGTTCAAAGTCAGCTGCAAGAGGAGTCTTATGACCAGAGGTACAATGACTGGGGTTATGGGTCGCATGGTGATGGGGGTTACAACAACGCTGGCTACGGCTACCCGGACGATCGAGATGCCCCTAGATCTCATGGACCCCCCCAGGGCCATCCGCGCCCCCCTCGTGGAGGCTACGGTCCTCCAGTGGGACAACCCCACGATCGAAGCTATGCATATAATGAACGACCACCGCCAGGCCCCGACAGTCGCCGCGGCTACGGGGACAGGAGACAGCCTCCTCCGATGCAGGACCGAATGAGACCATGTAAGTCAGCGGGTGTACACATACTGGCGGCTTTCTTGAGCAAGCGGTTGACACAGGCCCAGCTGGACGTCCACACCCATCAGAGCAGGACAGAATGGCGTGGGATAACCCATTTCCTGCATTTCCCCCGCAGCAGATGCGTGGCGCTCCCGGAACCAAAGATATTGAACACGGAATGGGGGCGATGGATCTGAATGGCCAAGTGCCGCCCGGAAGGGTGCCTTCGCGTCCGCACACCTCAAATGGCAGGCGTGACGTTCCACGGCAGCCTACTGCTACGTCCCCTATCCAAGGGAGGGGTGATTACCCTGGCGGTCCTATGAGGTCGGCCAGCGCAGGACGTTCTGCACGACGACCGTCTGATCCTTACGACCGACCCTATACTGAGCCTAATGATCCACCGCCAATGCCGTATCTTAACAGAACCGCAACAATGCCAGTTTCTTCAGCACCGATGCCCCCGGTCGCCAAACCTTCCTATCCTGGGCAGCCTACATATCAGGATCCCAACTATGCGAGCGATTATAGTGTTATGGATGAACTGCTGAACTATTACAATTCGGTCCATGCGGGCGAGCCGGATATGCCCAATTTCGATGCTGTCCCCGATGGAGCAAACCCCATCGACGAGGATTTACCTGGACTAGAACAACCGAAACCGAAGGCGCCTGTTGAGCCTGCCTCCTCATCCTCAGGCCAATACACGGCGTTCGGTGTGAACTCGGATAGCGCCGCCCACCACACTCAGCCCCAGCCCAACGTAGGAGCGGCCAATGTGCCAAATCAGTTTGAGGATGCTGGATTTCAATTCGATATACCTGGCAATGCGACGACCGCATCTCCTGTACAGCACCGAGGCAGTATAGACCATGGGTATAACGGACCGCCGGATCATTATGGAGATGCGATGCAAAGTCAGTATGTACAACGGCAGGGAAGCCGAGGGCCTTCTATTCCGACAAATGGCAATGGTCCTCCCCGGCCATATCGTGCGAATCAGCCTGGATATGCGAACGAGCAGCCGCAACCGGTGAACGAGATAGAGGCCTATGATCCTCAACAGAACCCCGACGCGCTGCCTCATCATCCCACGCCCTTTCGGCCAGGTCATGACCAAGGGAGCAAGCCCCCGCCTGTGCGGCAATACGACAACAACAGTCCAGTCTCACCTGCCTCCGCGGCCCCACAGGCTCAGTCTAACATTCAGTCGGACGCCGCCCCTGTGCCTGTTACCCACGAAGAGCTCGAGCGGCTGCAGCAGCTGGTGAGGAACAAATCGGCGGACCAGAAAACTCAACTTTTGCTGGCCCAGAAATTGGTCGAGGCCTCCGAAGTGCTGGTAGAGAACAGCCGGATGGATGCAAAAACAAAGGCCAGAGCCAGAGAAAAGTACATTATGGACGCCTACAAAATTGTGAAGAAGCTAGTCTCGGCTGGATATGCAGACGCTCAATTCTATCTTGCGGATTGTTATGGCCAGGGTTTACTGGGCTTGCAGGTAGACACGAAGGAAGCTTTCAATTTATACCACTCTGCTGCAAAGCAAGGGCATGCCCAGTCTGCTTACCGGACTGCGGTATGCTGCGAGATCGGTCAAGAAGAAGGCGGCGGAACCAAGCGAGATCCAATGAAGGCAGTGCAATGGTACAAGCGCGCTGCTTCGTTGGGGGATACTCCTGCCATGTACAAAATGGGGATGATTCTTGTTAAGGGCCTCCTGGGCCAAGCTAGGAATCGGCGTGAGGGTGTCTCATGGCTGAAGCGGGCCGCGGAGCGCGCTGACCGGGAAAACCCACATGCTCTCCATGAGCTTGCACTCATGTATGCGAACGCTTCTGAGAACGACGTTGTCATCCGCGACGAGGTGTACGCCTCCCAGTTGTTCCACCAGGCTGCAGAGCTGGGCTATAAATTCTCTCAATTCCAACTCGGTGCCGCTTATGAGCACGGCCTGATGGGATGTCCGGTGGACCCTCGACAGAGCATCTTCTGGTACACACACGCAGCAGCCCAAGGGGAACATCAGAGTGAGCTTGCACTCAGCGGGTGGTATCTCACCGGCTCGGAAGGCATATTACAGCAGAGCGACACGGAGGCTTACCTTTGGGCGCGGAAGGCAGCCACCGCGGGTCTCGCCAAGGCAGAGTACGCGATGGGTTATTTCACCGAAGTTGGGATTGGGATTGCCGCCAATCTCGATGATGCCAAAAGATGGTATTGGCGAGCAGCTGGTGAGTCCTTGCCTTTTCTCATTTGTGGTATTTGTAATACTAATCTTTCTTTTGCCGATCAGCCCAAGGATTCCCCAAAGCTCGTGAGCGCCTCGAAGAAATCAAGAAAGGTGGAGCCCGCATGCAGAAGACTCGCCTGTCTCGATCCGCCGTCAACCGTCAGAATCAGAGTGAGGGAGATTGTGTCCTTATGTGATGTTTGATCCGATTCTGTCAGACGATTGTCTTTTTTTTTTTTTTTTTTTTCTCTTTGGCGTTGCACCCTTGTCGGTAGGCTGGATGTTTCGTCTGTTTCATATACCCCTAATGAGATTCTGAATTTGCATTGATCAATTACTTTGAATTTCTGTTGGACATTAATCATTGCTGCACTCGACACTTTGTCCGTGGGTGTTGGGCTTGTACATCGCCATATGATTATGGATTCATCTACGGAGTACATCCCATATACTTCAAAAGGCTCAATTGTACCATTCTATATCCGAACTATACTTTGTAGTATCTGTCTCAGTCACGACTGACACATCAAAAGTCCACTCTATTGTCAACACACAGTTTATCCAAGTCAGTTTATGCATCAATTATGCAGTTTGCACATCTCATAAAGCAAAAGCGGAATGATTCCGCACTTATAGTTATACTGGAATTGCTGACACATCCTTCAATGGGACCACCCTGCTTAGTGATAGCTGATATACAAATCCGGGTTTCGATGGAACAATAACCATTGGAGATAAATAATGCCAGGAGGGGATTCTTTTTGAATATTTAATCATTTACAGCTCTGTAATCTGAGAACTATCCTACCCAGCTGCTTCTGTATATATATATATATATATATATGTCGTCCGCTTCAGCAGAACAGCACCAACAAGATCAAAAACGACTCACCATCACCACAATCCTATCCTTCACAGCGATCATTATCGCCATTTATTTAGGCTACGGCTACGGCTGCGCCAACACCAATCTGTTCGGTCTTCGGCTCTTCGGATCTCAGTCGGGATCGGCTTTGCGAAGAGAGATCGTAATCCCCAAGATGAGGACTCCGGTATACTTTTTGAGTCATGGGGGGGTGAGTTATTACCCTTTTTTTAATATATGGGGAAGGTGTTGAACTCATCGTATAGCCGAATATCATGTATGATCATGACCACCCGGCGTATCGCAAACTAGGCGAGATCGGACGGGAGATCACATCCAAGGTGAAGCCCCGTGCCGTGGTGGTTTTCTCGGCCCATTGGCAGGCTGGTGGGGATTTGATCCAGGTGAATACCGCCGAGATCACGGATCTGATATATGAGTAAGTGGGGAGCCTGGGGCTAATTATGCGGTGCTGACTGGATGGTTTAGTTTCTACGGCTTCCCGAGTCACTACTATAAGGAGAAATATCCCAATGTTGGGAGCAAGGATGTTGCGAATAAGGTGCTCGATGCGTTGAAAGACGCTGGTATTAAAGCCGAGGGCGTTAAGAGAGGGTTGGACCACGGGGTGTGGGCTAGCTTCAAGTGCGGTAAGTAGTCCAGGGCGTGCAAATGAGTTGGTGTGCTGAGATGGTATGCAGCGTTTGAGCCCGACTCCAACCCCTTGAATGTCCCGATTGTGCAGGTATCTCTGTTCAACAACGAGGACCCTGTGCAGCACTACCGGCTCGGACAGGCGGTGGCTAAACTCCGCGACGAGAATATCCTGATCGTCGTATCGGGAATGGCGGTCCACAATTTGCGGGACTTGCGGTTTACTTGGGGGAACCCCAAGCCACTGCCGTACACTACTAGCTTTGACGAGGCCCTGAAGGATGCCGTCACAAAGCCGCCTGCTGACCGGGAACAGGCCATGATTGACCTCTTGAAGCGGCCCGATGCCCGTCAAGCGCATCCAACCTTTGACCATCTGCTCCCCATCCACATCGGGGCGGGCGCTGCTGGCGATGATCTCGGGAAAAGACTCTGGACGTTGAAAGAAGGAAGTATGAGCTGGGCGCAGTATAGATTTGGTGAAGCAGGCAACAGTAGCTCTCTGTAGTGAACATAAGCGAAGATGAGATGAAACAAGTTCCAGTGTGCAGTTGTATCTCTTTGAATGTGGTCGAAGGAATTTTCAATTCATCTATAGATACAATGATAGGCAGCTGGAAGAAGACGGTGCATGACATATAAGAACGGCGTGGCAATAGCACTATGAAGATTACTTGACCAGCTGAGTGATTTTCTCTTCGATCTGCTGGTCCGAAAGGCCTGGATGCACCGAAAATCAGTAACGGCGCAAAACGATCGGCTGGTTCCAAGACATACCGGACAATACTTCCTGCTTTTCCTTTCCGAATCCTATCCATTGTATTAGCGCAATTGTGTCCCATGCACTGTGTTTCATTGAGGAGCCTGCGGTACCGTATCTAGCATATACTCGGGGCAAGGTGTCTGCTGCCTCCCGCATGAGAATGGGGATCTGAGGGTTGTGCTTCTTCATGGTCGGATAAGCGCGCTTCAAGAACGACCTGCAATGCGGAAACCCCCAGCATCAGTAAAATGCCAATAATATCAATCACAGTAATTGGCGGAGATTCACCGTGTGGCTGCGCTCTGCTCCGAGGTCTGGCAGAAAAGGAAACGGAGCTCCTTCAACCCTTTAGAGAAGGCGTATTTGGACGACATTGCGGCGGCGGGACGGGTAGATGAAGATGAAAAACGAGTAAATCGGTACTCTAGACGAGTATGTCCCCAGAAAACAAGGGAGCTGGGTATCAATTGGGGGAATTAAGCACAGGAGACCAACGAGGGGTGGTTGTAGCGTCAACTTTTGGATGATGATTTCCGTTGGAGGTTCGAGTGTAGACCAATACGGTCAAGCGTAATGTCACCGCTTACCTCAGCCGGATAACCAACTGCCAACAAGGCCGACGTTGGGCATGAGATTGAGATATTCTGGATATTTTGATCGGAAAACCTCCGTTCTCTGGCCTTGAACATACCCGGAGTCTGAGTGCGCTTTTTTCTTCAGATATTTGTGCGTCGCTAGGGAAAGACCCTTATACACTCTCCACTCAATCCAATTGTCGGTCCTTCCCTTGATCAAACACTGTGTAACCCCAAGCATTCGAGTGTCGCTTGAGAACGTCAAAAATGTCTTCTTCGCGTGTTGGTCTGCGTTTCTTCCAGAACGCTCGGGCTACTTTCCGCAATGCATATGGTCCCTTCCGTCGGCCTGGTGCCCAGGGACGCCGGTTCCAGAGTGCAGATGCCGGGTCTGCGTCGGCTGAGCAACAGAGCACCTTTCAGCGTATGTGGAACAGCCCTGTTGGCCTGAAGACTGTTCATTTCTGGTATGTCTTGTCTTGACATCGTCATTGATTGTCATGCATGGTTGATCAAGATGCTGATGTGAGGATCCAATTGAATAGGGCCCCTGTCATGAAGGTATAGATCCGAAAACACCATCCCTTCCATCGCGCGCATTACTTTAAAACCTACACTTCGGACATTGGACACCTAGTGGCATGGAGATCTTAATGTGGATCAAGGATACACGCTGACTCAATTCTGATCGCGAATAGTGGGCTCTGGTCATTGCGGGTATTTCCGATTTCAGTCGTCCTGCGGAGAAGCTCTCCCTTACTCAGAATGGTGCCCTGATGGCTACTGGCGCTATCTGGACCCGTTGGTGCCTCATCATCAAGCCCCGTAACATCCTGTATGTTCTTGCCCCGAATACTCCCCTGTGAAATCTACGTGGGATTCTAATCGCAGCCCAGGCTCGCTGCTGTCAACTTCTTCCTTGGATGCGTTGGTGTCGTTCAGGTCAGCCGTATCTTCATGTACCACCGCAGCCTGGAAGGAGGATCGACGAAGGAGGCTCTGAAGGATATGGAGCACGAGGTGATCGATACGGCCAAGTCCGTCGCTACCAAGACCAAAGCCGCTGTTGAGAAGTCTTCATAAGAGTCTCGGGGTTTTCTTTCGGATGGGATACTGTTACAAAATCGGATGCCAAAAAGACGGACGATGATAGAGTTGAAGACCGCGAGGATGTTTCTCTCAAACCCGGCGCACACTATTGTATATACCACCCTTTGCATACGATTTTATTGGTTATTTGGGACGGCCCTGCCTTTTGCAGTGACCGTATAATGTAAGTTGAGCTTTCAATGGGACTTCGTTATCTTTAAAGCATGCTAGGTTGAGTCCAATCCAGTACGAGAAGTCGTTGGGACGACATCCACGACAGCGGGAAATCATGATTAAGAGTAAGGCAAATAAATGACGATGATTTGAGAAATATTCCTTCATCAAATTCCAGTATGATAACTATCCGAAATACAGAATGGGCAAGCTCTTAAAATTAAAGTCGAGTAGGTTATAGATTTTAAACTGGCCTCATGTATTTGAAAAAAGCACGAGTGGCCAAGTGGCTAAGGCGTCGCACTTGTATCTCCCGCGAGGGACAAAAGATCGTTATGCGAAGATCGGGGGTTCAATTCCCCTCTTGTGCAATTTCTTTTTTTCTTTTTTTCCACACCTCTTTTTTTGCCTTACAACAAAACACAACGCCTTAGATGTTTTTTTTAAGAATGTCAAGGGTAATATTTTAGCCTTATGATGCGTTTCTTCCTTTAATTATAAATTTTCTGTCCAGTCTTGTCGGGAGTTATTAGGTGGATCTTTCGGTTTGAAGCCATACGTATACTTGGATGTGATTTCGGCATCGATATCTAGTGGATACAGCAGGAGCAGAGACACTGCTAAGAATATTGATGGATGGTGAGTTGTCCTTAAACGGCATGCATCACTTATGATGGTTTGACTGAGTCTTATACGTAGTACTGATTCGCGAAACAATTTAACCAATGCTCGGACTTAAACAAATCTAACTACAGCTGATTTCAAATAAGACGCAGAAACATAAAAGCAAAGACGCCAACTTCACCATGTGAAGGGCCTTAACTTCATAAATTTTGTTCCAAGGGAACCCTTGCCTGTCCGCCATCATAAATCTCAAGACCGTCATGGCCAAGAGCTTGTGAAGCTTGAGTTCCCTCCTGGGTTCCCTCCTGAGCTTCATCCTGAGTTTCTTTTTGAGGGATCCAATGCTTCTTCTTCTTCTTCTTCCTTTCCTTTTTTGATAATGATGTGATCTTTGATCGTGAGCCTGCCGAGCCCCAATTACCCCAGTCATAATTGACTTCGTGAACTTTCGGAGTGACCTCTTCATCCTCAACTGGGACAGGCTCAGTCGGGGGCTCTTCACAAGGAGGTTCTTCATCAAGAGCGGGTGGCTCCGGGATGCAATATTCTTCAGCCGGAACTTCAGGGCACGGTTCTTCATAATATTCTTCAGCAGGTATCGGCTCGGGACAAAGCTCAGGGCAAGGCTCGGGACAAGGGTCATCAAGCCATCGCCCAACAGTTGTGTCTTCGATGGATGGCTCTTGAACCGGGCTGCCGTTGAAGATGGGCTCCTCTGGCGGCGGCGGTTCGGGAAACTCATGACTGTCAGGTTCTGCAGGTTCTTTATCGACTTCACCCGCGCCGTTGGTAGCGGCAAGGGAGCTCCGCAAGCTCGATAACTGAAATTTGAACACCCTAACGACCATCTTCATCACGGCTCTGCTAAACACATGATCATCTGCGATCTCATCATAGAACTCATCGAGTTGGAACGTCGTCTCATCTTCCGCAAAGCTGCTGGACAGTTTCGAATAGAGAAAGTCATGGAACCACAACTCGCCCTCGGGAAGCCGCGAGAATATCATCTTGGCGCCTCGGAGGATCTGGAAAATCGAGAGCGAGTCACTCAGCTTCAGGATGTACCTTTGCGCGATCGTTTCGAGGCCGTCTATCCGATACTTCCTGGAGGCGTAGTAGACCTGGATGCTTCGCTGGTATTCGTGCTCGAGACGCGCTGCGGCCGATTGGATTCCTGGGTTGGCGGTTGTTTCGTATTCCCCCTTGTATAGGAAATGGAGGATGGTGTGGCCGATATCCGCGTTGATATCGTCAAGTGTAATAAATGATGTTTGATTTGTTTCCCACATCGGGATATAGTTTTCTGGGATTGAATAGTTCTTGTTTCCGATTATGATGGTGATCATCCTAAACCGCTCATAGGGACTACAGATATCAGCAGGTCTCAATCTCCAACGGAATGATAAGTCTCACGATATTTCCGGTTGATTATAATCAATTTCGGAGCTCATCTGTCCTTCCCCCATTCCTTTGGGGGTTTCGGGGCTCTTCTTCTTGCTGACACTTCCCATACTTGTTGAAATCGTAGTCCGTAATCAAGGCACGAAATCGAGTACGGAGTAAAAGAAGATTACCCCTTTTTATCAAGTTTTAGAGTCTTTGGAAGAGATGAGGGGGAGATGCAGGTCTGAGTTGTCCCAGTGCTTAAACATCCAGATTATTCCAATAGGCTTCCTTCCTTTTGTTTGTTTGGGTTGGTCTTGAGGGCTACTGGCTATCGAGTCATGGTCTCATGGACTGTTAGAGGACAAATGATTGTGAAAGATGTGCTTATGTACAGTTTAATGCATGAGAAATGTGATAGATTTACATATGAGACATTCGTCTCGGTCCTCAGGGACTGCCAAAGATTGCGTGAAAGGGATGAGTCCTTGATCAACGTCGTGCACGGTAATTGTCATAGGCGCCTAGCGGGAGGTCCCCTAGAATATAAGCATGTTCTGAGCATGAATGGTATCTAGAACCATTCATTGGGACCTTTTTGGCTCTGTGGTTAGCACTTGCTCAGAACACTGTTCCCTTACAGTAATCTCAATGTTGTATACTTGATTCATATACGTAGAACTGTAAGTGTCACTGTCAACTGGTCGTCGGGAAAACCCCAACTCCACATATAAGAGTGGAGCATAAACAATTAAACATAAAACTAGTAATATGCGGGGCCGGCTGTGACAATCCTAAGCTCTACAAATCCAGTACTAAACGAGAAGATAGGAATTTGGTAGCATTCGCCTAAAATAACAAGCATAGGAGGGAAAGAAGAGAGAAAAGGGAGGAATCGCGAGAGAGAATTCTATCTAGGTGGGTGCTTCACCGCCTAGGCCGGAGAGGTCGAGTGAAGGTGACGGGGGGATGTTGATGCCTCAGGCATCAACCATGAGATCTGGAGATCTCCGCTACGCGCCGTCACACCGGCATCATTCCGAGGAGAGGACTTTATCAGTAGCCGGTACCCTTCCTTTGAATCTACAGGGCAAATGTGAGATGTTGTCGATGTTGGGTATGCATGATTTGCAATTTACCCAGTAGGCAAAGGGGCTCAGCCTGGAAGTCTAAGTGTAAGTATATATAAGTCACCCTGATCCTATTCATCCATAAATGGTATATCCATTTATCCAGGCCTCTAACACCAGTCAAGTCAATGCATATCAATCACCCTCATCTTGGAGCAACACCTTGAGCTTCCCGAGTTTATCCTCACACCTCACCTCCATCCGCATCACCACATCCACGCTCTTCTTCTTGGTGATCAGGAGATGCGACACAAGCCAGAAGTTGTACCCGTTCTTGTAGAAGCCCATGGACGCCCATTCGTGGCTGGATACCGTGCTCCGCAGCGCCACCCAGTGATTGCGCCATCGCGACAGCGCTGTCCGGATGGCGGCTAATGTGGAATCCTCGGGGATTGCGGCGTTGTTTTTGGAGGCTGAGTGTCTTGATCGCTGGATTTGTGTCTTGCGTACCAGGGGACCGAGGAGGGTCATGTGTGTGTTGATAAAGGCATATAACACTATCGACGGTTAGATGACACCGGGGCATAGTCAAGGTAAGACGAGGCATACGATGGATTAAGAGGAACATGTCGAATACAGTCATTGCTGAAATATGATCAACATGTGGCTGTGAGGTATCCTCGTTGATCGAGTTATGGAACAAGCTTTCGAAAGCTTCGGAGATGGGAATGCCCCGTGTGAATCGAAAGTTCAGCTCCACGAATGGATGCTGGGAATCGAAAACGGCTTCTTGACAGGGAAAGTCGCATTCTATTTCTGTGTGAGAAAGGCGGCATGGGTAGTTTGAGAAGAACGAAAGTGCGCAATCGAGAAGCAAGATAATGTTCATGGTGCTAGAAATGTCAGCCTTGCAGAGCAGCGGAGTATATAGAAGGCAAGACCGTACCGGATACGACACTCCTTCTGGATCCACGAATACTCATCCATTGGATCGTGTGGCAGATGCCGGCATCTGAGAAGACCGATTCTACGAGTGACCTGCCAATTGTTCCTTAGAGCCTATCTCACGAGTTCCGAGTGGACGGCCAACGCACCTTAACTACCTCGCTGAATCGGTTCTCCATCACTCGATTTCGCGACACCCGACTTCCCGCCCAGTATTGCACGATGACAATGAGAAAGCCGGCCTGGAAATTCTGAAACTGCATCCAATCGTTCGGCTCGTCTTCCAGACATCGATTACCGCAGAGCGACGCGCAGATCTCCGTTTCGGATGCGTAAGCATCGCTGGAGAAGATGAAGAGCTCTGCGAAATCCAGCACTCGTTTCGCCACGTACGCCTCCCTCTCGTCGTTCGAGTACATGGCGCCCATGAATGTAACGGCGGTAAGCAGCGGTAGCGAGACGATCTCGGGATCGAACGATGCGCGATGGAGCATGGCACAGCTCGGTTGCCAGTATTTGAAATACATCGAGACGAATTTGCGAATACGGGCCGTTGTCAGAAGGAAATTCAGATTCGTCGATAACTCGGCTTGCGCGTTCGCGTCGAGGGGCACCGACCAGGCCCTTGTCAGGATCGATTGGATCATCGCCGTGGCGAATGGGCGTTCGGGTTCATAGCTGAGCTGTTGCCCTGTAAGGGTCAAACCTGGATCTTGCCCTGGCGGGATGACCGTATGGTATGTGACCTCTCCTGCAAAGGGATTCTTATGTGGATCCCCAAAGGGACCGTTGAAGAAATCGATAAAGGTGTCTTGGAAGAAGGTCAGGGTTGCGGCGTCGGATTCGATGAACGTCGGTGCGCGATCTGTCCGACCGTCTTTCAACTCATATCCAAGGATGGGACTCCCCGCTTCTTCGAGGCTCTTTTTATTGTGGTATTCTAGGCTGCGGGTTCGATCGCTGCGAGGGGGGAGGAGGAACTTTTGGGTGAAACTATCGGTACCGCCGTTGAGAAGGAATTTGATGGATCCTCGATCGGACGATTGATCGTAATCTTCGCGCTTTTCCGTCACAGAATCTATACAATGAGTTATTGGGTCCAGTGACGGGATATTTTTATCTGGGATAGTGGCAGACCTGAGTCAATCCCTGGGCTCAACACCTGTGTTTTTCGGTCATTGTTGCACTCTATCCCTCGTTTCTGACAAGAACTGCAAGGATTCGATCCGTCGCAGCGCAGTTTCATCAATGTGCACTAAACGGACTGATTAGGTGAGATTGGATGCAAAAGGCCAATAGTATCGAGTTTACCGATTGACAAGCATGTCGCCGTCTCCCTCGTTGTCCCGTTTCGGGGATCTTTCGATCTCCTCGTTTAGGGCAATCCGAGTAGTGGTCGCGAAGGTTGTCGCTGAAGTGAACCTGTTAGCATCGATTTAGGGGAGTAGAAACAATTGTAACAATACCAACGAGCAAAGGAGTCATTGCAGAAGATGCAGGAGTATGGTTTTAACCCGGAATCTAGGAGGATTATGCCCAAGTCAAGTCAGTCCAAGTGAGTCGGGACAAGACAGGGACAACATACGGCGAAGATGATGTCTTTTGAGATGGTCAATACGTGTGAAACCTCTCTGGCAGATAGTGCAACGGAAGTGTTTATCAGAATCAGGCTTCATAGTGTAGTTTTAGGACACATCGGGGAGAAGCTCAGGGAAATCTGGGGTAAGTAGTGTACTCCGTTGTAGCACCCCGAGTAGAAAAGGAGATATTGGATCTGATTCTGGGGAGAGTGAGGACTGAGATGATACTACGGAGTATAAAAGAACTAGACGACTAAAGTATAGAAATCTGGAAATTCAATGGTAAGTTTCAAACTCTATCAAAATCCTCTATTTACTGTTTAACTACTTGTTAGGGGAGAAAAAGAGGGTTAGAAACTTAGTCACTTGGCTGCGGCTAAGAACTCTCGGAGAGAAATGAATCAAAGCAACTTGCAGCATACTTTCTTTATATACTTGTATTTTACGGAGTACTACGGAGTACAATATCAACTATCAAGTACTATACAGACTGCAGAGGACTACGGAGTAGAAGAGTATTGAAATTAACAATTGTTTACTCCATTTTCAATTGTACCGGTACTCACTACTCAGTTAGGAATAGCAAAATTACACAATATCCGGGTATAACCGTATTGTCATAGTATTACAATTACTCCGTAAGTCCGGTAGCCCGTACAGATTACGGAACATTCCCGAAGGGTCCACTCTCGGAATTCGGCAATAATCTTTCCCCGGGTTTTCCCCTCACACCGGATTCTTTTTTGAGAATAGCGCAATATAAGATTCTTCTTGATCTCTTCATTGATCATTCCTTGTCTACTCCGTACAATTGCTCGGGCTATCGTCATGGGTTCGAACTTCGATCTCAATCAGGATGCGCAAGAGCTTCATTGAATAAAGTGAGGAGCCTTACTCATCATCCGAAGGACTTATCGGGCTAGAAATCAACTATCTTCAACTGCGTGGCCCGAGACAGACAATGAGTTCGGAAACCGTCAACTGCAAAGACAGCTATGAGATAAGTTTCTGGAGTCATCTGCCAGACGTCCGCTAGGTCACTATTGCATATGATGCTATAGAACCCAGTGAATATGGTGCAAATCCAACAATGGCTTGGATGATGCTCCCTTTTTCGACGGGATGTTCTTGATGAAACCGCAGCTGAATAAACATCTCATGTGTGCCTAGTCCATGAGTATTCTGCTATTTATCACTTCCATTAGGGTTTGTCAACAGACAAAACTAGAGGTGTTTCTCATGGACATGGACTGGTTGTGGGTGGATACATGCTTCGGGTTAGGATTCCCTTCCTCATGGATTCTTGACGACGGCGATAAGACTGCATCTGTAGGATAAGCGTTGGATAGCATTGATATTCTATTGATGGATGTTTTGGGGATGGTGACATATCAGATCCGGCAATGTCAACCCTGCAAGCCACGTCCATGACAAGGTCTTGTTCATGCTGGCCGGAAAACCCCCAGTAACTGACAGTAGACTATGCATTAGTCTGTGGGAACAAGGAGAAATAGTATATTCAGTTTCAGATTGACAGGTCTATTATGACTACCTAGTAGCTACATCCTCAAGTGGATATTTGGATACTATAGTTAATACTCATCGAGATGGGAATCCCCACATTCCAGACTTTAGTAAAGAAGGGTTCGGCTGAATAACCCTATTGAGTGGGGAAATATTCATAGGAGATTAGAGATATGGAGTACTACGGAGTAGATAGATACTATCTAGAATGTAGATATTTCATTCATGGTTCCTTCTTCCTGAGGCTGTGTGACGACTGACGTGTCAGATCAAGTCTCAGCCTCACCAGCTCTTATTAATGTAAGCACCCACCAACACCCAACACCACTCCGTCCTCCGTAAATACTAATCCTCACATCAACCATCTCAACCACGCCAACATGGAAACCACTCCAACCCAGCCATCACTCCAATCCCAAATCGAAAACCTCTCCTCCCTGCCCCTCCACGACCTCATCCAAAACCTATCTCATCTCCTCCCCGACCTCACCACCTCCATCTCCCCCACCGGCGACCGCCTCGTCACCCACCCCACCTACACCGGAACAGGCAACCTCGACGACCTAGGCAGACTCTACCTGCAGGCCGCAAACCGATGCACCAGCGAACACGCCCCGTTCAAAACCCGCCTTCTGCATATAACCCTCGATTCCGTGATCGGGGACCTATACGGGGCAAGCCACGAGCAGCTCGAGAAAGGCCTGGCGGATAAGACTGTCACCCTGCCCCCGCGCGAGTACGAGGGGTGTGCGTGCTGCAACGGAGAGCCGTACGCGGTGATCCTGGCTGGGTTCCATGAGCAGGAGGCGTTGATGTTCTTCGAGGAGGAGTATCGGGCTTTCTGGGGGGATGAGGAGAATACGGGGAAGAGCTATGGGAGGGATAAAACTTGGTTCAAGGCTTCGAGGGAGCAGGTTGAGAGGGCGATGAAGCGGGAGGTGGGTGTGATTCCGAGGCTATAGCCATAGCCATAACCCGTAGGTATAAGGTAATACTAGTAGGTATTAGCTTTGCTGGATCCACTGTGGATCGGGGATGGACGAATATGGTGATGATCGGAGGATTGGTGAGATTTGGGTAAGCATCTTGTCAGCAGAGTAACTTGATGCTGGAATTGGAGTCGGAATCTGATATAAAAATGTTAGGGGAGGGTGGTAGGGAGTATGTACTTTGCCAGTGTTTAGCTCAGCCTGTTTATCTGCTCCTCCCAATATCACAATAAGATGCCTGTTTTCACCGAATACGCCGCCTCCTCGCGTGAACTGCGCGTCTTGCCTTCCTTTGCTCCTCCTCTCCCCCGTCTCTCTCCACAATTCCCAAACAATGGAGAAAGATACGAGGTCGTCATCGTCGGAGCCGGTCCGGCAGGCCTCATGCTGAATCTGCTCCTCGCACGATATGGTCTCAACGACAACTCTCTACTCTGCCTCGATGCAAAGCCAGGTACACTCCAGTCCGGCCAAGCGGACGGGCTACAGCCACGCACGCTCGAAGTGCTCAAGTCACTCGGGATCGCAGACGAGATCCTCTCCGACGGCTGCCACATGGAGGAGGTAGCGTTCTGGAACCCATCAAGCGACACGGAGAAGGTGATAGAGCGGACATCGATCGTTCCGGACGTGGCGGTGCCCGCCCGGTTCCCGCACGAAGTCACGATCCACCAGGGCCGCATCGAGCGGATCCTGGAAACAGATCTGCGGCGCTACTCGAAGAGAGGCGTACAGCGGGACACGAGGCTGGTGGACGTCAAGCTCGACGAGAAAGCGGATGCGGAGTTCCCGGTCGTCGCGGAGATTGAGACGCGCGGCGTCCGTCGGATAATCCGCGCGAAACACCTCGTCGGCGCGGACGGCGCCCACTCCCTCGTCCGTCGCTGTATGGGTCTGAATCTCCTCGGCGAGTCGACGGATCATATCTGGGGCGTTGTGGATCTCGTCGTCGATACTGACTTCCCTGATATCCGTAGGCGCTGCGCTATCCATTCCCCCGCTGGCTCAGTCATGGTCATCCCGCGCGAGCGTATCGCTACGGGTGACTATCTGACCCGTCTGTATGTCCAGGTCCCTGAGACAGCGGCGGATGCGAGAGCGCGTAGGGCCCGGGTTACGCGGGAATCCATCTTTCGTCATGCGGCGGAGGCGTTTGGGCCGTTTTATATCCGGCCCAAGGATGATGGGGCGGTCGATTGGTGGGCTGCGTATCAGATCGGGCAGCGGGTGACGGAGAGTTTCACGGTTAAGGATTCGAAGGGTGTTAATCGGGTGTTTATTGTGGGGGATGGTGAGTGTGGTTCTTCATTGTCTAGTTCTATACTGACGACTTTCCAGCTTGCCATACACATAGTCCGAAGGTACATAAACCCGACAGTTTACAAAACGTCACTGACAATCGCTAGGCCGGCCAAGGAATGAACGTATCCATGATGGATTCCTACAACCTAGCCTGGAAGCTAGTCTACTCCCTTCACGGACTCACTCCGGACTCAACACTCCCCGGCCAACAACCCGACGCCGTCGTCGACACATACCACACCGAGCGCCACACGATCGCCCAGCAACTCATCGACTTCGACCGCGCCTTCTCCTCCATGTTCTCCGGCAAAATAGGCCCATCCGACGACGCAGACGGAGTCGGACTCACGCACGACCAGTTCCTCGAGGTGTTTAGCACAGGCAACGGGTTCACCAGCGGCTGCGGCATCGAGTATCTTACCAGTCCGGTCGTCGACAATGTCCCCAATGGAGAGAACCCGGTCACAGGCACGGATTATCTATCTGGTGTTCTTCGGCCGGGTAGACGGTTGCTTGACGTGCGGTATAAGCGGCATGCAGACGGGGCTAGACGGCACTTGCATGATGGTATGTTTCATCTTTCAACGCCCGCAGAGAGCATATTTGACCTTGACCTGTATTGTAGATTTCCCATCCACCGGCCGCTTCCGTATCCTCTGCCTCACGGGTTCGGATCTCTTGGACCCCAACGGCGTCTCTGCTCGGACGTTGGTGGCCCTGGGTTCATCGGTTCTTCCACGCTTCCCGCCGATCGTCGAGCAGGTGGTTGTTCATCCTCGCTTACCCCGTGCGTTCATGTGGAGTGATGTGCCGCGTGAGCTGAAACAGTACTCGGAGATGCGCTTCTATAGCGGCTACGAGCTTGACGATGTGTATGGGATCTACGGCGTGGATGGGTCCAAGGGTGCGTTGGCTGTTATCCGGCCGGATGGGTATGTTGGGACGGTGGCGGTGTTGGATGATGTAAAGCGTGTAGAGAGGTATTTAGAGGGATGTGTGAGGACTGTCTGAGTATGATCTATGGAATATCCTATACCGCTGTACTAGAAGATCGTATCATGATTCATGACTGCCTTTCCTCCCTTGTTGTGGTATTCAGTTCTACACCACCCCATCTACGGGGTCGGGTGCGAACGTATATCCAAAGTCACTGAATCTGTAGGTCTCGACAATGAGATAACCAGGACAGACCGTGCATCTCCCAACACATATTCCCCAACCCAAGTACTCCGTAAAGCACGCAAGATATCCTCAAGACCATTTGGGAAATCCTCAACAGCGGACGATACCGCGAGACATAAGTCTCAACTCCGTTGGAGTATACTGTATATGCTGGTAGCCTTTTACATCACCTCCTTTGGTTCCGCCAGACGATGAAAGGCTTGACTTCAACAATGGCCTTTTTTCCACAAGTTGTAATCGTTGCCTTCTTGATGATTCCATGCCGTAGGGGTGAGGTTTTCGGCAGTATATATATTCTCTTGATTCTGACGTAGGAGTAAAACGCCTTGATGCTCGAGGTCAGAGTCATATCGATCTCACTAGAGTGTCCTGCCGGGAGTGGCTCATTTTGTGTTGGGCGAGTGGCAGGGTTGGTATCGCAGGTCACTTCTGTTATAGGTTCAGGATTGTGGTGATGAGACTGCGCAAAGGTAGATTTGTATTTGTATTTTGGTATGCTGACGTAGAATATCTTGATATATTTCTTATAATTTTGGTAAAGGGTGGAAGAAAAGAAGGTGGTGGGAGGAAGAGGATGGGGAGGAGGAAGAGGTATTTATACCTTGCTGGTGAATGGCAGAAGCTGAAGGAAATATCTGACAAACACCATCAGCAGAATTATGAAAGAAAAGAATTAAATCAATAGTCTCATAGAGGCATTCAGCATTATTCTAACATGAAGCATAACCATGGGTATACGTGATGTCTGGCAAAAGTAGAAAATAAACACAAGAGAGATTCAACGCCTATTAAAGGACGAAGATCTAAACCTCATGGTGCACAACCTCGCCAGGCTTCTCAGCCATATCCTTGGCAGTGAGGCCCATCTCAGCAGCAAAGGTGCTGTGAGGCTTCCACTTGGCAGAGGTACGGGGGGTGGTCTCCTCCATCATCTTGTCGACCTGCTCCAGGGTAAGACCCTTGGTCTCGGGAACGATGAAGTAGGTGTAAACAAAGGCGCAGGCGCAGAGAGATCCCCAGATGAAGAAAACCTTGGCCTTGAGGTCCCCCTTATCCTTGTCGACCATGTAGGGGGTGATGACAGCGATGATCTATAAACTCAAGTCAGTACGGTTCGATTCGATATCAACTAGAAACATACGCAGTTCCAAAGCCAGTTGGAGGCGGTAGACAGAGCCACACCACGGGAGCGGATGGGCAGAGGGAAGATCTCGCCAATGACGACCCAGGCACCAGGACCCCAGGTGCTGGCGAAGAAGAAGATGTAGATGCAGATGAAGGAGATCTCCGCGCTGACGGCTTTCTTGTTGCCGCCGTCAACAGTACCAACAATGGCAACGATGAACTGGCAGATGACCATGCCAAGAGCACCCCAAAGAAGCAGAGTACGACGACCGAGTTTCTCCATGGTGTAGAAGGAGATGGGGGTGGAGCAAACGTTGACGATGGTAGTGATCATGCTAATGAGGAAGGGATTGTCGATGGTTCCCAAGCTCTTGAAGAAGGTGGTACCGAAGTAGAAGACGAAGTTCACACCAGTCCATCTACAAATCGTTAGGATAAAAAAAAAAGGAAGGAGAAAAAGGAACATACTGTTGCATCATTTGTAGTGAAGTACCCAGGATAGTACGCCGGATGTTGCTGTTGGGGTGGAAGATGTTTCCGCGGAAGCAGTTGAGCCAGCTGCCAAAGTAGCCAGTCTGGGGAATGGCCTGCATCTCGTACTCGTGGTTGGCGACAATCTCGGCCAATTCCGAGCGAATGTACTCGGAGTCGCGAGGCTGGCCACGGACACGAGCCAGAGCCAGAGCAGCCTGGGTAAGATCGCCCTTCTTGACGAAGTAACGGGGGGACTCGGGCAGCAGAAGCAGACCGATACCGAGGATGAGAGCCCAGGCAATCTGGATACTGATGGGGATACGGTAGGAGCCGGAATCGGTGCGGTCCTGGGTACCGTAGTCGACGCAGGAGGCCAGCATCAGACCGATGGTGATGCAGAACTGGTAGCCAGACACAATGGCACCACGGACCTTGCGGGGCGCGATCTCCGACATGTACAGAATGATGATGGCGGACACGAAACCGACACCAAATCCAGCAACCAGCCGACCCACCACCAGAAGAGCTGTGGTGGTGGAGGCAGTCTGAAGAATGACACCGACGATGAAGACACCACAACCACTGACAATGGTGGTACGACGACCAAACCAGTCGGACAGGTCTCCAGCAATGAGAGCACCGAAGAAAGTACCAGCAGAGAGGATGGAGGTGATGAGGGACTTCTTCCAGGAGGGAATAACGAACGAGTCGACGGGAGTAGTAGCCTTGTCCTAAGCACGTGGTAGTAGGGTCAGCAAAGGCTTTTCAATTATATTAAAACCATCAAGACTTACCAAACCCTCGAATTCAGTGATGAAGTAATCCATGCCCATGACACCGTTGATGTATCCAGAGTCATAACCGAAGAAGATACCACCAAAGGCAGCGAAGGCACACATCATGTAGGTCTTCCAGGTAACAGGCGCCTCAACGCGCGGGCCATCGACAGTGTCCGCCATGGTAACGGGGTTGAGTTGAGGATTTGATCAATGAAGAGGAGAAGATGACTAGGATGGACTCGATGGAGAGGAAGGATGGAAATGAAGAGAAAAGAGATGATCAATGTGGGAGATGGAGAAGCTGGGGGAGGGGAATGGGGAGGATTTATAAAACCTGGAGAGACTTGCAGTGAAGAAAGTCCTCAGTCCACATGCATCCAGGGATTCTCACTGATTTTTTCCAGTTTCTCTTGTAATGATTGAGTTGCATCAGTCAACAGTTATAGATGCAGTTACTGGATTGGGATGTATTGGTATCAAGTCAGACAATACAAGACCAATCACTGCATTGGATTTTCCGCGTATGTAACACAACTGCGACGTTGTAGTTCTTGTATTATTACCAACCCCAGACAATACCAAGCCTCTGCTGATAGACGCCTTTTCTATCTTGGTACTAGTCCCTGCTTGGGCCCCTATTTTTGAGGATTTTCATTGGTGGTAGGTTTTTGGCGGGGTTAACCCCAGTAATTCTGACCATACAGATACTCGGGTCTAAGCCGGCCGTGCAGGTGCTCCACATGGCAAAGTTTAGTGTATTTAATACTCGGTACTCGGTACAGATGAAAGTTACTCAATGTAACCCTACCAGTACATCATACATCATACATCATACAACCTGGTAAAATAGGTATTATTGCATGCGGATGTCTCAGAGCCAGAAGACGACAGCTGAGATAGAACTGTAGAAGAACATGTTGACGATGTCTTTTTTGAATTCAATGAATTGGGCTTCGGATCTCACCGAATCTGGATCACTGCCGACCCGATTTGGGTCAGTTTACAGTTAACTTTAGGATTTGCCACTAAAGGATTTGAATTCAGCTGAAAGAAAAGTGGATGCATTTGCCATTTAGCCGTTATTTACGGAGTAGGTTAAATGACAGGATGCCTGATGCCTGACTGCCTGAGGCAATTCTTTGTCCCGGTCCATATCCGGTCAATCAGACAATGGAAATGGTTTCAGTTGATGACCGGAAATCTGTCAATCAACCTTGACTGAGATGAGAGTAGCCATGGCTACCGTCTGACTACTCACTAGTCACTACAGTCTGAGAAGTGAGACAGTGATCAAATGAAGCTTTTGAGTTTTTCCATCGCGCCATTCAAGAAGCTTGTAGCCTTGTAAGTTGTAAGCCTGGAGTCCTGGACCCATTCATGATGATTTCAAACTCGCCGAATATAAGCCGAAGCCCAGGAGTCAGCCAATAACAATGTATAAGAATGTTGGGTTGTTAATTACTGTCAAGGACTGATCACTGATGA
This sequence comes from Aspergillus cejpii, assembly GCA_004769165.1. Classification (NCBI taxonomy): domain Eukaryota; kingdom Fungi; phylum Ascomycota; class Eurotiomycetes; order Eurotiales; family Aspergillaceae; genus Aspergillus; species Aspergillus cejpii. The sequence goes on along the minus strand of SMSW01000005.1, from coordinate 2,430,280 downwards.
TTGAATAGGTCAGACTACAGTCTTGGATGTCATGAGATGAACCATGAATCGACAAACCTTCAGATTGATCTCTTGTCTGCAATAGCATCCCTAATCTAACTCCAGTGTGGCGAGCTGAGGCAGAAAGATCCGACTCGGCCAAGTCCAACTCATGGATATCAAGTTAGGGATTCTGCAATCTGGTGAGTTTACTGAGTTATCAGGATGATTGGCTCAATATTTCCCCGTCTCAGTCTTCCAATGTGTTATGCCATCTTATCCAGATTCTAGAGATAAAAGGAAGGTCTCTTGAGTCAGATTCCATACTGTCTGTGTCGTTGATACTGCCTCTATCATTCTGACACCTCCATGAAAATACGCTGCAACTTATTATCCTGAAGACTGGACAATATTCATTGATTTGCTCATACTACTCGCTTGAATCCCATTACCTCCATCGATCTCGAAGCATGCATCTCAAGGACCCTATTCCCCGTCAGTCCCAATCGAATCAACGACGATGAAAGAACCTACCAAGAACCTCAGATGTCCATTATTGTTCTCAATCTTATCCGCAAGCATGATACCCTGACGTCCTTTCGAGCCTCCATCCCTCGTCTCCAGATCGGCACACAGCTTGGGTCCGTTCTCGGTATGCTCGAGAGCCACGTTGCGCGCCGTGCGGGTGAAGTTGTTTCCACCCCAGATAAACCATCCTGTACGGACTGCGGTCAGACTTTTATACAGCGTCTCATGCAGAGGACATACCGTCGGTGTTTCCAATATGATCATCCAGTCTGATCTTCCGCTGGATCATCTCGCCGGAGTCGGCACGGACTCTGGCCAGGAGCATGGTGTAACCATCTTCCTGACGGATGTGGATATCTTCGCAAGATCTGTGGAACGACATTTTTCGTTTTTTTGCTTTCGAGGGTTGAACGATATTATTTCGACAGGAGAGTTGGACTTGGAGCGGTTTTTATAAGCTGGTCTTGCAGTGATCAGTCTTTCACCCCTCACCCCTCCCCTCCAATTCACCCCGCCAACATTGCCACATTTGCTGCCCTATTTTTTCACTAACCTGCAGATTGACATAGTGGGCGGATTGTGGTCTTGTTCATTGGGAGGGATGATTGTTCCAGGTGGGGCAGACTGCTCTAGCGGTGTGGTTTTAGTTGTCCTATTGCTGTGGCTGACTGGCTAATGGCTATAGGCAGCAGGTTTCTGATCATCTGCTCATTGTGATTGTTGCATGAGAATAGGACCAGTGTGGCGGTGCATTCTGCTATATTGAGGGCTGAGGCTGGCGTTGCCACTGAGATCTTGTAAGTGATGGCTGAGGTTCCCGGGGAGCTGTTCTGTTCTGGACAGACTATTCAGATAGGTCGTCTTGAGCATGCCCAGGTGAGTTTCGAGAGTAAGACTGCGACGATACTGTCTCTAACCTGAACTGCTGATATTTCCAACAGATTCTAACACCTCGAATCCCAATGCTATATACACAATCCAACAATGGTATTTCTATAATACAGATTCAATCTAGTCTATCACTCTATACTTTTATCCCCGACACCAAAGGGTACATGTGATTAATTCGTCTCGTCAGCCGTCACGAAATGCAACACACCCGGCTGGCTCCCCGCAGAGACATAGATGCACTTCCGGAACGTGCTGACCAGGGATCCCAGGTAGCTCACGTCCTTCTGTTCATGGTACTGCGCGCCCAGCAGCGGTTGGATGGCTTTGGTCGCCCGCTCGGCCTCGTAGAACGGGATCCGGCTGAAGAGGTGGTGCACGACGTGGTAGTCGATGATCTCGTGGAAGAAGTGGCGGCCGATGAAGCCTATTGTGCGGTCCACGGTCGCCAGCGCGCCCTTGGTGTACGTCCAGGCTTCGGCGGTGTAGTGCGGGACGGCGGGGTGGGTGTGTTGGAGGTACGTGATGGCGACTATATCTGTGAGATGATGTTTTTTGACTACTCAGGAGAAAGGGGGGACGTACTCAGCCAGTGGTGGACCCACAGGTACGGGATGAAATAGAGCAGGACGACGTTCCATGCTCCGATCTGCGTGCTGGCGTAATACAGCACGGAGCCCGTGATCAGCAGGCCCAGATCGGACAGGACGATGGAGAAGCGCTGCGAGGGTGTCCACAGCGCGCCCATGGGGTTGAAGTGGCTCGCGGGGCCGGTCTTCTCCGCGCCATCGGGCCAGCTCAGGGCGCCGGCGGTCGCGTTGGTGAACAGATACAGCTGCCAGCCACCGAGCTGGTGACCGATCAGTTGCAGGAACGAGACGATGGGCGTTTCCTCGGCGAAGTGCTTGAGCTGGTCGAGCCGCACGTTCTTCTTCTCCGCCAGCTGCTCGTCTGTCCACGGCACGAACACCGTATCCCGGTCCATGTGGCCGGTGTACCGATGGTGACGGGCGTGGGTGATCTGCCAGGAGAAGTACGGCACGAGCAGAAACGAGTGGCACGCCCAACCGACGAAGTCGTTGAGCTTCTGGTAGCGAGAGAAGGCGCCGTGGCCACATTCGTGCGCGAGAATCCACAGGCCCGTGCCGACGCAGCCCTGGAAGAAGCCGTAGGCGGCCCAGGCGGCGATGCGGAGTGGTAACGAAGGGAGGAGGTGGATGTGGAAGGCGGCATAGGCCAGGATGGCGCAGTAGAGGATATCACGGGCGACGTACAGGAGGGATCGGACGACAGAGGACTGGAAACACTCCTGAGGAATGGCATCTTTGAGGGATTTGAGGCTGGGAGTGTTGTCTTGGACAACCTGGGGGGATTAGCATTGCAGTTCCTAAGACTGGAATAAAGAACTCACCTCAGCCTCAGGAGATCTCTTGCGCACTTCAGCCATTTTCTCGACCGTCATTCAATTGAAGATGAAGCAATTGAGATTGAAGCAGTCGAAGAAAAGGGAGAGGACTAAGGGAGGGAAAAAAAAATCCATCTTTATCGTACGACAGCCAGTAGCCAAAGCCGCGAATTCAAAAAAAGTTAGACCTGCAATTTCATACACCGAAATCGCAATTCGCACGGATCCTTTCCACCGGTCCCTGTCCCTGAAATTGAAATTGAATCCTGAATAAGCTATCAACTTGCCCAGCCAGTAGCCAGTAGAGAGCTCAAGTGGGCCATGATGAGTGTGGCCAGTGAGAGCATAGCAGCAGCTCGGTTAGGGAATTGGGAGGCATTGAGAGTTGAGGCTGATTGGGATACTCATGCTGTATCCGTATTCACTCAATCATTGAGTCAATCCTCCCTTGATGCTATTTCAAATGTCTTTATTCTCTTCATTTGCTGTTGACTGCCAACTGGTCTCACGTGAAAATTTTCGATAGTTCATTCCCAATTAGGAAAAGTGGCCTCGGCTATTGCAAACTTAATCGGAGACTTGATATTCCGAAATCATGTGATAATTTTATATCCCCTTTTTGAATTGACCAATCAGCATCTTTAAAAATGCACAGCCACAAAGCCACCGTTTGACCGCAATTTTGGCAAACGGCGATCATATCAATCTGATTCTGTGCCTGACTGCCTGAGCCCTGAAGTGGTCGGGATACTTAGATAGGTCAATGGATTCTGACTGAGACTACGGAGTACGGCGTACATGAGTACTCCATACTCAAGTAATCTAAGCAGCTACAGAATGTTCTATCCCAGGTCGAGATCCCACGGAACAACTGTAGTAAATGCATTAAAGAGTAGTGTTGTACTTGCAGCAGGGAGTATCGATATACATTGTATTAAGGATGAAGTCGCAAGGAATCACATCTTCAACAACAGAAGAGGATATTGATATACCCTCATACTAGGCCATCCAATCCGCAAACCCCATCAGCTCCAAATCCCAATTCGCCCAATCGAATTCCATCTCCGAACCACTGACAGGAACCTCCCCCTGCGAATCCGCCAGGACCGCCTCCCTCGCCTTGAGCGCCTTCTCCCTCAGCCGCGATACCATCACCCATTTGGGCCCCGGGTCCGGCCACCCGGGGTCATTCTCCACCAGCTCAACGATCGTCTCCACCAGCCGCCACGCCCGGTCGACATGCACCCCCGTCGGATACACGCACAGCTGCCACAGGATATACGTCAGGAGATGGTACTGGGTATACGTGGCGTTGAGCCAGCGAAACCCGCGGAGCAGCTCATCCGTCTGGCCCTCCAGCCCGCGCTCGAGGGCATGTACGGCCATTCCGAGCGTTTCCTGTGCGGTAGCGACGTCCTGGGCCTGGCCTTGTGACTGGCACGCCTTCTGGCGCGCGTAGACGGCCACTTTGGTGGTGAGGGCTTCGGCGAGGAGCAGCCCGTGCCGGTGGATGGGGATGTTGGGATCGCCGTATTGTAGGTACGACCGGTGGAGATGGTCCTTGAGGTCCTGGACGAGCGGGTCCGGGGAGATCCCGCGCGCCGCGTTGCGGTTGATCTCGTACCATTGGCGGTTGATCTCGATTGTGATGAGCGGGGAGCTCATGTCCGTCCAGCGGGGCTGCGGGGCTGGCGGGACGGTAGCGGTCGCCGAGAGATCCTGGTCGTCGAGGTTGGCGGGGAGACATGTATCGCAGGATTCGTTGTGCGCGGTGAGTGAGAGGCCGTGGTCCTCTGCGGCGCGGTGGTCGAAGCTGGAGATGTGCCACCACAGCCGGCGCCGGAGTTCACATTCCAACGGGGGGAGGTTGAAGTGGCGGCCGTCGCGGTGGAGGCCGATGGACTGTGCGGCGCGGATCGTGAGGCCGTAGAGCGTCCAACTGGAGCGGCCGCTGTTGTGGTAACGGAGGCAGGTCTGTACTGTCAGCTGCATTTTTGGTGGCGTTTCTGGCATCATACCTGGTAGATGACGGTAGCTTGCAATGAGGTGAGGGTTGGACTGTCCAGGAACGATGAACGATGCAGTGCAAGCTCGAATCCTTGCTGGTACCGGCGGAGATCGGCACGGATCTCGCCTTGCAGGGGGTTATCAGAGAGTAAAGTCGTGGTTGCAGCAAAGTAGATGGCGAACAGCAGCGCATGGGCATCAGCCGGGACCCCCTGAGGCTGGTTGATGGCAGCGAACACTCGGGGCTGGGTTGACGGGATATGCAACACCTTGACCAAAGGATCAACACGACCGAGGAACGTCTGCCAGAGTTGCGTCGCTTGCCATCGACTGGGCTGTAGTGTCTGGAAATCCATTGGAGTCCGGAGGGAATTGGCGATGAGGCCTTCCACCTTGAATGACCGTCCAGAGCTGTTGGGGTCGGTCCTAGAGGTACCAATGACGCATTGTAGCTCCTTGTCTTTCTCCAGAAACCGAGAGAGGAGGTGTTCGTCAATATATTGACCGTCTCTCACTAATAAACCCCGCTGAGTCTGTTGATCCGACGCAGTCATGGACGGGGAAGTATCTCTCTCACTCTGCGCCGTTCCGGGCGTTGAATGGCTCTGAGTCAATTCGGCTACAGCTCTCTCCAACTGCTCCAGCCGTGATAACACATCTGCCAGGGTCACTTTGGGTGGACTCCGTTTCACTCTAGTAGGACCAGGATACTGGCAGGAGACATTGAGTCGAACACACGATGCACATGGAGAATTCCTGTCACAGCGGACTTTACGCTGATGGCAGCGAAGACAAGACCGTTCGACATTGTACCGTCGAAGATGATCCATCACGGATACGGAGTACGGAGTATACGGAATAATGGATGCTTCCACTCAGAGGTATAGATAGAAGATCAATGAAGTCTGTCAGCGGACATCTCGGTGTCGGTCATTGCAGAACACCGAGGCCGATCTGATATCCAATATATATGGAGTATAGAATGGATCAATATTATTCAGATGGAATTTATCATTTAGAAGAGAGATTTAGAGGAAATGGAGTATGGAGTTTTAACTAGAGGATGAAAAAGTTTGAGGAATTCAGGCATCAACTGACACCTGACCCATCAGGCATTTCTCGTCATAGATCTCTCTCTCTCTCTCTCTCTTCTCTTTCTCATCTCTTCATCATCTTCAACTACGATAGAATCTATTTCATCTCAAGATGACTTCCAATATTCCCCAAATTCATCTTCTCTGCATGGAAGATCAATACATCCCAGCTTTCAACCATGCTCTCACCAAATACTGGCCCTCCTCCAGTACCACCTTCACCCCCAAAATCACCATCCACAACACATCTCTCAATCAAGTCCCCTCTACTACTAAATTCCAACTCATCGTCTCTCCTGCTAACTCGTACGGCCGCCTTGATGGCTCCTTTGACGACGCCATCTCGCGCGTCTTCTGCCGCCCCCCACGACATGACTACAGCACCCTAACCCAAGCGGCGCAGTCCGTGCTCTATGAGAAATGGAGAGGCTTCGCGCCCCCAGGGACATGCACCCTCGTTCCGTTCCCGCAGAAACTCATCGGCGAGAACGACTGGGGCTGTCGGTGGGTGGCCATCTGTCCGACGATGCGGGTTCCGGACCTGGCCACCTGGGACCGCGAGGTGGTGTATGAGTGTGTGTGGAGTCTGCTGTGCCAGGTGGAAGGGTGGAATAGACAGCTCAGAAAAGAGGAGGATCGGATCCAGTCGATTTTGATCACCCCGTTGGCGACGGGGGTGGGACGGGTGAGTCCCGAGAAGTGGGCGGCGCAGTTTGTGCTTGCGATGAAGCATTTTGTGGATGCGGTGGAGAGGCCGGAGAGATGGGGACAGTTGGATTGGGGGGAGATTGGGAAGGAAACTACTGAGGTGAAGAGGACGTGGGGGATTTAGGTCAGTCAAACTATCTCTCCTGGCTGGACTTGATACATGGCTGTTTACCTATGTATCACGACTGCTCATATCTGCTGGAATCCACCAAGCAGACAGGATTGATCACTCGAACCAGATTGACTTGGTGCTATCGATGATTTGATAGCAACATATCACAGGTCAGTATCTGCTGCCTAACCCATTGTGTACATAAGGATTGAACAGCTATCCATGATAAGAGAAAGACAGTCTGGAAAGGACTCAAATGGGCAGTCAACCCTAATATAAGGCCCTAGAGTATGGAAGAATATGTGCTTGTCACCCTGACTGCAGCCTCTAGCTTATAACTGGGTGTACAGTGCTATTCCACAGCAAAGAGTATAATCAAGGTTGGTTGACTTCCTGAAAATGCATAAACTCGATTGTTCTAATAGTCTAAGTAAATATCTAGTCTATGGATTCAAGAACCCAGTCTGCTTCCACCTGGCAACATACTTGATCATCAGCTCCTCATCAATCGGTCCCTGCTGCCGCAAAGTCTCCGAATGTCTGCTGGTCTTGACCGTATCTAGCACCAACCCGCCACACGACATAGGCACGAAATAATGATCGAAGAACCCGATCAACTGCAACGCCGGATTATCGCTGACATTGGCCCTGAACCTCCTCACGCGGTCCACCCATGTCTCGTACGGCACGATCCCCGTCTCTCCGATCCCCAGCGCCCGCGCCAGCATCCCAATCATCTCCTTCCACCCCTGCCGGGACGGGTTGTCGATGTGGTAGATTAGATCCGTCGATGTCGCGGTGAGCAGCAGCTCGCCTAAGGTCGCCGCCACCGCATCCACAGGGTACCACGACAGCGTACCCTCCAAGTCCGGCAGCAGCCGGAGAACCTGCGACGACTTGATCAGGAAGGGCATGTACTCGGTCGGATTCCAGTACCCGTTGGCCGTGGAGCCGGCGATCTGGGCGACGCGCACGACCATCGCGTGGAAGGCCGACGGGTGACTGTGCAGTGTCTGCGCCAGCATTCGTTCGACGACCAGTTTCGCCTCTGCGTAGCCCGTCCCCGGGAGCGAGGCCAGCGTTCCTGGTTCCTCGGGCACGAGCGGGGTACCGCTCCACACCGGGTACTGGGCGATGACGGCTGAGGAGGAGATGAACTGGAAGCCGAGCTGGAAGGGGGCAGGCCGGACGTGGACCACATCCGTGGCGAGTGTGAGCAGGTTGCGGGCGGTTTTGAACTGCGCCTCGTATGTGCGGATGGGCCGGTTCAGGCTCATGGGCCAGGCGCTGTGGACGATGTGGGTGACGGTGCGGGTGAGACGGGTGTAGGTCTCCGGGGATAATCCGAGGCTGGGCTTGCTGGTGTCGGTTTCGATGACGTGGAGCTTGGCCAGGGAGGCCGCGTCGAGGGCGATGCCGCGCATTTCGAGCGAGGCGTGTTGGCGCTCGGTTGCGTCGACGGTGCTGAGCCGATTCAGGCAGATCACCTGGTCGATATCCGGGCGTCGGGCAAGGTAGGACACAATGTGGGAGCCCAGACTGCCCGTGGCGCCGGTGACGAGCACACATTGCTCCGTGCTCAATGAACCGGCGGGATCTCCGCCGCGGGACGACGGCAGGACAAAGTCCTCGGTGTACTTGGCGACATACGCGTCAATCATGGCGCGGCGCTCTGGGTCATCGCCATGCGTCAACGTGGGCTCAGCAGGAGGCAAGGCAGGTTTCGGCGCACGATCATACCTGGGTCCGGACGCGTGCGCGATAATCAGGCGCTGGATATCAGCTTCGGGAAGGTCGCCGGCGGTCCAGTCGACGTGACTGTATCCCGTCGACTGCAGCACTCTTGCCCAGGAGCTCGCGGGCTGGAGGACATATTCCCGTCCGTCCCCGAACAGCCACCAACCCTCGAGGAACCCGAAGACAAAATCCACCCAGGGCACCTGCTGCGTCATCTCGAGCATGACCAGGAACCCTTCCGGGCGCAGGATTTGATGCAGGTTCCTCAGCGAGACGGACAGGTCCCGCGTCGCGTGGACGCAGTTCGTGGCGAGGACGATATGCTGACTCTCCAGGAATTTCGCATCCGGTTCGTTCTCCATGTTGAGCGCCTTGAATTCCATGAACGGGTAGTGCTTGAACCGCTTGCGCGCGGCCGCGATCAGCGAGCTGGAGATGTCGGTCATGGTGTACTTGATCGGGACACCGAGTCCGGCGAGCAGGGGCACAATCCTGCTTGTTGTGCCGCCAGTCCCTGCGCCGATCTCGAGGATACAGATCGGTTCTCCGGTGCTGGGAAGCTGGCCGATAAGTCGCTGCAGGAAATCGGCGAGTTGCTTGATCCAGACAGTGTTGATCGGCGAGTTGGCGTACATCTCGGATGCGATCTCCCGCGCCTCGGGCGTGCCGAAGAGCAGCTGCAGTCCATCCTCTTTGCCTGTAATCAGGTCTGCGAATTTCGCTCCCACCAGAGCCGTGAGTTTGTGCTCGGCGGCATAGGCGGGTTCGTCGTGGAGCAGCTTGGAGAGCAGTGTCTCTGCGGATGTGGAGGGCGGCGATACAGCGGTGCGGATGATTTCCGAGCCGTTGATATCGATCAGCCGAGCCTCAGTCTCCAGGAGGCCGTAGATCAAGTCGATGAACTTCGCGTGTTTGGGGTCGTACGGAATGCGTTCGAGTCGTTGACCTGGTGCTGCTGACCGGATGGAGCAGCCGAGGTGCTCAAAGGCGTCGACAATATACACGATGCAGAGCTCGGTCGATCTCGGCATGACCTCTTTGTAGTAACCTTCGAGTTTGCCTTTGACAATGGCGTCGTCTGTAGTCCACTTGATTTCGTTGAAGGTATCTCGGACTGTGGATGAGGTGAAGGTGGCCTGGCCATTGACGATATGTCCATTGGTTCCATGTCCATTGACTCCATTGATACCATTGGCACCATTCACACCATTGGTATGAGGAATATCTCCCTGTTCCTCGTTGGGTGTCTCCTCATCCTCTACATCAAACCCCAGAGTAGACCGAATACACTTGACCAGACTGTTAAAGTCAGTCAACTCCATCAGCTGCTCATTTTGAAGCGTGCACTTGAACGCAGCCTCCACCTCGCGCACCAGCTCCATCGCCATGAGAGAGTCAATGCCCAGCTCAATCAGGTCGGAGTCATTCTCCACCTCGTCAGGTTCCAGCCCGGACAGATTACATATGATTTCGCGGGTTTTGGCGGAGAAGTCTGGCCCGGATGGTTTGACTGTTTTCTTTGGGGGTTCAATTACCGGTGCGGGTTTTGTTGCTGGGAGTGATGTGGCTGACACGACAGGAGCAGGAACAGGGACAGAGACATCGGTAGAAGCAGGAGGAGAAGGTCTGGGTTCAACTCCCCGTGCTAAGACCCTTTGAATGAATTCCATGGGCACTCTCTGATACGAAAGACCCAAGATCGCCTCCACCAAGGACCCATCTCGCGGGTCAAAAGCGAACACATCACTGATATACTTGGTCTCGGACTCGTGGTGATGGACCGCAAAGACCTCCCAGACATCCGGCAGCGAGTTCGTCGTATTCAGTCCGGGATTACGGATCCATCGGGAGATCCCGTCGCAGATGAAGATACCCCGTTCAGACAGATCCGACGAGTCGGTCATTAAGTTGACGAACACACCTGCCACCTGGCAGAAACACTCGGTCAGAATGGGGTCGACCCAGGCTTCCCCTTGGTAGGGCTTGACGACGCAGCCGGCCGACTCGTTCTCCTTGCCTGCGATCTTGGTCACGCAGCGTAGCGGCTCACCGTACTTGACCACTTGTTCGAAGGCCCGGTAGATGTTTCTGCCCTGGAGGACGTCATCGGCAGAGCCATCTTCAAGGAGACGAGTACAGCGCTTGCGGCCGCTCAGACGCGCCAAGCTCTCATAGTCGACCCTGAGCTGGGGTTCACCGGTGCCTCGGAACTCGACCGTTCCTGAGCTGAACTCGGCGCTGGAAGCGTGGAGTCTCCACTCCCAGGTAGGACCTTGATCACCTTGGGCGACCACGTCGAGGTATACATCCCCCGAAAAATGGGCGGGGAGTGCGTTGTGGTAGGATACCCCCCGAACCTCAGGCTGCATGTTGAGCTTCTCGAGATCCGGGTGGAGATTCCTCACAGCGTCCAGTGCGATTTGCAGCTGGAGTATACCCGGTGCAACGGCGGCCGTGTTGGCGACGATATTCGCCGCGGTGGGCCGCTGGAACTGCTCTGTGTTTGTGTTCACTAGGAATCGCGCAGATTGGTTTGATGGGTCTTGATAGCCGAGGAAGGTGGTCAGGCCTTTGGGAACGTCAGGTTGCTGCGTCGGTTCTACGACGGGAGTTTCGGATTTCGGGGGTTCTTTCAGCTCCATCCAATGGCGAGACTTTTCGAATTGGTACGGCGGGAGTATCAAGGGGGTATAGTCGGATACTTGTCTAGCATGATGCGCCCAGAAGGTTACGTTCAGACCTTCCTTCCATAGCTTCATCGTCGTGTCGACCAAATTCTGGAGAGAGGAGGTTTCCCCCGTGACATTGACGGACTGGAAGTAATGGCCAGACGCTGGATTTCCCAAGGCGCGGCTCGCCATCGTCGTCACGGTGGAATTCGAGCCCGCCTCGAGCCAGATAGCGGCCGGGAAGTCCTTGGCCAGTCGCTGGACGGCGTGGTTGAAGAACACGGGGTTTCTCAGATGCTTGGCTACGAAATTACTGGCTGGTTTGCCAGTCTTCTGGGACTCGGTTGCATGCTCGATCCGAATGGTGGGTTCGTGGAAGGTGATTTCTTGACCGAGTGCTTCGAGGTTTGGAAGCAGCGGGTCCACGAGGGAGGAGTGGAAGGCGTTGGTGACGTTCAGCTTTTTTATCTTCATGTTTGAGAAGGTAGGAGTGTTCTTTGTCAGGTCCTGAGTGAGCTCAATCGATGTCGTTGAGCCAGCAAGGGTGAACAACCTAGGACCATTGTAGCAAGCAATCGCTACATCGGAGCTACCCGATGCGTCCTTTGAGCGGGCTATCAAGGCGTTCACATTGGACAGGTCACCCTCGACGGCCAGCATCGCCCCCTTCTCTGTGCCCCAGCTATCCCGGATAAGACGTGCACGGCCGGAGACCAACCTGAGCGCATCCTCCAGCGAGTAGACGCCAGCGACGCAGAGGGCCGTCAGCTCGCCGAAACTGTGTCCCACCACGGCTGCGACTCTAACCCCGGACTCAATCCACAGTCTGGCGCAGGAGTATTGAATCGCAAAGAGCATGGTCTGAAGCTTGACTGTGTCTTGGACCGGAGATCTCTGGAAGATGTCGGGATAGATGCTACTCAGGCCCAGTGAGCGACATACAGCGTCGCACTCGTCCAGATGGGCTCGGAGGGCGGCAATCTGGCGAAAGAGATCCTCTGATAGACCGACGAAGGTGGAAATCTGCCCGCCGAAGCAAAGAATCACCGGACGGGCTGCCGGAGGTTGGATCTCTGCGTTGCTCTTGTCGCCTTGTTCGCTGGCGAGGAGCTTCTGTTCCAGGTCGGTAGCAGACGAGGCAGTCAGAAGCAGAGCCTTGGGAAGAGTCCGGTTGGACTGTCGCGCAAGCTGGAAAGACAGATTGCGGGCACTCAGGTCTTTGTCTGACCCGGCATGGCGCCGTAGGAAGTCCCTGAATTTGGCAATATACGCACGTAGGCTCTGCGAGTCGTGCGCACAGAACCAGAACGGGAAGCCTACCCCGGCTGCTGATGCGAGAGCAGTCTTCGGCCCTTCGGCCCCGGCCTGCGTAACGACTAAAGAAGCGTTGTTGCCAGAGGCACCGTAGTTATTGATGAGTGCGGCACGGAAACCCGCATTCCAGCGCTTCAATCGCGTCGGAATCTCAATCATGTCGGGCGGAGAGGCCTGGAGCGCAGGATTGACGGACGTAAAACTCGCCTGTGGCGGGATATAGCCCTCGTGGATCATGAGCAGGATCTTCACCAGGGAGACGATCCCCGAGGCAAACTCGGTGTGGCCCAGGAGTCCCTTAACGGACGTCAGGGCGAGCGCGTCCGAGCGCCTCGCGCCGCCCAACGTCCTCTTGATAGCCGCGTACTCGGCCGGGTCGCCGACGGGGGTGCCGGTGCCGTGCGCCTCGACCACGGAGATGGCCTGCGGCGGGAGTCTGGCCTGCTGGACGATATCGGTGAAGAGGTCTGACAGCGACTCGGTGTTTGGGACGGTGATCGGGGTGCAGTTCTGGTTCTGGTACGCCCTTGTGCTGGCGATCACCCCCAGCACTTGATCGCCGTCCGCGATGGCGGAGGAGAGTTTCTTGAGGAAGACCGCGCCGGCGCCTTCACCGCGGCAATATCCATCTGCGGCGGCGTCGAATGGCTTGCACTGGCCCGTCGGGCTCAGGAATGATGCGCCGGCCAGGTTATGGAACCAGTCTGGGTTGGTCAGGACGTTGACGCCCCCGGCCAGCGCGCTGGTGCATTCTCCATGCAGGATTGCGCGGCAGGCCTGGTGGACGGCGACGCCTGAGGACGAGCAGGCCGTGTCGATGGTCAAACTGGGCCCTGTCCATCCGAAGTAATGGCTGATCTTTCCCGCGGCGAAACTGCGCAGGTTTCCTGTGGCTGAGTACGCGTTGGCCGGATAGCAGGCGATGTTCCTGTCGTAGTCGACATTGCCAATCCCGACATAGCATCCGATATGCTTGCTCGCTGCCTCTGCGGCGCTGGAGAAATACCCCGACTGTTCCACAGCCTGGTACGCTAGCTGCATGATCAGCCGATGCTGGGGATCCGCGGACGCCATTTCACGCGGGCTTTTCTTGAAGAATTTGTGATCGAAAGCGTCGTAGTCCGCGACGAAGTTGCCGTACCATTTGCGGTTGGGATCCAGCTCCCTGAACGCAGTTTGCATCGGAAACCGCTCGACCGGCACCTCCGTGTGCTGGGACTGGCCACCGGCGAGGATCGTCCAGTATCCGTCGAGATCCTCAGCCCCGGGGACAAGGCAGGCCATGCCGATGACGGCAACCCGGTCATCTGGGAGGTTAGCTAGGGCCGAGTCTTGGTCCGGGCCCAAGAGCTCTCTAGGCAATGGAGAACTCGACAGGTCGATATCTGAGACCTGGACGAGTTTGGAACCCAGTTTTCTCGTCATCGTGGGTGGCACGCAGCGCTCTGGTCCAAAGCATATAAACTTAGCGCCTCCGGCCTCTAAATGGGAGGAATGAACGCGGGTGAAGGTCTCCAGCCATTTCGATGGTTGAAGGAGGATTTCCCGCAGTGCAACCTCATGCAGACTGCCCCCTGTGCTCAGAATGCTGGGCAGCAGCATCTTGGAAGCATCCGGGAACTGGAATTGGGATTGGCTGTTGCAGAATGCGATGAGTTGCTCTGCGTCTTCTGCATGTCCAGACCAGTGGAATCTCCCGGACAGCGCGACCTCAGCGATGTGGAAACCAGAGGTCTTCAGCTGTTCAATCAGGGCGGGGGCCTCTCTCTGAGAAACAGTCATCGTCGACCTCTTTTCGTCCACATAGACAGATATGTATGCCTATCTTGTCAGCATGTCATTCGGAAGTTAGGCTTGTAGTCACGAACCTGGGGGAATTTCTCTAGGACTTCAGGCAGACCGGCCTGCGCACCATTCCAGGACACCGAAAGCGATACTGCGTCCCCAGAGCCAGATAGCTGCTCCGCGTCCACCAGTGCGCCAATAAGCATGGCGAGTCGGACCGCCACGGCGCCATTCTGATACAGCCGAGCCAGACTGGAAGACGAAGCCACGGCAAACGCGCTCAGGACGCCAGTACACAGCCCCAGAGTCTCCGTATCCTTGGTGACGGATGACGGAAACTCATCGGCGTCGTCGAGGTGCGGTAGCGCCGCCGTGATAAACGTCGTATACTGCGTCAGCTGGGCGATGACGACCAGCGGGGACAGCAGGATATTCGGCAAGGGGAAGAGAGACGGCGAGATCTCCCCGGTCTGCAAGCCGCGGTCGAGATCTTGCAGCAGCTGTGCACCGTCCAGGTGCTGCAGCTTGGGGATGTGGGAGACGACCCTTTCCCATACCTGCGGCAGTTCGGATATACTATCCACGGCCCATCTGGCGCGAGGGTCATGCAGATGATGCCGGAGCTGGTGGAAGGAGCTGGCGTTGAAAGCCAATGCTTGAGGCCCGAATAGGAGCACCCTAGGACGTGTGGTCATGTTGAACTTGTCCAGGGAGTTGAATAGGGAAAGAGATATGGTCCGCATTGACTGTCTCTGACGGTCTACTTATAACAAAGCCATGGTGCTACACTTGCGGTTTCTTCCTCCCCCCAATTCTGATATTGATGCTCCGGTTACGCCGTTAAGTGCGTGGCTTACGTCCGAAGGATTCGGGGCGCCTGATTCACTATGTTATCCTATCAGCCTAACTGCTCGGCCGTTATTGACCCTGTCAGATGGTGTAAGCTTATAAAGCACGGAGCAGATAAGGCGACACAGAGCTGACGTGCATGGCGTGCTCATGCCTTGGACGAATGAGGTTGTCTATTCAAAACAGCAGTTGGCATTCTCATCTAGTGATCCCGAGTCTCCCTCGCCAACTCTCTAATCTGCTGAACCACAAGCAAAACATCCTTCGACTTTAGCGGCACTCGATGCTCCCCGTCCCATTCCACCACCCTTCTCGTCTCCGGGTGACAAAAGTCCTCAAACAGCACCCGGTGGCGCTCCAGCCCGGGATCCCTCAGTCCATGGACATGCAGAGTAGGTATCTGCAGGATATTCCGCCCCCATGCACGCCTAACCCCTTTTCCAACAGTCACATCCGTGATCTGCGCTGCGTCAGGCAACCCGGAGATATCCGGATGCAACGAAACCAGCGGCGCCTGCGCCGCCAGGAGCACGCCGAAGGAGAAACTCGGGAGCGGACCAGTCCCAACGCCCCGCTGCTGCCGGTACAGCAGACTGGCGGCGACTTTGGCGCCCTGGCTGAAGCCCAGGATAGCGATCCAGCGGCCTGAGGCGCCGGAGAGATCATCTCGACGGATGGCGGCGGATAGGGCGCTGTCGATGGCGGAGATGACCTCGCTGGGTGCGAGGACCGGGTGGTCTTGTCGCCAGCGCAGCCAGCGGCGGAAGGGACCCCATTTGCTGTAGACGGCGAGGACGTCTGAGCCGGCGTCGGAGGCGAACGGGGCCTGGGCGAAGACGAGGCGGTAGTCGCGGAGGTGGTGGATTAGGGCTCTGCATTGGGCGTGGAAGATGCGGGCGTTGGTGCCGCCGCCGTGAAGGCAGAGGATACGCGGGAGGTGCAGTGTTGGGTCCGGGGGTGTGACTGGGTTCATTTTTGGGGTTGGATGGGATGGGGTGGTATGGTTAGTGTCGGTTGGTTTATATGGCCGGCGAAGTCCGTTCGACTCCATTCAGTGAGACATCGCTGATAAGATGTCGCCATTCACATTGGCAGGGTGAGATTGCGAGGAAACCCCCCGAAGCTGCAGCTTTCGGAGCTCAAGAGACGTTGAAGTTGGTCTTGGAGGCTGATAGGTATGAGCCTCTTGATTGGAATGTGAGGAAGATGTATATCCGACGTTAATGGATATGAACCCGTGCGCCATCTGACCCTTCAGTATTGGACCAATACAGACCAGGATGCGAATCCATACGCTGACGAAGGAAGCTGACATGCCGTCGGGTATTTAGTCGTGATAGTCTTCAAGCAAGACGTCCAACGGCCACCGATTCAGCCTCTTCAGGGCTATGGTAACACAGGCGGCAGACGGTCAGGGAATTGCCAGGCTGACTCCAATCGGGCAGAGAAGAACCCTGAATATAACGCGGAAGGATTAGTTCTTAGAAGGTCATTCCTCGGATTTCCTAACCTGTCTGCGGCTCTAGTGCTTACTCTGCATGATAGGTAGTAACGTCTGCCGTCTTGTCAGATCCTTCACATAATGGGCCAAAGACACCATTGGCGAGGACGAGCGTACAAAATCGCAGCCAGGAAGAAACTGACTTCCATACATCTATGGAGACTACACAAGCCATGCACCTGTCTGGAGTCGTAACAGCCACCTGGCAGCGCATCGACCGGATCGAAATCCGCCTCGAGATACTCGTCGCGACGTCGCAGATAGTCGACTTCTATACGCGGCCGCGGACGTGTCCGTTCCACGGCCCTGCTTAGGGATACGCTGCTCCGATCTTTACGAAGCTTGTTGGTTTTCTGCAGCTTGCCTTGGCGACGTATACTGTCGAGCCTTACGCATGCAGGGGGGCGAGAGATGTCCGGGCGTGTGCATGCCCTCGAGGATGGCTCGGGGAGCATGAGTTGAGCTGGAGGGCAGATATCTGGCGCTGGAGGATATGTCACACACTACAGAAACTACAGAATTTGACTGCAGGTCTGGCTGATGGAGAGACAGATGGATACCAGGAGGTTGATGCGAGGGTGGTGGGACTTGTACTCAACCCAATAAACCCAATAGCCTCTCCGACCCAACACATCCCCAAGTACCGCCTCGGCCACTTTACCACTCTCCGGACTCCCCTTAATCTTTTGACCACCACACCCTGCCGATCAAGAAACACCCTCTCCACCTCCCCCTAGCCGAAGACCCCCAGCATCAACGGCCGAGACGTCCCAGGCAACCCACACAGATCCTCAAAAAGACCAAGGATATCGCCCACGTTGATAGCTAGAAGCATGAGTATCTGCGGCCCGCGGGCTGGCTAGACAGATCGGACAGTGGATGATTCGTTCACGGGGCACGACTATCCTTCCTTCTTCTGGCTGGTTTGCCTGCACCTTTTCCAGATGGACGACCGATCTTGCGACGGTGGCTATACACACTCCCGGCCATATTGGATACATCTAGCGCAGGGCAGGCTGGCTGCATTTGACTTTAGTATTGAGGCAGGAATCACAAGAACGGAATTTGGTCTCGGGCATGTTGATGTGGTCATTTCAAGTCTGGTATATGATATATATTATATGTATTAGATTAGATATAAACAGCATACCATGATCTAAGGATCAATCCCTGGCGAATTTAGCCCTGATTCTCGCGCCGTATACATAAAACCCATACGGGATGAAGACCATGCCCACGCCTAGGAACGCCAGCAACCACGACGCCCACTGCAGACCTAGGGTATGATACATCTGGGTGGTGAATAAAGGAAACGCAGCACCGCCACCAGACCGCAAGAATACCTTCGCGGCGAGAGCAGAGGCAGCGTATTTCTGGTACGAGTCGATGATATAGTTATTCACCGCGTAGTAGCACAGCACCATCCCGAAGCCGAAAGCGATCCCCGACGAAGCCGGGCCAACCCAGATGATATGCCGGAAGGAGGTGGCGCCGAGGATGAACAGGGCGATGGGGATGAAAGGGGCGCCGAGGAGGGCGGCGATGAGGCGGTCCTCTGGGGTCGGGGCGCGGGAGCGACAGATGGCGTGGAAGTGTTTCTCGACGAGCGGGGTGACGAGCAGCGAGATCCCGCCGCCGATGAGGATGGGGATGAACATGAGGCCGATGAGGCCGTCGTTGAAGCCGTATAGATCCCCGAAGATGACGGGGAAGGCGAAGAAGAAGGCGTACAGCATGGCGTAGATGAGCACGATGTACATGCACATGAGGTCGAGGACGGGTTCGGTGAGGATCAGAGTAATCGGGCGGATGAGGCTGGTTCGCGCCATGTCCTTGAAGCTCAAGGGGATCTTCTCCTGCTCGGTGATGATGTTCGGGTTGCCGGTTTCCCTGCGGAGTTGTTTGGCGCGCCGTTTCAGGATAACCGGGGCGTAGGTTTCCGGCACCAGACCGATGAGGAGCATGATGACGCCGGAAAAGGCCATGTTGGTCCAGAAGAAGAGGTCCAGTCGGTGCGCGCCGACGTTGATCCAGCCGCAGACGATGGGACCCATGACGGGACCGCAGTACGGCGCCGCGGCGAAGTAGGCAATGGCCATGCCTCGCTCCTCGAGATTCCAGATATCGGCGATAGTCCCGCCGGCCAGCGACAGTCCGGAGCTGGAGAACACCCCGCTGAGGAACCGACTGACCAGCAATCCCCCAATATTGGGAGACAATGCGCAGGGGATCTGGAAGATGGTATACAGACCCAGCGAGATGATATACACGGGACGCCGGCCGATGATCTCGGACAGAGGACTCCAGAGCAACGGACCGACGGCGAAGCCACAGACCATAATGGAGCAGGTCAACGTCGCCACTTCCAGCGAGACATGATACTTCTCGACGATCAGATTCAGGCCCCCCGTGACAATGGACGACCCGTAGGCGATACACACGACCAGCGCCGAGGCCACCATGGTGATATACCACCGGTACAGTCGGGACCAGTTGTAGGGATTGTCGGGATCGTCAATGGTAAAAGTGACAAAATCCACGGGTTGGCCACCTTTTTCGACATCGACGGGAGAGATCTGACGGCCCCTGCTGGTGGTGGTTCGAATCAATTCAAGGGTACGAGACGGGACCAGACCAGTCTGAGTCTCGATGGTGTATTCCTCGGGGAAGACGGGGTCGGCAGGACGGCCAACTTCGGGGTAGTTGACTCCTAGAGGAGGGGGGGAGGGAGAGAAACCGGCTTCATGGAGGGTTTCTCTGGTTTCTGTTCGAAATAATTGGAGGGACATGATGGTAGACGTCTATATCTATATCATCTATCTTCTATCTATATATATATATATATATATATATATGTTTATAAAGCTTATTCTCCGTATAGCCGTCCGTTGACGTATGAAGTGGCTTCATCATGAGGTCATCAGTCAATTCGCCGAGTTTTCTCCGAATTTCCCGATTTGGACGATATGAAGCCAAAGTGCGGATACTACAGATTAACCCCTCCCAAGACATTTACCACCCTCTCTTGAAAATCCAATGCAAGAGATGGCCCATCTTCCGCTCGAAACTCCCCCTTAAGACACGCCACGACGGCCTGGGTATATCCCATCCCCATCTCCTTCGGGAGTCCCTGCATCGCCAACCCGACCAGATCCTCCTGTACCTTCTTCGGTCTCGGGAGTCGTCCGCTCTTCTGGGCCTCTCGGATCTTTGCCTCCATTAGTCGTGAGAGCGTCACCCACAGTCCAATCTCCAGTAGTACCACGCCCAGCGCATACAGGTCGTGCTGTCGCTGGAACTGCCGCGTCGGACGACCTTGTCGGGTTGGATGACGGTAGAGATTCGGCTCGACTTCGAAGTCACCGCGCATGTCGGTGCCTTGCTGTACAGACCACGCGTATCCCCAGTCGCCTAGATACGCCAGGATCTTGTTCTTGTCCTGCGTGGCTGACAGTCGGTGCTCGTATAGCCCTGATGCGCTGACCCCCGAGTCCGTCTGCAGGAAGATCAGGATCCCCCGGCTCCAGATGTTCTTGTGGACCCAACCGGAGCCGTGCAGGTTGGCCACCGTCACCGCCAGACTATACGCCATGCTGAACCGGTCGTTCAGCGACGGTTTCTTGATCGGTCGCTTGGTCTCGCTGTCGATGGCGTTGATGAACGTGTGCAGCGAGGTCGGCGCCGCGCTGTTTGTGTCGGGCGGTTTATACAGGAATACGCTGCGTTCCTGCTCCGGCTGGTCGAGAGAACCAAGACATTCCAGCGCGTAGATCCGCGGCTGGTCGAGACTGTCCGCCGTGGTCGTCGGCGAGAAGGTGGTGTTCTGGAGCAACCAGGCCAGGTTCCGGATCGGCTCCTTGAGCTCTTGGATCTCGTCCGGCTCCAGGTCGTCTTGTCGAAGCATACTCTCGTACTCATGGTACTCGACAATCACCGACATACTCTCCGAGGAAACCGTCCACTTCCCCAGCCGGAACCCCGTTGACGCCTTGCCCTCCTCGACAACCTCCCCAGCCAAACACTTCACCACCGGCTCCAAACCACTACTTCTCACCCCCTGGCTGTCCCGCTCGGCCAACTGCGCCAGCGTCTCCTGCGACAAAAGTTGACCGGGTAGTTCTGCATTCATGGGCGTCGATTATCGGCCCACGTCTGGATTATCCAGGCATGTATCTGTCGACCCTGACGAAGATAACCAACGCCATGACCGACCTCGACATCCCCAATCGATTCAACCACGACACGCCACTGCCTTGACTACCATCTACCCATCTACCCGAAGACGAATTCGAAGCCGCCTGTGAGATTTTTCTGGCGCATACCCCCCCCACCTCAGGTGATTCAGATTCTCCAGAATGCTGGGGGAAACAGATGGATGGGGTTAGATGGATACGTGGCTTGATGGGAGGGTTGGGCTTGAATGGAATGTGGAAGACAAAGAGATTATGGGTGGTACAAGACAAAGGAAGGGGAAAGAAGAGAGACAAGGTGAATAAAGACATTGTGAAACCCTTTGTTCAGTGACAGTGAGAGATGAATGAATGTCTGTGAAGTGTCTCATCGACAAGATATAAATACCCCATCGACAGCCCTGATTCTGTCCTCACAAACAGACAACAGCAACATTAATATCTTCACCTTTCGAAATGGTAAGTCCAAGTCTTCCTCTCAATTAATACAAAGCTAACTATTCAACCAGCACCTCCCAGTTGAGTTCCGTGAAGCCATTAGCAAGCTTCCCAAACCCCCATCCAAGGAGGACATATGCAAGATCTGGATCCCAATCCTACAACTCGTCCTCCCCTTCCCCAAAAATGACTATGTGCCAGGTCTAACCCTCCTCCGCGACGCCGACACGGAGCCCAATTACGCCCTCAGTGTCGAACATAACCAGGAACACAAATATACCGCCCTCACCGTCACCCGGGTCCACCCCTCAGAACCCATCGACTTCATCCACTTCGTCTGCGCCTCGGAGGAGGAGACCAAGGGCGAGACCGATCTCTGGGCAAAGATGACCATCATCCTGCATAACCGGATGCTCAAGAGAACGAAGGAATTAGGCCTCGACGTGAGTAGAATCCCCGTCTATGGGATAGTTGCCATCGGCGGCGTCATCCATATGTATGAGCTGGCCCTCGAAGGGGGGATTGATATCACCCGGTACCCGGGTAATGAGACGACCTTCTCCTGGTGCAATTCTAAGGAGATGGGCGCCGTCTTGACACGGATCTCACATGCCGGTGTGTATTTGGAGAAGGCTCTTACTCCGACTGGTCCACCGCCACTTAGGCGTTATGGTGATAGATCGATTAATTAGGTTGAAGTTATAGCTATAGCCATGGCAAGTGCCTTATGCTCAGATTTAACGTCCATAGACTATTAACCGTTCTTAATGAGATTGCTTTAACTCACTGATCTGATCCTATCAACGTTCTTCCCAGCTACCCTTCTACTCAGCTAGATACCTTGAGCAGCTCAACCAGGTACCCCCCAATCAAACCCCCGATTAAATCGTACCCCTCAGCCGTAAAATGCAATCCATCATCCCAGATCTTCTCTCTGAATTCCTCCGTGGCGGCATGATAGGGGACTTTTCCATGGAGATCAAACACATAACTAATCCAGTCAGATATATCCAGTTTTTAAGGGTAGGTCCTTACAATCGATCTGCCTGATGCGAACGAATACACAAATTCACCTCATTCCGCCTCGCATCCAGCGCCTTATTGACAGCCGCACACTCAGGGATCGTCAAGGCAAGCACCTTCGATCCTTTGTCGAGAACTACTTTCCATGTATCCTGCAGGGCGGGGTAGATTTTTGAAGGCGCGTAGCCGTATCCGAGGTCACTATATCACATATCAGTATCTTTCTATCAATAAGATGTAGAGATAGGATGTAGTTACTTGGTCCCCCCGAGGACAATCACCCAGTCATAGCGGGTCTTCAAACCTACATCAATCAGCAAACCAACCCAGAATTCAATTAGTAGATAGAAGACGTACATTTCACCTGCATCCGAGACAAAAAACACCCAGCAGGACGAACGACCAAATCCCCCGGGAGCCCTTCCACATCAACCGTGAAAGTCGTAGATGGGAACGCCGCCTGTAGACATTCCTTCAGCTTCGTCGCGTAGGGATGGTATTCGAGTCCGAAGTGGTAGAACCCAGCTGTGAGCGAGTTGCCGAAGCAGAGGATGGAGATCTTGTCCTTGTCCTGGTCCATGTTGTTGTTGAGTTGATGGATGTAAGATGGGAGTTCATACCCCACTCGGAAGTAGTACAAAGCACACAATGCAGCTGATTGATCGATTGGAAGATGAGTGAATGGAAATTCTATCAGTATTTATTATCTTTACACTATGGAGTATAGAAGATGTTTCTTCCTGATATCTAGTGAACTGATCAGTCTTCTAACGGAGTAGAAAGGAAGGAATCCTGTATGATGACTAAGCAGGGAAGTTATAAAAGTCATGTGATAAATTAATTCTTGGCTTGCTCTCTTATTGGTTCTTTTGACTAACCCACATTAATTCACTGCCAATGAGAATGCAAGATTTTTAACTTCTTTGACCAATCAAGTTTCATCTACTTTTTGGAACCGGTACGGGCCGCCTCCGGTTCCGGAAACCGGAATTTGGCTCCGGAGTCCGAGATGGGAAATGGATTGATTCAGGATACTATGACGGTACAGCTAACGGATAGACATAACCCGGTCATCTGCTCCATAGAATAGCCATAGCCACACTGCACACACTTCCTTTCTGTGTATTCAGATTCCAGACTGTCAGACAGCAAGGAACGAGTCCTCTGCCTACAAATCCATAGTCAGCAAACAGCATATACCACAAATAAACCCGATGGCACTTACTAGATGTCGTTGTTACCACCAGAAACACAACTGCTGAAAGACAATCCCGGTCCACAGTAGGCATTTGGGTTGAAAGAACCGGCCGGACCAAACTTCAACCATCCATTCCAGGTACCACCATGATCCAGACGCAGACACTGGGTTCCGCACACCTTGTAGTGGTCCTTCTTGTCAAGGTACTTCTTGATAGCACCAGCAATGGTATCAAGCTGCGCGGTGGTGTCACAGTGCCGACCAGTGGAGTGGTAAGACCACTGAACTCCCTCGATCGAGCCGCTCATTTCCCTGCAGTCGTGCTGGTTGGAGAGTTCCTTGATGGTGCCGTACTCTTGACAACGGGAAGCACAATGTTGGCAATCACGAGGCAGTTGGTGGTTACTTGAAGGGCTCCGCATGCCGTGATGGGGGTGCGTTCCTGAAGACCAGAACCAAGGTCTCTGACGGTGAGATTGGTGTTGGCAACGGGCTCATCAAGAATCATTTGGAACCATTGGTCTGGCAGGGGTTTACCCTCGATTAATAAATGTGAGGTAGAGGCCCCCAATGAAATTGGTAAGGAGCAGATGATTGAGATCAGGGCAGCTTTGACCAACATAGTAATGGTAGCCGTTGAGGAGGATGATAGCAAACAAGATGATTGTAGGAGTGATTTGGTTTAAGGATTCAGTAAAACCAGGCATAGCTTAGCAATTTGCTGAACTGAAGAGAGAAAGAGAGAAAGAGAGGGAGAGAAATGAGTCAGAAGAGAGTCAGAAGGATAGAGTGAAGGTAGAGAGAGAAGATAAAGTGAGTGAATGTAGGAAGGACAGCGGATAAACTATGCTCCAGGCTGAGTGAAACCTGCAGCTAGCCAGATCTGCTGTTATTCTCTCTATCATTCACTTCAAGATCATATCTATTCTAGGACTTCACAGAGACTAGACAATACAGGTTTTTCTTATGATTCTGACATAGATAGCATTGACAATTCAGAACTACTTACCAGCAGCCCTATAACTTCGAATCGTCCAACTCAGCAAGAATCCAATATAAACAGTCCGAGATGGAGCTTTTATTTGCTATCAGGTCCAAGGTATCCAGGTCTTCTGGACCCCCCCCGGGCACTTGTGACGGTTTCCCCTGGGGATCCCACATTATGCAACCAAAAGTCCCATCCGGCGATAATCTATAGATCCGGACCGCCCGGCCGATGGAAATAGCTCCATACACCGACATGTTACTCGCGAGGGTCTTGTGGTGGAGAATATCGTTGCTCATCCATAAGAACAGGACCTCGCGCATCTCCCGCCAATGCTCGTAGGGGATTCCTGCCCCGGGGACGGACGAGGGCTGTTTCTGTTTCCCGTCCGAGGTTGACGAGTATGTGTCCTTCTCCAGGGCGCAGACAACGTAGAAGAAGTTGTGAGGCCAGAGAAGAGTGGGCCGTCCGATGGCGATCAGTGTGTGCTTGCCCTCCTCGTGCTCGAAGGTGAGGATATTCTCGGTGTCGGGGAGGTTAGGCCAGAGTTTGGCATCCGGGAGGTTCTTCTCGTCTGGATGGAAGGTGAAGTAGAAATGGAGCATTCTGAGCCAGTGATCATAGAGCTCTGTCTGGGTTGGGTTTTCTGGGAGAGTCTATAGATGTTAGCTTTGCTTCGATACTAGAGAATATGAACTTACCATCTTGATTCTTGAGTTGTTGAATGGGGTGATGAGGGTAGAACATGCTGTTGACTCGATTTATATTGATTTGATGGACTTGATATGTCTTGGACTGGACAAAGGATATATAATGTCTTTGTTAAACAAAGGCCTGAGGTAGGGTTCGACGTCGTCTCTTTGTTTGAGTTATAGCCCGAGAATTCGAATCCCATTTTACTTCATCGTAGAATGGGATGTCTTAAACTGATCCTCCATTCGACTACTCTTCTTTGTAGATATGAGGCAATTCAACATATTCCACCTCGATATCCAACACGTGACTTTACATGACCTAGACCAGTTATACAGAGTACATCTTCTCAACAATTCGATATTCTAGATACAGTTATATGTATTATATTTGATATGACCTATCCAGGTATACATCTCTAAACCAAAGCAATGCCGGTATATGCCCGATACTCATCCGAACGCAGCTTCACCTTCTCCTTCCCATTCCCATCCGTCCGGTATACACTGCCCGACAGATCAGTCAGGTAGATATACCCATGCTCCAGATCCAGCTTTAGCCCAATCGCCTCATTCAGATGTCTGGTGAGAATCTCATACCCCCGGTCCCCCGCTCTCCTTACCGACGCACCGTCCTCACTCAACGCAGCCCGGTTCAACGAGTTCCCAAACGGAAGCTCCCCGCGATCCGTCCAGTATATCGTCCGAGAAGCCTCGTCAATCTCCAGATCAATCGGCTCAGGAAGACCCTCCAGCAAACAGCGGATATCGCCTCTGGTGACCGCCGTCTGGCCTACAGGCGTGTCGATATCAGCGCAGAAGATCCGTCCCATGCCGCTCTTCGACGCGCCCTTCTGCGTCCAGTAGAACTTGCCCAGCGCCGGCGCAACGGCAATACCCACACACCACCGCGTCGGGTCCTGTTGGTCCGCGGGCTGGTGCCGATCTCCTGTCTGTATGAGGATCTCGAGATCGCTTCCGTCATACCCGCACCGGAACACGCGCAGTCCTTCCCGGTCACTGAAGTATATTTTCTGCGCGGAGCTGTCCAGCGCCAGTTGCTTGGGCGTGTGCGTTGCGCCCCGCGGCACCACCGTCTTGATATCCGTCCCGTCGAGGTTGGCGGAGTACACTGCCCCGTCGTCCTGGGCGAACCCTCCCATGTTGGTCCAGAACATCCGTTTGCTGGCGGCGTCGACGGCTAGACCGTCTGGCAAGGCCTGATCGCGGACGAGAATCCGTTGCTGTTTCCCGTCGGCGGAGAGTTCGAGGATTTGCCCTGCGTTCGGGCCGGAAACTGCGGCGGAGAGACCGATGTCGAGGACGAGAATCTTAGGTTGCTCGACGGCAGCAGCAGCAGGAGTGGGAGGGTACAGACCGCCGTTGGGAGACTTATTGCCCAGCTTCCCCTGGTCGAGGTAATTTTTCTTGAGGAAATCGACGGTCTTCTCGGGGGAGAGACCACGCTCGTCGACGTAGTGCTTCTCGATGAAGGCCACAGTGTCCAGCCCGATCTTATCCATCATCTTACACGGCACCGTGGCCCCCTCGATGAACATCTCGTTCCAAATCGCATCAATCTCCTCAGGGACCGACACCCCCTCCGCAAGAATCGTTAGCACCTCACGCTTAACCGCCGCCCAGAGCCGATTGAAGATAAACCCAGTCGACTCCTTCCTCGCCACATACGGGCTCGTCGCACCCTCCCTGCACCGCGCAACCATAAACGGGAAGATCCCGGGATCCGTGAACCCATCCGTCATCAACTCAACGGTCATACACTGCGGCGGCATATAATAATGCATATTCAAAATCCGCGCCTTTGTCGGCTCAGACACCTTGCCCAACATCTCGGAGGACTTGTACGACGACGAATTCGACGCCAGGATACAATCCCCCGGCGCGGCCGCCTCCAACTCGCCAAACGTCTCGATCTTAAGCTCGATCTTCTCCGGTACGGCCTCGATGACGAGCCAGGCTTCGCTCACGGCCTCATTGAGGTCCGCGAACGCCTGGGCGGTGCCGCACCGCTGGGCCGTTTTCTCCGCGTAGACGGCGGCGTTCTCGGCGACGTAGGTGAGACAGTCTATCCGCTGCTGGGGGCTGGGGTCGCGGATCCGGACGTCGTAGCCGGCTGAGGCCCAGATGCATGCTGCAGCATTCATACTCATTAGCTTGCGTTCGTTCTTTGGTGTTGGGGAGGGACATACCAATCCGACGACCGAGTACGCCTGCACCGAGGATGGTAACAGGTCGGTGACGGTAGTCTTTGGGGGGTTGCCACGCCATTATCGAATTTGATACAGATAAAATGCAGATGTGGAATAGTACACTGCTGGATGCTGGCTGATACCAACATATATATCTAAGACTCCCGAATCCGATATATCCATGCCGGATACACCGGAGGCTTGGAACGGGCTATATTGCCAACATAGGAATACCTTCGAAGGTCTATACTATACTGTATACTCCCTCGGGATCGACAGATCGACGGTGGCTTACGACTAACACCTTATCAGATTATCATTATCCTCGGTTACTACTTGCTTTCCTATTGGTCAGTTTACCGAGGCATTCGGCATGCCGAAGATGGATCTCCATCAGGGATGATCCGGATAAGAAGCTTGATGAAGCTTCAACCAACTACACTTAAGCCCTGATGCCCGTGAGTACTGATTATGAAATGAACTTGTCGGTATAACTCCAACCAGCAGGGTAACGGAGAGCCGTTGGTGCCGGTTTTCCGAACTGGATGTATACGTATACTATAGTTATGCTCGGTGTATGGACTACGGAGAAGATTTCATTGCATTGGAGTATTCCCGTGTGAATAGGTCTGATAGTGTGTAGAATGTAGTGTAAACATGGTAGAGTGAGATTCCGAGCAGAAGATAGAATTGAGTCCTCTATTGATGTAGCTACTAGCTGGTAGTTACATGCATACTCCTTATTCAAATAAATATAATTCAACTAAAAACAAAATATCTGATCCGTCATCTTCCCAACAGCCCCCGGCGCCTCAAATCCCAACGACACCAGCCCCTTCTTCGCAGCGTTGATCATCCCCGGCGGACCACAGAGCATAATCTTCGTATCCGCCGCCGGACGGGGCAACTTGGCCTCCATGATTTCCGGCGTGACATATCCCGTGCCATAGGCCCAGTTCTGCGGCGGGGTGTCTAGCATGTAATAAATGCGGAACTGCTTGGGATAATCCCTCGCAAAGGCGTCCAGTTCCTGGCGGAGCAGGATATCCTCCTCGCCGCGGTTCGCGTACACCAGGCTGATCTCCGTGGTGTCCGCGTCGTCCTCGCAGATCGCCCGGATGAGCTGGTACATGGGTGTGATGCCCGTCCCGCCGGCGATCATGCCGATCTTCCGGCACAGCCCCTTTTTATATCGCATTGCGCCTTTGGGTCCGCGGAACAGTACCTTCTCGCCGACCTCTAGGTTAGCGAGGTACTGGCCTGTCAGGAGGCCGTCTGGGTAGCATTTGATGACGAGCTCGAGGCGGCCGCGATCCAGGTTGTTCGAGGTCGGGGTGTAGGAGCGCGAGACGGACTGGCCATTCACCGAAGCCTTGATGGCGACGTGCTGGCCGATCGGGAGGCCGACGACGTCGGTGGGGTTAGGAAGCCGGAAGACGAAGCGGTAGACGTTGGGGGCAAGGAGGTCCTTCTCGACCAGCGGGAGAGTCTTGTAGTCCTTGGGCGCGAGGAAACCGGGGATGTTGTGCGGGTCCGGCTTGGCTACTCTCTGGCTCTTGATGCGGCTGGGGTATTTGGTGAAGCCGGACTCGATCTGGATGAGTTTGGAGGCCTGGACGCCCACGATGCCGCTGACTGTGGCGGAGATGAGCGCGGCGGCCGCGAAGCCGCCGACGAAGCCGTTGTGCGGGAGACAAATGTCGGTGACGGCCGAGGGGAGCAGCTGCGTCAGCTGCGGGAGACGGGCCAACGCCCCATGGACAGAGGCCTGGAACTGCGCGGATCCACTCCGAGGGGAGAGGTAGTACAGCAGGCTCAAGAGGCCGGCAACAGACCCGGTGGTGGCCACCGTACGCACTTTGGAGGCCGATTTGATCGCAGCCGGCTTGGGAGGTGCCTGGATGACACGCACGGCTGCCTTGCGGGTGAACTGCTTGGCGTCCTTCACCGTGCCTATGACATAGGCCTGCATGATCTCGTCCGCATCTTCCGAGTGTCCGACATCCTCGTATGCGGCGGTGGCGTCGGTGCCGGCCACGTCGATCAGAACATCGGTGCCACCAGGATGGTCTCGGGCGTACTTGGAGAGGTCGTAGACTATCAAATCAGTAGAGGCCAGGTGACATACTCGAGAGAAGACAAACCCTTTCCGTGGATGATCACCCACAGGTCATCACGAGTGTTGTGGGCAGCAACATCTTCAGCAGTGAATTCAACCATGATTAAGACTTCCAGGTTGGTAGACAAACAAGTCAACTTGGACAGGTTCTGCCTGTGGATACGTGCGATATATACCACCAGCCTTTTGCCTCCTGACGCATCTTGGCAAGACAGACACTCGGGACGGACGGCGATGTCAAAGAAATTCCCTCATTAGGATCAAACGGATCCTAAACTTCTCTTCACTATCATGCTGATCACGCAGATCAGTGGAGGAGAGCAATACCTCGGCAGTCTGACCAATCGGGATGTCCACTGCCGATAACTTGTCTATCAAGTATCAACGGCATCAAATCCGAGTACGGAGTATAGCAGAGGTGAGCTATTTCTGACTTGTCGGTAGCAATGGCAGTATATAAGTGCCGGATCAGAGACGATGCCTGAGTCTTGCCTATCAGCCTTGCTTCTTAACCAAACATGCCATCACAACAATTCTACCTGCTCGGAGAGCTCATCTCCTCTGCGAAGACAATCGAACTCGACGGGATCCAGAGCCTGGATGACCTTCGGAATCTGATTGCCTCCCATTTTGCTATTGTCGAGCCGAGTGGTAAGTCCCCTGGACGCACAATGAAGAGCAACCCTAAGTCATCTCAGGAATCGACTTCCAAGGAGAAGACGCCTGCCTCACAGAAGTCGCCGATATTAGTTCATTTGCCTCCCCCATCGCTATCACCATCGATGGGCATGCTGTCCGCGATGCCCCCTGCCCCAAAGGCCTGCCCCTCGTCGGCAACTTCTTCCAGATATTCCCGGACCACTTGGGCAACCACCAGCGTCTTTTCGAACAGTACGGCCCGCTGATCAAGACCACCACGCTCGGCCGCACCGTCTACCAGACCAACGACCCGACCCTCTCCGCCATCGCCCTCAACGAATCCGACTTCTTCACCAAGAAGATCAATCAGTCGCACCCGCTGTTCTCGCTCCGGACGCCCGAGGCCGGGATTTTCCTGGGCGACACCGATACGCCCGAGTGGCGCGTCGCGCACAAGTTCATCCCGCCTGCGCTGGGACCCAAGGCGGTGCGGCACTACGCACCGACCATGCAGAAGACGGTCGAGGATGCGTTCAAGGTGTTCGACGAGCTGGATGAGAAGGACGAAGCCTGGAATGTGTACCAGCACATGCTGAAGCTGGGGTCGCAGGCGGTCGGTAAGCTGACGCTGGGGCTGGACTTTGAGCATTTCACCTCGCCGGATGCGCCGATCCATGAGATGGTGGGGTTGATCGCGGAGTTGCTGAGTCTGAACAAGAAGGTCACGTCCAAGGGCGACTGGTATGCGGCTCTGCCGTTTGGCGACCCGAAGAGGCTGAAGTATGTCAAGGCAAGGATTGAGCATCTGGTGGAGCAGTCGATTGAGAAGGCGGCCAGGGGGGGTGTCGAGGATCTGCCGTTGCAGGATGCGGCATTGCAAGCTTCCAACATGGTTGGTATGTATATCTCCTAGCCCAATCGAGGCTGTGCTAAGACGCTGCAGACTACGCCATCCGTGCCGTCGATAACAAAGGCGACAAGCTCCCCAAATCGAGCCTCGTCTGGGCCTTGGTCGTCGCGACAGGCGCCGGTTTCACCACCACCTCCTCCCTCCTCTCGTGGCTCCTCTACGGCCTCGTCACCTACCCAGGCATGCAGGACCGTCTGCTCCAGGAACTGGTCGACCACGACTTCGACGACAACACCCAGATGACCGCCGACCTCACCGACCAGCTCTCCTTCCTGGACAAGTACATCAAGGAAATGCAGCGCCTGCACAACCCTTCCTTCCAACCCGGTCGGACCGCCAAGGTCGACCTGGTCCTGCCGGGAGGCTACAAGCTCGCCCAGGACTCCGTGATCATCCCCGCCCTGCATCACATCCACACCAACCCGGCCATCTGGGACAACCCGGCGCGCTTCGACCCGGACCGGTGGGATACGGAGCAGGTGAAGAACCGGCACAAGGGGGCGTATATCCCGTTCGCGTCGGGGCAGCGCATGTGCATCGGCTTCAACTTCGCACTGCAGGAGATCAAGGTCTTCCTGCCCAAGTTGATCTGGCGGTATAAGTTCAGTCGGGAAGGAGATGGGCCGATCGAGTATGATCCCATGTTCCAGTTGATTCGGCCGAATAATCTGTATGTGCGTGCGGAGAAGAGGGTCAAATGGCCTCCAAAGTCTGTATAAAACGGTAGATAGATAAAAGGATACAATAGATCTGGATAGACTGCACTCTTATGTCTTCTTAACGGGGTAGTTGGTAGGCTGTCACATGATTATTGTCACATGCCTATCACATGACCATTATCACGTGCCATGTGCATAATTTATGCAGTTCTTCAATTCAACCTTTGATTGATCTCCAAATTCGCTTGTACTCTGCAGGCTTGACCTTGAAAGGTCTTCTAGATATGATCCAGTGATCTGATTGATCTCAGAATTCTTCTCGCTTATGCCGCCTACATTCGGTTATCATCGGAAAGATTCTTTGACACAGACTATGAGTACAAGAGAGTTGTCAATCACAGTGGTCTCAAGTACGGAGTAGTATCTGTCTATTCTTTTTCCTGTCGGTGTTTTCCACAAGGTCTCGCGGTGTCTCGGCTACCTTCACCCCTGCCTGACGGAAGGGAGGATACTTGGAGGCAGTTCGATTACAGATGGTAAGGGGGAATTCTCGAGATAGATTCAGTGCCATGGGGGCTCCCATGACCCCGAGGCCCATAAAACCAATCCTCATTGCAATCAGACAGCCACTCTGAGCGGTATAAAGATCGAGTAGCTAACTTGAAGCCAGTCTCCTAGAGTCGGGATGGTTTAAAGACAAATCGAAGTCTCTTTGCTTATTTCTTTAGCCGTGAGAAACCGAGCCACAGCCAGTAGACTACAGAATAATCCGATCCAACACGGCTCAGACCATCAGGCAAAGCGGCTCTGTACATATGCAGCATAGACATCAAACACATTCATACAGCAAAAGTTGGTGAAAGCAGGGCCGCCGGGTGGCTGCCATCCCTGAATGTTTACATTCCCATTCCCATATCGACGATAGAACTTCTCGAATGCAGCCCTATTCCCAGCTATATTCCAATCCGCCGAATAGGTCGAGGTACCGGGATCAGGCGGGTTGCTGTGTATCGCCAATGCCGTCTTTTCGAAGATCGTATTCCATGTCGATAGAAGATCTCGGAAGGTATCATGGGATCGAAGGAAGGCCTGAGTCTGCTTGTCATTGATGCGTCGTGCCAGTACGCCCCGGCCGGAGACATAGTCCCCTGGATCCCCTGGATCTTTGATGTAGAAGTTGTCGAATGGGCCTTCCCTCAGCACTCCATCCCCATCGCTCGGGGCCAGGAGGTCGGATGTTTTCTTCAGAAGGAGCGAAACCCCGTTGTATGAGTCCGTCTGGAGCAGCGAAAGCTCGCCCTCGTCGATGAAGTCCGGACAGAGTGATTGTTTTATGTCGGCGCTGTTCATCTGCATTGATGCAAAGGCGTTGATCATGAGGCCTTGATCGCCGGACCAGAAGCACTCCTGGGTAAACGGGAATGGCTTTCTTACTTGTTCAGGGTAGAAATTATTAGGAGGTTTAGCCACTGGTCTCTCCTCGATGACATAGCCAGTAATGACACCACTATTAACATCCTTGTTGAAATAACGGTAGCTCTGGCTCTCAGAATCGACATACATCCAATCGCGGAAGTAGAGGGCCTGCCGAACAGCCTGTTTCAGGGCCGAATAGCGAATCTTCCCGTCTGGATCGAGTTCGCTACCTTCATTCTTGAGAAACTCATACAGCTTCAAGCACAAGAGCATGAAGAGAGCGTTCGTCACGGTATTCCTCACATATACCTCGCCATTTGGATCCATCGGCGCATTCGACAGCCCTCCCTTGACCGGCTGCGCATCAGGCTCTCTCCTCTGCAGATCGTCCCAGCTCTGCTGCATCCGCTGATAACATTGAACGGCATGCAAGCCCCATTTCAACCAGTCATCATAGTCATTCCCAGTTGGCGGTTGAGCAGATCTCTTCAGCTGTCGAGCAATACCGATACAGGCAATCCCATGCCAGCCGTAGTCATCCACCCATTGACCGCAAGGGTCTGCACCACCGCCAGCCGGCAGATCCTGACAGGAAAACCGCCAGAAATCCTGCCTCAAAGGCAGGAATAGTCGGTACCAGTCGTACCCGCCGTCGATCCCGGCAAAGGCCCCCGTGGCCACTTCGGCGAAACGCAGATACGAGTCGATCTGGTTTGCGCGTTGCCAGGTGTCGCAGTGGCATCTATAGCATTCGGATTCGGGGGTGTCGAAGTGCTCTTTCTTCTCTGTTACCTCATAGCAGGCGAGGGCGGTTTTACATGCTTCGAGTGCTGTGTTTCGATCCATCTTTTCGATTGTGTTGTTCTGTTTGATATACGGCGGTATGACTGTCGTTCAGCATCAAGAAGAAAGCAGAAATACATTCAGACTCCTTATATTGGCAAGATGACGTTTCGGAGAAGCTATATCGCCACTGTAGGAAAGGGTTCACTCAGGAATGAATACCTGGCCGAATATCATTATGACGTTTCTGCAAATGAAGTCAGTGGATAGTATAGATAGAGGTGACTTGTAAGCAAGTCGATTTTGTTCTATATTCTATCTATAATCTAGTCTATATGCAAATATAACCCCATGTCTATGTGATATTAGAGGGTCAACAGGAAAGAATGGAAGAGAAGTAATGCAAAGGGCAATGAGTGAATGGAACGAAAAGCAAAAAGCACGCAGTCTATATGGTATGTCTATTGAGCAACAAGCAAAAGTCGAGGGAGACGGGTCTCCAGATGATTGTCAATTGTCAACTGTCGAGTCGGAGCGGAGGACTTATTCAGCCTTCTTGGAAGCCTTGGTCCTCAACTTCATCAGTCCAAAGACCAGCGCATAGCCACTGATCGCGTAGATGACGGTAATGGCCGCATTTCTCCACCCATAATAATAATGGTTGATGTTGAGGGTGGTCAGGAAGTCACTGCCACTGCGGAACTCGCAGACCTTGCACTGAGAGGTGGCGTCCGGGTTGGTCAGGTTGACGCGCCATCCTTGGCCCGCCATGTAGTCGGAAAGATACTCGGCGCAGGTACCGTTCATCGGGTCGAACAGGGCGAATTCCCCCTCGTTGCAGGTCACCTTGGCGCCCCAGATCCCGAAGGTGAGCATCGATGAGACCACGTAGTTGAACGGATTGAGGTAGTAGAACCACCACTTCCAGAACACGTTGAGCTGGGTGAAGGGGACGAAGATACCGCAGAACAGTGTGAGGATACTGATGATCAACGGGTTCACGAGCGCTGCAAACGTGGGATTCGGTGCGTAGGCGGCGATAAACTGGCCGATACCCTATTGTTCAACTAAGTTAACATTGCAGTCCTGCAACAGCAGCGTGGGATGACCTACCGTATAGACGAACTCATACCACAGCATCGTCCAGAAAGTGCCGCCGGCTCTGCTCGACTCATGCGGGAGCCTCACACAGTAGTACCAGCAAACGAAGTAGAGCACGGCGCAGATGACCAGATAGGGGAACTCGGAGATAATCAAGCCAGTCACAAAGGCCACCCAGGAATACATCTTGGATTTCTTCTCTCGGGCATCGTAGATATCACGACGCTGGATGAAGAGGGGTTGGAGCTGATTGATGACACCGGGGGCGACGAAGACGAAGTTGAAAATGCTGAACATCTTCAGGTTGAGCGCCGTCACACTGGGTCCCACACGCCAGAAGGAAAATCCATTCAGAAGGGCAGAAATGATATGTAGCGACGCCTTGTTGTTGATGTAGAGGGTATTCCTGTACAGTGAAACATTCATCCGCTGGGTGACGATCTTGACCTGCTCCCAGAGAGGCATCGAGAACTCATAGCCGTCGTCGTGGGTGCCGGGAGGTTTGGAGGCGGCATCAGCAACCATCGTATCCAGCTCAACCATCATGCGCTCATGCTCGGGAGATTCCAACCAGAGCTGATGCCAGTCCTTGTCCTTGACGGCCTCAATACCGCCCGTAACCACGTCGATCATGAATTCGGCGGGATTGGCCTCGGTCGGGCACTGGGCCCCGTATCTGCCAAAGTACTGCTTGATGGTCGCCGCAT
Source organism: Aspergillus cejpii (assembly GCA_004769165.1). Taxonomy (NCBI): domain Eukaryota; kingdom Fungi; phylum Ascomycota; class Eurotiomycetes; order Eurotiales; family Aspergillaceae; genus Aspergillus; species Aspergillus cejpii. The sequence continues at coordinate 2,394,634 of SMSW01000005.1, read as the reverse complement.
TGTCGCCGATGTCGCCAAAATAAACGGTTTTGCCGCCACGGGCCAGGAGCAAGAGAGTATCGAACTGGGCAAAGAGCTGAGCCGAGGGCTGATGGATAGTGACCAGCACAGCTTGACCGACGTCTGCTAGCTTGCGTAGGAACCGAACCGTGTTGTACGCTGACTGGCCATCCAGACCCGAGGTGGGCTCGTCCAGGAAGATCAGGATACTAGGCTTGGAGACCAATTCCACGCCAATGGTCACACGCTTTCTCTGCTCAACACTGAGACCGTTGCCAACAGTACCGATCAATGTGTCGGCGATATCATGAAGCTCGAGCAGGTCTATTATAGTTTCGACGTACTTGAGCTTCTCTTCCCGCGGCGTATCTCTGGACTGACGCAAAAGGGCGGAAAATTCCAAGGCCTCACGGACAGTGGCGTACGGCTCATGAACATCCAATTGTTCACAGTATCCGGCCATTCTCTGGAAAGAGACAGGCAACGGCCGACCATCGACTAAGATCGACCCCTTGATGGTGCCCTCCGTCTTGCGCTGAGCAAGCACATCAAGCAAAGTCGTCTTGCCGGCACCCGATGAGCCCATCAGTGCACCCAACATGCCAGGTCTGACCCATCCATGGATGTTATCCAGCAGCACCCGATCTCCGGTAGGCGTTTTGACCGTGTATGTCAGATTTTTCCAGGTAAAGATGGAAGTGTTGCGGGTGAGATTGTCATCGCCGGCGCCAGCAGCGTTTCCGGACTCGCGCACGGCGCCCTTCTCCTTCTGCGCTTCCTCATCTCCATGTGCCTTGGTATTCTTGAGCTTCTCGCGAGGGATGAGCAGTTGCGCACCGCCACCAGCGCCGTCGTTCCAGAACGAAGTGCAGACGATGGTGAGGACGGCAAAGAATCCCCACCAGGCCCAGAGAACACCGTAGTTTCTCCACATCTGAGAGTGCTTGTAGTGCAGCGCCGAAAGGTACTGATCACCAGTCAAATAGTCCGCTCCGGGAAGGGCACCGCCTATACCTGTACAGGCCCGGTGACCTGATGGGACGTCTTCATACCCCGGGCCGCTGGGGACCAGGTTGTTGCCTGCACAGGGGACGTGCTGGCCATGGAATTCGTTGGACAGCGCCGCTTGGAATGCATAGGCAAATGGATTGGCGTAGTACAGCTCCACGAACCAGTTCTTGATCTTGGGCTTGGGGATCATATAACCCGCGTACATGACGATTCCCTTGATTGCGGTACCAGAGACCTTGGATGCAGCCTCGAAGGAGTTGAATCCGGCTCCAATGCATCGAAAGAGGGCAGTGATACACTAAGAATATTAGCCATGTTCCCTCACGAGAAATCGATGAAGCAGGATGAAGCTGGAAGAAGAATGTATGGGAAAACGAGGACGCGCTCTGATTCGCTCACAGTCACGTGTAACACGTGACCGTCCAGGATAAACAAAAATAGTCATACGATGCGATGCGAAGATTCGACGCGATGCAACTCACCAAAACCGATGTGAAGAGGATGATCCAGAATGTGAAGAAGGCAGCTGCCGTGTGCTTTAAACCAGCCATCCAGTAAATGACTACTGAGAAGAGGGTGCACTGGACCAACAACACTGGAAAGTCCGCCGTGATCTGGGCCAGACAGAACGCGGCAGGATGATACATGGCGAAGGACTTGTGCTTGACCAGGACTGGACGACCCTTGAAGGACTCCGTCACCTCTGCGAGGGCGAGAATACAGGGATACAACATGCTGAAGAAGACTGCTCCTCCCTTGGTGAAAAGACCGGCGGATGTTTCCGGGGAGTCATAGAAGCAGGAGCCCGCGATCAGAGCCATGACGAGCGACATGACCTGCTTGATGAGGAAGGTTGATTTCTCTCCCCAGATGATTTGATATTGGCGGATCGTGCATGCTTTGAGCTGTGTCAGGAAACCGACCGTCAGGGGACTGCTCTTGGGGAGACGGTTGGACTTTTCCCAGGCGATGGATTCCTTGAAGTCTGCGGTCCGTTGGCGGGCGATCTCGCTGTCGGGATAGTTGTACTCGGTTATCATGTGCTGGTAGACGCCAGAGTTCTTGTACTCGGCCAGGATTGCGTCTGCGTTGCGCGGGAATCGGTTGTCAAAGCCTGGTCGAATCTTCCGCTCGGTAGGGACCGTCACACCAGTCAAAAAATCACCTTGCATTGCAATTAGCTTGAGCTCACGGAGAGAATAGGGAGAGAACTCACCGACGTTAGCTCCATCGGTATACACGAATCCCAGATCTTCCATAAAGGGCTTTGCGGCCGCTGCCGGACCATAGAAGATCTGCTTCCCTTCATCCAGGACAAGCACCTTGTCGAAGAGGTTGTAGATGCCGTTGCCTGCCTGGTACAGGGTGACAATGGTGGAAAGTCCGAGCACGTTGGTCATTGCTCGCAGAGCCTTGGCCCATTCCAACGCCGTACTGGCATCCAGACCACGGGTGCTGTTGTCCCAGCTAAAGATGGAGCCCCGAGTGGCCATGCACTCGATGATCGAAACACGCTTTCTCTCGCCACCAGACACGCCGCGGACATATTCGTTACCAACCGCCGTGTCCACGGTATGCGCGATCTTCATCGATTCCAGCAGAAACTGCTTCGTCTCGGCCACGTACTCCTTTGGTGATTTCATCCCGTCTGGAAGGTGGCACGGGACCTTGAGCTGGGTGGCAAAGTCCATGGTCTCGCCGACTGTCAGTCGGGGGTAGAAGATTTCCTCCTCGGTGTTCATGACGATATGGCCTCTGTACTTCTCCGCTTCCTCCGGGGTCATGCTGCCGAACCGCACGTCCCCTGTGATGGTATGGTATCCATGCCGGCGATTCGAGAGCAACTTGAGCAACGTGGTACATCCTGATCCTGGACGGCCCAGGACCAGCAGCATCTCTCCCGGCTTGACGCAGCCATGGCTATCCTGCAGGATAGGCTTGAGGGGCGGTTTCCGACGATAGTCACTGATCAGCTGAGGGACGTTGAACTGCGAGACGATGTTTTCTTTGACGGCGGCCTCGGCGGCAAGGACCTCGACGGTGAGGTTCTGCCAGGTCACTCCCAGCTCGCGACGCTTGAAGCCCGCCGCTTCCTCCCGCTCCTGGGCACGGATGACATGCGAGGTCATGCTCCATTCTGCGTCCTTGGTCGGAGGCGAGGCCACACCTGTCTCCTGCTGGGGGACGGCGAGAGTTTCTGCGCTGGCCCCTTCCCGGATGGTGATCTGCGGGATGGCGAGCGTCTCTTTCTTCTCGGACGTCTCCTCGCCATACTCCCCATAATCACCGTACTCCGTGGGTGCCCTTGAAGGCGAGGGATCATCGTCGGGATATTCCATCGCGCTTGTTGGGAAGTCGAGCAACCACCGAGTGAGTATTCTGTCCTGAACCCAGGCACATCCGGGGGCCAAAGGGGGTATATATCCGGTGCACTTGTCCTTTAGGAGGGGCAGACACTTATCCCTCAGGAGGGGCGGACACGTACACGGATCAATCCCACCGACCGGTTGATAGATCGGCACTATTACGACGATAATACTTCAAATTATTGGCTAATGGCTACTGATACATGTGCTCTCAACATACTACTCATTTTGGACTCGGTCGATGATAAGCAATGGCACTCAGCCACACAGCCGTTTTTCCGTGGATGAGGATGGGACAAGACACGATGACACAGGACTAGGTCTTGCTCCTGGACTCAAATGTCGCGCACATACCCACAGGCTCAAGAATGGAAGCTGGATCTACGGAGTACGTACTACATTCCTGCGGTGCGATTGGCTTAGGGGCTATCTGAACCCTAACTGATGCTGATAGATAGTGTTGGTAATATCTTACCAAGGTGGAGCTTGGCAGTCCCAGTGCCGACTGCCAGTTCCCACTAGATGTTTCACGAAAATGATGAATCAATAGTCCGTTAAACCTGGCAGAGGCTGGTGGAATATCACGATTGAGGGAGGAGATAGGTACGGTTACATGGTATACTTGCCTGTATGACTCGGGAAGCGCGATGAACAGCGGCGACGAGGAATGATGATTGATAACGACATCCTCCGAATCTCGAAATCGAACTACAGTCTACAATCTACCTACAAGAGTTGACGGTGAAGTTCTTCCGCCACATCCGAAGCCGAACCAACGGACAGTCCCGATCTACCCGAGAGACCGGCAAAGTCAACTCTTCTCTTGTGCATGGCCCACATTCTATTATTAAACAGGCTATGAGGACTCGACCGCTCATAACTTGGGTTTGCTTCGGTATAATATCTGCCGGTTATCCTCCGGTTCTGCTTATGATCTTATCTAGTATCTACATCCTACCTGCATATCTTTCCGCATGGAGTAAGATGCGGGATTATTGCAGCCTGGTACCTGCGTTTAGTCGCTTACTGTTGAGTGATTGAGATTGGTGTTATTGTCGTGGACTTTGCGTCCTCGTCCTCAGTCCTCACCAAGTTCAATCCACACTGTTATCTCGACTCGGATGTCTGCGAGATGTCATGAGTTGACACTGACAGTTATTCTATGGGCTTTGACTTGCTATATGAGTGATTTCCGTACGCAATAAGCCACGAACGATAGCCGAGTCCCTCGGAGCTTAGTCTGAGGACTTGGTTTAGTGGAGGCTACTCAGTCTAGAGATGAACAACTCCTGAGTCCTACTCCTTGAGCATGTTGGATACAGGATACTACCTGATTTGACTATGAGGTTATACATTGACCTCTGGCGATGTTGGTTTCTTATGCAACCGTTGCCGTCTTTTCCTTTCTTTCTTGCGGTCATTATATACGGAGTACACTACTGCTTGTCATTGATCGTTCTGGACCAGTTACTTGAATTAGGTGCATGCCTTAGACCTATCCCCAGAGACCATGTTCATCATGGAATGTTAAACCACGAAGAATATGTCCGTTTGACTCATTGCTGTTTTATTGATACACACTGTAGCTCTCGGTCTGAGTACTTGTCCCTATCTCCGAGAAACAACAGCCAACTGGCCTTCCTTGAACAGCGATCAAGACTATTCTCCTTTTGTGGTATGTAAGGCGATCTGAATATGAACTCCATATCCAAGTGAGTCATCCTCGTGAACGCAATGGGATATGTTCTTTGGGAGTAATGCTGGAGGACAATAGCAGTTCTCTCTCTAATCCACTCAACTACTGGTCTTTTGTATATATCAATTGTGAGCCTTACCCTGCATCATCATGTATCCTCTGGCTTACATCAATGTCATGAGCATTAGCGCTTAGATGTCGTCTTCCCATCAGCAAGTCTCCTCATTTCCTCAAGCCTCGGCATCTCGATCCATTTGATACTCGGAAATGCACTGGATCAGAAAGACAGTAACATGGAAATCCAGTATCCCCTTACTATCAGTATCTGGTTTAAGCAAGGCCATGACCGATGTCTCGGTCATCCTCGGGTCTTTACATCGATCTGGTCTTGATGCTGATCAATATGTAAACTCTCACACTATGAGTCACCACCAACTCACAGTACTTATACAACAAACCACTACTCCATAACATAAATCCAAAACAAACCCCCAGATATCCAAAACAATGACCAACTCATCCCACAAAACCTGGTCAAAAGGACCATACCTCATCTCCACCGACCCATCCCTCATCCCCCTCGACACTCTCAACGAATGGTTCGCCTCCGAGGACCTCTACTGGGCAAAGCCCCTCCCCACCGACATCCTCCGCGAAATCCTCCATAACTCACTGACTTTCGGCCTCTACATCACCAACGCCCCCAACCCTGAATTCATCGGTCTCGCCCGCTGTGTGACGGACAGATACACCTTCGCCTATCTGACGGATATCTACGTGCACTCCAGTCACCAGGGAGAGGGTCTCGGGACCTGGCTCGTCGAGTGTGTCGGCGAAGTCATCGACGCGATGCCGTATTTGAGACGGAGTATGCTCTTGACGATGGATTGGGAGCGGTCGGTGCCGTTTTATGAGAAGATATTGGGGATGAGTGTGGTGGAGAGTGAGACGGGGGAGGATGGGAGGAAAGAAGGGGCGGCGGTGATGTCGAAGAGGGGGAGGGGGAGTACGAAGTATCCTGCTGTTTGAGAGGAAAGGAGTCTGTAGATTTGTTTCTAGCAAGATAGAAAAAAATGAGAAAAAAAAAAGAAATGACCTACGCAGGATTCGAACCTGCAATCTCTTGATCCGTAGTCAAGCGCCTTACCATTGGGCCAGCAGGCCTGGTTGATATCTAGTTAGAACAAATAATGTTTTATCAGGTAATTTGCTGATTTATCTGCAATACCTCTATCTATCTCTAACAGATGAGTTCATCCTTCTCCAAAGTAGTCCATTGAAGAACCAAGTCATTTACTGTGTCATCCTCCTTGCTTCCTGACTGACCTGGCCTCTCCTCTCTGTCAGAAAGTACTTCATCTTGACTACCCTGTTGATGGAGTCGAGTCATCCTCCTCGTTATTGGCCTGGATCTTTCAACCGGCAAAGCTCGTTTCTTCAACGCCGGTAGAGCCCCAGGAGCAGTCGGGGGCAGGGGACAGAAATCATCGTCAAGATCATCTGTTTCCCAACGATGGAGAGAACCAGAAGGTAGTCCGTTGAGTTCGCTATTGCTTCTTGGAAGTGGATGAGGAAAGATAGGACTAGGCTCATCGTGACCGTGAACAGGCTTGAACGGTATCTCAGTTCGATCGCGTCCGCTGTCCAGCGGGACTCGACTTTTCCTGCGAGGGACACAAGGAACTGGTTCAGGACTGGAATCATCCACTCGGCTCAGCGTCCGCCGCCTGCGAATTGTCTGTATCGGCGGACGTTTCGCAGTCTTGCCTGCATCTTTGGCACTCTGCTTTTCTTCGACCTCACCGAGAGCGAAAAGAGGATCACTGAAGAGTTGGGTAACCATCGTTCCGTGCGCGAGCTGCAACTGCCCAACCTCGGCTAAATGCACCTTGACGACGCCATTTCTAATCCTCGAATGTCGGTTCTGTTCAATGCCGGATTTACACGCATCCACTTCTTGAAGGAGGTGCTTGATGAGTTGGTAGTACGCTCGCAGCTCCTCAGGAAGCGGGTCCTGATGCGCCGGATTCTCATACGGAGGCAATTCATCGGCTGCGGTGGTTGGAGTACAGTTGATACCCACCCCCTGCAGAGCCTTGGTCAACTGGTCAAAGCGCCGCTCGCTCGCCTTCTTCTCCTCCACGAGCACTTGGATGAGATCCCGCTGCTCGTGGAGAACAGACGATTTCGCCCTGCTGCGGGACTGTCAGATACATAAGCAACCTAGCTGGATTGTCACTCACCTACGCAGTTGCCCCGCATACATGATCACATTCAGCATCAGCAACATGGTCGATTTCAGCCGCTCCAGATTACTCCCCAGGACATCCAGATCCCGCTCCATCAGGACCAGCCCCAGTTTCCGAGCTGCGCGCTGGAAGCGGCCCTTCGTGGGATCCGGCCGCGACTCGTCGATCGCGCTGTTGATCTGCTTGAATACTTTCTCGCATTCGCTCAGCACCTCCTGCGCGGAATCGAATGCCTGCGGGGAACAGAGCCGCGTCTGCTCGTCCTGCTTGAGATTCTCGCCTAGCTGGCGTAGGATGTTGCAGGTGAGTGCGACATCACTCGACAGGCTCTGGACCGATTGATCTGCGTTTTTGACTTGGCGGTAGAATGTGCATAGTTTGACGGATACGGTGGCGCCTAGGTCGGCGATTTGCACGATGCTGGCTACTATGCCCAGGATCTCGAGACCGGACATTGGGTCTTAGAGTGGGATATGATCTGTGTGAATTATGGGAGGTGAGTCAGATGTGTGAGTTAAAGCTGATACCCCGCTTTGCTTAGCTCGAATAAGCTCAATTCGGTCGATTCAGACCATCAATGGCTTTTGATATCAGACTCCCTGATCTGTCCGGACAACTGGCAAGACATCATGTATTACCCGAGGTCAATCCCAATTCCTTATACATAAGATCCGAAAGCAATTGGTTCCCCGGTTTCCATGAATGATCCTCCAGGAGTTTCCAAATCAGATACAGCCACGAGCTGGAAAGACCCACGGTCGTGACATTGTCGCTGACCGAGCCCGGGGCCCTTGCCTGCATCTCAGCGTACAACTTCTCATCCGTCCACAAGTCATAAAGACACTCGGCCACCCGATCCGTGTCGCTCATGTCGACGATAAACCCCGTCTTGCCGTCAGCGACCTGGTAAGGCAGCCCCCCGACACGGGTCACAATCACCGGTTTACCTTTGCGCAGGGCCTCTGAGACCTTGATCTCGAACCCTTCGCAGGTGGAGAGCTGGAGCACCACCTTGGCCTTGGACAGAATGGCGTTCAAGACCTGGTCGGACGGCTTGGCGCGGACCACGGCGATCCGGTCCGCCAGATGCGCCATCCGCTCGTGGATATGGCCCATGACCGTATCGAACATCTCGCTGGCGTCGGGATCATCGACCGACCCGTGTCCGCAGATGACCAGTTTCGGGATCTTGCTATCGGGCCTGCACTGCGTCAGACGGTGGTGGAACTTGGCGTACGAGTCCAGGACGTCCAGGATGCCCTTGGACGGATCGAACCGCGCGATCTGCACAAAGTACTCGTCGTCCGGGTAGTCGATCGTCGGCATGCCCGTCTCGTGGCACCACTGGTTGAACAACCGGCCGTAGTATGCCGTGTCGCTCTCCTCCATCTTCTTGTTCAGGCCGTCCAGCAGGTCCGTCGACGCCGGGGAATAACCCACCATGTCCCTCGGTACGGCCGGCGGCACGGACTCCGGGACAGGGTGGCTGATGTAGATATCGGCGTGCTGCGCCCGCTGCCACAGCCAGTCCCAGGACCGGGCCTGCGGCGTGCCAGGCGTGGAGGCCAGATCCGACCGGATCTGGATGTGGCTGCGGAAGATGACCGGGCGATCTGGGTCCTTTTCTTTCGCGATGGGGATGAGGCCGGGGAGTTGCGGGTCGTCTACGATGACGATGTGCGCGCCGCCGTTGGACGGACGGTCCAGCGGTCCGCCGCGACTACACCACGACCGGTGGCTGTTGATTCTGACCCATCTGCGGAGAATCTCCTCGTCTTCCGCGGAGAGGTAGTTGCCGGGTTTCGAGACGCCCTGGAAGATATTGTGGTTCATCTTGGTGATTCGGAAGATTCCCGACCGCGGCTGCGGGACGTACCACTGCACGTCTAAATGGAGGAGTTTGCTCAGTCGAAGGAAAGCATGTCGCATCAGAGCCACGCCGCCGCCTTGCGGTGTTGCGCTGAAGATGGCAATGCGGGCTCGCTTCTCCCGGACCAGCGAGGAAAGACGTTCCAAGGCTGCCCATGTTACTGGACTGACGGTGCCTTGATAATCCTCCAGTGTCGCCAGATGCATCAGAAACCCGGCATCCACCTCTACCAGGCCGCGGAATCCTACTTGCAAGAGGGGTAGATTGTTCGGGCCGAACAATCTATTCCGTCAGCAGTTATCAATCCAGTCTGAACACATGGATATACCTCACACATTTCATCGCCAAAAATTCCGCCTGCTCATCCGCCTCCCGAGTCTCCCACGCAATCTCCTGGTCATACCGACCACCCAAGGCATCATGCTGCGGTACCACCGAAGGCATCACATCCAACTCCAACCAGAGCCGCGACGCCAGCCGCGGACAGATCTCCGTCAGCTCCGTCGGCAGGCACGAGCCGATGAACTTCTCGGTATGGTTCCGGCTATACCGGCGGAGCTGGTCGAGGACGAACTCGGTGATGTTGACGTCGAGATTCGGCGCGGGGACGTCGAACCGATGCTCCAGGAAGTCTAGCGGGTAGACGGCGTCCCGGACGGCAATGACGATGACGAGACTATGCTCGTCGACTTGTTTGGCGGTGATGCCTGTATACCGGATCTGATGCCATTACCATCCTATCCGCCTTAAGTCTAGGCTTAGTAGATACCTCTGATGTAGGGCCAAACCAGGTCCCCAGTTTCTGCCATTTCGTCTTCTGATGCTCGGAGATTTTCCGTTGGAATTGATGCACGCTGCTTGCGTAGGCGTGCATGGCTGCGTCCTATGCAGTCTACTGTTTGGAATCATTCAGATCGTTTGAGATGAATGATCGATTAATGGTTGTTTCGCAAGGCATATTTCATATTTACATCATCCGTCCTTATCACTGGGATGCAAGTTGCAACCATGGTTAAGTTGATCCAGTCTCATACAGACTACTAGTATGGCCTACGTCTACTGAGGATACATGCTTCTGACTGGTATATTGAAGCAACATCTGAATGTCTATGAGTTGATTACTCTGATATTGACTATCGGATAAAGTCTCCTTCACCATTGACCCGAACCGATGTCCTTGTCTTGTCCTTGTCTTGTCCACAACTCCACATCGGCACTTCTATGACAATGACATCAACTCTTGGAATCAATCCAGATTACCTGCCGTGATTGGCTCTTTAAATGATCGCCTGGATCTCCCCGCGAAAAGCTCCATTTTTACCCCATTCAAGGCTTCCTGGTGTCCGGAATGGAGTCATATGATGGTCAGGCCACGGCTATGACATTATGCCACTCCCGAGGTTAGATTTGAGCCTTAAGGAGTTGAATTCCTTTTCATTCTTCAATTGATTGAGATTTGACATTCAATCCAAAAGACTAAGACCAATCAAAGAATATGAACTCATTTGCCACCCCATCTCCTCACCCTCAACGCCCATTCTTCAAACGTCCTACCTCGATCAAAGTGGGCAAGATAGGAAAATGGTATATCCTACGAATTCCCTGTTCTCTTTGACGGCGTTAACAAAGAATAGGTATCTACCAACCATGGCTCTCATTGCTGCCGGTATCCCCCGTCCCCTTTATACTCCGTTCTAAAAGACAAACCTGACCATCTCAGGATTCGGCATCTCCAATTACCTCAACGAAGTTCAAGCCCAACAGACTCGATACAGACTCGAAGAGGAAGAACGGATCCGCCAGAATCAGAGACTCATGGATGCATATGGCGATAAGGGCAGTTTGCATGATGTCCAGAATGCATTGGAGGTTTATGAGGTTCAGTAGAAATGCTGGATTGATGATTTATGATGGCGTTGGCGTTGGCGTTTGCATGTATATTATGGGGTTCTGGTTCTGCTGGCAGAATATATTGATTTCTTCTTTCTTTCTAGTGTTGCACTGGATGAGCCTGGGATATCCAATCCTTCTCATTTGACACTTTCTATCCTATCAATTGCCAAGATTCAATAGATTCCCCTCCCGGATCATGTGTACACACAACAGCTGGCTGTTGGACAACGTGAGGTCATTTCCTCCCAGATTGGACCATTAACATCTCATCCGTGATTGCTTTTTCCCGTCCTACACAGACAGATTCTTATAAACAATGGAATGGACAGGGGTGTCGTCCAACCCAATGTATCTCAGCTTCCTAACACCTGAAGATGCGCCCCTGGCTATTCGTCTTAACGAGCTTGATCCAGCGCTGTACTGCATATGTCGCCCAGAAACCTTTGGATGATGCGAGGTGTACGAGGACCACGGTGGCGATTCTGTAAGTCGATTTATTCCCTAGGATAAATCCGGTGTTGATGATGGTAGAGGAGGAGGGATGGCTGGTGTCACTGCTGCGGTAAGCTTCTTCACCAGGATGGATGAGAAAGTAGCTAACTGCAGCAGCAAGCGCTGGTGAATGCCTCCATGGACGATTTCGTTATCCTCGAGTATAGAGATCGACTCGGGGGTCGAGTGATGGAGGCAGAATTCGGGGATAATGGAAGTGGGAATCCGTATGTTGTCGAACTAGGAGCGAATTGGGTATATCTTCAGATCAAAATCAGACCGGGTGATATGGATGTTGATGCTGTTAGGTCCATGGCGTGGGATCCAATGCACAAGAGAACCCGATATGGAACCTGGTATGCATCTCAACCCCGTCCAGTTGTCTACTGACCATAAATATATAGGTCAGAAAATATAACCTGTCCACCACACCGTCCAACTACAGCTCCATCCGCACCTACAACGAGTCCGGATACACTGATTACCGCCATCTGCTCCGCGACTATGCCGATGCCTACGAAGTCGCCGCCAGAGAAGCAGGCCGCATCCTAACCGAGAACCTCCAAGACCAGACCGCGCGGTCCGGACTCGCCCTGGCCGGGTGGCGCCCACGTCACGACGATATGGCGGCGCAGGCAGTCGAATGGTGGAGATGGGGTATTGCCCGTCGATCTTATCCAAGAATGAACTGTCAACTGACAATTTGTAGACTGGGAGGACGCACAGACGCCCGAAACCAGCTCGCTCATGTTCGGCGTCGCAAGCGATAACCTCACATTCCAACAATTCGGGTCCAGGAATGAACTCGTCGTCGATCCGCGCGGGTACAGCGCCATCGTCACCGGCGAGGCCTCGTCCTTCCTGTCCACTGCGGATCCGCGTCTCCGTCTCCGGACCCAGGTCGTCGAGATCGAGTACTCCGATTCCGGGGTCACAGTGCACACCAGCGACGGCAGCTGCGTACAAGCCGCGTACGCGATCTGCACATTCTCGCTCGGCGTGCTGCAGAACGACGCGGTGCGTTTCAGCCCGTCCCTCCCGGACTGGAAACGGACCGCCATCCACAAGTTCCATATGGGCACCTATACCAAGATCTTCATGCAGTTCGACGAGGCGTTCTGGCCGGCTGATACCCAGTTCTTCCTGTACGCTTCGCCCTCCACGCGGGGATACTACCCGGTCTTCCAATCACTGTCGTTGTCCAGCGACTCCAATATCCTCTTCGTCACCCTCGTCGACCACGAAGCCTACCGCGTCGAGCGCCAACCCGACGCGCAAACCAAAGCCGAGGTCCTCGCCGTCCTGCGGCTGATGTTCCCGCATATGCGCGTCCCCGAGCCCACGGCCTTCTTCTACCCGCGCTGGTCTGCAGAGCCCTGGGCGTACGGGAGCTACTCCAACTGGCCCGCCGGGACGACCTTGGAGATCCACCAGAACCTCCGTGCGAATGTCGACCGGCTGTGGTTTGCGGGCGAGGCGACTTCGTCGGCGTATTTTGGGTTTGTGCATGGGGCGTGGTATGAAGGGCGAGAGGCGGGTGAGCATGTGGCTGCGTTGCTGCAGGGGAGATGTGTGACCTTGCAGGGGAAGAAGACTTGTGGGGAGAGGAGACATTATGAGCTGTTGCATGGGACGACGCCGTTGGAGGCGTATAATGTGATCAATGGGTGGCCGATGAGTAGTGTTGATTTATAGTGTTCTAAATATCCAGATAGAATGCATATCATGACGAAAATAATACTCGGAATGGTGCTAAGATATTCTACTCACAGTTCTAATGGTATATCTGGTATATGAATTATAGTCAACAAAGGAAAGTTTCAATTCAATGACCCAAGTTCTTCGGAGCAACAGTAGCTGGGCCCTCAGGAGTTACATATGCCTGATTATCGTCAGCAAAGATCTTCTACTAACCCCTAGAGACATACCTTGGTCATGCCACCATCAACGACAAAGTCGCTTCCGTTAACGAAGCTACTCTCGTCGCTGGCAAGGAACACCACCGCGTGAGCCTGTTCGATGGCCTCGCCAAATCGTCCAGTTGGGAAATGTACTTCGCGACGATAACGCTTGGGCTGATCATCACCTAGCCAGTCTTGCAGAAGGGGGGTGCTATACAGTGATTAGCAGTTGCAATCTACACTAGAAACGAACATACTTGAGAGGCGCAGGGCACAGCGCATTGAACCGGAAGCCCTCCCGAGCATGCACAATCGCCAACTCCCGCGTCAGAGCAAGAACGGCACCCTTACTGGCGGTATACGCCAGCTGAGGCGTGGCACTCCCCACAAGAGCAACAACACTCGCCGTGTTGATGATACTGCCCCTGGTCTTCTTGTGACGACGCAAACTCAACACCGCGTGTTTGCACCCAAACCATACACCCTTGACGTTGATGTTATGCGTAAGATCCCAGATCTTCTCCGGTGTATCGACCGCATCGGCGTCATCGGCATGCATAATCCCCGCATTGTTGAACATCACGTCCGTTCCGCCCCAGCTGTCCTGAGACTCGACCATCGCCTGTACCTCGGATTCCTTGGAGACATCGCACTTGATTGTTTCGACTCGTGGGGCATCGGGGACGACTTCCTTCACTTTGGCTAGGGCCTTCTCGAGTGCGGGGGCGGAGATATCCGCCATCAGGATATTGGCACCTTCGCGGGCGAAAAGGATGCTGGTCTCGAGACCGATACCACTGTAGAGATTAGTGTCGTTCGGGATGAGTAACACTAGACATACCCAGCAGCACCAGTGATGATGGCATTCTTGCCTTGAAGTCTTCCTTGGGGGGTAGAGGCCATGGTGTAGAACGAGTCAACAATCAGTATGAATGTGCGGTCGAAACTCAGAAGAGATACGACAATACTCTTCTGAGAGATTGTCTTTAGAAGATATAGAGCAATTGAAGAGGAAGTAGAAGGGACAGTGTGACTGTGACTGTGACTGTGACTGACTGGTGATAGCTTCAACGCGGGGCAGATTATCTAATCAGCGACCTCTATAGTTAGACACTTCTTCTCATAAGGACTTCAACAAACACCAACAGGAATGTGAGTACCGAGTATTCTTCTATCAATTCCTAGAGAATATTCAATATACTCTGCACTGACTCATGCAATGCTCTCCTTTCTCTATCAACATCCCTGCAATCGGACCGACATCACCGACTCCGAATGATAAGCTCTGATAGCTGAAGGCTTATCTCCAAACATCACACCTGTTACCATTCCCGCTGTGAGTCTTTCATCTCTTGGTGATGTGCATGAGTTACGGAGTATACTGACGATAATCTATATCCAGGCCATGTCATCTCCGCAAGCTTTCGAAGTCAACCTCAGGAGCATCGCCCAGCTCCTCGAAAATGATACCAAAGTCAAGCTGGCCGGTGTCGACGTGGATGGTCAGCTTCGAGGGAAGCTCGTCTCGAAGAAAAAGTTCCTCTCGATCGCCGCCGATGGCTTCGGATTCTGCTCGGTTATTTTTGGCTGGGATATGCATGATCGGACATACTTCAAGGAACTTGCGATCAGTAACAAGGAGAACGGATATCGGGATCTCGTCGCAGTGCCCGATCTGACCAGCTTCCGCCGTATCCCCTGGGAGGAGAACGTTCCATTCTTCCTTGTGAGCTTCTTTGATCCGGAGACGAGGGAGCCCGTATGTGCTTGTCCCCGGGGACTGCTGAAGACGGTGCTCAGCAAGGCGGAGGCAGCGGGGTATCGCGCGATGGCGGGTGGTAGGTTCTATCTTCGACACTTGAATTTTGAATGATCGCTTACGTACTTCTATCCAGCGGAGTATGAATTCTATCAGTTTCGTGTGCCAGGCGACCATCCCTCCCCCGAGCGCAATGCCTCGGCAACCGCAACTTTCCTGAAAGAGAACCCTGTTGAGACGCTGCCTCCGCTGACTGAGGGGATGTTTGGATACAGTCTTACGCGGCCAATACTCAATCAGGATTACTACTATGGGGTGTTCGATGCATGTGAGCAGTTCAACTGTGAGATTGAAGGATGGCATACAGAAAGCGGGCCTGGTGTCTTCGAGGCCGTGAGTGATTCGTAATGGTCCGTCCGAACATGCGATGACGGTCTTCCAGGCTTTACAATTCGGCGAGGCAAAAGAGATGGCAGACAAGGCCGGGCTATTCAAGTGAGTTACCGTTTGTACCCGTCGAAGCTTATCACAACCACCCCTGACGTATGTGGCAGATACGTGGTCAAATCAATCGCCGCCAAACATGGCATCACCCCAGCGTTCATGGCCAAGCCGCGCGAGGGCTTGCCTGGCAACAGCGGGCATATGCACATCTCCCTTGTTACGAAAGACGGA
The DNA here is from genome assembly GCA_004769165.1 of Aspergillus cejpii. Lineage (NCBI taxonomy): Eukaryota > Fungi > Ascomycota > Eurotiomycetes > Eurotiales > Aspergillaceae > Aspergillus > Aspergillus cejpii. The sequence goes on along the minus strand of SMSW01000005.1, from coordinate 2,378,722 downwards.
AAGAATGCGTTCCTCCGCCCTACTCTCGACCCATCTCCGCCGTATCCAGATGTGGCTTACCTCTCCGACCTGGGAAGACACTTCTTGGCGGGCATTCTCACCGGTCTTCCGGATATCATGCCTCTATTCGCGCCGACTATTAATTCCTACAAACGACTGGTGGAGAATTTCTGGGCCCCAGTCACCGTCTCCTGGGGGCTGGAGCATCGGGCCGCCTCCATTCGACTGATCACGCCGCCGACAGCCAGCCCGAAGGCGACTCGATTCGAAGTTCGTGTACCCGGCGCGGATGCGAATCCGCACTTTGTTCTCGCAGCTATTGTCGCATTGGGCTGGCACGGAGTCGAGAAGAAGCTGGAAATTCCCGTTCCACCGCTTTCCAGGGGGGAGGATATGGGCGGTGCAAGCGATCAGGGCGTCCGACTGGCCAAATCACTGAAGGAGGCTACGGCTGCTTTCATGCGTAAGGACAGTATCGCCCGAGTGGTATTTGGAGATGCATTTGTCGACCATTTTGGAGGGACTCGAGAGCACGAGGTGCGATTGTGGGAGGAAGCGGTAACTGATTGGTCTGTCCCTCATCCTGACAGTTCACAGTTGACACGGGATGATTTGCTAACTTCGCCGACAGGGAAGTGAGACGGTACATCGAGACGGTTTAGCATCGATCAGTAGGAACGGTTGTATTTGTTCAGTTGTTTTAGCCTGTTGCAGTTCCAAATTCCCAGGTTTGTTCTTGAGCGAGTCCACTAGATAACTGGCCCTTGACTCGCTTATCAGACATGAAACCGGTTCCGTCTGCTCCCGAGAGTAGAATAGAAATCGAATCTGCCCTGATGTTTGATCTCACAAGCTACCATCACATGCTGGCCATGAGCTTCAACTTCACATGTTAGCACTTACCTGTAGAGTGTTCTTAGCATTCGCTGGATGTTAGACATCAGGGGAAACCCATCATGAAGATGCCTCGAGACAAATAATTTGTGCAATCGATGTAAATATTCAATGACTTCTTTTCCCATCTTGATAGTTGATACCCAATCCTCCCAATCAGTCGAGATATCGACTCTCGGGACAAATCGGAGGGTACAGCCTGACTGCCTGAGGCAGGGAAACTTTCCGCCACCGATTTCGCAGCGGAATGCATCTGACTGGTCCGAAGTCCGAACTGGCATCTGTGCTCTGCAGAATGCAGATAATGCAGGTCAAGAATTCCAGATCATACTGACGTCGAACCGCGGCTTGTCAATGTCCAGTGGGAGTTTTCGGGCATGCGGGACGAATTCCTCGGTTGATTCTGGAAGAGCTGTGCGCTATTGTATTGACCTTGACAATAGTAAATAAACGACTTTCATTTCAATATCTATCAAACTGCTCAAATCCGTGAATACTCTTCGGCGATTATATATAGTAATCGAATGGTAGATGGCAGTCATCTCTGCCGATATCGATCGGTATCTGGAGTACTTTTACGGATGAGGGGAGAAAAAAAAGTGGGAAAGTCGGCCGAAAGACGGAATACCACGCTAGTAAAAAACCCTGTAATTTACTTTTGCCTGTTTGGGATTAGTGGAAATCACGGACAATGTTTCCCGCGGAGAAATCACGTGTACTTACCTCTCCGCTCCAAAGAAGTCATCTTCCGCTCATCCATCGCCGGTTTCCCATTCGTTTTCCATAGTTTTCCCTCTGGAATATCTGAATCTGGTCGGAGTTCACTTCAGGATTACCTTACCGATGGCCTGCAAGGTTTCCATTTGCTGTCTCGTGGTTGGTTGCTGTTTCCAACGGGCCGCGGTTGTTCATCGTTCTGACGTACTCCGTTATTCTCCCGAAGAGATGTCGGAGTACTCGAGAAGCATGTTATATATTATCTAGTCGAGACGCCGCAGTGGTTCCTTTCTTCTTTCCTTTCTGAACTTTTACTTCGGGTGATCTCTGGTTCAGTGGCTCTTGATTCCTTCCAGCCTTCACATTTGTTGTTTCCCCTAGAACGATATCAAAATGAGCCAAATCGAAGTCCAGCTCAAGGATGTCGCCATCCTCGGCGCCGTGAACAATGAGCATCGCAAGATCCTCACCAAGGAAGCCTGCGCTTTCCTCGCCATTCTTCACCGCACTTTCAACCCCACGCGTAAAGCTCTGCTCCAGCGTCGGATCGATCGCCAGGCTGAGATCGACAAGGGCCACCTGCCCGATTTCCTCCCCGAGACCAAGCACATTCGTGAAAATGACGCCTGGAAGGGTGCCCCTCCCGCTCCCGGTCTCGTGGACCGTCGTGTCGAGATCACCGGTCCCACTGACCGCAAGATGGTGGTGAACGCTCTGAATGCCGATGTCTGGACCTACATGGCCGATTTCGAGGGTGTGTAACTTTATCACCTGGTGTTAGTGACCTCTGCTGATTTGGATAGACTCGAGCGCCCCCACCTGGGAGAACATGATCAATGGACAGGTCAACCTGTACGATGCCATTCGCCGCCAGATCGACTTCAAGCAAGGAAACAAGGAATACAAGCTCCGCACCGATCGTACCCTCCCCACCCTGATTGCTCGTGCTCGTGGATGGCACCTCGACGAGAAGCACTTCACCGTTGAGGGCGAGCCCATGTCCGGTTCCCTGTTCGACTTTGGTCTCTACTTCTTCCACAACGCCAAGGAGCTCGTCGCCCGCGGCTACGGCCCTTACTTCTACCTGCCCAAGATGGAGTCCCACCTCGAGGCCAGACTCTGGAATGATGTCTTCAACCTGGCTCAGGACTACATCGGTCTCCCCCGTGGAACCATCCGTGCCACCGTGCTGATCGAGACCATCTCTGCTGCCTTTGAGATGGATGAGATCATCTACGAACTTCGTGACCACAGCTCCGGTCTCAACTGTGGCCGCTGGGATTACATCTTCTCCTTCATCAAGAAGTTCCGCAAGCACCCCAACTTTGTCCTCCCCGACCGCTCCGACGTTACCATGACCGTTCCTTTCATGGATTCCTACGTCAAGCTTCTCATCAAGACCTGCCACCGCCGCGGTGTCCACGCTATGGTAAGATTGACCCGAACAATCTTGAGAATTAAGCTAACAGTAACAAGGGTGGTATGGCTGCTCAGATCCCCATCAAGGACAACGCTGCCGCCAACGACAAGGCCATGGAGAACGTCCGCGCCGACAAGCTGCGTGAGGTCCGTGCTGGCCACGACGGTACCTGGGTTGCTCACCCCGCTCTCGCCTCCATTGCCTCCGAGGTCTTCAACAAATACATGCCCACCCCCAACCAGCTCTTCGTCCGTCGTGAGGAGGTCAACATCACCGCCAACGACCTGCTCAACACCAACGTGCCCGGCAAGATCACCGAGGACGGTATCCGTAAGAACCTGAACATCGGTCTCTCCTACATGGAGGGTTGGCTCCGTGGTGTTGGTTGCATCCCCATCAACTATCTGATGGTACGTTTTTTCTTCTACCCAACTTTATTTCATATCTAACGATAAGTAGGAGGACGCCGCCACCGCCGAAGTGTCCCGCTCCCAGCTCTGGCAGTGGGTCCACCACCAGGTCACCAGCTCCGACGGCAAGAAGATCGACAAGGCCTACGCCCTGCGTCTGCTCAAGGAGCAGACCGACAGCCTCGCCGCCAAGGCCCCCAAGGGCAACAAGTACCAGCTCGCTGCTCGCTACTTCGCCACCCAGGTGACGGGTGAGGACTATGCGGACTTCCTGACCAGCCTGCTGTACAATGAGATTTCCGCCCCGGGTACTGCGTCGAAACTGTGAGCGAGTTGGATACTGGCATGATTGATGATTCCCCTTGTACTGTACATTTTTAAAATTGCATTAGCATATCAATTTAACAGTTCTGTGTACTTTGGATATGTAGTTCAATTCTGTAGTTACTTTCAGTCCGGTTCCTTGTTAATATCCTTTCTACAGAGTACTACTGAATGCCATTGTCACACAGACTTTGCCAGACACCAAGTCAATCCCTTTGTACTCTGCATCTTTGTCAAAACCTTCTATTCTTATCCTTGTGCAACCTTTAGTAACTTCACGGTTCTTCTACTGCATACAATGAATGGGATTTGTATCTCTGTTGCACAGAACTGTGAAAAGACAAGTAACAATGTCCATTGTCTGTTACACCAGATCATTGAATGGATGTTTCAATGCTGTCGAGATGGGTATAAATACTGCTGGGCAGCCCGGGCAGGAGAATCTACTCTGTATGACAGTTCTATATCCCAACTATCTCGACAATCTTCTTCAATTAGACAACTTGGAAAAAAAAAAACCGTTAACATTGACCATGTCTTCCCAAGGAAACCCCCCCGACAACAACACCAACAAAAAAACCAGAAGAATCGCCTTCCACAACTACGCCTGCGGCCCGTCCTACCCCCGCACCATCAGGGACGACGACACCGTCGAATTCGGCTGCGATCTCGACCTCCCACCAAGAGGCATGCTGAACTGGCACGCCTGGATCCCCGTGAGGGGCCGATTCTGGGACGAGTTCGAGCTGCTGAGCGCGATGATCGACGTCGCTGGGAGCGGCAAGGCGTTCATCAGTCGCATTCCGGAATATTCGGACAAGGGCGGTCTCTGGTATGAGTTCGTCTGTGCGGCGACGGTTGTGGAGCCGAAGAAATTGTGTGAATTGGTCGTTGAGGATATGAAGGAGCGGATGGGAAGGATGAGGACTCCGACGTCTACCCCGGTGCCGGGGGCGGGAATGTCTTAGGGCCTTTGAGGTACGTCCCCTGTCGTTGTCCGATGGGTTGATGCTGACTATGAGGGATCTTGGATGGGAGGGATTGGGGGAGCTAGGATAGATCGTCAGTCTTCAGGTATGTTCCTTTAGATTTGGCTTGAGCAATGGAAGAAAATTGGTTATTTGCATGATTTTCAAAGTGTAAGACAGGATATCAGAACGTAAAGTGTAGACAAGGAAATTGAGCAATAGGACAAGATATTTAGCCTAAGCCTAGATAATCAAGGTCAGATTACAGAGACGACATCGTGTGGCCGATCCGCTGATTCTCTCGACGACGTGAACCTTCCTTTTCCCTTTTTACAGGTTTTAAAGAGGTTTAACGGGAGCGTGTCCACGCGATTCTTATCCATTTCAACGTCCGCCAGCCAACGGTTCCCATTTTTCCTTAAAACTACTCGTCAACTTCCCCGGCATAGGCCACCACCTTGATTTCTTCCTCTGAATCGCCAAAGACCCCACGCCCCATAACGTCACGGATAACATTCACAAGCCGGAAAACGTTGCGATTCAATGAGCGAAGCAGGTGCGCCACCTCACGATCATGGCCTCCGGCCACACGCTCATCAACCCTTCGATCCTTCTTGAGATGAGCAGCGGCAGCATCCCGCCCGTCTCCGTCCATTATCATCACCTCCCTAGTACGGGCACGGAGCTGGGCTGGGATCGGCTCACATGCCTTCCCGGCCCGAGCGCAGTACCGGCACTTCGCGAAAGGCGATGCGCGAGTACACTTATGGTCGGGCTTTTCTACCCACTGCTTGAAGCAGCGGGTGCAAGGCGTCGGTCCATCCAGAATCGGTGATGGCGGGTGAACGCGGCGGCGGCGGAGGCGGCTAAGAAGAAGGCCTCACCAGTGAAGGAGTGCGAACCGGCAAAGGGGTCAGCGCAGGGGAGGGTGAGCGAGAGACCAGCTCCGGAGTGGAATCATGGGTGACAGCCGGGCCAGCCGGCGAAGTCGGCACCTAAGGAGATCGGGAGGCTCGTGGATCGGCTCGGACTCGAACTTGTCCCTGGCCATGATATGCTCATAGAGCATCACTCTCTCCTCCTCGCTCATGACTGGCCTCTTAATTTCGTCCACCCGGTACCTGTTGAGCACGGCGGAGAGTGCCTCCGTGATCTCTGGCTCGTTGAGCAAGTCGTCCGGCTTCCGAGTGATTCGCCTTGGTGTCATCTTTGATTGCATACGTTGTAATTGTGTCTCCGGGAGACCCAGGTCGCTGAGATCCTCTACCCCCAGCCGAGTTCGACTCTGGCCTAACATCACCCTAAGACACTCTTCCGCCGCTTTGTTAATGATCTTCATCTCCGCCTCGACTTCTGCGTCATAGGTATCGTCTGTCTTACTTTGCCCTGATCACCTCACCAACTTCCTCAGGTGACACTCTGAGGAGATCGTCAGGGTGAAGCAAGACGGCAGTAGTCGATGCAGGGTCATTTCGGCCGCCGCCGAAGGCCCGGCAGCTTTTGCCTCGGAGGCGTTGACGGGATGGTGCCAGACAACCTCCTGTTCCTTTGTCTGGTGCATCTTCCCCCCCCCCCCCCCTTCTTTATTTGCTCCCAGAAGAATGAAAGCAACTTCCATTCATGAAGGATGTTGTAAGGGTTGAAATTAGGGTCTGGGTGTATGGACGAGTTGGGGAAGAGCACTGGTTTGGCCTCTAGTGCAATGTTAAATCCTTTTTTATGATGCCCTGGAGGAGCGTTGCAACCGACAAGCTGGTCTCTGTGTCTAGTAGCTTGTGTCCGCCAACTGTACGAGGATGCTTCCCGGCTGCGTCTCTGGTATCATTCATGGAGGTACGATTACGCTGCGGAGGGAAGTGGCCGTCGACGGCTCGATTCGTGGACACCATTACCCCCGTAATGGTATCAACCGTCACCCGCTGCACTCCAACTGCAGGGCATGTGGGATGACAGCTAGGTCACGGGACCACTCAACTACCACATTTTTCACCACACCCTTACCCTTGGGCATATCGGCCACCCTAAATTGTTAGACTGGTGGTCAATATACCCCTTGGATAAGGGCTTTGCTGGCTTCATCAGAACAGTAGAGGTCCCAGACGGCCCAGTTGTCTGGTAGCTTCAAACAAGCTGTGATTTTCGGGGCACTCCCCTCTAAAGCCTCCACAAAAGTCTTGTCGTATTCAACACCCGGAATACCACAAGGACGAGTACTGGTGGCCATTATGATCTGTTAGAATTGTCAGCATTTCATTCTGACATAGTATAAGTGCGAGCACGATTTTGGTGCCGGCCAATTCCAGTCAAGGTTCCTTGATTTCGGCTCTCACCAAAATATTTGGCCCTGGCAAAATCTGGGTATCTGCTGACCGACGAGGTTCTCATTGTAGAAACGAGAGAATACATACCGATGATAGGGAAACAATCACGGTAGTTGAAATGTTGGTAGAAGAAGAAGACGAATGGCTTTGCAGTTGGAAGAGAAACTTTGCTAGGTCACAGTCAGCAATTCGTTCACATGACTATCAGAGCCAGATAGTTGTATACTCTAGCCTAGCCACTGTCAAGGGACCGGTGAGATCAGGGCGTGCAAGAACGGGATGTCCAGACCACGAGTGGAAGAAGCCTGGTCATTGCGAGATAACTTGCGGGATGTACTCCATCATTCATGTCTATCTGTTTTCTTCTCCAAATTTCTCTGCATCTTACCAGCATTGGGCTGGTAATTTTTTGGTAGAAAAGTGTCCTTCACCTTCTCTTTCTTCTGGAACACCAGGCTAAAAGCCTGGATACCAAGGTATCCTTGTCGTCGGTTGCTCATAAGAAACCCCGATTAAATGTAGAGGTTGCCTACTCATTCAGATGCAGGGTCCTCCATCATAGACGGCAGTGAACTGACCAAAGCTGTTGAGAGCATCGACTTTCGCAACCGTCTGTATCATGGATTGTGACTGCCTCAGCTTGCAGTACTTGCTACCAGAAACGGTCGTTGTTGAGTACGAATATCAGAAAAACCAAGACATGATGATATCTAAAGATGATGGAGAGTGGAAGAAAGTTGAAGCTCTGAAAGCAGAAGATAATAGATATACTGCTGGTCACGTGGGCTATCACGTGTATTTCACGTGACCGGATATAGAAAGGGAAGCGGAAGAAGCCGTCTAGATATAACTTACAACTTACAACTACACTTCATTCTGAATGAAAGGAGTTCGCCTTCATTCTACACTTCTAATTACATGATGCCATCCATCCTAATATCAAAATCAAAATCAAGATCATGACTTGATCCCATGTACGTCCCCAATAAATTGGACCTCCCACTCCTTCCAGTCAGGGGCGCTCTCGTTGTTGACCATCACAAAATTTTTTTGCATATTACCAGCATTTGGCTGGTAATTTTTTTGTAGAAATGTGCTCTTCGCCGTCTGTCCCTTCTGGAACACCAGGCTAAAAGCCTGGATACCGAGGTATCCCTGCTCATACAGGGTGTCCACGATTTTTAAAAGAGATTTGCCATATAGGCAATTATGGATCAGTCGCGGGTTATTCTCTCCAGTGTACCAAGACTCGTCCTTTTCACATCGAAAGAGAACGGTTCTTGGTCTCCCGTCTCCCTGCACCCTTGAATCTCTGACAGGTGTGCTCCTTTTGAGCCTGTCTGAGTATAGCAATGTTACCCACCGCAAATTGAACACGGGTAGCTTGCCATAGGCCACCTTCGCGGGGTAATTCTACTTGTGGTGAGCCCAATTGCCCCTGAGTCAGCCGAACAGGAATACGTACGTTGTCAAAATGGAAGTGGAGGACTGCCCACTGATCCCCTGGATTCTTCTTATATCTCGCCGAATTGGCGTTAGGGGGAGTTCCAACTTCTGGGCCTATCCAGTAGGCGACCTCTAATAAAGGGCCTTTCTGTCGTCCATTGTCATGAGCATCTTTAAAATGCTCAAAACGAGCATAATGCAAGGTCAAATCTTTTCTTATGATCCCCTCGAGGAGCGTTGCAACCGACAAGCTGGTGTCGGTGTCTAGTAACTTGTGTCCCTCCATGGAGGTACGATTACCGGCTCGATTCGTCGACACCATTATGAAAACAGTACGATTGTCTGTCCTGGTCAGATACGGCGTCCATCAAGCAGTTCAGCATACTTACTACGTCTCTGAGATACTCAGATGAAGCTTTTGATGAAGGTTAAACGCATACACTCTGAAGAGTGATAGAGATGGTTTGATAATATGCGAAGCATGAGAGAGAGAGGGAGAGAGAAGGTGACGACGATGAGATTCGATCTAGATATAGAGTCATGCTTCCAGGCCATGTGATTGTTAACGGAATCATCCGTTTATCTTCGAAGCTATTCGCGACTAAACGTCCCACGGCAATCGAACAGTCGAGGGCCTGGCCGTGGGTCCTTGATCATTCCTACGATTGATCAAATCGCAGGAACAACATCTCTTAAGGCAAGTTACCTAACATACACATACAGTCCAATTTAACTCATCCAGCTCATCATCTTAAATATACTCCCAAGCCGCAGCCCCGGTAACATTAACCGGCACCACCAAGGCATCAAACCCCAGACATCCCCCGGAAACCGTCCCATTCGCCGCAGCCACATATACCTGCCAATGCGCCACGGTGCCATTACGCCGGGGACAGGCGACGAAGCCCGCACCCGCGTACGTATACATATACATGGACCGGCCACGGCGCGTGTACACGAACGGACCCGTAGATGAACCAGGGGGAAGAAACGAATGAACCCGTGTGAAGCGCAAAGCACCTTTGGAATCAACATAGATCCGCTGACCGCCCGGGACGGCGACATCCTATGCCGATCAGCATGAATACCAAGCCAGTGAAGAAGGGAGACATACAAGGGCCGTTTCGCCAGCCAATCGTGTCGATGTCCCAGGCGGACAGACTATGTCCTCTGGACAGTAAGTGAGGGACCCTCCCCGAGCCAGAACCCGCCGTGGGCGGCGTTCATGGGGAAGAGGTGGATGGGGGAGGCGGAGCGGGTGGATAGGATGGAGAATTTACTGTGCATACTACTGCTGCTACTGTTGCTGTGGATTGGGATTGAAGCCGCGGAGACCGCAGAGGCTAGAGGGAGGAGAGAGAGAAGTGTGGAGATCTTCATGCTGTGGTGTGTTTTTTTGGGATGACTGATGAGATTGGGAATAATCAATAATCAATGAAGTGATTAGAGGGTGTTTATATAGCTTGTTGGCAGTGGGCAGGATGGAAATCTCAACATGAGATAAAACAGAAGATGGATATCCTCAATCTTGCCCAATTCGGAATCTATGATCTCCACTTCGCTGATCGACGTCTTTGACTTGATGTTTGCGTTTGATAGATATGCTCTAAAGTATGGACTACGGAGTAGAAAGCCGGTGATCCTACGACACGGCAATAGCATCCATCGACATCAGATACTCCGTAGATACATAGATAATGATGACCTTGACGATGATAGTTACTGAAAGGCATTGAAATCGAATAGCTAAGGATTGAGGATCGCGACACCCTAAACGTATTTGGGTAAACAGTGGTCACATGATGGGTGTCATCTAATCACCATTCACCAGTAGATAATCTAGGGTCTCCAGGAGTCCAGAGGAGTATCACCAAACTACGGAGTAAGTATGGAGTAAATAAGCGCTATATATTCCTCTCCTTGCTGATGTCTAGTACATACGACCACAGGGTGTGGAGAACAGGGCTTCCCGTCCGCTCAGCCGTACTTAAGCCACACGCCGGCCGGTTAGTAGTTGGGTGGGTGACCACCAGCGAATCCCGGCTGTTGTATGTTTTTGATTTTGATTCTTTTTTTTTTTGAGTGAGTAAAGCCCATACTCCTGGCAGCTTCTTTACCTCATTCAACTGCTGCAAGGAACAAAACATCTGTAGATGGTCGGGGTCAGGCGGCCGTAGGTCTGAACCTCCCTTATTCTTACATAGATAGATCATAGGAGAAAGATAGTTTTAATAATATATTAATACTAGAGCTAATATACTCTCCTATATAGGTATATTCTTAACTATACTTGATACTTCACTCGATTTTCGATTTTGAAGAAGCTCAGAGCAGGAACTTTAAGACCGACTAAAGTTCCAACGATAGACGAACCGTTTGGATATTGATATTTGTGATTTGTCGATTTCTCCCCTTTCTTTTCAGTGACTCCGAGACAGCGGCTGCAAAGACAGGCTGAATGTTTGGTTTGACCACGCACTTTGATTTTGCACAACAGCTAAAGACTGAAATCTTCGATTTCCAGTTCAACAGACGCAGGGATATGATGAATCATGAATGAAGCCAGGTTGCTTGTGAAAAGGAGGCCTGTTCAAGCAAGAGTCGGCGGTAAGCAACAGTCAAGGATCGCAAGAACATCAATACGCTTTTTTGTTTTGACTTCCCCATTCCACTCCATGAAAGGGAATATTCTCCTTCTGAACACTCATAGTCTCAACCTGCCCCCTATTATGGACCAAGGAATGACCGTAAGTTTTACCAACAATTTCCAAATCTGCTACCATCGTCCATAATCCCCAAGCCTCCCATGTCATATTCAGAAGACAGAAGAATGACTGATCTGTTTCATATGCATCGGTTACTTTGACCTGCATATTCACTGGGAGGTTCTTAATCGCCTCTTGGAAAGCCTTGAAGGTTTCATCTGGATTCCCGTGCATCGTCAATTTCACTAAGACATGCTCGTCCTTGGTAGGTGGACTAGTGTGAATAGGGATGCGGGAAGGGCTACCAGCAATTGGCGAAGGGCTGAGCCGGGATTGGAAGGCAAGAGTAATAGGGTGAGTGCCGCTGATAGTATTAAGCACAGGATCTGGAGCATTTTTCACTGGAACCCTCTTGATTTCTTGAAACAGGGCTGCCACTGTCATAGTGGGGCCGCTGGACTTGAGAGCGTAAACTGCACGATGGATTCGCTGAGTGAAAGACATTTGGTTGAGTCTTCGGGCCACTCCAATTTGGTTGGCTGCAGCCAGGACTTGGGTTGATCTTGTACTCTCAGCTCTTCCTACCATTCCTGAGAAGCAACAGTCAAGGACCGCAAGAACATCAACACGCTGTATGTTTGCTAAACCGTTGCCGTCCCCGAAGAGTGCTTCATGAATAGTCGACCAATTTATCATCTTGCCACACGTAGAGAGTTGGAATTTCCCATGTTGATTAGATGCATGGCCCGCATAATAAAAGATGAATAAGCGGTGATGTCCATCACTCTCGTTGTTCGTAAGAAGCTCGTTTATCCCTTGGAAGAGGGTCAAGACGGGTGTGGTGTCATCATGCTCAATACGCCAAATCATGGTTTTGATGTCGAACATGTCTGTCATCAAGCGATTGAATGTTCTGACATCATCTTCGGCATTGGTGTCATCCTTGGCGAAGTAAACAAGGATTGCCATTTTCCGCGCATAGAATTTTCCCCGGGCTGTAGCGACTCTTTGAAGCTTTGCCTTTAATTCCGGCAAGTGTTTGATTGATCTGGACGAAGTTTTTAGCGGGCGATCTGGGGAGGCAGGAGAAATAGAGGACATCTTGTTTCGACGTGGTTCCGAAGAGAGGCAACTCAAAGAGAAAGCAGAAAGTGGGGAGAAATGGCAGACGACAAGCGGTCACTAAATAAAATCCTTAAGCAGGGGAAAGAATTATTCAAGGAAACGAAGATAGGAATGGAGTTTGAGATGAAAAGGGTAGATATTTAGATGGCGGGGGGATGAAGGAGAGAATGAAGAAAGATGGAGATAAGATGAAGTTGAGTGAAGTTTCAAGAGACCGAAAAGGGAAGGTGTTTGGATTATTCGTTTGTACTCCGTAGTTGTGGGCGTGGATGTGATGGAGATGAACTTTAGAAGAAGGGAACTGAAGAATTCAGTTTAATTTTGATAACTGATTGATGAATCTTATAGGAAACACTGATGCCAAAGCAATACCAAGGAGATGGAAAAGGACAGGAACTATACAGAGTAGTTGGTGGGAAAGATGAAAGTAAAATTAGGCGGCAACTATTCACCCATTAGGTATGCTAGGCCTGAGGATCAAAAGGGCTGCGGATCTCAACCAGTCTACCTTAGTATTCTTTAAAGTTGTTATACTCAAGTTATGTTTAAGAATAGTTAGATTATTTAGTAATAAGGCTGCCTTATCTACCTTATTCTTATAGTAGTACTCCGTACAAGCGTTTGCTATGATGGGACAGGTTGGCTCTTTGCTTTGCATCAATGCATGCCACTGAACACCCCCTCTTTTAGACAACTCATATACGCCTGTTGCTGCATCGCTTCTTATTCTTTCTGATCTGAGCGATTCTCGTCCCCATCACTTCTTGATGATTGTTAGTCTCCTCTGGTTAAGTACCTACATAGCAAGATTTACTCACATACAAGATGGATATCCACAATGCTTCCAATATACCCGAGTACATTTCATGGCTGCAGATGCACAAGCAGACTCTCCAAAATCCCAGTCCCGTCAGGGCCAGAAACCTCAGATAACGAAGTCTCGAGGCGAGACTATCATGCGGTTTATGTTTAGTTCTATGGCCAGTAAGGCCCATGTCGACTCCGACAAGATCCATTCATCTTTTATACCTCCAGTCTATGCTCCCTGTATCACTGCGTTACATGATCTACAAAAGAAGAAAATAAAAGACCTCAGACTGGAGACCCATCATCGTGGGTCTTTCATTTTGCTACGAGCAGTCACCCCAGCGTCCACCATGACTGGGGTCATGGTTATTATGGAGGACGAGGATGAGGATGTTCTCATGCTGCAGCTATACAATTAAGAGAAAAATTTGGCTGCACTCAGCCGCCTTATGGAAGGAACGGTGATGATTGTGAAGGAGCCTTACCTGAAGACCATGTCTGATGGAGATTATGGGATCTGAGTTGACCATCTTTCCGACATCAGATTCCTCCCAGAACATGACCCCCTAATACCATCACGGTGGAGGCCTCGGCTCGCGGAAACTGACACCTCTGCCTACTTTTGGAGGATGAAAGGCAACAATTACTTTAATGCAGGTGCCTTTTATCTTGCTATCGAATGGTAAGGCCCTGGTGTAGACTTCGGCAGAACCATACCCCTAACTAGATTTAGGACCCGCAAAGCGGGTCCCAAACTCAGTTTAGCGTCATGATGTTAATGATTGAGGTGTGTGTAACTGTGTATCCTCTGGAAATAGGGGTGTTCAAGTTTGATCCAGTAAAGTACTCTGGATATGATGGTAAGCCTTCTTGCTAAAGAACTATGTGAGTCCTCTAACATCGCAGGACCATCTGAACATTTGTGGTCATTTTATACCTTCTGGCATGGAAACAAGCAGTGGTCCCTTGCGTACTCATAAAGTATAGTTGCAATAAGGTGGAGGACTGGGTAAGATGGGGAGATGCAGAAGCTGATAAATATAGTGTAATCTTAAGTGTGATTAAACTGCAGCCTAGTGTAGCACGGGCCCTTCTTAGCTTTGGCTTTGGCCCCAGTGGTTGATCACTGACTGGCCCCCATCCCAGAGCTTAGCATGTCCTGATACCCCATGAGAGGTTCCCAGGGCTATAGGCTACGCCTGCAACTGCTGGATGTAAAACTACTACTACTACTACTACTACTACTGACTGGCCCCAGCGGTGTTTGCAGCATCTGCTAGGTGTGAGGAAGATCCCCTGATTAAATTTCAGCCAACTTTAACTACCTATACACTAGACAAAACACATGGCGTGTGGTTGCTGGATTTAATTTGAGGGCAATGATGCTACATATATTTGATTTCTTAAAGCATGAATTTTCGAGCTGGAGAGCACTCTATAATGGTCATTTCCTTAAAAAGCCCATGTTTAAAGCATTCATTTCCTAGAGAGCCATGGGGATTTGAGCCGAGCCAATAGTATATGCGGGGTGATTAATAACAGCAGAAGGCAGACTAGTGAATTAGGAAACAGTGTCCAGGGATGTTTGGGTGATGGAATGAGACTGGCATTCATAAGTCAAGGTAAACTAGATATTCAAGATTATGGTGACACCAGTAGGCGCATATTTGAAGTCATTGAATACAATCTGTCACGCGATGCAAATCTGCATTTAAAGAGAGTTAAACAAGACGCGTGGAGCTAGAGCGCAGAAGGCTGGCTTCAGATGCTCTCTAAGTTCACCTCCTTCATTAGTGATCTACCTAAGTCAAGAACCTGGAAAGAATGGGTTTCTGTTAGTGATTCCTAATGTGAAAGGCTTATTCGTGGGTTGGTACAGGCTTTGCTCCCTTGGAGGAGCTTAAAGTATTACCATCCAGTATGTCTAGTCGTTATTGGGTCCTTCAATAGTGCCTAGAGCCGACACCCATTCTAATGAGTAATGCCAAAGACTCGGCTTCGTCTATGGAGTATTGTATATACAAGTTAATCTATACCCATCAGGAATCAGCTCAATACTCCCCCATCAACGGCAAATCCCTCGAACTCCGTCCCACCCAGATCCGAAGGTTACCCTTGGGCATCACCCAGTTCTGCTCGCGCGTGCTCCAGTAACTCAGATCCTTCCTGCTGAGCGTCATCTGGACCTCGCGTTGCTCGCCGGGCTGTAGTTCGACCTTGGTGAAGTTCCGGAGCACGCGTTCGGGGAATTCGATCTTCACTCGTTCCTGTTCCTTTTTCAGGGTTTTGCCGTCGGTTGAGGCGCCGTCTGTTTCCTCCGCCTCGACCTCCACCCAGTCGCCTTCCTCGGTCACGTCCGGTGGGAAGGATACATATACCTGTACCACGTCCTGTCCCTTGCGGTCTCCGGTATTGCGCACTTGAACCGTTACGCGGGCCATTTCCTCATACAGCGCGGGGTTTCCTCCTGCGCCGCCCCCGGCTGCGGAGGGGTTTTGTGTCTGGTGGTAATCTTTTGGATAGTATGTGTAGTTGCCTGGAGCTGTCCTGTCCAAGTTGGCCAGGTAAGGATAGATATACTTGACGACTGGCTGAAAATCAGGCGGAAACAGCGCCAATGCAGGGTCTGGAAGGGTGGTATTGTACTCGGGTGGGAGGACGGCGTCCGCAGGCCGAGGGGATGGCGACCATGACTTCTGCTGCAGCGAGCTGATGCTGAGATCCTTCAGCTCAAACGTGGTGTATGACAGGCCGAACCCGAATTCGAAGCGCGGGGTAATATTGTACCGGTCAAAATGGCGGTAGTCGATGTACAGGGCGTCCAGAAAGTCCACCTGGGGAACAGGCGCGTTGGGCTTATACAACACCTGCGCCCCGGGCCCGTAACCCTCCAGGCTCTTGCCGATGGTGTACGGCAGTCGTCCACTTGCATCGACGTCCCCGAAGAGCACGTCCATCAGTGCGTTCCCGCTCTCCTGGCCTGGCAGGTTGGCAAGAAGAACGGCGTGTACGCCTGGGAGGTCAATCCACGACTCCATGACGACTGGACCAACCGAGTGAATCACGACCACAGTCCTCCCCTGCCCGTCGCCGCAGTGGTTCGCCACGGTGCGGATCAGCGTATCCCCTCCCTTCTGGAGGAAGAGATCATTTCGGTCGCCATGGATGCCACCCGCCGATATAAACCCTTCCCCCGAGTCCGCATTCACAAACACCAGACAAAGATCTTTGTCCGTGACATCCGCTGGCATCACGGCATTGCGCAAATACGCAGTGGTCTCCACTTCCGTCTTCCATGCAGTCTCCAGAGCCTCCACGGGGCTGACGAGGTACGGAAACTCCACGGCACCGCTGCCCCAGCCGGTGGCCAGGGTTCCCTGGTTACAGCCCCGGTCCGGGCACGCATTGGGTCCCAAGGCCGGTCCAGCGTCGTCGCCATAAATACCGACCCGGAGGATTCCAGAGACACCGGCTGCGTTGCGCGCTAGCGGAAGCGTGTGGTTTACATTCTTCAGCAGGACCGTCCCTTCCGCTGCAACCTTTCTGGCGATAATGCTATGGGCCTCGGACCCAGTACCTTGAGCATCCACGTACTGGTTCACAACGGCATAGGACTCGTCCTTGCTTCCCGTGTGCAACCGGCCAACCTCGTCGTTGGTCCAGGACGAGAAATTGGGGCCGCCGTTACCTTCCGGTGGTGGTCGTTCCCAGGTGTCCTGTCCGAAATGGTACCACGCCGCCACAATGCGAGTAACCATGTCATTCAGTCGCTCCATGGGGATTGATGTGTTGAGGACCGCTCTCGTCAATTCACCGCCCCAGAGGGACTTGCCGTCCGTCCAGCGCAGACCGTCTCCGGGCATGCTCATGTCGAGACCACCCAGGGCGCTGTTTATGCCAGATCGCTGGGCCAGCCAGTCTGACTGCACGAATCCCTGGAAGCCCAGTTCATCTTTGAGGATGCCGTTGAGGAGTTTACTATTTTCGCAGGCGTGGCTGTTGTTCACCATCTGGTAGGAGCACATGACGCTAGCCACATCAGCTCGAACGCTCTCGGCAAACGGCCAGGCGAAGACTTCGTGCAAGGCCCGATCGCCCACATTCGAGGACAGCGCGGTGGAAATACCCCACTCGAATGGCTGGCGGAAATGTTCCTGCTCGTTCATCACAAAATGCTTCGCCGTCGCCATGACTCCGTTACTCTGGATTCCGCGGATAGTTTCCGCTGCGGCAACGCCCTGGAGCACAGGGTCGGAGCCAAATCCCTCCCAGTTGCGGCCACCGGCAGGCATCATCCCTAGAGGGCCCATCGACGGACCCAGCAGGACATTCACACCCTTCAACCGGGCTTCCCGTCCCATGGCGACGCCCCGCTCGCGCATGAGTTCTCGATTCCACGTAGAACCGGTAGTAATGCCAGCCGGAAAGGCCGAGACATGGTCTGTAAATCGGAGACCTTGAGGACCGTCCTGTAAGCATAACGAGGGGAACCTGACGCTCTCAACGGGACCTAAAACGATCAGCTCAAACTCCAGAGGAGCCATAGAATATTCGGCACATACCCGTATTCCCCACACACATTCCCATCTGCCAGCCGGTCCCCGTCGTAACATTAACCTTCTCAACGAGAGTCATGTTCTGCACCAGCCTCTGCGCTTTCCTGTAGCTCTCCTCCCAGTGCTTGAGAGTACCCCCTCAAGGCGATGGAAACCACGATTCAGGCGGTACCACCGGCTATTTGTCAACACCCATCAGCAAACCCGTTTTCCCAATCCAAACCGTCCGCATCAACTCTTAACTCACCCACACTTTTGGCACCTCCCCCCGCGACCCCCCGAGACTGGAGAACCCCCAGACCAGCAACGCCAACGCAACGATGACGACGACCAGCGTCCGCCACCAGATCCGCGCGTACTTCACCGGTGTCCACGCCGCGCGCCGCCATTTCTGTTTCCGCTTCTGCTTCTGCTTCTGCTTTAACCTGTGCCGCAGTGTTTCCTCCTCCGAGTCAAATTCGAGGTCGTCCGAGTCGTCGACGAGGTCATATTGCTTCGACAGGGAGAGGAGCTCCTGCTCTGCCTCTGTGATGCTCTCTAGGTAGGTCTCGACGTCGTCGCGGATGACGGGGATGTAGGTACGGCTGCGACTGCGACTGCGGCTGCGGCTGCGGTGGACGGGACGCAGCTTGTACTGATTATGGTTATGGTTTTCGAGGTTGGAGTCGAAGTCTGAAGGGAAATAGGAGGAGGATTCTTCGGGGATGGACTCGTGGATGGGAGTGTACTGCTGTTTACCCTTTAGTTTGGAGCTCCTGTCTCCGTACCTGCGGGAATCTGGGGGAGGCATTGTGCCTGGTTTATGTGGAGGTTATCATTGATTAGATATTAGAAACAGTCTATAGACTGGAGGAAGAGAGTGACTGATGAATTCAGGAGAAGATGGAAATGATTGAAAGATGAATGAATGATTTTAATGAAGGGAAAGGAGAAAGCTGCCAGCCAATCAGCGATGGGCTTCTTGGGGTGTCGATTATGCATTCAGATGATCTTTGAGTCTTTACAGTTAATTGTTAGGATTATTATAGATGGTTGGAAGTCCTAGAAGTCTTGATGATATGGTAATTGATCTCTCAGTTGCAAATGCCGGATGGTTGAAGGTTCCCGATGTACGGAGTATATGGTATAAGACATCGACGACCATAACACAGCTCCAAACACCTGAATTTCTACTTATAGTCGAGTATATTCAAGAGAAGGACCGATGGGGATACTACTCTCTATCAATAAGACAGATTGAACCTCAACTCGAGCCATACGATGAGGTTTATACTGGTCACGTGCCACATACCTATATTATCCAGGGTCTACTCCGTACACCTCATTGACATGAATAGTCCTCTTCTGTCGACCTGATAGGGTCATATTCAATCCCAAGATGTCTCTGAGTTTGGCCACGGAACATGTGTCGCCCCCGAATAAACCAGTCGGCCGCAATAAGCACCCCGACGACGCCATACACAACGCTCACATAGTTCATATCTGGATCTTAAGTCAGTCACCTGAACCAAACGCAGAGGAGGATACATACTCTTCGGTGTCACTGGGTATACCGACGGAAACGAGTATATCACCAGGCAGAACGCCGTCCACAGCAACACCACATAGTTGCACACCAGACCCACCCGTCCCAGCCAGAATGGTCCATGCTGGATCGTATCCCGGCCGCGGTGGAGGAGACACACGATAGGGACCACGTACGAGGCATACAGCAGGACAATACACGCGGTGACCATGCTGTTGAACGCGGTCGAGGAACCCAGGTACAGCAGACCCAGCAGCGCCACGACGAAACAGCTTGCGCTGTGTGCGTTCAAGGGCACATCCAGGACGGGATGCACCTTACACAAGAAACCGGACAGGGGAAGGCCGCGGTCGCGCGCAAAGGACCAGCACAGCCGCGACTGCCAGGTGTGGCAGGCGATCAGACAGCCGATGCCCGTGGTCAGGACCAGGGACTCGAGGACGATGGCGCCGGTTTCGCTTTGGAGGGCTTGGTGGTAGAGCGCCAGGATGGGGACGCGGGTCGGGGTCGTCAAGATCTCGTCGAGGTCGGTGACGCTGAAGAACATGGCGATGCAGTAGGTCCAGGAGGTCACGAAGCCGATCAGCACCGTGCACAGGATGGCGACGGGGATGCTTCGCTCGGGACTGGTGACTTCCTCGGCCAGGTGGGTGGCCGAGTCCAGACAGGCGAAGATCCAGTTTGGGTTGATCAGGCCGACCAGGAACGCGAGCGCGTCCGAGGGCCATCCGGTCGAGTTGACAAAGTGGCCGAAGACGAAGCGGGGGGACGCATGCGTGGGTGCCGCCGCGGGCACGGCGATGAGGATCACCGCGAAGGAAACCAAGGAGACGTACAAAGTCGTCGTCGCGACGACAGGCAGCACCTTACCGACGCAGTTGAAGCCGAACGCAAAGAGGCCGATCGCCTCGTACGCGACCACCGCGTGCCATGGCCGGATCTCAAAATCCGGGTGCGAGAGCTGCCACATCCCCACGCATGCCGTCGCCAGGCTCAGCGTCACGCTGGCGCAGGTGAACACCGCCCCGGACCAGGCCAGCCATCCCGTCAGATACGACGCGAAGCTCGCGTACCTCCTCGGGGCCAACTCGCCGGCCCAGAAGTACTGTCCGCCGCTATTCGGCATGGCCGACGCCAGCTCCGATAGTGAGATCCCGACACAGGTCGAGATGAAGGCGACCCATGGGATCCCGTAGATGGTCAAGACGGTCCCACCGGACTTGATGCCGGTGATGAGCGAGGCAGAGATGCCGAACCATGAGTTTGCCAGGGAGAATGCAACGCCCAGCAACGAGAGCACGGAAAAGTGGCGTGTCATATCCTGTGTGTAGCCCATCTCTGCGAGCCTCCGCGTGTCGGCATCCTCGCCATCAACTGTAGATGTTGGTTTTACATTGTGTGCTTCCAGTCTGGACATGACTGTATCTGTGATTCTGTTGTGATTCTTGTAGAGGTGGTCGAAGTATACAAAGGGTTGATCCCAAAGATAAGCAAAATGCCCCGCTTCAAGGATGATGACTCTGAAACTGACGATTCTTATTATGAAGAAGAAAGATCGGATGGAGAGAGATGAAGCTGATGTGAAATTATTTATGTTCACTATCCATCTATGTACGAAATAATGCATTACCCAAAGCAAATAACACCGGACCGTCTATAGAAACAAATCCCAAGCAAGTAAGTCATAACGCTCCATATGCATCAGAAGAAAACTATGTTCAGTCGAGACTCTATTCAGCCTCATCGTCGGTGTCTAGGGGCTTGGGAGTACCCTTGGGAGAGTTCAGCCTGTTCTCGAGTTAGCATCTGTATATAGAAAAAGACCAAGGCAGGGAACATACCATTCGAGGTGACGCAATCTGCGACGCACTTCCCGTTCCTTCATCTGAGCACGGGTCATCTTCTTCTTCTTCCTAGCCTTAAACTTCAGCTCGCCTTGATCCTCGGCGCCAGAATTGACAGCCGACGCGGCCGCGCTCGTGGCAGCCGAGTTGGCGACGGTGCTGCCCGGCTGGGGAGAGTTGGTCGCGCTATCTTCGAATCGATCCAGAGCCACCGCGTTGCTGGTCCGAGCCACAACACGACCGTCGGCGATGTGGAGCTGCTCTGGGCACAGGGCGCCCACAAACTCCTCGTTGTGAGAGATCATCACCACACCTCCCTTGAAGTCCCGGATGGCCACTGCCAGACCGCCCAGAGAGTCACGGTCCAAGAAGTTGGTCGGCTCGTCCAGCACCAGCAGATGCGGGTTGTTCCACATAGCACCGGCCAAGACGACCTTGACCTTCTGACCACCGGATAGACCGGAGATCTGGTTGTGGTTGGCGATCTCGGGGTCCAGCCCGATGTCCTCAAAGTGTTTCGAGATGGTCTTGGGGTCGAGAACTCGGAAGCCGAGACCCTCGCGAGAGGCTTCGTGGTCGTCGAACTCTTGGATGAGCTTGAAGAAACCCAACTCGGTCATGGTCTCGCGCGAGATCATCGTGTTGTGCTTGGGAAGGAGACCCACCCACTTGATCTCGTACTGGAAGGTCTTCTTCCACTTCTGACGACCCATGATGGCTTCGATACGGCGAGGTCCTCTGCCGTCACCGAGGTCGACAGGCTTCTCCATTTGAGCCTTCTCCGCGTCGGTCAGAATTCTGGTCTGCTTCAAGAAGACTTCGCGGTCGTCTCCGTTGGCATACCGCCATTGCAGGTATTGACTGGGAGTCTTCTCCAGATGCATCTCGACGTGCTCGAGAGCGTGCTGCTTGATATATCCGATCCGAAGGTTGGGATGCTTCTCAACCTTTCCAGACTGCGGAATCGTCTCGCCAGTCAGCATCTTGATGAAGGTCGATTTACCGGCACCATTTCCACCGATGATAGCGACTCGGGACGACAACGACAGAGTGAGGGAGGCGTCCACCAGAGACGGCTTGCTGGCGCCGGGGTAGGTATAGGAGCAGTTCGTCATGCGGAGAATCGAACGGGTGTTCGATTTGATACCAGCGAGGATACCGGGGGAGGGAAACTTGAACTGAACCATGCTGGCGGACAGAGTGTAGTAGCTCTTGGCCTCGGGCTTCTGCTTAACAAACGCCGCAAGATTGCCCTTGTACAGGACCAATTTCTTCCCCTCGTAGTGGTAGATATCCGTGCAGACCTCGTCCAGGAAACCGGAGTCGTGACTGACGATCAAACTAGTAATATCGGTATGCTTCTTCAGATACTCCTGCAGCCACTTAACGTTGGCGACATCCAGGTGGTTGGTAGGTTCGTCCAGAAGCAACACGTCGGCCTTCATGAGCATGGCGCGGGCCAAGGCCAGCTTCATCTTCCAACCGCCAGACAGGGAACCCACAAGCTGGTTCTGTCTGCCCTCGGGGCCGTCGGTGAAACCGAACTCCAGAAGAACACGACTGATATGCTCTTGACCGGTCTCGGAGATCTTGGGATCTTTCGAGACATATTCAAGGATGCTCATCTCCGCGTCTTCGCCCTGGTTGTGCTCCACGAAGCAGGTCCTGACGACATCCTGGGGAGGAAACCCTTCCAGCTTTTCATTGGCAATACTGCGCATGAGGGTGGACTTGCCGGCACCGTTCCGACCGCAGAGGCCGTAGCGGTGACCCTTCAGAAGGCGAAGGTTGGTGTGAGACAGCAGAAGCATGCCTCCGTAAGCGAGGGAGAAGTTGGCGTTAACGATTTCCACCTCGTTGGGATCATCGGGGATAGGCTTGCCGAACTTGCGGTGGTCTTCCTCGACAAAGTGCTCCTGGACCGCAGAAGCGACGGCGTCGTGCCTGCCATCCTGGAGCAATCCACTAAGATAGGGTCCCACACATGCAGGAATGCGATCGTGCATTCTGCAGTTGACGTCTTCACGCACCATCTCGGCGATATAGCTCTTGCCAAGGCCGAAGAGGGTGTGTTCTTCGGGCACTGCAAGGCCACCGTTCTCCTGGATCTTCGCGTCGAGGACTGCCAGGACTTCCTCAGCCGTGGTCTTCGCGACGGAGCCAGCTGCCAGACTGTTATCGCCCATAGCCTTCTCGATCACGTCCATGGCGCGGGTGGCGAGCTCTCGGACTTCGGGGAGCGAGGCGCGGTCCTTCACGGCCTGGACACCGGGCTTGAGTTTCGGCAGGAAAGTGCGAGCTTCGGCTGGATCATGGACCAGTTTGGTGAGGTTCTCCACGACGACCACGGTCCGACGAAGGGTCTCCTGGGGCGTCGTGGGGGCATTCAGGGCACGTTCGAGCAGGGGCGTCAGGAGGGCGAGCACGGGAGACGTAACGATGGCGACGAAAGTGGTCTGTGATAGGGCATGGATAGCGTTCTGCAGGGTCTGTTCGGAAGGTTGTTCCATGGTCTTGATGAGGAGAGGGATCCGAGGAGCGACATCGTCGTTATCCAACAGGGTAGTAAGAGCGGTCATAGTCTTGCTGGCCTGCTTCGCCACCTCATTCTTCAAGTCGTGCATTCCAGACTCGACCAGGGGAATCAGCTCCTTCAGGGTCTTGCCCATTGCGCTGCGAAGGAGATCCTTCTGGCGCTCCTCCTCCATTGTTCCTTCGCCAATCTGCGCCTTGACAGCCATTTTTTCAAGCAACGCATACGCACCGACGAATCCCTGCCATTTACCCGAACTCTTGTTGAGATAGGCCGAGATGGCGGGAATCAAAGCATTAACCATGGACTCGGGCTTCAGGCAAGCGAACAAGGCGTCGATCGCGTACTGCGCAGCATCGCGCACGACGGCGCCCTTGTCGGCCAGAGCGTCGAGGGCCAGCTTGAGGATACCGCCATCCTGAAGGAGAAAGACGACTTCGCTGAGAGGGTGCTCGTGGGGGAAACGCTCGAAGAGGGCGCCAAGAATCAACATAGCGCTCTCACGTCGTGCACCGCTCTTCTTGTCGGTAGCGGCCTTTTTGATCTCGGGGAGAAGATTGTATCTCTGGAGACCGAAGACGCCGACGCTTTGAATGAAAAGGTTGGTCAGAGCATATGAAGCATCGAGAGATTGCTGCGAGGTTTCGGCCGCGAAGATTGTGTTCATAAGCGAGGAGACCTCCTCGAGGGTGGGAGGCACACCGGAGGGAGTTTTTGACACAACGATAGGCATGGTTGCAGTTTCGGAATGAGGCATTGTCATGAAGATTGGAAGGAGTGGAGAGTGTCAAATAACTTTTGTATCGATTTGTCGACTTTGAGAAACACTGCCTTCGTGGGAGGAAAATTCGATGGAAGCGATAGAGGGGTATATAGTGTGCGGATGAATTAAGACAACGTCCTTCCCCTGAAGGACAGGGTAATCTATGAAGAAGACAAAGTGTAGGGTATATTGGAAGGAAAAGAAACTGAAAACGATGAAGACAAAGACACAGAAGGATGAAAAATCAACGCTGATGATGCGGATGTTCGAGTCTAAGAATCCCCCACCAGATGAAGATATTCGATTTTGACGATAAATAAAAATTTCGTATCGCACAAAAATCTCTGCCTGAGGCGAATATGACGGGGGGACAGCCAATCAGAGTTCACCGCCATCACATGGGGGGCGATGATTGGCCTAGGCTTATCGTGTGGCTGGTGTGGCTAATATTATGTCAGCAACTGTGAGGCTGGTGATATCTGTGGCGGTGTTGATGCCTGAATCATCTTTCTGTTTGCCTCAGGCAGGAATTACCCCGGCTCAAAAGTCTTGGCATTTCCCCATTTGGACACCTCCACACGTGACACACGTCATCAAACAGTAAGAAGTCGTCGACATTCGAATAGCATCATGTCTCTGTTGAAGTGGAATAATGTTGTCGGGTATTCCTACTTCCTAGAGATGGAATAAGGTGAGTAAATCAATGTCTACTATCAAGTATCGACAATGATTACCCCAGACTTGAATACCCGAACCCCTCATGTGATAACCGACTGATGCTCCAGTCCATATTCCCAACAGGATGATCAACTCCATATATCAACCGCAACAGGAATAATATCAAAGAGAATCATCCAAGAATCAATATTTCATCATCCTTATTTCTGGCTTACCGTTGGACCGACTATCGGACGTGATCCGCTGACCGGAACTCCGCATGCAGCCGCTTAGTTGCCTCGGTTTTGGCTCAGCCTTCTTGTCCACTGGGCTCTCACCACTCCGCGGTCAACCGGAACCACCGCCCAGTTGTTGATTGTTGGGAACTCTGGAAGATCTGCTCCTTTTCTCTCCTCTCTTTCTCTCCTTGTCCCTGGTTTTTCCTCTACCTCATCCCCTCCCTTTCTACCTCTCTCAGACATATCATACTTTAACGTCTGTATTCACTCACAATGGCTATGGCTATGAGATCGACCCGCCATGCTTCTAAGCTGGCTCAGGTGAGACCTTTCTCCAATCGACCAGACAATGTCTGGTAGTGGTATCATCTACTCAAAGACTAATCCCGATCGAATGTGTAATAGACTGCCCGTTCATTGGCTCTGAACGCCCGCAAATACTCGACGGCCGAGCCCGATCTCAAGACCGCCCTCAAGGCAGTCATCCCCGCCAAACGCGAGCTGTTCAAGGAGATCAAGGAGCGCGGCGATGAGGTGATCGGCGAGCTCAAGATTTCCAGTGTCATTGGTGGCATGCGTGGTCTCAAGTCCATGGTCTGGGAGGGCTCGGTTCTGGACCCCGAAGAGGGTATCCGGTTCCATGGCAAGACCATCAAGGACTGCCAGAAGGAGCTGCCCAAGGGCCCCTCCGGCACCGAGATGCTGCCCGAGGCCATGTTCTGGCTGCTCCTGACGGGCCAGGTCCCCTCGACCGCCCAGGTGCGCGCCTTCTCTCGCGAGCTGGCCGAGCAGTCCCATCTGCCCAAGCACATCCTGGACCTGATCAAGTCGTTCCCCCGCTCCATGCACCCCATGACCCAGCTGTCCATCGCGGTGGCCGCCCTCAACACCGAGTCCAAGTTCGCCAAGGCCTACGAGAAGGGTCTCAACAAGGCCGACTACTGGGAGCCCACCTTTGACGACAGCATCTCCCTGCTCGCCAAGATCCCCCGTGTCGCGGCGCTGGTCTTCCGCCCCGACGAGGTGGACGTCGTCGGCACCCAGGCCCTCGACGCCGCCCAGGATTGGTCGCACAACTTTGCTGTCCTCCTCGGCAAGGGCGGCAAGGAGAACGAGGACTTCCACGACCTGCTGCGTCTCTACCTCGCCCTGCACGGCGACCACGAGGGCGGCAACGTCTCCGCGCACGCCACCCACCTGGTCGGCAGCGCCCTCAGCGACCCCTTCCTCAGCTACAGTGCCGGTCTGCTGGGTCTCGCCGGTCCCCTGCACGGTCTCGCGGCCCAGGAGGTGCTGCGCTGGATCCTGGCCATGCAGGAGAAGATCGGTACCAAGTTCACTGATGAGGATGTCCGCAACTACCTCTGGGCTACCCTCAAGTCCGGCCGCGTCGTTCCTGGCTACGGCCACGGTGTCCTGCGCAAGCCCGACCCCCGTTTCCAGGCTCTCATGGACTTTGCGGCCACCCGCCCGGATGTCCTGGCCAACCCAGTCTTCCAGCTGGTCAAGAAGAACTCGGAGATTGCGCCAGGTGTGCTGACCGAGCACGGAAAGGTATTTTCTTGTTTTAAAAACTGCCAATGACATATACTGATGTTCTATAGACCAAGAACCCCCACCCCAACGTCGACGCCGCCTCCGGTGTTCTTTTCTACCACTACGGCTTCCAGCAGCCTCTGTACTACACCGTGACTTTCGGTGTCAGCCGTGCCCTTGGTCCCCTGGTGCAGCTCATCTGGGACCGTGCCCTGGGTCTTCCCATCGAGCGGCCCAAGAGCATCAACCTTTTGGGTCTGAAGAAGTAAAGGAAAAAAATAAATATATAAAAGTTCAAGAGTATGACCGAGACGAACCTGGGAACTACCTGTATTACTTGTTTGCCTTGTCCGATATCATAGTGTCTTTTTTCCAGGAACGGATGTCTTGCAGACTCTGCCATTAGGGACAGAATTTAGAATTAGATTTAGACCGTTTCAAAGTATCGTAATTGATTCGACTCAACAGGACAGTCCATTCATCTATATACACTACAGAGACTAAAGGTTATGACTCTCGACCCGCACCTCAGTCATGGTATGGATCTGCAACTGCCCGTCCCGCTCCCTCTCCCGCGGCGCCAGAGTCGTATTCGTATCACTCCGCTGGGGCGGCAGGATCCGCTCCTCCGAGTCCCCATCGGACGAGACCTTGGTCTTGCAGTCGACATTCGACATGATCATGGTGGTATTCGGGATCGAGTGATCGAAGAGGCGGTCGCGATCGACGGAGCCGAGCTGCTGGCTGGCGCTTTTCTTGGAGAAGGAGACGGTGCCGCGGTTCGAGGTGAGACGGTAGGTTTCGCGGTGGCGGTAGGAGGTGATGTTTGCGGTGAAGGCGTGGAAGAGAGGGCCGTAGGTTGGGATACAGGAGATGATGACCTTGTATTGTCAGTAATGATCGTGGTGATAGGGGAAGGACATACACCGAGACTGATTTCAATAACCGACCATAGGACTATAGCCTGGCTGTCCGTGTAGGTTTTCAGGTGCTTGATGGTGAAGATCCGGATGATCTGGATGACTGTGACGAAGAAACCGAGGGTGAAGACACCGACGAGGACGGCTTTCTGGCGGCCGCGGAGCTGCAGTTTCATGAGGACAGGGAGCGGGAGCGCGATGATGATGATGTCGAAGGCGAGACTTGTGCCTGCGAGGGCTTGTTGGAGTGTTAGTTCGATCCGGCCGAGTTGTGAGCATACATACCATAGTACGATGAAAGAGTGTCGATGCAAGTCCCGGGGGTGGAAAAATCCCACTGTTTCGCGACCTGTTGCGTATCAGACTAACCATTCCTTCTTATAAGATGTCTGACATACCGGACGACACGCAAAACACAGAACAAACGTAAACGCCAACTGATTACACACACACGCGAGAATCGCCCCGATGATAACGACCCGGTAGGCCTTGACGAAGCCCCCAATACGCAGGTACGACGCCAACAACGAGACTTTGAATCCGAGCAGGGCTAACGTGTACACCGGACCTCCGGTATATTGCACCTGCGATGGTCAGTCTTGACCCGAATTCGTTAAGGGAGTCCAACCCTGCTAAAAGGCACGATGTTCTCTGACGGGAAGTATTCGGCATTGAGTCCGAGACCCCATCGTGTTTCTTCGTCGTCGTCAACACTCAACACCGACAGTAAACCTAGGGACAAGGAAACTCACGAGCAATGGCAATGGCTCCATATGCCAAAGCCAACACGGAACTGAACAACGAGGCATAATCATCGACCCAGGCGGCCCTCTTGGTGATGATTATACGCACATAGAAGCGCAGTAACACAGCGAGGAAGGCGACGATGGGGAAAACGAGACAGATGGCGATGACTCGGGGGATATGGCTGTGAGGATCGGGGGTGGTGAGATTGTACACCCACATGGCTAGTTGGCTACAGCCTTGAGCCTACAATCTACGAGGGGATTTCATGTATAACGAGGAAGAGTATAATTACTATTAATACTTGAGGAATGAGGACATGAAAACTTAAACTCCCCACTGCTAACTACGGTCTATAGTTATACTCTATAGAAAGTCGTGGTATGATCCAAGACCTCATGCTCATGGCTGATGCACTGAATCTGCAATCTAATTTGACAAACAATCCTTCTCAGCACTTAATCTCGAGTACTCCGTATGCAGTCTCAGTCTGCATCGCAAGTCCGCGCACATGGTCCTCATCGTGGCTGCGTGGCATACACCTACATTAGTCGATCCACTCTGATTCTGATAGGACATTTCAACCATCTTGAATGAACTACTTTAACAGTATTTTGCTCAATTAGCATGAATACTACCATGGATATTACACGGATACTATGGAACATGGCCATCAAACTGCTCAAACTGCTCAAACTGCTCATACTCGCGCAAGGCATCCAGGCATCCAAATCGGATAATTTATCCGGGTTTCATTCAGCTTAGCGTGGGGGTTTTAACCAATCAGCAGTACCAGATAAGCAGGGATGCTCTGTTGGTAAAGCTTGATAAATGAGCATTAGGATTTCTCTACTCTGTACTTGACTACTTGACTTTGTTCCATGATTATAACATATGTTGTAAATGTAAATGCAATACTACTACATACATACTCAGTACTCAATAGTCAATTGACAATTCCAAATCAATTGATAATGATGGCAGGGGTTTATGATTTTCGCCGAAAACGGATGAAGAATTCCTATTCCTCGGTTACGGTAAGTTAAAGCTCAAACCATGGTTCGGGGTACACTAGTACTCAAATAGTAATGATCGGCGATCCATCCGGGATGCCCGGGATATTTTATTTTTATTTATTTTATTTTGCTGGCACGTGCAGATTTAACAATTACCATTGATTCTCATCTCTTCATCTCTTCATCTTGGGCATTTGAATGGAGTATCTATACGGAGTGAGTAGTTAGGTACAGAGGAAGACTACAGTGGTGTTGTCATAGTATGAAAAAGAAATTATAGATGGATATTGATATTGATATTGACCAGGGTATGTCCTCCGGACTGGGATTAGAGAAGTGAGAACCCTGTTAGGCTGTAGCAAATGCCGAATACTATAGAGTACTCTACAGAAGTTATTATAGTCAAGTACTTACACCCGACATAAATGTCCATCCAAAGTCACAGTCCACTCGTCCGATCCCACCGCCGTAATCCCATAAAACATACTGTTGGGGTCATACTTGGCCTTGATCGACCGCAGCTTGGCGTAGTTGCAGCCGTAGAACGCCTTCTGGAAGTCCGGTTGGAGGAAGTCAGCCTCGTTGAGATACGCCCCGGAGTTCGGCGCCAACGCCCGCAGCCGGGGGATGTAGTCGGTGGTCATCTTGCGCTGCAGGGCGAGCATATCAGCCGACGGAGCGGAGAAGTCCCACGGGGTGGTGATGACGGTGTCGATGAGGGTATCGCGCCAGGCGGGGAGGACGGCGTTGTCGACATCGCCGGCGCGCGATTTGGAGACGTTCACCCCGACGCCGATGAAGGTGGCCCCGTCCTCGGTGATGTGGCGGTAGGCGGCGGTCAGGTTGGCGTTGTTGGTCAGGACGACCTCGCGCGGCATCAGCCAGCCGCCGTACTGCGCGATGCCGACCTGGATCTCGCCCTGCATGGCCTCGAACTCGGCCAGGTAGGAATCGAATCGCTCCGCGTGCATCGAGTAGCGGATACCCAGCGCGGCCAGCCCGTCCGTGAACGGCTTGACCAGCGCCACCAGCCGGTCCACGGGGATCCCGGGCCCCGTCAGCGGCGAGATGAAGAAGTTGCTGTTGGTGAAGTACCAGACGCTCATGGCGCCGGCGTCGACGATCGCCGGCAGCGTCGCGTGGTATAGTCCCACCGCCGCGTAGAAGGTGTCCTGCGAGATCCCGGCGTTGGAGAAGGTCAGGTTCAACCCGGAGACAGGCGTCCCCGCATACGCCTTGGACGTCATCGACCAGACGACCCCGTAGGTGCCGCCGCCGCCGCCGCTCAGCGCCCAGTACAGATCCGCGTACGCGTTGTCGCGCCGCGCCACGATGAACCGCCCCGTCCCGTCAATCACCTCCCACTCCAGCACCTGGTCCGCCGCCAGCCCGTACCGCGACGCCAGCGCAGAGTGGCCCCCGCCCTGGGTGTATCCGCCCGCGATCCCGACAGTCGGACACTCGCCGCCGACGACCTGCAGCCCCTGCGCGTGCGCCGCCCGGTACGCTTCGATCCCCTGGACCCCGGCGCCGAGCTTGATCGCCTTGCCTGTGTAGTGCTTGTCCTTCCAGTCCTTGATCTCAATCTCCCTCAGATGGTGCGTCCAGATCCCCAGTGCCCCTGCGCCCGTGGACTTGCCGTTGTAGTCGTGTCCGGTGTTGCGCACCACCACGCGGATGTTGTAGCTGGTTGCGAACTTCAGAGCCTTGGAGATGTGCTCCGGTTTGCTCACGTTGACCGCGTAGACGATGTAATTGCCCAGAGTGCAGGGTTGGGAGACGGGGTGGTAGGGGTCACAAGTCCCATTGGTGAAGAAGGGGGCCATAATCGACGACGACGACTCATAACTATATTATTAGTTTTTTTCCAGCCATGAGAGGAAGAGAACATACTGTTCCTGTGGAAACTGCCATCCATCACGAAGAATCTCACACTCGGTAGCATTGTAGTTGGGTGCATGGCAAGGACTGCCGAGAGGAACAGTCGCTACCAGTTGGCCATCAATAGTCTTGTTAAACGACGACCAGACTGCGACAGACGGCCAGCAGGATTCTCCAGGGAAGCATCGACAGTTGGTGGAGCAGTTGAATGGAGTGGCTGAAGATGTTGAAGACAATGAAGAGACAGCCAGGAGACTGGTCAGAAGAGACCAGCTTCGAGCCATTGTTGACTGTTCTACACTCTACAGACTACAAGAAGAATATTCGGATATTATTGTTTATTGGTATTTATATGCCGAGATTGAAGGATTCCTCGGTGGATACAAGGAAGATTTTGTCTCAGCTGAATCATGCTGAGATCCACTACGATAACATCCGCTATATCCATTGATTCTGTGACTTCAGACTTGAGGCTATTCACAACACGTGTCTCGGAGACTCCACAGTTCATCTACACATCGTGTAGATAGATATCTTACGATCAATTGTGGTCTGTGAGTGAGTCCTGATCAATCAGATTATCAAGTCCTACAACCGTGCTCCAGCCGTACACAATCTCTCCCACTCCCCCCCTCCAAACCCAACATACGCCTCTGCACCAGGTGGAAGCCAATAAAACCGATCCCCCTGGCCATCCGCCACTTTCGTCCCAATCTTATCCGGATCCACCCCTTCCTCGCGCAGCGGCACTTTGTTCTGCTTGTGGTTGTGGATATGCGTCGACGTGTTTACGATGCGCAGGAACACCGGGACCGCATACTTGGGCAGTCTTGCCCGGGCAAACGTTGCCAGACCGCGGAAGTCGAACGTGTCTTTGGCCTCTGGGGCGAGCTGGAGTGCAGCGCAGCCGGCTCGTCCCTCGTGGTTGGGGACCAGTACGCCGTAGACGTTGGCTTCCTGGATGCCGGGGTATTGGCCTAGGACCTCGGCGACTTCGGCAGTTGCGCTTCCTGACTTAGCATGTTGATAGGAAAGGATAGGATAATTGGACTTACACATTCTCTGATTTCCATCGAAAGGTATCGCCCAGTCGATCGAGGAAGTACCACCGGCCGTCGCTTTGTCGTCGCAACGCATCCCCGGACCGGTACCACAAATCCCCCCTTGTGAAGACGTCGCGGAGGAATTTCTTCGACGTCGCGTCTGCGTTGCCCCAGTAGCCCTGGAAGGCCTGCTCGGTGGGCACCTTGACGATGATCTCGCCGCCCTTCTCGTACGGAGAACGAACCACGAACCCGGTCTTCGGGTCACGCAGCACATCCCCCGTGTTGGGGTCGATTGCCACCGGCACAAACATGTTGCGCATCACGGCGCGCATGATCAGTCCGTGGTGGCCGACGCTCCCCGCCGTGAACGGACCCTTGTTGTAGTTGAACAGGCCGAAGATGCCCTCGGTGCTGTTGAAGAACTCGCCCACTTCGGGAACCCCGAACCGCTCCCGGAACTTCTCCCAGATATCCGGCCGCAGCCCGTTGCCGTACATGCAGCGGACGTTGTGGTTGCGGTCGTCGCTGGACGGCGGTGCCCCCAGCAGGTACCGCGCCACTTCACCCACGTAGACGAACGTCGTCGCGTTGCTGTCGCGGATGTCGCGCCAGAAGTTGCGCACGCTGAATTTCCTCCCCAGCGCGATGCTCACGCCCGTCGCGAGGCAGACCATCATCGCGATGGCCGAGGTGCCGTGGTACAGCGGCATGCAGCTGTACCAGATGTCGCCCCCGGGGCCGTCGGTGTCTCCCATCGAGCCGCGGCGTAGGTCCAGGGTGGTGTATAGTCGGGACATGGTGAAGGCGCATCCTTTGGGCATGCCTGTCGTGCCGGATGTGTACAGCAGAATAGCGGGATATTCGCCCGACATGTTCAGAGCGAGATCCTTGGATGGTTTTGCTGAGGGGAAGGTCGACAGGAGCGAGGTAAACGACGGGTCGAGGTACATGAGTTCCATCCCCAGTTGCCCCTGGATGGTTTCCTTGCAGTCCTCGATTCTCGCGCGACAATCCGCATCATCGTCCACCAGGACCAGCTTCGCACCGCTAATCTTCAGACAATGAACCAAGGCATCCCCGGTAAGATTGTAGTTAATCGCCGCAGGCGCACACCCGATACTCCAGAGACCAAGCCACGCAATCATAAACTCGGCACGATTCTGAAGATAAAACGCCACCAGATCGCCCTTCTTGACGCCCTTGGCGAGAAAGAAATGCGCATATCGACAAGCCAGATTCTGCACGTCACGATAGGTATAGATGCCGTCCCGTGTCCACACGCAGGTCATATCGGGGTACTTCTTGGCTGTCTCGAGGAAGACAAACCAGACATTGCCACGGCCCTGGACGGCTGTTCCTTATCAGTCTGGGCGTTTATGCCAGCAGGAGGATATCCCTACCAGCACGTTCAAAGGAACGGTTACTCTTCCACGCGAGGTACAGCGCCGAGAGATCCTTCGTAATGTGGAATTTGGCGTCCAGATAAGCTGCCAGTGTAGCTCCCCCCGCAGCTGCAGCCGCAACGACGCCTATAATCAAAGAGTTACCCCTGATAGAACAGCGGAGATGCATCAAACGTACCTAGACTCATATTGATAGTTTGGAAGAACCACACCAGATATAGCAAAAACAGTACCAACTACCAACAGCAGTGGACAATACCGCAAGAAAGCAAGGGGAGCAATGACCTGTTATTCATCATTCTCATTCAGACCAAGCTTGCTGTTTGCCGACGGTGCCTCGATGCATCCTCGGTTCATTCAGCTTCTCCGCATTGAGCATTCGGCCCTCGTGCCTTAGGAGGTAGTCTAGCGCATTAGGAGAGTAAGCATTAGAGCATTGGATAATGAGTCTCGAGGATCTTACTGGTCTCTTGTATAGTATAACCGGATCTGCAAGCTACGGCCATGAGTGATGTTGAAGTTGAATATGCGGGGAAAGTGGAGAGTTGCATATGTACTTCAAGGTCTTCATCAGATTCGCCATAGTCCATAGTACTCTATAGTGACTGGTGATAAAAGCCTCTGAACGGGGCATCGATGCCTCATTGTTGGCCAGCAGCAGCGGGGAGCAGACACAGACAGAGACAGTGCTGGAAAACCATCAGTCTCACGACATAACGACAGTACATAGATGTAATCCTTCCAAGAAAACTACTTCAGAGATCATTAGATGACTTACATTGAGCCAGACATCTCGATGATTAGAAGAGGAAGAGAGTGGTGTTGCGATGATGATGGAGAGAGGAGAAGTACGAATACCAAAGTGTATATATTTCTGTGTACTGCCTCAGGCATTATTCATCTTTGCTACAAGAATCATGGACTAATGTTGCATTTCAATTCTCGGTTTATTGCTCTCTGTTTGACTTTTCATTAAGTCCTGACATGGATGAAGCTATCCCGCTTCAAACTCCGACCACTGGGTCGTCTGATTGTATATATAAGAGTAATTCAATCCAACTACTGGCTAGCTGCGGCCGGCGCAGCAGATGCAGTCTCAACAGACTCAGCCTCGACGGGCTGGGGTTGCGTCGAGCCCTCCTTCTCGAAGCTGCGCATGGGGTAGAATCCCCACCGCTCGAACATCTCACGGTCCTCGTCCC
Source organism: Aspergillus cejpii (assembly GCA_004769165.1). NCBI lineage: Eukaryota > Fungi > Ascomycota > Eurotiomycetes > Eurotiales > Aspergillaceae > Aspergillus > Aspergillus cejpii. The sequence continues at coordinate 2,343,720 of SMSW01000005.1, read as the reverse complement.
AGCCGTTGCAGTCGGTCGTCAACATCTTCTCACCGGTGAACACGGCGTTGGCGCCGGCCATGAAGCAGGCGACCTGCTGCTCCTCGGAGAGGGAGATACGCCCCGCGGCCAGACGGACGATGGTGGCGGGGAGGACGATACGGGCGGTGGCGACGGTGCGCAGCAACTTGTCGAAGGGGATCACCTTGCGGTCGCCGAGCGGGGTACCGGGGATGGGGACGAGGGCGTTGACGGGGAAGGATTCCGGGTGGGAGGGCAGGTTGGCGACGGTGTGGATGAGGCCGATGCGGTCGGAGTCGGCCTCGCCGAGACCCAGGATACCGCCGGAGCAGACGTTGATGCCGGCGTCGCGGACGTTCGAGAGGGTCTGCAGGCGTTCGTCGTAGGAGCGGGTGGTGATGATGGACGGGTAGAACTCGCGCGAGGTGTCGAGGTTGTGGTTGTACGCCGTCAACCCCGCGTCCTTGAGCTCCTTGGCCTGGTTCTCGTCGATCATCCCCAGCGTCACACACACCTCCATGCCCATCCCGCGCACGCCCGAGACCATCTCCTTGATGTTCTTGAGGCTTGTCTTGCGGCCGCGCATGTCCCGCCAGGCGGCACCCATGCAGAACCGCGTGCTACCGTTGTTCTTGGCGATGCGGGCCGCCTTGAGGACTTCCTCGACGGGACTCATCTTGGTCGCCTTCAGACCAGTGTCGTGCCGTGAGGATTGTGCGCAGTAGGAGCAGTCTTCACTGCAACCACCGGTCTTGATGTTCATCAAAGTGCACATTTGAATAGCGGAGGGGTCATGGAAGCGACGGTGGATGGCGGCCTGGATAGTCAAGATATCAGCGAATAGTCAAGAACGAAAAGAGAGAGCTGCGCACCGCAGCATAGGTCAATTGATTCAAAGGGGTCTCATAGATCTGCTGAACCTCTTCCCGCGACCAGTTGGTACGCGGGACTGTCGCTGCTGTTGCTTCTTGAAGGGCGGGAGAGATTCGATTGGGAGGAAGAGAAGCTTGGACAGTGCCATAAGACCTCCTCAGGAGAGCCCTGGGGAGGGATCGCGACAGAGAGACGGACATGATATGAGGATGTGTTAGAGAAAAGATGATGAGAAGAGAGCCAAGATGAATTTGAAGATGATAATAATTGACAGGGTATATTCTCTAACTATCCGTAGGTAACCTCGGGAATTGAGGAACTGGACAGGAAATGCGGGATGAAAGAGCAAAGAGGGGCAGAAGAAGGGGAGAAGAAGTGGATATATGAAAGATCCAATAAGATAGATGATAATTGGAATCAGAAGAATGAGTCACTGATGATTCTTTTGCCCTTTTTAAAGAAAGTAAAGAAATATGAAGCTTTTGTGTGGACAATATGAATCCAGTGCCTGAGTGCCTGATAACCATGGCATCGACTACACCCACTGCGATGTCGGAATTGAGATATTCTTCTGCTTCATACTGCATGGATCTACGGATACTCTATTCTCTTATTTCCCCATACTATCATCAAGCGCCGAACCCCGAATGCCATCCTGGTATCTGATTTTGACGGCAGAAGACTCCGCAGTCCGCAGTATTGGACTCTGGAGTCTGGAGTCTGGAGACTGAGACTCTCCTTCATGAACCAATTGAATCTTATTGATTAGTCCAACAGAAACCAGTCAATTCGTCTGATAATGAACTGAATATAACACTCCGATTGGCAGTTCGGGCCGTCGGTGACGAGAACTTGGCAGAGGCTCAGAGCTTCCATGGGAACTGTACCAATCTCCCTGGGTCGAGGAAGAATAATTGATTATCCAGTGGTGATTAGACTCATTAGAGACGTGGGAGTCTGACAATAAAGTTGAATGATGAATCACCTGCCCAGTGTCCAGTAGATACTTCGTGGTTTTGATCTAAAGCAACGCTGACCGGAGCAATCCTTCCAACTCCCGCAAGGATTCAGGCTTCGAAGTCAGGCTCGACATGAGGTAGAGAACATTTCCCAGTACTCGTGAGTGGACGGCAAACTTGGTCCCTCCCGTAGATAATCTCTGTTGAAGACCCTTGGCTGCGGTGGATGTGTACCCTGGTGGAGACGACGGCACATATTAGCGGCTATATTCGGGAAAGAATGAATCCGACTTGAATAGCACCAGACTCTGGAGACTGTAAAGAAATGGAATAGACTCACCTCCACCCTGAGCATCTCTCAGTGAAATACTCAACACAGTGCCAATGGCAAATACACTCTCGACGGATTCCCCGTGTGACAGGTCACGCAGCAGATCGTGAGACCACACACTCCAAACCTCGGGGGAATTCTCCTCCCCGGAGACATCGACGGCTCCCGGCGATTGTGGCTTCCAGTCGTTACGGTACTCGTTCCAGGACCCACTGCTTTCCATCTTCGACATGGCCCGCATGGAATCGACCGCGACCGTGCAGCCAGCCGCATGCGCGGTATAACTGTGTCCGTGCAGCAGGGCATCGCTCTTCTCGGGGCTGGAGAAAGCTTGGAAGATCTCCTGGCTGGCAAGCGTAGTGCAGAGAGGTAGCAGTCCACCTGTAAGGAGCTTTGCGTTCACCGCGATATCGGGATGGACATTCAGGAAGGTGGCAGATGATTTGCGTCCAAGACGGTAGAGTCCAGTGAAGACTTCGTCGAAGATGACCGGAAGACCAGACCAGGATATTTCCGACCTTGCGTTGCTGGCCTTTGTAGAATTGGCTGAGAAGAGCTCTGGGTTACTACGGACAACGTCCACGAGGCATCGCTGAAACAGCGGGTCGCTGAAGCACTCATATCAGCGATAGTCCTCATACTCTATTCGAAAACTTACCAGAATAGCATTCCACCCGCTCCAAGGATGATAGGCTCCATGATCAGAGACCCGAATTTCATCCCCTGCCGCTGGACCAGATCCTCGATCGTCTTCCGGATAAACTCTTTGTATCCCTTTCCTGCATCTGATCCAACCCGGCTTTCCACATCGAAAACGGAATTTAAGGATGAAAACTCAAGATCCTCGCCCAGAGCGTCCCGGAGGACTTCGGGGATCTCAACCTTCCAGGTGCCTCGAGACAATTTCACGAGAGGGAAGTCGAACCAGAAGCCACGGCCACGGTACCACTCCACCTTCTGGTTGTAGGTTGAAGGGTCGGAGCAATCCATCACACCGATCGTGTCGCCATGATAGCTTCCCTTGAGACCGAGGATACTGATCTGTTCCTTGCTGGCATCATATCCATACCGGTCACATGCTGCGCGGAGACCCATCTTGATGGCCACTTCCATACCAGTGCTTCCATTGTCGGTGTAGAAGACTTTGTGCAACCTGGGGTTCTCTAGAGTCTGTATCAGGAGCTCCGCGAGCGAGAGCGCGGGTTCATGAATATTCCCCGCGAACATGACGTGTCCGTACCGTCCAGCTGCGTAAGCAGCCGACAGGGCAAGTTCTGGGTTGCCATGTCCGAGACCTTGTGTCCACCACGATGCAGAGCCGTCAAAGGTAGGCTGAAGTTGACCTTGGTTTGCATGATCGTTTGAGACAAATGTTTGGAAATAGTCGCCATGTGCGGAATCGATCACGGTGATATCCTTGGCTGTCATGCCATGGTGCTGGGTGAACGGATACCAGATCGTCTCATGTGCCCGACTGGCCATGGACTCTAAGCGGTCGATTCTCTGGGTATTCTTGGCCGCTAGCTCATCCAATAAACCATGGACATCCGATTCCTGTGCGACTTGCTGGTAATAATCTTCCATGGCTTCGTCGTCCTGCGCCAGAGCTTTCGCATCTTGCGTCTGGGGACGTTTTGGGGGCTGAGGCAATGGCACCAGCGGAATACTCTTGTTGCGGAAGTAATCCCGCAAGTATTCGTGGTTCTTGTAGTAATCATCGCGAAACAAAAGCACCGAATGCACATCATAACCGCGAAGCAAGAGCGACTCGTAGGCCGAAATAGATGAGGATATACCCCCAAGGCGTGAGTCTGCGACAAGCAGGACAGGTAGGCGGAGTGGCCGGTAGAGATCCGCCTGCGAGTTCCCATTAGGTCCCGGCGAATGAACTCCACCAGCAGTCTCTACGAGAGCGAAGCTGACCCCCGTGCGAGCCCATTCGGAGAGTGTCTTGTGGACAGAGCCGAGGATCTCATCATCCCGAGGGGCAGTGAAGTTCTTCCGCTGAGCAGCAATGTGCGGGCTAACAGGCTCATCGAATTGATACAGACATTGGGTCAATGTCCCAGCCGCATGGCGTTGGATGTGCCTGCCTTTCAAATCAGTATGTCTGCTCCATGAGTCATTCGGGTTACACGACATACCTATCATCTGCATCGTCCAATGGTCCCGTCGACACTGGCTTCAAGAATGCCGCCTTTTCAGCCTCCCGCCGTTGCACCGCATTACACAGAACAGTAGACACAATGGTCTTTCCCACGTCAGTGTTGGCGCCGTAGACCTGGTGGGCGCGGAGGGAGCGCCACAAGGCCGCTCTAACCGGAGGCATCAGATCGATCCGTTGTCTACCGAGTCTAGGGTTGATTATCTGGCAGTTCGATTCAAAAAGAGGATGGTAGCTGCATTATGCATAGCTCATCCAAGGTCCAAGAGTCAAGACTGGATCCGAAGCCGGCAGATGATGAATAAATGGATCTTCTATTGTGGCTATCCAAATGGGTTGAATGACCGAGGCATCCATGAGGCACTAAGGTGTCAATGTGGGACTGAGGCACCAAGGCATTCTCCACCAATCCAAGCTGAAATTCCAGTTCCATTTTAACAATTATCGACGACTGGAGTCTGGACGACGGATTATTGATTGGATTCTGGAAGCGATAGAAAAACTAAAATGTCAGAGGGACCGAAGTTGAACTCCCGATAACCGGTCCAGTTCCACCATGATGTTATTGTGTTGGTCTGCACTCTGCAGGTGCAGAACTGTAGATGGACTACCCCAGATCAAGTTCCCTGTCATTATCAACTATTTCTGCAAGCTAATTTGACGAATTTCAAACCCCCAATTGTTCAGAATTCAGATACGCTCCGATGGATACACCAAAATCCCTTCAAGACTCATTGCGTCAGGCTCTCCATCGCAGAGAAGCCAAGTCCTCCCGTCGACGATTGACAGTCTTACCCCAATCGTCAGTGGATTTCTCCTCCAACGATTTTCTATCCCTTTCGACATCCACTATCTTTCGGGAACGATTCCTGGAGCTCCTCCACCAGGCTCCCCCGCTGTACCCATTCGCCAGCGGAGGCTCACGGCTCCTAGACGGCAACTCAACATACGCCGAAGACCTGGAGCGATTCATCGCAGAGTTCCACGGCGCTCCCAGCGGTCTCTTGTTCAATTCCGGCTTCGACGCTAATGTTGGGGTTTTTTCCTGCATCCCGCAGCCAGGGGACCTGGTCGTGTACGATGAACTCCTCCACGCGAGTGCGCGCGAGGGCATGCGTCTGTCCCGGGCAGGCAAACGGGCCAAGTTCTCGCACAGCTCGCCAAGTAGTCTGGAGGAGGTCCTGCGGGCCCATATCGCGGAGGATCCGTTGATCCAGAATGGCTCGCGGAACGTCTTGATCGCCATTGAGTCCGTCTACAGCATGGACGGCGACGTTGCTCCGATCCAGGACTTTGTCGATGTCGTGGACCGGCTGCTTCCCCGGCAGAATGGCTATTTCATTGTCGATGAGGCTCATGCCACGGGGGTTTTCGGTCCCCGTGGCGCCGGGATAGTTCAGGAACTGGGGCTGGAGAAACGGATGTTTATCAGAGTGCACACTTTCGGCAAAGCTCTTGCCAGTCACGGAGGTATGTTACGGACGCCCGGAATCGTTGAATGGGAACTGATTTCGATAAGCCATTGTGTTATGTTGCCCCGACACAAGAGACTACCTAATAAACTACGCCCGGAGTCTGATCTACACAACCGCAATGGGATTCCCATTCCTCGCCTCCATCCGCTCTGCCTACGAGCTCCTCTCCGAGGGCGAAACCGAACAGGTACCTCCCCCCCCCCAGCACAAAGTACACTAACTAATACCCCACAGCACCAACACAAACTCCAACAACTCATCATCTACGTCCGGAACCGCCTCGCGGAAATCAATCCATCGGACCGCTCTCTCTTCGAAGCAGACCATTTCCCAACATCCCCCATCTTTTCCATCCGTAGTCGGTTCCCGCGCCAATTGGCCGCCGCTTGTCAGCAGAAAGGGTTTGTTGTTCGTGCCATCATGGCGCCGACTGTCCCTGTTGGAAAGGAGCGCGTACGGCTATGTCTGCATGCTGGGAATACGACGGATGAGATTGATGGGTTGGTTGATACGTTTAAGATCTGGCTGGGTCAGTTGGCGGAGAAGGCTTCCAGTTCCAAGTTATGATCATAAACTGCTGTACATAGTCTAGGAAATCAGTAAATTAAATGTCAGAGCAAAAGCTAAGGGAAACCTGAATCCGTCTCCAAGGTATGGTGCAGTGATCAATCACCAAATAGATAACTAATCTTATTACACGGAAAAGGTTGTTGGAGTTGGGTTTAAAAAAAAAACCAAAAAATAATGACAAGGATGGGATTCGAACCCATGCGGTTTCCCATCACGGCCTAAACGTGACGCCTTAACCACTCGGCCACCTTGCCGTGGATGTATTGTATTTACCCGAACACGTAATCTAAATAATTAAGTCGGTTTAAAAGTTCAACTATCTACAATTTTGGTACCTAGTAACTCAGGAAAAGACCAATTGAAGGACTATTACTCCTATGAAAAGTTCAGGCTTCGATTCCTGCGTGGATTGATGTGTTATTCCTAGGTACATGCCTGCTTCACATAAAGTATGACTATGAACTCCTGGGGACGCACTTCGACAATGGTCAAGATACAAGCCTGGCTATCAACCAATTCAGCGTCAGAACTGTCAGTACATCAGCTAAACCATTGACTGCTCAACCTTCATAATCTGAGTTTCGGATCGGCTCATGGTGGTATAGCGACTGAAATCCATCAATCCCTTCTCCCCCGAGTCCCCAGTCTCCTCCTTCTGCCGACTAGCCCGACGCCGGAAATAGATTCTCTTGCACCACTTCCAGGCCTCGACGCCGAGGAAGAACAGCCCGGCCTCGACAAACACCACCCCCCATTCCCAGGAGATGCCGACGTGTTTGAAGACTACGTCGTTGATGACGGGGATGTAGAGGATAGGGAAGGTCGTGACGAAACCGAGCATGATGCCGAAGAAAAGGAACTTGTTCCGCCACACGTCGAGCATCCACTGTGTGAAATAGCGCTTCGAGCCGGGCTGCATGCGGAAGAAGCTGCGGCGCATGTCGACCATCTCCCAGGCGAGGAAGAGGGCGAACCATGTCATGCAGACGAAGGTTGTGGCGCGGGCGCGGAACACGCCGTCGCATTCGGCGCTGTAGTGGCTGTTGCAGCCCGAGGCGAGGTTGCCGTCCCCCCAGCCGAAGAGGACGAGGGAGAAGGATGCGAGGCAGAGGGCGGCCATCCAGACGCCGTAGACGAGGGTGTCGATGATGACTTCCCAGGTGAAGATACCTTGTTTCTGTGGGGGTCAGCAAGATCCAGATGTAGCAAGGAAGGGTTTACCTACGCTTTGAGGGGGACGGTCCATAATATCTGGAGCAGCGATTTCCATACCCAGTCCCATGTCGGGGAGTCCAGAGGTGATCATGATGATCCATAGAATCTCAACCGGGGCGATGGGGAACACAGACTGTCCATTATCATCCTTGAAACAGAGGCCGATCAGAAGTGTGAGTGCCAGACCGACATTTTCAGCGAGAAGATGCAGGACAAATTTCTGGATATTATCAAAGATCCGACGACCCTCCTCAATACCATTGATAATGGAGGCGAAATTATCATCCATCAGCACCAGTTCCGACGCATCCTTGGCCACATCAGAACCTGTCTGACCCATTGCGATACCGACATCTGCCCGTTTCAAAGAAGGAGAGTCATTCACACCATCGCCGGTCATCGCGGCATAACGACCCCGACGATGTAGGGCATCAATCATGCGGACCTTTGTGTGGGGAGCGCACCGGGCAATCACGGCGGGAAGGGTAGGTAATTCATCAATCTCTTCATCGGTCAATTTGTCAAATTGACCGGCGGTCATCACCATTGCATCAGCAACCTCCCTGGGAAGACTGTCCATTTTGGCCGGGATGATGCCAACCTGCGCTGCGATGGCTCGCGCAGTACCAGGGTGATCGCCTGTGACCATGTGGACAGAGATCCCGGCACGATAACATTCCTCGATGGCGCCGGCGGTTTCAGGCCGGGGGGGATCATACAGTCCAATCAATCCGCAGAATGTAAGGTCCCTTTCCACCTCCTCGCGCGGAGGGACGTCCTCTCCTTGGACGGGCTGGTGATTCTCACGACAGGCGAGACAAAGCACCCGCAGACCTTCGGTGGCGAGAGCTTCCAGGTTCAGTAGAATCTCACCTCTGACGTCGTCGTTCAGAGGGATTGGATCGGAACCGGCTGTCCAGGTGACAGAGGTGCAAGATTCGAGAACGCGTTCAACAGCGCCCTTGGTGAAGATCATTTCACGGCTATCGATGCCGTTCTTGAAAATGACCGACATCTTCTTGACGGTAGAGTCGAAGGGATATTCGGCTTTCTGGCGCCAAACAGGCTTCTCGCCTTTGGTCCAGCGGTCACGACCCCAGTTGAAGCGGGAGGCAAAAACCTGGATTGCAATATCGGTGGGTTCACCACGGGCATGCCATTCGTTGTTCGACTTGTGGACATGAGCAAGGTTCGCCATGGCGGCCACATTCAAATACTGCTCCAAGATAGAATTGTCCTTCAGCAGTTCCTCGGGCTTAGAGGGCTCTCTCTGTGCATCAGGTTTAACCTTCACTGGAGGCCCAGGCAGCAGGCTAAGGTCGCCTTCTTCAGGGCTCAGCGGATCACTGGAAGGGCCAATTGAGAAGGTGCCAATAGAAGGAATCCAAGCTTTTTTGGCAACCATGCGCCCCTGCGTGAGGGTGCCTGTTTTGTCCGAGCAAATGTTAGTCACGGCGCCCAGGGCTTCAAGGGAATCAAGCTTCCGGACAATAACATTTCTTTGAACCATTTGCTTTGTGCCAACGGCCATGGTGATGGTCAATACCACGACCAAGCAGGCGGGGATCATCGCAAGGCCGGTTGCCACCGCATAGATGATGACCTCGGTGTCATTGCGGAACTCATTGGCTCCCATGACGACGATGGCGAAGACGACGGCGATCAAGAAGAGGGCCAGGGCCAGTTTGGAGAGTTTGCGCTGCAGCGGAGTCCCGACATTGATCCCCAGGAATCGCCCCACGGCATCAGTGCAGGTCAGGGTCCATGCCTGTACATACCATCGTTTCTTGGTTTCTCCCTCGGGACCGCGCTTGACGGGCCGTTTCCTAGAATCAGTGGCACGCAGAGCAGCAGCGATGGCCCCGATTTCGGTTCTCATCCCGGTTCCGATGACTACTCCCCGAGCGCGGCCTCGAGTCACCGTGGATGAACTATAGGCGATGTTTAAACGATCTCCCGGGCCCGTGTCCGGGGCAAATGTCATATCAACTTCCTTCTGCACCGGCAAGGACTCGCCAGTCAGAAGCGCCTCGTCGGTTTCGAAATTCATGGCATCGACAAGCCTATCTGAGTTAGAAAGGGAAGTCCCTTTTTAACATTGCTAATCGGGAATCATCCACATACCGAAGGTCTGCAGGGACAGTGTCCCCGACTTTAAGCTCGACCATGTCGCCAGGGACGATTTCAATGGCAGGTATGGTATTGGTTTTGCCATCCCGCGTGACAGTTCCCGTCGGAGAGCTCAATGATCGAAGCGAATCCATCGTTTTCTCAGCCGCGTAGTCTTGATAGACACCTACCACGATATTCAAACCAATAACGGCACTGATCACGCCACCTTCGATCCAGGACTCAATGCCGAAGCTGACAGCCATGGCGATGATGAGAACCTGTCCTGTGTCAGTAATGTTAAACAATGTTGAAAAGGAGTGTATTACTGACCAACATCATTGCATTGGCGATCTGTCTGATAACAATACTGATGATTGAAACACCCTCGCCCCCTTCCAGCTCATTTGGGCCATACTGCTCCAGACGCTTCTTAGCATCCGCCAACGTCAGACCCGCGTCAGAGTCGACGGACAGCTCGCGGAGCACATCCTCATAGAGAAGAGCGTGAGCTGGCTGCGACAGTGACTGAGAGTTATCACCGACTCTCTTCTCAGATGCCATATCGACTTGTTTCTTGTATTGTTGTCTGTCAAGGGTTCCTAAGGAGGTTTCATGTATATCGTATCTTCAAGCGAGTGAGAGTCCATTCACAAAAGACTTGGATCGATTGCGACAGTGAAGCTTGATTTCCAGACAAGAAAATTCTTTCTCTTTGCTTCCTTGTTTGGGGTATTGCCACGTATTTAAGTTGCCCATTCTCGTCGGCCCTTGCAACTTCGAGACGATGCGAACAGAGGTTCCATTCTTGGCAATTCCTTACACCTTTATCACTATTCACTGTACCAGAGGGCAAAACCCAAGACCTGATCTTGGCGCAGTTTCTTGGGTCGGTGCTCCTCCCTCGACAGCGACATGACGCATACGACCAGAACATCTTGCCACATGATCTACGCAACAGCGATTCATGCTTTAACTTGGTTTCATGGTATGGGTCTAGCATTGACCCGTCTCCAGCGGGAAAAGGGCGCCAAGACTCTCGGCGGGAGCGCGGGAGCCTTGGCAACCCTCACATCAACTCCCTTCTCCGAGGGGAGAGGGGGTTGTTCTTGGCCCAATGCATGGCTTCGTGGCCTGAGAGCCCGGTGGTACCCTCTTAATGCAGCCCGGTTCCTCTCTTGAGAGAGAGTTGGGGTCCAACACTAAAAACTTGCTGGCCATTTGTCTTGCGAGGATCTCGGGCGTCTGACATCCCCACCATCATTTGTTTCATCCTTGCTCTCCCTCCGGAGTAGACTAGTAGCCGAGTTATCCGATTGTCTATTCACTTATCGCATGGCCAACAAAGCTGAGGTCGCAGGGGTTGTCGCTGGAGGAGTCATCTTATTCGTTGCCATTAGCTTGATTCCGATGTGAGTTGTCCTTTTCTTCCCTTCCCCTCCCTCTTCTGCCCTGTTTTTATTCATTGATCTCGACCGCCGTGAATGTTCCATGGCCTTCCATTTTCCTTGGCATGGAATGTCCAGAACATCGTTGGAAAACGGAGTGGATAGCATGGATTGACCACTATTGAAATAGCATCATCATGTGGCAACACAACAGGAGAGCTGCAGCGAGGAGATCCAGAGAACTCGAAGCCCTCCGAGAGCATGGTTGCATGCGACAGGTGAGCGTGGAGAGATGGCTGGAAGAGCAGCGGCGGGAACCCGGCAATAACAGCGCGAATCCACATGATCTTGGACGGTACACCCAAGAACCATGGTGAGTGAATGGCCCAGATGTGATCAGTGATCACTGTTCAATGCTTTCAGCCTTTTCCCTGTTCTTTTCCTTGGCCCTTGGAGACATGCGGGGACAGGGCTGCACTAGTAGCCTTGGCTGCTCTCATCAATGAGACACCGTCACTTCCAGTTCCATGAGAATCTTGATCACTAATGAATGATCCGTGTTCATTCCCGGACAGTTCCATCTGCCTCTCGACCCTGTTGCCCTCCCCCTCGCACCCGATTCCTTCGGATCCGGAGCCTCCTGGTTCTGTTGGATGCGTTCCAGACACATCGATGCGAGACCAGAGCCTACTCATCCTCAACCGCTGTAGCCACGCATTTCACCATTCTTGTCTTGCGTCATGGTGGGAGTATCGTCCGTACAGATGCCCAATATGTCAGGCATCGTATGCTCCGGAGGAATGACATCTAGACCTTGTCTGTGAATGATTCTGTTGCTTTCTTCCAAGATGGCTGGACTATCTTGAAATCATGTCTTGTTTTTTTCTTTTTGGTTTTGGATTGATGCTCTTCAACTCCGCTCCACCTTGTATATGAAAGTGAAGTCGCGCTGTACAGTGAACGCAACGACAAGTCACTCTGGGCTCCTTAGTAGAATCCATCAACTAGACTGATCCAACTATGCTTGGGTGAGTTCAGTTCCACGCTCAGAGTCCAGACCTACCGAGTAGATAATTGCTTTTGAGAGTATGGAAATGGACCATCCCGTTGAATCATCTCATCAAGCACTGACATGGCTGTAGTTCTGCTATAGCCGTCCACTTGACAGGCGTAATGTTACGGAGTAGTTCTGAGACATCATTATATTGTCATTAGACATGAGGAGTCACTTTGCGCCAGAGTTATGAAATAATGGAAGAGCATATTAACGGATGATGTTTTGAAGCTGGTCAATGAACAAGTGGATGGTTGAAGAGTAAGGATGGAGTTCATCATTGACCTTGCTAGAGCTTTCCCAAATCCGAGGCAAACCCTGGTGTACTCTAGGATCCTCCCATCATGAGCTTCTTACAGAGTACTTTAGGATCAAATGGTATAACAAAAATAATTCTATTCTTGTGATATTGTAACTCACGGAGTTACGAATATCGGACCTAATCCCTTATATAACGAAAACATGGCTGAAATCAAAAATCTAATTTTGATACATTTTTTTCTTTTATAAAACCCTTTAAGCAGCAGTGACCATCTTGTCCTTGACGTAGAGGTCAACGTACTTGTCGACTTCGTAGTTCTCCAGGGTAGGACGGTCCCAGCCGACCTGCAGAAGCTCATCGATGCGAGCCTGGTCGAAGTGGGCCTGCAGATGACGCTTGTACTTGGCCAGAATCTCGGGCTTGGCCTCCTCACGTCTGAGGCGGTGTCCCAGGGGAGCCTCGACGACAACCTCATCAAGGACGGTGCCGTCGTTCAGGGTGACGGTCAGAGCGTTGGGGATGGTACGCTTGGCGGGGTCGTGGTAGTCCACGGTGAACTGGGGGTCCTCAACACAGCGGATGCGCTTGCGGAGGTCCTCGACCAGAGGGGAGGTGGCGGCCTCGGAGCCGTCGGCGTAGTCCTCGGCGGTCAGGCGGTTGAAGGACAGCATGGTGGCAACCATGTACTAAAGAAATCGATTAGAGGGAAGTGACGTCATAGAAGCGAAGGGTTTCCGAACTCACCTGGACGCAGTGGTCACGGTCGGCAAAGTTGTCCATGGCCTTGAACTGCTTGTCAATGATCCGGATGCAAGCCTCGTGGGTGCGGTTGGTGATCTCCTTGATGTCCTTGGCGCTCTTGCCCATGGCGGCGAGCTTCTTGTTGATGATCTGAGCGCACTCAATGGCGGTCTGGGAGTGGAACTCGGCTAGAAAAGAGTTAGGGATGAGATAGCCTGGAAGCTTAAGGAAGGTCAGACTCACCAGGGTAGGAAACCTTGAAGAGAACGTTCTCCATGACATAGCTGCCGTAGGGGCGCTGGAACTGGAACTTGTTGCCCTTGAACAGGACGTCATAGAAACCCCAAACGGGGGCCGACAGAACGGTGGGGACACCACCCTCACCCCGCTGGACCTTGAGGACAAGGTTCACAGCACGCTGGCAGGCATCACCGGCAGCCCAGGACTTTCTGGACATGGTGTTGGGGGAGTGTCTGTAGGTACGGAGACTCTGGCCGTCAACCCAAGCCTGGGTGATAGCATCGGCGGTCTGCTTCTCGGTGAGGCCGAGCATCTTGGAGACGACAGCGGCGGTGGCGACCTTGACCAGCACAACGTGGTCCAGGCCGACCTTGTTGTAGGAGTTCTCCAGAGCCAGAACACCCTGGATTTCGTGGGCCTTGATCATAGCCTCGAGCACATCCTTGACCTTCAGGATCTTGCCGTTGCCAACGTTGCCGCCGGCACGGTTGGTGCGGGAGATCCAGTCAGCAACAGCGAGGATACCACCCAGGTTGTCCGATGGGTGACCCCACTCAGCGGCAAGCCAGCAGTCATTGTAGTCGAGCCAACGGATCATGGCACCAATGTTGAAGGCACCATTGACGGGGTCGAGCTGGTAGGGAGTACCGGGAACACGGGTACCGTTGGGGACCGTGGTGCCCTCAACGACAGGGCCCAGCAGCTTGGTGCATTCCTTGAATTTCAAGGCTTCCAAACCACATCCGAGGGTGTCGAGGAAGACCAGGCGGGCGGTATCGAACTAGAAGCGACCAGCCATATCAGTCTCAACGTCCAAATGGCATTGATTCATAATTGAATCAATAAAACTAGGCCCAGCATACCGCCAAATCAGAGTCCACACCGTAGTTGTGAACATAGTCGGCCATGTCCTTGATCTCGGGATCATAGCTTCTCTCCGTAGCGGCAGGAGGAGCACCGTGCTGAAGGGCAGACATGGTTGAGAATCGGGAAACTCGAGGAGCACAAGGGTTGACAGTCTTGTTGAAGGAGTTGAGAGAGACGAAGCGGGAGGAAGCAGGCCTGGAGACGGAGACGAAGCGGGACTGCAAAGTGCGGGGAGACCTGTGGGTCAGTCGTCTCAGCGCCGAACAGGAGGCAGACATAATTGATGAAGAGAAAGGTGTAATAATATACTCAATGAAAGGATTAGAGGGAGGTAGAATTAAGGATGTTGAGAGTTGAGATAGTGGAGAGAAGAGAGGAGAGAGGAGAGAGGATAAGGATGAAGAGATAGAGAGATAGGGAGAGATTTCCGAAGAGAAAAGAGAGAAGAAAGAAGAAGAGGAAGAGATGAAAAGAAGATGAGAAGATGAAGTTTTGGTTTTTTGGATGGACCGAGGCCGATCTGGATGAATTCAGGTCAATTGGGAGTGTTGCGAACGGTTACTCCCGGCTATCCGAAGACATTGAGAGTGTCTTCATTCAACAGAGTGATAGAGAGAGAGGATAAAGACTCCGTTGAGGATGACTTGAGTTCCGGTGTCGGAAATCAATTATACTGATGGTCCATTGGCATTATATTGAGGATGCTCTACAGTCTACAGCCTACTTGGTATCTGATTGTCGCAGAGTCAATTAAACAGAGTCTACAGAGTACAGAGTATAACGACTCAATGAGGTATCTACTCCGTAATATGATCAATATCTTGATTGAAGGATGAAGACTACACCGATGATCGTCATGAAGCGCCGCGGTCGGACGGCATCTTCTCATCCGCGGCTATACAGACCATGGACAGAACATGTACATCTCCGATTGGCCTTGATCAACTTATTAGGTGGTTTCAATCAGATAACTTCTCTCGAAATGGATGAAAGATCCTCCTCCTTTTGACCGATCCTTGAAGTAATCAGCAATAGAAATCCAATTCTACAATCTGATTGGCCAAGTTGAAAGGCATAACGTGACTTTTTATCACGTGCACCTCAATATCAAAAACACTACGGAGTACTCCTACAGAGTACTCCGTACAGAGTAGTGATATCAAATAGTTACATAGTATTCAATATTCTCATATATACTATTCGATATCTGATTGAATATTAGATGCGAGTCTTGATCCTTTCGTTTTGACGACGCTCCGACGATTGAAAGATTCAAAGAACCACCATGGTGAGATCTCGACATTGCCCTTGGGATAATCATGGGCGCGAGATGCCGCATGTTTCTTCTATGCTCGTTCAAAAGACTAGGTCTGAAACCCATCCAGCCTAGCCGAACTTCAACGCCTCTCTTGAGATATGTAACACCCGGACTCCATCATCAGAGTACTACTAGTAGTAGTGTCTCTCAATCAGCAATGCCAGGAAACATATCACCTACATGTAAGTTCCACTCTAAGTCTCGATTAGCATACTCTGACAACATGATATAGCACTGTTTGCGTACACCGCTGGTCGGTGGCTACACCTTGACAAACCGCAGCGCGATGCGCGGTATATCGAATTTAATTTCGACCGTCTGTGTGAGAGAGTACTATCACTCTGTCCCTCTGCTAGCTCAATTGAAAGCTGCCAGAAGCTGGAGGGCGGGTTTAGTAAAGCATTCATCATCAAAACCGACAATGGTAGATGTGTCGTTGCCAAATTTCCTACATCTGTTGCCGGACCAGCAAGATATGTGACAAACTCGGAAGTTGCTACAATTACTTATTGTAAGAGACATTCAGAGAGTGAGAGGCCCAGTACTAACATATACATGCAGTGCAACGGAATACTAAAGTACCAATCCCAGCCATTCTGGACTGGAGTGATGATCCAACCAACCCCATTGGCTCAGCATACATTATCATGGAACATGCCGGCGGTGTTCTACTACAAGAAGCATGGGCAGATATGCCATCAGATCAGAAAGTAGGGTGTATTGGAGCAATCTGGACGAGTATCCTGCCAATATCTGAACTTGACTTTCCGGCATATGGCAGTCTTTATTTTGCCGACGCATCATTCCTTGATGCTGGTTCCAAGCAAAAGTTTGATAACGATATAAAATACTGCATTGGGCCGCATTGCAGAGGTAGTACCTACTGGGATTGCAATGTCGGTGAACCAAGATACTACGCATTCAAGGGACCGAATAGAGGGCCATGTAAGGTGATCCTCCTTCCATTTGCATGCTTCACTTATTAACCTTGACTCTTTAGGGCGCGATTTCTCCTCATACGCCTCTGCTTTAATTGATCCCGGTCTTGCGAGACTGCCACCGGCTGATCATCCCATTCTCCGTCAGCAGCAAGCATCCTACCAAGGCTCCGTGGACAGGCATCTGGAGCTGCTCAAAGTGAGCCAGGCCGTCTTCCCCGAGCTGACACAACATCCCGAGATCCAATCGAACGCAACACCGACCCTCTTCCACCCAGATCTCCACAAGAGGAACATTTTCGTCTCCAAAGACGATCCCACCACCGTGACCGGGATTATCGATTGGCAATGCGCCAGTGTCGAGCCAGCATTCTACTACGCAGACGATGTCCCTGATTTCGCCAAGGTCCCTCCTCAGGGAACACCAGAGTCCGCCGAGGAAACTCACTGCAGCCAAGCTTATGAATTAGGCTGGGCCCTCCTGGCTCCACGTCTAATACCAACCAGAAAGATCGACGAAACACTCCTCCGCCCATTCCGCTATTGCCATCGAACATGGAGAGATGGGTTTGTACCATTCACCCACGGACTCATACAGCTGCGAGACGCGTGGGAGAAACTTGGCTTTAAGAAAGACTGTCCCATCCCGGCCTTGGGCCCGGAGGAGATGAGCTTCTACAAGGAACAGCTTGGGATCTACAATGGGACGCTGGAGTTTAGGCAGGATATGATTGAGACCCTGGGAGTGGAGGGGGATGGTTGGGTGTCTGGGGAGCGCTGGGAGGGAGTGAAGAAGGCCCATCAAGATTTCTATGAGATGATTATGGCAGGTATGGAGAATGATAAGGAGCGCGAGGAACTGAGGGCGATGTGGCCGTTTGATCAGTGTCAAGCTTGAAGATGGACCGGAGAGTTTTGCTCGTCAAATGCTTTGAAGCAGCTCCCATTCATATTCTCAAGAAACCACCCAGCCACAAAATAACCTCCTTTTCACCGGCCCTTAAATGCTATCAATCGCTTAGTCTTAGCTATCTGACCTAATATCCAAAAAAACATAGAACCGTTTTCCCGATTCAATTCCCCAATCGGGCTTCCCTCTCATCAGTACGGCGCAATGAATTGATAATCTCACGGTAAACCGCCCGAGCCAACGCAGGCGGGACAGCATTACCGATCTGTTTTCGAACCTCCCTGGTTCCGAATCGATGCTCGAAAGGAAAGGTCTGCAGACAGGCGAATTCCCGATTCGTGAACCCCCGCGTCCCGGAAGGATGGTAGTTATTCTCCCCGCCGCTACAGGTTACGGTCTTCGCCTGCTGGTTCGGGTCGAAGGGGGCTCTGAACCCATTCCGCAGCCCGCGGCTTCTGGCCCCCTCGACATCGTGATCCAGCGCATTCGGTGGAATGTTTGATATCATTGAATTGATGGTTGTGTATGCCAAAAGTCCGGAACCTGGCAGCCCATGTGTGGGCCTCGGAAAGGGCGGCAGGGCCTCCCCGGGTCTGAAAATAAATCAGCTTGATCCACCTCGATCTAGAATCCCAGACAGGTAGTACCTACCCAGATGCAATGATGATGAGTCGTTTTCGGGACTGCGGCACCCCATAGTCCATGCAATTGAGCTTCTTCCACCGAACAGAGTATCCGACCTCAATGAAATCCTGAATCACACGGTGGAAGGTCTCCTCGTGCCGGTCACACAG
Source organism: Aspergillus cejpii (assembly GCA_004769165.1). Taxonomy (NCBI): domain Eukaryota; kingdom Fungi; phylum Ascomycota; class Eurotiomycetes; order Eurotiales; family Aspergillaceae; genus Aspergillus; species Aspergillus cejpii. The sequence goes on along the minus strand of SMSW01000005.1, from coordinate 2,325,512 downwards.
TCCACTGGTCTCCTCCATGGTATGCACCCGCGGTTTTGAGCGCTTAATCATGTCCGCGCATGAAAAAATACAAGCAGAATTTGCGTCGTCGTTGGCGCTGTTGATCGTATGCGCCGGTGAGAATGTCTGGCACGGAGGAGAACCGTGGCTTACGTCCACCTTCAGGAATTCCGGCTCATTGGTTAAAAAGCTGAAGATGTCGCTTTGCTCACAAAGCGCAGTTTCAAAATTCATGCGATAGGTGGTGATCGCATGTTCGGACTTATCGAACGCCCACTTGATGTGCAGCCCGGCCTTTCGTGCACCGCAGGAGACCCCTCCAGCCCCGCAGAATCCATCGCCGAACGTATACTGGCGGCATCTTTTCTGATCACTGATGCTTTCAGCTTGGGTAGTAAGGTCAATGACGGGTTCAGCCTCATCAAGCACAATGACCGGAGACCGCGATGTATCCTCCGCATCACCGAATGGACGAGTTTCACCTCTCCATGACCTTCGCAAAGACGCCGAGTCTATCCGGAAACCCTCGTCGGATTCCTCAAAGGACAGGTACTCTACCGCTCCCTGGGCAGGGTCAAGATTCTCTTTCAAGCGGCAGAATAAGTCATACGGCCGACCATTTTTCCGGAAATCATGCTCGACGTGGGAGCAGTTAGTAAAATGGATGTTGACGAAACGTTTCACAATGGCCAGAGGGATGTCTATCGACTCATTAACAACCCAGACAAGCTCATTTGGCCATTTAGGTACATAGGTTCTCGCATGGTTCTTGGTCAAAATCAGATGACGACCCTGGAAGAAAATGTCACCGGTAGTATCCTGAAGCACAGCTGTGATCCGAAGATACAGCCCGTTGTGCAGCTCCAACGATTGTCCAGATTTGTAAACGATCCCATCCACGCAGGCATGGTCGATGGGGTGTTTCTCTGGGCTTTCTGGGAGCGGAGGAGGAGCTGCTTCTGCCGGCGCAGGGTGGTCCCAGTCCTGCAAAAGTCGCTCAAAGCACTCATCTGTGAGATAGTCGCCATCTATAACTAGCAGCTCAGGACCTGAAGTGAGATCGATGATTTCCTGGTGGGTTTGCGGTCCCAGACGGAATGGTGTTGGTGTTCGTCGTCTGCTTTCCAGGTGGTAATCGTCCAGAAAGAATGATCTATCGGGGTCATTATCAATGGTGACACTGCTGTCGGTGTCACTGTCGTCGTCGTCATCGACAACAACCGTTTCCACAGGTTCAGCAGGCTCCAGAAAAAGGACCGAAGCTTCTCTATTCCGATTCATACTGACTGTAAGGTCGAACGAAGGTAATTAAGAGCCTCAGTGAATACTGAGAGAGCAAGCAAGCAGCATACTAGTGTAGCTAGATAGCAAATGCTGCAAAAGAATGAGGAAAGATATGAGATAGAGAGGAATAGAGGAACAGAGGAGAACTGGGGTATGGCCTGGGATAGATGGTGCTGGTGGTGAGAAATCCTAGGTAGAGTCAAGGGTAACACAAGATCTCTAACAATGAATGAGGAAAACATGCATCAAGATACCTGGGGACAAAGAGCTGAACAATGAAGCAAAACATGACCAAGGGATTATAGATGAGTCTGTTCCTGCACCTGCAATCCAGGAGGCTCTTCATCTTGTTTGGGATAGAACTGGTTAGACTAAGAGATGAGCACTTGAGGCAACAGTAAGGAAGATCATGAGTATTCAGAGGGTCTGTAGATCGTATCTGCCTTCCTAACTCCTGAAGCAATTCAGCATCCATCATGAGGCTGATCTGTTGATGTTTTCCCAATTCCAAAAAGAGTAATTCTTATTTAGTCACGTGCCACCACATGACCCAGAGCCACTGTGCTTATGTCATTCCCGGTTTCGGCAATATTCCGTCAATTATGGACTATTTTGGTTTAGCGGCCCGCAAAAATTCTGCCAACATCGGATTGGCGGGGAAGAAATAATCCTTAATAATAGCAGTATTAATAATAATTTGTCCCTCTTTTTTTCTTCCTTCTCTTCTCAACTTTTCCTTCCACCATGACTTCTGGTCGTTTGATCCCTTCGTGGGCTTCGCTTTGAACAGCATTTTGGACTATAGTCAACTTTCCGACTATTGTGATGTCCCAATAAGAGTGGAAATACTCGAAATCCCCCCCCCGTGTCTTGCGCCGACATATCCGTTTTTTCGCCGTCCCCCGCCATATTGTGTGCGCGTTGCCGAAATTTTTGCCATAGATGTGAGTATCTCCCCGGTTGATCTTCGATTTTAAGGCAATTCCGCCTCTTTATGATGAATTTCGGTTTTTTTTATAGATGTTAGACTTCCTAAGCATTATTGCGGAGAATTTCCGATCTGACTTGGCCTACACTGTTGCAATTTCTTGACGTTCACTCGATGTTCAAGTCGCATGCTGATACATGAATACTTCTAGAATACCCTATCCTCGACAAAATGTGTGGTATCATTGGTTTAATACTGGCGAACCCTTCGGGTTCCGCCGCTGTCGATATTCATGAGGCGCTCTACCTTCTTCAACGTGAGTATACCAAGCTCGCTCACTTCCTCCAAACTATCCAAATATCATGACGCTAATGTTTGGTTCGACATTCTAGATCGAGGACAAGATGCTGCGGGTATTGCGACTTGTGCGGCAGGTGGTCGCATCTACCAATTGAAGGCCAACGGTATGGCAGCCAAGGTATTCAATGAGGGTGCGAGAGTGGCAGACCTTCCAGGTTCGATGGGAATTGGACATTTGAGATACCCGACGGCTGGCAGCAGCGCAAATGCCGAAGCGCAGCCTTTCTACGTGAACAGTCCCTACGGTATTTGCCTGGCCCACAACGGAAACCTCATCAATGCTCCCGAGCTGAAGAGATACTTGGATCTTGAGGCTCATCGTCACATCAACACCGACAGCGATAGCGAGTTGATGCTAAACATCTTCGCCGCTGAGCTCAGCGAGACCAAGAAGGCGCGTGTCAACAGGGAAGAGCTCTTTGCTAGTCTTAGCAAGATGTATGATAGATGCCAGGGTGGCTGGGCTTGCACGGCAATGTTGGCAGGTAAGCGAACGCAGACCCTAGGAAGTGTCTTTGGCCAGAACTGACAATTATCGGTAGGATTTGGCATCCTTGGTTTCCGTGACGCATACGGTATCCGTCCTCTGGTCCTTGGTTCCAGACCCTCAGTGGACGGTCCTGGCACGGACTACATGATGGCGTCCGAGTCGGTTGCCTTGCAGCAGCTTGGATTCGGCAACATCCGTGACATCAAGCCCGGTGAAGCGGTCATCATCGAGAAGGGTGGGGAGCCGGTCTTCTGTCAGGTGGCACCCAAGAAGGCATATGCTCCGGATATCTTCGAATATGTCTACTTCGCACGTCCTGACTCCGTCATCGACGGCATTAGCGTTTACCGAAGCCGCCAGCGGATGGGTGACCGCCTTGCTGCTAGGATTCTTGACGTCCTCGGACCAGAGGTCGTCAAGGATATCGACGTTGTCATCCCCATTCCTGAAACGTCAACCACCTCGGCTGCTGCGGTTGCTCGTTATCTGGACAAGCCTTATTGCCAAGGGTTTGTCAAGAACAGATACGTCTTCCGCACCTTCATCATGCCTGAGCAGAAGACTCGACAGAAAGGTGTCCGTCGCAAGCTGAACGCCATGCAAGCCGAGTTCAAGGACCGAAATGTCCTCTTGGTCGATGACAGTATCGTGCGTGGAACAACCAGCAGGGAAATCGTCTCGATGGCGAGAGAGGCTGGTGCCAAGAAGGTTTACTTCGCCAGCTGCGCGCCAGAAATCACGTAAGTCAAAAAATCTCTCCATCGATTTTGAGGATAAATGGCTCATATTTTAACAGACATGTCCACGTCTATGGTATCGATCTGGCATCACTTAGCGAGCTCGTTGCGCACAACCGCACTGTCGAGAGTATTGCAAAACACATTGGCGCTGACAGCGTCATTTACCAGACTCTGGACGACCTGAAGGGTGCCTGTGCGGAGATCACCAAGGAGAATGGCCTGAGCGAGCCTGTCGACTTTGAAGTGGGAGTCTTCTGCGGCAATTACGTTACTCCTATCTCTGAAGGCTACTTTGATCACCTCGAGAAGATCCGAGGCGAAGGCCGCAAGGTCAAGGCCATTAACCGCGCCAAAGAAGCTGTCGCTCATGGCTTCGCCAGTGAAAAGGACTTCCAAATCGCTGCAAACGGAGTCAAGCTGGATCAAGATGGCAAGATCATTCCTGCCAACTATCCTGGGGAGTCCGAAGTGCCTCAGGTCGGCTTCAATTGCTGCCACGAATCCCTGACGCACGAAGAGGAACACCCCAAAGTCAAGGATCGTATGGATATCAGTATCCATAACATTGCTGATCACGCATGATCATGATTCCCTCTTCTGATGGATTTGCTATACCAACGGTGTTCTTGTGTTTGGCGTCTCGGAGTTTGTTTGCGATAGAGAAAAAAGCAAGACCAGGGTGGCTCTCTGTTTGGTGATTTCCATTGCATATCTAGGATTGGAGAGGATGGAATACCACTCCATGTCATGCAATTGATAGATCTACGATGAAAATATCTCAACATTTGTCTGAGGCTTGTGTATATAGAAGCTGGGTTGGCGATCAGAGATCTGATCATGTGATATGACGATTACTGAATTGGAAAACTTGATGATGCATCATCACATTCATCCTTCTTGGTCTTCTTGAGGAGCAAGCATTAACGACAGGAAGTTAGCTATCATCGCCATTGAAATTGATAGCAACTGCAAGGTTTCGAAGTCGTACCAAATCCCCATGCTGCCTATTCCGGTTGTTTTCTGTCCTGTTGTTCTTTGAACCACTCCGGTTAAGGCAGTAGCCTTCCATCTCATCATTAGAGGAATAACTAGGTGTTGTACTGTATACTCAAGATGACAGCCCGTGTCACCCGTTCTGCCGCAGCTCGAGAGGCGGCTCGAGAGGCAGCTCTGCTTGCGGCAGAGATGCAAGATGTCAAGCCTCAGGCCGACTTGAGCCCTCCTCCAAGAAGTTCCAGGGCCCGTAAGAAGACCAAGCCAACCGAGCAGCCAGATGGTGCACCTCGACCGCCAAAAAGGCGAAAGGCCAAAGGCACCGCACCAAGTCTTGATGTCAATGACGACATGCCTCACAATCTGGGCCCGGCTGTCACTGTGTTCCAGACACTCGGGGATATCAATACGGCCCGTGGAGTGGACAAGAATGGCCCGGAGGTCAAGGAAGAAGAACTTGATAAGCTTGCCGGTGAGCTTCAGGACACCGTCGATAAAGCTACACAGGTACGGGAGGAACTTCTGCAGCAACGAAAGGGCGACAAGAAGAAAAGTCCATATGGTCTCACGCCTGGAGCTACCCCCTTCCCTGAATGGGTTCGGCCTACTCCGGAAGAATGTGAGGAAGTGAACAGGCTTCTCGCCAGTGTTCATGGAGAAGTCCATCCTCCCGCCAAGATCCCGGAGCCGTCTCTTACGGTTACCGGGTGTGGAGAGGTCCCTTCAGTGCTCGACGCTCTTATTCGCACACTGCTCAGTGGCGCCACGACGGGGAGGAACTCGGCGCTGGCATTCAGCGGGCTGGTGCAGAGGTTCGGTATCCTCGAGGAGGGGATCGGCAAGGGAAGCGTGAACTGGGACGCTGTGCGCCGGGCACCGCTGAAGGATGTCTTCGAGGCCATCAAGAGAGGCGGGTTGGCCGATATCAAGAGCAAGAACCTCAAAGCAATACTCGACATGGTCTACAAGGAGAACCAGGAACGCAGGAACATTCTCGTGAAAGGCGAGTCGGACGGATTACCGGACCTGGGCACCAAGACCGAGGGCGAGAAGGTGTACGAAATTGCATGCGCCGACCAGAATTTCCTCTCGCTCAATCATCTCCACAGCCTCAGCACGGAAGACGCCATGACCGAGCTGGTGAAATACCCAGGCATTGGCCCCAAGACTGCCGCCTGCGTCATTCTCTTCTGTCTGCAACGCCCGTGCTTCGCGGTTGACACCCATGTCTTCCGTATCTGCAAGTGGCTCGGCTGGGTGCCTGCAGGCAGAGTTACCGAGGTCACGGCTTTCAGTCATCTGGAGGTACGGATTCCAGATCACTTGAAGTACTCTCTTCATCAACTCTTCATCCGTCACGGCAAGACCTGTCCTAGATGCCGAGCTATCACCGGACAGTCTTCCGCTGGTTGGGAGGACGGATGTGCGATCGATCATCTTGTCACCAGAACCGGGAAGAGAAAATAGGGGAATTGAAAAGCGATAGATGAGGTGTCGACTGTCGAGTCGTATGGATCTCTATACTTCTATATACTAACTATATATCTAGGTTGATGGACGCTGGATGTGATGGGAATGGTGAAAGAGGAGTTATAGTGATTATCTTTGCTAGATACCATGTATTCATAGCTTGAGGGTTATATATCTCGAATTCCAGCTGTCTAGCTGTTCAATTGAACAATATAAGACTCTTATTGATGTCTCAGTGTATCCCCTGATGGTCCGTGCACTAAAGATGGTACCACTTCTCTCTTCTCTTCTCGGCTTCATCTCAACAAGTTCCATCTGGACGACAGAGATCGTCTAGAGATATCTTTGGATTCAATTGCATCTGAATTGATTCCATCATGGACTCTCTAGTCCTACTTCTTCCTCCTGTTTTGACCCCCTTCGTCGACACCCTAGGAAGACATACACAATTGCTTGGCGTCGCATTGGTCTCAATCGGCGCTCTCTACCTGGGATACGCTTTCATTGTGAGCAGTAGGGAAGCCGCTGTGTCGTTCAACGTACCCGTTCCACCTGAGGTGCGCGCGAACTGGACCGGTAGGAAATGGGAGGATGTGCAAGGTGAAGAGAAGAAGGTGCTTGAGGGACAGGTCCGAGGGGTAGGTTCCCCTGAGATAAGGGCTGAGTTACATGGGTATTCAAGAGGCATATGCTAATGTCTTGCGATACATAGCAATGGAACGATAAGTTGATTATGAGCTATTGCCCCGCGGACGGACGAGTACTGGGCTCCGGAATCAAGCCGGAGACGGCCGACGGCGTCGATCGCGCGATACAAGCTGCTCGGAATGCGCAGGTCGAATGGGCCAAGACTAGTTTCGCTGAGAGGAGGAAGGTTCTTCGGACATTGCTCAAGTGCGTGTGTCATCATTTTCGTTTGAAACCTGCCCAGGGCCTTTGGTTAACAAGACACTTGATAGATACGTTCTCGAACACCAGGACGAAATCGTCACGGCATGCTGCTTGGATTCCGGCAAAACCAAAGTCGACGCCTCGTTTGGAGAGATCCTCGTCACGGCGGAGAAGCTGAAATGGACCATCGACCACGGCGAAAAGGCTCTGACGGCTGAATCTCGACCGACCAATTTCCTGATGATGTACAAGAAGAACATGGTCACCTATGAGCCTCTTGGTGTCGTCTCCGCGTGCGTCTCCTGGAACTATCCCTTCCACAACTTCATCTCCCCGGTGATCAGTGCTATCTTCGCTGGAAACGGAATCGTGGTGAAGCCGTCCGAGCAGACCGCCTGGTGCACCACATTCTTCCTGGAGATCATCCGGGGCGCGCTGTCCAGCTGCGGTCACTCGAGAGAGCTCGTGCAAACCGTCGTGTGCCTCCCCGACGTCGCGGACGCCCTGACCTCCCACCGGGACATCTCCCAGTTGACGTTCATCGGCTCTCGGCCCGTCGCCCACAAAGTGTGCGAATCCGCAGCAAAGGCGCTGACGCCAGTGACCGTGGAACTCGGTGGCAAGGATCCATCGGTTATCCTGGACGACGCCCGCACAGTGAGCGAAGTGTCCTCCATTGCCTCGTTGCTCATGCGCGGCGTATTCCAATCCGCCGGACAGAATTGCATCGGCGTCGAACGGGTCATCGCTCTTCCAGGCGTGTACGACAAGCTGCTAGAGATCATCAGCCCGCGCATCGCCGCCCTCCGTCTCGGCTCCGTGCTACTCGATTCCAAACCCCGCGGCTCCGGTACCCCGGACATGGGGGCGATGATTTCGCCCGCCGGCTTTGACCGCCTGGAATCCCTCATCGAAGACGCGGTCCGACAGGGCGCGCGGCTCATCTGCGGCGGGAAACGCTACAATCACCTGGAGTACCCGCACGGGCATTACTTCACGCCGACTCTGCTCGCGGACGTCACGCCGTCGATGCGGATCGCACAGACGGAGCTCTTCGCGCCCGTCTTCGTGCTCATGCGCGCGGAATCAGTCCCGCACGCCATCGCCATCGCAAACTCAACCATGTACGCCCTCGGCGCCAGCGTCTTCGGGTACAACCAGAGCGACGTCATCGCGTGCGTCTCGCAGATCAAGGCCGGGATGGTGGCCGTGAACGACTTCGGCAGCTACTACGCCGTCCAGCTGCCCTTTGGCGGTGTCAAGGGGTCCGGGTACGGTCGATTTGCCGGCGAAGAGGGACTCCGCGCCGTGAGCAATATCAAGGCGGTTTGCGTCGACCGGTTCCCCAGGTTGATGGCTACGAGGATCCCGCCTAGGGTGGACTATCCGATCCAGAAGGGAGATGATGATCGGCAGAACGGGACTGGGGCATGGGAGATGTGCAAGGGTGTCGTCGAGACGGGGTATCAGTTGACCTTGGCGGGTAGGATTAGTGGAATCTTGCGGCTGTTGAAGAATATGTAGGAATTTATGTTTGCTGCATGATCTAGTTATAGATAGATGTATAAAATGTATAATATGATATCATGATCTACCGCTGATGAGGACGGTCTATAAACCCACTGCTGTGACTACTGACAACCCACCGACAGGACAAATCCACAAACGTCTCCTCCATCCAACTCGACAACTCCTGCACTTCCAAAACATCCGCAAGATACCGTCTCGCCAGCTCAATCCGCCCATTCGCCCGACCCAGATAAAACAGCGGGCCGTCGACCGGATCCGCACTCGCCATCTCAATCTGCCGCGGAAGCCTCATCATCAGATCCAGGAGCCAGCGGCCAAACGCATCATCGAGGCGCATGGCCCACTCGGTGATTTCCGGGTCGTCGGCGGGGACGGATTCCGCGCTCGCGCGGAGCAGATGCTGGAAGAGCGTCGGGTTGGTTCTCGCCACGCGCACCGCGGTGCGGAAGTGCTCGGCGGGGAGGGTATATGGCGTGTTTGCGCTGCTGCGGAAGACATACTCGTCTATTTTGAGGAGGGTGGTGAGGGTCTGTGTGTCGTTCGCGACCAGGGCGTGCTGGATCCCTTGCTGCAGGGCCTCGCGCGGCACCGAGACGGCTGTCTCGAGGTGGTCCGGGCGGTTGAGACCGCAGGCGAGTCGAAGGGTTTCCAGGTCTGCGCTGGAGACGTCGTCGGTGCCGCTGAGGAGTTTTTCTGGGAAGTGTTTGAGGCGGAGGATCTTGTGGGTTTGCTGGTCGTCGGTTTCCGCGCATCGGATGGTGATTGAGGTGAAGGGCGCGATGGTTAATGTGTAGTGCTTGTTGTCGTGGCCCGTGCCGTCGTATGTGGATGTGTCTTCCTCCCGTGCTAGAAAACGGTCCAGGGATTCTTGTTGGCCTTCGGCCATCTTGATCCCGGGATTCACCCAATGTCTCTGGATGGTCAGGTTCATCATATCCGGCAGTTGGTCGAGCAACCGGCGCGCCGTGCACCACCGACAACGCAAGATAGAAGCCTGAAGGATCGCACGCTCGTCATCCCGCAGGGGCACATAGTCCAACGGCCTCAGGATCCTCGCGATAGACGAGTCCGAGTCCGAGCCCTCTTCCGCCACCGCAGCGGAGTCATCCCAGAAAGCAACGAGGATCAACACCCGGTAGATACGCTCACTCGAGACCGCCGCCGCCAACGACAGCGACGAGCGCGGCAGATTCACATTCAACGCGTACAAGAAAATCCTCTCGATCAACTCCACCGGAAGAGTTTCCAACCGGGACAGGCCTTTGCGCGACTTGGGTGTCCCCGCAACCCACAGCCGTGCTCGCTTGGTACTCCTGGACTGGGAAGACTCCAATCTCGCCTGGCGGGACATCAAGGGCCGGCCGCCCTTTCGTCCGCTCGGGGCTGCCGTCGTGCCCTGCTCATGATTGGGTTTCTTTGCAGGAGCTTTCTTTCTGCGGCCGCGGACTCGGATCGGCGTCAGCATGTCTGTCCGGTAGCGGTTAAGGGGGTCTTTGCGCCATGACAAGTGGACCGGTAGATTCGCAAGGAATGTACGGGACCTGGTTTGAGATAGTCTGACCCAGTAGGGCTGAAGTGGCAGAGGAGCGATGGCGATAGATGATATCTTGATTCTTGTCAGGTGAAGAACTGTAGCCAATCATCGAAGGTCTTTCAAGGGCTATTCCAGAATAGGTATAGTAGGGTTTGTAAGTCAGCTGATCTTATTTAGCCCTCTAACTAGTCTATTTCTGAACTAGTGCATGAGATGGTGTTATGACGTCACTAACACCAGATATCAAAAAAAGACAATTGTCAATGTGCTATCTTGATCATCACTATGGAGTAGATTCAGGCAAGATACTTGATGCGTGTCTGTCAGGTATCGTGAATACAATTAGTGCAGTCCTTAAATCAACCATCAATGGATGGGATCCCTCTGCAGTATCGTCATCTCATGCCTCATCAGTGACGACTGTGGAAACTGAGGAAGGATGAGCAGCTCGAGAGGTCGCAGATCAGCTTTACGAATTGATATATGGCATAAATTGTGTTCATAGGCTTGCTCGCTGAAGCTTCATGCCATTGGATGTCTACATCGCCCTTCTTTTCTTTATTTTCATCTCTCGTAGCCGAGCAATGCTGGCATATATCCGATTCTCCTATACTCTTGACGGGAGCGATCAATCCGTAATTTCAGGCAGAAAATCCGGTCCCATTTTTGCCATCACTTGATCTTTTAACCCGGAATCATACCATGGTAAATCCTCCCAGCGTTTCTGAGCCAGATACCTGACGAATGGATCATCTGCCGGATCTGCATACTTCAAAGCTGCCTTGAAGTGAATTGGGAGTATAGGCCAGCGAACCGGGTACCTGTACACCTTCACCCGGATGAACAGCTCCGCGAGGATCTCAAAGGTATCAAAATCACGGTTCCGTATTAATTGACGGAGCACGCGCTCAGAACGCTCGTGATTATCATCGTCATCGATGTACATTTCCGTTGCTAGTAATCTGAGAAATTCGATTTTCTTGTCTGTCCACGGATGGCGGAGTAGCTTATCCGGTATGCGAGATGGAGATCTGCCTACACAGCAGGGAAGCCGGAAGAGGTCGAGGTCAGTGTGAATCCGATTTGGCTGACGGATTTGGAAGGCGCCAACGTTGAGCCATATCGCGATTCTATACTCCATATCCGTTTTGCGGTCTTTGGCCCTGAAAACCAGGTCCCCTTTCCCGAGTCGACCTCTGTCCCCATGGTCGTAGCCTTGGAGATCGCGGAGGTGATCTTTGATATTGCTTATGATGTGCTCATCTGCAGGGGTGAAAACCAGGTCTCGACACTTGGAACGAATGGCATGTTCAATGTATTCCCCTTGGCACTTGCGCATCAGATCTAGGGTGCACCAGCGGCAATTAAGGATGATGCTTTGAAGCTCTCTCCGTTCTTCAACAGAAAGCGCAAAGTAATCCAGCGGTGGGGGGAGGAACTCCGGGGTGAAGAAGCCCTTCCTGGAGCTTTCATTCGCGCTGCTGAAAGCGAGGCGGATGAGCCAGGTATAGAGGATCGGACTTGAAAGCGTCCTAGCTAGACGAAAGGAGGTTCTCGGAAGATTGAACTCAAGGCAATGCAGAAAGATCTTCTGTAGGATCTCCACTGGAAGGCTTTCGAGATGGGACTGTGCCTGCACAGGTGATGCTTGGTGGGTCATTTGAACAGGTCGTTACTCGTTCCTCGAGTGCCTTAAGTAGAGATGATCAAGCACGGTGACTCCCTTCCCTACTCCGTAACAGTTGCGATATTTCCTTGATGCTGTTCTTCGCCTTAGGCTGATCGATATATATTCCACCGAGTCCGCCTTGTTGCATTCGAAGAAGAAAGTAAAAGTGCAACACAACCACAAGGTTGCCTAAATCAATTGAATCATCTTTATAATGACCGAAATCTCTCAATTGACTGTTGCAAGGCGAGGGTTGGGCACTCGCCAGCCTGCATGTTATCCCAGTCGACCAGGAGACAACAATATCGTTCCGAGTAAGGCCGTCTCTTGGTGTATTTTTTTCTATATAAGGTTGAAGCAGTTGGATCTAGCCGCAATCTTCAATACCGGGAAGCTGTAGACGTCTGGACTGACTTGTTGAGTGTGTTGAAGAGACTCGAGCATGCACTCACCTTGTAGACAGGGGCTGAAGGCGGAACAATCCGAACTCGACAACATCTCCTGTTCCCAACATGGGCCATGAATCAGCAGTATGTAGGTAGGTGTTTATTCTTAACCGCTCCGACGTGTGTATACTCAATGCATATTTATGATTGAAATCTTGATACCTAGTATGGCATGGTTTGACTCTACGTTCCGGTAAGACAACGCCGTATACATCTCTACAACACTGTATATACTTATGAGAACATAGAAATCAAGGTCCTAAGTATCGAAGGCGACTGGCTACAGTTGGTAATCAAGGCCGCTTGCATGAATGCAGGAAAATCATCTTCTAAATTGAATATTGTTTCTATACACATCCAACCACCAAAGACCACACTGCCAGGTATCAGGAATGACATTCCATCCGTCAACAGATTTGACAATAGTAATTTTCGTAGTGTGATTCTGGTCGTAGGATAAAAAATGCGGGGAATGGGATGCAGGTGCGTGTAGTTCAAACGGCAGACAGATCGCCGAAGCGCTCCTGTTGAAAGAAATATCGTGGTTAGCCAATGCTCCCAGCTCACAGCGAAAATTGAAACTGCAGGAATCGAAACCCACCTTGTAGCCGGCCGGCATCCATCTGCCCCGGGAGACCAGCGAGGCGGTCTTCTCGTCGATCTCAGGCTGAGCAGCAGCAACCTCGTCCTATAACAGAGTCAATCTCAACATCTTCCAAGCAAGCCAAAACTGTTTGTGTCGACCCAAAACATACCACAGTGAGCTCATCAAAGGGACGAGCAGTCTCGATGTTCTCCAGAGTCTTCTCCAGGTTGCGGAGCTCGGCCTCAACCTTGCCCTTGGTCTCCTCAGCACCCTTGACAGCCTGAGCCTCGAAAGCATCAATAGCCTTCAATTGACGGCCGACATCGTAGGAAGCGGGCTTGAAGTTCTTGAAGTAACCCTCGATCTCGTTAACGATGGCTTGGTTCTTCAGGACGCTGCGGTAGTGGTCGAAGTTGACGGTCTGGGGCTGCTCGGACAGGAGTTGGACCTTGCGACGCGCATCGTCGTTACGCTTCTTGAAGGTCTGGAGAGAAGCAGCAGTCTGGCCGCGGAGGCCGAGAGAGCTGGTCACCTTGACCCAGTCAATCTTGAGAGCGGCGCTACGCTGTGAGACAAAAGAGTTAGCGGTTTCAATTTTCGTTGCTTCAAGGCAAACTCAAACAAATAAAATTGCGCAGGGAACATACAGCAGCCATTTTGATGTGTGGTAGTGGAGGGATGAGGGGGGACAAAGGACTTCAAACGTGCAAAACTGGACATTCCGAGATGAGGGTTGTTTCGGCAAGGTTTGGATGGGGATAAAGTCACGTGACTTGAATGTTCCCGTGTTCCGGAAGTGCCCACAGCCAGACGTCAGTAGGCAGTATTGAATACAATCATTTTTTGATACTTATAAGTGTTGTAGAAGGCCTAGATTCAAAATAGATGCCTGTTGCATAAGGAGTGACTTAACGGGTTTCAATTCTGCTTTTTTGAACTAATTGATTTACACTAAGGGCGAGACGGAACATGCATCCAAGGGATATCAACCTGACATAGCACCCAAAGTCCATCCTGCCAGCAGGGCTAAGAGACGTCAGCCACTGATAGCGTGGAATTCAACTTGGCGGATATCATATGCTAAGCGCCATGATCGAGTTGACGATATCGTTATCATTCTCGCGGAGAGCCTTGACGGCCTTCTTGCGCGACACATTGGCCTGAGCCATGACAAGCTCGATGTCCTTGGCCTCAAGACCGGTCTCGTCAACGTCCTCGCCATCATCCTCTTCCTCCTCCTTCTTAGCCTCGGCCTCGGGAGCCTTGCCGTGGTCGTGGTCGTGGTCGTGACCGGCGTGCTCGCCAGCGGCGGCCTCAGCGGCGGCCAGCTGCTGAGCAGCGGAGACCTGAGCCTGGGAGTTCAGGTCCTCAATCTTGGCCTCACCGAAGATGCTGTTTTCAATATGTGAGCCAATTGTAAGCGCAACATGAGAAGATATTGTAAGACACATACATCCAGGTGTTGCTGGAGGGGGAGCGGTAGACATCAGGCTGGTTGATGACGAACAGAATCTGCAGAGCAGCGATTAGCCTCCCATCTTTGCAACTAAGCACTGCCTTTTCAATCGTTCAAAATATCGCGACCGTCCATAGTCGAAGGAGAGGACCGAATCCTTACGTTCTTGGGTCTGCGGAGGGTAACACGGGTGATGCCAGGGACGTGCTTCAAGCCGAGCTTGCCAATGGCCTTTCTAGCCTTCTTCTCGTTACGGGAGTGGATGGTGACGGCGGCGCCAGCGGGGATGCTGGGCTCCTCTCCAGCCTCGGACTCAGAGTCGCTGCCAGCATCCTCGACGTTGGCCTTGGGAACCTCCTCCTCGGGGAGCTCTTCAACACGGGGATCAGCCATTTTTGCGGGTTTAAACGAGCCTAGAAGGGGCTTCAAAGTTGACAGTCAGCGATTCGCACTATGAAACTGCTCCAGTCACTTGAATATAACTCTGAAAAATGCCCCACGAAGGACCGAAACCTCCACCAAACAAGGGAAAACGACTTTTGAGGAAAGGATCTAGTTTGTGAGTTGTAAAATCAATTTAAAACATACCTAATTCACAGATAGAGGGCTGTTGGGGAATGAGGGGAAGTTTTTTGCCTTGTTGTAGGTGGAAAGTCGCAAAGATGTGTGAAGGTCATCCTGCCGAAAATCGTTAGCGAGCATCGTGACCCTCACCCCAGATTCACACAAGCACCACTTCTACAAGACTACAAGCTAAACACCAGACAATGAACCAACTCAACTTCAAAATCTTACAATCTCATCAAATATTCATGTAATTCTTAATGGTGCCATTACATCTAAAATGTTCATTTTCCAATTAAAGCCTAAGAAGATGGCTAAAAACCAGAGCCTTGTACTGATCGGGAGATGCATGATTCTAATGACATAGTAGGATCACCTCTTGTCAGGATATCAAGGTTTTGAATCATTTTTTGGCTGTCATTGTAATGGATACAGCTTATTGTTTGCTGAAATAGAATAAAACCCTCAGCCATGTAAAACCGTCCCAAGGTACCCCTTCATACTATGCACCGAGCCTCATGAAAACATCTATGACTTAGGAGCAGCCGCCCTGACCTTGGCGTGAGCCTTCTGGACCTCGTAGCGAGCCTGTCAAATAACCAGCATGTCAGCGTTCCGTTGCAGTTCCCCAATGGTTGTAATCCCATGCATCCATGACCGAGAAGAGTCCATCCAGTCCAAGTCCCAATCATCGATTCATTGATATATCCCGCAGAGTTGCACGTACCTGCTTTCTCAGTCTGAGGACCTTGAAGCGCTCGAAGTCGGTCAGGTTCTTCCTCCGCTCAGCGCGCTCGGTCTTCTGAGCAATGCTGCTCTTAGCCCACTTTCCATCGATCTCGTTCTTCTCCCAGAGCTTCTTAACGGGACCGGTGCCGGCAGCGCGGGGGAGTCTGGGGATGACGAAGTGGGTGAGGGTGACGTGAGCGAGAGGAAGGGCGTGACGGGGAACGATCTTGTTCTCCTCGGTGGAAGGACCGTCAACCAGGACCTATTCGTTTTGCGACTGTCAATATCATATCCGCCCTTCATTCTGTTCCTCCTTCCCGCTCAAAAATCCGTTTGAAGAAAAACGTACACGCTTGTGGTCGATGATCTCGACAATGGCAGCGAGCTTGCCGGTGTAAGGACCGCTGCGGATCAGCACGACACGGCCAACCTCAACAAGCTTCCATTGAGCAACCTTGACATCGATATCGGCCATGGCGAAGGCTTCCTAATAAAACGACAGAAAAACGAGGATCTCAGTGACAGTCCACAAATGCGACAGAGGGCGTAGATCTTCAAACTCACGGTCGGCGGTAATGGGAATTTGTTGTCGAAGAGTCGGGGTTGTCAAAGTCGTCCGAAACGCACAAGTTCTTTTGCTCTTGGACTGGATCGCAAATATTTCGGTGTCACGGCCTTTCGCCCACAGAGTCTCGCTTAGTAGCCAATAGAAGGTTGCTAAATGGGGTTGAGTGTGGCCTAGGGCTGCTATTCTTTGGAGCCTTGGCGCCTTACGGTCCGGCGGAGTGTGTTTTTCCGCTCCGGTCATGTTACTTTTAATCTTCACCTCCAAACATTTTCTTCTTTTCTTCTTCTTCTTCATCTGCGAAGCATCCTTGATGGACTTCGAAGGACCTATTCGGAACAAATGCAGTTCTGGCGTCTCTATCGTCGCTACCATCATTAATTTATCCCAGCAGCTTCGCTCACATACAACTCTATAGAATTACTGGTATGTCTACTACTTTCCTTCCTCTTTTCATCTTCACCTCACATGATGCGGTAATTTGCGATTGACCCGGTGTCTGTGAAGCTCTCGCCGGAGTTTCTATACAGCACTGGCGTATGATATTTTATTTCTTACATATTCTGAACAACTCGAGTTGTCATATATCTTGAATTCCCTTGCGTCCTGTGGCATGCATGAGCTAATTTATTAAAGACATCTAGGTCTTCCACACTGATCAGCATCTCAAATTGTCTTGGACAGCTTCGTTGGGTACGTTCGACATTTTTTTTTTCTTTGCCTCCTCACCCGTCCGATGATTAAATTTTGCACTGCATAGATAGTATATGATGCCTTCTGGCTGTGATATTTCCATCATCACCAAGATCTCTGAGGACTTTTGATATTTCCATGCTTGCTTCATCTTCTATTCTTTGACACTTGTCTAACTTGAGGCATTTCTAGGTTCCATTACTATTACTAGTGCAATAGCATGAAATACATTACCTTTTTGAATATCTTCTGGATTCTTCGCGTAGTAGTCGCCATGATGGTGCATGAGTACGGAGTAGTTCGTAACGGTTATCTTGCTGATCACTACAAAAAGTCATTGGCAACGGAACGCCTTGTCAGGAAAGGATGCTGTAATGGGCGCTGTAAAGGAACATTCGCTAAGCAAAGATCAAGGTCGAACCCAACTTCTGAAACCGCCCACTTTTCATGAAGCCCTTCTATTATATCATTATGTGCAACTTGACTGTTCATCAAATGCGATTATGAAGACCCGGCACCTTTCACATTGGTCGACATCACTGCAGTTGGACCCTCACGGCTCAAGACCCACATGAAAATGAACTGGATGATGTACGAGTAGATGAACAAGAACTGTGTCCGGCGATTGCGCTGCGAACGGGCAACCGTATGCATCGAACCGGCGTGCATGGACGCATCACTGGTCGAGTCGGGGAGCAGAACATATTTCAACGACCGCAGCTAGAAACCGTTAGCAGAAACCGGGCATATTCCAGTCGGCTCGAGCCAGGATGTTTCCCACTCACCAAAAAGAAGGCATTGGCAAGGAATGTGTAGACGAACACAACCCAGCCAACCCACCCGCCGGTTCCTCTTCCTGGAGTCAGAATCTCCGAGGTAACCAGGGTTACGATGATTCCGACAAACTTGTAGCCAGAATACGCCACCAGGTCGAGCAGCTGAGACACATTGTTGATACTGAGGATGTACATAGCCAACTTCAGACAGAGAATCTCAAATACCATAACCGCAATCGCCGTCGTTGTTATCGAGCCAAGAAGTTCCGGGTGGAAATTGCCCCGAAACCCTGCTAGCATCGCCGAGAGGAGAATATAGGTAACCAGAGCCATAACAGGAATGTACATGTCCGGAGAATTCAGATCGTCACGAGGGGCCAGGAACATGGACGAGTACTGCTGCTGGGAAATCTGCCCATTTGGGCCCGTTGATGATGTTGTCAGGCGAGCTTGCTGTCGAGACCAAGGCTTGTGTCGCCAGGGGAAGAGCACGAGCGCAAGTTTATTCAGGACGTAGGAGTTCGAAACATTAAAGTAGTGCTTGAGGGCCGGGATGGAGACATAGCGGTTGAACTATAGAAGATCAGTAAATGATATGTTTTCCTTCGCTGAGGAATTATCTTGCGGAAAACCCACGTTCTGTTCCATGTATTCTTGGCCAGCAGCCATCGCAGTCTTTCCAACCTGGAATCCCATCTGTGCCGTTGGATCACTGATGAACCCACCGAATCCAGGAGCAAACGTCCCGCTACCACCTTGCGCAGGCGCTGGTTGATAGGGGTTCCCATATCCGGATGATTGAGGCTGCTGAGATGTAGGGGGAGGAGGCGAACGCATCATAGGAACGGTAGAGACATGTTGAGGCACAGGATGGTGTAGTGGAGGTGACTGCGCTGGCGGCGGTGCGAAAGACTGGCGGTACATGATTAGGAGAAAAGGATAACGATAGACTGAGGAGTTTCTCTGCTTTTATCCTTAGATGACCGATGAGGATATAGGAAGTTAATCGACTGCAAGTTGAATGAAGGATGAAAGTTGTAGCTGTCGGTGTTTATACGTGGCTGGAGATCTCGCCCTTTTTCCGCCTGCAGATTCCCCACTATGGCAAACTGCAACTACTCCTACTTGTTTCTTCCCCAGAACACTACTGGTCATTACAAACGACATACACAAGAGGATTCTACGACATGTTGGAGGCTTTTGAGATTCTGACTACCTCCGGGATAGTCCTTTGGTCAAAATCATATGCGCCAGTCGGCGCCCATGTGGTCAACAGTCTTATCAACGATGTGTTCATTGAGGAGAAGGTTCGATCGCAGAATCAGGCGACAAGCAGCGCAAATCCTGTGTACAAGAAGGAAAAGTATACTCTGAAATGGAAGCGCGTCAAGGATTTCAATTTGATCTTTGTGGTATGTCTGTGTCAAATGTCGGTTTGCTGGCGTCGCTGACTCTGATCCTTGAAGGCCGTGTATCAATCGTTGCTTCACCTCGGTTGGATCGACAAACTTCTGGATAACATCTCGACTATATTCATCGATTTATACAAAGATCAGTTGAAGAGTTCGCGCGCTAGGATAGTTGAGTATCCGTTCGATAAATACTTCGAACAACAGGTGCGGGAGCTGGAGGACAATGTCGCGGCCCCTCCCTCGGAAGCACTTGCGGCCGCCATAGAGGAGAGAAAAGACCCGCTTGTCTCGTCGGATAACGGTGGCCCACCACCGCCGCCAGTTCCTGGTCTGATCAAAGGTATTCCGATCCATTGATCTTTTCTTCTTGCGACTGAGATAACTAACAATCACGAAGCGCAACGTTCCGTTGCGCAGGGAGTGGCGACCTCAGATGAGAGTACGCCATCCCAGTCCCCAGATATCTCCCGATCGTCAACGCCTGCCCCAAGTCATATCCTCACCGCAAAGGGCGGACCTGCCGGCCGCGCCTCTCGCCGTGCGCGCAAAGCGGCGAACGCAAACGCCACTCCGTCGTCCGGAGATGAAAATTTTCGGAAAGGGAAGACTCCGAAAAGTGGGAAGAAGATGCGCAGGTGGGGCGCTGATGGGTTTGCTGACGAGGATGACGGCGAGATCCTCGACTATTCTGCGCCTGCAGAAGGTGTGGAGGCACCCGCTCCAGTTGTGGAGGCTGTCGCGCAGGAGTCCTGGGGACACAGAACTGGCAAAGGTCAGTTCGTCTTGAAGGATCTAGGGGAAGAAGTCCATTCCATCCTCGAAAATGCCGATCAGGAAAAGGCAAAGGCTGCTTCGTCCACCGGCTTGGTTGGGTCAGGAGTCAACGCGATTGGTGGTTTCTTTCGCAATATCGTCGGCGGTAAGGTCCTCACTGAGGCTGATTTAGAGAAACCTCTGAAAGCCATGGAGGACCATCTGCTTAAGAAGAACATTGCTCGCGAAGCGGCCGTACGGTTGTGTGAAGGAGTACAGCGCGAACTGGTTGGAAAGAAGACAGGGAACTTTCAGAGCGTGGATGCAGCGCTTCGCTTGGCCATGGAGTCCTCATTACGCAAGATTTTAACACCTACATCATCTTTAGATCTACTGCGTGAGATCGATACTGTCCGATCTCCTTCAAGCAAAGGGCAGACTCCCCGTCCGTATGTCATCTCGATTGTGGGCGTCAACGGTGTGGGGAAGTCAACCAACCTAGGCAAGATTTGCTACTTTCTGCTCCAGAACAACTACCGTGTTCTGATCGCCGCGTGCGATACCTTCCGCTCTGGCGCCGTCGAGCAGCTGCGTGTGCATGCTCGAAACCTGAAAGAGCTTAGTGCTCGAGAAACTGCTGGAGAAGTTGAGCTCTACGAGAAGGGATATGGGAAGGACGCAGCCAATGTGGCCAAGGATGCAGTGGAGTACGGTGCAGCGAACAATTTCGATGTCGTCTTGATTGATACCGCTGGTCGGCGACACAACGACCAACGCCTCATGTCTTCCCTGGAGAAGTTCGCGAAGTTTGCCAAGCCGGACAAGATTTTTATGGTGGGTGAAGCCCTTGTCGGCACAGACAGTGTGATGCAGGCACGCAACTTCAACCAGGCATTTGGCACTGGGAGAAACCTGGATGGATTTATCATCAGCAAGTGTGACACCGTCGGCGATATGGTGGGTACTCTGGTCAGTATGGTGCATGCAACAGGTATTCCTATTGTATTTCTCGGAGTGGGCCAGCATTATGGTGATTTGAGAGGACTCAGTGTGCCCTGGGCTGTCAATCTGTTGATGAGATGATTGCCTCCATATGGTTATGGTAGGAGCCAAACTCTTGGAAGTATAAATGTAACTTAGATTTTATCAATTGATCTCACTTTTGCAGTATGAGTTGTATCACAAGCATAAAAAAGGAAGTCTTTCTTAAACTACCCATCTGTTTTGAAAATAGATGGAGCAAAAAGAAGTGACCTACGCAGGATTCGAACCTGCAATCTCTTGATCCGTAGTCAAGCGCCTTACCATTGGGCCAGCAGGCCTTATTGATTACCAGTAGGGCATACTAGATACAAGTACAAGTCTAATTATGCTTATGCCATCTAGATCTTGGTTATTCAAATATCAGGAGTGTCTTCTCTGCTGTAAGCATAAGAAAGAGTTTATTTATGTTCCCTTACCGGCCTTACGGCCTTACCCCTGGTTCCTGATCTTACAGTTCATAACTTCATATGGATTGTGGCTGAAAAAGCTTCATTAACCAAATTCCTAATTCGGTACTCACGTGGTAGATGGCACATGACCCTGTTCCCAGATCGCTTACATCATCAATCTTGGGTTAACCTAGTTAAAGGCACTTTTATCGTCTGGACTATTCATTTCGCTGTCTCATCGCACTGCCACCTCAACTCATGTCTGACTATCTCGAGATTGTGGATTTGAGACTGACCCCTGGTTGCAGGGCTTGAGAGCCCCTTCTTCAGCCCTCACCAGTCATCTCAACTTCCTTATTCAGGGTTGTGACCCCCCGCTTTCCCTCCACGTTGTGAAACATCAGAGGCCATTGGGAGTCACCCAGCACGAAAACTCGATCAACGGCCGACCTCATCCATCGCATGTAAGCTTGGTTTGGAGCTGATACGGAGCGTCTTATCCGCACGACGATTTTCTACGAAAATGAAAGAGCCGGAACAATCCTCGCTCAACAGACGACATTCGACTACACAGCACTATCAAACTTTCGACACTCCGCCTCCGAAGTCGCGTGGAAGGCCCAATTCTGGTCAATCCGAATCCTCAGGCGGCGAATCGCACCATGAGCTGCATCATGAGAATGGGGTGGAATCCCCCCTACCGAAGAAGCAGATGGCAGTGTTGGCACTGATTGCCCTATGCGAGCAGACGGCGCTCAATTCGATCAGTCCCTACTTGCCTGATATGGCGGCCTCGTTTCCCGAAGTTGAACCGCAGTCGGTGGGGGTTTATGTCGGGACAATTGCGTCGGCATTCGCGGTGGCGCAGTTTATAACCAATTACTTTTGGGGTTGGCTTTCGGACCGCGTGGGGCGCAAGCCGGTCATTCTGCTTGGGACCTTCCTGACGGCCGCCTGCTTTGCTGCATTTGGGTTTTGTAGGACACTGTGGCAGGCAATTCTAGTGCAGGCTTTGATGGGTGTTGTCAATGGCAATCAGGGATTGGTGTCGACATGCCTGGGGGAGATCACCGATAGAAGCAACCAGTCGAAAGCGTTCACCTACCTTCCAGTCCTCTATGGCATCGGTGGTATTACGGGACCTCTTCTTGGTGGATTGCTCGTCTTCCCGCAAAACCCATTCGACAAAAGCAAGCCAAATCCGTTTCCTTATCTTGGGCCCAATCTGGTATCCGCGGCCATTCTCCTGGTGGATTTCGCCTTGGCGAGCATTTTCCTGGAAGAGAGCCTGGAAGATGCGGAGGTTCTTCCTACTTTTAGACACAGATTACGTGCATTGTTTTCCTGGTTGTGGGAATGGACCAGTCAGTCAAAGCGAGCGGCTCGCATGCAGCCTCCCCAGCATTACCGGCCTGTCCGTCAGCATGCAGCCGAGGATCATGATTTCGACAGTGAACTTGAGTCAGCTTCGGAAGTGTCCAGCCAGCATGAAGCCCACCGCGAGTCCTTGGCCAAAAGCGAACTCTGGAATCGAGACACCGTTTTGCTCCTTTTGACGTACCTTATCTTTGCTCTGGGTAACGTGTCTTTCAATTCTCTTTTCCCCATTTTCTCGCAGGCTCCTCCTCCTGCTGGGCGTAGCCTTACTCCCGAGGAGATTGGTCTTTCTCAAGGGTTTGCCGGGTTGGTCACTATTATCTTCCAGATCTGTATCTTTGGCCGTCTGCGGGACAAGATGGGGAATCGCTGGTCGTACCGAGCTGGTCTGTTCGGCTTCGCACTATCCTTCATACTCATGCCTTTCATTGGGTATAAAGGCGACGATTCTGGAGGTCACCTGAGTAAGAAGACCGTCTTCATGGCCATTGAATTGTGCTTCGTACTGTTGGTGAAGACGGTTGCAGCTGTCGGCGGTTTGACGAGTGCTCTTTTACTGGTATGCGCATCCGCGACTAAATTCTTGTAGAAAGCTAACCTTTTGATCTAGATTACGAACTCTGCTCCTGACAATGCAGTGCTGGGGGCGCTCAATGGTCTTGCGCAAACTCTTTCCGCGGCTGGTCGTGCAGTTGGCCCGTTTCTGTCCGGTGGCCTGTTCTCCCTGGCATCCCGGATCGAACCAAAAGGGGAGTTGCTGGCTTTCGGTGTCTTTGCTGCCGTTTCTTTCGTCGGATTTGTCTTAAGTTTCGGTATCCAGGGCCGCTCGCTTGAAGCGGACGATTGGGAGAGCGACAGCGATGATCCGTATAAATCTGATGATGAGGACGTGTAAAAAGACTCGATTATTCTCCGATGTTCCTAGTCGGGTCCCCCCTGTTACGATTTGATGATTTTGTACAGTTTATTGTATAAGCATTTATCCATTCCCGTTGACTCTCTATCGATGGACATGATCGAGATACACGGGTCCGGTCAAGACATGTTCTTCTTAAATAAGTTTTAACGTATTGAACATAACCTGCCGGAGCGGTACTGTTCAAATCCTATCTATGACTGCTAATAACAAAGGAAAGAAAAGGCCGTACGGGGTACAGATGTCTATTTCCACATCCACTCAATCACATACATGAATACATCTTGCCGGGATCCACCGAGAAGCAATCCCTGAGCAAACTCGATCAGTTCGTTGTCCGGCAACGTCAGAGACCGGAAATGCTCCCTTTCGCCATTCGCGCCTCGCACTTTGACTCTCTTATCGATGGCCGTTTTCAGCATTTCTTTCCCCGGTGTCACGAGGATGTATTTCGCTGATGACTGGGCTGCTTCCGAAGGGATGTAGACGATGGTTTCTTGTTTCTGCGGGGTGAGCCATTGGATGATATCTCTTTTGGGGATGGAGGTTGAGGATCCGCTACTGTTGCTGCAGCTATCGATCGTAGCGAACTGGATGTCCGAGTCCAGGGAGAAGATGACGACGGTGTTGGTGGTGGAGCTGAGTTTCATTCGAAACGTGGTGAAATTCCGCGGATCGAAGTAGAAGGTGTAGCTGGCGATGACGTTTACGGCTCGGCTTCTGTCGAGCTGGTGGATCCTCGAGAGGGCCTGGTCGCGGACCGAGGCCGGGCAGCGCGGTTTGACCGTAAGGGATTTGGACTCGCGGAGGGAGACGGAGGGGATGCAATGTGGGAGGTGGGCTTGTAGGCTGGCCCTGTGGCATGGGTCGCTGCAGAAACGGGAGATTTTGCATGCTAGGTCTGTGTTAGCTTGATCGGACGATGATAGACGAAGGCAATGGAGAGGTACTTACTGTTACATATGATTTTGGTGGAGCATCCGCAGTTCTCACATTGTCCAGGTTCATGTAACCCCCACTCTTTTCTTTCTGAGGCCAACACCTCTCGCCGGCGGCTGAGCTCGACGGTTCTCTTCTGCGCGTACCCGATTCTCTTCCGTGAATGATGGTCCTCGGGGGTTAAGTATGCCATCTGGACGAGCTGCTGATATGCAAGGAGAGCCTTGTCCACGGAGTCGAGATGTTCGCGCGACACGCAAAGTGCGCTAAGCGCATCGAATGTTTCGGGAGCTTCTGGGCCTTTGATGGCCAGAAGATCGTCGAACAGAGTCTCGAAAAGATCAGCGGCATCTCGGTTGAGTCCGGCATCCATGTACGACCTTCCCAGCCGATGGATGACCCGAAGGGCCTCTGCATCCCGAGAGTTTCGGTACTGATCAAGTACGTCTGTGATTTCTGGGGGGAAGTCGAAATTCTCGGAGCTTTGAATGTACCGAATGACTGCGTCCCTCGTGATAGGACTTGTTGCACCGAAGATTGTCTTGCAATGTGGAATGATTTTGCCGCATATCATACGAGACTCTTTGTCCAGGCCGAGTTTCTGATACAGGAGAGATAATTTGTTCATTGCGTTCAATGTTGCTTCGTTCTGGAGTCCAAATACCGTGTCAAGGGCAGGGACAGCCCTCTCCAACAGGAGCAACGCAGATCCCATATCTCCTAACGAGACTTTGAGAGACGCAAGATGCTGCATGCTGCTCAACGTTTCTGGCGCGTGCTGTCCAAGGGTCTTCAACCTGCCTGCAAAAGAACGCTCATACAATGCAGCTGCTTCTGTGGCATATCCGTCTTTCTCGCAGAGCGCACCGAGGTCGTGTAAAACTGCAAAGTTGGTGGGATGGTCACGTCCAAGAGAGCGCTTGTAGAGTCCGAGAGCCCCTAAGTAACATGCTTCTGACTCTGCAGGCATATCCAGATTACGATATGCATGCCCCATTGAGTGTAAGATGGATGCACGTAATAATCGTTCGGTATCAAGTGCTGGAGCGCTGTCCAAGGCCCGCAGTGCTTCATCGTATTCCATAATTGCCGTCTTCGAGTTATCCTGCTTCATAGCGGTCTCTGCTCGCTGACGTGCCACTAGGGCTTTGGAGTAGGTTGCCGTAGCTGAGAGCTCCCTCCTCAGCTGTAGGAAAAGCTGCGCGACTTCGTCCATCTGAAGCAGTCTTTGACGCCCTGAAGCATCGTGAACCATTGCTCTCCCAGAAAGATGTTGGATATGGACGAAAACATTCTGGCTGCTTCGTAACAAGGACATATATCCAGCTTCTGATACAGCGGCTAAACCCCCGTCCATCTTGAACTGCGCTGCTTTCGCGGCCTCTATAGCCCTCAAGCTCTCTTCGCTATCCAAGCTTGTTACACTGTCATTTCTGGAACCTTTCTGTGTGAAACTGAATCTCACAGTGTTGACTCGCTTGATCAATCTTCTCCTACGACTAGAGTCGGACTTTGCGCGTGACAGGCCTATTGTACATCAGTTTCGAATCTTTCAGGGTAGACTTTGAGGACGGACCCTTTGGAGCAGAGCGGAACATTCGCTGGAGGAAGGATTGCCTTTGTGAACATGATGCAGTTTCCGGAGTCTGGGCATCCTCAACGAAATTGCCTTGAGGATCCGCGGACTCGCCTCTGCAGTGGTCATCCTCCTCTTCGCACAGTGCCGTGCCGGGCCTCTTCGACTCGAGACTGTGGACGTTATTGGGTGCTGGTTGTAGCCGTTAGTTCTCTGGTCTAGACGGATTCCTTCGGAGGGGTTGTAGAACATACTGCTAGAATGATAGCCCATGTCTGGTCCCCTGGCTTGCCGTTCGGTACTATTTTCGAACTGCTGGAATATGCCATTTGGGGCATGTACTGGGGGATGTTAGTACTGAGAATTATCGAGAGCCGGCTCCATTCACCTCTTTCTAGGTCGTATAATCCAGCAAAGCTGATGGCGATGAACTCATCTTCGTCACATTGCGAAAGCTCTGTCTATAATTAGATATGTCCTTTAGCATGTGGTGCAAGAAGCTTACTTCTAAATGACCATGAATCCCTCAACTTTTTGGCTCTCTGGGCAAACGATTGCTCTCCGCTGATACTGCTCGCAATGTGAAATTTGGTACCAGTAAGGCCTCGCTGCGCGATACTGAGACTTTTGTGTATACCATTTGTTCTGACCTTCTGGAAATCTTGGAGACTAATGTCGTCTCTGGGATCGTTTAGAACAGGTACGTATCTAAATCAGCGTAAGACTCCGCTCAATCAAGAGTAGATTAGAACTGACGAGATGTTACACTTCTCCCCACAGTTCTTGCAACTGATGTACGACGGTGCATCTGCGCGTTGTAATCAGAGGTGGTTCATACGAGAGGAGTAAGGCCAGCTCACCTTGGGGTCTGTCTACGATTTCGTGCTTATCCCCAACAGCGAATTGCGATTCACAGTGCTCACAGAAGAACCGAATGGGGCGAGAATCAAGAGGTACAAATCGTTTCTCCATACGATAGCCCTTCGTGATGAGACTGAAGTGCAATGCATTTAGCTTGAAGCCGCTGTAAGTCTGAAGGCAACCATACCGATCTCGCGTCATCACATAGACCGCCACGGCCGCGCCTGGGCAGAACCTTGTCAAGTAGTGTTGTTCCAACTCGCCGCTACGGTCGTCGTCAGGATGAGAATCGTGAAAGAGTGGGAATTGGCCATACGTTGAGGAGAAGACAGCATCACAGTCGGGGCATTTAAAGTCTACCACACCAAGTGTAGTCCCATCATCATTTCTGAGAGGCGGAAAAAGGCGCAAAGTTTCCTGGAAATTCTCGACGCCAGGAAATTCTTCACGACTTGCTGGAGTTTGACAGTATGACTCGTTAGCTTTCCAAATTGACACCCCATACACATATCATTAGCTAAAGAGAAACATACAATCTTCTGTCTTGCCAGCCAGCGATAACAGAACGTCGGACGCTCGAAGAATCCGGGTTCGTGCTCCGAGCTCACTGGAGCTGTTGTGAGAAGATGTACTCAGGATGATCTGTTTCTCAAAGTCCTGTTTCGGTGGAATGCGGTTGTCGACGACATCTCTAACCGATCAGGTACATACAGTTAGTGAGTGGTCTCTGCAGTAGTCACATTGCATCCTCTTACCGTTCGATAATAGTACCTGTATAAGAACCGTGCTCCATGGTCATTCTGGAGGGAGGAGAAGAAGAAGAGCAGGGACAAGGGCAAACAATTGAAGCAACTCAAGTAAAGGAAAACGGTGTCAACGAGATGGGTGAGGCATCGTTTTCAATGATCTGTGACATGATCCAGGTCGACCTTGATGGATTTGGCCCTTGAAGGGGATGAAGGATGAGAGAGGTAAACAGACAGCATACTTTCTGGTTTCAAGGAGAAGTTCTGTTATCCCTCGCATGATCCTAGTCTGATAAATATAATAATTGTTTGAAAGAAGCGAGACAAGATTCCGAGTTCTGGAGAAAAGACTCAAAGAGATCCAATCAGTTCCAAATCGAGAGAGTTGATGGAGTTCTGTCGATGATTTTCCCTTTTGTTCTTTTTTTCTTCTCTTCAATCCATCAACCATCGGGATCATCCATCAAGGATCATCACATACATTCCATCATTCCATCGATTCCATCAATATTGATTCCTTTCTTGATCATTCCCTTCCGCAAAATACCGAATGCCCCCTTGCGTTGATGTTTCATTGCCGGATCGGCATCTTCATCCCAGGGAGGATAGATATGTCTCCTTCAGCCACGCCGTTTCTCGCATGAACATCCTTATGAGCATCACAGCTATTGCTTTATTCGTTTGAATTTGATCCATTCGAACGATGAAATTCCAAATTGGACTCAAACAGCCAGACTACTCTCAATTCAAACGCAACCTTCCAAGCTAGTTAATTGGCAGAAGCCGCAGAACCACAATTGATCTACGACAGGAATGGCCTTCGTCGAATCAATAATTGCTCATGTCGATCAGATAGTCAAGCCGATAGTTCATCGAATTTGAAGCTTAAGGACATGATTTCTGACCAATCGTTGAATGGACACAACACAGTATCTGTGCTTCTGTGCTTCTATCTAACATAGTCTCATTGATTCCTGCCATTGCCTGCATAGTGCATAGTGCATACTGACCGTTTGTTGTCCAGAAATGGCAATTCAATGTGCGACTTTTTCTTGGCTACAGGATGATGGAAGGATGGAAGATGAGCAGGATTTAAGGTGAGAATCAACCAAGGAGAGGAAGTAGCAGTGAAACTGACAAATTTGGACTATCCATATCAGATATCTACGGAGTAGACTCTTGTTCTCCAACTTCACCTGAACTCTAAGAACTAAAAAGGATATGCTGAAGACTCAAAGTCATAGTCGCTCCTTTACATCCCGACTTTTCGAGGTCTTTACCTTGGGAACTGGAAGTCGATAGTCAGCTCTAGACATTCTGAGTTTCTAAAACTCATTTTGTCCACCAAACAAATATCGTTTGCTTCCTATCCCTTTCCAGTGTGAACACCAATGCGGTTGACAGTTAGAGCTGACCTGATATTGCATTTGCGGAAGCGATTTCCTTGGTTGCAGACCAAGATCATGGCTCATGTATTGGCAGCGAGTTTTGGCCCAGTTCATCAGAAACAACCATCAACAAGAAAATGTGGACTACCATCTTCAGCATTAATAATATATTTCCGCTTGTCCATCCAGTTTCGATGGATTCTAGCAGCCTGGATTACTGCCGAACGTCCAGCGGAGGCAGAGAATGTCAGGGTGACGTCCTGCCACCGTCACCTTTACGTGCGTTGCGGTTTTATACACCATCAGGAATCATTTATTACTCAACAATGAACTAGGAATATAAATGAAATTATGTGGGATCTTCAGACTAGGGCTGGAGTGCTAACTTGAAGAACTTAACTATCCTGAAATTCTCCAGAATTCATAACAACATGGCCACTTCAATTGCTGGAGGCTTGCACAAAGTCCAGGAAGTGTTGCAACATACCTCGTCTGGGAGCAAGAAATTGGTGGACTTAGAAAGAGACACTGCTGATGCTCATACCAAGCAGCCATTGACCACTGACCATGGTGTCCGAGTCAGCAACACCGATCAATGGCTTAGAGCTACGGATGACCACCGTACGGGTCCATCTCTACTCGAAGATCAGATTGCAAGGGAAAAGGTCAGTTGCATTCCCCTGCAACGATGCAGATGCTAAAGATCGCTTTCTAACACTGGTATAGATCCATCGATTCGATCATGAGCGTATCCCTGAGAGAGTAGTGCATGCACGAGGCACTGGTGCTTTCGGGAACTTCAAGCTCAAGAAAAGCGCCGAAGATGTTTCGTACGCCGGTGTGTTGACGGACACGTCAAGGAATACGCCAGTCTTTGTTCGCTTCTCGACTGTTCAGGGAAGCAGAGGCAGTGCTGATACCGTCCGTGATGTTCGTGGATTTGCCGTCAAATTCTACACGGACGAAGGAAACTGGGACATTGTTGGAAACAACATCCCCGTATTTTTCGTTCAAGATGCTATCAAATTCCCCGATTTTGGTACGTATTGCTGAAGCATCCTTGTATACAAGGACCCATATTGACTTCGCGTAAGTTCATGCTGTCAAGCCGGAGCCACATAACGAGGTCCCCCAGGCCCAAACAGCGCACAACAACTTCTGGGACTTTGTATATTTACACCCCGAAGCTACCCACATGTTCATGTGGACCATGTCTGACCGCGCTATTCCCCGATCCTTCCGGATGATGCAGGGGTTTGGCGTGAACACATTCGTCCTCGTCAACAAGGAAGGCAAACGTCACTTTGTGAAGTTCCATTTCATCCCACATCTGGGCGTGCATTCCCTTGTCTGGGATGAGAGCTTGAAGCTGGCTGGCCAGGACCCCGATTTCCATCGTAAGGATCTGATGGAGGCCATTGATAACAAAGCATACCCCAAGTGGGACTTTGCCATCCAGGTGATTCCTGAGGAGAAACAGGATGATTTTGACTTTGATATCTTGGACGCCACCAAGATCTGGCCCGAGGACCTTGTTCCTCTCCGCGTGATCGGAGAACTCGAGCTGAACCGCAACATCGATGAGTTCTTCCCCCAGACCGAGCAAGTGGCATTCTGCACCAGCCACATCGTCCCAGGCATCGACTTCTCCGATGACCCGCTTCTCCAGGGCCGCAACTTCTCCTACTTTGACACCCAGATCAGCCGCCTGGGCATCAACTGGGAAGAGCTTCCGATCAACCGCCCCGTGTGCCCTGTGCTCAACCACAACCGAGACGGCCAGATGCGCCACCGCATCACCAAGGGGACCGTCAACTACTGGCCCAACCGCTTCGATGCCGTACGTCCGGAGGGAGCCGAGGGCGGCGGTTTCGCAACCTACCCCCAGCGCATCGAGGGCATCAAAAACCGGGCACTGAGCGACAAATTCCGCGAACACCACAACCAAGCCCAGCTCTTCTACAACTCCATGTCGCCGCACGAGAAGCTCCACATGAAGAAGGCCTTCAGCTTCGAGCTCGACCACTGCGACGACCCGACGGTCTACGAACGCCTCGCCGGCACCCGCCTCGCCGAGATCGACCTCACCCTCGCCCAGGAAGTCGCCGAGATGGTCGGCGCCCCGATCCCCGCCAAAGCCCTGAAGCAGAACCACGGCAAGCGGGCACCGCACCTCTCGCAGGTCGAATTCATGCCAGGGGCACCCACCATCATCAGCCGACGCGTCGCCATCATCATCGGCAACGGCTACGACCCCGTCGCCTTCACGGGCTTAAAGACCGCCATCAAGGCCGCCGGCGCCGTCCCCTTCACCATCGGCACCAGCCGCTCCGCCATCTTCGCCGACGGCGAGGACAGGTCCTCCTCCAAGGGCATCACCCCGGACCACCACTACGACGGCATGCGCTCGACCATGTTCGACGCGACCTTCGTCCCCGGCGGCTCCCACGTCGCCACCCTGCGCAAGAACGGCCAGATCAAGCACTGGGTTGCCGAGACGTTCGGCCATCTGAAGGCGCTGGGCGCTACGGGCGAAGCGGTCGATCTTGTCAAGGATGCGCTGGGCGGGGCCCTTGATATTAAAGTCGCTTCGCCGCAGAGCCCGGAGCCGGTTGAGTGGTATGGTGTCGTTACTGCGAGCGGGAAGCAGAAGCCGGAGAGCTTCAAGGAGAGCGTGAAGATCCTCAAGGGTGCCAAGGACTTTGTCGGGCAGTTCTTCTTCCAGATTTCACAGCATCGGAATTACCAGCGGGAACTGGATGGTCTGGCTTCGGCCATTGCTTTCTAGATATAGTTCACAGGTCTAATGCAAGTCGCGTACACTAATCAGATGGAAGCTGCCGTTTCATTAACTCAAAACCCCCAGAATTTAAATACATGCAGATGGAGTCGAATATCAACTGATAACATGTCTACCTCGGCAATGTCTTTTGTACAGTATGTCTTGAAATGATTGTACAAGTGGGTATCGAACTGAAGCAAAAGAAGCTCAAGAATGTAAAGGATAATCCACAGTCGCTAGAGAACAGCAGCGAGGAAAAAAGGTCAAAGGCTATGCTGTTAGTGAAGCAGCATCATGGCAGAGAATCGTAACAAGGATAACATCGATGATTTGAACATGAACATGGAACATAGGACCATAGATCTGAGATACAAATACCGCAAAGATATTCAAGCCCACCTCCATC
Source organism: Aspergillus cejpii (assembly GCA_004769165.1). NCBI lineage: Eukaryota > Fungi > Ascomycota > Eurotiomycetes > Eurotiales > Aspergillaceae > Aspergillus > Aspergillus cejpii. Next base: position 2,293,219 of record SMSW01000005.1, on the reverse strand, counting down.
CTGAATTCTGCGACTCCTTGCTATTGATCACCGATTCCAGGAGGGTGGGATTCTTCGAACGGAACGAGAAGCGACTGCCGCACCGCTTCTCGCGCTTGTTGTGTTCGCGCGTCAGCAGAGCCACCGCGGCATTGGCGTCGATTCCCTCGCCGTTATCAGTGATTTTCAAGGCCCATTTGGCGTCTTTTTCGCCGAAGCCGAGCTCGTGGACCATCATGTGGATGGCGTGGTCGACGGGGTCCAGGACCTGGGGGCGGGAGAAGACGGTGGTGAAGGTTGGTGGGGGCGGGGGTGGTGGTGAGTACAGGACGGGCGGAGGGCAGTAACGGGGGGTCTGGTAGGATGAGGATGCTAGGGCGGGTAGAGGCGGGAGTTGCTCGTAGGGGAGACCCTCGAGGCGTCGCATGATCATGGCGTAGCCAGAGATGGGCCGCTCCTCGGCGAAGGCGATGGGGTTGCTGGGGGTGCTTTGCTGTTGGTTCCGGCGGTTTCGGAGCTGGGCTGCGAAGACGGCTTGTCTTCGGCGGTTGGTTTGGTTGTTGTCGCTCAAGTTGCTGCTTGTCTGGGAGCTGGTCTCACGGCTGGAGGAGGATCGGGAGGATTGGGAGCTGGTGTAGGACAGACGCGATGATTTCAGAGGCGGGCTTCCTTCCCGTTCCCTGTATGTTCTGGACACTGCCTCTTTGAGGAAGGTGGAACGGCTGATGCCAGAGTCGGAAGGCTCCCACTTTGTTAGGCCGACTGAATGGGCCGTTTGGAACGTCGCTTCCGCGTTCTCGAATGGACAGATAGAGCCAATACTCAGAACTGCCGAAGGGCCGAGCGTGAGGACATAGTATGTCCACTCCTCTGTTCAACAGTTAGTGTGATTGAGCCTCAAGAGAACGGGGGAAGGGAAATATTTACCTATAGTGGCTTCTTCTTTCGCGGTGTCATTCTCGGCGATGTCAAGACCATCGAAGATGCCGGCTTTCCGAGCTTCATTACGTCGATCATGGATGGGCTGAAGCAGCACACCCAAGCAAGTCCAGATTTCCGTCATATCGTAGAGCTGGCTCTGAGAAAGACCCGGTCCATTCCCACGTCCAAACCCAGCGGGGGGTTCGAATAAGACGTTATTCATGCCGAACGGTTCAGTGATTGATGTAGTCAGAATGCTGTTGCGGTCCTTAGCCATAATACCACCATTCAACCAGTCCATCTGTCCCACGATGTCGTTCTCTCGGTTTTTCCCACAGCCGAAAATCCGGCAGAACGTCCAGATTCGCCAGAAAGTATCGTCGATCGCGGCAGCCCGGACATCATCTTTGCCTGTCAGACCGTTGATGGTTTCCTGGCGAAGGAAGGTATTGCACCGAGCCAGGATGAGTGATTTGAGTTGCGCAAGGGTATAGATATCTTGGGCGTAACGCAGGAGATAGAGGGCCGGGGTGTATTCGGGGACAGGGGCGTCCGGATCGACCAGAATCTGCCACTCGCTATCCCATGGGGGACTCATTTCCCGCAACTCCCATGCTGGTGGCGACATCCGAAAGAGAGTGTTCTTCATGAGATGCAATTCATGCTTTTTAAACACAAGGTAGTACTGCTTGCAGACGACCGCAAGGTTGAACAGATCATCAAGAGAGGAGACTTGCTCCATAATCGAAAGGACGATATCGTCTGGCAACTGGCCAGTAGTGGTTTCTTGCGGTTCGTGGATTGCAATAGTGACATTGACCTGTGGGGACGGCAAGCCCGCATCAAGCTCATAGACCATCCTCTGAGGCACGGCACCTTCTAACTCGCAAAGCGAATCCAGTGTGTTCGATCGTCCAGATCTGCTCGACGCAACAAATATTTTCTCCTCCACATTGTTCGGTCGGCTTCCGGGTGTCTGGACCGGTCGTTCGGTGTCTGGTCTGTTTCCAGCAGAGCTGGAGCTGGAGGTGAGGTTTTCATGACTGCGCACTTGCTTTGTCTGGAGCCGAGGAAGCTTCAGCCGCAATTCCCTTTCGCTGGAGATGGACGACGGTCTCTGTCTCTGCGAGGGAACCAGCACGCCGGGAAGTTCAGCCACTTCAGGCCTACTCTCCACTTCATCCTCGATCGTCTCCGGGTACTGAGGGGCTCGAAAGGACGGCGATTCCACCTCCGATATTAAGGTAGAGCTGCTGAATGATCGCAGGTGAGGACTGCTGTACTTGCGACTGAAACCGGGCACCGCAAACGAAAAGGGCCCTTTATTCTTGGCGGACCTCTTCATTGTCTTTCGCAAATCACGTTGCGACTTCTTCTGTGATTGTTGTTTTGAAACGCTGGAGGTAGCGGGTGCAATATGGGTTGGGGGTTTTGGAGCTGGCCGAGTAGCGATCATATCCATATCACCCCGGCTTATTTGGAGAGGATCATGAAGAAACCGTAAGGGCTGTTGAGGGTCAGTCCATCGCTGTTCAGTAATTTCCGCGAGGGCATTTTCCAATTCCTCGGCAGCCTGGGAAAGAGTAGGGTGCCGATGACAGTTTTGTATCCTAGTACTGGCCGGGGTGGTGGCCTCAAAGCCACCACCAGGATGGCCGAGAGAGGGAGGCTTGCAACCCTGCAACATCCAGGTGGATTTATGGCGAACTGAAAGGGGTGCTAATTCGATTGGGGGTTCTCTCGGGAGGGGCTTGTTCCTCACCTCAGCCAGTGAGGGCTTTTTTACGACTAGTCTGGACGCCGAACTATGCACGGTGGCTGCATGGTCATCATCGTCATCAAACACTCCTGCAGCAACGGGCGAAATGACTGAAAAGGCATCGGCCGACTTATAGGGCGACCCAGTAAATTCGGAGCCAAAACTAGCCACGGAAGATCTGCGACTGTAACATGAGGAACTGGTTTCGAGAGCATCCGAGGACAAAGATAAGGAATCTGTTTTCGCTCCCGAATCTGAGCAATTCTGTTGCCCTGGATGATCAACCGCCTGCATTTCAGCCGCGGGAGAAAATAGTGTCACCTTTGGGATCGTGTTACTGACCGGAGACACCAGGGAGAAGTGCGATGCGAGTTCTGGAAAAAAACGAGCCCAGTGAGTCCCTCGTGCTTGTGTTCTGTCGGACAGTGGTGAGATCGGCAAGTCGTCCTCATCGGTGCAGTTTTCGCTATCGGATGGTTGGCTTAGGAAGGTATCACAGCGAGGAATCGATGTAACGAAGTGTTCTGAATTGGACAACCGTTCTCCCGTCGAGTCTGCTGTACTCATTTTGACGATGAAGGCGTTATAGCTGGCCTTCCTCGCCGGATGTCTATTCGTCCAGTACTCCGTATACGGATTACCTGTTTCTGAATATGCGATGTACGAGATGATCCACGGATTCGGATAATACTGGCGGTTCGATGCTCAGAGATTCACACTGGGATCACCAAGAGAGTTTGCCTTTCTGAGGCACACACATGATCCTGCAAGACTGATCCGTATCTTCGGGACGTTCTTTGTTCTCTTTGACAATGTTTCCCTGACCTATCTTTGTCCGATTCAGGATCTATTCTGCAAATGGTCACCTGTGGCGGCAAGATCTCAATAGTGAAATCCAGGTTCTTTACGAGTCGAATAGGACTCGGAGCGTGAACCCTTCAGCGGTGGCGTTCCTTTTCTTTGACCTCCTTGGACCAAAGTGAAGCCGATACGGTTGGCACTCTAACGAGACAAAGAGACTTGAGTTGACTATCTGATGTAATCGGTTAGCTTGAATATGTTACACATGACAGCCTGTGTGTCAATAGGAAACGAACCAGTCAAGAGGTAGGTCTATAGGACAAAGAGGTAGTATCATTTGCCAAGATGGGGAGTCGACTCGAGGCAAGGAATCGGCGACGATATTATACTGTGTTGTACGGAGTACTCTGTAGCACTACAACTAATGATCTCTGTGCCACTATTGAGTCCTTCCACGTGTAAATCGGTTGGGTTGGTTTCCAACTGAAGCAACTTGAGCATTGTTGGAAATGGATGGGGGGGGAGGCATAGACTATTATGGTGAATCTTATTGATGAAACTTGGCATGATGAGTGTAACTGTAATCTAGATATCAGTTCAAGACTTCGAATGCTTCTTTCTTTTTGGTCAGAGGTTGTGGATGATTCCCCTCGATGATCCAATGGCAATGGATGAAGCTGTGAAGATGAAGCTGGGGATACGAAAGAATAAGCGATCAGCGAAGGGGCCGAAAAGAGTCAGGCGTGGTTACTAGCGGTATTTCGAGTTCGAAGCTGTAATTTACGTGTTGAATTACAGTTACCCACGTGTTCTTAATAAGCAACTCCATTTCATTCTATTCATCTCATCTTCTTCGTCAATCGTCATCTTCATCATCATCTTCATCTGATATCAATTCAAGTGTTTCGATGAATGTGTATGACTCTCAAGGACAAATATCAATCCAAATCAAGAACACGAAGTGGCATTCCGCTTTGTCGTATCCAGTCTTTTTCTGGCATCTTTTTCACCTTTATTCCTCATCTCTTCTGCAGATACTAAGCATGCTCCGCCATCGGACCAACGCTACTGATCAACATCCCTGCTGTACTCCATACTTCTGCAGCTCTTATGAATCAGTCATTGGTCCGTTCCATCCCTATCAGACCATCTGAGGGGGCGGATTGGTATATCTAAAAAAAAGAAGGAACATTAGCTGCATCAGTGCATACTGCATTGTGCATTCTTCCTGCTTACATGCTGATGCAGCTGTTTCTTGCATGACTAGGCGTCCACTCAGTCCACTATCCGTATGAACTCTGGCAATTCTGAATTCCTATGGAGACTGGAGAACTCCGTATCTCATATTCTCTACGGAGTAGGGTTGAGTCATGAGGTTGACTGTTGACAAGGACTCCCCAGTCTCGAACCAGACACAGTCAGGATGAAATTACACAGCATTTATTATGGAGTACGGATACAGAGTATACATCTCTGTAGGTCCGAAGTGAGATTTGAACACTCCCATAATCTCAGACTCTTCCATACAATCACAATGGAATTGAACTCCCTTGAAACGTTACAGCCCTGCAGACTGACCTGATAACTCTTTGAAACAAGCAACTGCCCCCAACAATGCCTTGAATGATCCTGGTATAGAGTAAGGCGTCCTCGAACCGGATCTGACATCGCGGGTGACAGCAGATGCAGGAATTCAATGTTTGCTGGAAGTATTGCCGGTCGATGACTTACTTTTGGCCCCCGTTGGTGTGTCAACTAGCCATCTGTAGTCAGTCTTATTGAGGCCAAAATAGGTCTGCGTGACGACCAGTTGCTCTGTATTTAGACACTGGATGAGACAAGATGATGGGGGCCGATGGGGGTTGGATTTGATAGATCTCCAACAGATAACATATCCGGGACCTTGCATATTCTCCATCCAGCTAGCTATCCATCACAGAACGCCTTGTCAATTCGCCTGGCTGCTTGACCAGGATTATCACCGGCATATCGTCTTCCTCGTTCCATTTCCAACACGCAAACCAACATTGTTGTTTTGGTGGACAGCGGTCAATCTCAAGAGGCAAATCCAACAAGCGACCAACATCGCTTGCGACAGTCTCTAACAACTCGGGATCCTTGCCTTTCGAGGAAGGACAGGGTCTTAGCAAGAACCTCGGCCAAAATAAAACAAGTGGCTTCTTCCAAAGGATCCCTCACCCAGATATGAGCCTCAGGTAGGTCTCCTAGATCACACCAAACAAGCTACCAAGTACCAACCAGCAACCGCTTGTCCGCCGGTACTACGGGGGGGTTCAGATTCGACCCCAAGAGCCGGAGTTTGAGGTGGCCAACATAATCGGCCAAAAGTCCTGTTTCGATGGCATTAGATCCTGCCATGGCTTCAGCCAAGTACGGTATGAAGAAGAGGCCAGATAGTCTACAGGAGACTTACGTTTCGAATCTGCACCTTGATGCGTCCAAGTTCTTGTCATCGTAACAGGCCCTTCATCATGGTAAAGGCAACCGTGTTCTTCACATTCGACTTCTGCTTCTGCTTCTCGCCGACGTTCTCTTCGCCGTAGAGACGGCCTGTCCTCGGTAAGGCCTGGGAGTCTTGATCCCAGGTTCTCGAGCAGAGGAATGTCAAGGGGATAGGATGAATGCACTCGTTGTGAACTGGAACAGTGCCCCAGCTTGAAGTTGTTTCTATGGACAGGACGAAATATCGTCGTCTTCACGGGGATTCCCTGGTTTAGTCCGATCGGTGGCACTCGCCAGTATAATTCCAAGTGTGGCCTGACCTACTACACCCACCAGGAATACAATAGGACAGGATGTAACATACCTGATCTCTCCATGCTTTGATTCTCTGCACTGACAAGCGCGGCCTGCACAGTCGCCGCGCAATCGGGGACACCGAGACAGGGCCATATTGAGAACGATACGAGTTGTTCTCGTATACAGAGTATGAGGACCAAGAGAACGAGAGTTTAAAAAAGTCCGACTTGGCTCTATTTTTGCAACTGATCCGCATTTAGTTTGTTCGTTCCCGTGTCAGATACGAAGTCTTATGAAACTCGTACAGGCGTCAGGCTATCTACAGCTCGTGTTGCAAAATCTCTGCATTTGAGGGATGTGAAACGAATATCTAACAATATTTTCGCTGCAGTAGGCGTCATTAAGTCGAATGTGAGGATTTGGCTTTGATGAATTAAAGAAGAACAGGAATTCAGCATAATAAAGATGACATTATTCTCGAATCAGTTTGAGAAGAATTCATCAGTCCATGATGTTGGATGGCCCCCATAACGCCAACTGGCTTGCTATCCAGAACAGATTGTCTCTATTGAAAGCCAACGATCTTCGAACGAAAACGACGAAATGTCTGAAGACTATTTCCTTGCGATATCCGAGGGATCCTCATCAGCCTACCAAGCAAGATCTTGGAATCTATCACCAGGACATTCGAGTTCCCTGCAGACTACAACGCCAATGAGCAACGGTGTATATGCAGGGCACACTGCTAAGAACCAAAGACTCACTTTGATCAGCCTGTTGGAACCTTTCGGTCATCTTCGGCTGCCTCGAAGCAGGATGCACTTCCCTCCCCTGCATTCTTTCGAGCTTAGCATGCGACTTTAGATGCTGGAGGATCTCCCTTTGCGTATCTTCAAGCTCAACGTTAGGACATTGTTCAGAGGTCGGGAATGAAGTGACAAACCTGAATTTCGTGGATCAACCCGGCTTCTGCCATCAAAAGAGCCATGGTCAGTGCTTGTCGCAAGCAGATCTGCATTGGAGACATACCCTGAACCCTTGATATGTGCCTGGTACTGAATCTCCAGCTCCTGAACCTGCTCTTTCACCATCGCAACGAGCTGGTGTGAAACCAGCTGGGAAACAGACTTGTCGTCCGTCTGAGAGCAGTACAGGTCATATCGAACGAGGGTCTTTTTCTCAGTCGCTGGATGGAAGCTAAGAGAATACCAATACCTCGTACCCCTGATGGTATGGAGGGCAGCATTTGGAAAGAGAAGAAAATCAGAGTCATCCGAACCCTCCCAGCCGAGATAAACCCTCATTCTCGCCATCAGGGACGTACGGACCAGCCGTGCCAACTCGGACTCAAGCTTCGCAGGACCAAAATGCCGCTCGGCATAAACTAACCCAGATAATCAGCGACACACGCCCAAAGCCCAAGAAATAAACCCACCGGCCAGTTTCCAATTAAACGCCCCTTCTATAGTCCCCCCCTCAATCCAGCGCGACTGAGCCATCAACCCATGGCGACCCGCAAAGCCATCCAGCGAACCAGTCTCAAGCATCCCCGACGCATCAACTTCCATGTTCACAAAGATGAACCCAGCGCTGCTCTGTAGCGTACGGATCGCAAATAAGCCATTCTGGGCCCTGTCGAACCCAGGGACATTGTCGAAGTGAGGAGCCCTGATGAGCCGGCCTGTCGTGTTGTAGCTCCAGCCGTGGTACCGGCATGCAAGCACGGCGGAGCTTCCGCATTCTTTCCTGGTGACGGTGTAGGCTCGATGGCGACAGACGTTGTGGAAGGCTCTGACCTCGCCGTCCTGTCCTAGGATGAGGAAGATGGGGAAACCGGCGACTTCGAAGGAGTGGTAGTCGCCGGGTTTTGTGAATCGATTGCGGTGGGAGAGATATAGCCAGGACTAAGGAGTCGGATGTCAGAGACAAAGAAAGTGGGAAAATGAAGGGGTTATAACCTTGCTGAAGATCGCTCGTCGTTCCAGCTGGAACAGATCCTTATCCGTTAACCAATTCTCGGGGAATTCCGACTCCTTCAGGACGGTTTGCGCGCCAGGGGACTCGGGTTGCTGCTTGAGATGCTCCTTCAAGCTTCTCGAACGGGGCCAGGCTCGATATAAGAAGAATACGGCCGCAAACAGCGCGGCCAGTATCGGTGTAGGCGAGAAAACCTCCATGCTGAGACCCTTCCTGCTGTAACTTTGATGCTGCTGACTTCAGAGAGGAGCCATCGAGGCTTTTAAAAGAGATACGGAATAAATAAGGTAGAGGATAGCCGGTCCAGCGCATTGATGCATAAAATCCTATTTCTTTGAATCACACAGACACTCACACCGCTGTAATCTTGCCGGATTTGGTGGACTTTTCCCGTCTGTTCAACGGCCCGGCACTAAGGTTACTTCGAGGGAATATCGATTTGAATATCTCTGTCCAAGTATCTGGATTGAGCTGAAAATGGATCAAGACTACTCCTATGAAACAATTCCCATTCTCAATCTCAATTTCCGCCGGTTAAGAGGTATATATTGCTTAGTTCCATTATGCAGCGGCTTCGATTCGACCAACCTCCATCTCTCGAGACTCCTTCCTCGATGCGGTGAGGGCCTCCGCAGCGTGCTGTTGGCATACTAGCTCAAAGACCCTATCTTGGTAGACTGTACGGCATTAGAACAACTTTCGCAACGGCAGGATCATCAACTCACATGAGACTCCGTTCTCCTTTACCGGATTCAGAATACCTTCGCGGTACACGCCCTTTTCAAGGTTGCCCTGTGCTTTCTCACAGAGCTCATAGTCCTCCATCGCAACCTGCCGGACAAACCGATAGTATTCCTCGAAGCGCTCGGCCGATTCCATATGGTAATAATCAAACTCCATCCTCGTCACGTTTGGGTCTTCTGTTGGACAGACCCGGAATGAAGACATGCCACCGCCGTAGACGTTCAGAGTGCAGTTCGGGAAGAAATATAGGAATAGCCCATCGTCTGGTTTCTTGGGGTCCGCGATGTGCTGGGAGAAGTTCTGGTGGTTGTTGACGGTGTAGAATGTCGGCGGGTAGTAGATGGAGAACGAGGGATGTGTGTATTGGCAATGCAGGCATTCTTGATAGCCATCCACCCTGGTTTACCTCCGTGAGAAGCACTCCGAGACTCGGCGCAGGACGGCTTACATGGTTTTCCAGTTGAAGCGTCCTTCGTACTTGATGCTGCGCCGGTATGGCAGCTTGGTAAAGTTCACTTTCTGGAGCAATGGCTCCAGATCCGGGAAGTACTCGTGGAAATCCGGTGCTTCGTCTGATAATGTACTGAACACAAGACCGGTGGGAGTGACATGGGACCGAAGAGTTTTCCCCTGCTGACAACTGAGCATCGGAACACTTGCAAATAGGGAGATTGTTCATTTTGGATATGCGTACTGTTTTCACACAGACGACCTGTATCTCATCTGGCTCGGGAAACGGAGCGTCTCCTGAGCTCCGAAACGCCTGAACTGCTTGTTGAGCGATTTCATACTCGACCTTATCTCCAACGACCAGGAATCTCGTCACTGGGCCAAGGAGATACCATGACTATGGCAACGATGAGACCTTTCACGCTTAATCCAAAGGCAGGGCTCGATGATTACCTTGAGAAAGATTGCCCTCCGCTCGAGCTGATAGAGCGGTCGGCTACAATACCAGGAAGCCGGTAGGGTGCGTGGTAACTCGGACATTATGCGAAGTTGATACTGGATTCGAATCCTCCCAGCATCTCTATACCTCCTTAAATAGCCTGCCTAGATACCATCACTGATGGCCGAGTTGTACCGTCCATTATCACAGGACCATTCGACAATGTCCAATTGGATGGGTATATTGTTTCCTGAAGAGGTTACCAGATCCCTCCAAGTCACTGTAGGGCAGTTTAGGTAATTCTACACCAGCTGAGCAAGAAGAGTGACTCAGAGGTGCAGAAGGAGGGTGTCTTGCTGTTCTGATAGGACAAAGGATGTGCCTTGATGGATCACAGCATGTAACACCATTTGACAGTAAATCTAGCTTCAGCAATGGATTCCATTGCCCTGTGGAAGACACTGAGGAGGAAAGTAGGAATGGTGATAGAATATAGAGTGCTGGGAGGAAATATCATCTCCCATCTGTAGACATCTTGTTCACAGCTTCAAAGACTCTTCTTTTAGCATAAAAAGAAGGTTCATATTCTCTTTTCCAATCAGCGATGGATTGTGAAGCTCTTCAGCAGGGCCATGTTTTGCTGCTGCCTGCTGGTAGTGGCGATGAGGAGCATTCCAGCAGAGAAATGACTCCCTCTCCAGGACTGTTGCAAATCATCCCAAGTCCAGAGATTCCAGATATCCATAGACTGAAATGACCGAGATTAATTCTTCTCTTTCTTGTTGTTTTGTGGATGTTCAACTTGACTGAAAAGAAGTCGAAATCCGAAATCAGGTGCCCCACGATTACGTCGTTCTCTCCAAGTCCAACTTCGAATTGCCTCTTGATCTCTTGCTTCTGTCAATATTAAATCCAAATCAACAGATTCCATCAGTATTTGAATGATGAGTACTCCATTCTAAGATACTTGTCACTGAATTTTTCTTCTGCCATCAAGCATGGCTGGCGCCAGTTCCAGATTCACCCCTCCTCCTTCTCCGACGGCGTCCTTCTACGATGTCAGCGACGCCGACGAGGATGAGTACAACACCATTTCCTCCACATCGGGACGAGGGGTGAAGCTACTCTTTTCAAAAAGCAAGGTTGGTAGATTGCCGGTGTCTCAAAACTGGGAAAATCGATGATAAACTGACCTTTCCGATGTTATCCTGAACATTGCAGGTCTATGTCCACCCAACTCCTTCCTCCAAGGATAATATACCAGGCTTTATCGCCCTGCTCCAGCAAAAACCAGCTCCTCCACAGAACAGAACCGCTGCTTCTCTACCCCCTACAAAAGATAACGTCGACCTATCTTCCTACCTCCTTGCCTGGGTTCCCGAATCCTCTCTGGGTGATGCCTACAGCACCTATGTTAAAGTCGACCTGTCCGATGACTCCTCCCCACCAAAGCAACGGTACTTGGTGCCCCCGCTTCCGACCACAACCACCTACAAAGATCCAATAGGCCTATATGCGTTCGCTGTGCCACTGTCCGAGATTTACTCCTTGCTGGTGCGACCTCCAAGCTTGGGTTGGTGGTTCGGCAGTTTGGTGATCAATACCCGCGCCGGTGATAGCTTCCCGGCGCTGTTCTTCCATGACAGTGAATGCGAGTCGACGATACTGCAGAAGAAGCGGAGGACAAGAGAAAGCTTCGATCCGTTTGACGAGAGTGGGGGCCTCTTTTGGGGCGGTGATGAGGTCCTCCGGTGGCTTCGGAGATACGTGGAAGTGCAGCGCTCGTCGGTCGACAATATGGCCTATCTGATAAACCCATCCGAAGAGGATCGGATGTCCTTTGGCAGGCCATTGGGCAGCTACGACGGATCGGTAGCAAAGCGAGGCCAGGATGCCACTGCTGGCCCAAACCCTCCAAGTGGCAGTGCGCAGCAACGGGACGCTGGAATGGACCCGTTTATGAAAGCGCTCAAAGAAACGAGATGGAAGGTTCTTGAACAGCTCAGCAAGATTACTACCTTTACGAGGCGGACGGCGAACGAGATTGCCGACAACACTATGATCCCTCCACAGGTCCGACGCTTGATGAAAACCCCCGAAATCCAAACTTTGCAGGACGAGTTTGACAGTGCCAGGCTCTACTTGGCCCGATGGGCCATGAGCATTGCGGAACAGAGCGAACGGGAAAGGTCTCAGCGGATATGGACCGCACGGGATGTCCTGGAGATGGAAAACAGCTCCGTTGGTGACTTTGAGATTCTGGAGCTCGAGACTGGGACCATGGCCATTCATGAACGACGCCGGACCGTCACTTTGAAAGAATGGAAGGAGTTCTTTGATGCCACGACTGGGAGGTTATGTGTTACAGTTGATGAAGTAAAAGAGAGAATCTTCCATGGCGGCCTTGACCCGAACGATGGGGTCCGAAAGGAGGCGTGGCTTTTCCTCCTTGGTGTATACTCTTGGGATAGCAGCCGCGACGAGCGTCAAGCCTTGATGAATTCGAAACGGGATGAATACATTCGGTTGAAGGGTGCATGGTGGGAAAGAATGGTCGAGGGCACTTGTACTCCTGAGCAATATGAGTGGTGGAAAGAGCAGAAAAACCGCATAGGTATGTTGGTCTTGCGCTTCTGAGGTTCCAATGCTAACTGCTGGACCTTCAGAGAAGGATGTCCACCGTACAGATCGTACGATACCTCTGTTTGCAGGAGAAGATATCCCACATCCCGACCCAGACTCTCCCTTTGCGGACACAGGAACAAACGTGCATCTGGAGCAGATGAAGGATATGCTTCTCACTTACAATGAATACAACCCTGGTTTGGGCTACGTTCAAGGCATGAGTGACCTCTTAGCTCCTATCTACGCAGTAATGCAAGACGACGCAGTCGCCTTCTGGGCTTTTGTCGGGTTCATGGACCGAATGGTACCCTCCCCTTTTATCCCCTCCAAAAACCCTCCTACTTACAAAGATAGGAACGGAATTTCCTTCGCGACCAGTCCGGCATGCGTGCCCAGCTTCTCACCCTGGATCACCTGGTACAACTCATGGACCCCCAATTATACCTCCATCTCCAGTCCGCGGACAGCACAAACTTCTTCTTCTTCTTCCGGATGATCCTCGTATGGTACAAGCGCGAGTTCGAATGGGTGGACGTCCTACGTCTCTGGGAGACACTATGGGCCGACTACCTATCCAGTAGCTTCCACCTCTTCGTCGCCCTGGCGATCCTAGAAAAGCACCGGGACGTCATCATGGACCACCTGAAGCATTTCGACGAGGTCCTAAAATACAGTAAATTCTTCCCTCCCCTTCCCATTGCCCCAAAACCCCCGACTAACGAAACACAGTCAACGAACTCTCAAATACAATGGACCTCATCCCCATCCTTACCCGTGCAGAATCACTCTTCCGTCGCTTCGAGCGCACCGTCCAGGCTATAGACAAGAAGAATAACTTCCCCGCACCGGCAGCCCACCACCGGAAACCCACACACGATGCCACCGCATCAATAAAGGGTAAATCGCCCGACAGGCCGCAGAACATCGGCTACAGCACCGGTAGTAGCTCCACCACGGGCCCCAGCACCGCTGTCGGAGATACAGCCGAGTCCAAGGTCATCTCACCAGAATTGAGACAGCTACTGAGCAAGGGGATCGTGTGGAAGCGTCAATCTACGTCAGGGCCGAAGTAATGTCGGCCCTGTGGCGGGTTGATGGACTTTTCGCCTTATCTGTGCTAGATATCCTGTGCATTTTTTTTTTTTCAGTATTCTCGTTTTGGTACCCCGTCACTCTCTTACAAGGATAATCTTCGGGTTTGGTTGGCGTTGGATTACTTTTTACTTTCAGCGACGTTCTGATGCAAATGATTCTTATGTACTCCGTATACAATGAACAATCTCAACGACCTCAGGATTTCTGTTACAGTAGATCCCCGATCCCCTTTTAAATCCTAGAGTATTTGTTTGAAAGGTTATGTATTAGAAATTCCCATCTAATTATGTTAGATCACAAACACATGTAGTCCGAGAAGGACAAGGATTTACGCCATCAAACCTCAGAGGGTATCTTGTTACAAGAACAATATCCGTAGGAACCCGAACAGAAACAGACACACAAACAAAGAATAACAAAAAAAGTTCAAACCAAACCCCGTGCAAAATATGCTGAACAATATGAGGATGCCCCACTATCTCTGAGTTGAGCAAAGGTAAGAAAAGCCAGATGTAGAATGGCTAAATGGCAAAAGAGCTGTGCGCTAATGGAAAGCAGAATGTGCCAGGACGATGCATGCTTTTGAGGACCGCCTACCGCTGACCAAAAGGAGAACGCCAGCGCCGAAAACCGATAAAAGAGCGATCAAGTAGGAGGCGCGGTTGAGAAGGATTCATACTTCATAGTGATATGGATGAAAGGTAAAGGATTTCAGTCATCATTCAAGGGTCTCGGATTCGCCAAACCACGCAGCGCGACGCGTCGACTGGATCCGGCTTTTCCGATATCGCCGATGCTTCGGGATTTTGGCAATGTCGGCACTTTTGCGCCAGGTTGCTCCAGCTCATGGGGCGGCATAGTGTACTTAACCGGTCTCAAGGATGAGCTCCTTCGAGCTCGCCCGAGGACATCTTCCACCCACGCCTCACCTTCGGGACTGATCGAGACACGGCGGGATCGGGGCGTCGGGCCCGCTAAGCCCAGTGGCATGGAAGGTGAATTTGTAAATGATCCATGGTGGATGTCACTTGCAAGCGAGGTCCCGCCAAACGAGTTGCTGGAGGAAACCGAGAATCGCCGACGGGAAGACACAGTTGACAGCGGCGAATACGATGCGGCGAATGTATGACCAGAACTGAAGGACCGGTACTCCAGCGCATCCGACACATTGGACGCCCGTCGTGCTTTGCGAACAGCAAGAGAGGACGGAGGGCGATTGCTTAAGACGGATGCAGGACGGGACGGCGTTCTACGTCCAGAGTTGCCAGTTGGGGTGAGCGTGATGCCCGGCGATGAGCGAGCAGGTGATTCGCGAGGAGAGAGGCCCTGAACTTCGACGCGTGGGGTCTCCGTTACAGTCCGGCAGCCATGATGGATGGCATACTCCCTCAGATATTCGGCCAAATCGGCCCATCCGCCTCCAACCCGTACCATTACGCGTTCACCGTTCTCTCCCACAGTGCGAATGAAGAGCTTGGTGGGCGTAGCTTTGCCACCTCGATGCAAATGATACAACTTCACCGAGCCCTCCTCTGGTGCATGGGAATGTCTTCTGCGCGAGGGAGCGGGCGTTAGCGTCAGAGAGGGAGTAGGCGTACTACTGCGTGACGAGGCGCCTTGCAGAGTCATTGAGCGGAACCGCTCCCTGTGTTTCAGAGGTAGAGAAGGGGCCACAGGGGATTCATCAACATCGCGATCTTCAGATGATACTAAGTGGATGCGGGCAGGAATAGTGGTCAGAATTGAACTGATTTTCTCATCCAGCTGGTCCTTGGGTCTCCTCATCTGTCGACTTGGAGTGGAGGATCTTGATCCTGCCTTGTTGGGAGTGATAGAGTTCCTTCTCGACTGAGAATGGGTTTTGTATGCTCCGATACTTTCGAGACTAGGGTGCGTGGTCAACCGCTTCTGCAGGCGGACCACATTTGGAAGGACAGCAGGTTGCGAAGGAAGACTTTGATGAGCCGCAATTCTCAGGAAAGCATTTTTGTTGTGCTCCCAAGCCTTGGACAGCCGAGGGATAGCGTCATCAGACCCCGATGCAGATTTCTTCTCCTGGGAAAGTTCCAAATGCTGGCTAGCGAGGAGTTTTAAACTGTTTGTCGTCGTGGATGGGCTTCGTGACTGTAACTGTGTTTCCTGCTGCTCGTTTTGGGTGCGCAAATCGACAGATGCATCCGAGGCTCGCCTACCGCCAAGGACTGCGGTCGGATCGGCTGTAGCTTCGCTCTCGTACTGCATGTTCAACCTTTCATTGATGAAGCGCTGCAAGGGAAGGCTAAGAGTTCGGCTGTGTGCTAAAGTAGCGCCGGGGCCTTTCTGGCTGTGCATGCGACGCATCAGAGTATAGTCAAAGTCAGGGGAAACAATATCAGACGGCTGGAGAGCGCTCTGTAAATGAGGTGGAGTCTCAAGAAGCAGTGGTGTTCCGTTCGACGACGCGGTGCGAGGTTCGCGAATCTCCGGACTCGATAGAAGCGAGGGGTAATCAGAAAGGGAGCCCGTTGACCCGGTTGATGTATGTCTGGCCCGTGACTTCACATTTCCCTTGTCGATGTTTAAGCTTTGCGGCCTCGATTTGGAGAGTTTGATGGGGCTCTCTAGGCGATTCTTGCGAGGGGGGGTTGTGTCGGGTGCTTTATGCTGATCCGATGAGACAGATGTCTCTCGTTCATTGTGTAGAGATGAAGATGGATTTGGAGGCTTTGGCGATGAAGTCATGGATTGGACAGAAGACAAATCTTCTCTGTTCATTGGCACCCAAGAGGAAATTTCGGTTGTGGGAGCTTCAGCAATTAAGCTAGAAAGGGTAGCTGCTTCATTCTCTATTGGAGAATTGTCAGAACCAGGGGATACAACTGTTGGTCCCGCATTTGCGCTGAGGTCCTGACAGTCGGACAAGTCTATCTTGAGCGTTTCAGGTGCAGATTTGTTTTCACTTGACGTGCTATCTGTTATAGTGCACGAGATCTGCGTCGCTGTAGCCTCAGTCACAGGTGGCCCAAGCGAGAGTTGACGATCAAAGCCAGGAGACAGAATTATGGATGATCCAAGAGGTGACTGATCTGTGCCTCCCTGAGTGATGCTTTCAGAAGAGGCGCTTGTTGGTTGCTGTTTGGTATCGCCAACAGCCCTACGCTGCTCCTCCGATGCGCTTGCACCAGGTATGAAGGGTGTTGCTGACTCCGACGTCCGGCAAGAATCGTGCTTCGGGATTGCGGAGCCTGTTTCGCCCAATGATTCTTGTTTGAGTTCCCCGACCGAGTTTTCTGTTAATCCTGCGATACTCGGTGGTACTCCTAAAGCAGACGCAAACACTTGCGGGCCACTTTGGTTTGCTTCTAAGACAAGAGGCGAGCCATCCAGGAGTTGCTCGGTTTCACGAATCGGGGGCACCACCGCAGCTTGGTTCGTGGTAAGGTTGTCTGACACAGGACATTCGGATTCGGCAGAGACCTCTTCTTTCTGAGTAACAGGGTTTGACTCGACCGAATTGTTCTCGCGGGATTGTTCTACGGGGAGGATTTCTTGGACACGAGCTCTGGGAGCAATGTTGATTGGATCGATATGACCTGCAGCCTCAACTTTTTCATGAACTGGAGCATCCCATGGGGCGACCTCACATCTGGCAACTGGAAGTTCATTCTGAGATAAATGGGCAGAATGAGGAACTTGGTTGTGCGATGAATCGTCCAAAGATTCTTCAAGAGCATCTTCTGGGGAAATTCCATCGAGTACCAGAGGTTCCGGCTGAGGCGTGTCTGTACTGATGGTAGACGCAGTATGTACTAGGATCTGCGCTTCCGGACTATCTTTCGGCAGCACAAGATCCTGTGTTGGTTCTGGTGCGGCGCCCTGCTTGGGATCACACAAATCCATAGGGTCACTTGAGCTAACTGTAGGACGGGTTTCTGCGGGTTCCGAAGCATTGAGCTCTGGTAAGGGAGATTGGCTATGCGAAATAGTGTCAGACGTCGAGTTAACGCAAATGTCATTGTGGTCTTCTTCGATTGTCTTCAATGGAAGAGAGCATCCGGACTGTAACACCACATCGGATGGCCCAGGAGTTGGAGGCTTGGAATCTTCCTCTTCAGGGATATTTGATAATCGGTTCTGTTGACACTGCGCGCGCTGGATCTCTTTCGCTTTATTTGTCATCGCCCTCAGTTGTAGCCATTCGTTCTCGACGGTACGTTTCTCGGCTTCCATGACCCATGTGCTGAAATCGGATTCGATGGCTTCCAGGTCGTCAATCCAGCTTTCAGGGAGTGAATCCTCCCGGCCATCGAGGGCGTCGAGGATGTTATCCATCCGTCTGCCGGCCGACAATACTATCGCCTCAAGTCCAGCTTGTTTGGCATGATAGTTGTCTCTGGAATACAGGGCATCATTTTCAGATGGAGGGGTCGACGACTTCAACAAGTCCATAGCAGAATCCACTTCAGACCGAGCAAGATGCAAAGCGCGTAGTAGTCCTGGGATCTGGCGAAGTACCAATAGCCGAGCGTCCCATGTGGACAATAGGCTGTTCAAGCGGGATAAGAGGGGCAGGGCACGAAGGATTGTGGCGGTGATAACAGCAGTGAAGTCACTCAATTGGACGTAACTGAGTGGGGGAGGCACGGACATGGTGCTATTGGATGACGAAGGCCGAGACCGGGCTGGAATGTGGGCATTGAGAACATGCTCTTTGAGTTCGTCCACGTCCAAACTATCCATCCCATCCCGAATCTCCTCGATCCGATCCTCGTGCTGCTTGACGACGACTGAGGGGAGGCTTCCATAGTATTCATGTTCGTCGGAGGCGGTAGACGATGCGCGCGGCATGAACCCTTTGCCCAGCTGGGCATCCGCTCGTTTCGGCCAGTCCCATGATTGTACTTCCCGATACCACTCACCTAGTTTCTGCGCTGCTACGGCCGCGCGAATTCCTAGGGCGCGTTCTGCGGGGGAAACTTGGGAAATACTCTTCCAGAGGATATCATGGGCGGCTTTCTCGTTCTTAGGGACGGCGTCGGTGGAGGTTAGCGCCAGTAAGGTGGACTCGGGAGAAAGGTTACTGAGAAGGGGATCGATGGTATGGAATTTCGGAGGAGCGGAGCGATCAGGGGATCGAGACATTGAGCGAGGAAGGGAGTGAGAGGTTGTGGGAGAGAAGCGAACTGAAGAACGGACGGGGCTGACGCGACTGGTTGCCATTTCGGGGAAAGGGGGTCTCACCCGCCCAAGAATCGACAGATCACAGAAGGCCAGGCGGGATGGAAGCTATAGAATGAATGTGATTTCCGAGAAAAGATGGAGGTCTAAATGCGGTATCAATGATCGTAAGAGAGAGAGTATACCGCTGAAGAGTGAGCATGCTGAGACACGATCCCGTAGTAGCTGGAAAGGCAGCGTATGATGGGATATGGGACGGAACGAAGGTACGGAGTAGATGGGATCAGAAATCGCGAGACAGATCGGAGAATGATCCGAGGGGGGAATGAGAGAGAGATAAATAAATGATGATAATAATAGTTAATTGATGGGAAAAAAGAGAGACGGGGTAAGACGGAAGTTGATGGTTATTATGTTGGCTGGGGAAAGGGTGGCTGCAGCAAAAGAGCGTGTTTTATCGGAGACCAGCTCTGAATTAATCCGATTTGATTCTGAAGGAGAGATTAGAGGATTAAGCCTCAGTAGTAGATGACATTATCATCCAGTTTGATGAAAAGGAGGAAGAGATGATGGATGAAGAAGAAGATGAAGATGAAGAAGATGAAGTTGAAGATGTCAAGACTCAAGATGGATTCTTGAGTGGAGCCACTATTGATCGATATCGATACTATTACTCCGTAGATCCATATTAATAGGGGTTTCTATTATTATGGGAGTATTTTTGGATAGTTTCAGTTTTATGTAGTTAACAGTTGCTTGAATTAATAAATATTAAAGAATCTTCTATCTGGAGTCTTGTCTGTGTGTATCTACTGTGTTGTCTACTACATACAGACAGACAGCATATCAACTTACGATCAATGCATCCTCTAACAGCCTCATCCAATCCCAATCTAGACTACGAGTACATGCATATGATTATGCAGATGCTCATGATGTGGTCAAGATGATGGCCATTAACATTCAGAACCAGAATCCATGATTCCCATCATAATGATCTCACAGCATCAGCTCTATTCTGCCCTAAAGTCCTAAAAGTCCCAGTTACTACCTACTCCGTAGAACTGACTGATGCCTTCTGGATTTCCAGCCCCTTACATGTCTCATCCGAAGCCGATCTTCCGTCCCTCTCTACTCCATAGGCACAATGGAACCCAATATCCGCTCTCGACCCGAGATTGTCAGCGGCGCGTCGGAAGATCTGATCGCTGCATTGCAGAAACTCGAGGAATCCTTCTGCATCAATAAGCCGCTGTTGAAGAAGATCACGGATCTTTTCGTCAAGGAATTGGAAAAAGGTTCGAATCCTTGCAGATTAGCCTGTTGTGTCGAAGGGGAGCATCCCGAAGAAGGGAAAGGAGCAGATTTTCAATTGGAACTGACAATGTTTTCAAGGTCTGAGCCTCGAAGGAGGCGATATCGTTAGTCGTATCTTCCCTCGACTGTATACCCGGGCTCACTCGCTGGTAAACTGACTGACTGGAGCTTGCGACAGCCAATGAACGTAACCTGGGTCATGGGATATCCATCAGGCAAGGAGCAAGGGAGATATCTGATCCTCGACATGGGAGGCACCAACCTGCGCGTGTGTGATGCGCAACTTGCTGGCAATGGACGCGACATGGAAACCATCCAGGACAAGTACAAGGTGCCCGAGGGTGTCAAAAGCGGCACGGCCGACGAATTATGGGATTTTGTGGCGGAATGTATCCGGATTTTTCTTGTGAATCACCCCAAGGACGATAAACGGCCCGGTCCACTGCCGCTGGCCTTCACTTTTTCCTACCCTGTTGTCCAGTCATCCATCAAGAGCGGGGTACTTCAGCGTTGGACGAAAGACTTCAATGTCTCGGGGGTGGAGGGCCATGATGTGGTATGCCAGTTGGAGGCAGCTCTAGAAAGAAAGGTTTGTATAGATCAGCAAGAAATCCGTCCTTCCAATTGCTCATTCCGCTAGCAACTCCCCGTCCGGGTCGTGGCCCTGGTCAACGACACGACAGGCACACTCTTTGCCGCCGCCTACCAAGACCAAGAAGTCAAAGTCGGCAGCATCTCCAGCACCGGCTGCAACGCCGCATACATGGAAGAGGTCGGATCGATCCCGAAAATCAAGGGCTGCGGACTGCCGAGCGATGCCCTCGTCGCCATCAACACCGAATACGGAGCCTTCGACAACTCCCGGCGCATCCTACCACGCACGGAATTCGACAACACGATCGATCAGACATCCGCACATCCCGGCCAGCAGCTATACGAGAAGATGGTGGGGGGCCTGTACCTCGGTGAGCTGATCCGGTTGATTCTCCTGCATCTGTACGACTCGCATCTCCTCTTCGTAGACCAGAATGTCTCCCGCCTGCAGGAGCCGCGCACCGTGGATGCTTCTCTCCTCTCAATCCTGGAGGAAGACACCTCCGAGTCCATGGAGGACATCCGCAAGAGCTTCTGGAAAATCGGCCTCCAGCCAGCTCCGCACGAGCTCAAGGTCTGTCGATATCTCGCCGAGCTGGTGGGCACGCGTGCCGCTCGTCTCTACTCGTGCGGGATCGCCGCCATCTGCAAGAAACGGGGCATCGAGCGCTGCCATGTGGGTGTTGATGGCTCGGTGTTCAGTCAGTACACGAAATATCGAAAACGCGCGGCGCAGGCTCTGCGAGATATCTTTGACTGGCCACAGGATAGCGAGGATCTGATCAAGTATCACTTCTATAAGGACGGGTCTGGAATCGGTGCAGCGTTGATAGCAGCGTTGGCTGTGGAACGATCAGATGGGGTTCTTTTGAAAATGTAGGATAATAAATTGATGATCTTTTTAATAAACAGGAATGATAGTTATCGTAGAATGTAGAATGTAGATAGTCTCAAGGTGGTTATCCTTAACCTCACGATGGATTTCCCCGCGGACTTTTCTTGCTGACATCCGACACTGAAGACACTGGAAGACAGACATCAACACCAGCATCACTAGATATCTAGATCTGAATTATTAAAGGGAGATTGAATGATTCACGATGCGATTCCGAAGCCAACTAAGTAACATCGTCACCTTCAGCAGTAAGTGATCCCCACGAGTATCCAACACATACTAATATCCATCAACAGAACTCACAGCATCACTCTCATCCCTGGGAAAAGTCTGCTGGATGCGTCTAGAAGATGACATAGTCCGATTCACCATCATCCCAGACCAAGGCACCCAAGTCTGGGCGCAATTACCAGTAGTACGTGTCCAAGTCCAAGTCCCCAGACAACAACAACAACAACAACAACAACCAAAAACTAACCTTCAAAAAAAAAGGACTCCATCTTCGACGAATCAACCTACACCCTCCAATCCAACTCCGGCGTCATCAATCTCGAAGTCCCAATCGGCGCCCTCCACCGCGCCCTCCGCTCCGCAACAGGCGCCACCTCCGCCCAACTCCGCCTCACCAAGAAAGGTCCCATCCCACTGCTCGCGCTGACCATCCTCTCCTCATCCTGGACAACAGGCAGTAACGCCCTCGGGGTCAGCATCAATGACGCACCGCACGCAACCATCCACTCCGGCCCACGCGAACGCGAAACCGTCATTACCCAGGAAATCCCCGTCCGGGTTCTGCACGAGACGGCGGTGGAGGGGCTCCACGAGCCGCGGTGCCGGGATCCAGACGTGCACATTATCCTGCCGAGTCTGGTATCGCTGAAGGGTCTATCGGAGCGATTTTCGCGATTAGCGGACGCGAAGACATCCAGCACCGGTAACGGTGCCGGGACTGGGGGTGTGTCTGCGTCGCTGTCTGCGCCCAAACTCGAGTTATCGGCGAATATGCACGGGTCGTTGAAGTTGGCGATCGCGACCGATGCGCTGCGTATCTCGAGTATCTGGTCGGATCTGGTTAACCCGCCGCTGGACCCGGCGGTGCTGTCGCAGACGGAGATCGAGCAGTTGCCCAGCGAGAGGATGAGGGCGCTCGGTAGTGAGGATGAGGCGGGCTGGGCTAAGGTGCGGATTGATGCGAAGGATTGGAGTCGTGTGTTGAGTGTGGGGAGGTTGAGTCCGAAGGTAGTTGCTTGTGAGTGTCCTTCCCTCCCTGTCGAAGTGACTTGCTGACCGTTCTACGAAGGCTTTATTCATGATACGGCTCTGATCCTGTACGTTTATCTACCTGGGAGTTGGAATGGAGAGGATTCATGCTTGACAGTGAGTTGCCTATTGCTATACCGAAAGCCAACTTCTAATGACTCTCCCTGCCAGTATTACATTAATTCTTACGCAGCCTGATCTGTGGACGCCAGAGCTCACGCCAAATAATGAGATATGATACAGACAAATCTGATTATTAGAACAATAGTAGACAAATTAAAATCGTACATCATACAAAAAGCGTAAGTCACTCGGTCACAGCCTTTGAGGCTTCAACTTGAATCTACAAACCCAAGAGCTCATTTAGCCCAACAATGCACAAATGTATATGTAAACATGCAAGAAGAAGATATGCGAATTGCTCCGGAACCAGTCGCTAGTCTTCAAGTCGAACCAGATGCAACACTTCCGAGCAGAACTAGCAATGAGCTCTATGACCGGACCGAGATTATATGCGTTTCACAACATTGTGCAAGAAGAAGTGAAAGAGCCGGAGGAAGAGGACGAGGATAAGTCAACTTTCCACCCAAGAAAAGACATGTCGTGGACCGCCTTAACTGCGCAAAGGCATCTATTTGTTCATCACATCGATGTATCTGCCCTTCTTCTTCCCTCTGGCCGGGGGACCCTTGCGTGCCTGAGGTGCTCCGAGCAAGTCATCGATCGAGGTGGCATTGCTCAGCGATGTTGCCGGTCGAGGTGGAGCACCGGCTGAGCTACTCGGAGGGGTTGGCAAAGATATTCCCGTCGATACGGATCGTGGGATGGGAGATGGCCCTCCGGGCGTGTACGGAGCTGGGCTACCGGATACTGGCGGAGGAACACCTGCAGAGGGAGATGGTCGACTTCCAGCGCCAGGTGCCATTGGAGGTGTTCCTCCAGCTAGCGGTGGTGGCCCACCACTGACGCTTGCCGTTCTGCTGGGAGGAGCCAAAGCCTTCGGTGGTGGTGGTGTGCCACGAGCCGGAGCACTACTACCAGGGTCATTCTTATGGACCCATTTCTTCAGCTCTTTATCGTAGTAAGAGGTGATTTCCTCGCCAAGCTTAGCACGGATAGGCCCGTTGCCGCCGTTGCTGTCTTTCTTACCCCCAAACCATCCGCTGAACCATCCTTTCTTCGCAGCTACAGACGGAGGTTTTTGAGCTGCACCGTAGCATGATTAGTTTCTGTAGAAGAATCGAGGAAGAGGAAACAGACAACCTACCATCAGCTTCGGCCGCTTTGCGAAAAACCTCATCTGCCTCGCGATCTCTGCGCGCCCTCTCTGCCTTTTGAAGGGCGGCTGCCCGTGCTGCAAAGCCATCATCCTCATCCTCATCCATAAACGCCTTCTTCGGCTTGGTCTTTTCAATGAATTCGTCTTCCGCATCATCTGATGTAGACGCTACATTCACCCCAGCCGAGGGAGGTTCGTAACCACCAGTGCTTGACGGAGGTATATAGCCACCCTGGTTCACCTGGGACGCCGCCAGCCCGTCATTACTTTCTAGCGGTTGGCCGAATGGTTCCGGTGTATAATGAGAAGGCTGGTAAGGTGATTCGTTGTTAAGAATTTGTGACGGCACAGGTTGCGGTTCGATTTGGTCGTGGAGTGCCGAGTCTTCTTCAACAGGCGCCAGAGGCATGTAGGATGTTTGAGGGGGGGTTGGCTGGTAGCCAGCGGTAGATGGGGAGCCATAATATGACATTCCTTGATAAATATTGGTGTCAACAGGCGTTGATGGCTCCTGAGAGCCTCGTCGCGGTCCCAGGGGGTATCCATGGGAGGAGGATCGCTGCGAATCGAGCGACGATCTGCCGCGGGGTTGCTCGGGTGGAGAACTTGGCGCATACTGGTTCACTGGATGATATCGAGAGGAGCCAGTGCTAGGTATTGGCTGAGCCCCAGCCACAGGATACGACCCATAGATGTCGGATACTGACGGCGAGCGACTGACAGTTGGGGTTCCCGTGACTCTGGCAAATGGTCCGATATCCTCGACTTTTCCAGAGCCGGTAGAGGCCGCATCGCTTTCCTCGCCGGCAACAAAACTGTTGAACTTGGCCCACATTGAACCAGATACTCTCTCCATACTCGGCCTCGAGATCCAAGATGTCCCACCATCAGTGGTTGTCTGCCTGAGACGTGCCGAAAGCTCATCCACACAGAAAAACAAGTGCGAATTATGATACCCGGACGGCTTCGCGGCCGCCTTCAGGGCCGCCGCAATCGCATCACAGTACTGTTGGGCTTCGGACTTGCGGCCATGATCCGCAAGGGACCACGCGTGAAGAAGTTTGAACGCCAAGAGATGGGGCAGTGTGGCCGTGGGTGAGCCCGCGAGCACAGACATTGCATATTCGTAGGCTTCAGTCAGTAGAATAGAGTCATCGTCCTGCAGGGCAGCGGAGGAAGCTAACCGCTGATGGTCGACCCCAAGGAGAACGATGTGCGCTTGAGGGTCATCTACCCCGCCGAATAACGTTATACGAGAAAGAATGAAACAAATATGAGCGGCCTCCGTACGGCCATAAGATAAAAGCAGTCGACCAAGGGCCAATAACGCCTGTTGGTCATCAGGGCTGCGATTGCTCAGCACCAGCCCGACCGTCTCCATCCAGCTATCAAGGCCTTCGAGGGCATTTTTGGCCGGTCCCTGTCCGTCGACTTTGCTGATCATCTGCAAGCCGGCTCTAGCGGAAGGAGGGACTAACTCATCGATACTCTCCTCGACGCTCCCAGCAAGGATCTCATAGAAAGCTGCTAAAGATTCAGTGCGGCTAGTGGCTGACCTGACTTCACGCCTCACAAACTCCTGAACGACCTGCTTCCACACGGATTTATCCATCGTCGATGCTAGTATCATAGCGTGACCCCATAGCCGGCTGTCTACAGCGGCCCATATCGCTTTCTCTCGTTCTCCCAGCACCAGGCTATCACGAAGTGACTCTATTAACCGAGAATCAGCAGCATCCGGCTGAGCGGGTGCGTTCATCGGCTGCAACCTCGCTGGAGGTGTGAAGCCCTCCACCAACGCCTGATCAGTTACGGAATTTTGGAGGTGCGGAAACATCAGGTTCCGCAAGGACTTCTGGGCTTCGGCTGAGCCGTCCAAAGAACCGTCGTTCTCGACCAACACTCTGACAATCTTCCACAGCAGTATTCTTTCGTCGTGCCGCTTGGATGCATCTGGTTGAACTTGATCAGAGTCCGGAATACCTTCGTTTTCAAATGCTGCGACTTTAGCCGAAAGCCAAGCGAGCAGGTCCTTCTTCTTCG
The DNA here is from genome assembly GCA_004769165.1 of Aspergillus cejpii. Lineage (NCBI taxonomy): Eukaryota > Fungi > Ascomycota > Eurotiomycetes > Eurotiales > Aspergillaceae > Aspergillus > Aspergillus cejpii. The sequence goes on along the minus strand of SMSW01000005.1, from coordinate 2,267,124 downwards.
ACTTGTTCTTCAGCGGGCCCGGGTGCTGCACGATACTTTCCGCGGCGGGAAGCCAGTCATTCAACCGGCATATTTTAACCTCGCCAGGGCAGGACTTGATCATCGGGGCGGCCTGACCAGCAAAATAACGTGGTACATGCTTGGGAAAGCAAGATGTGACAGCGCCACCAAACCCAAACTTGACAATTGGTGCGCCCTTCCACCGTTCAAGGGGATCTAATTGCTGTCCATCTGGGGGGGGAATGAAATCGAACGATTTGGAGATAACACGACTGTGAAGAGGACCTTGAGATGGAGCATAAGGGTTGACTGTTCCGGCCGCAGAGGTAGAACCATGCACAGAAGCAGGTCGATGTAGAGGATCAATTGAATGTACGGACAGTCCAGGGTTTAGCATTTGCTGACTAGGTGACTGGGTTTGGGATCTGCGAGGGGGGACGAATGGGGAATCTCCGGTGGGGGGAGTATTTACAACATTCACCATCCCAACGGGTGGTGGAGCGTTATGTGTAGGAGCCACACGCTCGGCGAATTCATTGACATAAGCGGCGGGGGCATATGGATTCCTGGGCGGTGATTTTGGCTGAGTGACCGATGGCGGTATGTTGTCGCGCACATCCGCACCGAGAGGGCCTTGATCTTCCGAGATGGCCGACGGTTTGGAAGGTTGGAAATAGCTGGGCGGTGGGAGACTAGCTGCTGTCTCTGATTGACGGCGCCGCTCCTCAGATCCGCGCGGAGCTTGATATGAAATCTTCTCATGTTGAGCCAAGGGACTTGATGTGCGTGGCTGAAATGGGAGAGCAGCGGCCTGGCCGGAAAGGCTTGGCGGTTGTGAGGCATAACGGGTGCGGGGAGGAGCGACGGCGGCAACAGCGGTTGATTGAGGCGGTGCTGGTGAGTATCTGGGTGAGGGCGGGGGCTTGGTACCAGCATGCAACCCAGGGGGCCTTGGGGAGTATCTCGACGCAGTGCTCGGCACAGCCGGTGCACCTGGCACAGTCGGTGCCAGTAGACTTGCATATGGGTCTACCCTTTCAGGCTGCTCCAGTTGAGGCAGGCACTGGAGGTCGGCTGCAGGCTGTGGGGCAGGTGGGATATTGGAGTATTGGTTTGCCGCAGGGGGTGCCGGCGCCGGCACAGATGTAGCCGCTAAAGCATGATTAGGCGTATATCTTCCGGAGCTGGCAGGTCTTGATTTAGGCCGAGGAGGTGGTAATGGAAGTTCTTCGAAGAAGTTCTTCTGCACAGAGGGGGGATGTTTTGGTGGAGTCTCGACCGGTGCAGGTATGCTATTGCTGCGTGGAGGCGGTGGTGGTACACTGACTTGTGCAACAACCGGTTTGTGGGCAACAGGGCGGCGAGGCCGTGTGAGATCTTCTGGCAGATCGTAAGGGGACTTGTAGCCTTCCTTCGAACGTTCCGCGAAACTCTCCGCCCTGGTTGTAACAGGATTCGGCGGAGCCTGGGCGGTGAAATAATTTGACGTAGGGGCATTGACGGGCTGGGAAACAGGCGGTTGCAGAGGAATCCCTTGGAGAAGATCCGATGTAGATGGTTGGTGTGGCGTGTAAGAAATCGGGTGCGTTATGGGCCTGGGAAGATTCTCAGGGGTACCAAACGGGCTCTGAAGGCTTGCCGAAAATCCTGCATCATTTACCTGATCTAATTTGGCAGCCTCTTGTTCGTTGCCGGCAGTTAAATCCTCATCCAGGAGCAGGTCATCGTCATCGTCGAGTTCCGCTTGCCACCGTGCAGCCAAATCATCTTCAGATGGCATAGTCTCCTCCGTGTCGCCCGATAGTTCCGCCTGCCATCGTGCGGCCAGATCTTCGCCTGAGGAAGCCCTTTTTACTTCGGTTTGCGAAGAAGCCTCGGCCAGAAGATCGTCGAAATTCCGAGCCGTCGGGGATGTTTCACTAAAAGGAGAGTCTGGGGTCATATCAAGAGTGCCCAGGACTTGAGTGGTGCTCTTTCGCGTGATGTGGAACGGTCCTTCTTGCGAAGGGGGCTTCTGAATCTCATTGAAGAACCCACTCTCGTCATCTTCATCATCAAAGACATTGTCGAGTCGGTTTTCCCCATTATGAGACTGCTCAACGGGAGTTTGAGTATTGTCATCCAATAGCGGGACCCCCTCCTCGAAACGAGACTCCGATTCAGGTGGTATGTATATCGGTTTCGTCTGCGTCTTCAGCTGATCAAAGAAGTTATCCCCGTCATCGCGTTCATTCTCTCCGAGATTATCCCAGAAGCCAGGGCGGCCACTACTGGTCTCCCCATTAGTTATTGCGCCATTTTCCTCGCCCTCACTGTCACCCATCCATGAAATATCGCCGTTTACCGGCGAAACCTGTAGACCATTTCCGCTCATCACGCCAGAAGATTCTTCTGGCGCCGCAAAGTGTAGACCTTCCGTGACGGGTTCCTCCAATCGAAGTCCACTTGTTATCTCATCATTGTCATGCTCAGCGGGCACACTTTCCGCGACAGTCTCCACGGTTTGGGGTTCATTGGCTTGTAATGAAAGTGACTCGTTCCCGTCGAGGTTTTGTGGCTCCTTGAGTATATCTTCCAACTCTATTACATCGTCGGTTTGTGGCGAGTGATCGGAACCATTCACAACGGGCGCACTTGCGTCTCGTAACTCCGAGGGCGAATCGGCCTCCAGCGCAGAGACATCGTTATGCTTTCCAGCATCTTCAACAGAGGAGGAAGCATGCAGGTCAACGGGGGTGGTGTCCACCGGTCTGGTTTCAGAGTCGAGCGCCAACTGGGCCAAATCAGTCGCAATTGTACTTTCGTTGTCCTCCGGTCTAAATGCTGGATTCCAGGCAGACATTCCTTCAACCTGTGCCATGGTCACAAAATATCAGGATTTGCCAGAGAGAGGGATGGCAGCCCTGAGCAACAATGCTGACACGTTTCCTAGACAGCTCCAGGACCCTGAGAGCCAAGACGGAAGTGAACAACAAGATAGAGAAGCTGAGAATCACAGAACATTAAACAAGATATGAAGGAAAAAAACAAGCTCATCTGCAGAAGGGAAAAAGAATCACAAAACAAGATTCATGACAGCATATCTGGGGTATGGGTATGGGGTGATATGTAGTTTCACACTGTTGCTGCCGTGATGGACAGCCGAGATGATGCTCTCCTGTCTCTGTTTTTGGTTATTCCTGTTTAGGACAAGTCATCAGGAGTGGATTTATATTGATCCATGCAGAACTGTTAGTATGTCATGTGAGTGTACCCTTTTACTCTCATATCACATCAATCAGATCATAAGAACAGTTATTGTTTCAATGTTTGACAGGAATGAGGTGCAAAACTTCTCCTGTTGCTTTAATCAACAGGAAATGGATGTGTAACCTCCAGTCCTTCAGTCTTCTCCACTGATGACATGGTTGCATAAATATTTGAATAATGTGCCACATCTGAGCCTGAGGCCCTCTATAATCATGTGATTGACTCTCCGCCTTGTCATCAATTGTGTCCGAGGCTTCCATGATGCTGTTTGAGAAAATACTTGGCTTCATTTCACTTCAAATCTCTTTCAGTTTTTAATATTAATACATGTCTGACGGGGTTCATCAGTCTTACCCTCGAATTTGAACATATTCCCTCTGCTGCGTGGTCCCAGGTTGAACCTATCGACTCGTCTCTGCCTGAAGAACAATAACAATGATCCCTCAGAGGGTCCTCAAATGCCACTCGCCGTGAATAGTGATCCTCGCGCAAAGCTTGGAGGACGTCTTTGGTAGGGACGATATTCCCGTTTATGCCTGCCATGCCTTCATCCGACTATCTTCAACCTCACCATACCGGGAGCATTGATTCTGGATCCGATGACGACCTGGACTTGGAGGAATTAGATCCGACCACAGCCACAGTTCATCAAAATCCCCGACTTTCAAAAGATGAAGCGACTCGACAAAGTGGCTATGGCTCGGGGATTGCCCTAAGAAATCTGCGCGTTGGTGGAAGTCGTGGGTGGAAGCGTAGCACTTCTGGCATACACAACCGGGAGTTGGAAGACGACACACACGGATTGCTTGATCGGGACGAGGAAGCACTCCGAAGGTCACACGCCAGCTCCCGCAATTACGCCGACGATGATGCACCGCTGCTCGACAATCGCCGACGGAGTTCGGCCCGCTCGTTCGCAGGCGACGAAGCAGTCCGGCCAAGGAGTTCTCGGGCGCGGATTTGGGGTTTCAAGGCAGCAAGCTTTTTCTCTAGACCCTCGAGCTGGTCTCGTTGGAACGATGATGATAACGCAAGCAGACCACCCCGGGAAGTGTTCGTTGGGCAGGGACAGAGGTCTAAATACCCGCCAAACATCGTTTCCAACGCCAAATACACGCCGTGGTCCTTCTTACCACGTACCCTCTACAATGAGTTCTCCTTCTTCTTCAATATCTACTTCCTGCTTGTGGCTCTTTCGCAGATTATCCCGGTCCTTCGGATCGGGTACATGTCGTCCTACATCGCGCCTCTCGCCTTCGTCGTCTCGATTTCGCTTGGGAAAGAAGCGCTGGATGATATTGGCCGTCGTAGAAGAGATGCGGAGGCCAATTCCGAGGAGTTCACCGTCTTGTCATTCGATAAGCCTATGGGCAGAATGGCACCCACTGCTGCTGCCCCTGCGGGCGATTCGGATACAGGCGATATATTCGAAATCACCAAGAAATCTAGGGATCTAAAAGTTGGCGATGTTCTCAAAGTTCGCAAAAATCACCGGCTGCCTGCAGATGTGGTGATTCTCAAGAGTATCTCGAATGATTCTGTTAATGCTCGCCGAAGCTCTTTGGCCGAGTCACCTACACATCTCATGCAACACGACCATGGATCAGGACCGCCGTCTGTCAATGTTGAGCCTAGCTCAAGCGCTGCCGTGGATAAAGATACCATTTTTTCTGCCAGTGATACGTTCATCCGCACTGATCAGCTGGACGGCGAAACTGACTGGAAATTGCGCTTGCCTTCAGCGTTATCTCAGACCCTTCGCCTCAGCGATTTCACCAGGCTCAAGGTTACTGCGAGCGCGCCGGATAAGCGTGTAAATGAGTTCCTTGGTACTATCGAATTGGGTTCGCCGTCGGGTTTCTACGATCCTCACGTTGATAAAACACAGACCAGCACCGAAGGTAGCAACGAAAACCAGCAAGCCAACTCTGCTCCGTTGACAATTGACAATACTGCATGGGCAAACACAGTACTGGCGTCCAATACAATTACATATGCCGTCATCATCTACACTGGCTCGCAAACACGAGCCGCTCTTTCAACCTCGCCGTCGCGTTCAAAAGTTGGTCTGTTAGAATACGAGATCAATAACCTCACTAAGATCTTATGCGCATTGACTCTAACCCTGTCGGTGATTTTGGTGGCTTTGGATGGTTTCCAGCCGGACAATGACAGGGAGTGGTACATTTCAATCATGATATATCTCATCCTCTTCTCGACTATTATCCCCATGAGCTTGCGGGTCAACTTGGACATGGCCAAATCCGTGTACAGCAGGTTCATCCAACGTGACAAAGACATCCCTGGTACTGTCGTCAGAACAAGTACGATACCCGAAGATCTTGGTAGGATCGAGTATCTACTTTCTGATAAGACAGGTACCCTCACCCAGAATGGTATGTTTTTACCATACCTTCAGATAATTGGGGCTTGTAGCTAATTCTAGCAGAGATGGAACTGAAAAAGATCCATGTCGGGACCGTTTCTTATGCAAATGACGCAATGGAGGAGGTCGCATCTTTCATCCGGCACGGGTTTCCTGGCAATACCTTGACCACGCCTTCTGCGGTGTATGGCGCCCAAGCAGGACTTGGAGCGGCTCCCCGTACGAGGAGAGAGATTGGGTCGCGTGTTCGAGACTTGGTTCTGGCACTTGCTCTGTGTCATAATGTGACGCCTACCACCGATGAAGAAGACGGGGTGAAGGTCACGAATTATCAGGCATCGTCGCCCGATGAGATTGCGATCGTTAAGTACACTGAAGATGTGGGCTTGAAGTTGTCATACCGCGACCGGCAAACGATAATTCTCGAGGCAGCCGACTCTGGCAATGTCGTTGTTCGTGTTCGCATCCTTGAGATCTTCCCTTTCACATCAGACAGCAAGCGAATGGGCATCATCGTACAATTTGAAACTGATAACACCATACTGGAGTCCTCGAATGACGACGGCGAGATTTGGTTTTATCAGAAGGGAGCAGATACTGTCATGTCCAGCATTGTTGCGGCGAACGACTGGCTTGACGAGGAAACTGCCAACATGGCCCGAGAGGGTCTGCGGACCCTTGTTATTGGGAGGAAACGGCTATCATTGCAGCAGTTCCAGGACTTCTCCGCAAAGTTCAAACAAGCCTCGCTTGCTCTCCAAGGACGTGACATCGGAATGGCCAAAGTCGTGAGCGAGCATCTTGAGCATGACTTGGAGCTCCTCGGTGTGACTGGCGTTGAAGATCGTCTGCAGAGAGATGTCAAGCCGTCCCTGGAGCTTCTTCGCAACGCCGGAGTCAAGATCTGGATGCTGACGGGGGATAAGGTCGAGACGGCGCGTTGTGTTGCAATCTCTGCCAAATTGGTCGCCAGAGGCCAGTATATCCACACCGTCGCCAAACTGAAGGACCGGTCTGCCGCTCAAGAGGCGTTAGACTTCTTGCGCAACAAGACTGATTGCTGTCTGCTCATCGATGGGGAGTCGCTGGCGCTGATGCTCGGACAGCTCCGCTCTGCATTCATTTCGGTTGCCGTTCTACTGCCTGCCGTCATCGCTTGTCGGTGCTCACCGATGCAGAAAGCCGAAGTCGCGAACCTGATCCGCCAATATACGAAGAAACGGGTTTGCTGCATCGGCGATGGTGGCAACGATGTCTCCATGATCCAAGCAGCCGACGTTGGGATTGGTATTGTGGGCAAGGAGGGACGCCAGGCCTCGTTGGCGGCCGACTTCAGCATCACGCACTTCCACCACCTTACGAAACTCCTTGTCTGGCATGGCCGCAATTCATACAAGCGGTCCGCCAAACTGGCACAATTCATCATGCACCGTGGGTTAATCATCAGTGCTTGCCAGACAATGTACAGCATTGCAAGCCACTTTGACCCCAAGGGTCTCTTCATCAACTGGCTGATGGTTGGGTACGCGACTGTGTACACCAACGCCCCGGTCTTCTCGCTTGTCTTGGACCGCGATGTCGACGAGCACCTGGCCAACCTCTACCCCGAGCTGTACAAGGAGCTCAAGTCCGGCCGCAGCCTCAGCTACCGCTCGTTCTTCGCGTGGGTGCTGGTCTCCGTTTACCAGGGCGCCGTGATCCAGGGTCTCTCGCAGATCCTATTGGATACCATCTCAGGCCCACGGCTGATCAGCGTCTCCTTCACTGCCCTCGTCATCAACGAGCTCCTCATGGTCGCCATCGCCATCACCACCTGGCACCCCGTGATGGTCTTCTGTCTGATCGGCACCGCCCTGGTCTATGCCGCCAGCGTCCCATTTCTAAGCGACTACTTCGACCTTGAATACGTCATCACCATCGACTGGGTCTGGCGCGTGGTCGTTGTCTGCGCGGTCTCCGTCATCCCCGTCTGGGCCGGTAAACTCATCCAACGGTCCTGGAAACCCCCTAGCTACCGTAAAGTTCGGGGCTGAATTCCATTGCCATTGCGGTTTTGAATACGGAGTTGCAGGTTTGTTCCAAGGTTTCACGTAATATATCTGTACCTAGCATTCATCCAGCGTTTTTGTCCTAGCCTTATATCGTCTGTCTCTTGGTTGTTGGTTTATAGATCTGGCATGGAAGGAACTTTTCCTGATATTGGCATACATGACAAATTCTCACAGTAGTGTTCCCAACTGCTACTCTTTCGCTTCCTCTTCCTCCTCGCCTCTATTGGACCTTGTAATAGAATCAGTGCCAGTATTTGGACTTGATCAGTGGCTTATGGAAGTATATAATCGTCAGAGAGTACCATTGAGCTACAATAAATCAGAAATTGAATATACTCAAGCTTGATACTGGTACATTTTCAAGTCCATGCCATCGTCATCATCGGGGCTCATCACAGGCAAGGCATGCTTGTAAGAGTATTGGATGTAATCCACATAGCAGGGGTGAAGCTCTACGGTCTGATAGATCTCGAATTACTCGATAGTACAGAATAGAAGATGAAATAAACGACAAAGCTAGGCTGGAACGCTTATAAGAACAGTCACCACCCAGCGATGGCCGTCTCATCCTAATTAGTATTAACAACAGTCTCAACCTCCCCGACAGTACTCCGTAGTCCGTACACTACCGCCTCCCCGGAGGCATCCCAACCGGCTTTCGCACACTCGGATCCGCACCCCCGTACGGCGTCCCCGGTTGACCAGACTGAGCCGGACTCGGCGACCGCCCTCCATGCAACCTTGCCCGAAGCCTCTCCTGCGCCGACGCAGCCCGCTCCAAAGAGACCCCACCAGACATCGACTGATACGACCCAGCCCGCTGGCTCGGCAACGGTCTCGTCCCGGGCGGATACGCAGTCAGCGGCGTCGGGGTCGGCGATACGGACGGCGGGGTGGTCACCGAACCGGGGGGCGCGCTGCGCACCGGGGCCAGCGGGGCCCCAGCACCAGCCCCTCCGCCTGCACTCCCGGGCGTCAGACGTCCTCGTCTCAGACTCGCGGTCTGCGAGATCGGCTGCGATGGCCCCGAGTCACCCCATAGATCGCTGAGGCCGCGGCCCTGTGTGGTCGCGACGGGACTGTACGGGCCTGGTTGGATCTGGGTGGTTGCGATGGTCCGGGTTGGTGTTGGGGCTGGGGCCTTAGGGTCCGGTGGGAGCCATGCTGGGAATGGACGTCCCTTTTCTGTGTAGTAGGCGCGTAGCACGTTGGAGATGTGGGAGCAGTCTTCGTTCTCTGGGTCGTCGGTCTCGTCGCCGGAGGTGATGGCGCGGCGGATGGAGTTTAGACGCGTGCTGAGGTTGGATATTGCTGAGGAGGAGGTGATCGATGAGAAGTATGAGGTCATCTTGGGCGCTTCACGATGGATAGAAGTTGGATGTAGAGAAGAGATAAGGTGACGGTTAGACGGGGTTGAACGGGATGCGGAGATTTAGCTCAACGGGGGATTCGAAAGTCGGTAATGTGAAGATTCAAGTTGAAAAATCCTAGAGAGCTTAATATAGTACAAGATTCAAATGTTGAAGCCAGATTCACTGCCAGAGCGATCTGGAGATGAATGAGTACAAGAACAACTGATGGTCAATTTCTCGTGTAGTTCACCGCAGCACGTGAGTCGCCGAGGAAACAACACCAGCATACAGAGTAGATGATCAAGGCATAGACTGATAGAATACTCCGTACTTCCTCTGTTGATAGATAGAATACTTGAAGCTTCAGAAATAACTACATGCAATGACTGGGTATGACAAGCCCGATCGCAGAAACAAGTTGTAGAAATGACCAGGTAACGCCGTGCACATAACTAAAACACAGTACTTTTCTACTATATCCTTTAATCCCGGGCCAGCCCAATTCTGTCTAAGCCAGGATACTCTCCTTGGCCGCTCCTTCGGTCTCGTACTCGATCTCGATCCGGGGCCCCTTCTTCCGGGGCTTCGCTTGCGGTGCCGCACGCTTTCTCTTGGCCCCAGGTTTGGGCTTCTTGGTCTCCTCCTCGCTGGAATCGCTGGCGTCTTCCGCATCGCTCCCTTCGTCGCTGTCCTCATCCTCATCCTCATCCTCATCGTCGTAGTCATCGCTCGAGTCCGCCGAGTCCCCACCCAGCCAGTCCTCAATATCCTCGAGATCCTCATCCTCCTCAAGGTCGCTGACATACTCGACCTCACCAACACCTTCCTCCTCCTCCTCATCTTCAATCACCTCACCATCATCGAGATCCTCATCCCGCTCACCCTCCCCACTGCGCTCCAGACCACGAAGCACCTTCTTCCAGATCCCCTCCTCCACATTCAGCGGCCGATCACCATACGCCCCGCTCCGCAAACGCTCAATCAGCTCGCGCTCAATCGCGCGCTCCACCTTAGCCGCGGACTCGGCCTTCCGCTCCCTCGTCTCCTCCCGCCGACGGATCTTCGGCGCCAGCTTCGGCACAATCCGCTCACCCAGCCGCTCCTCCTCCCTCGCAATCTTCCTCATCCGGATCGCCACCTGCGTCAGCCGCGTCAGACGCTGCTTGCACTTGTGGACCAGGAACTTGGGCCAGTAGATCAGCCGCTCGTCCAGCTGCTCCAGCGCCTTGCCGTAGTTCGACGACAGTCGGATCCGTTCCCAGAGCTTGCTTGGCATGTGTGCCCGCTCGATCGTCTTCATGTATAGGTACATCGCGCCGGTCTCCGGATCAGACCGCACCGTGGCGTACCGTGAGTTGGCCAGCGGGCAGGACTGCCGATTGCAGAGGCCGCTGACATTGTATTCGTTGCGGCAGAAGTTTTGTCCTTTGGTTGTTCTGATTGTCTTGTGTTAGTATTCCTGTTCTCTTCTCTGATTTGTTTCGCTTTGACGGCAGCCTCGTTCAAACACAGAAATCACTCACTTGAGCTTATATGAGCAAAACTGCTGGTTGATCACCTGCCAGACAATCTCGTCCGAGGACATTTTCGTCTCAATTATCCGGTAAATGTACCGGATTTGTCCAACCACTGCCTGTTGGGAGGTTCTAGACCAAATACCATTGGAAGTTGATTTTCTCTACGGAGAGAAAAAAAATGTTGTTGTAGTGGTCAGTCACGTGTTCTAGGGCTTATCGATAAGCTTATCGTTATCAGCTCAAAGATCACGAGACCTCGGCATCACAACTACTTTGAAGACAGTAGCTATAATCATATCCTCATATTGTACTCCGTGTATCACCATCCTTCCATCTGTAATGGGCCACCATCCAATTCCGTCGTCCCATTCATCAAGGCGCCGTTGGCCGCCATTTCCGCCTCCTCATTCACAAGCTCCTCTCCTGTAACTCCCCAGCCCATCGCTTCCAACTCACGAACGAAGAAGTCCCGCTCCTCTTCCATTAGAGAGGCTCCCTTTTCACCGCCCATCACGTCCCTGTAACTCCGTAGATGCCACCAGTGGGTCAGGCCTCTGAGAGCTTGCTCCAGTGGCAGCGCCTCCTCCACCTCCGCATCGATATCCGACCCTGCCAGCCAGTCATCCCGTAGCTCCGGGCGGCAGTATAGATAGATTGCGGTGATGACACGCATGTTGCTTTGGCGCCACTTGCGGCCGCAGTAAGGAACCTGAGACTTGAATAGCTTCAAAGTGTAGAACCGCAGGTGGGGGTCTGGAATTTTGAGTCCCTTCCGAAGGATCGTACTGGACTTGTACTGGACCAGTAGCAGGCACCGATGAGCCTTGTCCCGCGTGATCTTCTGCATGATGTGAAGGTAGTTGATGGCCGAGAAGAAATTGCGAAACGAAAAGACCGTAATCGGCTCTTTCGGCGGAGGCGCAGTTGGACAGCCAAGTTCGTCAACTTCAGGACGGGATTCGCCTTCTATAAACTCGGGGAGAGCTTCTTGAGGAGAGGGACCGTGGACTGCGGAGGTACCGGGGTCCGTGTCAGGGCGTTGACGGAGAATTGGCGGAGGGACTGCCTCGTCTTCGCTAGGTGATGACTCGTCCTCCGAATTCTCTGCCGAGTCCGGCGGGTGATCTGAGTGAAGGTGGCAGAAGTGGAAGAAACTTCTCCGGGTCAGTAGCCGCGATGCAAGGAGTGTCTGATGAGGACCTACCCGAGCTCTTTACGGTCGTTCTTCTGCGCTATCGCCTGATCGATGTCTTGATGCGCAAACATCTTCAAGATCAGCGGCAGATAGTTTGAATCGAGCAGCAATTGAGTCATGTACTCAAACTTGAGTATATCTACAACCAGTGAGAAAGTCTTCTTACGTAGGAGGCGATATTCAGACTTACGAGACCTCTTAAACCACTTCAGCATGAGTAAAAGTGACCCAGATATCGCCTTTCCGGTAATCTCTCTCAGTCGGATGTTATCGAGTTCATCAATCGCAGCGTCTGCGTTAAAGCTTTCTGAAAGGCCATTTTGTCCAGCTGCGAACCCATTGGCGGCACCATAATTATCACTAAATATCAGGTCAGCAATTTCGCTTCGCTTGCTTGATTGTGGTTTGCATACCCCATAGCATGTCCATTCTGGCCATTCGCTTGGTTAACCATAGCACTGACATTTGTCAAGATGATTTTCAAGAAGATGATGATGATTGACTGCAGATGCACCAATGCCTGGGACTACCGAGGTGTAAGCGTATGATTCTTCTTGGCTGATAGGGGAGGCATACATAGAAAAGTTCGACAGCATCTAGACGGCGTTGAATATCCTCATTATCAGTCTCTTTCCGTGGATGATGGTCGTGACTTGCTCTTCTTGTCTCCGGTAACGTCAGGTCCTGTAAATCCTGAACAATGTCATGAAGGGAATCTTTATCTTTGCCTTCGCCGGCCGCGCTGTCATCGGGATACCATCCACGGTCATACTTCATGAAGCGCTCTCGCTCTTCCCATAGTTGACGCATCGCTCGGGTCAGCTTGACATGCGAAGAAAAGAGGTTCCCAGCTTCTATGATCGATGCCGGTACGTCACTTCCTTCCCATTTCTTCCCCACAAGGGCATCCTGCCGTTCAGTCGTGCCTTTCCCACCGATATCATTGCTGGAAACATCCAATGGTGGGTACATAAAAGGGAAATTCTGATTCGTTTGATAATTCTGCTTCTTTCCTGCTTTACCACCAGGCCCTATGGGTGACGGAGGAGGAGACGGAGCCGGTGTAGCAATGTGAACAGACTGGTGGAGGATTGAGCCGTTCCCACTAGCCATCGAGGGGCCAACTCCCGAAAAGAGACCGGTTGATGGGCTGGTTCGGCTAGGATGCTGAGGAAGGGGGGGGAGAATAGAATTATTCTCTAATTCCAGAGGAACCACGGGAGGAGGCGGGTTGTAAGCAGGGTATTTCGATGTGATCTCCTGTCGGAACAGGTGATAATCAAGAGGAGAGGCTGTTAAGAATGGTGTCCTCCGGTTGGAAGAATCTTCCCGTGCCTGCATCCGCGGCTCCAACTCTTCTTTGGCTTTTTTCAAGCTTTCGCTGCCCCCAAAGAAGAGGAGTAGAGACTTCCAGAGTAAGAGGATGATCCTCGTCAACGGAATATTTGCCGAATCATCCCAGCGCAGCCGTGCGATGACCTCGACAAGAAAAACTAGCATATTCGGCTTCAAACCCATGAGGGTATCGCGTACAGGTGTATTTTGGGAATCATGCTTCTCCTGTCTTCGGCCGATCTCTACGGCTACATACAACGCCGTAAGCACCAGATTTGCCTCATGCTCGGACGCGGCAATATTCTGGTTGGATGCCAGACCATCCGAGTCGGAGCCCGGTAAGTTCCCATTCTTATCAAGAGCATTGCATAGACAATTGAGCAATGGTCCAAGCCCGGAACATTCATTGACAAGATCGACGTTCCTCTCCATCCAGATAATCTGGAGTGATTTGGATTTGGGGGTATCCGAGACAGCCTGTGGGGGAAGGTCTTCGGGATATTCAGGGACTGCTCTTCCAGCAGTGCTACCCCACACGCCAGTCACGGCATAGCAAATGACCTCCAATGCTTCGTTGCGAACAGAAAGCTCAGGGTCCTGTAAAACACTGATCATCTGCTCCATGAACGATTTCCGTAAGTCATGAGAAGCATCGATCCACGACAATTGCCGGGATGCCGCAGGCTGACTCTCGCAGAAAGAAGCCCATTTTTGCTCGAACGTAGACTTCATCCCGACAAGCATGACTCGATCGAACTCGCTGTACTGAAACCATTCTTCAATCTCTTCCACAAGCGTCTGAGAGTCGGCATACTCAAACGCATATGCAGGCTGCTCTTGTTTCGGCATATCCTGAACTAGTTGCCTCAACTGGGCGAGACTCAATGAGTCTGGTGGTCTTTCTAAGTTTTGCTGCACTGGAGCTGGAGGCGGAGGCTGTAAAGGAGGCGGGGGAGCTGATACATCCCGACGCAATTCCGGGCGCCTGGACAGCTTGGGCTTCTGCGACTCATTCTGAATATAAAGCGCTGCCTTGGAGGCATGCTCTAGTCGCAAGCCTTCCACAACCTCTTGCAAAAGCTGATCATCCGGCAAGGTCGTGATGTCGGTTCCAGTTTGGTCGACTTCATCAGCCTTGACAAAATGATGCTCCTGTGTGGAGTCTGTGGGAGCTGTAGCTTCATCCATAACTGAACTTTTTTCAAGTATTCAATAAAAGAAATATTCGAGAACGACAGTTAGATATAAAGCAGTAACAGGGTATCTTCAAGGCAAACTAAAATCAAAAAGGAAGAAAAAGAGTAAGGGAAAGGTGATTTCGTCTTATATAATTCCGTATAATCATAAGAAAAATTCAATTTGCAGGAGGGAATTAACACAACTGCAACGATGTCGTTGTCAAGATGTCTCTCTCTACTCTCTGGTGAACTGTCCAAGCGGGTACAGTATGAGTCACGTGATAAAATCTAAAAGAAAAAGACTACAAAATAATAACACATTAAGATAGAGCAAGTAAACCATTCTGTGCTTATTGGTGTGTTATGTATGTGTATTACTACGTAAATAAAAACGCCAGGACCAGGGGTATCACAAAGTTGACTAACTTGCAGAGCTTCATCTTTAGACCACAGTCGAACCACCCACTGTTAATCAGACTTGGGTCGATGTTCACTGTGGCTTGGTTGCTTCCTCTTCTGCTGCGATTCCCATTGCTGCCATCCAGCTTCCGCGAGATCTTGACTTACCACTAAGTCCCGTAGTCTCAGTAGTCGAGCTATTCCAAGGTCCAATATCCAATCAATGTATCCATGCGTCCGTAGAAACCCCGTAACGACATACCAGGACACGGCGCAAAAGACCCCAGCGGCGCCGCCAGCCAGTACTTGCTTGGGAGTGTGATAGTTTAAATAGACCCGGCTAACCGCTACCGCGCTGGCCCCGAGACAGAGTCCGATCGCAAGCACAACCCGCATGAGCAGATATAACGTGGTATCCGGCTTTGGAACATGCCGAGCGAGAAGAAACAGGCTCAGATAGACGGCGAAATATGCGACAAACTGGGCATGAGATGACGGCATCCCATAACCCTTGCCAAACATTTCTACGCAAGGTCGATAGATTAGACAAATCTCAACCGTATCGGCCTGGATAGATCACATACGCTTCGGTCTTTCCTCTTTGATAATCCGCTTGAGGGCAAAATTCAATGCCTCACAGCCCATCTGTCCGGCAAACATCAAACCCACCTCTACTTCTCTGGATGCCCAAACAAGGGTTACGTATGACACACATAGTGCTTGGGGAACAAGAGCCAGCCAGGCGGACAGGAAAGAAAGGGAATCTTCGGGATTCTATCCTCGTCAGGTATTATTAGTTCTCGAGTTTGTTCTACCTCTGGGGTCAATGAGGAAAGGCATACATAGTGCACGTGGGTTAAGGATAGCGAAGCCAATGGGGTTTCTTCCATATTGCCTCGCTAAGTATCAGGGGATAGCTTTGAGCAGAGAGCAAGAAAGGACGAGGAAATAGGAATGGAAGCTTGAAACTTGGACTGTCTTTACTCTTTACTCTTTGAGTCTTTGGAGATGTTGACGAGATTCACGTGCTTTGACGCTGCTTTTAGAGTCTTATCTAATATCTTAATCATCAAAAGCAGCACGGGAAATGAGGGGGAAAAGAATAATAAGTAGGAATTACAGCAAGACAGAAGACACGATCAGGATGGATTATTCTATTAAAAGAGAGTATAAACCAAGTAATTCAGTATAGAATACTGAGAATAAATATCAAATTGAAAGTAATAGTATAGTGGTGGACAGTAAAGATGGGCAGCAATTCTCCCAGTCATGAAGCCATTTGATGCCCATTTCAATCATTTCGATTCCTCATGAGTCACTTCTCTTCTTCTACTTCTTTCTCTTCCTTGGAGCTTCTCCATCCTTCAGCTACTCTTCTCTGCTCTATATCAATCCATTGCTCGCTATTCTTATCTCTCCTCATCCGAACCATGACGCTCTTCCCCCCACGTTCTCACCTCGAAATTTTGTTATCTCTCTCTTCCTCTTCTTCGACAACTCTCGCTGGAATACTCCCATCAAACCGGAATCTCCCTTTGACTTCATATGATCCTTCTGGTTTGATGGTTTCATTACCTCCATGAGCGTTGTGATCTTCTTATAATCTGTATCTGAAGAGGTACCTTTCCTTCGTCCTTCGCCACCACTGTCCATTGGGCTAAGTCTGGTTATTTACTAATCCGTGGACATGTATAGACAGCATAGGCTTTTTATTTCTCTCTCTCTCTCTTCCGCTTGTCATCGATTTATCCTTTATTCCAATCTACAATTGATGTGTTTTGGAGCGGCACGAGACTTCCGATTTTATATACTATGGTCTTGTTTGGTCCAGGTCCCTCAAACCCCCGCCTCGCCACCCGATATAACCTCTTATCCGGATCTTTTTCTGTGATCCTTCCATCAGTTCGTTTCGACTGCTGTTCGCAATGACCGAGCCCGACTCCTTTTCCGAAGATGAACGCTCTGTTGAGCTTTCGTCTATCGCTGCTATCTATCCCGAAATCAAAATCGATCCTGCTTTCCCCTTCAGAGCCTCTCTAGATATACCTGTCAGGCCCTCGACACCCTTGCCTGTTTGCTTCCAGCAACAATTAGACAGTGGATTCCCAACCGTCCTGACTCCTCCTACCTCCCTTGATGCCAGCGAAGTTGGGCTCAGCTTTGCAGCGAAGGCTGAACTCGAGAACTCGACCGCGGACAACGGACGGGACGTTCATATTCTCTCTCACCTTCCACCGCTCAGTCTTCAGATCGATCTCCCAGAAGGTTATCCCTCGGAGAATGCGCCTATTTTCAAACTCGACACCGACCCACCATGGCTTCCCGCCTCGATTATCTCGGGGCTTGTGGAAGATGGCAAACGTCTTTGGGAAGAATGCGGAAGGGATCTAGTCGTGTACACGTACATCGACCACCTTCAACAGTCAGCGGAAACATCCTTCGGAATCAATGACGCTGCCGACCACGAGGTGCAACTTCCCCGCGATGTCAAGATTGCGCTCTTAGATTTCAACAACAAGGCTGAACGGGAAAAGTTCGAACAAGGGACCTTTGAATGCGGGGTCTGCCTCGAGCCTAAGAAGGGGTCAGTTTGCCACCGCCTGCTATCTTGCTCCCATGTTTTTTGTGTGCCGTGTCTGCAGGACTTCTACAACAGCTGTATCACGGAGGGCGATGTGGACAGCGTCAAATGTTTAGCTCCTGATTGTGCAAAAGAGAAAAACGGCACGTTGGATCATGAGAACAATGTGAAGAAGCGCAAGAAGCATGACCGAACCCTCAGCCCCAGCGAGCTACTTCAGATCCCACTGGACCAGGAGACAGTGCAGCGCTACGTCTTCCTCAAAAGGAAGAAGAAGCTCGAGTCTGACAAATCAACAATCTATTGCCCTCGCCAGTGGTGTCAGGGCGCTGCCCGGTCTAAGAAGCACCCGAAGCCCATTGATCCCATGACAGTCGACGTTGACTCATCTGACGATGAGGAAGAAGGGCTTATATTCGATCCCAACGGGGATGAAGCTCAGCTTCCTCCCATGGCGGATCGTGTTGCCATCTGTGAGGATTGCAACTATGCCTTCTGCTGTGTTTGTAAAAAAGGGTGGCATGGGGAGCTAGTTCGATGCTTCCCTCGCCGAGAGGCGGAGCTATCGGTTGAAGAAAAAGCGACAGAGGAGTACCTAAAGCTTTACACCTCGCCGTGTCCAACATGCAATGCCCCATGCCAGAAACTCATGGGTTGCAACCATATGAAATGTTTCAAATGCGATACCCACTTCTGCTATCTTTGTTCGAGTTGGCTTTGCGAGGATAACCCTTACAGGCATTTCAACGACATCAACGGCCAATGTTACAACCGGCTATGGGATCTGGAAGGCGGAGACGGCATCGATCCTGAAGGAGCTGAGGCTTTACACCAGGTACCCAACGAGCTACTAGTCTTTGACGATCCCAGTGACGATGAAGATGATTCCGTTTTGGAATTCGACGACAGCGATGATGAGATTCCACTTCGAAGGCGGCCTCCGCCTCCTGCCCCGGTCCCACCACGGGTCAACCAAGGAGCGGGTGGGAATGATGCGAATGGTCTGGATGCAGCAGGCAGGGCGGCAGCCGCGGTGCGACAAGCCCAAGCTCGGGCGATGGCCGAAGTGCGAGCACGCCCCGTTGGTGATCGCCTTCGACAAGAAGCCAATAGACAGGCCGAGCAACCGCCTCGACCAGGATGGATCCATCGACCAGGTCTTCAGAGATTCCTTGACTTGGTCCAGAACGACCGCGAAGACGAATGGGATAGCGACGAATTGGACGATGATTTCTAACACCCCTGATACGATTTACACGACAACAAGATTAGCCCCTACGACGTTTTTATGTGATGCCGATCTTACGATCTTGATGTTCTGAGACAATCAGTTTGCATATGCCAGCGGCCTGCCAGACTTATGATGGATTTGCATTTATATCAGCGACATCTTTTGCATGTTCTTGTTCTCTTTTTGTAAAAAGCTGTACCTTTTACCCCATATATTGTGTGAAATTATCTTCGATGTACAAATTTAGATACCTTCTGTACCGGATCAAGTCAGCTATTTCTACACAGTATCTATGAATCTCCTGAATCGCCATGATGAGATTCCAACACCAGATGTCATTCCATGATGGGTTGATGTAGTATAGTTTGGTGCCCAGTTGGCAGTTACACGACGGACAACCCAGTAATAATTCACAGAAGTAGATATCTGTCCTGAGTCTGTCAAGAAGTATATTATATTTCAAGAGGCCACAGCAGTTTTCCACCGGAGCTGCGTCAATCCTTTGAAACGTAGGGTTTATTCCTCATGTCGACAAACACTAAGATTTCATACATGGACAACCTGAGAAGAGGGAATATGATATGCATTACATTGTTCCAATGTACTAAAGTTTCGACACAGACGAAGAGGGAGCCCAAGATTCAAGACCCCCGGCGTTTTCAAATAATGAGAACTTCATCATCTTGGTCTCCTCCATGCTCTTCGGCGGCTTCTTTCGAGTTCCAGTCATACCAGAACTCGTAACTCATCACAGTATGGTCCTCGTACAAGAGCAGCAGGCGGTATCGACGGGAAGGATTCCATCCCCGCCAGTTCTCTTCGGGCTGGTAGGCGTGGGTAGCCCTGGCATGGTGCTCGGGCAATGTGAGCGGGTGTTGGCGTTCTTTTGGAGCATCGGAAAAGGTCAGGCCGGGGCCGAAGGGGAAGATCGGACGGTGGTCTTCATTGCTGGTGGCTGGTTGTGGATTGTCGTTCCGGTTTGAGGGTGGGGAGGAGGTGTTGCCCTGGGCCTGGTTTAGACTCCTGAATTGGAAGGTCGGGGTTCCGCCATCGGCCTCACGGCGAGGGATGTACGGTACATCCGGAGGCATCTCGAAACCCTGCATGGGGCTGACGGTCATGCCCAACAGCGGAACCAGAGGACGGTCGCCAAACTTCTCTTGACTCTCGAACGGGACTATCCAATCAATCCTGAAGGACAAGCCGGATTCTTTTGATTGCGTAAGAGCTATTACCGCGGCACGGCCTTTCTGGGACGCCGCGACGACGATGCCGTGCTCGGGGATGTACTTGACCATGTTAAATCGGTCGTAACCGAGGATGGAATCAATTGGCCGTGTGAATCGTTGCCGAAGCGGCCAAGCACAGATGACACTCGCATCTGGCGCTAATGGGTGAGGAACCAGACGAATGACTGTCTGCGAGAAATGTAGAATCGGAAAAAACGGTTCAAAGAGACCTAGGGTCAGGGAGATGATATGTCAGCATGTCTGCCCGTTCGAGGGGAATTAGTCAATGTGAGCTACATACGATCAATAACCGAGCATGGGTATGTGTATTCAGAGACAGCATCGCTGTCGGAAGAATGGTTCTCGACATCGTCCATCTCCTCGTCGGTATCGTCAACCTCATCGGTTTCGTCTATATCCGAATCATCTAGATTGTCATCAAAGACTTCCTCCGCTCCAGGGATATCTCCACCCAAAGTTTCCACGAGTTCCAATTGGAGAAATTCTGCGGTCGTCAAAGGGCCTGGGCCGTGTCGCCGGCGAATTCCATCCATCCCTTGGCCTGGAGCTTGCTGACTTGCTACCGATTCTGCATCAGTGCTATGGTCATCACTGCTATTGTCTTCGCGAGCAGAACCATCCACAGCCTGATGACTGAGAGTGTCTGTCAGCTCTGAGAGGTGATTAGCTTCCTCAGTATGTCTCATATCCGAAAAAGTGCTGTGGCCCGATTTCTGACGCTTAATCATTCCCGGGCTATCTCCAATCATAGATTCAGATTCTCTGGTTGCACAGTAAGGGGAGCGCGCTGGGCCATCGATGCGGCAGTCCGCTCCAAAGATATCAGGTAAAAACGGTTGGCTGGGTTCGGACCTTGGCGCAGGTGGAAAGTAATCGTACATATGCGAGGCGTCTGGTATATAACGACTCAATTTTGTAAGATCAAGAAACGCACGCCCGGGCTTCGGCCGGCGTATAGGCTTCCCGCCACAGGCTTCTTCTGTGGACTTGAGGAGGTGGAAAGAGCGCGGGTCAAGGGCAAGGACTGCCCAGCCTCTTTCAAGGCTGTGAAATCAGAAGTTAGCGCAACCCGACTTCGAGTCCCAGGAATGATCGTGTCTTACTAATTACGAGAGGTTGCCTGGGAAGGCCTGAAGGTGACATCGTCGAATCGATACACGCTGAACGGGTCAAGACTTTCCCATATCTTCCAGACAAGGAGTGTATTGTCGATGTCAGTGCTGACCATCCATGTTCCATTCGGGTCAAAGTCGGAATTATAGAATGAGACGGACGGTATGTGAGAGAAATGCCCTGTGTATGTAAGCCTGATGTTTCTCGTCCGGTGGTTGCCTGGCATCAGTCGTTGTAGCTGCGAAAATAGCTCATTACTTCTGATATCCAACCAAGTTTGACCGTAGTTCGTGAAATCATACTCATTCTCCAGTTGCTGACTCGAGCTGCCGTCATCTGTAGAGGTAGGATTCACCAGTGCGAATGCAAAGACAGTGATAAGACCAGTGTTCGCGCTCACGGCAATGAGCCGAGCGAATTTGTGTATCGCCAAACCCCAGGCACTGGCCTCAACGTATTCAACAAAGAACGGGTCAACCTGGGGAACATCAAGCGGACATTTATCCTTACGTCCCGCAGCACGCTTCAGAGCTGAGAAAATCGCCTCGACTCGGTAACCACAGACATTTCCCGAGTCCGTGGCTAGCAGCAAAACCTCCTCACGACCGAGATCATCCACAAGGATATTATTGATCGCATGAGGAGTCCTGGCCGATATATAACCACTCTTATTTGGCTCTTTCATTACCGGAGTTATGATCATTTCAGGCTGGGAGCCAAGTATCTGGAATGAGCCAGCAGGCTCCCAGACGTAGATTTGATGTCTATATGCCACGAAGAGCAAGTTACGACGTTGAGAAAGCGCAGACTATGACCGAATCAGTAGATTGATTCAACAGATTGTACGAAATAGAATATCTGGCTTACCAGATTGTTTCGCCATGTCGCTGTTTGGGGAGGACCAGCGTCTATTCTTCAACACCTTAAGTGTCATGCAGTGTACTTGAACAAGGCGCAGGGGTAAACATACTTAGAGAACTATAGAAGCAGTCAGTCATTGTCCGTCAAGGAGAAACAATGCCACTCACCCTCTTTGACCCCTTTTCGACATTCAGGGATCGGAGATGTAGGCCACCCCTTGAGCGAGGTGCTCTATCAGGACTGTTTTGAGACGCCATGAATGGCAAACTACAATGTCATCCACTGATGAAAGAATATCGGGGATATGAAGGAGGCCAATGTAGAATTTCCGATAGCTATGAGATGGAAAGGGATCACGGTGGGGTACGGAGTATATGTATCAGATTGAGAACGACATTACCGGGGCCGAGATATACTGGATCGCGTCAGATACTATAGCATGAGCATGTCTTCAATATACTCCGTAGGAAACGGTGATATTTGAAGTCGACTCCTTGAATGTATTGATCTTGGGAACAACACTTTATCCAGAAGTGGAAATCAATGAAGTCAGCCAAAGAGTTGCTTGATGCCTGAGGCACTAATGCACACGTGCCACACATGACTTCCTCATGAATGGCGATCAAGCAGGATACATCAACGTAACTACAAGAAAGCTTTCCAGCAGACAAAATTTAGTCAAAGATGGATCTTGTCGCAGGCGTTCGCAAAGAAGGCAGTCGGTAAGTTTTTAAACCTCGAATCTCTGTTTTCCCTTGCGATTTTCGCATCAAAGATACTGATTGTTTACAAGCGGCGGTCGCAACGAATTCAAGTGGTCGGATGTGAAGGAGTCGTCACATCGTGAGAACTATCTCGGCCATTCTCTCATGGCCCCTGTGGGCCGCTGGCAGCAGAATCGTGATCTACAATGGTACGCAAAAGGCGATGAAGACGACGAGGACAAGGCTCGAAGGGATCGCGAGGAATTACAACGGGTCAAGCAAGCCGAGCAGGAGGCAATGGCACGAGCGCTGGGCCTTCCCCTACCTCCATCAGGTGCAGATACAAACGCCAACCTTACACCGCTAGGGGGAACGGTGGCAGTCCAGGGTTCAGCCGGAGGGGATATCCCAAGTGATGAAGTGGCCAGAGGCGTCGGATATGAATCACATCAAAGCAGACGTGGTTCTGTGCCTAGAGCAGGCGACGCTGGCAGATATAAAAGCGCTGCTGTGGATTCGGGGGCTCGGGGGAACAGAAGACGGAGAGATGAACACAGCCAGAGCCCGAGAAGAGATCGTATACGCGATCGCGATCGCGAAAGCGACAGAGACCGAGACCGATACCACAAACATCGTAGGCCTCATGATGAGCGCGAAAGCCACCATCGGGGCCACCGCCACAGATCCAGATCACGGTCCCATGATCGTGAACGCCGGCGGAGGAGATCACCCTTGCGATCAAGGAGCAGAGACAGGAAGGGTGACGATGGCCACAGGAGACGTAGAGAAGACCATCAAGGGACGCGCCATAGGGACCATGATTCTGACTATTATGGACGGCGGTGATCCCCTAATGCTTTTAATTACTCGTGGAGTTTGGCGTTGGAAGGGAAGCGTTGGTTCTCTCTAGTTTATACCAAAATTTCTAAAGAATTCGTTCTGTATGTAAATCTACAGCTCGTCATGGAATATCCGCTCGCTGGCGGGCAGGTCCGGCATTGACATTATTTTCACCACCATGCTCGTCCAGCCGGTGAAGTGTTGCGTTCGTTGCCCTTTGCCTGTTTCTGGATTGTACTGCTCCCAAGCAAATCCCGTGTCCTTCCATTGTCTGAAGACATTCTCAACCAAGTTTTTCCGTAAATTTGAGTACATCTGGCACGCCTGTTCTTGATGGGGACCCGGCGTCGTCGCGATATCCTAGATAGAATGGTCAGATCTTTTGTGTAAGGTGAAATTTCGACACCGTGGGCTCACTCACATAGAGGTTCTTGACCACCAGATAGTTGATGGGCATCCAGATAGGGCTTCGCCAGTAATTTTCTGCAGTACCGTAGTACTCGTCTTTCTTGCTCAAGCTGCGGATACCGTAATCACTCCAGAGCTCTTCCGGATCTTTGATCAAATCCAGGACAGCCTTGAGTCGAGGACTATCAGGGCCCAGCATTCCTGTCAGGAACGGGAAGAGCGAGATGTAACCTTTATGGCAAACATGGACACTTTCCTCGTATTCGTCGATGGTAGCATCGCAGTACGTTTGTGCCTGGTCATCCCAATGGAGGTCATCAATGTTTCGTTCAATCGCTGTTTCATAGCCTTTGAATTCTTCCGCATCCTCAGTTTCTCCAGCAAATTCAGCAATCCGGCGCATAGCACGAGTCATCATTCCCATCCAGCTGATCAAATCCACATGCAGCTCGCCAGGGTGGGGAGGCTGCGGGCGAGGATAATCGTCAAGCCCAGAAGTGAGGATATGCTGGACGGAACGTCCTCGCCAGCGATACGCTTCCTTTGTAGAAAACGCTTCCCGGTCATACGACTTGATGTCTCCTTTCTGAGTGTTCCTGTACCAGAAGTAATGCTTCCTAAGTAGTGGATAAATCGAGCGGATATACGCTTCGCCTAGCTCCGGGTGTTCCAAATAGGCCGTGGGAAGGTTGTCCGAGGCACTCTGTCCCGCAGAACCCTGAGATGACGCGTCCTTGCTTGCACCCAACTTATCCAAAAAGGCCTCCAGAACCATAAACAAAGTCGGAGGATTGGCATAATGGGGATACTGGACGGTGAACTCAGATGGGACCTTGCTACGAGCTTCAGCACCAAGGATCTGCTCTCGAGCAATCCAGCCGTCTTCATCCATTAGATTAAGCCAGCTCTTCACGATTTCGAGCCTTTTCCGGAGTCAGTAAGCCGTTTTGCAGAGTCATGACGCGAGAGTAGTGGGAGCCAAAGAAATCAGAAAACATACGCAAGGTCAGTGTCCCATTCAATGACGGGAATTAAGTGGAAACCCTCATCCCAAAGGAACCCTCGAGGGAAGAATGGGCGAGAAGGGACACAGGTGAAGAGGTCTTTGGGCCCTTCAAGGACAGTCTGGGCTCGTGCTCTCGCCTCGGCCGTTTCCTCCCAGAAACCTTCATTTTCCTCGTCGTACTCTGGTGCTGCAGAACGGTCAACAACGTCATCTCCATGGAAGAAACCAATGCCACCGATAAGATTCGATAACATCGCCTTGGAGAATTCAGAGTACTCCGCGGTTTCGAAGGGAGACTGTGGTGGAATAATTTTGTCAAAGCGTTCAGAGAATGCTGATGAAGCGCTTGCAATTTCCCCTGGGAGTGTCTCGGCTGAATCGCATATATTAGCATTTTCAACCAACTCGCGTCCATACTTAAAGGAGACGAAATCTTACATGTCACAGGGTTCAAAGTAGATCCAGAATTGAACAAAATATCAAACTGAAAAGGGTGAGCTGCGTGCCAACAAAAGGAGTGTAGACGTAGTACATACCTCAAAGGGGCCCTTGAAGACCTTCTGGACGAGATGAATATTTCCCTCTCCAGGCGCATTCTTGATGGTGAAAACTTGCGCCGGTGGAGGAGGATTCTCTGCGCCATATTTCTGAATCATCTCATTGACTTCGGACTTCATTTGCGCGAATAAAATCGCTAAGCAATTGTCAGTATTCACCTAATCCCGGCAAGATTCCGCTCAAATGATGAACCAACCCTTTGCCTGCCAGAGGTTCTCAGGTGCAATGGTTGAGCTGGATACCAGGGTACGATCTAGCGGCTTCTCCTCGTCAACAGGGTGATCACTGTCGGGGTGTTTATTGCTTTCAGGGCCCGCAGTCACGTCTATCGAGAAATCGCCAAGTTCGGATGTATAACCTCCCAATTTCACGTCGCCCTCAAACCCACGAGGATCTGATTTTGTCGAAACACCCAGGTTGCCCAGTCCCTCCAATGTAGCATAGAAAACGACCGACGTAGGTTGATCAGGGGGAGCATCGTCACGGGGAACGCCTTTCACTCGGGCAGCCCAGCTGCCACCATGTTGTCCACCAGGGACTTTGATGAAATCAATGATCAAATCCAAGGAGTTTCCGGTGTCATGGATTGTCTGCCGTCCGCCTCTCCGGATATCGTACTCCTCCCAACCGTAGCCAGCCATGCCTTCATTTTGCTCGCAGGTGTGCCTGAAGTCTTCGAAACTGATTAGTAGTGAAAATAGAAGACTCGATTCCTCGATGTAGTACGTACTGGTTTGCGCAGTGTTGAAATCGTCCACCTTCGCCCACATTAACCCGGCAGACAGACTATTTGCAATCCGAGGACGAACCCCAAAGTATAGATTAGACTTATAAGGACCCCATAGTAGCGATTCGTCGTTCGCCTTTGCCGTCTCTGCGGTTAGGACAGATATATCATCTGCGGCCGACGCTTGACTTGCGGAGACCGCGATATTATAAAGGAGCGGCACAATAAGAAAGAGTGCATTTGGAAGATGCATAACTATTAGCTAGCTCATCGAGGGAGCAATGAAGGTCTCTAGACTGTCATCAAGGCAGATGCATGGGAGATCTCACAGTAGGAACAGTAGTAAATGGTCCGCTTAGGTGGCCCGAGCTTCTTGATACTGATACTGAATTACTGATACTGATAGTACGGAGTTCGGAGTAGTCAATGTCCAGTTGCCCACACATGGTTGTACAACAAAAGTAGTATCTACTCTCAAAGGTCTATCTACATAGTGGTCTAGATTTTTACAGAATTTCTAGGGTTTTAAAGACCCTATCTTTGCACTCTTAGCTTCGACTCGTACTCTGTTGACAAACTCGCTTTTCCGGTTGTTCTATAACTAAGATGGCATTGTGCTTACTAAGCTCAATCAAACCATGGCTTTACCGAACAGGCTACCTAAGTAGGCACCTTCCTTCCAGTTTTATTGTCAGTTGTCTGGAATACCATAACCTGGAGAAAAGGACCATCATGACATGTCTTTTAGTACAGCGGTATTGGTTATCCACCACTGGACAAAACAACCATCATCGAACTTAACCAACACCGGTTCATCGACAGTCTACAAGTACGGTAGTTAACGATAATGTCTTTGGAGAAGGTAGCTGAGCCCGGAGGCATCTTGCAGAGGCTGAACGTCGATGAGAAGCAGCTGAACGATTCCAACTCGAGGCTGAACAACAATTGAAGCCCCTCCCCGAGTCCCTCAATGCATGCCACGAGCATTTAATCCTTGGCCTATCCGTCCAGAAAATCCAGAAAAAAGAATCCTCAACAAACGGTGCTCCAGAGAATGCAAAAATAAACCCCACCCACACAAGATTCAAGAGTGGACGACTTTCTCTCAAAAGCAGGGCAAAATAATAGAAGACCCTGATGGATGAGGATTTTGCGACCAGACGGCATTTTACACCACTATTAGCACTGAAGGAATTCGAAAAAGAGGTACAAAAAAGGATGATGAGCTCGGAGCTAGACTTGGGTTACTTTGAACGCCAATGCCGCGTCTGTCCTTATGGAGCTCCATGAAAATTCCAGACTCCGACAAACCTTCAGCCTGAATGGAAACGTCACCTTCGAAAATCATGCCAACACATTGACGGATGAGGTGGAAATGATATCTGGGATGGGCTCGTCGAGTTTAGAAGAAGGACAACCTGTCAGACAAGAGCCCCAGCAACCTCTCTAGCCACTTTGAGCTTGAGATACGACTTATGAGACATGAATTACGATGCACTTCTTATTAAAGTGTACCGTTTCTAATACAAGGAATTCAATATGCTAGCTGCAAGGCGCATGGTCGGAAGCTGGAACTCCGCTGGTCGGGCCCGCGTATGGTCACGCGTGTCAACCCCAGGCCGCCGGACGGCTCAGGTTCGGGAGATATACTCCGACAATACGCGCAAGTTCCATCTGGACGACCTACACAAGTACCACCCCAGAGATGAATCACGACTTGGAGGACATACTGAGGCCGTCGCCACACCTCCCCTAACGGTTGAACGTGGTGCTATGGCGTTTGCCATTAATGTAGGCCAACGGGCCATCGATCTGTTTAGTATTTCATGACATTGCAGTATTAGGTCGGAGCGGCCGGGGCCGACCGCCTGTCCCCCCGATTTCTGTAAGGGGAAGGAGAGGACCCCACCCTCCTAACTTCTTTATCATCTGCATGTATGCTTGTTGACGATTCCTCATCAAGTTTCCATCAGAAATCTATTCGTTTTCATCAGAGTTGACGTTTCCTGTATTCCCTTGGTCATTCATTCGAGGCCCGATCCAGTTTGACTCTTTTCCCTTCATTTTGGTGCTCACACGCGGACTCGAACCAGGGACCTCAGACAAGCATCGCCCTATCCAGCACAGAGTCTGAGTATATTTCTCATGCTCATGCTGTTCAGGAACTTATTTGGCTGCAGCTACTACTCACTGAGCTTAACATTGCACGCTTTGCACCAACTGATCTTGTTCTCCCTACGCCTACCACTCTTTGCGGATAACTGAATTATGCTAAGACTACTTATTATTAAGGTGTACTGTTTCTAATACAAGGAATTCAATATGCTAGCTGTTTCCACTGCTTGGAAGAAGGAAAGACTGACGGGACCCGGGCAGACTGCTAACGACTTGACGGCCAGAGTGATGGATTTTGTCTAGAAAGCATGTTCAGAACTATTTCAAAAACTGTGTCAGTATTGACTGGTGCCGAAAGCCACCTCGTAGGCTGGTTCGCTGGGCAAGACGCTTCTAGGTATTTGTTTTGGGTGGATTGATGCAGTGCTCACCCACGGCCGATCCCTTGATTTCAAAAGCTTTATAGAAACCACTGTTAAGGAAGTAATTGGCTTTTGCTGTAGGGGGAAGACAATATGCCACCCGAGCCATGTGCCAAACTGATCTGTATCTATTGTTGTTGACAAAAAGTGATCAATATGGTATCAAAATCCCGGTTGCCATAGCCTAGTTCTTATCTCGTTGGCAGGAAAGTAATATGAACAATTTGATGGTATTCCACCCTGACTCAATCCTGTAGAATTTGCCCATAAACAAACCCTGCTCCATAAATGCACACGATTGTTGGTAAATGAAAAAGTTGTCCTGGCTGAGAAGGAAAAGGAAATAAGAAGAAAAGAATTCGGACGTGGGGGTTTCGAATTTTAAGGGTGTGAAATTCAATCCTGTCAAGGGCTGAGAGGTCGGTTGAAACCACCCACACGGTTCATGTACTGTCTGTACACGGTCTTCTTCTCCTTCCGCACACCGTATATGTCGTTGCCAGGTACTTTGGTATTCTTCGTGCTTCGGAATCTGGTAAACCCCATGTTCTTGCGCATCATGGCCTCCATTTCATCTTCTTCGATCGGTGCATCCGGGTCCAGCTCCATTTCATCTGCCAACCGTCGCGCAGGCGATCGTGAGGCGCCATTGGCGTACGGACGATGGTCTTTGTGATCTCCCTTTGGACCCCGGGGTGGTGTTCTCGATCGATCCCTGCGACCAAGGCGAATAGGTGAACGGGAACGATCACGGTATTTGTCTCGGAATCCTTGAAGCCTGTCAGGAAC
Organism: Aspergillus cejpii; assembly: GCA_004769165.1. Classification (NCBI taxonomy): domain Eukaryota; kingdom Fungi; phylum Ascomycota; class Eurotiomycetes; order Eurotiales; family Aspergillaceae; genus Aspergillus; species Aspergillus cejpii. The sequence goes on along the minus strand of SMSW01000005.1, from coordinate 2,237,857 downwards.
AACCGGTGATAGTCTGATAAAAAGGAGGGTAGCAAACCTCGTCTATCGTACTGTCTTTCTCGGCTCATGCTTCTGTCCCTGTCCCTCGTCCCCCGCCCATCCCTATCCCTATCTCTCCTGTCGCGGTCACGGTCGCGGTCCCGTCGATCTCGAGACCTACTCTTTTCTCTGCGCCTTTCTGTCCGTTCTCTCGAACGCGAACGATATCTCCTGTCATCACGAGGTCCATCGCGCCGCCGATCATCCTTCGAGTATGCTTCACGCCTAGGGCTTCTACCGATCTCTGGTTCCGGCTCAGGAGAGCGCGTTTTTCGATCATCCATATCCCACATTGTCGAACTATCGACTCGTCGAGCTCTTTTTGCAGGTGGCTCTGCCATTTCGGAATTTTGGCGTAGTAAGGAGACCGAGAGTGTAGCGTTTGATAAGGTAGGCGCTTATTGTGGCAAGGGGGGGGAAGGCGATTGAAGAATGGTCCAAATGAAGTATCAAGAGAAAAATAGAATATTCATGACTGGTCTACAGAATGGGTATCATATCATCGCGAAAACGCTGGTTAGATGAGTTCTTTTGCTGGAAATAAACTTCAGCACAGATGAATGGAGAAGGTTGAAGTTATTACGGTTGCCAATAATTACCAGTTGCGCCACTAAGCCAAATTGAGGCTTCCCCTGATCTGCCTCATAACAACACCTAATTTAAACATCGACATCGACAAGTGCTCTCGATAAATAATCCACTTTCTATCTCGGATTGTCTTTTTCTCTTCATGTACGGAGTATGGTAGAGCACTCAGGCAACTGTACTTCTACAATAAATCTCAAATCGGATCAGCTGTGTACCTCACCAGCATCATTCTGGACTTCTCAGAAACCATCCGAGGCCAAATATGATGGTAATCCTTGCCTAAATATAGGATTCCAATATGAAATGAGTGATAAAATTCATTAGTACATGCATGCTTCTTCACCTTGAGAGATGATGAACATTGCGTTACTCGTATTTCCCATCTGTTCGATAACATATGTCTCACTTATGTCGGCCTCAATATTGATGCGACTTGTCTAATTGTAATACACCGGATTGAAAGGAGCCTTGAGAAGTCGAGGATATGGAAGGTAATTCCTCAGCCATGCTGTTGGCTACTTTGCACCCTGTAAAACCGACAGCTGAACTGACATAGGGACGTCAAGGTAAAAGGAGGATGATACAAACCAGGGACAAGCAAAAGTAAATGAGCTTGATTTCCTGCAATCAGTCTTCATCGGGGTTTCTTGTTGTGGACTGAGTTTCAGATGACCTGCAAGACTGCAATATAGTCAAGGCTTCGCACATACCATCCTATAAAAGGAGTCTTTTATGTCCAATTTCTGATACACAACCAATGCTGAAAGGTACAACTGTACAAGATTGAGATCACAGAAGAAATGGGAATACTTCAATGCTGAATGCTCATTGTTTCAGGCTTTCAGCCTCTCAATGATGCAGCGGCCCGTCCCGCCGAGCCTCAGTCTAAATCTTTTTCATAAAAAGACACAAAAGTTCAAACCCCGCAGTCCACACCTTGAATCTCTTGAGAATACCCCGATTCCTGATCTTCCAGCTACATAGGACGCATACTATCCGGCGAGTATTTGCATTTGATCGAAATGGCCCCTTCAAATCTATCTCATCGACAGACACACAATTTACTTTTGATCTCAAAGCTTCTTGGCCTTAGAGATACTGCCTCCCCACTCACTCTGCTGTTGGATTCTCTGGAACAGCCAGCCACACCTTTGATCCACGAGTATATCCGGCGCGCCAGAGTAAGTGATTTAGATCCTTCTAGACTCACTGGTTAATCCTGCTGACTGTCATTGGAAAGTTATCGAAAATTCATGTTACGCTCATAGCCTTTGAGACGTTGAAGCCGTTCGAAGGTGTTGATGTGTTCATCTCGGCTCGACGGAAGAACCCTTCGGAAATCACGAAAGAAGTAGGCGCAAGCTACCAGCCAGCTCCTAACGCTCCTTTGCGCCGTAAGTACAGTATCCCACCAAGTCCTCCATCCGATAGACTCACACCGTCATCTCCACCTATAGGCCGATTGATCCTTATAGACTCCATCAACCCACTCCTACGCTCCAAGAGGGCCGATTCCCAGTTTAATCCACCAACCTTTCTCGGTTCATTCATCGCACCTCCTGGTTCTTCGCCCACAAAGATCGAGACTTCCCTCGTTGTGACCTTTCACCAAGATGTCCCGATCCCTGACCATGTTACACCCTACTCCCCATCGCCTCTGTCCATGCTGAGCTACCTTGCAACAACCGTCATCAAACTTCATTCTTTCTCGCATATACTCGCCCAGAAAGCCGCCCGTGATCGGAGTTTGGCGGCTCCTGTTTTTGGACTTGAGGAAGAGCAGGATGGAGTGCTGCTTGGCCGACTAGACAAGGCATCTGGTAATGGTCTGACCGAAGGCGTCGTTCTTGAAATGGAGCATCGGCGCAAGAGCGGTCGGGGCGTCCTGGAATGGTATGTACTTCCACCGGCCTCGCGCTATCCGGTTCAATACGCAAAGGAAGTCGTGATTCTACTGGACGATCACCCATTGTATCGTCCGCCTGTGGAGGCAGGCGTTGAACTGGCCAATGAAGAACCGGAATCGACTTTCGAACTACGTCTCACTGAAAGGCAAAGGAGGGAACGGGAAGGGGTTGTATTGCCATACTTCGATGCGCAGCAAGGTGATGGTCCCGGAGAGGGCGGACGTATATTATATGACATGGGAGAGGAGGACGATTTCGACGAGGAAGAGGACGAAATATGATATATTCCCCTTGGCCAGATACAATCCCTGCAGCCAAGCCGCCTACCTGACTACGACTCCAGCTTTGAAAGCGTGATCCGATGTGAGCATCGAGCGAAGCGAATGTACATACGGGAAACTCACAGTTCGTCTCGTGCATTTGGAATTGTCTAAAATCGCAATCTTGGGACCATGAGTCTGCTCAGCGTCGAGACGAGGTGACGTATGGGGTGATACGATGTCCTGCATCGTCAGGAAAGATTAATTAAGCATACATTCAGATAATCGGGCATTTAACATCGAACGCTGGAGCAAGAGGATCAGAAGAAGCGAAGCCAAATCAGGAAGAGCAGGAGGAGGCCGACACCCGCAAAGGGTCCATACTATGTCATGTCAGAAGAGCGTCCCTTGGCAGACCGGTTGGGCCAACTCACCTGCTTCGCCAATAGTTCCCAATTGATACGAACTGCAGCTTTCCGGTACCTCCTGCTGTCCTCGCGCAGACGTCCCGACAGCTCACCCATACGTTCCAGACTGTCACCTCTATACAGAAGGTCCTCGATATTCTTGGTCATCACTTTGGTTACGTCACGGAGCTCGTCATTTAAGCGGTCGAGATTCTGCGACGCTCGGCTATCCTGATAGAGCTTCTTGGTACGTTGAATGAAAGTATCGAATTCCATGAACGCATAAGGTCGAAGAGTTGGAGAGTGGTATTGCGACGGGGAATATGTGGTGGTAAATTCCATGGCTAAATCCGCGAGATAGGTGAAGGCAAGCTTCCGTGGGTACGAACGATCGCAAATACACAAAAAGCAGATATCATCTTTGACAAGATAACTAAACATTGTATAAGTATGCTCCCTATGAAGTCGCGACATATAAAGGCCATGCGTACTGTAAATTGTATTGGCCGGATTCAATACTGGCCTGTGGTTCAGAGTTGCGACTCAACCGACGGAATATCATTTTGGCCTGAGACTTGATTTCGGAAAGCTCCGCTTCTGCCTGAAGAGAATAGTCCAAAATGTTAGTTGCTATTCATTTTGAATGAATGGGTGAATGGAGCCGCCAACTTGCCTGTTCATCATCCACCGACGCTGCCAACATCAGGCCTTTTCCTCTCAACAATCAGCTATTGCTTCATTTCAGTCTTCCCCCCTTCCCCTTTCTTGCTTCATCTTACCATCTAGCCTTGCGATCTGAGTTGATTTAACCATCCTGAAAATCTGCTGCAGTCGTTTCTACCTCCTAAAGTTCGTCTTAAACTTCCATCAGACAGTCTGCTGTGAGACAAGGGAGTACCTTTCTTCCAAGTGTTTGTCCATATCCCCTACCAATGGCCCGCAAGCGCAAGGCGGTCGACAGCGGCAGTACAGGAAAACAACCGAAGAGGTAAATTACTATTGCTGATTTTAGGAGTTAATGGCGGATGGAGTTACCGAAGAAGACAGGAATTTGACTGTGATGCTACAGAAGTCGCCAATCCGGCTCTGCTGATGTAGCAGACTCCAATGACGCAGGCGCGTCCGGCTCCGCAATGTCGTCTGCGAACACCAAACCGAAGCGGAACCCCAGAAGGGTGGCGAAGGACCGCTGGGAGGAGGAAAAGTTGATGACCAGTACTACCTCTCAGTTGATCGATATAGATCTTGTGGTATGTGTTCCGGATAAGTTTCGTCGCAATAGGTGACAAAGCTAATCCCGCCTTGTCTGGAACTCTAGAAACTGCTCGCGCAGCCAGAAGCATGGGAGTGTCTTGAGGAGAACGAGAAAGAGGAGATCTTGAATCTGCTGCCGGACAATATCCACCCAACCCGCGATTCCGCAACAGATGATCCTGACGCGAAGATACCCCCTTTACCCGAGTCTTTCCTGCGGTACTCCAACTCCTGGCGAGACAGCATCCGTCAGTTTCAGCAGGATCTCCAATCCGGTCGTTATGACCCGGAGTGGCTACGTCAAGCCCACGAGGCCATGTGCGAAAGAGAAGCAGGGAAGTTCGACAAGTTCAAAGAGGATGAATTCGAAGAATTCTGGGGCCAGAAACAGAAGATGGACAAGACACTTACGGCTGGACAAAGCTCCCAGGTGAAGCTGAGTACGCTGATTGAACATGGGGTCATTCGCCCAGGTGACGTTTGGAAGTATTCGCGGGTCTTTGCTAATGGGGGCAATAAAATCCTGATTGAAAAAGAAGCAAGGGTAAGCAGCACTTGTTCCGCCAGGCGTGCCTTTCTTTGGCTTACACTGAATTACGAGTAGATCCTGGAAATCAAGGGCTCGCGCTTAACATTTGCCGTTCCTCCTGGTCAGCGAGTCTTCCTTTCTGCGGTCCAGCCGTCCACCAAACCGAGCTCCCCGGCAAGCTCTGAAGCAAAGGACGACAAGGATACTACATCTGAGGTCCAGCTAACCGACACTGCTAAAGAGAATGGGGAAGTGCAAGGTGATTTTAACTGGACAACCAAGGCCAGAAAGCGGGAATCCGAACCAGAGCTCGGTAGTCGCAAAAAGCATCAACCGGGACCTACCCCCCATGAGGACGACCCGCAAGTCTCTTCGGCAGACGACGATGTTGTACTTATCGCTAATCCTGAAGGTGATGCGGTAGAGGCTGGCAATCCTCTGTCAGAAGCAGAACCATCCTTACCCACGACATCACTTGAAAACACCCAAGTCAACTGTGAACAAGCAGAAGACGATGGTAAGGCATCACTCGAGGCTTCTCAAACTCAACCCACTTCCGACCAGACGATTAAGGAGGCGTCACCTTCCGAACAACCGTCGGACGGCGCAGACCAGACCTCAGAAATCATCTTACCGAATGTCCGCGGACTACAGGCACTTAGTGTGAGAATTGTGGAAGTGGACGGACGTATTCAGGAAGTTCCGAACGGGAATGCCTGGAAAGAGTTTCGATCGTACAGAGACAACCAGGACATGGGAAGTTTATGGGAGATCAGACAGGCCTGGTACCTTAAAACGAAATAGAAAGCTTTTCTTGATGCCCTTTTCGGGGGTTCTTCGCACTCCCCCGGCGAATTCTATCGCTACTGTACATGATAGACGATGTTTTTGAATTTCTCTCATGGAGATATGCCGAGCTATACACTTCAAGTTGGTCATATCAAGAATCAACCATACGGAAGGTTCAAATATCAAACATTTTCATTATTTGCTCCCATGGCCACACTGTCCTCCTTGGACGGACCAGGTCCACTATCGGGAGCATAATCGACGGCAAAACTAGCTTGAATGAAATCCTCCAATTCTTCGCTGACTGTTTTGAGCTTCTCCTTGACGCTCGCGACACCTTCTTGTCCCACAATGTGTCGCGACGGGGGGTTCTCATGGCCCCCAATGGCTGTGATAGCGTATACGGTCTCTTCGACCAGAACTTCCATATGTGCGGAGCTCAGCGGTGGATACATTGAGAGGACTTGAGGGGTGGAGAATGGCCCCTCTGCAGCAGAGCTGACTTGGTCTGAGTTCCGGCAACCGGTCTCTGTGTTGGGTAGACGAGGAATCAGTCGGTTCAGTATACCGCGGAACAAGGGGGCGTGATTGACAGCGGGGGAGTACGCCGGAACTATCGGAGGGACGCTGGTTATCAAGTTTGTAAGGATACCGATCTCGATGCTGCATTGGAAGATTGTGAGTTTCACGTTGAACGGAGCGATTTCAAATGCGAGGCTCTAGATGATGAAGCTTAGTAGCTGGATAGAAGCAAGGCGTGCTCGTCATAAATGACTTACGTCGCAGAATCCCTCCAGGGCCCAGCCGGCTGCGGAGTACATCCCAAGCCCGGGTGTACCAATATGGGCGGCTATTTCTTATCAGCAATCCGTATAGGATCCGAAGTAACCCTAGCATCTTACTAATTCCAGAAAGGATCATAATGTGGCCCGACTTTTGTCTTCTCAGGTATGGCAGTGTTGCCTTGATGATGTTCAGAGGACCGAAGTAATTTGTTTCAAACTGGTCCCGAACCAGGTTCAAAGTCTGCCGAGAAGCTGCAAGCTCTTCTACCGTTCCAATCAGGGCTATAGGAGCATCAGTAAACAGAGAACAAGGGGGCAGAGCATCATCGCTTAATCCCATACCCTGGCTAGTACAGCAGAATAGAATGTCAACCTTGCCGAAAGTTGCTACTGCCTCAGCAACCACGGCCTGACATTGTCCCATCATTCTATGTACCGGACGTAAGCCTGGGAAAAGAAAGCCACTCAGCAAGGAATATTTCGCACCTTATATCCAAAGGCACAGCCTTGAACCGCCGTCCCCATCCTTCGTGGTCGTGACTCTCAATCTCACCCAGAAAGGCCTCAAACCCTTCCCGACGGCATTCATCCCGGTCCAAGTCGGTATGTGCCAGTCCGACTAACGCATAGTCGCCATGCAGGAGTATCTGGCGTGTAACCGATATCCCAATCGGCGAGTCTCCTGCGGTAATCACCCATACTCGCGGTTCAGAATGGGTGGGAAACAGTGGGCGGGAGTAGTCGGGGGAGGGTTGATTGTCCGTCATTAGTGTCGAAGACGATATTTCACGCGCCAGACATTCTCATCGCGAATGCAGTTCCCCTGAAGGCCACTGTTCAATTGATTTGGAGGACTGTATGGAGTAGATTGGCGTCGACCTACAATTGAGCCATTCTCGGCGAAGTGGCGATGTGAACCGCCGCCAAGGCCAAGCTCGGATCTTAATGGCAGTAAGACTAAGAGTATTGTATCTTTCTCCCCCCTCCCTTTCTACTTTCTCTTGTTCATCGTTGAATCTCGAATCAGCTAGATCACGATGCCAGAACAGAGACAGCGCAGGGAGGAGACGGAATCGCCAGGTGTGCGTATGCTTCGCTTCTATATTGGAATGATTTCTGAAGGCTTACTTTGCATTCGTGTTCTAGTCTGGCCTGAAGGGCGCCCTTCAGGGTCTCGCGATTTTTATGCTGACACAGTTCCTGATCAGTCAATACTTCGGTAACAAGGGACAAAATGCAGACTCTGGAGTGAAACCTGGCGAGTCTTCGTTCGCTGATCGACCGGCTCGCAACGAAATCACGGACTACAGTCCTATCCCCGACTCTGTTGCCCCGGTTTGGCCCCCCAACAGCGCCGTGGACATCAGCATCTACGTCTCGCCATCGATTGTGCTTCCTGCCCTCAACTCGCTCCCCGCGGACTCCCTTGTGCTGAAGGAAAAGAACTTTACGATTGGAAACTACAGTGACACCAGGGAAATCGAGGCTACCATCCAGATCCCTGAGGAGGTTCAAAGGAACGGAACGCTTTGGGCGCATTTTTACGTTGCACTTACTGGACATCAAATCGACCCGACCGCCAAGGACTATAGCACAGATAGTGCTGTTCACTTCCTCCGTCCGCTGAATCAGTATCTCCCGAAGAGAAAGGCCAAGAAGCTCAAGAATCTGCTTGCCAGCTCCGACGAAGTCGAGGAGGACGATGATGATGAAGAAGAAGACAACACACCGGATGTGTCCATCGTTTCCTACTATCACCCGAACGTCACGGTGTCTTTGATTCCTGATTCTGGAGTTCAGAAGTACCGTCAGATCCAGCCCGCGATTCGTCAGCACATGCAACTCGAGACGACTGGCGCAAGAGACGCTTCTGGTCAGAATGGATGGTACTACCCTATTGTTTTCTTGAATACGTTCTGGCAACTCCGCAGTCAGATGACCGAACTCAACTCGACCGTCAAGGCGATGCCCCTTCGGATCACTCTCAATAATCTGGCAAATTGGAAGTTCAGCATGATGGCGAGTGTGGACGACAGCGCAAAGCAAAGCGCCCGGCAAGCGGCTTTTGGAGGCTCTGTGCCTGGAGGCGGCGATGGTTCTGAGTTTGAGATGGTGAAGGAAGTCCTTCTGAATACTAACATCTGGCTGCTTGGTACAACCGGTGTGGTTACGATTCTCCACATGATCTTCGAGACTCTGGCATTCAAGAACGATATTGTAGGTTTTTTTTCTCCCTCCCCCCTGTCCCCTGTTTCAATCCGGCATATAGCTAATGACCTTCATTCTAGTCTCACTGGCGCAAGAAGAAGGACGTTGTCGGCACCTCGGTCCGCACTATCTTAGCCAACGTCTTCATGCAAACGGTCATTTTCCTCTACTTGGTGGATAACAGTGAGAATACTTCCTGGATGATCCTTGGTAGTCAAGGGTTTGGTATCCTCCTGGAAGCATGGAAGATCACCAAGACTGTGGACGTGCGTTTGCGCCCACCACCAGCCGGGTCGTTCTACTCTTTTCTTCCTTACGTTGTGGTGTTCGAGGATAAGCATAAGCTCTCCGAAACTGAGCAGAAGACGAAGGAGTACGATGAGATTGCGTTCCGCTGGCTGTACATCTTCGCTGTTCCTCTCCTTGGCGCATACGCGGCTTACAGCCTGATTTACAACACACACAAGTCGTGGTATTCATACATCATCCAGACCCTGGTCGGCAGCGTGTACGCGTACGGCTTCTTGATGATGGTCCCCAGTCTATATATCAACTACCGCTTGAAGGTTGGTGCTCTTCTGCCTTTCTGATCGGAAATAAGCTAACATTAGTGTCAGTCTGTCGCTCACATGCCCGGCAAGGCATTGACATACAAGTTCCTCAACACCTTCATTGACGATCTATTCGCCTTTACGGTCAAGATGCCGTGGCTACACCGGCTTGCGACTCTCAGAGATGATGTCATCTTCTTCATCTGGCTTTACCAGGGCTACAAGTACAAGGTTGACTACACGCGGGTCAATGAATTTGGACAGGGAGGTGACGGCGAGGAAGAGGAAGAAAAGCCAGCTGAACCTGCGAAGAAGGAAGAAGCGGTTACTGCGGTTTCCGGACGGGATAAAGCAGGATTGTCGACTCGGAAGAGGAAGTGATGGTGAAGTGCCTTTGCGATGTTCTTCCTCAGCTCGTCATGACGCTGAGCATTTGTATGAGCATTTTACCTGTTACTGGTGCTCGTTTTAGGGAAAAGATTAGATATAATTAGGATTAAGAGATTTATGCTGCAATTTGACTCCTTCTAGTATCCATTTGTCGCTCCGAGCAGGACAACTAGACAACTAGAGCACATTTGTAGACATGTGAATTTCTAATTGGAGAATGGCGATTCGAGAATGCTTCAGGATAATTCGAATCAAGGACCTTCTTGCAGCTCCTCTTTGGTTGTTCAAAAGCTTCATCATCAGCGTCATAAATTCCCCTTTTGGATCGCCAGATTTGGTTTAAACTCCAATTTCCCGCAACTGATGGGAATATACTCTGTACAGTCGAAGAATCGAATCACAAGCCATCTTACACAACTGCATATATCTCTCAGAAGATTTTGATTAATTCAACTAACTCGCGAATCTGTATCTGTATCAAGGACGCGCAGCATTTTGGAGTGACACAGACACCACGGAGGAACAACAATTCTGTCAACAAGAACTGGAAGAGACGGAGACGCGACTAACATCAACCCAATTCTATGAAATCAGAAATCGATGTCATCGGAATCACAGAACAGTTGGTCATGGCCCAATCCTCATCTTGACCAGCTCTAGTTAACGATTCCCGGGTCCATCAGGCATACAGCCTAAGCCGAGTGGTCTGCTTGATGCACTCGAGCATCTAGAAGCAGGTATGATTCGTACAATTCTTGCAGGGACTGTTGCTGAAAGTTCCAGTCGCTTTTGTGCCCTCAAAGCAGCGCTTTACTGATGCTGGTCAACTGGCCAAAACAATCGCATCGGACGCGTATGAGAGCGGTATCTCCCAACCTGCGCTGGAGCGGCTGATCAAGCTCCTCACGCGCAACAATCAACTCGATCAGGGTACAATCACCAGTTTGATCAAAAACCTGTACCCCATCGAGAGGATCCCTTCTCGAGTGGTTACGCAGGTCGTCTGTTGTCTAGGTCCTGGTAAAACTAAACCCAGCCCTGCTACTCAGGCTTTGTTGCTTCGATGGCTCATCCTTGTCTACGATTTCTGCGATGACCGTTCGCATCTCGCTAAGCTCTATGCGGTGCTTTTTAATCACCTCGATATGATCAGTCTTCGGAAACCGTTATGCCATCTGCTTTCCATGATCACGAGGCGGAGGCATGTCAAGCCGTTTAGAATCCAGGCCCTCATGGAACTGGTGAATGCTGCTGGTGCTGAAGAAAGAGAGCTCATCAGTCTGCTCAATGTCTTTAAGAATTATTATCCTGATATCATTGTGGGGGATCTTGGGGCTCTACGGCGCAGAGGGTTGGTCTTCAAACATCCCGATCCTGAATGGACCAGCCATGCAAGGCTTCTTCAAGACAGGAACTTGGAAAGACTCCAAGCAACTCAGCCATCGAGCTTCCAGGTGGTTCACCGTGGAGCTGTTAAGAGGGGTAAGATGGAAGTGGTTGTCCCTGATGTGCAGACATCGAGAGTGTCACACAGTCGTACCTCTTTGGAGGAGCTGCGGAGTGTCGACCATTTCGTTGAAAAGATTGACATGATCGAACCCCCGAATCAGATGATATCCACAATGGGGGATAGCATAGCCCAGAAGTACCTATTTCTGGTCCAGCCGGAAGCTGCGAGCGGTCGATTAGACGATTGGCTGAAGAGCTTTTTTGACGACCATTTGGAGCATGTTCAGGACGACGGGGTTGGCAAGCCTGAATCGCTAGGCTATGTCTTGAGTCTTATAGTTGTCTATGTGCGATATGTCAAGGTATGTTACTTTACCCAATTGACCTCAATCAAGCCGACTGACCGGGTCGTAGGACATCCCTGCCTCGGTCCTCTCCTTCCTACGGCAGTACCTGGTTTCTTGGAACGGCCGTGACAATAAAGAAGAAATTCTGGACCTTCTTGAATACCTTGCTATCCAAGACTTCGAAACTTTACGAGCAAACCTCCTCATCCCTTTGGAGAGTGCCCTGCTGGCTAGCGCACCATCCTCAGGATCTATCATTCTTGACTTCTACTCTTCGCTTGTTCGTCAGTGGGGTGTCAAGCTGAGGACACTGCCGCCAACTTCTGCAGAGTCAAAGCCTTTGACTCGTCTCATCACACATGCGGAACTCCTAGCCTTGTCAATACTGGAAAGTCCCCCGGCATTGCAGCAGTCCGAAGACGATGCCATGGACCACCTCAAACCATCTGCGCTGTCTGTTAATGAGTTCTACTGCGCCTTGGCCGACTTGTTTTCCTACGCATCTGTCAATGGTAACATCCGCCTGACCATACCCTTAGCTCCTACAGTCTACATCCTCGCCTTCACGCCAATTGTTTCCAGCATTTCCATCATGAGCTCCGTTCTTGCTGGCTATAAATCCGCCTTCGAAGCATCCCTGACTTCCGAGATCCTCCAAACTTCAAACTCTGGAGATTCGCTCTATCCAACCGAGTTAGTGGGGCAATTCAACGGCTATGTTATGGACATCTGCAATCTGGTCTGGCGTAACCGAGGACTCAATGCCGAGGATCCTAACGCCCTTGGATGTCTGCTGCCAGTTGCCACGACCACGACTCTCTCACGGTACATCCGCGAGCTGAATGAAGCGTCTAGAGAAAGAAAGCGCGAGACAACCTTCTTTTACAACCTATCTTCCATCTTCTCTCTCAGCTACCATGTAGCGCTGTGCAACATGTCAGCGGCTTGCTTTGCTGATATAGAGGAAGATCACAACGCCGGCAAGGATGGGCCGAGGTTGAGAAAACCGGTGACCCAGAAGGCTCTGAGTGCGCTTGAGAAAGATGGCGGCGTGAAGTTGACCTGGCAGGAATATAGAGTGCGTATGCTGGACTGGTTGGATGCCACTGGAACCAGTGGAATTGGGAGCTTGATGCGGAGTACGATGAAAGCTTTACGAAAGGAATAATGGGGCAATGGATATTTGGAGCAATCGGTATTTCATCGACAGCATACATTGGCTATACTGATTGTATTTGGTCCCCCATCATGAATGGGAATTGTCTATTTGAGATCCAATTTATACATATAAGTACATTCGTCCCTTGGAGATTAGTGTCCTCAAGGTTATTTATACAGTTATAGAAGCTCCACGGATCACCACCTGGCGAATTCCGGCCATCCTGAGCTCAAAATTGCGTAGATGTGTTCAGATAGATATCTTGAACACTGGAATCCTCCCGCAAAGTGGCGAGTAAATCCTCTATATCCTTCACTTGTTCCTCATCCGTTATCTCTACCATCGTATCCTTGTTCGGATCCCAGATGATCTCGAGCTCTTGGATTGTAAGCCCAGCCACTTTCGTAAGCGTCTCACCCACATTCTTCGTATCTGCCGGTTCCGTAAAGACCACAAGCCGTCCCTCATCATCCGTAGTGACATCAGTCGCACCCGCCTCGATAACCTGATCTAGATAGTCGTCCGGATTGACGCCGTCCTGTGCCTCAAAGCTTATCCGGCCCTTCTTCTCAAAGAGATACGTGGTCGGAGTGACCGTGCCACCGGCATCCTTAATCGCGTAGCGAAGATCCTGCAACACACGAGCCTTTTGGTCGGTCTGGCATTCAATAACCGCCGCGACGGAATGGGGCAGGATGGCTTCGATCGTTACCGATTCTAGAGCCTCGCCTGTAAGACTTATACCCTGGCCTCTGGCGATAGCCGCTTCGATCACTGTCTTTGGGATACCGGCGCGTTTCGCGTTCGAGAGAGCGAGAGTCAGTCGTGGGTTGAACTTCGGATCAGCACCCCACACTGGGAGAAAAAAAAAGGTTAGCAATTTGATTTAAGAATACAACCAAACCACCCCCAGAAAAAAAATCAAACATACTTTGCGTCGCACTGGTGATTTCCTTCGCGATGGTTTGACGTTCTTTGCTTTTCGCTTTGTCGTTCTTCGCTTTGTCGTGCTTGATCGACGACCATCGATTATGCCCGGAGAACAGCGAGGGACCACTGGAGAAACTCCGACAGATCTCGCATACTGACTGGCCCATGCGACGTCGTTGTAGTAATCTTGGACCTATTATTGAAGCCATTGCGATGTTCCTCAATGAAACAAAAGTCGATGCGACTTCGGCAGAAGTACTACTGTTACTACGGAGTACAGATTGCAGTATATCAGTGGAGTCGGAGTGACGGTTTTTCCGCGTCGTCAAGTGCCCAATTAAGGAGACATCAACGTAGTCAACGGCGAACTGATCAACCTACTAGTATTGCGGATAATGATTCGGACATATACTGACTGTTAATTTCTATCATCCTTTTAATTGTCTCATTATACGCACTTTATGGGTGGAACAGCCTCTTTTCAATGTCGTCTTCTGAGAACGCAACAGCGGCCCCTCATGCGGAGCTGGATATCATCAAGCTCCATGCGCTCCCCTCCGAACAGCAAGACCTGTACCTTCTTACCTTCACTTCGGATCTAGTTCAGTATATCTCCGGGTTGGATTCGGCTAGTGTGTCGTCGCAGCAGAAGTCCCTGAAAAAGGAACTATTCAAGATTCTGACCCTTTCGGCGCCAACGATTACTCGTGTCATCCGCAACAATCTGGGCCGATGTTTTGGCGCTATACTTGGCAAAGGTGATCGGAGCATACTCTTTGAGACAGTTACCGATCTACTCGGTATCCTCAATGCGGGCAAGAATGAGGCAGATCTCAAGACGAAGTTCGCTGCGGCTCACTGCCTGGGGGAGGTATTCGCGGTCGCTGGGGAGAGTGTATTTGCGCAATCAGGGATTGTGGCGTCGAGCTTGCTCAAACTACTCAAATCGTCGAGTAGTCATACGGGGTTTCGGGGGTCAATCTTTGCGGTGTTGCGCAAGGTTGTCGTGGGTGCAGGGGTTCCTGTTGATGAAACAACTGCCCGCGATATTTGGAAACAGGCTCGCAATGCCGCAAGCGACAAGTCTACCTTTGTTCAGGTGCATGCCTGTCGCTGCCTTGAGCAATTGGTCAGAACAACCCCTTTCTTTGATAATGCCAATGACTTCGACCATCTGAAGACTCTGGTCTGGAAAGTCATCGACAGTAATGTTGCTCCTGTCAGGCATGCGGCCGCGGCTTGTCTGGCTCAGGCCTTGGTGAAATTGCACGCCACTGATGCGCTAGTCATCTCGACTCCGAAGCCGAAGAAGATGAAGAGGCAGTCGAAGAAGCCCGCCCCTAGACCCGGAGAGGACGAAGACGAAGCCGATGTTTCTGAATCTTCGATCCACAAGAAGGTAGAGCCGGGTTTATTCTTCCTCTTGCCTGATCTTTTTCGTCAATTGTCTACCCAGTACATGAAGAGCACAACCTCCAATCGCGCACGGGCTGGCATTGCTGTATGCTACAAGTACGTCCTGCGTAGTCTCGGCGACAAGCTTGTGGAGGAGCGTTACGGGCAGGTCGCGAACCACTTCCTCTTCGAACTTCTGAATCACCCGACCATCACATATAACCGATTTAGGCTTCTAACGACGCGGAGATTTGTCAAGGGCATTCTTGAGGAGACGGTGGGACGCGAATCTCTGCGGGAGAATAGTCAGCTCAATGCTGCTAGGTGGTTAATCAACGAGGTTCTCAAAGACTATCCGCAGGTCATCCAGGAACGCCGCGAGCCCAGCAAATACACCTTAGCCAGCGCATTGAGCGCGTTATCGTCTTTGATATCGTCCTTGGGATCGGCATTCGGCTCTCTGGCAGAAGCCTGTCGCGAGGCTTTACTACAAGTTCTCCCGCATCCCAGCTACACCGTCCGGATCTATGCTGCAGACTGCTTGAGGAACTTCGTTCTTGCTTGCCCACATCAGCTTATATCCTGCGTCACTATCTGCTTGAACAGTCTGAGCAGGGAGATCGGGCAGCTTTCTACGCCACGGCAGGCACCGCGGCGCTGTGTCGGATATGCGAATGGTCTTTCGGCCATGCTAAGCACATCGCGGCTGCAACCTCTCTACGGCTCTGTTGATGTATTCTCCCGCGTCTTCATTCAGGCAACCGATCTCCTCAAGACGAGCAGCAACTCCGAGCTTCGTGCTGCGAGCACACAGATCCAGGTGGCTTGGATCTTGATTGGAGGATTGATGCCTCTTGGACCAAGTTTCGTCAAGATACACCTGTCCCAACTGATGTTGCTATGGAAGAATGCGCTTCCAAAACATCTTGGTAAAGAGAACATCGCGCAGCGTGGACATCTGGAGATGAGCTTCCTTGCCCACGTACGGGAATGTGCTCTGGGATCCTTACTGGTGTTCATGGACTTCAACAGCAAGTTGATTACAGCAGATGGTGCGAGGAGGATAGCTGCAATGCTACAGAACACTGTAACATTTCTTGATGACCTCCCGCGGCAGAAGTCTGCCGCCGATCTTTCGCAGCGCCTCCATCCTTCGCTGCAGTTGCATGATTTAGCCACGATGGTCCGACGGCGAGTTCTGCAGGGTTTCTGCAAACTTATTGATGTCCACCCTCTCAGCCATGCAGATGTTATTTCTCAAACCACTCTTTTGAGTCTTTCCATTTCATCGTTTGCCGACCCGGATTACAACCCATCCGGTCCGTTGGAAAGCTCAATTGCAGCAGCTACCGCGCAATTCGAGACGTTATGGGATCTATGCGACAATTCTGGATTCGGTGTGACAGGCCTGGCGAGGCAATATATCCGTGCAACTCTCTCGGGTAAACGCGAGGATGACAATGGCCCGGCTTGGTCCGCCGTTGACTCTACAGACCAAGACATCGACGATGCCGTGAGTCGATCATCTCTACGCGAGACAGTTCCAGCGAAGACTGACTTTTAACAGTTGACTTTCCCTGTCTGCCAAGCTAGCGAGCATGATTCCCTACTCCTGTATTCTTCAAGAGAAAAAGGAGATAGCGGTTTGGCAGACCCGCATGCTACTGGAGTCATCAATGCTGCAATTGAACTATTCGCTGTCGCTATTCCCCTCCATGCCCCGAAAGTACAAGAAAGTAGCATGGAACAGATAGCGACCTTTCTCTCATCCTCGAGTCTTCAGCGGAATCCTGGCCGGAAGGCTGCAATGATCGTTAACATTTCTGTGGCGCTGCTTCATGCCTTGAAGGTTGCTGTCAAAGACAGTGGCTCCACGTCCGGCAAATTAAACCCCGTTACCGAAAAAGTGCTACAAGAGCTCCTGCAGGTGAGCATGCTGTAATACTGTTCACATATTCCCCAGCTGACAGAACCTAGAAATTCGTCATCGACGCGGATCCGATTGTCCGAACGATTGGTGCTGAAGCGCTTGGAAGACTCTGTGATAGTGCCGGGAATGCACTGACAACAGCACAGGTCACTTGGTTAGTCGATACGATTGTCGAGAACAGGGAGCCAAACGCTCGTGCCGGTTGCGCTGCTGCTTTGGGATGCATCCATTCGCAGGTCGGTGGCATGGCAGCTGGGCTGCATCTTAAGACCATCGTCGGCGTCTTGATGTCGCTTTGCAACGACCCTCATCCCGTTGTTCATTTCTGGGCGCTTGGCGGACTGGAAAGAGTTGCCAATTCCGCGGGTCTAACCTTTTCACCCTTTGTTTCGAGTGCGCTGGGGATGCTTGCCCAGCTGTACAACGCGGATACCCACAATGAGGAAGCGGCAAGTCTGGCAACATCCAACATCGAGATGACCTTCCTCACCCCGGTTGTGATCAGCCGTTGCGTGGATTCCTTGATCAATGTCTTGGGCCCTGACCTCCAGGATATCGCAAAAACGCGCAACCTGATCCTGACACTTCTACGGCAATTCCAGCTGGAGGATAATCCAGCTTTGGTCACTGAGAGCTCTAAGTGCTTAGATCATCTGTCGCTGTATGCACCAGGATTCGTGGACTTCTCGGGGTATGTGAAGCGTCTTCAGAATGAACTTTCCGCCGGCAACCCTCTGATGAGAGACGTGGCTATCCGTGCTTTGAGCAACCTCATGAAGCGCGATGCTGCCTCCGTCCTCCAAGTAGCCACGCCAGGTCTTGAGGAGGATATTTGGCTTGCATATGATGATACACCCGATAATCTGGTCCTCAAGAACATGATTCGGGACTGGCTGCAGCAGACTGCACTTGTAGAGACCGAACTGTGGATCCAGCGGTGCCACAATACATTGACGAAGACCCGTGTGAAAGTGGATGAAATCCCACCGACATCCATTAAAACGGCCGTCAATGACATGCCGGATGATGAAGTCGCAGGCTTTGCATCTGCGATTGCTGGGGCAGGACCGACAGAGGCAGCGAGCGAAGCGGTTGCTGGACAGGAATTACTGAAATGGCAGACTCGGAACTTCGTCATGAGCTGCTTAAGCCAGTTATTGGAAACAGTCCAGGAGGCGATATTGCCTGATCAGACGATTCCTGCGGAACTTGCCCTCCAGCACAAAATCGGCGATATTGTCCGAATGGCATTTTCAGCGTCGACTGCAAATGTGATCGAGCTGAGGGTTTGGGGTTTGAAAATTATCGACCAGGTCCTTAAGGTACGTTGCCCTCTAGCCCCATGCCTCCGACATTCTTCTGACCCATACCTTGCAGATGTTTGGCAAAACCCCCGATCCAGATTTCGCAGAAGCCTCTCTCCTTGAACAGTACCAAGCCCAGATCGGGTCTGCGCTTACACCAGCTTTTGCAGCCGATTCATCGCCGGAGTTGGCGTCTGAGGCCATCAATGTCTCCGCGACGTTCATTGCAACAGGTATCGTCACAAATGTGGAACGGATGGGAAGGATTCTGAAAGTCTTGGTACTCGGACTTGAGAACTTTGCGAGTAAGTACACGACCGGGATATGCCGTTGAGAAATAGCTAAGATTTCCCAGAAAACCCCAATACCACCGAGTTCGGCGATCTTAAGGGACTCAATTCCAATGCCAAAGTCATGGTCAAGATGGCCCTTTTCTCCGCGTGGGCACGGCTACAGATTGCAAGCATCGAGCAGGATTACTTGAATGAGGTTGTTCAACCCTATCTCGCGACCCTCACTCCCTTGTGGCTCTCTTCGCTCCAGGAATATGCCCGATTGAGGTTCGAACCGGATATTTCGGGGACCTTGGGTACTGGCCCTTTGAGTAATGACTTGGACGAGGTGTACGCAGCGCTGAACCGGGAAACTCTCTTGAAGGTGGGTCTCAGCTTCGAAGCAAGCTCTCCTTGCTAGTACTGACTTGGCGGAATATAGTTCTATCAAGATACTTGGTTAAGCATTGTGGACGCAGTTGCCGGCCTTGTCGAGAAGGACATCGATTTCGTATTTGATGCGCTGGACGGAAGATCGAAGTCGCCAGAACCAGAGCCAGAGACAGAGACAGAGCGAGAGCCAGAAGAGCCAGGAGAAGAGGAAGAAAGCACTCCCAACAGGGACGTGGAGGACAAGAAGCATGATATCAACTACCGTGACGAACCTGTCGCATTTTTTTTCGTACTTTTCGGTTTGGCATTCGAAGCTCTGGTTGACCAGTCGACCACACCAGCTCAGCGCATGGAGATATTGCAAGCTCTCAAGAGAATCCTGAGACCTGTGATCTCCGGAAATGCGATCTACCAGGACGCCATCTTCTCGGAGACGATGGACACTTTCGATCGCCTTGCTCTTACCGAGGGGATACCAATTCAGAACGTCATTGTCGAGATAGCGCGAAACCTCTCACTTGACCATCCTTCGGCGAAGGATGGCGATGCGCGCAGCGACCATCTGTCCGATGATATTGAGCAGCTGTTCGAGCTGACACGAAGTATCATCCTTGTTCTTGCAGGGCTCCTGCCCAACTTGCGCGAGTCTACGCCTCTCGCCCGATTCAACGTGGCGTCGGATGACTCCCTATCGCTGATTCGGCTGGCCCTTTCATCCCTTGTCAACGTTGCCTCAATCTTCCCCTCTATCATCCGCAACGACCTCAACGCATGTATTCTGCACATCTTCACCACCATCCTCGCCACCGGGCTCTGCCAGGCGGAAGTTGTGCCTCAGGCATTGCCAACTTTCAAACACTTCATCCACGGCATCAGTCATCCCAAGGAAGCTACGCCAGAAGATCCGCAAGATCTCGCCGTTGTATCTCGCCAGCTGCGTGGATGCCTCGTACGCTTCCTCACGACCCTGACCATCGCCCAGCGACGGGAATCCGAATCCTCCTTGCCCTGCGCCAGGAACACCCTCCTGGCCACCACCATCTTACTGACGACCGGAGGCCACATCCTTCCTCCGCAAGACCCCACCGTCCCACGCATCCTCAACGAGCTCCTCGACTGTCTCCAGGACGTCGGTCTCGCGAACGTCGCCGCCGGCTGCATCCGCTCAATCCTCCTCACGCCTAACACCAGATCACCCACAGACGAGGTGATCGCACGATATCTCCTCCCCCGCCTCATCGCTTTCCTAGCCGGCTGCCCCGCAGAGAACGGAGATGTCCCAAGCGACCCGGAGAACTCGAGGACGGTCATCGCGCGAACCCTGATCTCCTGCGTCACCAGCACCACCATCGCCACTGGCGAACTACCCACCGCGCTCTCGCTGGTCATCTCCGCACTCCTTGCACGCGCGCACCGCGAGGGCGGCGCGGTGTACGGCGAAACAGCCGGCCATCTACTGGAACTTGCTCGCGCGGACCAGGTCGCGTTCAGGGCTCTGGTGGCGTCGATGAAGTCGGAGCAGAAGAGTCTTCTAGAGGATATTCTTAGGAGCTCGGATACCGGGTTGGGCGTCGCTAGAGGTGAGCGAAGTAGCGCGCAGGCGGAGGTGCAGCAGAGTATACCGAGTATTGCGCTGAGGTTTGATTTCTGATCTCAGAATCGGTGCATGATTCTTGCCTCGATTTTCCTCCTCTCTTGTACGTCCATTATGTGATTGCGCATGGCTTAATGAATCGACCACACTCGCTTGGATGAAACATGGATGAATTCGTCACATGCCTAAATTTATATATAGAATGATAGATAAGTACAGTCCCAATGGTTAATACATGGAACGAATGATGAATCTATTTCCTCTCCAACCTCTATAAAATGTCCCAGGGGTATCGAAATGGTGTGGCTCGACGCAACCAATGGTCAAACAGACAAAGTACACAAAGGAGATAAGAAGAGAAGACCAAATGAAGGGCAAGGTCTATTGTTATGGAATCAAGAGATGGCCGCGATCCAATGAGTGGTAAGGCAGGAAGACAGGGGTGCAGGCTGTACGGAGTACTGCAGATCTCAACCCAGAGAGTCGCTGATAATGATCTCTGGAACTGCTGGTGTCGTGGGTGCGGGTACAGCTTCCTGAGTCACTCGTTTCTCAGTAATCTCTTTAGGCAGGGGCTCTTTCTTCTTCTCGGCTGCTTCCTGCGCCTTGCGAACGGAATAGTATTTAAGGAAGATGATGATCATGACTAGACATGGGTTAATTTGAGGTCTGGCAAGAAGGGATAAAACTTACAAGCACTCGTCGCGATAGCCAGGGCAGCCCTCCGAGTTAGGATCCACCTGAGACCCTCAATTTCACTTTTACCATCGCTGTTCAGCGAAACCGTGATCTTATAGTTAAGCTCCTGGACCGAAGTATCTATGCTTCGTTGTTGTTCTCGAGTCGTCATCTTATGATCGTTGAACATCCCCTTGATGTCATCTTTCAATCCCGCAAGTTCCTGGTTTAGTCGCTGGGAGAGAATGTCCGCCTCGTGTTGTAGCTGCGTCCTGGATGCGCGTTGCCGCTGCATCTCCGAATTCCGAGCTGTCTGGAGAGATGATTGGAGTTCCGAACAAGCCGCTTTGAACAGATAGGTTTCATTCTCGACATCGGATTTAGAAGTAAGGCTCTGCCTTGCAATATCTAGGTTATTTTGCAGAATGTTTCTGACTGCCTTCATGATGATGACCGATTGTTCTTCCGCGAAGCCGCCTTTGGATAAGTCGCGGACGAGCGAGTAGGTGTCGAAGTGATGGACGTAAGGTGCAGGAGAAAGGTAAGGCGGTTTACTGTCGGAAGTAGATGTTTCTGTGGGTGTCGGGTAGGACGAAGGAGAAGGCATATGGAGGACCCCTTCGAGAGGATTCTCATTAAGAGGATTTGAAGTGTGCCGATCTTCCTTTGGATGCTCGGCGAGAAGGGGCGAGATCTCTTGGGAATCTTGGAGGTCGAACTCGGACTCGGACTCCGCCTGTGCATGGGAGTCATTCAAGGGTTTGTCGTCATGGGGCTGCGCTGTCTTCTGATTTTCACTCTGAGGTGAGGCCTCCGAGTCATTCCCTTTGGCGCTATCTTGTGACCGCGACTGCTCCGCAGAGACATTGTGTGGTTTATGGTTGTTGTCCTTCGCCGCTGGTGGTTTTGAGGCTTGCGCATCCGATGGTTCATCTTTGGGTCGTGGTGGAGGAGGCAGATTGGCCTCTACAGCCGGTCCGTAGCGCCTGTGATATACCTCTTGTGTGTGGGATCGAGTGGCATGGAAGGTACGGGTAAATGACGGACTCCGAATCGAGCGGTAGGTGGATGGTTCACATGTTCGGATTGCGCGCATCAAATTCGGATATCGGGATGGCAGCCGAAAAGCAGCCATTATGGTGAGCTTGGAGCTACCGATGAAGCAATCGAGGAAACATGGACTGAGACAGCTGGAAATCACAGGTTTGACGTTGGTGAGAGTGAGATACATCCAGCTTTCCCGCGGCGAAGTCATCTGTGGGCGGTGAGGACTGGGAACGTGACGTGGTGAAGAACCTCGAATTATATGAACTTTAGGCATTGATCTCATGGTGTAAATGTTATCAGGGAATGATACTGGAATCTGGATACTGCGAATTTCATGCGAGGATGTGATATATTATATCGACGATATATACAGATCATCGAGAAATGCATATGTGGTCATGATCGCTCTGCCCCAACAGCCAGAAGCCCAAACAACAATTGTGTCCGTTTCCAATGATCATGGGCTCTTTGCTCTATTGTCTTAGCTGTCTTCGGATTTGAATCAAGACTCCTGCGGAGGTTCGCAACAGTGTCTGACAAAGGGTCTTTCTCCGACTCCTTGGACGCTAGAGCACTGTTCAAGTAGACTAGGTCGAAGAAGAGCTGGAGTCTGTAGTCATCCATGTTCGGTCCGGTCGTGCCGTTCGTTATGGACTGTGGTTCCTGACTGTATTCCTCATTCTCGACTGTTCGTGTCTCCTCCGATGCTGTGCTCTCCTCTCCATTGGCGGAGAGGTTGAAAGCTTTGACTGCGGCAACAGCACTGGTCAATATCTCTCTACGTAACTCCCCTTTCAAAAGCTCAACGGTGGACAAATCCCAGAGCCCCGAGCCATACCCATCCATTGTATCCATAAGACGGCGCAGGAATTTGAAAATTATTGGCGATGGTTGGACGGGAAGTTCTGGGTCACCTTCCCAGAGACTTCGACCAGGTAACTTTTTGGAAGGGGGGTCGCGTTTCGCTGTTAAGCTCAACGGTCCTGTACTTGAAATCACCTCCGTAGACAGTATTTTCTGCAGTTGAGGGACGATGTCCTTGGAGAACGCGAAATCGCTCGCAATGAGTTCAGCGGGGAGGTCTCTCCGAACCAGCCTAATGAGTTTCAGCAAAAAGGCAGCTTTCTGGTGTTGACATGACGACCCAAAGGCCTTGAGAATCTCCGCAAAAGAGGATTGAAGGTCGTCAAAGGACTCCTTGACAGCTTGTTGGAGTGCGTCCTTGAGAAAAGCAGTATCGTCGTCATTCAATATGGCTGCGATATCAATATCTGCATCCTCATCATCACCTTCTTCCAAAACATCGGTCCATCGCACTCCTTTCATGTCGTCGATATACGCTTTGGATTCTCCAATAGATGAGAGCCAAGTTTCGTACTTTCCCAGCACAGCAGACACATCTGCGTCACGACCAAGTAATCTATCTGCGATAGTTTGTTTGAAAGCGGCGGCCCCATTTGAGTAGTCAAGATTGATTAGTTCTTCGTCCCAGAGGGAGAGTGCCTCGGCATGCCCTTGGGTATTCCATTTCATGACCATATCTGAGACGCTGTGGCCGAAATGCTCTAAATTCTTAGCCTGGTCCGATAGTATAGCGCTAAGTCGCTCATTGAACACGGTCCGAATGCCTTCTAGCACATTCAAGGGCGAGTGGGTAGGCGTTGAGCCCCATGAGCTAAGCCATAACTCCAGCGTTTGGCGACGGAGCGAAAGTAACTCAGGGAAGTTCAACCAACCCTTTAGGGTGTGAGAGGATCCTTTGACGAAAGCGTCGAAGGCTTGCCTCGACCACTGCTTGATTGTCTTCTCCGCTTCTTGCTTTGACAACTCACTCAGCTTAATCCAGGGAGTAAAATTCAGGACATCTGCAGTCACCCAACGTCCAAGCACGTCGAGATTCAACTCGTCTAAGTCACGGATCTCAGAATCAGCCAGGATAGGCCGTGTTTTCAGTTTGCTGAGCGCATCTGATAACCGCCGGGAAAGTAAAGTTTTAGAAACCTGAAGGGTCTGAATGTAGAGCTGCAGAGCGTTCAATACATTGTCGCCTGTCCCCTCCATAACTTCCAGCTGGCTCCCAATAACGTCCAGGCGAACGTGGTGAAAATGGCGAATAGCATCGTCCGATGAAGAGCTCGTCGCTAAGCAGTACGCCGCCAATGCTTCGATGATATCGTCAACCTTTGACTTTGTAGATGCGAGGCGCTTATCTATCCTCTTCAGGAGCGTTCGCCTAAGGGAAGCTAACTGGTTGCGCAAGTTGTCGAGAAATGGAGGTATTGTCGTCTGCTGTGAGAGGGTCTTATGAAGCGGTCTAGAAATAACCAGGAGTTTTGCTATCAGCAAAGGAGAACCGCGCTTTCTAAGAAGCCTCGTAATTGCCTGCGTGCAACGGTGAAGTAGCGAAAGCTGGCCCCCCAATGTCCGTTTATCGGTATCTACAAGCGTCATCAGCCGTCTTGAATATCTAATTGGGAGCGCAAGCCTTATACCCTTGCCCCGAGTATCGTCTTTGATCTGATTGTAGTGCATGTGCATCTTCTCGACCAGTCGTGGGTTGCATCGCCGTCCAATATCAGCCAATGTCGAATCCACCTCCTGAATCTCGCGATTCATCAGGACAATCGTCTCGGCTGTTCCCACGAGTTCTCGATATCTCGTCCTAAGCGCGCAAAAACTGTCAGCTATGCTCGATACGACTGCCTTCCTTGATACACACCCAACAAGAGCCCGGAGCTTCTCCTTGTTGCTTGCAATATCGCGGCGGAGCTCCTGTTCCACACGACGAACAGTGGGAATTGGATATTGGAAGGCATCCTGCCATGACTTGAGGTTTTGCGGATCCGGGCCGTCCAGCGCCATGTTGGGAAGAGCACGAGATGCTGGACAAGAAGATACCAGCAATGCAGAAGCAGTGACAGTTGATAATCGCAGTTTACTTGTGTTGCAAACAATGATTATCAAGGATGCCTCAGGCACCGGCACGTGGCATACGATCTTACAATACGTGACGAACCGTAATTGACTATTCCTGATATGGTAAGTACTTCAACAATGAGTCACCGAACCAATCGAGATTCTTTTCCCTTCATCTTCTCCATCTTCTAACTCTTTGCTCTTGAATATCATCAGCAAGGATGCCGCTTCTAGAGCCTCAGGCGCAGGCTTCGGCCGAGCTTCCAGCGGAGCAGCCTCGGAGGCTGCCCTTTCCGACGACTCCATACTCTCACATCATGCATTGCTCTTATCATCACTGGCAACCTAAGTAGGTTTAGCAATGCTTTTGAGGCGCTTGAGGTTCAAGACGCAGTAACTGACCGGTCCGTGTGTAGATACCGTGCGATCACTCCTAAATCTCGTGTCATCCCCTTGACAGCACCCTTTGTTTCCTACCTCCGCGCCGACGGCATCGTTTTACCACAAGAGAATACTCCTCCCCGGGATGAAGATGACCTGGAC
Source organism: Aspergillus cejpii (assembly GCA_004769165.1). Taxonomy (NCBI): domain Eukaryota; kingdom Fungi; phylum Ascomycota; class Eurotiomycetes; order Eurotiales; family Aspergillaceae; genus Aspergillus; species Aspergillus cejpii. The sequence continues at coordinate 2,212,193 of SMSW01000005.1, read as the reverse complement.
ACATTTTCAGATGACGGGTCGGAGGAGGAGCCGGATCCATCGGTTGAGTGGCAGGAGATTCACTCCCAAATCAAATCAACCATATCCGAGTTCGGCGGGAAAGTAACACCCAAATTGAACTGGAGCGCCCCAAAGGATGCGGTATGGATGTCGGCGACGAACGATCTCCAATGCCGCACGCCAAACGATATTTACCTTCTCTTGAAGAGTAGTGATTTTATCACACACGACTTGGAGCATCCGTTCGATGACTGCGTTCCTGATACTACTGATCCGTCTGATACCTCCGCCACCCAACCCGATATTCCCTACCACCTTGTCCTCCGCAAATACGTTAACTTCAACCCTTCGCTTGAATTCCGATGCTTCGTGCGCAACCGCGTGTTGCTGTGTATGTGTCAGCGAGACCAAAATCACTTCGACTTCCTCTTCGAGTTACGCGATACCTTCCGGTCTCGCATCCAAGCCTTCTTCGACGACAAGCTCAAGGATACCTTTCCGGACCCCAACTTCGTCTTTGACGTGTATATTCCCGCACCCCATCAGCGGGTGTGGCTGGTGGATATCAATCCCTGGGCTCAAAGAACCGACCCCCTCCTGTTCAGCTGGCTGGAGATCCTGCAGATGCAAGATCCCATTGGAATCCAGGAAGAGGATGAAGAAATCCCCGAACAATTCGTGCGATTGTCCCTCAATGGGAACAACCCCACAGTCCTTGAAGTGGATGGAAATGAGGATTCCGACTCGGAACAAGAAGCAGAGGACGAGACTGCAGACACTACGGACGACTCGCCGTTCCTCCCCGAGTTCCGGCTCGTCAAGCGTGATGATCCAGAGGCGTACGCTTTCACGACTCCCCAGTACTCTGCACACAAACTTCCCCGAGAAGTCGTTGACGCCTCTCTTTCTGGACCAGGTGGCATGAGCGAATTTCTTGGTAGATGGCAGGATATCCTGGCCAAACAGGCGCAGGAGGATACGGACAGTGATGATGGACGATAGTTTCTCTTTTGGACTTTTTGCTATGATATGAATTAGAAAGGATTGGATGATTCGCGGGGACTTTATGGAGTATACGGCGCTGTGGAACTGGCAGGTGGGGAAAAAACTACATTGCTATAGATAGGGTATTTGCTTTTAGAATGGGAACGTTGGCTAGACGATTTTTTATGATATCGACAATGCTGCCATGTATTGGTGTAGGTCATGACGACATATATACAACTCAGATGGAAAACTGTATCCCATATGTACAAAACACCACATCAGCGCATCTAGACATCTACAATTTATGCCTCTTCTCACCAGAGGCCAATTTGCGGAACTCCTCCTGCGGATACCCCTTCGCGAAGCGCTCCATGCCAGCAAAGACCTCATACGTATTCTGACGATCAAGAAGCTCCCGCTCCGGACGACGGATGAGCTCCTTAATCTTCAGCAAACTCGACTGATTCAGATGGGCACCCATTCGGTCCTCGACCTCCTCGAGCACCTTCTTCAGAAAACCCGCGGAGTCATCAGGCTTCCCGGACGGGGCGGCGATGACCTTGTTGACGAAGCCGGTGGCGACCAGCTCGTCGCAGGTGAGACGCTTGCTCATGATCAGGGCCTCGTTGGCCTTGGCGATGCCCAGACGCTCGACGAAGGCGCGGGAGGCGCCGCCTTCGGTGACGAGACCCAGCGAGGAGAAAGGGGTGAGGAGGAAAGCGTGCGGGGCGGCGTAGACGAAGTCGGCGAATGCGACCAGGGCGGCGGATAGGCCGACTGCGGGGCCGTTCAGCGCGGCGACTAGGATCTTCGGGTGGTTGTAGACGGTGCGCGTGAGGTCGAGGTTGTTGATGACGAAGGTGCGGGTGATTTCCCGGCGGTTGTCACTGCTCAAACCGCCGCCTGGGCGGACGGCCGTGACGTCTGCTCCGCTAGAAGGGACATGTTAGAAGATTGTATACAGAGGAGAGCTGGTGGTGCTTACGCTGAGAAGTAGCGTCCGTTTCCTGTCAAGATAGTGATGGTGATATCATCTCGTTTCTCGACCTCGCGTAACCGCTCGCCCAGCAGATAGTAGAGATCCGCATCGAGGGCATTCAGCTTCTCGGGGCGGTTGATTGTAATGATCGCGATGCGATCCTGGTAGGTAACCGTGATGAGGTCCTCGTTCGCCATTTTTAGAGATCAGATAATCAGTGCAGGTCTAGAATTTAGATGTAGATAAGTCCCTGCAGTGAAGCAGTTCCGTTGTCCTAACAATATAATTAAGAGATAGGGATGATGTTCCAAGTTCCGACATGCAGAGGGAAGAGATCGGCCAGCGGCTCTCCAGAAGTCCAGATAAATACACCCTCAGCTTCCCTAAGCCATCCTTCATTCTTTATTTTCCGAACGGCTATGGAAAGCAGCTCTTTTTGCGGGGAGACCGACAATCCGAGGAAGCCGAGGCTTGCTCAAATGCTGAGTAATTATCATCAAGTCAGGTGACTAACACGTGCTCTGTTTGCACTGTTTGCAGCTTCCGCCGATCTTCCGCTCACAAAGTTCCCATGATAATGCCATCTGGGCTGATGATGGAAGTTCACGGAGTCTTGGGTCAGTGACTTTCAACGAGGACAATTATCCTTACAACGACAAATTGCAAGATCTGTTCATCCATCAGCGACGGAAATTGATAAATTGAGAGTCTCAGGAGCGTACTTGGGTCCATTCCATCGAGAACATACTCATCCAGGTCCTTTTCTCACAAGAACCTAATTCATCCCCATCACATTCACAATGTCAGCAATGTCAGCCATCTTCCGCAGATTACAAGGGGGCAACCTCGAAGTCTTCAAGGTGCGCACTTCACCCAAGCTCAAACCCCCCAACCCCACCATCGAAACAACCCACTAACCCGCATCACGTAGTTCGGCACATACATCATGTTCCCGATCGGCTGGATGTACTACTTCGGAACGAACCTCGACGACCGGTTCAGCGTGCCGGGCTTCTGGCCCACGTCCGAACAATCGCACAAGATCCCCCTCGAGAAAGAAGAGATTGATCGGGAGATTGCACGGATGCGGATGGTCGATACGGTCCTGCGGGAGCGGCAACAGCGACGTGAGGCGTTGGAGGCGCGGGCCCAAACTGCCCAGGATGCGGAGTAGAGGCTGTCTCCGGGGAATCATGGATTCATCGCATGGGTGATGTTGCGGTGGGGTTTTTTTCCTGGGGATTTATTTCGGGTCATATATGACACATGCAATGCCTAGCGGGGAGGAAACAATTCAATGGAAGAATGAGAAAGAGGGGGGTTCATTCCGTGAGGTCTAGATTGACTGGACATTTGGCATATGGGAGATTGGTAGGAGTTACACATGTACCATGAATTGCTGGACCTTTGTATAACACTCTTCTCTGGGCATATTAGGAGTTATATTCTGGTTTCTTATCTAAAATGAATAGTCATTACTTATCCGTCCATTGCTTGAACATCTGTGTTTTTCTCATGACTTCTATCCCATTGCTTCATGGCGGACATGGATAGATGATTGTTCGAATCTGCTCTCGAATCGTTTTCTCTTTGTAACCCGTGAATTGGGTATCATATCATTCCTGCCTGACAAAAGAGGCTATGGTAAGAATGACAGATCAAGTAAAAGCGACGAGAGAAAAGGACTCCTAGGATATGCGCCGGCCTCCTTCTGATCAAATGCTCGGAAGAATAGGAAAAAGACAGAATCCCCACAACGCCATTGCATGCGACAAATCGATAAAGGAACGTTGAAATGTGAAGACGCCACTCCTGCGATTCGTCCATACTACAGTAATGTAGTAGGGTAATGGCAGAGTATGTGAAAAGGTGAAATAATAATGTCATGCTGGAAAAATCGGAAGAAGACCGAATCGGCAGAGATTAGGGGAACGAGTAGCCTGTTGCCTTTGCTGAGGAATCACGGGAAAGGAAGGTCAGAGATCAGCGATCGGATCAGTGACTGCTGCTGCTACGTTTTTGACCGTATCGTACGCCATCTCCAGGGTCTTCGTTCCATTCTCACGGAAAACGTGGCCGACCGATGGCAGATTAGTCGAGATGAATGGACGTTCACCGACACAGTAGTAATAGAGGTGGCTGTAGATCGACATCAGATGGTTGGGGAGGTAGACATAGACGCCGGCGATAATCATAGTGATCAGGGTCAGGAGGAGGGAGTCTATCAGGTACAGTGTCTGTTAGCATTGCTTTTGTAAACATCGGACGTTCCTTTGAGGCATGACGTTGATTGCAGATCAGAGCTGCCAGAGCCCAGAACAAGTAGATCATCCATAGCAGAGAATCCATGTCAGAAGAGAATAACGTACTAAAGATAAATTTCTCGGTAGGGGTGAGCATGTATATAGCGAATGTCACCTCGTACTGGTAGACTTTCAAACGAAACCACCGAGCCAAGGCTGGAGTAAACCAGAGGAGAGAAGCCATGACTGACTGGGTTGCTCTCGTCAATTGATTGAGGTCTGAAGGCACGAACAATAGCTGTCACTTTTTTCTGATCAAGAGACGGCGCTTGTTAATATTTCGTTTTCTTTGTGGTGCCCCTTTGTGGTCGCACTTGTCCACAGATCAAACCGCGGAAGATCGAGATGTCGGAGTACTTGGCGCCGAAAAGATTGAGTAGGTATTTGAAAACCGTACAAGATCGAAGGAGAGATAATTCAAGGAGATGAAATAACCGTTCGAAAGCTCAGGATAATATTCACTTAGGCGTTTGATCCCCTTTCCAATCTGGAAGGTAGCGAGTGGTCTGGTCTGGAGTTGGTGTCTGGTGCAGTGGCGCAACCGGTGGGACACAAGGTGGGAATTAGTGAAAAAGTGTTGGACTCAGGGGTTTATAGGAAAGTTTTAAAGACGCGGAGAAATAAAGGAATAGACCAAAAGGAGGGCAAAGAAGAAAACTGCGGAAGGAAGAAGAGTAGATAAGTATGAAACTGTAGGATCATAGGAATAGGATGTTTGAGTCTGTCAAGTCTGTCAAGTCTGTCAAGTCAGGCACTCAGGCATCATCACGATCACATGACCTTGATTACAATCCCAACTACTCCGTACAGTGAGTATACAGCTCTCTATCAAGTTCTTCTCATAAAATGACTTTTAAATGCTCATACTTGCTATGGACCTCTTGTATGGATGCTAGGGAGGTCTACTAATTGTGTTACTATTAAGATATAACATCAGGTTGTTGCCTCGGTTGGATATATCCAAAGAATAACCTCATCCTCATCTCACAACCACTCCTCAGATAAAATGAAACAATGCGACAGCCCACCAGTATCTACCACAGCCTCTCCTGCACAAGAGCAATAATCCTACCTCGGCCCTCCACCCGCCTCTTCTCCTTCGCCTCCTTCCTCTCCGCCAAACAGCTCCCTCCGCGACTGAAGATCGACGATGCCGACCTGACAGTCTCATACCTCAAGGGCACCGGCCCAGGAGGCCAAAAGATCGTATGCTTCCAACCCCTACCCCTACCCCTGCCTCTATTCCTCCGGGATTCAATCCTGCCGCGAAGCTCTCTAAACATCCCGCAGAACAAAACCAACTCCGCCGTGCAACTCATCCACAAACCCACCGGCATCGTGGTGAAATCTCAAGCCACGCGCTCGCGGTCCCAGAATGAGAAAATCGCCCGGCAGATCCTCGCGGATAAAGTCGAGGAGTTGCAGAAGGGCGACCAGAGTCGGAATGCGATCAGGATCGAGCGCGCCCGGAAGAAGAAGGCGAGTAAGGTGAAGAAGAGTCGTCGGAAATATCGGGATTTGGAGAATGGGGGACAAGAGGTCGAGGATGAGTGTGGATTGGATGGAGAGGTGGGAGAGGTTATTCAAAATCTGGGAGATCGTCTGGATGGGAAGGATTCTGGCGCTGATGGTGCCCCCGCCGGACAGAAGCAGGGCTGAGAATACGATTTGAGGTTAGAACTGACCTCTGGAGCTTCGCAGCTCGAGTACAACAGAGAGTAGCTCACACCTCAGCTAACGGTACTCCTGCTGGTCAGCTCTTGCATCATACTAATACATCACGGTACAAAATCTACTTAGATGGCCCAGAAATACCATTTTTGTGTAGTCTAATCTCCAGGTACATAAGACAAACTAGAAAAAACTCCAAGGCATTAAATGAATAGAATGATCATAAAGGCATACATCTGTTGGTTTGTGCTTTTTCGTCATCGCCGAAGCCAAATGCGAGCCATCCGCACATTGCTGCCGCTTATGCGATGTAGCTACTCAAGACGGCCTTGGCCTCGGCCCCTAAGCGCTCTTGCACACACGCAGAGACCCGGCCATTGTGTTTCTTATCGGCCTCCTTCAAGTATCGGCCGACCCAAGCTTTGAGGTCAGCGCCCGTGTCCGGCCACGGGTCCCGAGTTTGAGGTCGCACCGTGTTCAGCGCTGTGAAACCCACACCGAATGCCATATCTTCAACATCTTGCTCGCTAATAACATCGTCCTTGCCGGCCGGGATGGGAGGAAGCTCCAACAGCTTGAGCAAAGCCTCGCATGTGAAGCCCCATCCCTTCTTGTATCGGTTCGCAAAGGCCTCTGAGTTTGCCAGTGTCTTGGTAAACGACAGAACGGCGGTCTTACGATCCAAGGGGCGGGCAAGCTTTTGCGTTTCGGGCAGGATGATGTTAAGATAAATCGGTGTGAAAAGGCTGTCGTTTTGTCAGTACAACTATACGGGAGAACAATTTAGATGCCAGATTCACGTACTCTGCTTGCACCTTATCTGTGACCTGGATGAAAAAATCGGCACTGTAGCCTTTTTCGTCATGGGCGGAAATGAAATGGTAGAAGCGGACAAATCTGAGAGAGAGGTGTTCGGTCTTGTAGTTCTGGAGGCGAGTGAGGATGACCTGCATGATGGTTACAAAGTACTGCTCCAGTGCCGATCTATGCAAACGTAAGTGGTCAATCAACATGACTCTTCTTATCGTCCTCCTTCACTTACGGTGGGAAGTTTGCAACAACGCTTTCCAAGAGGTCAAATCCATAACCCTCATTAGCTTTAGTGGAAAGCAACTTCTGGAAAATCCCAAGGATGAGAACAAGTTGCTGTTTCTCCATGATGAATTGAGAGCCACGAGGGATAATAGAGGACAGCAGGCGAACAAGTGCAGGGATGTTGCCCTTCGACTCCCACATGACAGGCATGAGGATTGGGGCGATCAAGTTCTGATAATAATCAGGCAAAGATCCAGAAGGATTGGCCTCCAGAAGAGCCGCAAAAAGCTGGAAGACATAGGGCATGAATTCTGGAAATCTGTTAGTCCCCACAGATGTTCGTTCTTTCTTTTTTGGCCGTACCTTGGACATCGCCTTGGAGGATAGTTGCAAACGGAGGGTAGAGTGCTTGTTCGAGTTTCGCAGAGTTGGCTGGTGCGGCAAATCTAGGGTGTGTCAGCGGCCCGAACTGGGAGAAGGGATATTGCTGGGTACCATACCTGATGAAGGCGCCTAAAGCTTCAAAGTGGAAGTAATAAAAGCGCGGGTTGCTTGGGTTCTTGCTAATCACTTCCGTGATATTGATCAGGTGCTGGAGCACAATGTCCGTGTAAGGAACCACGCCCTCTTTGATAACAATCAAGACCCTCATGGCACATCTCATCAGGAACTCGTTCTCCTGCACCTTCTCAGGAGCAGCATCCTTCTGGATTAGTGAGAAGATATGCTGCAGCAAGTCCTTCGCCAAAGGCGTGATAGTGGCGGGGGAAATGATTGGTTGACCTTGGCTATCTGTGAGATACAGCACTCTTTCAACAGCGATAGCTGCATAAGTGTAGATGACATAATTCGGAGAGCCGAGGTGCTTGACGAGCAAAGGAAGAACTTCTTGCCACTGGTCTTTTGTGATAATGCTGCGGAAGAGGTAAAGGTACTTGATGGCATCCACTTTGAGGATAGGGTGAACCCTATCTTCGGCAACCAGGTCCGCAGCAAGGTTTTTCTGGAAGAAATCAGTGATGCTAACAAGAGGGTTGGTAGCGGTGACACCGTGGCTTGCTGTAGGCACCCCCTTTGCTGCAATTGCAGAGAAGAGATAGACTGCAGTGTCCTTCGACTTCCAGTTCGATCCAGGGTTCTTTGCGTATTCAGCAAGATAGTGGTCGGTATATCTCAGGACGACTGTAGTCACAGGCCCCTCGAACTGTTCCGCTAGCCGCCTCAAGAAGTCTGTGGCAGCCCGCCGCCTAGTCTCACTGTCCGATCCTTCGAGATCACGTCGGATGAATTCAATAGGTTCGTCTTCGAAAAGCTCTTCATCTGACTCACGGAGGCTAACGTTGGGCAAGACGACTTTCTCGATGATTTGGCCAAGGGTTTCCTCGGCTTGGAAGACCGATGCGTGCTCTGGCATGCCTGCAACCGAAGTCAAAAACTGAAGCGCCTTGCTGACCAAAATGTCATATTTCGTTTCCTGGCCAATCGTAGTTAGGAGATTCCAGGAGCTTTGCACAAACTGTCCTACATGAGGAGTAAAAACGTCCATGTACTTTTGCACATAGAGGGTCAGTGCTTCGAAAATGCCAGCCCGTGCAAACTCTAGCTGGCCAGCTTCGGTGTCATCGTCGGTGTGAAGCAACTGATTATCGTACGTCAGGTACTTGAGCAAAAGCGAAGCTATTCCTGAAAGGTTCTCCTCGAACATAGGAGGTAGATCATGGCAAGAGAGGTCGTAGAGCAATTTAATCATCAAGTTGAATTGTGTGAACCCCTGGATGAGATTCTCTTTGTTCGTTTTGTTCTCTTCCAGGAAAGAATCCAATCCCTAATCGACATCAGCATAAAGTCATCACAATCTGGTGGAAAGCAATCCGAGGAGAAATCGTACCTCGAAGAGAGCCAAGAATGGGTTTCCGAATTTATTGAGAACATGATTGATCTCTGTGTAGAGTTCATTCGATTGGAACAAGGGTCTCCATCTTTTAAAGATAGAATGCGCGACTTGCAGTACTCCGATGTTGGCCGCCGGGTTCTTTGGTTGTAGTCTCGAAACGAGATCCTAGCAAAAGTCAACAAGAAAGCCGAACAATGAGCACTCAAGCCGAAACTAACATCCACAAGTGTATCCCATCTCTCCCAAAAATCACTATCAGCAATCACACTAACAGCTTCTCCTAGCTGAGACTGAATACCAGCCGGGACGGAAATCATTAGGCTGATTAGTTCCCGTTTGATAGTTGCGACCTCATCCAACTGAAGCTTGTAGTTCCCATCCTCATCGGTCCAGTTCCGCTTGATAAAGTTCTTGAAGAATAACGCACTAGCGAGGCGAGTGTTGTAGGGATAGGAAGTGGATGCCGTGATCTGGAGGAGCTGCAAAGAAAAACCCGGCTTCTGTTCCCCCTGACGGAGAGCAAGCTCAGCTGCAAATAGTCAACCCAGGCGTCTCAAAACCTTCCATTTCCCTCTCTCACCTTGTTTATTCTGCCTTGGGTCCAAGCTTGCCACAAGGAGCTGGGCAACAGCTCCGAGATCCGCAGCCATTTTCCGTACAGCGGGGTGTAATTAGAGCAAATTTGTGGTAGATGGCAGTATTAGACCCTTCCAAATGATAGAAATACAGTAAGATGAAGAGAAGAAAAAAGTATGATTGTCTTGGTGTGGTCCAGACCTGTATGGGAGGGGAAAAATGCCCTTTAGAAAGCACCAAGAGCTTAGTTAGTTCATATAAGGCAGTTTGTTTGGTTGATTTGCTTTTGGTTGCTTTGGGAATTTCCAGGGCGGTGAAGGTTGACCGCGGGGTGTTTCTGCCCATCAGGTGACCTAGCGGATTAACCTTTTTCAGATCTCCGGTCATCATCATCATCAGACATCGATCCTTTGAGGGGAAAAAAGTGTCTTGGCAGTTGACACACTTTTGTGATAGATAATCACTCATCCAGGCTGGACTGAGAGCCTCAGATAAATTCTGTTCAGGGGTATCTCTTAGGCCATATGATTGATGTTTCTACCCAGATTCTAAAAAGAAAGGTCTTCCCTTGTGGTTGTCGAAGTGTCAGTTTTAATTCACCCATTGTTGTCGATGTGGCTGTCGGCCCATATCTGAATGAAGCTTGGTCTTAGTTTCAAGCCTCTTGATGTTGCGAATGCTTGGCTAGATATTCCTTATAAATGGTATGTTGATTTGCTGTGACATGACCTAGGGATATCTGACAGTTCATCTGTGAATTTGGATTCCCTTAATGGTTTAACCATAGTTCTGTTCATGCTAATCACTCAGTGTCCAGATATACTACCCTTCACCTTAGACCTGTATATACCCCCGTCCCTTAGGGTGCATGTCTCCCGATGACGCTTCATTCCCATCTCCTTATAAGACCACTGCATCGAGTTTCGTGGACGTCTTCAAAACCGTTAGGTGTTGCGTGTCCCAGAGTCGCAGTCCCCAGTCTTGCTGCAGGACAGCAGTAATTCTCTGTCAATGACAGTGGATGGACGGAAGAACAACTTTCTTGTACTCGGATTTGAATCAATGCATCGCGGAAGCGTCGTCTCCAGTTCCTCGGACACATCCGGTGCCCTGGATTTCGAGACGTCTCTTCGAAATCTGTCTCAGAAACAGAATCTAGCTCACGCCATCGACGAGGCGGAGCATGTTTCGAGAAGTCTCCAGTGGTTTACATCAGAACAATCAGTCGCGCTATGGGAGGCTGGCTCATACCTCATCCACCATGCGGACTCTCCGGATGCACGGCGGAGCGGCTCAATGCTGATAGAGGCTGTTGCGGCACGGCAGGACCTACCTCCAGCAGCACGACGTACCATCTTTGAATCGATTTCATGCCCATCTGAGCCAGATGTGATGCCGGCCCGTGTCCAGTCGTTGATATCGCTGTCAGATCACGGCAGGAAACTGGACTTCACCTCGATGTCTCTCTTCCCGATCCTATCGTCGTGCGCCGCTCCACTTTACGAGCTCATATCCTCTGCTCGGTTGAAGGCTCGCAAGGCCAAGCTGGGAAAAGTAAACGGGCTTGGCTATGACGAAACAGTGCTGGGTGATCTGCTGCAATTTGCAGTCGATTTGATCACGCTACAGCGGAAGCGTCCAAGCAGCGAAGAAGTCGAGTCGTTACTTGACCAGGTCTTCATCATCTGCAAGAAGACAAGCGTTGCCGCCGACATTAAGAATTCGCTCGCAGTATTCGATGCCGTTATACTCTATTCAGACGTCCCAGATGCGAGCTTCGTTCCAATGCTGGAGGTTCTGTGCAGTATTCACGCTTCCGTCAGGTCCTTATCTGGTCCTACCTCAAGAGCCGTCAGAAATTTAGCAAAGTCCAAACGCCAGACTGAGATGGTAAACACCTTGTATTCTTTTCTGTTGGAATCAAGTGGAGAGGAGAGCCGCAATATCAACGTTCTGCGCGGTACTGTGTATGTTTTCACGGACCTGATCCGCGCTCATGGCCAGGATAGTATACCGGAACTTCATTTCGAGCATTTGATGGATTGCCTTGAAATGGTCATTCAGAAAGATGACAGTCGGTTGGAAGCGGATGTCATGGAGCTTTGTTTGAACGTTTTGGACGGGGAATTTGCTCACGTGGCCCTGGAGAGCAACTGGTCAGGGTTCGCTAGGGTCCTCAATTTGTGTTCCCTCAGGGCTGTTGGGGAACATAAAGAGCGAGTTGCGTCAATCTCTACCTCTCCGTCACCCCATTCCAAAGTCAGTACCCCCGAAGACACGAAGTCAAATATCCTAGCCAGCATCGTCCAAATAGCAGCAGTTATGGAATCACTCTGGGAACGCTTGAATAGGGAACAAAGACTCGAGGCGACACGGTTCCTGATGAATGCCTGTGAGCATACGGAGCCATCCCAGGCTGAGCTCACTCTTAACTTTACGAGAACTGAGAAGCTTTGTTTTCCCTCCAACTCAGACTGGGTCAACCATTGTCAGAGACTGATTCAGTGCTTCGTTCGGTCGCGTAATAAGCCATCTGACATTCGCATCCTGGCCTTGGATCTCTTGAAGGACGCTTTCTTGAGCTACGAAACCTTGACTCTCTTTGAGGAACAGGGATTACTCCACCTCATGCTTGACACCTTCGCTGACGAGGATGACATTCTGTTTCTAGAATCGCTGGTCTCTTTCGTCGTCGATGTATCGATGCTCGTTGCTGACGATACCACCTTCAAGTACCTGGCAGATACTCTGGGCGCACCGATGAAAAAGGATTCCAACAAGGCCGAACCTCTGGCCAATGCAATTTCCCAGCGTCGTGCATCCACCGACATGGTACCAAACATAAAAGCCTCTAGTTTTAACCATCAGGCACTGGAATTATCTCTCTCCAGTGTTTGTACTGCCGGGCTCGTCAAGATGTTCCTTAGGTCTTTGAATCTGTCGGCCACAAAGGCAGTTGCAGTTTTCGAGTCCCTTCTGAACATCGCACAGTCCCTTGAACGACCTCCAGACTGCCGTCTAACTGTGCTGAAGCTACTGTTCAGACTCCGATGCGACTCCTCAGGTTCGATCATCGTCATATCCATGTCCGAGAGTGACTTTCTGGCAGACGCTTCGGGTCGAGGGATCGATGGTAGCCTTCGGTCACAGACCTCTATTGAGAGTGCAGCTGGTGACCACAGCACAAATGATGAGAACTTACGGGTATCCGCTCAGGGAAGGCAGTCGGTCAGCAGAGAATCTCTCGCGAATGTCTTGTCTAAATCCGCCGGTCGGACCGCTGCAGCCCATGCCCGTCCGTCGATGTTAACGCCTCCTGCTTGGACCTATTCTTCCTCCCAGATTCTCCCCGAGAATCCGCCGGATGGCTCGAGCCCTTACGTGTATGCTTATTACACCACTCCTGACCTCTCGCCTCAGTCCGAATGCGACCCAGCCCCAAAGGGTACGCTAAAGGCCAACCTGTGGCTGGAAACCATCATTACGCTGCTACTTCGAGAGACAAATTGGGAGATATATAGCTATGTCATGATCCATTTCGCCCATCAGCTTAGCAATCGAGACTTCTTCCGCAACGCCGTCCCTCAGATCAAATTGCTGCGCAGTGTTCTGTGTGATCAAGTCAAGAACGAGTCGTTCCGCGAGCCCCCGGCGGCCACAGGCGTCAAGAAAACAGACGTGGCTGGGTATGTCTTTGACTGTCTCTCCGTGCTGGTCAGTTACCATGAGTTCTTCGCCAAAGGTGAGCAGGATGAACTAGTACGTACATTCATGATGGGGATCATAGGGTCTTGGGGAGATACGTCTCGCCGATGCATACATGCGCTTTCTGTTTGCTGCCATGAGATCCCACTGTCTGTGACGAAATCGTTGAATGGGATACTTGACAAGATGGCGAAGGTGATCACCATGTCCAACCTGGCCGTCCACATTCTCGAGTTTCTGTCACTGCTGGCACGGCTGCCTGATGTATACATCAATTTTCGCGAGGAAGAGATCCGTACCGTTTTCGGCATCTGCATTCGATTTCTTCAGACCTCCCGAGAGCGTCGCTTGAGGGCCGGTGAGTCGTCTCACCCCCGCAACCAAGCCTCTGCAAAGCTTGGTAGCGGTGTGAGGGAGATCTCAGTGACACCCGCCGACCTCGCCGATCCGTCACAGCAAGATGGAATGTCGAGATATATCTACGCACTCACTCATCACGTCATAGTTTTTTGGTTCCTGTCATTGAAACTTCAGGACCGGGCGAAGCATGTGAGTTGGATAACCAGCCGACTCATATTCAAGGATGAACAGGGGCAAGAGAGGGTTGAAGAGCAGAGCCAGGTATTCATCGACCTGATGCAGAGGACTGCATTCTCCGATCTTGGCGATACCATCCCATATGAGATGTTCCCTCCCTCGCCTTCCGATGGACCTGTGGTCAAGAAATCGTGGGTGGTTGGAATGAGTATAGTCACCGTGGAGACAGCTGGAGTATCCGGCTTGACTCAGATCACGAAGCGACAGGCTTCTGGCACCACCTATGCAATGTATCAACAGCGGACGGCTCCCGTGCTTGCTCACCAAGTTCCTTCCGCCCCAGATGCTCATCTTCATCCCGAAGCGATGCGTACTGCTGTGCTCCCTAACCATGTGCTGCTGCAGCTGACGACCACGGCCTTCCCTACGCCTATGGCGATGCAGCCGATTCCGCTTCCTGACGATGACATGACTCGCAGAGCCCTCAGCACTTTTGATCGGAACGACATTGTCGACGGCCATAAAATAGGTGTTGTTTACATCGACAACGGGCAGACGACGGAGTTGGAGATCCTTTCCAACACCATTGGAAGCCCAGACTACGAGTACTTCCTCTCTGGGCTGGGAACCAAGGTCCCCCTCAGGGGTGCACAGTTTAATACTCAAGGATTGCATCCCGACGTCGATGGCGAATTCACCTACGCGTGGCGTGACCGGGTCACGGAGATTGTTTACCACGTGGTCACGATGATGCCCACCGATTTCGATAGAGATCCTGCTTGTATCAACAAAAAGCGTCATATTGGAAATGACTTTGTTAATATCATCTTCAATCGGTCCAATGAGCCATTCCATTTCAACACAATTGCATCCCAGTTCAACTTCATCAACATTGTCATCAGCCCTGTGTGCCGCATTGCAGGTGAAGCTGCTGCCCCCACCGCAGCGTCCCACGATTTTGAGAGGAAATTCTACACCGTGAAGGTGATGAGCAAGCCTGGACTTCCCGAGATCTCTCCCGCTTCGGTCCCCAAAGTAATCAGTGGGAAGAACCTTGCAGGGTTCGTTCGCATTCTTGCATTGAACGCGTCCGTCTTCGCCCTTGTTTGGAACAGTGAAGGAGGCGAGCACATTTCTCCCTGGCGCAACCGCCTCCGGGAGATCAAAAGGCTGAGGGAACGGGCATTGGAATCGCAATCTCAAGCTTCGGAGGCCGCGGAAGGAGCCTATCCTGGTCAGCGGCGCAACACCAAGGCCAACATTTTCTCCGAGGAAGTGCCCACACGCGTTGTCCCTGTCCGGACTAATATTACTACTGATTGGAACGCCGCCGCGGATGCCAATATCTTGCAGAACTTGGATTTCTCTCGATGGGGACGTTGACTGACATAGACTTTATCATTCTACACCTTGAGGGTAAAAGAACGGATGGAAAAGAAAAAAAGATATGAAATGCGTTATGCCCTAAAAAAATCTTGATGATTGCTTGGCCTATGCCTTATGTATGTAGTATGTTCTGTGTCAATACCCCTTGATCCCTGATGCAAAAGTTTGTGATGTTTTTTATCTGTCAAAGGATAGTTATAACTGAAATACCATAACCGTGGAAAAAAGGCGTCATGACATGTTCTTTTAGTACAGTGGTATTAGTTATTCATCATTATCTTCTATTGCCTGGTTTTTCACTTGCTTCAGCGTTGAAGACTACAGGGTGATTACCTAGAGATAATCAAGATGACAATGTTGTCTAATTCTGTGCACTGTACTCAAATCTAGAGAACTAGTGAGACAAGATGATATGAAAAGATAACTGCAATTCTAAGATACAAGGAGGAGGAGTAGTGGTGGTGGTGCACATAGCTTTTTGCTTAAAGGATGAACTATAATACAATGACAGACATAAATAGTTCAGCCAGACAGAATAGACAAAACCACCAATCCATCGACATATATCACCAAACATATTTGCTTTTCACAATATCGACGCCGCCACAGCAGCCCATTGCCGGCGCTCAGGATATATGTCTAAAGTGACATGTAGCCGGACCATGTGTAAACGGTGATCCTCACGCCGGAAACATAAGAAACACAGGATTTTGATCGCCCCCATTACATTGGGTCGGCATGCCCTAACATGGGAGAGAGAGAGATGGATACCCCCTCCCTCTCCCATGTGTCGGGTGCCGACCCGAGCCCAGACCTCCATTTCAGAGGCCCCCCCGAGGGGGGGCCCCCAGAAATGTTCTGGAGCCTTTAGCCCCGAGCCCCATTGCGTATCCCTGGGGCCGAAAATCGTCTTCCTGATGGTAACCTTGTTCAAAAGCACCCCCCGCAGACCCGTGTTTTTCTCCACGCTTCTTCCTCGCTTCCTCGTTCCATTCGTCAATCAAACGTATCGGGGGAACTCCCTTGTTGGGACGAGATGATTGTCTAGAGGGGGATCGGGAGGCTCGGGAGCGCGATTGGGATCGTGATTCGGTTTGAGATTGGGAGCGAGATTGTATCAAATCGTCGGAAACGGACTGAGCGGATCGTGGTCGGGAACGGGGTGGTGGTGGTCCATCAGAAGCGGGTCTTGATTTTTCAGCTCTCGGGGCCGGAGGAGGGGTTTGTATCTCAGCTTTGGGAGTATCAAATGGATCTATGTATTCCGCACGCTGTCTAGGCGTTTCTGGGATGTTAGTATCCTCTGAAATAGGGTCAGGGGATTCAACTATCCCCGTCGAATGGGGATCTGGCGAAACACGATCACTACTGCCAAGGCGCCTTTTCTTCTCAACCCATTGTAAAAATTGTCCCAAGCGAAACCCCATCCCCATCCCAAGAACCCCATTCGACGGGGAATCCTGCTGCTGACGACGACCCCGTCGAATGGGGCTCCGGTGAAACACGATCACCACTGCCAAGGCACCTTTTTCTTGCCAACCGATCGAAAAATTTTCCCAGCGGAAGCCAACCCCAACCCCAAGGGCCTCCCGAAGAAAAGGGGGGCCCCGCAGACATTCTCCTTCGACGGGGATAAATCCCCGTCGAAGTTGCCCTCATCCACCACAGCACCAGAGCCCGACGGGGTATCTGGCAAACGTGACGACAGCTGCCAAGATATTGTCTTCCAAAACCCCTATCAACGAAAAAGCCATCCAAGCGAGACCCAACTATAAAAGGGAGGAGACAAGAGGCTCTCAACCAGGGGGCTCTCCGAGGTATTGAGAGCCCCCCTCCGACGGGGGTCCGGTTAGGATTCTGAGTCTGAGCTCTCATGCAGACAAGATTATTGTTCAAAATTCGATTCCTTCTTCCAATCGGCGATTGTCCACCAGAAGCCACCCCCTAGGGGGAGGCTCCTGATGGACTCGCAGGAATATTAACAACAAGAACGATATCTCCAGCCCTTTTCTGTACCAGAGCCCACTAACTACAGTTAGTGGGCTCTGGTACAGGCCTTATGTTTTGTAGGGTCTCATTGTCCGCTGTTTGGGAAGGTTTACCCAGAAGACTGATCAGGTTCAGGGCCTCAGCGTTCCGCATGTTTCGCTAATGGTTGAACGATGGTTGATTAGAGCTAGAGCAAGCACAGCAACAAGCACAACTGCCTCTGTTGAGGGGCAGTTGTGCTTGTTGTTGAAGCTATTGCAAGCTTCAATAGGAGGATGGATAATAAAGATTAGAAGGACATTCTTCAGACATAATGGAAAAGGAAGTATTATCTCTCCCTAATATCAGTTTGCAAGAGAATAAAGAGAGATAAGTAAAGGGACATGATTAGCAGAGAATAAAGAGGTGAGTCGATGGAAGAGGAACCGATCAAGGTGGGAGAGAAGGGGGTTTATATAGACGAGGACAGAGGGGTCACTGTGAATGTCGATGAAGAAATTTTCATGATTGTGGGTTGATCTGACTTGATCAGTGAATTATACGGAGTAATCCGTATATACTAAGGATACTGTGAATAGGAATAAACAGTATTTCATATTACTATTCACTATGTTAGAGAAAGCCCTCTACTCTGTAGACTCAGTGTGAAATAAACACACCTGGCTTCATATCTAGATACCTCTGGATCCATCACTACCACCATTAATCAAAGTACATAACCAGTCCTTACTCCCTCTGATTATTTCTTCTATTTTATTCTTAAACTGAGACTGTAACTGACCTTTGTACAGAGTAGTTAAATCTAGACCTGTGATTGGTGGGGAATATCATGTCGGCAGCTGAAAGGAGTATAGTTCATCTACATTAAGGTCGGAAGCTAGTGGAGGGGTAGAGCAAAGTCTTGGCATTCCGCTGTCTTGATTATGTAATCCCAAGTACATTAATCATAATATACTGATATCTTCCATGTACACATATAAGCAAAAAAACAAGACTTTATAAATGAAAATCCATGTTGAGTGAGAGTCCACTACCAACCAAAGATTTCAGCCACACTCAACACACTGAATCGTACGCCCGCGACAGAGAACAGGATCATCACGATGTCCACCACACCGAGGACCGCAGCCCCCATCATGAACCGCGGGCTGAATATCCGGTACAGCATGAGGTGGCGGCGCAGGTGGCCGGCCCACATCGTCGTCGCGAGGTTGATCGTCGCGAAATAGAGAATATATGTGCTTGCCGCCTGCACCACGTCCGAGAGGATCTTGGTCGTGGGGGGGCTACCAGGTTTGGCGGATGCGGTGCTCCCATGGAGCTGGAATGGTCGCTTCCACAGGACTGTCAGAGGGACGGCGATCGCGGTGAGGATCTGCGCGCCAAAGGTGTTGAGGATCACGAGGAGCGGAGACCAGGGGTATTGGACCGAGGAGAGAGGGATAAACGCCGTCTCCCACTGGATGCTGCTCAGGGTGGCCTGGTGGCCCGTTTTGAAGAAGTAAAAGGACCCGAGGAGACCCAGCACAACGGGCCCGATGGCCGAGTTGCCCGCGGAGAGGCCGTTGGTGTCGAGGATTTCAAGCAGGGACAGGATCTGCCAGAGGAGCAGTCCAATGGCCCCTTGGCCCATGGGCTTCTGCATGAGGATGATCGCCAGGCAGAAATTGATCACGAGGAAGAAAGCTCGCGTCCCGTAGATATTGCCGAATCCCAGGATAGTCACCGTTCGCCTGCCCGGCTGCTGTGCGGGAGTTTGGTCCTTGCCCTCGGTTTCGGCGCCCCCTTGGCTAACGCTGATCGTAACGCACGGCTTGGTGTAGATGAACGCAGTGGTCCCCGCAGCGAATGCAACGGCAAGGACGAGCTGCGCGAGGAAGACCCGCAGGGTCTTCAAGGCCTCCTTACTCAAGAAACCCCATTCCCCGTCATCAGCAGCCTCCAGCATCCAGAACAGGGACGTCACAACCAGTCCCAGCCGGAACGCAAAGCCAATCCACAAAGTCGCCGCCCCTTCATACGATTTTGACCCCACATAGAACGATCGGACAACGGCAGGGAGGATGAGGGTCACGAGGCAGGGGACGACAAGTTGCCACGGCGCAGAGGTCGACGATGTAGCCGACGCGTAGTAGGTCGACCGGCAGAAGGGCATCTGCTCGTCGCGACACAGACGCGAAAACGACGCTACCCTACCCAGGATGACAAAGAGGATGGAATGATAGATCCCCAACACCCGATCGGCAGTGGACTTCTGCCGCATCGAAGATACACCCGCAATGACTCCAAAGGTAGAAAGAAAAAACAGGAGAATTTCGTCCTCCCAGATCGTATACGAGTTCGACGCAAAGCCCACCGACTGGGACACGGTGAAGATGACCGCCAGCCATCCCCATAGGGTATCGGGAAGAGGCAACGCCAAGCGTCCAGGTTGGCCAAAAAGAGCCCACGAGGCGCCAATGATGCTTCCTACAGCGGCTAGGAGGGTCGACGACTCGGCGACTCGCATAGTCACAATGTGAGTGTAAGACAGGCCGGCTCCGGTCGCAGCACCCAATGCGGAACCCGCGCCAACCACAGAGAGCAGAGAGCGGGTGAGCTCCGCTCGGGCAGTCGTGATACCTCGCGCGTAGAATACCAGTAGAACGATCGCAGCGAGCAAGATCCCGATACCCTGCACCATGCTTCTCACATCGAATTTCGCCCACAACCCCCGGCAGACCTGCAAGATATGCCGCTGATACTGACGATGCAGCTCGGAAGCCGAACGCAGAGCTGCTACATTCGATCTACCGGACTTGGGAAGCTTTTGCCAGGCACTTTCTGCAGCCTCCCAGAGGGCCCCGGATTCAAGTGCTCGCCTGTCATCCGCACCATGAGAGGATGCATATGCCTGCTGATACCTCTTGATTTGACCAGAGGTTAGCCGGTTCACGGTGGCAAGGTTCTTCCAATTGTTTCCTGCGGTTCCAACGAAGGCCTCCTCAATCGGAGAGCCAAGATTGTTGAAGGGAATTGGCATTCCGAGGAGCAGCGACAGAGTCGGCACCAGGTCGATCTGAGGGACGAACCGTTCCCGTGCGGTTTTTGGCGGCATGGCGGTTTCGGGACTTGTACGGCCGAAGATCCCCTTCTTCGAGTACATCCAAAGGGCCGCCTCGACTTCGTCGTTTGACTCGCCGCCGTGATCGCCCTTGGAGTCCATTCCGTGGTCTCCCATCACGACCAACAGCGTTTTATCATCGAGCGTGGCGATCAAATCCCGAACGACCTGATCCATCTCGCGGAGCTTCGCGGCCATAGCGGGATGGTCGGGTCCATATCTGTGTCCAGCGTGATCGACGCCGAGGTAATGGCCGAAAATAACATCCCACCTTGTAGAGTTATCAGGATGCAGGAGAGGAAAGAGGTGCTCGGTGACGCCGTTGTCGACAGTATGCAAGTCCCACACATTGAATGAATCAAAAGGCCGTGTGAGATCAGCATCGAAGTAGCCTGGGAAAAGAGCATGCCAGGTGTCATCTCCAAGCTGAACCAAGGTCTTGCCTGCTGCGTGGAGCTGAGCAACGAGGTTATCCTCATCGATGGCTGTTCCCGCAAAATTGGACCCAGCGTCCACGAAGGTGGGCAGGGTGCCGGTTGTCAGCCCCTTGAGTCGCTGCAAAGTCGTGGTTGGCGGATCCGCAATGAAGGGAAGCAAGAGAGCGTTCCGGGGGGTCTTGACGGCCGTTTCGTAGAGGATGGGGATGTTATCATGGAACAGGTGCGCCGTTTCAGTCTCCGTTCCCGACACAAATGGCACCGTAAAGTCATACCGCAGCGCGTCGATGACGATCACAATAGCCTTGTCAAACGACTTCTCATGCCAACATCCTTGATTCCCTCTGCGAGCCGGTGCAAGCGCGGTTGTATCGTCAGACGGCAAAACATCACAAGTCGACTTATTCTCCAGGACCATCCGAGTGAGAAGGAACCCCTTGGTAAAGAAAACTATCCCGACGACATGCAGAAACCTACATAATTCAATCATGACCCATCAGCAAAAAAAATCCTGAACCGAATATCCCGCAGAAGAAAAACAAGGTCGGGGAAAAGCTCACAGTATCCACCCCAACACCCCTAGGATCCCGAAATGCTTCAGCTTGAAGTCCCGCTCATACATCCCTGTCTTGTCCGCCGGCGCTCTGGTCGTCTTCCCCGGTCGCGATGGCAGAGCCACTTTCTCCGAGTGCACTGTTCGAGGGTCGGTTTGCGGCGGGGATGACGAAGTCGCTGTGTGTCGCGAGCCATTGAGACTCGGACTATTGGAGCTGACCGCACGGCTTGTCACTGGAGCCATCGCGGAGACTGTTATCGAAGCGAAAATGGGTGCGTGTTCGTGTTCATCCGAATAGTCAAGGTGGCTTCCGTCCTCTCCAGGAGGGGTTGTTATCGATGCGGCGGCCCTTTCAGAAGGAGGATATGCAATCAATTAAGAAAGCTCATGAAAAGGTAAGGAGTGAGGCTCGAAATGAACGAAAGTAGATGTATACTCCTCCGGTACTACTCCGTATAAGTTCCCTGAGCTGTTGATTGAGCTCTTCCGTTAAAGCTTGATCAAAGTACACTCATGATCACAACAACTCGTATCCACGTATGTATACAAAAAGAAAAAAAAAGAATAAGGAAAGACTGATGACTCGATGAGCTGGACACGGAAAAAAGAAAAGGAATGAAGCTCTATGAGTATGATGATCAGATTGATGGCCTCACAATAAATCCAATATTAATTGACCGGGTCAGCGCGGAACATTAGAAAAGCCCGGAGCTGGTGGGCTTTGCCGCCTTCAGGGTTAGGAGAAGAGGAATAACATGATAAACATCAGCTTGATAGTAGCAGATTTCAATAGTAAGTCTGACTATCATAATCTCTATCTATAGGTAATGACATCCATTGAGGCTCACACTCCAGAGAGCGGCCACCTAATGTATGGTCAAACTAGTTACATACATTATCCAGTTGTAGGACACCCAGGGCAAACCGAGAATTGTAAGGGATGGAAGAAGCATAAACTGAAAGAAGCTGATAGAAGAGAAGAAAAAGAAAATAAGGGGGGGGTAGGAGAATGAAAGGAGAAGAAAAAAAAAAGACTCCCAAAGGCAGAAAATGCGAACATAATATCCTTCAACCCTAGTGACATGGCAGGGCTGAAAGAACCACAAGTGACCGGGCACAAGAAATGAACGCCAGGAGAAGATATAAAAAGGTCAAAGCAGGAAGCCCTAAGACGGAAAAGGAGAAAATAAAACCAGCAACCCTTTGCTATACACAATTCAGCTTCGGTATGTCAGATGACAACTCTTCAGTTGATCCGGTAAGTGACAGGAGTACCCTTTCCTCGAAGCAGATCGATAGGATCGGTGGGCTCGTGGCGAATACAACGGATCATTCGCATATGTACAAGTGGTAAACGAAGGGCAAACAGGGATGATCAGAAGGTGCAGACAGACGGACATATGGCAGATCCTTGCCAGAGTATCGTCAAGCATTTTGGAAAGTCGTCGAAGGATGAGAAGGGGTAGGTAGACGGTTGATGAGGGTATCAGTCGGCGGTGTACACAAGAGCAATCTCAGAGGCAGTCGGTGGTTCGGAACTAAGACCATCTTTTCATATCCTCTTTCTCCTTGAGTCCACCCATACGTTCGATATCCAGGGACTGGAATCGTTCCGCATCGCTAGACTGATAGGGTGGAAGCTCATCGTGGCATGGTTCGAGGCCGACCGCACCGGCATCGCTGATCCTCACCACCACTACGCGTCCAGATTTGCGCTTTCCAGACTCATCCTCCTCTTCCGGGAATGTGATGCGGATTTCAGGAACCGGGCTTGGTGGAGGGCTCGACGAATTCTCGATCAGGCTGCGCTTCTCATCGTACACCAGGATAGACTGCGTCTTCGTGTTCGACGACGCGGAAATCGTCAGGCGGCGATGGTTGGGCGAGCACTGCCCGTTATGGAGAGGGAGTTCAAACTTCATCCGATTCTGGCGCTTGCGACGCAGGACAAGGAGGGTTCCGACCAAAGCCATACCAAGAAGGACGAGAACCAAAAGCGAGATCAACAGATCGATCATGGCGGGGGAGAGTCCATTGTCGTTGTTGTTGGAGTGGTTGTTGTCGTCGCTGTCATCGCGTGTAACCAGTTTGGTGAACATCTTCGCTGACTGGAGCGGACGGTATCCTTCCTCGTTATAATCCTCGAAACCGGTATTGCGATGTTTTATACAGCGTTTAGATATTCAATAACGCGGCAGGTTGGATTTCAAATCCAAAGGTAAAGCCGTGCTGTCACAGATCGATCCTCGTTAATGGCCTGTTCAACCCCGACCAGCTGTTCCATAACCATCACTTACACTACGTCCGAACAAGCTTCAGCCGGGAGCAATCAAAGCAGAACTTGTTCGAGAGTACTTCAATTCCAAAGAGAGAATGTATCGGGTCGGTGGTTTGGTCGGTTCGGTTCGGTTGGTTCGTCAGTCGGTCACTGACTGAACTGGCGATACAGTGATGGTGGAAAGAACGGACAGCAAGGTGAACAGCTGAAAGAGTGAAGCCGACACCTGCTTGAGTATGGAGAGAGAATGTAAAGGGCGAGAAAGGAGGAAGAATGGAGGGGTTGGTATTGGGGATGGGAACAGTAACAAAAGAAGGGAAACGAAAGGTCTGAAGGGAAGAGAGAAGGGAATGGGACTCTGGGAGAGGAGATCAGCCCAGTACTCCGTGGGCGAAGTGCCAACGCAGTCAACTGTAAGGCGCTTACTGTGCTAGAGTGCTAGTCAGAGCCTCGAACGAACCAGCCTGGGCCCTGGACAGTGGAGAGTTGGACTCTGAAGGAGAAAATTTGTCAGTGATCATTTGATGATTTGGCCAACTAGTTACGGGCCTTAATCCAGAAGAGTTCTAGTTTGTAAACATTTCCCACTAAAAGAAGAAGGAGTTCGCCTGTAGGTTCAACTAGGTTCCTGCTAAAAGCGGGTGCAATTTCCCCATCACGAACAACAAACCAATCAACACTCGAATCCCTGCCTCCAGCGAGCTTATTCGTCACTTGTCCCATCGATTGACGTGGTTTCTGTCCATATTTAGTGACGCTAAATAAGTGCTATCCTATTATTATTCATCATTTTTGAACTATTGAATCCTTTTTACGGGTTTTCATTTCTACCCCTGAAAAACGGCCATACAAAAGGACTTGCGGACTTGGTGCCTGAATCCCGATGTGATGGAGGCTCTGAAATTTTCATCAAATCCCTCTCACAGTCTCGCAGCCTCCTAAAGTCTGAGTCTGCGCCTCTGGGAAAAGTGGGGTTCGTTACAATTTGAATCATCATGATATCAAGCTGTTTTCCTTGGAAAAGAAGAGCTTTCACTTCCAGTTCGGGTTTACTGAAGCATTGAATGCCATGGTTGAACTGGAATCGCTCAGTTGATAACTTGATATACTGATTTAATGAGCTAGAAGACGGAGAGATGTCAAGCCTCAGTACTCCGTAGTATCAGCCAGTATATGTATATTCCATAATTCATATCGTTCAGATATTCTGAGAGGTCAATATATAAAGAGGTACGGAGTATACTCCGTATACAGCGAACTTGCACCCGCATCAAAACAAGCAATAGTTTTAGATGTATGGAATAGCGAACCTCGAGCCCAGTTACCTGAGTAGGTTGTACATTCAAAGGAAAGCTCTCAGCAACCATATGGTTCTTATCAATGTTAAGGTACACCGTATACAGACGTTGAGCCCCATCTGGAAGAGTTCTTCACGGAGTAGTATCCTCCAGGTCATCTTAGCTAGTCTTTCTGTGTCACTTTGAATAGTTGACGAGATGACTCCTGTCATATTAGCACAAAACTACGCGAACAAGAGAGCCCTATGAGGGAGTATCTTCTGAGGATGTGACATGATGTTCGAGTTATATATCCTGTCGGTCCAAGCCAATGTCGACTTCCAAATCAAATACGAAAATAATCTGGATATGGCAGTATGCAGTTGGTCCAAGCACCCTGAGTCTATACTATGAGATCAATCCCACTTTTTGACACGAGAACCGGTCTAAACCTGGGGTTGATAATATCATCCGGACCGGGTTGATATGTATTTCCGTGTCATAGTGATCATCATGACTGTTTCATATTTATCTGTTATTGTCTTTGGAACATTCAGACCTGAACAACGCAAGGTTTGGGTCTACGGTTTTGATCTATTGTAATGGAAGGGATGATACCGATAGTTGGAGCCAGAGGGTATGTTACTACTGTAGCTTTGTTTAGACTGTGGGAAGGATGTAATGGAGGAGCATGATGCGATATGTGGTCATTGTTGATAGAGCCATGGAAGAGCCACAAGTCAGTAAAATAAACCACGAAGATGATGGAGGATAAAAGAGTTCCTTGGATACAACTATTCCTACCGTCAGAGAACACTGAGGTAGTGATGATAAAACTACTATTGGAGATGTAAGGGGCCAGTCCAGGGAGTCTCTATTCTCTAGTCATAGCACTCGATGATCAGCCATATCACAGGCAAGTAGGGAGTACGGAGTACATAGGAAGGGTCAAATGGTAGAGACTGAATTGACCATGGTAAGGCTACCAGTAACCAAGCTTCAAATTCGGATGAACCTGTGTACTCCGTTGTCAAGGTAGGTACAAGGCAACAAGGCAGACGGGAGGTAACGGAAGTGAGTGAGCCTTGGTTGAGTCTCTTCGATTAAATTTCTCTTTTCCATTTCCAGCTGTATTCTGTAGATAGTGGAATGATGAGACTCAGCTCTCTTCAACTGTTTAACATGAGAATGAAGAAATAACTGATTATTATGATATGAGGCTAGTTTAGTGGATCCGATCGATCGGGCTGCTTAAGCCTTAAAGCCTTAACCTTTCCGCCTTATGAATATTGAATAGTTATCAATAATGAGACACAGTCAGAGACAGTCAATCTATCTAAATGATCTGGTATAGATTCTTGATTCAGAGAATTGATAATGATGATGACTTCTAGGATATAAACTATACCGAGTCTCAGATCCACGGTCGCTGAAAGTTAGGAGAACATGTCCGACAGCATGTTTGGCATCATATCCATGAATCTTCCAAGCTGGTCTGCTCCAAAAGAGTCAATAATTACTCCGTAAGAACAGTTATCCATCAAACTACCAAGACAAGGATCTGAGCAGTTCCACATGTCAATACCATGGCTTCGATCTGGCGGTCAACCCACTGTCAAGCTCAAGATCTTCCAGTTGTCTGATGATGAGAACGGGGATTTTAAAGAAGAAGAAAATATTCTACTGTCGTACAAACCACCAGTATCATCATCAGCATCGCTGTCTGTCATACAATGGAGTCAGGAATCAGGAGTGATGGAAACACCAACCAACTACCAAATTTGAAGACCCGCCTAGATTGAAGCCTAAACATTAAACAAGAAGCGGGAGTGTAAATTTGGGCCCCAGATCATCTGGTCTGGAAGCTGATACTACAGTATACACTACTCCGTATACTCCGTAGATAATGTCTATGTTTACCTTTAAAGATCCATGGAATTATACTCAATGACAACTGATGATACCTAAGTAGATACTTACTCGAAGATGAGCAATTGACAGTTAATATCGTATCTCATATCTAACTGGCCTGATCTTGATCTTGATCGACAGATCGCCTGGGCGTCATGAGCCGTATTGTCACCGGCTGGTACCGTACCGATAACTTCAACCAATTTAACCTTGATTTCCATGGGTCCTTCCCATGAAATACCAATACCAATTCGCAGCATCTTTTTTCCTTAACAAAGAATCCTATTTTTTTTGTAGCAACAGCTTATCTCTCTCTCTCTCTCTTTCTCTCTCTGACCTCTTCATCCATCATCATCCATCATCCAAGGTCTTCATCATTTCTTTTTTTCTCTTCTCTTCTCTTCTAAACCCCCCTTCGCTTGTTCTTATTACAATCAAATATCGGGGTCTCTTCTTAATACTTGTCCGTATTACCATTATTTCTACACCTTTGATCGGTCTTTTCTCCACTTATCTTTCTCCCCCCCATAAAAAGAGCTATCTCCATATCGCTCTTCAGTCTTGTCTCTTATCCCCTTCTTCCCTCCCATCCAACTTCAAAAACTACTTCAATATCGTCTTTTCCATTTAATTTACCATCCTTGAAACACTGTGAGAGACAGACAGATCACAATCGACATTCCGACGATACAAATTGACCCGCTTCGAGCAGATTGGTCGTGGTGTGTCATGCTTGCTTCGCCTGTGTGACAACTGGATTACATTGATGCTGTGCTTTGTCTTTCGTCCACATTCCCATCTTTCGATGCTCCACTAATCACGTCGGATTTCCTCGTCCATTTTGCGCAACGAGCACATTCCTACCGTACCAGCTGCAATAACACTTAGTGGTTACCTCCACTCCTACCTACCCACCACCCCTTGCCGCTTGCGAACCTGTCTGATCAACACCCCACGACCTTCCCCTTCGGCCCATCATCCGCTATTACCAAATAACACGCAGGTGTCTTCTGTCCACAGGGCACATGAGGGTGATCTGCGCGATTCGAGGTTCCTGGAGCATGCACGGAGCGTAGTAACGTTCGCGGCACACACGAGACACACATCCACACACTGGCAGTTTTAGATCTCGGCTACTTGCTGAGCATCGCGCTAGCAAACGGAAAGGGAGAGTCGTCTGCCTCAATTCTTGTCACCTTGCGTTGATTTCTGTTGGCCTGTTCCTCCGCTCCGCATTTCTCCCACTTTCGCCCTGTCATCAATCTTCCTCCCTTTCCTCTCCCTTCGGTCCCTTGTATAGTCTTGTACATTGCTTGACCGTGTTGCTGTTCCCGACAAGAAATAATATCATATTTTCTTGCTTTCGCTCCTACTTTATCCCTTTCCTCACTTCTTTTCTTCCTTGTCCTTTCCCCTTGTCTCTGTGAGTATCCCCCCCTCCCTAAAGAAAACCCTTCTTCCATCTCCTCAGATAATGGAAGAATACTCTGCTTGACTTCCGAAGACTGTCTGGCTAATCCTATGGCTGGTTCTCGTGCAGGTTTACCGTCGTGTCTGCTATAACTGGGGAGCTCGTGCCCCTCCGCAAATAACGGGTCGACAGACAATCAATTTACGTCTTCTGTTCATCTTTTCGGCTTAGATCTGTGCGGAGGTATTGAAAGGGAATATTGCCACTGGCCCTCTGCAAATACTCCACTGCCTGTCTGAATACATAATTGTTAATCTGTTATCTTTCGGAGTGACGTTGGAATGGCCTCCGCCATGGCAGCAAACTCGACCACAGTACATAATGTAGGTCACGAAGCCAGGATCAAGTGGGACAGAATTTTGATTAACGCGGTACAGGTACGATCAAACCGAGCTACAAACATGGGTACATCGAGCCTGAGCAGTGACAGATCACGAGGTCCTGCAAGTATGGGCAAGGGCTTTGCTGGTGGTAAGTCCAGCTGGAACACCAATATCTGGGGCGACAACAATCTGGGAAATGGATTCGACGGTAAGATGCCTGCCAAAGCCTCGCAATAGTTGTTATCTAGAACCGTTGGGCTGACAATATCTTCAAAGACCAGAATCTTGCGGAGGTCGCCTTCGAGGGAAAGTCAGGGTCAAGCTCCTTATTGTCCTCCTCTGAGTCTGATGGCTGGACTACCCGGCCGAATCTGCCTTGGAACACAGTGAATACGACGTCGGCGTCTCTGTCTAGAGGTCAAAACAACGGCATGGCGACTTCACCAGTTGCAACGAGGGCTAGTGACCGGAGTGCACCTGCTCTGGCGGAGACTACTGATTCATCGTCGTACTTCTCGCTACCGAGATCGGCCGGAATTGGTTCCTCAGCTGGGGTGGGAAGTCGCAAACCCTACTTGAACACTGGAGCTGAGGGCATCTCACCGTCTGGAGATGGGCTGTCATTTAGCAACTTCGGGCTTAGGAGTGGCGACGGTAGGCGACATGCTAGCTCCTCTGCTTTTGGAGGTAGTCCAGTTGGGACAGGGTTCTCGATGAAAGCAGGGTTCACTAGTCCTCTCGACACGACCCGGTCCGATGAGGTGTCAGGATCTCTAGCGATGTCGGGCTTGCCTCAACCAGATACGATGGCGCAATCTCTGACCCGCAGCAGCTATGCGCATGCGTCCCATAACTCTGTCTCATTCACATCCCAGAGACCCACACACTCCTCCCATCCCTCATTTCATTCGGAAAGCCAGGGGTTCGAAGGTCGTTATGGAAACGCCTCGATGGATCTGAGTGCCGGACTCAACAAACTCCAGCTGAATGAGGGTGGCTTCTCCGCCCATCCAGCCGCGAGCCGCTCCGGATACCTGCCCCACTCTTCATATAATGGGTCATTGCAGCGCTTGAAATATCAAAGTCCTGGCGATGAATCCAACTATGAAGCAGTGACAGGGTACGCCGGGGATGCAGCTCCCGAGTTGCCATTAGCGTACCACACTGGCCGCTCCCGCCTCGGAGATGGGCCACTCTCACCCACAGATTATGCGCGGATGGAGGCCCCTCTCTATTCGGCGCTCGATGCTGGCGCAGTCCCTGGAGCACATTATCGTAATGGTTCGAACGCTCGACTTACAGAAAGTCAGGCGCTGGCCTTGGAGCGGAAGCTGCGTGGTATGCAGCATGATCAGGACCTTTCTCAATATCCAGCCAATCCGCTGCACCGGGTCCCCTTCGCTTCTGCATATGACTTGGCGGGGTATCAAGCTGCACGGCTCAACGCTCTGTCAGGGTTCTATCCTGTGGCGCATCTTGGTGGGCTTGGCTCGGCCGCTGTCCTTCCGAGAGGCCATCGTGACCCAGATCCTGCACAGGTAGTTCGGAGCCCACTCTTGGAAGAATTCAGGGCCAACAGCAAGGGAAACAAGCGGTATGAATTGAAGGTGAGACTCTTCCTTCCTTGGTATTAATGAATCTGATATTAATTTCCTGAAGGACATTTACAATCACATTGTTGAATTCAGTGGCGATCAGCATGGTTCCCGCTTCATTCAGCAAAAGTTGGAGACGGCGAACAGTGACGAAAAGGAGCAGGTGTTCCGTGAGATCCAGCCCAACTGCCTACAGCTGATGACCGACGTGTTTGGCAACTATGTGGTGCAGAAGCTGTTCGAACATGGCAATCAATCGCAGAAAAAGATTCTTGCCAATCAGATGAAGGGGCATGTGCTTGCTCTGTCCACCCAGATGTACGGATGCCGCGTGGTTCAAAAGGTAAGACCTCATTGCCTTAGAAAGTGATGGCTTAATGTTCATTCTGATGCTGACTTGGATCAGGCGCTAGAGCATATCTTGACCGACCAACAGGCGTCGATGGTCAAGGAACTCGAGAATCACGTACTCAAATGCGTTCGAGACCAGAATGGAAACCACGTCATTCAGAAAGCGATTGAAAGGGTTCCCTCTCAATATGTGCAGTTCATCATCAACGCTTTCAAGGGCCAAGTGAACCGGCTTGCCGCGCATCCATACGGATGCCGTGTCATTCAGCGCATGCTTGAACACTGCGAGGAAGAGGACCGCGAGTCTATCTTGGCTGAACTTCATGCTTGCACCACTCACCTTATCCCCGACCAATTTGGTAACTACGTTATTCAACATGTGATCGAACATGGCGAGGAAAAGGACCGGTCTCGCATGATCAATGTCGTCTTGTCGCAATTGCTGATGTACTCGAAACACAAGTTTGCAAGCAACGTTGTCGAGAAGAGCATCGAGTTTGGCGAAGAGTCCCAGCGTCGGCAAATCATCAGCACTTTGACCTTGGCAAATGAGAGAGGCGAGAGCCCTCTGCTTGGTCTGATGCGTGATCAGTACGGAAATTACGTGATCCGTGAGTCTTCCCCTGCTTTGTTCTACTCGTTCATACTGGTAGTGTTTGCTAATTCTGGATCAGAGAAGGTGCTCGGTCAGCTGAAGGGCGAGGAAAGGGAGGCTCTTATTGAGCAGATCCGGCCTTTGCTTAGCCAGCTGAAGAAATTCAGCTATGGAAAGCAGATCGTGGCCATCGAGAAGCTCATCTTTGATTCCCCCATTCCTGAAAGTGGCTCTCTGCCCCAGGTTGCTTCGTCCACGACGCCTCCCCACTCTCACAAATCCTCTCCGCAGCCAAGTAAACGCTTGGTCAATGATCTTGAGAATGGCCGGGCTCCTATCGTCGGAGCAGCTCCGCCTACTCCGCCCCCCACCGACAACCAGGGTCATTGTGACGGCTCTGCTGGTTCCAAAACCCTCGCCAAAAGCACGGTGACCCCTTTGTCTGAGTCAGAATCGGCTGGTGTGCTGCCGAATGCATCTGTCCAAGTGACAGGAACTACCTAAAGTTGCTGCAGATTAGATTGTCTTTCTTTTCCCCTTCGTGCTGATATTTGTTCCCTTTTTCATGTCTTTAAATGTGTTGAGACCCCCCAACTCTATTCTTAAACCGGGCGTATACATACAGGGAGTCCTCTTGAGGGATATATGAGTTATTCGCTTTATTTGTTCTCTCCCTCCCAGCCATTCTTCTTCATGGTATAACGGCGTCAAACTTCAAGGGTCATGGTGGGAGCTTTACTGGTCCATGTTTTCTTTTCCCCTGTTCTCATGCTTTCAACGCTTTTATATTTTTAATCATTCATGTCTTCCTTTTGCCTTGTGTTTGACTTTGTGATGTGATGAAAATGAGGATACGTCTCACAGTTTGTCAATGGGTTCTTCTTTCTTTGTCCAAATATGAGGGGTCGGCGTCTTCATGGGTGAACTAGAGATACTTGCTTGATTGCCCTCATGAAGTTATAAAACGGGACTGTGGACATATGGAGGAACCTGGAAATAGGGAGAATACATGGGACTTGCCAGGTGCATGAGACTTTGTTCTCTCGGTATACAGTCAATCCAATGAAAAGCTTGCTTGCACTTTTCTGTTGTCTTGAATTAAGATCAAATATTTAGATTTATTTCCCTCTCTACTATACTCTGTATCCTTATGATGATTAGTATTGAGGACATCATCATCGGCTTTGATATTCTGGTCAGAATGAAGTCTTTATCCTGTACTGTCATCACGTGATCATTCTCTTCTGGTCAACATTCCAACTTCCTCGCCACTTCATCCTCCACCATCACAGCAACCCTTTCTGAAGCTAGATATTCAGGAACAGCTCTTCATCTACCATCATCTAAATCACCACCCTCAATTTATCAACAACAAAACAACCCTCACCTCACCTTAACCAACAAGAAACCTCCCCCGGACCCCAAAAACCAAAGAAAACATGTCCTCCAACGTCGGCCTCTCCACCCCCCGCGGAAGCGGCACATCAGGCTACGTACAACGCAACTGGGCCTTCATGAAACCACGCGAAACAGGGCGCGCAGCGCCATACCCAACCGGCCCAGAGACACGCCCATTTAAGCAGCGACAACCGGACGCACAGATCCTGGCCCATGACCGGCTACGGGCGGTCGAGGTGAAAGTTATGGAGGAACGGGAGCGGTTGGAAGAGGAGAATGAGAAGGGTGGGGCGGTGTTGGGGGAGGAGGAGATTGAGGAGAGGTGTGAGGGGTTGAGGAGGAGGTTGTTGAGGGAGATGGAGGAGGGGAAGGGGAGTAGGGCTGGTGGGGATGGGGAGAAGGGGAGGAGGAGGCTTAAGTCGTATCGTGTGCATGAGCTTGCGGAGGCGAAGATTGAGGAGAGTGAGAGGTTGAGGAGGGCTTTGGGGATTAGGGAGGATAGGGAGGGGTTGGATTTGAGGGAGAGGGAGGAGCGGGGGGAGAGGGGGAGGGAGAAGGGGAGGGACAGGGAGAGGGAGAGGGCTTAGGATTGGGTTGAGTTTGTTTTCTTTGGCGTTTGGTGTTGGCTGCTATGGATCGAAGCAGAAATGAAATTATGATGCACATGCACATTCATTGATATTACTTTCATCAAACAGCTATATACTCAGGTGAATTTCTCAATCACCCATCCATCTTTAGGATCCTTCCGTTGAATCACCTTCTTGGCCGGTAGTGGCCAGGCGGTCCCTCCGGCTTCGCCCACCAGCGATGGGATCACCCAACATGCTCGTCGCTGCGGGATACCCTCAATCGTCTCCGTCTTCCCAATCGGCTTGCCGTACTCGATGAGCGGGGTGCCGTGCGCGATAGCCGAGAGCTGCAGTCCGCTCGGCGCCGCAAGAGGATACATCCTGATCCTCGGGACCTGGTCAGACAAGAGTGACGGGGCCGATTGCTGGAGGTGGGAGTAGACGAGGTAAGGGGGCATTTCCTTGGGTGACAGATGGGCCAGAACGGACGACGGATGCACGTAGACGGCCTTCTCCTGCAACTCTGTCGCGCGTCCTTCGCGTGACCGGAAGAGCGTCAGGTATGGGACGTCGATGGCCCTCTTGGGTGTGCGGTCCATCTCCGGCGGGACTGGGGCGAGATCGGCGCGGATGGCGACGTTGTCGATGAATCCGGCGGTCACGATCTGCTTCAGTGCTTTGATCTGTTTCTCCGTTGGCTCCGGTAGACGCGCCTCATATGCCCCGATCAGTCCGGGGTTATTCACGCGGACGATGTCCGTCAACTGGCGCCGAAGTTGCGTTGCTTCTTTGAATGCCTTGGACCGTAGGAACATCTGGTCGCAGAACGAGTCCCCGTCTGAAGCGTACCCATAGGCGCAGATCGCTGACAGATACTTGAGCGCATCGGAGGTATCGTCGTGCTTGCTGAACAGGCGATGGGCTCTCGCGTATGCCTTGTGGCGCTGTTCCCGTGCGGTGTCCTCCAGGCGATCGGAGTTCTTATACACCCCGTCGTCCCTGCCTTCATCCTTGGACGGCGCAGGGTCAATCTGGTTTTCAGGGATGAACAGGTCTCCCACGGCCAGGGCGGAGACAAGCGCAATCACGTAGGGCATGCAGCCATGCTGATGGCCAATGTGGAGCATCTTACCGAACCGAGGCGACAGGGGATACGTGGACAGGCGATGGCCGATCTGCGTGATCTTACCATCCGCCGAGAGCGCGCCGAGATTCTTCAGCAACTTCTCGGCCTTGGCCAGACCCTGCCGACTTGGAGGTGTTGGAAAGGGAAAATTGATCACGTTGTGAAGACCCATGCTCTTCATCTGAAGAACCACGCCTTCAATCGGCGTCCTCAGAATCTCGGGATCGGTGTATTCCGCGAATTCGCCCTCGTAGATTGCGGAAGAATAGAGTCGATAGCAGTGGCCCGGTCCAGTACGTCCAGCTCGACCGGCTCTCTGGTTCGCACTAGCCTTACTGATCCAGTTGATCTGGAATTTTTGCACCCCTGTTTCTAGATCATATTGCTTCTCCTTGGCTCGCCCGCAATCGAAAACATACTTGATGCCGGGAATCGTAAGACTGGTCTCGGCGACGTTGGTCGCCAAAACAATCAGCCGAGACCCCTCTGGTGGCGGCTCAAAGACTTTCAGCTGCTCCTTGGTGGGCAGCTGGGAATATAGGGGTAAGACATGTACCCGAGTAGACGAGTCCATCGCCTCTTCTCCAAGGTTAAAGTCTTCATCCTCTTCGGGATCATCATCGAGACCAGTGATCTCATAATCGCTGTCATCGTCCTCGTTGCCATGATAAGACAGATCGGTTCCGCCAAGGTCCAGATCCTCGGCCTCGAGAGGCGCGTCGTTGGCCGAGAGTTGGACTTTGGCCTGTGTTGCTTCCCCCCGTTGTGTGGGTTTGAAGGCCTGCTTCAAACGCTTGGAAAGCTGCCTGATCTCGTTTTGTCCAGTGAGGAACACAAGCATGCCTCCAGGAGGCAGCTTGCGGTGGCCCCTGCAGACCTTTCTGTAAGCCTCCTCGAGGTAATCGCGATGTGTGCGTCTCGCGAAGTGGATGGTTACAGGGTATTGGCGACCCTCTGCTTGAACCAGTGGTGGCGGGCCTTGTCGGAAGAGATTTGTGTTCTGAGTGAAATCAGATATCCGAAGAGTCGCAGACATGACAACAAGCTTCAGCGGTTTGACAGAGGGGTCCTCTTCGCTCATAGCCTTTCGAAGGTCAATGATACGGCTGACCATTCCTATGAGGATATCTGTGTTGACGCTTCGTTCATGAGCCTCGTCAATCACAATAATGGAATATTTGCTGAGAGAAAAGTCCTCCGCAATCTCCCGGATCAGGATACCATCGGTCATGAACTTGATGGCGGTTTTGCTGGAGACATTGCTCTCGAATCGAATTTGATAAGCCACCCGGTCGGAGTATTGTCCCAATTCATCAGCCACACGCTTGGCCATACTGACAGCAGCAACTCTGCGTGGTTGGGTCACCGCGATCATACCTGGATTGGGACTATCAGGATGCCCATGACCAGCTTCAAATAGGAATTGCGGAAGCTGTGTAGTTTTACCGCTACCAGTAGCTCCCCATATGACGATAGATGAATTGTTGTAGATTGCTTCCATGATCTTCTGCTCTTCACCAACCACCGGTAGGCCCAGACGTGAATTCTGAATCTCTTCTGAACGGTTAACTTGCACACTGAATGCCTTTCGATCAGGATCGCCCTTGGTGACTTGAAGCTCTGGAGGCAGCGGTTCATCCTCTGCAACAGTGTTTCTGACGGGTCTCTTGGATTCAGGAATAAATGGCAGCTGCTCTGCTGTGATGGGCCCGGAAGGCTTGAAGCCGACGATTTCGTTGATCTGCTGCTTTGCCCAAGCCTTGAAAGCAGACTGGCGAGGTTTCTCTTGCGATTCTGCTGAAGACTCATCTTCCTCCTCATCCTCATCCTCGTCCTCGTCCTCGTCCTCATCCTCGTCTTCGTCCTCATCACTGCCGCTATCGTCCTGGTCGCTCTCGTCGCTGGCAGAAACGTCCTCATCCTGCGCGGCCTCCTTTTCGGAGTCGCTTTCCGACAGGTCCGATTCATCCTCCGGGTTCTCAGTACCTTTGTCTTCATCGGCTGAATCAAATCCTTCCCATGGCACCTCAGGCAATGATACTATTACTGGTTTCACTTTTGGCGCTCGTTTCCGCTTCTTCAGAACCGGAAAACCGTCCGGACCGAGTTCAAGAGGGCGTTTAAGACCACCACCAGCAGCTGGAGCGGCAATTGACGGTGCGGCAACAACCTCTGCTGGTTTCGGCTTGGAGATTGCTTTCGGCTTGGCCCATGAATCGTCCGTCTCGTCGCCCGACAATTCCGAATCCGAGACCTGATTGTGCGTTGTGCTAACAGCCGGCGCAGAAGCCGCGGGGGTTATGTCTTCATCCCATCTCTTCCGTTTTCCTAATTCTTTCGAGCTCTGGAGGGCAGAGGTATCGACCTTGGATTTCGCAAGTTTTTTCAGTAGTTCAATGTTCTCTTCTTTCTTGAGTTTATTTTCCTGCGCAAACAATCAGTCCAGGAATTCGTAGATACTTTCTTCATATTGAAGGCCACATACGATATATTTATCCAAGCGCTTCTGTTTCTTCGCCGAGATCTTGGTATGCTGCGCTCTCAACTCCTCTCTCAGTTTTTGCTTCCTCGCTTCCTTCTCACTCTTGGAGATGGGCAGTATCTCGGTGGCATTGGTATCAACTGGAGTGCTGGTTGCGTCTTTTTGCCTGTGTTTCTGCTTTCGCTGACGGGGGACAAACTTGGGCATTGTGGATATAGAGAGCTCCTTGCCTCAGCCCAGAGACAAAGGAAAGAAATATAGAGAGGATCAGTGAGGATGAATGATTTCTGTGATTGATGAACTGTCGTCCAAATGAAAAAGTGGAAAAAGAAAAATTCTGCCGGAGAGTAGAGAGCGGTGAGTTCTATACTCACCGCCCTGAAGGTGGCATCACAAGCATCTACGTGAGATGTTTCAGTTGCATCTTGGCCTTTCAGTGTACAATTATTGTCAGAATAGATCTGTTTGAGTCTGAGACTGGGAGAAGAGATTTGTCATATTACTACAGAACTACCGACTACAACTCTCGCCATGTCGAATCCATTTGACCTTAATGGCCTTCAGGAACCATTAAACCTTCCTTTTCCTGCTGTCACAAAGCAAGTTGCTGGAGTGGTAAATGGAGTCGACACAGACGTGATGTGCATTCAGTTCAGTGACAAGATTCTGGTCACCATATCGCAGAATGGCCGACTCGGTCACTGGGTTCGTAGTTTTCCATCTCGTTTCCAGACCCCTCAAACTAACCCTCGTCACAGCTGCATGTACCATTGGAGAACAAAAATCCAGGGACTCAAGGATTCCACACTGTATCCGAATCAACCGACGATAGTCTCCTTCCAATGAGTAGCCTGACGGCCACTTCGTTGCTTGGTGGTCGAGCTCCTGGACATGAAACAGTTGGTCAGCTGTACGCTCGCCAGATAGCAAGTGCGATTGTCACAAAATCCCCTGACGAGAAGCGACTGCTTGTTGTCGGCCTTGGACTTCAGAGGCCTGAGGCCGATCGTGAGGTTTTTTTCGGCATAATTGATCTTGTGCTTCAATGTGTCTGAAATCGCGAGCCCAATTCCCAAACGTTGACGAAAAAGACCGTGATAAAGAGGATGCGAATAGAAAAGCAGATAATGTGGATAAAAACAGAGAAAAATACTTACACAGCAGGATAGAAAGTCCCAGCTCATGGTCTTCTATCTTTTCCGGCTGGACCTTGACTGTGGGGAGCTTCAGGGCGTGGATGAGTTGAGACACGCGGTTCTTCTCGTCTTCGGCAAGGCCTCGGAAAGTCAACTTATGTTGGACTTCAACAGCGCCGCTGAACAGTGCGCGAACCAGGTCCTCCTCATCGAACCCTGGGATTTTCCAGTCATTATACAAAACGACCGTCAGATCATAGAACCTAAGGGGCTCTCCGATTTTCAGAGCGGTGATGAACACTGCAAATGACCAGCGACGTTGCACTGTCAGCAAAAGCTCGGATGCCCCGATCAGAAACAGGCCCGCTCTGAAAGTTCTCTTCCAGCGAAGCGCCTCATTGCGACACGGATATTCGAGCCACTTCTCGAATGATCGATTGCGGCAACATGGCAGCGGCATCGGATGGCCCCTCAAGAAACCCGCGGATTCAGCGCCGTAATTTTTGAAGTAGAGGAAGCGATCACTCAAGCAATGGAATAGAGCAATGGAAGCTTCGTGATAGAACAAGTGAGAGGTCCTGAGAATTTCCAGATTTCCAATTTTGTGGTGCTTCGAGCCTCCTATCTCAATGGGACTGGTTTGCTCGCTGAATAAGAGCTGGTAAATCCGGTATCGGACATGAATCGGCAGCCAGAGAAGATAGCAGCGCAGATTTCGATTGCCTTGGATGAGGATGCTCCTGATCATCTCACAGCCCTGGCGGGGGACTATGTCGTCATAGGAGTCTGGTTTGGCTGCCTCTGCAAGATATGAAAGTCCACGCTCCTCATCTTGAATCTGTCTGGAGAAGCGGACTGAGAGCCTGAATCAAGAGCGAAATGTGGTGTCAGCAGAAGTTCTCAAGGAGAAATCTCGCGTCGGGGGAACTAACACGTCTGGTTCCTGGGCGCGGGAGAGGAGAGCTTTGAGCTTGCTCGTCTTCTCGTCCGGAACAGATGCGTTCGAAGCATCCTCTGGGTCAGGATCCATCTTCCTCGTCTACTTGATTGACATTCGTCCAATCTGGAAGTATGTGGTGGATTTGTGGTTCAGGAAATGGGTTTGTTGAGGAAGAAAGAGAGTCAACATCCCAGGGAGAAGAGTGAAGAAATGTGACTCCCCACGCCGAGAACTGTTGTTTCCTGAGACAGAACAAGCTCTGGGACTTTAGTCTATCGAGCATTGAATCTCTATGATTCCTAATGAAAGGTATCAGACCGTCTAATGGATGTGACCAAGAGCTTTGTGTGCCTTACCACTGATCTTCTCTTTTAGAGATGATTACAATATGAAGTAAAAAGACAAAAGACATAATATAAAGACTTTGTAACTCATCCAGACTCTAAATTGACGTCTCTCTCTCTCTCTTTCTCTCTCTTTCTCTCGTCTCATTTCTAAGAAACTTCGTCAACTGGCAACTGGTCACGTGCCACAGAGAGTCAAGGAGAATCTTCAAGTTCTTCTTTTGTCATCAAAAGCTCTCGTTCAAACTTCACTCCAGGCTCTCATCAAATTCCATTACTTCTCATCGGATTTATTCTCATCATAGATACTGCCAATTGGATGTGGTTCTTCTGATGAGTCGTATAGGATCGAGTTCCGCTCTTGTGACGTTTGTGCATAAACAATCAAAATATCGTCTCACAGACAGAATTTTGAAAACAAAAGCCAGCCTCTCAGCTGATAGATTGGCTGTCTATTGCAGACATATTCACTCAGAAAGATGAACCCATCTTTATCCTCATTTCAATTTCCCCTTTTTTAAACACCGCTGAAACTCTCTTATCCCAGTCTTCAGATCTGTCTCGCCAGCTAGACAGATCACGATGGATCCAGAGAATACCACCGAACAAGAACTCAAACTAGCTATTGCAGCTTCCCTGAGAGATCTTCTTCAAGATTCTGAGGCAAATTCTGCCAAAGGAGGCGAGAAAGACGTTGTCGATCTCACAGCAGATTCAGATGATGATGAGCTTCAACCTGTCCATCCCAAGTCGAAGTCGGTAATTGGCTCTG
Source organism: Aspergillus cejpii (assembly GCA_004769165.1). NCBI lineage: Eukaryota > Fungi > Ascomycota > Eurotiomycetes > Eurotiales > Aspergillaceae > Aspergillus > Aspergillus cejpii. The sequence goes on along the minus strand of SMSW01000005.1, from coordinate 2,172,464 downwards.
AAACGGACGCTAATGAGACTGGTGATGAATATGGATCCGACGAAGATCTGAGGAGAGCCATCGAGTTGTCTCTGCAGCAGTTTGAGGATACTGGAGAAACCCCAGACGACGCGAGACCTCCATCACAAGACGATAACAAAGAACATGATGTACCTGACGCAAGAGAGATACCCGCAGCAGATAAGAAACCTTCTCAGTTATCTAGCCTCTTAGGGTTGAATCGAAAGCAGATGGAGGAAGAACGCCTCTTACGGGCCGCGAAGAGAAGGGCAGAAGATGCCGAGTCGATCGATCATCGTCAGATCAAGCATTCAAAAACAGAGCCAACTTCAGCAGGGTCAAGCGGTACCAAACGTTCATTCATGAGAGCTCCCATCCCTAATGTTCCTCACACAAGTCGTGCTCGAGCCACAGAATCGAAGTCACAGATCCCCCAACCTTCTCGCACACCAGGGGCACAATTTCTAAAGGGAATTGTCAAGAAGACGTATGCGCAGTATTGCCCACGGATTGGTGACGATATCATGATAGAGGAGGTATTTCAGAAAAACGATCTCGAGTTGGCCGTTCTGAGCTCGTTTATATGGGACATGGAATGGCTCTTCTCGAAACTAGACACGAAACATACTCGGTTTCTTTTGGTTATGCAGGCCAAAGATGATGCTACGGTAAGATAGCCACTCCATTTTACAGTTGTACCATTGATGTGGACGACGTGGTACTGATTACACACTACGGCCAGAAACGTCAGTACGAAGCCGAAACAGCCTCAATGGGCAATCTGCGATTGTGCTTCCCTCCCATGGAAGGACAGGTGAATTGTATGCACTCGAAACTGATGCTACTCTTTCATCCTGGGTATCTGCGAATCGTAATCCCGACTGCGAACCTGACCCCATACGATTGGGGTGAAATAGGGGGTGTGATGGAAAACGTGCGACATCACCAATTCTACTCATGGACCATTTGCTGACGCAGTTTTAGAGCGTTTTTCTCATCGATCTTCCTCGACGACCTAATATGGCTTCCTCCAAGGGTTCGAAGACACCATTTTTCGAAGACCTGGTCTTCTTCCTGGGGGCAAGTCATTTGCACGAGAATGTCATTACCAAGCTCGATGACTACGACTTCAGCCAAACAACACACATAATGCTCGTCCACACTATGTAAGGCATCTTCGTTCTGCTGGAATATAAAGCTGATGCCGGCACAGCGGTGGGTCGCATATAAGGAACTACTGGAAGAGAACAGGATTCTGCGGTCTGGGCCGTGCCGTGAATGCATTGGGACTGCGTACTTCCAAACCCATCAACGTTGATTTCGTGGTAGGTCTCTTGCTCCAGGGATACAGTATACCTCTAACCTCTACAGACATCCTCTGTAGGCTCGCTAACCGACGAGTTCCTGAGATCAATCTACCTCGCCGCGCAAGGTAAGCACTTCTTCCATATACAATCACCAAACCTAACCCCATAGGCGACGACGGCATGACCGAGTTCCTCCTTCGAACAGCCAAATCCTTCCCTGTCCGCAACCCCACCGACACAAGTCTAACCATCGACAAAACCACGGGCGAGGAATGCAAAAATCGCTTCCGCGTCTACTATCCCTCGCAGACAACCATCCAACAGTCGCGAGGGGGGCCAGATTGCGCAGGCACAATCTGCTTCCAGTCGAAATGGTACGAGAATACCAAATTCCCCCGGCAGGTGTTGCGCGACTGTAAGAGTCGGAGAACGGGACTCCTGATGCATAACAAGGTATGTGCTTGACCGATACTCACCGCAGGCGGCTTACTCACAACGTGTCCGCATCCGCATAGATGATCTTCGTGAAGCCAGACGAACCGATACGGCTACCTAATAATTCCCAATGCCGGGCATGGGCGTACGTAGGGAGTGCGAATCTATCAGAGAGCGCGTGGTAAGTCCCATCTCATCCCATCCAGAAATATAACATCTTCTGACGATGACTACAGGGGCCGTCTCGTCCAAGATCGATCAACCAAACAACCCAAACTCAACTGCCGGAACTGGGAGTGCGGAGTCCTGATACCCATCATCGAGGCTTCGACTGGGAATGAAGCAAGCGGGTCAGCAGACAAGAAGAACAAACCGGGTGAATCGGCGGGTATGTTGGATGTCTTTACGGACAAGGTTCCCGTGCCGATGACGGTTCCTGGACTTCGATACCGGCCGGGTCTGAGACCGTGGTTTTTTTGACTTGGGGGAAATAATTTAGGGAAGGATGCTATGTGGATTGTGGGAGTAATCAGTAAATAATGAACAATAACGCTATCTATTATGCATGAACATCACTAAACCAGCCTCAATCTCGGCTGATATATATCTCTCCAGCCTTTTTCCCGAACCAGATAACTAATACTCAATCCTATATCTTCTCCCTCCTAAAAAAACCCTTGACACGATCAATCGCCAACCCCAACCCACCAAAAAGATACCCCATACCAAACAACCACCCCTTGACCCGCACCGAGTAAATGAAGAAGTAAACCAGCAACCAATTAATAACCACAAACGCCAAGAAGATGCCGAAGCAGCGCCACTTGTCGCCGACACGCACATTCAGGGAGGCCATGTACTCTGCGCCGTCGGCGTAGGGACAATACTGGCAGTCGGTGGAGGCGGAGGGGTTGAGCAGGTAACCTGAGCGGGCGATGTTGGTGAGGAAGTTATTCGCGTAGCGGGTGCAAGTCTGGCCTGGGGGCGGGTCGAAGTGTGTTGTTTCAGACGGGGAGCATTGGACAAGGATGGAGGGGAAGATGGAGGAGATGACGCCGCGGGTCCACCAGGTTACTGGGTTGACGTAGTATAGCCAGTATTTCCAGAAGGCGGGGAAGTCGCGGTATGGGCGGATAACGCCGTTGAAGAGGTGGCATATGACGAAGAAGAAGGGGAGGACCTGAGATAAGGGGTTAGATTTGATGTGAAGGGAGAGGAAGGGGAAGGGGGGACTTACGTTGGAGATGACGGTGAAGGACGGCGCAAAGGCGCAAATCCATTGTCCCCAGCTGGACTGGAAGAGGAAGAATAGCATCGTCATGAGGAAGACGTAGCCCGCGGTGCTGGAGTCGGTGGGGAGTCCGACCGGGTAGTACCACAGGAGCCAGTAGATGACGCTGGAGACGATGGCTATGGGGATCTCGCAGATGATGTTGGCGGTGCAGAAGGCGACCCAGCCGTAGATGCGACTGGGGTACTCGCGGTTCTCCCAGAGGGCGCGGTTCATGTAGAACTTGGGCACGACGCTGTTGAGGATGACGGGCGGGAACAGGATGATCAGGTAGCAGGAGAACATGCGGTTCTGCATGCTGGCGACCGAGTTGTCCAGCATCCAGAACGTGAAGCCGTTGAAGATCCCGATGATCGTGCTGACGAACAGCTTGCTGTAGTAGTACGACGGGTCCCGCCAGTAATGCCGGAAGAGTCTCTCGGTGAGGAGCAGCGTCTGTGTCGTAGTAGGCGTGGCGAATTCATGTGAAATACCATCTTCCGTCACGGGAATCTTGCTGCGCTCTTCCCTGATCTGCTGGATTTCATCCAGGACCCGGCGATTCTGCTCCGAGTTCCTCCACTCCTCGTTCCAGTCTATCTTCCTGCCGTCCTTCGTGGTGGTGGCCTTGGCAGCCGTTTCGAGGATGAACTCAGCCACGTTCTTGGACGGAGGGCAGACGACACCGCGATCCGCAAAGTACTTGACCACATCGCGGCCCCCGGGGCCGACAGGTCCGAAGTAGAAGGTATTGCCACCGGGGTTAAGAGCCAGGATCATGTCGAACTGCTGGATCAACATGGACGACGGCTGGTGGATGGTACACACGATGGCCTGTCCTGCCTGGGAAAGCTTCTTCAAGAATCTCACAATTGAAAATGCCGCCTGGCTATCCAAACCGCTGGTGGGCTCGTCGAGGAACAACAGGAGGTTAGGCTTGGCAGCGAGCTCGACACCGATCGTCACGCGCTTCTTCTGCTCGACATTGAGGGAGCCGATGATGGCATCCTGGATATCGTTCAGCTCGAGCAGGTCGATGATCTGATTGACATAGTCGAGCTTTTCCTGCTTGGGGATATTCCTGTCCTGGCGCAGCAAGGCCGAAAACTCCAGAGCCTCTCGGATGGTGGATGTGTTGTCGTGGAGATCCATCTGCTCACAGAAACCGGTGCCTCGCTGGAAATCGGACCCAAGCGGACGACCATCAACGAGCATGTCACCGGTCACCACGCCTATCTTCTGGCGCTGAGCCAGGGTGTTGAGCAGGGTCGTCTTACCGGCCCCCGAAGCACCCATCAGAGCGATCATGAGGCCAGGCTTCGCATAGCCGCTCACGCCGTTCAAGAGCTTTCTCGTTCCGTTGCCGTAGGGGACCGTGTACTCGACGTTGGACCAGGTGAAGATTCTGTCGCTGGACGAGATGCGATGGAAGGATTCACCACTGGTCGCTGATGCTGCCTGCCCACGCGACAAAGCAGCATTGTCGCCGACCTTCTGGACCTTCTCTTCGTCATTGCCCTGGCCGTTCTGGGCTGCAAGCTTCCTGGCACGCTTCGACCGCTTGAAGACGAGCGCACCGCCGCCACTACCCGCGAAGGAGATGAATTCGGCAGCGAGTACCGTCACCAGAAGATAAAGCACGGTGAAAGCAACCACAACACCAAAGTTGCGCCACAGGTGGCTCCGCGTGAACTGGAAGGATTCTTGGAGGTACCGGGCTCCCGAGACATCTCGTCGGCCCAGCTCGGACCCAGGGAGGGCACAGCCTTGGTACCTGGGATCCACGCCGGGACCTTGGGGCACCAGCTGGGAGGGGGCGCAATCCATGACACGATCCGCAAACTCATTTGACAGGACGGCTTCGTAGCTGTAGGAGAGGGGATTCAGGTAGAGGAGCCACCCGAACCAAATAGAGCCGTCCATGAGACCTTGCTTGGGAATAACATAACCGACAAACAAGACCAACACGTTCAGGGCGATACCACTGAATCGAACGGCGTCGTCGATGGTTGGAGAGAGCGCGGCGAACATACGGTACATGGACGTGAGACTGAACGCCGTCGTGTACACGAACAGGAAATAGGTGAAGAATTTGGAAGCGCTCACGTCGAGTCCCGTCATGAAGTAAACAATGATCGTGAACGGCACGGTCATGCAGAAGATAGCAGGGAAGTCTACCACGATCCGGGCAATGGACACGGCGGATGGGCGGTAGAAGGCATAATCCTTGTGACGAGCGACAACCCCTCGTCCAGTAACAGCGGGCATCAACTCTGTTAACTGCAGCCAACCAAGGAACAGAATCGAGAAGAAGAGTGCGCCGCCACGGGAGAAGGCGCCGCTGGTATCGAGAGACTCGCCATGGAATAGGGAGGAGATTATTAAAGCGTTGCTGACGATGATGAAGTACTTGGTGTATAGTGTTGTCTTGTCGCCCCAGAGAAGCCAGAATTCACGTTGCACACAAGCCAGCACCTGACGGACGAGCGAGACAGTGTAGCTGGACTTTTTCGAGACCGTTCTACTCTTGGCTGGAGGGTTATCAGCGCCTGTCGGTTTGAGATTGGTTCCGGGTTTACTTACATTGGGCCACAGTCTTCTGGAAGCGGCGAGTATCCTCTTGATTTGTGTCCTGCAGCTTCTTCTCGTAACCGCTCACCTCGTTCCAGATATCCTTGTAGGCTTCGCTGTTCTTGAAGACGGCCTCAAGCTCTTCCGGGGTCTTGGGTGTCGAAGCCTCACGGCCAGGTTGGAATTGGCGGGCGTTGGGGTCACAGAGGGAAGTGAGGAAGTCGGCCGTAGTCCTGACGAATGGTTAGCATTCAACTTCCCGAAACATAGAGAAGTCGAGACATACGATTGTTCTGGGTAGTAGAAACCAAGGTTGACAAAATACTCGCGGGCTTTGTTTGCCGGCCCTTGGTAGAGCATGCGACCCGAATCAATCACCAAAACCTTGTCCATGAGTTCGTAGATGCTCTCTCCCGCCTGGTAGAGGGTGACAAGGGTGGTACGTTTGCTGACATCGGTCATGATCCGGAGAGATTTGGCGTAATCCAGGGCCGTGCTGGCGTCCAACCCTCTCGTGGAATTATCCCAACAAACGACCGAGGACTTGGTCGCCAGGGTCTCGGCGATACTGACTCGCTTTCTCTCCCCCCCGGATACACCACGGATGAACTCGTCGCCGACGAGCGTGTTCTTGGTGTGGGTGATACCAAACATCTTCAACAGAGCGTCAATGATGATCGGAATGCTGGCCTTGTCCTGCTTCTTGGTTTTGTTGATCAGAGAGAACTTCAAGGTTTGCCACACGGTGAGGGTCGGGTAGTGCTGGTCATCCTCGGGGTTGTAATTGACCTCGCCACGGAAATGTTTCAGCTGCTCTTCGGCGGAGAGGCCACCATAGCTGATCTCGCCCTCGACACCGGCAAAGGCCGCTCGATCATTGGCAATGGTCTTCAAAAAGGTCGTACAGCCAGCCCCGGGCCGGCCCAGCACCAGCATCATCTCTCCTTCGCGGACAAGACCAGTAAAATCGTGAAGTAAATCACGCACGGGAGGCTGCTTTCCAAAGCGCAACTGCGGGATGAATTTACAGATGTTCTGGTACAGATCAGGACCAAAGGTGCCGAGCACGGCATCAGGTATGGTCCGCACAAAGGAGGCCCCCATCTCGACCCCCTTGACCGTGACATTCTTAAACACGACGCCGACCTTCTTTGCCGGCTCACCTGCGGTCGTTCTGCGTTCCAGATGTCCGCCCATCAGAAACTCGCTGAGATCGAAGCCATCCTCGGAGCCGCCATCGATGGTCGACTCCTCGTCGAACGCCTTCTCCTCATCGTGCGCTTGGCTGGCTGGTCTAGACGCAAAGGACCGAAGCCGGTGGGCGTCCCTGGCGGCTGATTTGGTTCGTCGGAGACTGAGCTGGGTCAGTTCCCTCTTCATATCCTCATAGTCTTCCATCGCAGCCCGGCGGGAAACATGTTCCCCTTGGTCCTGTTCTCCCCATCGGCCACCAAGACTCGATCCGGAGGTTGAGGATGAATGTACTGTTTCTGCTTCCGGACTAAATTGCTCTGCATGGTGGTTGTTTTCCATTGCTGGGTTGGTCGACGCCTTGGGCAGGCGAGGGCCGTCAGCCATTCCGGGATTGTGTTAATACCTCTTGTTGGAGATGATGGATAGTAGTATGTTGCAGGAAATGAGATATTAATGCTATATTTCCAGAAGATAGGGTAGGATAGCCACAGATCTTCTCAACCGATTGGATTGGCGGGAGAGGCGCTGGAACAGTGGGTATATACAGAGAAGCAAGGAGATAGAAGAAGAACAAAACCAAGGCGATTGACCTCCTTGACGAGGAGGATCTGTTCACACACCAGGAGGGTCCAAAAAACAACGATGAGAAGCCACCAGCGGCCAGGAAAAGGGGAGGGAATCGAGAGATCGGTGATGATGGCATGGTCGACATCGCATCAACACCTTTATATCATATCAGCAAAGTCAACGGGTCTCTGTTTCAGATCCTTTACCTAGCCTTGACATGAAAAATCCGTGATAGATAGTTGATTTGTCAGGTATACCAGAAAAGTCCGTAAGCTGGTCAAGGAAGAAGCACATGGATTGATCAGAGATAAAGCCGAAGGGTGGAGCACCAGGAGCATCCAGGACAAGATAGGCAGAAGAATTTGATTATTATAGCGATAATGAGATGATTGTCGATGACTCAATGAGTCGATGCGAGATGATGACTGTAGACTGTACGGAGTAGAGTCGGAAATAAGCAACCGGTGTTAAATGTAGAAGAACCAGTTCATCCTAATCCGGATATTTTGATCCTTTACGGATTGAACCTCAGAATCCTTCCATTCCAACCAGTCAGCATTCATTGATTCAGCCTGATAGTGGAGAGCATCAGAAAAAAGGATCAAAAAGAGAACTAAAAGTCGCCGAGAATCCTTTCGGCTTTCGGGTTGATGTCAAATAACAAATTCCTTCGATCTGCTCTGAATCGGATTCCAAGTCCTCATCATCTCACGGCTTTGCGACATCGCAAGTCTCTTTCAGGGATTTTGACTTGGATTTCCAAGCAGTGATCTGTCATCGCCAAGGCATTCATTATTAATCATGAATAGAGTCAGATCAGAGACCTGTTCCTCCCAGTATTGTATCATCCATGCATTTTGAAAGTCTACGTCTTCTTTCAAGCAAGATCTAACTAACATTCTCTTATCCATTCCTAGCATCCCTGAGTCTCCCGTTGTAAGAGACTACCAACGCCCCTTTGACAACTATCTAGTCCCGGGTTCCGATGAAGTTGTCGATTGCATTCCTCTGGAGTCCAACTAGGAGTCGATTCCATAACAGTTAACATTCCACACTGTTGATATTTGATAGAGCTGGGGACAAGAGAAGTACTGGTCAGACCTGTTCCCCAACATGATCAAGGATCACGGTTCCCCGTCCAACAAGCTCATGAAGTAGCGCCAACCCATGATGAATACGCAGGTCCCAAGCATACCAGCAGCCAGAGTCCAGGCAGTTCAGCTCTATTTGAACTTCCTGTGGCAGTTGTATTGTCCCTTCCGGGGATTGTTGCTTTGGTCTCTGTGTTCGAAGGCATAATCTTCATGACCAGCATGCTCTCGGTTGAAACACCTGGCCTAGTTGTAAAAGGAGCTGCATGAGACTAAAGTTGCGAATGGTGAGATGAGAATGATGCCCAGTTATCAGAGACATTAAGTTCAACCACCTATTGCTCGCTGCTGATAACTAAGATATATCATTTCTGAAAAACATGTCATACCAACCTGCTGACCTACCTGTGGCTGCCTAATAGCGAGACATCTCTGCTCATCTGCCTGCTTCAACGATCCACAGTTGAAATGCCGATTCATACAAGGTCAATGACTTCTGGAAAAGGAACTAGAAAGGACATCGAGTCCAGCCCTTGGAACCAGGCGGAGAATGATGCACTTTGAATTGAATATTCGCAGAATGGATGACTGGGGACCATGCATATATCAAAGCATACCAACCTGTGAACCATCCTTGTACGCTTGGTCCTCTCATCTGCGTCAATAAACGATATCCAGGTGCGCAGGGGACATCACACATTCTTCGGACATATGATTCTGTGCCTCAGGATAACTAGGATGAGATGCCGAATCTGTTGATGGAGTCTCCTCTGCGAACTGAATAAGTTGATTTTCTGAGATAGACTTATACACAGGGTCAGATATCAAAAGGCGACGTTCTACCCTAGGACATCATTCATGGTACACGGGACAGCAGTGGGGATATGAAAATGACCTGATTTGGGACCTCACAGACCTTCTGCTTGTTTTCTCCTCGTCCAGAACTGATGACGGGGGTGTTGATCCGAGGAGAACCAGATGCATATCAATTTGGTTTAATACCCCAAGCAAGGGTAAGACGGTGAGCAGTGGCTATTACAGATCAAGTTCAATCCCTAGTAGATTCTCTGTGCTGTGATGAACAGCAGTTGGTAGCATTCCGGGGAGATCTTGACTTGCATATCTTGCATACATAGGGTCCTCAGACTTATACATATCAGATAATCAGAGTCGGTTCGATCTGGAACAAACTATCCATTAGATCCGGAGTACGATGCCAAAGAAATAACAAACAGCATGTAGTATGTTGCCCATGGGTAGACATCCTGGATCAACTTCCTTCAAAGCAGAACACTCCTGTCATGCCTCCATACACTGTATCCCCATCGCGATATGTATAGAATATAGATGCAAGATGAGATACATAGAGTTTCAACCCTTGCAATTCTTCATGGCCAGAATGGCCAGAATGACCAGAATCTGGATAACAAACTTCAGTCATCGGAACTAGTCTCGAGGCTTGTTTAATTCTTGGGGATCATAAATCATAATAAATAAGGATTCGATCATGATTGCGAAAGTTTAACAGGATCTCTGTACGACTTTACGACTTTACTTACCTGTATCATGTATGTATGGAGTATTGGGATGAAATATTTGCATCAGTGTAATTTTCAACTTGGCTGTATTAAGGAAACCAGTCACATGGATACATGGATCATACGGAGTACCTAGTTTACCACATGATGAGGGCGAGGCACGTCCTTCTCAATAATTCTTGGAGGCCCACTTGAGCCATCCTACAATTTCATCATCAATCAACTGCAAGATCTACATCTACGGAGTACAAGAGAATGCTTGGACCTATGAAGATGGCTGTGGCACTTACTCCTTTTCAACGTTTTTAATCAAAGTCAGCCTCAGACCAAGTCTCGAAGTCGATGTCGAAGTCCTAGCAAGGAGAGCTCCTTGTCCTAGTCCTTTCTTAACGGTAGAGTCAATAGTTAAGTCTTGTTGGCTCAGCTGTAAGCTACTTCGTAGGCAGTGACCACTCCCGAGTTGGACAGTCTAATTTCCTTGATGCCTGAGTCCTTACTCCGAACTATCGAAGAAGTTTCCACAAAAAGTAAAGTGGAGGGTGAGACATGCGTAGACGCCAAAAACCACGTTGTTTTAATTTAATTTGTTAATCAATCAGTGCCTCTGTCAGCAAAAGAAAGGAGAAATAGGAGGCGAGTAGGCGACTGACCATGCAGGGGGCAGACACTAGAGGAAGTTGAAGGAACATCTCGAAGCCAGCCAGACGTTTCTTCGTATTTGCATTTGGCAACTGATCATGATTGACTCTGGAATAACTGGCTAATTGCCTTGGATTCGCTTCAAGAGTGCACTGATTGGTTTTGGGTCTGAGCCTCTGAGCCTCTGAGGAAATGATAATTGTGATCACCATGATAGAGCCCAGACTCTGGACTCCTGACTCCACAGTCCAGAGTGATGATTGATAGTTGATCATGCCCCCAAATGCCAAGCCTCAGACCAGTTGACACTTTGACTTGACATCCGATGAAAGATACCAAGATCTCGTACAACGATCTCATACTTGAACTCTCATTGACAATGGCTTTGAAGGTAATACAAGCCTTTAAGACCTGCATTGCTGCCGCCATAAAAGAAAGTATACTCCGTAGTTTATACTTGTACTCCGTAAAAGCTCTGGGATCCAAACATATCTCACATCCAAGGCGATTCAGGAAAATGGTCTGTGGTCAAGAATATGTGGGGGTTTCAGAATACATTTGGTTGCCTGAACATGAACACTCTACGGAGTACAGTATGTATTATTTGATGGATGCAATTTCCACGAGGGCGTTGTATCCACTGGATACGAGTACTACATATGTTGATGACCTGAAGTTCATTCTATGATAATTACGAAACTCGGATCATTTGGCTTGTCTGTTACAGTGAGAACTGAGAATGAATTGCAAAGAACATCTGCGGCTTCTTTGCAAGATGATGGAAGTAGGAAGTTGGAACGCTACTTGGAACTATTACCATCAGTGTGGTCCACAGTCCACAGTCTATCTTGGATTGGACATAATTCCGGACTGGAGAGTCTGAGCAATGAGCATCCTTCATGATTGGAGATTTCGACCGTTAATAAGGCTCAAAGAGTCCAATGGTTGAGCCGTTGAGGTGATCATGGTGTTGAGTGTTGACTACTTACTCTCATTCGTCAGGACCGTTGCTCTTGGACCGTGACCTGTCACTGCAATAAGTTACGGATAGCAACTCTGAAGTCTGAATATCCCAGATGATCAGCTTTATTACCGGCTAGTACTAGTTGATACATAGTTGATACAAATCTGACGATGATAAGCATCTCTCTGTTGTAGTATTATCGTCTGTTGTTAATGTTATTTACGGAGTACTTCCCCTTGAGTCCTTGCCCCTTGGTTGAGAAGATCTCCTGTTTCGACTTTCGACTACGCCATTTCGGCTGAAGGTCTTGGAGTCGGGCCTAAGAGGACGGAGTAGATACCCACCTAGACAGATACTCCTGAGCCCGGACTCCTGAGTGAGTCCTGCCCCTTTTCTTTCTTATCCACTAGGTCAATCCCGCTGAGGCAGACTACGCCTGAGTCCTGACTCCTGACTCCTGACCATACCAGGATGCCAATGTACCGTATCCACTCTCCACTCTCCAATTGCATATCGCTTGGCATCTGCAGTGCTCCTCCTGTTCACTCTCATGGGATATAGACTCGTCCGCTGCCACAGTTCACTTCGCAGCCTAACCCACATCTATAGCTCCTACATGGCGACTGATAGAGACAAGGGACATTTGTAGATTCGGACCAAGCCTTGAAAGCATAACTCTATAGTCTTGCCAAAGGCTCAAAGCATAGTCTCCTTGCAGGGATCTCCGTCAGGATCACAGAAACCAAGAGACTTGTTTGGTGGGAGCCTGGCAATCATGGGAAGCGAATCTCACTCCAATCATCAAGTACAAAAATCGGAGGTTAGGTCTAGGCAGGAACTCGTCTCCCACTCCCTGTCGATATGAATCTCGGCTAACCGATCAAACTTATTGGTTGAAAAGTGGTACTTCTTTGAGCATACCGAAATTCGGACAAAGGGGCTTTTTGAAACAGTCTTGGCTATCACGGATTTGCTCATTTATTTTTCATTGATAATTAATGTTGTATCTGATTGGTGGTTTTGTTGTAGAAGAAGAAGTAAGCAGCCTGGCGGCTGGCGCAAAGAAGTCACCATTGAATTTGCGGGGAAGCAGACTGCGAGCCTTGAAGATAAGGCAGCAATTTAGCTAATCAGGCTCTACTCTAAGCTCTGAAGTCTGAAGTCTGGAATCTGAATAATGCCGAATAAATGGGTTAAAACATGGTCACTCCACTTAATCTTCGCTCTATGCACGATTCAGCCCTCATGATTTCATGAATCATCAGACATCTCACATTCCCCAGCTTTTCCAATGGCATGTAAATTATCAGAGGCCGTGTGACCTGTCCTATGATCTATCATGTACCTTACGCACAGTCGCACACAGCTCAAGTCACCTGAATGCCAACACCCACCTTGACTTTCCAGGGAAATATCCAGATCTTAGGACTTGGGATCATTAACAATGTGGGGTAAATCTGTATAACCAAATGCACGTGATTGAGAAGAATTCTGGGATCTGGAACTGGAAGTGGAACCACCTCAGCTTCTCAAATGCATGATCTTTCAATTCTTCTACTCTGTCTCCGTAAGTATCAACTCTATCGAGTATCAAGTATCAACGCATCTTCAGAACGAATCCACAAGTCAATGTCTGATCACGGCGTGTGTAACGCTGTAATTTGTAAAGGACATAAATTGAGTTTTGACAAGCGCACGCCAACATGGATCGCCTACTGTTCATCCAAGTAGTCGGGACCTGCCAATGGCCCAATCGACCCCAGGATATTGGATTCGGATGTGACAGTGCTGAATATTTAACTTCAGCTTCACTTATCTAATGCAGGGCCCATCACCCTGCTAGGGTCTCTATCTAACGGTGTCGATGTGTCGATGACGATGGATTCATGGAGTAGTTCAACTAGCAAGACCATTTGTTTGACCTGGATCTACTGAGGATCTCCCGTGAAGGTTTTGATGAGCATCCAATATAAACTCCAGGAACCAACCCCCCCTGGAAACTGATGAAGTTACCGATTACCGAAAACTTTTTAGGAATTCAACTCTAATCTTATTATCTTAGATTAGCGGTAGCCGTGGTTGTCAACTTGTCAATAGTCAATACTCAATAGTCAACTGAATATCGCGTGGGCTGGATCATTTTTTGTCAATCCTGGAATCTGAAGGCCAACTACTGTATAGTGTATACAGGCTTACGGAGTACAGCAGTACAGCTAGATACTCATACTCATACTCACAGTGATTAAATCATCAACGATAAATCTGTTGCCCCGGGATCAATAAAATAGTCATCGCCGTTATTAATGCTTACCATGTCGGGCTGGAACCTCCAATATGGAACAGTCATGGGGGTTGTGATTGGTACTGTCCGTCGGACAAGTGGAAAAAACCACAGGCTGCATGATGGCGAAAGAGGATCCTCCCACTCCCAGACCCCCATTCCCGTATATCAATCAAGGACTGGGCATCACTTTCCTGATCTACAGTCTACACGGTTCCGGTTGAGGCAATTGAATCCCAGTTGGGTAACTTGGGTTGCGCACAGTCCTCTCCGGTCTCATACCGAGTCACGTGCATCACACATCAAACTGCAACGCGAAAGAATCCGATCAAGCCTGAGATCATGAAGAATATGCATGATGCACGACGATAACGGTGATGGATGGAAAAAACCCTTGGCCCTTGGGAAGTTGGGACGGGGTTTCCAGTTCTGGACGGGCCACGAATTTCTTTCGGGTCCAATAACCGCAGGATCCCGCATGGGGTCAAGTGATTTGGACTTTGGTAGCCCAGAGATCGAGCAACCGGCCGAATGGTCAATGGTATCTCTGGCCTCTGCAATCTGCATCGGCCATCGGTATCTCTCTGAGTCTCTGTGCAGTGGGCTCCACTATCAAGGTCAATCCTCAGAGGCTCAGAGGCTCAGACAGATTTGCCCCATGCCCCCCCATTGTGTGTTGATCATTATCATGGTGATACCGTGATAGATACTCCGTACTCCGAAGACAGTCACTTTATTCTTCTTCAGTCTTCATAGGCAAGTTGCAATTGAGTCTCAGGGTTCTTAACAATAGAGAAGTAACGGGTTTGATTACTCATGATGTTCTGGCCAAAAATAGGTGAAGAAACCAAAGAATGAGCTCTTAAGAGTTCCCATCCCCACGACTTGAGTCTGAGTCCTGAGTCCTGAGTCCTGACTCTTCACTCTTCAGTCTTCACCAAGTCGGAGCCGTGGTTGAAACCTCTCTCCAGTCTCCACTCTCCACCTGTCACCCCCTCAATCAGTGCTCAGCTCACGGACCAGACTTTCTAACTTCTGAGTATGATCTTTGAAAGAGATATACTACGTTGAGATCACTGTACGGAGTACGGAGTATACACGAGTCTCTTGCAGACCTGGACAGTCACAAATAATCCACTTGTTGGTGTCTCGTTGCATCCCTTGATATTGATACAGTTTATGGACTACTTCTACGAGTACGAAGTTGAAGATGAGATGTCCTGAGTCCTGTGTTGTAAATTTGTTTTGTAATAATAATCACTTTACCCACTCTTTCCCCGCGCTGACCTGCAAATCCCGTCACTAAGCCTCTTCGAGTGTTTAAGTCTAGTCACCGAAATCCCATCCTCATTCCCCGCTCTGGGAGTTCCTTGGTAATGGTGGACCGTGGAGCTATCAAGGAGACAAGAGCAAGGACTCAAGTCTCAAGGAGCCTGGGAGGAGGACAATTAGAAAGAAATAAACGTCATTATTGCTAAAGTTAGGTAGTCACCAAGACCAACCCCAGCAAGTGAAATGTGGTTATTGTGGTACCTGCTTCTGCCATCCCCGCGGACTTCCTCGAGGCGGACAACCTCACAGTATGGAGTATCATCATTACACTATTGTGCCTTGACCTTTTTCTCCCTCCCTTGGATTCCTTTTCAATTCTGTCCTACTCTCCAGTCCCGACACTACAATCTTCTAGATAGTATCGAGACATCGTTATTTGATTTGGTTTTACTCCGTATGATTTTTCTCAATGCCTTAGTCTAAAAATCATCAAAAACTTAGTGTCATTTAGCTCAGCTCCGAGTCCCAGGCACCTAGCTCCCAAATCCCAATCCCCATGCATGCCTGCAATCAGCAATGGCCTCATGGACATCAAGGACTAAACCAGTCTAACTCCTAGTTGATTAGTGTGTTAGGCCCTTGGGAACTAATCACTAGTTGTCCCTAAGCAGGCTAGCCTCCACTCTCACCTCCAATAAAATTGCCTCCCTTCTTTGCTCAGGCCTACCTGACTACCGGATTACCATGGTCCATTCTATCTCAGACTCAGTATCTGGACCCTAGTTCTACCTAACTACGTACTAGTACTTAGTAGTCACCATTTCATAACCGTCTTTTTTATCAGTAATATAAAAACAGTACGGAGTAATTTAAATCGTAAATAATGTACATTACGGAGTACCTTACCCTTGATCTCTGTCCATTGCTTAGGTCTGCCTAAACACCTCTAATTCTTGTCTACGGAGTACACACTACTTACTTACTTCTTTATTCTGGCAAAGTGGAATGATAATCGGCTGACATTCCTCCTGCGATACAGTCAAAACTCGAAAAACAACCCTCCCCTTTTTTAATTACTCCGTACAGAGGGAAAAAAAGACAGTCCAGAACAACCAAAGCTTGGGAATTACCGTAAAGTCTTGTGTGTGGTTGGGGAAAAGTGATTCTGGTCAACCTATAAAATATAGACTATAAAATACGATCCGATCGCTTTCCGTGGAACCAAAAAAGCTCCAGTCATGACCATTTCTAGGTCAGTATTTCATGAAGAAATAAAATAAATAAATAAAAGAGAGGGGGGGGATGGATAGAATATTAATACTATCTACTGCCACTGCTACAGCAATCTTCATTTTACAACTACAACTATCTACAGTTCTACGAGTCTACTTAGTTACAACTTACAGAGACTGGGCCCGTGCTAGTCGTCGATCCGGGTTGCAGAAAGTCGAAACTCTGGTAGACTTTAAACTCTGGAGAGGATTAACTTGTTACAAGTTACAAGGCCCAGCTTCCACTCACTGCGCCCTGGAGTGTCACTCCTACAGACTACGGCAGTACGCACTACACACTAACTAACGACTCATCTCCATCATCGTCATCTTTCCACCCCTCTCTTTTTCCCTCCTCTTCCTCTCTCTATCTCTCTCTTCATCTCAATTACATCTCCTCTCCTCTCTCTCTCTTCCTATAATAACGTCAGTCTGATCTCAACCAGAACCCTCCTTGACTCGCTCCTTCTCTCCTTTTAACCTCTGGAAACTTCCCAAATTCTAAGCCGCATTGCTTGGAAACTTTGATCAGCAGTGGTTCAACTTTGATTTTTTTACCTCTCCCGGTCCCTATCATCTAGGTTCAAACCTACTCATCACAAAATCTACAAGGAGCAAAAATGGTGAACGGCACCGCTGCGGTGTTGGAACCCACGTTTACGGGATACGTCGCAACGACTCAGGATGCGTTGATTCTGTTTGAGGCCTGTCTGACCGGGGTCCTGCACCATGTTCCCCGTCGACCCCATGACCGGGAAAGGAGTCATCTCGTCCGGAGCGGCAGTGTGTTCATCTACGAAGAAAATTCATCAGGCATCAAACGATGGACGGACGGGGTAACATGGAGTCCCAGCCGGATCCTGGGCAATTTCCTGATCTACCGAGAGCTGGAGAAGCCGTTCCCCCCCGGTGAGAAGAAGCGGGCGATGAAGAAGGCGAATCGACGGCCGGTGCCTTCCACTCGGCCTGGCGAGCCCTACCCGCGCCAGGAAAACAATGGTGGATCATACTCCCCTTCCTCGACATCCGGTCCGTTCGGGGATCGATCGCACCAGTCAGAAGTGGAACGCGCGTTGGTTGGCTCCCTGGTGGATTCATACGGCTTCAAGGATTCCGGGCTGGTGAAGAAGACAATGAGCGTGACCGTTTCGGGAGTGACCCATCATCTAGTGTCGTACTACAGCGTGGACGACGTGGTGCGAGGCGTCCTGAATCCGCCCTCGATGGTGGAATCGCTGCGGTACATCCGCCCGCGCGCGGAGCTGACTCAGAAGCAGAGCTTTCGAGCTCCGATCGATGACCTGGAGACCAGCATGATGGAGAATCCGAACGATCCGTCGCATGCGATCTACGGATATCGCCCGCAGCTGATGGCGCCGCCGGGATACGGCATGGCCAATCATCACCCGGAGTTTTACATGCACGCACCCTACACCGCATCCCATGCACCACAGACTGCACCGATTCCTGGATATTCTCTCGGGGGCTCGATTCCCACACATCCTGCTCCGAATCCGTATCTTCCCACCCCTTCTGCGCCCACACAGGTTCCGCCGAAGACGGAGGAATACTCTCAGTACCGAGCTCCGAATCAAGCTTCCACTCAGTACGGGACCAGTTTTGACTCGATCAACCATGCTTCCTTGTCTTCGTCTATCCCCTCCGCCCTAAACACCAATATACCGAGCTCGCTGAGTGAGCGCAATCGTTCCACGTCGGACCAGAGTGTGTCAGCATACCGGAATTCCTCGATCTCGTCTCGCAGTGTTGGCACGGACGTGACATCTCCCATCGATCCTTCCACCCCCGGCACCTACTCTCGGGGAAATAGCTTCAGCATCTCAGGACACATGGACGGAGCATCGCACCAGCCACTAGAGCAGCGTGGCATTGCGTCAGCATTTGATCCCAGTATCCCCCGACGGGAATCCAACCCCATGCCTGCTCATTACTACGCCGGAAGCGATAGGCCACAATACTATATGGGGGCGACGGCTCCTGCAGCGCACGCGAATTATCCTGTCTCAACATGGACGACGGCTGCTCCAGCTCAGCCACAGATATAATACCACTACTTTCTTTCGACTTTGATTCCCCCTTTTCCTTCTACGTGTTTTCTCTTACGATTACCCTATTTCTTTTCTTTCTCTTTTATATCTCTTCTCCAAAGGGCGGCAATTTGGGGGATAGACTCTGCATGCGCGGTATGGGATGATATCCGGATGGAATTCTGCTCTTAGAGAAAATACTGGGTGGCTTTTTCTCTTTCCTGTTTTGTTGTGTTGTCTTCTACGATGGTATGATGCACATCAAAATTCTTTCTTTTCCAGCCTTTGCTCTCTGTTTTATTCTACTTGCGCTTATCTGGGGTTCTTTATTTGGGATTAGTTTCACTGTCTTTACATGATTATGAGCAATGGTACGGTTTGGGTGGTATGGTCTGGGTGGTCGTTTGTTTTTTTTCTCTTCTTTCTTTTGTCAAGCTATTATATCCTTGTTGTTATCCTTGAAGTGAGAGTCCATGGCAGCCGAGAGAGATTTCGAGCAGTTTATTGGCCAAGTTAAAGTACTATGATATACGATTCTATCACCATAGTCTTAGTAGCCAAGCCCTTCATGCTGAAAAGGTGATTCACCTTCAGATCCTCAGCTGAGGCTCTAGTACTGTAGTATACCATGGTAGGCTGCTTCTTCATATCAGTCTCATCTTCAGATTCCACTGTTCAATAAGAACCCCGTAGTTCCTCATTTTGATTAGCGGCAGAGCAGGATATCAGGACTACAGCTGATTCTTCCTGTGTTTCGAGGTTGGAATTACATCGGGTACGTGGTATCTTGAGCACGGTGAGATAGAGACAGGAGCTAGAATTAGGAGTAGACAGTGGACGATTCCCTCGACTTCGCTCCGCGAAGTGACGTGCCGGCGCCATGGCTGGTCATGGTACCTCGCGACAGCGCCAGTTGATTATCGTTGCTGGCCATGAGGACTTGGACATCCAAGGTAGGCGGGATGGGATCTGGTATTCTCTGTAGTGGTTCGAGGGTATAATCGCGGTGATTATCCTGGAGGTCGTCTTCTTGGAGCAGTAGGTGGTTTTTGTCAGGTGAGACCTGGAGAAATTTTCTGGTGTCAGTTCACCGAATGCTTTTGGCTGTGTAGTCGGGAAAATGGGAGACTTACCCGACAGACGAATCTTCTACCTGGCATACTGACATAGTCATCAAAGGAGCTCTCAAGGGTCGCGAAATTAAACCCCCTCGGCGAGGTGACGGGCCCAAAGCGCTGCCCGACCTCTGAGCGGAAGTCCACAGCCCTCCGGCGCTGAGGCCGATACTTGGGCAGCGACAGCCACCAGGCCGGGTAACTACCGCAGCACAACTGCAGGGTCGGCTGGATATCCAGGGCGAAGAGGACGGGGGCGTCGGAGCGCGGTTTCTGGATCAGCATGGCGAAGGCGAATTCGCGCGGGAGACCCGATCTTTGGAGACTGTTCTCCTCGAGCGACCAGACGATCTCGCCGGCGTCGATATCAGTGTCGGAAGACTTCGACTTCGACTTCAGCGTCCGCACAGACCCCTGGATCCGCATCATCTCGTACCGCCGGTATCGCCCGTTAATCGCGCCCAGGCTCGCCATCCGCGGCGACTCGCCCACCCCCAGCGTTCCGCTCAGACTGTAGTTCCACTGCCGCGTCTCCGGCGACACCGTCCCGAGGATCAGGTGCGGCGCGTGCTTGAGGAACCGCGCATGGCCGTTGGGGTGGTGCGTTGAACCTGACGAGTTCACTGGCGGTGTCCCCTGCACCGATGCCCGGATCGTCGCCGCCTTGAACCGGTGCGTGAGCGTGTTGGGTGAGTGGAACACGAAGTTGATCCCTAGGAAGTCGACGTGGTTGTACGCGCTGTCTGACACTGCGGTGCTTGCGTAGAACCCGTGCTGTAGCCGCTGCACGTGTGCTGTGATGTAAGCGTCGCCTGGTAGCCGACGTTCGTAGATGCAGGCTCCGTTGACGAGGAGTCGGGGGTTGGGTAGGTTGGGGTCTGGGGGGGCCTGGGATTCGGTGTTGCTGGTTGTGGGTTTCTTCGGGTTCTGTACCAGGGTGGTTGAGCAAGGTAGCGAGGGTGGACTGTTCATTGCTTCCATGGTCGTGTCTTATTGTAGCGGTTGTCTTGATCATGTATATCCATGAGCAACAGGCAGAGCGCGGTGTGTCAAGACACTTGTTGATCTGACATTGTTAGAACGAATCAACCTGAAGGAGTTTGCTTTGACGTACTGAGAGACTTGATGACTAGAGATGGGTGTGTTACTATTGTATGCTCCATAATGAATGAGCCAGTGAATGACTCAATCAACCTCTGTTTTCCCATACATTGGGGTATATCCATCACTGTGATGCTTGCCTCGGGTACTCTGTAGTACTGGGCAAATTAAGGGAATATCTATGTAGATATGGTTCTATGTACATTTAGATATTAATCTGGTTTATGATGCTATTCCCAACTATCCGTACTATACGGAGTAGTTAGTTATATATTCCGTACTGTGATCAAATCACATGACAATCCCGGAATAACTCATCCTCCGCGTGCCGTTTTCCCCGAACAGAAAAAGCAGGTCACGAGTTCTTCGATTTGTATACAATTCTTCTACTTCAACGGCTTTCTCCCTGCGGCTTTTCGGGTTCAATTGGAATCCAGCTGTCATTTGAGTTGTGGATAGTGGATACCTTCTGACCCGAGACCGCCGTGGAGAGCGGATGATTGAGCCGGAGTCGTATACAACGGTCTATCAGTGAGGACTACTCCGTACATACGGACGTTGCGGATTGCCAGCCTCTCTGTGGCTTACCTTCATTATATCGATTGGTAGAGGAGTACTGGACATTCGTTCTCACTGCTCAGCAGACTCTTTCCGCCATCGTTGATTATTGATATCGTTGCTTCAAAGAGTGACTTGTTACTCGATTGGGACTACCGTGCTGACAAGCACATTAGCTGGCGAATACTGGCTATGATATTGTCATACAAGCCGTTCTGAGCTGAAAGATATTTGCCGAGACATATGCATTGAAGCTGTCTACATCATTTTTTTCATCTCGATCATTCGCTTTCCTGTTCTGTTTTCCGGCAGAGAGTCATCATGGCTACCAATGCCCTTCTTCCAGTTCCTGCTCGTGCATTGAGACAGTGTCCGAGTCTACTGTGGAGAACCACGTCTCATCCACTTGGATCTACTTCTTCCATCTATAGGGGATTACAAGGCCAGTGTGCCATGATATCTACATTGACTGTACGATGTGCATCAGTACCAAGCAGGTGTGTTTGAATTGATAAGTTCGATCTTTTGACCTGCACTAACTGTTTGTCAGACCCATGAGACATACCGGCTGTATGCTCCATATCGTCAATCCTCAATGGACACGGACCCCAAAATTGCAAAGGAGGTGGTCAGGCACTAAAAAGTCCGATGAACAACCAGAGAATTCCCCTCGAAAGTAAGTATCAGTCAGATCTATGGCTGTGAAGGCCCGACAACTAACCAGGTATAGTCAAATCGACCCCCAAAAGTCGCCAATTCTCTCTAAGATTCCTCTCCCTGCGCATGAGAACATCTACACTGTTCCCAATCTTCTCACGCTCTCCCGTCTAGTTGCTGCCCCTTTGGTAGGCTACTTCTTGGTCCACGACCAACATACGGCTGCTTTATCTCTCTTCGTCTATGCTGGTCTTACGGATCTCGTTGATGGCTACATCGCCCGACGGTTCAACCTGCAGACCGTCGTCGGGACTATCATTGATCCAATGGCCGATAAACTGTTGATGACTATTGGCGTTGCCTGTTTGGCGGTCAATGGATCTATCCCTGGTAGGTTATCATACCTGATGCTGATGTGGCCGACAGTCACTGATTCCCAACTAGTGTGGCTTGCCGTCATCATCCTTGGCCGAGATGTTGGTCTTGCCCTGTCCGCCTTCTATTATCGATGGATATCCCTTCCGCCACCAAAGACCATGGCACGGTACTGGGATTTCTCCCTCCCGTCCGCCGAGGTTAAGCCGACGGGTATCTCAAAGGTCAATACGGCATTGCAACTGCTACTCGTGGGATCTGCAATCGCATTGCCTGTGGTCCCAGAGGCATTTCTGGATGCATGGCATTTGAAAGAAGGAATGACCGCCTTGCAGTAAGTCCAATAAACCCACCTCCTTCGTTTTCTTTAAACACTCTTCTTTTTTTGGAGAAATGAGCAAACCAGCCCGCGCATATGGTTTCCATCACAGGAAATCCAAGCACGTACGACCACAGGGTGTGGAAAACAGGGCTTCCCGTCCGCTCAGCCGTACTTAAGCCACACGCCGGCCGGTTAGTAGTTGGGTGGGTGACCACCAGCGAATCCCGGCTGTTGTACGTTTTTTTCCGTCTTGTATTTGGATTCTATTGTTTTTTTTTTTTTATTTGAATTAATTAAAAGAAACTCGCGTCTAACTTTTCTTCCAGATACCTCGTCGCAGCCACTACTATCTGGTCAGGGCTCAGCTACGTCTTCTCCAAAGATGCAGTGAAGATCCTGACCAAGGACGAAGTACAAAAACGTATTGCAAAAGCCGGTGTATCGAAGAGCAAGTCTCCCTGATAGCAATCGTACATAGTGTATAGAACTTGAGCGAAGTGTATAAATTTGAGTGTGGCTGTTATTGTATGCATTCGTTGCAGACCATGGTCGATATTAGCATGGTTATATGCTGGCTAGTGTACATAGATAGTATAAGAGGTATAGAGATGGCAGATAAAGGTGCAATGCAGGTGAGTGACCGAGGGAGATTCCAAATCGCTGAAACAATCCTGTACGCCATATTTCATAGACAACAAACCCCAATGTCAACCGTACAACCAAAATAGTCACTGTAATTTCTGCTTAAATCGACTCCCGCAGGCCATCCTCCGGAGAATCCCTCGCATCTACGGGAAGAGACTCCCTGCCCATGCCGGTGCGACGCACATGCATGAGCAATCTCAGAGCACCCGCGGGGGTGACGCCCTCGATGCGTCTCGCCATTCCGACGCTCACGGGCCGGACGCGCTCGAGGGCCTGTCGCTCCTCGGTGCTGATGCCTTGGACGCTCGCATAGTCCAGGTCCGCAGGGAGGAGGAGGCTTTCGTCCTGCAGGAACTTCCTGGCCATTGCGTCCTGGCGCTTGACGTACGGGGCGTAGCGGCCTTCGATCGCGACGCGGGCCCGGATCGCCGGGTCGAATGAAGATGGTGTGTATGTCGTCCCGGATGGCGATTCGATGTGGGGGATCAGGGCGTCGATTTCGACGCCGTCGAGACAGAGGAGATCGAGCGCGGATCGGACGGAGCTGTCGGTCCGTGTCTTGAACCCTTTGCGGGACCAGACGCTGGACGATAACCTTGTCTGTGCGAGGAGGCGCTGCAGCTCCTTGATCTGCGCTTCTGTCTCGGTGAAATGCTGCCAGCGCTTGTCCGAGATGATTCCCGCGTCGCGCGCCATACGGGTGAGCCGCAGATCCGCGTTGTCCGACCGCGTGGAGATGCGATACTCGCTTCGCGCTGTAAACATGCGATAGGGCTCTGATACACCCTTCGTGATGAGATCATCGATCATGATCCCGATGAAGCCGTCCGACCGCGTAAGGGTAAGCGGCCGTCGCCCCTGGGCTGACAGACCCGCGTTGGTACCGGCAATGATTCCCTGTCCTGCAGCCTCTTCATATCCGGTAGTTCCGTTGATCTGGCCAGCAAGATAGAGGCCGCTGATCAGTTTTGTCTCCAAAGTCGGTCGGAGGTTGCGGGGATCGATGTAGTCGTACTCCACTCCGTAGCCGGGTTGTAGCATGCGCACATTTTCGAGACCGCGGACGGTCCGCAGCATCGCGAATTGCGCATCCGCTGGAACGGTCATCGAGATACCGTTTGGGTAGATGACCTCATTTGGCGCAAATCCTTCCGGTTCAAGCCAAATCTGATGCTGCTTTTTATCGTGGAAACGTATGATCTTAGACTCCAACGAAGGACAGTAGCGTGGCCCTCGCACGGTCTCACGAATGTGTATCGACTTGTCGAGATTGGCGCGGATGATCTCGTGCGAAGCCTCGTTGGTGTAGGTCATCCAGCACGTCAGCTGGCCTTCATCGCCAACCTCAACTGTGTTGTTGAGGTAAGAGAATGGTTGTGGGGGCGAGTCGCCTTTCTGGACTTCCAGCGATGAAAAGTCGATCGTTTTCTTATCCAAGCGAGGAGGAGTGCCGGTCTTCAGTCGGCCAAGCTGAAAGCCAGCTTCGCGGAGGGATTTGCTCAGCCCGAATGTTGCAGCTTCACCCATACGTCCCGAAGGGAACGCTTCTAATCCGATGTGAATCTCCCCACCAAGGAATGTCCCAGTTGTGATGACGACCCGGCCAGTGGGTATTACCTCTCCGGATTCGAGCCTTACTCCAACAATCTTCCCCTGCGCCCCTGGTATGTCCTCCACACCTTCTTTCGAAACGACGATATCCGCGACCTTACCTTCTAATATGCTCAGCCCTTCCGTAGCGAGAAGCTCCTCCTGCATGTATTTCTTGTATAGATCACGATCGATCTGAGCGCGAGGACCCCACACAGCTGGGCCCTTGGACCGGTTGAGAATGCGGAACATGATACCCGCCTTGTCGACAATTCGTCCTGCAACTCCATCCATGGCGTCAATTTCGCGTATCATCGTTCCCTTCCCAATTCCTCCAAGGCTCGGATTGCACGAGCAGACGCCGATGTTCGAGAGCGAGGGCGTAACCAATGCGGTGCGGGCACCAGATCGAGCGGCGGCCGTACAGGCTTCAGAGCCGGCATGGCCACCTCCTATAACGACTACATCATATGCGCTTGATAGCTCAGATCAGTACCAGAGGCGGATACGATAAGGGACGTTGGAGAAGCATACCGAGCACCATCGGAGACTGTAGCCATACCTCGAGCTACCCGCAGGGCACGGGAGCGAGGAACAGAGCCCCATCGGAACAGAATGGCTGATCGTGCTCGAAAAGTCATGATGATAGTTGACTACTCCGTAGTCAAGATGACACTTCATGTACTTTGTAGACAGAGAACCATATCACCGAAGGAAAAAACGACTATCCTAAATCACGTGGAGAATTTCCTTAATGCCGCTTAATTCCGAAAGCGGTGAGCGGTGAAGCATGTGTTGCTGCTGATGTAATGCAAATAAGCAATAATACTCGCGATTTGCGCTATCACCACTTGCGGGGCTGTCTTTCTATATCCCCGCAAGACCTTTTCTCACTATATCTTACGTTGATTAGGATAGGGGTGTTCATCGCTATTTCAAATCAGACAGGAATTGCTGATTTCAACGCCATCCTCCAAAGGAGAAGAAATCATAATGAAGGCGTACTGGTACGACAACAAACCAGTAAGTTCTTACCCCCAATGATGAGTGCCCTTGGGACAAGTATATCAAAGCACAGACTAAAGTTTTACAACAGGGTGATCAGCGAGAGGCCCATGATTCCGGCCGTCCTGTAACTCTAGCCTACCTGGCCTCCCTCGGAGTCCTGTACCACCACCTCCCATCCGTTGATTCTGTCAATGAACTGGCCAAGGAACGCGGATACAAGAACCGCGACGAGGTCGTCATCTCGCCACAGGCAATGGGCGACGCATACGAGGAGAAGGTGAAGATGTTCTTCAACGAGCATCTGCACGAGGACGAGGAGATCCGCTACATCCGTGACGGCGAGGGGTATTTCGATGTGCGTGGTCAGGAGGATGAATGGGTTCGCATCAAGCTGGAGAAGGATGACTTGATCATTCTTCCTGCGGGTATCTATCACCGTTTTACTACGGATGAGAAGAACGTCTGTGTTTTCCCCCCCTTCATGAGCTTTTTTGGTTATGTGTTCGCTGACTGCTTTGGCAGTATGTCACGGCCATGCGTCTTTTCCAAGAAGAACCTAAGTGGACCCCCCTCAATCGTGGCCACACTGTCGATCTGAATTACCACCGACAAGCATATCTCCTCAAGATCAATAACAACGCCGTGGCTCAGAATATCTGCTTTCCCTAGAGGAAAGTGTAATTATTGGGCCGGATCCTAGCATAGGCAAGGAGCCTTTTCGAATGATGTAACTACACCCTGATATTTCTTATCAAGACTTACGATTCTGTATATACCATGGCAACTCGATAGATTTTATGACAGTGTTTACGTTCACCAAGTGTTCCGATCTCGTGCGGGATCATACGTTCGGATGCATTTGGACTTTGATCTTAGTTTAACTGGTAGTTACACCTTCAGGCAGAGAGCCTGGTATATGCAATTGATCGCTCAAGCCGCCACCGCTCTCTTGTCGGGTCATGCTGCGACTACGGAGGTCGCCTGCAACATTGAAGCTGCTTGTCCGTGAAGCAACATCAAAAGGCGGTCGAGTGCCTAATCCTCCTCGAAATCCGAGCGTTTCTGGTTCCCGAGGCAAATCCTCATGGCGACCAGAGGCGCTGAGATCGGAAGATACACTAATCCGTGGCCCACTGGATGCTGTTTCCGCGTCATCGCCCGTTCGGACGCCTGTTCTGCCCATGCGAGGCCAAAGGTCCGGCAATCCCACGACTTGAACACGAGGTTCAACGACACGCTCCTCAAACCACGCCTGAACACGGGCCTCAACTAGCTGAGCGACTTTAGGTACATCCTGAAGTCTACTGCGAGAGCCAATAAGCGACCGTACGGAGAGGTCAAGCCGATAATCCGGAAGGAACGAAAACGCAACGTTGCTCTTCGGACTCGTTCTTGGCGGACCTCCACTGGCGGGCTCTTCGGTAGAAGAACCGGCAGAGCCTGACTGATCCTCTCCTGTCTTATTTCCACGTTTCGAACGCCCATTTGTTGCCGCCTTAGCGGTAAGGGGAGATGGAGATGGGGTGGGAATGTCAAGGGGAGGTGTGGATGCTGGGACGAGGGATATGCACAAGGTTCCGGAAAAGCGGACAACAGAGATGGAAAGGGCCACGGGAAGAATTGCGGAGCAAGGCTTTGGATAATTTAGCAACAATTTCGTTTCAATGGCAATGGAAAGGTTGTCGTCGCTCAAGTCGACGTCCATCAGTGCCTGAAGTCGTCCACCGTCCGAGTTCGGGTCATCAACAGCAATGATACGGCAATTGCTGAAAATCGGAAACTCCTCCCCAAGGGATATATCCGTAACGGTAATTTTATCTATAAACGCCGGCTTCTTTTCGGGATTATTCAGTGCCGCGGTTAGCGAGTTGAGAATGGATGACGTCGGCGAGTCCTTCAGCAGATATGCTGTTTGTCGGTATTGCGCAATAGTCTGAGCGATGAGGACATTGAACCAATCCAGCGATTCTGGCTGATGTGAAGAATGATGTATCCTGTGACGTCCATGTTTCGAGGAGGGATTCAGAGGAATAGCACTGTAGTAGGTTTTTCGAAGGATGGAGCGGGTGTTAGTCGAGGAGGACGGCACCGGACGCAAAACATTGGAGTTTGACGGTTTCTCTCTCAATGACCTTGAGTTCGCCTCTTGAGGTGAGTTGCTGCATATTGAATTCGAGCGTCGATGAGTCGTTGAACGATGGGAGAGGCCGCGAGAGGGCGGAGGGGGGGCTTCGCCGAAGATGAAGAATTTAATGAAGGCAGCGAGAACGAGCACAACGGAGAGCTGTCCAAGGAGAAAACCCTGTGTGAATGATAGACTGAACGCAGTTTATTAGCTATTCAATCACAGGTCGACTGTGGGATGGCCGTTTTGACGTACGAAGACTGAGCCGAAAGAGGCGCAAGGTCACCTAGATCCATTCTGGTCAGCGCGAGGAATAAGAATTACAAATGAAGAGAATTATTTCGCACTTGGCTGAGAAGTCATTGTCAGCTATTGTAGATATTGCCCATTGCCTCGTTCAGTGCCGTTGTACCGTTGTACGAAGTAGATATTTCAAGAGGTTCGCCGAGTTGGAGACAAGTCCAAGACTGTCCAACAAATGACGAATGACGATTGTTTGTGTCCGCCTTGGCCAAGCATTATATCGGAGATCTTGGCTTGCATGAGATGGAGTTTGATAAGGACACGTTGAGCTTTGAGATATTCTATGATTATTTGGTTCTGGAGGTGGCATGGATTGCACTATTTGATGGCCATGAGCTGACTGAGGATCAGCAAACTGATTTGACTTCTATACAGTATTCCAACAGCACGATTCACCCTCACAATGTACTGTCCAGCTGTTTGCTCCCTGATCCTATACCTTCTCTGCCTCGTACCTCCCACACTCTCATATGGCAGATCCTCAGAATCACCACCTGGAAGAAATGCCATTCTCCTCTCCCGAGTGCAGTCTTTGACATTACGCGCGAATCGTCTCACAACCGCTCGCCGTGTCTCACCAATCCCCCAGCTAAAATGCGTCGGACCCTCAAAGCGCATTTGCGACCTATACACCATCGACACAATGCGATGCACGAACGCCGGTTACGACTATGACGAAGAAGACGTCCAGTGGACTTGTACCGCGTCGATCCCGCCAGAGTTCAAACTCGGCTCAACAGATGTGGTCTGCGAGGGATATCGAAATGCAGACGATAAGTGGGTGCTGAAAGGCAGCTGTGGGGTGGAATACCGTCTATTGTTGACGGATCTCGGGGAGACGAGATTTGGCGTTGAGGACGACTTGTGGTCTGGGTTCGGCTCAACTAAGGGATGGCTGGGGGATCTGATCTTTTACGGGTTCATGGGTGCGGTTTTCGTCTTGATCCTGTGGCCTATGATTCGTGCTTGTTTTGGTCTGCGAGGTCGTCCGAGAGACCCCAATACTGGACGAGGAGGAGGGGGAGGGGGGGACGGAGGAGGAGGAGGAGGAGGATATCCCGGACCTCCTCCTCCATATAGTAGTACTTCGTTCACATTCGCTCCAGCTTCGCAAGGTTGGAGACCAGGGTTTTGGACTGGTGCGCTTGGTGGTGCTGCCGCCGGCTATGAGATGGGAAGGAGAAGCAATCAGTATGGTTCTCCAGTGGCAGGCCCATCATCTTCCTCTAGATGGAGCTCGCAAAGCGATAGAGGAGGGAGCAGCTCACGGTCTCGTTCTCCCCCTCGATTTTCAACTACCACTACAGCTACGGGGTTTGGCTCAACGAGACGACGATGATACTTCCCACTCAAAGCTGATCAAGTTACCTCAATCGTCGTATGGTGAGGATGGTTGGATTAGCATAACCTCGATAATCACATCACAAAGCCTCCGTGGCAATGACAAGCAATACCCACAATAACCACCCGGACAGACTGCAAATCGCAAACAGCGCCAGAAAAGCCCCATCTCTAACCGAGCCCCCTGGTTATTTCCGTCCAACATCATGTGGCACGGTAAGACTCCTAAACGCCATGAAACACCCACATCTTCTACATAGTCGAGTCGACTCGACCCCCAAAATCGGTTTGAAAATCAAGGAAAGTCATCAATCGTGCCAATAACCTCTTCCGTACCGCCGCCCATATTTCTCATCGCTTGTTTCCTGTTGATTCGTTTGCCTTTCATGGGAACATTATTGGCGTTAGCGTCTGGCGCAGCATTCCCATCAGCCGCCCCGGTTGGATTGCGAAGCAACTCCTCCTGAGCCTGCCTCTCCTTCGCGTGTTGTTCTTCAATCCGTTTCCTCTCTTCCAGTAACTCTTGCTCTACCTCCTTGGGATCATCATACACGGTATTAGTCATCTCTGAATAGGTCGTGATGTCGATGGATTCCCGAGGGCCCAACAGTGTCTCTTTAATCCGTTCTGGGGCACGTCGCTCTTCGTTGTTGAACTTCAATTTGATCTGACGTCGCGATCTTCCAGGGAACAGTTTGCTAATCATCATGAAATCGGTCCCGAACATTCGGAGGCCTCTGTAGAATAGATCCGTCATTTCTTCATCCCACGACTCTGTCTTGGACCGTTTGCCGTATGTAGCTTGATTGATCTTCCGAGTGAGGGAGCTTTCCACAACGTCTTCCAGCTCTCCAACATGTCTCGCGGCATCTGCATGACGGTCAACGTGAAGGGAAGCCGTATCAAGCACAATCTCTCCATTCACAATTCGCATGACAGGACCAGCCTGCGGCTTCTTGTCAGCAGCAATATCAGCCTCCAATTCCGGAGAGGTGGCATCTGCGTTCTGCTTGATAGGGGTCTGCGCGTGACTCTCGCCCTCCTGTTGTGCTCTTCTGCGTTCCTGCTCAGCAAACTCCATATTGCGCAATTCCGCTTCTCGCTTAGACATCTTCCCTGTTCGTATATCTTTACATAGTTCTGACATCTTAACGGTCGATGGGGCGATTTCTATGAGATCCGCTCCTTCAGGGGTAGGCTCGCGCTTTTTGCGCGAGCGCTGTTGCTTCTTCTTGACTTTACCCTCGGCATCCTCGCCATTAATATTGCGACTTGGCCTCCTACTTCGTGACTTCGACGCCCTTCGAATCTGATCAGGGGTTGCAGTAACTTCTGCAGCCTCCTCGACTATTGGGGTCTCAATTTGAGTAGGTGGAGGAGTAATGACATGAGATTGTGTGTGGCCAGAGTCAATAGGGACTGTCGACAAATCTTTGGTTAGTTTGGTACGCTTCGATGGGCGTATTTCTGTGGCAGTTCCGGCCGGCGGGACGGGGTGGGAAACGAGCGCAGGCGTCGGTGACTCCTCAACGCTGGGTATGACCTCTCCGTGCACGTCATTTTCGTTTGCGACCGAGGCCGTAGGCTTGGGCGCAGTGTCAAGAGCTTTTTGTGCAGGAGGGATGGTTTGGGAAGGAGCGGGAGTTTCTTGAGTTACCACTCTAGGCGGGGGTATAGAAACAGATGCCTTGCGCTTTGGACGGGGAATGGGAATCGCCGTCGCAAACTTGAGTGGTGCTGACTCGGGTCTTTGGGCAACCGGTGACTCGGCGTCGGGTAACGGAACGTCAACAACGGACGAAACAGGAGGCTCTATGACCGCAGCAGAGGAAGCAAGCTCAGCAGGAACTTTATCGGCCACAGGCTGAGCATTTTGGATAGTCGATGTTTGCGAAGCGATACTAGATCTTCGGGTTGCTGCTGGGGCGGCGGAGGGAGCCGGAGCAGCCCGTCGGATAGGCGCCTTTGGAGCAAATTTCTTGCCCGACTTATCTGGAGGCGGAAGCGGTCAGAATGTCACTGTGAAGATCGAGGCCAGATGCCACACTTACTGATGACGGAACTCGAGAATGACTTCATTCTCACAGCTCACCATAGCTGGAGATGAAACGGGATGTTAAACCTGTAAAGAATAAAGCTGATGGGATAAGTTGATGGAAACAAAGCGCCTCTAGAAGATAACATGCAGAAGTCTAGATGCTAATGACAGTGTTCGGTCTTGAAGTCTGGGGGGAGAAAAGTGGGCGCAGTCACGTGGGAGGCGCTAGGGCGACGCTAAACTTCCCAAGCCGAAAATCCTCCTTGGTTTCTTGAGTCTTGCTTATCTCAACCATCTTTCATCCTTCAAACGTCACTCACATTTTTTACTGTCATCTACACAGACGGATATTGCTGCGGTCCTTGTTCTCGGCCCGTTGCTGCTCAGTGGTGACGGTCCTCATCGACATATGCCTTTCTAGCCACTGATGCCGACCGCCGAAGTTTCCCCCGTCGCATCTTCCGAGTCCGGTATCGTCAAGATGGAAGACCGGAAAAGACCTGCCACGTATGATCACAGTGATTCAGCACCACCATTGAAGAAGCAAGCCACTTCTGTCAATGGTGGTAGCAAACCTCATCCTGATGCTGATATGCCTTGGAAAGACGACTTAGAGGTGAGCCTCCTACAACCATGCTTGGCAATTTTACCCTGCTGCAAGGGTCGTTTTTACGTCCTTCGATGTCCCAACTAAAAGTACGAAGTGGCTCTTAAGACTGACTTATCCTCCGTGACAGCGATTTCAAAAAGATGCAATATGGCGGCAGATGCAAGAGTACAAACGCGAAAAGACCTCTCTGGAGACAAAACTGAAGGAGATGTCGAAATCTACGGCCTATCATAATGATCATTTACGCGTAATTGATGCCTGGTTCAGTCAGGTGAGTATACATCGTGCCACTTTTTTCTTGCAGCAGCAGAGTCTAACTGCAGTAGTTAATTGATGAAGTCAAAGCCCTCTTGGGCGCGCCCGGAGACGAAGACAAAGGTAGGCAATGGCTTGTCTCGATCGCCGGCTCAAAATCAGCATCGATATATTAATCTAGTTTTAGGGCGGTCTTCATTTCAGAGCTCGCTGATGTTCGACGATATGGAGAACTTCGAGAAGCATCTAAAATCCCGGTCGGATGACATCCGTGATATAATCTCTCGCTTGCAGTCCAGTGCTGCGAAAGCTCCACCCGAGGTCAACGATCTACAGAGTCAGCTTGCAAAGAAATTGGCTGAGGAGAAAAACACCATCGCCGAACTCGAAAAAGCGTTAGCAGATAAACAGCAGTTGGAGGAAAGTCTGGAAGCAGCATCATTACGATACATGGTGGCGGAGAAGAAACTCGATCGCGCACGAAGCTTGACGGTAGCGAAGTTAGAAAAGCAGTACATTTTAGGTGCCCAGCGACCTGGCGGCGACAGCGCATCCGGCCATCGAGAAGAACAATCACCCGCCAACGGTGTCTCCGGTGCTGAACGCAATGCTGAATTGGAGGAAGCGCATAAACGACTTGTGGCCGTTTCGGAAAAGCAGAAGGAACAGTTGCAGAAGCTGGAGGCTGAAAATGCACGTTTGCTCAGTCAGATCACGGAATCAAACATCAAGGTACGGTGCCAGTAGTTTGGCCATATAACTTTCTCTTGACTAATTGATGTCGATTCAGCGAACCAAACCCACGGACGACGATTATGCCCATACGGATTTGTTCAAGCAGCTTAGGTCTCAATACGAGGATGTGGTGAAACGAATCAACCATTTGGAGGCGACGAATATACAACTACGCGAGGAGGCCGCTAAGCTGCGATCTGAAAGGACTGCGTATCGCATCCAGGTTGATGAGGAGACACAAAGTGCCATCGCTGAGAAGGAAGCGCAATTGATGCGGGCAGAAACCGATCTCGCTCGAATTCGAAACGCACGTGACGAACTTCTCGCCGATCAGCAGATGCGCAAGGCTGCACAGGAACAAGAAAAAACGGCTGCAACCAAGGTTCAAGAACTTGCGGATGCAGGACAGGCTCGGATTACTGCTCTGGAGAGTGAGGTGGAAAGGCTTCGCTTGCAGCTCGACAATGCGAAGGAGGCGCATGCAGCAACCGACGAAATCCCGACAGAAGAACTTCGTGCGAAATACCAGAACCTGGAGCGTCAGTATTCTATGCTTAACACCGAGTTGGCCTCGATGCAGACTGCCTGCAAGAAGTACTCCTCTTTAGCATCGCAGAAGGTCGCAGACTTCAGCGCCATGGAAGAGAAAGTGGCCCGGTTGATCGCTGAGAAATCCAAAGCAGATCAAAAGTACTTTGCGGCAATGAAAAGTAAGGAGGCACGGGAGATGGAAGTTCGCACGTTGCGCATGCAAAATTCGAAAAGCTCTGATATTGTCTCGCAACTGAAGGAGTCGGAAGCCACCACCCGTTCTTTACTCTCCAACATGGAGAAGCAGGTCAGCGAAACCAAGGACGCATTGAATCAGATGATGAGCAAGCATCACGTTGCACAACAGCAAATAACGGAGAACAACATTGTCGTCGACGGTCTTAAAGCCCAGATCAATGAGCTCAAGTCCCTCTCGGTGTCGAAGGATTCATCGTTGGCAAACACTTCAAGCGCCTGCCGTAAAGCCGAGACTGAGATCGAAGGCTTGAAGGTGACCCTTGCGGAGACCAAGAAGAGTTTGGATAATTGGAAGAATAAGAGCCTTGGGAATTCGTCGTCTGAGTATGAAATGTTAAGAGTAAGGTGTCCTATTACCTGCATGTTTGGAGCCTCATGAAGCTAACCAATAACCTTTTTCAGACTTTGGCACTTTGTACTGTCTGCCGCAGAAACTTCAAGAATACTGCGATCAAGACTTGCGGTCACGTATTCTGTAAAGAATGCGTTGAAGAGCGTCTCACTTCTCGATCTCGGAAATGTCCAAATTGCAACAAGTCGTTCGGGAATAACGACTATATGCACATCACACTTTGATACAGCTCAATCAATCGGACTTGAATCGACAGGTCGGCCTTACCAAAACTTACATTCTTGTACCATAGTTTCTTTTTCCCATTCTCGTTCTACCTCTTTTCTCTTAGTCCTTTTATTACCCTTTTCCTTTTTTCCTTTTTCATACAATCATGGAAGGCTCATGGTGCGGTGTTTTTGCTGTCCCAGGTTTAGCAGGATAGGGGGGCTTCAGAGGGGGCTGGCGTTTTGACTTGATTCTACACTGTTCATGCGATTTTACTCTGCATAACGATCGGACCAGACAAGGTGGATATCTGGCCTTGGGATTTACCTTTTTCTTCTTTTTTTTTTTTCGTTCCCTCTTTCATTCATGTCATGCTCTTTTCCGGAAGGAAGAGAACCTGTTTGGATACCCGCTTCTGTGTTCCAAGTAGCACTTGGAAGAGGTGGGAACCGGAATGCGAGATGTAGGATTAACTAGGATGATGTGGATGTGAAAAAGATGATGAATTAAAACATGCTGAAGGGGGCGCCATGCCTCTAATTGTATCGCCTGCAATCTGAAAGATCAGCGGTCTTGGGTGTAGATATTCGAATGTCATGAATTGAATATTCGGCTATAGAGAAGCTCATGTCGGCCTACCCAGAGATCAAGCGGAGGAACAACCTGGCCTGCATCTTCTACCGCTGTGTGCCATTCTCGGTCTATCCGTTCTGTGATCATGTCTTGCAGGGCCTTGCTGGCTAGGACACTTTGAGCCTGGTAAGGTCCCATCACAGACGAGCGGACTGCAGCACTGAGGACCGCTTTGGCATGATTCAGCATGAAAATATACGTCGTCTGCTGAAGATCGAGCCCCATAGCTTGACAGACAATGCCCCACAGTGGTGCAAGATGGCCCTTCGGTCCCAGTTCGTCCACAGTGCCGACGAAAGATTTGAGAGCATCGGAGATGTTTTCAATGGCTTGCACTGCCTTTACAGCGGCTGACCCCCTCGAGGATGCGGAAGCATACGTGCTTCGAAAAGCTCGCTCCCAAACTCCAAGCAATGCCCTTCCCTGCGCGACACTCGCCCTTTGCGCCACTATACACGGTGTCGAAGCGTCCAGATCGTTGTCCAGGGTCTCCAGATCCTCGGGGTTCCGGTATGCTGCGAGGACATATGGTAGAGAAGTGCTTGCGACGGATGCGATCGAGAGCTTGAGAAAGTGTTGAAATGAGGCGATGGTCGTTACCGAACGAGGTAAGGGCTTGTTGTGGGACAAGTAGGATTCCAGACCACTGGAGTATGCAAAGGAACCCAGTGGAAGGGCAGAGTCCGATAGGAGAAGCAATGCATGGTTGGACGGAGGGCTTGGGATGTCTTGTTGAATGGTCAGCATTCAGCGTTCAGGTATGACATAGCCTTGGCGATTTTGCAGGGATTCTTCTTCACGAACCATTGGACACTTTCGAAGGTAATCCCCTGTTCTCCCGTAGACAAGCTAATCGGAGACGTGTCCGGGCATTGCGCAAACGATACTCGAGATCGGCAATCTCTTTCTCCAACTCTTGGAGGGTGCTCTTTCCATTCATTCGGGCATTCTTCTGAACGGGGAGAACATAGCAATTGGGGAAGAACTCAGAGCAAGATTCCCCATGGCGACGAACTGCGCTGGCTTCTTATCTTCCTCCATGAAGTACTCCGAAGAAGTTTGTAGTCATACAAAGCTCAACTGATAAGCCTCGAATATCGGAGACCGGAGTTCCCCGAATCCGGCGGTGGAGAGCGGCAGAAAAGGAATTAATCGGGATCTTCTCATTTCTCACGAGAGAGCTTCCGACAGCTTTTCCACAGGTGGATATGGTTCTTCCAATTGGCATTACATCATGCACGATAGACGAGAGCTTCTACTGACTTTATAGGTTATATATTATGTCAGGCAAGCGTCTGTTAGACGCTATTCAATTCTTCAATGTCGCCAAGTCGGTTGCGGCGAAACACCTGGCCTTGCGTCAACGTCAGCTAGATGTCTATACCAGAACCTCCTCCCTTACCAAGGGCATTCAAAGGCAGACTGAGGGCCTGATTCTAACAGCCCAAGCTGCTGCTGCTTTAGCAAGGCGATTCGATGAACCTTCCCCGTCTGAAGCCGC
This sequence comes from Aspergillus cejpii, assembly GCA_004769165.1. Classification (NCBI taxonomy): domain Eukaryota; kingdom Fungi; phylum Ascomycota; class Eurotiomycetes; order Eurotiales; family Aspergillaceae; genus Aspergillus; species Aspergillus cejpii. The sequence continues at coordinate 2,135,756 of SMSW01000005.1, read as the reverse complement.
GACCAAGCCTAAAGCGGGACCCAGTTCAGAGCCCCTCTCTGCGGACAAGACAAAGCAACCTCAGCGACAAGTCAAGTTTCAGATTCCGTCCTCGGCCGCGGAGCATTTAGGGAATGATGGAACGGGCCCATTGAACGTCAGCAAGCAACAGGATGTGTTCTACCGACCGTCTCAGGAGTCGACTCCCGGTTTATCAGGGCTTCCCAGAGTGAAGCTGCCAGAAACTGGGAATGATACTCAGGTGAATGTGGATAATACTGTCAATGCGGACGTATTTCACTCGCCCGTGAACCACCAGAGGCCTGTATCCGAGGTCGCGCCCACCACGGATCAGCAGGATGTGCCAGATGAGATGATGAATCAAATCTTTCACAGCCCAAAGGTTGCCAGACTCCTATCGCGGAAGCCAGGTTTGGAAATAAAACGCGCGGACGAAAGAGGTCAAGGACCCTCCGAACGCCCCGTCAATCATGACACAGTTCCGACTTCTCGTATCGAGAAAACCGAGCCGACGGAGAAGGAAGACATGGAAGCAATTGGGGCCGACATTGCTGAAGATGTTGCCGCAGTACGTCGCACTGGTACTTAACAAAACCAAAAACATACTGACAATGAAGCAGAAAGACCAACAGCTTGCAGCGGGGCTCAACAGAGATACTTACAAGATGACCGAGTCGCGCGTTCCCTCGTCACGTCTAGGGCGATTATGGCAATACGGTGGGCTTGCCACTTCAATGGCGTTTGGAGCTGTTGGCGAAAGCCTGCGAAGGGTGACTGGAAGTAAGGAGGAAAACACTGGGTCAATTATGTTCAGTGCTGGGAACATGGAACGCCTGGTCGCCAAGCTTTCAAAAATGCGAGGAGCGGCTCTCAAACTAGGTCAAATGTTGAGCTTCCAGGGTTTGTATCTCGGTTCTTTCCTTTGGTACGACTGCTAATCTCTCTAGACAACAAAATGCTTCCCGATGCGATTCATCAAGTCCTCCAGCGAGTACAAGATCGAGCAGACTATATGCCCGCCTCTCAACGAGACAAGGTTCTCACGGATAATCTTGGACCGAACTGGCGGGATCTATTCTCATCTTTCGACGAGGTCCCCATGGCCGCGGCTTCAATAGGACAAGTGCACGGAGCGGTCCTCAAGAGCACCGGTCAATCGGTCGCCGTCAAGGTCCAGTATCCGGGTGTCGCTGGCTCTATTGACTCCGACCTGAACAACCTGTCCATTCTTCTAACAGCATCGCGCCTTCTCCCTCGAGGCCTTTACTTGGATAAAACGATTGCAAACGCGCGGACTGAACTCGCTTGGGAATGCGATTACGTCCGAGAGGCCGAGTGCGCTAATCGTTTCAGGGAGCTTGTCAAGGACGATCCCGTCTTCTTGGTTCCGGAGATAATCCCGGAGGCCTCGGGCAAACAGGTCTTGACCATGGAACTTTTGGAGGGTATTGCCGTCACCAAGATCCACGACTTCACCCAAGAGCAACGAGACTGGATCGGCACGCAGATTCTACGCCTGTGTCTCCGCGAAATCACCGAATTCCGGTTCATGCAAACGGACCCCAACTGGACTAACTTTTTGTACAACGCGAAGACAAACCGGCTGGAACTGCTTGACTTTGGCGCGTCTCGCGAGTACCCCGCCGACTTCATCTCGAAATACATCCGCACACTCATGGCCGCATCCCGCGACGACCGGGAGAGCTGCCACCGTCTCTCCATCGAGTTGGGCTACCTGACGGGCCACGAGTCGAAGGCGATGGTGGACGCCCACGTCGCCTCGATCCTTACCCTCGCGGAGCCCTTCATGGAGTCATCACCGGATGTTTACGATTTCCGCAACCAGACCATCACCGACCGCGTTCGGAGTCTGATCCCCGTCATGATTCGGGAGCGGCTGGCGCCCCCGCCGGAGGAGACGTACAGTCTGCATCGCAAGCTGAGCGGGGCGTTCCTGCTCTGTGCGAGATTGGGAAGCCAAGTCCGATGCAAGGAGTTGTTTACAGACGCCATCAAGAAGGCAGATGAATCTGGTCTTGATATTGGATTGACTGGGAAGTAAAGCAGAAGGGCGGTGGCGTTCGATGAAACCCATGTACCTTTTTAAAGGATGGCCAAAAGTCAACTCTTGTATAATAAATAGACCATGTATAAGAACAGTCCAACACAGAATAACTTTCATGACCAAGGATTTTTTTGTATGCCGAATATATACATGTTAGAATGCCAGTAAGTCGATGACCGCCAGGGTCAGCAGAAAGATGCGGGTATATCAACCAAAGCTTCCTCTGATGTCCAATAGTCCTTGAATATTGAATATGGTATGGACAGAACAATTGATGACTTGATCGACGTCCGCATAGCGGTACATATCGGTTGAGCATGGCTATACCGAGGGATCGATACCGCAATTCGGCCATGTTTATTGCTGGCCTCGGGGTCATTGATACAGGACAAGGCTTCATTCAGGCCTCCAATAGACTAATACTCTAATTGATCATTGCTCGAATTCCGAAGATCGTGGGCTGCCTAACCGCGTGTTAATTGTCCATCCAATCGTAGATGAGATATCTAACAGCCCATCATAACACTAATTTATGCCATATTGTCAAACCCCCCGCAGTTCAAAGCTGGAGGAGTACTCCGTAAAGCTCTAAATTCATCCTGTTCCTCTGTCCCTATCAAGGTGTCGTAGACTGAAAATCCTCGAAATGGCTACACCAGTCAACATAACCAGCTACTTCAACCGAGGACTACTAACCACCACTTTTACTCCCCCAACTACTTGCCTTCAGACTTTATCCACAGCTGTCTACGAGGTGAATGGGATACCGCAAACAACTACATATTACGGTCACTGGTTTGATGGACCTGGCCAAACATGTTATCCCACTGGTACAATGCCAACTTCGCTGCTTCTTTCTCCCACTTATTGGGGGACATACTGGTGTATGTCGACTTGCCTCCAAGGAAATGCATCGATGAACTTACAGACTGTCAAATATAGATTCTCCAGGATTGTACTGCCCCAGTGGATGGGCCACAGCGGGCCAATTATCCGGATCATGGAACGGGATTGATATAACAAGTAGCACCAGTGGAGCGATTTGCTGCCCTTCGTGAGTGACCCATGGTGTGACGTAGAATGTCTGCTTACCTGACTAGGAGCATGGGTTACTACGCTGGTGGCCACCAATGCAGCGGTGTCCTCCCGGCAAAAGAAACAGTCACAATGGCGGCCTCTGGTATTATTGTCACCAGAATACTCTCGACTCCGGTGACCGTTTACGCCGATGGGATTCCGCTCATTTGGGAGGCGTCCGATCTTCCTAAGTCGACTAGTGTGCTCCAGACAGCAACATCATCATCTTCATTTGGTCCAACTTCAACTTCGCCCCCGGCAAGTTCGATGGACGATTCAGGTCAATCTGGACTCGCAGAAGGTGCAAAGATCGGGATCGGAGTTGGTGTCCCTCTAGGCGCCGTCGCCATAGGTGCAGTTGTATTCTTTTATATCCTGCGACGGCATCGCAAACGGAAAATGAATCGCACTCAGCCATTGTCGCAAGTGTATGTCAAGCAGTCAAAACCGGCGGAACTTTCCTCCTCAGGTCCGCGGTCCGAGCTTGAGTCTCCATCCACGGTTAGACATGAATTAGCTTGAATGATGGGAGGTGCGATTTGTGTCTTTATTTTTTGTAGAAATACAACTCCACAAATGAGCAAGGCTGAGCCTCTTCGAGAATACCTGAAACTGCCGCTGAGAAACCACCGTCCTGGCGCTTGCTGGAGTCCATAAGGATACTGTGTGGCCCTGAAATAAGCCAGATTCCCTCCAGAGCCCCTATGCAGATCCCATGGGTGTCTCCGGTCTCGCCGAATTGGCAGCCTTTTGGAAGCAGAAATACTAGGTGTTGCATGCATTGTGTCCAATCCAGTTACTGAATGATGACCAGACCAGGGAAGACCAGGGAAGACAAGAAAAGAACAGAAAAACAACATCCCTTCTGTCAGAATGTCCAGAACCGCCGCTTTAGTGCTAGGTCCGTCCAGAGCTTCTAAGTGATGTTGGCATTTGGGTGAGCTAGCTTATGGAATATACATGTCTACCAACATATTTACTAACTAAGGCACCCAATCATGCTGTCGTAAGGGTAAGCTCTATCAAACGAGGCTTATCGATTACTTGAATGTTCTTTTCTTGTCGAGTCCACTCAAGAGAACCACCGAATCGCTTCGTTGGCGGGCGGAATTATGGAGGAGGAGTGTGAATATAGTCGACAATCGGCATGTTATCGCTGCCACCCACAGAAACTTCGATGCGTTCAGATCCGCGGGCAAGCGAGCTGCGTCCGCTGCAGTCTTGCAGGGCTGGAGTGCGACCCTCAAAGCCAAGTTGTAAACGTAGGCCCACTGCCAGGCCGAAGGAGAAACCATCACCTGAGGCCGATGCTGCCTGTGACAGCAGCCTTCGATCGAGGCCATTTGCTTCCTCAGAACTGACTACTGGTGATGAGTGGAATCAAACACGTAGGTGAATACGCGAAGGTTCAGAGGAAGGGAGACTCCAGAATCATACTATCATACTAATGCCTGGCAGCAGTGGCATACTTTCACGACCTTGATGGATTTGGCTCAACGCTTTCCTTGGAAAATATCAGTGTGGACCACCACAGTTTCTTGCCCACGGTAAAGGGAGAGATGTACTCAACGGGGACCATCGACTATCCAGTTACAGTATCAGCGATCTGCGGAGCCGGGCATCCAGACGCATCAATCAGTGGGCATTTGTTACTTATAGCGCCGGACCCGGATCAGGTATGGAGTGAGCAACACCTCTCCATTCAGGACAACAGTGGTGAAGGATCAAGTATAGCCAAGTCAACGATGGAACGAGACGTCGACTGGACCGGACGTCTAACATCAGTCATGAGGTTGACGTCTTCGCGCCATTCCAGTTCCACAGCGGCATGTAAATCTTGGCCCGCTGCATCGGCTGCGTCTCCAATCGCAGACATCTGTAAACCCTTGATCTCGATGGCGACCTGGCCGCTGGACACAGCTATTATAGCCTTGGGCTCTTCATCTGCGCGGGCCTCGATGATCATCTCGGACTTCAGCAGGGGGGGGGGGGGGGGGGGGGGGGGACATAGATCTCTTCCATATGCTGAAAGCGCCGGGTGAGTCTTGAACGTGGCAAGGACTATGGTCTGGAGTAAGCAGTCGAGAGAGACAGGATGCACCGCGTATTGGGACTTCCCTTCTCGGGTGTCATTTACAACAGTGGCGATGGCTTTGCGCTCGATGGGGTGGGCAATCATCTCGGTCAGACCCATGAATCGTGACCCGTATTCCAGGCCCATGTCCTTCATCTTGCGATACCATCCGCGTCGCGACAGAACCCGAGGCAATGGCTGCAAGGTGGGTGCCGGGTTCTCTCTGTCTTCCCCTGCTGCGACTTGACCGGATATGTGCTTGACCCAGCTGCCTTTGTTGTACGAACGAACACTGAAATTGTACCATTTGGAGTCAACCGCGTTGGTAACGGGGACCCTCTGCAACTGGGTAATGACCTCAACATCCTGGCCCCGATGCATGACCAGCGCAGCCTTAATGTTCACGCGACGGGCCGTGAACGCTGTTTCACTGGTTAACTGGCCGGATGGCCTCGCTAGCCATGCAGATGTAGCCAACTCCAGGGAAGACAATATCACCGGCCACTTCGTGCTCCTTGATCCAAGCCACGATGTCGAGGCGAAGTATATTGCCAAGTAGGATTCTGATCCGTGCTCTTGAGAACCCGAGAGCTGAGGATATCGTGATGGAAGAATTCTCGCAGACGCCATTCTCTCGCCAAACGGCTTTCGGACCAGAAAGGCTCCTCATAGTGCCAGGGGTAGAGGGGCAGATCTGGCAGGAAACGTCCCGAGCCCGCCACAGAGGCGAGACTCAACGGGACGTTCTGTAACCACATCTCGCCGACGGCCTTAAGCAGATTCCTGTGGTAGTCGCTGCCATGAGTCAAGGTATTGAGATACTCGTCGGTTGACCGATGGTGCTGGAGAATTTGCCGAATGGGACCCGCCAGGGCAGAGTGCGGTCCAACCTCCAAGAAGACCTTTGGAGCAACGAGAGTTTGCAGAATTTCCCCGATGGCAGTCAAAAACCGGACAGGCGAGACGAGGTTCCTGACTTTCCCGTGTCACTTGAATAAAAAATGACTTTGGGGTCCGCTGCCCGGATTCCCTGCTGCTTCAGTAGTTCGACATACTGAGCTGCCACATTGGCCTGGTCTGAAGGCTAAACCCGAAGAATATAGGAAAAAAAGGAGATTCGGTGTTCCAGCCATCGGACATCCGAATGCACCCTACATGAGCATCTCTCAAAAACATCATCTATCTTCATTGTAACCGCGGAGGAACCTATCACAGGCGTACTCGAATTTTGAAAGGCACGATCTGATCGGCTGAGAAATATACGTTTTAATGTGTTAGATTAGCGAATTTGAAAGATAGGAAGGCCTACGAGTCGATTTTGTATGGTAAATCAGAATATAGGGGGTGTGGCTCGATCCAAAGTGGCCCTTATTGATTTGGAACATCTTGAGTGGCTATTGGTCGCCGCAACGGTAATTCAATTTAGTACGAGAGGACCGTTGTTGTTTCAGATAATTGGTCAACTCTTGAAGTACTCCGTACCTACCTAGGTAATCCGGTTTCAATTTTGGTTTTAGAAATACGGCCTGTTGGGAAAGGTAGTCACCTGACTTGATGACCCGGAACTGGAAGTTCCGACCGCCGCCCATCGGCCTGAGGCACTGAGGTAAACTGACAACTGATAACGACAAACCATGGTTTGGTGATAATTCTCCCGAGACCTGGTTTCTGGATATCCTCATCAACCCTTATAACCCAGATCAGGCCATGGACATCATCAAGTCCCTTCCTCTCCTGATCAGCGCCGCTCTGGCTGCTGCTCCTACGCTCCCCGCACCTCCACAGGCACCTCTAGGAGTGACATCCGACTCGAACGCATTCCTGGCCTCGGCTGGTCGCAATGCCCTCAACGACGTCATCAGCGCTTCCCCTCTCCTGTCATTCCATCGAGACCTCGTCTCCATCGAGTCCATCTCCGGCAGCGAGGGCCGCGCCGGCTCCTTCGTCGCGGACTTTCTGGAATCCCAGAACTTCACCGTGATCAAGCAGCCGGTCACCACCGCGGACTGGGACGAGGTCCGCTTCAATATCTTCGCCTTCCCCAGCTCCCATCCCCATTCCAACCCATTGGATGAGGACCACCCCGGCCAGGGCCCAGAGATCCTCCTCACCAGCCACATCGACACCGTCCCCCCTTTCATCCCGTACTCCCTGCACCGGGATGACGACGGCGACATCCGCATCGCAGGCCGCGGCACCGTAGACGCCAAAGCCAGCGTCGCCGCCCAGATCTTCGCCGCGCTCGACACCCTACGCGACCACCCCACAGCCCCGCTGGGCCTCCTCTTCGTCGTCGGCGAGGAGACCGGCGGCGACGGGATGAAAGCCTTCTCACGCTCACGCCTCAACCCGGCCCCATCGGCCTTCCATACCATCATCTTCGGCGAGCCCACCGACCTCGCCCTCGTCGCCGGCCACAAGGGCATGCTAGGCTTCGAGGTCGTCGCGCACGGCCACCCCGCGCACTCAGGATACCCGTGGCTCGGCGCGAGCGCCATCTCCGCCATCCTGCCTGCGCTGGCCCGCGTCGACGTCCTAGGCGATATCCCCGGCGGCCTCCCCGCCAGCGAGAAATACGGCCGCACAACCCTCAACATCGGCCGCATCGAGGGCGGCGTCGCCGCCAACGTCGTGCCCGCGTTCGCCCGCGCCGACGTCGCCGTCCGTCTCGCTGCCGGTTCCCCCGACGACGCCCGCGACATCATCCGTCGTGCCGTCCGCGAGACGACTGTCCGCGGTGATGCTACCGTCGAAGTCGACTTCTCCCGCCACCTTGAGGCTTACCCCCCGCAGGACCTCGATGTCGATGTCCCCGGGTTCAACGTCTCCACGGTCAACTACGGCACGGATGTGCCGAACCTCGAGATCCACGCGCGCGCGGACGGTCCTGTTAAGCGCTATCTGTATGGTCCGGGGAGTATCCACGTCGCGCACGGTGATCGTGAGGCGTTGACTGTGCGGCAGCTTGAGGATGCGGTCTGTGGGTATAAGAGGCTGATCCGTGCGGCCTTGGATCGGACTCGTAGCTAAAGTTATAATGTAGATAGAGAACCATGACTGATGACTACTGTAGGAGCTAAAGCAAGGCGGGTCAGGATGACATGTAATATTTCCCGATCATGTAGTAGATATATACATCGCCACGGCCACTGATTATCGAGGTTTCCGCGTCCACCCCGTCTTCAAATCCCCCGTCGGCTTGAACCGCGGCAGCGGATGCGCCTCCGTGTTGAACACATGGTCCTCCAGCGAGAGAAACCCGCGGTCCGAAAACAGCAGGTAGAACAGGGACTCGACCGTCTCCGGCCGCTGGAGGTTGTGTCGGTCCTGGCTTTGGATCTGGATGTCCTCCCGCCACTTGAGGGTCTTGTCGTCCAGCGGGTAGAGGGGTGCGGATTTCAACGCCAGGTCTTTTCCTGTTAGTAATCAGCAATGAATTCCGGCACTTCTTCAATGGGTTGGTCCTGGTTGTCAAAGGAGAAAACCAAATCAAAGAGATCAAAGTCAAATTCAGGAAATTCCACCAAGTCTCCAGTGCCCCAGCTGAGAAGTCCATTAAATGATGGGTCATCCATGATTAGTTTGATTCTATTCTTAGGTCTGGTTAGCCATGTCATCCAGGGGAAAATGCCTCCCTTAAATAGCCAGCAGAGTGCACAACGCCCCTCTTAATGCATTCAAAAGTCTACTTTCAACCACAGACACATAAAGTGCGTGGAACACCCACAGATCTATTTTTAATTACAAGTAGAGTGACAAGGTGAGACGCCCACAAATCCACCATTACATTAAGAGGAAACAGCCCTTGCTAATTATCCTCTAGCAGATCATCATGACCTCAAACAAAAGCACCTTTGTCGCCTCCGGTCACAATAAAACTTATCACCCAAGTAAGGAGCAACTGCTGGTTTTTCTTAAAAATGCCGGCCTCTCCTGGAAAGAGATTGAGGCCAAATACAATAAGAATAATACCGATTCCAGTTCGAGGTCCCCCAGGACGCAAGGTCAGGGTCCGCCGGTCAATAGCAGTCAGACTTGAACCCCTTGCTAGTCGGCAGTGACGGTGGATCGGGGATTAGATCAGAGTCCGATGATCCTCATCAAGAGTGTGAAACTCTGATCCCGTCTACTGCGTTAGAAACATCGCGTTCCAGTAATCCTTCACTTTCTTGCAAATATCCCGACGGTCTTTCCAGGTTCGGAATCTCGTCTCGAGTTCGCACGCCGTCCACAGAATCTCCTCCCAGAACTGCTTCTCCACATCGGTGCGGAACTTCCCGATGACCTCTTCGGGAATCGTCCACGCGCGCGTGTAGCTGCCGTCGTCCTCGAAGGCTGGGTTCACGGCTTGTTTGTCAAAGACCGTGGCCGGGTTGAACTTGGGGAAGTTCGCGTGGATAAAGAACGCGTGTGGCGCGGGGGCTTTGGAGCCGTGGACACGCCATTCTCCCTGCTGCGTGAGGGTGTAATCCTCGACGGGGTCAAACTGGACCATTGCGGAGCCGGCGAGTCCGCCCTTGGTACGGTGGCCCATGGCCACAATGGGTTCGCTTACTTGGTAGTAGGGTTCTTCCATTGTCAGAGCAGCCGCCACAAACGTCTCTTTGTCGCCCTCTCCGGCTGCCCCCTGTGACAGTAAGGGATAGTAGTAATCTGGGCCCCAAAAATTGTAGTAAGTGCTCAGGAGAAGGGTCTTCGCATGTGTCTTTTTCGAGATGAGGACTTCACCTGATTCGCTTGACTGCCGTATGGTATCTGGAGGCATTGGCTTGGACGCGATCTCGTAGTAATATGATGAAACAGTGTCGGCCCAGAAATCGGGCCATGTGACCATATTCTTCGACCTGAAAGGCTCATTTGTGAACAAAATCTCCGGGTTCTCAAGCGGGAAGGCATCCGCATCCAAAAAGAGGATTTCTTCAAAAGACGAGAATAGCATGGCAAAAAGCTTGAACTGGTATTTCTCAATTTGCATAACCTTGGGCACGGCGTCAAGAATATGCGAAAGCACCACACATCGGGAATTGAGGGACGGTAGAACCACGTCGCATATGTACTCCTCATACTCTTCCTCGTTGGCTAGGAAGACCTCCACGGGAAGCTCTGAGCCTGTCTTTCGGAGCATCCGAAGGGAGATCACCAGTACAGGTAAGTAAGATCCCCCCGCGGTAGAGACTAGACCCCTCGTGTTAGGGATGTAATGTAGTTGTGGTAGGTTGCTCTTAATATCGCTAACGAACCCACTATGCGCCTCCTTCATAGTCTCGACCTCATCCGGCAGCATGTCCAAATACTCCCGACGGTCTTCTGGTTTTGCCTCCTCAAACCGTACAGACGGCGCATTGCCCAGTCGTAGGGGTGGATCGCATTTTGGGCGATACTTGGCCAGAAGGGGCTGGAACTGTTGCCAGAAATGAATGTGGCCATCCTTGTGGACTCCAATACCGTCGCTGTTCAGATAGGAAGGACTCTTGCCAGCTGGCTTGACTATCGCTTCGCTACTCTTCGGATGTGACTCCGCATGTGGTACGGATTGCCATCGTAAGAAGGACCAGGTGAAGACCGACGCAATGAATACTGCCAGCAGTAGTATTCGCGCCCGCGAATACATCCGAGGTATGGACATGATCATTCAAATGTAAGCAGGGGACAGAAATAGTTGTCGCCTGCTGAAAGATTTGACAATTTCCTTTTTATCGCATCGGACACACCTGGTAGCACAGAAATGAGAAGCTCAGGGGCTGTAAAACCTGTACAAGCACTGCACACGACTGCTTGTGGCACACTGGGAGGATGAAATCAGCGCACACAAGCAGACATCTGAGGCAGATCACTGAAGAGTGTACTGTAGAGTGATGGGCAGGTATGAATCAACTGGATATGTAGAGAAACTGATATACACACTGTACACTAAATGCAAAGTAGAGAGAGAAGACAAAAAGACATGAAAAAGAATGTAAATTGAAACATCAACAGATGAATTGAAGAGGAAAAAGAGTGTAAGAGAATTTAATTAGAATATCGGGAGAGTTTCAGTGATAGAAATGAAGGATGAGGATGAAAAAGGAGTTGTTTAACTTGTTTGCCCCACTGTGTTGATGAGAAGAACACTTTCTGCTCTATTATTCTTCTTTATTTCTTTCACAAACTGTAGAATCATTTCTTTATATCTTGGATGAATCTATGGATGTTATTGCTTCCTACCCATCATGACTATCAGTGGCCCCTTAAGGGTCCTCGGGTATCATAATGCGGAGTACTCTGTATACTTGAGTGTCATAAAGGCAATTTCCATGATTAAGTTGGCAATTGGCATGACAATGATGACTTTCATTCTGCTAAAACGAATCCTGGCTATCCTCTTCTAAGATTGTGGAAGAGAGAAGACCTCTTCCATCACCAAGCCGTTTGACATCTTTCATGTCAGGCCATTCCATCAGCAAGTCCCTAGATGAGCTTGATTCTCTCGAGAAAGAGCTCCTGGCTGTTTTATTGAGACGATGCGATAAAGCCCTGGACTTCAGTTTGCGACGAGGTGGAATATCCGAGAATCCCAATGAGTGGTTGAAGATCTCGACAGCAAAATCACTCGTCAAATGCAGTACAAATCCGAGAATCAATCCAATGATTAGAGCGGTCCCGAAGTATATGAGCAAAGCCTGAGAACACATTAGTATCTTATCCATATAGATATGAGTTATGCAACTGATGTTACTCCATCAAGGAAGTGCTGATATGTGCATACCTCGAATCTAATTAGAATCCGGAGAGGAAGAAAAGCAAGCTTCAGGACACCAAGTCCCAAGTTCAGCAATGGTGTGACCAACAGCTGGAGTAGTCCGTATATAAAATATAATAGAAAAGTGAAAGGGTAGGCAATGTAAGCAAGTATCGTTGCAATTGTCGAAGTCCACGCCATTAAGACTTCAAGCAGTAGTGATAAGTATGGAGTATCACCCTATTCTCAGTTCATCAAGAGACATGAATAATTGCTCAATTAGTGCTGTTTAGATATAGAAGAATCAAATTCTTTTGTATTCTGATTCAGTTATTCAGTAATGAAAGAGTGGATGGCCTCCAGACTGATAGAATAACCTCATCGAGCCTGACTGCCTGAGGCCTGAGCTGTTGCTGCTTTAATTGTTATCAACAACAAAGCTATACCTAATCCATCCTAGTTCCATATCGTATCCTTGTAGCGGCATCAGGACTATACCATTTCAGGTAACCAAGACCGGGAATCTAAACCCTAAACCCTAGATGGACATTTTTGGTAAACTTCTGGAGCAACGTCGACATCATCAAATACCATGAGATGCCAAGTGATTCAATAGATTGAGACAGATTTGTCCGTCAAGTTGTTCAGTGGATCTCTGTGGATTGCATACTCATTGCGCTTGTTCAAATTGTCTTATTGTGACCTTTACCTTCCCATCGCCCCTTGAGGCTGGCGTTCTGATGCTGCTGGCATCCTAAACATACAGTAGCCCCTCATACTCTCTTCGTGCATATCTCTCGGCTGAGTCCCTTCGTCGCAGATGGGCAACAATCCTTCTAAGGGCCCTTCCGGAGATCCTCCGCCAAGCTCGGGCTCTTCGCATTTGACTCCCTCATCAAGTGATAAAAAGGTCCATCGCAAACCATCGACCAGCACGATTTCCGGCGCAGCAAAGGCCACCGCGGTCGCCCCCTCTCCCTCCACCGAGACTGCAACAGGACATCCCGCAACAACACATCAAACCCCGGTTCAAGAACGCCTTCAATCGCGCAATATCACAGATACGTCACGGGGAAATTCAGATCGACAGGATCGCCAGGATGCGAAGAAAACGGAGCCTCCCTCAAGGGATGTCTCCTCTCCAGATCCGTCCAACCCCGTTCAAGTACCGATCTCTCGGACTGCTGCCAGACATGATCCGACTGTAGCACCGTCTGGCCCGCCCCTAAATACGTACTACGGTGCGGCCACCCGCCTTCAACGCCCGCCTCGGATGCCTCTCCCCATCGGCGATGCGACGACTACTCCAGGCTCGCCGATCATCGGCCCCGAAGACTCTCATATCGGATTTCTCTCTGACGATCGTTCGATGGGCGAGCAAACCGGCCAAGTCGATGACAGTATAAGCAACACTGCCGTTGACGATGAGGAGACCGTGGATGAGCTGGAACCATATACCCCGAGCGGTGTCGGCAGGGCTGTCCCAACAACCATAGAATGGACTGCTGCCGGACAGAAAGTCTACGTTACAGGAACCTTCGTTAATTGGGAGAAGAAGTATCGTTTACACAGAAGGTATGTAACATCCCGTCTGCTGTTGTGTCTCATTCTGCCCTTTTTGTGTATCGACTTGCGAAACCTACGATTGCCAGGGCTGAGATAGCTCCTATCATTGTTGTTGTCTTCCCCCCATCCCTTTCCCTTCCCCTGTGGCTATAATCAATTGCAGTTCTTCCCTGTTGGGGAAATCCGACCAAGTACCATCAATGAGTTCTGGCGACTAATTTTTCGCGAACAGTGAAACCAACCCAGGGGTGATGTCCACAACGTTGAATTTGCGTCCTGGTACACATCATTTAAAATTCATTGTGGATGGTGAGATGCGCGCTTCGGACAGTCTGCCAACTGCAGTTGACTTTACGAATCATCTCGTCAACTACATCGAAGTCAGCGCGGATGATATCAATCGATCACGCAGAGAGAGTGAGAGAACAAACAAAAGTGCTGTCCCGCCTGGTGTCCACCCTCCCCATGATCTTCCTGATCTTATTGGGAACGATCGCCCCAGTGTCGAAGACCAAGCTGAAAAGGAAGAACCAGAGGAGATTCCTATGGGCGACTTTCAGAACATCATCCCACAATTCTTTGTCGATTTGGATAAGGAAGAAACCAATCCTGCATACCAGCAAGCTCTCAATGTGATTGGCGATACTCCGACGCCGCCGAGTCTTCCTCTCTTCCTAGGGAAATCCATTCTGAACGGCACTACACCTATGAAAGACGACAGTAGCGTTCTCAACTATCCAAATCATACAGTTCTCAATCATCTTGCAACGAGTAGCATCAAAAATGGCGTACTTGCTACCAGTGTGACAACCAGGTATAAACGGAAGGTAAGCTTCATCAATGATATTTCAGATATCGCATGTTGACGCAGTTTCGCACAGTACGTCTCGACAATCCTGTATAAGCCAACTGGCCATATTACGGGCTAGTGGTCCCATGGAAAAGGCGCTTGCTGCGCACTCTCCCATGCCATACATTAAGCATATTCAGTTGACACCGCCGGCATTCTCGCACAAAATGGTTGGGCCCGAAGGCGCTCTGCGCCGTTGACACTTCGCTACATAGGCGATATTCGACTCTTTTTTTCGGATTTTCCAAAGAGTCGGCTTAGATGTGAAAAGACTTCGACCTTACATTAATTTGTTCATGGTCATAAATTCCCTCAATAGATGCACATATGCAAGAACGTCATTTCAACGACGAGGCCCAGGAGCAGGTTGCGGTCCAGTTTCGGATATTGGGCATTGACTTACAATTGCACTTGTATGGACTGCATTTGTTTCTTCTTGGTATTTCTACCACTGTTGCCCGTGTACAATTGCATGATTACCATTGCCACTTATCAAACATCTTGTATGTTCTCTTATTTTGCCCTAGCCGGTGGAAATCTCAGTATCGCATCGCCTTTTCCTGCCTATTATGAGTACATTTTCTGCTTCCCTTTCTCAGACTCATTGGTCAAACAATAGAGGTGCAGCATTTACATTTCCATATGAAGCATCCTGGCTCTGCATTACTGATGTTATCAAGATAGAGATAACAGATTGTCTTGTTTTAAATCATCCATCAGGTATGAATTCGGATAGCGATTTGTAAATGTTACGCTGTTCCTCTACCCAGCCCAAGGGTATCAATGGTTTAAAGATCGTGAGTTTCTTGGACGAGGACCATCTGCATCATTACTACGTCCCATGATCATGATCAAATCAATCTCTCCATTTCACCAGCACGGCATCCGTTCGGAAACGCTGCGTACAAGTTGACTCCTTCAGCGGAGTGCGGAAACCCGTCTTGTAAGCGAGCAAACCAGCCTGTGCGATCATGATTCCGTTGTCGATGCAGAATCTCTCGTCCGTCGCATGGACACTACCTCCGCGATCTCGAGCCATGATGCCCATCATCTCCTGTAATCGCTCGTTGCAACCCACCCCACCCACTATCAGAACCTCCTTGGAGCCAACATGCGCCATCGCGCGCTCTGTGATCTCGACCAGCATCGAGAAGATGGTCTCTTGGAGCGAAAAACACAGGTCCGCGGCAGTGGGTTTGGCATCCTCAGTTATAGCCGATGGGTCTCCTCCTTTCTTCTTCCCATCCAGACCGTATGTTGCGGCTAGGCCATCGATGGCGGCCAAGATCCCCGAAAAGGAGCAGTCCATTCCCTTCACGGTGTACGGTAAATCGACCAGTTGTTTGCCCTTCTTCGCTAGTTGCTCAATGTTATACCCTGGTGCGGGGTCATTGGATATGTGTAATGTGCGGGCAAACCTATCCAGGCAGTTGCCCACGGCGATGTCGAGCGTTTCGCCAAAGATTCGGTACCTTTGCGAGCTGTATGCGATGACCTGTGTATTGCCTCCGGAGACGTACAGGACGACAGGGTTGGTGGAGCCCGTGATCAGTCTGCCCATTTCAATATCTGAGTGGGGGTTGTTAGTTCTCTCCAGAGCATGATTGTCACCCCGCTAGCCAAAAATCTTTTTTAAGACAAGCAGGAATCTCAAGCAGACATAGATACATACGTCCGACACAATGATTCACACCAACCAGTTCTTTCCCCCATAGCAGACTCAACATCCTAGCAGCCACAGCGACGCTCTGAAGAGGGGCACCCATACCAGGGCCCTTTGTGAAGCAGATGCAGTCCACATCGTCCACGGACACGCGAGCTTCTCGAAGTGCTCTCTTTACAAGCTTCACTACCCAGGAACGATGGTGCCGTGCAGTATCTTTTGGGAGAAACCCCTCGCCTGGAGGAGAGACATAGGTGTGACGAATGTTCGCGAGGACCTGCGGGGTGCTGCCATCCTCGGGCTGTAACATGATGCCCACACCAAGCTTGTTGGCGGAGCCTTCGAGTCCGATGGCAACCATCGCAGAGGAAATTTATGACGAGAAGAGTGATTTAGATGTCTAATTACAAGAGAGTCTCATGCGATCCTCGTTCTTTTTTATCGCCAGTGTTATCGATTGGCGGGCGGGAAGCGGCTTGACACGGCGACTGCGTTTATCCGACGGGATATACAACTACGGAGTAGACTACAGCTCACTAGTACCCTGAACCCACTCCATGCTTTCCTCCCACAACGGGTCTTATTATTCTGACTTCTCTTGTCTCCTCGTCGTCATCCCGGGTTACTCTGCTATCATCTCGCCCTTTCTCAGTCCTACTCGCATCTCTCATTAAGATCATCTGTCTCACTCAATTCTCGGACGGTACTTCACCCACACAGACCATCGATCAAGGAATGTCTTTGGCAGCCCACTTTCCTGATCCTGGCAGCTTTCAGGGTCAGTCAGATGAGTTTATTACATGGCTAGCTGGAATACCGGGTGTGAGAATCAACTCGAAGATCCGCATCGTTGATTTAAGGTCAAAATCTGCCGGGAGAGGTGTAGGTATGTGGCCAGCCCATTGCAAGGATTCCGCTTCATCGCTTTCCAATATATCCAGGGGAAAGGCAGTAATATCAAATGGACGCCTCTCTGATCGACCATCCTTGTATCATTAGTGGCACAATCCGATGTCATCGAAGGCGAAGAACTTTTCTCCATCCCCCGCGGACTCGTTCTCTCCACGCAGAATTCGAAATTGAAGGATCTGCTTTCTCAAGATTTGGAAGAACTAGGACCATGGCTCTCTCTTATCCTGGTGATGATCTATGAATATCTCCTAGGCCAGCAGTCTACTTGGGCGTCGTACTTCAAAATCCTCCCAAAGAATTTCGACACTCTGATGTTTTGGTCTCCATCCGAACTGCAGGAGCTTCAAGGCAGTGCGATTGTCGAGAAGATCGGGAAACAAAGTGCCGAAGAATCAATTCTTCAGATGATCGCACCAGTCATGAGGGGGAATCCCTCACTTTTCCCGCCGATTGAGGGTCTCACCTCCTGGGAAGGTGACGCTGGTACCCAGGCTCTCCTGGGTCTCGCTCACATCATGGGATCCCTGATCATGGCTTATGCTTTTGATATTGAGAAGGTTAATGATGAGGAGGAGGATGACAATGATGACGAGGGAGGTTATATGACCGACGAAGAGGAGGACCAGTCATCGAAAGGTATGGTGCCATTGGCAGATATTCTCAACGCGGATGCGGATCGAAACAACGTAAGTGCCTTTTTCTGTATCATCACTATGATCACCTTTTTGTTAGGGCATGACTTACATAATCTCTCCACAGGCACGCCTGTTTCAGGAAGAAGACTGTTTGGTTATGAAGGCTATCAAACCCATTCGAGCGGGAGAAGAAATATTCAACGATTACGGGGAATTGCCCCGTTCCGATCTACTGAGACGCTACGGTTATGTAACGGACAACTATTCCCCGTACGACGTGATCGAATTGTCTCTAAATCACATCTGCCACTCTGCCGGCCTTCAGAACTCCGACATTGAAAATCAACCTCCGGTACTTACTATCCATCCCACCCGGATCTCGGGATTATCTGTGTTACGATGATTGACTTTTACCACAGCTTGAATTTCTGGAGGATTTGGAACTTCTTGATGATGGCTATGTCGTTCCCAGGCCATCTCCCGAGGATTCATTGACAGACATCCTCCCGGATGAACTTATCATCCTGTTAAAGACACTGACCCTGTCACCGGAGCAACTCTCGCATCAACAATCGAAGAACAAACCTCCCAAGCCATCCTCTGGCCCTGCTGAAGCGAACATTCTTATGAAGACCATTCAGCTCAAAGGAAAACAGTACGCAACGACTATCGCTCAGGATGAGGAAATCTTGTCCCAATTGATCCAATCTGAAGCCTCCCATTCTCTGGATGCATCCGCCCGACGACAAAAGATGGCCATCCAGGTCCGCATCGGCGAAAAGGAGATCATACAGACTCTGTTCAACATGGTCAACGACTTCATCGCGAACTTCACTCAGACCAATGGAAAATCCATCCTGAAAAGGCCTGCCGATGGCGACAATGGAGAGTTGAGGAAAGCAAAAGCTCCCAAGAATTGACGCCTTCGTCCAAGGATTTTTTTAACTTCTCACATTGATGGGAGGGAGTTCTGACCTCTTGTCTTATATGTGATATTATTTCTTGGTTTTCTTCGTTGCTGACATCATCGATGCTATCCGTACATGAGTCTATCGACTGATAGGTTTTGAGAGCAAAAAAAAATCAAGGGAAAAGCAGGCTATGTACACTAACATGAAGCCCAGGGTCATGACATGATAACGAATTTTCGTCCGCAACCATCGTCCTAAAATTCGAAGGCTCGGAACTTTGCAAGAGGGATAGATGTTTGAGGGAAGGTTCGAGGGATGGCGGTTCATCAAGTGTAGGTGGTGGTAAGGGGGAAACGTACAAGTACAGAGGAGGGTCGAGGTTGAAAGGCATGACAGGGGGGAACAAAGGAATCAAAAAACGCCCGCCAAATGCAAGATATGAGTGGGTGAAATTAAAAAAAAAAAAAAGATATCAAGATGAAGGGAGAAGAATAAAGCCCAGCTCATATCTCAAGACGTGGAGGCAACGGCACCAGGCCCAGGGTTTGACCCCATTGTCTGCCCCATGTTGGCGGGTCCATTGGCATTATTAGCAGTGGATTGCTCAGCTTGCAACCTTCTTTGCGCTTGAGCCTGCACATGCGCCTGGGCTGCAGCTGCCGCTTGGTCTCGCGCTTTAGCCGCCATGATGGCGCGATGCTGCATGATATGGTTACCGTACTGATCACATTCAAAGTCCGATTCCTCATCAGAGTCTTCCCGGTCATACTTGAATCGATCAGCCTTCAACGGATCCATTTCGACTCTACAGCGCGACACCAGGTTCCGGCGATCGATCATTAAGCGACCACCACGCCCGACGCGCCTCCTAAACGATGGTATTCTGCTGGTGTCCTCATTCATGTCCCATGTACGAGGAACTAGCCTATCTCGGAAGGTGGGTGCATTGGTAGTATCTAAAGCGGTGTCCAACATCATACTGTCGGACGAGTCTGAAGATGGAGGGGTCGGCAACTGAGTGGTGATTGCGGGTCGGAACGCAGCCTGGAAGGTTTTCTCTGGGGGTGGCGAGAGCGGCGCCCTTGTGAGATCCACATAGCCCTCGTTCCATTTGATATGCTTGGCAATGTTCTGCTTGATGTCCCGCAGGATTTCGTTTTCTTTCTCTGCCTGGACATCTTCCAGCAATTGCAAATCTTCTGCTGCCTGAGCACCAGGTTTTGGTGGCATCCGGAGCTGGGGAGCGGTAGGCCGTTGGATGGCTGGCACCTCCGTTGGCTTCTTCTTTGGCTGTTCGACGGGTTAGCAGACAGGTAAGGGATCGACGCAGGCGTGGACATTACCTTTTGGTTGATGAGGTCTTCATCATCGTCCTTGATGTTGAGTTTCCTCTTCATTTCCTTTACCTCAGAGCGCTGCAGGAATATCTGCCGTTCCATCGCGAGCATCTCCTTCCTGCCGAACTCCCGCTGACGCACCAGTCCAACCAGATTTCGAGCATCTTCCAGCTCCTTTCTAAGCCTGCGCAACTTCTCGGCACTCTGGGCATCTCTACCACGAGTCTTTCGAATCTGACGGACTTCGCGCCTACGAAAGCAGACATATGGATCTGAATCATCGGTATCTTGGCCAGTTTCGAACTGCGAGAAAGTTAGTCGTGGCCCTTTTTGACAACGTCATAACGCATGCGGTGAGTGTTATTTACCTTGAGGACCGGCAGGAGTGATCGGTTTCCGGTGCGGGCCCTTCGTGACTTCCAGTGTTCATATATGTCCTTTGCAAATCGCTTGACGCTCTCCTCTACGGTTGTGTCCATCGACTCCTGCATTTCCGCAAAGCTCAACACGGGAGGATTATCTACAGCTGCGAATGGCTGCTTCGTCTGCGCTGTGTCTTCGAAGAAGTACATCACCTCCTCAAATTGGTCCTCTGTGCACTGGGCCGATGCATCCCGCTTCTGGTTCATGATCTTGAGGAAGACATCATCCTCCTCGGTCAAGTTGTACGGACACGCGCAACAATCCTCGACAGTCGAGGAGAAGCGAATGTACGTCGCTGTCTGAGAGAAGACAGGGGGGTAGAGCTCGTCATATTGCAGATTACTGAGAACAGTTTCTGGTGTGGGGATGTGAGCCTCATTTACTTTCCCTTGAGCAGCTGCATTGATAGCGACTTGAAGATGGAATTCCTAGAGGAGACAGCGTTAGCAGGCGTTGTCTGGAGCCCGGTGTGCCGGTCGGCAAAATTTTTCACTGAGGTGAGGTTGTGATGTGATCACGTGATATGTGCAGGGGTGGCTAAAATTTAGCCGGGGGGAAAAAACTGACCGACTCCTCAGCCTTCTCAACGCCGGTTTCTATCTGTTGTAGGGGATTCTGGACTTCATCGTCGATGATCTCGATCTCATCCTCCCGAACAATGGGAATTGAGGCCTTCGAGGTGAGCTTTTTTGGGCGCGTCCTCCCCATTCCCCCGTACCTAGTCATGCGAACTTTGAGGCGCGAATACGGCAACGACCATGGGAGAGGGGTCCCGAAATTAGGATAGATCGATAGGGCTGATCATGCAAAATCGCGTAGACGTATTTTTTTGATGAAAATCGATGGATGGTGGAAGATATTGACGGCTGAAATCTCGTAGTAACAGCGCTGAGGGTTGAGTTGACGTTGTAATGTCAGCCAACCGTGGCCTGTTTTGGGCCAACGCACGGCCTCAGGGGCTCGCTTGCCTGTCCGTTTTCGGTTAGTGCGGGGCTGACCGATATCAAAATGATGAACGGGTGATGCACTTGGCATGGACTCTCTTTAGTCTTTGGAGCCGCATTCTATTTACCTCTTCCCCAGAATATTAGTCCACTGGCACTGGCAGTTCTCGAGTCTTGGGACTCTTGGTTAATAAGCATCGACCGCTCGTTCCTACTTCCTACACCTTATCTTAGTTTATTTTGTCCTTAGTTCCTCCCACCCTCTTATCTCGATTCCTCCCATATCATCAATACCTCCCATCCACAATCGAATCACCATGGAACAACCGAGTGAACCCAATAATGCTGCCATGTATGATGCGCGCAGGCGCAGAGCATCAGTGGGGACATCGCAGCTCCTCGACAACATTGTATCCGCCTCAAACTGTGGGTTTTCATCCAACCTTTTTCCCTTCTGCTGAAATGCACGACTGATCGTGATGTTGATCTTTTTGGTCATAGTCGACAGAGACGAGGTGGATCGGCTTCGCAAGCGATTTATGAAACTTGACAAGGTCCCGACCCTCTTCTTCGACTGATACGGGATGAAATAGCGGGGCAATACATACTCAGACTTTTGTTTGCAGGATAGTTCCGGCACAATCGATCGGGATGAGTTCCTTTCTCTCCCTCAAGTATCGTCCAACCCGCTCGCAACGAGGTACGTGCTCAGTGCTCAGGAGGATATTTTAAGAAAAAACCAAGACAGGCAGGACACGCTGACAGGACGTTCCAACCAGGATGATCGCAATTTTCGACGAAGACGGCGGCGGCGACGTCGACTTCCAAGAGTTCGTATCGGGACTGTCGGCGTTTAGTTCCAAGGGCAACAAGGAGGAAAAGCTGCGGTTCGCGTTCAAGGTCTACGATATCGACCGGGACGGGTACATTTCGAACGGCGAGCTGTTCATCGTGCTCAAGATGATGGTGGGCAATAACCTCAAGGACATGCAGCTGCAGCAGATCGTGGACAAGACCATCATGGAGGCCGATAAGGACCACGATGGGAAAATCAGCTTCGAGGAGTTCACTGAGATGGTCGAGAATACGGATGTTAGTCTGAGAATGACGCTGAGTATGTTCCCTCCTTTTTTTTATTGGGAGTAATAATGATAAGCTGACAATATCCCCGAACAGACCAGATCTAAACTCCTTTTTTTCTTTTGCTAGCGTTGCTATACTTCTTATCTTGTTTTGTCCCGCGAAACCTCTTCTCTCCAGTGCATTTCCCTATTCTCTTTGGCTTTTGACATGACTTTCACGATCATCTGTAGTTTACTTTCTTGGGATTCTTTCGAGTCCGCGGAGAGACATTACGACCACAATGCATATAGTCCTATGAACGCGAATACATCTATCAATCCGCATGGCGGGACATTCCTTGGATAACATAGCTTCATGAAATCTATGTATCCATACCCCTCTTAAAAAGACAAGTAAGCCATACTTCCTGTTAGACGTAGCCCTGGGGCCTTTCCAGTGCCGTAGAGAACTATATTCAAGCACCCAGGTAAGACTCAGACAATCCAAAGTATCTCCCTTGGTAAATATTCTGATCATTGGCTACATGACACCAGGAGTTAGTATACCAGCAGATGGGTTTCAAGTTAAAGGGGTGGTAAGTTAAATAGAAGAAAGATCTACTTCTTGGACATGCATATTGGAAAAGTTCCTTGTGAAATTAATGGTATAGATACCTCCCGGAACCTAGGATTCCTATCTGATCCTGAGTTATGGAACCGCACTTATCCCAGCTCACAGACTCTATGGGATACTGGGGATGATCCATCTTCCAGTTCCTTCTCGTCCCTCGCTTCCTGCGGCACGTCAGCTCGCTGGTGTCTAAAATCAGATCTTATGGATTCGTGATCAGATAGGCTGAGTAGCCTTGATCGTCTGTCGCGTGGATAAGATCATACAGTATGAGAGTGAACCATTGAACCATATGTTTCTTCATAGGTTGTCGGATTGCTTGCACAGGGCAAGGAGAATAGGCCTCACTCCTTTCCCATTGACCTGGGACATCACATCTCCAGCTCTCGGTCAGAAGTGAGATCATCCCAGTCGAGAGGAGCAAATGTAGAGCTAATCATGGGCGAAAAGGAGTAGAGAACTCAAGGGGGCCATGGCTTTTTACCATCGAGTATAGTCCATGTAAATCATGAATGATTGGACCCTCCAGGACTCAAGCCCGAGGCTCGGATTCACGTCTTCAGAACCTGGAAACTGGGACCAGGTACTCAGACACCATATCATTCTGAGCTCGAGTGACATCGCTTCAAGGCTCACTCTACCTCCTGTGAACCAGGTCCCAAAGATAAAAAAAATTAGAAACCCCAAATGTCTATCGCTATCAAGCATCGATATGTCGAACCAACGCCGGGGCCCCCACAGCTAATTGCACCGAAAATGCGAAAGAGTACAGTAATATATATACATAATTAGGTATTACCCAGGAAAGGGTACTCGATACCTGGAGACGCCAGGGGGGAATCTGCAGGTTCAACCTCGTTTCTCTGAGACTTGCAGAACAATCATCTAGAGACGAAGATTGTGATAGCGAAGATATCATGGAAGTGCGTCCTCGGTCATACATCGTGGAGTCGTTACTCGTAAATGCGAGGGCGGCTTGATATTCCCCACTGTAGAGGGGGAGGAAAGGAAAGACCGGGGCTCGTAAAGGTAGACGGACTGAGAGGACTACATGATGGTAGTCTGGTAGTTAGCCGTGGACTTGTGTGCCTTTTGAGGAGGTTCCTGTATTAGGTCGGCAATGTGCAACATCCACAGAAGTACGCCTGTGCCGAATGGAGGAAGCGAGTCCCACAAGAACCATCTGACCTCGTTCATCGAATTTCAATTCCAGGTGGTCGAATGCTTCAGGTTCGCGAAGTAGTCGCTGCGGTTGTACTTGCTCGATGCGCCCGCACACCATCTGATCGACTCTCCATCAGATCGAGACATTCCCCGAGGACTATGTACATGTCACTGGATCAGAATGCATGGCCAAGAGTCTGGAAAATAAAGCTCTGTTCTAGATTGGGCAGGGTTCTTCTTACCGCAGAGAATCTCCTCTTCCCAGATTCCCATCTGATAGTCCACCAACCCATGCTGCTCCATCTGATCGCAAAGCTGGATCAGTTCCCTACCCATCTCCTCCATGCGATCGCTGTTGAGCATTGTGGCGTTGGGTGGTTGATGGCCGGTCTGCAGAAGATCCTGTGTCATATCCTTCTGTCTCTGACAGATAGCCAACCAGCAGATGTTGAAATCATTCCATAGCTGCAGCCGATCAGGATAGAGCAATGGATCGTCGCGCAAGATGCCTGGTCAAGGGAAGTCAGTGATAACCCCGTCATGGATTATCCTTGCAAAGCGTTCAAGCCATGATGGATAGCGCGATGCGCCAGGGCAGAAGATCCAATTGATGCAGTGTAATAAACTGTACAATCGAATAACAATAAAAATGGTAATATGCGTGAAGGAGGGTGAGTGCCGAGTGGGTAAGGGATTAGGGAATACTAAGAAACGCTAAGAAGAACATACCGAGTTCCCGCGCATTAGTGACAAGCCACTCAGATATTTCCAGGAGTGATCGACCAGCCTCTACCAATCGGCCGGCGCGAGTGTGATCAAAGGTTGCCTGCAATGCTCGCTGGAATTGACCATATGCTTCGTTTAAGTCCGTCGATTCTGAAGCTACTTGCGGCTGTTGCTGCTGCTGTTGCTGTTGATGCGGCTGCTGCTGCCGGGACGGTGCCTGGTGCTCTAAACGTCCTGTCGTTGTCCCCACCGGAGTAAATTCGGCCATGGTTGCGGGGGGGAAAGGGTGCATTGCGCTCGAGCGCCCAATGGGACTGGGCTGGTTATAAGCAGATGAAGACAGGTGCGAAGCCAAGTAGGGCGAAACGTCTGCAGGGACCCCTGTTGGCGTCGGCTCATTAGCTGGAAAGTACTGTGGAACAGCAAATTGGCTGGGTAAAGCGTCAATCGCTGCAGACTGCCGTGTTGAGTACTGTGGCACGACCTCGTACGGATTCTGTGTTGGACCTTGCTGACTGAGATTATATACCATCTCCGATTCATAGGGGGCATACGGTTGCTGCACTGACTGCTGGCGCTGCTGCTCGCGCAACGTCGCAGGATACGGTTGCAATTCGTCCCCCTGCAGGGAATCGCCCTGGAATGAAGTGTCTGTGTATCCATAGTCCATGTAGGCTGACATTCGAGGCCTCTCCGTTGCTTGTGCCAATCCAGTTGGATTTCCACGTGCTGAAGACAGACCATGCTGTCTGAAACGGTCAGCAGCAGCACCGGATGGTCGGACGACTCCTTGACGGGTCACCCCCGTGCTTGTCGAGAATCTGGAGGGATCATGCTGCTTCAAGCGCTGGTTATCGCCATCCATACCACACACTCGGTCCCACAGAGACCCCCTACGCACAGGATCGAGGTCAGGGGACCAATGCGATTCAGGGGATAGCGGAGGACTTGCGTATGGTTCCAGCTTGTCGGGATTATAGGGTTCAAAATCGAGGACTGTCGTCTGTGCGCGATTGTTCACAACCTTGGTTTCTCCCTTTCTCAACCTCTCTATCAGTTTGTCAATGAACGGTTCCGGAAGATGACACTGCTAATCAAAGGCGTCGAGTCTTGTATATACCGGGGGTTGATATACTTGGATTCGCAAATATGCACAGACTGAGCACAATTAGCAATTACCAGGCAGAAGAATGCGCAAGAAGAGATATCACACGGGAAGCGAGACTGATATAAAACGATTACTCACCACTCAGACTCAGTCACAGTGACTCGAGCCAGGATTCTCTATCCTCCGTTTTCTTCATCAAACAGGAAACACACAAAGAGGTGGATACAGAGCGAGACTCGACACAAGAGGGAAAAAAAATAAGATTTCTTTTTTTTATTCCATCAATCAGACAAGTAAGACCCAATGACCGAAAGCTCGGGAATTGCAGTCCAAACAAACTGCTTTACTGGACACCAGGGAGTGTATAGAAAGAAGAGAGTGGGGGGAGAGAACGGGATGATATACTTCGACTGACGATGGTTAGGACAAGCCGATGAGAACCAGGAGATATTCAAGGGATGTATTTAAAGATAGTCCATGAAGCAGGGAGGATCAACAACCCTGAGAAGCAGATACACAGTGTGATGGAGGAAGAGAAAGAGAAAGAGAGAGGGAGAGAAGGATAAATCTCTTGGTTGTCTGTTGATGCGCTTACAAGCAATCAACAAAAAAGAAGAGAAAAAGAAAAGAAAACACAGAGGAAGAACAAGGAAATCAAATCGAATCGAATATAAAATAATCAAAAGCAAAATAAAAGCAAAAATAAGGTCGAAGAAAAGAGAGAGAACAAAGAAAAAAGAAAAGAAAAAAGCAGAGAGGATCGACCTCGACGACAGCAACGAGATCCTTTACATATGGATATCTACAGCACAGTAAGAAATAATCAGTTACTCTGGATACACTGAAAGTAGGTAAGTATTCCTCTTGCTGTTTGTGCCCTCGGTATAATATATCTATGTTCTAACTCGTTTTCTTTTCTTTTTTTGTTCCGAGTCATCGGGGCAGTTAGAACTCGTCCAATCCAACTATTGCTCGAGTACTCGAGTACCTCCGTCATAATAGAGTCGTCTCTCTCTTTTCCGTGTTAGTTTCACCTGTGGGATAGCATTGATGATCGTTTATGGGCATCACGGAGGTCTATAAAGGAGGACTCCGTATGCACTATGCAGAAGAAGACTGCACACTCCGAGTACAAGCTCAGGAACAGAAAGCATCCCGAAAAGGAGACAGGGAGAGTCAGTATCCAAGAGAGGAGAGAAGAAGGTATTGAGAGAAAGCCCAAAGGAGTAAAAGAAGGGGAAACACCCAAGGTCATCTTAATGCTGACTATTAGGTACTACTGTAGATACCCTTCATGATCCATACTGAATTGAGGCGGAGCTAATCAATGCTTCCATTGTCCTAGAGTCCTGGAGTCCTGGGGCCGTAAAATCAATAATAATTCCTTTTTTCACTAGACTTCATATTTCAGAATGACTCGACCTTCAGGTAGTTAAAAAGGCTGTAAGGCTGGATATGGTATGACGCTGTTCTGTGGCTGATCTGCCGTCGAATCCACATTTGAATCTCTCTGATCATCAATATCATACTCGGGATCTTCCTTCAGGAGGCTAATTTCCAAGGTAATCGACTGGTTTCCAGCTTTGTTTGAAGTTAATCCCTTCAGTGAACATCCCGAACTCGAGTAATTCAAAGGTAGAGAAGAGCCAAGGAAGATATTGATGATGCTTGAGGTGAGATATGATTCCGGGGAAGACTATCTTCAGGGTTTGTACCCGTATTGCTTGTCAATCTGGACTTTGGAGGTTAGGGAGTAGGGACTATGGACACATCGTGCTCTAACTCTAAGATAGTGTTCGATTAGCTTCTCCAGCTGCAGGGGAAATTACCAGGCCAAAAGTACGTATCCACCTCTGGAATTGAAGTCTACTCACCGTATTGAATATTGATTGACAGTCGACATCTTTATCGAGGAATCGAGTCCCTGAGTCGGACAGGACAGTCTTACTCCCCATTCGGAATTAACTGGCCCTCAAACACAAGATGAACTTCTTCCAATCAGACACGGGAAACACGGATTCCCATTAACTCATTGGTAGTTTCTGCTGGCTCACGACCGGAATCCTGGGAAGGTCATGCAGGCAAGACGAACGGACCAACCGATCGGAGCCTTTGGAGGTTGAACCTCGAAAAAAGACATGATGATCTGATCTGCAAGCCAAACATGTCACTCACTTAACCTAACTTCCTCGGAGAGGAAATGGTCAAGACTCAAGTGACAAGAACTGCTCTGCTAAGACAGCTAAGTATCTAGTGCGGTAGGGGGGAACGGGCCCTGGCGTCAGGTCAAGGACTGATGGACCGATGGTTCATCCTTCTATCCAATGGTAACTTGGAAAGCATTTGGGTTATTGTTGCCAATCCGTGGTGATTTCAAATACTTTCTCAGGAGTGTATAGCAGTTGCCATCTTCTGAATGGGAAATATAATGCTGAGGATTCATATTTCATAATCATGAGAAATATAGTGAGGCTGTCAATGTCCAGGACTCCAGTCTTTCCAGTTGGTAGCATAGATGGTGCAAGGGACATCACTAGTGCACAAATAGTGGACAGAACGGTAATCATTATGCAATATGAATTGCAGGACTAGATATCAGATTGCCAAATGTAATTAAAAGGAAAGGGACAAGGGAGTAGGGACAAGATGACTATGATTGGACTTGTTGATGTTGAAGACCTCACATGGCTCGTGTACCTTACTACGGAGTACTTGCTAGTAAGCTCGTGCCAACTATCTATTCCCATATCCACCACTTTACATGAACCATTTCAAGTTCGAATATTATCTACTCTGTATATGATTATACGTAAGTACAGATGTGATAGCTTCATCGCGGAAATTCGGTGAATAGATCTAACAGACAACTACTCCGTATAGTGACCGAGTAATCCTGGTGTCTGAACTGAATCCGAATAACTTCACACTCTGAACGAGTATGGAGTACGGATAGAGTAGAAGGAACTGCCAGGACAATCCAAAGCACATCAAGAGATATCCTCCAGGTTACCGATGGTCAATCTGTCCCAAACCTACCTGGCACTCACCTCTTGCTGTTTCAGCTTCAACCTTACAACATATCCATCCTTCGACATCTATCAAAGAACCACCATTGCCGATTCACTTCTGCCTACGGACTACGGAGTACAAGAGAAAATCATATCTCAGCACAGGGAGGATTCCAAACCCACCCAAATGATGATAACCTCCGCTTCACAGCACGTCATGCAAGTAATGTGCAACCACAGACCCCCCCTTTTCTCCTCGAGTATCCACCAACACAATCCCTTTATTCCACCGGATGAGCTCATCCAGTCCAAGCTCCCTCGCTAGTGGATAGGATGGCCTCAGCGCCACGTTATCAAGAGCATTAAATACGGAGTACTGGTCGTCATCTACCCGAGACTCGAGAGACTCGACATCATCAGTTCGACGGAATGGCCTGTGTAACCCGTCGATTTCTGTCAGCAGACAAGTGAACTCACTTCTGAATGAATGTGCAGACTCGACTTGTGCCCACGTCTTGAATCTTCAGGTAGGTAGGTGTCTGGACTCTGGACTCTGGATGTCTGCTTTGGTGATTTGTCGCCCCCCTGTGTTTCGGATGCAGATTCGAATTCGGACTGAGACTCGGAAGGCGAGAAGAATGAGGCCTAGTCAGGTCAGATGATTTGACGGGGGGATCGATTTGATCCGAAATCCATACTTGGTTGTGAAGATCTGCAACCATCTACGTATGTTCTCGGTGTCTGTCCAGCATTTTTCAATTCCTTTGTAATGTCCGAGCATAACGCCAATACTTAAAGTACATTGCTTTCTCGCCGAGACCACCCCAGGCAACTTGGCAAGTGTCTTGAAACAACATCACCATGACCCGACAATGGCCATACTACGGAAAGTCAAAAGTATATGTCAATCAGGAATCACAATAGCAAGTGGGAAGTAATACAGGTCGGGGGAAATAGTAATAGTAGACAATTCAAAACCAAGAGAGAATAAACATGCTTTCATCTCTTGACCCAGGTGGGCATCTTGCGGGCCTTGACGTGGCCAGGCTTCTTTCTCTCAACGCGACGGGCATCGACAGTAATGACACCAGCTAAATAAACACGTTAGCATTGTTCTCCCACACAGAATCAGGATGTCCGGTATCATCGGTGACGTACCCTTTCGCAAGATCGGCTTCAGCGCTGGTTCGTGGACCAACAGTGCTCTTGCAACTGCTAATGTGATGGCCTCAGCCTGGCCAGTGACTCCACCGCCCTGAACAGTTGCCCACACATTATACTTGTCCAATCTCGAGGTGCATCGCAACGCCCAAGTTGCACTCTCACGGTCGTGCAGACGAGGGAAAACCTCCGCGAGAGTTTTCCCATTCACCATAACATCGCCCTCACCCTCGACCACATGTGCCACCGCCGAAGATGTCTTACGCTTCCCCCTGCCGCGGGCACGGCCCATGTCATCCACCGTCGCCGGCGCCGGCTTATTGCCATACGGATTACCGGGACGGAGGAAAGTCTTCAGAGTCTGGGTCACTTCGAGCGGGAGCAGTGCAGGATCGATCCGGTTGAGTCGCTGGAGGATCTTGATCAAGCTTTTGTATTTCTTCGTCGGGACGGGCTCGCCAACGAAGTCACGGAATTGTGCCAGTTTGAACCATGCCATTCGAGGCGCCTCACTCGGGGCCACCGTAGGTAGCGATGCGTACTTGGCGAGGACGTGTTCCAGCTTCAGCAGGTGGTCGATGAATTTGGGACTGCCGGAAAAGTAGGCTGGGGATGCGGGAATAACCCGGGCAGGGCGACTAGTCAAGTGGGTGAAGTCGATCTCTGGAGCAGCTTGAATCTGAAGTGCGTTTCCTCCGGCAGATTGGACCTCAGTCGCATAGCTGCGTGTCTTTCGTCGCTGTTGTACCGAGCTCCATGAGGGAATTGTAGAGGGCCGGAGGAGGGACTGTAGTTGACCTATTCGGACCGACTGGACCGCTTGAACAATGCAATTGGGCCTCTGCCACGCCATAATGGAACAAATTGGCTGGCGGGAGCCTGGGATTTTATACGTGAAGAAAAACTAGGAAGATGGAAATAAAAATTGCGGCAGTGTTGCGACCCTGACCGGAATCCCAGCCTTATCCTTGTCTGGACCATCATGAGGTTTTTCGATGGCAGATCACGTGGACGGGAAAATGTTCCTCCGGTCTCCGAACCTGTGACTCTGATTCGCACAAAATTTCGTCGTCTTTTTCCACCCCTCAAAAGCTTTCCTTGTCCTTTTCTTTCCCCCTCCTCGCTCTTCTTTCTCCCCCATATCCTCCCATCCATAAATCGCTTTCACAATGGCCTTCGGAAAGCTCTACGGTCTTCCTGTATGTCGTTCTTCCTCATATTCAAATCATCATAATCTTGATGGAAACATACTTCCATCGTTGATTAGCCCCCAGATGAGGACAGATGGCTAATATGAGCCATCCATTTGCAATAGGAGAACGGTCGTACCATCGCCGTCCTTGTCGCTGCTAAGAGCAACGACTTAGAGATTGAGCTGGTCAAGACTGAGGCCAACTCTGCTGCTGCCTTCAACCAGTCTGCTGAGTACACCAAGATCAGCCCCCTCGGCAAGATCCCTGCCTTCGAGGGTGCCAATGGCTTCACTCTCTCTGAGGCCATCGCCATCGCTGTCTACGGTATGTTCTGGTCCAAGACTTTTGTTCCTGTATTCGCATTCAGCATCTACGATCCCTTCTTTTGCATGATGAGCAGTTTTATTACTAGTTATCCCTGGCAGAACTATACATACTGTTGATAACATTACAACTCTGATTTTTTTGGTTGCCCCGCCTTGCGGCAAATTTTTCCTACGGAGGAATTATTACTTACCGTTTTTGGAAGTCATATTTGGTGCTCGATATTGACGCTAACTGGCTTAAAGTGACCTCCCAGAACGAGAAGACCACTCTTCTGGGCAAGACCAAGCAGGACTACGCTGCTATCCTCCGCTGGCTCTCGTATGTCAACGCTGAGGTCCTCCCCAAGTTCGGCGGCTGGTACCGCCCTCTGCTGGGTCTCGATGCCTACAACAAGAAGAACGTTGATGATGCCTCCAAGGCTGCTCTGAAGGCCATCGCCGTTCTCGAGAAGCACCTCACTGCCAACACCTACCTCGTTGGCGAGCGCATCACCCTGGCTGATTACTTCGCCGCCTCTCTCCTCACCCGCGCTTTCGCTACCGTCCTTGACAAGGCCTGGCGCTCGAAGAACGTTGCCACCGCCAGATGGTATAACACTATCATCAACCAGGCCCCTTTCAAGGCTGTTGTTGAGAACCCCGTCCTCACCGAGGAGGTTATCAAGTACACTCCCCCCAAGAAGGAGGAGAAGCCCAAGGCTGCTCCCGCCGCTGCTGCCCCCGCTCCTGCTGCCGAGGAGAAGCCCGAGGCCGAGAAGAAGCCCAAGCACCCCCTTGAGGCTCTTGGCAAGCCTACCTTGGTTCTCGATGAGTGGAAGCGCCAATACTCCAACGAGGACACCCGCCCCGTTGCTCTGCCCTGGTTCTGGCAGAACTACAAGCCTGAAGAGTACTCTCTGTGGTCTGTTAACTACAAGTACGACAACGAGCTGAAGCTCACCTTCATGGCCAACAACCTGATCGGTAAGAATAATTCTTGATCTGAACAATCCTAGCCAGGGGGATGCTGACTCGTCTCTGTAGGTGGTTTCCACGCCCGTCTTGAGGCTTCCCGCAAGTACCTGTTCGGTGCTCAGTCCGTCTACGGTACCAACTACGACTGCGTCATCCGCGGTGTCTTCCTGGTCCGTGGTCAGGAGTTCGAGCCCGCCTTCGATGTCGCTCCCGACTGGGAGAGCTACGACTTCCGCAAGCTCGACCCCGCCAACGCCGAGGACAAGAAGTTCGTCGATGACATGTGGGCCTGGGATACCTCTGTCACTGTCAACGGCAAGGAGTACCCCCACGTTGACGGCCACGTCTTTAAATAGACGAACTTTTCTAGATGCTATCAGCAAGCGCATGACGTCCTTTCCTACACCCCTGCTATTGGGTTAGCTTCACATAAACTCAAGTCTTGACCATAAGCCTTTCGAGTTGGGCTATTTATGGATCAAGCTTCCCTCTCAATATCCTCCCGTCCTCCCCTCCGCGCCCAATTGCAGCCCTCCTAATGTCTACGTTTCCCACGACTGAATGGTTTACGTATTTTCATTCGTCGACTCCATTTCTATAAAAGCTCTTTTTGTGAATGCGTGAATGGTGCATTATGTCACGCTTACGATATCTCGCCATGTGGAATGATAGTAGCTAGTTCTAGCCACGAAGAAGAAGAAAGAAGCACTTACAAGAAGCACTTATGATATCAGTGGTTTACCACTTTGTATAGACGTTAATGTAGTATTTCAACTGATTAGTCCGTCCAAATCCTCTGTATTATTGCCGCCAGAAGATTCGGCCTTGTTCCGTAGACCAAACAAGTCAATCCGTAGGTGCTCATAATCCAATATTCATCTATGTACGGAGTATATGCGGGTATCCTTAGATGCATCAACATCAAATATCAAGATCAATCATAACGAACATTCAACGACTCCTCCAGCCGATCGAGAAGATAATTCTCCGACTGAACCGAGGAAGCCGGAGAAGGCGAACGCCGAGGACTCTGCACCGGCAGAGGAATACCCCCCATCGTAGCTGGGGTGCTATCTGTCGAGGCACCTGCATCATCGACGGTGTCGGCAGCGGCAGAAGCAGCAATGAGAGTGGATGAATTTGCAGAAGCAACGACGGCTGCTGCCCTTCGCGCCGCTTTCTTTTCCAGTTTGCGGAGTTTTCGTCTCTCTTTGCGTGCTTGGGCGATTTCTAGGGGGGTTGAGGGGATGGATGGATTTTCCTGTTGTTGTTGTTGTTGTTGTTGTTGTTGTTGTTGTTGTTCTTCTTGTAAAGGCTGATCTATGCTGATGTCGAGGTCGAGAATCGTGTCGGGAGCTATAAGTCTCGAGTTCCACAGCTGGAGTACCTTGCTGACGTCGTCGTGGTGGGCCAGGGCCTCGAGCCGCTCCAGGACTTTAGGGAATATGCGATTCTCATTGCTGCCTGGGGCGTTTGTGAACTCGGGGATCTCGAGGATGTTGTACGGTTCGCTGCGCGCCTTGAGTTTGCTGTCGTCGATGAGGACGGTATTGGTCTGATCCCAGCGCGGTCGCTTGGATTTGGAGCGGCCTCTGTGAGAACCGTGCTGTGCGTCCGGGTGTGAGGCCTGGATCGCTGGGTTGTTCCATACCGTGCGGAGCGTTTTGTAGACCTGCACTTTTGACTTGTACTGGGCCTTGGAGAGGTTGAGCTTATCCCGTCCCCATTCGGCGACCAGCGATTTTCTCTTCCCGCCGGGAAACAACTTTTCGCAGACTGCATCTACAGTCTCCGGTTGCGAACTGGACCAGATCATGACTTTGTAGTTTGTCATCAATGTCTCTAGGAATTGATTCAGACCTGCCCTTTCGGCAAAAACTGGAGGCAGACGGCGATGCTTCCGATATATAAGAGTGCCATTCAAATCGAGAATGACAAGTAGAGGTCGACGGCTGGGTGAGTGCTTTGGCGGTAGAAACGATTGCGTGAGATATTCTTTGGTCGGCACAGGAGACTCCGGACTCTTTGTAATCCGATCATGCAGTTGGACTGCGGAGGACGCTTGCGCTTTGGGTTCTGGGAGACTTCCTACAGCAGAGCCAGCTGCAGTAGGAATAGTCGGATCAAAGGGAAAGAACGGATAGCCGTTGAACATGGGGTTGATCATCGCGGGGTTCGGAAGTCCCATGTTCATTGCAGGGAATGGGGGCATGAGAGGGAAGAACTTCGCCGAGTCGTCTAGGTTTGGCACTGGAGGAAAAGCAAAAGGGCTGAACGGAATTTGATCAGATGGAGGTTGCGGATGCGATGATTGCAGGTTCGGTACGTTCGGTGGAGCAAACATCGGCTGCATCGGGGTATTATTCAACATGTCTGGGGGTGCTAGCATCGGCAACATGGGAAACGGGTTGAAATTCGTCCCTGGCGACGGATGAGACTGTGGAGCAGCAAACGGCTGTGGCAATGGCAGATGCATAGTCGGGGCTGATAGGGAGCCTGGAGGAAACGGATTATATGACGATGTCTCTGGATTCAACTTCCTGTCAAGCGATCTCGGCTTGCGCCGCCCACGGCTTCGCCGTGAGCTACTCGGCACAGCGTTCTCTGGTGTGTTGAATGCGACCTTGTCCGCATTGCCAGGCGTCCTACTTGACTTCCAGCGACCTTGATACGGCCGCCATGACTCTCTTGAATTATGTACTATATCGGATGGAAACTCAATGTTCGGTTGATGATTTCCTGCTGGGGGCGCATCATCTCTGGCGGCTTTGGCAGGGATCATTGCTGGGTTTGAGAGACCACTGTCGCTGGTCGCAAGCTGTCCGTGTTTCTTCGAAGGAGGGGTATGCGGTAACAAATCTGAGGGGGAGTGGAGTATCGCGTCAGATTCGGGCGGTAGCTGTACAAAAGACTATGTTGTTTAGTAGGTAATCTCAAAGTCATCAAGCTCGCGTTGTGTATATCCACCTTCTGGGACCCGCCTTGGGGCATGCGGCGATAGCGAGCAGTCACGGATGCTGGAAGAGATGATATAAACGATAGAATATTCCTGACGGAAAGGGACCAGCGTCCCATGGGCATCGAGCAACAAATTGAATAACTCGTATGGGGGAAAGAAGAAAAACAATCGATCAATGTTGGCGACAAGATCATAGAACACATTCAGGCAAAATAAAAACTGCCCAGCGATGGCAGATGATCACCGCGGCGGAGGAAAAAGCGGCCAGTAGAAAAAGGTCTCACCGCTCTGTTCACCGCTACTTATTGCGGCAGTATTCTCTTTTTTCTGCGCCGACTGTCGACAACCGGTCACTGTTCTTTCTTGTTCTCATCGCCGATATTCCGGGTATACTTGTCGGCTGGTGGCCTCTGGAATATGGCCATATCCGATCTTCTCAACCGTCGAGTACGAGCTTTACCTGAAGAGGACGAGGAAGCTTATTCGGGAGAATCTGGATCAGAGCCAGAGAGCAATGAGGAACAGACCGATGAATCAGCATCAGATGGCAGCGACGATGGCTCGGTAGGAGATTATGGCAATGAGGTAAGTTGTCAAGATGATGCGGTATATTCCAAATTCTAACGTTGCACCAGCCAAACGACGAGTCGGATATCGACGAGGACGAGGGAGAGGAAGGAGAAGAAAGTGACGAAAGCAGTGGAGATGAAGACGACAAATATAGCAACGATGACGAGGATGATATGCAAGCTTCATTGAGCAATATCTCATTCGGCGCACTCGCCAAAGCGCAAGCCTCATTGGGCCCCAAATCCAAACGCAAAACCAAACCCTCCAAATCGGAGGATGAGAAGACCGCAACCGCCTCGCCATTAGACGACATCCGAGCCCGGATCCGCGAAGCTCGCGAACAAAAACGATCGGGGTTCGGGTCAGCGTCTGGATCTTCCAAGTCGAAGGACTCGGCGAAGCCCTCCCGCTCCTCGAAACACGCGCCCATGGTACAGTCGTCCAAGCGCGCCGTCTCGCGTAAGCGCACGATCGTCGAGCCGCCGGCCGTCTCCAGATCGCGCGATCCGCGCTTCGATCCGGCCGTGCGCAGCCGGAGCGGGGCACATGACGGCGCCGCCGCCCAGAATGCGTACGCCTTCTTGGACGAATACCGCGCCGCGGAGCTGAAGGAGCTCAAGGAGAAGATGGCCAAGACGAAGGATCCGAAACAGAAGGAGGATCTGAAGCGGGCCGTCCGGTCGGCTGCGGACCGTCTGCGCACAGTGGAGAATCGGAGGCGGGAGAAGGAGGTGCTGGCCGAGCACAAGAAGCGGGAGAAGGAACTCATCCGCGACGGCAAAAAGAGTACCCCGTACTTCCTCAAGAAGTCGGATCTCAAGAAACAGGTGTTGGTCAAGAAGTATGAAAGCATGGGCTCCAGGGAACGGGCGAAGGCGCTCGAGAGGAGACAGAAGAAGTTGACCTCTAAGGAGAGAAAGGAAATGCCTATGGAGCGACGAGGGTTTGAAAATGATGCGGCGCCATTCAATGATGGAGGAGGCAGGAAGCGCAGGAAGCTGGCATAGAATTAATGCTCCTCCTCAATGCACCCCGGACTTTATCTACTTACCCTGTGCTCTGCAGATAATGGTTCTTGTCTTCCTTTCTATTCTCTACGTCGTCTCTCACCTCAGAACTTGCGGCCAGTCTCTTATTGATTGAATCGCTTTAAGGCGACATCATGAACACATTACTATCAAAAATCGACTGGTAGTCTCAGTCCAAAACTAATCATCCGTATCAAAATGCAAAATGGACATCTCTCGAGGCGCTGCCGACCTCGGTCAAAGAGAAACACCAGGGGGCCATGGATTACTGCAGCATCATAGAAGAGGAGGGTGGAAAGGAAAAAACAATGGGTTATCCAATGTAAATGCTATACCAGGATGTAAAAATGAGAAGAATGATGGCGAAGAAATCAATGGTATCAAAACGAGATATCCAATCAGTGGTAGCAAGGCCACAAAGAAGTGCAAGAGAAGGAAGATTCGGATTATGGACATGATTGTTCAACAAATTTATTCTTTCCAAAACCCGATCCATCATGATTTGACGCCGTAAAGCCCAGTGGACAGTAAGATAGAGTCGGAGGAATAAAATATCCAAAAAAAAGAAAAGAAAGTCGAAGATGAACTCCTGCTTCTGGAGCAGGAATTACTATGAAAGGTGTTCGTATAAGTAGTCGTAATTTCGCACATTCATCATATCCAAACTGCTGAAACAACCCAGCGAAATGTTTCTCTGCCTGTCGTTCTTCATCCAGTCGTAATCTGAGCCATCAAAGCGATAGTCATGTGGCTGGTTACGCACGAGACAGCCTTTTTTTTTCTTAGGACCAGCTTCTTTCCTGGGATCGTACAGCCGGATTCTGGCCAAAAAGGACTACCAGAACACAGGGCTGCAGGCAGAGGACGAGAGAAAGGACGATAAGGGGGAAAGTGAAAAGAAACATGGAAGGTATCAAGGCGCAAGTGACGCTGAAACTGGCTTTATGAGTGGAAGAGATCCCATGCTCTCGCACACAGGCTCAGGAATTCTTCCTTCTTTCTCCGTTGCGTCTCAGGAGAATCTCTGCCTGCACCGAAAGGCCCATAGGTGGTATTCGCACCAGCAGCCAAGGCTGGATTGGGTCGGTAGTGAGGTTCATGGCCATACCCCAAGGGGGGGCTTCCATTGTCCTGTTCATATTCACTTCGCGGACGGCGCCGAGCTGTTCCCTCGCCAGCATGTTGTAAGACCGGTTGAAGAGACGTATGTGTGTTTGCTAGAGGTGTAGGATCAGGGTTTGGATGTCGAGATTTGACTTGTCCGTTAGCGATGCGAGGGGATGGCGGAGTCGGAGGCTGGTGACCATTGTAGTGGACAATGCGCGGCAGAAGTTCCTCTCGTCCACCAGCCAACTCATGGACAGCCTCCTCTGCGGAACGGTATTCCCGAGGCCGACCTGGGGCTTGCGTCGCAGTTCCAGGCATCCTCGGAGATGGTAATGGGGGCAGATTGTTCGACTGTGAAGAATTTGTGGCAGTAGCGCCTTGGTAGTATGCACCGCGATTGGAATCCCGGTCACGCGAGCCAAGAGCATCAGACCCAAAGACGTCGGAAAGCGGCGGAAGGCGATTGTTTGTTTGTGTAGGATGGATATGGTGGATGTGAGAGCTAGAGCCCAGAGCAGGGCTCTGATTCACAACGTGACGCGTTAGTGGCTGTGCTTGATGTCGCCCAGTAAAGGTTTGATTCAAGGGCGCAGATTGAATGACACGCTCATTAGCAAATTGGGCGGCGGACGGGGGTACGATCGATAGACCAGCCGGCGGTCTCCGCTTCGAGGAGCCAGTCTTTGGGATACCAAACGTGTTCGACTCTGAGGGTTTCACCCCGTCAGGACCGTCATCCTTGGCCGGCTTATGCAGTCGAGCTTCAATGATCGACCTTTGCTGGTCTCGCACGGAGAGGCTTCGCTGCAGCTGTTCCCTCATCACTGGATCATGCGTCTGGAACCCTGGCGACAGGCAAGCGATCCCAACGTCCTGCATCCTTACTCCATCTCGGGCTGTCAGGGGGCCACCGGCTGCTCGTGCTGACAAACCCCCGGCGGTCGGGAGACTGGTGGAGAGATCTAGCTTCCGGGGCCGGGGCCGACTACTGGTCTGTGTGCGTGGCTGTGGCTGGGTTTGCATGGCAGGCGAAGACGGCGGTTCTTTCTTCACAATGACCTTTGGGGGGTTGCTTCCATTCTGCGATCTGAGAGAAAAGTCAGTATATCCACAAAACCATGCTCCATTTTCAGTGAGGCACTTACGATGGCGACGCGTGTTTCCTTCCTGATGGTGAACACTTCGCCGTAGATCCATCTTGCGAGATTCGTGGAGGCGTCAAGCTGGACTGCGAGCTCGTCGCTGCCGGCGCCAGGGTTGGGCAGTTTTTTGGACTTGGATCACGATTCATATGCGGCGATGGCAATGGAGCGGGCGTAGCAGGTGCAACTGCCGTAGACATGATAGCAGTATTTAGACTGGCGGAAAAGTACGGTTCTGAGTATTATGGGGAGGGCCGTGGAGCTGATTAACAGAAGACCGGAGATATCAACCCGATGTAGGGCAGGTTCGCGGCACGATCCGATGGCAAAATGATCACAAGGATCCTGGTTGGAGATTATGGTCGATATTGGAAACTCAACGAGTCTGGGTATCACTCTGTATTTCCCCCAGTGTATCCGAATACGGCTCCCCGGTATATAAATGCTTCTGGGTTGAGATTATCGGAAGGTTCAGGACGCTGACCAAGCCCCGTGGACAGTTGTTATGTATCAAGGAAGCTTCTGTTTGAAAGCCGACTTTCGTTGTTGGTAGATAGTATTAAAGCGCGCGTGGATGAAAGATGAAAGAGCTCGGCGGCGGATAAGCGGCTATGCTGGGCTATGCTCTGCTCGGTTCTTTGATGAGAGAAAGCTGTGTTGGCTACTATCTTAACTCTTAAAGATAGGCCAGTCAATCCAGTAGCAAGGAAGCAAACCCAAACCACAGACAACCAACAATCAATCAAGTACCGCTACCACTGGTCGATGAGGAAGACAGGAAGGGTGAGAAACAATCCTGACACCCAAGGAATTGGACAGAAGTTGGGAGTTGAAATTGTGACACAAAGTGATCAGACACTTGGGAAGGGCGGTTAAGTAAGGCTGGCGGCAGTGTGAAAAGAAAGAAAGAAAGAAATGGACAGGGATCTTGACAGATCTAGCCAAGTGGTAAGCAAGCACGTTGCCTAAAAAGAAGACCAAAATTGTGAACAGGTCAAAAAAGAAAAGAAAAAGAATGAAGAAGGATTGAAGACAGAGAGTAAAGGGAAGAGATTATTGAGGTTTTCTATGTAGTACCTCGTTGTCCGTACTCTTAGTTCACTAATCACTTCTGAGTTCTGACACACTGTACAGAGTATGTGAGGGGCTTAAGGAATAATATGGGGAATACTACTAATAAAGTATAAATAAGACTGTTTGAGATCTTTTTCCTTAATAATCTATCTTAATTATCTTACAAGTTGCATAATTAACTTGTTCTTAACTTCTTAATACTAATTGCTTTCTGACAAGTGGAGATGATAAGAATTTGGAATGTAATTTAATTGGTTTATTCTGAGACAAATCCTCAATGATGTGACAATTCCAAGTTTGAAAAGTACCCCGTATCCGTAAGTAGTAAGTACTAAGTAGAGTCCTCGGCTTCCATTTAATAACTTACGGCTCAAGTTCAGACATGCCTTGGTCCTGGTCTCCGTTGGGTCGGAGTATACGGAGTAGATATCCCAAGCCAAAATTACTTTCTCCTCGAATCTGTAAGGAAGGTGAGACAGTTAAGCAACCCTGATTTACTACGGAGTAGATGCACAATGATTGTATTTCTCCGCAATACGAAATCTCTGCATATGAATTGGTTTCGACGTCGGAAGTACGGAGTATCATACACACACACTTTGTCATCGACCTCTGCCCAGTCCCAATCGCATGTCAATTTTGCCATCAACCACGGACTATCTACAGTAGACTGCGATGAGGAGAGTCTATATAACTACACTTCTGGACGATGGCTTTGGAATGAGAAGGAACAGCTTTCTCGCCGCTATGTCAAGTTTAATCTGGCGGAACTTGTTCGCCTCGCGACTCAGGTGACAGGGTCCAAGTCCTGTATTCAATTTCAGAAGCTCCCGGAGGGAAACTTTAGCAAGGTTTTTCTCATCACGATGGACGATGGTAAAGAAGTCATTGCAAAGCTTCCAAATCCAAATGCTGTGCGCCAGCACTTTATCACGGCCAGTGAAGTGGCGACGATGGACTATGTGAGAATCCGTTTTCATCCTGTATGGCTTATGGCTATTTTATCTAATGCGGTTCTCTAGGTTCGGAATGTACTCAATATTCCAGCCCCAAAGGTGTACACGTGGAGCTCCTCGACTGAGACGCCAGTTGGTGCGGAGTATATCATCATGGAACGGAGCCGCGGGGTTGAATTAAGCAAGCTTTGGGATGATATGCCAGGTTCTGACAAATTCCAGATTATCAAACAGCTCGTGGGGTTTGATAAAGCACTTGTCTCCGCTCAATTTCCCATGTATGGAAGCCTGTATTATGCAAAGGATCTCCTGGAAGTTCATCCCAACCAGCTTGTTGACATTGAATCCAAGGAAGACACTGTGGATTCAGTCTTTGCGGTTGGTCCGACTACGAACCGGGCCTTCTTCGATGATGGCAGAGATGCCGTTGATCTGAACCAGGGGCCCTGTACGTGTATGCCACCGCTAAGTAGGAAACGGGCTAATGAAGATTTTCTACCAGGGGCATCCCTTGAGGACTATCTGATTTCTCGGGCCCGCCGTGAGCTTGCGTGTCTGAAATCATTTTCAATCTTTCCACGTCCGCAGGGGCTCTTTTATGGGCCTGGCCAGTATCAACCTACAGCTAAATCCAAGCAAGAAACGCTGCTGAATTATATCAAAGTTGCCCCATTTCTATCACCGGAAGATACAGAACTCTCTAAGCCCGTCCTCTGGCATCCCGATTTACATGCAGACAACATCTTTGTCAACCCGGACCGGCCAACCGAGATTCTTTCCATTATTGATTGGCAGGTGGTGAACTTGTCACTCTTTTTCTTCAGTCGCGCCATCCCGCCCTGATTGAATTTGAGGGTCCCATCCCAGACGGACT
Organism: Aspergillus cejpii; assembly: GCA_004769165.1. NCBI lineage: Eukaryota > Fungi > Ascomycota > Eurotiomycetes > Eurotiales > Aspergillaceae > Aspergillus > Aspergillus cejpii. The sequence goes on along the minus strand of SMSW01000005.1, from coordinate 2,093,539 downwards.
TAAATCAATCAGTCTGCCCGGCAATTATGATGAACTTAGTCCGGAGGAACAGTTTGAAGCAAGGAAACTTCGAGCTGCCCAGTCACTTTACAAGCTCTACGATATCGAGTTGATCCTGCATTGCCCTGATATTGCTCGCGCGTTGCGGTTTAAAGATTCGCTCGCAGGTCAAATCACAGGCTTAGCTGGCTCCCTCTTCAGTGATGGGGAGCCAGTCGTCCAGGGAATGCTCATGAAACTTCAGGAGGAATGGTCAACTTATCGGCCATCTATTCCCTGTCCACTCTCTTTCACTGCGGAGGACAAGGAACAGCAAGGAGAAGACGAGAGAAAGTGGGCCAGCGGTGTTGAACTAATGGCGGAATTCCTTAGCCAAGTTGGTGTGTATCAAGGATGGGATGGCTGGGTCAATCACAGTAACTACGAATACTTCAAAGAGCGATTGGAGCAATGCCAGGAGCAATTCTTGGACCGTCACTCCATGACAGATCAAGAAAGAAACCAGTGGAGGACAGTCTGGCCCTTCAAGGATAAATATGGAGGTGTGGTGCAAAAGTCTTTTGCCGCTAGTAAGCTTAGCAGAGTAACAGCTGTATGACTGCATACATACTAATATATATGGTAATCTACAAATACAATGATCAAGTGCAGTAGACTTGGTACTTGGTACGGAGTAGTTGGTACAGATCAAACAAGCCATACAGCCTGTACGGAGTAGTATGAGATGTCACCGAGTCCAGGATTCAATGAAACCTGGTTTTAGAACATGTGATGAATCTGCGACACCAGCGTCCCTCACCATCACTCTTGAAGCCTTTCAATGACCCAATCAGCTCACCATACTGTCTACTGGAATAATAGGTACGGAGTATATACCCAAGGATGCAAGGCCAATTACCATCAGGTTAAATTAAGACTATCCTATGCGTAGATCTGTGTTTTGTGTTGTGTGTTATATTCATCCTCGAAATGTGTCAGCACTCAACACTCAGCACAGGCAACATGACATTGCAGTTTGAGTCCGATATGCCAATGAAAAGTTTGTTTGAGGACTTGCTTATATATCCTCTGGCCTTTGCCTTCGAGTGAAAGCTACTTGCAAGCAGGCAGTATCTATCTATGATGCTCTTCAAGCCTGATGCTTATCATACAACCTTTCACATGATTCTATCTAGAAAACCCATCTATATCTAACCTTGGCGGAATCATACACCGCTACGGAGTAGTTACCGACCTTGATTTTGACCGGAGAGTAGAACTCTTCCGTCTCATGCTCCGTGCACCCAGATTGTTTACCGGAATTATACTTGAAGAGTCAAAGCGGGTGTAACATAGAAATATCACGATCGGGACATTTACATTATTCTTCTTAATTTCAACTCAAGTAGATAAGCCAGTTCCTACCTGACCTAACAATGACCCATCTTCCAGGATAAATATCAAATTATGGAAAAGACCAGATCCAAAATGTCTCTCAATCCCTGCTCTAGATGCAGCACCAATGTCCGTCGTTCACATCATGATCAACCGAGTCTGTTGTCCAACATTCATTGCGCTGTCAAGTACTCTTGCGCTGTGCCTTTTCAACACTGCATAAGCCTATCCTTGAATTATGCAGACCTGCAAACCCTGTCAGGCTGTCAGGTTTAGATTAACGTTTTAAAGTTGCCCCCTTCGCACAGCTTAACCATCATGTGATATCTGCATGAAAAGTAGATCTGATGGTGAATTATTTCCAATAGTTAGATATCCTGAGTCAGACTACCTACCTGTAAAGGATCATGTACCGAGATGTCCAAAAGGAGCCAATATTTGAGAATCCAGTGCTCGACTTCTTGAAATTGTGATTGTGACAGGTTGAAAACAAGTACTCCATAGATAGATAGTGAGAACTGTAGTGGATGTAATAGTTAGTATTGTAGGGGCCATTGATTGGCCTTTCCTCGCTTTCTAACGAAATCATATCATGGTCTCGTGAGTCGTGAGTCGTGAGAACGAGGAACAGGCTGAATCTGTACGAGAAGAGATGATATGAAGTCTATGGATTATTGATTCAGGCCCCGTTCCAATGCTTGTGGAGGAAACCTATCAAACTCAATTTGATTGATGAGGAAATCTATCAATTGCCTATTATGGACGGTTCTTGATGTCTGAGGCAAGGGATACGATTCCTAGCTTCCTACGGAGTACAGAGCAGGGTGACGAATGACGATTGTAGTCGAGTATCCATAGTGCCTAGGTAGTACTCAAGCTCAGTTCTGTAGGATTTGGATACTCATCTGATCTCCAATTTCAATGGCAAGATGAAAGATCATATCCTTCACCGGACAGACTGGATCATGGAGTCTCCATTTCACCATCTCATCGTTTTCCAAGTTTCATTTTGACCAGCAGGCTAGCTTGCCACTTAACTTACTTGTCACTTCAAGTTGTCAGTCGATCTCAATCTAATTTCTTAAATTAGTACAGAAAATTCTCACCTTCAAAGTCATAAGTTCATTAGATACTCCGTACTAACAGTCTAACATTGTGAATTGTGACTGGACCTCGATCTCGCATACCAAATCAATAGTTTCCTTTAGTTTCGTCACCTATCGAGTGTCAACTGTCAACTGTCAAATATCTATCAGCCAACCAACAATTTGGCATTTTTCTGTCATAATGCCATTGAATTGTCGATCTGACAGGTGTCGAGTGTCGAGTCGCCACTGTGATCAGCAAATTCGAGGAAGAAAATCCCAACTTCCACTGACCTCGGAAGCAGAAAACTCAGGGACAACGATCTGACCATGCTGCCTTGGATGAGATGAATAAGCGAGTTCATACGGTCTTGACTGTTGACCGAATAAAGCCATTGATTCTCTGCACTGCTGCACATCATACAGAGGAGAAATGTATTTCGACAAGATACAGAGACTCAGAGTACAGTTGCACAGCATCTACACGACTTAGTGCCTAGTGGTCGATCCCGAATTGTTTGACATCTATCTATCTAACTGGACCAGATTGCCATTCAGGGCAGCCACTGCCTTGGTGTAATTATTCAGAGGTTCTTGCAGGATAAGCAGGGGAGGTCCATGTGTACGGAGTATTATCCGAAGGATTCCCAATGTCATGCTGTGTATCCTGCAGTGGGCAAAGAAAGGCACGTCCTGACTTTTGACTTGATATCCGAGCTCCCCATGCTGAAACAATATTGACCAATGTTTCCATGGTCCTCATAGAGCCGGAAGAGCATCCACTTACCCCCGTCGTCGTAAGCTTGCAGTCTGCTGTCTGCGTGGCTTCGACAGTTCGCCTCTTCTGGCAGTCTGGTACTAATCTGGAGATTTTAGACTGATAATCGAGCCTCATCCGCATCTACAATGGATATTACTAGTCTTGCACTCGATATCACCACCTCATTGATCATGTAGATACTATCTAGGAGTAGATTGTAGGATGAGATGCCAAGACTCGCCGATGACCAAAGGCGGTCAGCGCTCTATCGATAACCATTTTGACGCTTTTTTTCTTCCCTGAGGAATATCTCGACGATTTGCGCTGTTCAATATTGATACTGCCTCATCACTGTCTATCCGGATTTCAAGAACGATAGTCGAGCGAAGTCCGTTCCCGAAGCGCTACAACAGAATCCGCAACCCGCAAACCACCACCCTCCCAGAAGAGAATATCCGAATCCAAAGGCGTTTCTGAGTTGGAACCAGAGCAGAACCCCATTAATCATTGAGAAGCCTCGCCCTACGCACTTTTCCGCACTCGACGAGAAAAAAACTGACGGAAATTATTGCTCTCTGTGCGACTAATTGTGTACTACCTACCACTTCAACCCCACACGATGCCCGCCTCCATACACTCGCAAGACCAGGACCAGTCCATGATGGACGCTGCTCCAGAGCATGACCAGCAACAGGAACATGAGCAGGAAGAGGTGGAGGTTGAGATGGAGGAGAAGCGCATTGTCGTGGTATGTATACATACAACCCCGTCCTTTGACGACGGCGAGCCGTCCTCCGGGAAAAAAAAGCTACATACATAAATTCTCTTCCAACTTAGTTACTTACCAAACCATCTGCCTAGTTACCGGGTGCCACTGAGACGGCGGCTTCGTTCCAGTTCGAGGGCGAGGGACATACCCTAGGAAACGCACTACGTTATGCTATCATGAAGAAGTGAGTCGGGCATGCCTCTCCCAGTTTGGGGTGGTGATGAAGGGATATCGTTTGCTGATTTCCCACCCTTTCAGTCCTGAAGTTGAATTCTGCGGATATACCATTCCGCACCCCTCAGAGGCGAAAATGAATCTGCGTATTCAGACATACGGTATGTCTTTCTTGTGAGTGAGGGGTTCAGCGGAGCTGACTGATGATGGCTGTAGATACAACAAATGCGGTTGAAGCCCTGGAGAAGGGCTTGGAAGCGTTGATGGACCTCTGTGACGTTGTCACGGACAAGTTCTCCTCAGCTCGGGATGCATTCAATGCGTCCGAGGCTGATAAGATGTCATCTTAGTTCGTGTTTGCTTTTGGGTGGAATTGACTTCTTTTGGCGTTGTATATTGAAGAAGAAAAGTTTGCATTGTAACTATCTACTTCTTGGGATGATTTACTTTCTGTGGCATGGATCGGAGTCAAGATGTTTTTTTAAGTTTTAATCCAGATATCAGAATATTTGACTAGTGTTACAGTACTTCAATCTGTCCCGTACTGGAAGCCCTGCCTTCCGCAACTTTGGACGAAGCGGAACGGGCGAGGAGATACAACAGGCGATGAACAAAAGCTGCATTTGCTAGTCAGACAATATTTACATGACACTTTCTATGCGGGATGCAAGGCGATATCCCGATCCACGTAAGATGGAAGGAACTCATTGTGAGGGAGGAAAAAAAAGAAGGAAACGGAACTTAATTGCGGCCTTCCAAGAAGCCAGAGATGAAGTTAGGAGGTAACCGAGCACCAGGCTCCTCTTCTGGCCGGAAGTACTTCATCACATGCGAAAGCTGCTTCCAGTAGTTCAAGGTTTCCTAAAAAGCCAAATGTCAGGATAATCGTTGATGAGATTAAAGGCAGAAGAACAAGCTATGTCATTCGCATGGCCTCGACTTGACTCCAACAACTGGGGTACTCTCAACTGACCTGATACTCCGCGTGGCTCTGGAACAGCAAAACATCCACAACACCCAGCTGGTTGACATAGCGGTGCTTCTCAAACTCTTGACGGATCTTTGTCCGGATAGCGGATACGGGGATGTTCAAGGAGTACATGGTCTGGATCTCCGGGGACTGTTTCTCGCTCGATCAAATGCGTATCATGTTAGCCCAGTCACAGTCACACATATATCAATTGCTCCAGCCAGACGGCTTAAAGAAGATCCCGAGACATCCAAATCGATGAACATCCCTCGAGCCGGCATTATCTAGTTTGCGGGGATTGGGCGAACTGACCGCTCTAAGCCATTCTCTGTAGGACTTGAGGACGCGAGACTTCGCATCGGCCCAGTTGACAGCTACCACAATAACATGTATGTTAGTTTTGAATCTCTCGTCCAGTGCCGTCGCAGCAATTCGTCAGGTCATCGCCGGACCCATCCTTGAGGTTTTCGTGTGCGGGAAGGGGAATGGCACATACAGGAACGCGTGCGCTGCGCGAGGTAAGTCGGGTTGATGGTCATATTGGACGAATTGATCCTTGGATTGATCGAAGCTAGGACGCAGCTTGCTGGGGGGAGGGGCAGGAGCACTGAACGTCTTGTCAAGCTGGAGCTAACGTGATGATGAATTGGATGGAGGTTCTGGGTGGCCGTTGGTTGGTCCCACCGCCTTCCTCTTTCAAAAAAATTCTTCTACAGTTATTTGTGGAGTAAATCGAGCTTTGCTATGGATGCAATCAAGAATTAAATCTCCATTTGCGATTCGGTGACAATCTTGTCTTGTAAGGCTGATAGTCGAAGTCTTTATATACGAATTCCTGTCAACATCATTTCGTCTCCCAACCATCCTTCCCAGAAATCTTCAACCGTCCCGACTACATCTTCACGGATCCCCACGTGCGTACTGCGTACGCACCCAACAATCCTGATTTGAAAAATATGGCACCAAACAAGCCATCAGCCAGGGGGAAGTCATCTTCAAAAGGTGCTTCCAAAACGAGCAAACCCCTTTCGTCCGCATCGAAAGTGAGCAAGAAAAATGCCAAACGCCCGCCACCGAAGGAAGTGAAGTCGAAGGCTCGCACCGAGCCGTCGCAGCTGAAGAAGTCGAAGAAGAGAGAATATACAGAAGAGGAACTGGGCTTACCGAAGTTGAATATGATCACACCCGTCGGAGTGGTGAAGCCAAAGGGCAAGAAGAAGGGGAAGGTCTTTGTGGATGATCAGGTGCGCGCATATGCCCAACATGCCCAATTCTCTCTTTAAAATCTATTTCGAGCTTGTTCTGATGGCTGGATATCGCTGACTCTGCTGCGTCTTTAAGGAGGGAATGATGACTATACTTGCTATGGTCAATGCCGAACAGGAAGGCCACATTGAGTCTAAATTGCAGAAGGCACGTCAATTGGAGGAGATTCGCGAAGCGAGGAGGAAGGAAGCAGAAGCAAGACAAGCGCAGAAGAAGTCGAAACTGGTACGTATCATCGTCAACTGCTTTGTTGTTTGTTGTCTTCGTGGTTGGAAAGTTCGTTTGGGTGCAGTCTCTGGGGACCCTTTGACTAACAGAGATTTCTCGGAATAGGACGAAGCAAAAGAATCAATCCGTCAGAAGCGGAAGCGCAAGAGCGGTAGCAATGAAGATTCGAAAACCGATGCTTCAGCCGCTGGATCTGGCGCAAAGTCAAAAGGGAAGAGGAAGAGTGTTTCTTTCGCTTGAGCGTTCTATGTACAAAAGTTTATTCTGTCTATACCAAGTCTATGTATCTAGATGGGGTTATATGGCGTTTCCGCTGGTCTATGTTATGTTTTATCTGAAGGTGAATGGGCAAGTTATGACAACATCCACACACTCTCATCTTCAATCTGATCCTTATCGAGACCGAGAAGGAACTTATATATGTATTCGCATTACTGCTCCATTTGCAGGGCCAGTTTGCGTCGCATGGGATTAAAGTCCGGTTTGGGCGCCGTGTCTGGATCCTTGCTAGGATCAAAATGACTCGCAATTCGACCTGGGAGCTTCTCCGGGTGCTCAATGGCGAACGGTGCGTCAAGGTCGACCTCTTTGGCCATCATGTTCAAGAAGTTGGTCACCTTTTTTCAAGAGTCAATAGATGTTTCTAATCCCCTTCTGTCAGCGTACTCACCGGTTTCACAAACCACCTATCTCCACCCAGTTCAAACCAACCGAGGTGGCCACCCCATGATGTAGTCAACATGACACCGTAAGGCGTCTGAGTAATCTCATGGAAAGGAAGCGCATCGACCGAAGCAATCTACACAGGTGTTAATTCACATGTTGGGTTTCAAGAAGAAGTATTGGGAAGACTGACCGGATCATCTTCAGCCTGCACAGTGAAGAACGGAATTCTGATAGCAAGTAAGGAATCGATGGACGATGCGTCTCGGTAGTATGCACCTTCTGTAGGGTATCCCCACGTAGGGCATTGTAGAGCCCTAGTTCATTGTTCAGTAATCGAGACTCACCCTAAATGGCCTGGGCCAATAAACCAGATCTTACCGGTCGAATTCATGCAGGTATTTGATATTTCGAATCGCCTCTACATCGATCCGTGGATTCTTTGAAACCTCTTCAGCATGTCTAGCCACACGGGTCAGCCCGAACGATAAAAAGGGTAATGGACTTGGTCACATACTGTTCGAAGAGCCGCTTCATATTTGACCCCATTACTTTGCTATAGACCTCAAGTCCTAGCCAGGTCCGTTGCAAGTTTCCAGAGCCGACCTCTAGATTCCACGGGCTCGCACAAATCACCGCTGCTTTCAACTGGCACGCATCTCCTTCTTCACCTAGGTACTGTACGCGAAGCAGTCAATTGACCCGTCGCAATTGGGGGGATAAAGGCCACTTACGTTGGCGAGGATATTTGCGCCAAGTGAAAATCCAATTCCGAATAAAGGTCTATTTGGGAAAGCCTTACGGAGCCATTTCACAGCTTGACGAACGTCCCACGTGGCCCGGGCATTGTAAAGCACCCCAGTGGAGATTTTGGTTTGAGAGCAGCCTCTGGAATTGACGACACATGCTTCCCAGCTTCCATCTGCAAGAAGAGGAGCAACCACGTGGCGCAAGTATATTTCATGCGAGCCACCACTCAGACCATGAAGAAGCACGAGCATAGGCTTCGTATCCTCCGAAGGCAGCGCTTCGAATTCCTCGTCCGTGAAGAACGACGTGCGCTCTGGAAGACCCGATGGAAGAGTGTATTTCCTCGATGGATCAGTAATCTCGTTATCCTCCTTGGGCATCTCATACGGTTCCACAACAAAATCAACCGCAAAGTGCCCTTTAAACATTGAACTGTCGGCCTCGAACATCCTCCGTTTGTAGTACACTGGGACATCATCGAATTTGACAGTAGTCCAGGCCGTCTGAAGATGGCCGTTGAAAAGAAATGGGTTCAGATGGCATTTTGTTGGTGTTGCAGCGCGGCAGAGATCGGCCAGCGTAATCTGCTGCTTAACACCAGATTCGCCCGACTTCTTGGTCAGGAGTAGTTTGTTATCCTTGGAATGGAAGAATGAAAGTCTCGCACTTGGCCGAATCCATGACAACATGCCTATTACGAGTATTCCAGAGATAATCAATGGAAGTAAAGAAGAATTAAGGATACTATGCGAGAAAGTCAGCCATAACAGCGGAGTGATCAAGCCTCGTGAGAAAAGCGACTGACCTTTCAGGATACATCAACGACTCGATCAAGAATCGAATTCTTGCAACTGGCGTTAAAGATGACAAAATAAAGAGGAGACAAGAACAGAAACAGGAAAGAAATTCTATACGCCTCTCTGCATTCCAGCTGTAAACAATTTATGAAGATTTTCCCTTCATATCAACCAGTTGGTCCTTATGCCTCGGCATCACTACCATATCGGGAAGCTGATAACATAAGCATGTTATCTGATGGATGACTCAGCTATCACATGCTTTCTACCATGTTTGCTCTGTTTGTCAAAATCGACCTTCGGATCATCAGACAGTGTCACAACTACAACTCATGGATACCAGAGCAACTTTGCATCTTGATCTCTCTTCTTATCTGGCTGGACCTGGTCCGTTTCCAGGGTCAGGACGCAGAATATCTCGAGGTCAAAAATACTGACATCTTTGAGTCCTAGATTGCTTGATGCAGATGTTGTATACTACCTGAATGCGGAAAACCAGCTTAAGTTTCAACAAGATTACACCATGCGAGCCCCTTTCAGTGTGACATTTAGTTTCCAAAAAATACCATGTGAATAAGATGGGATCTACTGGCCCTAAGCATGGGTTCAAGTTGAAGATGCTGACTTGAAACAGCCTTGAGGTTAGTTAGTGACTGCATCGGGAGGGCCCTCCGGTCTTGTATGTAATTCTGATGGCATTGCTACACTGTGACCATAGCGCGTGTTCCGTTTGCGTGCAACTTATCAGTCACTGTTGTGAACTACTTCAAGGTCAAAAGGCCCTCCTTCTAGCTCTTTCTTTTCCAATGGTTCTTTGTCACGCGATGCACCATTGTTCCTTTTATCTATTCACAATGATGCCCTTGAACCAGCTGGCATCTCGCTGGTTCCCATTATATCCATGACTTGCTGCCACTCCCCAACAAGGGATTCTGAAGCAAAATATTCGAAACACTGGAAACAGAGCGCCAGGTTACTGATTTCTAGCGTTGTCCACACGAAAAGAAAGCAATCCCTCGTCGAAATGGCATATCCCTTTCGTCGAGCTGGGGAAAAGCTGAAGACTGTTACAAAAATGAACCGGCGGGCACGAGGTCATCCTGATGATCAATCGACACCAATAAGCTCCACTACTCGATGCTATCTTCTCGACTTGCCGCCCGAGCTATTGCTAGATATCATCTCCCATCTATCTGAATTACCTGGAGCATGTCTGGCCCTGACCTGTAAAGCACTGTTCGCGACCTGTGGTGCGATTTTGGATTCGAAGTCACTTCACTTCAGTCGAGACTTTGCGCCCCTTTTCCACCACTACAGAAACGGACACAGCTTCGTCACTCCGCGATGGCAATTAATCACCGCACTGGAGAACAGCAGATGGTGGGCCTGCTCAGTATGCTTGAAGCTCCATCCAAGAGGTGCTTTCTCCTCGAGCGAACTGCGGCGGAGACCAGAATATCGAGCGTGCACGTTGGGCGACTTGGCTGGCATAGTCGATTTATGTCCCTGCAAGAAGTTGACGTTCAGGGATAAGCTGGACCTTGTTGAGCTTTTGAAAGTGCGCCAGAAGTCAGTTGCAGTGTTGGAAGCCCAGTTTGGAGCCGGAGTTCAACAGCGTTTCTGCTGGCATTCTTGCACGGAAAATTATGGATCGACGCAACTGCAGATTGAGATCTTTCCCGAACTAGACGATCAAGAACAATTGAAAATCAGGACCGAATACAAGTTGACAACGGAATCGGGAAAGCTAGGAAAGGAGGAATACATAACGCCCCGTTTCGGATGTGCTCATCGATCGGTCGACCTGTGGCTGTCCAGTGTGTGCCAGACTACCACCTGTCGAATCTACGATAGCATTTGTGCCTCGTGCAAGCGGATAACGATCTGCAATTTATGCAACTCAAGCCTCCAGTGTCCTCGGAAGCAACCTTCCTACGTGGATGAAGCCTCGAATAAAGCGACCTATTTCTTTTGGACTGAGAGACGCCTTGGTGGGACATCACTGGTACCTGATCAGACATGGGCCTCTCAGCGGATACATCCCTCTGAGAGTCCAACCGGCAGTGACAACTGCACCGAAGTATGCCCTTGGACCCTACGAGAACATCTTCCTTTCAACATCCCTCCTTCTCTTGGGATGGATATTCTTGATCCTGCCGTTCAAGATCAGTCGATAAATCAGCTGTACACCTCGATCAATATGATCTGAAGTCCAGGAAGTCTTCTCAAGGTTCCGATGCATCCAACGGAGCAATTCAGTTTGGGGTCCAGCGTCATAGTGCGCATGATTTTTTTTATATTTTTGGATATCGATCATTAAACACTCATCTGTTGTCGATTGGTTTCTTCTTTTTATAATAGCTTTCTACTTATCATAGAGTATACCCTACAGAGTACTCCGTAGCAAATGTGATATCGCTTTCTACAAGGTACTCCTTTTGTTGTAATGCACACTCCCAATGTCTTCACTCCACAACTTCTTCAGATTCAACAATTACGACTTGCCAGCAATAAAGATGATCGTAAAGAACATAGCTATATCTTGCATCTTTTCTCAACACCAACCCCGAAACCGAATATAGCTGACTTAACTATATGGAGTATATCATACCGATTGGCCTGACCGCCCTGGAGTTTCTCCGAACCGAAACTGAAGGGAAAAGGGACGCGTGCATCTGATGATGATGAGCATGGGCATCAGACTTCGAGATCATCTTCGTCCTTAAACTCGGTATCATTTAGATAGAGAAGCAGAGTGTTGCATCCCATGAACAAGATTTGCGTCCGGGGGCGATGAACTATCCACCATCCCATGACGGTCATTATCCTTCACAGTACCTGCAGCAACCACAACAGCAACATGTTCAGCCACAGCAGCTACTGTATAGGAATGTCGATTCAAATGCTTCGCTATACGAATATGGCAAGCCTGTCCCTTATCCTCAGAATATAATACCTCCATATCTGCCCTATGGGCAGGCCTATAATCAAGAACAGCACCAACACCAACAGTCGTCGCACCACCAACAGCAGCAACCGCAACAGCAATATGTGAATCCATCGGACGTATTCCAACAACCCCTTGTTCCTCCTGTCATCCGTGGCTCGACCCGATATGGTGTCCAACCTGCGGTTTCTGCTGCAGGCAACAGCAGCGGCTCCCCTGTTCTGCCGACCGCGTCAACATCAACGCAATCAACACAACTTACAGCTCTAAGTCCAATCCATGGGAATAACGCCTTTGCCAAACACCCTCAGGTTGCTCTTCCTGCGCCCTCGACTACAAAACCCAAACCAGCTGCAGCAGCTGCCCCTGCACCACCTCTTAAATCGGTTCCTCTTGTACCATCTCCCAAGCCGGCCCCTCCTACACCGTCCTCGAAACCTGCTCCTCAAGTCCTAGTCCCTCAAGTCCTGGTCCCTACTCCTTCTCCGGAAATTCAACAGAAGATGCAGCGCCTGAATTCCAAAAAACAAGCACAGCGACAAGCCACCCAGCAGTCCACGCAGAAACCGACCAAGCCTCCCATAGACTACCAAGTGCTACTCCTATGCCTGGCAGATGAGTATCTCAATGCAGCCCATAGCCACGGAACTATCGTTGCTTTATCGAAGCAGGAAATGGAAATAGAGGAATATTACAAACTGGTTGCAACAGGCCTCGGCTGTCTGGAGGCAGTGTTGAAGGTTTGTGTGATTACCCTTCCTATAATATGGACGATTTTCGAGAAACAGGCTAACTCGAACTCTATTCGTACAGAACTGGAGACTACAACCTCGAATGGAAGCCCTTGTGCGGTTGCGATATGCGCGTGTATTGTTCGAGGAGACGGAGAATGACCTTGAGGCGGAGACAGCATTAAGCAAAGGGGTATGTTTTGCGCACCCCTGTATCGCTATGCCAGCGGTTTATTGACGTTATATTTCTTTTATAGATCGACTTGTGTGAACGAGTGAGTCTACGAATATCCGCCAACCTCCCCTGTAAAACACTTGTCCAAGACACTTACGTTTGTGCAGAATCGCATGTTAGATCTAAAATACAGTATGCAGCATCTTCTGGCAAGAATGCTACACAAGAGCAACCCGAAGGCCTCTCTGAAAGCTGTCGATGGTATGATTCAAGACGTAGAAGCGTAAGTTGTATCGAAATGTTTCACATAGCTCGCATCTGACGGCTGCAGATATCGCCATTCAGCATGGGAATATGCATTCCGCTTCCTTCGAGTATCTCTTTCGCTATCGTCAGTGGCTCATCAAGACTCGGTCTCTGCGCTGCAACACCTTCAGAAGATTTCGATCATGGCCAACCGGCAAGGCGATAAAGCTGTGGCGGCCATGTCGGCCATGATTCAGGCACTTGCTCATTTGCAACACGGAACGAGCTCGGATTCAATTGAACAAGCTCAGCGCTCAGTAGCAGTGGCAAGGAGTCATCAGCTGAATGACGAGCTCCGCCATATACCGCAGCTCTCGACTCTGGTTCAAATGGTCGATATCTGCTGCAGTTTACTTGAATACGACATTAATCAGTCCTCGCAAAAGTTGAAAGTCATGCAAGACATGATGGATGAGAGACTGAATGATCCGAATTGGCGAGCTGATGGATCATTCTCCATTCCATTAAGCGGCAAATCAGCTGGTCCTTCTTCCATTGACACAGGAGATATCCTTCAGGTGCAGAACGGAACACTGCTCCTGAGTTTCCATTGGCTTCCGCAGCATGATCTTTATGCGCTTTGCTATTTCCTCAGCTCGATTACACTCAGCTCGAAAAATTCCTATGATGGTCGCAAGGCCGAGAAGTTTCTCCAGGAAGGAATCCGAATGATTAAGGGTATGACCAACCTTTCCTCTTCCGAGTCAGAACGTTGCTGATATGAATCTACAGGAAGCTTCAAGGCGCCGCATGAGGTTGCGGAGTCAATGGTCAGTGCAAATAGGCGTGTCGAATGGCGGCGGATTTTGTACTGCAACCTTCTTCTCCAGCAGGTCTTTCTGGCTTGCGGCCGTACGGATTGGGAGCTGGCGAATCAAACTCTGAAGGAGCTGCGTTCCATTGCCAAAGAAGTGGGGGATCATCTGCCTTCTACGATTCAGAGCTTAATGGAATATGCGGCGGGTACGATTGCGCAGGCAACTGGGGATCTAAAAACCTCTCTTGCTATCTTTCAGTCACCCCTCCTCTCGCTGTCACCGACTACTAGCAAGACGTCACGGAACGATCCGCGTCGTGATATCGCCATTCTCGCCACCCTGAATACGATTCTTATACTTCGTGACCCTAACCACCCGTCCCACCCCAGCCTTCCTAGCGCCTTGTCTCTCGCCGAATCATTCTGCAAAGGTAGTCCGAACAAGTACATCCAGGCGGCATATTACCTCGTATGTGCGACGGTGCAGACAGAGTCAACTATCCAGACGAAACAGTACCTCCAACAGGCTCTCCAATCAGCCACGGCAATCAGCAATAGCCAAATCACCTGCATGACCTTGACGTTCATGAGCTGGAAGTATTTCCGTGGCGTTGTCGGGGAGCAAGCCGAGAAGAGTGCCCGTGCAGGTCGTGCAATGGCCAAAAAAGCCAATGACCGATTATGGGTCAGCGTCACGGATGAAATGCTGGCTGAGACGCTGGAGAGACAGGGCAAAAGCGAAGAGGCAAAGGGGGTTCGAGAGGAAGGTCGCCGCGTGATGTCGGGGCTGCCATCGGCTTTGAAACGGCAGGTGTAATATCTTCCTTTTTTTTCTCTCTCTCTTTCTTTTTGCCCCCCCCCCCTCCCTCTCCTTTTCCTTTTGTTTGAATGGTTTATGATTTTGTTCGAGGCCGATCTGTAGTGCATCCATTCTATGATACCAATTTGTGGCCAATTGTGATGATCTTTGCGTATACAGGGGAGGCATAGCTGGCGCATCTGGGATACACAATAGCTAATGATGCAATAAATTCCATTCATGAGACCTTTTTTGCACGAACTTAGGAATCCTGAAGTCAAGGCAGTGAGATCATAGCTCCAAATTGATTGCATTTTTGGAAACTGAGGCGACTACAGAATATTTACTCCCTGATAAGGCAAGTTATTATACATACATTGCACCATACTAAGGAAAAAAAAACAGTGTAACACTTCAGATAAGAACAACATGGAAGCCCATTTCTGAATATGACTCCACAACTCTCTGTACGCCTGTGACCTGTGGCCTGTACACCAGAAATAGCAACAAAGGCCCCGAATGAGAGCGAAAACGGTAATACACTCGACCTTTTGCGAGGAATAAGCGGTTGGTATTGATGCTCTCTTTTCCTTTGCTTTGGTTTTGTAGCTTTTTTTTGTTTTTCTTTAAAAATCCTTCCACTTGAAACGCGAAACTTGGAAGCGCGATATCAACCCAGACCACCCCAGACGCCGCGAATTCGTCGGGCAAGCTGGATGTCTTTCTGCATGATTGTTACGCGCTTAGCATGCAAGGCGCATAGATTGGTATCCTCGAAAAGATGGACGAGGAAAGCTTCGGCCGCTTCCTGAAGCGCCTGGATCGCGTGCGACTGCCAGCGCAATTCGGCGCCTACCTCGGCGGGAAGGAGTTCCAATGCCACCTCGCGGACGAGTCGCGCAAAGGGTAGCTTCTGGATCAGAAGATCATAGGAACGTTGATATTTGCGAATTTCTTTCAGAGCAGCCGTTCCCCGCTTGTATCGGCGACGACGGCCTTGAGGGGTGGGATCACCAGCTAGTACGGTATCAGCGATCGAGTCATTTCATAGTCCTAGGTATCGGCAGTGTATCTGAAAAAGAGAAAGGTTGGAATGAACGTACGTTGGACCGCTGATTGTTTCGGTGCGCCGGCCGGTCGCTTATCCCCCCTTGTTACTCCACTCGACTTGCGCTGTCCCCGGGTCGAGGGTGGTGTAGTCGGAGGTGCATTGGATGGACCTGCTCCTCCGCCATCTCTGGATTGTGGTCGTGGAGCCGCGGCCGTCTTGCGGGCTCGTGCTGTCTTTGGTGGCATGGTGCCAATGCGCGCCGTCAGTAGTGGGTTGTGTTACGCGACAGAAGTTGACTCGAAAGGTGAAGCGAGGGGTAGTTCCATGAACTCCTCGCTTCTCGATCAAGCGAAGCCGTCAAGGAAATTGATCAAGTCGCGCAATTGTATTTTGTATTTCCTCTCTGCGAACTCCCTCCTTTCCGTCCAATGACCTTTGTTGAAAGAGATTTTGGTTTGTTTTGATCCTGATTAAGGCAGATAGACCCGGGGGTGTTTAAGTCTGTCATCGACCAATTCCACTCGGAAAACACTTGGCAAGGACTCCTCTGTATCAGGGGAAATCTCTCTCCAAGCAGAACAGGACTGTTGAGAATTGAGATGGAATTGAGGAGGAGGTTGGATTGTCTTTGTTATGCTCTCCCAGCCATTTGAATTATTTAACGCGTTCTTCCACTAAACCGCGCGCTTGATGTTCACGTGATGATAAGATAACTGATAAGCTTCGATAGAGCAAGTGACTTTGTATTCTGTAAGAAAAGGCCACCTGGAAGCTCTTATTCTTTCTTCCTCTTGTCTAGTACATGAGACATAGCATGATATTTTGACTTCTGTTTCTTATCATTATTTTATTTTGTCTCTCGTTCTGTTAAGTCTTTAATTCATCTCTTGTTGCTTTGTCCTTATCGATCACTCTAACGATCACTCTAGTCTCTACCAGTCAAGCTCTCCGATTAGTTTATTGTTAAACCACAACGTCATGGCCGATGTCTGGGGAAATGGTGGACAAGGAGGACAGTTACCCCTCGAGCAATGGTTTTATGAAATGCCTCCAGTGACTCGGTGGTGGACAGTTGCAACTGTGGCTACTTCAGTATTGGTGCAGTGTCAAATCCTGACACCATACCAGCTGTTCTACAGCTTCCGTGCAGTCTATGTCAAGTCTCAGGTTTGTCTCGGCAATCGCAGTTATGGAACGGTCCATTCGATCGGCGTAGAGCTAACTGTTTAACAGTACTGGCGTCTTCTAACTACCTTTATCTACTTCGGTCCGTTAAGTCTCGACCTGCTCTTCCATGTCTTCTTCTTACAACGTTACTCCCGCCTTCTCGAAGAATCATCCGGCCGGTCTCCCGCCCACTTTTCATGGCTGATATTCTACGCCATGGCCTCCCTCCTCATCATCTCGCCGTTCCTCTCCCTTCCGTTCCTAGGCACTGCCCTTTCTTCCAGCTTGGTCTACATTTGGAGTCGCCGCAACCCGGATACTCGACTCAGTTTCCTGGGCATATTGGTTTTCAGCGCGCCGTATCTTCCATGGGTTTTGATGGCGTTTAGCCTGGTCGTCCATGGTATTGTACCCAAGGATGAGATATGTGGTGTTGTTGTTGGCCACATCTGGTACTTTTTCAATGACGTCTATCCGCCCCTTCACGGCGGCCATCGCCCCTTGGATCCGCCACATTGGTGGATGCGGATTTTTGACCCAAGAACAAGAGCTGGTGAGGCGCAAAGGACAGATACGGCTAATGTTAACCGCGATTTTGCCGCTGCTGCCGCACCGGAGGTCCGATGAACTGCCACGTCTGTGACGATTTTTATGACAACCCCAACATTACCCTGTCGTCGCATTCATCAGTTCCATAATCTGCGGGTTCAGCGCGACATCTGCTGTTCCATTGCATATAAGACTAGGCCCAACTGGGCTGTTAGGTTGACCATGTCGCACCAGGTGTCTGGCTAATTCGCTTCCCCCCGGTTCCAGCACACCTACATTCTCGTTCATTCACCTGGGATAACACCCGGTACTGATGCCTATAACCCACAGTATGCTGGATGAATTCAACCGCAAGACAGGCGGAATAATGAAGAAATCACTGAAAAGAGGACGCAACCGCGGATGGTTGACGGATCGCTGAGTGTCTTATTTGCCGAAGTGCTGTGTTGTATATGCCCAGTTGCGCGAATCCTTGACTGACACACGTGGGAATGATCCGTATCAACTGAATTCGGATGGCCTTCTTTGTTTCCTTGGTCATAGTCAGTGGTGCAAAACATCATCTAGTATGAGTTCTCTGAAACACATCATCTTTAAACTTAGTTGTTTACCGAAACTGATGTAGACAAGGGTAGATTATATGACCATCTCTTGTTACCTAGGCCCTAGGCAGTATTACCAGAGTTGTCATGTACATAGGCAGTATTAGGCTTCATTCTGCCTCAACTCTGACAATTATGGATCATGTCAATCCTCTACTCCGCTGACGACATGCCATAACATCCGGCTGATCACTCCATTACTTTAATTCTAATTCCCCTGATGAAAATGCCACTGTTCCTCCCTTCTCCACTGCCATAGATTGTGAAGCTGTGAGCACAGACCACGCATGGACAATTGGACAACTGACAAGTGACAAGTGACAACTTGTTACTTGACAAGTTCTCTGTTCAGTGTGGGGTATTGGAGTATATACGGAGTACTAGACAGAGAACTGAGAAGTTGGACTGAGGAAAATTGCCATTGGAATCCATCATTCTTCCTGTTTGACTGGCAGATCCAGTGGAGTGATACATCCCAGGGCAAGTATCTGAATCAGAGGATTTGTTGGGAGTCTGGGACATGGCATCTGGTGGCATGAGAGCATCAGTGATTTAGAGGTTTACATTGCCTGATGTTTGAATGCTGACAGCAGGGAGTAGGATCAGACTTTCCATATCTATGGCTTTCAGGGACAGTTTACTGTCTATACAAATCTGGCAGACGGTGAGATATCAACTCCATTAATATGACTAAGATAATGCGACAACTGACAACTGGCAACAGTTTAACTTAAGGTATGTATCCCTGTGCTCTATTATCCAGTTACTTTAATTTTGAATCACAATGGCATTGACATTAATTATCTACTTGTTAAGTGCTTTGATCCAATGCAAAGATATATGGCCAAGCCTTTGAATGCCAGTCAGACAGAAAAGTGTGAGGGAGAGAGGGATTATAATTGGTTAATTATTTAGAGACTTCATCTCATCTCTCTCAGTCGTTTCAACGGAGTAATAGATACTTGGAGATTCATCATTAACATGTCTTTGTTCTCTGTACTCCGTACCTTGGAACAATGGCTGAAGAAAACCGACTTGTTTTTACCAACTGGCAACCATGTGATCTGATTGTAAGGCTCATAGTTTCACCAGTTGGCGCATACCGCAACAGTCAATCCTCCAGACCGCCCAGAGTCCATGTTGCCAACTTGCAATTATTGATTGTTTGAGATCTCGGAGCCGGGGAACTGGCTGAGTTTCCGAAAATCCCACAAAACCAAGGCTCGGTATTCCTTGGGTCCAGAGTGGCAGAGTCGCCGAACTTCGTTTTTCCAGGAAGATACTCTGTAGATTTGCTGGAAATGTCGTTGCCTTTTCTTGCCTCTGTCGTCAATGTCTGGTTTTCGAGGTTGGTCTCGAGGCCACTTGAACCAGTCACAATAGCACGCTGTCTAGGAAAAGACTGACAGTGGCTGAACCTGAAGTTCTGAAGAAAGTCGAAAGTCGAAATGTCACAGCTCACAGGTTGTGCTTGATGAAGCTGTGCAAGGCAACAATGTATATACTCCGTACTCTGCAGTCTGTATCCGTAATCTGTATGCATACGTACCACTCCTTAGCCATTCCAGGTTTAGTGCGGTACTGTCAAGCCACGATGTAATATTACCATTACTCAACAACCTCGTTACCTGACTAGTGTCTAGTTTAATTTCTCGAACTGCTCGCAACTCAGCACTCAGCAGGCTAGCAGCTCAGGACTTAGCCTCAGGTCCTCAGCTTAACTACATTGTTTCAGATTTCAACTTGTTTGTACCATGTGGGGTATACTATTTCTGTAACAATGATGCTGAATCAGAATGTATTTGATGAACTACGAGTACGGAGTGTCCACTGAGTTGTTCAAACTTCAGTCGTTGATTGTCGAGTGTTGACTCTTGCATGATTGCATCCTTCGTAAAAATATCCTTTTTCATAGCATGGATTCCTCCACACTACGGAGTAAGATAGACCCAGGGCCAGGGGCCAGATTAGCTTCGAGTCGTGACTCGTGAGTCGACACTATCAGTGATACGAGTACGAGAAACGGTAACGATAACGAAGCCAAGATCTACTTATTTTTCACCATGTCCCCGACTCCCCAACGCTCAATCACACCATGGCCCATGCATTGGCTTCTACTCCGTACTATCCTCGCTATTGAAGCATAAGGTCAACAGAGAGTAGATAGAGACAAACTTTGATAGACCGGATACCAACCGAGAATATCTTATGCTGGCGAGATACCCTTGGTGCCATCAATGCAGATTCATGGATGCAATTGCCGAGATATGTAATCGTCTATCTGTCAAAGATATGCATCATAGCCATGCATGCATGCACTTGGCAGTTGACACTTCAGTTTTCAAAGTCTCAAACTCACCCTTTTCTAGGCTTTGGCGCCAATCCCGCTTATCCTTTCCAGGAAAGATTAAGGTCTCTGGAATCTGGATCTAGCGTTCTCAACAAGCGGCTAAAGAAAGTAGAAACTTAAGAGTTAAGACTATCGACAAAGTGGTTTAGTCTCAGAAATGGACCTGCCATTCCCTTGAAATCTTAATCTTAAAGAAATTGTTCATACTTCATTGTTGACAGTTGACACTTGACTGTGGGCATTTCAGTTTGTAACTCTGTATGATGTACTCTGTTTTCTGTAGAGCTAAAAATAAACCTAGACTCAATGTAATTGAAGATAACATACAGAGTACTCCGTATTGTATAGACAGTACAGTACAAGATACTGACAGTGCCACAACCGTCAGCCCCTCGACTAACCTGATAGAGGTAAAGTTCTAAATACTAAGCCTATTTAGGCAATATATGAGAGGCTAGATCAGGTAGTAGTATGGCGGAGGCTTAGCTCTTGCAGTGGCTCCAACCTAAAAATTTCCCCAAATTTTCCCAGTCCAATGGCAATGGCAAATATTTTGAAGAGCCCCCACCACTCCAGAATCATCCCCTATGAATTATCCAGAATAACTATTGATAATAATCCTGACAGCTGAGTGGTGTTATGTTTCCCCTTGTAACAAACTAACCATGGCCCCCTGTTGACATAACCACGCCTCCTCTTAATCTCAACTACTTTATTTTTCTTCCATGTCGCTCACTTTCTTTTACTATCAACTACGACAACTATCTACTATCTAGATAGATACTGCCTTTATTCTGTCGCTAAGGTGTCGTTCGTTCCTTCTTTTTAACTCTACACTCCCTAATAATATTCTCTTTATTTTATTATTTTCTTTTCTCCCCCAACGACCAAGAAACTCTCTTCCCATTTTCATTCATTTTACTACCATTCTCCTTCAGATCTGTCTCTCATAAAGTTCCAACTATTATTCATTTGTTTCTCCCACTTCCCCGCCCCCATTTTACCCATTCAAAGCCCTCAGATCCTCACCCTCACTCTCAGAGACTCAGACACCAAAGTAGAGAGTGGCTTGTCGTTCTCACTCCTCGCTACAGGCATCACTTTCGCGCCAGTTCTCCCTCAAATCCCAATCAAAAGGGGCGCCATAGAAATCCTCTTCAACTCTCTACACTCATCTTAGGGAACCCTTGTCCTCATCCGCGCCAATCTCCTTAGCACGTCCAATTATAATTGATATTTCACGATTGCGAGGTACTGCAGATACTGGTAGAAGTCTGTATCCGTCAAGTTTTGCCGTGGATTTGGTGCTGGAAAACAATACTCCGTGTCGCGACAACTGTCATTGCTTCCTCTCGCCTATACTACCCTCGTGCGACACGACGTTACGACTCGGAATCGCTTTATCTTGGTTAATCTTTGGCTTCAATTGGGGACTTTCCGTCCATCTTTCTTCGATTATATTGTTGCACAATTAAACAGCCATCATGCGGCGCGGTGTCGTGATTTTTCTCGTCGTCAACCTCCTCATTATATCATTCCTCGTGCGCAGTGTCTTCACCCTCTTATCACTGCTGGTAGAAGATGCCTCGGCCGATGCAATTCGTCACGCAGAGCTTCCCTCGCCAAATTCGAGCTTAATCGAGCAACGGCCGCAGATTATCCCCAAGATCATTCATCAAACATACAAGAATGAGACAATTCCAGAAGTCTGGAGGGAGGCTCAACAGAGCTGCATTGATCTGCACCCCGACTATGAGTATATTGTATGTGGTTGTTCCCTCCTCCTTTACTCCAGTTAAGCTAACATTTGTTCCCCGCATCAGCTCTGGACGAACGATAAATCGCGCGAGTTTATCAAGGACGAATACCCATGGTTCCTTGATACCTTCGATGGATACAAGTACCCGATCCAGCGGGCAGATTCTATCCGATACTTCGTTTTGGCTCACTTTGGTGGAACCTATATCGACTTGGATGATGTATGTATTTTACTGACTGCGAGCTACACCTTCCGTGATACTGACTGAATTGGCGTAGGGCTGCAACCGGCGACTGGATCCTCTCCTTTCGTATCCGGCTTGGGTGCGTCGTACTGCTCCGACCGGTATCTCGAACGATGCCATGGGATCCGTTCCCCAACACCCGTTTTTCCTTCGAGTCATTGAACTGCTGAAATCGTACGACCGCAGCTGGCTGCTCCCGTATATTACCGTTATGTACTCGACTGGTCCTCTCTTCCTGTCGGTGATCTGGAAGGAATACATGCAAGATAAACCGAGCGAGGCCGCGCGTGTTCGGATCCTCATGCAGGATGAGTACAACAAGTACTCGTGGAGCTTCTTCACTCACCACGTCGGCAACAGTTGGCACGGCAAGGACGCTCGATTGATTTTCTGGATGGGCCAGCATTGGATGTTTCTCACTGTTTTGGGCTTTATCCTCGCCGCTGTCGTTGGATTCTGCCTCTGGTGGGTTTACGGGCGACTGATCCTACTGAGCTCGAAATATCGCTACCGTTACTCGAAACTCCCCAGACGGGCACGCTCATCTTCTTCCCCAACACGCCGCTCGCGGAGTAGGATGCCTACACTGCTCCGTCATGTCAGCTTCAAAGAAGACGAGGAGCTGGGCCATGTTACCGAAACCTCATACGAGATTTATAGCCGACGCGATTGAAATTGAGCGCCTGGTCACCATTCCGACATGTGGCCTTGCACGGCCTTCTGATACGACGTCTTGCATATAGCATTTCCTGTAGCACCTTATTTCCCTTGGCTGATCCTCGCTGTTTTGGGTACTCCACATTCTGTGGTCTCGCTTCCTTTGCTTTTTTCTTTATTGTGCATGTATGGAGTTTTTGGGTCATGGATTGACCGAAGCGCTTCTTTGGAGCAAATGGCTGCTTGTACATGTTTTGGCAAGATGACTTTGGATCTGTACGCGAGATGGTCTGCTTGACAGCACTCGCATAGTATCTGGCTTTTCAATTTCCCGATCTACCGTGTCTCTTTTTTTTTCGCTTCACCTTCCATTCGTCAGTGAACCGTTTTTACCTATATTCCCTTGTATTCACCTTTACCGTTGTTTCCCCTCCTTTCATGTCAACATAGACTTTGTGTACAATCATCCTGTTACAGAGCCTGGGGTCTCGATATGCAGACTGAAAATAGATCTTCGCTTGTGATTATACTTGTATAGTATTTGCATTTGAATTGCCCATTACGTAGAATGAGTATCAAATACTATCAACAGGGCCTCATCCGTTATTAGGCTGAAGTTATTCTCGGTTACTCGGTGACTTGTCTCAGTTGATGATGTTTCCAATCGCTGGGATCATAATGGACTTTTGCAAACGACAGCGTGTTAAGACTCTGAGACTCGTCCAGATTCCACCCCTCTCTCCTGTCTGGGTTCGCGAAGCATCACCAGAGCTAGATTGCGGAGGTGTCTGGTGTGCTTGGTCTGTCTTTCGAGGGGAGTTATGGTTTTGGCGATGGGGTAGGTTCCTTGTCATGTAGTGCTCGCCGGATCAGTGTTGCTGCAGTTGGGTTCTGAGGCCGGTGTTCAAGAGGTATGGTTTTTGGATTTGGTTGATGGCCTTCTCGGTTAGATCAATGCAGTATATTCTTTTTGATTCATTTGTATCATCATAACTTCGTCTCTAGGATGGGTTGAATCTCTCCGCCATGATATGCAGCCCTGTTATTCACCCCCTACAGCACTCCCTTGGTACTGACCACATCCCCCGCTCCGACCTCCCCAGCCACCCGTCGGGTACAGGCCGTGCGCAGAGCCACAGCCAACGCCTTGAACGCACTCTCCGCGCGGTGGTGGTCGTTGTCGCCGTAAGTGCAGCCGACATGCAGCGTGAGGTCGGCGGCCTGCGCAAAGCTATGCAAGCCGTGGGTGATCATCTCCGTGCTCAGATCGCCGATCTTCTCGCGGCGGAAGCCCAGGTTGATCACGGCCCAGGGCCGGCTGGAGAGATCGACCACGGCCCAGGAGAGGGCTTCGTCGAGCGGGGCATCGCCTCGTCCGAATCGCACGAGTGACTGGCGTGCGCCGAGCGCTTTGGTGAACGCGCTGCCTAGAGCGAGGAAGGTGTCTTCGGTGGTGTGGTGGTCGTCAACTGTTCCGTTGTATTAGTAGATATACTCCCAAGTCTACGGATGTAGAAACATACTGTATACATCCCCCTTGGCTCGGACCGCAAGACTCCACCCCGAGTGTTTGGCTAGAGCATGCAGCATGTGGTCCAGGAATCCGATCCCCGTGCTCACGGTAATCTGCTGCGATGGGGTGAATTGGGTCGCATGCGCGGCGTTCTTGGGAGGGACGATTCCGTGCTTGGCGGCTTCTGCCTCCTTGGGGTCTTCGGGGGTAGGGAAGTGTTCGGATGGCTCGTAGGGAGGGAGCACGCCGCCGTCCAAGGAGAGGGAGATTTGGATCTTGGTCTCGTTGGTGACGCGAGAGATGGTCGCTGTTCGTGCGGGGAGGGGCATTGTGGATGATTATAGGGGGTTTCGAGTAACCAAAGGGTTGATGATTTGATAAAGATTGACTGATTGACTCTTTTTTTGCGATTGATGTGTGTTTCAAGTTCAAGATGTTGACAGTTCGATCTCGATTCTTGAAGCGGACTTGATGATTCTTTTTTCATTATTTACATGTCACGCGTATTGGTATTACCGGGATATCCATTTCTTGTTTCTTGTTTCTTGTTTCTACTGCGTCATTCGACTTTTCGAGTGATTCGACTCTGTCAGGCCATCTCGGTGTTTGGGTGTCACTCCCAGACGCCGACTCAATTAACCAAACTCCTCCTGTATCTACTTTTTTGATTCTTTAAATATTCTTGGACAGATACATTATTCATTGGACTACAAAGGTAGCCTTCCTTGTCCTTGATAATGCCGACAACTAGTCAATCAGGGGGCATTGCCCCTCCAGAAGAGATATCCTCGCTGGCCATTCAAGGGTTCTTCACTGGAGCGCTTCGGGTACGTTTGATCATCACCGTGCTCGAGAAATTCGTGGTTATGAGGGTCAATGGCAATTCCAATGCTTACTGACGTTCTGTCTGGTAGTTTGGCTCCATGTCTATTCTTGCACACATGATTATTTCTCTCCCTCACCCGTTCAAATTCTCGTCAAGCACAGCTGGTCCATCGACCACCTCTCCATCTCAATGGCAACCGTCTTCACAGCCACAAGCGTCGTCGGCAAGGCCATCGACATTCTCCCGGGAATTCCTACGGTCCAGACTCGTCTATCGACCGCTGGAGGGATTCTCAGAGTGGCTGTCTCCGGCGTCCCGGGTCTACCGGGGACTAACTCCGCAGTTCAAGGTCTTCATCCAGATCGGGGCGATGACGCTGGGAGGATTCATTTGGGCCGAGCACCGGGTGAACGAGTACATTGAGCAGATGAGGAAGTTGAAACGGGCCGAGCGAGTGCAGGCACAGAGAATGGCTTTCTCGGGATCGGAGTAGAACGTGGTATGTACAATATTGAGTGAATTTCATTTGATTGATTGATCGATTGACTAAAGACATTCGCACCTCGAGGACTCCAAACGGGGAGAAGGAATTGCAACAGTCAGCTGATCTTGGTGGTGTAACCTGTAGTCGTTATGTAGTGGGATTCGGACTCCATTGACGAAAATGGGCTGCATCAGAGATGTAACTATGTAGAAAGAGATTGAAAGTGCGCCTTGGAAGCGAGTGATGTGATATCAGGCAAGGAAATAGGAATCCAGTCATGGACATGAGCAGTTGAGCACTTTATAAATCCACGATCCAGAGATCTGGTGGAGGCGCACTAGTGATAGTCTACCTTGTTTAGTTACTGTTCATTATTCAAAGCCTCAAATCTCAATTGGACTTTAGAGATGCTGATAATTAATTAAGTATCTAGATAGATGTC
The DNA here is from genome assembly GCA_004769165.1 of Aspergillus cejpii. Taxonomy (NCBI): domain Eukaryota; kingdom Fungi; phylum Ascomycota; class Eurotiomycetes; order Eurotiales; family Aspergillaceae; genus Aspergillus; species Aspergillus cejpii. The sequence goes on along the minus strand of SMSW01000005.1, from coordinate 2,067,344 downwards.
AAGGACTCAAGACTCAAGAGTCAAGGCTGATAGTCTAGTGTCTGCTCTGTAATGTTCGTCTATTTTTGCTTCAACTGGTGTGGCTCAGATTTCATACTCCATCTTCATAAGTATAACATCCCCTATTTACTATTTATTAACTATCTAATAAACAAACTATTGAGATCTCTTCACTTGGATCACTTTTATCACTTTTATCTTCAGCTTTAACTTCAGTTTCAGCTTAGCCTTCTATCCTTATTCCATTAGTTAGTGATTGGTATGTCTCACTCCCCCATTTCATCCATCATCTCTATTCTCTTCCTCTCATACTGACGCGACTATCAGTATCAGTATCAGTATCCTGTATTCATTCTCAATTTAATTACTTCCTTTCCAACTTCATCAAATTCTCTATCGAGACTACTTCGTACTACCCACAACGGTCTGACTCGGACCGTCCGATCTACAGTCTCTCTCTCATTCATGGCTCCTTGACGGACTGTTGTATGTACCCTTTTGCCTCTTCCCAGTCTTCTAGTTTCCTTTATTGGTTCTTCTGCTGTCTTACTCGCTCTCCCTCCAATATCCATCTTCATCCGTGCCATGTGGTCAACCCTCCACTAAGTTACTAACCTTTGTTCCGCTTCCTGCAGTGAGTACGACGTCGAGATCGTCGATGTGAGAACTTCCACTCTTTTAATTTACCTGCCAATCGTTTTTTACTTGCCTTATCGGTGATTCTTTCCCTCCCAGTTCCTCCGTTTCTCTCCCCCATCATGGCCGAGATTTTGGGGAAGAAAGAGAGGAGAAAAAGCTTGAGTGTGTTTAGCCAGTCCGCGCCGACCTCAATTCTGTCCGGTTCTGTGATTACCCACGATCGAACTCCCTCGGACGATGTCATCACTGTAAAGAAGAGAAGCCGCCGCAATTCGGGGTTTTTTGGTAACCGGAACGCCAGTCCCGCAAGAGCTCCAAGCAGTCAGGGTCAGTATTGGTCCAGCAATCGCGAATCAGATCACACCGCTGCACATACAACGACAGCTCCCGAACCAACCGCTCGTCCCCGTCGCAAATCCCTTCAGAAAAAGCGCACGTCGGTGTTCGGTTCCTTGCGGTCGCTTCATTCCCTGGATGACGACGAAAAATCGCTCGGCCGCCCGAAAGGCTCGCCGGTCGTCGATGATGAGGCTGCTTCCGCCCCTCGCCATGGAATCGGCTCAGTTATTTTACACCATGGAGCGATCCAGACGACTGGAGGCATGTGGAGGAAGAAGAGTCAATACCTGGTCCTGACGGATACGCACCTAGTCCGCTTCAAAAGTCAAAGCAAGGCAGCGGAGATGTTTGCCCCGATCACCGCGTCCTATACACGATCCCCTGCCATGAATCGCCAGTCAATTACCTCGATCAACTCGTTGCAAGAACCACAGCTCGCAGCTCCCACTGACGCCTCCGCCGGAATCCCTCTCAACAGCATCATTGCAGTCTACATGTTGGACGACGGGAGACCTTCGTCGATGGTCGAGGTCGCCTACTTGGACGAGCGACTGCAAAAGGCGGCGTTCATCCAGATGCAAACACCAGATCTTGAGGAACTCAACCTGTGGATGGTGGGCATCCGTTCGGCAGCCGAACTGATTCGTACTGCAGATCCCTGGCCCTTTGATCAGAAGTCGGTGGAGTGTGTGTCCAGGATGCTTGATTACGAGAGAGATTACGACCCCGAAACGTTCCGCATGTTCCGTGTCATTCAGATGGCCTCCAGTAGCAAATCCTCCGCACGGGCGTCGTCGGAAGACCTCACCAAGTTATCCCCCACGGGGTGTTACCTCGCCTTGGGTTCGCACAAGCTTCACCTGGTACCTTTGCACAAAGTGTCCACCCGTTCCTCCGTTGTGTCGCTGTCCGATCTGGAAACCGCAGCCTCATTCGGCCTCATGAATCTGACTAGTCTGTCAATGGAGTGGGGCGATGACAGCCTACATTTGACATTTCGAGTTCCGCTTCGCAAGCCATTCTCGGTATTCCTGGCGTCGGTACATTCGCTCGAGATTGCTTTCTGGATAAGGCAACAGACCGAGTTCCTGCGGCCGCTGTGGCTCCGGCAGCCATATGATTTCATTGTTCCTCCAGGCCTGGATAACGAGAGCAACTTTCCCACGGTCAGTTTGGACGAAGACTACGGCTGTTTTGATCGGACGCTGGTCGCCTATTCCGCCAGTTATGATATTGACACCTCCAATATTCGCTATACGATCGACGTGCAATGTGATGATGCGCCGTGTTTCAGGCTTCTGCCGCCCGCTTCACCCCATCGTCAACAATACACGGCTTTGGAACTCATTGCGGTTCTCCGAGCTCTGCGGTACAACGAGTCTTTCCGCTCCATCTCGTTCAGCAGAGTCAGTTTAGATGCGCTTTCGAGCGTTCGTGACTTGCATGGGCAAGATAGAGATGCGTCCTTCACTCGGTCGGGCGCCTCCTTCCACGTTCCCGGCCAAGAGAACTTGTCGGTACTGTCTCAGGAAGTTCGTGCCTTGGCCCTCAAAAGCACATGCCTCGAACGGCTCGATTTCTCGTACACATTGAGCCGCACTCCCAAGTCCGATAGCGAGAGTCACGATCCAGGCTGTGGCATTCCGGAAGCTCTGTTCCCCATCATCCGCCGGGAGCTCACAAGCATTGGTTGCGTTGCGCTCAACGGGATCAAACTCGGAGACTCGGATCTTGACTATTTGGTCGACGCTGCCTCACAAAAAGGGAGCCGTTTACGTGCATTGGAGGTAGGGCATTGTGGTCTCTCCCTTCACGACATTGACCTCCTTCTTTCGACCACGGTTGCGCAAGCCTCAACGCTGGAGACGATCGACATTTCCGGCGTGCAGGGTCGCTTGGGTCCCGGCCTTCTCCAACAGTACCTTGGTCACTTTGGCAAGTTGAAGAAGCTGGACCTCTCGCGGGTCTCCCGAACCTCGGGCCCTGAACCACTGATCAGTGCAGAGACCATGTTCGAATGGCAGCTGGAGGAGCTTTCATTGAGTCGGACTGCAGTTAACAGAGAGACGGTCGATGCAATCGCTACCTATCTGGCCAGCGATCGGTCTCGGGACCTACGCGTGCTTCGGCTTGATCAGTGTGGACTGTCAGGACAGGATGTTGCAATCTTTTTGCACTCGATGGCCGCTGTTGGCGCGCCACGGGAGCTGCATCTTTACGTCAATGAGAACCGGCTAGACCTTGGCTCCTCGTATCTCTTCGAAGCAATCGCACTCAACAAAACTCCATCACATCTGTCGATGAGGATGATTGACTTCAAGAAGGAGGAGCAATTCCAGGAACTGGTCGAGGCTTTAAGGCTGAATCAGACGTTGAAATATCTCGACATTTCCAAAGCCTCTCTACCATATGACGCTGGACCGGAGACGTGCAAAATGCTTCAGCTGATGTTCGAGGAGAATAATACGTTGGAAGACTTGGATATCAGTGGGGAGAGTGCACACTTGGATGTGGCTCGTTTCGGAATTGGTCTCAACCTCGCGTTGACCGGTTTAAAAAAGAACAAATCCCTCAAGACGCTGAAGATAGAGCATCAGAAACTGGGACTGCAAGGCGCGAGCACCTTAGCCTCGGTGCTGGAGGAGAATACTTGCCTCAGAGAGGTATACTGCGAGAACAACGACATCAATTTGCAATCTTTCACTGTCCTGGTCAACGGGCTTCAGCGGAACAGTACTATCCTGAATCTTTCCTGCATGGATCGCGACAGGGTCCAATCGCTCGAAAAGGTCCGGCGAGAGATTGAAAACGTGAAACGTGATTTGGGCTATACCCAGAGCTCCACTACCAGCTCCATCCTGCGATCCATCCATGCCGCCATGCATGTCAAGAACGCGGCGGTAGGGCACAAACTGACCAAGCCTCCATCCGCGACCAATGCCTCTCGTGCTGCGACCTTGGCGGCCCCTGGGTCCATGCAGCCGCCCTATGTAACGGACCAGGATATTGAGATCATTTTACAATCCTTGAGCCGCAAGTGGGATGCGGAGGTTGCGCGCCTGCGTCGTTATCTGTTTCGGAACTACAATACGGCCAATGGTCTGGGTGATAGATGCACTGAACTTGAAGGCGATGATGCTGCCAGTGATGGGCGTCCAGCCACAGCAACCAGCCTTGGCACGATGCTTGAGAATTTGAGGTTCGACGAAGAGAAATCTGCAGACGAGGTCCCTACAAAATCGGAGGCCACCTCGCAGGCTAATATCCAAGCTGAATCGCCAGACCTTTTGAAACCGCCCGCAACCAGCTATGCCGAAAATCAGAGTAGCCACCTGGATATATTCAGGAGTCTTGATGCGGATAGCGGTTTTCAAGCCTTGCTCCACGATCGACCACAGACAGCTGATGTTTCGTTCTCAGGCCGTGGCTCTACAGGCTTATCGCTGGAATATTCCGGCTCAGGTGCATCATCATCCTCTGCACGTTTGGCAGTTCCAGTGCCCGCGATCCCGTCCATTGCAAAGCCTAACAGCGTCCGAAGCGCCCGCAGCTCAAGTACCGCATCTACTAGCGCGGGTACAGCAGCGAGTTCGCGCAGCGCATATGGCACCGGATCGTCAACACTGCGAGGCTTCCTTGCCAAAGGAGCATCAAAAGAACGGCGGGGAATTGAGAAATTGAAACCTGTGCCTCTCTACGTCACAAGTGATGCGCCGCCACAGCTGGACTGGTCACCGCCCCAACTCGGATTTCGTGGTTTCCAATAGCTGCTACGGCCTGCGGATTTTTCATGGCAGCGAGTTTCTGTCTTCGGGGTATCTTCATCCGTCAGCATGTTCTGGAGGTACTTTTTTTTTCAAAGTCCGTTTTCGCTAGTCGAGACGCACTCTGATTTGTTCAGCACAGCAAGAATTGCTCTTCGGAGCATTCAAAACCTAATTCTCTTCATTCTCTGTTCGACCTCTGTTCTCCTTTTCTTCCTCCTTTTGATCGAGTCTGTCAAGACATACTGTTCGGTCTGCAGGTGTTTGCTTGAGAGCATTCAGAGCATTCATCTAGAGAACATTTATGGCCACATTTGAACATCTTCATCTCTCTCAAATCCCGTCCTCCTATGCTCTTTTCTCCCTCTACCTTCTTTTCTCGCCTCTTAGTGTTTAATCCCCAGATAATATCCCACTGGACCATTTCTCTCTCTGTTTTTCTTCCCCCCCCTGGAAAGGCGTCTATTAAAAGGCTGAGAAACATGTGGATCTGCCAGTTTGGCGCATGGGCTTTGATGGATCTGATTCTTTCAACTCATTTGGTTGACACAAGCATCTTCCTTTATTTCGTTCTGTCATCTCTTTGGGGGTGCAAAAAGGCGATGATTCTAATTGATAATGTCATAGAGTTCCTTCATTGAAGCTTAGCTTCTCTGAAGATGTGGGAAATTGGGACATATGATGCCCTCACTTCCTCAATATTGTACTTGCAAGGGTCAATGTATGAATATATACAATATTACCACATACTATAACTACCACCTGCCCCAGTAGTGCTACATAGATCTCGCACTCATTGGAAGAGCTATGCTGCATGAGGCCCTTTTTTGTCAGGATTGTACTCCTTACAGTAGGCCTGTCGAGCGTTGCCAAATCCTTTGTTGAATCCCATCTCTTATGATCTCAATCCCTAGGAAGTACTCTGTAGGAAGTAGAAACCACATGATTTCCGCATCTGGACACGGGCCGCGCCGTGGAGAAGTTAACCAGTTCCTCCATCCTGTCTGTCTCATCTCCTCCACTTCATGCCTCATTGCCACCTCGCTGAATGTTTATCTCACGTCGTCCATTCTGAGTGCATCCACATCAGCGCAGTTGTGGGCTTGTGTGGTATATTTGTCAGAATGGGTAATTAGTCTCCCTCCCCTTTGAAACTTCTAATTTCGACTATAGAATACAATGTGTACACTGTACAGATTCAGAGTTGATTGACAAGCTTCGGGTTACAGTTCATCAAGGTCCAGGGAAAGTTCGGCAAGGTCCAAAAATTCCGCCACAGAAGAGTTCAGAGAGGTCCAAAACCATCAAAACTAACATGACCCTAGAGTATCAACTTTGGACCTTACTGAGTATATGCTGACTAAGATTTACTATGGTAGAAATGTATGCTAAGAACATGAAAACCTCATAAAGGTCCAAAATCTGGGTGTATACTAGGTTTGGGCCTTGATGAGGTTGAGCGGTCGCAGACCTCAGTAAGGTCCAACTCAACGCGGCGGAAATCGGGTGAATTTTTGGACCTTGATGAACTATACGCCCGACAAGCTTCCTCCCACCCTGATCTATACCGTAATTTGTGCAAGGCGATTGAGAGTCTCCAATCATGTGTGACTTGCAGCCTTGCTAAGCATAAGTCCAGAAAAACCCAGTCGTCATTCAGTTTTCCCCATACGAAGATGTCAACAGTCAACACACCAGGCTTCCTTGCAAGTCACCTTCTGGATTTGCAGACCCGGCTTTGCACTCTAACCCAGAAGAAGTTGAGCAACTCTCATTCCACACAGAACGCTACTGGAATGTCAGAACACTACGAAGTATCCTCTGCTCGATTATATATTCTATTCTTAGCAATATGCTACTGCCTGAGATTCTATCCAACTGTTGGAGGTGAGGAGTAATATATCATACATAGATAACACGTAGTACGGAGTAATAAAATGTTTGAACGGGTGTTCAGGTAAATGATACATGATGCGTGATATTACAAGGTTGGGAGAGAACGCCGCTAGATGATGCCGAAGCAGGGGATTATGGAGTATACATGAACGGGGGACGATGCGGTTCGCATGTCATGATTGGACTTGACTTTCAAGGAAAATCCGGGAGGATGATAGGGTGTGCTGGTGCCGCAGCGACAACCCGTAGGGGTATACCGTATTCAAGGCATTAAACCGGGTCACCCAAAACAACGAGGCGCTTCCCCTTGTCAAGTTTGTCCTCCTGCTGGCGGTATTTGCGGCCCTGCCGGCTAATCTCCCGCAGTTTGCGAATGTATACGTTGGCCGCGATGTCGCTCTCATCCTCTCCTCTGCCTGCGAGGGCCTTTTGTCGGCGCTTCTGGCAGGCTGTGTACAATGGCTGCGCTTGCGCGTCTTGCAATTCGGTCAGCTCCCACTGAACTGTCCAATCATCGGAGGCCTTGAAGTTCAACGGTCGCTCGACGTAGAATCCGTTGAGTTTGTTTTTGATGACGAGGGTCATGGCAAGTAACTCGCGGGGTGGTTCTTCCTCCGGAGCTGGCTCGGCGGGTGCTGACTCCGGCTCTTTCGAAGGATCAGGCGTCTCTTTCTCGGCAGCAGGTGTGGGCGAGGGTTCCTGTGGCAGCTCTGCCGTACCACTCGCCTCGTCTGCCTTCGTCTCTGGAGTAGAAGGCTGGACCTCTGTTTCATTGGGAGCTGGCGGCGGAGGGGAGGATTTGATTTGCCCCTTGGGAGTGAGATTCAGAATACGCTGTTGATATGCCTCGATTTTCTCCTGGTTCTTCGTTTGAATGGCATGGATCTCCTCGTCCGTGACCGGTTCCGCAAAGATATACATAAACGGCGTCTGCGCATCTCGGGTCTCGAAGTGAAATCGAAGGGACCGCTTGGGAAATTTGGCGGTGGCTTTGTCAAGAATTTTGTTCCATAAGGCAAGGCTGAGTTGAAATTCGGCGTCACCCAAAGATGTGTCGGACTGGCCATGCAGGGACTCATCCATTTCCGGCAAACTGACGTACTGGAATCCGAAGATACGCTCAATATTGTGGAAGGCCACAAAGATACCGTCCATACGACCAATACGAACTTGAAGGGAGTACTTCAGAAAGGCAGCCCGGATCATGTCGAAGTATTCACGCTCATAGGATTCATAAGTCCCGAAGCGGCGGCGAATCTCGTAACCAAGGCCATGTTCAAAGTTCTGCACGTCCATTCGGATGGACACGACCGCTCGGGTCTTCAAATCGAACATTCCAGTTCCCGGGAGTCTAGGATCGTAAGCGTCCAACTGAGATCTCATGATGAAATCGCCCATTGTGGAATAGTGATAGGCTTCGGGAATGGCCTGTTCCTCTTCCGCCGAGATCTTGTTTTTACTGGTCCTTCTATATCTCTCAAAATCCTCCTTCGGCAAAGTGAGGAGCTTCTCCAGCGATTTGCCAAGGTTCATAAGGATGTTGGCGCTGTCGAATTCCTTATCGGCGTCGATCGCGTACACACCGTCTTGATACCGGAGGAACATCGCTGATGGAGCTCGCAAAAGGCGTGTGAATGTACGCAACTTATCCGGGAAGCCTTGCGAGAGGGTTGAAGCGTCGATCGGTCTCCATGCAGACAGGAGGTAATGGAAATGGGAAAGTACTGATGTCATGCTCGACGATGAACCCACGTACTTCTTCTTTTCCTTCGCTGCAATACCTCTTAAGATCTCGTCTCTAGAAGAAGTGATGTACTCCTTCAGGGCGTCAAAATCGAATTCAGTGACAGGCATTATCGAGCCCAGATACGGATCGAAGTTGAAAACTCGGGATCGGGGATCACGAAGGTGATAGACACCGGGGCTTTGGAAACCGGACGTTAGCTTAAAACCTCATAAATGGGGTGCAGATATAGAAACAACTCACTTGAATAAAACTCTCTCGAGACCAAACGACAGTTGAGGAACCGATGAGGTCTGGATGTTCAGTGCTTTGCATCGGTTAGCAGAAAACTTAAGATACATCGCACCGGGGATCCAGGCACTTACGCATGATAGATAAATCCTGAGAATGTAATGCGCCAAAGTCCTTGCCTTGTGACGCACCCGTGACGGCCGATATGGTTTCGACAGACTCTCTATCCTTCGGGGTTGTAGCCCTTGACTGTAGTAAAGAGACAACCGATTGGAGAGAAGATTGAATACGCGCAGTACTCGCAGCCTAGACTCTACCATCAGCCAAGAGTCGCCATGTCGATGAAAATGAGAAAGGAACTCACATTGTCTTCGAATTCCCCTTCGCCTCCAGACTTTACTGACTTTGAAGGCGATCTTGTGCCTGGCTTCTTCTTCTCCTTCGAGGCCACCTTTCGGATTCTCAAGTCGGATTTTTTCCTCTCCCTTTTTGCGGCCCTTTTCGGTGACTGGCCGACATCTTGGTCTAGAGATTCGATGAGCTCTTCTTGAACGGACGGAGTGTCATCATGACTGTGGGTTTTGGAGCCCAGCTTGCGAACAATCGACTCTGTGATGTCGTCCTTCGAGCGTAGTGTAGGACGTGGAGCTCTCTTCCTCCTCCTCTTCGGCGGAGAATCATCCTAGCGACAGAATCACGTCAGATGCGAAAGAAAAAAAAATCGACTGCGGAATTGGCTCCAACCACCGCGGTGAAGACAAAGTACCTTTTGAGTAGTCGGAGGAGCACTCGAGTCGTCCCCTACATGAGTTGCCTCATCGACTGTCTGATCACCACCAGAATTGGCGCGTGGGGGACAGTTATAAAACTGGCGCACTCGGGGACGACCTCCGAGTCCCTGAGCTAAACAAGAGAGGCAGACATGTTCACGAAGGGGGTCTGTCAAAGACCGCAGGGAGGCCCGAAACATCCAGACCAGATGTATCGCAGTATCCTTGACAAACAGAAAAAGACAGTCGCTAAGGCGAGTTGATGGATTGATACTTGATAGATAGTAGATATATGAGGTTTTGAAGCGTTTCTTCTTTTTGTTTTTTCTGCCGGTTCGTCTCACCGCCTTGTCACATACTTCACAATACTAGGTAGAATATCGAGCATGATACAACATCTGAAGAAGTCGATAGAATGGTGTTGCGCAGATAGATGCACGGGGTAGAATCGTCAGCTAATTAGATGCGCTTCATCGATAGAAGTACTGTTCTTCATATCGCTGCGTTCTCAGAAGGTCGTTTCCTTCGATATCGAGATACATCAGAATTCCAGCCTTGAAAGTCACGATACTTAATAAGAATAAGACAGTAGACGACTTATACTCTCTATATTCAACTTCAAATCGTCCTTCATCAAGATCAAGGATGGTAAAAACTGACTCAAATCCCAAATCACCAAATCCGGGGTCGGAAGGGAAAAAGGCACTCCCCGCCGTGACAAGAAAAAAAGTTGTGGTATTTGTGAGGATTGGAAAAATGCCTCGTTTTCTCAACTGTCAACGTTCTTTTTTTTTCTTTTTTGCTGTCAACGCAGTTTGATCTCATGTCAATTCTCTAAAGAGGTGAGTATCTTGATGATTTCAATGGTTTTGATCTCTGTCATGAATGTCTTGCCCCTTCCCCAGTGTTATCCTGCCTATATATCATGAGTGAGGGGCACTGTTATCTGCCCCTCCAAGCAATTCATGACTGTTGTGTCCTCGACCTAATGCTAATATGACTCATTTATCCCAGGTTTGCTCGAGAACACTGCACCCAAGATGGCTCAGGAACAGTTGCGCATTCTCATTGTCGGGAACGGTGGACGGGAACATGCGTTGGCCTGGAAGTTGAGCCAGTCTCCTCGTGTCGATACCGTCTACGTTGCTCCAGGCAATGGTGGTACCGCTCAAGGCGCCTCCAGCAAGATCACCAACGCCAATGTCAAGGGCAATGATTACCCCGGTCTTGTGGAGTTCGCTCAGAAGAATGGTGTCAACCTGGTTGTTCCCGGGCCCGAGGCGCCTCTTGTGGACGGCATTCAAGGGTATTTCCAAGCAGGTGGGTGATAAAGGACATCTTCGGGTGATATCTATCGGATGGAACATGCCTATTGACATGCATGGTAGTCGGAATCCGTTGCTTTGGACCTTCGAAGGCAGCAGCCCGCATGGAGGGCTCCAAGGCATTCTCCAAAGACTTCATGAAGCGCCACAACATCCCCACCGCCGCATACCGAAATTTCTGCGAATATGAACCCGCACGCCAGTACCTCGACTCTGTGACCCATAACATTGTCATCAAAGCAGACGGACTGGCTGGTGGTAAGGGTGTCATTATTCCCACCACCAAGGAAGAGGCCCATCAAGCTCTCCGGGACATGATGCTGGATCATCAGTTTGGCGATGCGGGTAACGAAGTCGTCATTGAAGAGTATCTCGAGGGCGATGAACTCAGTGTCCTCACCTTCAGTGATGGCTATACCATCCGATCCTTACCCCCCGCGCAAGACCACAAGCGTATATTCGATGGAGACCAGGGTCCTAACACCGGTGGAATGGGCTGTTATGCTCCCACTCCTATCTCTTCTAAGGAGGTACTGGAAGCGATCGACCGTACTATTGTGCAGCCATCGATTGATGGCATGAGAAAGGATGGTATGTCCATTGACAACCCAAAGCGCGTTCGTCCACTGTTGTATTAACCCACTTGCAAATAGGCTTCCCCTTTGTGGGTATCCTCTTCACTGGTCTCATGATGACCAAGGACGGCCCTAAAGTTCTCGAGTACAATGTCCGTGGCGGAGACCCAGAGACCCAGACGTTGCTTCCCTTGCTCAGCGATGACACCGACTTGGCCCAGATCATGGTTGCTTGTACGGAACATTGGCTCGACGGTGTGGAGGTCAAGGTGAAGCCCGACTTCTCCACCACTGTGATCGCTGTCGCGGGTGGTTACCCCAACTCCTACGCCAAGGGCAAGACCATCACCCTGGATCCCGTGCCCGAAGGCACCTTAATTTTCCATGCCGGAACCGCACTTTCCGGCAACGAACTTCAGACGAACGGTGGTCGTGTGATTGCATCCACCGCGACGGCATCCAGTCTCGAGGAAGCAGTCCGCAAGAGTTATGCTGGCATCTCGGCAATTCACTTCGAGGATATGTTCTACCGCAAGGATATTGCCCACCGTGCCTTTAAACAGAGGGACGCCGCCGCCGCCGCATCCCAGCAGTCTCTCACATATGCCTCTGCAGGCGTGTCCATCGACGCTGGCAATGACCTCGTCAACCAGATCAAGAGCTGTGTCGCTCGTACTAAGCGCCCTGGCACGGATGCAGTGATCGGTGGCTTCGGAGGACTCTTTGCCCTTCCTGCCGCCAACTCCGTCTACCATCCTGAGTCTCCCACTTTGATCGGAGCGATCGATGGTGTCGGTACCAAGCTGAAGATCGCCCACGCTGTGGGCGTGCATGACACCGTGGGCATTGACCTGGTTGCCATGAACGTCAACGACTTGGTGGTCCAGGGTGCCGAGCCCCTCTTCTTCCTGGACTGCTACTCTTGCGGCAGGTTGGATGTCAGCACCGCCGCCGCCTTCGTGACCGGTGTCGCCGACGGTTGCGTGCAGGCGGGCTGCGCATTGATCGGCGGCGAAACTGCCGAGATGCCCGGTCTCTTTGTTGATGACACATATGACGCGGTTGGTGCGGCCGTCGGCGCCATCAACACCACCGGCAAGAACGCCCGGCCCATCCTGCCCGTCACCTCGGCGATGCAGCCCGGCGACGTTCTGCTCGCTCTGGCCTCGTCCGGCCCTCACTCCAATGGATACTCTCTGGTCCGCAAAATCGTCGAGAGATCTGGATTGAGCTACAACGACCCGGCCCCCTTCTCGATGCCCTCCGCATCTTCCTCCTCCGAACCCTTGACTCTGGGACGTGCCCTCCTCACCCCCACCCGCATCTACGTCAAACCGATCCTGAAGGCTCTGACCATCCCCAGCGGCTCCTCCTCCTCCCCCTCCCTCTCCGCCATCAAGGGTCTCGCCCACATCACCGGTGGTGGTCTAGTCGAGAACGTACCCCGCATGCTCCCCTCGACCCTCTCGGCCCACATCAAGGTCTCCGCCTGGCAACTCCCCCCAGTCTTCACCTGGCTAAAGAAGACCGGCAACGTCGCGGCCACGGAGATGGCGCGCGCCTTCAACTGCGGCGTCGGCATGGTGATCGTCGTCGAGAAGGGCTCCGAAGCCGCCGTCAAGGAAATCTTCGAAAGGGAGGGCGAAACCGTCTACGAGGTCGGTGAACTCAAGCCCCGACAAGCCGGTGACGAAGGTTGTGCGATTGAGGGACTTGAAAGCTGGGATGTATGAAAAAAAAACACCACACCACCAATATGTTCTTGTTATTTTTTTTTTTCCCTAAATGTTCTTTTTCATTTCTGTCTGGTACAATCTTTTTATGACATGTTATCTGAATTTCCATAACCTGCTCTCTCCTATATACATAGATTTGATGATGATAACTTGGATTGCAATAAAAGCATTGGGTGAATACATAGAGCGACAGGCACCTTGACATGTGGGAGAAGCATCTTACTAAGGAGTAAGAGTATCATTTGGGCCAGAATAGGAAGGTCTCACCAGGAGAAGTCTAGACTCTGACATCATACAACAGGATTACAAACTACAAGTCCCCAGATGCAAAGAATCGATTAACTACTCCGTATGATATGGGAATCGTCTACTTGAAGTGCAGGTGGGAGGAACAGATTCAAATATGAGCGCTGAACTATACGAAGGAGGATTCGCCGCACTGTCCACAAGACCCCATGTACACTCCTTCTACAATGCTCTCTTTATTGGCCACATCTTGCTGCCGTCAGAAGTGCTCTTGCACCGAGTGACAAGCATCTCAAATGATAAACCATCTCTATTTCACAACTAGTATAAAAAATCCCTTTTTCAGGCAATCTTTTCCTCATAGTGCGAGTAGAGAAGGCCTCAAGTCACCACTCCCCTCATCCGGTCTTTTGGTACAACAGGACAGTACGGGCGAAAAAAAGAACCAAGAGAAGAAGCTGGAGTTCGATCAGCAAGACGGGATCAACACCGAGCAAAGTTTGCCAAGAAAAGATCACCATACCTTAGAAGCACTTGCGGTGAACGATCGAAGGACCGCTCTCGTCGTACTCCTGCTTGGAGATCCACATCTGCTGGAAGGTGGACAAAGAGGCCAGGATGGAACCACCAATCCACACAGAGTATTTACGCTCAGGAGGAGCAATGATCTTGACCTTCATGGACGAGGGAGCCAGGGCGGTGATTTCCTTCTGCATACGGTCGGAGATACCGGGGTACATGGTGGTACCACCAGACTTAAGAAAAAAAATCGTCAGCACTCGAACAAAAGTAAAAAGTAGCGGGGAAAGGGGATGACATACCATGACAATGTTACCGTAGAGATCCTTACGGACATCGACATCACACTTCATGATGGAGTTGAAAGTGGTGACGTGGATACCACCGCTTTCCAGACCCAGAACGCTAGGCTGGAAGAGAGCCTCAGGAGCACGGAAACGCTCGTTACCAATGGTGATGACCTGACCGTCAGGAAGTTCGTAGGACTTCTCCAGGTTGGAGCTCTGGGAGGCAGTCTGGATCTCCTGCTCAAAGTCGAGAGCGACGTAGCAAAGCTTCTCCTTAATGTCACGGACAATTTCACGCTCAGCGGTAGTGGAGAAGGTGTAACCACGCTCAGCCAGGATCTTCATCAGGTAGTCCGTCAGATCACGACCGGCCATGTCGACACGAGAAATGGCGTGGGGGAGGGCGAAACCCTCGTAGATGGGGACAACGTGGGTGACACCATCACCAGAGTCAAGCACGATACCGGTGGTACGACCGGAGGCGTAGAGAGACAGGACGGCCTGGATGGAGACGTAGAAGGCGGGGGCATTGAAGGTCTCGAAGACGATCTGGGTCATCTTCTCACGGTTGGACTTGGGGTTAATGGGGGCTTCGGTCAAGAGGACAGGGTGCTCCTCAGGAGCGACACGGAGCTCGTTGTAGAATGTGTGATGCCAGATCTTCTCCATGTCGTCCCAGTTTGTGACGACACCGTGCTCGATGGGATATCTGAGAGTGAGGATACCACGCTTCGACTGTGCCTCATCACCGACATACGAGTCCTTCTGGCCCATACCGATCATGATACTGTGGGATGTCAGTAACCATGATCTGCTGTAGCCTTACTGAAAATCAAGAGGGGGGGTGTTATTTACCCATGGTGACGGGGACGACCGACAATGGAGGCTATTGTACATGTTAGTATTTATTCTATTCTGATTGGCGTGGAAGTGAAGACAGGGATAGCCGCGAGTAAGGTGAGCCATTCGACGCAAGAGCGACGATTGATACATCCATCGACGGTGATCCTGACTGTCATCGGAAGGGATGACATATGCCAGGAGGGGTCGACTCAACGGTCGACGAGTTTGGAACGAGGGGTTGACTTACGGAAGACAGCACGGGGAGCATCGTCACCGGCGAAACCGGCCTTGCACATACCCGAACTTGGAACCCAAGAGTCAGTACACTTTCATTATAACAAAATCCATCATCTCTTTTATCGAGACGATATCAACCCAGTGAAAAATATCGGAAAGGGTAGCTGATGTCAGAGCTGGAAAGGTGCGATTGTAGCGACCGAGAATCAGGACGATCAGGAGGTCCAGGATAAACAACACCAAAATCGAGGGGCAAAGTCCATTAACGATGCTTTTAAAAAAGAACATACCCATTGTCGATAACGAGAGCAGCAACTTCTTCTATAATATTTGAAGATGGAATTGTTAGTTGTTGGTTCCAGTTTGATGGTGGGAAAGCAAGCGAGTAGGGAAGGGAGGGGGAGGAGGGGGTCATCCAAGGCAGAGAGAGCTGTTTGATGAGGTGTCCGAAACCAATGTACATACCTTCCATGATGACGGAAATAGGATTAAGATGGAATCTACAGAGAAGAAAAGAAAAAGGAAATTAAAAGAGAAGAGGATGAGAAATTGGAGAGAGGGAAAATTGGAGAGGAAAAAGATGGGAAGGGGGGAGGTGAATATGGGAGGGTTTTGGTTGAGTATGTAGAAGTAAGTTGTAAGAGAAGTTAGGAAGAAGATGTTCAGGAGAAGAGAGAGAAGAAAGGAGAGAGAGAGAGAGAGAGAAAGAGAAGGAGATTTGTTGGCTGAGGAGAGAGAAAGGTCAAGGGGGAAGTCTGGTTGGCTTGGACTGTGCACTTAGCACTAATCTAGTCAGTAAGACTAAAGATCAGGAAGAAGGACCTTTTGGTCTTTCAGTCTTTAGGAGTTCAACTGTTCAAGACTCAAGAGTTACGATGATGAATATAAATTGTTATTGAACTGTTGATGATGAGGCAAAAGGGGTATTCAGTATGTCTATTCCATCCTTTCTAGTTACTATTTATACTAGTGATCACTGATCGGATATCTTAATGCCTGGACATTTTCAGATGATCCTGACAATTCCCTGTCTGAAATTCTGTTGCCTTTGATCTCTTTGCCTCTTTCACTCCTACAGAGTACAGACTTCAAAGTAAAGAGGGCAGAATGATTTGATGATTAGGTGGCTTTTCAAGGTAGATAGAAGAAGAGGCGAAAACACTTGCGTATTCTCGTGGGGCAGATCTATCAGAATCCATAATATGGTCAGAATCAACTTCTGTCACTGGTGAACCATAAGGTATTCTTCCATGTCTATGACTCTATTCTACTATCGTCTCTGTCCAAGTGCATGAATGCCTGATCTCCTGAATTGAATGATATACGGAGTAGTAGTCTGTAGAGTACAGATGAGTTCTTTCACCTTGACTGGCTTGCTTACCGCCTTTTTAGAGAATGGTAGTGATCACATCATTTACTCATGAATCTGATTTATTCTCAAGGTACAGAGTACTCTATAGACAATACTCCGTAGACATGATTGATATCTACTCCATATTGAAATGCATCGAGTTCAACTTGTGGCTCTTCCAACTCTTCAGCCACATTTCATCGCGGGGTTCAACAGTTGATGGCGGGGCAGTAGCAGTCAAACAGTAGAAACAGACAGCATTGCATATAATTCAGAATCAGAATCATAATTAGTATCTACAGGTATGTAACTTCTGGCAAGAAATGATGCTCTATTTTGTCCATTCATTCTATGTTAACCTGTGTTGCTAATTCTGGTGGAAGTGGCTAGAAAGTCCTTGAATCATCTTGATTCTTCTCACAACCAAAATCTCCTACGATAAGAAATTATCTTCAAACACAATATATTCTTCAAATTTGCATATCATTCTACAAATATAACCAATCAACACATCTTCAATTATTCTCTATAGTCAAAACATGGACCCCAATATGAATAGTCTCCTTAAATGGGGCATCGAGAACTCGACTGCATCCCAGCAAACCGGCGACACCAATGCCCCCCCTTCGGCCCCTTCCTCCCGCGGTCTGAACCCGGAGATGCTCTCGGCCCTGTTTGGTGGCCCATCGGACGCCGATCTGATGAAAGCCGCCATGGAGGCGCTGCATTCGGACGAGGTGGATCTCGAGAACAAGCTGATCGCCTTTGACAATTTCGAGCAGCTCATCGAGTCCATCGACAATGCGAACAACCTCGAGCCACTGGGGCTGTGGACGCCGCTGGTCGAGCTACTCAAGCACGAGGAAGCCGAGTTGAGACGGATGGCCGCTTGGTGTATCGGAACCGCCGTGCAGAATAACGAAAAGGCTCAGGATAAGGTTTGTCATCTCCTGTCTCTTCTGCAAAAGGAATAGGATGCTAATGGGTTAGCTCGTCGTCTTCAATGCCCTCCCTACCCTCGCCTCCATGTCCACCTCGGACCCCCACCCCGCCGCCCGCAAAAAGGCCGTCTACGCCATCTCCTCTGGTGTCCGCAACTACCAACCCGCCATGGACGAGTTCGTCAAACATCTCCCGGAGG
Organism: Aspergillus cejpii; assembly: GCA_004769165.1. Classification (NCBI taxonomy): domain Eukaryota; kingdom Fungi; phylum Ascomycota; class Eurotiomycetes; order Eurotiales; family Aspergillaceae; genus Aspergillus; species Aspergillus cejpii. The sequence goes on along the minus strand of SMSW01000005.1, from coordinate 2,049,701 downwards.
ACTATCCCCGCGGAGAGAAGATCGACGCCGCTGATATGGACGCCGTGGATGTCCTGATCAACAGGCTCAGGGCTCATCCGTCAGCGTAAACACCAGATTATCCAAAGGTTTATCTTAAAAAAACTCTCGACAGCATCGCATCCTGCTATGCGGATCATGCGCGATGGATTTGCGGCTCGAGAATGCAGATCGCGGGGCTACGAGGTAGGCGTCTTGCGAATGCCTTCTTCCTCGTCGCGAGTAGCCGTCCCCGGGCGGTTGGGTCTTACGTCAATGGATGACGCCACGCCATTTGCGTGTTGTCGTAAGGACTTGAATGGTTCATCGAGGGAACTATCCTGTGACGGCTCGTCCCTTTGGGCTGATCCCACGGCCAAGCGTTGGGCATGTCTCCGCTAGGCTACTATGTTCCATGCCTAAGCAAAGCGTCGAGGGCAGTGCTTGGGTGTGGTGTGAATTAATAAAATATACCCTGTTGCGTCGTACTTCTACAGAATACAAGGTTACTTCATATTCCATCTTGCGTAAGCTTCAGTTCAATATATCTCTGCTGCCTGCAAACTTACTATCTGTCCACCATTCTTACTTCAATGTAGTCAACTAAAACGAGTGCGACACTACTCTTTAATTTCATATTCTAGAATGCCGAAGGACAGGCTCATTCGCAATTCATCAAGCATTAACGACATAAACATGAGCATAGGTATAACATATAACACTGAAAGTACAAATGCGCCAGCCCGAGAAAACAAATACCATCTGGTCCTAACCAGAAAAGAACATCCAGACAGAGTCTCAACGGCTACAGCGCAAGGTTGTAGGTGTAATCATCCTCTATGTTCTGAGAGATCCATAGCACGACAGTACTGCATCAAATCAGCAACCGAAACAAATCCGTAGTGGCCGTAAAAACATTCAACGAACCTCAGCATAACCAACGAATTGGCAATGACATTAGCAATGCCAAAATACAACGTCGGAAACGGGTACTGTTTAATCAAGTACTTCAAAACCATAACCGTCTGCAACATCGTCAGCCTTCCAATATCCAACCCAGGGGAAAAGGGAAAAGGGGACAAACCACACTCCCCGCCAACCCCCCCGCCAAAAGCGCAAAGCCCAAGAACAGCACAAACCGCGCTTTCCACGCCACCCCACTCCCACTGTAACTGAAGCTATCGGCCTGCAGCCGCGACTTCTCAATCGAATTGATCACCAGCATCCCCAGCGTCGAGCAGATTCCCGGAATCCAGTCCACGAACTGCACGTGCACGTTTGACCCGTTCCGCGCGCTATTTGAAAATGCGGCCGCGTCGATGAGGAAGAAGAGCCCTAGCGAGAACTTTTATCCCATTGTTAGTGGTCTGGAAGCTGGAAGAGCGGATTCGGATGATGAAGGTTCTCTCACCAGTGCTCCGGATGTATACACGCCGGCGTTGCGGACCGTAGAGTTATTTAGCCATTCTGGCTTGGACCAGCGGAAGAGACGGTTGTTTGAAACGTCCATGTTGGGTTATCGTATGGGTGCAATCGGGGCGATTTTGATGATGGGATAACTGAGATGTCTACTTGATTGTTGGGTCAGCTGTCCACCAGCAATGATGCAGTTGGTGTACGGAATACGGAAAATCATAATGCCGATGTATTAGATGCCTTAATGGTCTTGACCCTGGTGCATGTACAGTGTCACGTGACACATCCATTAGTCATCATACTCTGTAACGTAATCCACAACCGAGCGGCACACCCAACCGGGCGGCACACAAATCTATGGTCCTCGGCGCGGTTGAGCAATCACGAGTTTTCTCTCACTACCATGCAAGGAATACCAAGCAACTTTTTTAGACCTAGTTGATTCATTATCTAATACGACAACTAGTTCTAATATGACCAATTTGATGGCAGTTACTGCATCGTGGTGGTGCACGCTTCTTGGGAACTGGATCCCCTGAATCCATCCTTTGTAGAGCTTCTTGAGCAAGTTGTTGACCTTCAGATCCCGTCAGAGCACCCCCAGCAGCAATATAAGACCGAGGGGCTGAACGCTTTCGCTTCTGCTTTTCATTTGCTGCTCGAAGCTCCTTTACCTCCTGATCCAGGAGGAGGACTTTATGCATAGTAGATTCAGCTGCCTTTGCTAGCTGACGGACTGCTCCATTTGGGGGGCTTTCAGAGTTGCGATCAATAAGTCGTTTAATAAGCTGCATCTGCTTTTGCACCTCAGCAGTAGTATAAGGAGTCTTTGCAGTCCATTCCCCATCCGCATCTGGGGGCCCATGAGAAGTAGATGGTGGTGTAATACGCTTAATGGTAAGCGTACCCAATACCTGCTGGCAATTCAATGGAACCAGGCCAGAAGCTTTAAATCCACTGCAGATATTGACAGATGATAAGGTTTTTCGTGCTTGTTGATAAAGCTTCAGAAAGTTTCCCTTATCAATATGAGAAATGCCGTTTCGAATGCTGCTCATCACCTGCATACCATATGCCTTCTTTAGGGGTGCAAAACAGCCAACATCAAGTGGTTGTAATTTATGAGATGAATGAGAAGGCATATATAAAGGGATAATTTGATGATTCTTGCAGAAAAGATCGAACTCTGCAGATTCATGGCTAGCATGGCCATCAAGAATCAGAAGCCGATATCTCCCTATTGCCCGCGTTGCAGTACGCTTCTCAAAGATTTTTCCAACCATGATAAGCCGAGCTCGTTGTTTGTCCATCCATTGTCACTTAGACCAATCATCCAATCAGGGTCGATGTCTTGATACCATTGAGATTGATGAACCTTGCCGGAGAAGATGATCATAGGGGGAAGAGCCCATCCGGAAGCATTAATTGCTTCAATAACTGTCACCCATTCACGATTCCCTGGTTGTATGGCTCGTACACGGCTGCTTCGATGACGGGATGCAGTAATAACCTTTGCTGTATGGGCCACACCCATTTGGAAGCCAGTTTCATCAAAGTTGTAGATATCCTGTTCAAGAATACCATATTTTGCTATTGTATTCTGAACAAGATCAAACCATTGGTTGATGACCTCTGGATCTTCACATTTTGCACGCTGGTAATCATATTTGCGGGTATATTTTGATGTAAGATCATCATGCCGTTTAATGAAGTTGCTGACCCAGTTCTTTCCAATGCCAGTAGATAGACCCGATCTCCGCTGAAATAGTAATAAATCTGCCATCTTGCGTACGATATCTTGAGTTGGGGGTAGGCCACGCTCATCCATATCCAGAATCCATTTCTTCAATGAAGCTTCTTCGAGAGTGAAGTTTCTTTCACACAATGTCTTTTTTGGTTTGCCATGACTGCTCAATCAGCTTGGGAACTGTTGAATGAGCTGTAATGAGATAGTCCACTAATTCAGGATTGAGGACTCAACAAAACGCATGAAACTCAGGCCATTCAACCATCCAGAATGAGAGATTTCGTATGATAATTAATGAGACCAATGCCTGATTAATAACTTCTTGATCCAGGACTTTTTGCAGTGCTTAGCTATTAATCTGTTCTGCTTGGCCTGATGAGTCTGCTTGGTGGTAACTACAGTTATTGAAGTTTATTAAGTGTAGCTGATTGTACACGACGTACGTCTCTTTCTACCTTGATCTGATGCTTGGAATTCAGATGTTTTCAAAAATTAATAGTAATCGCACTACTATATTGTGATTCAGGCAGACAATGAATGCAATACATGATGCGATTTTGACCTTTAAATTCAGGTTTATTATCTTGTGCCGTTTGAGCATGTGCCCATGTCGCGAGAGCTAACCAGTTTCTCATTGACTGAGTTGAGGTTGAATCTACAGTTATAGATAGTGCAAGGAAGGATGAGTCCATCTCAGAATCCATATTGTATGATGTATAATATGAAGAAGGAAAAGGTGAAGTTCATACATAGATTGTTGAGTTGGGCAGCGTCAAGGTATTAACTTGAGGTATTAACTTGCGGGGTCTCACAAGAGGCGGTGAGCTGGTATGGATAAGTATTCCATCATACCCATACTAATCCATATGAAGAATGGATTGACAGGATTAGGTAATACCCGTATGGAAAACCAGCCTGGTTTCTACAATACATCATCATCTATCCATGTACTACTACATATGGACTACAACGTCCATTGCGCTGAAAATTGTAATAAGGCTATGAAGCCTACGTCACATTAGCATCAGGTGGTCCTCAGGGATGATTCTTAATGCCCCCTAGAATCAATATGGGAATTTTTCTTCTTTCACACTAACACGAGAAGGTGTGATTGCGCCCATCATGTCCTCGAACACTGACTTTGAGCTGGACACTGAGACCTCTAGCAGCGGCTTTCTCGGTGACCTAGGGCCACCGATCAGAAGGTACCCGTACAAGGGAATTAAACAGTTTCTGGAGACTGTAAACATGGAACTACGTCGCCAGCAAGAGAATTCTCAGCAAGCGGATTCCAATGCCAGCGAATGGATGCTCTTCACCAAGGTCAATAAACAGGCCTTCAGTCGCGACTTCCTTAACTCAGACGATAGGTTCATTCAGCGTTGCTGGAAGTCTTACGACGCTTCCCAACTCCTCCTCCTTGTCAGAGTGACAGTCTTACGCGCTCATGAGATCGCGGCGGGCTTATTTGAAAGACTCTTCTTTGATTGTCTTAAGCCAATGGGCCTTGATGACTATCTTCGAAGCTTTGGATCCGCCACATGCATTGCGGAAAATTGCTCTGCTAAACAGCCCGACTGCCAATTTTTGCCAAATAGAAATAGACTTCCTCAAGCTCGAACGGATAAATGGCCCTCAGTTGTGGTGGAAACAGGCTTTTCAGAATCACCTTCCAAGTTCATGTCTGATGCTCGGTTCTGGCTTTCCCAATCCAACAGCGATGTTCAAATGGTCATCACAATCAAGATCAGCTGGAGGTCGCCCGAGATTGTGCTGCAGTCGTGGGAACTTGTGAATGATAGGGTCAAATGTCTGCAAGTCGTTATAATCAGTAAAGGGGAGGACAATCATCTCTACCTCGAGGGCCAGCCGCTTATTATCAGCTTCAACAAGCTCTTTCTTCGCCCACCGAGCATCTCGAAAGAAACAAACATCATCCTTGACGAGGTTATTTTGAAAAAAATTGCCAGGAACGTCTGGGAAGAACAAGGTTTATGACTATGGCTCAATCAACGTCGCTCACATTGTATCTCTTAGTAAGTTTCCCGTTTCCGCATCACTGTTACAGCCAGGAAGAGATCAAGGGTCAACTTGTGCCATTCGACGAAAATATGGAAACTAGAGAGAAGAGAAAAGAGAAAACAACTATCTGGTGGTCGATGTTCAATCAACCTTCCTGGTTTCTCATGCTCGCCGTCCCGGTTTTATCAACCACCGGGCCTAGTGCGGCCATTACGGTGGGCAGCATGAACGGGCATAGAGCACACTGTCTCCATGTAAGCTTATTTGGAAAAGGAGGCGATACAGTGACACCCTTTAGCTATCCAGAAGATGCAAAATTTCAACTTGAAATCAATATCAATTATAGTCGTAACCTCATCGCTCATCGCCTGTGCCAGACAGGACTCAACGTTCCTCGCAAAATAGTCTCAAGAACTCGTCGATATATGTCATTGCCTTTTCCTTTTCCAAAAAAGGTGGAAGGTTCTTCGAACATCCGTCACCGTCAGGGGACTCCTTCAGGTACTTGCGCAATGCAAATGTCGATGCTCGATAGGTTGCATGGTACATGGCCTTGAACTCTTCCTCATCCGAGCTCGAAGCGGGACTGATATCACCGGAGAATCTCACGTCGTTTGTCCCATCATTCTTGGCCGAACTTGTAGATTTCGAGCGATTGAAGCCGTACAGTCGCATACACGTCAATATTGTACGAGTGATTGTGTTTTTATTCTCGGAAATGATGGACTCGGGATCTTTCGCAGTCGAACATGGCTCACGCTTGTCATCCGAGGAGGACAATGCCGGCGATTGTTCCCATCGAGAGGAAGGCTCCAAGATGGGATGCGGTGTACCTCTCCTCGAGCTGGCTTCGCGCACATAGCCGCGTTGACTACTTGGCCGAAGCTGTTCAGTTCGGCGTTCAGACGGCTTGAAGGGGTGTAGATTAGCCCCGACAGAGAGGGACCGTGAGCGTTGTGAAGCGATTCTCTCCAATACTGGGAGTCCCGGCTCTTCGGATTCTCGCTTGATTCTAAGGGATTGTAGATGTTGGGATGGGTTGGTGACTGAGCCGGCCATCATCTGGGACACTGCCTCGCCGCCTTTCTGTCGTACTTTCTTATGATGTTGGGCTACTGTCTCGAACAGCGTGGCGACTCGTTTGCGCTTGAGACTCGGGGACCGAATGTCCGGGAGGAACTCGGCAGATCGTGCATCGTTGGCGGGTGAGTCCGACTTTTGGGGCGGGGAACAGAACGCTTGAGCTTTTGCAATGAGCGATGAAGAGAGAGGAGTGGCGTAGATTCTCAGCTGTTTATTGACGCGGCAAGGATGCTCGTACGAATCAGGCGAAGATGAACAAGGCGGAGTAGGTGGGCTCTCGAACGAGGCTGCACTTGACAAGACACCGTAGACCAACAAGTCCGTTGTCAAAGAGCCAGGCTTCGTTCGAGACGGACTGTCGACACTTAGAAGAATGCCAACCGGACATTGGATTGTCTGTGATTTCTCCATCTCCTCCTCTTCCAGCCAAAGGCTACCTAGCAATTTGCTTTTGAGCCATCGTGATGTTTCGATGTCAGCTGTATGCAGTTCAAGGTTCGGACCGGTTATGGCGTAGAGGGGCACCAGCGAAGGGTTTACAAAACAGCGAAGTGTGAGTGTTGAATCTTTGAGTATGTCTGATTGCCAATTCGATGTCTGATCAATGATCCGGAGGTCTGCGATTGTAGAGTGAGTAACACACAAGGTTGACTGAATTGTCGCATTAGATCTTACCTCGAAGTTGTGCACCCCTATCGAGCGCAATCGCACCGGTCCAAATGTCCATGTCTGAGAAAGATTCAATCCTAAAGGTGCATATCTTGTATTGGCCAACTTCAATGTAGGAATGATAACTCTGCTCGACTCAAGAAGTCTGTCAATTGGAACTTTGACGCGACGCGCTTGAATGACAGGCGCGGAGTCATGTGACTCTATGCGAACGAATTAAGCAACACAGTCACTCAAATCTCGAATCTCAATAGACATTTATGTGAGTCTACAGAGTACTAGCCGCATTGTATGACACGTCGACTGGGACTAGGGCTACGAGGTGTGCCGTCATAATCTCTATATAACTTTGTATTGGCTATATGACAGAAGCAAGATTCAGTGAAACAGGTTGCAGTTCATGAAACTTCATGTAAGAATAATCATAATCAAATCAAATAAAACGTCATTCCTTGAAAAGGACTCTGTAACGTTGAGCTCGACCGCATCTGGGACAAAGGCGTGCTGGAAATGATCCACACCAGGATACCAAACTCTTCCGTAGTCGCTATCGATGCCATACAGGCTGTTCAAAACTCTTCTTGTTCCTTGAAGAACATTGAGAAACTAATGATCGTTCCATAGATCAGAAGACCTCCGAGGATTGACATGATCATCGCGGGGACCTGGATTGCGCCACTATGCGCAAGAACAGCGGGAAGGGCTAGAGTCATTCAAATTAGACAAGTTGAAAAGTAATCATGGCAGAAACAACAATCAATTCTCAAGAAGTGTAACGCGACCGAAGATTGGCAAAATCAAGCCGGGTTCGATGCGACTCACCAATTCCCATCAACACCAGGAAACCAGTCAAGAAACGGCCGAAATCAGCTACCGCACTACCAGAACTGTCCATGAAATCATCTGGATTGGCGCATCGAGCGCATATCCAATTGGGTAGAGGAGCGATAACATATGTTGCGACGACGACCAACGGAAGGTAGTTGTGCCAAAGGGCGGAGGAGAGGATGACCAAGAGGAAACCAATGGCAAGAACCTGGAAGACAACGAGGTCAGTACAATGCGCCGCCGGAATCAACACGAAATCTTGGAGTACACACAAAGGAGAGGGCGATGATAGTCTTAAGACCGGCAGTCATGACTGCGGAGATACAGGACCTCAAAGGCCCAGAGGCAGCTGACAGAGTAGGGGGGTAACGTTCAGCGCAGACACAGCCAACAAAGGGTTGACTTGAGTTGTAAAAAAAGTCAGATCAAACGACGAAGGTCGTCTGCATTGAGACGACTTTGGATAGATCGAGAGTGATAGACAGATAGATACAGATAGTGTTGATCAGATCAAGTTGCAGGTGACGTTCGGTGGGCCTTGGCGGCCTCAGGCATACAGGCAGAGCTCAGGCGGAGAAGCTTACTTGAGCTACTGCTTGGTCAACCGCGTCAGTTCACTGCCTGCTTCATTACTGCCCTGCTTGTCTTGTCCTCTACAGCTAGACGACTCCTCTCTTCATCTTCTTTTGATAGTTTCTGAACCTTTGAAGAGCATATTCCACAGGGATAATCATCTACCTTTTCCCAGTTCTTCCTAGCCTGCGATCATGTTCAGAAACAATTACGACAACGATGCGGTCACCTTGTATGGCCTATTAAGCTACCCTATCCATCTATCTACTAGAGCTTCCTCATCGCTAATATACCATTGATGGAAACAGCTCGCCGCAAGGCCGGATATTCCAGGTTGAATATGCACAGGAAGCAGTCAAACAAGGTTCGGTTGTGGTGGGACTTGTCAACAAGACACATGCTGTCCTGGTCGGTTTAAAGGTTCGAAATGTCACCTTGATCAATTTACTTATAACACAGGGGGAGACAGGCCAAAAACTAACCCTTGAAATCTTATTCTGATTTGTGTAGCGAAACGCCGAAGAGCTGTCGTCGTATCAGAAGAAGATCATCGAGATTGACTCTCACATGGGCATTGCTATCGCCGGTCTGGCATCGGACGCCCGTGTACTCTCCAACTTCATGAAACAACAGTGTCTCGGCTCTAGGATGACCTACGGCCGCCCACTGCCCGTGGACCGGATCGTTACGCAGATCGGAGACCGTGCCCAAACCAACACTCAGCACTACGGCAAGCGGCCGTACGGTGTGGGCCTTCTCGTTGCGGGTGTCGATGAGGCCGGACCCCATCTGTTCGAATTCCAACCCTCGGGCATGACCCAAGAGATGCTGGCTTGCGCCATCGGAGCTCGTTCGCAGATGGCTCGGACCTACTTGGAGCGGAATCTTGACAAATTCGCCGACTGCACCCGGGAGGAGCTGATCAGCCACGGGCTTCGCGCGCTGAAGGAAACCCTTTCCCACGACAAAGAGTTGACGGTGGACAACACGTCTGTGGGTGTGGTGGGTCTCGCTGGAGAAGGGGCCACGGGCAAGATTGAGACCTTCAAACTATACGACGGTCAAGACATCTCACCGTTGCTGGAGGCTTTGGAGCAGACGGAGGCGAAAGATGAGGAGTCGATGGAGGTCGATTCATAATTTCATGTTAATGCCAATAGAGATGCAAACCTGATGTTTTCGTCACGCGGTTGACCAATTTACCTTTCTTAATTGTTATACTCTGGCATCATCAGGATGATTTTGAAGAACTCGGGATGTGTGTGAACCTCGCGGATGGTGCAAAATTTAGTGTCATCAATTCGTAATGAGTCGTCTCTCGCCTTAATCCTCTATCTCTATCTCATCGTGTACCAAAATCAACGCCGATGCAGTATCCGCCCACCAACGGGAGATCATGACGACAGAGATAGCTTCCGCCAAGGCTGCATAAACATTTACTCCTCCCCCCAATCCAGGTCCAAGCGGCCATTGCTAGTCTTGTACTCCAGCAGCTTAGGCAACACCTCGCGGGGATCCTTCGCCTCGACCAGGATATCCGCATTCGCAGCACCGATGTACCCCTCCTTGACAGCCTTCTGCACCCACGACAACAATCCATCCCAGTACCCATTGACATTGAGCAGCACAATCCCCAGATGGTGAATACCCAGCTGATTCCAGGTCGTCATCTCCATGACCTCCTCGATGGTACCAAATCCACCAGCCAGAGAAACGAAACCGGATCCGGGACCGCCCTCGCGGACCTTGGCAGCCATCAGACGCTTCCGCGTGTGCATATCAGGCACGATGGTGATGGTCCCGTAGTCGGACTCCTTGAGCAGCGAAGCCTTGTCTAGCGGTTCCTTGATGACGCGCTCGGCGGCCTTCCCGCTGCTCTCGGCCGGCGGCTGCTGCTGCTCCTCCTGGTGTGTTTTGTCTTTGTCGTAGCCCGGTTCGACGCGGATGAGGGCGCGCGGGATCACGCCGTGCACGGCCTCGGGTCCGGATAGAGAGACCAGCGTGCGGGCCAACTCGCCCATCAGTCCCTTGGTGCCGCCGCCGTAGACGAGGTGGACGTTATTCTTGTGGAATTCGTGGGCCAGGGCGCGCGCCGTTTCCATGTGGACGGGGTCATTTCCGGCGAAGGAGCCGCAGCTGAGAATTGGATTCGAGTCAGTGGTCCTTTGCTCTGCATGTTGGATTCGAGGAATGGGTTGTAGTACTCACAAAACGCAGACGACTGCGGGCTTGTCTTGCTGTGCAGACATGGTAGCAATCACTGTGAGTCACCTTTTGGATTGGCAAATACAGAATCTACTCTGTATATGATGCCCAAAGGATTTGTCTAGTGTATGGAGTAACAATCCAGAGATGTCTTCTTTTATAAGTGACAGCATTGTTAGGCGGAGACAATCTGCCTTATACTCTGCTGTTCCGCCTTCCTCTCTGGGATGTCCGCCTTTTTTATCTTATCACCGCCTGCAGTTTTCAGTATTCTGCCATTTGTATACATCACGGGGTTTTGGTTAAAAGCGGGAAATTCCGTCTAAGTGAGGAGAGTCGCTGTCATGGCATTCACTCATTGACTATCATCAAAATCACTGACTTGGGATGAGTTCTAAATAACTATTGGACAGCACTCCATACTATCTCCTGATCTCAGCTTCTCCCACAACCAGGCTGGCCTGCGTCGGTAGCTTGAATGTCATGAATCCAGCGATTCGAATGTGGTCTTCTATGTTGAAGAAGGTCAGATCGGGATACGTTCCCTGAATTTCGCCCCGGGAGGCTTCTCTGTCCACATGTCTCCCGGCCTAGTAATTCCCCATCAAGAGGAGCTTGAGCTCCTCGAAGATGGTGTCGAGCTCCTGGCCTGTGTACATCTCATTGCCCGCACTGTAGTACTCTGTTGGCATCAGAGGAGAGAATCTGAGACCAGAATGACCTGCAGCTTCAATCACGTTATTGAGTTGAGACACCAGGAGATTGAGTTCTGTACGTAGAGACGTTGTAAGGTAAACAGTCCGATCAAACCACCAATCACTAGGAGGCTTATAGCCACCCCATATGTAATGGAAGCTACTCTGGTCACAATCAGTGGTGTCATGATTGAAGAAACCAGCGTAACCAGTGACAAAAAGAGAAAAGTCATATTCTTTTGTCTTGTGCAGAATACTCTTGTAGAGAGTTTTAAGCTTGTATCGCAAGCCACTTTCTCCCTGATCATTCATCAAAGCGCGGGCTTTATCCTCTGCAGCCACGCAGTTTTTACGAGCTTCTCCAAGTTCGACCAGAGTGTGTACGGCGAGAGACTCAGTTCCTTAGTATAGTATCCGTCGACAGTTGTAATGCAGGAATAGGTGACCAGATGGTCTTCTTCTGCTCGTAGTTCAGTAGGAGGGTCAAAAGAATGATTTGAGGATCTTCTGTGACCTGGGTAGAAATATCTCACCTCAGTAGGAGATTTTCACTAAGACAAAGGGGTTGAGCATTGTTCCTATTCACTCATCACACAGTCACACCTTCCCATCATATCGACCCTACTATGCTAGGCACCACCCAAAATATTCTTGGTTGAGCAGGCCAGTAGACATACCAAGTAGGGTATGCGTCCCTGTTTTGTGGTCGACATTGGCTCTTGCTATGAAGTGGTTAATATATATAGAAGGTGTTCAATCCAACCCCTTAGATAACATCTTTATACAAACCGCCAGGTGTAGGGCTTTCATAAGGGCTTACAGCTGGCTTTACATGGGTTTGCCAAAATTGAATGCTTCCATAGCAAACAACGAACGAGTTATGTTCTCATGGGTATCTTCGGTATAGGTATAACAACATATTTCAACTTCCAACTCGACCTTTCTTCTTCTTCAACCTACTCTCGTCAGGACTTAACGGAGTGCCCACCTTATCTGGCGCCTTCCCAGGCGTATCGACTCTCACGAATGGCGTCCCAGTCCTCGTGGGGACTGGATTCAGCGGCTGTGGCAGCAGCTGCTGCTTCGTTGACACCGTCCGGTCCGTCTCGGCAGATTTGGACATGATGAACGACCCAGGCTCGCCAACCAACGGACTCTCATCCATGTACTCGTCCTCGTACCGGAGGAAAAGATTGAACGATTCCGCAAGGATCCTCGTATCCTGCAACGTAGACGCAGTGGTCCCCGTCTGCGACCCCACCAGGGGAACCCTGGCCGAGGCCTCCCCGTCAGGCATCGGGGTATTCTCCTTGCTCTGCTGAGATAGAAGGCCGGGTTGGCCGGCGTCTGTCGGTTTCGGGGCTGGTGGGAGATACGTATGTCCATGGGCCGGGGTGAAGGTAGGCAATGTCGAGGCGGTTTTCAATAGCCTGGTAAGAGACGTGACGGCCGATAACTTGTGCGAGATTATTAGCCTCTTCCCCTCGGACAATCCAAGACAAATTGCCAACATACAATACGATTCCCCACAACACTCGCCACCGAAGGCGCCATGTAGATACAATCCCCCACGACGAAATACGTCGAGAGAACGCCCACCTCGTCTTCCTGGCCCGCGCGCTTCCGCCGCATCTGCTTCCGAATCACCCATATATTCGAAGGCTCGTGAGCGAACTGCGTCTCCGACCGCGCCGCGGCCTGCAGCGGATCATACGCGACGACAAATTCCAACCCTTGCATTGTGCGCAGGCGGTTCTCGAAGGCTTCCCGCGTCTCGACGAAATGGCGGAATGCTTCGTTGTAGTTTGCTTGGATGGCGAGGGAGGCGTTGTTGGAGGTTGCGTCGAAGAAGGGGGATTCGGCGAAGTAGAATAGGACTTTTTATCATGTCCAGAGATGTTAGTTGATTCTTGGAGTCGTGGTTTGGGGACTGCTCTTACTGTTGTTTGAATGGAGGAATCCGCCCATCATTTGGACGTGGGGGGGTGATCGCCATAGGATCTCTTCCAATGATGCATCTTGTGGGCCTGCCATGTATGTCGTCTATTAACAATGTCTCGTGTATGAGATTGAGAGTAATCCCAAGAATGAGAAGCTTTTGCTTCCATTGATGATGATGTATGTGGATGAAAGTAGAGATGTTTGCATTGTTTGCAGATGGTGAGGATGAAGATGAAGATGAAGATGAAGATGAGGATGCGATGTCAGACTTCTACAATACATAGGCTATTTCTCAGATGAAAAGATTTGTTTTATGCTATAATCTGTTCTAGGTATCTCTAACTATCCCAAACGCCATGTCTTGCCAAACGCTGAATGTTGAATCCGACCTCTATCATCAATCATCTAATACCAATCGCCAATCTGCAAATGTTGAAATGATTTGCTGTAGCTTCATCACAATAAGTAAAAGGAAATCAAATCTGCCCCGGACTCACATTCGCCGTAGTTGATGGGGCGAAAATCCCGCAGACGGTGCGTAACTTGGTCAACATCTCGTCCCATTCACCATCGACAGTACTCAGAGTCGTCACGGCTCCCCCGGCGCCAATCCGCCATAGTTGCTTATCGTCATGGTCATCTGAACAGGTGAAAGCCGTGCGAATGAGGACCGAGAAACTTCCCCCGCCGCCAAGGTCCAGGTAACCCATGACGCCCGAATAGATGCCCCGTTTTCGGTTCTCAATGGCGCTAAGGTGCATGCATGAACGTTCCTTGGGCGCACCGGTCATTGAACCTGGCGGCAGACATCTCTGGAGTGCGGTCAGCCCATAGCCGGACATATTCGAGGACCGTAACTGTGGCATATCCCGCACTGCGAAGCCGCGCCGGTTTCGATCGACTTGGGCTTTAACATGGGTGACCATCTGATAGACACGCCCGTGATCCTCCACTTCAAGTAGCTTTTCAACATGGACGCCGCCCGAGCCGCAGATGCCGTAGAGATCGTGGCGAATCAGGTCGGCAATCATGAGGTTCTCCGCCATTTCTTTCGTGGAACCCAGGATCTCTTTGGCCTTCTCCAAGGTCATTTCGGGGGTCTTCCTCACAGTACCCTTCATCGGCTTCATTTCCAGCGTGGATTCCCGGTCCCAGTTGAGGAAGCATTCGGGGCTGCTGCTGACGATCTTGACGTGTCCCAGCCTCGCGAAGCCACTGAAGGCGGCCGGGTTGTACTTTCTTAAACGCTTATACAGCTTCCAGGGAAAACTGACACGACCGCTGCGGGTAGCGGGTGAGGGTAACTCGATAGACGTTTCGCAGGTAAGACATAATTCGTACGACTCACCAGCCTCTAGCTCCGCTTGACAAGCCTTAATCTGATTCTGGTAAGTCTCTTGTGTCGGAAATCCAATGACGCTCTGCTTGAGAATGGAGTCCAAGAGCTCCGCGTCTGTATCGTTGGTGCTCAGTTTGAGCGAGTTCTCCTCGATGGCGAGGTTCTGTAAGAGCTGTACGGTCTGATCGAGCCATCCATTCGGCAGATCGTCATCTGTCCGTGTTGACTGTACCGTGATTTGGCCCGTCTTATGGTCAACGACAACACTCCTTTCGACCCACAGAAGACTTGCATCGGCCGGGTCCTCCCCGGGATTACTGTTAGCAGGGTGGAGTTCGGCCGCGGTTTTAGGCCGAGCAAGGCAGGCAAGCCCCATCTCATACGAGAAGTAACCCAAGAATCCTCCCCAGAATGGAACAGTGAGACTGCCTGAATCAACCTTTTTCATATCCATAACGAATCTCAGGACATCCCAAAACTGAGAGACTGACAACGACCCCTCGACGATGTTTTCTTTGACGGCCTGACCTACGGAAGCACTGTCTGTATGGTAGCCCTGCAGGTTCTCCAGTAGCAGCTTCTGTGTCCCGACATAGTACTCCAGCCTCCAGCTGGCGAGACTTGGCACCGAGATTACGCTGTACCTCCCATTCGACTGGAACAGCACGGTTGGTGAGTTGGGAGCATTCAGATGTTCGCAAATCAATTCAGCGTCCAAGGCCCTGGCCGTGACGGTACGGTAGGCGGAATGCGATGAAGTGGTGGCGCTCCAATTCAACATTGTGAACGCAGCATCCGGGAGAGAGTTTTCGTCACTCGAACGGGATGAAGTGACATGACCGGGGAGGGCACTAAAGCCTCCGCGCCCAACCTTTCTGTTATAATTAAGGGCCATATCCCACCACCTCGTGAGCAATCGGGTGCAGGCTTCCCGGTCTGATTTGCAGGACTCCGGATGAAACTGTACACCCCAGAAGGGCTTCCTCTTGTGACGCACAGCCATGGGGATTTGTGCCCTCCCTTCTTCAAGGGAAAACCAGGCCAGTAGATCAAGGTCCCTGGAAGCGAAGTAATCCTCATATTGCGCTTGACGATCATCGCGCGGAGCCGACTCTTCCTGAGCATCCACTTTGGCATACAAAGAATGATAGAGTGTCACCTCGACATCTCGCAGGTTCTCAAAAATGTCCTTCCCCGCAGTCGTGATCCGATGAACCTGGCCATGCAGTGGATACGGCAATCGTCCGATGGGAACACCATGGCGAAGGCACAGGCTCTGGAACCCAAGGCAGATCCCAAAGACCGGCAACAAATCCGCGCCGTTGAGATCCCAAACATCCCGCATGACACCGACATCCTTAGGGATGTTCGGATCGCCAGGCCCCGGGCCAAGAACAACAGCTTCGAAATGCCGTAGATAATCAATCATGTTGCCATCTGGCCAGTCCGAATCAATAGCCATCACCGTGACCTTGGCGTCCAGGACCTCCTCCAGCATGGCGACAACATTGTAGGAGAAAGAGTCATATGCATCGATATACAGGACATTTCTCCGCGAAGACGACTGCCCGGCACCTGCTGCCGTCCCATAACCACCCAGAAGTGGTGCCATTTTGCCGTCACTCACAAGCTGTGATGTGGTATCGCCACCGAGTAAAAGATAAGAAAAGCACCCAACAAGGGAAAAAGAAGGGGGGAAATATCAATTACAGCTGCTCCAGAGTCAAAAAGAAGACTGTAAGACCGATATAGAGAATCCCAAGAGTCGTAGTAAATCCGAGAGAGTAAGAGTTCATCAAGTGGCGAGACAGAACTTTCACACTGTCCTCCTACCTGAGGAGTATCAGTTAATCCATTAGTCTGTCATATTGAGAAATGATGTAGTATAATTGTAAAGATGATCAGTTCAAGAGAGATCAAGAAGAAAAGAATTAGATGAAGGAAAAGGGATGGATTTGATGGAAATTTTGATGCTAAAGATGATGATTATGGATAGTGGACTGTGGAGATTAACGGGAACAGTTGGTCATTCCTTGGATTTCTTCCTCCGAGACTTTTATTCTCTGGAGTAGATAGATGGATAAAAGATAAAATACTAATATTGATTTGATATAAAAAAAAGCTATTCAAAGTGGCAAATGCTTGTTCCATGGACAGGTTCAACTCTCCAATCTATAGAGTGTAGGATCATAGGATGCAGTGCAGCATCTCATACCAGGAAGTTCATAGCAATCATTATATTCTGCTTAAATCAGTAGTATTAGTCTAGTTTATCACTGCCCAATTGTAAAGGCCACAGCAAGACGATATATCATTACACTCGAGGACTCAACTGTGAACTCGGAGAGTCTCATTATCCAACGAATCGACCGAATATAACCTGCAGTCAAAGGTAAAAGGATCATCCACTCGGGGTCGAGTTAGCCCTGCTAGCATTGGCCAGCTGGGTCGCCAGCTTGGGGAAATATTGAGCCACAAAGCCCTCACTGTAGCAAGTCAGTACCAAGACTGATATTGAATATCGATAGGGGCTCACGTACCTGTAGTAACTATGGGCTGAACTATGATCGCCCACCAGATTATGTGCCAGTTCATGGCAGAGTATCACCCACCAGTATACCATCGCTTCGGATCGATCCGCGGCTTGGTTCTGAAGCAATTCTTTTTCGTGTAGCTGCTGGAAGTAGAAATAATTGCAGAAAATACTGCCATCTCGGTTGAAGGCGATGGTCTTTCCACCAGGGTCGTAAAAGACACTGAGAGTGTCAACGCGTAATGAAAAGACGCTGGCACAGTCGATCAACATGGTAGCGAACATGTTAATCCCCGCGCTATTCTGAGACAAGAATGCGGACCGGTCAGGTAAGGTCTTCACGAAGAGCACATGAATCCCGCATGGAAGGGTCGCCACGAACTCCAAGTCATGGCTGGGCTTTTCGTCACAGTACGACTTCGTCTCGCTGACCTGGTTTGTTTCCGGCCGGCTATACAAGCCTGAGGATCCGTGGGGTCGGCAGGCCTGAATGGCAGAAAGTAACTCCGTTTGTAGCCGATGCGGAGGGTGGACAGGCGCGGGTCCCTGCGGACGCGATTTCTGCGGGTCTTCTGCAGAATAGGGAGGAGGAGGAGTGGCAGTGGTACCTGGTGTTCCGGGAGATGGGGATGAGTCTCCGCTCAGAGGATTCCAGTTCGATCTGCCACCCTCCAACCCAAGACGTTTCGTCAAGTTGGCAAACAGCCCACGTGGGCGTCGATCCTGACCAGTCTCCGCTCCTTCGGCTTGTACATTGCGATCAACACCTCGATTGGTGGGCGAATCTGGGAAGTCACCTGGCATTTGAGGCTGAGACTTGTCTTCCGGATGCTGCCCTTGGGCCTGAAGCTGTGCTTGTTCCTTTGCCCAGGCCGCTTCCCTCTCTTGAAGTCGTTGACGCTCCTCTTCCAACTGCTTCTGGCGTCGATCCTCAGCCATCCTGGCCTCGTGCGCCCTCTGCTTGAGGATACGCTCCACATTATATCCCCGAGCCTTGAGTTCTAGGAGGTCGGTCTTCAGCAGCATCTCCAGGGTGAGTGTTGAATGCAATTTTGGCCGGACAAGGATGAGATGCACCAGAGCTTGACTGATCTCGTATAGGTCGTATTTGCCGGGGCAGATCCATAGGACCCACGTCCGCGAATTCTGGGTGACGATGGCACTGCGCTTTTGGGTGTGAGACACCCGACGGCCTTTGAGAGACCGCGTGAGCGAGATGGAGTTCACCACCTGCACTTGTAGATTTTTCTCCAGCCATCGGACATCGTGTCGTATTGAATCCGGAGATTGATCATGGAGGAAGAGCCTTGAGCGCTCATTGACCAGGTTGCTTAACCTAGCTGCTGACCGCTGGTCCGCTGCCACAGCTCCCCAGTTAGCGCGCTCTTCAACTATTCCGCTCAATGGAATGGCTCCGAGAGCGAGATAAAAGTTCTCCAACAATTCCTCCTGCGGCGCAGCCAGTATGTGCTCTTTGAAAAGATTGAAACTCTGAAAGTCATCCACCACGACGACGTCTTTCGCCGCCGTCAAGGTCCATTCCTTGATGCTTTGATCTTCAGCCTCGTCGTCATCCGAGCCCAGGAGGTCTATGTGAGATTTATCCTGGGCCAGGGAAGAGATGTCCCGGCTTGCCAGAAGGAAAGCGGACCTTTTCATTTCATGGAAGAGCTCCTTGTCCCTTTTCAGGGCAGAAAGATGCTCTGCGAGACTTCCCAGCAGCTTGAGATACTTGTCAGCGCTCTGGAGAGCAGAGGAGATCCTGGCCGGTTCTTTAACAAGTATGTGCGCAAGTTCTGTCTTTGTCGGCTCTCTCTTAGACCCAACCGCCATGAGAAAGAAGTTCGCCTCTTGCCCAAAGTCCACAAAATCGAATATGTCTCGAAAGTCCTCGCCTTCCCCGAGGTAACATTGCTTTGGAGCCACACGACGAACGGCCGAGCCTTGCCCATCCTTTGTGGCAATCGGGACGATTTGTGCATTGCCGGCGCGCTCTATATCTCGGGCACTCAGCTCTGATACTCTTCCAGCGAGATATTTGAACAGCACTCTCGCGTCTCGTTTTGTGGATGGCGGCTGGCGGATGAGGTGATCAAGGCAATCACTTAAGCTGGGATGCTGCTTCACCCCCAATTTGGAAGTATGAGGATGCAGGTCACGTCGCAGGATTCTGAAGCCAAACAATGTGGCACCGTCGTTGGTAAAGCATTTACTTGGGGTGCTGATCTCGCTAGATCCTTCAATGGGTAGGAATGGAAGAGTGATAGGGCTGCAATCGAACGTGGCGTAACCGCTGGTGTGATACTCAGAGAGGTAGTAAGACATGGCTTTCCCATGCAGCACCCAGTCATTTGTAGCTGCGGCCTTCGCCATAATCTCTATCAGCTCAGCCGCTGAAGGAAAGCTCCTCAAGCCTAGCATAGCAAGGAATCTTCCTTCACTGCTGCTGGGCTGGTATTTACCAGGCCACTCAATTATCGGGAGACCCAAGGCTCTAAGAGAATCCTTCGGCTCAAAGAGTTCGAAGATCTTGTGACGTCTTCGATTGAGCGTCTTGGAGTCTCCAGCTTCCTCGGCAGTGCAAATGCTTGTATTCTTCAGCCTTTGGATGT
The DNA here is from genome assembly GCA_004769165.1 of Aspergillus cejpii. Taxonomy (NCBI): domain Eukaryota; kingdom Fungi; phylum Ascomycota; class Eurotiomycetes; order Eurotiales; family Aspergillaceae; genus Aspergillus; species Aspergillus cejpii. The sequence continues at coordinate 2,030,041 of SMSW01000005.1, read as the reverse complement.
CACTCGCCGGGATATCGTCGCGGACAGAAGCGAGATAACGTATCAGATCGACATGACTCCATTTCCTTTGGTAATCGCTTTTGCTATCGGAGTCTTGGGGATTACCCAGAAGTCGTTCAAAAATGACACCGAGCTCAACAGTCTTCCGAACCCCCAGCGCTGTCAGAAACTTCTCCTTGACACCGTTAAGGCCATGAATAATAGGGAGATCATCAAACAGTCGGACTGAAGAGAAATATGTTTCCGCAGGTACTCTCATTCCAAGCTTGGTAGGGATAACGGTTTGCGATTGCAGCAAAGTGACTATTGACTGTTTCGATGACTGGCTCAAGCTATTATCCCATTGCTTTGACAGCACCGGGAGAATCTGCGCAGAGAAAGATGCCGTCTGCGTTATATCATGTTCCAAAGGGACGGCATTCCGGTTATCTGCATTGCTGACAAGCCACCGAATCCAAGGAACTGTCTGGAGTTCTACCCACCCAAGCGCTTGTAACTCCTGCTTACCAAGGAACTTTGTGTACTTGAAGGGCATGACCGAAGGCGGCACCGGCAACTCAACAGGTATTCGCTGAGGATTCAGGAAGCTGTTGATGTCTGCAAACACAAGGAGCCGAGTAGGGTTGCCTTCGCTATCTTCATCGTTTGCCACCGCAACACTCAGAAGGCTTTGAAGTGAGAGGTGGTCAAGTTGGCCTGAAACAGCTTTTCGACCCAGCCAATTCAGAAACTCGGTGACTTGGCCGGATCGCAGCGTACTGGCTTCCAACTCCCGCTTTATATCCGAGACCGTGACTTCGGTGACGAGTCCAAAATCAGTGAGTTTTCTAACAAAGTCCTTTGCACCCGACACAAACTCATCAGGAAGCACAGGTATAGAGTCCATGAAACTGAGGTCCTTGGGAGCGATGCGTGTCTGGTGGCTCTGAATGATACCGCATGTTGATAGTACTTCGATGGAGGCGTTCTTATTACATGTCCAGAAAGCATCTTCGATGGTTTGTCCCAATAGCGAGGACGGTGTCGATTCACGAAAGGTAAATTGATTTGCTGTGTAAATAGCTTCGGGTAAAACTCCAACAATGTCGTCCTTTCGAATTTTCGACGACCTGGTTGAGTCCAGTTTGGATAGGATTCTTGACTTGATAGAGGCCATTTCTGCCGACCAAGCAACTCGACAAACGATACCCGCCGCCCTTAACATTTCGAGGTTCCACTTGCTGATATAGCGTGTGTTGAGGTCAATGCTCTCTCTCTCAACCGTTGGAATCACCGAGGGCGCAGATATGTGAGCGTTCAGTCCCGTCGTCTGATGGGTGGGGAACCCAATGAAGACCCTTCCAGTTCTAGTGGGTAAAATGGATGATAGGATCTCTGACTGTAACGCCGATGGTCCAGACGCTTTGTCCGTGTCGTATGAAGGGGTCAGGATCGCGAGAGTGGTCCTCTTGGGTGGCGGCTTGCGCGTGGCTCGTTCAAGTTCACTGCTTAAGGCGTGGCTAATCGAACACTGGATACTTGCAGTGCTAATATGTAAGAAAACCGAGGCCGTTGAAACACTCGCCAAGTCTTCAGAATCGCCAACATTATCCTGCTTTTCGACCTTAGCTGGCTTTTCTTGTGTACTCTGACCAGTGAGCCGGGAGAAAAATGTCCGCAAGGAGCCTGTGGTGTCTCTTAGCCCGTCCAAACGGAAAACGCTTGCGTTTGGGTTCCAGTCAACGACTCGCATCCAGGCTGCATCGACCTGGACAACCTCTTGAACAATGTCCGTTACTTTCATCAAACCTTGGGGCGTCTTGGTTTCGATGTCTCTCGGAATGGAAAGATTAATGCTAGGGGCTTTCTTCTTCGTGAGTCGCAAGAGATTCCAGTCGTCGAGCCATAGTTCTATGCTTTCGAGACTGACAAAGGTAAGACTGCTTGATAAGAACTGGCACAATTGGATTAAGGACGGAATTGGAGAAGTATCGTTGCGATAGTCTAGAACGAAAGTCGTCTCGGGATTCGTTTCCTCAGTCAACTGCAACCGGCGTGTAAACAGCGAATTGTTCTTCCAGTAAAAAGCCATAGCATCTTTACCAGAGGATACGAATGGTTCCTCGCAATCATCGAAAACGCTGTAAAATCCGACGCCAAATGCTCCAATTTTCGTCTCATCAGGATTTCCATCCGCGATACGTTTGAGTCTTGCCCAATCCTTCTCGCTGAAAGGGAGACCGTTGTTGGAGATCAATAAACGCTTGAGAGTGTGATGGGATATTGTATGTTTGATCAGGGTGGACTGATCAGCGCTGGGAGGCAAAGGTACAGTCGTAGAAGGCAAAGTATCGAATCTAATGGTAACCTTGGTAGCATTGGCATCGGCGGCATTCTGGATCATCTCTCGTAGAACGGTCCTAGGCACACAGCATAAGTAAGTGTTATCAAAGCTGGCAAGAAGACGGGATATCACACATACCATTTTCCTGAATATCGTGCCAAAACCTTGGAGATAAGGCCCCTTGTGTCGACAGTGACAGCCTCTTCGTCGTTGCCCGAGCCCATCGTACGCGCCTTTAGCGCGTTGAAATCGATGTTCTTCGCCATTTTGCGGGAAATAATAGGGTTGATGTATAAGTTGGCTTCGTAGAGCCTTCAAAGAAACACAGATGGCTAAAAATGCATCTGGTCAGGGAACATGTGGGAATGCTCTTCAACACTCCTGAGGTTTTATGTGATCAATAAACAGTGTATCCCCAGACAACCGAAAGAAACTCCGATACGATTTCCCCAGACAAGCTGTCAAATGAGAATCAAAGGTAAAAGGGTAGCAAGAAGAGATGGAACAACCGATTGGAAGCAAAAAAGTGATGACAACCATATAAATATATAGCGGTAGCCTGGATGGCAAATGTCATCGATGGACGATGGAACTCCATAGAGTAAGGTTGATTATCGGAGACAACGGAGATAAGGTTATCTATCGCTTATCACCACGTGCAGATAGCTTACGTAATGCCAGGAACCGTACGGCGGACGAGAAGTACTAAAAGCGCAGTGATCATCGAGTCGTTGAGAAACTCTCGGATTTGTTGATGTGGTCGAAAAGTGGCTTGCCTCTCTTCGGTTGCTGTTGATATTCATCTTGCTTAGAATTCTGTGGACTTTACGAATTCGCTAATATCCTTCTTTATCGCATGATTTCCAACAAATTGAGTTGCATTGTGGAAGCAGTCCTGAGCATCTCGCCCGACGGACTGCCTCCCCTCCCGCCTCCTTTCAGATGACAATATGGCTGTCGACCCCCTTTCGCCTATTGCGCCCGCGCGTCTGAGGGCACTTTTGCTTCCTGTTGGGAGGATAAAACGGTCGAGGTTTCTGAGCTTTGCTGCAAGGATCCAGGCGGAAAATGTTGTTCGGCTCGGGGATATCAGTCCCAATGCGCGGCCCAATCGAAGTAGGCACTGTCGCTGTCCCAAGAAGAAAGATATCTGTTATTCCTGTGGAGTTGAGTGCGATGATTGACTGATCTTCCTGTTAGATATGTTTTCACCGCTAGCGTTTCCCACAGGAATGATACTTTATGACATTTCTTTCTCCGTGCCTCCCATATCGCATCTAGAGTTATTTCCTTTCGAAGTCTTTCGAGAACCGTTAGTCGTTATTGCCATAGCGGATGGAGCAGAATTACCTGAGACTTTTCAGGAAAACGAAGGGGAATCAGCCACACGAGATGGTCGAATGGAGCATGCGTTAGACCGGCTTCTGGATGAACTCGGGTTGGTCAAGGAGAAAAATCCGAGGGCTTTGGTCCACCAGCTCATGATATTCGATCGTGAAGGGGTCGACAAGCTCTCCAGTGGCCCGGAGGACGTCATATGGGTCCCGAAGCCCGGGATTTCTAAGGGTACCACGATGAAGACTGCGTTGTGTGATATCACATCGTTACTTCTTTCTGAACTTGACGAATTTGCGAAAACTATACAGAGCATCCCATTTATAGAATCTCCCAAGGCCTCATCCTGGGGTCCCCACCGTGGTCCTGACCTTCGCGCGCGTCCCGCAGATAAGCTAATTCATCGAATGACCCTACCTACACATCTTCCATCTCATCCCAATGACGCGCCGGAGACTACTTTGAGTTCCAACAAGAGTTCGCCTGGCCCCAGCGAACATGAGACACCGACCACTTTTGATGAGATCACTCGATCTATCCAGTTAGCTAATCGAGCCAGCGCGGCTGGCAAGCCTAGCTCACTTCCAACGTCAAAAGAGCATAGTCGTGACAGAATGTCAGTGAGCGGGATTAGCGCTACTGATCGCACGAAAAATCGGATCAAGGGACGCATGGGGGTCGTGGTTGGGACCCTTTTCCTTCAAGCAGGGAGATGGCCAGACGCCCTGAAAGAATTAGTAGAAGCCGCGACGAATTCCAGAGCAAGCAGTGATTATGTGTGGCATGCCAAAGCCCTCGAATCCATCCTTCTATGTCTTATTCTGTTCGGATGGGCAGGCATGGACTTCCAGGTTGGCTTTTAATTTACCCATACGTTTCCTACACAGTGACCATCTTGCTAATTTTGCTCTGATAGATACCTCCTATTTGCTACCCAGTCGCCGATAAATCCTCAAAATCACTCTACAGCAGTGGCCTTGACTCGGGGCAGCCTACGCCTGGAAACCGCATCATTTCCCTTCAGAACTTGGCCAACCTCTTACCTGACCTTGCGAACAATATTCTCAATCTATACGCTCGTGCCTCTATTATAACGGATGAGCCAGTGCCCCAGCTTGTATTTTCGGAAACAGTCATCCGGCTTTCGAGATTAATGGTAGCCGCACGAGTTCGTGATGGTGCCTTGGATGACAATGCCTTGAAGCATATTGTTATGCATGAGCCTTTACTACCATTACATCGGCCAGAACGTCCCCGTGGGATGACTATCCTTCGGCAGTCAGAAATCGTGAATTTCTTGTTTCGTGCTCTACCACTAGCACCTAGTTCAGATCTTCCTGCAACAGATGCTATACCGATCATAGTGGGTGTCGTCTCTGTTTTGAACGCGCTTGATTTGCCGAGAAAGAAAGCATTCATTTTGAGGGAGTTCTTGTCCGTAATGGTTCCGACTCTTGTCCAGGCCCGTAAGATCGGTGCTGCAGAAGTTGGGATTCATCCAGCCGCGGGATTGGCTTCGCTCAACGACACAGCATTCGATATCAATGCCCTTGATGTCGGCTCTGGTAATATGGAAAGCAGTATGCGTGCTCTTCTTGGCATTATTGGGGAGATATACGGTGTTCAATCCCCCTCATTTTACGAGTGGGAGAAGAGACGTTCATCGACTGGCAATAAAACAGAGCCTTTCCCTGAGTACGACTCAGTCACGGCTATTGTTGAGCGATCGTTCCGTCATGTGGCCCTAGGCAGATATGGCGATCTGAATCTGAAAATAGACGCTCTAAAGGCGTGCATCAACTGCTGTGAAGCACTTCCTGATTTCCTTGGTGTCCTTCGGTTCACTGTTGAGCTTCTCCAAACCGTCAGGGGGGATCTGATGCTCTCGGAAGAATATTACACTCCTCCTTTTCTGCCCAGAGATGAGCAGATCCGCCTTTTCAATAACATTAAGCGGACAGTTGGTGCTGCCAATAAGCTAGGCGCATCAGACCTAGAAGCAGAGTATTGGGATGACTTCTTAGTCCGCGATGTCCGGCTTCTCGTTCTCCCTGATCCTCAAAGACCTGTTCGTCGGTCGAAATCACAACTCGATGCTGTCAATGGTACTGGCGAAAAACCTTCGAAGGACCCATTCTTGTATAACCCTTTCTCGAAGACAAGCAGCAAGAGCTCCGAGTCACTCATGGTTGCCGGCGAGCATGCCGCTTTCACTGTTACTCTTCAAAACCCCTATGCATTTGAGATCGAGATTGAACGTCTCCGTCTTGATGCCGAAGGCGCGCCTTTAGATGCCGTTGCGGAATGGATCTTACTTCCTCCTCTCTGTCTGCAGGATATCACTATTGTTGGAACCTCCCCCCGTCAAGGAACACTGCATATTACCGGCTGTATTGTCAAGGTTCGACATTGCAGGGAACGCAGATTTCCAATTTTCAAGAAACTCTGGAAGCCAGAGGTCGAGAGGAAGTTCAAACGAACGGGTCTAGCTGCCAAGCGACCCTCGACTGATCGCCCGTTGTCTTCGAGCTCGACAGCCTCGAGAGAGGGAAAGCAGCAAGCGAAGAAAGGTCCCGAAACGACGTCCTGTGAAGTCAAGGTCATTGGCCAGCAACCATCTCTTGTCATTGAATCGCTCTCGCTGCCCCAATCTGCAATGATGGTGCTCGAAGGAGAGACCCGATCTTTCAACATTACGCTTCGTAACACGTCTTCTTGCGCCTTGGATTTTATAACCTTCACATTTCACGATTCCACTACGAGACAAATTCAATCCGCGCTAACTAACAAAGATCTACTGCCAGTGGAAGTGTATGAGTTGGAGCTTCAGCTTTCCACGAAACCAGCCTTGCGGTGGCGTCGAGAGGGCTCATCACCGGACGATCATTCTATCCCTGCAGGGCAGAGTGCAACCTTCTCCGTCGACATCATTGGCAAACCAGGTTTGCAAGATACCACTGTACAAATCGATTATTCCCACATCGGACTTTCCAACGGCCCTCTCCCGGAGATGTTCTACACCCGGCAGTTGTTCGTTCCTCTTACCGTGACGGTAAATGCCAGCATTGAAGTAGCCCGTTGCGACATCCTGCCTTTCACCAGTGACTTTGCATGGTGGAACAGCCAGGGATTAGAACCCGAATCTGCTCGGAGCAGTACTACTGACAGCGATCCTTTCTCTCCGGTCTTGTCCCAGCTGGGACTAGGAGCATACGGACCTGACCACTGCATCGTACTGCTCGATCTGCGGAATGCCTGGCCAAATCCTTTGTCCGTGTCACTAAATGTGAGCGAGCAGCCGGCAAATGCCACGTCCGGGAACCCCTTGGAGGAGCTCGCTCCTAAAAACGGCCAATATATTCTCCGCGGGGACCTTCAGCCAGGTCAAATCACACGCTTCGTGCTTGTCCTCCCTCGTGTCTATGTGGATAACCCCCATGCTTCGATCCCGGTCCTCAACACAGGGATTAAGAGGCAATTTGTCGTAAGTGCCAATAAGCTCACGTTTGAGGCAGAAGCGGCGTCACGGGAGGCTTTCTGGTTTCGAGAGGAGTTGCTCAAAAGGATTTCCGGAACATGGAAAGAAAGTTCCACGGCTACCGGCCATAAGGGGGTAATCGACTTGCGAGGCTTGCGACTGAATGGGCGAATGGTGGACGCTTTCCGACTGGAGGACGTCGACATAAGCTTTTCCCTTCGTCCTTCATTTGCAGACCCAGCTGAGGAACCTGCTGCTGACGAGATAAACGGCGTGAGGCGAATTGGACGCTCAAAATACAAGGTTCAGACAGACGAGATGCTCGACCTCACCGTAACCGTCCGAAACCGCTCCTCGAAGCCAATCCATCCCCTTCTCCGGCTCCAGCCAAGTCTCCGCCACCAACCTAGTAACGTTGCTCTTGATCTTTCCAGAAGACTGGCGTGGACCGGCATGCTGCAGCAAGTGCTGCCCATCCTACCCAGCGGAGAGAGCACCAGCGCTACCATAGGAGTGACCATCTTCTGCCACGGGGAATACGAGATCGGCGCTAGTGTCGAGGAAGTACGGCTTCTGAGGCCTTCGTCTGGATTCAAGAATGATCGCGAGCCGGCTGACGCACCCGTCCTCGACGATGACGAGGCCATCAAAGATACCTTTGGATTGGGCGTTACGCGACGGAGACGCATCTGGCACGCCAAGGAGACATGTGTTATGAATGCTCGCGATTATGCCTTTTAATTCTCCTTAATCTCTTCCCTTGCTTCACGAAAACTGATGCCGATCAGCTCCGTTTAAACGACAGCAATGAACATCTGTATGATTACCCCCTCGACCGTGCTATGTTATGTATAAATGAACAGTGTCGGATATGATTTGAACATGTACAATTCGGTGACTTTCCATGGCCGGAAACTCGCGCTATAGAGCAATTGGACGAAAACGTTGTATAGGGCCTGGGATAGGGATATCCTTTTAGAATTTTGTCCAACAACCTATAGATACCTATATATAGCCTATTTCATACCTACACGGACAATCGTGCCAGCTGAGCTCGCCAGATGGTGAGGGATTCCCATTACAATACATCGTGGGGTTCATACAACCATATTGGGAGGTGTGCTTGGTCAGGACATATCCTCAGCGAAATTTGCTTTGCAAAGCATGTTCATGATAGACGAGGGTATTGGGTGTTGAGCGTGTCCGGTCTGGAGAGACGGGGAGGGCTCGTAGATAGAACCCGACGGTTATATACGACGCGGGGAGGGATATAAAGCCCAAGCGGAATGAGAGAAAATTCTCCATATGTCGAATCAAACAGGCCTGGAATCATGTAGCCATGTCACCATCCTGTCTGTCCTGGTACTCTCCTGCCAGTTTGTCCTTTCCAGTCGAAGAACCCGGTTGGTCGGCCACGGGGAAGCTGAGGTACTTCCAATCCTCGATCTCTTCGATAATAGACTTGAGTCTGTCGCGGATACTCTCGACGGCGTAGGTCCCGAGAATCAGTCGAAGCGGGGGGTAGGAGCAATGACCCAGCTGCCAGACGAGATGGGCCGCTTTGACGGCACTGGCGGGCTGTTTATCAGCGAGCCACATGAGCATGCGCTTCGCATGCGCCGCCGGCGCGGTGGGGGTATTGTACGGCTCGCTGGGCGATTTGACGAAGAAATGGCCGTACAGGGGCAGCGGCGACGTGAGATTGCGCTCGTTGTTGGGCATGGCGGAGGTGTCCGAGACGAGGTCGCTGACGTCGTCGCGGCGCATGTGGCCCGGTTCCACGAGGGTGCCCTTGATGTTGAAGCTGTCGACCTCGTAGAGCATACTTTCCATCAGGCCTTCCACGGCGTATTTCGAGGCGCAGTATGGCCCCAGCCCGGGCACGCCCAGTGCGCCCGAGGTCGAGCTGAAAATCAGATATCGGCCGGAGCGCCGTTCGCGGAAATGCGGCAGCGACAGCTGGATCATGTTCAGCGTCCCCGTGAAATTCGTCTCGAACTGGTCGCGGATCTCGTACTCGTCCTGGTCCTCGCAGGCGCCGATCACGCCGTACCCGGCGCAGTTGGCGATGATGTCGATGCGGCCGAACCGCTCGATGGTCCGGTCGATGACCCGTTGGACTGTCTCGCGCGCGCGGACGTCGCATAACAGGCCGAGGCAATTCTCGTGTTCTTCCTCTAGTTTCTTCATCGACTCAGGGCTGTTCTCGAAGGTACGTCCGACCGCCGCGACGAGGTCATTGCGGCACAAGGCGGTTTTGACCAGGGAACGGCCCATATGGCCTGTGGCTCCGAAGATCTGTTTAAGAAAACAGGGTTTAGCCGATGGACGCTTAAACGGCAAGGATAGTCAAGGGAATTGGATTCCATACCAGCCATACGAGTGGTTTTGGGGGGTTCTGCGGTCCTGGGGGATCGGTTGTGGAGGGGAGCTGGAGTTTCGGTTCTCGGGCTGCGGATGCAGAAGGCGACAATACATTGATAGGTTTGGGTGGAGATGCTTGATTCTCCATCGAAGAGTAAAATTGTTGACTCGGAGTGTGGGAGGAGGGTGACTGTGCGAGCGACATGCTAATTTGAAGTTGGTTTGCGATGGTGAAGTTATTCAAGTCTCCGCATTAGGAAATCCGGGGTGATTCGGAGGCCACAAGGTGACAAGGACTACGAAGTACGAACGATGATGATCTACTCCACGGGTAAAATTTTCGATTTGTTTACAGAAAGGAAATTGAAGGAGTGCTTCTGTGGTGGGTGATATCCTCCTTTCTATGATATGAACTGAGAAACTACTCCCAGCACTAACAAGGATATAGAGACCACTTATAAAACAGTAAGACCGTCCTTGAACGCCAACGCCGGAAGATGAACAAGAAATCATCAGCATCTACCGCCCAATCTCCCTTCGAAGCCGTCCAGCGGCTGTGGAAGGGCCAGGCTCAGGCCAACCGCCCACAGCATCATCCACTTCCTCCAGGAAGGAAGTACTGTTGTGGATGGTCGTTCCACCCAATACTACACGCACTCCAGGCGAGCTGGCGTTCACTTGAGCGACCATTTTCGCCTCCTCGTAGGTTGCGCCGCCTACCATGAAGATGATGATATCTTGTGGTTTATCCCGGGTGTGCCCACTACCTTCAAGGAAGGGGTATTGTAATTCCTTCAATCTGCCTTTGATCAGATTTTGCAGTGTCACTTCCAGTCGAGGTGAATGTTGAGTGTAGACATTCTCGACGCCTTTCAGTCCCTTGAAGCGGTCTCGAGCGCCGGAGAATAGCGAGGCTGATTCGAACAGATCGGAGAAGCCGCCTGCAACAGGGGGCGCTTGGAGTGAGTGATGATAAGCCAGAAGTTTGGGTATGATGTTGACTTTGTAGGATGGGACATCCCCTGCCGTAACCAACAGGTCAAGCAAGACTGGAAGAGCATTGGAAGGTTGTTTTTCATATCGAAGGGCATATAGGGCTACCAGTCGAATCTTGCTCTCCGCGGGTACGGTCGGTAGTTGTATGATTCCTTGTAGAGTCTAGGAAAGCATTCCAGTGAGTATGCCTGTTCAAGATAAGTGCTTCCGCAGTAGGACGTACCTTGAGGTCATTTGCGTGATTGTCATTGCAGGCCAGACTCTGCTCCAACTCACTGACGTCGAGAAGGTTGTCCTCGCCAACTCGTCGGCTGAGCTCTCCAACCAGCGTAACATGCTTGCTGACATTACCCGACAGCTTGCGGAACTCTGGGTAATCTTCCACAAAGCGCTTCATGTCGGCGATGGACTCGATGTTCATGGTGTTTTGAGTCTTCACTTGGTATTGTTCGACATATTCCTTGATATTCTGGCCGAGATCGCCGAAATTCTGGTACATGTTCTTTTTGAAAAACGGATCCTGATCCTGTGACAGGACAATCTCTCGAAGCTCAGGCCGAATGTCAGGCACATCGCGCAGATCCACCCTGCCGTTGATGATTCCCAGCAACTCGTGGACCATCGCCTGGTATGTCCACTGGGTCAACAACGGCGTGATGGGATCATCCCTACGGTCCAGAATGAGCAGAATTGGCGGCGTGTCGGTCTTTCTGAAGTTGAATAACTGCTCCTCCTGGGTCACTTGGTAGCGAACCTCTGTAGCTAATTTCTTGGCCAACAAGCTGTTCTTCTCGTAGCGGATCAACGGGTTTTTCTTCAGTGCCAGCAAGATGGCAAGCACACCTTCTGTCGCTCGTTGCAAAGCGTCCGCATTCCACAGATCCGGCGAATGGCTCCATAATCTCTGATAGGGGAACCCCAGGTTCAAGGAACACAGGTCCGGGTTGATGACAAGGAAGTCGGCAAAGTGCTCCTGAACCATGCGAACGACCTCGTGTCCATCTGCTTCCGCAAGTCGCTCGAGCGACGACTTGCGGATAATATTACTGATGTAGATGTGATACTCTCCGTATTTGGGGTCACGGAGCTCGTTGATGAGGAACTGGATGGAACTGGGGGACGGGCGCACGAAGCATAGACAGCGCAGATGTCGCATTTTCTCGCGGGCCGTATTGTCTAGTCGGTCGATCAGGTATACTTCATGGTTCAAAAGGGCGGATTGAGTGATAGCCGTCGATACAATAGGCATCTGTCCATCACAGGAGTCAGCCTTCACATAGAACTTTTTCATCGCACCCAGCGGTAGAACGCAGATCCCACTGTCTCACTGTCGAGGAGCAAGATCTTCATCTTAGTTAATGATGAAGATCCCGACACAGATGATGAATCCCCCGTCGTGACCATTTTCGAGATATACCCTGATACTGCAGCGACCACGTCCATGGCGATGAACCAGCCCACAGGAGGGCGCGATAAGGGGTATGCAGAGAGATTGACGAATAAACAGCTGAAGCGATGCAAGTATGACCTTTATCCAGCTTGACAGGTGTTATTATCATGAGATGAGGTGAGATGGCGACGGAGGTGGTTTGTTGGAATTGATGTTGAGCCAAGCCAAGTGAAGCTTTTCCCGTGACACTTTGAATACCTTCATCTTTCATTCCTCCACCTCCCTCGGCTCTTCTCGCATCCATGTCGACCTAGGTTGGTCTCCTTCCTAGATACGGATTCTTTCCGTTCTTCTTCTATCCTTTTCTTATTCTTTTCTTTGAGTTACAATTCCAATCATGTTGCCATACATCGATACTAGTATGTTGAACCGTTTCCACCGCCAGATCTCTATGGCATTTGCAGTTCAAAGGACATCTAGAGGATCAAAGACTGATGAGAAGAGTTGGATATAGTATTTGACTATCCTGCCAGGCTAACGGGTGCCTCAGTCGATGAGTGTAAGATGCCACTCCGTATCTTCTTTCATCGCAACACTGCTAACGCCTGTTTTTCTCAAATCTATAGTAAAGCTCATTGCATCATTCCTGCTCTCGTACCCGTTGGCCGGTTTGCTCAAAAGAATCCCGGACGCTCAACCCTGGAAGAAAAATGTCTTCATCATTGCCGTCTCCTTGTTCTATATGGTCGGGTTGTTCGATTTGTGGGATGGTCTGCGTACTGTGCTCTACAGTGCCGCCAGCACCTATGCCATTGCGTACTACATTGACGGGTCATTGATGCCGTGGATTGGATTCATTTTCTTGATGGGTCATATGGCTATCAGTCATATTCATCGCCAGACCGTGGACAACCCGCAAGTCGTTGATATCACTGGTGCACAGATGGTACTTGTCATGAAGCTCTCGTCCTTTTGCTGGAACATCCATGACGGCCGTTTACCCCAAGACAAGCTGTCGGACCCTCAGAAGTATGCCGCCATTGCAAAGTTCCCCGGCATTCTGGACTACATGGGATATGTCTTGTTCTTCCCGTCTTTCTTTGCCGGCCCATCGTTCGAGTACGTTGATTACCGACGGTGGCTTGATACAACTCTCTTCGAGGTCCCTCCTGGAACCGACCCGTCCAAGGTGCCCCCGACCCGAAAGAAGCGCAAGATTCCCCGCAGCGGTACGCCTGCCACCAAAAAGGGCTTGATGGGTCTGGGGTGGATCTTCTTGTTTTTGCGATTGGGCTCTCTCTACAATAAGGAGACGGTGCTGGCGGAGTCTTTCATGAACTACCCTTTCCTGCGACGGGTCTGGATTCTACACATGCTCGGGTTTACGACCCGACTGAAGTATTATGGTGTGTGGTCTCTTACTGAGGGGGCCTGCATCCTGTCCGGTCTAGGATACAATGGCTTCGATCCCAAAACAGGCAAGGTGTTCTGGAACAGGCTGCAGAATATTGATCCGTGGAGTCTCGAGACGGCCCAGAATTCGTATGGGTACCTGGGAAGCTGGAATATCAACACGAACCACTGGCTTCGAAGCTATATTTACCTACGTGTGACACCCAAGGGCAAGAAACCGGGCTTCCGAGCCAGCATGGCCACATTCACGACCAGCGCCTTCTGGCACGGATTCTACCCCGGATACTACCTGACGTTTGTTCTCGGTTCCTTCATCCAAACAGTGGCCAAGAGTATGCATTTCCCTTATTCTTCCCCTTACCAGGAGATCTGCTTACCTTGTCGCAGACTTCCGGCGTTACGTCCGCCCTTTCTTTTTGACTCCCGATGGCAATAACGCTCTGCCCTCCAAGCGTTACTATGACATCTTCAGCTTTCTGGCCACCCAGGCCACCATGTCCTTTGCCGAGATGCCGTTTATCTTCCTCTCATTCAATACCTCCATCCAGGTTTGGAGAAGTGTGTACTTCTACGGCATCGTTGGCAACATCCTCTCCATCGCTTTCTTCTCAAGCCCCGCGAAAGGGTACCTCGTCCGACGTCTGAAGAAACGGAGCAAGCCCAGCGGCCCGCGGACGGTTTCGGAAACCATCCAGGAACCGACCCTGGGTCTGCCCGACGACCCTGCGCAGGAGTTCGAAGACGCAGTTAAGGAAATCAGGGCGGAGATTGAGGCCAGAAGAAGGCGCGGGAGCGTGGTCACCATGCCCACCGGCGAGGAATTAAAAATCATCGTGGAGAAAAAGCTAGGCCGGAAGATTTGGTGAAAGTCTTCCTTTATCCTTGGACAAGAGATGGGCATGAGAACCGAGATCCCTAAATGAATGTGGTGGTTATTAGACTTATATAAGTATTCGAGTGTAATGGTGCAGCTGTTCGGTGTTGCAGCTTCATTCTTTCTCCTACTTAATGCTATGAAGTTGCTTCTATATGTCAACGCATGGGCATCCACAAAATGTATCACCAACACTATGATTAATACTAGAACTCAAGTTAAACAGGGATCATCCGAATGATATAAATTCCCCTCTGTATAAATGGTAAAAAGGTGGTCATCTGGTTCGGGTTTGATAATACAACCAAAGTGTACATATATATATGTACAATGATTCAGAGCGAAAGGGTAAAATGTCAAAGATATAGGTCGAAGAGAAAAAAAATTCGTATATCTGTTCGTAAGCCCTATTAATCCAATCTCTGGTGCGAAAAAAGCCTGGACATTCGCACACCGAGAAGGCGCAAGTCGGGTATGAGCAGGGAAAAAGAAAAAAAAAAAAGTGCCCAACCAAAAAAAAAAGGGGGCTCTAAACAAGAACATTATATGCATCGTGTCGGGTCGTACAGTCGTGTCAGGTTGCGTTTTTTTCGGTTTCGGATGAAGGCGAACCAAGCAGCCAGTACCGGGAGAAGGAGAAGATGAAGGTAAAATGCGGGTGCGATAAGTCAACTCCCGAGCGTGGAATAAAACGGAAATCGATCCAATCGACAAGGTGAAGAAGATCAGGCGTAGCCTGGGGAAGGGGGAGGGAGGTCGCACCCGCGGGCGTAAAGTGTTGCGTTCGTTCAAAAGCCCACCGTAGTGCCTACGGTGGCCAGTATTATCTAGAAGAGTTGTTAGCGGATCAGAGACAGCTATCTAGCTTGAGGCACTTACAACAATGATGATAATCACCAATCCCAGAGGAGTCATCCATCGGTTGAGATTCCTCCACCATTGCGCATTCTTGTAACGTCTTCGTTCGAGATCATGGAGTCGTACCTTAAGCGCCATTTCAGGGTCGGGTCCACTTTCCTCTAACATTGCACTCGGCTTATCTGGCAGCGGGAGGAATGAGGCAATAAACCAAGCTGGAACACGCCGATGTAAGCAGTTCGTCCCACAGAGGTAAGGCTACAGATAAAAAAGGGGGGGGAGCTTACCAAATGGGAACACAAACCCGAAGCAAAAAGACCAGACTTGAATGTTTCTCCGTCCAAGCAGAGGCTCAGTCCTAGAATCCATAGATGGTGCGGTCCAAGTACTGCCTCTGTGTCGAACAGTCCGCCTATCGGGATACAAATGCGGTGACCAACTGTGCTGCAATCGATGGGTGTCGTCCAATTTCTCATCTGTCTCGGGGCCATTGACCCAATGATTTCGTGGATCGCGTGGGTCGTGCGAAGTTATCCAACGTACGCTGTCTGCCCTCTCATTCGTGCGAGTTCTCATTCGACTCGGAGCTGGTAGAATGGACTGGGGAGCTTGGGAGTTGGAGGTACCAGGGCGAGCAGTGGGCGGGCGGCTGGCATCGATGACCGACATGGCGGAGCTTACAGCCTGACCGTCCAAGCCGTAGTACATCTTAGCCCAGGTGGGAATCATGTTGTGCACAAAGCTTGAGCTAGTTCCCGGTCTCTTGTTGCTTCGCAGGCTGCTCTTCCTCGACTCGGAGGAAAGACTGCTTGGAACCGCGGGATTGCCGGGACGGGCGGGTAGATTCGACAGATGGTCCAGATGCTCCTCTCGATCCGAGTCGCTGATCAACCACAAGGAAGACGACCCCGGTCTCTGGCGGATAAGTGCGGTGGCGGGCCTGGAAGGTTCCCCAGCTGAGATCCCGCTGGGTTCATCGGCCGCAGAAGCAAAGCTGGATTCGAACTCGGCGGACCATCTCGACGTCACAGTTGACAGGTGGGACTTGAAACGGTCTGATGATCGATCTGGGGTGAGTTCCTGGGGATTGTGGTCGGACGAGCCTGCCGATTGCGAATTATCTACCCACGAGCCGGAAGATGACGGGGCAAGAATGGTGGGGTACTGAATAAACACGCCGCTATCAACAATGACTTGAATGTCCGAAGGCGGCCCACTGCGGGAAGACGAGGTTAGGGAGCGAGAATGGCTGCGGCCGCGGCCGCGGGTTGAATTCGAGTTCGATCGCACAGATGAATGGTATGGAGGAGTGGAGCGGAAAGAATGTGAACGCAGGCTGAATTGTTCCTCCGAAGAGCCATGCGTCCACGGGGCGGCACCGATATGCCGGATCACGGTTCCCATTGAGTTCAGGGATGTCAGCGAATTGGAGCGCGTCGCGGAATCCGGATTAGAGGAAGCCCCAATCCGGACAAAGTTCAAACTCGAGCTGTCAAGGGCGACAAAGTTGGGACTGGACGGCGGTCCAATGGTGACGATATTGGGGCTTGAACTGCTTGAAGCAGTATGAACACCTGATGCTTGACGGGACGGTCCTGGAGTTTCCGACACGACCGGTTTGATTCCTGGGGCCGCCGTGGGTAGCACCATCATATCTTCGTCGGAGTACGCTGCGACTGAACCCTCATCGGATCTGGTGTAGGCAGATTTCTCCCCAGGGAGGACCGGCTCCGGCAAAGAAGAATTGCTGGATTTGGTGTCATCCTCCCACACCTGAGAGGGGGTGTTTCTGGCATCAACCGTGGACGATAGGTCCCAAGGGTCACTGACGGAGCGGTCTAGGAAACTGCTATCAGCGGGTGGGCTGGCGTCCGATGGCAACGTACAAGTCGACTGATCCATTGCCTCATCGGCTTGAGGCTCGGGGTAGTGAGCATATTCTTGGCCTTTGCCGGGTCGTGGTAGGAGGATGTGCTCCGGTTTCGTCGGGAGCGGGGTAGCCGAGTAGACATCGTAGTGATCGTGGCTTTCCTGCTTGTGGTCCTTGCCGCCGACAATCCGAAGGGATGGAGGTGGCGAAGTCTCGTTCGTTTGGGATGGACTGCGCTCATGGAGAGCTCTCCGTCTAGGAGAAGAGTTGGTGGAACTTCCAGTTGAGTGCATATCGTTCGGGAGGATTAGTTCATTATCAATAAACACTGGCAAGTATCTTAATTGGCGAAAAAAAGGGCTGAGAAACGAAGGCAATCAAGAGTAATCAATACTGAACAAGTTGGCAGCTTGATCGATGCGAGGAGCGACAATTGAGAATCTATACACGATTTTGACTGCGTTTATTGTTGCTGCTGTTGTTGCTGTTGTTTTGTTGTGGTCTATAACGCTGTGATGCAATAAAGAATGTGTTCGATACAACCGACACCTAATGCAGAAATCAAGTCCAGTTCAACGGCACGACATCAAAAGGAATGTGGATGTGACGATGTAAAGAATTATTCGTCAACAGTTGGATTAACGAGTCATGCCAGACTGGTGTAGCGAAAGTTGAAGAATATCATGAAGTTGTAAAAAGAGCGTTGAACCCGAGAAGAACCCAGAAGCACCGAGACGATTGTCTCTAAAAGAGCGACGAAAAGCAGAACGACTGGCAAAGGATGAACCGAAACCTGAAACACGGAAAACCCATCAGAATCAGTAAAGCAAACAGCACGAAGTGGGCATTATAAAGAATCTGGGAATGCTTCGGCTGGCGGTGAAAAGCCCAGCATTAGTGGCCCTAAGTTAGCCATATCCCGTAAGCCCTTTTGGACTTGTGGGGGGACTGGAGGGGGCTGTGGTAGGCTGTTAGCTTGAATATCTTTGCCTTTTTGCCAGGGGGAATGGGGGATGCATATTGCATGCTCTAAAGGCCAAAAGCATTTGCCTTGAATCCTTCAATTGGTGGAGATGAAAAGAGGGATGATCTTACACCGTGGCTTGATTTTGATTTGTCGATATCCTTTTGAAAAGTACTCCCGCGTACTATTTGTAAAATTGTAGTACAGAGTATCCGTACTTGGCTTTGGTTAGGGGCCAGAGAGGTTAGAGAGGTTCGTGAGAATCATGACCAGTTCGTCCAAGGGGATCAATTCCAGAACTGTGGACTAGTGGTGGCACCGTAACGGATGATCGAAATCTAATAATAATCGTCATAATCTCAGGAGTCAAGGAAATTATGGAAAACGGCCATGAATCAGTGTTTCACTTGCTCGAAATGAGACAGTTGAAAAGTCATTTCGCTTTGTGTTGTCGTTGCTCGCTCAATTGGGCATTTGAACACGGACCATGAGAACCACAAAAGGAGACCGGAGGTCCGGAGCAATCGAGAGCATTCTTAGTTTCTCACGAGGTTCTTGAAAGTTGAATCTTCGTTTGCTGAGAAGCAAAGAATTCTGAAAATTTCAAGATTTTAGGCTGATGGTGACGGTGTAGGAGAGCACTCCGTATTGGCTGCAAATAATAGCATATGCAAGGTACAGGGACCGGAGTACGGAGTATCTTATTTGAAATTGGAACAGCATAAGTGAGTAAGAGATGCAGACCGAGGATCATCGGCATCCACTTGTGATGATCTGTACTCGAGAGACTTTTGTCACGTCTCAGCACTCAGCAGTCAGCACTCGGCATCCATGAACGCATTTAGATTGTAAAATAACCATGATGTGACCAATCTCAATCGTCTTCAAAGGAGTCAAGATCTCGACTTCCGAAAGTCTGGAGTCTGGACTGGAGTCTGGACTCTGGACTCTGGAGACAAGATTAGCCACGAAATGAACCGGAGATCGGTGATCTGATTGATGATTCCCAGTCTCTCGTACTGCTCTGTACTCTGTACTCGGTAGTACTGTAGAGTGTAGTCTGTATGGACTGATTGGACTCACGGAGTACTCCTAACTCCATACTCCGTACGAACTGGAGTAGCACGGAACAACTCGAAAATGCTCGGATTTCCCCTCATTGTCAAGGATTCTAGAAATTCAGAATGTCTCATTGGCAGTGGAGAAAGGAAATTGATCAATTCCTCGACGGCAAAGCCCAATGACATGGCTGTTTCAGGAGTAAAAGCGACTACTTTAGCTCCTTATGCAGTTAAGACTTAAGGCTGCCAAGTGCCACTGCCAACTCACCTGTGGATCTTGTCTGTCATTTTAGTTCCCACGAGTTACCATTCTTTTTCATCTTTTGCCATTAGTTAAGTCGAGAGTCGAGACTCGAGACTCGAGACTCGAGAGTCAACTCAGTCAAATCTCGAGTCTCGACTCTTGTGCTTCGAAGGAGTAAGTAAAGAAGTTGTAAGGTTGAGGTCGTGGATGAGAACAAATGGAGAGAAATCCAGTCCCGATTAGGTAATATTGTGGACGCCTGAACAATAGGATGGTAGATGCCTTCGAAATCAGGCACCCACTTCTTCCCTATCTTTTTCTTGGATGTTTTGCTTGAGCTTCCTTCCATCAACTTGTTGCCTCGAGGTGATCAACTGTCTCAGAGGATAATCATCATCATCATCATCATCATCCGCTTCTTTGTCAATAAGACAGTCATATCCTCCTGATTTCTAATGCGGTAGTTTACCTGCATCTGCAACTCCTTTGCAAAGTAATCCAAATTCCTGTTTGACTACGACCGTCAATGGCACCTGTCGGTCTCCTGGCACGTCTTCGGACGCTTTATACCAAGGATCACGGTATGTCTCTTGAAATTAAGCGGTTTGATGTCCACCTCTAAGCATTCGGCATTAGATGAGCCGGTCATCTCGGTCTACACAGCCACTTTCTTCTCGGTATGCATCTCTAGTCATAGTCCATAGCGCTCTCAATCCCTTGCATCTATGAATAAATCCAGCGGAGACTGGGGAAATAATCGCTACCTAACTTGTCCTTCCAACCACTAACTCCACAGCAGGTGCTTCTCACTTTGTTATACGTGGTACCATTCTATATATCTCCTACCACACGCCCATCTCCCACTCTGAGCCGAGATGCTCCTTCTGTGATAAGAGCAAGGATTAGGGCAGTCACGTGGTCCTGTTCTGTTGGCACCCTTGCGGTCCTATGGCTCATCATCGCTAAAAACAATGCTTCTGTCTCCGAGGCCGTAAGGCTTCTTGGTTGGTGGCCAATCCATCTTAGGGACGTTGGTCGTGCCTTACTTCTGACGGCTATCCTATTTACTGGGCCTCTTTTCGAGCGTGGCCTTGCTGAAGGTGAATGGAAAGACTGGATCAAAGGCAGCAAGATTTCCGAAACTCTCCATGGTTGGATTGGATGGCGCAACTACGTCGCTGTGAGTATAACTGGCAAGTGAACCTACTTTTGATCATGCCTCACGGTTTACGCAGGGCCCGATCACTGAGGAGATCATGTTTCGGTCCGCCATCGTGCCTCTCCATCTACTAGCGAGGGATCGCCCGAGCCACATTGTTTTTGTGGCGCCATTATACTTCGGAATCTCCCATGTGCACCATTTCTATGAGTTTCGCTTGACACATTCAGATACTTCCGTCGCTGCGGCATTGCTCCGGTCGGTCTTCCAGTTTGGTTATACCACCATTTTCGGTTGGTATGCTACCTTCCTGTATCTGCGGACCGGGTCTTTGCTGGCAGTGATTCTTGCCCACAGCTTCTGCAACTGGTGCGGACTTCCTCGGTTTTGGGGGAGAGTCGAGGCTGGCGTTCCCCTCGGGCCACCCTTGGCCAGAGGCAAAGAAGATTCTGACACAAACTGTGCATCCGTCGCTTCAGGTAAACTTGGCCTGGGTTGGACGGTCGGGTACTACGTACTCCTTTTGACGGGGATGATTGGCTTCTATTACTCCCTGTGGCCGTTAACTGAGTCTCCAAATGCGCTTGCCACATTTGCTGGCCGATCCAAATGATGGCACAATCCCTTTCTGAGCTCTTTGTCTCTGAGGTTGGGACAGGCTTCTGGGATGCAACCATGAGCCATTTCGATTTCTCTTGTGTTGATTTGTCCCTTACTAAATGATGTTAATGCTTTCGTTGACCTTGCGCAGTATGTTGACAGCATGGAGAAGGACATCTTGTTGAATGATGTTGATATGATCATCCCAGTGAAGCATTTTACGATGGCGGGGTTTCGATAACGATAATAAATATGAATTGGCATAGTGTATATAATTTGATAGGAATTCCTCATTGATATCATTCAAGTACATGCCTGTATCGTCCTCAGAAATGAGAACAGAAAGTTGTATACGGAGTAGAAGGATAACCCATTAAGTCCTGTTATCTCCGAGTCCACCTCGGACTTTGTCTCTACTCCAAGATCCGCTGATAAACTGATGGATTCTGCACAATTGCAGGTGAATTTATCTCTTGCAACTCCTAAACTACTGTCATCTAGCCGGTCATGAAGCATACAACAATTCCAAGCTTCACGAGGACGTGTTCCTCCCTCACCGTCCGGTACGGCAGAACCAACATCCGAATTCAATCCTTCTCTTCCTCCATTTCCCGCTCGAATCCCCGACGTGCTCCTCTAGATATTCCACCTCCATTTCCTGTGACCCAAAAATGTCCGGAAGCCAGCTGCTCATCTCCTCCTACCCCAACTATGCCCGAAGGGCTCCCGATTGACTATGAGCAGCCCTTGAACGGAACAATGGCAGCCTACGCTCAGCAGGTCCTAATCTGTACTGGACAAAGGGATTGGACGAGTCGCATTGAGGATGATGGCAAGACGCAAAGTTGGGGAGAACTGGTAAGAGGGTTGAAAAAGCTGATGGGCCGTGGCGGACGTTTTGCGGATGTAAGTTTGCTTGCTTTTCAATCGAATGGACTGCGCTGATATGATGCTCTCCGAAAGCCATTTAATAACATCATGGTCTCGAACTCATCCTTTCCTCCTTCATCTGCCAACTCTGCATCCGCCTTTCTCTTCCCCCAGTTCAAATATATCCCCTCGATTCCCGTGGATCTCCCTGGGGCACAGAATACAGAGACCGACCTCTCGACGTTCATCCGAGCATTTCTCCTCCCAACCAAGCTGAACGCTATGCAGAACTCCCTTCCCGAATCGCAACGAGCGGAGTTAACCCGCAACCCGGAACTGGCGTCCAATTTTCCAGATGCCGTCGATATCAATTACTCTCCTGTTGTCTTAATATGCGGCCATGGAGGTCGTGACATGCGCTGTGGGGTCATGGCACCTGTCCTTGAAAAAGAGTTCAGTCAGGTTCTACATGCGCGGGGGTTCCCGCCCACTGGGGGCGATCGAAATCCCATCGACAGCCCCGAGCATGCCCACATCGGGCTGATCAGTCATGTCGGAGGTCATAAGTATGCGGGAAATGTGATCGTGTACATTCCGCCGCAGATGGTGGCAGGGGGCTCCCCTCATCCACTGGCGGGTAAGGGTATCTGGTATGGACGTGTCGAACCCAAGCATGTTCAAGGGATTGTGGATGAGACCATCCTGGGTGGCAGAGTGCTAGTTGACCATTTCCGGGGTGGAATTGATCGGAATGGAGACATTCTAAGGTTATAGACATTCTCTGTCCATAGATATACACTAGATACAAAACCATAGAACATAGATCTGATAAACAAATATCAACCAAGGTTTCCTCTTTCTCTACCCAGAGGTCAACACTCACAGTCAACTGGCAAGAAAGTGTCTTTCTATGTATTTCCCAAACCAGTTAGCTCGGCGCTAATCCATATCGGGACTAGAACCAAAAACCGGCATAATTGGATGACTTTTGGATAGAAGTTATGAACATCCACATCAATTCAATTGCCCAATTCCCCTGTCAATGGCCAGATAATCTTCCTGCATAGCATGATGATGAAGCCGCAAACATGCAATCTCTATCCCGATTACGAATAAGCCCGACCGTCCTCGCCCACGGCCGATGGAGATGCGGCATCCATCGCTCATTCTCGAACAACCCCATTCGACTAGCGACAACGTTGCCGACGATATCCAAAAACCTCGATCTGTTGGCTATAGATCGAAAATGGCAGGCAAAGTGGCAAGCGGACGGACCGCGATCGTTCCCCAATGGCAGCGTGGAGAAGAAGGAAGGCCGGGGAGATAAACCAAAGTCGTACATACTCTCCATGTTTCCATACCCGTCGGGGACCTTACACATGGGCCATCTGCGAGTCTACACCATTTCCGATGTGCTGGCGAGATTTTATCGCATGCGAGGCCATGAGGTGCTGCACCCGATG
This sequence comes from Aspergillus cejpii, assembly GCA_004769165.1. Taxonomy (NCBI): domain Eukaryota; kingdom Fungi; phylum Ascomycota; class Eurotiomycetes; order Eurotiales; family Aspergillaceae; genus Aspergillus; species Aspergillus cejpii. Next base: position 2,006,779 of record SMSW01000005.1, on the reverse strand, counting down.
GGCTGGGATGCGTTCGGCCTACCGGCCGAAAATGCGGCGATTGAACGTGGGATCGACCCGGCTGAATGGACGCAGCAGAATATTGCGAAGATGAAGGAACAGCTACAGAGTATATCGACTTCGTTTGACTGGGACCGGGTACGTACTTGGTTTTATGGGGATCGGGGTTTCCGGGAGTTATTGATTAATCATTCTCGGTGGGTTTTCAGGAATTGGCTACTTGCTCTCCCGAGTTCTATGAACATACGCAGCGGATATTCCTCATGTTGTACAAGAAAGGTCTTGCCTACCAGGCGGAGGCGGTCGTTAACTATGACCCGGTCGATAAGACGGTGCTGGCGAACGAGCAGGTGTGATTATCATCCAGGGTGGATGCTCCCGGTGGCTGACTTTTATCCCAGGTTGATGCCAATGGTTTCTCGTGGCGCTCCGGTGCGAAGGTCGAAAAGCTCAAGTTGAAACAATGGTTCTTCCGAATTACCGACTTCAAAGAAATGCTATTGAAAGATTTGGATTCGCTGGCAGGGAGATGGCCTGAGCGCGTCCTGACTATGCAGCGCAATTGGATGGGCAAATCGTATGGCGCGAAGATCAAGTTCCCCGTCGCCGTTGAAGGGAGCAGTGATGAGAATCTCCACGTCAGTGTGTTCACCACACGGCCGGATACCTTGTACGGGGTGGAGTACATCGCACTCTCTTTGGACCACCCCATCGTTCTCAAGGCTGCGGAGAAGGATGCGGCCTTGCGAAAATTTCTAGATGAGGCGGCTTCGCTCCCGCCCGACTCCAAGGCTGGCTACAAACTGTCAAGTGCCACTGCTTCAAATCCATTGCGTATCATTGACAAGGAAAGCCCTCACATCGCGCGGGAATTACCCATATTTGTGGCCCCTTACGTTCTCAGTGACTACGGGGAGGGTGCCGTAATGGGTGTGCCGGGTCATGATTCCAGAGACTTGGCGTTTGTCAAGGAAAACATGAATCCTAAATCGATACCAGTCGTTATTGGACCAGAGAATGCAGCTGAAGAAGACGACAAGACTAGCGATAGCGTTGTCCCCGCGAGCGACATGAAAGCTTTCACACAAGAGGGCATTCTCACCTCGAGGTGCTGGAAATACCAGGGACTCCACTCCCGCGAGGCCAAGAAGCAGATTGTCGCCGACCTCGAAGGCGTTGGCCACGGCGAATCCGTCGAGCAATGGAGACTGAGGGACTGGCTTATCAGCAGACAGCGCTATTGGGGAGCACCGATCCCCATCATCCACTGCGAAAGCTGTGGCCCAGTGCCTGTGCCGGAGGACCAGCTTCCGGTCAAACTACCCACGATAGAGGGTGGCTGGCTCAAAGGAAAGAAGGGAAATCCGCTCGAGTCATCCGAAGAGTGGGTGCATACAAAATGTCCAAATTGCAGCGGGCCTGCAAAGCGGGACACAGACACCATGGATACCTTCGTCGACTCATCCTGGTACTATCTCCGCTTTCTGGATGCTCACAACAAGGAACAGCCGTTTTCGCCTTCGACAGTGCGGCCAGTTGATGTCTACATTGGGGGTATTGAACACGCGATCTTACACCTGCTTTATGCTCGATTCATCTACAAATTCCTCGCCCAGTCAGAGCTGTTTCCGGATATGGCTCAGATTCCCTCAGGATCTTTAGAACCGTTCAAGATTTTTTTGACACAGGGCATGGTCCATGGAAAAACGTTCACCGAGCCGTCTACTGGGCGGTTCCTCCACCCGTCGGAAGTTGATCTCTCGAACCCGAACAAACCGCTCATCACGGGGACCCAAGTGACGCCTAATATTTCGTTTGAGAAGATGTCCAAGAGCAAATACAACGGCGTGGATCCAACGTCGTGTGCGCTCAAGTACGGGGCCGATGCCACTCGAGCACATGTTCTTTTCTCGGCTCCTGTCAGCGAGGTGCTGGAGTGGGATGAGACCAAAATTGTGGGCATTGAGCGCTGGTTCGGCCGGGTTTGGAAGCTTGTGATCGATGGGACGCAGAGCCTTGGGTCGTCGTCTTTTACGGTCTCCCGGGCTGGCCTGAAGGCATCCTCCGGACATGCCACAACACTTCCTGCTCTCTTGCAGGATCTCAGTGATAGTGATGCCGATGGCATTCTTCACACACATCGAACCATCTCATCAGTGACCAACTGTATTGAGAACAACCCTTACGGCCTCAACACCGTCATTTCCGACCTGACCAAGTTGACCAACACATTGTCGTCATCGCCTCCGACTTCCCCGGAGGTCCTGTATCTTTGTGTCTCCTCTCTGATCCGACTGTTAGCTCCCGTGGCCCCGGCTTTAACCTCTGAGTGCTGGGAAGTCCTCCATGGGTCAATTACCGGGGGAACGACAGAGGGGGTTAATGTGCCGCCTATTTTCGACTGTCCTTGGCCAGCGCCTCTTCTGACCTCCGAACAGGCGGATGTACTGTCTACGCGTGGCGGTCAAACCGTCGCTGTCCAGATCAATGGCAAGTTACGCTTCACGGTTACAATCCCGCGGAGATCACCAACCACGCCTGAATCCGAGGCTGCTACCGAGGAACAGGATTGGGTTATCAGCCAGGTTTTGGAGACCGACGAAGGACGCGTCTGGCTGCGAGAGAAGAACGACTGGGAGAAACGGAGACGAGTGGTGGTTGTCAAGGGGGGTAAACTGGTGAACGTTGTCTTTTGATGGAAGACTCTGGGGTGTCAGACTGCCAGAGCCTATGTATATATGTGTATATTAGAAAGTCAATTTCACCTCCACTGTATCTGAAGTTTCCCTTCATGATATCTGAGAAGCGGGTTACAGCTGGATTCTGGGGACATTTCTCGGATGAAAGTCGGTCGATACTGGATTACTGATATGCATCGATACTATTTTCTTCTTCTTCTGATCTTAATCCAAGACTCCAAAAAAACTCGAGATGGAATTTTGAAGTTGTGAGGGGTGAGGGGAACTCCCCTCATGCGGGGGTAGATGAGGGGTATCTTGATTAGGAAGTCTTCCCCTCATTCTATTCATAGTCTACTCTTGTCCTCAATAATACTCATGGTTATTGTCCATATCCATACATATTCTAGTATTCTAGAATTCTAGATGCATAGATAGACAGTAGATCCGATCGAAGCCGAGAATAAGCCGTTTTCATTTGATTCTTTTGAATACAGTGTGTTATTTGTATGAGATCTGGACTCATGGTCTTGACTCTTGACAGTTGACAGTACTCCGTAGTCCGTATGGTATCAGGTACTTTCTCACTATAACTGAATTACCCCATCATCAGTGACTGTATGTAGAATAGCCTGATTGAATATGTCTATCTATTATCCCGTACATAACCGCTAAGCAAATACTCATCGATATGTACGTGTCGTGTCCCGCATGCGGAGTCTTCTGAATCTCTCGATCAATTGAATCATCCCATCTTTCCTTTCCGTGGAATCCGTTGTGATACTGTGTTATAGAATAGACATAGTTGGAGAGAAAAAGGGTCTATATATATGGCCTGGTTTCCCTGAGGTTTTTGGCCCTCTCTTCTCTATCAACATCACCTTTGACTTCATCTGAACTTGGATCTGGTAAGTATATCGGACCATGGTAGACTTATAAGGCTAACTTCTCGATCTAAGAACGTCTTTCATCAACACATCATCACCTCGATCAAAATGGTATTTATCCGTTCTTTGTCCCGGGGGTCTGCTATCTCTCTGTTCAATGTCAAAGGAGCCTTTACACTCGGCCGTAGATGCCCCTTTCGACCTTCTCTGTCAGGTTTCATTCCTGGAGCACGTACACTGACAGCCTCTGCCAATCTACAGGGCAAAGTTCTTATGGTCCTCTATGATGTAAGTCCTCCAAGATCAGGAGAAAGACCAGAAGCTGATTGATAACAGGGTGGGGAGCATGCCAAACAGCAGCCTGGTCTTCTTGGGACGACCGAGAATGAACTCGGTTTGAGAAAGTGGATCGAGGAACAGGGCCACACCCTCGTCACTACCTCTGACAAGGACGGCGAGAACTCCACCTTTGAAAAGGAGCTGGTCGATGCCGAAGTCATCATCACCACTCCGTTCGTTCTCATGATCTATGTGCTCTTGTGTACACTCACTGACTTGGAGAAAGCTTCCACCCCGGTTATCTCACCGCTGAGCGTCTCGCCAAAGCCAAGAACCTGAAACTGGCCGTCACGGCCGGGGTGGGTTCCGATCATGTCGACTTGAACGCTGCCAACAAGACCAACGGCGGTGTCACCGTCGCCGAGGTCACGGGCTGCAATGTCGTCTCCGTCGCAGAGCACGTGGTCATGACCATTCTCACTCTGGTGCGCAACTTCGTCCCCGCCCACGAGCAGATCCGCAATGGGGAGTGGGACGTCGCTGCCGTCGCCAAGAATGAGTTCGACCTGGAGAACAAGGTTGTGGGAACCGTCGCCGTTGGCCGGATCGGGGAGCGTGTGCTGCGCCGTCTGAAGCCCTTCGACTGCAAGGAGCTGCTCTACTACGACTACCAGCCCCTCGCGCCGGAAGTTGAGAAGGAGATTGGCTGTCGCCGTGTGGACAACCTGGAGGAGATGCTTGCCCAATGCGATGTGGTCACCATCAACTGCCCCCTGCATGAGAAGACTCGCGGTCTCTTCAACAAGGAGCTCATCTCCAAGATGAAGAAGGGTAAGGAAAAGTTCAAACTAAGGAAAAAAAATCTAACATGCTAACTCTTCTCGCAGGCTCCTGGCTCGTCAACACCGCCCGTGGTGCTATCGTTGTCAAGGAGGACGTCGCCGAGGCCATCAAGTCCGGCCACCTCCGCGGCTACGGTGGTGATGTCTGGTTCCCTCAACCCGCCCCTAAGGACCACCCACTCCGCTACGTCCAGGGCCCTTGGGGCGGTGGTAACGCCATGGTCCCGCACATGTCTGGTTCGTCGATCGATGCCCAGATTCGCTACGCGCAGGGCACCAAGGCCATTCTCGACAGCTACTTCTCCGGCCGCCACGACTACAAGCCCGAGGATCTCATCGTCAAGGATGGTGATTACGTCACCAGGTCCTACGGCCAGAGGAAGTAAACATGGATGATGTTTATGAGATGACTGAATGGATTTCCGGCGCATTTCTTCGGTTCATGGCGCCTTACTTGACTTATGATACCTAAAAGATATCAATTGATAGTTCTCTAGTAAATTTAACTTGCAATGGACAATAGAGTCATAAACTATAGAGTATACTGTACGGAGTATAGACTATAGAATAGACCAACTGGTGAGTCTTGTGGAGACTGTCGATCATCGAAGCTTAACCTTTTAGTTGATACTATTAATATCATTCATCTGTCGACTTGTCGAGGCATTGACTGAATGCAACAGCTCTATGGCATTCTATGCCTATGTTCAGTAACCCCAAGTCAGTTCTCGGTAGTGATGATGGTGGAATGTGGAAAACCCCCTGTATGGTGTCATTTGGTATGAATGCCAGCCTGTTTCGATAATATTGCCATAGATTGGTAGTTGGTACAACACCTGTGAGATGCTTCAAATCCCCGTGAGATCCCATAGGTAGATAAATATCCGAAAGTGATAATGCTGTATACCGCCCTTGTAATATGCAAAATCCCAAACGCCATAGAAAATGAACCAGTGCAGTATACTAATATACGAGTTCAACGAGTCCTTGAACGACCATCATCCCCCTCCTCATCGCTATCGTCCATGAACCCCTGTTCAAGGTCCCGACTTAGTCTGTTTTCCGCCTCGGCCGTACTGCGTCGTCTTTCCAGCGCTTCCCTCCGAGCCGCATCCATGCCCATCCCCACCATGATCTCCCCTTCCTCGTCGAAGATGCTGATATTATCGTGTTCGTCGTCGGGTTGTTGTCGCCGCCACAACAATGGCAGAAAGAAGCGCATGGCCGCGTCGGCGATGCGATCTCGCAGGGACAGTGTATGCGCTGAGATGGCGTGCAGTGGCAGGTATTGCGAGTATCGTTGGTGATAGCGACGGAAGAATGGCACAATCAGGAATGAGAGGAGAAGGTAAAGCGCGAGGGAGATGCTGGCGGGGATGAAGATGGTCTACCCGGAAATGAGTCACTCTTATCAACCGAGCAGGTATAATGGTTAGAATCAACGTACTTTGGCCAGACTCGACACGGAGCCCATCTTTCACTGTGTCAACTCGTGGTCGAGTTGAAGCCTAGGGGGTAACGGTAGTGGTTCCTCCTCAACACAGGGTCGTCATCGTCCCACTGCACGTAATATAAAAAGCCGCTCAACGGCAATAACAGGCGAAACCTCCCAGAGCCTACCTTGTACCTTGTAGACAATCCTCGTGGTTGTTTCCAACTGTCTCATCCTCCAGACGATACGGCTGGTTACACGTGATTGACAGGGACTCAACCACGTGACTCACCTTCTAGAAGAAGAGCCTCTTTTAGTTTCCCCCCTAATAATAAACTAAATGGAGAATGCTCGTGCCTCTCTTGACAAGCAAACGAAAATTCCAGCAACGATCTAGATAGAGTCTGGACAAATAAAAACGGCAAGCCGAATACAACTTTCTTCAAACTCGATCTCCCTCGCGTTGTGTCGTTGCGGTTTTTCGCATTGGAAAAGAGTGTCACTATCTCGCCATTTCCCATTTCCCCCCCTCTCTCTCGCTTGTTCTAGCGTTGCTCCGCAGCGGGTATTAATCTCCTGCTAAGTAGTTCAGGAGTCCAAAGTACGACCTTATTGGATTTGGGTTGAATGTCATTGTCGCCCTTGCGCAGGTTGACAGTAACGGGGCCGGTTGGATTCTGGGAAGGAACCTTATCGACATACTTCTTCTTCGTCTACTTTTACTACTACTAATTTTCTCGAGTGGTGGAACGACGCTCATGCTGCGCCTTGCTTCTCCCCAGCGACGCCTGTCAAAATGCCAACCACCACGTCCGTACCTGATAAATCGAGACAAACCTCGGCTAGCAAATCGTTCTTTGGGAGGAAGCTACACAAGGAGAAACTGGTAGAGGATCGGTATGACGGGTATGGAGGGTCGGAAAATCTCGCTCCTCCAGGGAGTGTTGCTGGATCTCGTTCCTCTCGACATTCGAAGCGATCTTCCGTCCAATCGGTGGATTACACCAACGACTTTGATCCCAGCGGAATCTCGATGACGGCGGGCGTTATTACCTCCATCCCCTTCGAAAGCTTACCCGCTGATACTCGGTCTCCGATCCCCGTGGATTATCTGACCAGGGCGGAGACGTCGCCGCGAAAGGAGCCATCGCCAAGTCACCTTGCCAAGGGAGGCGGGGATTTTCATCAGTATCCAGCATGGAACCCGTCCGTGATGCGAGAGAGCAACGCCTATTCCCACCCTACGGGCCCTCGTCCGCCGCCGCACGCTTCGAACCTGACCATGACTAGCAGCAACACCGGAGACAAAGGCGCGAGGTACCAACAATGGGGGAGGCCGGGTAGTTCGATGGCTAATGCGGGGTTCGGTCATAACTCGTCGTCCACTATAGATTCATCGTCGAATTCGCGAATCTCCCTCGATCAGGCCAGTATCCATTCGTCTCTTTCATCCAACACAAGGGGGTCGAGCTATATGTCGTCGGAGGGCTCAGGACGGACCCTTACGGCCTCACACTCGGCGGATCGGAACACCCTCTTCCCAAGCAGCGGAAACTCCGGTCGCTTTTCGACGGCACAAGCGGCGTGGCAGGCGGCCCAGCTGATTGCTTCTCCGGCCGCCCCTCCGCTCAGTCCCGAGCAGTATCTCACCCGACCCAGGGACGATCGCGTCGTGGACCAGCTGTTCCTTGATTTGATGCAAAAGCGAGGCTGGCAGAATCTCCCGGAACAGGCCAAAAGGCAAATGTTGGCATATCCTGCATCTAAGAAATGGACCTTGGTTCATCAGGACCGCCTGACGGAGCTGCAGGGAGAGCAGAAGCGAAGGCAGAATGCACGACAAACTCACGGCCATGATGGCCCCGGGGGCATCCTTGAGCGGGCGGACGAGGAGGGAAGCCCCGAGTGGTATGTCAAGAAAGTCATGGATGATACTATCACCTCGAAGCAACTGGCCAGTTTGAGTGTCAGTCTGCGAACACAACCCATCAGGTAAGCCCAACGCAGTGATCTTCGATTCGCGTTCCCTTCTCTTGTTAACCGGGCTATAGTTGGGTCAAGGCTTTCGTCGAGGCACAAGGCCAGGTTGCCTTGACTAATGTCCTCTCAAAAATCAATCGCAGGAAAGCTTCGGGGCCTGTGCCCGCGCCACCAACGGGCGATAGGGACCTGGATCGGGAATACGATATTGTCAAGTGTCTCAAGGCCTTGATGAACAACAAGTATGGCGCAGACGACGCGATATCTCACCAGCAGGTCATTGTCGCTCTTGTGAACTCCTTGCTGTCTCCTCGGCTGAACACGAGGAAATTGGTCAGTGAGGTTCTGACCTTTCTCTGTCACTGGGCCGAAGGCCAGGGCCACCAAAAGGTCCTGCAGGCCATGGATCATGTCAAGAATCATCACGGTGAAACCGGTCGCTTTGATGCATGGATGCGGATTGTCGAGGTGACGATCGATGGCCGGGGGAAAATGGGCAGCCTGGTCGGTGCGAGCGAGGAATATCGTAGCGGTGGTATCGGCATGGAGAATCTACTCATGGAGTATACGGTTTCTACCATGATGCTCATCAACATGTTGGTGGATGCGCCGGAGAACGATCTGCAACTGCGATGCCATATCCGGGCCCAGTTCATCTCATGCGGTATCAAACGCCTTCTGATAAAGATGGAGGGCTTTCAATACGAGGTCATTGACAAGCAGATTGAGCGCTTTAGAGAGAATGAGGCCATTGACTACGAGGATCTGCTCCAACGGGAGAGCAGCAGTATGAAGGATAGCATCGAAGGCGAGGTGAAGGACATGAGCGACCCTCTGCAGATCACGGACGCTATTCTTTCCAAACTCAACGGTACTCGTGCTCATGATTATTTTCTCTCTGCCATGCAGCACATGCTACTCATTCGGGAGAACTCCGGGGAGGACGGTCTGCGGATGTTCCAGCTCGTTGATGCCATGCTGAGCTACGTTGCGATGGACCGGAGACTGCCCGACCTGGATCTTCGGCAAGGGCTAACGTTCACGGTGCAAAGCCTTCTGGACAGGCTCCATACGGATGCGGAGGCGAGGCGTGCGTATGATGAGTCTCTAGAAGCCCGTCAGATCGCCGAGGCCGCAATTGCTGAACGAGATGAGGTGAGGGCGCAAGTGGAGATGGGTGCTGATGGCTTGGTGAAGAAGCTGCAGAAGCAGATTGACGAACAGACAAGCATCATTGAGCTTCAGTCCAGGCAGAACGAGACCCTGAAGGCGGAACTCGCTGACGTTCAGCGGCTACGTGCCCAAGAGTTGCAGCGCAATGAACTGGAAACCAGAGAACTATACCTCATGCTCCGGGATGCTCAGGACATCGCTGCATCGAACGCCAAGAAGAGCAATCTGGGTGAGACCGACCCATCGCTCATGAGGGGCATTCTGGATCGTGAAAAGCTCCTGGAGAGATTGGAGAGACAGCTTGAGCGAACCAAGACACAATTTAAGCTGGAGGGCAAGGTCTGGGGTCAACACGGGCCCTCCGACCGCCTGCGTGAGCTACGGGAGCAGATGGATGGCGAACCTGAGGTCGAGGATTTCCAGGAGCAAGCTTGCCGGAATCTGGACACTAGCGCCCTGGGGTCTGTCCACCGGAAGAGGAGTCATGTCCCAGAGATGGAGACCGCTAAGGGCCTAGACAGGCCACCGCACAAAGATGGAACGCTTTTTGTGGACTTCGGACGACCTCGAATGGATCCTGGACAAGCAACCGATCTACTTGGGGAGATCGCCTCCAAGGTTCCCAAGTTCGATGCTGAAGGAAGTGAGGCGCATGAGGCTGCTGCCAAAGCACCTCAAGCAGCGAATGAAGAAGCCCAAACCGTCCAACATGAAGAAGCCAAGCTCGAAAAGGAGATCGAGAATCCTGAACGAAAGGTCGTGTCAGTACCTGCACCGCCGCCGCCTCCCCCCCCTCCTCCGCCTCCAGGAGGGAAAGCTATGGGGATTCCTCCTCCGCCTCCTCCTCCACCACCACCCCCTGCACCTCCAGGTGGTACAACAGGTGTTCCGCCCCCTCCGCCCCCTCCTCCTCCCCCCCCTCCTCCGCCTCCAGGAGGGAAAGCCATGGGGATTCCGCCTCCGCCTCCTCCTCCACCACCACCACCTCCTGGGGTTTGCGGGGGGGTACCTCCCCCTCCCCCGCCACCTCCTCCCCCTGGCTTCGGTGGAAAAATGCCTCCGCCTCCTCCCCCGCCTCCCGGACGGTTCGGGGTTCCTCCTCCACCTCCGCCCCCTGGTGCTGCCGGTGGTTGGCGAGCAAACTACATGGCTTCGCAAACGGCACCTTCTCACCCAACTGCCATCTTATCATCCATTCGGCCTAAGAAGAAGCTTAAGGCTCTTCACTGGGACAAAGTTGATACTCCACAGGTAACAGTGTGGGCCTCCCATGACCCAACTCCTCAAGCGAGAGAAGAGAAATACTGCGAGTTGGCGAAGAAGGGTGTGTTGGACGAAGTTGAAAGGCTGTTCTTGGCGAAGGAGACCAAGATCTTCGGGGCCGGCTCAGGGACCAAGCAGCGCAAGGAAAAGAAGCAAATCATTTCGAATGACTTGTCAAAGAACTTTCAGATTGCCATGTCTAAATTCTCTCAATTTCCTGCCGAGGAAGTCGTGCGAATGATCATCCATTGTGATCCGGAGATCTTGGACAACATTGTCGTCATGGATTTCCTGCAGAGGGAGGAGATGTGTACGATCCCCGAGAACGTCTCCAAGCTCATGGCGCCGTACAGCAAGGACTGGACGGGCCCTGATGCGGCTAGTTCGGAGCGTGAGCAGGATCCAAACGAGATCTCCCGCGAAGATCAGATCTACCTCTACACTGCCTTCGAGCTGAATCATTACTGGAAAGCCAGAATGCGGGCTCTTGCCCTGACACGCTCCTTTGAGCTCGAGTATGAGCATATCTCGGCGAAGCTCCGCGAGGTTGTCAGGGTCAGTGAGTCCTTGAGAGATTCCGTTTCCCTGATGAACGTGCTTGGTTTGATCCTGGATATTGGCAATTTCATGAACGACGCCAACAAGCAGGCCCAAGGTTTCAAACTGAGCTCGCTTGCTCGACTTGGGATGGTCAAGGACGACAAAAACGAGACGACTTTTGCAGATCTCGTCGAGCGCATTGTCCGCAATCAGTATCCTGAATGGGAAGGCTTCGTTGAGGAGATTGGTGGCGTCATTGGCCTTCAGAAGCTCAACGTTGACCAGCTGCGGACAGATGCCAAGAAATACGTTGACAATATCAAGAACGTACAGGCGAGCTTGGACGCGGGTAATCTAAGCGATCCGAAGAAATTCCATCCGCAGGATCGCGTAAGTCAAATCGTTCAGCGAAGCATGAAAGACGCCAGAAGGAAGGCCGAGCAGATGCATCTCTACCTGGAGGAGATGGTCAAGGCTTATGACGACATCATGGTCTTTTATGGAGAAGATAATACGGATGACGGGGCTCGACGAGACTTCTTTGCGAAGCTGGCCACATTCCTGCTGGAGTGGAGAGTAAGTTGTGCCTTCCTGCATCATTGCTCCTTGGGATCAAAAACCCATGGCTAATTCCTTTATAGAAATCCAAAGAGAAGAACGTCGCTATTGAAGAGGCCAGGAAACGCACAGAGGCGTCCCTGGCCCGCAAACGCATCAATGCCGGCCTTGCCAACAGTGCGGGCACTGTCGAGTCACCACAGTCTCCTGCCACAAGCGGCGCCATGGACTCGCTGCTGGAAAAGTTACGTGCTGCCGCCCCTCAGGCTAGGGACCAGCGTGACCGTCGTCGGCGTGCCAGATTAAAGGAGCGTCACCAGGTTCGCGTCGCCTCGGGCCAGAAGATGCCGGACATCGCTGCGCCTGAAACCGCGAACGGTGAAAACCATGCTGACAGTAGCACTACTGCTCCTGCAAACAGCAACACTGACGCGAGCACCACCGAGATTGGCCTGCCGAGCCCGCCTAGCCAGGAAGCGGACGTGGACACCCCTTCGAAAGACCCGCATGTGTCCGAGGGCGAAGACGTTGCGGACCGCGCTGCAAGCATGCTGCAAGGTCTACGAGACAACAGGGATAGTGGAGATCGCACTCGCAGGAGAAGAGAGAGTGCTGAGGAAGAACGCCGAAAACGCCGACTGAGACGACGCAATGGAGGGAATGTCAACAAAGACAGCGCCGACGGCCCGACCCTCGCGACCGTCCCAGAGCCCATGACTCCCCCTATTACCGATTCCACGGGGCCAGACGAGGAAGATGCAGCCCCGAAGCGACCTCACACTCCCGCTATTGTCGTATCATCGAATACAGATCAACATGGCCGATCACCTGGCGATGAATCCGTCGGCTCGCCTGATTAGTCGGGTTGGTGTATACCCCCCTTTATTTTCTACTTTCTTTACCCTTCTTTGCCCGCTCAGGATTACCCGATCTTTTTCTTAATATAATGTTTGATTGATAGACTAACTGGATGTCGTCTCGGAAACATTTCCTATGTCTTTCAGGGTCTCCGATTGTTACCTTGTCTTCACTACTTTTCTTTCCTTTTTCCCCATTTCGATTAGCTGACCTTCTTCTTCATTTTTCCGGCCTTACGGCTATGCTTTTCCTTGGTTCTTTTCTCTCTGTCTTCCAGCATACCTTCATTGTGAATCGTTTTCGACCTTCTCCTTTCATACATCATCCCAATCTACCCGCCATCCTGATTCCGGGTTCCACCAACATCTCTCTTCTCTGCATATCTACCCCAGCTTCTACTTCCTGCTTCTCTCTCTGTACATAATTTCGTTTGATTGTTTCCTTTGCGCGGGAATGCCTTCACCGGGTGTTTAGTTCGTGCTATTTCCACGACTTCTGGCCACTTCTTGCATCTCTTTTGCGGTGGATTATGGATCGTCGGTTATCTGGCGTATGGCTCGGTGTCGTTCGACGCGCAGGCGCGACGAATTGATGCAAGCGTCGTCATTGAATACCCCCCATGCCTCTGTTGGTTTCCCGGAGGTGTCCTTTGATGATTCTGCATGCGGTGTTGCAATGATATCAATAGATCAGGTTTAATGCTTCAAGCGAATTCAATGGCTGTATCAGTTGCACGGGGGAAAGCCTATACTGCTCGACGTAGTTTGATTTGTATCTGTAGTCCTGGTTTCTCTTGGATACTGTATCACGTGACATCATATCAAGTGATTTCCGATAACCAACTTTCCCCATTGACTCGACCAGCTTTCCTCCTCTCCGTTCATCTCTAATTTCTCTACGTGCGGATGCAAGCTGCCTTTCAAAGTCTGCGACGGGTCATTCCCTTTCGCCCGTCATGGAGCAGACAGGTCGGTGCAGTTTCCAGCCCTAGAACCCTTGTCTTCGGCCCAGCTCGGTCGGGACCACGGAGTTCAACCAATGCACGTCGGAACTTCTCTGCTTCGCCGTGCCCTCGATTCTCTTTAGAGGCGGACTCGACGATATATGCATTATCTACTGCTCCCGGACGAGCCGCGATAGCAGTCGTACGAGTGTCAGGTCCTGCATGTGTACAGGTAGATTCATCATTCCCTCTGCAAGACATCGAAAGTGCTGACTCTGCGACAGATCTACCAGGCTCTTTGCCCCAACACACGTCTCCCCCGCCCGCGAGTCGCAGCCGTCCGCACGCTCTACGATCCCACGAAAGAACCGTCAACAAACACGGTTCTCGACGCGGGGGCCCTCGTGTTGTATTTCCCCGGACCGAAGACCGTCACGGGCGAGGACGTCCTGGAGTTACACTGTCACGGCGGCCCGGCGATCGTCAAATCCGTTTTGGCGGCCATCGCGAGCACAAACGGACCGGATGGACTTGTCTGTCGGTATGCGGAGGCTGGCGAATTCACCCGGCGGGCGTTCATGAATAACCGCCTCGATCTGCCACAGATCGAGGCCCTGGGTGATACGTTGACGGCCGACACGGAGCAGCAGCGGCGTCTTGCGGTGCGGGGTGCTAGTGACGCGCTGTCGAAGCGCTATGAGCTGTGGCGCCAGCAGTTACTCTCTGCGCGCGGGGAGCTGGAGGCATTGATTGATTTCGCGGAGGATCAGCATTTCGACGAGTCTCCTGGTGAGTTGATTGGCTCGGTCGCGGGGCAGGTCCGCGCGCTGCAGGCGCAGCTCAAACTACATGTTGAGAATGCGTCGAAGGGCGAACTTCTACGGAACGGGATCAAGATTGCCTTGCTGGGGGCCCCCAATGCGGGCAAGAGCTCGCTCTTGAACCGGATTGTGGGCAAAGAAGCCGCTATCGTCAGCACCGAGGAGGGGACGACTCGGGACATTGTGGATGTTGGGGTAGATCTCGGCGGCTGGTACTGCAAGCTTGGCGATATGGCCGGGATTCGGCCGGAGGAGAGCGACGCCAATGGCCGGAAAGTCGTGGTTATTGGGGCGGTTGAAAAGGAAGGGATCCGGCGCGCCAGGGCCAGGGCCTTGGAATCGGACGTGGTTGTGGTGGTTGTTTCCCTGGAGGAGGGCACCGATGGTTCGCCTTACCGGCTGTCGGTTGAACGGGAGGTCGTCGATGCCGTCGATGATTGTGTGCGAGCCGGGAGGTGCATTATGGTGGCAATCAACAAGTGTGATCGGTTGCCTGGCGTGGATCGACTTGGTCGGCCGCTAGATGAATTGACAGCGAAGATACGAACGCTCTTCCCAGCGGTGCCCGAGAAGCGCATATTCGGCATCTCCTGTCGGGAAGCGTTAGGATTGCCGTCCGAGCAATCAGACCCTGGCAACATGCAGGGGTTCCTACGCGGCTTGATCTCGACCTTTGAGGAAATCGCATCCCCAGCAGGACTCGAAGGGGATGAGAGTGGACAATATGACATCTCGTATTGGGAGGATTCATTGGGAGTGACCCATCGACAAAGCTCTAATTTACAACGATGCATGCAACATCTGGATGATTTCCTGAACCAAACGCCCCAAACTCCCGGCTATGCTCATGATCAAATCGAGACAGAAGAAGTGGATATCGTGATGGCGGCCGAGCATCTGCGATTCGCCGCCGACGCGCTCGCAAAGATCACCGGCAAAGGCGAGAGCGGGGACGTGGAGGACGTCTTGGGAGTGGTGTTTGAGAAGTAGGTATCCTTGTACGTCGGGATCGGTGCTCTGTTGCTGACATTGGGTCTTCTAGGTTTTGCGTGGGGAAATGATGTCGTCCTTGATCTGGGAGTCTTTTACTCTTTTCCATCGAGTATGTTTCCCCAGTCCAGGACCCAAGTCCCAGGCACCTGCAGCAACACATCGTGATCGGTCTCACTGCGTGATTAGTCGTCGTCGCTGTGTACGTCGTTATATCCACCACGACCTTGCATGGATGGTAGGTCAAGCAGGACACCCGTGCAGATGGCGCGGGTGACCGGTTGAGAGGGCTTCGAGGACCTGGTGGGATCGTTGTATCCACCTCTTCCCATCGACTGCGTTAAAGACCTTTCAGATTTTCTGTCCTCGGACAGTGGCGTGGATGATAAACCGCCAGTCAGCGCAAAACTGGTAGAATGGTAACACACTCGAGATGAATTGAGACGCAAATGGTATCAAATAATGTCGATTTAAATGTATTATATATAATCTCAAGGAGAATCGCTAATATAGAGATGCCTACTATGTATATGTGTCTGCCTTATGACACAACCCCAGGCATCCACAGGGGCCTGAAGAAATGACTAACATTTACCAATGCTATTCTTACGTCTTCTTCTTCTTGGAAGACTTCGAGATGTCTGATTCTCTGTATGATTTGGTGTTATGTCTCATCACTCAAGTCACAAGACCTGAACTATGAAATCTAAGACTTGGTTTCTCTGCCAGTGCCGTCTCTGCCGTACAAGACATGAACCTAGTAACAACTCTGATAATGATTTATCCAGAAGTCCTCGATCTGAGTCCGGGGACGCCGACGACAGAATCCGCAAGGCACAGCATCCGATTCCTTGCCCCCGTGAATCATTTTGCAAAGTCGGGATCTGCCAACTGATGGCTAGTATGCAGCTCAGTAGGTTTATTTGGTTGATTGGATATGATCTACATCTAGTACGGATTACATGCAGAGTAGATCTTGCCAGTTGACTCACTTTCTACTCCGTAGATTGACTCACTTCCAGGTCATATCATCCCACAGCCACAGAATGTCTTGGCGTGATGTACTGTTACAGTGGCAGAAATAATTCTGAAAGAGGAATTGGTCGTTATAATGGACTTGATATTCTTCTACTTCTCGTCTATTGATCATGGTCACAGTTGCTGTCGCTACGAGGACCGTGGGTTTCTTGGTTTGATGGGAAGTGGATGAGTGGTTAGGATGTTGTGTTCGTCGGTAGAGGTGGTGAAGGTGTTTTCATAGTAGCTGTGTTTATGGATTGAGCTTGAGACGAAAAGGATAAGTATATATATCCAACATTGTATTGACATGTTGCTCATGATATCCGGGATAGTCCATTGTGAAGTATGATTGTTGCCAAAAGTCATCATTTCACTGGTATAGACATGCAATCCGCGTTCGTTCGAGTACGGTTGAATTTGATGGATAATCCTTGAAAATCATTCCACAGCTGCCAAGCTGAAGACAACCAGAAGTCATGAATCAACTTACACTCGCTGCGAGATGAATCGTCTCAATTTCGCCAGCGATTCAGGCATCTGCAACAGTCCATCGCAGCGCGGACTCGTCTCCACATGCTGATAAAGAGCCGACAAGAACCGGAACTCGCGCCCGCACTCTGGGCAAAAGTAACAATAAAAGTCGTCTCTGTCCCGGTGTACTTTCGGGCTTGATAGCACTCGAACGCCGGGTCATTGATATCGCTCAGTTGCACGCCCTTCGTGCAGGTCCCTGCCTCCAAGTGGATCAGCATGGCGGAGAACGAGCCGAATGCTCGGTAGCAGCCGAAACATTCCTCGTCGCGAGGGTCGTGGGCGCGTTGATGCTGTCAACCACCCCCCCCCCCGGGTCAAATTAGATTGTGGACCGTAGTTGTTCTCGTTGGAGAAGTACCGATCACATTTATTGCACCAGTTGTGGGACTGTATATCATGCTGGCCCAGCTCGTATGCCGAGGCAAAGTATCGTTCGCATGGTTCACACCAGCAATGATGGTCATCCAGGTGGTCTTCCAAGTCTCGCTCAGTCGGAAAGTCAACCTCGAATTCACAGAGGTGGCAGATGTGATGTCGGTATGAATTCCTTAGATGATCACGCTTGGAGGCCTCGGAGACAAAAACACGCTCGCATCGGACACACCAGCAATGCTCCCATCGACAGTGGTCATCCGCTTCGGCCGAAGAGTAGAACTGGTCCTGGCAAATGCTGCAGGTGAATTCCGTATATGGATCGTCTGGGCCATGGACCACATATCGACCTAATTGAACCATTTTTTTTGTCTTTTTCGAAAAGCTGTTGGAGGAGAGAAGGTAGATGGATTAAGTGGTATGTTCAGGGGGATGAGGAACTGCTTGGCAAACGGATGATCAATTTTGGTGAGGTAGATATTATTGGCATCCAAAAAATACTTCAAAATATGTTCAATTTATACCGAAATGCCGAAATTCCTATCGATACAGGGATATACCATGTCCGCCCTCATAGGCAGTATATACGGAAGACTCTGACCCTACTCTGACTCCGATTCTGGCTCATTGGGTCAACAGAGTCAAACATGGATGCAAGGGACGTCAACCGTGGACTGGGTAGTAGGTACCCTTTAGGTCGTCCCTTCAGTTGGTTCCGATGCAGGCGTTTCGACTTGGGCACCTTCTTGGACGGGGACTGGAGAGCCTCTGGAGTATGTCACAGGGTAATCAAAAGCCGGCTGGGAATTATCACCTGTGTGAGGAACATCGGGCTCGATTCGGTTGTATAACCCTGTTTCAGGATATACAGCTGGTCCCGATGATCTCGGATGTGATGAATCTTCCCCGTCGGTATGTCGCCCTCGGCGCATATGCTCTGGAGTAATGGACCGGCTCGGGGGAAGTCCTTGCTCGAGGGTAACAGGCAGCTCTTGAGGAGCCACAGCTGATGCCGCAGCGGTAGGTTCTGTAATTAGGGTATCCATGGGCATTTGAGAGATGGTTGAGACGCTGCCGGGCGTCTCTACCCCCTGAAGAGGGCGCCGGAAGGCAAGACTCTGAATCCGCGCTTCGAGTTGCTCACTGTCCCCGCGCAACAGCTTGTGGATCTGCTCCTTCCTCTTCTCGGAGATACCCGCATTGGGTGCGAAGCCGATTCTCAAGGCGTCCAGGCCAAAGCTAGTCCCATCGCTTGTCGATACAGGCTTATGGCAAAGCAACAGGGAAAGAACTTGAGGGTGCCCATTGTACGCCGCGTAATGATGGGGCTGCCACCCAAGTTTATCTTTCTTCACGACAGACGCACCGTGCTCAAGCAGGAGGGATACTACGGGGAGATGCCCTTCCATTGCTGCCAGACACAGCGGAGAGTCTTCCTGTGGGTTGTCTTCGAAGTTCAAGTATAACGGGCACCCTCGACCCAGGAGGTTCTGGACTGCTGCAGCGTGGCCGTGCCGACAGGCTACCCCGAGAGCTCGGTCGCCCATGGCGTCTCTAGCTTCCAGGGAGGCCCCCTTGTCAACAAGGAAGTTGAGCAGCCCCATCGATCCATTAGCGGCCGCAATATGAATGGGCCTCCGTTGATCTGTATGTGTCTGGGCCTCAATGTCCGCATCGCTGATGAGCATCAGTCTAGCGATCTCGAGATTGTCCGCTAAGCAGGCGTAATGTAGTGGAGTCAGACCATCCAGGCATCGTGCCTCAACCGAGACCGACTTGCGCAAGAGCAACTCTACCACGGCAAAATGCGAATTCATGGCCGCAAGATGTAGCGCTGTTCGTCCTAGTTTGTTTGTAACGGCCAGTCCTCCTTTTTTCTGACTCAGAAGCTCCACGATTTCAGTGTGCCCATTGAACGCAGCCCAGTGTAAAGCAGTCATGGAATGATCGTCCACACACCGAATCGACGCTTTCCACTTGAGCAGCTCCTGCGTGGCTAGAGCTCTGCCCATTGCTGCAGCGCAGATCAGCGGTGATTTTCGATCACCTCCCGGCGCGTTGATATTGGCTTTCCTATCGAGAAGCAGCCGGATCACATTTTGGTGACCCTCTTCGCATGCGTAATGCAACGCCGTCATCATGGTCCCATCTCTCGCTTCCAGATCCGCACCGCATGATACTAGAAGCTCTACAATCGCCTCATCGCCCCGCTTTGCCGCAGCATGGAGTGCCGTCATATGGTTCTGCGCTCGAACATTTACCTTGGCGTGGTGTGCAATCAACATGCGTGTAGCTTCAAGCTGGCCTCGATGAGCCGCCACCCAGAGGGCTGTTCTACCATGGCCGTCGCATGCTTCGGTCTTCGCTGACGCGAGAAGAAGTAGCTCAAGGACAATGCAGTGGCCACGTGAAGCAGCTAGATGAAGGGCTGTAGAGCCCCAGGCATCCACAGCGTCAAGTCTCGCTTTCTTTTGGATCAACAAATCGACCACTGCATCATGACCGCAATGCGCTGCCACCAATAATGCAGTTCTGCGAGTGTTGATATGCGGGGTTTCGATTCCATGGCCACTCTCTATTAGGATCTCGACATCAGGCCGACTTCCCGCCTGGGCTAATTTCACGATCGATGGAGCTGTAGCCCCTTCAGGAGACGTGAGATCAATGCTCATCTTCAGGTCTTTCTCTCCCGTACCTCGTGTTGTTGCCGATGTTGTCGGGCTTACAGCAGGGGACCCTGGGCCCGTTGAGGTCAGATTGCTTAGGCTAAATCGCCGAAACACCGAGCGAAACCTTTCGCGCTTGGATCCCGGCGGAGAATGAAGGCTCAAAGGCGGGTTCGCAGTCGACTGTGTTCGCCGGACATGGCTCTGACTGATTTGGCGAGGGGTTCGCCGATATGTCACGCTTTTGCTGTGCCCGTTCCCCAGAACAATGGAGTCGTAGGGTCGAAGCGACAGCGAGAAGCTATTTGACTGCGACAGAATGGGACTCCCTGTGGCCCCGCTCGCATATCCTTCATCTGTATCCCTTCCAATGTCGCCGTTATAGCTAGTGGAGGTCCGACTATCCGGCTGTGAACGGGAATGCGGGGGTGTCTGGTGGGATGAAGGAGAAGATGTAAGAGATCTGTCTATATTAATGGCAGTGTGGCTGACAGATGGCTGATAAACGCTCCCGTTCGAACGGGGCGCATGGGAGCCAGCATAACTGGAACCTCGAAGGGTGGCCGTGTCATCTGCAACTTTTTGAATGATCTGGAGGTTCTCTGCTTTCCGTAATAGCTCAACTTGCTCGGACAATGATCGACTGTAGCGACTTTAGCAGACCCCCCCTACGAATTGGAAGGCCCCTTACCATTGGCACGCCTGTAGCAGCAACTGTAACGCCGCAACCTGTGCACGAAGCCTGTCCTGATGACCTCGCATGGTATCTTCGTTCCACACAACTCTAACACGAGCTCTGAATCCAATCGCAGTGTCTTGTCCTGCAGAGTTCTGGGTGAGGGATGCAACCTCTTCGCTGAGAACCTCCATGACAGCGCGACAGCCTTCGAGAGCGACATTGAGCCCTCCAGTGTACTCTTCAGACTCGGTTGTGTCACACGCATTGTACCTCGTCCAATCCTCCAGGTATATCACGGCTGATTTGATGGTCGTCATCTCCCGGATGAGAGATTGAATGGTAAGATCAGCATTGCTGAATTTCCCCTTCAACTTGGATAACCCTGAAGCTGTTTGGGAAATGACTTGAGTAATCTGAAGGACTCCAGAGATTGCACCGATCCAGGTGAGAGGATCCATCGGGATACTGTGTAGTTGGATTCCAGCATTGATTAGGACTCAATGAGGAGATGGGGATGACAGCAAAATAGATTGGAAGGGAGTAAGGAGTTCAAGTCCAGGAATTCATTTGGAGTAGAAGATGGTAAGAGCCATCGAAGATGGAAGAGGATGAAAAAGAGACTCGAAGTCGTATGGGAATGAGGACAAGGCTGAGCCTGTTGATGATCATTGATTAGTTTTAAGTCCCATACCCCTCATCTGCACTGCCACGAGTAACCATCAGCATCTCAATGCATTCAGTTGATGTAGTCAATCTCTGTTGGAATTTATTGAAGTCTGCTGGCATTGCAGAACTTACAGATCAGATCCATTTGATTGTATGGAAGAATATGGTCGAATTATTGTAACTGTGCATAGTCTCATCCAATGGATACTGTACACAACAAGAGTCTGCTTGTAGATATGCAATAGGATGAGAAGACAGAAGTAATCAGTATGCTTGAAGGTGGAGTCATAGCCCTTACCAGATTAGGAAAAGTTGAAGCTATACCCAGAACACAACTCATAGCTATACAGAGACGCTGAGTTCCAAACACCAGATTATATTTTATTCTCAGGTTTTATTCTAGACATCTTTCTAATGTTTCTCAGTGGATGAATACCCAGATTGATTTACAAAGGGGATAGCAGATATCCAGACTGTGTGCGCAAGAACAGCCTCTCTTTTCTATATATGATGTTGAGGTCGAAGAGTCAAAAGTCACTTCAAATAGCTATAGCCGTTAAATCCGATCGCTATATCATCTCGAGTATCGAAGACGATGAGTCAAGTAGATAGATCATGACGATGATATCCAGATGCCCATCGGAATCATCACTTAATCTCCGGTGGGGTGAGTCAACCCCGCGGTTCACCGGAATCCTACCTATTTTCTTTTTCTCCTCCATCAGAGTCATCTTCAACCTCTTCAATTGATCATTGAAGCCGATACAGCAAAGATGCCCTCTAGACAAGAAGTTGCCTACTTTGGAGCTGGTCCTGCTCCCCTTCCCACCTCTGTCGTTGAGGCTGGCGCAAAGGCCTTTGTCAACTACAATGACTGCGGTCTTGGACTCGGAGAAATCTCCCATCGCTCACCCACCGCGAACAAAATCCTCGAAAACACCAAGGCGGGTCTCACAACACTCCTAGATATTCCCGATGACTACGAAATTCTTTTCATGCAGGGTGGTGGAAGCGGACAGTTCAGCTCCGTCGTACAGAACCTCGTAGGAGTCTGGGTGGAGCGCAGACGGCAACGTGCAGAGGCGGAGATTTCGGCCAGTGAACAAAAGGACGAGGCGGTCTTTGAGAGGTTGCAAAAGGAGGTCCAAGAGGAGCTGAAGCTGGATTATATCGTTACGGGATCCTGGTCGTTGAAGGCAGCGCAGGAGGCCACCAGATTGGTGGGCGCCAAACATGTGAATATCGCGCTGGATGCGAGAACTGCGAACAATGGAAAGTTTGGCACGATTCCGGCCGAGGAGACTTGGTCTCTCACACCCAGCAAGAATTCGGCGTTTGTCTACTTCTGTGACAACGAGACGGTTGATGGGGTCGAGTTCCCCGGCTTCCCTAAGATCCTGGAGTCGGATGACCGGATTGTTGTTGCGGATATGAGCTCCAACTTCCTCAGCCGGAAGGTTGATGTCAGCAAATACTCGGTGATCTTTGTACGTTCCCTTCCTTTTTCTTTGCTTCTTGCAATGTCTGAGCTGACCGACAACAGGGTGGTGCCCAGAAGAACATCGGTATCGCTGGTATTTCCATTGTCATCATCAAAAAGTCGCTCCTGCCTCCCCAGACCCCCACACCAGCTCCGGCTCTCCTCCACCGGTTGAACATCGGTGGACTTCCGGGAACCATCGTGCTGGACTATGCGACCACCGCCAAGAACAACTCCCTGTACAACACCCTTCCCATCTTCAATCTGTGGATCGCCGGCCAGGTCATGACCGAACTTGTCCAGACATACGGAACGCAGAAGATCAGCGGCCAGGAGGAGATTTCGAACCGCAAGGCGGAGATCCTCTATGCTGTCTTGGATAAGTATCCCCAGGTCTACCACGTGGTTCCAGATAAGAGCGTTCGGAGCCGTATGAATCTCTGCTTCCGTGTGTATGGCGGTGATGCCGATAAGGAGAAGGAGTTTCTGGCTGGGGCTGAGAAACGCCTCCTCCAGGGATTGAAGGGACACCGCAGTGTGGGTGGCATCCGGGCCAGCAATTACAACGCAGTCCCGTTGGAGAATGTTGAGAGGCTGGCCAAGTACCTCGAAGATTATGCCTCCGGGAATTAGGAGCCGCTTTTGAGGGCTATGAAACCCCGTTCATGTGAAAAAGTCTCTTTTGTACGTAGCCTACCTAGAATTTTCAGGTTTTATTCAACATAGCGCCATGAATATATAGTATTTACAGGGAAGGATGCAAGTTGCTAGAGGGTGATAGATGTGTTTTTGGTGTGCTATCAAAGCTTCCATACCGTCCAATCTTTCAAGTCAAGTTCCTTAATGATCCCCTTCAGAGGACCCTGAAGTTCCATTCCTTGTGCCCAGAGCTTTGGTCCTGCCATATAGCTGATAAAGCCTTCCGGCCCTGACACAAGGATCATTTTGCCCCCAGGAGGACCACCAGACGGGACAGAGTCAGTAAATCCCAAGATGGCCTTTCCCCCGATAAACGAACTCTCTTCATCCACAAAATAATTAACCATGACTTGCCCCGGGTACTGAGCTTTGAGGGCCTCAAGCTCGCGCACCATGAGCGAAGTGGCGACAGGATCCTTCGGCAAATCTACTGGTGGAGGGATTGGCTTTGACCGTCCAAAAAGGCCAGAAAACCAAGATGTCCGTTGTGTTTCATCTGACGAAATATCGTTGACGCCGCCCAAGCAATCATCCCGCCTTCGATTCGCCCATAAAATGTGTATCCGAGGCTTACGGTCCAGGTCCGTCCGACGAAGAAGCGTGTGACCAGCCTGCAACGCAGGGGCAATTCCAGTACCGCCGGCGATGAAAAGAATCTGACGAGTGCCCGAGGGGACTTCGCATTCGATCCGCGGCCCACGGACCTCAATGGAGGATCCTACATCAAGACCATGCAGGTACCGCGAAACTTCACCAAACGGGTCCTTGCGGATGAAGAACCGGAGGGAACCGTCATCCTCCTCGCTCTCCGGCGACGATGGTGGCAGTGGTGTATAATCCCGTCCGATCTGCAACTGCGGTTGTTTGAACATGACGCTCCATATGCCTGTCTTCCATGCCTCCTCGTAGACCTCCCGGTTGCCTTCCGGGTGGGTTGGCTTCAAGGTGAAGATACTGCCATTCGATGAGACGGGTTCCCTGGCGACCAGACGGTATTTGGTGAAAGTGACCGGATTTAGAGTCGCGGATTCAGGACCTTGCTGTGCACTGACATATGCTCCGATTCCTGCCGCAGTCGCCGTCACAATAGTCAGTCGAAGCCAGAGACGCTGTTTGGGCGGAGAAGGTGTGGAGGAAGATGAGGAAGCGACATAACGTCGACCAGCTGTTCTCTTCGCGAGGGTAGATGGCGGATTGAACAGATGTCCCCCGTAATTCGATACCCTGGGCCCCATGAGAATGACGCTGAAGAATAAAACCACAAGATTATTTAACTGAAGATGTTCGAGTCTTTCTTTCGATGTTATCAAACCTCGGGATGCCTTGTGGCCTGGCGCTAAACCCGATCGAGAATCCATGAAGATCCCCTTGTCGAAGTATCAAATCGTCTTCTTCTTTCACTTTGGCTTATTGAATACATTGCATTGTTCTATGAATTAGGTTGGCTCAAAGTCATCGGTATCGTTTTCATATCGCCGTCCGATCAGACTGAGCCCGCATATCTCTCTCTGTGTCTTGCGCTGGGATGGAGAGAACCCCCCATCCGCTCTTATTGATCCCTTGCTTGACTAGCCACAATTGACCCATGAATACCTTTACAGCTATCGACTTCAAGAAATGTCCCGTATAGCTCTTTCTCAGGCAGAGACTCGATCAGACAACCTCCATGCTCCTCGAGATTCTTTAGAACTCGCCTCTCTTGCATCCTCCTCCCCCGAATCGGTGGGCCGATCCTCAGGTTCCTCCTCGCCCTCGGGCATCTCCTCCTCACGCAAGCTCTCTCTCGAAGATGAGGATCCTCTATCCAGCTCACACTTACACACAAACCCCGAATCAGCGCGACCGAGGTCAGCCCGCTCGTACTCTATCTCCTCCGCTTTCGATTTCGGCAACACCCTCTTCCCATTATCGCAAACTGCAGGGGGCTATGCTCCCATCGGAGCCCCCTCCGCACTCGGTCGACAAGGGGGGATTGCCGACGGCTCGCTGGAACGAAACAAGACACTGACGTATCTGAATGGCCTGTCATTGGTGGTTGGATTGATCATCGGTTCTGGCATCTTCTCGTCTCCGAGTCAGGTCAACGCCAATGCGGGGTCTCCTGGCGCGTCTCTGATTGCCTGGGTTGTCGCAGGGCTACTGGCGTGGACCGGAGCTGCCAGCTATGCGGAGCTCGGCGGAGCTATTCCTCTCAACGGTGGCTCCCAGGTCTATCTCTCCAAGATCTTTGGCGAATTGTTCGGTTTTCTCTTCACATGGTGCGCTGTGCTGGTGCTTAAGCCTGGGAGCGCGGCCATCATCGCGATTATTTTCGGCGAGTATGTCGTTCGGGCGGCAGTCGGTGCCGATGCCGAGGCGGCCAATCCTTGGATTAATAAGGGAGTTGCTTTCGGGGGGGTGTTCGTGGTGACCGTGTTGAATTGTATATCGACTCGAGTGGCCGCGCGCATCGGTGATCTCTTCATGTTCTTCAAGTTCGTTGCCTTGCTAGGGGTAACTGTCATTGGTATTGTTGTTGCCGTCACTGGGTTCTCATCGACTGGTAGCGCAAGCGATGAGTGGAAGTCGGGTTGGTTCAAGGGCACCAATACCGACATATCGGGGTGGGCTGTTGCGTTGTACGCCGGTCTCTGGGCATTCGATGGTTGGGACAATGTATGCACCCCTCACCGCGATCCTTGGCTTCTATCCTCGTTCCTTGACTGACGGCGCATCCGGCAGACGAATTATGTAACGGGCGAGTTCAAAAACCCCCGTCGGGATCTCCCCCGGGTGATCCATACCGCGATGCCGCTGGTGATCCTGTCGTACATACTTGCCAATATCTCGTACTTCCTAGTATTGCCTCATTCGACCATTGAGGCCAGCAATACCGTTGCCGTTCAATTTGGCGACAAGGTCTTTGGCTCCGTGGGAGCTCTTGTCTTCGCTCTGGTGGTTTCCGCGAGCTGTTTCGGGGCGCTCAACGCAACGGTTTTCACCAGCGGGAGGCTCGTCTACGCTGCCGGCAAAGAAGGCTACCTGCCGTCGGTGTTCGGTAACCTGTGGACTGGCGGGTCGAGCGGCATGGGAAGCAACCGATTGCAGCGCCGGTCATGGGCCCGCAAGTTCATTTCCCGTATTTTTGGCGAAGGTGCCTTCATCGGCTACACACCGATCAATGCTATGGCATTGAACAGCGGCCTTACTTTAATATATATCGTTATTGGCGAATTCAAGACCCTGGTCACCTTCTACGGCGTCGCAGGCTACACCTTCTACTTCCTCACGGTGCTGGGCCTCATTGTCCTTCGGGTCCGAGAGCCGTACCTGGAGCGCCCCTACAAGACATGGATTTCAACGCCGATCATCTTCTGCTGCGTCAGTCTCTTCCTCTTGAGCCGCGCGGTCATCGCCGAACCATTGCAGACGCTGATCGTGGTGGCTTTTATCATTGCTGGAGTCCCCGTTTACTTTTTCCGCATGTACCAGCGTGATGGGAAGATCACGTTTCCTGGGTGGAAGTTCTGGCAAGCCAGTCGACGTCGGTAACCGTGACCGGCTCCAGTCTAATACATCGCTTTTCTTTACCTTGAAATTGATACCCTTGCATATAGTCCGGGCATATGACGTACCCTCAGCCCGTGTTATGAACGAGTCCCATCCGCTCATCATGTTGGATTATCATGGATATGAGTCATTCGATATAAGTATATAATTCCTAATTCATCACGATTCGAATTCATCATCGACACCCGCCAGTTAGTTCTCCGCTTTCCGATCTGAATCGTTATGGACAAAACCATGAACTGAACACATGCAGGGACCGAGTCTTCCCCGGAATGTGATTGAATACCGGCTGCTGTTCAGCGTTCACCTACTCCTGGCATATGCATATGAGGAGTTTAAAATCAAGTACTCTACTATTAGCGACTCGTTACGTAGGTGGTAGGTTCCTCAGGCCAGAATCAAACCCGTACAACCTTGTCCCTCTCGTCAAGGAACTATGTTGAATGCTCTGTGATATGAACAATAAATATAGTACATCTCTACCTGAGTTCTCGTCTATGCCAGGATTGTTTCAGAATCCTACTCTTCTTGATAAATAGCATCAAACATCTCCTTGACCGACAAAAACTCATCATCCTCGCCACTTATCCCCATCACAAGATACCGTCCCAGTACATATAACCAGGCATATTTCCAGAGGTCTGCAGGATTTCTAAAGGCCTTCTATCTAAGGAGTGGCATGGCCAAGAGAGCTTTTAGGCAACATGGGTGAATGTAGAATATGCAGAATAATACTAATCAGTCTATTACTATTTTCAAAAACTGCATCACTAAAGACAAAAGTAAGACTCAATAAGAATTTTGAAGGATCCCAGAGGGTTGATTGTGGTTCCAGCCGGCGTTCAAGTCTGACGACTGATGGCCGAGTATTTATTCTGCTCTGTAAGTGGATGACTCTCTTCATCTTTCCGGCGGACAAAAAGGCGAAACAGGCCAAAGCTTAGGATATTCATAGTCACATACACAGCCTTAACTAGGATCGGTTTGTTATCCGGGACTTCTTCCTCTTCGATCTCGGTCATGCCATCCGCTGCCAAATAAACAGTGTGGGATCTGGGCAGATAGCGACCCGGATTGAACACATTCCATAGGAGAGAGTTGAGGAGCATTAGGCCTGCCTCAAAAACATAGAAGAACCACTCATACCGCAAAAGGGGATTGATATCCACTGACGTGCCGCCCACATGTTCCACCAGGCGGTAGATGCAACGGATCAAGATCAATGCCATGCTTATGTTCAGCGTGATCAGGAGAGTTGGGAGAGATCTTTGATGGATCTTTGCTTTAGCGCACCGCCAGTAGAAGGTGCCTGCTATAGCAACAAATATGATGATCACACATAGTTGGAGGGCGAGCGCGACTAGGATCAAGACTCTTCCCAATTCTTGCTGATTGCCAGTTGGGTTAGTGTTAAAGGCAACCCCTAGAGCATTTAATGCCTCAACGAGTGCCATTAGACTGCCAAAAATGGCCAGAACTTTGCCGGGGGGAAGAGGTGCGAGATTTGGGACATAGTAGAAAATTCGACCGAGAACATGGTAGTTGGCGAGCTCGAGGAGCGGACTATTAGAGTAAGACAGGTTTAGGTGGCACTCAAACAGCATTGATCTGCTTAGATATATACTCACGGGCATATGAAAATAAAAACCTGGCTGAGAATATAGATGAGCAGGTTTTGTGAGTTATACATATAGTGCCCATCGGCTCCATAGGCCCGCATAGCATAGCCAACTGTAAATAGCACTGTACATAATGGGTGCAGTCCAATCATTTTAAAGCATTTGTAGTGGCTAATTATGAGAATTAGAAGGTCTGATTATAATATTATAAGAGTGCAGAGCTTCGCTCCGCAATAAGGGCCAGGCCACACTCACAGACATTGCCAGATATGGCTGACTGCTGAGGCAGCAAATGCGATTGTAAAGAAGATGGGGGCTCCCTTATTAGGAACATAGATATAAAGGTTTCCTGGGCATGTCAGTATCACATTGCTGCAGAGGAGGCAGAGTCTAGAGAACCCTACCAACTTGCCCGCTTCCCATCATGTATTGGATTTTAAAGGTATAGGTGAGATTCAGTCTTGTTGTTTCTCTGAAGGGAACTTGGAATGGGACAGTGGAATATGCTGGCTTATATGCCTTATACCAGTTGCTTCTTTCACTTCCAATTATAGGGCATCATGAATCATGGGACGCTTTACCAAATTAGGAGAATACAGTCGCCAAGGCGCTGAGTGAATGATCATCCTTATCCCAAGGTAGTTGCCTGTTTAAGAAACTAATGTAGTGGCTGAGTTGGTGCTTGTACCTTGCTCTGCTGCTTGCTCTGCCTACAGAGTAGAGAGAGTGAGAGACACGTGTCCCAGGCTCCCAACATAATAGCCATGACAGCCTAACACTGATCTTCGTCGATCAACCGTCTCGGACTGGACATATGGGAAATAGAGGATTAGTGGCAGTGGTTGGTGATCCAAAGAGGTGTTTATGACAAGGGAATCATATCCATGCCGCTGCCTGTGTGTAACGTATAGTAATTCAAGTAGTAATTCAAGTCCACCCCGTAGGATGGGATACGGAATCAACGTAGTGAGATCAGGAATGATGGAAAATGATGAAAATGGATGGATTCTTGATGGAAATCTTGATGGGAAAGCGACAAACTATAATAGGAAACTAGGAGGCCCCATCGATCTCGGATAACGCTACTTTTGGTCACGTGACCGCTCGCCCCCTTCCTTCCCCTACAGTACTGTCACCAATAAAGGACGACCAGGCCCTGTCAGAGAGAGAGTTGGTCGGAAATGTAATCGTCTTGACAGCGGCGGCTTACGAGACGACGTCGACTTCATTGGCATATGCCATGGTCCTCCTGGCTCAACGCCAATCTGTGGATATGTATGTACAAGAGGACCATGATGGAACAAGAGAGAGAAACATCACGCTACTCAACAAGGCCCAAAAACCGCTTCATACGATCATAGACATAAAAACTTGTCGCCACCATGGGAGCGATTTTTACATAGCCAATGGTCAGCCCAACGTAGAAGCCCCGCGTCCCCCTCTCCTGAAAGATACGCCGGGCTGTCTGCACGATGCCCGCGTGGCTACCAACCACGTTTCCGACTTGCATTCGTCGCCGAATGATTTCAATCGGATACGAGATGGTTTGAGCGACTATACCGGCGAGTGCTCCACAGCAAAGCTGCGCAACTGCTGTCAATCGAGTGCGGGATTGCGGTTCGAGAGTGTAGGGTGCGAGAGCAGGCAAGCGAAGCCAGTCTTTGATCACATCGTGGGTTAAAAATGACATGCCGGCATACGGAAGGATGCCTAGCATAGTCGGGGCAAAGCCTCGATAGAAATTGGCCAAGCCCCAGCTACCTCCGCCTTCGTGGTAGATTCTCCGAGAGATACCAAGCCAGGATGAGGGATTCCGCTGTACTGTTTCGAAGGCAAGACGGGTACGGATCAACTCAAGAGGATATGTGACAAAGGTAGAGGTTGCACCGGCGATACTTCCGCACAAGAATCGACGTAATGGTGTTTCTTTCTCGGGGGATACGATGATTGCTGCTCGGAGCTGTTCATATGCGAGAAAGTTGATACTAGCATAGGGGAAGATGCGGACCAAGGTCGCCGAGTGACCTTTGAAGAGCGCAGATATACCATAGGACTGTTGGATGCCCCTGACAGCCTTGAATAGACCATTCCAGCGGGTAGAATGTTGCACAAACTGAGAATGAGAGGTTTGGAAGAGAATCTTGACCCTTTCCAATGGGGCGACGACAGTTTTGGCCTGTAGTCATATCAGCAATTGATCATTACTACCTACTAGGTAGGGTAGAGGTGAGACTCACAGCGCAGCCTGCGATGCCTCCAGCTAGTCCATTTCGTATAATAAAGTCCAAATTCCGACTATCTTCGTTTGATTTTGATGCGCGACGAGTGCCTTCTGCCGTTGATTCCTCTCGCTTTTGGAACATTGATGCTCATGACACTCGTTGACCATCAAGAAAACGACAGGGTATATAGCCCTGTAGACTCCTGGTCAAGCAAGACTGTGTTATTTCCTAACTCCGGCCGTCTTATCCCTCTGGATATTGCACAATGGACAGCCTTAAGTTAGTGATGGATAAGAGTGGCAGCTACTTTGCCCTTATCCCCTAACTCCGGGGCTTCATTGGTAGCCTAGAAGATGAATCAAGAAGAATATAAATAGCAGAGCACTCGTCAGTCTCTGATGGAGATGAGAATGACTACCAGATGGTTGCTTTGATATTGGCCATATTCCTCGGTGGATTTCGTGAATTAGACAGGGAGAACTAGACACAGATAGTTAGCTAAGAGCATGTCACGAGATAGGCAGTATAAATAGGGACTGACTGTTTATTTCTTTCAAATACTTGCATTTCCCATCATCAAACTGTTTAGTTTAATCTCTCAGACTGCTACACCATGATTCTCAGCGGACTCGAAGTCATCTCCCGCCAGTTGGTGCGTAACCTACGACATGTCACCCAGCAACAACCATGTGGTGTTGATCTTACTCTCCGTCAAGTTTCTAAATGGACCTCAGCAGCTAGCATTGATTTTGATAATACTAAGCGTCAGGCTGCCAGAACTTCCATTCTGCCTTTTGACAACACCAGCCATGCAATCACACTACAACCAGGCGCCTACTTGATTGATTTTAACGAGACTGTTCAGATTCCCCGGAATTGCATGGGGACCGTGTTCCCTAGATCATCGCTATGGCGGTCCGGTGTTGGAATTGCTGCTGGTGTGGTTGATGCCGGATACGAAGGTGCTATGGGAGCTTTGATGGAAGTGAAAAATCCCCATGGAGTTGTTCTTTACCGAAATGCCAGGCTCGCTCAGATTGTGTTCGAGGAATTGAGTGAAACGGTCGAGGGATATAACGGTATCTACCAGTCCTCGATGAGCAGTGTTGGGCGCGATGGGACAGGGAGGGCGTAATGTATGGGAATTCCCGGCCTGGTACTTAAACCCTGTCAATGTGAATACACCTGTGTCGAAGGTCTCTACTCCGTATAACCACATTTGATTGCTCTTTTGTGAGGAGGATGAAATAAGGTCAAAATTCGGATAGATAAGCAGCCTCAAACTGTAATAACGCCCCAACACCATGTATGCCTATAAAATACCTTTTCCAACATCTATGCCTTTGGAGGCTCGAAAAGCTGGGGCTTCATGTTGATCTTGCAAAGCTTGGAAATGCAACCACTCAGTTGAAGGAGCGACTGCACACCGTCGAGAATACGCATATGTGTGAAGCCGATTTCTCTGATAAACTCCAGCTTCGAATGTTCCGACAAAGTCGGAATAGTCTTTGTGACCCGAAACATGGTGCTGATAATATCATGGGAAGAGTAACCCAGATTCCTATCCATTGACATCAGTACAACAAGACCACCACAATCCCTCGACAGGAGTACATACCACAACTCATTGAGTGTCTCAAGCGCCGCATCAACCTTCCCCTCCCAGCAGGCCTTGATCATAGCCTGTACCTTGATCGGATGGGGGCTGTCGACGACTCGAAAAACATTATCTCCGCTGACAAGACCGAAACCTGACCATGTGCTCTGCAGGTTATTGATAGCCTGGCGCATATCTCCCTCCGCACTGAATACCAGAGCAGCGATTCCATCCTCGGTATGCTCCACCTTCTCGGCATCGCATATCTGCTTCAAGCGCTTCACCACCTGTGCGTCTGTCAATCGAGCGTAGCGCAGGATGGCGCATCGAGACTGGATAGGTTCGATAATCTTGTTCGACTGGTTACAAGCAAAAGCAAATCGTGTGGTGGAGGAGTAGATTTCCATCGTCCGTCGCAGTGCCTGCTGTGCGCCTGGGGTCATGCTGGATTCTGTGTAAGCAGATGATTCATACATGCTCTTCCAATTTCATACCTATCTGCCTCATCGAGAATAACAATCTTATGGCGGCCGGCCGGGAGCGTCACCTTCTTCTGCGCGAAGCCTTTGATTCGATTTCTCACAACATCGATACCTAGACATATCGTCAAAACTGGGCTTGCATAGACTGAATCAAAACGACATACCTCTCTCATCACTGGCATTCAGTTCTAAAACTGCCTCCTTATATGCATCCCCCAGCAACTGCCTTGCCAAGCACAGGATAGAAGTAGTCTTGCCGATACCAGGCATGCCCGAGATGATAATGTGCGGCATATTGCCATCTTTGGCGATAATCTTCAGCCGCTCAATGGTTTCCGTATTGCCGACGATGTCATCGAGGAAGACTGGACGGTACTTTTCGACCCTAGGGAGTAAATCTTGTCAAAAATCCGGTCCGGTGAAGCGATTGTGGTCTCGTGTACGTACCAAGGGAGTTCATAGTCTGCGGGAGCTCCTGCAGTGACAGCCTTGAGACGATTCCGAGAAGCACTTTCTGAAGACTCTGCTCGTACCATATTGATAAGCTATGTGTGTTTTTTGGTGTCTAAGTCAACAATAAAGAGGATATTTGTTCACAGTTCTGGTCGCCAACAGACGCGAAAGACCGAAAGTTGGACGCGTCTAATTTGGCCTAATTGGGAAGAGTCAATTCCGCCTTTCATCTCCGCCTCTTCTATGGCAACGTTCTTTCAACTTAACTACAAACAACCCTCATAGCATTGTTATTCATGAACATATTATTATTGACTTAGCTTCCATCCTTCATTTACAGATTGAATTGATTTGAACTTTCCTCCCTATATCCTTTTCAAGGCAGCATATCTAACCTGCTACACAGCATTAGAGGAAGCTTGCCCTCAGTCCCTACAGAACTTATTCAACAGCAGATTGCTGCTGCTCCATTTACCTTCCTACAGTTATCGAAACATTCCGCCATCACGGAGGGGTTATCTCGCAAACTAGCAAATCTCTTCGAGATGGGCACAACCTCCGTCCGACGCAACCTTTTTCACCATAACCTCAGCAGACGCCCAGTCTCTGCTGCCCCTCCGACTGGCTCGAGGCAAAGTAGCGGAAGCAATGGGGTCTCGGGTCTTTCGTCTCGCATGCTGCATTCCTCGTCAGAGTCGTCGACCGCCTCTCTGACATCCGGTCCCGTGGATAACGGAGATATCGTGGTCCGGGATAAGAACGGCGGCTATAAGCTGGATATTCCTATTCTTACCCTTGTCGTTGATGGGGATGGGGATGAGATGGACGGGGTAGATGAAGGAAGGAATACTGGAGGGACAGTAGCCGCATCTGCGAATTCAACAGCCCAGACCGAGATCAGTGGAGAGAAAGAAAGTACGTTTGATACAAATGCCGAGGACACGCTCATGTATGTGGAGTATTGGCTTGTTGATGATTCTAACATGCAAAAGAGATCGAGGCAGGTCTGGCAGAACTAATGTATCGAAGTCGAAATAGGCAGATGAGCAATGAACCAGCCGGTAAGTTCATGCGAGTACCATGATCCCCTCATGTTTCTCTTAAACTGAACACTAGCTCTTCCGACGTAGACCATATTTGGCCTGTCTTCTCGATTCATTGTACTGACCATCTATAGAGATACTCAATCTGATTCAGCAAAGCCTTCAAAGCAAGGTAGCG
This sequence comes from Aspergillus cejpii, assembly GCA_004769165.1. Lineage (NCBI taxonomy): Eukaryota > Fungi > Ascomycota > Eurotiomycetes > Eurotiales > Aspergillaceae > Aspergillus > Aspergillus cejpii. Next base: position 1,972,276 of record SMSW01000005.1, on the reverse strand, counting down.
GCGCTGGAGGAAGACAATTGGATGTACGAGTCAGAGGTAGACTCTTAGGTATAAGGCCAGCTTGTAACATCCGATCCAAGTCAAGTGGGACTGTATCACTATTACGCTATATACCGGAATTGTATGTCCAAACTGCCGAACAAGGGCCGTTGCCTGGACCTGTCTAGTCGAGTTCCATGCTTGCTGGTGGCGCCTCAATCGTCGTCGGTTTTGTTCGCCCCTGGGGTGTTCTCCTGTTCCCGGTCTGATTCTGACCTCCTCCAAACAGCATACTACCCATCATGTCCAGAAGTGGGTTTCCTTGCCTTGGGATCTTGATGCCAAAGTACTGCTCACCGATCTGAGCCAAAGCATCATCCCAGATTCCAACCTCCCGGATTTGCGACGCATAATGGGCGGTCAGCTGCTTGAAAAGGTCCGCATTGCCTCGTTGAATTGTAAGAAGCAGCATGCTTATGAAGTTCAGCAGGGGCAGTGCCGGAAAGACTCGCACGTCGGAGCTGGCGCTGCTGACTTGTTGCACGCCGAGAGAAGAATCCGAGGAGGAGAGCCGGGAGGTAAAGACAAGGAAGGCCTTGTTGGCATTACGGAGGTTTCCTACTAACAAGTAGGGAAAGACAGCACGCGAGGCATAGATAGCCGCCGAGTGAGGATCATCATTCGTGTACCATTCGTACTCGAGCTTACCTAGAGTCTCGGCGGATTCGGAGGTTCCAAGGATAAGATGTTTCTCAGCGTCATAAGGTTCGTTGTCTGATAAGACCGGTTAATGTGATGCTCGAGTTCAATGACAAAATAAACCCGACAAACCTTCTGCATATACTGAACCAGCTGCATGATGCAACTCCGGATCTCCTCTTTCCAAAGGACCAAATCTCCCGCTCCAGCCGATGATCTCCTGAATGAATCTCTTTCTTGTGGGCTCGTCCGAAGGAAATTCGCGCAGGATCTCGATCAGACGCTCTATGGTTAGGAGTATCATTAGTCAATTGGATCCCGGTGAAACCATTGTTTATACCCAGACTGGTTGCTTCCCCTCTATAGACCTTCCCAGGAAGAGCCTTTATGGTGGTAGTTGGAAAGAGAATCAAACTCACTTTTCCGTGATCGCCCCTCTGTATCCTCATCCCCTCCAGTAATCCCCCACCCCGCCTTGGTGTACACCTCGACCACCAACATGATGGCTAGATCTCCACCACTTGCAGAAGCACCCTGTTGGGATCCGGCTCTTAAAAGAGCAGTCGCACCGCCGGCCAGTATTTCTGCAGCTGCATCATAGTTGGATTGCTTGATATATCGGGCGGCGATAACACGTAGTTGTTGGTGAGCTTCGTAGTAATTACCGGAGGCAATCCTGTAAAGAAGTAGGAGTCAACATCACTTTCAGCTGGCAAGATGAGCAATTCATCATAATCAATGCCTGGATATCGGGGGGAACTTTACTTCTCTCGTTGTCGAGCAATAGTCTTGTCGATGCGTGAGGTCATCTTTGAATGTGTCCACAAGTAAGGGCGGACCAGGACGAAACACTACCACAGGGTCGCAATAAGATCCTCAGGAATGTACAGAGATGGCTATTGTAGGATTATATTGCTCAGGATGTAAAACAAGTGTACAGAGTATTCGTGGAGGGAATCCGGCCAGGAGAAGTGAAGAGGATCCGTGACAACTGGATGAACGAGTTTTGAGAACTTTCAGTGGGGAATCGAAAGTGTCTTCCAGAACTACGGCGCTTCTTCATAGAACATTCAATATACAAACTCCTAGGTTGTTGTCTGTTCAGGATATCAAATCCATCAAAGTCTTGGACGGCATAACGGCTATCAGATTTGTTTTTGTTGTCTTTCTGGGAGCTTTTTGATGAGCCTTATTCCCTCATCATCAGTGCTAAACACAGCAATCCTGTGGCCGTTTAGCGTATGATAACTTGGCCTTGGAGAACTTCTTGACGTCTCGACACTTCTCAGCCCTCATCTGCAACAAGGGGCCCTGGAAGAAGCCATGAATCGAGGTGCATTCGACATTCAGCCCATTGGCCGTTTTTATGGCGCCAACACTACCATTCGACGTCCGAGGGTGAGTCCCTGTCCATACCCGTATAAATTCGAACAAATGTTAACAGATTATCAGGAAATTACTTGCTTCTCATATGATGATGAACATCAGTTTCACCTTGGGGATTTATCCCTACGGTACTACTATACGCCGCGCCTCCCCGCGGATCTGAACCGTGGCTTTGATACGTTTCAGAAGCTCGATGATGCCGCAGATGAGCATCTAGACGCTTTGTTAGAAACTATTATGGCTTTGGAGAAGGAGACAGGAAAGAAGTGTGAATCAGATGTCATCACATGGAGAGGCATGATGACCAAGGTCAATCCCCCAAGCTCGGGATTCTCACTTTGACTTAAGCTGATACTAGCTAATGCTCTTAGATCCTGACTGCTCCGTTTGACAACTTGAACGGGTATGTAGGCAGGCTATGTTATAATGCCCAACCATTGCTGATATGGGCACAGTTTCGAGATGAACGCAACCTGTTTCCAGGTAGGCGGGCTCCAAGCTTGTTGAGAAGTTGGCTTTACTGTCTAACGCTCGGATTCTAGGGTACCCTGTCTGTATTCACCATGGCTGCTTTCTTGCAAGTACTTTAAGCTGATGAAGCTTAGTTTCATTGAAGAAAATAATGCATATAAAAACCAGCAAAAGCAGATACAACAAAATCAAAGAATGCCTCCGGGCATGCCCTCCCAGGAGATGATGGCATACTGGGGTAATTGATCCTCAGTTTCTATTCCGACGAAATGAAGTTAACAAATTCAGGGTACAAATTCGAAACCCTGTGTCTGCTCCAGCAACCGTGGGATCCGACAACGCGCGCTGAGATCGAAGGCCGTGAGGACCTTGTTGTCAACAATAATGCACAGTATTGCTCAGTCGTTCGGACCGGCATAGGAAACGCACGGTTGATCATTGGTGGTGAAGTCGATGCTAGTATGCCATTTCCACTCCAGGATACACCCCCCAGCTGCAAGCTCTGCTAATACTAATATGACAGTTTGGGATCGCAAACCTGACCGCAAGGAAGATCCTATCAACTGGGTAGAGCTGAAAACTTCAGCAGAGATCAGGAATGACCGTGACATGGTCAAATATGAGAGAAAGCTCTTGAAGTTCTGGGCTCAGTCATTTCTCCTCGGTGTCCCCAAGATTATTGTTGGTTTTCGCGACCAACACGGCATTGTCCGTCGTCTGGAGGACCTCGAAACGGCCAGTATCCCAAACAAAGTGAAGAAGGTTGGAAAAGGTACATGGGACGGGAACATTTGCATCAATTTCACCGCCGCATTTCTCGATTGTATGTCTCGACATTTGCTTGGTGCCCCATCTTCAGTTTTGCGAGGCTAATGGATCTCAGGGCTTAAAGCCACTATCCATGAGGGGGGAACATGGCGAATCCGCAAACGAGAGAAGTCGTCACTCATTGAGGTATTCAAGTTAGAAGAAAGCGGGACTGGCGACATAATCTCTCAGTCATTTCTGACATGGCGATCGACGCCGTGATTTGCAAGAGTCCCGCATCTACGAACATATCGCTGAAGGGAATGTGTCCTCTCGGCTTACTTGACTCTGTGAGCTCAGGAGGGATATTACTCTTTCGTCAGTACAACCGAAACAATTGGAACTTGGTTTTGACTGGTTGTGCAGAAATGTATTCGGGGCCATCCGATATCTATAAGCGAAGTCGACCCAAATCTGGCTTACGCCTTGACATCGTCGATCACGGCACAGCGCAGTTGGCTTCAGCAAAACTGCGCCCCTATCGCTGATTCATAGTGGAGATGATGCCAGGCATGGTACCTGCCCAGGCCCATGTGAAGGACTGCTGCTGTTCTGAAATGTCTCGATGATAGGATGCCATGGACAAATCTGTCTAAGGAACGCTATACGGCTTCCATTTTCATCTACTTTGTCCAGCTGGCATGGCACTAGTTAAAGATCTTGACTGAGGTGAATGGCCGACAACCCAGAATCAGGTTTTTCTACTTTTTGGGTAATGAAGAAGAACGTGATGTTCCTGCCAGAGGGCAGCAATCTATATGTATTTCTCTTTTGAATCTACAAAATGAGTCTGAGTATTTAGGATGAAATCGGCTGCTCAACTGCCAACTGTAGTGGAGCAGTCATTATTTGCACCATCGGCGAGGCTCTCGCGCTTGCGCAGGTACTCCTCGCGCTCTGCTTTCCTCGCTGCATTTTTGACTGCCCTCTTGTGAGCATGTCCATTTAGATGGATATTCCACTGATCCTCAGTCGCCATAGTTCTTTTGCAGACATCGCAGGTAAACGTCTGGATCACATTGCTGCACTGCGTTTGGGCTTGGGCTTCCCGTGCGCCCAGCGTATCTCTAGCCAAGTCAGAAATAGATTTGGGATCCGGTGTGGGTTCATTATTGAGCAAGGCGTAGACGAGACGCTCCGATGGTTCGGTAATGCACTTCTGCCAGTCTTCAACATTGGTGCTGTCGAGGAGATAGAGACGGTCTGTCATGCCAGCTTCTGCAAGGGCTTTCCACAATTTGTTTCGAATCCATTTGATCTGCGAAGTCGCATATTGACGCGTTGCGATCTTTACCAGCTCGATGCAAGACTGTCGAAGAGCCTCAAGTTCCGCCTCGCTGAGCACATCGTTATTCAAAGCCTCAAGGTAAGGAGCAAGTTCTTTGAAACCAATCGAAACCCAGACACCTCTCGTTTGATCCACCACGATACCTTGCTCTTTTTTCTCTTGGAGATAGTCCCACATCTTTTTCGCTTCGGACATCAGGCCTTGCTCAAGCATGGTGTCCACACGTGTGGCAAGTCGGGAGTTCAACGTTTCTTTCTCCGAATGCACCCAGAATATCATTGTCGGGTAGCGTAGCTGTCCCATGCCCGAAACGAATTCACCGTTTGCCGCAGCGTCCTTCTGGCGTTTCTGCTCTGCATAGACCTCCGAGGCCGGTTTGCCCGTCTGAAAGTAGATCTCTAGGGAGCGGCGGATTTTGCGCACGTCGTTCGGATGCCACCGGCTGGCCATTACGGGGTCGACTTCCTTTAATTTCTGAAACACCACATCTGGCGGCGCATCGAGGATGGGCCACTTTGCGGACGTAGGGTCGGACTCCCCAATAAAATGCGCGTCCTCGTTGTCGCCTGAGAATAGACTTTCTTCGACGAGTTGATCCTTGAAGAGTACCGTTTGGGTGTAGTAGTGCGTCCCTCCAACCAGGATGGGGAGTTTCCCACGGGCGTGGATTTCCTTGACGAGCCGCAGACATTCCCTCTTGAAGTAACCAATTCGCCAGGCCTCCTCTTCCAGCTCAACGCAACTAATCAGGTGGTGCGGAATACCGTTTTGTTCCTCGATTGGGATCTGGTTCGTAATGATGGGAAGGCCGCGGTACATTTGCATCGCATCGCCGTTGATAATCTCGCCGTTAAAACGCGACGCTAGGTCCACTGCAAGCTATCTGCAGCCGTCAGTAATCCATCCCGGAGTGAGATATCATGCTCTGTTTCTCTCACCTTGGATTTGCCAGTGCCTGTGGCACCAACAACGGCAATGAGGGGTTCCATGATCAATGGACGTCTGAAGGGCAGGAGATGGCGAAGGAAGTTAAGCATGAGGGAGTTGAACCGAAGACTCTGGGCATCCTGATCTCATGAATCCATCTGATAGACAGTGTTGAGCTCAGGTCGCGGTCTTGAAGATGGGAAGTGGGAGAAAAGTTTGGTGAGGCGATAATTAATGTTGATGGAGTATTACCTCATCGGTCTGTCTTTGGATATTTCGAGGATTGTATATCTATTATCTGGATTCTAGAGACAAGATACGTCTAGGAGAATGAGAAGATGTTATCAGAAGATCCATAACACATATATCAAAGATTAATTCTCCTTCGAAGAAGATGAAGTCAACAATCCTCATGATCACATGACATGACTAGTTATCATTTATGTCGTCAAGAGGCAATCAGACCAAGTAAGCTTGTTGCATCTAACACCTCCATCATTTAGGATTTAAAAAGTCAAGTATCTGTAAAAGTTGGCTATGCTCAATAGTATGTGCTCTTCACATCACTGCAAGCAATATACTAACCCTGTACTCAGACGCAACTTTGACCCTAAGGATGGCAGACCCAAACAATAACACAGCACCATCCATCAATGTGCAGGGCCTGAATTATCGGTTCCAGGATGGTTCTTCTGGCTTGACAGATGTAGCCCTCAGTGTCCCCTCGGGAAGTCGAACCCTGCTCATCGGAGGTAATTGGAAATGCCATCCCTCCGCCCGAAATGAGCCATGATCGATCATTGACGCTGTCACAGCAAATGGTGCGGGCAAGACTACTCTGTTGCGGCTGCTGGCCGGCAAGCGCCTCGCCCCGACGGACACAATCTCCGTCGCGGGCAGGGACCCCTTCAAGCACGGTCTCGAAGGCGTAACGTACCTCGGTGTGGAGTGGGTACTCAACAGCATCGTGCGCACCGACATCGACGTTCCGACCCTCCTGGCGTCCGTGGGCGGGGACGCGTTCCCCGAACGGAGGGACGAGCTTGTCGAGATCCTCGACATCGATCTGCGATGGCGCATGCATGCCGTCTCCGACGGAGAGCGGCGCCGCGTGCAGCTGGCCATGGGCCTACTGCGTCCCTGGCGGGTTCTCCTTCTCGACGAGATCACCGTCGACCTCGACCTGCTGTCGCGGAGTAACTTCCTCGCCTTCCTCAAGCGGGAGACCGAGACTCGGCCGTGCACTATTGTCTACGCCACGCACATCTTGGATAATCTGTCGCATTGGCCCACCCATCTGGTGCATATGCATCTGGGCCATGTCAGGCAATGGGGCCCCATTGAGAAATTCCAGCAGGAGGTCACCGAGACGTCGGAGAATAGTCAGCTAGGTGAGCTCGTTCTCAAGTGGCTCAAGGAGGACTTGAAAGCCAGAGGGCCGCGAGATGGCCGGAATGGGCCGAAGCCCGAAGGTAAAACTTACGAGGCGCTTGGAGGAGTTGGAGGATACGGCCTGGAGAAGCGAACCTGATCCGGTTTTCCTATTCCTCGAGTTTGTTTTCTTGTTATTGACTATTTTTTTGACTTCAACAACGACTCAGTTCAACCACAACATCATGGCGGCGGGTTCAACGGTATGGATTCACGGACGATACAGGATGGGCATCATTCAACATTACAAGATCTATTCAACACCCTCATGACTTGGCCTTATGTTTTTGTGTCCCATTCTTCTTTCATTTGTATATACACTTCACTTCAGGAAAGCATGTCAGAGATAGCATAAACGCGCATCGAGGCATCCTCACTCGCCACAGCAAGCTCGAATCTATCCTCATTTTCTCCCTCCGCTTTCCTACCGCAAGGTCGCCAGGAGAGCTGGGTAATTGTCTTGGAAGGGGATATCGCTTTGTCAATGGAGGCGAGATGCTTCGCCTCTAGACCGTCCGTTGTGACTTGATAAATTGATAGTTTCCCAGTTTCTTCTCCAGTTGCAAGGAAGAACGAGGTTCCACGCACATACGGAAGGGCTGAAATAGCTGTGACTGGACTTCCCAGCGGGACCGTCGTCCTGCAAACAAAGGAATCCTCGGCCATTGCCCAGATTTTAACCGATTTGTCTCGGCCAGCCGTCACAAAGACGGGATTTTCCGACACGGGAGCCCATGCTGCATCTAGTATCATCCTAGAGTGTCCCTTGGGATTCGATGTCAGAAGTGAGAACGAGGAAGGGTCCTGCTCACCCCGGCGAAAGACAGCCCACTGCCGATCGCGCCCAACACTGAGAAGGTATCGGTCATTGCCCGAAAAGGAAAGACTTGTGATGGTCAAGGAATGCGCTGCGAGTGAAGGTCGGATTTCATGCCAGTCAGAGGTGTCGTACAGCCGCACGACCGCATGATCGATTGAGCTTGCCTTACAGGCAGTCGCAATCAGGGTGCGATCATGACTGACGGCCACTGCGGATATTTCATAGCCATGGCCGTAGAGCTTCTCATGCTCAGGCCATAGCGTATACCGAGCCAGTTGGTCTTCCAGCGGTGGATGATCCAGATTCGATATCAGTGTTTGATTTACTTGGACTTGCGGAGCTCCATTATTTTCTGCCTCCATCGGAGTTTCATCCCCCACGGGCTGATTGGACAGGCCCAAAACGGGAATCTGTGCTGTGTCTGGGAGCTCCTCGGCCGTTGTTGATTTTAATCCTGTCAACTTCTCCAGGACTTGGGCGATTGGTTTGGGTTCGTTGAACACTCGCAAAAGCTTCTCGTCCGCACCCGAGACAAACCGCGCCGGCCCTAATGTATCGAGGCAGTTCAGATCGTAGCCATGGATCTGAGGTCTTGAAAACTCATGCCACGACTTCATGCCGTCACGCGACCAGACTGCGTGAAGGCGTGTCGTCTGGTCTGCACTGGTTGAAAGCAGATAGCCTCCGGTGGGTTCCCACTGTACTCCATTTACCGACCTTACATGGCCCGTAATTCCGAGCGCCTGCAGCCACATGTCCGAATCGGCATCGTATCTCCATGCCCTCCAACTACCTGTTCGGCCTAGACTCACAACTTGCTTGCCGTCTGGTGACCACATACCGATCCAGAACCCGCCAGTGCTACCGGTAGCTGTAGTAGATCCCTTCTGGACACTTATTTCTCCCATCCTCTCCGCTGACAGCCATACTCCAGAAACTGGATCCTGTTCCCAGATTGTCAAGGTATTGTCTGCAGAAGCAGAAAGGAGCTGTTGACGTTCTGCGCTGGGGTTCCAAGCCGTGGTATAAATCCAATCCTCATTCCCAAATAAGAGAGCTTCGAAAGTAACGGAGTACTTCGACCCTGCTGCTTCGAATTGATGAGCTTTGTTGGACAGTGTCGTTTCAAGCCCGCCAAGTACAGGGTCTTCGACATCCCCTGCTGCCGCTGGCACAGTTGCCTCCCCACGCTGAACCCTCCACAATCGAATATACTTGTCCTGACTGGCCGAGGCAAGCAACAGGTCCCCCGATTTGCTTTGCTTATCCTGAGTGAAGGAAAGAGAACGCACCCAAGCCTCGTGACCGGAGAGGGTAGCAGCGAGTTTAAAATCTGTACCGACAAATGGGTTCTCAGAGACATAAAGCTGTACAGTATTGATTGTGCCAGAGACCGCCAACACCACCGGCTTATCTTGCGCTTCGGTTGGGAGCAACTTCAACGACAACGCCAGCGGGAAAAATCGAGGTTTCATTGCGAGACTCTGCAACAGTTCGCCCTTTGCCTCTCCCAGAACGCTGATCTTCCATATCTTGACGCTACCGTCCGCAGCCCCGGAAGCAACGATATCAACGCCATCGGCGACAGCAATCGTGTTCACCGAGCCCGTATGACCTGTCAGGATGTGTATAGGGGTGAATTGGCGGGAGTTGACCGAATCTGCACGCCATATCCGAATCGTCTGGTCAACAGAGCCGGTGAAAAGCAGCTTCGTACCCGTGGTCGGACATGTGTAGAACCTGACTGCACTGACTTTATCGGTATGACCCACGAGGAGGGCATAAACGCCACGGTGGGAGGCTTCCTACAAGATAGATAAGGCAGTTATCAGTCTTGCTGCAAGCAGCATTATAATCTCAGGGGAAATCTCCATACGCTCGGGTCCCATAAGGCAACATTATTATCCGCACCAAAGGCGAGGACCCCCGACTGCACGTCCCAGTCTGCGGCGGCCGGGTGCCTATTACCCCCCACACTGATATATTCAGTCGTTATCGACACCATGGATGCGCCTGTTGATGAACGCGATTCGGAGATCTTGCGGCGTTCCGACAGTACAGCACCGAAGCCAAAGAGGATGAAAAAAGGGTGATTTGGAAGATGAATCAATGGTCATCGATCACTTTTTGTGGCCGGAATTTAAGCTTATCGATAAGCGCAGGCAGACAGTTGGAGAGCAGCCCCTCTTCGTCTTTTCTTCCTTTTAACAACCTGTGGTGGGATTTTTCAGAGCCCTCAAGTCTTCCAAATATCGATTATATCTCATAAGTCCATCTTTTTTCATCTCTGTAGACTCATTCAGAAGAAGTCATGGTCGAATCCTCTCCCGCGAATGACGATCCCGGCAACATCTCCATCACCGTTGAGTTTACGTTCGATGAGCCCTCCTGTATGGATTCAGCACGGTAATTTACTGACTTCATCCTCTTAGAGGAGGGCTGGAAATCCTTTTCGCCAATGAGCGGAAACATAATGTCGTTCTACCTGCTCAGTTGAGCGACGGCAGCCGGCCCAACATCGCTTATTTATTACGGTATCTGGTAGAGAATCTGATGAAGGACCAGAGGAAAGAACTGTTCATAATGGAAGACAATGTGTAGGTTGTGAGAGAGCTCCCGATTAATGAAACCAAAAGGTTGACGGCCAGTGACAGGCGACCTGGCATCCTAGTCCTTATCAATGACGCCGATTGGGAATTGGAGGGTGAGGAGAAATACGAGCTTCAATCGGGGGATAATATTGTATTCGTCTCAACGCTCCATGGAGGGTGAAGCGTGACCGTCTATATAAAATCTGTCAGAACAACCCTTTTACATACAGTTCAACGCGATCTAAGGTCAATTTTATAACCCCACTCCAACACCAATTCGGGGACGAAGCGCATGGCTACACAACATCTTCCACGTGCTGCTGCGAGATTCTCTCAGGCTCACGAGGAGTTCGAAGCCCGCTCTGCGGTGTGGAAAACCCATCATTGGGACTGCCAATACCCCCTACTAAGGGGGTAGTCACACCACTAGGAGGCACTGGGATCTTGATATCTTGGGGGGAGCCGGGAATAATCTCCTTGGGCAAGTCAGAAATATGTATTCTGCGCGCCTCATTTTGGTAGCTTTCTGGGATAATCTGGACGGAGCAGTTAATCAAGTGATCAGTCGACTTGGAGTATTTACTTATCCATACCTCAATGATTTCGTTGCGCGGGAAGTCTAAGAACGGGATATCAGCGGCGTTGCACGCCATGAGATACCCATAGAGCACCCTGAGAACGCTTTCATGGGCGATAATGAGAAGATCATTTTGTTCCCGTTCAAGTTCTAAAATGATGGGTTCGAGCCGCACAGCAAGGTCATGGTAGGACTGTCATGGTTGTGAGCTTGGGAGTCTCCATCAGACTTCCGGGGTTATGGGATCATGCATACCTCGGCTCGAGGGTACCGATGGTGATAAGGATCGAGCTCATGCTTTGCAACCTCATCAGGATACTCTTCTCGGATCCTTCTCTCTGACATCTTCTCGCAAACACCCGGGTTCAGTTGGCTCAGTTGCGAGCGTTGTCGGACTTTATAGCCCTTCTCATGCAGGTACTTCGCTGTCTCGACCGTCCTGCGTCTTGTGGATGTCCAAACGGTCAGTGGTTTGAGTTCGTAGCCCGTCTCTCCTTGGTCTATCATGGCTTGTCTTTCAGACTCTCTGTGCTGCAGTAGACACTCAGTCATCTTCCTTGCATAGTCCTCTCCCCGCTCAGACAACGAGGCATCAGCCTTATAGGAGTCTGCCTCTAGAGAGACACCAGCCTGTACGAGTAATTAGTGTTTGAAGAGCTATATATACTCGAAAATCGACTCACTCGTGCAAAATATGTATGTCTGGACTTGATGTGGAGATTGAGGAGATAGAACACAATCCGGTTAGAAAGATAACCAAAACTTTTGTTGTTAACAATTAATCTCTCTCCGGCATTGATCATCTGTACGCAAGTCAGCTTTAAAACTGACATAGCTTCTTTACCAATAGTACCTTGATATAGTTCAAATCCTTCTCCTCCATAGTCTGAAATTGGGGGATTCTGGCAGAAATCCTTGTGAGGTAGTGTTTCACTGCATCCTCCGATGACCATCCAACATACTACAGAAACGTAAGTGATCCTAACGGGGTAGAAGAAACAAGACTCGACTCACGTCTGGTGATGAGATCTTCACTCTGCGAACATTTTCCTCGATAATGCGCTCATCGTCACACCATGACTCGATGAACAACGTCTGAGAGGGCAAGAAAAATCAGCACGATATAGCTCCAACCCCTCCGGTAATTGAAACTAGTCAAATCTCCCTTACCTCGATATCGTGTTTTGCGAACTCCTTCGCAAGTGATCGCCGGCCAGAAGCTAAAGGGTTGACAGCATCATATATCGCTATCTGGCCATTTTCGAAGTTCAGGTAATGATATATATCCTCGCGACATCTCTTCATTATTTTTTGCCTCAATAGAACCGAGGATGCAGAGGCTGTATTCGATTAGTGGGACAGACCGAATCTTGGAAATTCCGCCATTATCTGCACAACTGAAAGAGTGCTTTCAAGCAAGAAGAAGGGAAAGGAGACTGAGTGACTTACCATTGACGAAGAAGTAGTCATCTGGGATGTCTTGTCCTGTGGGGATCGTGGCACGCCTATAGTCCCCAAGATGAAAGATCATGGTTTTAACGCCTAGCCTACAATTCAATCAGCAAGGATACAATGACTGAGATAGAAGAGCACACACGGACCAACGAAGATATCGTGCCAATGCTACAGATATATGTCTGAATAAGGGATGAGGGATTAGTAAAGATTGCCATGTTCGATATACGCCAAGAAGGATAAACGAACGTCTTGCCCCTCGCTGGTAAGCCTACGGTGATAATAACAATTCGCCCTGAATGAAAGAGTCGACCAGACTCAGTGCTATACAGCTGAGCTGGTGCAAGGTCAGCCTTTTCGGGTAGATCATGGATTGCATCGACAAATGTCGACGACTTCCTTCGAAACCGAGGAGAGTTGGCGACAATCTCGGCCGTTCTATATCACGTTAGATCCAGACAAGTCTCGTACGGCATGGTAATAAGCTCTGGAATGATTATAGAATGAAAATGGAATCAGTTCTTGACACGACCATTGTGGCGGCCAGAACAAAGTGGTAGGAGATCAATCCTTACAGTAGCGTATCCATCTCGAAATAATGCTGTCAAGTACTGAGAACTGATTGAGAAAATAATTCGAAAGATTATTTTTCAAGAACAAAATGAAGTCGAAGCTCAGAGATTCGGCCAGGCGAGAGGATTCATAAACCAACGTCCAAGGAGTTATGGGTGAGGTATCCAGAAAAAGACAGGGGAAAAGGAATGAGAGAAGGAAGAAAAAGATTGGTCGCAATAAGCCGCAGCTGCGAACTCCAGTAATTATTTGGGTTCGAGTCGATAAAGGACGTATGCGAGTCGTGAAGCGGTCATATATGTATGTACTGTCGGGGAGGGTCCAATAACTATATGCCCGATAATAATGGCTGGCTATTATGAAGTCGGCGTCGACATCAAGAACTCCGCAGTGTACTCCGTACCTGGATTTCGATCGACTCGTTGATAGGCGTCTGACTGACGTTCAGTCAAAAATTCCAATCCTACAAAGTGAAAAAAAATGAGAAAATAGAACCCTTTATCATCAATACTGAACACCAGGATTGATTATCCCTCTTTTCTACGGAGTAAGAAGTTCAATCCCCGGTTAGACCCGAAGCGGCCTAGTGTCGAGTCCTGTGACTACGGGATTCTACACATGCCAAAAACGCAAGCCGGGGCGGAAAAGTAAAAGTCGCTTTTTTTCCGTCAGAAAGAGACAGACAGTCTACCTTCAACAAACCGTTGCGCTGTGATTCATTCCCCTGACCGTCTCATTTCATTAGAGCAGGTCAGACACAGCCCGATTCCTCTCCGATTACACGTCAACTAGCGAAAAGTTGTCTTTTACTCGGCTCAAGTGCAGATTCAGGGCTGGTCTCATCTCTCTCGTCTTTCCTTGTCTCCTCAGAAGCCGAGAAGGAAAGACGTTTCTCGAACTCGCGTGACGCTTAACATCGCTGCCTTATTACAATTCCCTACGACACGAGAATCTTTTACCGTCCATCACTATGGCTGAATACCTAGCTCTTCCTTCTTTCCTGGTGGAGAATCCTGTCGCCGCTGGTGTCAAAGATGTATACAACTTGTTCTCCGAGCGAAGGGCGGCCCTCGGCCTGTCCAATCCAGGCACTGTCGATAACATCGCCAGAGAGGTGCAGAAGGAGGTTCTGCTGTCTAACTTCATGTTCACAGGTCTCCGTGCAGACTTGACAAAGGTTTTTGGCATGTCTCCCCTGTTCCGTGTCTCGCATGCGTTTTCGATGGGCTCGTCGGGCAATCTGCCCCCATACGCCTTCTCGGCCATGTACGGAACTCCTAAGGTAGGCATTACTGTTCATAAGACATCGTTCAATTGGAGTGCGATATTCGAGTTTGGTCGCTAAGAACATGTATCTCGACAGATCTTCATGCAAGGTAACTTCGGAAGCGACGGCGCTCTCGCTGCCGTGTGCAATTATCGGTGGAATCCCAAGTTCGTGACTAAGACCAACACTCAAATCATGGCCGGAGCCAGCCAAGGTCTTATGCAAATCGACAATGACTACACCGGCGATGACTTCTCTGCATCCCTGAAGGCCTTCAACCCTTCCTACCTGGACGGCGGTCTTACTGGAATTTTCGTTGGAAGCTACCTTCAGTCCATCACCCCTAGCCTTGCTCTCGGTTTTGAAGCGATCTGGCAGCGTCAGGGTATGAGCACCCGCCCGGAGACCGCCCTTTCGTACTGCGCCAGATACAAGACCGACGACTGGATTGCCAGTGCTCAGCTGCAGGCTCAAGGCGTTATCACAGCCTCCTACTGGAGGAAGCTTTCCGAGCGTGTTGAGGCCGGTGTCGACATGAACCTTCAGTTTGCTCCTAATGCGGCTGCCGCTTTGATGGGCGGGCCTAGCAGGGACGGTACTACCTCCATCGGCGCCAAGTACGATTTCCGGGCTTCCACTTTCCGCGCCCAGGTCGACAGTGCTGGCAAGGTTAGCTGCCTGCTGGAGAAGCGGATAGCTATGCCCATCTCCCTTACTTTTGCTGGCGAAATCGACCAGGCTAAGGTGAGTCGTTTGCATTTGGTCTAAACGGGGGGATATGGAACTTGTCACTAATTCGCTTTTGTGTGATAGCAATCGGCTAAGATCGGTCTTGCTGTGTCCCTCGAGATCGCTGGCGAGGAATTGATGGAGCAGCAGGAGAAGATTGAGGCCCAGGGCATGGTTCCTCCTCCTTTCTAAATCCCCTCCTAAAGCACGGCTGGAGCTAATCAGGCTCACTCGACTGTGGGAAACCGGAGCTATTGCTCATCGTCCGCCATCCAGCTTTTAAAAACGTCCTTTCACTATTTGTTTTATTAGTTCTTCACTCTCCTCGTGTATGTCTGGAAAGATGGTGTATCACCTCGGTCATGCCTTTGAACGCGATTTGCTGGTGCAGGGAGGCGGTCATTTGGCGCCATGGAACCAATTTTTGTATAGATCCATGTTCGATTTATCGGAAGTTACCTTTTATCTTCTCCCAGATCATGGCTTCATTTAAGAGACTGTTGGCCGTTTTTTTTGTCTCGATGGTTTAACATACTTACTCTATGGCGATCTTGGTTTGCCGATGGGGTTGCAGAGCATGAGATGGAAGCACCAGCGAGCTGTTGTTATATGTTCACGTAGCATAGAAGGGGCAATGTAAAACAAATTTGAGCTTCAATTAACCTGTCAGATGTCATCTGTTTCGGAGTTCGATATCTTCCCTTTCACAGGAAGACAATAGCCCCTAAGCCCTCACCCTGGTTCGAAATTGATGCACGTACCCGCAATGGGCAGTATGATCTTGTCTTAGTTGCAGCTCAACAATGTCCAAACCAAACCCCCCCAATTGCAAATTTACCTGGTCATTACCGGTATGAATGCAGGTAGACTATCATTGCTTCTTTTGAGCACTACATACCCAGTACGGAGTAGTAGCTGTAGTACTCATCCTCCATGGAGCTAAGATCGTCAATTGAGCCCTGGTCCCATACAACTGGAGCAGGACAGCAGGACAGCAGGTGAGCTGCAAGTTGCAACATGGGTCGACGATTCAAGCAAGGCAGTAAGCCACCCAATGCGATACAAGTCCAATTGTCCAAGGTCCAAAGTTAAAATCTCGGCGATAATCGATATCTTATGGCGTTGAGACCCGAATCAGTCCATCGGCATCAGATAAGTTATTAGCGCAGTGAAGCCCTAGCTACCAAGAAGCTGTCTATAGGTAGGTAATCAGTCCACTTATATTCGCTAAAGATGCTAAGGTATTGTCAGGTGCCCAATAGCTTCACTGATGATGTATCTGCTACTATCTCTGCGACAGTACACTGGTCTGCCTTGATGTATAAAGCCCCACTGTGACATCACCCATTCCCAGTCAAATTATCAACGAATCTCCAGGGGACCAGGGGTATTCGTATGAAAACCATTCTATCCGTACTCCGGCCTGTTCGATCCTGTCGGTAGTCTAATTGGTACACGTCGAGTCATTTAGGAGTTGTTACACAAGCTAAGATGCTGACTCAAATATGTCAGACGTAAAGGTAAAAACAACTTTACACAGTGCGGCACCAGAGGATCAGAGAAACATCATCGGTAGGACATTAGCCAGGGACGACTGGCTGATATCATAAACTGATAGTGCGGATTCCGAATCGGCGCTGGTTGTGTTGTTGGTTGTACAGCATTCTTCCTGCAGTCGTATCATTAGACAATGGCTCAACGGAGGCTTCGTAGATGTAGTACTCCGTAGACTCCAGTGGCATGATTCAAGGATTAATAGTGATAGGGGTATAACAAAGGAGATCATCCTGTCTAAGCCATTGTTCATGTTACCAGAGAGACAGGCCCAGTATAGCTAGATGCAGCTGTGGTACCACATGAAGCAATATCCATTTCATTCATCATGGCCAATTGTCCACTCCAGTTGGCCTGTATGAAAGAAGTGGTCAACTGAACCCAAGTTCTTTTCCCAATTCTACTCTTTGTTCACTTTGGCCACCGGTATCAGCAGCAAGGGGCCGGTCTCGAAACCCACGAGGTGGAACGTCTCGATTTTGAAACAGTCGAACAATCTCCTGTTGGCAGATACATTCCGACTCGAGGAAAGAGGGCCTGAGCTGAAGGTCGACGACCAATTCGATGAATGGTCATGCTTCTCTCACATCGACTCGTTCATGCACATTCCACAAAGCCGCGAACTGGTGGAGAGATAAACAGGACAAATTCCTCGAATTATGTCGCATGAACAGGGACTGTCATCATTCACCATGACGAGAGTCAACTGTCAAGTCTGTCTTTGTACTCTGTATTAGGACTTGGAAACCAACTCATTGCTGCACCTCTTCTGGTCAGCTGAGCCCTGAGAAAGGCCTCGGAGAAACCGACCCACAATCTGCTGACTGTTAGTTAGTTGGGTCCCGGTGATCCGTATGGGCAGCAAGAGCAACTTACTTACCTCTATCTAGTATCTACCAACCGGTTCAAAAGGGTTGGAAATGAGCCCTTCAGGAGAACCAGGGAACGGTAAAATGAGCCCAAATGGTTGACCAAGTAGATGGCAGATATGACTTCATCCACTCCTCCACGGAGTATTATGTACAACTTTTGCAGATTATGATGACGTGATCCAAAGCTCCGAAGATTGGAGGACTTTCCAATATCATTCTTGATCGGATTCAGGATTAGATATGTAGATTGTAGAGTATTCCATGAACCTAGTTCATCAGTGCCGAGTAGTTATGCAGCCATGCAGCCATGGTCCTTTAATCAAGTTTAATTAGTACTTCTGTTAAGTCTTAAGAACCAATACCGCTGTCCTAATGGTTCTTTTTCTAGTTGTTTCTGCACCCTGACAATCGCCAATATCAGCAGTTCAGCAACCCTCTGCAGGACCAGGCCCGTACGAGATACAGCTTAGAAGTCAAGTACTTATCCAATAGGTCCATTGTGCTACTGGATTTTTAGTAGTACTACGGAGCTTATAGTTCTCTGGCGAAAGTAACGTTCCGTAGGGTTATAGATCCTGGTATGTCAAAAGGTATGTACTAATATGATTCGCTCGCCAAATGGTCCTGAAACAGCAGAACTATTTGATCGTCTTCGAGGTTCGAACAGAAAGTTCTGGATGATTTGAAACTGCAATTATTGGAACCAAGTTCATCGCTGTTTCAACAGCTTAATAAGATCAGAGATATCCCCAGCTTCCCAGCTTCTGAAAGACTGAAAGATCTCCACCGGCACCATGACTTATGAGCTCATAATGAATACCATGCCTGAGAGACAGAACCTCTAATAATAATAATATCCAGGTCACAAGGGATCAAAGAGCAACGTGACTGCTTTGGATCCACAAATTTCATTGAGCCCTCGAGTGCTGACTGCTGAGACTTGTCACTTGAGTACTCTGTCATTCATCTATCCTCCCTGACTCCCACAGATCGGTGAGGCTAAGAGGGCCGTTACTATGCCTTGGCATGGTTCCTGAAACTGAAAGTAGATAGTAAATGACTGTGCCTGGATGTCGGCCAGTTGCCGATCGCCTTTTACCTCTATGACATGCCGAGTCATACCGGCCTTGGCTCCATAGGTGTAGCCGCGCAGCAGTACGGCGTACGGCGTACGGACTACGGAGTATGTGACCTACATACCGTTGGAAACCAGAGATAGATACCAGGTAAAAAGGCTGTGGCGCAGTCTATCAAGCTTCAGTCATTGGTCTTCCGGACATAGTTAGTACCCTTTGTCTTGCAGGTTTCGGTCACTTGACAGGCAAATTTCACCATGAGCTATGTTTAGTAAACCTTGACTCGTGATGTACTATCTGTTAAACAATAATCACAATGATAATATCCGTCAATAGACTCAGTACTCACTATTCAGTACCTTTACTCTGTAGTACTCAAAATAGTTGAGAATCCCCTGAGGTGGTTCAAATTCAATATCGGCTGACAATGTAGGAAATCTAGATCCCTGACCAATATGCAATATGCGGCAACTCGGTATAACTACCTACATAGTCCCAATTCCGCCAACTTTCGCATATTGAACGACTTGGAGAAGTGGCCAATCAGGGAGGTTCCAGTGAAAATCATGGCTGGTCACTTGACAGCAGCTGACCAAAGTCACCAAACACATGGTGTCCATCCAAGCTCCCAGTGGTAATATCCCAACTTTACTCCCGTAAGGTACTGTAAGTTCAAGGTAGTTTGTGGGCATTACCCTATCTTGGCCTTCAGGTAAGTTAAGGTACGGCAGTCTTAGCAGTTAGTCGTAGGATGACAGGCAATTCCAAGCTTCCAACAAGTTGAGTGGCCAAAGAGGTATCTAAATAGCAATGGAATAATCGTCATAGAGATTTCGCAGTTTTAGGTCCGATTCAATTGACTTCATGAAGTACAAGTCTGGTCAGATACTTCTGCTGGTCCTCATAGTCCATCTTACTTTTGACTTTCTTTCAATGTAGATAGAAGATCGACTGATAGAGAGCTAGAGGAACTGAGGAAGACATTAATAGGTATTATTCAAGGTGGAAGAAATCAATGAGGGATCAAGCTCAAAATATCATAGTGTGCCATGTGATCAGACTTGGAGGTGCTTTTAGTGTAGTACTACTCTGATACTATATGAATAGTCCCAAGCAACAACAACAACAACAACAACATTATTAACTTGTTGAACACTTCCTTATTTCCTTTCAATCTTCTTTTTGAACTCTGTAGATTAATAAGACCCATCTTACATAGATAAATCAATTATGCAGACCCTCGATACTCTGTACCATGTTAATCAATCTCTCCCTTATAAGGTCCTACGGGCATAGGTCAATGGTCATCTGGTTTGTATGGGCAAAGGCAAAATTTAAGGTCCCACACCAGTCCCCATCAGCATCATCACTGGACTGCAGGTGGCTTGTGTGTAATGTGTATTAATTATAGCCTGTTCATGTCTTCATGATGGCTTGATGATTTGATCACTACGGAGTAGATACAAGATACTCCGTAGATAGGTATGATTTTTGACTTTTAAGAGCTTAAGATACTACTGATTCGAATATTAATAAGTATCATTTAGCTTTTCTGCTCTCTAAATAATAAAGTAATGAGCACGTTCCACCTTAATTATGGATTCATTTCTTAGGGACATATCTTGTATGGTATTGTAATCATACATACATATACAATGGATACTTGCAGATGTCTCATGCCCCTCATCTTTGATGGTTCTTCCCCTGTTTAGCAAGTCCAGGGAATCCATTCTTCTCTTAATATGATCATTATAATTCTGAAGGAAAGAGAAGGGAAAAGATAAGCTGTTAATTAACATTATGTCTGAAGCCAGAAACAGAAAGTTGTTATATTCAACTGTGCCAATAGTAGATATCCATCATTCCTTTCCATCGTCATTCAACATCCACAGCCTTCTCCCCACATGCTGCCACAGGTACATACTACATTGTCATAGTTCATACAGAGTAGCCATAGCCATATTAACTATCTTACAGAGTACTTATGATTTATTCATTATTTTAGAGGTAAAAGGGTAGCTTAGGACTTAGTTAACTACCTAGAGGTATGGAGTACTACGAGTCTATGTCTATAATACTATCTCCTGCAAGGCTGCAACTAAATAGTAGTTGGAGTCCCGCCCCCTCAAATCTTCCCAGCACCACCAGATCGGATCCAACTTCAAATTGCTCCCGTGCTATCCTCTTAAATCACTTCATTTTCATTTTCCCTTATTATCATTGTCAGGACCCTTTTTTTTCCCTTTCGACTTTGAATGGATCTTGGGATCTTTTACCTGATCTCATCAGCTTTGAGAATTTCTCTGACTTAACTTGGGAAGTTAGCTTGATTGTTCCTTGCTTTCTTCCTCTCCTCCCGGTGCTTTATTCCCGCGTTCCTGCAGCCCTCGCGTGTTTGGGCTTCGTCGCTCCATCAACGTCACCTGGTCTCTTGCTTTCTTACTCACTTCCTCTCTCTCCTCTCTCTCCTCTCTCTTCTTCTTCCTCCTCTCTTCTTCTTCCTCCTCTCCCCCTTTGGAGATTGTTCCCCATTTTAAGGTAATTTATTACCCTTCAACACTCCCTTCATCAACATCAACCTTCTCTCCATACAACTGGTTGAAAGTGAATACACCAATTTACCTCTCCTTTCCAACTGCTCTTTGTCTCGTCACTTGGTCTCTGTTTTCTTTTCACTCAAAGAATTCATTCATAAGAATTCATCTTTCTATTTTTTTTTCCCTGGAGGATTCCCCTACTGTGGTCTTGTGTCTTGTACTCTTGGCACTCTACCCAAGTTCATTGGTCCTACCTTTCAAACTTACCCATCCTGCGATTCGCCCGTCCAGAAGTCCGCCTTCTCTTCTCAACCTTTCATCTCACGACCACCTCCACTCAGCATCCACCGTTCGGATATTCCGCCCATCCTAAAGCGAAACCCCCTCCTCCTGGCCAGTGCTCCACCACCTGATTGCAGTCTGCACTCTGCCCAAGACGGACCTCAGAACTCGTTTCGACCTTTTTTTCCGCCATCCACTGTTAAAGTGCAGTCCTCCATATTCTCGATAGCACTGCCTTCCTCCTCCCCCCGCTTGTTGCCATCCCCACAAGTCACCCGTGATGTCACAGAATAGACCTGGGGTATTTTCGAGTCTGCGCATGGGCGGTAAGATAATCAAAATTGGGCTTAATTTTTTTGAAGAAAATACCATGCAGGTCTGTTGAACTGACTGCTTTGCTTTCCCAATCATGCAGAAGTCGTCCGCGAGAAGGTCCAGGATGGACTGACAGGGGAAACCAAGGAGATTTCGTATTCACAATGCAAAATTGTCGGCAACGGGTCCTTCGGTGTTGTGTTTCAAACGAAGATGTTACCAAGCGGCGAGGATGCTGCCATCAAGAGAGTCCTTCAAGACAAGCGTTTCAAAGTATGTGTGCATGGTCAGGGGAAATTGCTCATCACACCCCAGGATGTTATCGCTGACGACCTCAGAACCGTGAATTGCAGATCATGCGAATTGTTCGCCATCCCAACATCGTAGAATTGAAAGCTTTCTACTACTCGAATGGCGAGAGGGTATGCGGCCTTTCCTATGTCAATCCCAGAACCTTCCGGATTGCCCCCACTAATCGCATTGTCGTCAATTTATAGAAGGATGAAGTCTATCTGAACCTCGTTCTCGAATTCGTACCAGAGACCGTCTATCGGGCGTCGCGTTTCTTCAGTAAGCTGAAGACCACCATGCCAATGTTGGAAATCAAGCTGTATATCTATCAACTGTTCCGTTCACTGGCATACATCCACTCGCAAGGCATCTGTCACCGTGACATCAAGCCTCAAAATCTTTTGCTTGATCCGAACACTGGCATTCTCAAACTCTGCGACTTTGGTTCTGCCAAGATTCTGGTAGAGAATGAGCCCAATGTTTCCTACATCTGCTCCCGCTATTATCGTGCGCCTGAGTTGATCTTTGGCGCCACCAACTACACAACGAAAATCGGTATGTCCTCATCGGAGCGTTCCACTAATGCTGGTTACTAACAAAAAGTTCAAGATGTGTGGTCCACGGGTTGTGTGATGGCGGAACTGATGCTTGGGCAACCACTTTTCCCTGGAGAGTCAGGAATTGACCAGCTCGTCGAAATCATCAAGGTGCTCGGTACTCCTACTCGCGAGCAGATTCGCACCATGAATCCCAACTATATGGAGCATAAATTCCCTCAGATCAAGCCTCACCCCTTCAATAAGGTGGGCACTCTATCTACCTATTTTATGCGAAAGCTATGCTGATTCCCTAACCCCAGGTTTTCCGGAGAGCGCCCCACGAGGCCATCGATCTGATCTCAGCGCTGCTGGAATACACACCAACGCAACGGCTCTCCGCTATCGAGGCGATGTGTCACCCATTTTTCGACGAGCTCAGAGACCCCAGCACGCGGCTGCCCGATTCTCGGCACCCTGGTGGCGCTGTCCGAGATCTCCCCACTCTTTTCGATTTCTCCAGACATGGTTCGTTGGCTCGTTTTTGGAACTCAACCGCACCATCTCAGAAGTTTTGTTGCTAACAGTGTTTTCTGCAGAACTCTCCATCGCTCCCGCACTGAACAGCCGGCTGGTTCCTCCTCACGCACGCTCTGCGCTCGAGGCCCGCGGCCTTGATATTGATAACTTCACTCCCCTCACAAAGGAAGAGATGATGGCACGTCTTGACTGAGTCGATACGTGTGTCACTTACGAAGTACACGCCTGTTTTCCTAGTGCCATTTTCTGCACTCGTCCGCGAGAATATGATGTCATGCAATACCATCCACTTTACGCATCGCGTGGTCTCTGTCCTGGAACCGGTTCATATTGAAAGTGTAGACCTACATCGCTGGCAAGGCATCTGAAAGTCGATTTTCTCTTCAGATTGTAGGAGGATGAACGGTGGGATCTCATATCCAACAGAAAGAGAGAAGTTGAAAAAGGAAATGAAAAAAAAGAGTCGAAGGTACAAGATGGCATTCTTGTCACGATCGGAACGGATTTCTCGAGGCAGTGGTACCATCATGGGATAATGGATTGTCATAGTCTGGAGTTTTCACGGTGTCTGAAACAACTCTTGGGAAAGGAAAAAAAAGTGATACCCTTTAGTGTGCGAGTCTGCCTTCCGGGATTTAAGTTTGCATAGCTTCAATTCTCGTTTGAAGGGATCATGGAATCAGAATGCCGCAAGTCCTATTGAGAAGTGCGAAGTGATGAATATCCTACGAATTCTTCTCAATGTCATGTGGAATCTTCGGTTTGGACGCACATCAACGACCATGCTCATCGTCTGAGTATGTGTGTGTGCTCTGGATATAGCTGGAGATTTCCGTGACCTGGCTTGCAGCTCTCTAGAAACCCATCCTTGTGTTCTCTATTCTTTTCCATCGTTTGTGTCTTTAGCTTCTATGAATCTCTTCGTTTCTCGGTCTTCCTTATACTCTTCCGGTGTGTGTGTTTTTCAACGTCCGATCTCACGTGTTTGGCTTTGACAGCTGCGTGGTATTTGCTTGACCAACGGAGAACTGAACTGTTCCTTAATCCCGAAGGCCCAATGACCTGTTTCCTACTCTTTCTCCATATATTCCTAGGGATAAGGATATATGTCTGGAGCTTCCCCTTCGCTAGAGTGTATAACCACAGATGGATGTATTGCTTCTTTTTCTTCTCCTCTTCTTCCTCTTCTCCGTGCCTTTCTTTCTGTTTTTCTGGTATATGATATCTCATCGAATCTACTGAGATATCCTTAGTGTGTCATCATTGCAAATCTTTCAGCCTTCTTCTAGAGGCAAAGGCATCAGCTATCATTGCTTCATTCAAGAGAGTGGAAGGGGGAAATAAGGAAAGAGTCGCGGCATCTTGCTTCTGGTATCAGGCATTAAGATTCGCTCTTATCCTGTGTTTAGATAGTTCATGTTATCACTTGAAACCTTGGGAAGCTTCTCCTGGTCCAGTACGTCTTGATAGAAGTCACTCGTAGATAAAAACGGAAGGACAAGTCGGTATTGGATATCGTACAAACAAGAGTAGCCGGATCTCTATTTTCCCTGTACTCCGTAAGATGCAAGAGTGTTAGATAAGCCACGGCTCGGAATATTTAATTTTCCCGAATCAGTATCCGCCAGAGTGTTTTGGACTTTTGGCACACGGTCTTGTTTCAATTGCAATACCTCGTGATCAACGACGAAAGAAGTCCGCGGTTCTTATCTTCGAGTATCGGAAGAATTTGCGGACAGATCTAGGCTCAATTCCTTCTGGTGAGGAGCTTAATCATCGTTCGTCAAGCGTTGTTGAGCTTTATTCGGACAACAATATCTTATGGCCGACTACGAACGCCGACAAAATGGGCCCCCAAGGGGCGGGCGCAAGAGGCGCTACAGAGGTCTGTCTTTGATATAGCGAGGCTGGTCCTGCTTTTGTCTCTGTTGATTTGCGTTTACGCGAATGATTAACTAACAGAACGCTGTCAATGTGTAGATGACGAAGATTATGACCGGCGTCCACAGAGGCGTAGATACGAGGAACCTCTCGTCGTCAAGGTCCGAAGACAGCTGTTAACTATTGCTGAGTCTGTATGCGCCCCCTTCCCACTTTGAAAGAATGTCCTGAAAACTTGCCAATCGCAATTGACCAAGCTTACATTGTACCCCGTACGCTAGGCTGCCCGAAGAGCAGAGGACGACATTGTGACTATCGCAAAAAGTGTCGCGGAGAATTTTGAGGACGAAGAGTTGAGGCAAAGCTATGTCGAGGTAGCCATTGATCTGTATGTTTGAATTTCTGCGCAATTCCTTCTGCGCGCAACCCGGGGGTCTAACATGTCGGTGTTTCTAGTGTCATTGAGCAGCCGTTGAAGATTCCCTTCATTGCGGCAACAGCTCTGGTCGCCAACGATTACAAATCGGACCTTGTGGACGATATTCTCAAAAGAGTGCGCGACTCATTGCAACAATACATTGACGCGGGGGCCTGGCGCGAAGTCAAGCTCCTCTTGCGATTTTTGGGTTGCCTCCAGTCGATCTTTGATGGGGACGGTGTATTTCCGATCCTCGAGGAACTCTTCGCTCGTGCGGTTGACCTTCAAACCGCATCCTCTGAAGATGTTAGTGAAACCAAGTTCCCCTGGGAGTTATTGGGAGCTAATATTTTACCCTTCAGGTACTCGGACTCGAGCTCGTCAAGATCATACTCTTCACCATCCCGTACGTCATGGCGTCTCCCGCTACAGGCTTCGAAGCGCAAGCAACGGCGCTCCTTGAGAAAACGGACATTATCGCCTCGACTCCCCATGCGCTGGTCGACCTTGTCAACACATTTGCCTTAGAGGATGGTAACCCAGTCTCTGTGCAGAGCGTCATCAGCTTGCTTCAGAATCAACTTCAAGCCGAGGCCAACCGTGGCTGGGAGCTTGCTTGCATTCCCCGGCCGTGGAAGAGGTCCAGAGGCGAGGACTCGGAGGCACCTGTGGAAGCGGGGGCTAAACATGCCTTTCCTCAGATTACTGTCCCAAATCCTGTACGAAAAGGAGCAAGGGCAATTTTTCCAGAAGTATACCTCTCCGTGTATTCCAATCAAGAAATGGAGACGGTCCCACCTACATCAGACATTGCATCGTCTCTGTTGAGAGACGCTCTTGTTGACACAATCAATATCCTCGACTTCAACCGTGTCGCAACTGCCAAGTTTCTGATCGATGTGGATTGTTATTTCCCGGCAAACACGTTTGTGAAGCGCGCCACTCCATTCGACAGGTTGCGTGATATTTCTGGAGATCGTCCGACCTGGAAGCCAGAGGATGTCGCTGTCGATGCCGTTTTCTCTCAGTTGTTCCGGCTTCCTGCCCCCGAACACAAGCTGGTCTACTATCACTCAGTTCTCACTGAATGTTGTAAAATTGCACCCGCTGCCATCGCGCCAAGCTTAGGCAGAGCTATTCGCTTCCTGTACCGGAGCCTAGAGACTATTGATTTAGACCTCAGCCATCGATTCTTGGATTGGTTCGCTCATCACCTGAGCAATTTTGGATTTACTTGGAAATGGAGCGAATGGTTCGTCAGACTTACATGACAGGGGCACACTTATTGGCGCATGAGTTAACTTCTGGTTTTAGGATCGATGATCTTGAGCTTCCACTCGTCCATCCGCGAATGGCATTCATTACCGGCGCCCTCGACAAGGAAATTCGGCTGAGTTTCGCACAACGTATTAGAGGGACACTGCCGGATCCGTATCAGGAACTAATAACAGAAGGCAAAGAGAAGGATACTCCTGATTTCAAGTATTCCTCGGATAGTGAGTCCCAGACGTCCAGTGTATACCTTCAGAATGATTGTGTAGCTAATGTGCCTATCTTCCAGCCACGCCATATGCCAAAGAAGGTAGAGAGATCATGGAACTCATCCGAAAGAAAGCGAGCGATGAGGAAATTGAGCCACTGATACTTGCCGTTGAAGAGCAAGCGAAGTCTTTGGGAGTTGACGATCCAATGCTGCCTTCTACCGACACCTTCATTACTTCTATATGCTTTGTCGGTTCCAAGTCCCTATCTCATGTTCTGTCATGCATCGAGCGGAACAAGGAAAGGCTACTGGCCATTGGACCAAAATCAGCTCGTGCTCGTTGTCAAATCATCACTTCGGTGATGGAGTACTGGGTTGACCAACCGGGCGTCGCCATCAACATTATCGACAAGCTGTTGAACTACACGATTTTGACACCCTTGTCGGTGATCGAGTGGGCGCTGGTGGAGAAGATGGAAGCGGGGACCATCCTCAGCAAGACGCATGTGTTCGAGATGGTATCTGCCACTGTTGGCAAAGTCACCAACCGTGTGCGCCAGATTGTAGCTGCACGCATGCAGCCGGGTCTTTATGAGCCACAGTTGAGCGTTCTGGATGAGACGCTGGGCCGTGAAAAGGCGGATATGCAATCCCTCTTCAGGCTGATCGAAGACTCGATCGTGTCGGTCGCCGGCGGTAGTAACGACGGACTGATGGAGAGAGGGGACGGAAGCGGTAACCTGCCCGAAGACGAAATCATCCGTCAGTGGGGTCGCCGGTGGCTCAGGGTGTTCAGGCGCAAGGCCGGCGTCGAGGAATCATTCATCACCGAAACCATGGCCGGTGCCACGCCGGTTGGTACAGTAGCCCCTGTGTCTGAACCTGCTGCAGATGGAGACTTGGACATTGCCGACGCCGACGGAGCCGCTGAGATTTCCTGAAGGCGCGCCGCACCATGGGGGGAAGGTAACCAGGCAGGTGTTGATGCATCCTAGTTAGCATATCTTCCAAGTCTAAATCAACACATGTACTCATAACTATTTATGGGAGATCGGATTAATAGGAACTGAAAAAAAAACTGTCCAATGTACTCCGTAGTCAGAATAATTATGTTCAAAATTCATTTGGTGATGACTTTTCTCGTCCCAAACTGCTATCAAGTATCTACCAGGAACTATTAACAACACTTGCTGAAGATTCAGCCCAATAGGAGAACGAGGGTAATATACTATTTCTCCCATAAGCGAAATCGACAGATGATTAAAAATGATACAGTAAGAATGACCACAGAGTGCAAAAAGGAATATGTCAGGATCGGGTGTTGTACAAAGGCGATTAAAGTAGAGGGTCAGTCAGTGGCCAAAGGAAGAGGATATAGAAAAGCACATGACAGTCGTAAATCACGTCAAGGTTGCGAACCAACCTGTCGAGGATCTCAAGATACGATCGTGATAGCCATTGTGAGTGGTCGTATCTGACTGATTTCTTTCAGTTTTTGTTTCTTTCTCATTATGTTTTTTTTTTCTTTCTTTTGTTGGGGGGAGTTCTCAGATTTCGACTTCTGAGAGTGAGCGCATTCGCGACCATGGATGTGACAATAGTGGAAGTTGTGGTTCGGGGTCGCATATCGCTCAGTATTTAACCATTATTGGCCGGTATCGTCCTCCCCGTTACAAAATGCTAGGCATTCCGTGGTGCATTTCTTCAGAGATCTTTCTTGGTTTCTTGAGACAAGTACTGGCGATCATCTTCGCCCTCAACCGTCTTGAGGATTGTTTCCATCTCCTTGGTCTGTCTCTTCCACTCCTCCTCACCCATCTTGGTCTCGCGCCGGAAGAGTTCTTCATTGGGCTTTCGGTAGCTGCCACCCAGACGGTCCCACAGAGTGGTAAATTGGCCATAATTGTAGTTGAAGTATAGATGGTGCATAGTGTGGCAGGCGGCTCCGTTGACAATTGGGCTGTTGGCGACATATTCACCGTCATGGATCATAACCGTCCAGAAATTGATGAAGGCGAAGAGGAAAACGTATGCGAGCTTCTGCAGGGGGAAGATGAAGGGAAACACGTGATATGGAACACTCTGGGACCAACCATCCACAGGGTGGAATGCATGCGACGCGAAGGGGCTAGGCATGATCCATTTGTGGTGAGGCTTGTGGAGGGCCTTGTAGATCAAGGGATGATGCAAGCCACGGTGAATCCAGTAGATAAAGAAATCGGTAAATGCGATGAACAAGGGGAACTGCAGGATGCTGTAGTATGGAAAGGGCTCCTGGGCAACGGTGTCGTACAATTTGGAATAACCCCTGACCTCCAAGACCAAGAAGGGAGCGGTCAGGAGGGACATCAGAGGCATTGATCGCATCGTCTGCGCAATTTCCATGGGAATCTGGTTTTTGAGGAATTTCGGGTGCCTGACTGTTGTCTTGTCCCAGACGAAGATGTACGACAGCGTAGCGGTAATGAAGTAAACAATAAAGCCAAATATCCTGTGTCAGGGAGAAGTATTGGTCAGTGGACTGTTCTTGGATGTGGTCGGCGATAATCATGCATACCAGACAATCAGAAAAAAACTCATAAACTGGCGATAGATGTTGTTCCTAGGCCATGCGCTCATGTAGGCAAACTTGGAAGGCTCCAGGTAAAGAAACTGGGTGGCGGGCTCGTAGACAAACGGCTGGGATGCGCCGAATAAGGACAAGGTGCTATTGGCAACAGTGGTGAATCCAGGAAGGGAGACAGAGGAGGGGAGCGACACCGGTAGGAGGGCCGAATAGAGACGGTCCCCAAGAAAGGTGTCCCATACCTCAAGGACGATATCCATATTGTCCTGAGAACGGGGAATGTATTAAAAAAAGGGGGGGATTCGCAAGGGTTGAAGAAGCGAGGTCAGAGTGAGGAGATAGGAGTAGGGATAGATGAGAGGATACCCCGTGATAGAGAGGCAAGAGGAGGAGAGATGTTGGTTTTAATTCTTGCAGTTGATAATAAGTAATGGAATCCGAGGATGATTGAAGTCAGGAGAGCCGGAGAAATAAAAGAACATTCATATCACACCAGGGCGGAACCTGCGCAGCCGTTCCGTTTGGTGGATTCAGTCTTTATTTCCCCTTAAAAAGAGTGGGATGTTGTTGGAGTAGTTAATTTGAGAGATCTATCACTCATTTGAGTAGATAGATGTCAGTAATGATATTATGATGAAACTGATAGTTATTCTCATCATTGTCACCTTGCTGCCATTTACATGGGATAGATACTCATCTGATAGTACTCCATACTAAAGGAATTGAGTTTTAAGCAATGTTTCCGCTGCAGGACATCTTCAATAAGGGAATACTCATTCCTGATTGGCAATTCAAGCAATGATAATACAGAGTACTACAGAGTTGTAAAGCATCACTAATAAGCATTCAAAAAGAATCATCTAGAGTCGACAATGAAGTCATTAAGAGAACAGTCAAGTCGACAGAGACATCAGCTGATCTGGAAATAGATGCCTTAGTTTGATGTCAGGCTGTCAGGCACCAACCACTCAAAGTCCTCAAATCCTAAGAAGTAACTTCAAATGCATTACTATGTGCATAGGCAGTCTGCAGAGAGTTACCGCTTACCAGGTTACAAACAGATGCCTTATCCTGTCTACCAGGGGTAATCATGTAGAATATACTTCATAGTTCATAGATATGAATGGATTACTTAATCTGCCAACTGGCAACTGTGAAGCCCCGCTTAAAATCTAAACCTTTTTCGCTTCTGGCGATTATTCTGATCCAGTGATCCCAATTTGGACCTGATTAGCCGCCGACCCGACCTCACTTTAATCTCTCCAATTACTACTCTTCCAAGTTCCACTAACTAACTACCTACGATTACTGCTACAAACTACTACTACCCGCTGTTAAATTAACGACGACATCATTTATATCATTTATCCTCAATCCATTTTCCCAGCTCCATCCCCGCTTCCCCCGTCTTTGCATCATTGCACCGGCTTGTCGCTGCGCGCTGGGATGCGACAGGTCTGACTTTAACTGCCAACCACCGCCTTACCACCGCCTGTGTCGTCCAAATTTCAGCCTCGAACCCCCTCCTGATCCCCAAATCCGCGACACGTCGCCAGTTCGTCCAGCCTTGCTACCAGACAATTTCGCATCTCAATTTCTCTCCTACTGAGGCCATCTGTATCGATATTTGACACGCACAATGTACAACACACACCGCGGGATGGTTCCCGCCCCCAACTCCCGTCTGACGGAGTTACTGGACCAACTGCGCCAGGAGTTTGAGAACCAGTCCAGAAGCACCGGCGAGTTCGAGCATCAATGTATGTGCTCAACTCTTCTTTTCCTTTTCTTCTTTTCCGTCCCTTCTTCTATGGCCAACGGCATGCTTTTACGCTGGGTTTGTCGGCTCGTTGGCACAATGTCTGCTACTGTCAGGTTACATCAGTCATGCCATGGCTATTCAATGGTTTTCCGGATGGGGTGTCATACCCCCGCGACGCTGCACAAGTCTTCATCAAGGTGTACAATGTGATACTTGAATGCGCTAACTAATCTCTTCAGTAACCGGACAGCTTCAGGAGATGGAGATGATTCGACAGAAAGTCTACCAGCTGGAGCAAGCTCAGGTCAAAATGAAACAAGAGTTCGTACCCCCAGTTAATGCTTTTCTTTTTCCCTGGGAAAAAGAGGAGGCGTTATGTATTGAGATACTAAATATCAGATTTCTTATCGAAACAGTTATGAAGCAGAAATCCGAGTACTACGACATGAACTTGAATCGCGCGGTGTCCAGCCCGTTTCGTCTCATATTGCTGGCCCTGCGCAGCATACTGGCCCCTCTCAGGCTCCCCCACCAGCCTTGGGCCATGGCCCTAGCAACCTGTTTGGCGGAATTATGGCCAACCAAGGAGGTAGTGGTCCCGGTCTTGCCCCTCCCCCTCCCCAGGATCAGCAGCCTCCCCAGCATACCCTTCAACAGCCTGCTCCCGCGGCTCAGCAATCAGCCCCGCAACCGCCGCAGAGCTCTTTTGGAGGATATCAGCCTGGTGCTGCTGTGAACGGTATGTCCTGACTGTATTTTTGTCCGACTCCGTTGCGTCTGACCGTGCATCTGTATTTCATATTTAGGCTACGGACCTGCCCCGCCACCGACCGCGTCTCCCGGCCCTGGAAAGAGGCCCCGAGCTCCTCCTGGACCTGCCACTCCCCAACAGTCTCATCAACTAGCATACCCCGACCCCCGGGTCTCTCCTCAGATTGCTCGCCCCACACCTCCCGGTCAAGCTCTGTTAACGGCTCGTGGTGAACGTCCGGGAAACATGCTGGCCAACTGGAATCCCGATGATCTGCCCCCTTCACAGAAGCGTGAGGGGGCTGATTGGTATGCTATTTTCAACCCTGAGGTCCAGCGGGTACTCGATGTGGATCTCGTCCACCATCTGGTCCATGATAGCGTCGTTTGCTGTGTCCGCTTCAGCCGGGATGGCAAGTATCTCGCTACTGGTTGCAACCGCTCTGCTCAGATCTTCGACGTGAACACTGGTCAAATTGTTGCCACCCTGCAAGATGAAAGCGTGGATAAGGATGGGGATCTTTATATCCGCAGTGTCTGCTTCAGTCCTGATGGCAAGTACCTCGCAACCGGTGCCGAAGATAAGCAAATTAGGGTAAGTCAAGTCCCCCCCCTTTTTTTTTCGCAACGCCCGTCACTGATTTGCGAAATGCATGTAGGTCTGGGACATCGCGGCTCGGACCATCAAGCACATCTTCACTGGACACGAGCAAGACATTTACTCTCTCGACTTCGCCGGCAATGGTCGGTTTATCGCTTCGGGCAGCGGCGACAAAACTGTGCGACTCTGGGACATTCTCGATGGCAAACTGGTCTACACTCTCAGCATCGAGGACGGAGTGACCACCGTGGCCATGTCTCCTGACGGCCACTATGTTGCGGCAGGATCCTTGGACAAGAGTGTCCGCGTCTGGGACACGACGACTGGATACCTTGTAGAGCGTCTGGAGAGTCCTGATGGTCACAAGGATAGCGTTTACTCAGTAGCGTTTGCTCCCAACGGCAGAGATCTTGTCAGTGGCAGTCTTGACAAGACCATTAAGCTCTGGGAGTTGGCTGCCCCGCGGGGTACATACCCCGGAGGGGTAGTGAAGGGTGGTAAATGTGTGCGCACATTCGAGGGCCACAAGGTAAGTCAATCTCCACGGCAGTGTGCGCAATGGATGCTGATCTCTTTGGGACAGGATTTTGTTCTCAGCGTCTGTCTCACCCCTGATGGACACTGGGTCATGAGCGGTTCTAAGGACCGCGGCGTCCAGTTCTGGGACCCCATCACCGGTAATGCGCAGATGATGCTTCAAGGCCACAAGAATTCCGGTTGGTGTTTCTCTTTTCCCTTCTCGTGCACTCCGTCTGGAATAAACCCGGTCTCACTGCGATTCACAGTCATTTCGGTCGCTCCCAGCCCTACAGGCAATCTGTTCGCCACTGGCAGTGGTGACATGCGTGCAAGAATCTGGAGGT
The DNA here is from genome assembly GCA_004769165.1 of Aspergillus cejpii. NCBI lineage: Eukaryota > Fungi > Ascomycota > Eurotiomycetes > Eurotiales > Aspergillaceae > Aspergillus > Aspergillus cejpii. The sequence continues at coordinate 1,938,949 of SMSW01000005.1, read as the reverse complement.
ACGTTCTGGGCCATTTATCCATCTCTCAATCTCTCGGAGGGAGCGAGTCTAACCTTACTGCTTTTCCCGTAGGTACTCCACCTATACCGGACGGTAATGGGATTGATGATGGGAAGCTTCGGCGCAAATGTGACTCTGTTTTTGTGTTTAGTCCATCGCAGCCTGTTTGATTTGTTTGGGTTTATGCGTCTCGACCTCTTAAGAGGTTCATTCCCGGTCTTCTCGTTTCTCTGGTGACTTTCTTCCACCACGGTTTGAAGAATAACAAAATCTGAATGTACGGATAGTAGTGCTGTTGTCTTTTCTTTTGTCCTACGCAAGAATTGTTACTCCTCCGTTGCATCAACAATGTTCTCCCCTTTTTACTTGAAAGTATTGACAGAGCTGGAGTGGTAGGCAACACCTTCCAAGACCTCATCGGTTGATAGACCGTAGATTTGATGTCTTGAGCTGATTTGTAAGAATTGAGATGCGGTTGACTACTCCAATCAAGACGAAGGATTAGATATATGTTTCAAGGCCACTTTACTCTGTCTGTGTTGCTACGTGGGGGTGGATTGGGTCAACAGTATAGAAGTGACGGTTATACTCCATGCTCTGTGACTCCAGCCACGGCTCTGTGACGTCCTCACTCCTTAGTCCTCGCTCCTTTACCAAGATCCAAAAGAGGCCTTGATATGATGAAAAAACAAAGCCACAATCCAAGTCGTCACTAGTCACTACTAGCATGAATAATAGTAAAGAAAAATATTAATAATAAACCCCATTATTACTGTATTTTCCAGAGCCATTGGCGGCTAACTGGAATTTTCTTACAGGTTGGTTTTAAGTATCCGTACTCTGTACTCCGTACGGAGTAAGTTAATACCAACAGGGCGGTTAGGACTGGGAGTCTGGGACTGGGAGACTGGGAGTTGGGTACGGAATATGGATACCTTCTGATGGATCATACAAAGTTTTAAAATGCAATGATGAAACAGTTCTGCTGTATTATTATTACATACAGACTGATAGGACCTCTTCATCAGCAGCATCATACATGATACTGCATAATAGTAATTACATTGTGACTGTGTAGACTGTAGACACGTACTTTAAGCCTCATACGAACTTGCCCCTGATATGCAAATCCAATCTAGAATTGATGTGTCGAACTTGGCATCAGCATTATTATTGGATCCGGTACGGAGTACATTTGTTCCTCATCTTTTACTAAACGAGGATGATGGCTTGATAGTCTATAGAGTCCCCTTGAGTCGTTGACGCTTCATCATAAGTTAGGTCTTTTAACTACGGGTACAGAGTAGAAGATTCCCATTATTCTGGTACAGTTCTACGGATACGGAGTACAGGATAACCTATTCTCGACTTCGAAAGTACCATGGTCCTGGTCGAAACACGTGTATATATAGTAACCAAGAACAAGACAGTGTATGTACTCTTCCGTCCTCGCAATCTTGGCCATTCTGGAGGAACTTGTTCCTTCAATTTCGAGGCTATATCTGTCCCAGAACTTTGAGATAGTTGAGTCTGATGTCAATTAAATCTGCTACTGATGATCGGGATCCATGATGATCATGATCAATACTCAATAGAAGATGGACTATGGATAGATTCCCGCCGTCCCGAGATGAACAAGGCCCGGCCCGCCACAAGAAGAATTGAGAAAAGCAAGTTCTTGCGCTTGAAAGTTGAGAGTTTCGTTCAAGTCCAGAGCTTCAATGTATAAGAATCTATCAGTATCATCTTCCAAGGGAAAAAAAGTTGGCCCAAATCTGAAGTGTGAGAGGTCTGGCACCAAAATATCATGCCCTAATTATAGATATCGGCATTCGCTATGTTACACAAAGGGGAATAAGATCTTAGAAGCAGGCGCGAGTCACAGCTGGAGCTGATCTTGAAATGCCTGACAGCTGACTACCCCATGTAATGATGTACATCATATCATGTATCTATTCATACAGTGCAGAAACTTGTAGATCACTGTGATCTGGCTTATCGTCGGTCTACTTGCTGGATCCATACTCCATAACGTTGTATTTAAGGAAACTAGGTAGTAGGTACCGAATTTGAGGAATTTGGCCCTTGCATTAACTTGAGACATGAGAATCTTATTCACAAAGAATCCATGGCATGAGTAAACACTAAACACTGAACAATTGTTGTAATTCCACGAGAAGGGGAAAGAAATAAGTACGGAGTATGGAGGAGCCTGCTTCTCAGACAGAAACATAAAACATGTCAGCATCTATCAATTTTCAAGAATAATAACAATTCGTACAAGTTAACTTGTCTCCATACAGAGACCAGAGTACTGTTTCTAAATGACATGACATTTGTCGCCAGTCGCGGCTATTCGAAACCCTTTCTTTAGTTTCCACTAGAAAGTCGGAACTAAGAAGTGAGGCTAGTTAGTCTGCCACTTTTGAAAATCCACAACGCGGCACACGGCATGTTGGCTAAGACTGAATTAGAACTAGTCATCTCTGCTAAGGAAGCAAGAGAAATCCTGTCGAATCAATATCTAAAAAGATGTATTGACTATTGATCGCCTGCGGTCCGTTCAGTAGCTCAACTGGGCAAACCTTGCCATGATGCCATCCAATTTGAGTCAAATCAATATGTTCGTCTACCAAGTTGGAACTCTGTATGGACTACGAAGACGAAGTACTCCGTACGGAGTAAGAGTTTTACTCTGCTCTATGGAGTGCTTCAACTCTGTCAGAGTTCGCTACATCATCGCCGACATCAACCACAACACCATGACAGCCTAACTCGGAGTGACTCGGCCTGTCAGGGCCTCAGGGCCCCAGGAAAGTATGACTGTACCTACGGAGTCCTATTTACCTACAGTCATCAGTCTGACCTGAAATCTCGCTTCCCTCCGCGGAATTCCCGGACACCCTGCAGTAAATCTGCAACCACTAAAAATGGGTTCATTGCTCCGTCGAGCCGCTCCATGCAGTTGGGTTTAAAGGCCTGGCACACAAATGCATGATTCCAAGGAGTAGTCAGCGTTTCAAGATCGACATCCAGGTGATGGCTGATGATAATTAATTACTCCGTACATTGTTGGGACTTGGGCTCTATTCCACCAGTCCAGGTGCCTGCGTGGGTGACGAGGGTATCCCTGTTGTTTCCCCCATCCCTCATCTCGTGTGATACCCGTATTTCTGACAGGAAGGCAGCCTAGACTCAGCGTCACTTGTTCAGTCTCTTTTGATTTGATGGTATGTCACTATGGACAAATGTCAGAATTTCCTGGTCCACTTTGTCAGGTCAGATGATACTACTTGTACTAGACAATTGTACGGAGTATGGAGTACTATTATTGAGTACTCCGTACTCATTCCTACATAGTACATACATAGTTACATACGTACATACTTACTTACTTACTTACTTACTTACTGTATGGAGGATTGCTGGGATTATTTGGGTTGGTTGCCTTGTCACAAAGGATAGGGTTTGCAGACCCAAGATCAAACAGATCTGTCAAGATGGTAATCTAATGGAATTTACTGTAATTCAGCACGTTTTGCAAGGTAATCAATCCTATTCTCTTGAGTAGGTACTTTAGACTCTGTACTGAGTACTCTCTGTCTCGTCAGGGAGAAGTGCATGGTAGACTGTAGACTACCAAGTATGTCCTATCATCCTACCTACGTACTCCGAAGAAGTCAGCCTGATCAGAATCGTACCATGATTGGACAAAGTACTAAAACAAAGTGGTGGAAAATAAATCCACAAGTCCCATTATTTCTGACTGGCTGGAGGGAATAATTCAACAAGACGTCAGAATATCTGGTGGTGACTGGTCACTGGACACTAAACATCATGAAAACTTTCTGTAAGATATTGATAAAGTACTAAACTTCAGATCAAAGATTATCTGTTTATCTACAGAGTACTGATTGACTTCATCAAGAACAGATGGAATATTTATCAAATTGAATGACTTATTAGTACTCCATATGCTATGACAGTCATGATTATCTTGATGCTGAGTGGGGGTTTTATACTTAAGGTCTTGTCATGTCATTACACAAGTAAGTTTCACTTTTTCCCCTTTCTTAGGTTTTTTCTTCTTTTCCCCTTTAGCCGCCTCTAAATTACTTACATCAAGTTACATCTACCCAATGATCCATCATGGCTTCTTCTCTCAACTCCTGAGGCCCCCTTAGTCTTGGACTCTTGTCTCTTGGCCCTCTTCAAGATGTGGTCTACAAGCCTTCAGCTAACTAAACTAGCAGGCCAGATCCCTGTCATGGTCCGCCCCCGCTGATTCCACTGCCTTGGGACCCAGGGTGGGTGTGAGGATCATGTAGTAGGGTATATCTAGTTCTAGATCACCACTCTCTCTCCCTTTCGGAGAGTAGAGAGGGACTGATCAGAAAAGCAAAGACTCTTTTATAGCTTCCTTTTCTTTGTTGCACCGGTATTATTCTTACTTTTTCCTCTCGACGTCTCCTGTACCAGTACACACATATACAAATCAATCTATATTGCAGGTAATTAGCCTACTTTCATACATTTGTTTTTCTGATCTTCTTCGTTCTGCGTCTAGATTATCTATTGAGTCCATATTGACTTCTGTCCAGCATCCAAGACTGTGAAGGACGTCTGGTTCCAGGGTCCTATTTCGCCAAAACCAAGAGTGGATTGAGATAGAAACCATTCCCAAGGAAATGGAAACAGCAGAACCTGTGTCATTCGAATTCGCCGGCCATGCAATTGGCTCTTTGGCACCTCGCCGGATGATGAACTCGAGTCTCGGCCCTAGCTTCTCTTTCTACAACAACCCGGTCACTTCCTTTCCTTTGCCATACCATCAATCGTCCTCCACACCATATGGTTTTGGTCATACACTCAACCAGCATCCTCATCAGCATCCCGGGTATCAGAACTTCTACCTCACCGGTCACCCACCACTCAATTCCCAGTCGATACGTCTATCATCAGAGCCGCCACCATTTCAGCAGATCCCCGAGATTCGTCCTGCAAAAAATGCCATCAATCGTGTGGTCAGAGACCCGCTGGCCAAATCTGAACAGCATGCTTCTTCGCCGCCAGTTGCAGCAACTCAATTGCCGGCCAACGAGGCTGTACGAGCAAAGAACTCTACCTCAACGGAAGTCGAGTTCTCGACGGAGGTGGATATCTTGATGAAAACAATCCAAGCAAAGGCTGTTCCTCCACAGTCGACTCTGCAATCGTTGCCCTCCCTCCAACAGTTAACGCACGGCAGCAGAAACAGCTTCCCTCAGACATTAGCCATGTCTTCTTCTACTACTGTGCGGTGCAACATGGCTGTTGAAGAGCTCACGTCTCGGTCAGGGAAGAAACGAAAATACATGTGCAGGCTTCCGAACTGCGGGAAGAGCTTCGCCCAAAAGACCCATCTGGATATCCATATGAGGGCCCATACTGGAGACAAGCCTTTTGTAAGTGGAGTCATCATGCACCGTGCTTCTTCCGCGCTACAACACCACTTACTAATCTTGTATTGGGTGGTAGGTATGCAAAGAACCTTCATGTGGGCAACGCTTCTCGCAATTAGGCAATCTCAAGGTAAAGCGGGGGATCATCACCTATACGATTGATGAAAGCACCACGTTCTGACCTACAATTGTTACCACCAGACTCATCAACGGCGCCACACAGGCGAAAAGCCCTTTTCGTGTGACATTTGCCAGAAGAGATTTGCCCAACGAGGCAATGTCCGCGCCCATAAAATCACCCATCAACATGCCAAGCCTTTCACTTGTCTGCTTGATGACTGTGGGAAACAATTCACCCAGCTCGGCAACCTCAAGGTATAGTGCCTCTTTTTTTTCTGATCGGGACCCTTTCTCTGACAGCGAGACCAGTCACATCAGAACAAGTTCCACGCCGCCACGCTCCAGAACTTGACTATCAAGTTCTCCCATATGTCGGAGGGAGATCATATGAGCCCCCAGGATCGAGAGCTCTGGGAGTACTTCGCCACTCTCTATAAGAACAGCAATAAAGGTATAAAGGGCCGTGGTAAGGATCGCAGGATCTCCCCCACGGCCAAGTCAGATGCTGGGTCCGCCACACGCGGAAGAACGCAGTCTCTCGACAGTGACGAGGACATCAAGGCGTTACGGGGAACTCGTGAAAATTCCTCCGTCTACACTGGCAATTCCAGCAGTGAAGAGGAAGACGCCGAATCCTATTATATTGATAGAAGAGGTCATTAGCGGGGTGTTGTCCTTGCGATTCTTATGCTTCTGTTCATGTTTTGCGCTATTTTTTTTGGATATTTTTTTTTTGCGAGATACCAGGGTTATTTGTTTGGAGTTCTGCGTCTTCTAACCCCCTCCTCCAATTATATCTGTCTTGCCTTGATTCTTTTGGTTGAATTCGATCATTTCCAGGAGTCCCAACTAGGATGGTGCATTGCCGGGGTTCCCAGAGGAAATTTATCTTGCAAAGAGCGAGTGTTCTAACAGTGCACAAAGAAAGAGTGATTTACAATATGTACAAAAGAACCATCACATACTTGTTTCGATTATAGGCCTACCAACGGCTTGAGATTGGTCTTCTATTGGCAAGCGGGGGTTGGTGATAACCACAATCTGTGCTTTGATGAAACTGTCACTGCTTGTGATAATTAACCTAATATCCAAGACCAGGATTTTAAGGTCATCAGGAAGCAGTGTTGATGGTCCATCCAAAGTGTGTAGCGGACTACCGATATGAAGCCAAACTAGGCAGATAGGCCTTCGTATTCTCATACACCAAGAATGTTACCCATGTGCTTGGCAACACACGAAGTAGATTCGGCCCCAAGCCCTTGTAGAAACCGGCAAAGCCTTCCTGTATCCAGATTTGTGTGACTGCATCGCTGGCGCCGCGATACACGAGATGAGCGTCATACGTCTGCAGGCGGGCTCTTACGACTTGATACGGATAGGTGACACAACCCGCAAATATTTTCGAAAGGCTGGAGGTGACGAAGAAATCAAGGTTCCCCAGCCGCCGGGCCGGCGTTGTCCCTGATCCTGACCCTGCACTGTCACCGCTGGAACCCGGAACGGGAGCCATTTGCGAACGATACACTTTCAACCGCTCGTACGCCATGAACTGAAGGGCTCCATGGCTGACTCCGAACAGGGAAGGCAGAAGTCCTCGGTAGAAGCCGGGGATCCCCTCCGAGCGATATATCTGCGCTGCGCCGGTGGTGAAGGACGCATAGGCCCCTGGGGCGTTGGTGCCGGTGGACAACATACGGGTCTTGATTACCCATATTGGATTCGTCAGGACAGACGTCGCAAGGCCTAGAACAATCCCAGCCGTACAGTCAGCAATTTGCAATTCCTACAGGGTTTGGGTTTGGGAAGATGCAAGTTGAGTTCTACCTGCGAGCCCCGATGCAACAAAGTAATCGGACGAAGAGAGCTCTGGTGCTCGAGAGTCGCGGAAGCTCCGCAAAATATCTTTCATTTTACCATAGCAAAGAAAGTACAGAGCCCAGCCGGCGGAATTCCCAATAATATTCGGTGTCAATCCTCGATAGAACGCGGTGATTCCACCTTCATGTTGCGAGATCTCGCGAATAACGCGGAATGACGCACCGATTTGAGAGGGCGAGGATCGGTCAACTAAAACTCATCATGAGTAGGTGTGAGTCTTTCTCTCTGGCGACTGGGATAGGAGCACAGCACATACCCTGCAGTCGAGTCTTAACCAAATCTAGCGGATGCAGGCAGAGTGTTGAGACAATTCCTGCCGTGAATCCTGCTACGGTCTCCACAAAGGATGACGAGAAGCCATCCTTACCAGTCATGAAACCTTTGCGGTCCTCCAGAGCCCTTTATGGCGTATGAAGGAAATGTTGGAGTTGATTTTCGAAAGAAGGTGGATGGAAAGTTCAATTGAATTTCACATTTTATTGTTTCGGCGATAATTTAAGCGCAATGATCCGACTCGGAGTTTAGTCCGCCAGAGAGCCGACAAATAGTTTGAGCGACGAGAATGGCCACTGAAACTTGATATTGTCCTTCACCAAGCGACATATGTATAGTCTATAAGCTTGAGATCTTTCCATCGTTATTTTCTAAAATGGAATCCATGTGGAATAATATAAAACGCCATGGAAGGCCTTGACTCTCTTAGAATCCGTAACTAATCAGTCTATTGTAGAGTGCAGCGCATTTCGCAAATATAAAACCACCTTAGAAATACATGAGTGCCAATGTAGAATTCCAGCCATCGACACATAGAACGAACAAGAAGGAAACGTCCAATTGTCGCCATCGTCTCCGCCCAACCCAATTCCAAATGGAATTCAAGCGCCGAGAAGAACAGTGAAGAGACCACCCATTCCTGGGGGCCACGATTTCATTATCTCGAATCTTCCGTCATCGCCCCTTCTCTCTAAGCGAGAGGAGAAAACAGCCTATCGGGAAGGTTAGCGGTCAGATATCGCATAACTGGGTTCGCATGAATACTTGAAGAGAGAGGGCCTTGGTTCGCTGTAGGTGTAGCCTGTTCAATGTTGTCAGCGCTGTGAACGATTCAATTATGCATGCAAAACACAGGTACAAGATCCGTACCCAAATAGATGATCAGAGGCAGGTAACCACTGCATGAAACAAAATCCGTTAGTACTGTCGGCAGGAAGGCTTCATCGGAAGGACGCCTCACTAGTGGATAGCGACTCTAGAGACATCAATGACCTTGGAGATACGCTCCTAAACATTGAAAACTGCATGTTAGCAGAAAGCCCACAGCCCATGGGTAAGAGTGCTGATGAATGTCGAACCTTTGTTTCTTCCGAGAACTGGACCATATTGCCGAGTAAAGCGAAATTTGACGGTAAAAAGCAGTTGTAAAGAATCGGATTTACTGTCTAGACAGCAGGAGTTGGTGGATAGCCAGCGTAAAAGTGTAGAGTCAACGCAGAAAGTTGTTTCAATGCGGAGAGCTGGGCGGGAGTGGGAGGCAATGGAGTTGAAGCTCAAGAGTTTTCTGGCTAGGCAAAAAAAAAGCTACTGATAGACCGCATCGACCTGTTCTTACAAACCGCATCGAATACCTGCTTGCACTCATACCTAAAATTGCACCCACGTTTAATATTCACATCCTCGTCTGCTTGCTCATGGTATTTCTATCTTTGTTTAATCATCTTGTACCAGTTGCAGTCAGTCAAGTCATTCATTTTGTATAGTCGGCATCATGTCCGGCGCGAGGCATTGGTACGTGACCATTCCTGAATACAACATGACACAAAGAGAGACAGAAACGGAAAGAAAAGGAAGCTGATTGTGTTTCTTATAGGGAGCAAGATAAGGAGGCCACTGTGTACATTGGAAACCTCGACGAACGGGTTACAGACAGCCTGGTATGGGAGCTGATGTTGCAGGCTGGGCGCATCGTTAATGTCCACCTACCCAAAGATCGGGTCACGCAATCACATCAAGGTTACGGCTTTGTGGAATTCATCAGCGAGGAAGACGCCGAATATGCATCGCGAATAATGAACGGAATCCGCCTATACGGGAAACCAATTCGAGTCAACAAAGCATCTGCCGACAAGCAGAAAGCTGTGGAGATTGGGGCAGAGCTCTTCGTCGGCAACCTTCATTCTTTGGTCACTGAGCAGGTTCTCTATGACACATTCAGTCGCTTTGGAACACTCGCCAATATTCCAAAGGTAAAACTTGATATATGCTCTTTTGCCACTTCTATTTTCCTACAGCATGCTCACAGACTACAGGTTGCGCGCGATGATAATAACCTATCAAAGGGGTATGGGTTTGTTTCATTCACTGATTTCGAGTCTTCCGACGCTGCCATTGCCAACATGAATGGGCAATACCTGATGAACCAACAAGTATCCGTGCAATACGCCTATAAGAAAGACGGCAAAGGTGAACGGCATGGCGATCAGGCAGAACGGATGCTTGCTGCGCAGGCTCGCAAACATAATATTCGTCCACCAACCCAACCACTTCCACCACAGTTCGCAACCCCAGGTGCTCCAATGCCAGCTGCAGGGTTGGCAAATGGTGACGTTTCTCGGCCGTTGAGCGCTGGCCCGCCGGATTTAGCGATGGGAAGAGGAGGCATCGCGCCGCCTAACGTTGGCTTCCAGAACGCACCTCCACCGCCAACCACAAGACCAGTTCCTCCTTCAGCCCCCTTGGCGAATCCCCCTCCTGGTCTGCCGGCGAGACCCCCACCCTCGCAGGCTGGCTATGGTGGCCCGCAGACTTTCCTTCCTCCCGGTTTCAATAATGCTAGCCAACAACCTTCCTTCCCACCACAAGCAGCGCCCCCACCAGGATTTGCGCCTCCTGGCTTCGGTCCTCCTTCAGGGACCCCCGGACTTCCGCCTCCACTACCTCCAGGTTTCCAGCAACCCGGTTATGGCAGGGGCCGCTGAGATGGCTTTTCTTTAAGCGCGCCGAAACAAAAATGTATCCTATATGCAGTACTGGGTCGAACAATGGCCTCTACCAAAATTTTCTTCCTCACTGTGATATGACCAGACATCGACGAGACATTGAAATGGAGATGGTCCATACTACATGAATCACGGCACGCCCATGGATTGACAGTTCATGCACCCCTCCACGCCGGAACACATATCTTCGATTCAGTCCAACAGTGAGGTAGGAAGTTTGAGTGAGGATTGGGCCAACCAAGAAAACACAAGTACAGTGGGAGTTTGTCCCTTGATCTTAAGAGCAGACAATACTTTGCTGAGACTGGCAGCATTCACCGGGTGGAGTTGCACACAGTCACATTTGATTGCACTAGGATGGTCAAGTACAGTGTTGGAGACTAATTCAATCAAAGCATCTAGATATACATACCAAAATACAAGGTGGCAGTTAAATTTTAGCTGTAAACGGCTAATTATGTTGTAGTTCAGTTATTGATTCCTCCCGAGTCTGTAGAAGAGTTCATTTCATAACAGTACATGAAAGGAGATGGGGCCAGAAAAAAACGAGGAACCGACAGAAAGAGGTACACTAAAGGACCAATGACTCCGGATTCAAACATATTTCCGAATGAGGGCGCAAATCATGAGAAGCGCAAGCATAAATGTGAGGAGCTGGAGTAGCAAGGAAACTGTGATCAAGAGAATGACACAAACTTCGGGTCCCTGGGCCGGCCGTCAGGACCAATGTTATGAGTCGCAAAGCGACGCTCTGTGTAGATGCGACGAGCTTCATCAAAATTGATGTTGTGCCTCTTCATAATCCTCTGCACCTCGCGCTTCGCCTTGTCGTCCAAACCGCCTCGGGCGTCGCCATCCGCGATGTTGGAGGAGAGATCGAACTGTGATGAGGAGAGGCCCGCTTCTAGATCTCCAGCAAAGCTAGAGGGAATGCGATGATAGAAATATTCAGGGACCGGAACTAGAGGCAACCACCGTGACCGGGTGAGATAAAGTGCTGTCGGCTGATGTCAGAGAAGTTGTGATCAAAGTAGGTAGGCTTAACAGCGCTTGCGTCAGACATACCAGTTCCGGAGATCACAACAGAAAAGGTCAGAAAGTAAAGGAGATAGTATGCCATGACGACCAAGTCTACGCATATAGTGTTGGAGAAAAAAAAGACGTTTAAAGATTGATGAAGTGATGTTAGCTAATGACGTCCTACTTCAGACAAGGCAATAGTAACAGGAGGGCTTCAGGCAGAAGCCAATGTGGTGAGAATGCTGGGAGGGCAGGGCACTGCCACAACCAGCTATAAGTAAAGCATCCGAAATGGGAATTTCAGGTGATGATTCTGAGAATTTATGCGCAATCTCCAGGCTGATCTGAGAGTCTCGGATAGGGAGGGGAGCGAGGATAAGGAAGAAGGAAACTAGGAAATAGGAAGGCAGAATTCTGCCAGATTCTTCAGGCAGCAATATCTGTCATCAGACTATGCCAAAAACAGTGTCCTTAGCGAGATTGTTGGTTCGATGCTGTTCTTGGCGCGGACACACACAAGAATGATTCCAAGGCAAATTATTAAGTAGGATACCAGATCTATTTTCCTTCAACAGCTTGGAAGAGACAATTCACAATGGCCGCCGAAAGAACGAACGTTTCCAGCGACCTTGTCTGGCAGATCACTCGTATGTTTTCTCCTACACACTATGCTGCCTACAATTCCGGGAATTTGGGGTCTTTTCTCCCTACGGATATGGACTGTGTCAAGTTGAAGGGTCTGGTTGCGGCTGATTCAAGATCCTGTGTATAGGCAGCCAGAATGCTTTTCTGGTCAAGCGACGGACTAGCGGTGGCTCCCAGTTCACTCGCGACCCCCTGAACCTGCAGAACAAGCAGTCTTTCAAGGTATGAGGCCGGAGCAAAGCTATTAGGTTATTTTTGGCATTGGCCGCTGACGTCGACTTCGCTTGTAGTATGCCGGATATGCCAACACTAAGGTACCTTTCAATTCGTGATCACCAACTGAGAACACCGATTCTAAACCCTACATCAACAGGCAATTGGCGTGCAGGCCACCGAGAATGGCGGTGTTGTTGTCATCACCAAGAAGCCCGGAAATCCTCAGCAGCCCGCGAAGAACGTGGTTAACGTGACCTGGGGTCCTAACGCTGCCACCCGCAAGTGAGTAGAGAGCAGCTATTCGCCATCTGCCGAAATGGCAACCTGTCTAGCAGGGCTGGGGCTAACGGGGCATGCTTGTTTCCTTTTTTTTTTGACATAGGATCTACAAGGCTGTCGCCGACAAGACTGCTAAGAATGGCTACCGCGCTGATCTCCGCGGAGACGCCGTTGCCCGTGTGAGCGCTATCCGTCGTTCTCAGAGGCCCAAGAAGGACACCCCCGCGAAGAAGCCCAGAGGAGCTCAGGCCAGAAAGGCCGCGGAGCAGAAGTCGGAGTAAAAGGAAGTCTCGCAAAAGAAGAAAATTCAGGAAAACGGAGGTCGAGGAATGGCCGCGTCGACCATAATTGCGCCGTGCTGGTCAAGGGCGGAAGCGTCCATGTAATTTAGCAACATCGCTACGGGGTATTTTCCCCGCCAAGGCCATCCGGAAATTCAAACACCATAAGAAGCAAGAAACAAATACTCTGCTGAAATGATCAATTCCAGGTCGGGTCTGCCTGAGGCGCAGGAAGTAAAGGTCCTCGTTTGTAGATCAGGTTGTCTTTGTCTTTCTGGCTTCTCACTAGATACTCTACTGAGTACCTACTGGCACATGTTCTAGATCTTGAACCACTCACAAGTCACAACTCATAACCATCTGTCGGGCCGAAATGAATTCTAAACCCAGTTGGTAACTTGGTATGAGCATCAAACAGTACCTTTTGGCCGGGGCATAACTCTCAACTTCCGCCTTTTCCCGAACCTACGATGGGGTCAATGGGGTCAATGGGGTCAATGGGCAATTCGTAGGCTCCTCGGTGGTGGATATTTCATGCTCGACGAAAATTGCCGGAATCTGGGGGAACATCCGGAGGGAACTGAATTGCTCTGACGTATGGACTATGGATTTGGTCAGCCAAAGAACCTTCGCATCCACAATGGAGATACGGCACATAATAGGACTTAGGAGTATAGGACTTGGAGATTAGGATTTAGGAGTGATACAGTAGAATAGACTGCTAGACTCTCAGAAAGTCATGGTTCTCTTTACCAGTATAGGAAATCCCCCGTTAGATTGAATCATCGGACCTGGACTAAACACTGGAGTCTGGACACTGGAGTGACTGGACAGTAAACGCTGGACAGTCAGACAGTGACAGGTTGACAACGTCAATATCATAGATTCATAACCCCACATGTGATCTCCATTATTATCACCCCTCTTGCATAGTATGATAGTAGTATCTATATAAGACCTAGCCGAGTCTCCCAGAGTCAAGAACAAGCAAAGGTGACTTTCCCATCCATTCCTGACTTTCCTCCTTCTTCTTGTTGAGGTTGTGATCAATTCCTTAGCAATAACAATAATAAATGTATGTATAATCCCCTTGACTCACAGAGGACCTTCCTTCCTGAGCATCTCATCATGCCTCTTTCCTCCAAATGGCCACAAATGGCATGTTGTACTCACTACTCTGTACCTCTTGGTACTCCCGTTGCCCCTCCTACCCCTCCTTCACTTTCTCTCCCGCTCCGTCCCCCCACCTCTTTTGATTTCCCCTTTCTTGGAGTCATCCCTCTACCATCATCATCCTCTTGTTCAGCTGGGCTATCACTGGCAGTTTGAGAGGGTACATAGCTCACCTTTACCTTTACAGATCCATTTTCTTCAAGCAAGGTTTTGATCCTTCATCATGGTTAGGGCTGGTAAGTAGTTCAATTGGCGTTTCTTAGGAGACAATCGAGGCAAGTCATCTCACTGACCTATCTGGATAGCTGTTCTTGGTGCCTCTGGTGGCATTGGCCAGGTCTGTCTTCCATGATTCCTCGTCCATTGTAAGCTATATTGTCGAAACCCCCATGCTAACATTTGCTCTTGTTGGGTCTCTTAGCCACTGTCCCTATTGCTGAAGGCATGCCCTTTGGTCGACGAGCTCGCCCTCTATGATGTTGTCAACACCCCCGGCGTCGCCGCGGATCTTTCTCACATCTCATCCGTCGCTGTATGTAACAACAGTTTCGGCTCACTGGGTTCAAATTGGGTCGAGCCTAATCTCTGACTTACGCTTCTAGAAAATCTCCGCCTACCTTCCCAAAGATGACGGATTGAAGCACGCCTTGACTGGCACTGATATTGTCGTCATCCCTGCTGGAATTCCTCGTCAGTTTTCTCTTTGGTCGATATCCGGTTTCCCATTGTCTGACTGAGATCCCGCATAATAGGCAAGCCTGGAATGACTCGTGACGATCTCTTCAAGGTCAACGCCGGCATTGTCCGCGATCTGGTCAAGGGTATCGCGCAGTACTGCCCCAAGGCTTTTATCCTCATCATCTCAAATCCCGTCAACTCCACTGTCCCGATTGCCGCTGAAGTGCTGAAGAATGCGGGCGTCTTTGACCCCAAGCGTCTCTTTGGTGTCACGACTTTGGATGTTGTCCGCGCTGAGACCTTCACACAAGAATATTCTGGCCAGAAAGACCCTTCCAAGGCTCAGATTCCAGTTGTCGGAGGACACTCGGGCGAGACCATTGTCCCTCTCTTCAGCAAGGCTTCTCCCACTTTGAATATCCCTGCTGACAAGTATGACGCACTTGTGAATCGTGAGTCTCCGTACTACATCTACAGGTGTCCCGCGACTCTTGGCTAATTCCTCCGCAGGCGTTCAGTTCGGCGGCGATGAGGTTGTCAAGGCTAAGGATGGCGCTGGTTCCGCCACCCTGTCCATGGCTTATGCTGGCTTCAGGTCGGATTCTCTTTGTTGAGAGAAAGACGCTGGTATCGTTGCTAACTCATCATAGATTTGCCGAGAGCGTCATCAAGGCTGCGAGGGGCCAGTCAGGCATTGTCGAGCCCACCTTTGTCTACTTGCCAGGTGTCACCGGTGGTGACGAAATCGCCAAGGAAACTGGTGTTGATTTCTTCTCGACTCTTGTCGAACTCGGAGTAAGCCTTGAACATCTTTAGACTGATTCACCATGGAATGACAGATTTGCTGACGCCGAGATATAGCCCAACGGCGCGGAGAAGGCCATCAACATCCTCCAGGGCGTCACGGATCAAGAAAAGAAGCTCCTCGAGGCCTGCACCAAGGGTCTGAAAGGCAACATCGAGAAGGGCATCGACTTCGTCAAGAACCCACCACCAAAGTAAACACGCCCGTCCCCGTCCATCAATCACATCTCCCACTGGCCAACCGCTCGTTGTCTCTACTGAGAGCACTCCTCGGTGGTTATTGATTTGTTTTCTTTCCTTTTTCTTATTTCTGTCTGTCTCATAATTCGTGGACATGAGAAGAGCCTTGCTAATCAATGTCATCCCGGAAAGATAGGCTCTGAACTATAGGATCTTGAACACAAATCAATGAACATGACGGTGGGATAGATAAATAGCTTCACGAGATGCAGCCTTGTAGAGACGTGCATGCAGAAATGAATAAATCCTCCTTTTATCCTTATCCAAGCCAATACCTGCAGGTGCAGGCAGATTATGAGCCTGCCGCCGTGTCAGAGTACGAAGGGGAGGTGCCAGCTCTTCCACTTATCGATGGAGAAGCATTCGCATTGACTTTTAGTAGTATAATATTAGTCTTCTAAATAGTTTTCCGTCTCGGTCGTTCAGGGCTTGGGCTGAATTGTTTTAATCTGGAACGTAGCTCCTGGGAGCTCAGAAGTTTCGGCTTGAACAGTGGTGGTAATACCCATGCTTGATAGCGCACCGCGAATAACACCACATGGAAACCAGAGATACTGAGTCCGTGTCAGAGATTCTGAACCATGACCAGGAAGGGGCATGAGTATAACCGACCGCTTGAGCCATAGAAACCGCCTCAGTTCGAGAAGACATGCTCATCCTTGCAAACGGTCGAAAAGAGTTATCTGTTAAGACATAAACGCCCTGAAGGGGGAAACAAATCGCTATCAGCTTCGCTCGGTGATGATTTTAAGAGCTCAAGCAGGGCCCGAGATTGCGTCCATATACCAACCCGATGATTTGTTTTCAAGTTATCAACTTGCTTCGTAAAGAGGATCGTCCACAGATCTTTGCATAGAAACTTGATAACATCAAGATTGTCTGCGAAACGGGGCCGGTCGCGAGAGAATCTGCGCAGGGAAGAAGACGTGCCAAGTTCCAAGTCAGCTGTACTCGCGCTCAGTCAAGCCTTATATTCCATGAAGATTCCCGATCATTTCGCGCCCGGGGACGCCCAGGATCACCCATCCCAGATAGATAGTGTTATTCCGCTCGCTGGCTTACCGTTCTGCAAGTCCTTGCCCAACTCTGTAACCGATAGATTCGAGTCGGAAGAAGATGGTCTCCCTGGCCTCGTCATCATCCGGCGCTTTGTCGTTGAATGACAAGTCTCTCGCCAGGCGCTCGGCCATCGGAACAAGCTCTATCATGAGGAAATCCAGACATGAAGTGCTAAGGAAGCGGGCGTGGGGGTCGGGGCCATTGAAAGGCGAGGTGGACGCATCGAGCGACATCACGATGGGTCGGGGTCGGGTATGTCAGGACGGAAACGATATTTATTTTTAAAAAAAAAAAAAGATGATGAAAGATCAGACGGCACTGGATCTCATCTCAAATCGGCTGTGTAGTTCATATCCTTATCATTGGGGGGTTTATGAGGGGAGCTCATAGGGTGTCACAATGTGGCTTGGGGTAACTTACCTTGTAACTTGTGATCTGATCTTCATCAACTTATCAAGTCTTCAACCTTGGACTACTCCATAACTACAATCAAAAAATCAAGCTGAGACCTATGGATATTAAACGAATGCTATTTCGATCTATAAAGCAAGGACTACTGTGAATTCGTCATCTATGCCCATCTCATGTCCTAGGAATATAGAAGTCGAGTTCTTAGTGGTGAAGGAAGATGCGACGAAACAAAGGATGATATATGTCAACAGGCAAAGAAGCAATAATAATCTTTTCTTCCTGCTTCAGGCGAAGTGAGCTTGAACGAGCCTGTAGAAGTGAACTGACTGATCTGATCTGACCATACTTTTCCGTCCAACTCAACCAACAGACATATGTGAATGTGAACACCCCGAGCCTAACTGCGCCTTGACACCATGCAAATATGCTTCACTTAAATATGATCATGCCTCATAACCACCAGTTTGACTGGTTGATTCCGAATTAGTCTGACTTGTGAAGGTCAAGCTGCTCCCATTCGCAAGCATATTGCTGTATGGATTACGAAACGCCGGCCGTGCAAAAGCACGATTAAAAGCACTCAATGCCGGACGCTTGGATGGTCTAACAGGGGAACCATCATCATCCTCATCACTTCCAGTCAGGTCAATCACTTGGGCTGCCGAGCGTTTGTTAGTCGACAGACGAGCCGCTGATGATGTCGTTGAGGGTTCTCTCGACTGAGCCGGGGTGCGTTGCGGGGACGGACCCAATGTTGGATGTGATTCCTGCTTCATATGGGCAGTTCCTGGTTCTTTGATTTCAATCAAGTCGTCATCGTCGTCGTCTGTGGTTGGGGTGACGCCGCCGGTTCCCGTCAACTCTTTTCCACGTAGACTCGACCAGCTCCCATCCGGTTCAATAGTGACCTGTTCTGCATCTGGCGGTGTCGAACGAAGAATATTGTCGACATACCTACCGAGTTAGTGTGGTTCGCGTAATAATGGAAACTGTGTGCAACTTACTGGTCAATTTGCAATGATTCAAAGCTAGTAGCCTTGGAACAAACTGGACACGACCAAGTGGGCGCTTGTTCCTGCAATTGCAAAAAAGAGGATGCGTCAAAACATTGATTGTGCGTGCAAAGGACAGTGCGACAGGGGACCTCGATCCTGAGTGTGGAAAGAGGACATTTCAAGGACATCACAGTGGACGTAGCAACAATGTCAGAATCCTCCGCTCTATTTTTCACTGCAAACCATTAGGGTTTCGATAGAAGAAGAGGTCAGACAGGATGGCATACTTTCTCGTAGAACTTGCTCCTTTGTGATGGTCTTCCTCATCTTCAACTCGGAGACAAGATCCACAACAGGGTGATGCTGGACGAGATTCACGAGGACAAAAAACCTCTTCACAACAGTCAGAACACAGAAATGATAAATTATTGAGTGATGAGTGGACATCATGAGCTGGCAGGACTTGCCTTTTCTGTAAGCGCATAAGTCATGCCAATATGATTGTAAAACCCAGCTTTTTTGCGAATATAGTTTGTCACATCCGCAGGTCTTGTGGTACCAGGTTTATTTTTCAGGCCCTTCAAATTAGCCTTCACCTCATCCATATTGACTCTAAGCTCTACTTGCTGTGGAAAAGCAATATCGGACTTAGTGTACTGGTTGAGACCACTATCAGCAGCACAGAAGACCATTATCCGTAGATCTGGGTCATGATTCAATCTGATAGCTACAGCTGGAGCGAGAACGACACTGAGATTCACGCTATCTTTGGTA
This sequence comes from Aspergillus cejpii, assembly GCA_004769165.1. Taxonomy (NCBI): domain Eukaryota; kingdom Fungi; phylum Ascomycota; class Eurotiomycetes; order Eurotiales; family Aspergillaceae; genus Aspergillus; species Aspergillus cejpii. The sequence continues at coordinate 1,919,939 of SMSW01000005.1, read as the reverse complement.
TGTTCGCGTACTTCTGAAATAAGCTATTAGTCCCATGAGACATGCCTGTAGGTTCAACACTCACTTTTGCATTCTACAACAGGAGTCAGTTGGTCCAGGATAGTGTAAAATGGGCTATCTTTGAAAACAATGCGGCCTGTAAAAGCATGAGCAAGCATTGTTAATTGAGAGGAGAGGTGTGGCAGAACGCACTAGGTGTAAGCCCATGTGTTGACATCGATGTGGTCAAGGGCGTTGACCTTTGCTGTGTTTGTATCGACTGCACAGTAGATAGTGTTTGATATGAGTGACTTGGAAGAGGCTGTGTTGTTGAAGGCCCAGGCATTGACCGATGTGCTGTGGCATAGATGAATTTCCTTAGACTGTCATAGCGCTCAGTATGCCCTCCTTGGTTGAGTCTTTCAATATCTAGTTATTAAATTACAGTCAGTCAATTGAAAGAGGGGTAAAATGACAAACACTGGAAGAACGAACAGTCGATTATCCTGAGTTGTAGTGAAGCCTTAACACCAGAGACAGCAAGCCCCTCACTCCTTAAGATGTCTTTAAGCTGTGCATTTGTTAGAGTCTTGACCAGAGCAACAACACTTTGAAGCTCAGGTGAATGGCTAGTAGAGGCCATGATTATGAGCTGATATGGTGGTGGAGGCAAATGGTAGAATAAGAGAGCACATATAGAATTTCAAGAAGTGTAGTTGAAGAAAAGCGCGCTAACATCGACAGCTCTGTGCAGAGACATTTCAATTCTTGTCTCTAGTTGGTAATTTTGCCTCAGGGCATATGGAATGAATGAATGAGAAGAACTCCGGCGCTGGATATATGTGCGATGGACACATTTGCGACAGTTTGGTAAGGGCGACAGCAGTATAAGGATCGGAGCTGAGAGAAAAAGGTCTCGGATAGATGACATAAGATGGTCCAGAACAAGACTAGGTAAAAAAAAGCATTCATGACATTTCACATCCCACGACGGACTGTTTTCCCCTCCTGCTCTATCCATTTAATCTTTCAGTGGATTTCAATTTGTTTCCAAGTCTTCTTTGAAATTCTCTTCAAAAACACGAAATCATGGCAAAGAGTGTTCGAGCCAGCGTCTCCAAACGCAACAGAGCAAAACTACGAGCCACAGTCTTCGGCCCTGCTGTTGATGCACGGACAGAAAGATTGTCAGCAAAGCTGCAAGAGCTTGCTTCTCAACCGATAATAAGGGAAAATGAAAAATCCAGCATGGAACTGGACACTACAAAGGCTGGTATGTTGATACCTCACTGTCGACTTTACGTGACTGGGACCTTGGCGAGGCCACAAACTCATTATTTTCTGCTATGTATAGGTAGCCAAGCCAAATCCGCAGACATCAAACTCTCAGAAACAACCGAAGGTGGGCTTCCCTCTCTTTTTGAGGTAGATCCGATGGTTACTAGGGAGGCAATTGCTAATGTAGTTTTCTCTTTAGATATGGATATTGATAAAGGGTCTGTTCAGCACACGCAAGGTCGTCTTCATAAATCAGGACGTGTTCAAAAGCGCAAGAAGAGCCGCTCATCCATTGTCTTCCACCCACATCCATTGAAAGCAAAGAAGGGTTCCAGAAGGAAGTGAAAGAATTAGACTACGGATAGAGTGTGTGGATGAATAGTATCTGGAAAAGTGGCGTTTGGAGTTGGCTCTTACAGAATAATAGACTGGGGTAACAATTTACTTCTCCTTCCAACCATCTGAATTATTATCTAGGAGCTTTCATCCTGTTTCTGTCTGAATATCAAGAAGTAGACTTCTGATTTAAGAGATGTTTTTGAACTGAAACTGACTTTTGACCTCTACAAGTTATGTATCAGGCACAACACTTAGTAATAGCCTTGCATAAGAAGGCGGTGAGTTTGGTATATGCACATGCAACGAAGTACACTACTCACTCCGTACATTTCTTTACCTTGCTCCCTGAACAGTTTGATAATTTCCTAGACCACAGAGCAAGTCGCAGTCAAGACACCACAGATGTGACCCCCCCTCATGACCTTCCTCATGCTTGTGGTATCAGCCGTCGGATCTCACACACAATGACTGTCAAACTGGGAAGTTGGCCGATACTGATCGCCAATGTACTGATTCCTGTAGCTATTATAGCATTTTCTTCTGGATTTTTCCCCTACAAACCTCTACTTCCAGGGCTGGCAACTTTTGAAGGGACAGATGTCAACTCTGTGGCACCGAGGATTTTCGATAAGGTCATTTTCATGGTGATCGATGCATTGCGCAGGTACGATCAATTGTACTTAAATGGCCAAGTTATGCCATAGCTAAAACTGAATGCTAGCGATTTCGTTTATTCAAACACGTCTGGTTTCCATTTTACCCAAAGGTCAGCAACCGACTCATAGATTTGCCGCCGATTATCTCCTGACCATGCTTTCTTCTTGGGATCAACAGCCTAATTCGTTCCGGTGCTGCGCTCCCTTTCACAGCCCATGCTGGCTCTCCGACAGTGACGATGCCACGGCTCAAGGCTATGACAACCGGTTCAGTCCCGTCCTTTTTGGATGTAATACTGAATATAGCTGAGTCTGATACCTCTTCTACCCTCGCGTATCAAGATACATGGTTGGCACAGTTAAAGGCACAAGGAGGCCAGCTTGTCATGTATGGGGATGACACGTGGCTCAAACTGTTTCCGGAATTCTTCAGTAGATCTGATGGAACCACAAGCTTCTTCGTATCGGTTAGTTATGATCATCACGTATAAACGCTTAGCGAACCTCAAGAATAGACTAATCAATCACTTTGCCAGCAGGATTTTACCGAAGTAGATAATAATGTTACTCGCCATGTCCCCCGGGAGCTTTCAGAGAGCGACTGGTCGGCCTTCATCATGCATTTTCTGGGTTTGGACCATATCGGTCACAAGGCTGGCCCTAAAAGGTAAGGGAACCAGAGTGCTGCTTTTGTCTTCTAGTTTGATGTCCTAATATTGCAGCCCATATATGATCACCAAACAACGAGAGATGGACTCTATTGTTGCCCAAATATACGAAGCCATGGAGGAAAAAGAGCATCTTCAATCGACCCTATTCGTTCTGTGTGGAGATCATGGCATGAATGATGCTGGAAACCATGGCGGTTCGTCTCCAGGAGAGACTTCACCGGCCCTGCTTCTCATCTCGCCGAAATTTCGGGAGAAACAGACTTCTCAAGAAAGTCCAGTTGAGGCTTTCAGCGATTTACAATACTACCGAACTGTCGAGCAGATGGACATTACGTCAACATTGGCCGGGCTTCTTGGACTGCCTATCCCTGTAAATAGCCTGGGGGTTTTCATCCCAGAGCTCCTGATGATGTGGAATGACGGTAATACCCTTAATCTCTTCCAATGTGGGATATAAAAATTGACTCGCTGCTTGTTCTGGCGCTAGGTCCATACAGAATTGATATCTTGCTTCGAAATGCGAAGCAATTGGTGAAAACAATGGAGGCGGCCTACCCCGGATATAGCTTTGAAGCGAACGCAACTGCTCTCAGTTGCAACAAGCAAAAAACAATGGGCATTGCAAGTATCAGGTGTGCTTGGTTTCAAGCCCTCCAATTGCTTCACCAAGCTGGTGATAGCCGAGAAACCTTACCTGAACTTGAATCGGCCTTACTAAATTTCTCAAGATCCGCCCAAGAGGTGATGAGCAGCACTGCTAGTAATTACGATCTGACAAGACTATACATGGGCTTAGGTGTTATGGCTCTTGCTGTTTCGCTCTCACTTGTGCCAGCTTATAAATTACTTTTGAAGTCCCAGCATCCAGGGCTGTTTCTTATGCTGAGCATTTTGGGCTATGGTGGCATGATGTTTGCCAGCAGCTATGTGGAGGAGGAGCAGCAATTCTGGTACTGGCTGGTCACAGCATGGACTGTCTATCTACACCTTAAATCATTCGGGTATCGACGTGATTCTCAATACCCTCAAGCCCAGTCATCCCTTCTAATCAAGTGCACGACTGTTGGCCTGGCCATCTCTTACCGAATTCTCAGACGCTGGAATCAAACAGGCCAGAAATTCGCTGCCGATCCAGATATTGCCCGAAATTTTTTCCCTAGCCATCAGAACACCTTGTGGGCCTTAATCTTGCTAACGTATGTCGACACATCCATACATCTTTGTCGCAATTTGCCTCCGAATAATATATGGCGTCTGGCCGCTATATCGACGACGATAACCGCCTTTTTTTTCAAACTGGTGTTTGTGGTTTCCGACTCGCCTGAACTTCTTGATGGATCTCTCCTTGCGGCAGTACAGAGCAACTTTGACGGTGCCACCTTGGTTACACACGCAAGACTCGTCTTGTTTGGCATTGCTCTGCTCATGCTGACACCGATATATATGAAAAATGGCATAAAAAGAGAATTTCATGGAAAAAGAGGCAAGTGTCGGCGAGGCGCTTTCTCGAAGGAGTGTACTAACAAAGAATAGTGGCCTTGCCCAGCACTGTATTTCATGAAAGTCTAACTCTCTTCTTGATCACTCAGTCAAGGGCTGCCAACATTCCGGTCTTCCTACTCTTTCGCCTGCAGGCTAGTATTCTGGCTTCGATGAATTTGACTCCGATTGAGTTGACTATCACATCTCTCCTCTCCCAATACATGACGTTCTTTGCATTCGGGGGTTCAAATGCGATTTCCTCTGTCGATCTTTCCAATTCATACAATGGAATTGGCAGCTACAGTGTCGTGTTGGTAGGTATTCTAACATTCATAAGCAATTGGGCTGGCCCGATATGGTGGGTTTCTGCTACCCGGCTTCTGCGATCAAACCAGACCTGTACAGAGACAAAGAATCATATAACTCTTCTAACATTCCATGTTGCCACATCCTTCATGTTCGTCATGGCGGCATGTACAGCTTTAAGGACACATTTGTTCATCTGGACAGTGTTTTCACCGAAATACCTCTACACCTTGGCATGGACTATTCTCAACCACTTAGTCGTCAACTTACTTGGGGCAGCGAATGTGTCGCTGCTGTTGGGATAGTGATAATTTGCTTCGTCCATTGATTGGCTTTTTGTTTTCCCTTTTGTGACTAAATAAGATATCGATTGTACATATCCTATCCTCGACTAGATGAATTCTAGGCTGGAAGATCCCCGGAAGCATGGAGAAGTCAAAGTAAACCATCGAAAATATCATCGATAGCATTCTTTTTCTTTCCCTTCTTTTTCCTCCCCGGATGTTTTGTGGCGGCACCCGCTATGTCCTCTATTTCATTCCGTTGCCCATGCAAGTCCAGGTTATTTCCTTTCCCTGGTTTTGATTTCGATCCTTGAGGAGTGGCTAAAGGTTCTCTTGGCCGGGAGATAACTTCTCCAACATCCTCTAGTTGTAAAACATTGGTGCAGGGAGAGGGGCGATTGACGACTTTCGCTCGATTTAGGGATTTCATTTCTTTGTCAATCCCTGCGGCCCTGGTAAGACGAGCAAGGGTAGCTAACAATACTGTGCCCAGCGTCGAGAACTGACCATCTGCCACGACTGTCGAGAATGCCCTGGACCATGCTAAGTCAATATACTGATCGGAGGGATAAGCGGTTGAGGGCTCACGGGCTAGTTTTTCGTGAAAGACTTACAGGTAGCATTGTGGTATGACATGCAAGGCCAGATGCTGCCTATGAAGGTGAACAACATGCGAAGCATCATGTTCTAATGACTCCACGAGTTTCAGGGTAGATCGTTTTAATACCGACAGCCATTTCCACCATTTCGTTTTTCCATGCTGATTCTTATTTCGGTGGAAGACCAAATGGAGCAAGGAGTGTAGAGCAGCAATTTTTTCAATTTCCATAAATGTCTGTATATCACCTATTTGGTCCAATACAATAATATAAATGGTAGGCCCTTGCACTAGGTGTTCCGATCATAGAGTAAGATAAAGGCCCAGCTTTTAGATGAGAGAGGCAAGACGCCGGTACTGGAAAGAAGAAAAAGGCTGTAAGTATGTTCTTGGGAGAAAAGTGTGGAAGAACAAAAGTTCGGAGTGCATATGACGTTAAGCAACCAGCACTTTATCCTCATTAAAGCATAGATACTCCAAGGTAGCATTTCTCCCTGAGAAAAACAACCATCTACGGATTTAAAAAAAAGAAAAGAAAATGAAATAATTTGTCCATGGAAAATGTAAAATTCCGGATTGAGTTTTGAAATATCATTGTGACTTGTTTTTTAGAATAGCAATAGACATCAGGAGGAAAGACACCTAAATCTCACAGAGACGGGCTTCCAAGGGAGATGAACCCAACATTTAGACTCAGATTGAGAACCCACATCCGTGCCAACCAGGGCATTAGATAGTTTCCTCACGGGTCAAGAATGTCGGTTATCTCGCTCTCCAAGTGACTATTGTACTCGGCACAAGAAATTCGTGGGGGAAGAGGGGAGCATTAGAAAGTATTGAATCGCCGGCGATATCAAATTCGAGATGACGCATGTTCGAAAGTTGAAGTCTCGGCCAATCCTGTTATCGAATCATCCAGTGAAACCCGAGGAGTACCCGGTGCAGGGCTGCTTTCCTGAAAAGGTGTGCTAGTCTGCTAGATCAGGATGTTCTTGGACCACGCTCAGAAATCGTCGGATCGTACCACAAGGTCGAAGTCGGGTAAGTGCAAGGTGCACTTCTTAGGCCATTGTTGCTGAAGGGATGCGGAGAAATTGTCTGAACATACACTATCTCGCGTTCAGCCCCGGTAATTCCACGGTCAAACTGTGAACGTCGGCGACGTTGTTCGTCACGATACTGTTGACCAACACGTGGGGCGAACAATCCTGCGAATATGCATGTTAGCAACACTCATACTGCCTTCGGAAAATAGGGTCCTACCAATGTGCTCTGCATTTTCGATGCTGCGGCGCATCTTTGAAGCATTGTCTGGTCCAGGAAAACGATCTTCTGTGCCAGCAAGAGGGCCAGTGCCGGTATGGAAAATCTGTACCTTCCGTGAGCTTTATGTGTACTGCCTACATTCCCGGGGATACCACACCGACCTTCGGGCGGAATGATGGATGTTCCAACATAACTGAGCTGTTTCGGAATTTCTGTATGAGGCAATCTTTGCCTTGAATTGCTGTTTTCGCGGGGAGGCGTCAGAAGATCAAATTCGGTCACATGAAACATGGCACTCACTGGCATATGACACTTCCGCAACTTTGTCACTGTTGAAACAATTCCTGCGAACTTATCAATATCAAACATCAAAAAGTGGCGCAAGAGAAAACCCCATACCAGGAACGTCCAGCTCGCATTTGGACAAACTACTCTCTAGTCAGTAACATGAGCGGCAGAGGCATAAGGACAGGGAACTCTGACATCGATTATATCGATTGGCTGACGGTCTGTTAGACATATTGAGGTCAAAGACAGGGGGCTACAGGTTCGACACTCACGTCTTCAAAATTGATAAAAGCATAGCCGACACTGGTAAGGTAAGTATCATCCCGTCCGAAAACTTTGCATGGAAGAACAGGCAACTCACTTGCAGTTGTTCGCGAAGTCTAGAACACGAAAAGTTAGTTCCGTTCTTAACATTGGGCGAAGACTGCTCGTTTCTTACCAATACGCAAATACATGAAGTCGTACTTCCCATGGCTGCTTTCATCGACAATTGCCTTCAGCATGGTCTGAGTCTGTCAGCAGCAAAGCCTCCATAGTTAGTAGGGAGCTCTACTTACTTGATCAATTTTGTTTGGAATATTGCGGAGCATTATCTAAACATTGTAACATGTCAATTCGTAGCTTTGACAGCATGTGAATCCATACATACCGTTGTACGCACATCCAACCCAAGGCGGATTCTCTCGGTATCCACAGTATTCTGACTGATTGTACGAGCGTCAGGATAACGACTGATTTCGCGGCGGGGGGAAGGCAAGATTTTCTCGCCCGCCCTAGACATCCAATCTATGAGGCTAGCATGCTCTCCTGAAGGTACAGTAGAACGACCGGTGGGGCTAAGCTCCATGTAAGGCTTGCGGAATGGGCGCGTTGAAGCATACGAGCCATTCGTATGGTATGGAGTAGCGTGGCGTGATAGCGCATCCTTCACTGGGGAAGGGCTCGGGAGAGCATTGAAAGATCTCTCTTCACCAACATCAGGTTTGAAGAGAGCAACCTCGAGGATACAATCCTTTCAAGTAGACTCGTCAGTATTTCGCCATAGTTCCTTTCTATGGCGATCAAGGATAGCGACAAAGAAGAGATGGAATGGACATCGAGGGATAAGGTAAAAGACAGATGTGACTTACATCAACGGTGGTGCCATTCAAGGTCACCATAGCATTCTCCGCATCGCGCGAGTTGAAGAACTCAAGGTGGAATTCGCTAACATTCTCTTGTCCCTTTGGCAAAGAGTTGAATGCTTTGACATCTCCGAATGTCGTCGCAAGGGCCTGCAGTGAGTTTGCTACAGCATGTGGGTTGAAACTCGGGTTTCGGCCATCGTAGTAGACAGACACGAGCAATTGACCCTCATAATCAGATGTCTGCGACAGAAGAGACGGATCGGAATGTTGCACATATTCTTTTGCGGTAAGAGGAAACACGCGCCACTCGGGTCGAAGAAGATGAATCTTGTCGATTGCCTTCTTCGCCTCTCGACTGTCTGCAAACGCGACATAGACTTTGCCCATAGAGTAGAGTTCAGTGAGCACTGGCCCTTTGAGGGTTACAAATTCACGTCGCTTTTTTATTATTGAATAAAATCAGCACCCCATCATAGGCAGGTTAATCACAGGGACTCACATTGAAAAAGCCAGCCAAAGACATGTAGTTGAGATTGGTTGGGACGTTCTCAATGGCGAACGCACGGCTACGTCTCTCGATGTCCGGTTTCTCAGCAGCCATGCTTGCTGGATAGCCCTTCTGGACACTGGGCGCACGACCAATAGGTCCGTAGTTTGGCATGTTCCGCTCAAGGAGTCCCACAGAGCCGCTTCCGCCTCCATGGGGCCCGACTTGAGCATGAGCAGTCAAGTAGCCAATTCCGGGACGATTGGAGACAAGATTGTTCACTTGATTCCCACTGAACCCAGGACCAGACATCTCAATAGGTGTGAAGCTTGCCGCAGTCGGGGAAAGCTGCACCCGACTGGCTGGATTTGTTGGCACCAAAAAGGGATCAGATGAGTTCCTAAGTACCATTAGTTGATTATCATAGGTGACTTTTGCTGTACCTACACGGAATAGAGCTTGCGGAATCCGGCGTCGCTGAGCGAAACACCAACACTGGACTCGGGACGACTTTTGAAACGTATATTCTCAGGTGAAAATGCTGTAAGTTTTGTATCAGGCGATCCATTGGGAGAGATTCCCCCGTTCGTAGAACAGGGGCTACTCAACCCACGAGAAGAGTTGTTGGCCCTCATGACGCGTAACAAGCTGAGGCTTTGTCAGAAGGCAAACTCGAATTCAAACCTCTTACGGATATCCCAGATAATAGAGTGAGAGAAGAGTCAGAACGTAATGAGTAGTTTGAGGACAGTGAGAGAGAAGGAAACTGGCAGAAATGGCTCGAGATGAAAAATTGAGGGAGAGGTTCAAAGAAAGCACTTGACTAGATGGACACCAGAGAAGTAAACAGAAGAAAGTGTCCTGCCTCTTGGAAGATTCGGGGTATGAGTAATGGGGGTGATAAAAAACGAATTTCAAAAGGAAACGGATTAAGAAGAACAACAGCACATCTTGCAACAGTAACTAGAGGCGTACTGTGTACAGAGCCTGTCATTACGCCGAGAGTGTAGTCACAGCCACCAAACCAAACCAGGCACAAGACATATAGAAGACCATGAGCATGGGGACATTTGAAGGTTATCTTAGGGGTAAAGATGAAGATATCCTAGATAGTATTAGTTAGCTACTGGAATGAATCAGGATGAAAAGGGGTATATACTTATCCCATACCCCCAGCAAAGATTGAAATCCTAGATAACTAAGAGGAGAAGGCATTTAAATCATCTCTGTTGTCGATAAGAGTGGATTGCTCCCTTCATCTATGTACATAGACGGATTGCCCACAGTCTCAAAGTAGAAAATATAACAACCTATTTAAAGCAATCAGTCAGGGAACTTCAACCTCTCATATAGTCAGAAAATTATGATAAACATCCAGATAATTACCTAGAACCCTTGATCACTCAACCTTTCTTTGCTCTCCCTTCTTCACCCCCTTTCTGTCTCCTTTTGTTAGCAGCATTATAATGATCAACTTTCAAGTCCATTCATAAAAGAATGCTATTTGTATCATTGTATTGCAAATAGAGGATCATCTAAAGAGGAGGAATAGATATACTTCAGAATGGTTGTTGTCTAACTTAGGTTTATCACTGGTTTATCGATAAGTAAACACTGGCGCAGGGCGGTCAGCTAAAAACAGCGCACGGACCAGTATAACTGGGGCTGGACACTTAGACTATCTACTTTATCTTAACATCTGTATTCTGTAGAGTGTAGGGAGTTATCATTAAATGAGAGCTACAGATTCATAACGCATAACTGTACAAGAATCCAAAACTTTACTGTTCACATTATCCCTTCTATATGTGATATTCTATAGCAGGTTAGTGATGGACCAGTCTCTATTATTGATCACTATCCATCCTATTATGCTGCTATAGGTGGTAGGCACAATCATCACTTAGCTTACCAACTAGTCACCTCTTCGAAGCCTATTGTGAGACTTGTGACAGTAAAAGGCACATAATTGCGAGACCTCTTACCCCCTCGAGATCCTCGGCCTTTTCCCCAACTACGAATCTTTTCAAATATGCCATCAATGGCTCCTTCACGAAGTGAAACATCATACATCTTGAATCAGGTGGGTACATTGAATGGGAATGGCGAGTAATGGATACTAAATCAGTGTGGCATAGATCATCATATCTCCGTCGGACACAGATTATCTTGATCAGCTGATTCCCTCGATCAAGGAATATAGCATCGGCAATCGAACATCTCAACTATTGCAATCATTATCAAGGTTCGCCAACGACAAGGAAGCAGAAATAGAAACCATCTGCAATACAAACCATCAGGAATTTGTGTCCTCGGTCAATCAACTTTTACGCATCAGGGAAGGAACAGTGAGTCTGACGGCGGAGATCCTGGATCTTAATCAGTCCATCCAAGCTAGTACCGAGCGGCTGGCCGAGCAGAAAAAAGCATTGGTCGAGTCGCGAAGTCATCGACAGAATATTGACGAGACATCTCGTGCTATACAGGACTGTCTGGAGGTATTACGCCTGGCTAATCAGGTGCATGATCTACTGGCCAAGAAAAATCACTACGCAGCATTACGAGCGCTTGAAGAGCTACAAAATGTTCACCTCAAGGGCGTGACTCAATATAAAATCGCCGATATGATCCAGCGCTCAGTACCAGCAACTCAACGAGCAATAGCAGAAGCTGTTTTATTTGACCTCAATACTTGGCTATACCGAATTCGAGAGATGTCTCAGTTTCTAGGGGAGATCGCTTTGTATCATACGGAATGCCGGAAGACAAGACAAAAGGAAAGGGCAGAGAAGTTACCATATCTTGGGCACTTCAAACTAAACTCCGCCATTGAGCTGGTATCAGACGAGCACGAGGAATACGACCTACTACAGAATGAAGAACTTCAAGTTGATTTCACCCCGCTGTTTGAATGTTTACACATACATCAATCCCTGGGACATATTGACAAGTTTCGGACTGAATACGCAAATACCCGACGCCGGCAAAAGGAGCTCCTGATTCCAGCTTCTATAACTCTTATTGACGAAGACGGAGCTAGCCTTCACAATCTTCTAGAGGAAATGGCGGGCTTCGCCATCGTAGAGCGTGCTACCATGAAGCGAGTGCCAGATTTGAGGTCTCCTATTGATGTAAAGTTAACCTTCCTTCTTTTGACCACTCAAACATGAATCTAATTGGATTGGCTAGGTCAATGAGCTCTGGGATTCGATGTGCCAGACAGCTGTAGGCCTAATCACAAAAGCGCTTTCGGAAGTTGACAATGCTGAAAGCTTGGTCAAAATCAAAAATCTCGTTGCATTATTCATGCAGACAATGAATGTTGGTCGAAGATGCCGCAACTCGAGCTCATACGCAGATCCTCCATTACTGACTACTACGGCAATAGACATGGGAATTTCCCGTTGGAATATTCGACACTTTACTCTTGACTTTGTTCAAGAGGTATGCCGATCTGCTGAAGAAAAGATTTAGCGATGATTTTCAGGAGGTACGGTTCATCATCGAGTATGGTTTGTCTCTTCTGACATGAACTGTGAGATCGTTTCTACGGACGATTACATGCCCATGCCGATACAATCGCTGGAGGAATATGATAAGGTCCTCAATGTCAGCTGGTACAATCCTGAGAAGCGAAGGGAGGAACAAGTGTACGCCCAGCATATCAATGTCGAACTCTGTGTTGTCATTACTAACATACTAAAACAGGTTCCCATGCGTTCTGCCCTTCTCTCAAATGTATCCCCTGTGCTGCATTGACATCCGGAATTTCTTGAATCAATTCTATTTCTTCGCTAATGAAGATTTTTCTCATCCGAGTGTCATCGATGAGACACTCAAAGATGTGAGTCCATATAGGTGTATCAACCAGGGGCAATTCTTGCTGATGACTTTAGGCCTTGGACGAGCTTCTTTCGAACAAAGTCTGCGATACACTCGTCGAGCGTCTCGCTTCACAATACCTAGGTCAGATTGTCCAGATACTCATCAACTTGGAGCATTTTGAGTCGGCGTGCCGTGAGCTGGAAGGGCTACTTGCTGCAGCTCGATCCCAAGGTGCCGCGGGCGGTCCGGTATCTCTGAGAGCTACGGAGAAGTTCAAAAATAACAAAAAGGCAGCAGAGAAGCGAATTTTTGAGGTAGTGAACTCCAAAATTGATGATCTCATTGAAACTGCAGAGTATGACTGGATGTCGCCTACTCCGCCCGAAGAGCCCAGCAACTATATGCAAACACTGACCCGTTTTTTGTCCAACATAATGAATTCGACATTACTCGGCCTTCCAACGGAAATAAAGGAACTCATATATTTCGACGCGCTTAGCCACGCAGCAAACATGATTTTGGTAAGCCATACCACAGACAGAGGCTTTTTTTCATGCTGTAGGCGGCTGATTTTTTTCTCCCTCGCGGCAGGCACAACCACTTTCGCCAGATGTGAAGAACATCAATTCCAATGGGGTTATGGCCCTCGCGAAAGACGTCGAATATTTGTCTCAGTTTGTTGACAGCTTGGGTGTACCCATTCTTCGAGAAAACCTCGACGAACTTCAGCAGACCGTGCACTTAATGCAGGCTGATAACACTGATGAGTTTTACGATATTTCCACAAGAAACAAGAAGTATGGACGCGTGGATGCCATTAATGGTCCTATTCTGTTAGAGAAGTATGTTTCCCAGATTTACAAGTCAGATGGAACAAATTACTGATTGTATGTCAGACTTACACGCACTGTGCAAAGCTCTGGGAAGGTTGACAAGTTCACAACACTTTCCTCCAGATTCGGCAAGAAGTCATGAGAGATTACAATGCAGAAAGGAACTGATTCTCCAATTTTGATAAAGCCATTTGGGATTCCTATCCAAGATGTGTAGTATGACATTTTGACATAATAAACTCTTCATCATTGATGTGGTGAAGCTTTCTGCCTGATTTTCTAGAGTTTTGTGGAGACCGAAGTGTAGAATCGACAAACCATGCTATCAACAACTCTCCTAAACAGCCCCTTAACATTCGGATCCTAGTAGATCCAGACACCGTCCACCTCAGAAAGCATATCGAGGCAAGGTCATACGAATCGTCAAGCCCTCCGCATCGGTTACTTTGAGTATGAATACACAAAGTTAGCTATAAATTACTCTTAAGTGCGACTTAGAGAACCCCAAAAATGCAAACAAAAGTTCAGGCATACCTGCTGTGGTGGTAAATGGGGATAAGGGTTGTACATCCCTTCAAAGATTTGGGACTGCGGCTGGCCATATGCAGCCGTCGGGTCTGATTGCACGGCACCCGCATACATCGCAGGCTGTCGATATTCTTGGTCTTGTCCAAGACCATGAGGTCCGAGAGAGCCGTAATCCGGGGGAGGCATATGGTGCGGAGGATGTGGGACACCATGCTGAGACGGTGGCATTTGAGCACCTGCTGAAGCGGAAGAGCCTGCTGTAGCTGCGGTAGTCTGGCTGGACCGTTTGGCATGGGATGTTGCCTCTTCACGGGGTACTATGTCAATCAGAAAATCAAACATGTCAGATTTGGATAATGCTGCTGCGATGTCTGATCTTTGCAGGGTGCGTCGCTTGTTGTCTTCAGCATGTATCCAGGCTCGCATAGTGAGTTCTGTGATGAAAATATCACAACCCTTGGCGAACAGAATCGGCGCCTCGGCAGAGATCATTTTCACCTCCGGGTCTGCCTTCATGACCTTCTTTATACGGGCTAGAGGCAACTGGTGGATTTTGTAGTCATGGTTGTCGGATTCGAGGTGGTTAATGATGTGTTGCCAATATGTTGTTAGGATATCGCGTGCTGTCCCTTGCAACCCTTGGTTGACCTTTCCCATCGTCAGTATTTTGAAAATTCGAGTTTAAATCACTCACGTTGGCCCACGTTCCCGTGTAAAGTTCGGCAACAGGGGCGTACCCTTGCGCTGAAAGCTATTATTGTATTCAAGTTAGTCTCCAAGCTTCATCCAGATTCAGGTGCAGTAATTCGAGTCCACTATACCGCAGCACTGGCACCTAAGATAACACGTCAGATTGCCACTCTGACAGGGAAAAAAATCAAGAATATTGGTATAAAATCGAATGATTACCATAGTGTCCGCCGTTTCTTGTGTCATACACCGGCTGCTGTCTACCCTGTTGTTGTCCGGCGCTCTGAGAGGACTGTTCCATGGTGAAAATGAGCTGATCACAGCGATTTTGATTTTCAATAGAGCACGTTTCAGGCCCTTAAAGTAGCTATAGCAGGAGAAAGATACTCGTTTCCCCTAGGGTGTTGCTGATGTGATGATGCAGTGCAATCCGTAGGCAGGTTTAGTGTCTAGCGGTAGTCAGATCATCAAAAAGCATCAAATAGAACTTAAGTACTTTGTAAGGAGTAGTATCGTTTGAGTTCACAGTAAGATTGAATAATATGATACAGACTTCATGGAGTAGAATAGATAATGAATAGACATGCAACACCGTATTGTTTAGGAATACCGAGTAGCTTGCCCTGCTAAGCATTATGTAACAGTGGGTAAGACTAAGAGGAGGCTGAGAGTCGCTGAGGACCACATCCGTGAGGCTTTCTAACAGTGTGTACTCAGTGTAGTTGTACTGTGTGGTTTCTATGCGCCACTTCTAGGTGAATGAAAAAGTAAAGTAAATAAAAGAAGAAAGAAATATGTTATTTGAGCAGTACGTACAAAGTCCTGTATCTAATAAAAATATATATATGTAGGTATATATAATTTACCTCATAAGTACTCCATATCATAGTTCAGGCTTACAGAGTATGGACAGAGGACCTTCCTTCCTTCCTATCACCTGCTTCTCCCTTCACATTGTCGACCATTTTGCTTATTTGAAAGAGACCGAAAACAAATTTCGCCAGAGAATGATTAAAGAACTCATTTTCATCCGAACAACTCGAAGATGATTCGATTCTCCCTGCCCTACGGTTTATCAAGGATTTGAAGTCTTGTTTGATGAATTGCTGAGTAATGTTTGTTCCCCCAATCCAACCAAGTTCAGCTAAACTGATTTAGGATTGGGGCTTCCAACATAAATTTTTTCGCACTTCAAATCCTTTTCTCCTTCTCAATATTAACTCTACATCCATTCTTATACAATCATCAACATTTATTGTGATTTTAAAATCAAAACATGACAGCACAATTATGTGAAGACAGCACCTTGAAATTCCACAATGAGGTTGAATTGACAGATCATGATATCGAACAGCTTCTTCTTGAAGCTGAGACCCGATTGCAAGGTTCTAGGTCGAAACCAGACAGTGGTACAGGGCTTCTAAGCACTCACAATGACCACTCGCAATTGTCTTCGCTGGCGTGGGTGTATCTGCTCTGGGATCTATTTGAGCTGTCTACTGATGATTTTTAATATCCTAGCATCCCAAAGCTGACATCTGACCCCTCATTGAAGTCTTATGTTCACCAACTCGATGATATTGCTTTGGCCGATACAAAACGTATCATCATCAACCCTGCTGAAAAGGGTTTGTCATACAAATCCGCAAGACAATCAGTGCAGGGTTTCCGCAATCCTTCAGCACAAAAGGTAAGACTTTCAAACCCAATCCTACTCGCCCATTCCCCCGAATCACTGCTATGAGGAAAATTACCCCACTGCATAAGCCCTTGATGCAGCTTCAACAGCCCGTACTGGGCTGCGCTGCGCCAATGAGAGCATATTCATTCATAGTTACTCTGAGCATCATCACTTCAAACAGATTACTTCTAACATCATTGATGAGACCCGTCACTAATATTACCTCGCAGGAGAAACCCACGGCTGGTGCTGATTGGTTCCATCTCCCAAAAACAGACTTGACATCAGATCTCAAGAGAGATCTTCAACTCATTAGAATGCGTTCTGTATTAGATCCCAAGAGGCACTACAAGAAGGAGAGCGGTAAAGCGCAACCACCAAAATATTCTCAGGTCGGCACTATCATTGAAGGTCCAACCGAGTTCTTCAGCGGTCGTATTGCCAAGAGAGATCGCAAGAAGACTTTCGTCGAAGAAGCCTTGGCCTTGGAGCGGGAAACCAAACGCTTTGAGTCACGGTATAGGGATGTCCAATCTTCGAAACAAAGTGGTAAAAAATCTTTTTACAAAAACCTGCGAGCCAAGAGAAACCGCAGGAGCAAGTGAAAATACAATTTTTGCAAGGAAGGAATGCATACATGCGAGAAGATACAAAACAACATGCATTTACCAGCGGTAAGACAATTTGGATTACCGCCTCTGTACCTCCCTGCATTATGCTCAATATTTGCCGTCGTGTGCAGGGAGTTACTTTGAACCTGTCTAAATTACTAACCAAATTGTAACTATCGGCGCCCGAAGACAAGCGCGAGAGCCTCGACAACAAGCTTCTGGTATTTCGTCAATGGTTTTGCAGGAGAATGTTCTGATGCATGCAGAGGCTTACCTGCATATCGATGGCTGCAGTGCGACCAGCTTCAAGGACTTCTTCGTGGCTTGCCCTCCCTTCTTGGATGATGGCGTCCAGCTCCTTCACGTCCTTGGCTTGGAGAAGATGATCATCTCCACGCGGAACTGGGGAGAGGACTGCATTGTTGGTCACCAAGCTGAATGCCAATACCCTTATACCGCAGTGCCTGGCAACAATTATTTCTGGGACGGTGGACATGCCTACTAGGTCAGCTCCCAGTTGACGAAGCAAGCGGCATTCTGCTCGAGTTTCATAACTATGCGACTTTGGTTAATGTCCCCGGACAATGTTTTCAAACGTCTCCGTTCATTCAAGTCATGTCTCACCTTGGACCTCCTACAAAGGCATAGATGCCCTCGTGTAGTCTTCGTTTACTGTCCTTATTTATTACTGCGTTCCAGGCTTGGTGGGCATAACGACGCAGTTCAAGGTCATAGGCATCGGATAGTGCAGGAAACCGGGGACCGAATTCTTCGGCGTTTGGCCCTTGCAGCGGATGGATCCCTGCCAAACCAGCAAGAAAGATGTGCTGTGGGTTATCATCTATTAGCATGGAGGTGTCCCAAATCAGACATGTCAGGCATACATCATTAATGATTACGATATCTCCCACCGCATATTCTGAGTTGAGACCTCCGGCAGCGTTTGTTACTGTTCACATGTGGTTGTAAATATATCCGGGATGGAAGAAGTATGCATGACCCTTACAGACAATAGTATCGACCCCAAGGAGCTTAAAAACGCGGATTGGGAAAGTCACTTGATGAATAGAGTGGCCTTCATAGTAACTTTTTGGGGGGTATATGTTAATAATAAGTCACCACCTTTGGAGTACAAGGATTGCTCACTGTGCACGTCCCACCATAAGAACCACTGGGATCTGGTCGGCCAGTAGTCCAAAGACGAGTTTACCAGCATGTCCGGCCACTTTTTAAGGTAAGAAAAGATGGTTGGTAGAAGGGCAATGCACACAATTATCCAAAATTTCTTACCTGTTAGACGAGGGAAATGGGGTATCGAGGAGTAGTCATATTCAGCTCGTGGCATGTCATGGATAGTATTTGCGAGTCCTCCTAAACCAGAGCCGCAGACAATCGCAACACGAGGATGTTGCAGAGCTGGGGGTAGGCGTTCTTTCAAAAAGTCGAAGGCTTCGTTCGCCTGTTCAAACAAGGACTGATTCCGTGGTGCCTCAACCATCTTCTCTTGGGTGTTGGAATAGTGTTCGGGGGAGATACCAGAGCGATTTGTCTCTTTACACTGTTGGGATCACAGCATAGCATCAAATACCCTGATATCTATGAGTCAAAGTATGTCCTGGTGTCTGGTAGTACTCTGCAGATAATAAATGAGCGTTTGAATATTTATTGAGGGGCATGAGCTGTATGACCAAGAAGGAATCATCGAGTACTCCGTACTGTGGGTCCTTACTTAAACGACTTATGAGTTATGAGTTTATGACAAAACCCACTCCAGGACTTTCAGTCTGCGACTCTGATTATGTCTCTGACTCTCTGTAGATACTAGATAGTCTATACAGGTTGGTGTAGGTAGATAGAAAGTGCTCATTACCTGGTATCTGCTGGAGTCTGGAGAGCTAGTCACTATATCTTGAACATCATCCAGAATACAAAAACAAGTAGTATAGGGGGGTTAACTAAGTCTTCGCAGTTTGACAATTGCACCATAAATGGACATCATACTATGAATAAGATATAGAGATCCAATCCAAATTTTATGGGATACTGACAATCAGACTTGTTTTGTTGCTGGATATCTACTCCGTACTTCGTACTCCGTATACTCTGTAGTATCAGATTTCGTTGAAACCTGGTGCTCCGATTCCGAGTTTTATTCTTGTTGTACCTGAGAAGGCGGTCATCGATCTAGCCAATCAATACTCTTCTTTCCTCTGACCACTGGCAAAAAGCTTCATCTCCCTTCGTTCAGTGTATTAATATTCATTAAAGTAAATGCGCGTCTACAAACCACCATTTCCTCTGTTCATCCAGGTATTACTATGTCACTTCCGCTCGATACACGACTCTCTCTGAGAGCTGCCAGGCTATGGAAGGTACTTAAATTTTCTTTCTCGCGTACCTATGTACTGAGCTAATAGCAATGAAAAAGCTTGCTGTACCCTCTCGCAGCATCGCCTCGTCAGCCAGTCCGGGCATCGTTTCACATCCTAGCTCTCATGAATCGCACACGGAACCAAAAATACCCTTAGAAGTGTTAGGGATCCTCCTTATTTTCTGCCAACCGTATCTTCAGAGTGTGAAGGTATCAGGCTAACTCAAACCATGTTCAGATCAGGAGAATCAACACTGTCCGGGCAACCACGCGTCAAAGAATGGTTAATTTTATATAAACTGTGATGTATTTTGTGTCTTCATGCTTACTGGTTCACAGGGCAGAGCGTCTGGACAGTATTGGCCAGAAGGCTCGACTTCCTCGAAGCGTACAAGCGTTGTATCTCCGGCCCCTTCGGAGAAAGCCCGAATATGGTCTTCCAGTCTGCGATCTTCAACTCCGGTCTTACAGCGTACGCAACGTGGAATTTTTTGCTGACTTTGCTGTGCGCGCCGCCTATTACATGAAACTCCCTGTCTCCGGACCTGTGCCTCTTCCACGGATCGTTGAACGTTGGACTTTTCCACGGAGCAACTTCGTCCATAAAAAGAGCCAGGAGAATTTTGAGCGGATAACCCTTCGTCGACTCATTCAAATAAAGGATGGCCATCCTCAAGTTGTACAGGCATGGCTTGCCTTCCTACGGAAACATGCCTTTTACGGTGTTGGTATGAAAGCGAATATCTTCGATCATGAAAGTCTTGGTATGGCTGTATCTTTTCCAGTCTTTTCTATCCAATTGCAGCTTCATTGGAAGGTGACAATACTGATTAGTATTTGATCTAGATGTGGCCAGGAACATGGATAAAGCCATTCCCGAAATTGAGAAGTCGCTTGAGCCTCACCTCTCGCAGTTTGGTCAGCGGAGCGATGGATCAGCTCGGAGCTCGATCCTTGATCTTCTAGAAAACGAACGCTTTACCGAAAACAAGAGTCCTCTAACCGATGTCCGTAATGGCTGAGTTATGATAAATCCGGTTGACTCAATTGTGTTGACAAGCCTGTCTTGCGAATATCATCTCTGAATATATTTAATCTGTTTCTGTCCAAACCGTGCAGAGAAGCTCTATCTGTTCCAAATGTGATGGTATTTAAACATCCATAGATTAACTACCTATCCATGAATTATCTAGGTAACCAACCCCTACAACTTAAGTCTACGGGGTCGTGCTCTAGCACGACCCAGACAGCCACCCGGTCAGGACAGCCACCCAGTCACTTTGATATAGGACTTATTTTAAAGCATCAGTGAGGATCAAGGATTAAAGAATGAAGATTAGGCTTTTATTTCGAGTTATTACCATCATGATATCTATTGTTGTGGTTGAGATATAACTGATTGAAGTTTTTCATTACTATGTGTGACCGGGTGGCCGTCCTGACCGGGTGGCTGTCTGGGTCGTGCTCTAGCACGACCCCGTAGACTTAAGTTGTAGGGGTCGGTTACTCGGACTTATTTTTACGGAGTACGGAGTATTTATTTCTAAATTTATCCATAGAGAAATAAAGAAATGAATTAATCACGTGATTCAACTGTCTCGGAAAGAATACCAGTCGTAAGTTGTCACTGTTGACCCATAACACAGCTCGGTATTCAAGTTGACCTGAAGTCTATCAGTGGACATGCAGACCTCTAGTTCGTACCAGGGCCAGATCTCCAGAGTACTTCGTGGAGCGACGAGGGGCTGCGTCCAGCAAAAGGAGGTTCACCGTTTCAGCAGATGGAGCAGCTCAAATACAGCACAATCACCTCCAGTAGCCAGCAAAGTCATTTTCTCTGGGATCCAACCAACTGGTGTACCGCACCTTGGTAATTATCTGGGCGCATTACGTGAATGGGTTCGGCTACAGAATAACGCGAAGGAGGATACGAAACTGTTCTTTTCAATCGTTGACTTGCATGCATTGACCGTCCCACAAAATGCCTCCCAATTGAGAATTTGGAGAAGGGAGGCATTTGCAACTCTCCTCGCCGTTGGTTTAGATCCAAATCGCTCGACGATTTTCTACCAGTCTTCCGTACGCAAGATCCACCTTTGTAGCAAGGCTTACTAACTGCAGTCAGGTTCCTGGGCATGTCGAATTGTTCTGGATTTTGTGTACGGTAGCATCAATGGGATATCTCTCCAGGATGACTCAGTGGAAGGTAAATCGCCCAAGCCAGTGTCAGCTATCCGGCATTGAAAGAGTGCCATTTGTTGACACCACCTAGAGCAAGCTACAATTGCCTGACAGCACAAATTTGGATGACTCGGCAGCAAGATCAAGGTTGCGTCTGGGACTCTTTTCATACCCTGTTCTTCAGGCAGCGGACATTCTAGTTCACAGGTGTGTTGCTCAATTACTTGGCCGGAATCTTTGGTATTGATGTAGTGCAGAGCTACCCATGTCCCTGTCGGAGAGGATCAGAAGCAACATCTTGAGTTTTCAAGATATACTGCAAATAGCTTCAATCATATTTATGGACCCATATTTCCGTCACCTGAGGCACTCATATGTGAGTCATTATTCCAATATGCGGCAAAGTCCTAGAAATGCATAATAACAGCTGCAAATAGCTCCTGCTAAGCGGGTCATGTCCCTTAAAGAGCCGACGATGAAGATGTCCAAGTCTCACACCGACAAGCGTTCGAGGATCATACTTACTGACTCACGTGATGAAATTTTCAAGAAGATCAATTCTGCACTTACAGACTCGGAATTAAAGATAACCTATGACCCGGTGGGCCGGCCTGGGGTGGCAAATCTGATTGAGATTTTGAGCCATTTTGAGGAACGGCCCTGTGATGAACTAGCCCTGGAGTATCAATCGGTAACCCTTCGAGTCTTGAAAGAACATCTCGCTGCACGGATTTCCGACCACCTCGAACAGATACGGGAGAAATATCTTCTACTTATAGGAGACCAGACTGGCTACCTTGACGCCGTTGCGGAACAAGGTTGCCAGGCGGCGCGCGCTAATTCCGAATTAACAATGAAACAAGTCAAGGAGGTCATGGGGTTGTGATCAATTGTATATTATTCGAGGCTCTACGGAGTAATTTATTTGGACATCTTGTTCCCACTAATGTATCATAGAAAAGCATCAAACAATCCTAGTGGCAATATGGACTGTACCAAGTATCAACATGTTATGTAAGCAGACCGCACCCTTTCCTTTGTAGGCTACTTCGGGGCGGCTGACTTGTATAAATATTGGATGTACAATTTTGCGGCTTGTGACTATCAAATTATGAGTATACATGCACAGAGTAATATGAATACACAATGAGAGGATCAGAGGAGTTTGTTTTACAGAGAGTTATCAAAGGTCAGGACATGTCCCGGGACACGCCCTCCGCCCGGCAATAACTGGTTATCCCTACCGCACCCCACCCGATGACCCCTGTATAACCACTAGTTATCTGATTCTGAGGTCACCAAGGGTAGTCAGTAGTCAGTCACATGGCTTTGGTGTTGCCGTGTTGGCCCTTGTTAGGGTGTTGGGCAAGTTTAACCTTCCCAAGCTTTTTCTTGGCATAACTTTGCCATGCTTTTAGCCTTTTTGAGGTTGGCGGCCGCCTGGGCTGAGACTGAGAGATGCTGAGATGGTTGCCGATGTGCCGGAAGAGCCGGACTCACAGATCAAAAATGTATCAGTGTCTTCGCACACCCACCGCCTTCGTCTTGTGGGTGTGCCACACCGCAATCGTCAACCACACCGGAATCGTCAATACTAAAAGTGTACCTTTACTACCCTTCTAACAGCACTGAATATATGTAATAATAGTAATGTTTTATATCATTAGATTCAGCAAGATCAGAGCTATAAATTAATATAATTTTTAGACCTACTAGTCTTCTGGTATAGTCTGCCTGTAAATGTGCCTGCAATATAGTAAGTATATAACTCAGAAAGTCTGGTTTCCAACCCAGAAAGAGTTAATCTTAAAAAAAAGGGAAAATTAGATTAGAATGTTGCCCTGATCTTGCTGAATCTAATAATACAAAAATATTACTTACTACTAAATATATTAGTGTTGTTAGAAGGGTAGTAAAGGTACACTTTAAGCAGTGACGATTCCGGTGTGGCACACCCACAAGCCGAAGGCGGTGGGTGGGCGAAGACACTGATAGTAGCCTGCTTTGCTTACGACGAACGCTCTTGGAAGATATTATCATACCCCGCTGCTTCTCTGAATTTCAATGGATTTCGCGGAATCCAAGTATATTTAACACTCTACTACTCCAAAGTGCACTCCGACGGTCAAATTATCATTATTGCATTTGCCTAGTTGTTCCAGAAGCAGTCAGGGCCCACCAGGATGACGACAACTGCCTACGCAGCATGATGACGATGCTGATGACGATGCTACATGGAACTGGTACCTATCCGGGGATCCGGGTGTACTGGATATTCTTATATCTGGACCGAGACTTGACAAACTGGAAAAAGCAATGGAATAACACTGCCGGTTATCTATCTCTTGTTGTCCTACAAAATAGTTGATAGAGGTCATTCCTGCCCATATCAACCGCGAGGCCATTCCAACGAAGACTCTATTTCAGCTAGATGAGTATAGACAGAGCTCGGTTGCAAGCATATATTGCCGAAGGTATCCTGAGCATCAAAACCTGTACGTCAAATCTACTTGAATATTACATTCGCAATTAGCCCTGACAACTACCTACAACTGCTCTTTATCTACAGAATCTGGTTTTCTCATAGCGGCTCGAGGAACTGAACCATTATAACAACAATGCGGCATATATGGCCTCTTATATCTGGTCTATGCCTAGTACTGAACCAAGGAGAATCTTTGACACTTCATCAAAGGGATGTTCCTGCTGTCGTTTCATTGGATGTCAAGCGCAATCATGTGGCGGACCCTGTGGCCAGAGACAGAATCAGACGCAAAAGAAACAAGGCAGTTGAACAAAATCTTGATAACGAGGTATGTATCGCTCTATCCTGCAGGCGACCAATCGATACTCAAGTGCAAGGATCAAAAATTGATTACTATAAACCAGGAAGCACTATATTTTTGCAATGTGACTCTGGGTACTCCTGGGCAAGCCTTGCGCCTTGTTCTTGATACTGGGAGTAGCGATCTTTGGTGTAACGCAGCTAATTCATCTCTTTGCTCAACGCCCAGCAATGACTGCAGCGTCTCCGGCTCCTATAATCCCGATTCTTCGTCAACTTATGCCCATGTTTCGTCTGATTTCAACATTTCATACGCGGACGGAAGCAGTGCAGCCGGTGACTATGTTACTGACGTAATTCATATTGGGGATGCAACAATCGAGAACCTTCAATTTGGAATAGGATATTTGTCCAGCTCTTCTGGTGAGTCAGCTCCAACCGACATTTATCATGTCCATGTAATTCCACTTTCTGGGATGAGGGACTCCTGCTTACTATGGTCTAGAGGGTGTCTTGGGGATCGGCTACCCATCGAATGAGGTTCAGGTGGGCCGATTCCGCAAGGATGCTTACGCAAATCTCCCCCAGGCAATGGTTGAGCAAGGACTGATCAAGTCGAATGCCTACAGCCTCTGGTTAAATGATTTGGATGCGAACACCGGGTCAATTTTATTCGGTGGTGTTAATACCGAAAAGTATACAGGGGATCTGCGGTCTCTGCCCGTGCAAAAAGTCAATGGAGGTTACTCGCAGTTTGTCATTGCTCTGACTGGCGTTACGTTGAACTCAGGTTCGCGGCATGCAAGTTACTCGTCAGATGCACTCCCAGCAGCGGTATTACTTGACTCTGGCAGCTCTTTGACCTACCTGCCTGACTCGATCGTCGAGAGACTATACGCTGATCTGAATGTCTTTTATGAACCATCAAGCGGAGTGGGCTACCTACCATGCCGTGTGGCCAGAAACAGCATAAATATCACCTACACCTTTTCATCCCCAACTATCACTGTTGCGATCGATGAACTTGTCCTTGATGCCGGTGACCTTCATTTCCGGGACGGTGCACGTGCATGTATCTTTGGGATTGTCCCTGCCGGAGACAGTACTGCTGTTCTGGGGGATACATTCCTGCGCAGTGCATATGTCGTATATGACCTAGCCAATAATGAGATATCCATTGCCAGCACCAACTTCAACTCTACAAAGGACAACATTCTTGAGATTGGCACTGGCAAAGACTCTGTTCCTGGAGCCACTCAGGTTTCTAGCCCAGTCACGTCCGTTGTAGCTGATGGCTCTGGGGCTAGGATTGGGCAACCCACAGGTACAACTTCCTCTGAAGTACCATCAAATAGCCAAGCTGGCTCTGCAGTTGCTGGGTTGACAATATTTCAAACTTATTTAGTACTTTGTTTGGCAGCTGTAGGCTATGCATTGACCCTATGGTGATCAATTATTCTTATTGCATCAGCACCCTTTTTAAAAGATGATCACAGAAAACCATTTTCACTCCTTAACAGCCTTTTTCCTATTTTCTTCTGTTTTCTTATTAGCTGTGGCAGTTTGTGTTCCTTTAAGAGGCTGGGTATCTCTCCATCTGATTGGTATATTCCAATCATTATTGCCACGCTCTATTTGGCTATTTATAACCTTTTGGCTTTTTCTATTTAAATAGTTATGTTTTAGGATCCTACCTATAGATCATTGCTTTATTGAGGATTTAAGCTGGGTGATACATTAGAATTCAAATCTGAATGCCCTGTCCATGATTAGGAAGATAGAGATGTTTTTATAACTATTCCTATCTATCTCTGAAGGCTAAAGATAATAGACTCTTAACTCTAGAAACTACTTAATAAGTTTAAGAATATTTTCTATAAAGAAAGGGTCACCATACGGACACCCCCCCACTCCTTAATGGCACCGCCGCACCCCCCCTTGATGTAATTAGTTAGTTAGATCTCCAACCTCTGTCATGTGATCACCCTAATAATGGAGTACCCTGAACTCCATACGGAGTACCTTCCTATATTTTTGACTTCCCATATAAAATTAAGAAATAGGATTGCCCTAGAACTAGCCTTATAAGAATATAAAGTAATGTTCTCTATCTATAAGAACAGGTTGCTGCCTGTAGGCACGGCCATATATAGTGCTATGCGCCCATAGGCTTAGGCTATAGTATATGAGAGTTCTATATTAGTAATCTCCACCTTTGCTCACTACCATATCACGTGACCCAATGACTAGGTTATATGTAGTTCCTACCATCATACAACTATCTCTCTTATATAGTGATATAGGTCACATGACATAGAAAATATATAAAGTTTCATAGCCTAAGGTATCTAACTATTATATAATCACATCTCACAGCATATGAAGTATAAAAATATGAAGTGATTACATCACACTCCTATACTCATAAATCATAATGCCCCTTCGGTCTGCCCTACAGTGTGGTGGTGTGGCCCTAGCCCTTAGACTAGACTAGTTTAGGGTGATTACATGATGAAGATCTAACTAATTACATCAAGGGGGGGTGCCATTAAGGAGTGGGGGGGTGTCTGTATGACAACCCTATTATTATTTGGGAGGGGTTACAGTGACACCCTTTAGCTATCCAGCGACACCCCCTTCGATCCAGCGACACCTGCTAAACCTATTCAGGTAGGTAACAGTCATGTGACTATCAGAAAAAAGGGTTTCTCCGCGCATGTGATCTTTGCTTTAGGCTTAGTGTTAGGACTTAGTGCATCACCTAGACCTGGGCAGAGCCCATGGGCCGGCCCAAATGGGTCAACCGATTTTGGCCCATGGGCCGAAAAATCGATTTTCTGTCCATTCGTGGGCCGGCCCATTCGACCATTCGACCCATTTTAGGGCTAGATTATTATAAAGATAGTAGGGAAAATTAAGATTTAGATTCTTTTTAAGTATATAATATATAGCTCCTAATAATTAAGATATATTAATATATTAAGAGTAATTAGAATATACTAATCTTTATATTAGATAATAAAGATATATAGATAAGTCTTAAGTATTTAGTCCTATTACTCTATCTAGTTATCTATCTATAGATAAAAGACTATACTTACTTATTTCTTAATCTATATTACACTATAGAATTTAGTCTAGTACTTACTAGTAAATCTCTATCTAATATTAGATTAGCTAGTATTCTATAATAAAGAATAACTTCTTAAAGAAAAATATTAGTAAGATTATCTGCTATAATAGTCTTTAAAGTAGGGATATATCTAGCTATCTTTATATATTAGTTAACTATAACTAAAATTATATTATATATCTTGTAATTAAGGGATGATAGCAGTAAGAAGATAATAAAGTTTATTAAGATATTACTCTAATATTATTAAGATATAAGTAATAGTTAATACTAGCTTCTCTTAAGAATATTATTATAAAATCTTTATCTTTAGCATACTATATGTATATATATAGTCCTTAATATCTTATCTTATTCCTTCTTAGTAGAATTTATACTATAATAAGGTAGTAAAGCTAGGGTCTTATCTATATCTATATATCTTATTTATAAGTTATTATAGTATATCTATAGCAGCTCCTGCTTTACTATAGTATTAGTAAATATAAAAATAATATCTTTAAATTATAAAAGATCTTTCTTATTAATTTATTATTTATTAGGATAAGCCTTCTCTAAGAGTACTTTAGCTTATTAAAAACTAGTCATATATAGATATCTTTATGCTATATAGGGGTGTAGTATAAAATTCCTTAATATGCTAGTAAGCTTAGTATATCTATTCTATATAGCTTATATACTAAAATTACTAGGGAGAGCTATTATCTCTTAGTTCTAATATCTAGAAAAAAAATTTAAAGCTATTTAGATACTCCTTTTCTACTTTTTATCTTAAAAATAAATTCATCTTTAAATTAATCTAACTAATTATTTACTATCTACCTACCTGCCTACCTGCCTACCTGCCTGCCTACATATATCTAAAATTAAAAAAGATGCATCTAATTAGCCTACATATTCAAGCCTTACTTTAATATCTATTAGTATTAATATAAAGGCTATATAGGCAATCCTTCAGCTACCTTAGTCTACTATTCTATACTAGATTAAAAAAGCTAGGGATTATAGCTATAATCCATAAGTTAATCCATGCATCTTAATAGAATATATAGAAGATAGGAAGTAACTATATAAGCTATCCTAACAAGATTACTAAGGCTACTAAGCAAGCTATTCTTAAATTAGTTAGAAAAGATTAAAATAAGTATAAAAAGTCTTCTAAAATTCTTATATTTAAAGCTAGTATCTCTTATTCTTTTATTTTATATATTCTTAAGCAGCATAGCTTTAAAGCTATTAAAAGAATTACTAAACTAGGTCTTATTAATAAGATAAAGTAGAAATAACTTACCTTCTATCTTTCTTATAAAGATTAGATACTTAAAGATTAGAAGAATATAATCTTTATAGATAAAATCTTAGTCTCTCTTAGTTAGTAATATAGAGCTATATATATATAGTATATAAATATAAAGAGAGATAATTTAACTATAATATGCTATTATTAGAATGGAACTAGTAGTTTTATAATATAGGAAGTATTCTTATATAATAAAAAGAGTCTCGTTATAGGCAGTGCCTATAGAATAGCTTAAGCCTATAGTACTTATTAAGTTTAATTCTAACTTTTTCTAATATTAATCCTATAACTATTATTAAGCCTTTAATAGGGTCCTAAACCCCTATATAATCTTACTTATAGCCTGTGTAACTATTTCTCCTTTACTATATATTCTTAATATTCTCTTTCTCTTTCTCTTCTTTAGTAAATTCTTCTTAATTACCCCCATATATAGGCTAGCATATAGTAAGGCCTATAATAAGTCCTCTTTATATCTAGTCTCTAGAGACTACTTAAGAAAAGAAGTAAGCTTAATAAGAGATTAATACTTTAAATAAGCACCTTAAGCCTATCTAAAAGGCTAAATAAGAGATGGAAGTAAGTTTAGTATACTTAGCTTTAAAATAGGAGAACTCCTGGCTATATATTTATATAGAAGTAGAATAAGAAAAATAATCTTCTTATATAGGATTCTAAAGGAGGAATTAACTAATACAGATATTATAAGATAAGTATTCTCCTCTTTATAGATTTTACTATAAGGGAAAGCACTAATTATTTCTTTTTATATCTTATCTAGGAAGTCCTTATCCTAAAATTAATCCATTTTATAAAAGAATATGCTTCTAAGTAGCTAAATATTATTATTCTTAAAGATTTAGCTCTAGCTTATTATCATTACTTCTAACAGACTATATATAATTAGTATAATATTTAGAAGATGCTTAACTAACTAGGGAACTCTCTAAATCTTAATACTATTAAGCTATACTAGCCCTAAATTAAATAGTATATAATTTCTTAAGAAGCTCCCTATAATAAGAAGATAAGAAAGAAGGCATAGAATAAGGCCTAGAATAAGCTTCTATAGGAGCATATTTAACAATAGATTAAATGTCTTATATGCTATATTTAAGTTATTATATAGCTAGAAAGAGAGAATAAATATAAAGAGGGGCATATAGATAAGAATAACTATAATTATAAAGGATATTAGCTAAAGAAGTAGCTCTTAAAGAGATAAGATCTTAGTAAGACTCTGTAGTTAAATCTATTAAAGTTAGCTGCTATATAAGTTACTATATATTTAATCTTACTATAATTCTTATACTAAGCTTACTAGCATAATAAGAAATTTTATATTATATCTTCATAGTTCTTAAATAAGATATTTTAGACTAGTTATCATTAGTTCTTAGGATATCTTATTACTAGTAGTCTTTATTATTAGTATTCTTAGAATTAGGGACTTTAGATTCTTTAATTTTATTAATTAGTCTTAGAGAAGCTAGGGATCTTTTTTTTACTAAGCTGACTAATTACCCGCTCGCCCCACATGTATTTCCATATAACAAAGTGTAATAATATATTAGTAGGATTATACTATCTTAGTTTATACTTAATAATAAAATTATATATTATAAGTAATTTAACTTATTAGGCCTGCCTTATATTTAGTATATTTATTATAAAGAAATACTTTAGATTTATATATCTATTTATACTTTTAATAGGCTAACTATTACTCTCTAGATAGTATCTCTAATACCTAAATAATTCTATAGTTACTAAGAGTTCCTACTTATAAATCTCATAATAAGTCTTTATATTATATAGCTTCTTAAAGTAGAGTATTATTCTCTTCCTATAATTATTATTATTATCTTATTATTAGGCTGTATATAACCCCTATAATTATAAAACTTAAGATATTAGTAATAAGTTAAATTCTCTTATTTAAATTATAATATCTAAGAATAAATAAATTAAGAAAAACTACTTTAAATTATTAAAGACTTTCTAAGCAGACTCTAGTTAAGTCTAGAGTTATATCTTCTAATTATTCTTTATCCTCTTTAATAGGTTTATTAAGAAAACTATTAGTACTAATAGTAATATATAAAGTATTAAAAAATCTACAACGCTAAGAAAGACCTAAATATTATAAAAAAATAAGATTCTAGCTATTTATAAATAGTATTAAGTTAACTAAGATCTAACTTAATATTATTAGTTTTAATAATAAAGTTTAAAAACCTTATCTTATATTAATAAAAGAAATATTTTAAGAGCTTTATATAAAGATTAGTCTTCTAAAGATATTAAAGTATCTTTTTAAAATATTATTTATACTACTTCTTATTATTAGAGTAGATTAGAATATTATTAAGATAAATAGTTAGTTAGTTACTATACACCGTCCGACCTTGGCCATGCGGATCCTCTCTATGTTCTGGTAGAGAAAAAACGGGTGAGGGGTGTCCTCTCCCGTGAAAAAACTCCACCCTCGCTTCATCTTCATGCTCTACTGTCATCTCTAGGTCCTGTGTCGTAGTGACACTATTGCTCAATCAATTAGCAGGACGCTAGCCCTCCTCCTCCCCTAACAAGAGGTTTCTTGCCAGCTTAAACTGGTCTGAGAAGCCTCTCTTCATCCACCATCTCGCCAACTTCCTCGCCCCTTCCGCCGTGTTAAGGAGCCAGTCTATATCCAGGCTCCCTCCATTCCTCAGCTCATCCTTTGTCTCTCTGTGCTTTGGGCAGTGGAGAATATTGCACCCAGTTTTCCATTGATGTCTTTGATGAGTTCGTTTGGTGACTTCTCTTGTGTCCCTGGGGTTATCTCTCCAGGGTGCACTTTGATTTCCCTCTGTTCACGGAGTGATTGGGTCTTCTCGAGGTTCAGGGGTGCGCTTCTCATGAGTGACGCGTATGTCGGGGGAGGGCTTTTTACGACATGATTTCCTGTGATGATCGGGATGATTTGCTCAAGGAGCTTATCCTTAAGGTTCTGGAGGAGTTCTAGCGATTCCTAATCACTTTTTGATTGAGTAATGGTGATCAGTTCATTGATTATCTCTGGGATTTGCTTTCCTTTTGTGTTTTTTTGTGTGCGGGTAGGGGGCGCGACCTCCGGCGCGCCTTTGCCACCACTCTCTTCCACACCAGACATCGTAATGACCCTGGGTAGAGTTGTGAGGCGGGTAATTGTGTGTAGTTTTGAATTCTCTTTCGAATGAGTATATTTTCGGGCGGCGTGCCTTTGTCGACGAAGCGCGGAGAGTTTTTTTATTAAGATAAATAATATAGTAGTTATTTAAAACCCCTCTTATTATATTATAAATATATAACTAAAAGATTATAAGTATATTAGTTAATCTAAAGAGTATAATAAGATATTAAAACTAATTATAATATATTTAAAAGGCTATCTTCTACCTATCTTTATATTAAATATATATCTAATAATAAATATCTTAAACATTTAACTTAATGGAAATCTTTACTTTAGAGATCCAATCTATTATCTTATTAATATAAGAAAGTAGATATTAATTTTTTATTATAATTATATCTAGCCTCTAATAATTAATATAAAGATATAGACCTCTATCTAGCTTTTTTATTTAGATATTAGTTATAAAAGGATTAAATAAGGTTAGCTAAGTTTCTGAAATTCCTTGCTAGGTACTAAGTAGGATTAGGGTCATGGCCATGCTACTTAACTTAATATTAGAGTTTTTAGTAATATAGGTGGGAGGTAAGAATCTCTTTAATCTCCTACTCATCCTCTTTATTAACTATTAAAGGTGGTGGTGGATCCTATAACTATTTAGGGAGCAGATCTATAGAAGCTATATATTAGAGTTTCTTAGGTATAAATATGGGTGGACTTTAATGTTAGAAGAAAGTTTAATATAATAGGAGTTCCCTACTTTCTCTAGTACTTTATATAGGCCTGTAAGCTAATAGTTTCCTACTTAGTTAAGTTTCTAATCTACAGTACTAATAAATACTAATTCCTTAATAGTAAAATCTTCTAGTTATCTATACTAGTTAGCCTGGGCCTTCTGTTACTGCTATACTATGGCTATATTATCTTATACTAGCTTCTATATATTACTTATTAACTTATAGTAAATAGATAAGTAAGAAAAACTTCATATAATCATAGGAATATTTTATTTATATTAAATAGTATTAGTATTATATCTTAATAGCTAAACTACTATCTATAATCTTTATAAATAATGTTTACATATATAATTGTTAAGAAATAGCGGTTAGAAGTGTATAGATTTATATATATTTTTAGATTATGCAGACTTTTTGCACCTAACTGTATCTATTCTTGTATAGGCTCTAGTTCTTATTCTTTTTAATCTAGGCTTAGACTATAGCTAGGCTATTATAAGTTTAGTTAGCTTCTAATACTTATACTACTATTCTTAATATAGGGCTAGGACTATAATGTCTGCTAGTATATATGGATCTAGTTTCTTAGGATTAATAGGGTTTATATCTAGTAATTTGTATTACTAGCTATATTCTCTAATTAGGATAGTGGTGGTAGTAGTAGTAGTATTGGTTTTACATCTGGCAGGGTGCAGGCGGAGCCTGCAGCCCTAGTGACCTCTTATGGGGTATCAGGATGTGCTAAGCTCTGGAATTATATACATATGAAAGCATAACTATAGAAAGCAACTTATTATGTAATAAATATAATAGTTAATTAACTAGTTAGTGGAATTCATTCTCTGACCTGTGAGGTGGATTTATAATAATAATATGAGGCAGGGGCCTTAGTAATAAAAAGCTAGGCTCTATAGGGTATAGGAAGCTAGGGCTTTAAAAGAGTATACTAGAGTAGATAGGTCTAGGGCAGATAAGGCTATAGCTACAGTTCTCCATCAAAAGTTTCCATACGACCACCAAATCAAAAATATATACTTCCGTACGGAAACTTTTGGGTGTGACTGTAATAAAAGAAAGAGGTAGAGGTAGTAAGTAGACTCTATAATTATGATAGGGAGGTAGAGTAGGAAAAGGAGGAGGAGTAGGGTAGGACAGAGATATATATCTATGCTAGCATATAGATATATATATCTAGACTACTAGCAGCTAGTCTAGCTGCTTAGTAGATGCAGATCTTAGAGAAGAACTCTATAATCTAAAGGAGCTCTGTAAAGTCCTTAAGAGATAAGGATCTAGAGATAGTCTAGAGCCTCCTGCTTATTAGCTAGAGGCTAGGGTTAGAGATAGAGTAGCTAGTATTATATCTTATACTAGATAATTATACAGAGAGTAAGGTGCTTAGGGCTCTTTATACATCTATAGGAGTATATAAGTTTAGTATTATTATAATTAAACTTATAAGCAGAGTACATAGCTAGCTAGTAGTAGAGAATAGGTCTTAATAGGTTAAGTTCTAGGAGAGGCTTAACCTAGTAGGCATTATTATACCTCTATTATTTATAGGAGTTAGAGACTATAATAGACTTTATTATCTACTACTCCTATTACATAGCTTCCTAAAGCTATTAGTACTTAGAGCAGATGCTACTAGCTATAGACAAGGAGACTAGGCTATCTACTAAAGGGTTATTAAGAGGTCTCTAATTAGCTAGTAAGTCTACTACTTTATTATCTTTAATATCTATATAACTAGGAGATTATTTAGCTTTAATATGGATATTAATCTAGCTTATAGCCTTATAAATCTTAAGAAAGGCCTATTAAAAGAAATATAATATATCTTTATAAATATACTAGATAACTAAGGTACTATTAATGCAGAGCTAAATATAGATTAGGCAGAGAGTTAAGAGTATATAATCTAGGCTCTTTTAGATGCTAATAGCTTCTATATTAAAGATATATAACTCTAGGTTAAGGGAGCCATAGCTACTTAGAAGCTAAGTCTTTTATAATAGATAGTATAATTATAGCCTACCTATTAGACCCTATCTATATTCTGCTTAGAGCTATCTAAGAAGACTACTATGTTAGTTAGGGAAAGAGAGTAGAACTAGGCCTAAAAAAATACTACTATAGTAGCTTTATTAAGCCTGTTAGTAGGATCTACCTAGTAGCTAGGGGTAAAGTAAGGGGGGCTAGTATAGGATAGGGATAGAAGAGAAAGAGAATACTTAGCTACTAGATCTTAGTCTTAGCCTATTATTAGGAGCCTATCTTAGGATCTATAATAATTATAGATAGAAATGTATTAGATAAAGGGATATATAGTATCTATAAGCTAGAGGCATAAGGTAAAGTATAGCTTAGCTTTATTAAGAGTAGCTATAGTAGAAGGCAGGCCTATATTCTAGAAAAGGATAGTAGTAGATATAGTCTACTAGACTAGAAGGACTCCTTAGGTAGCTAGGGTCCTTAAGGATCTTATTTACTATATTAATATACTAGCTAATCTTAGTATAAATTATCTCTAGCTAGTCTCTACTTATATATTAGGCTAGTTTTATATGCCTAGTATATTATATCTTTATATTATATAATAGAGAGGAAAGGATGTAGGATAATAACTATCTTTCTAAGAGAGAAGACTAGGGGCTTATTAATAATTTTAATAAGACCCTATATATACTATATAATAGTCCTAACCTTTATAGTATATATAGTTATATGTTTATATTAGATAAGTTATTAATTAAGATAGATGCCTAGTTAGTAAAGTACTAGTAGCTATAGGACCCTCTAAGGTAGGAGTAGGATTAGAGTAATTAATAGAGTATTAATAATTTATTATAATAGGGGGGTTCTTACTATGCTACTAGTAGATGATATAAATTATCTCAATTTTCTCCTAGGATTTATTAAAGATAATCTTATTAGTAGTATCCTAGTCTAAGATACCATAGATATTCTTAGCTAGAAGTCTAGCATTATCTTAGAGATACCCCCTTAACTTAGTGGTACACCCCCTAAAATTAGGGACATACCCCTTATTTAATTAGTTAGATTAATATTATATAACTACCTAAACTATATAAGCACTAGGGCTTTAATAAGGGCTAGGGCATAATACTAGGGTTTTATTAAATAGTAATATAAGTTTATAAATATTTATAATTTATATTAACACATAAAAAAAATACTGTATATAATAATAGTAGATAATAAGAATATATGTTATCTCTACTAGGCACTAGCTAATTAAGTCTTTAAGATAGCTAATATAGTAATTATATTCATATATAATATTAGATTCTAGTTAGTTATATAATTATATAGAAATTCTAATAAAAAATAAATACATATAATAAATTAATAGAGAAAAACTAACTATAACTATAGTAGAAGAAGATAATAACTAAACTTCTTTAAGAGTAATGTTTAGCTAAAGGAATTATTATTTTTAATTAGAAAAAGGATTAAAAGATAAATAAAAGGTAGTAGTTACTATCTCTATATATTTTACTAGTAAAATAATAGAGAGGTTAGTTACTTCTTTATTAAAGTTAAACTTAAGAAAATTTATTATTAAGGTATCCTTTTTAGTTAAGATAGGGGTTAAGTATAGTAAGAACCTAGATATTAAAGTAGTAGGGGTTAGTTAGGCCTTTATCTAGTTTCTTTATTATTAGGATAAGGGATATAAAAGGAGCCTTACTAGATATAATAAATTCTTTATAAAGATTATTTATAATATATTTTTTAGTAGCCTCTAGTTCTATATTTATTTTATAGAGAGGGCTATATCTTACAATATTTAAGGATTCTAGTTTAATTTTAAAGTTATATTCTTAGTATAGAGTGAGGGTATCTAAGATCTTTTTTAAAAATATATTAGCTAGGTCATAGTACTAAGAGGGTAGGACCTTCTTAATTTCTATGATTTTAAAATCCTTATCTAATAGGGGTGAATCTTTTTAATTAATCTCTAGCTCTAGCTACAGAAGAGAAATAGCTAGAAATTATAATATCTTCTAGTAGGATAGGGTCCTTAGTTATTTCTTATCTAGGATCTTATTAATCTCTAGTAAGGAGATGATAAAGACTATAGTTTCTTTCTTTTTTATACAGTAGTAGAATGCTATAGTACCTACTGCTATTATATTTACTAGAAGTAGAATAGCTAATAGCTAGTTATTCTTCTTCCCTAAATTTAGGACTATATTAGATTTAATAACTAGATTAGTAAATTATATAGATTACTTTATTTTTACTAGTATATTATAGAAATCTTATATATATATATATATAAGCTAGATAGTAGTACTAGGAGGCTTTTTCTTTCTTATTACTTTAGATCTATTTTTATAGCTAGTGATCTTACTATACTATATATTATCTTAGTAATCCTAGTTTATCTTTAGAGATATAAAGACTTTATAAGGAAGAGATAGTATATTTATAGAATAATCTTCTCTTAAAGAGATAGCTTAATAGGCTAACTAACCCCTACTACTTTAGTATCTAGGGTCTTACTACTATAAGAATAATCCTAGAAGGATCTTTATTCTAGTCGCTAGAAGAGAAGATGAGGATAATAAGGATATCATAATATAGGAGAAAGAGATTAAGCATCTTAAGAAGGATGTAATATCTGAAGGATCTACTAAAGTAGAAAGATATAGCTATGATTAAGTTAATAGGGGAATATAATTAGTTCTATAATATATTTATCTAGTAGGTTCTTATTAATACAAGATAAGGATCTATTACTCTAGAGAATAGTTTAGGCTTAAGTTATAAGTCTAGATCTCTAATCCTTTTATTTTTACTAATAGTAAGAATCCTAACTTTAAGAACTAGCTTATCTATATATAGGATAAGCTAGTAGTAAATATAGATTACTACCCTAGCCCTGTCTTCCTAAATAATCTATATAAAAGATTACATTAGTAGTTAAGCTATAGAGACTATACTATTACTTATTCTTATAGGGATTCTATTAATCCCTATACTATAATTTATAGTTAAGAAAGAGATATTTAACTTATATATAAATTATAATGCAGAATTCCTAATCTTTAAGATCTTAAAGAAGTATTATAATATTACTCTTTAATATATCCCTAGATTAGGCTTAGCATGGCTTAAGATAAGTCTTTTAAAGAGAGGAGATAATTATTATATATACTTTATTAACTAGTAATTTAGGATTCTTATAAATAAAGAATACCTAGTAAGAGGATATTATATCTACTATAATATAGAAATCCTAATACAGGTAGATAAGAGTATGTTAGAAATATAATAATATAGATAGAATCCTATATATCATAAATATATGAGAGTCCTTAAGAATAAGCAAGGAATAAGCAATATAGGAAGCTAGACTAAAATAGGAAAAGAAAGTAAGTAAGTAAGTATAATAAGAAAATAAGGATATGACTACTCTAATATATCTCTCTAGTCTATAGTATATAGGCTATATCTAAAGCATTAAGATAGCCTAATCTAGTATAATATTAAGACTATCTAGATCTCTTATGCCTAGCATCTTTATAAATTTTTAGAATTTTTCATTATATAGCAGCTTAGTCAGGCTATCTATAGGTATTAATTATATACTAATCTATCTAATATCTATCTTCCCAGTCTAAGTCTTCTTATATAGCTAATAATAGTAAATATTAACATGGCAGAGCTTTATAGTGAGATATAGATCTTTACTAATAATTAGATAAATAGTCTATTTATTATTACATAACATAGAGATATCTATCTCTAGATTAAATTAAATAATATTAAATATTTAGTATTACTAATAGATCTGCCTGCTAGTATTAGAGAGGGTTACTAGTAGTTCAGCTTTAGTTAATAAGATAGTAACTATTTCCTGCCTTATAGCCTTCTAATCTATAAGGTTACTAAATAGCTTTATTATATATCTATCTAAACTCTAGTAGTCTAGATTATTAGTAAATATATTATTATTAGAGAATAATATTATCTTAATAGTAATCTTTTTATTATACTCTATAGAGGGTATAATGCTTAGTTCTAAGCAGATATTTAATAATATAGATAATAGTAGTAATATAAACTTAGGATGGATTAGTAAGATATTTAGATAGCTTACTAGTAATATAGATAGTATTAGGCTGCATTATGACTATTAGATATAAGATAAAACTAATAAGCTATTAATACTAATAAATCTCCTGCAGTATTAGATTACAAAATAGGAAAAGTAGATTTAACTATAAGAATACTAAGCTTATATACTCTTATAATTATATAAAGAGTCTAGAGCATCTAGCCCTCTGTATAATTATTTAGTATAAGATATAATACTAGCTACTCCACTCCTGACCCTAACCTCTAGCTAATAAGTAGAAGACTCTAGACTATCTCTAGATCCTTACCTCTTAAGGACTTTATAGAGCTTCTTTAGGTTATAGAGTTCTACTCTAAGATCTATACCTATTAAGCAGCTAAACTAGCTACTAATAAACTAGATATTATATATATATATATATATATATGCTAGCATAGATATATATCTCTATCCTACCCCTCTTCTTCTCCTCCTATCCTACCCCCTATCCTATAAAGTCTGCTCCCTATCTCTACATCTTTCCTTTAATAGCTTTAACCTTGCCTACCCTGAGTATACCTACTCTAGCCTATCCTACTAAAGCCCTAGCTTCTTATTAACACCCTATAGAGCCTAGCCTATAGTTACTAGGGTCCCTGCTTAATATTATTAGGAAATCATCTTATAGATTAAAGAAGGAATTCTACTAACTAGTTAATTAACCACTATATTTATTATATAATGAGTTGCTTCCTATGGTTGTACTTTCTTATATATATAATTCCAGAGCTTAGTATATCCTAATAACTACCCTATGGGAGGTTACTAGGGCCACAGGCTCTGCCTACACCCATTAGACATAAAATTAATACTACTACTACTACTACTACTACTACTACTACTACTACTACTACTACTACTACTACTACTACTACTACTACTACCACTACTACTACTATGACTATACTAGTAGTAGTAGTAGTAGTAGATAATGAATAATAATATAGGTAGTAGCCTAAGGCATAGCTATTATAGTAATAAACTAGTATAATGCCTATATCTCTTTATAAACTACTACTAAGATAACTAGAATAAATAACTCTCTATCCTAAACTTTATAGCTGTAGTGCTTCCTAGTAAGTTAATAGGAATCTTACTCTTCTTTATTAAATAAGGATTTAACATATAAATATTATTTAACTAGCACTAGCTATCCCTACCCCTAGACTTAATAATAGGACCTATAGAATTGCAAGCCCTCAATCTTATATAGTAGATAAATAATATCTAGGATCTAGTAACAATAATAAAAATCTTAGGCTAACTAATATTACCAGTAGAAGGATTTTAATATTATAGAATTAGTATTTATTACTACTACAGACTAGAATCTTAACTACCTAAGTAGGAAGCTATCTAACTAGCTTATAGGCCTATATAGAATACTAGAGAAGATAGGAAACTCCCTACTAATATTAAAGTCTATCCTATATTTATACCTAATAAACTCTAGTATATAGCTTCTACTAATCTACTCCAGATTAATTATAGGACCTGCTAACCTCTCTAATAGTTAATAATAACAAAGAATAAGAGATAGAGGAAATCCTTACTACCTATATTATAGGAAACTCTAATATTAAATTAGGTAGTAAGGGCATGACCCTAAGCCTACTTAGTATCTAGTAAGAAACTTTAAAAACTCTATAGATCTTATCTATTCCTTTTATAACTAGTATCTAGCAGTAGCTAGACCCCTAAAATGCCTGTCTAAATAGCTAATAGTAGCTACTATAGATGACTTCTTATTAGACTATAAGGATGATGATCTACCTTATAGCTAAGGGCACCTATAATACTTAAAGAGAGGGGTACTATAATAGTAGTATTAGTAAAGATCTCTAAATATAGAGATTATTAATGCCTCAGGCATTAACCACCCTATTATATTTACTAACTCTCTTAGTAGTAGGTAGTAAATAACTACCTAGATAGATTTTTCCCCTACTATTTCTCTTTCTCCCTCTTCTTCTTCTCTTTATGCTTATTATTTTAGGCAAATGCTACTAAATTCCTATCTATTTATTTTAATACTAGATTTATAGAGTGAGGATTATTATAAATATATTTAATGCTATATGCTACAGAAAACATGCTCTTAAATAAATAGAGTAGTTAGTAATAGAGAGAGATAGAAGAGTGCTCTGTAGCAGAGAAAACTCTGTAGGGATAGGGAAACTATCTTCTAGGGCTACCTAAACTAGAGCTCCTACTATAATATACCCCTCTTAGGCAGGCTCTCTCTGGCTATCTATACTATCTAAATAAGTAACTATGTTAAATATATAAGATAAGGCTATATATAAGCTATTTTTTATCTTTTTCTTCTTTCTCTTTAGTAATTCTCTCTACTAGTGCTAGGCATACATGATGTAGAAAGTATTAAAATTAGGGCTAGATAGTGCACTACTTTATAAGGTTATCTACTATTTTTCTTACTATTAATATAGATTATCTTAATATAGCTATTAGCAACTACTTCTTTAATAAAGAGATATCTATTTACTAGCTAATAGATCATAGGTTAGAAACCCTTTTTCTTAACTAGGGTAATAGTATTATCAGAGTCTAAATATATAGGAATAGGGCCTTCTTATATAGGTAGGCATAGTGCCTATAGTAACTTAAAAAGCTATATTAGTTTCTTATAGCAGTATTAAAGGTATAGTATTTAGTAATAGTATTTAGTAATAGTACTAGATAATATAATAATACTCTATTTCTTTATATACTAGCTAATTAGGGTGCTAGTATAGAAGAAGATATAAGCTTTAGTAGATTTACTATCTAGGTAGTCTTAGAATGCAGAGTTAATATATATAATAAGATATTTATTTAGAGATTTACTAAGTTTGATGCCATAGACATGTCTGCATAGATATTAGAAAATTACTTTAATAGTAGTAAGATCTATTTAATTTAGCTTCATAGATTCTAATTATAAGCATCTTATAGTATATATAATATCTAGGTATATTTTAATAGCTAGCTAATTTAATTAGCTAATATATTATTAGAATTTATAAATAGTACTAGTATTTAGGGGTTCTAATCCTTCTTTCTTATCTAGTTTCTATTTTAAAGATATAAAAAGATTATTATTAAAATATTTAATTAGTCCTACTTTAGCTAGGATCTTATTAATATAGATATTCTAAAATATAATAATAATTCTATATACTCTATCCCTTATAATTTTATAGCTAAAAAAGTAGGAGGGTTTATCTAACTCCTTAAGTAAGAAAAGGCTAGTTATTTTATTCTTAATAAGTCTAATTCTAGTTAGCATATTAGCAGTGAGAAGAGTATTATCTATATAAATAAGTAGATATTCATTATCACTATATTAGTAGATGTAAGGATCTTTAACTAAGTATTAGAATCCTTTACTAGTAATGCCCTTATTAAATTTCTTATTCTAAAGAAATATAGATTATTTAAGGCTATAAAGTATCTTTAGTACTCTATATATCTTTTCTTTTTCCTTAAAACTAATAGATTAATATATATAAATAATATATTTCTCTAGCTAAGTATATAGATATGCTATGATTATATTAACCTACCCAGCTTCTAAATTCTAGAGTATAATAACTATTAAGAGTAGTTTAATAAGGACTTCTGTTACTGCTAGACTATAGATAATATTATAGTCTATGCCTAGCTACTAGTAATTACTATAGATAAGCTAGATGCACAGAAATTAAGGATATAGTTATCTATATCTAGTTTTAGATTATATACCTATTTTCTAGGGAGA
Organism: Aspergillus cejpii; assembly: GCA_004769165.1. NCBI lineage: Eukaryota > Fungi > Ascomycota > Eurotiomycetes > Eurotiales > Aspergillaceae > Aspergillus > Aspergillus cejpii. Next base: position 1,877,432 of record SMSW01000005.1, on the reverse strand, counting down.
ATTCAGGAATTATCTTTAGGCTATAGGATAAGTTATATATATGTATTTTTACTTAGAAGCTTTTTAATTTAAACTTTTATAACTAATTTCTAGTTTTCTGTTAGATTGGTATGCTTAGTTAGGTTAGTCAAGGGCAGCAGAAAACTCTATATTTTTTAAGGTCCCTAAATACTGCATATACTCTCTCTTAAAGATTAATCTGCATTAATCTTACTCATCCTTTTTATAAAGAATCAACCCTTTTTCATTAAATAAGATCTAGAGAATCTAATAATTAAGAGTCTTACTGTCTATAAAGCTATCCTTACTTTTAGAGATTTGCTAGATCTTATGGTTTTATTAAAATCCTGAAAATCCTTGTTTTAATAACTCAGATCATTCATAAAGCAGTTAACTAATTTAAATTATTTTATCTATAATAAATAAATCTTGTATTTATTTATAATAAATTTCTCCTCAGAGATTAGAGATCCTATTCTCTCTTACTTAAATAAATAACTAAATAAATAACCTACTTAATTAAATAATGAGTAGTTATCCTCCCTCTTTTAAATAATTAAATATCCCTCCTATAAACAAGTATATCTGAATTAATAATATCCTCTAATAAAAGCATTATCCTTAAGAACCTAATAAATTAGGATGCTTGGAATAGGGAAAGAAGTAAAGAGAGGAAACTTACTTAAGTGAATTAAAAATTCTCTTCCTTTTCTTTCTAAACTAATCCCCTTAAATCTAAAGGATTTTTAAATATAAGTCTAAACACATGCCTTATCTACTACTGAAGTAACTACAGCTAATAACTTTGTAGATCTCTTAGCTAAAGGACGTGTGAATCTCTATCTAGCCTTTTCTTTCTATTAAAATAATAGGAAAATCTATAAGAAGTAAAGGGATGACTTAGAGAAACTATAAAACTAGATAATAAAGACTATAGCAATGAGCTATAAAAGCATGTGTTTTAGAATTAATAATAACATCCTAGGATGGTATCAAGCCTTGAAGGATTAGATTAGCATAAATAAATATAATATTAAAGAGGGTATTAAGGAAGTATATAAACAAGTAGTAAAGCCTCTGTCTAAATAACTAAAAGACTTTAAATCCTGGATTACAAACTAGGAATAAATAATAATAAAGGGCTTAGAATAGAATTTATTCTTTACTATTAATAATAATAACTAATTTAAGGACTTCCTCCATGCTATTATCTAGATTAATCTAGCTTGGACTAAAGCATATTATGTAAATAATAAAAAGAAGGTTAGAGAGGGCACTCTAAGTTATTATACCTTAGCTAATAACTTTTATAATATTATAAGAAACTTAAGCTTAGCTAGATCATCATGGGTTACTAAAGGAGCTTTTAGGACTACCTTTAATAGATAGGGTGCTAGGGATGAATCTAATTCCTCTTCTAACAGCATCCTAAGGAATAAACTAGAGAAAAAGAAGAAGACTAGCAAACTACAGACCTATAAACAGGGATATTTAAAGACTCTGGCTATGGTAATAGGGGAATGTTATGCTTATAAATAAGGTTATAATTTTTAATCCTATTATTATATCTTCCCTAGTAAAGTACCTAAATGGTTCAGTTCAGGCCATAGCCTAATGTGAAGAAATAAATTAAGGAAAATATCAAGATGGATAATAGCCTAGTGGGAAATTAACTAGCTTAAGAAATTAATAGATAAAGAGGATAAGGGCAAGAGTAATAAGAAGGTGTTATTTTCTATATCTAATAAGAAGGATTAATATCTACTCTGGGAGGTAGTAAAATGTAAGGTAAGCTTCTATATTCTATCTCCCTTAAACATAGAGATAGGATTACTACTATTATCTAATGTGAAAACAGCACAAGATTTTGACCAGAGCTAAATGATATGAGATTTAGCATGAGATTTCAACTAGAGCTAAACATAATCTAGACTCTTACTAAAATTCCCTCCTGTTCAGCTCCTACTAAAATTAGGAATAGTATTAGCCTTCTTAATTATTCAATATCCTCTGAAGAATTTAGTGATTTTTGATTTGAACATAATGATTCATATATTTAATGAAATCCTTTAGTTTCTCAACTTCTGAGCAGCACCTGACAGAGATTTTATATGGGCTGGAGATACTAGGGTGGCTATATAGGGCTATAGGGATGTTAATATCCAAGTTCTGGGCCCTAAACAGAAGCTTTGAATCCTTAGGCTATATGATGTTACTTATTGCAAAGGATTTGTAGTAAATCTAGTGTCTTTCTGACAGCTGCAGAAGCAAGGATATTAGTGGGATACATGTCCTAAATATAACTGCCTATGCTAGGAAGGAAATGATTCTATTATGGCCTATCTACAGGAGATCTATGATTAATTAGTCCTGGAGTATATTCCTAATGATTATCCCTATATCTAATAATATTTCATATCCAGAGACATAAGTTTAATATATAGATAAAGTAACAGCCCATGACTAGAGATACTAAATAGTGGCATCTGCATCTAGGGCATCCTGATCTATAAGTACTAGAGCATCTAGTTAACATGTTAAAGGACATCCAGATTAAGTCTGTAGAACCTCTAAAGCTAAGTACTAAATCTGATAGGAACCTAGCAAACTTATTGAGGATGAACCAGGAGCTCAGCTAGTGCTAGATTTTTATGACTATAAAGTTAGATATAAAGGATATAAGTGTTAACTACTAATTATAGATTACTAGTCAGGATTTATGTGGGATTATTATCTAACTAATTATAAATCAGAGATAATCCTTATAGCTTTGAAGCACCTCTTTAGAATCCTTAAATACTAGTATTAAATCTAACCCTTAAAGATTAAATGCAACAATGAGATCTACCTAAAGTAGAGAATTATTTGGGAGTAGATTAAGAATTAGAATGTTAAAATTAATCCTTTACTAGCTCATGTTAAAGAGCTTAATAGAGCTGCTAAATGCTCAGAGAGTGTGATAAAGGATAAAGCTTAATCCATGCATTATAGAGTAAAGCTACCCTCTGAGTTATAGCCAGAAATTAGCTGTGCTATAGTTTATTTGCATAATTAGACTCTACGATATTATTATTAAAGACTATAGTAAGCTGTAAGATATGGTTATCTAGTTAGATAGTGGTTTAGAGTCCCTAGGGGTTTAGTAGTATAGTAACCTAGTTACTAACTAGGCCTGCTAGCCTAGGCAGGTCTATATCTAATACTTAGTAGTAGAATTAGTCTAAGAGGGTGGAGTATACCTAGAATAGTAGTAATAAGAGTCTTATAGTTAGATCTATATATAGTAGAGGTCCTCCTTAATCTTAGTATAGGTAAAGATAATATTAGAGAAGAAGAGATTAATTGTATAATCTATAGTATGGGTAAGGACCCTAGGCTTACTAATATAGTCTATGATACTTATACTAGTCTACTATATAAAAAGGCTATTCTAGTAGGTATTAGTTATACCTAGCTTAAAAGTATTATATTAAGTATTAAAGTTACCTCTAACTAGGTAGTTAGGGCATGGGGTTAGGTTAGTAATATAGTTAATAATCTCTAGGATATTAGTAGGTATTAAGAATTTTATATTTGTTAATACTAACCTAGAGGAGGTCCTAGCTCTAGACTAAGTAGTACTATTAAGGGCAGAGGCCTGCCTCTTTTTAGATATAGATCATGATATAAGGGTACTCCTACTCCTAGAATTTCTTACTATCCTAGGAATTAACTAGAGCATAGTATTTATAGCCTAGGTAGAGGTCTTAGTACTAGAAAAGATAAAGGGTTCCTAGATATAGATAATATTATATTTTATATTATAGATAAGCTAGAGAGCAGTGATATAATAGGGTAAGAATCTATTAATATTAGCCTAGAGGACCTAGAGGTTGCATAGCCTAGGCTATTATATATAATAATAGCTATAGTATTTAGAGGAGGGTTATCCTAATATTTAGAGATTATCTAAGTATTAAGATCCTTACCCTTAGTAGAGGGGGGGGATAGTGTGACAGCGCTGTCAGCAAAGATCTCTGAATGCCAAGATCATTAATGCCTCAGGCTTTAACCACCATATTACATTCACCCCTTGCTACAGAGCAGTAAGCATTACCTAGATAGATTTCTCCCTTACTATTTCTCTCTCTCTCTCTTCTCTTTCTCTCTATGCTTATTATTTTAGATAAATACTACTAAATCCTATCTACTTATTTAGTATTAGAATTACTTAAGTAAGGATTATTATAATAATAAGCATTATCTTCTTCCTTTCTTACTTAGATTTATAGATCTTAATAATCTATACTAAATCTAATAACCATACCCATGCATATCTAATAATACCTAATAGTTAAATCTAATATATATAAGCTATAATAAGGCTATAAAATAAATAAATAAATAATAATATTATTATAATAATATATAAGAATACTAGACCCTATAGTATATAGATTAATAAGTTAGATAATAAGAATAAGATAGTAGAGTCTACTCTTAGAGTAGTAGCTTTACTAGATAAAGATAAAGAAGTTTCTATCCCTAGTTACTAGATAACTATTCTTCTTAGAAATATAGAGGATGATAATGTGAGGATCTGCTCCTAGCGAGGTCTGAGGATGGAAATATGAATTAGAGTGGAGGTTCCAAGATGGCTCTGTATTTTTGAGAGAGACTAATCGCTAAGCTTCTAATCCCATGTGCGCTGTGTGTGTTATCCCCTGGCGCTGACTTAGCGACTACGTCTAACTATACATGCCAACTGTGTAGGATACCCGTTGGGTCCTGCCAACCAATGAGGGAGCCGTAACAGATAAATAGTTAAATATTAAATAGGATACTTTTCTAAAGTATTGTAAGAATAATCTAGAGAGACTTTTTACTCTAATTATTAAAACTAGAGATAAAAGTAATAAGGAAATCCTAGTAGATAATAAAAAAATTAAATATCTTAAAAACTTACTAAAGAAAAAGGACATAGCTATAATTAAGTTAATAAAGAAATATATTTAGTTTTATAATATATTTACTTAGCAGGCTCTTATAAGCATAAGATAAAGATTTATTACTTTAGAAATTAGATTAAAAAATAAGTTTATAAAGATCCCTAATTCTCCTATTCTTACTAATAGTAAGAATCTTAATTTTAAGGATTAGCTTATCTATATATAGAATAAGCTAGCTATAAATATAGATTACTATTCTACCCCTACCCTCTAAATAACCTATATAAAGAGTTATATTAGTAGTTATACTATAAATTATATTATTATCTACTCCTATAAAGATGCTATTAATCCCTATATAGATACTAGATATTAACTAAGTCCTAACTATAAAGACTAAGCTTTAATATCTATATATAAAGGCTAGTAACTACTTCTAAGATTTCCTATTAAACTTTCTCTATCTTACTTAGGAAGAGGGAATAGCTAAGTTTAAGTAGAAGAAGAAACTATATCTTTATATAATAACAGATATATAATATCTAGTTATTAGAGAAAGTAATAATAATATAGTCCTCTTTATAGAATTTACTATTATCTATACTTATACTATAAACTACTTAACTAGAGTAGATTACTTTTAATAAAAACTATTTTAAGAACTAGAACTTATAGAAAGGAGCTAATAATAATAATATAGCTAATAAGAATAAAGATAACAAGAAGAATAAGAAGATACTTATTAAAGTAGCATTCTTTAGTCCTTTAGATCTAGCAGAGCATAACTAGCTATATAAGGAAGGAAAGTATTATAAATATAAATAAAAAGGATATATTACTCCTAACTACTCTCTAGCAGTAGCTAATATTATAAATCTCTAAGTTCTCTAAGTTAGCTTAAGCTACTTAAATATAAGAATAATATAGATAATAAATTAAAAAATAAGAATATCTAGGAGAAGTCTTCTTTCTAGGCTAGTAAGTACTTAGCCTATATACTTTAGATCTAAGGAACCTACTAAAAAGAGAGAAAGATAGTTTTATTATTTCTACTTAGCTATTAGTAAATAGATTTTAATTTCTATAGATAGTATACTAATTAATACTAGAGCTAATATACTTAGATATATAAATATAGCTTTAGCTATAAGTATAGTAAAGTACTTTAGTATCCTAATAGTTTCTCTCTTTAAGGCTCTAGATATTATAGGATTTAATAATAAATAGACTATATCTCTTATATATATTATTATTTTAAATCTTACTATAAATAAGTATATCTAGTATAGAGTTCCCTTCCTTATCCTAGATTTAGAATAATATAATATTATCCTAGGAAGAATATAACTAGCCTAGTATAAGATCTTAGTAGACTATTAGTATAAGAAACTCTACTAGCCTACTAAATTTTCTTTTTAAAAAGAGATTATCCTAAAGATTACTCTATCTCTACTCTAAGAAGTTATTTTACTTCTAAAAATTAACTAGGACTACTAAGCTAATACTATAAGATAAGACTACTAATTAGATAAATAAATTAAGAAGAATACTCTCTACTACCTAGCCTATATCTATTCCTAGAATTATTAAGATATATTAGTAAAAATAAGAGAGTTAGTATAATTTATTAACTAAGAAGCAGCCCTAGAGGCTAATAGAAAGAATAATTAGTTTATAAAAGACCTCTCTTAGATAGATATAGCTATAGTAGGCACTATAACCTTCTACTAATATATAATATAAAAAGAAAGAAACTATAGTTTTTACTACATCCTTAATAGAAATTAATAAGATCCTTAATAAGAAATAGCTAAGGGCCCTATCTTACTAGAAGATATTATAATCTATAGCTATTTCTCTCCTATATCTAAAATTAGAGGAAATCTAGAAAGATCTATAATTACTAAATAAAGATTCTAAGATTACTAAGATTAAAAAGGTTCTTCCCCCCTAATATTATAACCTAATAAATATATTCTTAAAGAAGGCTTTAGATATACTAGCCCCCTATAGAGACTATAATTTTAATAATAGCCTAGCTAGTATGGGTAGGCTCTATCTTTATAATGTCTCTATTAGGAGAGAGATTTAGCACTATACTATAAATTATATAATATATAGTATATGGTTCCTAATAGTTAAGGTGAGTTATTATATTAAGGGTGATTAGTATATGCTAATCTTTATGCTAGTTAGTTAAGATAGTAGAGCTACTATAGGCAGAACTAGTAAAAGTAACTAAGGGTACTATCCTAGCTATCTTAGTAAAGGCTAGTATAGCCCCTAAGTTTTTTAGGGTTTTTATAATAATATAAGTATAGTAGCTAGTAGAAGTAGATGCTGCTAGATCACTATAAAGTTAAAGAGGGATATAGTCTTCCCTATAGTTATCTATATAGTTAGAAATTAAGATAAACTCTATATACTTAGTAGCTAGTAATTTAATATAGGCCCTAGTCTTAGGATGCTTCTAGGAGTCTATAAAGCTATTAATAAGCTAGGCTAAGCTGATGAATACCTTATGCTTTATCTTATATAGTTAGTTAGCCTTATCTAGCTAAGTATAAATAGCTATAGTCATAGTAGTTATTATGCTAGGGCCTAGTTTAAGAATAGGAGGGGGTATATAGCTATAATAGTCTTTCTTCTTTATTAGTATGTAGGTTAGAGAGAGATTTAGGATCCAGGGGATATGTAAAGTTAGTGCTATTAAGATTAACTATAGTTACTTAAAAAAGAGTAGAAGAGGGTAGAAATCATTATTTTTTAGTATTATATTACAAGGACAGTCAGTTGAAAGTATTAGCTTTAAGTAGAATCAGAAATAGGTGTCTGGATATATAGAATATATAACCTAGGAGGCCTTTTTGCAAAGGTACCCCTAAGTCAGAAAATGTTGTAAAGGTATGTAGAAATATGTGTAGGGTACATGGGTAAATTATTACTAATTATATAATTAATTAGTAAGTATTTTTTTTACAGAAAACTAAATCCTTTTTAGTTATTATACTCTTAGTCAGCCCTTATTAACTTTCTCTTCTTCTTATATGCCTACAGCCTGTAATTTAATATCCCTAAGGATTTAATATACTTATGATTTAGTATGATAGTTAGTTAGTATCCTTATAATTTAATTTAATATAATTTGATATACCTGTAATCTAATACCTATATAATTTAACATCCCTATACTACTATTTAATATAACTATAATTTATAGTAGTATGATTTAATATACCTATAATTTAATATCTCTATAATTTAGTATCCATATGATTCTATGCCTATAATATAATATCCCTATAATTCATTACTATTATAGTAGTAGTAGTAGAGTGTTTCACTATATATAGGGGTGAGGGCTATAGATCTAAACCTCTCTTACTCTTACACCTTTAAAGATTCTTAGCTACTTTAATAAAATAGATAATCTCCTAGATAATCCCTTAGCTAATTAGATAGGCTTTATATACCTGCCCTAAAGTATTATAGTATCTCTTAAGAAAGTTAAGAGGAATATTATTAGTATTATTAGTACTTTACTAGAGATAGACTAAATTATTATCTAGCTGCTTAAGGCCTGCTAGAACTATATCTATAACATTCTTTATAGACTATATAACTCTCTCTCTCTCTCTCTCTCTCTCTGCTACCTCTCTAGCCCCTAGAAGCTAGTAGAGGTTATTATACTCTCTAAGATTAGTAAGAAGAATAAAACCTTAGTCTAATATTAGTATCTAATTATACTACTATTATACATCTCTAAGAGTCTTAAATAGATTATAGTCTAATATATCTCCTAGACTACTCTTATATATAGTATTCTTAGCTCTTAATATTATAGTATACTCTCTATATACTTAGCTATAGATCTAGGTATAGCCTTTATTTATAATATAGAGGCAGCCCTTATATAGGGTAGGGGGGTTACCCTAATTATAATAGATATCTAGAGTATATTTAATACTTTTTTTAAGAAATAACTCCTCTAGTATATAATAGAGTAGGGCTAGTCTCTTATCCTTATCTAGTTTATTAATAGCTTTCTTATTAATAAAAAGACTATATATGACTAGAAAAGACTACTATCCCTAGCTACTCTATATAGTATGATATATCCTAGGGCTCCCCCCTATTATTTATCCTATATCTACTATACCTTATAGAGCTCCTGCTATGGATATAGACTATTCATAGTTAAAAATGATCGGAATTAACCACTTTATGAGTGATCTGAGTTGTTGAAAAGAGGATTTTCAGTATCTCAATAAAAATATAAGATCTAGCAAATCTTTAAAGCAAGGATAGCTTTAAATAACACTGAGACTCTTAATTTTTAGATTCTCTAGATCAAATTATCATGCTAGGACCTAGTTTAAGAATAGGAGAAGATAGATAGTCTTAACTATCCTTTCTTCTCTTACTAGTGCATAGGTTAAAGGGAGATTTAGGATCTAAGGGATATATGAAATTAGTATACTCTATTGGGATTATAGTTACTTAAAGAAGAGTAGGAGGGGGTAGAAATTACTATTTTTTAGTATTATATTGCAAGATGATTAGCTGAAAGTATTAGCTTTAAATAGAATCAGAAATAGGAGTCTGGATATATAAAATATATAACCCAGGAGGCCTTTTTGCAAAGGTACCCCCTAAGTCAGAAAATGTTATAAAGGTATATGATGTATGCTAGCAAGATATTGGCTGGAAATATAACAGCATTAAGCTAGGCCCTAAGAATACTTCTCTGCAGGTGATTACTGACTAGACCTGCTAGATGAAAGTAACCCATGTTAAAGCTATATCTATTTAGCTACCTATAATATAGTGTAGTATAAATCTTAAAGACTTACTACAGGCTATTCTCTACTATAAGATGATCTATTCTAAGATTAAATAAGAGCATAGGGCCAAGCTGCTGTCATTCTAGAAGATGCTGCTCATGCTTAAGAATGAACTAGCTAAATGGGTGAATAATCTGATAAAAGATAATAAGATAGAGATGTCATTTACTACCCTGCAAGGTATTCCCTAGGATGATAAGAAATTAGATGAAAAGGGATCTTCTCAGATGAAATGCCCCTGCAGCTGGAAAGGAAGATTCTATTCTCTAACATACTACTAGTATTTTAGTAATATGGAGAATTAGCCAGATGGTTAGATGCTAAGGAAGGAGACTATTTAGATTATCTATAATATAATGAAAAAGCCTGATATCTAATCATTTATTAAAGATGAATTCAGATTAGCTAGAAGAATGTTTAAGATATCTAATATTATAAAAGCAGTCTGATTTGCTGCTAATATATCTGATAAAAAGGTTCTAAACTAGACTACAATGGCATTTCATGCTAATGTTAATTCATCTTAACCTATATATTATGCTATAATAACTGTATTACTAGCCATGCAGGTGTATATGCAGATTAATAGCTATAGTGATTTAAATAGAAAGCTTTTCTAATCTATGATCAGAGATGGTGGATTAATACTGCATATCTATAATGATAAAGAATGCATAATGGATCTCTGACCTATGCTCCTAGGCAATGCTATTTTTATTAGTAATATATTAATTTAGTTAAGAAATAGGGCATGTATGTTATTTATGTGAAAATATTAAATGGGAAGAAGTAAGATATTATATTAGTTAATTCAGCATTTATCCTAGGTTTCTATACTAATATTATCTCTCTTATTAAGGCTGAAGCTGTTAGCATATTTCTAGAAGCTTAGAGCTAAAAGCTTATCTAGAAAGATGGAAGGGAATTCTGCTAGTATTAGATAATTAATAGACTATAAGTGATTAAATATAACCTAGTTTTATCTAAATAGATGATGGTATTTACTATAGCAGAGAAAAAGTATGCTAAGTTAGTAAAGCTAAAGATTCTTAATAGTAATAAGAAAGATTAGCATGCATGATTTAGATATCTTAATTATAAGATACTTTAGGAGGCACTAGGCCTACTGCATGGCATGCAGATGTTATAAGTTATATTAATAAAGAAGATATATCCTATATGTAAGTTCGTATAGGCTGCAAATAGATATCTTATTATAATATGTCTAGGGCATTTAAACCTTTGATATAGTCTATTTTAATCTAATTCTATATAAAGAGAGATGGAATAAATTTAAATAGATAATATATTTTTTAGATAATGCTAGCAATATATACTTTATAGCTAATTATACTTAGAAGAATGACTATCTTAATATAATTATTAGTTTTATCTAACATGTTAAGATTAAATTTAGATAAGAGGTTTAAGTATTCTACTATAATAATAAGTAAATACTTAGTAATACTATATTATAGGAGCTATGCTAGAAATAGGGTATCTATACTAACTAGATAGTAGTTAATTTACTAGAGATGAATAACCCTGCTAAGTAAGCTAGAAAAATACTTTTATTTAAACTAGATCTATAATTTTAGAGGTAAATCTCCTATATAAGATCTATTTAGAGGCCTATTACACAGCCTATTTTATATTAAATTAGATCCTAATAAGAATTAATGATTAGTAGATCATGCCTATTAGTAAACTAAATTAGTTTATAGATTAGAAGGTGATTTAACTAGATGCCTCTCTCTATGCTATATAAGTTTAGATTAATAATATTTTTCTGCATTAAGGATATAATACTAAGACTTTAAAAAATAAGACCACATGCTAGAATTAGCTATTTAGTTAGATATAAAGGCTTTCTTATTAAAGACTATAAGTCCTATAGAATAGAACTACCCTATCTATAATAAGGAGCTTCTTGCCATCTTATAATTACTAGAGAAGTAGTATATAGAACTCTAAGAGTTATAGTAATCTAAGTCTTTTATTATCTTCTGTAACCACTAGACACTAAAATATTTTGTAATAAAGTAATAACTAAATACCTGTTAGGCCTAATAAGATGAATTCCTTTCCTTATTCTAGTTTTAGATTATTTATTATTCTAGAAAATAGAATACTCTGATAGATGCTCTATCCTAACTAGAGAGATGACTAGTAATATAGATTATTAGATATAAATACTACTAAACCTTAAGAATCTAGATCCTTATATACTAGTAGATATTATGGCCCTAGGCCCTATACTAGGGATAGTAGCATAGGTACTAGAGATAAACTAAATCTATAATAACCTATCCTTAGTCTAAGAGTAGGTCTAGAAGAACTAAGATAGGAATTAGGCACTTATTAATACTAGACTCCTTACCTTCTAAGATTATTTAGTAGTGCTAGATAATAGTGACTTATAAGCGTAACTACTAGATAAAATCTATTAATAACTATCTATAGTGTACCCAGGCTATTAGAAGATAAAATAGTTACTAAAGGCCTAGTATTACTAGAACTCCTAGAGTAAAGATATTAATTAATATATTAATAATTATTTAACCTATAAGTATATAAAGACATACTAGGATCTCCCTCTAGGCCTACTAAACCTATTACTAATATTAGAGCAGCCTTAGTAATATATTTCTATAGATTTCAGATTTTTCCCTAAATCAAAGAACAGATTTAATATGGTGTTTATAGTAGTAGATTAGCTAAGGAAATAACCCTATATTATTCTATGCTATAAAACTATAACTACCTAGCACATAACCTATCTCTTCCTTACCTACCTATATTTATAGACTCCTAGATTTAATAGTATTAGATTATAGTAGCTAGTTTATCTCTAAATTCTGGAATATACTCTGTTAGATACTCTAAATTTAGATTAAACTTACCTTAGGTTAGCATCTATAGGTAAATAGCTAGATCAAGATAATAAACTAGTATATTACTTAACACCTCTACCTATTTATAAACTACTATCAGAATGATTAAGATAAGTAGCTACTTATCCTAAACTAAACTTTATAGTAGCCACACTCCTAAATAAGTCTATAAGAACCTCCCTCTTTTTTATTAAATAAGGATTCAACCCCTAAATATTATTTAACTAGCACTAGCCATCCCTGCCCCTAGACTTAATCCTAGGATCTATAGAGTAGTAAGCCTATAATCTTACATGATAGATAAATAATATCTAGGATCTAGTAAAGGAGAATATGACTATAGCCTAGTAGTAATAAAAATCTTAAGCTAACTAATATTAGTAGAAAGATTTTAGTATTAGAGAATTAGTATTTATTATTACTATAGACTAGGATCTTAACTAGCTAAGTAGGAAACTCTCTAACTAGCTTACTAGTCTATACAAGGTCCTAAAGAAGATAGGGAACTCCTACTATATTAATCTCCTAGTAAGTATCAAAGTCTACCCTATATTTATACTAGAGAAACTCTAACATACAGCCTCTATAGAACCGCTCCCTAGGTAGTTACAGGATCCACTACCCCTGTTAATAGTTAATAAAGACGATAAGTAGGAGGTTAAAGAGATGGATTATAAAAAACTCTAATACTAAGTTAAGTAGCATGGCCACAACCCTAATCCTACTTAGTATCTAGCCAGGAATTTTAGAAACTTAGCTAGTCTTATTCAATCCTTTCATAACTAATATCTAAATACTAAAGGCCCCCTAAAATATCTGCAAGAATAGCTAGCAGCTACAGCTGCAGATGAATTCTTGCCTAATTATAAAGATAATAATCTACCTAGTGGCTGAGGGCATCTGCACTGCTTAAAGAGGGGGGGTACTATAATAATGATGTTAGTAGAGATCTCTAAATACAGAGATTATTAATACCTCAGGCATTAACCACTACGTCATACTCACCCCTTGCTGCAAAGTAGTGAACTACTACCTAGATAGATTTCTCCCCTGCTGTTTCTCTCTCTCTCTCTCTTTTTCTTCTCTCCATGATTTTTATTTTTGGCAAATGCTACTGAAATCCTATCTATTCATTTAGTATTTGAATCATAGAGCGAGGATCGTCACAACCCTGATCCTACTTAGTACCCAGCTAGGAATTTTAAAAACTCTATAGATCTTCTCTAATCCTTCCATCACTAATATCTAAACATAGCAGGGCCCCTGAAATACTTAGTAGAGTAGCTAGCAGCAGCTACTGCAGATAAATTCTTACCTAACTATAAGAATAATGACCTACCTAGCAGCTGAGGGCATCTGCACTACTTAAGGGGGGGGGGGGTACTATGACAGTACTGAGCAGAGATCTCTGGATATCAAAGGGCATCAAGATCTTAAAGGGCTTTGAGCAGAGATCTCCAGATCTCTAGAGCCTCAACCCTTTATTATAGGCAGTCAGCTGCTGTCTATTTAAGATCTCTCTCTCCCTGTTCTCTCTCTCCCCTCTTCATCTCTCCATGCTTGTTATTTTAGATAGACACTACCAAAATCCTATCTATTCATTTGGTATTGGAATCGCTTGAGCAAGGATTGTCACAGTTAGGAATCTTTTTATTAGATATATTCTCAGTGAATTAGACTGCTTTTAGAATATCTAATATCTTAAACATCTTTCTAGCTAATCTAAATGACTCCTTAATAAATGATTAGATATTAGGCTTTTTTATTATATTATAAATAATCTAAATAGTCTCCTTTCTCAGCATCTAACTATCTGGTTAATTCTCTATATTACTAAAATACTAGTAGTATAGCAGAGAATATCTTCTCTTCTAGCTGCAAGGGCATTTCATCTAAGAAGATCCCTTTTTATTAGATTTCTTACCATCCTAAGGAATGCCCTGTAGAGTAGTAAATGACATCTCTATCTTATTATCTTTTATTAGATTATGATGGTCCAATTCGGATAGATAAAATAATATTGATGTCTATCTAAAGATGACCTTTTAACTAGAACATCAAGTGTAGGGAAAGGAAAACGGAGCAATGGGATTGGGTTGTGGGATATAGTTCCCTCGCTTGCCAGGCGAGGAGCTATTCCCAAAGTGGCAGGCGGTGAGGGGGGAGGCAGAACTCCAGTCCTGATCGTCACACTACCCCCCGGTTTAGGCCTCGAGATGGGGCGGGGCGGTTCTAAATTTTTGAACCACGAACCGCCCCTCATAGACCCGCAACCTATCCCCTCTCAGAACCGCGCCGCCCCGTGGGTCTATGCGGTTCGGAAGCGGGTCGAGCCTCATAGACCCGCGAATGCATAACTTTGCCAAGAGTTTCCTCTTTTGGACGCATAATTTGATGAATCATCTTTGTTACTTACGGTTATTAAACATGGTTTTGGTCTCAACCCTTCCATCTATCCAAAATAACTACCAACCATTTCGAAATTAGATGAAATATAATTGTATATAGATTATTTACTATTAAAATCACCTATCTGCCCTTTTGATACAGTATATTACTAACATTATTGTGAGCTTTGATGGAAGTTGTGGCTTATTCAGTGTATACGGGTGGAAATATATATTTGAACCTACGTACACTACCACCGTCTTTCACAAGATCTATACGTTCTATACGTTCTATACGTAAAACCCTATTTTGATTCTGACTATAGGGTACAAGGCTGAAAGCAAAATACTAAAAAATACAGGCTCATTCTACATAAGATATGCATATCACGGGACTTGAGATGTTTGTTATGTTTATAGACCCGCCGGGTCGACCCGCAACCTTTGAGGGTCGGTTCTCCTCGTCCTCAAACCGCCCCGCGGGTCTAAACTTCGTGACCAAGAACCGCCCCGCGGAGGGGCGGGGGGGGGCGGTCTGCGGGTCTTGCGGTTCCATCTCGAGGCCTACCCCGGTTTAAGACGGGCTGTCCCCAGTCCGTAGAGCTGGTTGATCATCTGTCTCAGAATCTTCCAATTCCTCACCGTTCTCCCATGCTCGCAACCATTCGCTTAACCTTTTTGGGAGTAGTGTGACGATCAGAAGCTAATTTATTCTTTAGTATAAGAAGCATTCTCTAGAATGACAGTAGCTTAGCCTAATGCCTTAGTTTAATCTTATAATGGATCATTTTATTAATATAAAGAATGACCTATAGCAGGTCCTTAAGATCTATACTATGCTATATTATAGGTAGCTAAATAGATATAGCTTTAACATAGGTTACTTTCATCTAATAAATCTAATTATTAATCACCTACAGAGAAGTATTCTTAGGGACTAGTTTAATGCTATTATATTTCTATCTAATATCTTACTAGTATATATCTATGTTAAATAGTATTTCTATAATACTCTAGGCTGTAGTACAGCCTAAGCACTAGATCTAGGTATAAGCAGATATAAATTAGTTATATTTAATATTATTATTAATATCTATTTATATTTCTTCTCTGCTTTCTTATAGTCCTTATTTATTATATCCTAATCTTTCTTAAGATAAGGAGCAAGGTTGCTAGCTTATTAAGCCTTTTTAAATTATAACGTAATCCACGGCCGAGCTGCGCATACGGCCGAGCTGCGCACTTTCGCCGCTCCCACTACATTTTGGAAGCTTTCAACCACCAACGCCAATAAATTACACTATCTGAAAGATGATATAAATAGTTATTTACTAGGGCAACTTCTTATTGTATGTCCAATAGTCCCACAGCCACTGCAGCGTGGTGGAGCTCGCTGGCGAGGCATAGGTGTATGCTCTTCAGCTCACCCTTTAACTTGTGTATCAAGCTGCTGAAGACGATTTTGGCCTTCTTGCACAGATAAAAAAATATCAGTACCCAGAACAGCATGCTTTCTTTCCTTCTTTCTCGTTTTCCGCTCATCTTCAGCCCGGAGTGCCTTGATTTCTTGATGGAGAAGAAGGTTCATATTCATTACCATCTGCGCAGCCTTTTCAAGATGCTGAATATGAGATACTAGACTGCTAGAAAGCCTTCGTTTTTGAAGGCTTCTCTGTAGACTGCGGACTTTATGATCTAGCTGACGAGGATTCTGAGGTGTTTGAAAAGCAGAAGAGATTGAGCCTTCAGCTTCAACAGGAGGTGGTGTTGGCGTACAAAGTTGAAAAGTGATCTTGTTAAGAACCCGGTCTTTATTAAGTGGCTTAAGACCAGCTCCCGCAAAGCCACTGCATATATTCTGCCCAGTAAACACCCTTTCGCGTGCAGGTGGATATAGGTGTAGAAAGTCTTCCTTATCAATATGATTGTTACCGGTGACCATCATTCCTTCAACCAACTTCCCGTACGCGCGTTTAAGCGGCCCAAAAACACCCACATCTAATGGTTGTAGAAGATGAGAGGTATGAGGAGGCATGCAAAGACAGATAATATCATTCTCCTTGCAGAAAGTATTAAAGTGCAGTTTGATGGCTAGAATGGCCATCAAGAATAAGCAGCCGCTTTGCACCAGTTGAATTCCGTCTGGAATAGGGTTCAAACACCTCTTTTAGCCAGCGAAGGCCTATTTCATCTGTTGTCCAGCTATTCTCGCTCTTTGCAAGTATCCAATCCTTAGGAAGTGCAGGTTCTTGATACCAAGTAGCCTGTTGTAATTTCCCCTTCAAGATAACCACTGGCGGTATAGGAATCCCCTTTGAGCTGACACATTCAATGATTGTAACCCATTCACGATTCCCCTGGATGACTGTATGAGGTCTTTCACTGCGATCCACTGCAGTTATGACCTTAGAGGTTGTACAAAGCCCCATCGCGAAGCCAGTTTCATCAAAATTCCAGATATCATCCTCATGTATGCCATGTTCCTGAATAGCTTCGCGTACAGTTTCAAACCACTGTTTTATCACCTTTGGATCCTCCTGCTTTGCACGCTGATATGTAATCCTCCGATTATATCTTGTACGTAGTTCAGGACGGCGTTTGATGAAGGAATAGGCCTAGTTGACTCCAAGGACTGCAGCAGGATTCTGTGTACGTTCACAAAGTAAAATCTGTGCCATTCCACGCAGAAACTCTGGCCGAATTGAAAATCCCCGTTTATCAGCATCTAGCAGTCGCTTGACAAGGGTTTCTTCTTCAATGGCAGTCAATTTATGGCCATTAGCGCGTGTTTCTGATCGTGGTTTGATTCCTTTAAGCCTACTGCGAAGGGTAGCTTCTGATACACCAAAAATGCCAGCAGCTTCTCGTTTTGATTGAACTTTTTTGTTTTTAATAGCTAAAATAGCCATTTGCATTCGATTCTCTTTAGAAAGAGGCATTTTATATGATAGAAAGAGAAGTAAGACGCGTTGAAGAATATTGATAGTATAATATTTTGAGGAGGCGGCGAAAGTGCGCAGCTCGGCCGTATGCGCAGCTCGGCCGTGGATTACGTTATTACTCTTAGTTTAACTAGCAGCATAAGCTCTTTAATACTATCTAAATTAATATATTTCTAGACATTCTGCTGGCCTGTAAGTACTTTAATATAAGTAATCTATAGCTACTAATATACTAATAATTTCAGGATAATGGGTAGCTTTATAGGCCTTAAATCTAATAGAAGAAGATCTATCATTTTATTAATTTATCTAATGCTATACTAATAATTAGTCTAATTCCTGATGCTATTAGTATATATCTTAGCTAGTTTAATTTAATTTAGTTACTAGTGATTATGAAAAAATGTCTGAATTTTCTCTCTCTCATATGGGTAGGTAGATCTAATAGATATTATACTCTTAAGTCAGTAGCTAACTAGGGCCATAACTATTATATCTACTGTAATATAGTAATCCTCATACAGCAGATAAGAGCATGTTAGAAATATAATAATAATGATATAGATGGAATCCTATATATACAAGAATATATGGGAGTCCCTAAGAATGAGTGACATACAGGATAATGATATCCTGTGTGGTGTGGGAAGCTAGACCAAAACAGGATAGTGAAGCAAGTAAACGAGTGTAACGGGAAAACGAGGATACGAGTACTCCCACATATTACTACTATATTCTATAAGATCTATATTACACCCAGTAATAAGTAGAAAATAGCCTTCTAGATATATTTTAGCCTCTATAAATAATTAGTTACCTCCTTTAGGCTAGCTAATACCCTAAGTATATTCTAGTAGCTTATTAACTAGATGCTCTATAACTTCCTAGATAAATTTATATTAATATATAGATAATATCCTAATCTTTATAGACAGGTCACTATTAGAGTATTAGAAATATATTTATTATATTCTAGCCTATTTATAGGAGGCTAGTCTATAGCTAGATATTAATAAATATAAGTTTAAGATTAAATTTATGAAGTACCTTAGCTTTATTATTAATATAGATAAGGGTATTTATATAGATCCTAAAAAGATTAAGGCTATATTATACTAGACTAGCAGATGCTAATATTAGTAAAGGATATATACTCTTTTCTTAGTTTTATTAATTTCTATAGATACTTTATAATTTATATATAATTTCTTAGATTACACTTTGTTATATGGAAATATGTGTGGGGCGAGCGGGTAATTGGTCAGCATTTTTGTGCTCATCATGTGACACCCCATCAAAATCTTTCTCTATATCAGCCCTCATCAAATATGCCTGCGATTCAATATGATGGTGATATATGATAATAAGAGTAGTATCCTTAGGATTTGATATCTATAGTATTCAATATGCTTGCGATTCAATATCCCTAGGATTCAATGTCCCTACAGTTTGATTCAATGCGATTTGATATATGCCTGCAATTTGATACCCATACAATTCATGTGGTTATTTAATCACTCTTTCTTATATCTTGATAATGGCTTGATTTATATGGGTAAAGTGTCTATTCTTGAGCTGGGGTTATTCTTGAGCCAGGGCAGACCTAATACTGATGTATTGGGGCTGCTGGCACGCTAAGGCCTTAGTCACTTGTACTAAGGCCAGGGCCAGGAGACGGGTATACTAGATGCTTAGCAGGCTTATTAGTAATTACCTACCCCTATACTAGTAGAGGAGGGGGTAATATTATAGGTAGTGCCTGCAGAATAGCTTAAGCTTATAGCACTCACTAAGTTTAATTCTAACTTTCTCTAATACTAATCCTATGACTGCTATTAAGTCTTTAATAGGGTCCCATGCCCTACATAACCTCACCTACAGCCTGCATAACTATTTCTTCTTTACTACATGTTCTTGATGTTCTCTTCCTCTTTTCTTCTTCAGTGAATTCTTCTTGATTGCCCCTACTAGTTAGGCTAGCATACGGCGAGGCCCGTAACAGTCTAGTTTATAATATCCTAAGGGTTACCCTTAAAAAAGGCAACGACTATTAACCCAACCCCCTAAACCTATTTGGGCCACCGCTAGACCTATTTCGCATGCCAAGCAAATACCACCAGCAGAATTCCACCCCTCCTAAAAACATCATACTTCTCATACAAATTCAGTGGTATCTAATCTACTCTGTAGACATCTCAACGATCTAGGATCAACCTTGAAATTTCAGATTCAGATTCAGCTTTTCGACGCCATCATCGCTAAATTCTGAATCAAGAGTTAAGACCAGCCCGAGGCTCTGATTCAGGTTCAGATTCGCGGTCAATGTCAGAGCTGACGGCTGCAGCATCAGATTGGAAAATAGGAAAAGGATGAGATGCTATTTTGAATACTTAAAGCTGATTGGCTAGAAAATAGAGGCAATAAATGAATTCTCTGCGAGATTTAATGGTTTCGATGATAGTATTCGTAGTTGAATTCTCTACAGAGTAGATGGAATTGGGTGTACTCTGTATGAAATTCAGCGTACGAAGTTTAGGCGGTGGAAGCTGGCTGCTTACTCAGAAGGCGGTGGCCTAAATAGGTCTAGCTGGTTGGGCTAATAGCCGTAGGGGTTGGGTCAATAGTCTCTGCCTTAAAAAAAATTAGATTAGAGTATTGCCCTGATCTTCCTGAATCTAATAATATAAAAATACTATTATTATTAAATATATTTAGTGCTGATAGAGCAGTAGGAAAACTACTCTTTAAGCAGTGGTGGTTATAGTGTGGTTGGTGGTTACAGTGTGGCGCACCCACACTGTAAACGGCGTATATGGAGGTAACCGTTTAATAAGGGGATTCTATCGGAGCTTCAACGCGATACGATAGAGCTGCGAGAGGCTATCAAGGCTACGTCGAGAAGTAGGGGATCAATCAAGAGAGAAGGTACTGATTCGATTAAGTCAGAACGAATCGCTTGTCTTTCCTACAAGCCGATTCTACTAAGGCATATATACAAGAAGGGGGCATGAGGCCAAGGCCTCGGTAGAGCGGAAGGGAACGAGAGAGATCAGATGAGAGCATCAAAACACTGCTGCCTAGCCGTACCCTTCTCGCCAGGCATTCTCCTAGTATTCTCCGTGAGAATCCCGAATCGCCGAGGGAGCGCATATGACACACACCCTGAAGGTGGTGTGGGAGCATGAAGGCACTGATACTAGTGATATCAATTTAATCAGATGCCGGTATTAACTAGTGGGATATTGAGTAAGTAGTATTAAATATTGCTACTCTTAATATGCATATGGTCTATCTACCATTCCATTGCCTCTTATTGATTACCTATAATTCAGTATCACTACGGAGTAGTGGCCTCTTAATACCCCTATCATACTACGGACTAGTAAGGAAGCAGTCTCATACGTACTTCATAGGTACATTGGAAGTTTGGAACATTAACAAGTTCTGCCGGCAGAAATATCAGGAAAATTGACTGTCGCGGACTGCCCACTACAGCTTCCTGTACTACAGTGACTGACAAATACTATATATTTTGTGATTCTCAGTGTACATTGACCGATGCCTCGAATTCCAACCCAATTAGTTCTCAAGGCACATCAGCTTAATCCGCTCATCCGACTTCTCTTGCAGGAATGTCGCACACTTGACTCGGCACACAGTGAGTTCTGCTGGCTACGCGAAAGGGCGCACAATATCGCTGGGAAGAGGGGCAAGCGTGTAGATTCTGCCACATCATTTGGTTGGAGAAGTGCCTTGAGGTCAATGTGCCAGGCACGGTCAAAAGGAATACCCCTCCAATATATCCTTGGAGATCAACCATTTGGGGATCTTGAAATCCTCTGTAGAAGAGGTGTGCTGATCCCAAGGCATGTCCGACCCTAGCCCCCTGCTTGACCACCACTAGATCTTGTACATGAGCTAATGACTACCAGGTCAGAAACCGAATCTCTTACAATCCATGCCGCTGAGGTCATCCTCCAACGATTTCGCCAAGGTGCATTCCCCGATACATCAGTGACCTCAGCCCCTCTTCGAATAATCGATCTTTGCTCTGGCACTGGCTGCATATCACTTCTTCTGCATTCTTTACTGGCCCCTCATTTTGACCAGATGTCTATCCTTGGCATAGATATCAGCCCCAAGGCCGTTCAATTGGCCAGAGAAAATCTACATTATAACTTTGCATTGGGCCGTCTTTCGGATCGTGCACCTGCAGAGGTGCAATACTACCAGGGCGATGTCCTTCGTCGAGGTGAAGGCCACATCCCAGGCATTGACAAAGTCATACAGGAATACTTTCTTTCGCACCACTCCTCAGAACAATCTGGATGTGGCGAAAAGTCCCGGTGCGATGTTCTGATCTCGAACCCCCCCTACATATCTCCCGAATCTTTCCGAAACGGAACAACGGCACGTAGTGTTCGAATTTTCGAGCCTACTATTGCCTTGGTTCCTCCTGCTTCGACGCATCCTTTGATGATTAAGTTGCAGAGAGAGGATCTATTTTATCAAAATATCATATCGTTAGCTCTGAAACTTCGACCAAAACTCACAGTACTTGAATGTGGTGACCGATTGCAAGCAGGGCGTGTGAGCGATGCCTGTAGGGCATTTGCAGCAAGTCATGGAGAACTGACTACAACATCCACTGAGATATGGCCTCATGATATAATAGGCAGACCTTTTTCTAGTAGTGAAGCATGTGCTGTTTTATTGTATATATAGCTACAGTTACTTGCAAAAGTCTGTGTAATTACACTAGTCACCCCACTATTTTTAGGTGTCACTATATCTGTGCCTTGACTGTCTTCATGCTCCCATGCCGCCTTTAGGGTATGGGTGCACCATTACTAACCACACTAGAATCACTAATTTTAAAGCTTTTCAAATTATTTATAATGCCTTCCAACCCTATCTATAAAAAAATTCTCACTATTTAATTCAACTACTTTTACTACTTTAGATAATGCCTTACTCTCCTGTATAGCCTATAGTAGTGGCTTTTTACTATAGACTTTCTCCTACTATTTTTATAATTACTTCTCCTCTATAGTAGCCTCTTTTAGCCCTCCTAGTTATAATTACGCCAAATCTCTCGGATGCCACAACCGAGTCAGATATCTCTCGGATGCCACATATTCTGCCGATACCGACCGCCTGCCGTTTACTGATAATTTCGAGTGTAATGGCTGGTAATCCTCTAATCTAACCTCCCAGGCTCCCGTACTCTACACTCTACGGCGTACGGAGTAGGGAATCACAGTGGTTAGGAACCCCTAAACACATTAATTTTTGAGTATTCAACCAGAGAGAGATTTCGATTCAGTCATGAAATCATGATTTTCCCATACTAATCAGCTGCTTTCTATTCATACAAGCCTCCCTACTGTGGAATATGAGCTGGCCTTAGGGAGCTGAATCACCTCCTAGAAAAGTAGAGAATTGATGTTTTCTATGGCGTTGAATAGCTTCATTTTTCTCTTAATTTTTGCTGCCACGAATCTGCAACCCTGAGGCCCCGAGTCCCGACATCTCCCACATAATTTTTGATGTGGTGGTGTCTTGGCCTCTTGGGCAGCAATACAAGATGAAAACACACATAAATTACATACTTGGATCCATGGCAGGGGAGATATCCGGATATATTCTCGTGGCATCTGAGAGATTTGGCGGTTATAATTAACTAATTTATATTATATATACTTAGTATTAGTATACTAGTGTAGCTAAGTAGTTTGACCTATTACTTACTTATTAAGTGCTATAGTAGTTATTATATAGCCCTAATTTAACTAATTATATTATTTATGGTTGGCGTTAGGGACACACCCCCCTTCTGTAATTGGTTAGGATTAACATCATATGACCTGCGCCGGTCGCTGCAATCCTAACTTTTGATTTACCATACAAAATTAAGAGATAGGAAAACTGTAAGATAGGCTTTAAAAGTATTTATTTTTTATTGGAATTTTCGTATAATCATACAACCAATCAGAATCCAATATTATGTATGAATGTAATTGCTGCATTAGCTGTCCTGAAGACTTCCTTACCGGAGGAACGTGAGTTGAAAATATGGTGGATCCACCCTATTCCCATGATTACCTGCGGAATATGGTGTAAGCATACTACTTTGGAGATTCTACTGCATAGTTATCCATGATGTTTTATAGGCTATGTATAGTATTTTAAACACAGG
This sequence comes from Aspergillus cejpii, assembly GCA_004769165.1. NCBI lineage: Eukaryota > Fungi > Ascomycota > Eurotiomycetes > Eurotiales > Aspergillaceae > Aspergillus > Aspergillus cejpii. The sequence goes on along the minus strand of SMSW01000005.1, from coordinate 1,853,238 downwards.
TTCATCCTAATATTAATGTTTTTAAAGAATATCATATTTAGATTTAATATGTGTTAGAAATTTAATATGTATCTATATCATGTTATGAAGATTCCTATGGGAGTGGCATATCCACACCATATTTAGAGTAGACATCTATCAACTACACTACTCTATACCACATCTATATTCATGTCTAACAGAGGCTTAAGAAGATAAGTATTTATCTACTACTATAGCCCCTCTTTCCATTTCATACTATTTTAACATCTCTCTGATTCAATACTATGCTGATTCGATGCCCCTAAGATTCGATGTCCCTAAGATTCAATACTATGCTGATTCGATGCCCCTACGATTCGATGTCCCTAAGATTCAATGCCTCTAGAACCGATATCCCTAGGATTCAATGTCATACGATTTGGATCCTAGGGATACTGAATCCTAGGGACATTGAATCTAGGGACATTGAATCTAGGGACATCGAATCGTAGGGATATGGAATGGTAGGGATATTAAATCAACATGAATTTAATACTAAACATGTTATTATAATACAGACATGTTACTGATATGTATCTAGTAGATATCTTTAAAAACATGGAGAATATAACAGACATGCATCTTCTTTGGATATGTATCCAACACATATCCAAAAATTTAGATATATATCCTTTTTTAAACATGAAGATTTAGAGAATACGGAGTCAAATTAATGATGGATCATGTCGAGTTTTTTAGACACGTATATCTATGAAAATATCATATATCCACGGTGGATCCGCCATATTTTCAACTCGCAGTTCTCCGCTAAGGTTGATCAGCTGGTGGAGGTGGCATATGGAGTACACTCCTCATCATCTGATTCTGGCGTCATTGTATGCAGTATTCTTATGCATTGATGTAAATTATAAATATTCATAAAGTTATGTCACTATCTGATGATACCCTAGCATTATGCCCTAGCCCTTATTAAAGCCCTAGCGCTTATACAGTTTGGGCAGTCACATGATGTTAATCTAACCAATTACAGAAGGGGGGTGTGTCCCTAAGTTAAGGGGGTGTGTCCCTAACAATCACCTTATTTATTATAAGGTAATCTATGGTAATTTAGTTATGCTTAAATACCTACTCTAATTTTTACTATAACCTTAATATAAGAAGGGGAGCTATTTGAGTAACACCCTTTAGCTTTTAAGTGACACTAGCTACCTTCCAGCAACACCTGCCTTACCTAAATAGGTAGGTAGAGGTTATATAATCTCCTAGATTTTAGCACTTACAGGCAGCATTCTAGTCTATCATACTCTATACTAATTTTAATACTAAAGAATCCTACATGAATTACTTAATTTAAGAGCTTTATAATCATATATTTTTTAACCAATTAGATTACTTTAATTAAAATTATATTATACTAGTTATTTTCTCTAGAATATCTTAGTAGTGCCTAGCAGACTATATATAGCTATTATAACTATAACTATTATAGCTACTATAGCTGCCTTATTAAGCCTCTTTAGTAGGTTAATTATCCTAATAGCCTATATCTTAACTAACTTAATACCCTTTACTAGTATTTTAACTATCTTCTCTTCTAACTTACTATCTATATCTATATCCATATCTATATCTACATCTATGCCTAGTATTCTCCTCCCATGCTATAATATATTTAAATATAGATAGATCTTACTAGATTAATAAATCTTATATTACTACTACTACTAATATTACTACTATAGATAGCCTATTAGTTAAATCAGCTAGCTAACCCTAAGTTCTAATAATATATAGCTCTAGTACTAGTTCTTAAGGATTAACTAAAGGGTATTTAGAATTCTTATAAAGATACTAGTATAGATAAAACTTATAAAGCCTAATTAGAGAATTAATATTATAGTATTACTTAATAATATAGATATATAAGAGGCCTATTATTACTTATAGATACTACTATAATCTAGATTAATTAGCTCCTTCCCTAGCTCTAGTAGAATATACTTCTTAAACTCTGTCTAGATAAGATATAGAGTATATTAAGATACCTAGGTTAATATCTCTTAGTATAGAACCTTCTTTAGGGCTATTAGATGGAAGACCTCATTATACTTATACTACTATATTACTTTTTAATACTATCTATAAATCATCTACTTAAAAGAGAGGATGGTTAATAGGAGATTATTAGTAGATATCTAAGATTATATTTTAAAATTTAGTAAGCTTTCTTATTTTAAGATATTACTATCTTACTAAAGTATATATACTTCTTTATAAATACTAAAGAAAATACTTTATAGTATTCTCTTCTATCTACTTACTTTTAATATAGTTAAGAACTAGTAGCTAGAGATTACTACTATACTACCCTTAAAATAATTACTATACTGCATTCTTTTCTTTCTTAGTTTAAGTATAGATAACTTTACTAAACTTACTCTTTAGACTATACTACTATAATCTTCTCCTTAAACTCTAGATCTTATACTGCCTTACTAGCATTAATATACTCTATCTAGATAATCTAAGCTTAAAGAATTAGATAGGCCTTTATTAGAATATTCTAAAAGATATACTAGATATAAAGTATATAATCTAATAACCTAAATACTATTCTAATAGTATTTATTAGAGCTCTGTTCTTATTAGTAAGAATTATTCTTAGATAGACATTAAGATATAATATTATAGTCTAGATATTCTAGAATAAATTAGTAGCTCTCTTTCTTTTTATTAGAGATAAAGCTAAAGCTAATATAGAATATTACATTAGACATAATATACCTAATAATATCTAGTAGTAGCATCTTATATTTATTAGTCTTATAGATGCTATCTACAAAGAGAATATAGGGATTTATCTATAAGAGCTTTAATAATATTTTATATATAATAAACATAGCTATTACTACTTTATCCTTATCTATCTAGTAGTTAATAATCTAGTCCCTAGAATCTAGTAGAGTAGAGAGTAGGACTTAGATTAGACTCTTCCTATCTATAAAATTCTTCTTTATATCCTGCTAGAAGTTATAGATATTAATATCCTTAATTCCTTCTACTCCTTTCTGCTCTAGAGATGTAATAAATATAATATAATAGATAAGGACTCTAATCTTTAACTAAGATTTAATATTAGTAGTATTCTTTAAAATCTTATAATAGTAGTAGATAGGACAGGTTAAAATTAGTCTAGCTTAATAATTATAGCATGGCTCTAATATCTTAGTATGCTAGAGATTATTATCTTTAAGTTTTAGAATAATTTTAAAGAGGCATTCTATTAAGCTTAAAGCTTCTCTCTATATATATTTCTTCTTTATATAATCTTTATATTTACCTTCATAATCATATTTAAGCTAGATCTTTTAAGTTTAATCTTTAGATATCTTTAATTACCTCTTAGAGATAGCATAACCATGTTACTTTGTAAAGTTATTATAGAATTAGATAGCCTTATCTAGTATTTAAAAAGTTTAGCTAGTCATCAGGGGAGGAGGGATATAATTATAAAGTAGAGGATTAGAATAATCTTTACTAGTATTTCTATTATTAGAACTTCTATATTCTAGAAGATAGGCCTGTAGAGATGCTATGATAGGTATTACTAAGCCTCTATATGCTTACTGTATAGATATTAAAAAGTAATAATATAATATTATTTTCAGCCGATGACCCCTTCCCAAGCCAATTTAACGACGATTACCAGCCGCCCGCCGTGCTAGTGGACGGCGAGGAACAATACCGAGTGGATGAGATTCTGGAGGAACGCACAAGACGGGTCGGCCGTGGCGAACGACGAGAGTTCCTAGTCCGCTGGGTCGGATATCAACACCCTACGTGGGAACCAGCCCGGAATTTGCAAGATACGGCTGCGCTGGATACTTGGGAAGCCCGCCGGCAATCGCCTACCCCCACACCGGCGGGGGAGGGGGGTAATGTTGCGGGCAGTGCCCGCGGAATAGCTCGAGCCCGTGGCACTCGCCGAGTTCGGTTCAAACTTTCTCCGACGCTGATCCCGTGACCACTATCGAGCCCTCGATAGGGTCCCGAGCCCCACGTGACCTCGCCTGCGGCCTACACAACTATTTCTTCTCCGCTGCACGTTCTCGATGTTCTCTTCCCCTTTTTCTTCTTCAGCGAATTCTTCTTGATTGCCCCTACGTGTAGGCTAGCATACGGCGAGGCCCGTAACATTATAGTTTATCCTATAATCTAGCCCTAGCCCTGCATACTAAGCTCTGATACTAAGCCTAAATTATAGATTACATAATCTCCACCTGCCTGTTTAGGTAAGGCAAGTATTACTAGAAGGTAGCTAGTATTACTTAAAAGCTAAAGGGTGTTGCTTGATTGCCAACTATAAGAAGATTAGTATATTTTAGTAGCTTTATTTAATTATTCCTAAGTATTTTAACTAATTTTAGAGGAATATTCTTAATAGTAAGCTATTAGCTAAACTAGCTATTAATATCCTTATACTAGACTCCTCTTATAGATGATATAATTTGCTAAGAACATTTAGAAAGATATATTAAATACTATATATAGCTATATAGATAAATCTTTCATTTAAGAATAAGAATTGGATTAAATAGGCCCTAGCAGAGCTAATCACTATTTAGTAATATAATTATCTATTATAAGAAGTAATTATAAAGATTAACTAGCTACTTATAAAGGCTAAAGGCTATAGATTCTCTAATATAATAAAGAAGGCCTATCTAGATATTATAATAAATACTAAGATAAGTAATAAGCTTATTAATATTACTAAGGCAGATTTCTTTAAAGCTTATTATAAATAAGTATAAGATATTATAGATTATCTAAAAGTAAATAAGTAGGCTAAGAAGTAGTAAACTAGCTAAAAGACTAAAAGCTTATACTAATAAACTATACTTTTTATCTAGCCTGTTATTACTCTAACTATAGATTCTATTATTACTCCTATATTAGTAAATACTAATTCTATAAACTAGAAACTAACTCTAATAGTTACTTATAACTATTACTAAGCTAAATAAGTAAGTAAAGCTAAGATAATTAAATAATATATTAATAAGCTAATAGCTACTATCTCTACTATAATACTACTAATTATATAGTCTATAATTACTAGTTTAACTTATTAAAGATATATATATATAAATATCTTCTAGCCTCTCTTTCTTTATCTTTCTTTCTTCTCTCTCTCTTATATTTAATATTCTTAATCTATAGCTACTAAGTAGTAATTAGTTAGAAATACTATGCTATCTTACTAAGCTACTTATTATAATACTAAATATTCTTTATCTAAAATCTCTACATTAATAAGAATACTTTTATTCTATTCTAGATTACTATAGATAATTACTTTTAAATCTTTATTAGTCTACTCTAAAAATTCCAATTCTAATTTATGAATAGTGAGATTATCTAGCATAGTTAGGAGGCATGAGGTAGCCGCCTGAGGGGGGTGTCTTGCGGTAGAAGCTCCAGGTCAGGCGGCCCGGCTGTTTCTCCGGCTAGGGCTACCGCCCTAGAGTCTTCACTGCTAGGAGGTTTGGGAGCTCAAGGCTCTCTTCCTTCGAGACCTCCCAAGAATCCACTCATTCAAGAGCTTCCTTGACCGTAGCCTATAGCAGGTTATGAGCCCGGTATCTAATTACATGACTATATATAAAAACTAATCTCTTTTAATATTATTATATAGCTAGACTACTAAGGATTTTAATTATTATATACTATATTAGATTATATTTTAATACTTAATTAGATTAAAAAATCTCTCTAAATTCTATCTATTTCTAATCTAATCTATCTCTACCCTCTATTTTTAATCTATCTCTATTTTTTACTCTATTATTTCCTTATTTCTTACTTAATATTATAGATCTAATCTCCTATCTATATACTAAATTTAAAGATGCTATTAAGCAGCTATATAATAAGGATATACTTATTAAATAATAACTTTGATCCTCTGCTACTTTCTACTATCTAAAGCCTAGCTAGTCTTTCTAATCCTAAAAAATTTACTAGCTAAAGCCTTAAGTTTAATATCTACCTCTTATTAATTAAAGCTAAATTAAAAATTAATAAAGAGACTATTAAGGATACTATTATATAGTTTTATTATATTTATCTAAATCTAGATAATAATATTTAGGCTATAATACTATTATAGCTTTACTATGTTAAGAAAACTAGTATATAAGACTATACTATAATTTTAGAGGGTCGCAATATGGACACCCCCCCACTCCTTAATGGCACCCCCCCTTACCTTAATGACACCCCCCCTAGCTTAACGCACCCCCCCTTAATGTAATTAGTTAGATCTTCATCATGTGATCACCCTAATAATGGAGTACTCTGAACTCTGTATACTCTAGAGTACCTTCCTATATTTTTAACTTCCCATATAAAATCAAGAAATAGGATTGCCCTAGAACTATCCTTATAAGAATATAAAAGTAATGTTCTCTATCTACAAGAACAGGTCACTGCCTGTGGGCGCGGCTATGTGTAGCACTACGCGCCTATAGGCTCAGGCAGTCAGGCTATAGTGTGTGAGAGCACTACATTAGCAATCTCCACCTATGCTTACTACCCTGTCACATGACCTCCCACGTGACCTAAGGACCAGGTTATAGCTAGTTCCTACCATCATACATCTCACATAGTGATGTAGGTCACATGACATAGAGAATATATAAAGTTTCATAGCCTAAGGTATCTAACTATTATATAATCACATCTCGCAGCATATGGAGTATAAAAATATGAAGTAATTACATCATACTCCTATACTCATAAATCATAATGCCCTTCGGGCCGCCCTAGTCGGCCTAAAGGTGTGGTAGTGTGGCCCTAGACCTTAGACTAGACTAGTTTAGGGTGATCACATGATGAAGATCTAACTAATTACATCAAGGGGGGGTGCCGTTAAGGAGTGGGGGGGTGTCTGTATGACAACCCATTTTAGATTAGCTAGAATATGTTTACTATAACTTAAATAAAATCTATAATACTAAGGATAGGCTTCTAGGCCTAAGGGTAATAATACTCTTTCTATCTTTGTTATAAAATTTAAGTATATTCTATATTAAGCTAGAAGCTAGATATAGCCTAATATTACTAAGATTTCTACTCTATACTATAATCTTTTCTCTATTATTAAAAATTAGCTTACTTAGTAGCTTTATCTACTATCTAATTATCCTAATTTCCTATGTATTATTTAATAACTAGCTAAAGTAGGGTATTTATCTAGATATCTATCTACTAGTAGCACTAAACCATCTTATTATCTTAATTTAATAGATATTAGTATAATTAATACCCTAAACTATTAAGAGGAAAACTACTATTTCTGCTATAGATCTACTAAGTATTATATTAAGAATTGCTCTCACCCAGCTCCTAGTAGAGGATCTAAATCTTAATTTAATTTAGCTAATCAGAAAGCTCTCTGGAATGCCTAAATACTAAAGGCTTTAGAAGCTTATCCTAGAAAAAGCCTAAAGGATTTAATCAGGTTAATCAAATTTCAAAGGGGGGGGGGGGGGTCATATGATAGCTGTGCCTCAGGCTACTGCCTGCATCATTATTCATTATCTACTACTACTAGTATGGTTATGTGCTCCCTAGTGGATGATGCATATATAGATCTCTCCCAGCCCCTCTCCCTTTCTCTTTCTTTCTTCTCTCTCTCTCATGTTTAATATTCTTGATCTAAAGCTACTGAGTAGTGGTTAGTTAGGAATACTATGCTATCTTGCTGAGCCACTTGTCATAATTACCCTAATACTTAATAATAATAAATAAGATAATAATAGCTATAACTTAGCTAATAAGGAGATTAGCTATAGATTAAGAAAAGACTAGCTTCTATAAAAAGACTCTTATGGGGGCTGGTTAAATAATTAATATAACTATTAATATAGTACCCCTGGGGTGTTAGTATTAATATAAATAGGAAGAAAGATATAATAACTAACCAACCCCTACTACTTTAGTATCCGGGGTCTCACTATGTGTCAGATTAGTTACGCTTAGTCAGTGCGGTCAGGGCCAGCAGAAAAATCTGCGGTATATGAGGCCCCTGAACGCCGCACACAACATCCCTCAAGTATTAATCTTAATCATGTTTTTCATCAAGAAATCAACCCTTTTCATCATCACTATAATTATAGCTATCTATCTTAGCTAGATAAGGCTAACTAACTACATAAGATAAAGAGAGATATATTTATTGGCCTGGCCTAGCTTATTAATTACTTTATAGATTCCTAGAAGCATTCTAAGACTAGGGCTTATGTTAAAACCCTAGCTAGTAAGTATTAAGTTTATCTCTATCTCTAACTATAGTAACACCCTTAGGGGAGACTATATCCCCCTTTAACTATATAGTAACCCTTCTAGAGTAATAACTATCTCTACTAGCTATTATACCTATATAGATATTATAAAGACTAAAAAACTTAGGGGCTGTAAAGGCTTCTACTAAGATAGCTAGATTAGCATCCTTAGTTATCTTTACTAATTCTATCTACAGTAGCTCTACTATCTTAACTAATTAGTATAAAGATTAGTATATACTAATCACTCTTAATATAATAATCTATCTTAACTATTAGTAGCTATATACTATATACTATATAATTTATTGCGAAGCGAAGCGGAGCACCCTATACGTAAATGCGCAAAGAGCAAAGCTCAAGCTGATTGGTCCACTTAAGGAACCAATCTAAGCCTCTTATTAGTCCTTAAAAACGAAAACACGTGATCCAGGGCAATTCTTTTAGGGCTAGCTTCCCCTTCTACTTTACATTCTCACCATATCGAATCCTAGGGATACTGAAAGTCTGAATCCTACACATGTTGAATCACAGCCATATGAAATCCTGCGGATGTTGAATCACAGTCATATTGAATCCCAGGGATATTGAATCGCAGCCATGTCGAATACTAGGAATATTGAATCCTATGGATGTTGGATCGCAGCCATATTAAATCAGCCATGTTGAATCACAGCCATATCTAACCCTAAGGATGTTGAATCGCAATTCGCAGCCCTGAATTCTAGGAATATTGAATCCTATGGATGTTGGATCGCAGCCATATTGAATCCTAGGGATACTGAATTGCGGCTATATTGAATCATGCCTATGTTGAATCACAGCCATGTTGAATCTTAGGGATGTTGAATTCTATGGGTGTTGAATCACAGCTATATTGAATCCTAGGGATATCGAATTGTGGCTATACTAAATCACGCCCATGTTGAATCGCAGCCATATTGAATCCTACCCATAGATATCGAATCCTAGGGATATCGAATTGCTGCCATATTGAATCATAGCTAACCATAAGCCACCAAGGGATAGGTTAGTAGATAGATTTAACATTTAGATTATCTAGGAGTCTAGCATTCAGAAGAATATGGAGCATACTACTCAGAATTTCAGATTCGCTTTGCATGCCTTAGGCACACCCCTTACTACCCCCAGCACTTAGCAGGCTGGGGGTCCGGGGGGCGCCTAGCCCCCTGGTAATATAGTACTAGGTCTCCTATCTAATAGAGATATTATAAAGATTAAGCTTATCTACACTAGCTAGGCTATTACTACTATTAATCTAGCTATATATAACTTCCTTACTACTTTAGAAGCTGCTATAATACTCTACTATATCTTAAATACTAGCTAGGTCACTATACTAGAGAAATAGTTTAACTATATTATTTTAGACATCCCCTCTATTATCTCTAGGCATGATAAGCATCCTATCTAGATAGGTAAACTTATTAATAATAAGATCCTCCTTCAGACTAGTACCTAGCCTAAGAGTATAAGACTATTAAATATAAATTTAAGACTATAATAGGCTAGGGCATCTAGATTATCTTCTTTCTATAGCTAGTCCCTCTCTTCTAGCTTTTTAATACTAGTAATAATAAGTCCTAGCTTATTAATAAGAAACCTCTAATTACTTATTATAATCCAGGCTATTAGAGATACTACTACCTACTATACTATAAGAGAGCTGCTTAATGTAGCTAATATAGTATATAGATAGATACTTATAAAGGCCTTATTAGTATTAGCTATAAGAAGGAACCCTGCTATATAAACTACTATAGCCTCTTTCTTATTAAATATAATAACTATCTAGCTACCCTAAAGCAGAAGAATAGAGTTCTTACCTACCTAACTTAACAGTAGCTCTAAGAGATATAGAGATATAGTACTCTTTACTCCTATAATATCTATAGCCTAAAGAAACAACCTTATTAATTAGATAATATAGTTAACCCTGGCAAGAGGACTGCCACTATCCCTAGCCCTAGCCCTAGCCCTGACCCCAGCCCCAGCCTAGAACAACCTTCTGCTAGTAGAGAATGGCAGGAGGTTATAAGGGACTAATCTAAGCAGACTATAAGATATACTAGTATACTTAACATATCTAAGCTAATGGCATGATAGACTGGCTAGAGCCCTAAGATAGGCTAATCTAAATCCTACCCCCCCCCCTCTATAGAGGGTAAGGATCTTAATACTTAGATAATTTCTAAATATTAGGATAACCCTCCCCTAGACATTATAACTATTATTTATATAATAGCCTAGATTATATAATCTCTAGGTCCTCTAGGCTAATATTAGTAGATTATCCCCCTACTATATTACTGCTCTTTAGCTAGCCTTTTACTATAAAATATAATATCATATATATTTAGGAGCCCTTTATCTTCCTTAGTACTAAGATCTCTAACTACCTAGGATATGAATACTATGCTTTAGTTAATGCCTGAGATAGTAAGAAATACTAAGAGTAGAAATACCCCTAAGTTATAATATATATCTAGAAAGGGGCAGGCCTACATCCCTAATAATATTACTTAGTTTAGAGCTGGGATCTCCTCTAGGTTAGTATTAATAGATATAAAATTCTTAATGCCTACTATGACAAGTGGCTCAGCAAGATAGCATAGTATTCATAACTAACCACTACTCGGTAGCCGTAGATCGAGAATACTAAACATGAGAGAGAGAGAAGAAAGAAAGAGAAAGGGAGAGGGGCTGGGAGAGATCTATATACGCGTCATCCACTAGGGAGAACATGACCACACTAGTGGTAGTGGATGATGAATGATGATGCAGGCAGTAGCCTGAGGCACAGCCGTCACACCTACTAATAATCTACTATCCTAGAGATTATTAATTATATTACTAACCTAACCCTAGGCCCTACCTGCCTAGTTAAGGGTAACTTTAATACTTAATATAATATCTTTAAGCTAGATATAATTAATACCTACTAGGGCAGCCTCCTTGCTAGATAAGCTAGTATAAGTAGTATAAACTATATTAGTAAACTTAGAGTCCTTACTTATATTATAGATTATACTTAATCTTACCTTCTCTAATATTCTCTTTACCTATATAATAGTCAAGGAGGACCTATACTATAGATTAGATTATAGAAGTCTTATTACTATCATCTCTAGATAGGGTTCTGAAGGGGCAGCTCTCGAAGAGGCAAGATCTTAGTGATGAGTGAGACTCTGTAGTTAAATCTATTGAAGTCAGCTGCCATACAAATTACTATGTATTTGATCTTACCATAATTCTTATGCCAAGCTTACTAGCGTGACAAGGACTTTTGCACCACACCTCCGTATAGAGTTAGTATTTACTGGTATAGTAGTAATAATAGGGGCTATAACTAGAGTAATAATAAGCTAGATAAATAGTATAATCTATTAATAAAAGCTTCTAGCCTTCTAGCTAGCTTACTACTTCTTAGTTAGCTTATTTATCTCTAGATAATCTATAATATCTTATATCTGCTTATAGTAGGCTTTAAAGAAGTTAGCCTTAGTAATACTAATAATTATACTAATAATTATATTATATACAAGCGTTTGGCACTCGCTCCGCTCGTGCATAAAGTTGGGGCCTTAGGTGTAATAGAAAGGGAGGTTCAGACCTACGGCCCTCACCCTGTAGGCAGTGTAAAGCTCTACTACTACTACTACTACTACTACTACTACTACTACTACTACTACTACTACTACTACTACTACTACTACTACTACTACAACAACGATGACGATGACGACGACGACAACGGATCATAAGGATATTGAATTGTAGGGATATTAAATCCTAAGGGTATCAAACCAAAGTCATATCAAATTGTATTGAATCAAAACATAGGGATGTCAACTGACAGACAGGCATACTGAATCGCAAGCATATTAAATCCTAGGGATATTGAATCACAGGCATATGAGAAGGAGAAAGTTATGGGGGCTGACTAAGAGCATGATAACTAAAAAAGGGTATAGTTTTCCGGAAAATGAGCTTACTAATTAATCACGTAATTAATTATGTAATTGCTGACAATTTACCCGCGCGCCCCACATGTATTTCCATATAACAAAGGGTAATCTTAGTATTTATTATAGTATCTAGATAGGCCTTCTTTATATTATTAAGGAGCCTGTAGCCTCCAGACTCTATAAGTAGTTAATTAATCTTTATAATTATATCTTATAATATATTGGTGGTTATATTACTAAATAGTAATTAGCTCTACTAGGGCCTATTCTATCTAGTTCTTATCCTTAAATAGGAGATTTATCTATATAGCTAAGGCATCTAGCATATCTTCCTAAATATTCTTAGTTCTTATAAATTATATTATTTATAAAAGCATTATAATACTAGCCTCTCTTATAAGATATCTAAAAGTAAATTGTGAATGATACTGTGACGGCGCTGAAGCGGAGATCTCCAAAATCCGGAGATCGTTGATGCCTCAGGCATCAACCACCACGTCACATTCACTTACCCCTTGCAGATGGAGCGGTGAGCTGCTATCTAGATAGATCTCTCCTTCGCTGTTTCCCTCTTTCTCTTTCTTCTTCTTCTCTCCATGCTTGTTATTTTAGATGAATGCTACCGAATCCTATCTATTCATTTAGTATTGGAAACGCTTGAGCGAGGATCGTCACAGATACTCTCTCGCCTACGCTTCCAGATTAGGCTTAGCGCGACACACATCTCTTCTTCTCTTTCTCCTGTACGTAGATAGCTTCATCTTCAAGATAGCAACGCAATCCATGCTCTATCATCATTCCATTCTCTCCCACATAAATCATATATAGCTATAGGGGGAGCCTAATATATAGGTATTAATAGCTAGTTTAGCTACTAGCTTTACATAGAAAGCTATATACTAGGCTTTATCCATCCTATTATAAGGTTTAGGATTTAGCATAATAGGCCATAGCTATTACATAGCATGTTATAGAGGGGTACTATTCTAATAATTCTAATCTAGTATTATTAGTCTGATGTCATTCCTATGTGTTAATACCATTCTAATAATTTAATTCTATTCTAGTAAGGTATTAAGAAGCAAATTCTAATGTTATGAGCCTTACTATATACTAGCCTAACTAGTAGGGGTAATCAAGAAGAATTTACTGAAGAAGAAAAGGGGAAGAGAACATCAAGAACATGCAGCAAAGAAGAAATAGTTATATAGGCTATAGGTGAGGTCACATGGGGCATAGGACCCTATTAAGGGCTTGATAGCAGTCTCAGGATCAGTAGTTATTAGAGGAAGTTAGAATCAAACTCAGTGAGTGCCATGGGCTCAAGCTATTCCGCGGGCACTGCCCGCAATATAGACTTACCTAAGTTGTATACTACTATACTACAGGCATATTTACAGACAGGCTATACTAGAAGGCTAGTAGACCTATATCCTAGATAGCTTAATAGAGTACTTTAAGAGCTTCCCTCTAATATTTTTTTAAGTACTTTACTTACTAGTTTTATGTTATTTAAGGCTTTAAGCTGAAGCATACATAGGATTCTTAACTACTCTGTAGATCTTAAAGTATCTAGTAAGAAAACATATAACCCTTATAAAATTAGTATTTTTTTTAGCTTAGGCAGTTCTGCAAGGCCTTAACTATATAAGATTCATTAAATTTAGCAGTCCCTAGCATAGTATATGGCATGAATACTCACTGAATAGCCTTAATATCATGAAATTAGTGTGGTTAGTGGTTACGGTGTGGCGCACCCATACCCTGAAGGCGGTATGGGCGCGCGAAGGCACCGATAACCAGTAACTACAACATAAAGCAGGCGGTTAAATGCACGGTGAAGACACTTGGCAAGGTTGTTGCAGACTGACCACTGTGGCTTGCCGTATACATTTACAGCAAGGGGCAGTGAGCCTGTGTCTGCTTGGACAAGCAGAAGAAGAAGTTACCATTGAAAAAGCCCACAGCAATACTGACTTGAGAGCAGCATCCTGGACTATTGGGATCCGAAACATTTAGCCGCAAGGGCATACATAGGTATTTTTAGTCCACAAGGCTCCATTTTTGTTGACAATGTCAATATCAAATCAGAACGAGTCCATCATGAAGGCAAAATCGAAGCCAACCCTACTTATTGAGCTGAAATGTAGAGCACTAAACTCGCATGTGAGAAAGAAGGCCCAGAATTGGCTCTATACCAGAGAAGTGAGACAAACCGTTGTTTCCTCGAATAAAAGCATCACCATAACTGCGCCTTAATTTCCCATTCACAAATTCCTCAGATTGTTCCAGGGCAATATTCATGTAGCCATCTACTGACTGAAGTTCACCTGGGAAGGACTTAGCACACTATTATGTATATCAACTCTCACAGACAACAGAAACCTTTGTAGACAACTCCAGAATTTAGCTTCACAGTGACTGGGGCACTTATGATCTCACTAAGGAATGTTGAAGGGTCTCTTCCTTCGGATGAGGTGCTGCTCTCCATTATTCCGACTCCTAGCCCGACGGAAAATAAAATAAAATAAATACAAGGTGATGAAGAGAGTCTATGGTCTGAGGGTTGAGAAGACTTGGCTGTATGGGCGATCGGAACAGTTTATGATTCTGTTCTCTGTATGGACGGAGTAGGTCAAAATACTAAGCACGTGGTCAAGCTCCCACAGTAGCAATAAATTAACTCACTGATATACCACCAATTCCTTTCTGTAACCAGAGATAAAAATCGAATGTAGGAGCAAGGAAAAGTAAAAGACAAGAAGACCAAGAAAGTTGAAGAGACAGGGGAGCTGAGTGGCGACAGGTTATATGCAGGTTAGGAAACATAAAGTACCTACCTAGTCATTTGAAGCTTGTTTTATTTTCTAGGAACACTTTTTGTTCCAACAACCAGCTCCGTCATAAATTGCACTGGGATACGGAATTACACCAAAGCATCAACCATTTATACACCATACAGAAGAACTGATGACCCAATGCGGTCATTCTTTAAAAGACCTTCCTGGGCGAGGAAAGGGGACGAGCATTCAACATCTGAATTCTACCGTCGCGCTGGGCAAATCTATGAGGATATTATCGCCGCAAACAAAGAGGCAAGGGAAAGTTCGGCACTCTGCAGCAGTGAGTCTTTGACCGAAGGCGGTAGGGCAAAGAAACGTCGCCATGTCTCGGGTGAAAGAATTCTCCATGAAAACACACCCACAGACATTGATGATCACTCCAAGGATGTCGCCAAGTCTATATACAACAACGAGTTGGCACTTCCATCATCGAAATTCAACTCTTATGATGTCTCACCGGGGAGGAGCGATCGCAGCGAGCAGCAGGGTATGGGGAAAACACCCCCCGGCGATCCTAACAATACTAACCGATGCGATCTCGCTGGCCCCGAGTCTCAAGGTGCATCTTTTACACCGCAGCGGTGCGAAACGGAAACTGAGCAATCTCCTTGTGCTGTGCCTGGAGTCAGTAGTGGGAAGTCGAGTTTTCACCACGATCAGAACCTAAAGGCAGTTCGTGACACCAGCTTTGAGGGATATTCAGACCGCAAGGATGAAGACGTGACCGTGCAGATTCTTATCACCTCGCAGATAGTGAACACAAAACCACTCATCATCCATAGAAAAATGTCACAATCATTGCGAGATGTCCGTCTGGCATGGTGCAAACGCCAGAACTTGTCAGCAGAATTACAAGCATCCACATATCTGTCCTGGAAGGGCAGGAGACTATTTGACGTTACAACATGCAAAAGTCTTGGTCTCGACACGGAGACAATCCCCTTTGGAGGGGGAGGCATGGATGAGTGTATACAAGTCGATGACAAAACCGTGCGTATTCATATGGAGGTTGTTACTGAAGAGATTGTCGCCCTGGGTGCCCAACGGCTCCTACCAGTACTCGGCTCAGAAATGATCATGAAAAATGCCCAATGTCAGGAAAGCCTGATTGAAATTGTCTTGAAGTGTCCCGGCTTCGATAATTTCAAGACCAGGGTCGCCTCCAATGTGCCGGTATCACAGCTTGTTAGTGAATTTCGAAATGCAAATGGCATTCCTGAAGGACGAGATATCTATCTAGTATTTGATGGTGATCGCCTAAGCCCTGGTTCATTTCTTACGGACTATGAAATCACAAATGACGACCTGGTGGATGTTTTAATCAAGTGAATCGGGTTTTTGGTTTCCCTATTTCAATGATAAAAATCGCGCCTGCTGGGGCCCTGAGCAAGTCTTGAACTGTTTTTACCTACCGTTACCAGGAACTGGTGGTCAGTTGGTCCACAGGAAAATGAAGACAAGAACTACCTATGCTCGTTATTATGTAGTATTTATTAATTGGGTATCTAGATACTCATCTCAAATATACATCGACAGACCCAACAAATTCAATATACTGGAACTCTGGACCCGCTCCAGGATTTTAAAATTGGTTGTCTTATCTTTATCACAGTCCCAGCATCTTGCCAAATTCTTACTTCAACATAGTTTCTTGTCAACATTCTTATACACTGAACAGGATGAAGCTAATGACTGCGAATTTTCTCACTTGCGCTGTCAAGGAATGCAAAGCATCACCGGCATCATTCCCGCTCCATTTCCGGGATGCTGAGCTTGAGCTTCAGGACCACGAATTTCAACACGAGTTCATACGTAATATCATCCCTCGCGTTGACTGGGATGGTCTGCGAGTGACCGCGAATGAGGTCGGTGGGATTTATTTATCTCCTAGTTGGCCTAGCCTGCTTGTACTGACTCTTCTTAGCTTGGATTTTCGAATCTACCGGAGAAAAGGCCTGAGGGAGAATCCCTCCGTGATGAGCAAACGCTAAAGGATCTGCACCGATTGCTCCTGGAGACTCATGTCATCGAAGGAAAGCTGGTGTGTGGAAATTGCGGTCATGAATATATGATCAAAGAGGGAATTGTGAATTTCCTTCTACCGAGTCATCTGGGTCTGAGACTCCCCGCCTCCCTGCAGTGTAAGCTCCTGCTGACATTCAAGCTTCAGTCTGATATGCTCCAATGTGTGGACTCTCCATCCGCGGAGACTCGTACTTTCTGTGCTGCGCTACCCTGTGTACAGCAGAGCAAACATGACTCCTAAATGCTATGGTTGTTGATGCCATTCAGTGCTGTCCCTCATTGGCAGCCCCCTTGTATGCCCCTCTGGTTGCATGCAATAGCGACATCATAAACGCAGACCAAAGCCTACTTAATCTGCTCTATTCGCTGTGTATACCCAGTCCCAACTTTGCTACCGACGGTGAGTGGTCATTGTGGTCTGGCATCTATTATTGTACATGGCATTTGTAGTTACTTGGATCTACCATCGGCTAGAGATAATCGCCCGGTAGGTAGGCAATATGAAAGGAAATCAACGATACATGTGTACTTGCTCAATCACCAACAAAAACGCCGCCACACCAAATGTTGGAATCCAGCCAACCGTCTTTAGAACCAAGATGGGATAAAAACAAGGGCCCGAAGGGAGCTCGGAGAAGTCGTCTCATACGGAGGAAGCTCTGGCGCGGGAATCACTGAGATAACCTTAATTGAGAAATCCTTTGCAACCGGTCGAACCGCAAAGACAAGGAATTCTATCATCGCTGTCCCATTCCCTTTCGAATTTGTAATCGTAGGTTAGCTCTTCATCTGCGTGGATGTCAGCTGGCTGAAGTGATGCACAGTCGATCGCAAAAATGTCAGTTACCTCTTTCAATATCCCTGAGGGCATATATAACAATTCTCTTACTACCATCAACCTTGATGATCTTGGCAGTGCAGTTAGGGGTACAGCTATGGTTGATGAACCTGGCAATACCTCCCCTCTTGGTGGCATCTATAACAGTGTTTTCATCGATTCGGAAAAGGTAGCTGCTGCCAATCCCGCTCTTCAGGTACTGCCTTTCTCTCATATCCGCAACCTGTTGTCGCACTTTTTCGCCGACATACTCAATAATCATATCATTTGCTGATATGTTCTCTTCCGCATAAAGACCCCAATTGTGAATCGCTGACCTGGCAAAGCGTACTGGCTTCTTCCGTTTTTTCAATTGGTTAAAGCGAAGGGCATCACCATCTCCGCTTTGCATAGGGAGAGCTTGTTTTTGTGCATTGATGTCTGCGACCAATCTGCGATTATTGACTCTTGTTGATCTTGAAGTAGATTTAGAGATCGTCTTCGCAGCAGCAATCCTGGCGGCTTCAGCAGCAGCAGCATGAGGATCACTCCTTGCCTTGGCCTCGCGTTCTTCACGAGCCCTCTGGACTTTGATACGGTGTGGTAGATATTTAGATTTCTCCGACTCCAAGATCCTCTTTCTCCCTTCAGTTCGAGCAGCGCCCGTTGAGTTGCAGACGTAGTAGCCAGGTATCCTAGTCTCTCCGTGGATAGGCCCGGTTTCGTCGTGGCAATTGAGGGCTTTGATTTCTTTTTGCCTCCATGCCCATGCCGATAGATTTCCAATTGTAGACCTTGACTGCCCAGATAAAACATCGCGAAGAAACCGCAAGTCTTCTTCGTCTTTGATTAAATTCTGCCAGCCATCCAGATCCATGACAATCGTCTCATCATCAACGACTGTTGAACGGGGTTCATCGTTAGATACCCCCCACTCTACCTCCGTCCTCAGCTCGTCATGGCCCTTTGCGTTGCTAGGCTCATCGAGGGACTGCAACTCCAACCCGAGATTTGTTGTTTTCGTGACTGACTCAACTTCGGGCGTTTCATCCGAGATTCTCTCATCATTGACTCTCGGGGGGCCGATTGGACTTTGCCGACAGGCGCCGGCACGGTCCTCTGGCCTCACAATGCTATAGTTAACATCATCTGAGAAACCATAGGTCTCGTAAAGTAGTCGATCTCCAGTTCCTGCAGGCGAATCCACGTCGATCCGCTCGCCTTCACCCTCTTTGCGCTTCTTTTGCGCTTCGGTAGCTTCTGCTCCCCTTTTCCTTTTGCGTATCGAAGGGAGGCCCAAGGTATCGTTCCGTGAATTCCTGTCTACCGTATCATCAACCGTGGTAGTGTGTTCTACATCGGTTTCATGCTTCAGCTGTTCGGGAACAAAACCATCCAAGGCCTCAGATGCAGATTCCTCGGAGTCATCGGAGACGGAAGATCTCGAACTCATCCGGCTGGGGGGGCGGCTATCCTGTTCATCAGCATCCTTCGTGAATGAGGTACGCAAATCGTCATCCGAATCGTCGACACTGTGTAGCTGCTGCAGTCGGTGGTACAGAGGCCGAACTTCCTTTCTTCGTATCGGTTGCTTGCGCCTTTCATCTAAGAAGGCTGCATCGGCATGGTTCAGACGATGGGATTTTCGAATGCGTGGAAGGGCAAGTATATTAAGGCCGTACGGGCTGAATGGATGGCGGCCATCTGGTTGGGTGGAACTGGAACGAGCTGACCCCATCGATGCTTCAGTGTCAATCCGGAAAGTTGGTTTCTTGATTCCCTCTGGATCCGGAATACCCAACTGTTGCCTTTTAAGCGCATGCCGTTCTGGATCGAGATAGTCATACAAGGCTGGGACCGCGATGCGCGATTTCACATCTTCAAGAAGCTTATCTTTCAGATCGCGAACAATGAGAGCCAGGACTTCCTTACACGGGTCCAGATTGATTGCTCGTTGTTTCTTTTCCTCCTCAAGATCCAAATCCGCTTCTTTTCTCAATCTTTCCTTCTCAGTTTTCTCTCGCCGCTCTTCCTGGAGGCGCCCTGGGCTCGGACTTCGTTCATAGTTGGGGTTTCCGTAGGGCTGGCTTTCCATATTCATGATATAGGTGAAAAGAGGCTTCATATGGCATACCTTAAAACATCGCTCAGTTTCTTCCTCGCCGCGCCTGGAGTTTTCGAAAATAATGTAATACCCAGTTTTGTCGCAACGGATATCTTTCCAGTCAAAGAACTTGAGTCTTTTCTTCAAATGCGGAACGGTTGTGCTAAGGACTGGGACGTAGCAGTGTGCGATGAAAATGTATGGATCCCGTTTGATTTGACTTAGTATAGCGGTCTCTTCAATCAACGAGGGTACGGCAGGCTTGGGAAAGCTTGCCCTTGGCCCTTCAGGTATAGCGGGCCCTGGGCGTATAGAAGATCTCGAAGGACCCTTAGGAGCTGTCGGGGGAGGCTCATTCTTCCTTGCCTGTGATTCGGGTTTCGGTTCTTCCACCACCGCGAGTTTCTTATATCCCATCCGCTGAGACTCAATGGTCTTTGCAACAATCCTATCCGAAGTAGCACCATCGCGATCTAGTTCCACTCTGATCCTGCGGGTCCCAATGCGTTGCTCCTTCTTGCACTCAAGATAGGCTCGCCTGGCAGCAGTAGCTGCAGGAACTGGCCCGGCGCCTCTGAACGAGCCACTATCCTTGTATTTAACGGAGCATACTCCGAGGAATCGACCAGTAATGGGATCCGTTCGGTTATTTATCTCTGAAATCTCACCGAAACTCGAGAAAAGTGCGCTTATTGGAGCAATTGGGGTCAGGGGATCAAACCCAGTGATCACTATCTGAACAGGCGGCCCGGGGCCAATGGTGGTTGAAGCATCATATGGCCACTGTTTCAATCTATAAGGAGCAGGTCGATATTTCGTTTTCTGTTTGCAACCGGCCCCTCTTGTGTAATTCGATATGCTCAGTCGAGGATCTGGTGGGCAACTATTTTGGTCACCGACCACGAAGTCCACGTATACTGGCTTTCTTCGCTTCTCCTTTGACGACCTTTTCTCAGTATCAGGATCGTAAACCAACTTGCAACCTTTGATCCCACCGATGCGCGGAGTTTGTGACTGTGGAGTTGGCGGTGTGTGAAGAGGAGTAACAGTAAGTTTAGACTCCTCGGTCACAAAATTGCTGGGTTTGTAATCTGCAAGTTCACCTGCGAGCTTGGACTGGTAGGGACTAGATTTGTGAGGCGGAGACGACCCTACATTGGTGAGAGGGGTGAGACTGTCGAAGTGTGCCTCATTCAACTGTGTTGTGCTAGATTGGGCAAGCGATGAGCTTAGAACCGACGACCCCGTACTCCCTATATCTGTGTTCGTTTCCCCGATGTTTTTCGATTCCGCCCTCTCTAGCTCCGTGTGGACGTCTGTGGTGGGTAATTCGGGTGCACTGTTGTTCGTCGGGATGATGGCTGCGATTTTTTCAGAGGACAGTAGCTGTCCATTTCTTTGCTCGCCTTCAAGTTGATCATTGAGAAGAGGTTGCTCTCGTGGGGCTTTGATTCTTTTTTGTTGGAGGACAGACGGAGCAGTGGGGAAAAAGTCCGCAAAGCCAGCTGAAGTGCGCGACATACTGAGAGATGGCTCACAAGCCGAAGATTGACAGGTCACGGTTAGAACGCAGCATCCTTGACCGCGGTCTATCGTCTAATGCGACAACTCACGGCCAGGGAATTCCCCTGACAGGACAACACCGTATTAGAGCTCGCCGTGGAATAGCGAGAATGGGCATGCAGTTTCTTCTATTCTTTCAGACCGAGGAAAAGGAAAACCGAGAATTCTAAGGAAAGATGAAGAGAAGGGAAGGCTTAAAGGGATATCAGCGGGGAAAAAAAAGTCTTAGGTCGTCTTGATGATAGTGGAGGAGTTGGAAATGATGGTACACCTACCAACGCGATCAAGCTGGCCGAGAAACGCGAAGGGTAAGTCACGACAGGAACTTATGGTGGGGGAGGTAGATCATAAAAGAGCTGGCACAACAGAAAATTGAGCTTCCATATACCCTAATTCGAGGTTGAAGAAAAGAAAAAGCCAGTATACCACTGCAAACACATTTCTGAAATCATTGTAGTGTTGTTGGAAGAATCGTGGAGAAGCATTGTCAAAGAAATGATGTACTTACAAATTCCTTCCCAGAGGTTCTGTATCGATTAACTACTCCATACACCATCCTCCATCCTCCATCTGACCGTCAAAGATTGCA
This sequence comes from Aspergillus cejpii, assembly GCA_004769165.1. Lineage (NCBI taxonomy): Eukaryota > Fungi > Ascomycota > Eurotiomycetes > Eurotiales > Aspergillaceae > Aspergillus > Aspergillus cejpii. The sequence continues at coordinate 1,830,978 of SMSW01000005.1, read as the reverse complement.
ATGCTACCACCATGGTACCTCTGCAAGATCTCAGGATTGAAACACCTTGACATTCTCCGGTGGGCTCATATTGTTAGGGAATGCTTAGATGGGAATATGGAATACAGAGTATGCCAACCGGGTTCGAAATTCACCCTTTCACACTGTCGTCGAAATCAGCCTTGACTGCATCCTTGATGATGAATCTACTTTTTGTTAATAAATGCCGCCTACAACAACCACAGCAACCCTCTCTCCTTTTTCTACTTTCCCCCTCCCTAGTATGCCTTGTTCTGTTCCAATGGGCAAGGCGTCGAAACTCTACCATGTGCAAATTCTGATTCAGTGGACTGAAGAAAACAGAAGGGGAGAATAGTCTAAAAGTCTTATGGCACATACTCTTTGCTGGCTCTGGACACAATCCTCGGTGATTCTGCCCACGTAAAGCAGTGATGGCAGACTAATACCACTATCTATTAGGGGAGCCTGAAGCCAGTGAATCCTGGTTTGGACAACTTGAAACTTGAGAAGAAAGGCACACATATTTGAAGCTTCATGATCTCTGAAGTGCTCCGTAAGTGACGCCCATTTTTAAGCAGGAGTGAACAGTGCGAAAATTCAGAACCTCAGAAGTTCAAATCTTAGTGCCCCGCCCACTCAGTCAGCACTCAACAGTCAGAACCTGGCTAAGGCTTAACTGCCTCAGGAAAAACAGAGTGAAAACTGCAAACATATTTCTGGAAGCTGACAGAAGTCGGAGTAGAGATAGGCCCCTCGAAGGGATAATCTGAAAGTTAAGGGGGCATAAATCATGGAGACTGGCTCATCTGGATCTGGTATCTATCTATCTACTCTGTACGGAGTACTATCTACCTGGTCTATCATCTATGGTACAGACTACTTCTACTATTGGACATAGTTATTAGTTACAGTTACAGGTGGAACATAGAGTGCTGAGTGAAAAGAAATAAAAATAGCAACTTCCTGAAGAAAGCTCTAAAATCAATACTAAATATAAAATGTATCTGAGATTCTCGGTAGTAACTTCTCCGTATGGCGAATGGACTATGGACTACGGAGTATGGAGATATTAAATACTCATACTCATAGTCATCGCCACGGGCCAACCCACATCTTTTTAATATTGAAAATGTGGGTTGGCCCATGGCGACAAGTAGATCAGTTCATGTTAAATCATATCCTTTTCATGGACCATACTTTGTACTACCTAGGTAGAGGTATGGAGTACTCCGTAGATTGCCCTTAAAGGAGTTCACCTTCAGCAACAACCCTTTTTATTTACTTTTATTTCCCCCTTCTCTCTTTCTTTTAATACTCAAGAAAAGTTCCTTGTGCAAGCAGACCATCTGCCTAGAGTTCGCAGCTTGTCTGGACTCTGGAGTCTGGATTCAAGATAAGGAGGATATCATTATGGAGAACACTGTACTCTGTATCTACTCCGTAGATCATAAACAGAGTAGATCAGGCAGAGTAACAGGTCTTATGCCTCTTTAGATTATTAGCTATGAATATGATAACCCTGTACTCTGTAGATACAGGCTCATGCTTAACCATCCCTTTCTTTCTATCTGCCAGTCCATGATTCAAGGAAGTGCTGAGCCTCAGGCTTACTAATCTGTATTTGTGTTAATTATGGAGTTGGTGGGGACTATTGTAAATTTAGTGCTGGAACTTGGATCATATCATTATCGATTATTCAGCTACTATCAATATCTATTATGGTCTGTAATGATGGAGTACCAGGGTACAGGTCTCTACCAAGTCCAGAAATTCACCCTGCATTTACAGAGATTGAATGCGATTATTACTTTAGGACTGCTCAGTATACTCAGCCGTCAGCTACGATCCTTAATACCTGAGTAGATTCCAATCCATAGGTTTAAGTCCTCAGCCATGAGCCAAGTTACAGGTGAGACATCACAGAAAACTGTGTGAGGCACAGGCATTGTAGAGATATGGAAGCTGGCCACTTCATCTGTTCCTCAACCAAAGCAAAAACTAATAAGAAAGATAATTATAGTACATTAACAATGAAAAGAACGGGAATGTCCTGGCCTAGGCTGGTAGTACCAACTTCCCTTGTCCAAGTGGGTGGGTCAATCTCGCAACATAAAACAAAACAGTTTCCCCCCCTCCCCCTCCCTTGTTCCATGTTGATCATCTTTGGTCAAACCAAATTGAAATAGATACCACACATCCTCTCTGTCTCTTCTCTCCTGCTCCTTTCCCACCTCCAGCTCCCCCCCCCCTCTCTCCTTCTATTTCTATCTCGCTCGCTCAGCTGTTCCCCTGAACAATTCATTCAGCACCTCCCTGATCCTCTAAATCATACCTACCTGCCAATTATACTTCCCTCCTCCCAGGGTAGCTACTCATTGAGCCTTTCTTTGTTTACAACAACTAACTCTCCTGAGCAGTCCACTTCTCTCAGTAAAAAGGAAATTTTGTCGTCCAGACACACCACACCATACAGCCTTTTTAAACCCTCCATTCACTTCGCCTTCTCTCTCTCTCTATCCGCACAAGTCGTCTCGAAAACGCTATCCTAGACTTCCAAATCTGTCCTTTACCCCCCAAACTCATTTCGCCTCCTTGCTGTCAAAGTCGTTCATCATGTGGTATGCATATCCAGTTGAGCTCTTCCAGCTTTTTCCATTGCAGACTGCTCACATGCCGCAGTGGTATCTTTGGGTACATCAATTATCTGGTCGAGAGAGACCGCAAATTCATCATTGACACCTTACTCAACGGTATATGGCCCAACTCCCTCTGAAACTGAATCTGTTCTCACTTTCTTCCCCTTCGTGAATTACAGGACTCTCCAGACTCGAGTACCGTGGTTATGACTCTGCGGGTCTTGCAGTTGATGGCGACAAGAAAAACGAAGTCTGCGCCTTCAAGGAAGTTGGTAAGGTCGCAAAATTGAAAGAACTCATTGAGGAATCCAAGCCCGACATGACGAAGACATTCGAGTCTCACGCCGGTATTTCTCACACACGCTGGGCCACTCATGGAACTCCCTCCCGTCAGAACTGCCACCCACACAGGTAGGTTGATATCAAGTCCCAACCAGGCATGGAGCTTCCAGGGGCCCGCGTGTCCTGCGATAAATTAGATAGACTAACATACATGCACATGGGCAGATCTGACCCGAATTGGGAATTCGCCGTGGTTCACAATGGCATCATTACCAACTACAAGGAACTCAAGGCTCTACTAGAGAGCAAAGGTTTCCGTTTTGAGACGGAAACTGACACCGAATGCATTGCGAAACTTACGAAATACCTCTATGACCAGCAGCCGGACATTGAATTTACAGTCCTTGCAAAGGCTGTCGTGAAGGAGCTCGAGGGTGCATTTGGTCTCCTCATCAAGTCGGTCCATTACCCCCATGAGGTAATCGCCGCCCGCAAGGGATCCCCTCTCGTCATCGGCGTCAGAACCTCAAAGAAAATGAAGGTGGATTTCGTTGATGTCGAATATTCGGAGGATGGTGCCCTTCCTGCTGAGCAGGCTTCTCAGAATGTGGCTATAAAGAAGTCGGCGACCGGTCTCCTTGCCCCCCCTGACAAGTCACTTCTGCACCGGTCTCAGTCCCGTGCGTTCCTGTCTGATGATGGCATCCCCCAGCCAGCAGAATTCTTTTTGTCTTCCGACCCTTCTGCCATCGTCGAGCACACTAAAAAAGTGCTTTACCTTGAAGATGACGACATCGCCCATGTGCACGAAGGCCAGCTGAATATTCACAGGCTGACGAAGGACGATGGTACCTCGAATGTCCGCGCCATCCAAACCATCGAGCTTGAACTTCAGGAAATCATGAAGGGCAAATTTGACCATTTCATGCAGAAGGAAATTTTCGAGCAGCCCGAGTCAGTTGTCAACACTATGAGAGGCCGCTTGGATGTCGCAAACAAGCAAGTCACCCTAGGTGGGCTTCGACAATATATTTCCACTATTCGTCGGTGCAGACGGATCATCTTCATCGCCTGTGGAACCAGTTACCATTCATGTATGGCCGTTCGTGGTGTGTTCGAAGAACTGACTGAGATCCCAATCTCCGTCGAACTTGCCTCGGACTTTCTAGATAGACAGGCGCCCGTTTTCCGCGATGACACTTGCGTTTTCGTATCTCAATCGGGTGAAACTGCCGATTCGCTCATGGCCCTTCGCTATTGCCTTGAACGAGGAGCATTGACTGTCGGCATTGTCAATGTGGTCGGTTCCTCCATCTCTCTATTGACTCATTGTGGTGTGCATATCAATGCTGGTCCCGAGATTGGTGTCGCTTCCACCAAGGCATACACGTCTCAGTTTGTCGCTATGGTTATGTTTGCCCTTTCTTTAAGCGAGGATCGCGCTTCCAAGCAGAAGAGGCGAGAGGAGATCATGGACGGTCTCGCGAAGATTTCCGGGCAATTCAGAGAAATCTTGAAATTGAACGACCCTATCAAACAGATGTGCGCGAAATTTTTCAAAGATCAGAAGAGCTTACTGCTTCTGGGCAGGGGTAGTCAGTTCCCCACAGCTCTCGAAGGTCAGCAAACATATTCCCTTCTCTTCCCCATCGACAAGTTGGGTGCTAACCATTTCATGCAGGAGCCCTCAAGATCAAAGAAATATCTTATCTTCATTGCGAGGCAGTGATGTCGGGTGAGCTGAAACACGGTGTCCTCGCATTGGTCGATGAGAATCTACCTATCATTATGATTCTTACACGGGACAATATCTTTACCAAGTCTCTGAATGCTTATCAGCAAGGTAGGCACTTCATTCAATTTTGAATTTTTCCAAAGCGAATACCTAACAATGTGCCAGTCATCGCCCGCGGCGGTCGTCCTATCGTGATCTGCAATCATGACGATCCGGAATTCTCCTCCGCCCAGACCGAGAAAATCGAGGTCCCACGGACGGTGGATTGCCTTCAAGGCCTTCTCAATGTGATCCCACTTCAGCTTATTGCCTATTGGCTGGCAGTTGGAGAGGGCCTCAACGTTGATTTCCCCCGCAATCTTGCGAAGTCGGTCACTGTCGAATAAATTGGCAGCCTATGACAGGACGCCCAAGATGACATAGAGATAGCGCCGTTTAAGGACAGGCAGTGTTAAGAGCTTGAGACATCCCTGTTCGATGGACTTAATTGAGCATCCATAGTAATAAGAATTACATATGCTAACCACCGCCTCCTGTTTCTCGGTGCTCTCTTGCATTGACTCCTGTTTGTGCTTTCATTTTGACCGTAGCTGCAGTCTCCAAGGAGCATTATGTATGGCCAATTGGCCATATATCAGCGGTTCGCTCGTTATTGTCGGACTTCTAACGGCTCTTAGCCGGCCTTTTGGAATTCAAACTATGGTGAATTAATCGTTTCTTCTCTGTGATGATTCATGAGTAGTCCAAAGGCGGGGTCCAAGTTCCCCACAATATCCCGTGTCTCCAAAAGACGGATAAGTAGAAGCTTGAATGACTTCCATCCTTACCACACAGCACGCCATTCTTCCCTAGATCATCTTCTTTTCAGGCAGAATTCCCAGTAGAACATCTGCGACGAAGTGCACTAGAATCAAAATGACATCACTGAAAGGACCAGGAGCTCCACAGACCTTCGATGGTGAGAGATTTGTCTACCTTCTCAAAGATCATTTGCTTATCCTTTCTATTCGCCCTCGAAGGTTCCGGACTACGGATCGCCATTGTTCACGCCAGATGGAACATGGGAATCATAGGGCCTCTCGTTGAGGGGGCAAAAAAGAGCCTTTTGGCAGCCGGAGTGCGCGAAGAGAATATTACTCTTGAGACGGTGCCTGGAAGTTATGAGTTGCCATTTGCTGCCCAGCGGTAAGCCATTGCAAGTTTTCAACAAGGCCCTTTGAGTTATTAGGCATGTGGCTGTGTGCCTTTGTATAACCGGCTGTTTTTTGACACGATCTTCCCACTAGAATCTATGCCGCTTCACAACTCCAGGCCTCCAGAGGATCATCGTCTGCAGCGGGCATCGGTGCGACGGATCTGCTTTCATCCTCGACTGCAGACCTGACCGAGGCAACGCCACAATCCCCAGCGACGAATGCGCCCAGACCCTTCGATGCTATTATCGCGATTGGTGTTCTCATTAAGGGAGAGACAATGCACTTCGAGTACATCTCGGAAGCTGTGTCTCATGGGTTGATGCGTGTTCAGCTTGATACCGGCGTGCCGGTTATCTTTGGAGTGCTCACAGTTCTGACGGAGGAACAAGGCCTAGAGAGAGCAGGTCTCGGCAAGAAGGGGATGCATAATCACGGCGAGGACTGGGGTAGTGCTGCTGTGGAACTTGGTGTGAAAAGAAGAGATTGGGTTGAGGGCAAGATTGCTTAGGGCCAGAACACTTCCGGTATAGGCAATTGAACAGCAAACAGGCATGCCAACCTGGGAAGTCGACTGAGATACAACGACCCCTTACATTTAAAGCAGACTACCAGAATGCAGATATGAGTAGAAGCCATTTAGCTGCTTGACTCAGCCTCGAAAAGCGTTTGATTGTCCTTCGTAAAATTGGGTAGTTGTGGTCGTTTTGCGGTTCTATTCCTCCATTCTCTCGCCTTCCTTCGTCTCTTCCTCTTCTTCGTCCTCTCCCTCCATCGCTTTCTTCGCTGCTTTCTCAGCTTCTTCGAGAAGTTCCTTGGGTACCTCTTCGTGCTTTCCCTTGGTAGGTCCCTCTAATGAGCTGATCCAGGACATTTCCAGCTCGAACTCTTTGTCCTTGCTATCTTCGTGAGCTACGTAGATAATTCGAGCAGCCTCCTTGACGGCATCGAGCAGACTCAAATTTCCGGAAGCAAGATCCAACTTCTCAAGCTCCGCTTTTGCAGCCTGTCTTCCCTTTCCAGTGGCGGCGCCGTAGTAGCCCTTTGAGCAAGTCAGTATAGTACTTGGGTAGAATGGTAGAATGACCGCGATTTATCTTACCCAGTACAGCCCACTTGGTTCGATCATATACAGACCGGGTCCACCAGTCTTCGCACCCTCAACTTTACCACCGGAACCTGAAGCTGGCCCAGTTCCAACTTGGCCATCAACAGCCAATTCGGCTTCAGAATCCCAGCCTCCAACGATAGCTGTAACTCCGAAGGGCCGTACGCTCGAGTAAAGCGTGTATGCCTGCACGTAGCTGCCAAGACGATTCGCCAGGGCGGAAATCGGGATAGGTCCCTTGTATACACCTCTCCACGAGGAAGCTTCATCTCTAGCTCGGGAAACGAAGTGACGTCCATCTGGGACTAATCCTGCCGAGACCTGAATAATGAGAGAAGATCGCCATTAGCATGTGTGACTCGGTAGTACTTGAATTTGGGCCGGTCATCAGGGCCTTACAATGCCAACATGGCGATCCACTGTCGCAATCTTCCTATTCGCACCTGGCTTCAGAAGCTTACTCGTGACGATCTTCTCTACGGCCAGGACAACTCCATCCTTGCATCTGATACCAATAGCTGTCCCTCCGTTTTCGACTGCCTTGACTGCGTATTCCACCTGCCATCCGTGATGAGTAACTCCTCGGTTGCCAGATATATGGGATCATTGGGAATACCTGGAAATTCCGACCGTCTGGAGAAAAGACGGAATTTGAAAGATCGTAGCCAGTGCCGATCGATGTCTTGTGCGAGTTAGCTTCCTGGACATATTAAGCTTGGCCAGGGTAGGGAGGTCCAACCATGGCTGTTATGATGAAGCAATGATGGTGGAAAAATGGGACAGATACAAGAGGAAATCAATTTTCAGATAAAGTCTTTGAGTGATGTTCCGCAAAAGTTGTAAAGATGGCTAACAAGTTGAGGGAGTGGGAAGCTTCAAGATCCTGTAAGCTACCTAGCTTGCTGGATATGTATCGGCCTTCTGTAGCTGTAATCGCGTCACGGGGTTTCTGCCTATCAGTCAGTATGGAGTAGATATCACATGATATACCATGAATAAGCTGTTGATTTGCATAAGATTCTGATTAGTCATGATGTGTCCTTGTACCAGATCTCACATCAATTGACTGATTGACAACTCCATGCAAGATACTCTGTACTCTGTACTCCCTAGAGAAAGGGGAACTGAATACCGGTTCATGAGATTCGATTCGAAAGCTACTCGGACTACTCATTCCTATGCAGAATCTTGTCTTCAAAGCTAAGACACCATCCCTCTTCCCTTCCCCAGCGAGTTTTGTTTGCCAGACAGGTCAAGTAGTCTCCAGATCATGATCTGATTCTCACCTTGCTGAATGCCCAACTCTTCCATGGTCTTTTAGGCACCAAAAAGTATCCCCTTCTTTACCATTTTAAACCTCCCTTCTCCCGTTTCTCCTTTCTATCATTCAAACATTCTTCATACCCAGTCTCCCTTCGCAGGTGGCGTGCCTAGTCGATTGGGTTATACTTAAACCAAAGTACTTGTTGGCGTCTCGAATATCATCATCAATTGGAGTGTGACCCTCTCAAGGTTGAGCGACTACTGTAGACGTCCCCGTTCCATCTGCTTGATCAACAAGCCGAAACACTTGGTCTTTCCCCTAGGGACACAGTTGGTCCATTGCCCTTCCTCGTTACTACATTGCCAGCAAGGCACTCCTCGCGAAATGTCGTCATCCAGCCTACATACATGCTTCTTTTGTGAACAAGTTATAAATTCCACTGTGCTCGCCGTATTCAATAACAACCCTTGTTGTAGCGAGGTAATTGCCCTCTCCTTTTCTATCATAGACTGGGATCCTGATCGTGGCGCATTTAGTGCGGCTTGTTGGCTTCTGAAAGTAACATGAAAATGCAAGATGACCTTGCGTCACTATTCTCGAAGCAGATGAGCATGAATCCTGGGCTGCCTAAGGATAAAGAAGTCCCCCTCCCTGTTGTTCGCAACCCAATCGTCTACAGCATCACACAGCACTACCACCATTCTTCACATGTGGCACGTCGAGCTCCAGGGTCAGAGTCCATGGACCTAAGCTGAAGGGTGATGATAACAAGGGGTTCCCAATCATTATCTAGGTGTATCTGAATTGCAGGAAATGGTCATGAATGATGAATTAAAATGTATGATGTATATGCTGCACTTATTGTTACTCTAAATTCAAACATTCTGTTTATATGAGTATTTTAGCCATGGAAATACCAAGCAAAGCATGTTAGCTCAGGGGAAGAGCGCCGGGCTCATAACCCGGAGGTCCCTGGATCGAAACCAGGACATGCTATGATGTTAGGATTCTTTTTTTTCCCCTCATGATTTCCCCCCTTGTGGGGCGTTGCCACCTGGCAGTAATACATAACAAACAAACTAACAACCTAACAAGGCAGTTAAATAAGTTGATGCTTGGTACGGAGGTGTGGATAAAAAGTCCTCCCGCGCTAGTGATTCTTGGCTGTATGGCTAATACACATAGTAATTTATATACCACTCATGCAACTCACTCCTAGTACTCCGTACTCTGTAGTCCTATCTACATGAAGCTATTCAAACCATTCAAAATGCGTAAAATGATAAATTCATGGTGGTTAGGCATCCTCCTCTTCATCACCATCTGCAGTGAGATTAGCATGGATTGCCTCAGCATGCTGTTCAAGATACTGATGCCAGGATAACTGCCCCTTAATACGTTAACCCTTCCACTGCCTTGAATCCTTCCCAGTACAGCCTTCCTTATATTCATTGCCTCCTTTTAAAGCAATAACCTCTGGAATGTGGCATACTAAACGCTCAATCCAGTGCTGAATCTGCTCCTGTGGCAGATCATTCCAGGCCTTAATCCATGCATCCCTTCCTTCCTTCCTTCTTATTCTGTGGTGCACCACGAGCAGTTGTACGCTGTTTAAGCGATGGCCAGCATGGTTCAATAGCATTAAGATCTGGTGAGTTCCCTGGCCAATTCTCAATGGTTAACCCCATGGTATTCATAAATAACACTTTGATAGTGATGCCGGTGGGCAGGAGCCTTATCCTCAAGAACCACTGTATTAGGATGCGTTTCCATGCATTTCTTTGCAAAAGGGATGAGTTTAGGGACAAGGACTTCCTAAAATCCAGAGGTTAGGAGTTAGGACCACCATAGAAAATATATAGAGAAGTAAATCTTACCTTTTGATATCTATACCAATCTATCCCCCCATTCCCTTTCCGTACTAATTTGCCAGTTTTCTCTGAGAACTTCCATTTAGGAGGAGGCCCAGGCTTCTTACGAAGCCGAAGGCGAGCCATCTGTGTTTGAAGCTCCCATTCTTGTTGCTTTATAGGCTCAAGCTCATGATTTAAAATCTCTATTTCAGCTTTATTTTTGCCGTCTCTGGTCCCCAAATATGTATAGGGCCTTTCTCATTATAAGAAAAAGATGTCCAGACCATGAAATCACAGTTTCCCTTCCACCGCCGGCGAATACATGTTTTATTAACTGCTTCATCAGGTTGTCGCCAAATTCGAACAGCATCACGTCATTGACTAATAGAGACAGCTGTCTCATCTGTGAAGATGATATTTTTAAAGTTATCCAGCTGCCAGTGTTCAAGGCCTAGGCAAAAGAGGTATCTCTAGAGCATCATATCATCAGTTAGGCCAGGTTTTGTAGTAGGTTTAACAATGATAAAGCCATGCTTGCGGAGGATTCGTAAAGCAGATGAATAGGAAATACCAGCTTCAAAAGCTAAGACTTCTGAGGATTTCTCCCGCCCAGTTCTATCCTTAGTAACAGATTCAAGAACAGCCTTTTCTATATCTTCAGAGATCTCCTTTGGACGACCAGATCGCCTCCCATCTTCAACAAACTCCTTCCGGATCTTCAGATCAACAGCAGGGTTAAACCCACGATCATAAGCTTTCTTAATCAGGTGCTGAAGGCCGCGGATAGAGATCCCTGTGATAGAGCTCACAGTTTTTAGATCCATCCCAACAGTAGCCAGAGTAAGTGCTTGAACGCGAAGTTCAATAGGATGGAATCCAGTCATCTTCAGGAAATCCGTGGAAATGCAGGCAGGCAGGCAGGCAGGCAGATAGGAAGATAGGAATATAGGAATATAGGAATATAGGAATATAACACTCTAAAAGAGCCCAGTATCATGAAGTGGCGGTGTGAATAGCTTCAAAACACGTGTTTGGGAGATGATCTAAATTACAGAGTACTATGGTGTTTAGCTATACCACGCTTAACTAAAATAGGCCTGGTAAGATACTAGCGCAGCAGGACTTCTGCACCACACCTCCGTACAGACTACAGAGTAGACTGAGGATTATGCTATGATGTCACCTGAAGTAGTTCAACATCATTTCTGTTATCAGAAGATTTTCTTGTCATATGAGAGTGGGATAAGATATTTCATACGGAAGAATTGGCATGATATGGTTAGATGTCGCCACAGCACTTCCTAATACTACTACACTCGAGAAGCAATTGCATTCAGTCTATATGGATAAATACATATCAGAGGATTTAGCGTTCAGCAGGTAGCATAACGGACATGACTTTACTCGACACTACCTACTGCTGAGGTGCGGCAAAATCCCTAGTTTAGCGCTGTACAATTTAGCACTTAATATCGCCATAATCTCCAGTGGATTCAAGCACTTCCTCATCCCTTCGGGTGGTTGCAACTCCCCCGCAGTGTTGTTCCTAGATACGATCAGCATGCTGGGGTTCTCCTGTATCTTTCAGCCTTCCAGGGCGTTAAGCTTAGGCGATACCTAGTACGTATATACTACTATCGTTTATCGTACTGGTAAAAGGACCATTCGAATGAGCAGGCTACAATATCAGAATCAGAGGAAGGGACCCAAGTATACATTGCAAAAGTAGTGGTGGGTTTATTTCACCGTAATATCAAGTATGAAAAGAAGGACAAGTTTGTCGACTGGCAAGGGAGCCCATGGAAATATTTAGACCATGTCATATATAACCACCACTCAAGCCCAAGCGCAACATGAAACCCGCAATGACATGATATCTTCCCTTATCCTTCCTATTTTTTTTCGTTTTTTCTCTGCCCGTCCTAGTCTCCGTCCAGAGATGATCCCACACGGGTCAATAACCGATCCAGCGACCTTCTTTCGAAATGCCGTAATACGAATAACCATAATCGATATAGAAGAGAGCGTTGGCCGTAGATGGCGTGATGAAAAGAAATAAAAAAAAACCATTGTCCCGCAACATTCCACCTACATTCAGTAGACAGAAGCCCAGCCTATTCCAGGTCGTTTCCAAGCAACAGTTGCAACAGCCATGAGGCCCAGCAACTCGAGCAAGGGAAAGACAGGCCGGTCAAGGCGCATATCGAACAGCGAACGACTGAAGAAGACCATAAGCACAAAATGATGGTATACAGAAGAAGGCGGATCATACTAACACTGTTCACTCCAGATTTTCGAGTGCAGCCATAGCATCCGCGAAAGCATCGGCAGAGCGCTTCACCAGCTCAGCGGCCTCGGCAGCCCGCTTGACCTTGTGGCAACCCTGACCGGGCAATTCACACCACAGAGCGGCATCCGGGAAGGCTTCCGCAACGGCCTCGGCCACGGCACTGGCGGAACGCTTGACTTCACCAGAGGCCTCAGCAGCGCGCTTGATCATGTAGCAGCCCTGGCCGGGCAATTCACACCACTGAGCCATAGTGCCAGCCTGAACAACAGTGGCGGCGAGGGTAGCAAGAACGACGGAGAGGAGCTTCATTTTCAATGATTAAGCAGAAAGTAGATGGGAAGAAGGATATAAGTGGAGAGATGCTTGGTTCTGACTATGAAGAGTTGATGGCTTGGACTTGTCAATCATGAAACTGAAAACAGACAGACTTCATGGTCTTTATATAGGCAGAGTCCGAACGCTGATGGAACAGGAAGAACATGATAAAGGACAAAGAACTTATATCCGAGTTTGAAACTGAAGGGAACGGAACTGGTTGGTTTAATTGGTAGATATTTTGCGAGTGACCATGTAGACAATGAAATGTATACAGTCGTCTGTAGTCATCTACTCCGTACAGAGTACAGACTACAGAGTAGTGAGGAAATAGAAAGAAAGAGGCAAAAATCAGGTTAAAAAAAGGAAATACTCCGTAGATAAGATCGGGCCGTGAACCATTCTCAGTAATAATAGCAGCAGCCAGCAATAGGATCAATAGGGAGTAATGGAAGCCGAGATGATCCGCCCGTTTTTTCCGTTTTTCTTTTTCAAGACTCTTAAGTCTTAACTCTTTGGTAGATAGAATGATAGATACTCCATAGTTGGTTAGCTAACCTGCTGGATTCTAGTTGATAACTTGATAGTTGATACTACCTAACGTCCTAGACTCCTAAGTCCTAACAGGCTAACACAATTCTCCACTCCACTTTACTACCTTACTTACGTAGTTACTAACTACTACTGCTACTACCTTACCTTCTTCCTCTCATCTACAACTCTTCTCCCTCTTAGACACACATTTTTCTCCCTACACCACCTTCTTTGTCAATCTTTGTCCCGCCACAATGTTCTCCTTGAGGACAGTGCAGCCTGCGCAGGTTAGTTGAGATCTTGGACTATCATTCGGACTTTTTTCCCGATTCCTTGTTCTATTCCTCCCCTTCTCTCATCTGCTTGACTGTCCAATTTATTTCCCTCCGTCCGGCATCAGCATGATTTCAGCAATTTCCCACGTCTTTTTTACCCCTGGCTCATCCCTTTGGTATCATAATTCTGACTAATACCCATTCTTCCTGTAGTCTTTTCTCCGCGGCGCCGCTGTTGCGGGTTCTTTTACCCGTTCAACCATCCCTGCGAGATGTGCGTATCTCCAATCCGTCACTCGAAATGAAGGTCACTTAATAGCCTTTACTGACTTCAACAACAGCTTTCGCTAGCGTTCAATCAGACATTTTCAAGCCTACGAAGTATGGCGGCAAATACACCGTCACTCTAATTCCAGGTACAATCTCAATTTCCTGATCCCCGTCAGTATTACTTGGCCGTCCTGCTAACACGGAACTTCTTCCTTGTTCCATTCAGGTGATGGTATTGGTGCTGAAGTGGCTGAATCGGTCAAGACCATTTTCAAGGCCGACAACGTTCCCATTGAGTGGGAGCAAGTTGACGTCAGTGGTGTTGATACGGGCAGCAAGCACTCGGAGGAGCTTTTCAAGGAATCGATCGCCTCTCTCCGACGCAACAAGCTGGGTCTCAAGGGTATCCTTTTCACCCCCGTCGAGCGCTCGGGTCACCAGTCGTTCAATGTCGCTCTTCGTCAAGAGCTGGATATCTTCGCCTCGATCTCTCTCATCAAGAACATCCCCGGCTACAAGACACGCCATGAGAACGTGGACCTTTGCATTATCCGTGAAAACACCGAGGGAGAGTACTCCGGTCTGGAACACCAGTCGGTGCAGGGAGTGGTCGAATCGTTGAAGATCATCACCCGTGCCAAGTCAGAGCGTATCGCCAAGTTTGCGTTCGGATTCGCTCTCGCCAACAATAGGAAGAAGGTCACCTGTATCCACAAGGCAAACATCATGAAGCTTGCCGATGGCCTGTTCCGCAGTACTTTCCACAAGGTTGCCGAGATGTACCCTACCCTCGAGGTTAACGACATGATTGTGGACAATGCCTCCATGCAGGCTGTTTCTCGGCCCCAACAGTTCGACGTGATGGTCATGCCCAACCTTTATGGTGGCATCCTCTCAAACGTCGGCGCCGCCCTTGTCGGTGGACCCGGTGTGGTTCCTGGTTGCAACATGGGGCGTGACGTTGCGGTTTTCGAGCCTGGCTGCCGCCACGTTGGTCTCGATATCAAGGGCAAAGATCAGGCAAACCCTAGTGCTCTGATCCTTTCCGGTTCCATGCTTCTCCGTCACCTTGGTTTGGATGATCACGCCAACAGGATCTCCAAGGCCGTGTACGATGTAATTGGCGAAGGGTAAGTCCACCATTGGACCATCATCTGGTTCTGAATTTCCGCTGATGCCTGAATCTATAGTAAAACGAGAACTCGCGACATGGGTGGACAGGCTACCACTCACGAGTTCACCAGAGCCGTCCTGGACAAGATGGAGGCTGCTCTGTAACTTACTCGTGATACCACTCAATTCATTTCTGCGACTTCTCTCATGATGACGAAAATGTACCCGGGTACGGCATTCTGCGGGAGTCGTCCTGGTCAGTTGAATCTGTGATTATATTCTATATTATCTTTCTCCCGCTTACAACATCACAAAGACATCTACTGTACAATCAAGACGTTAGACAGTCATTACTATAGATGGGCTTGGTTAGGGTGTTTTATTAGAAAAGATAGCAATCCACAACGGGCAGCAATATGTTACCATTCAAAGTCCCCAGCAGAAAGCATTCATAGTCAGACCGCTAAACATGTCTGAATCCCCAAGTTTGACACGGTAGTCAACTCGTCCTGGGTATTTTCCATTATAGGACCAAACTCGATATCCACGGTGCTGCTCACAGCAGCCACACGCAACTGTACAGTGGCCTAGTCGCCCATCCACTCTACTAGTGCTCCGTGTCCGTGACTTTTCACAGCAACCACAGTCTCGGCCGCAGCATCCACCAGTTGCTGCACAGTGCCAACGAAGCCAGCCAGACAAGTACCACTTAGGATTCTCTTGACGAGAACAGATATCAATTTCTTTTTGGTTGGCATGATGATGGAGGATTTGACGTTACTCTGTTTAAGCACCTTTTGCAGTACCAAGGTGATGGTTTGATATTTAGACTCATTATGTGGTGTACTTCATATGGCAAAAGAAATGAGGTTATAGAGAACAAGAGTATAGATGAAAATTCTAATGTCTACCTAGACACTGTACAATGCATATCATAATGAATCCTCTGGCTATTTAGTTATAACCCCAACCTACTACGTACTTCCTCTAAAAGTAAAACAACATACACGGTCTTTCCTCCTTTGTTATGGAATTTCAGTTATTTCTATTCCTTGACAGGTTGAGCTGCTCTTGCAGTATACCTACTCTGAGATGCTCACTTCTCTCATTCTCTACAAATCCATCATAATCTACAGGGGTGCAAGGGTGGCTCCTACCCTAGATGTCATCTCATCATACTCATAGTAAACAAAACAGCATGCTGAACAGGAAGGTTTCTTGCTTTCTTATTCCCTTAAATCCCTCCTCCCCTCTTCCAAAAACTTCTCATCTTCCTTTCACAATCATTCATCTACCACCACAGTTGTCTTACAAGTACAACCTTGAAACTCTACACCACCAGGCACCAGCCGCAGCTATCTCGCCCAAGACGCAGATCATCCTTTACGACATCACGCCGTGGGTTTTGCTGTTGGTTTTTGTTGCCGGGCTCATCTCTGGGATCTTGGTTAAGAGACTGTATGTTCAATGTTATTGACTTAATGAAAGCTCACATGCAGAGAAGATGTACTAACTTAATAATTTAACTCCAGGCTCGACCCTGGCGTCAACAGGTACACACCGCAGTCGTTGCAAGAAAGAATATCATTCCCTCGGAAAGTACATTGTAAGATCATGTTCTTAATTAAGGAATATTCATGGGTAAATAACTAACATATTTCCTAACACAGGGTTCTGGTTTAGGGGGAGGAGAAACCAGACAAGTAGGAGATTAGGGGTCGAAAGTACTCCAAATTCAGGAGTGGCCCAGCCAGAGAGGGCGGCAGGGATGGAGCGGCCGCCAGGAGCAGCACTGAGGCTGGAATTACGCAGGGAATAAATGCAGGTTAACTGTCATTCTGAAGATTTGGGTTCTAGAAAAAGATTGTGGAATAGGAGGCTTGAAATAGATACGTCGTCAACAATTAGAAATATTCGCCTGCGATGTTTATTCTCCTTTATCATCTGCCGGCAAAACCCTGTGGATCTGCTTCATTTTGCTTGAGAATCACACAGCACCAGGAGATATCCTTCCAGTCAGCCACGGACATGCCGGGGAGAACTGGTCCAACGACCAACACCCATCCCAAAGATTGGAATCCTCCAATTCCAACAGCCTTGATAAGGAACAATCGTATCGAAACATGAACGATTCGTCAATCGAGGGCTGGTGGTGGGGAGTCTAGTAGGAGGTTGACTAGAAGCTATTGCTGACGAGTCCGATTGTGTAAGCGCTCTGCCAAATCCAGTCTGCTGTAAGAGATAATCTGAATTGCTGTGCCGCTCCAACCCTGATCGTGCCTCTTGTTTCGGGTGGGTGTGATCTGATAAATTGGATCATCGATCAGGGGGCCTGAAAGCATAGTTTCTCTGGTTTAGGGCTGCCGCCCTCCCACCTTTCTCAAGTTTCGCTCCATCTCTCTCTTGCGTCTGTCCCTCACCATCCATGAATAGCATAGCATGTTTAGGCTGCATCTCCGTTATTTAACCACACGGATAATAGCATAGAATCAGAATGCAGGACGCCTTTTTCTTCCGGTGTATTTGGAGTTTGCCTTGACAACTTTTCCTTTTCTGGACATCTGCTCTTTCTTCCGTAAAATCCAGGCTTTGTCTCCTTTCCTGGACGGTTGGACTTTGCTGCGGTCCGCAGCCTTTTTCCTGGCATCCAGGACGTCGACATCGCTCATGCCGTGGACAACGCCTGTAATGTCACCTTGCAAACCACCCCCGCCAACAGTCAGCACGAGATACAGCTTGCCGTTCTTCGTGCCGGGGTCGTCTTCTAGGATACCCGCGCCGAAGCCGGCCTTGATAGCAGCGCCGCTGATCATGGTCCGTTGGGCGTCGTTCTTCGGGTAGAATTGACAAACCGCACGTCCTCCACGGCGAAGGCTCGCGTATAGCCCCTCAAAAAACCGACGTAGACGGCCTTCAGGGCTCACATCGCTCGTCTCGGCATTGCACAGCCACTGGATGGCACTGATGCTGATCGCTGCGTCGAAGGAGCCCGGGCGAAAAGGCACCCCTTGTCCGATATCGGCCAGAAACAGGTCGCCTTCTACATCTCGTTGCAGTGCCACATCAAGCATGCTGGGTGAAATGTCCATTCCTACCCAAACATGCGGTCCGCCTTGCTCGGGAGGCACTTGGGAAAGGATCTCGCCAGACAGTCCCGAACCACACCCCACGTCGAGAATGAAAGATGGGGACCGCAGGTCGAGAAGCTCCAACGCTCGATGGGTCATATCCGACTGTATATTACGGATACGGGATGAGGTTGTGTACTTTCTGGATTCGCTATCATTGTAAAAGAGGTCGGGGGGACTGTTTTCAAGAAAATCGAGAGTGTTAGCATCAGACTCAAGCATAGAAAAAAAGACCATTGCGGAGCGGGATAACCCACAGAACATCCTCAGGACGCGACATGGTTAAGAATGTACCACGCTGGGATATCAAGGAAGGAGGAACAGTAGAGAAGATTGCTCAGTATGCGACTCTGCAACTAGGGCAACTGATGTCTAACAGGTAATGTGGCCAGCACTGGAGAGTTGGTGATTCTTATCTGCGGGAGTGTCTTTTTTTGATTTTTATTCAAATTAGCCGCAATTCGACGGAAGTGGGTTGGAAACCTGAGGCATCCATATGCAACTAACCATATAGATGAAACCATCAACTATATCTGACTTCATGACATGACTGGTATATATTCAGAGCATTAGCACTCCTTACGCAGAAAGGAGAGAGAAGCAGACCAAGTCACTGACTCATACCCGTTCATTCTCTGCGATCTCCTTCTATACGGAGTATTCAGTCGCAAGTCAGCGACAGATAAACACCCTCTCATCACGCAGAAGCATCGTGGCTTCATCGGGTTGCAATGTGGATATTACCTCTAGTGGGATACCTGGGAGTCATCGGGGGATTTTCATTCCTTACGCTAGCTATAGGTAAGCAGCCCTTCTGACAATTACGAACGATGCGAACAGATTCGTCAAGGACACTCAAACTAATCGATTCCTAGCATCGGGACTATACTACCTCTCCGAGCTCGTGGAAGAACATACGGTATTCGCACGCCGGGTATTGACCCGATTGATATACAGCATCATCGCCATCCAGATCCTCCTCTACATCTTCGACCGCTTCCCCTTCTCCCTCTCCGTCTTCAGCATCGCCTCGCACTTGGTATACGCGAGCAATCTGCGACGGTTCCCGATCGTCAAATTATCGGATCCGCTGTTCCTCCTCTCATGTGTCCTCGTCGGCCTGAATCACTGGCTCTGGTTCCGCCATTTCTCGAAGCCCCTTCCCCCCTCGCGAGCGGCCCCCAACTGGCGCCAGCCGTACGTTGTTGACGTCGCCGATGTGCCGACTTTCACAGAGGTCGCCTCTTACTTTGGCTTATGTGTGTGGCTGGTCCCCTTTGCCCTCTTTGTTAGTCTTAGCGCCGGGGAAAACGTCCTGCCCAGTATGGGCTCTGAGTATGCGACGGGCGAGCATGTTCCTTCCCGCGGCGCTTTGCCTTCAGATGGAAAGATCAAGAATAAGGGGATGGCAAAGGCTTTGGTGGATGGTGTTCGGGAGTGGATTAGAGAAAATGGAGAGTTGATGGGTTTTTGGCGAGGGGAGCGCACAAGGAGATTCTAGAAATTTCAATTGATCATGACCATAACATAATTCTCTTCCTATAGGCAGGTAATTCAAGTTACAATTTATGAATAGACCATTGGTTATTTACCTATACCAATGTAGAGATTGGCAACAGTGGTAACGACTCCTCCATAAAAATGAAGTTACATGAAAAAACCAAACTGGATATCAACATATAAACAGACAAGTTTAAACCTCACTGTCCGTTAAGGGTAGACAGGGTCGAAAGATAAAACGCCTCACAATATCAATGACATGTGCATATGTGCCTGATCCCACTTGCCCCAGAGCAAGGAACTGTAGGAGAAGAGGACGGCAGACATAGCTGCAGTTTTGAGACCAACTGTGTTTGGACAGATTAAACGATGGATGCGTGGCTGCCATTGATCGGTGGAAGACGTCCTTGGGAAATTAATATTAGCATTAAGTGTTTCCCTATTCCTTTCGCCGTGTGTACGTGTATCTTCATGGTCGTCATTCCACGTTCATTGGAATCGTAATTGACCTTGATCATAAAAAAATTTCATGGCAGTGTTATAGCCGGCGGATAAGCATGGGATATTAGCTGCCAAGGAGGAGATATAAGCGCAAAGAAAGAAGAATAACCCGGCAGGAAGACGCGGAACCGGGACTTCGTTGGTGGCCATTCAAAAGATATAAATCAATTCAATCAGACATCCCTGTCGGGAGGAGACGAGTAATCCTTGTGGTCACAGTGCGCAGCTAAAAGGCTGAGTCGTGGTGATTGTAATCCATAAACAGCATAGAGCTTTCTCTTCTTTTCGCCTTGGCTGAACGAGAGCTATCAGTCATTGGCATCAGCATCCTCATAGATGGGTGGTCCCGATTATTTTGCTCCAGAGACGGCTCGTATGTCGGTTGCATGGAGGCAAGCCCTGTATCATGGTGAATATTGGAATCATCGCCAGTTCCCGCAGGTCTGCGAGACGTTTGGCTATACGTCGGGGTTTGTAAATCCGGGGACATCTGGTGACGCGGAGACCGGATATCTTCGGAAAGCGAAGGACGATCAACCCTCTGCTCCGTTGGCTCTACTTGAGCATCTGGTAACTCATCGAAGATGGTTTCGAAGTCCGTGAGAAACATAGAGAACACCGGCGCTGGAATGTTCAAAGTCGGGGCGAAGACAATGCTAATGTTTCTGATTGTCATCTTGTTGACATCAGAGTTGTTCACAATAGCGATCAAAAACTGAACCAGTGTTCGTAGCAAAGCCAGGTTGGGCTTTGGAAGCCTGTGGACAAGGGAGTTGAATGCTAAAATCTTCTTCTGTCGCTCATCGAGTTCTGAAGCAGGATAAAAATTAGTATGTCAATCCAGAGCTAGGCAAATATGAAGAAGATAGGGGAGGGCAAAGGAGGATCACTCCACGTACCAAGCACGCGTAGAAACTCTAGATGCAGTTCACGTGTGAGAACAGTCGTTGGGAGCTCCCGAAGATACTGCTTGAAAAGACTAGCCACGGCATGAACATCGTAGTATTCATCGCCAGCGAGGAAGTCAACATCGCCTTCGGTGTTGAACCGTTCCCTGAGTGCCTTGACGACGAGATTTGACCCGCTTAGTCTGAATATACCTTCCTCTGATGCTGCCCCCTTGGCTTGTAAATATTCAATACAGCGATAGACAACAGCCGGTAAGTCGACATCAACACCTTGTGGAGCGCAAAACTGCACGGCCTCTGCTAATGGTATTCCGAAGACGGGCCTGACGAAGTCTTTCTTCTCCAGGGGAGAACCGCTGGGTGCCTGTGCTGTTGGAGATTCATAACTGGCTTGCAGCTGGGAAGCAAGGTCATATGACGATCTCGTACGGAATCCCCAAATACTGCGCTTCTTCTCCTTGGTACTAGTGACAGTCTTGTTGCCCCAGGCTCCTGCGTCCTGAATAACCGCACCGTTTGTGGGCCCAGATATCACCTTAGAGGAGAGCTGGACGGGCTCTGAGGCCTGGTTTCCACCTGCAGAATCTGCTACTGACTCCGACGGAAACATGGGGGATTTTGGTGGTATTCTTTCAGTTGGAGCACCGAGAACAGGTGGCTCTGCAGGAACAGCATCATCGTAACTGAAGCCTTGCACGGTATCGCTGGCGCCCGATTCGGTGATGATCATTCCCTTGCTGTTCTTTTTGGGAAAGAATTTCTGTTTTTCAGCAGCCTGAGAGATTAGTTGTTTTGCTGGCACTTGACCCTGACTTTGCGATGTCATATTGTCGGAGCCCTCATTATCCGAATGTCCTTCAGCATACTCCAAGAGGGCTTCAACCCATGCATCCCTTTCTTCATCGCTCTCTGCGCAAAGTACATGCCGCACGAGGGCAGACGAGTCTTTCTTTTTCGGTTCTAGTATGATGAAGGCATGTCGATATTGATCGTCAGAGTCATCGTCAACTCCAGAGGAGGAATTACTTTGGCCAGTCGTAGTCTGCGACTGCTTGCCAATCTGAGCGTTGTGGATCTTGATGGTCCCAAGATGAGGACCTCCTGGGGATTCGAAATACCTCAACTCAGGCCCATGAAGTATGAAATATCGTGCTTTCCAGCCGCCAAAATTTTTGCCCTTTTTGGCCAGATAGCCTTCTTTCTTGGGCTTTCCATCCTGACCACGGAGTCCATCATAAGCCGCTTTACTATTGCCCTTCAGCAAGCTGGTTTCATCATCCCGAGGCTCAATTGCATCCGCCGTCAGGAAGTGGCAGATCGTTAATGCCGCTTTCTCGTCTACGGGTGTGTCAAGCAGAGCCTCGAAGTAGAAATTCAATGCAGCACGTCTTGCATCAATCTTTGCGGGAGAATGTCCACTGAAGATCGATCTATCCGGCAGTTTCACCCATAACGCAGATGATTGTCGTACCTGTTGATCGAGCTGAGGTAGGGCCGCTATGACCTTCTCTACGCGCCAAAGTTCTAGGTTCTTTGACCGTGAAAAAACGCTCAAAGTGAAGACGGGCTCCTCTTCCGAGGGCTTAGGTGCCAGGTAGCTGTTCCTGGAAGGTCTAAGTCGCGACGACGAGGTCTTGACTCGGATCAAAGGAAGAGCGTTCGGCGGCAGAAGGAGGTTTGGATATTCCTCCGACACCAAGCCTTGGTATATTCCGGCAGGGTAGGGTGATCGCGGACTTTCCATCCTTACCGTCGTATCAATTGAGGCGGTTGGTCTGCCGGAGGCATCGGTATGAAAAGATCCGCCCATAGAGGTAGAAGTGCCTGAGGCAAACGAGTTTGATTGCTGGGCAACACGAGGGGACAAAGCCAGGCCTGCAAGGCTATTCTCCGAAGATGTTGGTAAAAGAGCTAATGAGTTTGGCATTTCTCTCGGCATCCGTGGCAAGGGGGAACCAAGAGGGCGATCTTCGGGTCTTGGACTGAGAGGCAAGCCCGGGCTTTTGGGAGCCATGATAACGGGTTGATCGCTGGATAATGGGACATGGATAATTCGAGGACTGCGAATAGGTGCAGATGATTCTTGAGATACAGTCGATAGGGTGGGATGTGAGACAGTTTGCCATGACTCCACTTCCTTGTCTTCGGCCAGCGCTACTTCACGTTCTCGATCATCGTCATCTCTCGTTTTACGTCTACCGCGTTCAATCGGCAGCTCATCTATCTCAAGAATGTCTTCATATTCCGACGCCGAATCGTAGGCGCTTGAGTGCCCCATTGCTGTGAATTCTGTCCGGCAAAGGTTCAAGGGCGCGGGAGGGGGCTTGCGCGAAGGATGCGGAAGTCCTCGTTGCTGGCCCTCCCCAGACGAGGCCTCATTTAAAGCCGAGCTAGAACTGGCCAAGGAGGTTGGGCTCGCGGTGGGCAATTCTTGTCGAGAGTACGCGGAAGTTTGCGGGCTTGGAGATTTCCCTCGCCTATCAGACTCCCCAATTCTTTCTTGCTGCGAAAGCTCGTTGTCGAGGCCAGTGTCCAACATAGTAGTCAACTTCGGGGCGCCGAGACTTCTCGACGAAGGATGATTCTCTACCCCGGAAGCAAGAACCGCATTTTTGCAAAGACCCGGGACACCCATGTTTGGACTCGCTGATCGGATCGATTCGCTTTGCTTCTGTTCTGACTTCGATGATTCATGGTTGACACTGGTAACGCCATTGCTGGCGACTCGGGATTGAACGATAATATGATCGTTGGTGGACGGTAACGGAGGTATCGAATTCTGGAGCTCTTTGGCCTTCTTCTTGTATCGGTCTTTCTCCTTCAATGCACGCTCGAGGTCCTTATTCAGTCCCAGAATCAAAGTTCGCTGCTTATCCACCAGTCTCCAAAGCTGCGAATTCTGAGAAGCAGCATGATGTTTCTCTTTCAGTAGATGTAGGATCACAGCCTCAGGCGAGCCCGCAGTCGTTATGAGATGTTCGATATCAGCCTGGGTCACAGCGCTGGCATCGAATGACGACTTATGAGGGTGTGAAGCCGATGACAGGGAGGAAATGGCGGAATCGATCGACGAGGTGCGGGGCATGGCACGGTGCCCCAGTGTTCGTTCACCAGGCATCGATTGCAATGAACCCACAAGGGAAATTGGAGATGATGCTGCCGACTGTATTGACTCGGTGGTATCCGATGCTTTGCGCGGTGCGACGTCGTTCGCTTGCGCATTCATACCTTGATCATGCTGTGTAATGTCATCCAATGGTCTATCGCCTGCCCACGGTCTGGTCGACTTTTGGCCAGTAGTAGACGGAGCAGGGGAAAATGCAGCATGAGTTATCCGGCTCGTCGGGGAGCAATTAGGAAGGCGAGCCGTATTCGCTAATGACCTCGGTGATAGAGGACTTTGTGGGGAGCCGAAATCGTCTTGATGGTCTTGTCGAGACCAGTCAGTTGTGTTCAGGGGGGATGGTGTAGGTTTGCGGGGGGTGACAACCCCAGAATGTATTAAGGCCTGGGCGTCGGATCGTGCGCCCAAATAATCACGGGGGATGAGATTTCCTGTCAAAGGCGAACGTGGGAAATCTGTATTCCTCAGCTGAGAAGAAACACAGTACGGTGGAGGTGGACGGTTGGTATTGGGATTGCTGTCGTTGGTGTGTTGTAGCTGCGACATGGCTGATTAGGGAGACAAGAGTGAGGGACAGGCCCCGAATGGTGATTCGACACAACTAAGGAGACTCGACGACTGACACAAACAGAGGAAAGGCTGGCAGCAGGGGGGTCGCAATGTGAAGATTGAGAATCTCAGTTAGTGATATTAATCTTATTTAATATCCATGTAGATCTACCCATTGGAATCATCCTGATGCTGGGTTGCACTATGTATCCAATGGAGAGAAGACGGGGGAAGAGGCATTCATATACTCTGCACTCTGTACTCCGTACAGAGAAGTCAGATTGCATGGGAGATACGAATACATTAAGATTGTTAGCAATTGATAGTTTTTCTTTTCTTTTTAAATGAGAATGGATACATAGA
The DNA here is from genome assembly GCA_004769165.1 of Aspergillus cejpii. NCBI lineage: Eukaryota > Fungi > Ascomycota > Eurotiomycetes > Eurotiales > Aspergillaceae > Aspergillus > Aspergillus cejpii. The sequence continues at coordinate 1,806,037 of SMSW01000005.1, read as the reverse complement.
AGCTAATGTGAAATAATTAAGGGGCCAAAGGGACCTAGATATGCTTGATTGTGGAGTCATACAGGAGGACTCCATTATCCATATCCATATCCATACTCCATAGTCCATACTCTGTAGACTCATATAGAGCTCTGACTGAATCTATAGAGTAGAATCCTAGACGACTTGGACATGACTGATGAGGTTATAAATACCCAGATCGAGTCTGTACTTGGAGAAGAGATTATGTACTCCGTACACCTCTCTGAAACCTCAGGCCACACTGACCAGACCCTGCCCAATGTCAATCTTCAGAGATCTTTGACTATTATTACTTCGATCAGTTACGGAGTACACCTAATCAATTCCGAGGACGTGTCTCACATACATACAGAAACTCCTTCTCTGCATTGTTGCCAGGCTACTACACACAATAAAGACTTATGAGAGGATATTCGCCAATTGCTCCCAACGGGTGTATAATGATGGCATTACCTAGTATACAGGACTGATCTAACCTGCACAATGAGGGCTCTGCATGCATAAAGAGGGGACTGTCTCTAAAACGCCCATTCCCGAATGACCCCCCCAACCCCTTGAGCCTGGTGTAACGCCATATAGATACACATAACAAAAAAAGAAAATCATGCTATGTTCCCCGCCATTCCCATGAAGATTGCCTGGGCGGCCAATTGAAGGGACCAAAAGCCAACTTTTTTGAATCGCCGCTTGCGCGCTTGATCATCAACGACATCCCGTGCAAATGCATCGTACACCTGAAAAAAGAGCATGAGCAAATATAAATTCATAAATTGGGATGCGGACTGCTTACCGCTGCTGAAAGATCATCCATGAGCCCACTATCAAACGTTGTCCAGCTACCGTCGAAGTCGCTAACCCGCTTGACAAGGTGACAGTTGATGGGGATAAAAGTACGTTTCGAATTGATGTAAGCGACAATGGGCCGTATCAGCGCATTGTTTATGTACGAAAGATCTCGAGTGAACAGAGGGACCACGGCCCTGACGTTGTTTAACTGAAGTCGCAGATCAGTAATTAAAAACCGCCTGTCCTGCTTCAAGGTAGATTCCTCTGATCCGGCTTGACGTCCATTTGAATCATCGTATTGATTGGATATGACAGTCGCTTCTAATCGATCGTAGAGGCCAGCCATTACTTCCGCCAGGCTTTCATCATGGTCAGCCGGAAACATGATGTCGGCAACGATATCAACAGTTCCCTCGTGTATCCAGGAGAAGGGACCTTGTACCCCCCGATTGAGATGGTCGATATTTAGCCCGTCAACCCGTATCCTGCTATGCTTCTTCCACGGGCTGGGCTTGCCATCCTCCTCCACCCTGCTATCGATTTGTGCACCAGTGAAGCTGTGACTTTGTCGGGGGTGGATGGTAAACAAGGAATTGTCGAATGACCCTGTCATCATATTTGCTGACATGAAGTCATAGAAAAGCCACTGCTTTCTCAACTGTGGAAGGTCGCAGGAAAATATGCTAACAGAGAATGGCCTGAAATTATCCGGCTGATAGACCGTGACTAGGAAGTCGCTCATCTTGAACGAATCGATCTCAAAATCCCCAGGATTATGTTCATGCCGATAAGACTTTGGATCTAGTTGATCATCTGACCAATGTACGGATCTCCGGTCGACGACTCCTCTGACGCCCTTCACCTCCACATCGCGCAAAGGCCCCTTGCCGTTGATCCACTTTGTGAATGATAGTGTCACATTGACAGTGTCAATCGACAAGTCAAACTGTGTATAATTGGTATCCTCTTCTTCCAATATTGGCCGCGGTTCTGATGAAGAATCAGGGTTGGACCTCCCGCTGAGGGCTGCAGCTGCAGCAACTGCGGCTGCGGTTTTTGAGGAACCTTTACTGACATTCCCTGTACCCTGCCCTGGACGCCTGGAGACAAACACATTCTTGAAAGTAATGACGCCGTCCTTCCACTTGGGAACAATAGCGGATTCAAAAACAACTTTTACACCCGATGACTTCGTAAGGTAGTTGCCCACCCATCCAGCCAGGGTTTCTACAGATATTAGCATTCGATATATTTCGAAGTCGGCTGTGCACCAAGCCTTGAACATACCTTGGGCCATTACCGTGTTGATCGCAATGATCACCAATGAAAAGAATGTTGTAGTCCCTAGCACAATCCATACAACATGACCGAGTAGTACCCACGAGAAAAGTGCCGTTATCTCATCAACATTGAAAGGCCGAACGCTCCGGATCGAGAACCACTTAAACCGTACCTTGAGTCGGGACCAAAAGCCATTCGCTGCAGCCAGCAACTCTTCCTTCGTAGGCCTATGCAGCTGTGACATGTGGGGCAACCGGTTCATAAGGTGGCTTTTTGTAAATCCTTCCTGGTGCTCTCCATGTGGCGATTCTGACTTCACGATCTGTTGGCCTACATCGCCGTCCGTGTTCTTCTGATTCCGAGGGGGAACGTCATCTCTTCCATGGCTCAGAGAGTCACTAGAATTCCCGGGCCTTGGATCACCATCCATACTTGTATGCAAGCCTCGTTTCCACACGCTTCGCGGTAAGCCCTGGAACAACTGTCGCTCAAGTTGATAGCTTCTGTGCGAGATGAGCTTTTCCGGGACAATCGTGCATGATGTACCGGCCTCTACTGCGGATGGGCTCGGTGACACTCCGAGTACAAGGAAGCTGCCGGAAGCAAACCGTCTGGTAATATATCTCGTCCGCGGAGGTAATGACGATAGCTTTCGTACATGAGCCCTGAAAAGAAACCTTCGAAGCAAGTTCCCCGAGCTAGGCGTATCAAAAAAGAAGGAATGCATGTGGCTAGTCCGTAATCCACGCCCAAACAGAGGATTTGCTGCTTCCCAGAAGCTGGTATACAGCCTGCGTCCGAAGTTAATCGACATGACTGCGTCACATCCTGAACAGTCCCTTGATCAGTAAAATGATGACAGAACGTCAATCTATATGGAGTAGATGTTGAATCAGTTTTGTTTCAAAAGGCCTGAAGGTGGAATGAAGTAAAAAGAGCAAGCTCTGAGATAAACAGATGATCGGAACCTTTTTGCCGCTGAACATCTTGAATCCTTCCATGAAATCATTCCTCGAAAAGACAAATGTTTGCCTCGTTTGCAACTAAAAATTCCACCCACTAACATCCACATTTCCTTACCGCCCATAAAATTTGCGATAACGAAGCCCAAAAGTGAACATCAACACCTTTAGTTCTATTCGCAGAAGAGAATTATATTGACTCGAAGAAAATGCCAGCACCAACAGCGCTTCTTCGGAAGCCTGACCAAATAACATCAGTGGCTGCTATTCCTCCTACTTTAGGTATGTTGTTGTGGTGATTGTTTCATGACCTTGTGCCTAACGATTTTTAGAGCAAGATGATGAGGTTTTGATAGATGCTCAAGCCTCTATTCAGGAAGGAGCATCACCTCTGGTTCCTACTGCTGAATCAACCCAGGACACGGACATGCACATCGATGAAGAAAGCCGGCCAGTGTTTACACCAATCGCCGATACCAGAACCGTGCTACGGGTTGAAACTCGAAAGGTGCCAGTTCCTCCACATCGGATGACGCCCTTGAAAGCGAATTGGCCTAAAATATATCCGCCTCTGGTCGAACATCTCAAGTTACAAGTGCGGATGAATATCAAGAGTAAAGCGGTTGAATTACGTACATCCAAGTTTACCACCGACACTGGGGCTTTGCAGAAGGGCGAGGATTTCGTTAAGGCATTCACGCTTGGATTCGATGTTGACGACGCCATTGCTTTGTTGAGACTCGATGATCTCTACATTCGCTCATTTGAAATCCGTGATGTTAAGGCCTCGCTGAATGGAGAACATCTGAGCCGCGCCATTGGGCGAATCGCCGGGAAGGACGGGAAAACGAAATTTGCTATCGAAAATGCCAGTCGAACAAGAGTCGTACTTCAAGGGACGAAAATCACCATTTTGGGGAGGTTCAAGGACCTGGGAATCGCCCAAGAAGCTATTGTTTCTCTGATTTTGGGTAGTCCACCGGTAAGTTACACACGGCATATTCTCAAGCCAGAGCAACTGCTGATGCACAACAGGGTAAAGTTTATGGTAATCTGCGTAAAGTGGCGTCTCGTATGAAGGAGCGTTTTTGATACCTACATGCAATTTCCTTCTTTTCTTCCCTCTCATTTGACGACAGCTTTACATTGGCATGACATCGGCGTTTAGGGTTGTGGTAGCCAGGTTTTGAATGAGATATATTGATGATTAAAAAAAAAGAAATCCTCAGGCCAGAAATCTCCTGTTCATGCTGTCATTACATATCGGGTGGACCAGTTGATTGCAACAGATCAATAAACTGATGGTAATCGCCTGTAACCCCCCCTAGTCTTTCTTCAATGGGGTGTAGATCTCCTCTATCCCACTCTGGGTGATCACCATCATTTGTAAGCCATCTCCAACTTCAATATGTCTCTCCACAGCACTGGTGAATGCATCCCGGACAAGTTGTTCCACTGTCTCCCTCGACAACAGCTCTGCCTTCTTAGGCTCCAGGGCATGCCCCTCTCCACTACCTGGAATATACTGATTCTTGAAATTGACTTGATTGTCCAGGAATGGCATGATCAAGCTTGCCGCTGACCCAGCAGCCCGGCATTGCTCCCTCTCGTATGAGCCTACCGGGTCGTAGCTATACAGCGCTCCCGTGCCCTCCTCGTCCAAGCCTGCGAGAATTGCATGGACATAATAGGGGAAGAAACGCTTCTGATAAAGGATCGTCGACAACCGTTGGGCACAAGCTCGGACAGACATGGGCTTTCCATGCTGGTACTTGTACATCTTCACCACTGCATCTAGACGTTCCTTCAGTGCTTGGCCATCTGCAGCGAAACCGACCACTGAGAGCAGGATATGAGCTCCCTCCCCAGTCTCAGCATCGCCGCCAATCTTGAAAACCTTGGGAACATAGCGAGAGTTGATGTTGTAGCCCGCAACGGAACGAGTATCACCGGCAAGAATTGCAAAATCAGAACCCGTGATGCCTAAAGTAGAGCCGCCGTTGTCGGTGTACCTGGAACAGAAGTCAATATCATAATTTCTGGAAACTTATGTAGAATGATATTGAGGCATACGGATAGAATGAGTGCTCTCTATTGGGAACGCTCGTCTGAGAGAAGGAATATCCGATGGCCTCATTATGAGGATCTTGGGTCATGAACAATGTCATTTTCGATAAAGAGAATCCAGGAAATGCAGTAGGAAGTCGAAGATTAAAACTTGGGAAATTCCGTGGGCAAGTGAGGGGTGGTTTATTGCACTTTTGTGATATCTCCTGTGAGAGTTATTGATGGTGAGGATGGACTCCGTAATGGAGGTACTGACGCGATGCTGTAGCTGCCTCCTGCTTAGGTAATTCGATAGCTCCCGCCACAAGTGGCTTGAAGTGGCTGGTGCTACTTGGGTGGGTCAGATATCCAAATGATGCGAAGCGCAGAGTATCCCTTCATGCAAACTGAAGATTACTTCGAGTGTCAAGCCTTTCATTGCTCTGGGCTCGATTGATATTTGTGCTGAATGATATAATTTGCACAATAATTGAGAACCCATGCGCTGCGGTCTAACCCGCTGTGAAACTTTCCACCCACTACTGATTTGAATACTCCATCTTGAAGAATGGCCAGCTTGTTAGGTCTCGGTGCATATCAAAGCAGTAGTGAAGATGAGGATAGTTCTAGATCTTCTTTACCCAAACCGAAGGTATATGCTCGGGTAGATGCATACTATACTTGATTCACTAATGCAGCTTTCAGTGCGAGCAGAAGGAACGAGCACCTGTAGCATTGGAGGCTACGGATCATATAAGTAAGTTTGAACTTTCTGTATAATTGTTCTTTTAATTGAAGCCGGTCTAACGATATGAGATAGCCCATCCGAATTGTGGGAGCAGCGAAGTATCAACGCTCAAGGATCCTCATCCGGAAGCCAACGGTCCCGTCCTTGGGCCATTGCACGAAGATGCACAGGTTTCCTCAGGAAGGCTTCCTATTGATGGCCAATCCCCAGTCTCAGCAACGCGCACCTTAATTCAGGATCTAACACTCCCTCCGGTGCCTAATCTTGACATTCCCCCATCTCCGCCTGGGTCACCTGAGCCTACGGCAAATGCGAAGTTTAGACACTTCATTTCATTGAAGAAACAGGGTACACATTTCAATGAGAAATTGGCCAACTCAATATCGCTCAGGAACCCCAGTCTTCTCAGAAAATTGATGGATCACGCGGGGATTGACGACCAAGCGCAATACAGTACTTCTCTGCCAACTGAAATTTGGGATCCTTCGAGGTTACCAAGCTGGGGCTTTAAGGAAGAACTACTTAAATCACAGAAAGAGATCAACAATAAGTTAGAGGAGAGGAGGCGGACTGGAAAGAGAGCTGCAGTTGAGTTTGTTCCCCCAGTAGGCCATAGCACTACATGACTTCTACCAAGGCCAGAATCAAAATTTATTGAGATGGGCATCCTACATTATGCTTTGGAGTTTGCTCCGATAGAAGAAGATCATGAATTGAGTGGATGTTGAGCGAGTCCTTTGACGACTGCGATTGAAGTCCTGCACATACAAATGGCAGTCTGCACAGGATCTACGGAGTACCCTTGTCCAAAGCCCTAGCACCTTATTTATTCCCCTCACTTGGGTTTGCTTGTGTTTCTTTGCCTGCTCCATCCTGATCAATTTCTAGTCATTTACTCATGAATAATCAATTAAGGATGATCTTACAGTGGATTTGACCCTGCTCGAGCTTGTATTGATCCACGTGGGGATCAAATCTAGAGTTGAATTAGTACATAATGTGTTGTAAACTACACTCCGTAGAACTAGAGTGTATGAATCTGGGGATTATAACTACAAAGTAAGTAAGTGATGAGGATGAGAGAAGTATTGATTGCTTACCTAATTAGACAGGAGAATCGGGAGACACCATTAAGCTGACGTAACCATCTAAGCTCCGTAAGCTCTCCTGCCTAGCTTGTTGCTGTTCCAAGTAATGATAAACTGGTCCCTTTCTACTTCATCTTCTCATCTATCACAACTGTTCTTGCCCAAAATTGGGGACCTTTTCAGGCTAATCTCTGAAGCACGTTAGTACTAATAATCATGAACCATTTCCCCGAAGCCTGGGGTCGGGTAAGTACTATGTCTGATAATGCCTTGTCGAAATGCTAACGGAATAATTTCCTTGGTCAAGCCCAGAGATGATGTCTATGGTCCTTACAATCCGTCATATCTTCATACTTCTGGCCCCAAGTCTCACACCCAATCGCCAACTGTGACTGGAACTTCAGTAGTAGCGGTCAAGTTCAATGGAGGAGTTGTGATTGCCGCTGACAACTTGGGTACGTTGGGTAGATAATCTACGATCCATGCCTCACCTATCTGACTCAGTGATACTTTCGATAGCATCCTATGGCTCCCTCGCACGTTTCTCCGATGTTAAACGTCTCCGCGTATTTGGCGAGTCGTCTGTCATCGGTTTCAGTGGTGATGTGTCTGATATGCAATATATTGATCGCCTTTTGGAGTCCATCGACATCAGAGAGAATTATTCAGTTCATGGCAACTCGCTAAATGCAAAGAATCTTCACACCTACATGTCCAAGGTTTTCTACAGGCGTCGCTCTCAATTCAACCCGCTCTGGAACCAGGTTCTTGTTGCTGGATTCGATGGCGACGGCAAGCCTTTTCTGAGCTCCGCGGATCTACTGGGAACAACATTTTCGGCACCTCACCTGGCCACTGGGTTTGGTGCCCACCTTGCAATCCCGATCCTTCGTCGTTTATTCCCCGAGGAGAGGCCGATCGAGGAAATCAGCAGAGAAGAAGCGGTGGGAGCTCTGAGAGAGTGCCTCAAGGTTCTGTGGTACAGGGATGCACGGAGTCTTGATAGATTCTCCTTGGCAGTGATTACCAAGGACGGGGTGGAAATGCACGAGGATCAGAAGATTGAGAATCAGAGCTGGGCATTTGCCGAGACCATTAGGGGATATGGAGCCCAGGTTAATTAGTTCCAGCCATGATTCTATCAGTGCAAACTCGTTCGATAGAATATGTTTCACGGTCTCAGAATGCTGATATGAGAGATCTGTCGTCGTGGGAGCTTTCAAAGGTGCTCGGGAAGTGTTTCGAGGATATGAATTATGCTATTTGCGCGCTTTCGGAGAAGTTTACAGATCTATTGTAATTGCGGCCTTCTCCTTAAAGTTTAGAAGAGGGCTTGTCAAAGACCACCTGGTTCACACATGATCCCACACCTTCAAGGGACACCTCAACCCGGTCTCCGTCCTTGAGCCAAAGCGCGGGTTTCCTGCCCATGCCAACGCCTTGCGGTCTGCCGTCACAAGAAAGGGTCAGCTTCTCAGACGCCACAGCCACCTCGGAAGCCAAAGCAGAAATTGAAATCAACTTACGTTCCTGTAAAGATCAAGTCTCCCGGCAGCAAGGTAGTGCCCCGGGACAAGAAAGCTACGATCTTCGCAACGTTGAATATCATGTCCTTGGTTGAGGAAGACTGGACTCTCTGGCCATTCAGCTTGGTCGTGATATTCAGCGCGTTGGGATCCCGGATCAACCGCGATGAGACAATCCCCGGTCCGAAGGGCGCCCAACCATCAAATCCTTTACCCAGTCCCCATTGTCCACCGCCGCGCTTGATCTGCCAATCCCGATGAGAAACGTCGTTGCCCACGGCGTACCCCAGCACATAGTCCAGCGCCCGGCTCTCGGAGACATCCTTTGCTTCCTTGCCGATCACGATAACGAGTTCGCATTCGTAATCCAGACCCTCGCCTTCCTGCGCCACAGCAGAGACGGGAATGTCGTCCGTAGGGCCCGCGATGGATGTGACCGGTTTGTAGAACAGGACGGGATACTTGGGTATGGGGAGGTTGGTCTCTTTGGCGTGCTGTTCATAGTTCAACCCCAAGCAGCGTACGGTTCTGATATCCTTCCTCGCCAGGGGAGCAAGGAGCATCTTGACATCGGAGATCTGGTCTGTGACACGGTGCTGGCCGAAGATATCTCCCTGGATCACCCTGGCTTTGGTCGCTTTGGAAATATCGTTGATGCCAGCGGGGAGGATGGCGTCGCCGTAGTAGACATGGCCGTCTTTAGCGAGGAATCGAATAAGTCGCTGGAGAGAAGAGAAGAATCAATATTGAGTGATCAATTTCTCTGACGGTGATGGACATGAGGAGAGTAGATAGTTACATTAATGCACTATACTCACAGAAAAGGTAGACATGATGGTATCTCTGGCACCAGGTGATGATTGAGGTTATAAAATGTGAAATATATACATATAATCTATCTTATATGTACAATATGTTTGATCTATTCGAACTTCGAAGCTGCATAGAACTACGGAGTATCTACAAATCCCATTGGAAAACAATCTTGGAGATGCTATTCCTCATTTGGAAATATCCTCAAGGTCCAGCCGAGGAACTGTCTTCCAATTCAACAACTGATGATTATCGACCTCAGTTAGGACTGCATCTCTCTTTGATTCTTATATTGGATTACTGATTCTTGCATGGGATTCCTCTTCCCAGGACATATTCACATCCACTAAACCCATGGCCCGCTTATCTGGTCTCCAGAGGGAAGTCTTATCCCTCTATCGAAAGTGTTTGAGGGAAATCAGGAAAAAGCCCGCTGTAAGCCTCCTGGAGGATGTGATGATAATACTTTGTTGGCTGATACAAATCAATGCGAAGGAAGCGAGAAGTAATTTCAAGACATACGCAAGGTCTGTTGATTGAAACTTGTGCATCCTATTACTCTCTGAAGAGATCTCCGTTCTCCCTCGGGTCCAATTGATTCGCTAACTCTGCTTTAGAGGGGAATTTAAGAAGTATCAGTCTGTCAGCAAGAAAGATTTCAATGCGATAGAATATTTATTGCGCAAAGGGAACAGGCAACTGGAAATGTATTCCTCTCCAGGAATTCGAAACATCCAGTGACCGCGCCGCGCTTCCTTCCTTACGGTTGTTAGCTTGGTTGCCTGAGAGACTCCGAATCTGGTCTTCTCATGGACGAGCGACTTGTCAATGATGGCCATAGCAGTACGGAGTAGATATCCGAGGCATCACCACTACGGACAGCGAGAGATCACGTGACATCTCGAATATCATCGAATGTTCTGGCGCTCTCTGGCACCTTCTGAGAAAATGTTATCAATCCTCTTCAGCATCGAAGCCTCGAGTGCCTTCTGGATACCTCAAGTGGATTACAGAAACAACCCGTACTTGCCATTGTATGTTGGATATCGACACCATGGAGATACCAGTGCTTTCTAGAATAACACAACATGAATATAAAACAACTCCAAAGACTCCTTGCAATTACTTCTCAGATCTCAGACAAACTACCAATCTTCAATAACAAAGCAAGATAGTTGACTTACTGCCACCTGCCACCAAGCACCCTATTCCAATCATCAAACAAAATGGCATTCTCACACTTCTCAAGTGACTTGTCTCCATTGTTCCACCTTCTGGACGACTATGATGCCCATCGCTCCTATCGCCCAAAGAGCAAAGTGACCTCCGTCCGCACTTTTGCACCGAAATTCGATGTTTGCGAATTCCAGGACGGGTACCGCCTTGACGGAGAGCTTCCCGGGGTCAATCAGAACGACATCGAAATCGAGTTCAGCGATCCTCAGACCCTCGTGATCAAAGGCCGCGTGGAGCGCAATTACAGCAACACCAACGCCGAGACCACCGACGACAGCTCATCGGCAAAGTCCCGCCAACCCACCGTCGAAGACGAGACTGAAGACGGGGACGCTTCATCTACCACCAGCTCCCTAGCCAAGCCGGCCGAGCACGCAGTCGCGGAGTCACACAGCCAGCCAACCTACAAGTTCTGGGTCTCTGAGCGCTCCATCGGCGAGTTCCATCGGACCTTCTCCTTCCCGACCAGGATCGACCAGGATGCCGTCAAGGCAAATCTGAGAAACGGCATCCTCTCGGTGGTCGTTCCAAAGGAGGCGGCTCCCAAGTTGAAGAAGATCCGCGTCCAATAAGCGGTCACACTCTACTGACTCGACCTTATTTCTCATTATCAATGCGACTGTACTCGTTCACGGTTCTCCGCTGGTCTAACGACATGCAATGATTGATGTTTATTGATTATATCCGCAACGGCATCGTTTCTGGCATGGGTTTCCTCTTTCTACTATGGGTTAATATGTGGGATGTATAATAATTGCTATGGCATCACTCAATTCATGAGATTATTTTATGGGCAACCCAGTCTTCCTCAAGTACTCCATACCGAATAAAAACTTATCCTGAGATAGGAAGGCTTTCCTGTCTCCGATATCCAGTTTCATTTGAATCTGTTGCTTTCTTCTCTGTATGGAGTACATATGCCCATCCTGTCGATACAGAAAAGCCCACAAGGTAGATGTTCCTAATACTCATGGGTAAAAACAGCGCAGATCTGCAATATACATCTTAGGCATCCCATATCACTGGCCTATGACTATATCTATATTGTAAAACTCCTTACGGAGTACTCTGAGGGTAGATCCGCCTTATTTCGAGAAGTTCACTCAAGCTGTAAGTACGAAATACAGATAGAATCAGAGCATAACCTATGATTCTATTAAATATCCTTGATACTATTCATACATCATCAACAGATTTTTCATCAGACAAGTCCACTCGAGTATAGACTCCCTTCACCGCTATACTGAAGGTCTGATGCAAATAGTCCCACCTAGTTATGGGGTATCCCTATCATTACAATGTCATAGAGCCTGATTCGTAGGCCATGGCACTCCACCCAGAGGAGTTGTCGGCCATGGTTTCCCTGTACCAAGACTCAAGAGCGAAGAGACAAACAAACAGAAACATTCATAAAGGAGAGCAACACAGATCATTGAATAACGCCACGTGGGCGAGGTACAACTCGAGATGGCCAAGAAGAAATACCGTTGCATATCCAAAAACGCTGATTTCGGATGTAGTTGTACAGCATCATTCCCATCAAAGCGGTATTAGAACTTTCATGAAGATAGGAACTGGCCGGATTCATATAAGAAAGAAGAATGAAACTGGTATAACAAAGGAAGGGATTGGCGCAAAACGAAGGGATATATTAGATGGAGAGTCATTAAAAAATAGCTGGCGAAGTTGCCAAATAGAAGTCCGGTTTTGACAATCTGCAGTACTGAACCTCGCTCCGGCTCCGAGTCCTACCGCGTAGTGGTTCTAGCTTCGAGATTCCACGATTGTGGCCTTCTTGGTTGTCGAAGCTCCCAGGAACGGGGAGCGTCGGCAGTGGAGGTGCCTCGATTCCCGGCCGCTGCGACCATATTCTAGCCGGTTTTTTTCTGTTCGGACGCATAGCACGAGCGCTTTTTGCGCCGGAACTCTGCTGGGCAATATTCATCACTGATGCTGACCTGAGTAGCCTGTTCGTTTGCTGGCCATTTTTCATAGTGACTTCGGCGCCTCCTTTGAATTCACCCCGTACGTAATCTTTTTGGGCAGAGCGTGTCTTCAGGTCATTGGCGTCCCGAATGTAATGATCAGAGTATAGAAAATCTCGAAGTTCTTGGCTTTGAGGGCGTTCCTTTAGGTATGTCGACGAAGGAATGTAATCTGTAGTAGAATGGAGTTCCCGCAGCTGTGTACAATACCGAGTTTGATATATGGTACGATTAGGAGTCTGCGGAACAGAGTATGAGGAGCTTCGGATGCGTCCATTATAGAAGATCTGTTGGGGTTCGTATGGTGTACTTGTGCTCAGCGGCCAGCCATTCTGTTCAGCCACGAAACTCATCTTCGGACCATGAATGCTTAGATTGGAGTGCATAGGAAGCTGGCTGCAGTAAATCTCACAGTCCCCGAAGCTGCTCCCAAGGGTAGATCCACGGTGTTCGGGGGAATATGGTGTTGACGCCTGAGAATCAATAGAAACCCGAGAACGGCCGTCTTGCAGAGAACGAATTGATGTTGCAGAGCTATAGCCGCTATCAGTGTTTTTTAGCCTCACTGGTCTACCTGTGAAAGAATTATCCGTAGCAATTCTCATTGGCTGGCGATCAAAGACCTCTTCATCAAGGTCTGATACGCCCTCGTCTTCTTTTGAGAAAAGGTAAGGCTTTCGACTACAGTGAAAAACACTGGTAGGCGATCTCTCAAATGAGAAAGGGCTTGCAGGCAAATCGTCGTATTTCTTCGAATCATATAGTGGCGGGATTTGTAATAAAGACGTCGATGGCTTCGTCGGATATCTGGCCGATACATCCTGTAGGGAGTCCTCCATAACTCCGCTGACAGAGTGCAAGATGACGTCTTCTGCATCCGAGGTATGGTCCCCAACTGTATCATTTCGATCTATTCCTTGAAGATGGCATGATCTTGCTTGCGCAGCACTATCATCGGATCCTACTCCTGGGGTCGAAGTCTGATCAATCCGAGTTCGGTCGCTTGGGCATGGCGATGCTGAGCCATTCACAACCCGTAACGATCCGAGCTTGAGATTGCCCAGATGCGTATACTCAGACTCACTTGGAGTAGGTGGACGAAGCTGGGCAAGCGAAGGCGTCCAAACGGCATCCTCAACACGAGACAGCGGTAATGATTGAGGGTGCACGGGTGCCGTACGGACGAATGACTGCTTACATTCCTGGCCGATTAGAGGCGCAACCCTTCGTGCCGTCCGTTTTGTAGATCGTCTTGTGGCGACTCCAGGTCGCGTAAGAAGCGATCGCCGGCGGATCAAGGAAAATCTTTGGTTATCGACCATGAAATGAGTATTGGAGGCGGCTGCTTCCTCAAACGTTTGATCACGGATGGTGCCTTTGGCCTTATTTGGAAGCGAATGCAGTGAGTAGGACCTCATTGGCTGACCTGAATCAACCTGTGATAGATGGTGGTAATTGTACAGTGTCGCTGTCCGTAGAGGAGTCTGCCTCGAGGGTCGAATCGATGTCCGTCTACTCAAAGACACCGAAGAGCCCAAGTTCGGACTCGGGGGCTGAGGTGATGATTCATCTGTCTCTTCGATAACAATTTGGCTTGTGTTGACCTTCTTCGCGAGACTCCGCGGTGCCTCAGGATGGGATGGAAATGATCGCGATCTTTGTGTGTTATAGTCATGACTGGATTGACTGATGGGAATCGTGGTCCCAGTCCAAGGGTTTTGCCAGGCAAGGGGATCAGTGACAACCGCTGCAGCTTGACGGGGCGAGCTTGAGTTTGTGGAGTCTATAATTGCTTTGTTCGTAGGAGGCTTTGAAAGACGATTGGAGCGGCGGCGCTCATGTTTTTTACTCTGAACCGAGTGGAAGCTACCCATGATTTGGTCGTAGGAAGCACTGCAGGCCGAGAATTCCTCCGCAGACTTAACAGTGGCGCATGAAAGACATGGGTAGTTCGATTCAACGGGTCGAAGATGGAAGAAATCACGATAGCTCGGTCGTTACTCCCTCAGATATCCCCGAAGACAATCGAGTTGATGAGCAATTAAAACAAACTGGATTTCTGTCGCCGATTAGATCTGATCTTAATGCAAAGACAGAAAGAACAATCAAGCGCACTGCCTTCGAGTCAAATCCGTCCCGCCGCCGGGGACATGGAACGAAGGAGCAAATAAATCGTTAGATACTGGATAGTCGAATTTCTCGCAAGGCCGAACTTGAGTATAGCAAATTGGATGCGACTTGGATGCGACCAATAAACAGGATCTGAGCTGATCAATAAGTAGATAGTCTGTGTATAAAGGAATAACCCTGAAACTGTTCGAGCGTCAGAAGGTGTATGGCAATAACAACAATGAGAAGGTCAAGGAAACTGTACAATGATCTTATAGAAGAACAAAAAGAAGAAAATGAAAAAAAAAATACAATTGCAATAATTGGGGACTGTAAGGGGTCTTAAGATCAATAGACGAGGTGGAGAGAGATATACACACTACGGAGTACCATCAACGTGCCCTGATCCTTAGGTCGATAGAAGATGCGAAGAATACACAGTCATGACGAATGCGTCTAGAGTCTAGACCAGATCTAGACAGTTGTAGTCGTAGGTAGCAGGTAGTAGTAGCGCTGCAGTATCATAGTCTGCAATATTATTATTATGAGGTCGTTGAGAGTGATCATGATGGATCAGCAGATGGCAGTTTGACTCAGTCCACTGACAAGTTGAACAAGGACATTGTCTGATTGTAGACGAGTTCTCGTCAACTTCCAAGGAATTCGAGGTCGACAAACAATGGACGACATCATCGCCGGACACGGACGGAACAAAGTCTCTACTCCATAGTAAGTTGTAAGTACCTCGAAGAAGAAGCTAGGAGTGATAGTTCGAAGTAGACAGACTGACAGACCTTGGTAAATAGTTAAAGAGATCATCTCAGCTCTCCTCAGTCCTCAATGATCGAGTGGATCTCTAAAGGATCGAATCATAATCATTCAGTCTTTATGGATACTTCTATAGTTCGGAGTATGAACTTTGAAGTCCAGAAGAATTTGCAGAATTCTATGCTCTTGGCTGACCGCTCTGAAGTTGTCCATGATTCCATCTCCGGCCTTCTTCTGTCGAGAAGATGCATACGGAGTACTACTACTCCTACCTACTGCAAACAATAAAAAGGCATGAACTGAACTTCTGAACGCGTCAATCGACTGTGGGAATGGAATCTGTAACTGCAACACAAGGAACTCCTGCAATACTAGCTACACCGCGTCTCAGCCAGCCCATCTGTCGGACTCGGATGGAGCCCTCCAACCTGGCCCCTCTGTCGGCTTTTCCCTTTCTCACCCCGGAGGAATTCCGAGGCGCCTGTTGCGCTTTGTTGAATCGTACTGATGCGATCGCCGATCCAACCCATCTGGGCTGGTCTTCAATCAGGCTTCTGGAGGAGGTAAGACTATCTTGATTCTTGTGGCGTTTCTCCTAGGAATGGTCGACTCGCTACGGAGTACAAAAAAAGGAAAGGGGGCAAAAGACAGAAAAAAAAACACTTCTAATGTGGTCTTGGTTTATTGGCCTTCTCTCGCCGGTTAGACTACTGGTGCAATTCTCAGAATCTCACAAACTGTCCAAAGCACCAGCGCTCGTCACATGGATGATGCTCCGGAGTTAGAAATAGAATATCCTCAAGAACCTCAATTGTGTGAAGATGATCCTGTTCGTTGAAATGTGTTCCTGTGTACATCTGCGCTATGATCTGACAGGCAAATCTAGGAAGCTCTGATTCGTACATCCAACCCTACCCCCAAACTACAGGTAGAATATGATATCCTTCTGTCCCCCATATACCGTGTCCCCGTCCTATACTTCATGCTCCGGACGGATGACAGCCCACGGCCGCTAGGAATTGACTCCGTCTATCAACATCTGGTACCGGTCCAGTACAGAAAGGAAGTGCACAGTGTGGGGATCATGGGTGGTATTAGTCTCGGCGTACGTGCATGCGCTTTCACAGATCCGATTGTCGCAATGCTCACATTCCGTAGTATCATCCCGAATCTGGTGCTCCGGCATTTTTCGTCCACCCCTGCAACACCGCAGACGCCATGATGAATATTGCAGGGCGGCGGAAGATCACTCCTGAGATGTACCTCCTCATCTGGCTCGGTTTGGTAGGAAATCGCCTTGGTCTTCATTTGCCGTGTGAAATCTTCGCAACCGCGGGCACACAAGAGCAGCCGGGCATTGTCTGAGAGGACTCTCGTAGCAGACAGCACTTCGAGTGGCCCTTTAAACCCACTCACAGACCCTCGGCCCGACCGCACTTGGGGGCACACGTGCTTAATCTTCGTCTGATGAAGCTTCCATTGGAACATCGCTGTCTTCATCCATCGGTGCCTCCTCTTCATCACTCTCTTCCTCGCGACGCCGCTTAATACCATGCACTGCCGGCACTTCGCCGTTAACCTCTCCCACAGGTCTCGGGGGTACTGCCATAGGGGGGCCGCTGAAGATCGACTTCTGGAGATCCGTGGAGGCAACTAC
Organism: Aspergillus cejpii; assembly: GCA_004769165.1. Taxonomy (NCBI): domain Eukaryota; kingdom Fungi; phylum Ascomycota; class Eurotiomycetes; order Eurotiales; family Aspergillaceae; genus Aspergillus; species Aspergillus cejpii. The sequence goes on along the minus strand of SMSW01000005.1, from coordinate 1,789,011 downwards.
AGCCTGAACAGCAGGTGCAGTGGTGACGTAGGTCCCCCGTAGCCTGGAAATGACATCTGAAGTTCCTTTGGCATAGACAATTTTCTGGATTGCAATTCATTAGCACCAATGGCGACATGTTCTCATCCAGGGCACCCACCATTTCTTTTCCGAAGAAATCAAACCCTTGTAATGAGCGCATGGCTTGTGTGCTAGCCTGGACATCCTTGAAAACAATATGGGCCTGACCGCGCATTTTCTCCGTCTTCATGGCCACAACGTCAAGAACAGTGCCGTAGGTGGAAAAAAGGGTATAGAGCGACAATCGCAAGTCATACTTCCGAAGTTTGTCAGGAAGGTTCGTACAATAGAGCCTGTTTATCTGTCAGAAAATGAATTGCAAAAGGAGAAATTCCTTTAACTGACGTCTGGTTTGGTAGTCCAGCAGAAAGGGATTTGTTCTGGTTAACACCACGAGGGGGGGCTGTTCTTGTAGACATTGCAAGGAGAGTTCAGGAAACTGGATAAGAAAGGATTCAATAAAAGATAGGGAGAAGATGAAGCTATGAGAGAAGTTGTTGTGGGAGACTTTCCAGCTTGTTCTGTTGATTGGCACCAATCGTTCATCTTTTTGGTGCTGTAGTACCTTTTTTCACCTTAGCTCTCAGGGTCACGTGAAAGATTATCTAATCGCTCTGCTGCGTCATCAGCCATTCCCCTCCTATATTGGCTTCCCATCCATAGTAAGTACCTCGTCCAAGAAGAAGTCCAATCCACGACAGTAGAGAGCTCCTCCTGTCGTTTATCATACAATGGCAGCACCTGAAATTCATCATCTGTTTCATAGTCCAATTGGGGACCACTCCTTTTCAAGTGATAGGACTACCCTGGCCGTTGCACGGGAGAACAATGTGGAGCTCTACCAACGGACCGGCAACAAGTTCTCCTTGACCGATGAACTCAAGGGTCACGAGAAGACTGTGACGAGTGTTGATATTGCTCCCAATAGTGGTCGCATTGTTACTTGCTCACAGGGTATCCATACATTACATTCCCCACATCTTGACTTAGCAGGAGCTGATCGAGCCTCTCGACCACAGATCGTAACGCCTATGTCTGGGAACATACCCCGTCAGGCTGGAAACCGACGCTTGTTCTTCTTCGAATCAATAGAGCTGCAACCTTTGTGCGCTGGTCCCCGTCGGAGCAGAAATTCGCTGTTGGTTCGGGTGCCCGTGTCATCGCGGTTTGCTACTTTGAAGAGGAAAATGATTGGTGGATCTCAAAGCACCTGAAGAAACCCATCCGAAGCACCATTACTACTCTCGCCTGGCACCCTAACTCTGTTCTGCTGGCTGCGGGATCGACGGACTCTCACGCAAGGGTTTTCTCCAGTTTCATCAAAGGAATCGATACTCGCCCGGAGCCAAGTGCTTGGGGGGAACGGCTTCCCTTCAACACGATCTGCGGGGAGTTTTTGAATGACTCGGCTGGATGGATTCACGGCGTCTGCTTCTCTCCAAGTGGGAACGCTCTTGCATTTACTGGTCATGACAGCAGCGTTACTGTTATTTACCCAAGTGCTCCCGAACAGCCTCCTCGGGCTATGTTGAGCATCACTACCCGTCTCTTGCCGTTTAATAGTCTGATTTGGAATGGAGAAAACGAGATCATCGCGGCCGGCCATGTGAGTTTCTACAACCGTGGCGGGAAACAACATTGTGGCTGACATTCAAAAGGATTGCGAGCCATTCCGCTTCCGCGGCGATGAGAACGGGTGGAAGATGACTGGAGCTATTGAGAGCAAGAAGGGCGTCGGTGCCGGCAGCGTGCGAGAGGAGTCCGCCCTCAATATGTTCCGTCAAATGGATCTCAAGGGCCAGACTCAGGCAGACACGCAGCTGAAGACAGTCCATCAAAACACTATCAACACGATCAGGGTCTATGAAGAGACCAATGGTGTTGTCCGCAAGTTTAGCAGTAAGCAAATCCTTTTGCCGACAACCGTACTACAAGTACTAACAGCTGGATGATAGCGAGCGGGGTTGATGGTCGTGTCGTCATTTGGACCATTTAAGCTTGGTCTACTGATATCGAGTTGTTTCAGCAGTGTAGCTGAAAGTCCTTTACAATCACCCATGTTGGAGTCTGACACTGTAATGCCTGGAAATGGTTACACAGATATCTTTGAACATGACTTCAATAGGTATATATCTATGGATTGTCCGATCCGAACGAAATCCACCGTAGCTGCTTGAGTTGTAGGATCCTGCTGTACAAGTAGTTACTCCATTGAGTCCATTGACCTGATTGTCATCGAACTGAGGCCTGAATGCCTGCTTGGGTCTAGGCTACCACACTAGTACAATTTGGGAATTAATTGAATCACCTGACTACCCCGGATTTCTTCTGGCACATCACGAGCTCTGTTTCATCACAATCAACACCATGATCAAAGCCTTAAAGTAGGATTGGTTCTATGATGCAGCAGCACAGAGGACAGTATTGTCTAGTCCCAGACTTGAGGCGCCTAGTATGAAGGTGCTCATTCAACGATGATTCATTCATATACCTTGACGTTTTACATTATTATCAGCTTGGTTTGTCTCCTCACCATAGGCACAGATGACACCTTCTCCAGCAGGGAAAACCAAGCCAAGCGGCGCCCCTCGAGGGACCTGTTTAACTCACTAGAGGAGCTCTCGCGCATCGTTGATATCACGTACTGCGTTGGAACTACCGGGGTCCGGGAACCATTCGAGTGTCTCAGCCATTGTCGAGAATTCCAAGGCTTTGAACTGATCACTGTAGGTTCACAATTAGCATCTTTTCCTTAGCTAACACCGAGATGCTTACATCTCGCAGACATGGAATACCGGACCCTTCCTCTCCGACTCGTGTGGCTATATAGCCGTGTCGCATCGCCCCTTCGCGGAACGCATCCTCGTGGCCTTCCGCGGCACCTACTCCATCGCCAACACGATCATCGATCTATCTGCCTACCCCCAGGCCTACGTTCCGTATAACCCCGACGAACAGGAGTTTGCAGCACCGCAGTGTCCGAATTGTACCGTGCATGCAGGCTTCCTATCTTCATGGCGCAACACCCGCGCCATCGTCCTCGAGCACGTATCCGCGGCAAGGCAACGGTATCCGGACTATGACCTGGTCCTGGTGGGCCACTCGCTCGGCGGAGCAGTCGCAGCACTAGCCGGGGCGGAGATGCAACTAAGGGACTGGGAGCCGCAGGTGACGACGTTCGGGGAGCCAAGGGTCGGAAACAAGGCGTTTGTGCAGTTCCTGGACCGGATCTTTGGTCTGAGCCCCGCGACGCAAGGAAGTGGGCCTGACGATCGGGATCTGCGGTTTCGAAGGGTCACGCATGTCAATGACCCTGTGCCGCTCCTTCCACTCCGGGAATGGGGCTATGAGATGCACGCGGGGGAGATCTTCATCTCCAAAGCGGAGCTCTCGCCGTCCCTGGAGGATGTGGAGCTCTGCCAGGGCGATGACGACATCCGGTGCATCGCGGGAGCAGAAGAAACTCGAGGCATCATGCTGGACGAAGTGAATGCTCTCATTTCAAACTCACTCCCGTCAAAGCGAGGGGACCCGTCTGTCCAGACTATTCTGGTAGACGCGGAATATCAGCAATACGATCCAGTTCCCGACACAGAGGACCACGAGAAGCCGCAGACGCCGTTCAGCCTCCCGTGGGATCTCATTCCTTCGCGATACAGACTGTGGGAGTTGTTCTTCGCCCACCGTGACTATTTCTGGCGGCTTGGGGTCTGTGTCCCAGGCGGCGATCCAACAGGTAGATAGCTTCGTGGTTATATAGCTCGATGGAACATGTGTTATGTATAGAATAGCTACTTGGTTTGTTTCGCTTTCTGGGTTAGCGGGGAATAGCGATATGCAGTTCAAATCGAATTATACCATTTCGTCTAAACTAGATGGGCGGCGCTATAACCCGTACAGAAACCTGACAAGTAGAACTTCATATAGACTCGACAATCCTAGCTCGAACGCTAACAACGTGGTATATATCAAAGCTTCAGAATTACGCAGGCAAAAGTCATTAGACAGAAGAAAAAAGCCCAAGGAAGAAGAATCACACACAACTACACTTGTTGCAAAGTCTGATTTATTTCCCATGTTCCAGATTCGGAACAATGACAGGACCATACTTGACGACATTCCCATACGCACCCTCACCCTGGACCATGAAGTCGACGGCGAGGTTAAGTTTCCCGCTCTGGGCAGAATGGGGGTACATGGAGTTGACGAGGTCCGGGTCGTACGCGACGATGGCGACGTAGTTGCGCCGGCCCATGAGTTTGCGGTACTCGCGGGGCTGGCCGGAGACGTCCGTCTGGAAGATCTCCATCATGTCCTCCTTTGTATCAGTGGGCTGGGACGGGGTGGAGCGGTGGCCGTTGGCGGGGATGTAGAGCGGTTTGTGGCTGCCGTGGAGGAGCTTGATGATGTATGATGGGGGAGGGCTGTTGACCACGGCCGACGAGATGAGCTGGTACATGGATTTGTGGTCTTGTGGGTGTGCTGGGTCGTGCACGAGTCCGGCGCCGCAGACGTTTACGGCTCCGGAGAGGAAGGTCATCCGGAGGGACTTTTGGTGTGCGATGCCTTGTAGGGTGCGGATGAGATATGTCCGCTCAAGGTCCTGGATTGAATTAGCGCTGTCTCAAATCGCGAGCAAGGGAAGTTATACCTTGGATTCATGCGTCCACTGATCTCGCAATTCCTCGAGCAGATCAAACTCTCCGAATGGACTCAGGATTCCACCCATGAGCCCAGACTTGCCCACGGCTCGCTTGACCGAGTCGAAGCCGGACCCGACCATATCTTTGGCACCGACCACACCCGCCACGGAGCTGGTGACTTTGCCCAGCACATTGTACGCCCCCGTGACGGCTCTCTTTCCCGTCGCGACGGTGTGCGCGATGTGCTCCGCGGTCTCCAGCCGGGGGTAGATGATGGGGACCGAAAGCATCCAGATGCAATGCTGCACCGATGGAGGGAGCATGGCAACCTTGGGGAAAATGCCCTGGTAGGTCGGTCCGGCGATGACCTGGTGTTGGTTCCGTTCCGACCGGCAGTCGGGCCCGACGACGACAACTGCCGGTCCCAGATACTTGACAAAGTGCCAGCCCGTTCCGGTGATGGTGAAGAGATCCACGTCCGAGCTGACGTTGCGGAGAATGTCCAGCGTCGTGTGGTGCTGGAAGAGCAGGTACATCTCGATGCCGGTGCGGCCGATGTTCTTGAACATGTTGGAGAACTGCATATGCTCCGGATATGAACCGAATCCATCGAAGCTTGGGGAGTCAGCTGCAGCTACAAACCCGAAGACAAAGAAACTCACATGTCATGGTCATCAATCTGGCAAACATACGGAATCTGAGCAAACGATTCCCTCAGATACGGTTGATCAAAGTGGCTCGTGTAGTAATGGAAATAGGCATGCGAAACATCCTCCTCGTGCGCTGCCGTCCACGTCGCATTCTTGCGCGCCTCCTTTCCACTGATCGCAAGCCATTGCTTCAAGGATGGAATCTCCTTCCACATACGATCTGCGTAGATCTGGCCCCCGAGACACAGTTGGGCATGGAAGCCTCCGATTTCGTTGTGCTTCTGCATGATGTCCTTCCACAAGAAACCGACCCCTCCCAGGCGCGACCGCTCGTTCGCATTCACATTGAGCGAGAAATCGTTCCCGGAGGTGGCGATGAAGCGCCAGTTCGCCTCGTACCGGCCAGCGACTAGGAATTCGTACCGGGTGCAGCCCAGGTGCGATGTGATCGCATACGTCCACTTGGCGGAACCGGAATCTTCCATCTGCAGATCGACCTCGTACTTGTAGAACGTCCAGCGCTGGCGCATTGCGATGGCCAACGGCTTGAGCTGCCGGGGATTGGGCGACAGATCGAGGCTTTGATGGATGTGGATGGTCGGCGGCTGCCCCGCGTCCGTGACCAGGAGAATCGACCCAAGCCAGATTCCGCGTTCCAGATCCATATTCGTGTACCGCAGATAAGGACCGAAATAGACACCATTGGTCGGAGCGACCTTGTACAGGTCAACACCGCTGCTGGGAGGGGGCCCCGTGAAGCCAGTCATGATGGGTGACTGCAGACTCTCATAGCCGGGCGCCAGACCCGGGGTAAGAGGTATACCTGGGGAGGCCAGGGGCTTTCCAAAAGTCGAGAAACCAGGAGAAGCCAGCGGATGGCTGCTATACACACTTCCGACGGGTGACAGGGGAGTCTCGTTGAGATTCAAGGGTGTAGGCCCCTTGGGGAACTCCCACTGCGTCGACTGAGACGGGAGATGAATATAATAGTACTGCCCCGAATTAGGGTCCATGTGGGCTATCCATCCTTCAGGCAGCGGAGGGGGGGAGGCCGGAGGTACTGTTGATGAGCTGGGCATCGCAGCGACTTGGGTGTTCTGAACGGGAGTAGGCAGGCGTGCAGCGGGGGCGCCATTTTGTGGGGACGGCCCGGCCGGTGACTGCTGTCGGGGTTCATTGGCAAACGCTGGATGATCCTGAGGCGAGACCGCTGGCGGAGTCGCACTAGCAGGCATGGGAGGAGCACCGCCAGCGCCATTGATCGGAGCCATCGTCGCTGGATGTCCGGCTGCAACGGCCGGCGGGCCCATCACGGCCGACATGCGCCGCTTCTCATTTGGAAATCCCTGGGCGGCCGGTCCGGAGACACTCGAGTACGCGGGCGGAGGTGAAGAACTGATGCGCATCCTTTCGAGGTCCTGCTCCAGTGCGTTGGGAGGAACTCTCGACGGCTGCTGACTCTGCGCCGCAAGAGATGGGGTCGCTGCGGGTTGTGGAGTAGGTGGATGGAACGGGTTCGCTGGTGGATTCTGTGAGGTGACGACCTCAGCGCCCTGGTAGACCGTGGGCGGCCCATGTGGCTGAGACCCCGGCAACTCTGTTGGTGTCCACGGCCGGTGGACGGGCTGCTGCAGCTGAGTTCTCGGCAGTTGGCCGGCATACGGTTCCGCTCGTCTCTGGGCCGCAGCGCTCTGCACCGGCAGCCCTGCCAGCATCGACGGGCCCCCAATGCCGGAAGCCGCAAACCGAGCCTCGATATCTGACCCAGGCTGTTGACCAGGCCCAACGATGGGGGTTTCCGGGGGTGGGGGCGAGCCCCTCTGGGCACGGGTAGTCGAGTTGGAGGCGGTCGAACTGATCCGATTAATCATCGCACTGCTCGGAGGCTGCAGACTCTGGGATGTCGGTGGCCTGGTCGTAGTAGAGATTCCCGATGGAGTCGGGGGTTGCGGAGGAGGCCAATACTGCTGCCGATAGTCTAGATATGCATTCCCCTCCCGCTGGACGCCGTTCGATGGGGGAGCCAATGGCGCCGACACGCGCTGATACTTCCTAGCAAATAGAGCATCTCGGTCTGGAGCATCCGGGCCTGGCGACTCAGGGAGTGGTTTGGGAGCATTGTTACCCCGTCTTTCCGCCAAGGTGGCCAGCTTTGGCTCGCGACCGTCCCGGGGCCGCAGAGCTGCTGGATATTCCGAAGGTCTTGTTACGCTGGGGCCGGCGGGCATCGAGGGCCCATTATTCACGTATGAGATGGGAGATCCATGTCGCGCGGCTTCGGCTGTCGGACTGGAACCGGTGGGACTCGATGAGCTCCGCATCTGTGGCACTCTGGGGGGGTAATCGGGATATGGGAGAGGCGTCGTGTTCTGAGGCGCTGGTGAAGGAGTATCGTCTCTTTTGCTGATTCGCAATGGTTCAACCACAGGTGACTCTGCCGGTCGATTCGAATTGAGGAATAACTCCTCCTCAGGATTACCCTGACGGGCACCGTTGGGGTTCATGATCGAGGCACGCGATGACTATCTCTGTGATTCGTGTTAGAAACTGGATTACCGAATCAAATAGACACAATTCAAACAGGGCTCTGGAAAGTGATGAGAGAAAAGACAAAAGAAGAGTTTTACTTCAACAGCGACAGCGACCGGGAGAACAGAGGAAGTGGGCTGAAATCACGCTGGCTGGTGGCGCAGGCGAGAGACGGATAGGATGACTGGATGAGGGGTAGAAGAAGAGAAGGAGAAGAGGAAGAAGAAAGATCAGATGTAGAGAAAGAAGGGAATCCGAGTAGAAATGGATAGCAGAAGATAATTAATTAATGATTCTTCTTGATTCTTGATGCTGATGAGAGTTGTCTCTGTAGACTATCCTCACTGTCAATGGCAGAGTAACCGCCGGACAAGACTCCAAACCCACTCGATCTCGCTGTTATTGGCTCGAGGAAAAAAGACATCGTCTTGACTGCTTGTTCTCTGCATATTTAGTCTGCAGGAAATCTATCTGCCTGTTCCAATGCTACTACTGAGTGCTGATTGCTGAGTCGGGGGATTAAAAGACGCAGGAGAGTCGATAATGCGCTTCCATCTGTGCTATACATGTGTTTATACAGTCATCGTTGACTTTGTATATTCATATAAATAGAATATCCTGGATCCATCGCGAGTATAACCATGGGATAAGGAGGTATCACCCAAAGGTCACCAAAGGTAGGCCACCGTCAACAAGAATATCAACCCAGTCAATCCCCAGACTGCTGCATTTGCTGCTCATAAATCATTTGAAATATATAACATGTCGTTGCTGCATTGCGCCCGATCTTTTCCGTCTCCAGGCTCGAAAGCAATTCCAGAGCCATCGCCTTGAGTTCGCTGGAGGAGGTCACAGCCCCCGCCAGGAAAACGGGGAAGGTGACAGAATACCGTGGGATCCCCTTGTCTTGCGCTATCACAGACTCTGCAAGGCTGAGGATGGCTATCGCGTGGTGATGAATCTGTTCTTCAAGAGCAGCTCCCTGCCCGAAACGTTGTCCGGGCCAGATGCTGGTATAGGAGAAGAGGAGTGAGGTATGGAAAAGCAGAGATGACTGTTGGCTCGTCAGCGTACTGTGATGTGAGTCCCGCAACGAAGGAGGGAACTGACCTGTCGAATGATGTCTTGTAGCCTTGGCGGCAAGCTTTCCTGTGCTTGAAGCAAAAAAAGGGCTTCTGGAGAGTTCCAGAGTCCCCATAACTCCTCGCGCAGCTCCCTTGCCTCTTCTTCTCGCGGTTCCTGGTGTGAGTACGGAAAGGACATGTTGATCCTCAGCGATTCTGCTGCAAGGAATCCCAGTCTGGCAGCGAGCAAGAAAGTATCGCGGTGTAGACGAGATACAGCCCAGAGATGATCATCTCCCGGAGAAACGCTGTGATACCTATCCAATGGTACAGGATACTGGAAGCAATCAGGCTCAGGCAGCAGATCAGGATTCTCTAACGCTGCTTGAACAAAATGGCCTGTCCCCGCGCCGTTCAGAAGAGCGTAGAGGTCCACAGTACAAACCCACCAGATAATCGAAGGATAGCGCTCGGTTCCAAGCATTGCGCGCCTGAGACCTGATATATGAAGTATCCGAGAAATATGGTGGGACCATAAACTCGAACCATCGAGCCCAGCTGCCGCAAGCTACATAGCAGAATGTCAGCACTGAGAGATTCCCCCACGGATGTTTAGGAAGGAGAACGATACTACCTCATATGCTAGAAGCAAGAAATTTGTCAGGAAGAGACCATCTGACAGCAAGTCTTCATCGCTTTGGATACTGTTCTGAAGCGATAGAGAAGCCTGGTGATAATACTGCAGACCGTCTATGTTGGGGACATCGCTTTTCTGGTCAAGGTTGAGCGCGGAGATTGCCATCATCGCATGGAAGAGCTGTAGATAGGTTGTCAGAAGGAAGTCCCCTGGCAGTAGATTGGAAGATGCTTACAGGAGGGAAGTTTATTGCTTCGCGGTCAAAGACATCAGCATCAAGATTCCCACCTACAATGTCGAATATGCCCCCGGCTGGCACAAGTATTCGCACCACATCACGGAAATGCCCCAGGAGAATCGCGTCTTGATTCTCCTGTTCCAATAGATCATATATTGGGTCGTCATCGGCATCTTGAGATGTCGCATCGATTGTAGCCGCTGATAGAGATGATTCACGTAGGTCAGAGGGTGACTGGGATGGGCTCCAGTATCGAGAAGTCAGACATCTGGTATCTTTAAACCGTTTCAGGATTATTACGTTGGAATTTCCAGCTCCGGTAGCGAATTGACCAGTTTCAGTGATGCTGGATAAACGAGTCGAGCCTCTGCCTTTGGCCTCTTCAGACGCATTCCCAACATACCCCGGAAGGTGTGAAAAGCTCTCGGGAATGACCACAACGTGGTATGTGCCGGGTCTCGAGCTTTGTGCTTTCCTCTCCCGCTCTTCATCCGAGGTGAGTAGTGGAAACGGGGGAAGTAAATCATGCATCGCAGTCTCGGTTGAAATGCTTTCTGTCCGAGGCAAAGCGTTCGCTGTAGTAAATGAGCGGGTCAGTAGATCATAAAGATTCCACCGCGAACTAGGAAACAAAGGTGTCTCACGATCCCAGACTCTATTCCCAGCTGTCGTAATATCCGACATTCGTTCTATGACTCGACGTGTATCATCCCGGAAGGGGAGGCGAGGGCGATAATCACAGATACGGCCTAATCGGGTACATTGCTAAGGGAGAGAAGTCAGACTGCGATCCGACGATAGTCCAAGAAAGAAAACATCATACATTGCATTGAGGATGTCCTTCGTCGCACTTGACTGTTCACCAGTTATTAAACCAACTCCAACCATGAAGGGTTGTCTACCTTTGCGACTCTAATCCAATCCACCACAAAGTCAGTACTCAGTACTCCATGTGTCCGCAACACCTTGATGATAAAAGAGTTGGCTCACTCTACATATCCTAGAGGGAAGTGAACATCCACCAATATCAATCATCTCTAGGACGACGTACCAGCAACCGGTGCGAGACCGTGGAGGAAACCGTGAACGGGGTTTTGGGATTGAAGCCTGTTTCGTCAAGGCATCGAGACTGAGGCCAGAGATACTGAGATCATCTTTGGGTGCAATGATGGGTAGCACGAGTGGACGCTTGCGTCGAGTAGTGTTCTTCTTGGATGGCATCCTCTGGAGGTGGCGACTCTCATACTTTGAATCAATTCATTACCTCAATGTGAGTGGGATGGCATCTGAGAAGGATAGACAATATACAGACTTGGTTGATGAAGAGAAGCAATAAGATAAGGGAGCTGGTTAGTTGTATATACATCTCATCTACTCCGTAAAGGGAAATAATAACTTGAGAGATAAGCGAAGAGTATCTAGTAAGATAGATGAGCTACATATGGTATCAACTCCATCTGATCTTCTGTCGTCTTCCTGCCGAATTGAGGCTCATAAGGATACTGTATCATGTATGAATATGATGTGATGAAGAAACCACCCGATTTGATCAAATTCGCTTGTTCATTCCAAATCGAGTAACTGACTATAGTTCAAGTTGAACTTTCCAAGGCTGGCTGAAAACTGAATTTGAAATCGAAGGAAGTAAGGTTATGGGGCACAAGCTAAGGTTTAGCAATCCATGGATCTGAAGTGAAGAGCAAATTTTAATTGGCGAATAAGAATATCTTGACTTTCTTAATTTATTCATTCTCCACTCAGTCTCACAAGACTCGCCTGGGCCGGTCTGGAACTCTGGATTCGTCAATCTTGGTCCCCGCTCCGGCCCGTGCCAACTGATATTTTGATAATTGATAAACCAGTTGTCAGTTATACTTGTAACTTGTAAGGTACTAATGAATAGTTCATAGCCTGATGTGTCAGGTGTCTACCCTGGATCATAGGATCTAAGCCTTCCTCCTTCCTCATATTCCTAACTCCAAAACTACCGTGAAACGGAAGTAAGATCCCCCAAGGTCTGGTTGAGAATCTGCCGAACCGGCCCTGATCTCTCATCATCTCTCCAAGTCTTGATCGATCGCTGTAGTGTTTCGCTGACTTGCACCCCCGTCGACCGACACATTGTAACGTATGCTGCGGCCGCTTGTGCACGTCCCATTCGGATACTTTCGACGGATAGGTCGATCTCGCGACAAAGCATTTTCTCCGCGAGCGCTGCCAATCTTCCCTGCATCTCGCGTGGCTCGAGGTTCTCGCCGTCGGCTGGGGGTGCATATTTCTCTAACCGGCCAAATAGTTTGTTCAACTCTTCGTAGAGAGTAGTCTGTACTTTTCGACCCCCGTGGCTGACAGCCTTGTCGATCACTGGGACCATGTCTTCAAGGTATGTTTTGATTGCTATCCGTGTCAGTACCTGCCTGCAAATGATAGGTATGGACCAACCTTCTGCACCAACAGACGTATTAAAACACTGTAAAAGGCATTTCACGCACGCTGCCAGGGTGTCCTCCAAACGTTGCCTAAATAAGTGTCAGAAACACAATGCTCTTCACATAGGATGGGTCTCAGAACTCACTTGGTTTTTTGACCGCTGCCAGAATCAATATCCATCGGCTCGGCATCGTCATCCGTAATGTCATCCAGCACTCGAGACACAATGGCCAGTGCCTCTGGCATGAAGTCGAGGTCGCTGCGCGCCTGAGCGACTCCACCCAGAGCGACGAGGCCATGCGGACGATATGCTGGATTGATGCGCTTTGCTTCCCTAACCGCGATGGCCTTCTCACGCCGATAAGCATCCCGCCTCTGTCTGATGCAAATAGGACAAGGGACTTACCTTCATCGAGTCGCTGAGCTGCTTGTCCTCTTGCCACAGTTTCCGAGCTTGGCTCGCAAACTTCACAAACGCCTGGAGCACGACTTCTTTCCCATCCCACGTCTTCCCTGCCAGTGCCTTCTCTAGCACAGGCCACAAGATCCGGCTTGTAGTGACATCGATATCGGCATCCAGCGACATGGTCGCGTTGGCAATCCCCAAGGCCGCCGTGTGCTTGATGGCCCAGCGCGGTGAGTCCAGATTCTCTGCGACGAGGCTGGCGATTTCTTTGATATACAGCGACACAGCCCGGGTGCCTCCTACGTTGTCTTGCCATGCCTTGCTGAATACCTCACGAACGTGGGCGTCCGTATCGTACTTCGAGACGAAAACAAAGGGCAAAGTGGTAGCCGCAAACGCCATGAATCGGTCATTCGACAGCTTGGAGGTCGAGTGTAGGATCTCCGCCGAGATCACTCTCTCGTTGGCATCCTCCGCGACCAGATATAAGCGCTTGGCATGGTCGATGGTCCTTAGGACTTGATCGTCCGAAGCGAGACGCATGAGATATCCGATGGAAGTGCAATAAGACGCGCTGACAGTCTCGTTTCGATCAACAACGTACTTGCCCAGCAGCTGGACGAATCGATCCGCGTAAGGACGAAAAAGAGCCGGTCGCATGCTAAGGAGGACAAGGACACGGCTGCAGCCCACTTTCGATGGCAGTCCCACTGCAGAGCGGAGGACGCCTTCGAGCTTGGTTGCGAATTCCTTCATGCTTGCATCATCCAGCATGTCTATCAGATACCGCTCGATTACTTCCATCATCGGCGACGTGCGAATACTGGACAGCCTCATCTTGTCGATTTCCTGACCCGTTAATCCATATTTCTCAGCATTGAGATGAACGTAGTTGACCGCTTGGGGCTCCAGGGAGCTCAGCGAATTGAGGAACTGTTCGATGATGCGAGGAACAAACGGACGTAGCGGGCCACTGGGGCTTTTCTTGATCATCTGCACTACGGCTCCGATAGCAAAGCCCTGAACCTCCTGCACGCTGGACTCCATACCCTTGTCGCTTAGCAGAAATGGAATGGCGCTTGCTAGCATCGTGTTCGCCCGTTTGGCGTCCAAATCACTTGTTTCCAGTGTACGGACGATGGCATTGGTAAGCGTCTGACAAAGTTTGAGTGCCGCCACCCTGACTGTCTCCTTGATATCATCCAGCAGCTTGAATGCTTTTGTAAAGATGCCATCCATGTACTTGGCGTATTTCTCCGGTTGCCGTCCTTGTATCAAGTCGGCGATCGCCGCACAGCTCGCCTGGCGGACTCGCCACTCCCGGCCGATCATGCTTGTCAACAGATCACTCATGATCTCATCGAAATGAGCATTGATCACCACCGTTGGGTCCTTGACTAGTGCGGTCCAAATGGTATTCATGGATCTTTGCACGTTCGGGTTTGGATCAAACCGGTAACGGAATAGCTTCGGGTAGATCTTGGTGTTTCTCGCTAGATACCCGTTGATGCTCGAATCCGAGAAGATATTGCTGATCCCAAGCTTGCTAAAGGCTGCGCGGTTGGTCCAAAGAGCGTTATTGGAAGCAAGTGACATGAACTGGTAGACAAGTGTTGGATCGCCAGCCTCAGACGCAAGATTCATTATGTCCTTGTAGGTACTGACCGAGGAGCCTTCCCCGGTTGGTAGAGCTCCAGGCTCGAAGAGTTCGGTATCGCCATGGACTTTCCCTCCCCCAAGATTGGGCTTGCTCTCGGTGAATGAGTTTACTAGGTCTCGCACGAGGTCATCTTTGAGGGACTGATCACCCATCTCGTAGACAAGCCCTAAGCCCTGCGCTCCGGTCTCCTGCACCACCTCATCACGATCCCCGAGGATGCCTGTGAACGCTGCCTGGCACCTGCGTAGGCGATCTTGTATACCTGACAGATGTCCACAGTTCTTGATCAGACACAGGAGCCATATGGCAGAGGATTTTCTAAGGGAGGGTTTGGATGCACCGCAGTCAGTTATGACCTTGTCACACATGTCGGCAAGCACTTTGTCAGGAATCATCGATTCAGGGATCTCCTCATCGACATCGAACTCCCTGAGCAGCGACTTTGAACTCCAGCCGACAGCGGCAGTGCTCAATGCGTCCCCAACAGCGAAATGAATCTCCGGGCTTCGGATCTCATGTAGGCCATAAAGAGCAGTGAGCAGCTCGTTAAAGAGCGGGTTATCAGGGCCCGCTTTTGAAAATGTCAGTGTTAAGAGACCCATGGCCGTAATGGCGGCATCACTCTCAGCTTTTGCATCCTGGGTTAGCTTCTCTCTAATCCTTATCCAGCCGGCATCAGGAAGCATCGCTGGTGACAGGATCCCCGAAAGACTCAATTGTCCAAGGGCTAGCTGTGCGGAGCGCCTGAGGAGAGAGTCGCGGGAGTTTTCCACAACGTCAAAGATTGAGCTCACGAATTGATCGACCTGTTCCTTCGGAACTTTGTAGAATGCCTTGCGAAATGCAAGCCTGCTCGATATATAAGCCAATGCAAGGATTGCACCCCGTATCTTAAGCACGGCTTCCCCGATTGCCGTTTTCCATGCCGTCAGAGAATTTGACAGTTCTTGAAACAATGATGTGAGATCATCGGCAGGGAACGTAGGATGGGATGCTAGAATCCCAATTGCTTGCGCCGCCATGTTTTGTATTTCCTGATCATTGCTGGTTATGGATCTTCTCAACGAAAGTGCCCGTGGCACTATCGCCCCGACTATGTCGTTCGACGCTAGGGCGCAGATGTTCACAAAGTGCTCTCCACACTGCTGTAGACCCTCCCGTTTGTCACTGGTGAGGCCAGTCAAGGCGCTTGTCAGGAATAACAATACAGCTTGCTTGTCTGAAGACCGCATATACTGCTTTAGACCGCGCCGGGCGCGTTCATCAGACGTAAGCAGCACGTCCAACTTGACGTCCCAGTCCTGCTCGATCTCCGTGACTGTTCCGGATGCCGAGAGAGACTCCCAGAGGAGAATGTTACGAAGAAACGCAATGGCAACCGGCAAGGCGTCTCTGTACGGCCCAGACAGCGCTTTGGCTGTGGACAATTCTGGGGCCACTGCACTTCCGCTTGATTCTGACGTGCCAAGTAAAAAGTGTGTGGCCTCAGAAAAGGATGGGAAACTGTACCATGCCTCATTGACCTCGTCTGTTGCTGCTGAAGTGAACCACTTTTTATCCTTGCTGGGATTCAGCAGTCGGTACCAATAAGGATGCAGCCCCTTCTTGCCTTCCTCTACGACTTCCTGGTTTCGTTCTGATCCACGCGCTATAGCCATGAGGTCGATCCAGCGAGCTACAACGTCGCTGAAGGGCAAGAATCGATTGGAGAAACGCACGGCGGCGTATTGAGGTCCGCGAACGACCTTGAAGCCAGTGATGGAGTCCTCATCGCCGGGATTGTTGCCCATCTGATGCACCAGGAAAGGGCGAAGTTGTTCCTGAAATTCTTTGTTCCATCGGTCCACTGAGGAATTCAGTATACTTCCCAGAGCTTGCTCGATGCTCACAAAGATTTGAGGACTCGAGTCATCGGAGCTCAAAGACGTAAAAAGCCATTTGATAAGTTCGAAATCCGAAAGCTGCCCTTCATCGTCTTGCACCTGGAAGTCAACTTTAGGAACAAGGATGCCGATGCTCTCGTAGGCATGTTCTCTCAGACTCAAGTCCGTTACGGCAAGCCTTTTGCCACTGGCCCCGGGATTGGGCCAACCCTGAGACTGGATGAAGTCTCTCAGCCCGGTTATGACCTTCGGAGCCATAAGTTTGAGATCGGACGGCGACCCTATTCGAACGACCCACGTGGTGAATGTAAAGATTTGGGTTCTCAGTTTAGAGGCTTGCAATCCCTGGGAAGATCTCGCCTCGTCGGAGAGAAGACCCTCCTCAATTAATCGAAGTACTCTTTCCGTATTCGTAGTAGCTCTAATGGATTTCCCTAAGAAAGCCAGAATCTTTAACTGTACAGGAGGACGCGCAGGCAATGCACCATCTGGCGTACCGGTCCCGAAGTACAGGCTATACAGTTGCTGCACAACATCGGGATTTTCTAGATCAGGTATGAGTCGTTTCAGAATCTCCTCGCCGAGATCAGAGACTCGGAAGTTTGCATCGGCAGAGGCAATGAGAGCAGGTAGAAACCGCTCCGCATCGGTGAAAGCTCCGCTAACAAGGAACCTCAGAGCCGTCACTTTGGTTTCAATGAGGTTAAGACCACCGTTTGGAGCAGGGTTCCATGTTTCATCCGCAGAGGCTCCCTTGTTCAAGAACGTATACTCAGCCGGTGACAGTCCAGGACACGTCGTTGCCTTCTCCTCGGCAGGGTAGAGAAGAAGTAGCTTCCCGAACCACGAAGCCAGAAACTTTGCGTCTTGGTCAGAAAGACCCAGCTTCGACTTTAACTGGACATCCTCTTCACTATCCTTCGGGGGCAGCTTTAGCAAAGGCAAAAGCCGCAAGACAAGATTGAAGATAACCGCATCTTGATTGGTGACTGTTCCAAGTTCGGAAATCCCCTGGAGCAAGGGGAGCAGGATCTCGATTCTCGCATCGGGACCCAAGCGATCAATACTCTGTCGCAGGTACAGCAGATCAAAATGCCTGATGAGCTGGGATTTCTGATCTTTGAACTGCTTGATCAGAGCTGCCACGGGCAGTTGAATGGATGGTGCTTGGACTCTCGTATTGATATGGTGGCAAATGGCAATGACTTTGCTGCGGACAGCCAGACTCTCCGAGCCAAGCTTAAGCAACAACGGAGCCAAATATGTCTTGAGAAGACTCTCAAGTTTCTCATCCGTATCTGCAAGCGCAATTCTTAATTCAACTTTGGAGATTAGACTCAACTCGCGAGCCTCAGCACTCACTGATGTGGCATCAGAAGCCATGACAGGTTTAGACAGTGAAACAATAATGAACCCGTTGCATCGGATAAATCAAAAGATATAGAAGAGAAGAACACCAGACCAGAGAAGATTCAAAAATAAAGAGCGACTGGACTTTTCGTCGCCTTCTGTAGGCAGAGAGAGCAACGTCACAGTCTGGAGTCACGAAGTCCTGATCGGGAGATACATTGTGATTAGTCATCATAGTCAATTGATCAGATCACGACGAGTCTGTATGATGATAATTGCAAGTAGAAGACAAGGGAAGCCGGTAGAACACTAGTAATGGGAGCTCTACACATGTTAAGCTACAAGCAGGATGACTTTCGCCTCTCCGGGGGGGACTGCTACTGCTTCGGTAGAACTGGACAATTCTAAGAGAATACTCCCAGAGACCTTAGAAAGAGATTCGCTGCGTTCATCTATAATCTAGCATATACTTCATCAATCATTATATATCATGGGCTCATGACGAAGCAGACAGCCTTCTTTTCTCTGCCGCTTCGCCTCTCAGGAACTTCGCCACTTCGCCATCAGCACTCCAATCAAGCTTCTGGGTCGCATTGCCAAACAGGCACTGCCATAAATCGTCCTTCTTCACGAGCTCACCGCCAGATGGACCTTTCGTCATCAGTTTGGCCAGCGCCGCGCCCTGTACCTCCAAGGAGTTGGCCGAATCAATGGCCGTTTCTGTGAGATCCTCAATCACCGCTCCAGCGTCGTCTTGTGCTTCCCTCTCCTTCTCTTTCTGGACAATATGAGCCAGGCGGCGTGAGACGGACAGTTCGTAGATCGATTGCTCAACCGTGTTGGAGACGAGGTACATCCAAACGGTAGTAGGCCGATGCTGGCCGATCCGATGTACACGGGCTATAGCCTGAAGTTCAATCGCAGTATTGACGAGCGGTTCGCAGAGAAAGACGTGGGTAGCGTTGACAAGATTGAGACCAGATGATTGCGCTTTGGCGTGAAGGAAAAAGCATTCAACCTGCGCAGAAATAGTCAGTAAATAATATCATGTTGACTGCGAGAAGGACATACCGCTGGGTCACTCTTGAACCTCTCTATCCCATCTGCTTTGTCGATACTGCTGTAGCCGATCTTGAATTGGGCAAAGGCAGTGCCCAAGACTTCGAGGAAAGTCTTATATTGAGAGAATATAATTGACTTCGCACCAGGGTCATGCTCGCGTAGCCAGAGAATATGACGGGCCAGCGTATCAATCTTTGTGCCAAACGAGCCGTTTAGGTCAATGTTCTTGATTTCTCTGAGGATTCCCGAACTGATATCCGAATAGATGAAATTGTTAGACGAGCGTCCGGGTTCTATCTTAATGGGCGCTTTCTCCTCTTGCACCACAAAGTCTTCGGGTCTGTAGGTGATTTGATGGAAGTCATTGACTTTCAGGCGTTTCTTGCAGATGGGACAGGTCCGATGTTGATTCCACCATAATCGCAGGCAATCTTTGCAGTATTTATGGCCGCATACGGTCAAGACACCTATGAACGGTTAGAAGGCCTTCAATCCAGAGAACCTGAGAATAGAAACTTACCAATCTCAAAGCTTGACTGGCATATAATACATATTCTCAACGACGTATCGGCCCCTGAGTTGTCTCTCAGGTGAAGGAGGTAGCGATGTTTCGCTCTTAAAGTAGATATCTTCGCATCGATATCGTTCTCCTGTTTGCACTTGGCTGCAAAAAGACTCTCATCCAACGGTTTACCGACACTCTCTTCGTCGTAAGGAGCGACGGTGTCAGAGATCTGCTGCAGCTGACGGTAGTATTCCAGGCGGTTGTTCATTGTGTCCCGAAACATCTCTACCTCTCTCTCCAGACTCGACGAGACTTTGTTTTGTTCAGCAGCCATCCGGGCGGCATTTTGAAGAACGGAATTGACAAGCTCCAACTCGGCACGAGCTCGGGAGCTTCCTCCGCTTCCTTGCCATTCAAGAGAGGTTGCAAGGCTGCGAAGCTCACTGATGATACCACGAAGGGAGCCGAGTGCCGGATCAGGTTTGAGCTTACTACGGATATCCATGATTGATAGAAAGAGCCCCGGAGATGGCCCTTCGCCCTGCTGAGCTTGGAGAATCCCGCTTTTTACTTCGTAAGCGATAAGGACGTTTTGCTGACCAGTGAGAGCATCGTGGCGATCGGCGAACATTGCACGCAAGGCCTCCATGTAGACATACATCTCATCTTGATGCTTTGTCGACCTCTCGTACTCGTTTCCTTCGAGCTCCGTATCTTCCTCCTGGTCGATGAGCGACTGGGAAAGTAACTTAACCATGACGTCCCGCCACTTATTGTATTGAGCGGCGTGTCGATTCATCGCATCACAGAATTCTTCGTATTTGTCGAATAGGCATCGTGATTCCAGTCCTTTGCTGTAAAGCTGCGGCATCATCTTCGGGATAACCACGAATTGTTTCTTTTCCACTTTTTCTTTGATTGCTTTCATATACCGCGCGACCTTACGAGAGACATCAGTCAGTATCTCCTTTCGGATCAACTTCGCCTCTTCATATGCTTCAGTTTCGCGCTTCTCAAGGATCTTGAACTCCTCTGAGTCAGGCAGAGTAAGTTTAGGATCGGTCCTGATTTGGTAGAACGCATTTCCTATGAAAAATATGGAAACGTGTTGAATCTCGAGGGCAGCGCGCAACCTCTGACGGTACGCGCCCGCGCGAGTATTCTTGTCCATTTCTTCACCCTCATTATCACTCGTCATGTCATCTGCCGTACCGCCTTGGCTTATACCGATGGAGGTGGCTCGACTCTTTGCACGCTCCAACTCCAGCCGGGTTCGATACTCCTTGGCCAGTGCACTAGATCGTTCATATGACTTGGTCCAAAGATCAAGTGCCCGTTGCCGAAGCAGAGCATTTTCCAGCAATTGTCCTCGTCGGAGCTGAGACTGAACAAGGGCACGCTCTTCTGCATGGATAAGAGCATCGTTTTGGTCAATTATTAGCTCAAGGACCTCTGCCACGGAACGCAACGGACCGCCCTTTCCCAGAACACGACGATTGCTTCCGGCTGGATAGAGACATGCCTGGCGAAGCCTCATTAGCCAACCCCGCATCTTCTCCACGACGGCTGGGTCCTCGGGGTTCCAGTCGTCTCTGAGAGGTTTGCCAGACAGGTCAAGACCACAGTCCTCGGACATCTGCTCAAATAGCTGTCCGTAGTTCTGTTCTTCAACTGCGGTGAAGGGAATGGTTATAACAAACCGCTTCTGGGACGGTAGATGAAGCTCATTGCGAACACGATCTTTACTGTGCCGGAGAGCGATTTGATTGATAATGTTGGACAGAACGGGCTGAAATAACCGACAGAGCCTATTCCATACAAACCCGCAGAACGGCTCATAGCGAAGGAAGAGCAGAAGGCCAAGAAGGTCGGAGATATCTTTGCGAAGAGGCGTACCGGTTACAGCCCAGGCGTTTTGACGAGGAATTAGACGTGCGATTTTCGCGGCGTTGCTTACACCACTCTCGATCATTTGAGCTTCATCAAGGCAGACTCGCCACCACCAAATTTGGACAAGAGGGGTTTTCCGAGGCTCAAATCTCTTCTCATGCCGGAGATTGCGTTCCGGAGCATTGCCAGAATAGTGAATTTCTCGCGCAAGGACATCGTAGGTGGTGAGGACAACGTCCTGGTCGGCAAGCAATTCTACTAGCTCACGGTCCGAGAGTTGTTGGTGGCGGTTAATCCCAGTATAGTGGAGAACATGAAGTGCTGGCGCGTGCAGTTGAATCTCCTGCATCCATTGTTGAAGGATAGCAGGAGGGGTGATGATTAATGTTGCACCTGATTGTCTCACCCCTCCGATGTCAACTTCGTCTGGTTGGATAGAACGACGATGGAGGCACATCAAGGTAATCATTTCCACAGTCTTGCCTAGTCCCATCTCCTCAGCAAGGATACCGCCCTTGAGATCATCCGCCGGGGCGTACCAATTGGAGAGATTGGATGTAACAGTCATAAACAGAGAGCTGGCGTAGTAAGTTTTCCCCTCTGCGTCTGTAAACTGTTCAAATGAGGCCGGTAGTTGACGTATTGCTTTGTCCTCGAGGGGGAGCACTTGTCCATTAGGCTGAAGTTCGGCACCCTCTCTTTGGAGTAACCATCGTATCGCTCTCCTCTGGAATGGATAGAGTTGACAGTGTATCAGGTCGCATTTGATATCCGCGGAAGAGCTGGGTGTGTCTTGAGGAACATGGACGTTATCGTAAAAATCTCGGGGTGACCAACTACCTTCTGATGAGAAGCCCATGTTTCGCCATCTCTTGCGCCGACTGCATGCGTGCCCTGACACCTCCGTCTCATGTTGTAGGACATATTTGACAAAGGTTTCCAAAGCCTCGGCTGATAACAGCTTCTCATCAATGATATCTAGCGAGTCCTTCCACAGTATCATCGTTTCAAGGCGAAAGGTCTTTCCATCAGGTAAACAATGTAAAGTACATTGGTAACAAGCTATGGGAGTCTTCTTGTGGCTATGGTAGCGGTCGGCGCAAATGAGGCGATGGGCGAATTCGAGATGCTTCCCAAACTCGAGTAGCTCAGGGCTTGTTGATTTTTCTTCAAATATTGTTTTTCTCTCGGGCAATGATGCTATCTCCAAATGGAAGCAGTCATAGGTGGTCGAATCTCGTATAGCAGGGTTGTAACATGGGCCTGGCTGGGTATTCCGAGCAGTTTGGAGAAGAACGGGAACTTGGTGAGGTAATCTTGAAAAATTATCAGGCCCATCCACGCTGCCGTTTCGCCGTGCAAATTTCTGGTCAAGGTTGATCAAGTCAGTCGCGCTATGTCTCTGTGGCAGAGTACATTGGTTCATACATACCAAGTATAAATCGAAACGTGCCAACGGGATATATCCACGAGGAACTCCAGATTCGGAGACACCGTTCACCTGACGAAGGCTCAGAGGCCCCGATGTCAATTTACGACGTTTGATGGGAGGGCCATTGCTCTCGAATTGCTCGCTTCCTGCGAAAACGGTGGCCAGACTATCAGGGACGCCACCTGCGCATGGTAAGGTTAGCAAGAAATCTTCCCAGGACATGATCGAGAAAAAAAGAGATAACTCACCTGAATACTGGGCTTCTTCCTCTATCACAGCCATCCTGCATCTATCACGTATACGTCTAAGCGCCACGCGAAGAACAATGCTTGAACTTGAAGCCTTGAAGAAGTAGGAAGATGAGGCGTGATAAGAGAATCTTATCAGTGTCAATCACGTGATGATACAGGATTTCCATGGGTTGACACTTGACAGCACCAAAAGTCGGAGAAATTGCCTTTGCTATCACTATAGTTCAAAGAGAGTATGGAATATGGATATATAAATATCTTGATTTCTCTTGATTCAACTCATAGTAGCAGACAGTATCTCACTCCCCCAAGTCTCATGTGGTAGATATCGCTGCCGTGTTATCTCCTCCCAGTCCTCTTCCAATGATACTTCGGACATTGCCTCTTCCAGGAAAGAAAACAACATCCTGAACAGCTTGAGATGAGCCAAAATTCGATGAGACATCTGTATCGGAAACAACGCTTCCATTGACTGCGCGCACAGTTCTGCGATAGACTTGCCCGCTGTCACTCTCGAAAATGTCGGTGGTATCCCCGGAAGTCATTGACTTGCCACCCTTGACTGAATGGTACCATGCGCTGCCTTTTTGTCTCGTATGTAATTTCGAGGACCCGGAAGTGAGAGTATAAGTAGAAATACCGAGCACTCCTGTCGCTTTTATATCGAGTCCCCTGTTCATTTCAGCGTTTATGGTAAGGTCAGTATCAGTGACGCTGTATGTCGTGTTGACGAATAAAGGATATTTGAACGTAATGACATCTGACGTTTCGTTGGCTTCAACTTTTGTGACTGATGACTTCCCAGATATGAGCTGATCGTTTTCCTGGCTCAGACCTTGCTGGTTGAGTAAACCGAAGTTAGAGTACTCCAGTGACTGGTTCCAGGTGAATTGCGATGAGCTGATACTGAGAGTCCTCCTAGCAACCACGTAATATGAAAGAGTATCATTCCCTCCAGTCTCGTTTTTAACGAGGTTTCGTGTGACTATCAACTCTGGCGGAGGCGCAAATATATGAGGTCCTTCCTCAGAGCGATTGAATCTTGCATCCTCTTCGAGGTACACAAAGATACATCCAGTGACAACCCAATATGAGCCGACGTGGTTGGAAAGAGTGGCAGTTCTATCGCCCTGGACATCCAGTCCCGCGATTTTAATCTCAAATGTATGCTCTAGCCCATCTGTGAGAAGAGGAAGAAATGGGGAGATATCTATCTCTGGCTGTCGGAGGTCAAAAGCATCAATCCCAACTATTGGACTCCAGAATCCGGGCGAAACTCCCCCGGTGAAGATGATTGGGAACGGCCAGACGACACCAGCAAGCAATCCGTCAATGTAGAGCTGGATTTCGCGAAATGGAGAGTATCCGTAAAGCTCACCAACTGCGTTCCTGAAGGACTCGGTATCAGATGAGAACACGTTAGACCACCAGAACTCCTCCGCTGATTGTCCACAAGCAGAAATGGATATGACGGCACGAGAAGCGGTGACGGGAAACCGATAGTCCGTCTTCGCATTGTCTGAAGGCACGGTAAATGCGCTTGATGCATTGGACGCCGATCTGCGTGCTGATATAGGCAAAACCAGGTCCGCTGTTCGGATATTGCCCTCTTGAGAGAAGTAGGCAGTAAGTATCACATGGAAACTCCCCGTGTAAACGTCGTTTATAAGATTTCCAAGATCGAAGATCAGCTTCTGTTGTTCTTTCCACAACACATTGTACTGTGACATCTCCTTGATGTACGTCCAGACGATTCCATTTGTCGTAGGTTCCGCTGTTGATGTGCGAAATACTTCCGTGTCCCCAAGGTACATGATCGCCAATCGGTCATACTGACGACCTCGGGAGGTTACAGTGAGGTTGATTCGGACGGTGTCAAAGTCACATTGTGGTGGCTTGTAGTACCCTTTTTGACAAACATGATTAACATCAAGATCAGCATTCATCAGCCACATCTTCACTAACCTACAAAGGGTTCACCATAACTATAGGCAAACACATGATCCATCAGGAGCATCCCATCATGGCACACAGAGCCACCGCTTCCATAGGTGGAAACAGGCTGGTATACTTGAAAGACCTTCAGCACTCCCGCCATGTTTCGAGTCAAATCTAAAGCATGACGGGCAGCAGTAGATGAATAGCCCAAAGGCAAGTATCCAAGCCATACCAAGGCGACGCACAGCATAAAAAGTAGCAGCGCAAAGCGAACAATCCCTCCAATAATGCTCCTTGCTTCACAGCGGGAGTCCCCAATGAGATCCTCTCTAGGTTCAAGATGCTGATTGAGAAACGGCTCCTCTTTTGACTCTCTGTGGATGCATCCCAGATAGACTCCATGATTAGACGGATGTATCTGCTCCATATTGTATTGTGTCATGGATGGACCTGTGATCATGATGGAACTATACAGGAGCCGTCCCCTCTTCCCCTCAGTAGCACTGACAGCACTTTGGAATGAGCAAGTGCAGGGAATCAAATATCATAGCACCAGTTGGAAAGCAGATGTTGATGCTTGTGCTTTATAGTGAGATGTAATGATAAGAAATGATTCGACTTTTAAGAAAACTGATAAACGCAAGATGAATAGACGTGTGACACAGATTATTTCAATGCAGTGAATGCACCTCTTGATTGTACAAGGTGTAGCCAGCAACACTAAATAATAGGTATGTAGATAGCAGAATATCCACAAAAACCATATTTCTAAAGTAAAGAACATCAAATCCTAGTGTAGCTACAAAATAGTTGAAATGTATTTTTACTATTAATACACAGTCACTACATCTATACTCTAATACAGTTATAACTACGCAAAAAGTATGAATAATCTCCCCACTAACATAAATCCGTCTGTCCAACCCACCATATAAAATATACATAACTATTTCTTCCTTACTGCGTGTTCTTGATGTTCTCTTCCCCTTTTCTTCTTCAGTGAATTCTTCTCAATTGCCCCGTATGATTTGATAATTTCAGCTTGTGGAAGAATGGCTTTTCTATTTGTATGAAGTACAACTTTTCGCTTCGATGCTGTGCGATTTGCTTTTTCTAAATGGTCACTCAAGAAGACGCTCAAGAACAAGGATGTAAAAGAAGACATAGGAAATACATGGCCGCTGAGACCAATCCGAAAATCAACGAGTAGCTCCCTCCCAATCTGTCTTGACCAACGCAAAATCAGAAGATGAGCGGGATGTATTATACAAAAGTCATATCACCCGACTTAGTCAAGGGAGACTTTGAGCTCAAGCAGCCATAGTTCACATGAACAGACGCCAGGCACCGAGAATCAGAGCGGCTGTACCGGTGCAAACACCCCTAAAAGCGATAATAGTTAGCCTTCTTTCCGTGGTAGAGAGTATGGGTTGAAGAGTCCATACATAAGCCACTGTAGGGTTGAGAACTTGACAGCTTCAACGCGCTCTCGCAACCCTGCGACTTCCTGCTCAATTCGAGTCTCAGTCTCCTTGATTCGCATTTCCTGGCCGTTCGCTTCTTCCCGGATACGTCCTTTTTCAAGGTTCAAATCCAAGCGAACAGAGGCCTGTGTTCGCCCGATTTCATCTCGCAGGCGTGAGTTGAGTTTCGCAAGATCAGCAGCAATCTTCTCATGCGATGAGCGAGTCAATTGTGCTTCGGTAGAGTCGGCATTTAACAGCTCGGAGCGCAGTTTAGCAAAGTCGACTTTCTGAGTGTATGCTGAGCGTTCGGTATCTGTAGACATGTTAGCCCTGCAAGAACCAGTTGTCATTGCCTCCTGGTAGGACTAACCTTCCCGAAGAACCATTGTCCGTGTCAAGCTCTGTATTGACTCTTGAATGACATCGTTCAGCACCCTCATCATGGCGACGGCTTGTTCTTCACTGAACCCCTCGTCCTTGAGCCGTTGAACAAATCGTAGGGTGTCGAAATGATGCTCCCGCTCCCGAGGAGCTGAGGCATGAAAGGCGCGCCGCGCTGGCTTGAAAGTAGCCACATAGACGCCATTATATCGGATAGGATTGCTGGGGTCGTCAAGAGATGGACTGTTGCGTGTGGTCCTCGGTGGACGTCCTGTGACGAGTCGGGATGTCGTTGAGAAAAAGCGGGATGAATAGGGGGAAAAGGCCAGAGAGCGTAGCTGCTCCCTTGCAGGATTGAAGCTCTGTATTACGCACTGTTGACTCTGAGGTTGCCGCGTCGAGAGAGCATTGCTTTGAGGTGGAGCGACCGTAATCCGGGCAGAGGAGCCGTTCCAAGTCAGCCAAGGGAGGATGGAGCGCGGAACTTCTTTGACAGATTTTTGAGGCGCCATCCTCAGTGTATCCTAGCAGTGTAACAACTCATCGATAATATAAGAGGCAGCAGAAGTGTATTGCAGAACACTTGGGAATTTGATTCAAGTTGTGAGATCCCTACATTGCGCCTTCACCCGGCACAGGCATTGCCGATGACTAACGTCAAGCATAATTGTAGAAAACACTAGTACGTTTTTGGGTCCTATGAGTCTTAAAGCTGTGAGGGAAGACTTGGAGAACATAATCCCATATAATTCTTCACAGGCACGATCAGATTTCATGCATGAAATTGTCTATGCATTATTATGGCTATTTCTGTGGATATCCCAAACCGTTAAGATGATCGCATTATATCCCATTTAAATTGGCCCAAACCAGTGGCGAAGTATGAGACCAAAGATGTGTTCTCTATAGCTGGAACAACTCCTTCAACTGCTTCATAGTGTCCCCAGGACCATCCACAACGTGGCCTATTGTCCGCGAGTCGGAGTAGATCTCGTAATCATTGCCCCCAGGGAAGCACTTATCTCCGAAGAAGTGGATTGTTGTGTACTCAACACCGGTGATTTCTTTCTCAGCTTCGACGTGTCGCAGGCAATATGTCTTATCCCAGCCGGTGGGGAAAACATCAAAGGAGATCTGGCCACCGATGGAGTAGCTATCAAAGCGCATCGTTAGAGTCATTCCTTGGCTCGAGACGGTAGATGTCTCGATCGTGAATAACTTACGTGAGACCATAATCAGGGAACTCCTTCTTGAGGGCATTCACCATATCCTTTCTGATATGGTGTTCCTTGTCGTATCTGCAAAATGGATCAGCTCGCCGATTCCCACAACATTCCTCATCGCTCTTAGCAGCAAAAGCCCATGGTGGATACTCGCAAGGTGGAAATGACTCGGAGTTGGCACATACGCTTCAAATTCATTTCTCTCCTCAACGCTTGCGTTTCTTCCAATCGGGCTGACGTTGATCATTCCGTTACGGAACTCAATGAAGGTGCCACGTTTCTTGGGTAGCTGCAAGTCTGCAAAATATCTGAGAATGAAGTTCACCAACTTCTGATACTTTTCCTCCCCGATCCACTCGATGAAGCTGGTACTGGCGAGCGGCTTGCCCAGGCGGAAGGCCACTAAACCATTCTCGGGAAAACAGAAATCGAACAGAGAGGTCACGTCCGTCGAGGCGGTGCCGAGTTGTTCTTGCTGCTTGGCATAATTGGAGCCTCCAACCTGCAGAGTGTGAGATCGAGCGGTTGGGCTTTGTTAACTGGGTGGACTAACGTATCCAATGGCACACTTGTGACGCAATTGCGAAAGAAGCATGAGCATCTCAGGGGCAACGCTCTGTCGAGGAAGAACCAATGCTTGTTAGCTCATGTCGATTTAGTCCATGGATATAGTACTCTATATCGAAGGATATGTGGACTGTTTAAGTCAGCCAACTTACTCGTCTTGCAGGTGTCAGTGTCTCGTCGACATCGAACAGACAGATTGTGTTCTTGAGAGGGCGGTTCTGCAGAGCAGGGTAAATACTCGCAGCTTCGGTGGCCATGATGATGGTTCTTCTAAAGGAAACCCGAGATACAATTGTAGGTATCAATGCGGAAACTCAAGAAAGTTCAAGGACAAAGAGACAAGTCAAATATGCAGAAATTAGTTGAGCTGTGACTGCGAGACAAAGGGTTATTAAATATCAATATGGAGTAGACAGACTAGCTTAGTAGACTACAGCTTAGAACGTGGCCTATCCAGTAGTTTATCTGCATGCGGTGAGAAGAGGGGCTTCTACGGAGTAGTGGGGTTGAGTAATGCTTATCGAGTCAGGCACTAAGGCAAAAAACTTGCTTATCGATAAGCTGATAAGACTGGAAGAGAATCAAGAAATGAGGATATGTACGATCTTCTGTGGCATCTTGTGACTTTGGAAACAATGGTGTGTACCCAAAATACTGCAGGCGTTAATAATAGCATGCTTGAACAAATTCCAGCACCCCCAACAATAGCCAAGTCTGAATGGAGGCATATAACCCTAACGCCCCATAGTAGACTGGAAAACTTTGGCTGCCAGCTCGCTCAAGAGTCGAGCTCTTTCACTCTGCGGAAGTTCAAGAAAAACTTCATAGACACTCTTGCCCTTGGCGTCCCGTACAGCACCCAGGCGATTCCCCGCAACTGCACCAGCCAGCGCACCAGGAGCGTTGGCCACAATAAACCCAAGGGCACCGCCGCTTATACCACCCACAACGGACCAGAAGCGTGATGTAGGTCTCGCGCGTCTTTGGCCATCGGCATCTATATCTTCGGCAAGTCCCTCCCCACGCAACATCTCCTCGAAGACGGACCCGAACTGCTCGGAGGCTCGCTGTTCGTGATCTGTCGTAGTACCAAATCCGAAAGCAGACCACGGGAATCCGCCCACTCCACCATGGGGGACTTCCTCCCCGGGCTCTTCATATGCTTCGGCGGCCCGTAAGGCGTCATATTCTCGTCGACGGGCCTGGTCGGAGAGCGTGTAGTAAGCATCATTTATTTCTTGGAATCTCCGAGTGCGGGCGGGTCGCTCTGGTGAGTCGGCAGGTACCCGATCAGGATGGGATTTCAGCGATTCTCTGTACAACCTTATGTTATAGAGTGTTCTCAGTAGTGACTCGATCCATACACGCACCTTTTGTATGCATTTCGAATTTGTTGTTGGGTGGCATCGGGAGAGACGCCCAGGATCTTGTCTATATGCTAGTGAGCATAGCTCTGATGAGATTACTCGGACATAAAAGATATCTTACAATAATCTGGCCGTCCTAATTATCTGTCAGCCGTATTCTAGTTCAAGGAAGTTTACAATATGCAGTCTCACTTGGCATGATAACTGTTGACGGGCGAGAAAGGAGCGATCAGGTCGATAGATTTAATTCAGTAGCATAGATAGAAGTGAGCTCTTGTCTAAATATTTAACTGATGAAGTTAGATTTGGAGAGAAACAACTACGGTATGCTGGCCTTTTGGACAGATCAAGCTGATGACGTTGGTAGTTGATGCCTCAGATTTAAGGATAACAAATTGTCTGCCTGAACCCCTGAGGCAACAACCACCAATGAGGATCTCGCACTGTTTACCAGCCACCCATCTACTAAGGTAGTTGGTGCGAACTGATTCTCTTTGACTTCTTCGAATGCTACATAATTGGGATTTGCCAGCTCTCCTGTGTGTCTTTCTGACATCGTCTCTCCATCCTCTCGTTGTCCGAGCTCTCAATTGCATGAATATATCCTAGGATCCGCCTTCCGTGGTTGTATACGACGCTGCAGCAACTTCTACACATCTAAAGACTACTGGGGCATTATCTCGATCAGGAGTGGAGATCTTCAGGCCTAGAACTGAAATTTCGTGCATCTGCATCAATTGACTCTGCGTCAACAGAGCTGCATACCCAACATCCAAGGGGAAAATATTCGCTGTCTACGGAGTTCTGAAAACATAACCGGGAGCTGTCGCTCAAGTCAAGACCTTCAATTCTTTAGCAGAAGGATAGCAAATGACACAATGGGCTGGTTCGATGGAAAAACCTCTTCATCTTCTCACCACCACCGACGTTCCCCATCTCGCCGATCTGTCCATTCAACATCGCACTCTCGGCACTCTGCACCCTCAGTCTTCAGCGTAGGTGGTCACAGCCGTGCTGGTCGGTCAAGCCCATCAGTTTTATCCTCATCGTCGCGCCGCGCACGCCCTCGAGCTGGTTTCATCCAGCGGGTGGTCCACTCCATCAAGCGCCTGTTCCGTGACATCTACAACTATGCGCGCCGTCACCCTGCGAAGGTGTTGGTCTTGGTTATTATTCCACTCATTACGAGTGGTGTGCTACAGAAGCTGCTTGCTATGATCGGTATCCGCCTACCGCGTAGTTTGAGTGGTTACTTTTCCGGCGCTGGAAGGGCCAGCGACGGAGGTATCAAGGACGGCCTCAATGGGTTAATGAACGTTGCTAAGATGTTCATGTAATGTGATTATTGACTTCGACATTATCAATACTATAATCACCTGAATTACGACAAAACTGATTCTCCTACCCCCAAGGCGAAGAGAACCTGTCTACGAACAATTATGATTACGACAATGACGATGATCTTATGTACTTGATTTTACCCTCATTCCTGAGGTCTACTTGGTTTGAGATGTATATCGGATATGACTATGCATGTGTTCATTCAACGAGTTTTCCCAATTGGATCCTCCGGTCATGAGTTACGTTACTTCTCAAACGAATCCCTCCAAACTGATGAGGTAGCGAGTGATGGGCATACACGAGATGCTGAATATAAGTGCTTAAGCCCTTCTTCACCTCCTTACACCGGACTGTTGTAGTAAAACAGCGGTCTGGTTTCATCTGGTAGTCAACTGCACTAGGATCAATGTCGTGCTACAATCATTGTGCGACTGGATAATTTGGACGATTGCGAAACAGATGATTACTCCAAAAGGCATTTCAAGCTGTTCTTAGACTGAATAGACTAGTGAGTTAATATGGTAAGGCTGTGGCAAGTCAAGGACATGAACTCAAGAAAAGGCGCTGCTTGTGAATATGGTCTCGGAAACTTTTTAATTCTGAGTGATGTACATGTATACACTTGCGAGTTTGGAGAATATAATATAGGAAAACAATGAAAGCAATACACGTTCGAGAGCGAGTCACAGATCAAGACCTCTGTGACCGTTTCCCTCGGCGTCTGGAGGCGCCGCCATTCGAGTTCAGTGCGGAACTGTTGTTATTGCTATCCTCGACCTTCTGCTGCACAGCCTCCGACTCTTCTTCAGTATCGACTCCGTCGTCGCTCGAGCTTGAAGATCCAGTCAATCTACCCACCGTCTTCCGGTAGAACCAGACCGGGACTCGGAACACCATTGTGTCGCGGATCGTTGGATGCGGGATCTCATCAATGTCGAGCAGATATTCCTGGCGGTCACCGTCTTCAGTCTCCTCTTCCAGAAATACATTTCCGACGGAATCGACGATGAGCACCTTCCCGTTCTCGGCAATGACCCGTTTTCTCTCCCCAGTCGGCTCCGCAGACTCGGTGGTCGGCGTGGCGGCGCCGGAGCCACGCGGGGTCGCCTTGGAGCCTTTCTTGCCTTCCTTGCGGTTCTCCCGTTCCATCATGCGCTTCTGGCGACGGTTCATCGGGATCGCAGTCGCTTCACCGGCCTCGGGGGCCGGAGCCGGGGTGGGGGCGGGAATACCGGTAGAATCAACGCCGGGGATACCACGGATTCCCAGTTCATCGCCCCAGGCGGCCCGCCTCGCCTGGCGGATATACCGATCGACAAACTCCCGTTGACGCTTCCAGCCGAGAAAGAGGGCGGCGTAGTGAGCGGCCCCGCCGAAAACGAGGAACAAGCCAAGAAGTACGGTTCCCAGGCCCGGACGGAATCGCGAGTAGTAGTATCCGGTTCCCTTCCACTTGGGGAAGCCGTTCTTCAGGAAGTGATCGTAGCGCTCACGGCTGGGTCCGCGCAGGATATTGGCGACGGTGTTCAGGCGGGCGGCGCGTTCGTGGGCCTCCTTGACGGCGGCGGCGATCTCGCGCTGGGAAGGCCCCTTGCTGACATGGACCCCTTGCTTGGTGGTTTTGGCTCGGCTCTTGTCCTTGGAGCGGTTGGCGATGAAGGATCGCTTGACCTTGTCGGGATGGAGGAGTCTGGATTTCTTGCGGTAGGCCTTGTTCAATTCTTCCTGATTGGCATTGGGTCGGACGCCGAGAAAGTCTGCCAAAGTAGAGAGATGAGATATGGGTGCTAGCAGATTAGGGGAGAAGACGTACCGTAGAAGCTCACATTGGCGCCTTCGGTAGCAGCAACCTCATCATTGAGACGAAAGATTTCATAGTCTAGAATTTTTGCAACTGAGCAAGTCTCTCAGAAGAAGATAAAAGAAGCAAAGACTGACCTTCTTTCGTCCAAGCGGCAGCAAGAACCAGCAGAGCAGCAAATACAAGCAGACGGAGCACAACAGGCTTCATGATGGGCACCGAGGAAAGCGGTCAATGCCGCAGTGGCCCAGAAGATTGAAAAAGTCAAATGATGACTCCTGAGCAATAGCCCAATCCTAAAAAAAAAGATGAGATCTGGCGATTTGAACGAACAGTTTTGGAGTCTGTATGCTTGATACCGCATTGGGTAATCTATGATCTGTCCACAGTGAGATTATTTAGGTAGGCGGTCAACTATCACCTGTAATACGAGTGTATGAAATATACGGGTATTGTATTTTACCTACAACTCCAGATTGTAGATATGTGATCCACCTGCAGAGAATACAACGTGGACCAATTATGAAGATGAGTTTGAAGAATTAGGCTGTTAGGCTGTAGGCAAGGCATCGAAGGCAAAAATGGATCACGATGAGGGGTTCATTGACTTGGAGAATGGGGATATCTACGGAGTAACAGATTAGGCCTTAGGGCTGGTTGAAGAGGCGATATAAAAGCAAGCATTTCCCTACTGAGCCTTTCATCTGTAGTACGGAGTAACTTGATTTGAGTATCTTGGAAGGTACTCTGAATCGAAGATGTCTTTGTCAATTTATCATCATCCTTGACTCTTCAAGATCAGAGTGTCGACTGTCGAGTGGTTGAGACTGTGGTCTGCTTCCAGGACTGCTGGATTGCTACCCAAGTACTCCGTACTTGGCTTGGGATCTTTCATTAGGAGTCAAAATCTCATAACTTCTTTTCTTGAATGATCCAATCCTCTATTTATCATCTTGATCTTTATTCTTCATCATTTCTTCACGGTTGTGGCTGAGATACTAATTCCGGGTGTTCAGCCGAAAACCAAAACCAAAAATACCGACATTTTAGGCTTCCTCATATCCCAGTCGACTTTCTTCTCAACTTCCCCTGATTATCATCTTCATTATTTTCTCTTCTGCTCCCAACCTTCTCATTTTGACCTTTTCTTGATCCCTACATTGCTTCTTTTATTGACCTACCCCATCACAATGAGTTTTCAGATCCCCATCAATGCGATCACCTCACGATTCGGTGATCGCTTCAACAGTGTTCGTGCTCAATCCTTGAGCTCACGTTTCGCCAATCTCAGACCCATCTCCGAGTTCCTGGACATCAAGCGCATGTCGAAACCGGCCAATTTTGGTGAAGTTCAAAGTCGCGTGAACTACAACCTGTCCTATTTCTCGAGCAACTATGCTGTCGTCTTTGTGATGCTCAGCATCTACAGCTTGCTCACCAACCTGAGCCTGCTTTTCTTCTTCATCTTTGTCACAGGGAGTCTGTATGGTATTGGCAAGCTTCAGGGCCGTGATCTCGACTTGGGGTTTGCCCGCTTCAACACTTCTCAGCTGTACACGGGTATGGTGATTGTTGCGGTGCTCCTGGGCTTCATGGCCTCCATCTTCACGACTACCCTCTGGCTCATTGGAGCCACCGGTGTGATTGTCTTTGGTCACGCCTCGTTTATAGATAAACCGATCGAGAATGCTTTTTCCGAGGAGGCGGTCTAGGTGGTCGGCCGCGAGCTCCTTACGGTATGCCCCAATGGGGAAGACCACCAGGGGCACAATTGGGGGGATCA
This sequence comes from Aspergillus cejpii, assembly GCA_004769165.1. Taxonomy (NCBI): domain Eukaryota; kingdom Fungi; phylum Ascomycota; class Eurotiomycetes; order Eurotiales; family Aspergillaceae; genus Aspergillus; species Aspergillus cejpii. The sequence goes on along the minus strand of SMSW01000005.1, from coordinate 1,754,454 downwards.
ACCAGGAGACGGGCGACTCAGTTGATGGATAATAATGTGCGGATGGAGGAGATTGACAGTGGGGGTGAGGACGGATATCTTCTGCGAGGTGGTCGCGCTTTGTATGCTGAACAACGACGGATTGGGTTGCCGAGACGAAATGTGAACTACGAGGATTTTGCTGACGATGCGCACTTGGTCGACGGCATGGACTACGACCTGTACGATGACTCTGACAGCACGGTGGCGTATGCGGTACAATTGGCGATGAAGGACAAGGAGGAGTGGCTGGTAGACAAGGCGCTCGAACGGATACGGCGCGCTCAGACGCTGGGCCAGAAGCAGGTACGACTGTCAAAGCGGGAGTTGGACGCCCTCGAGAGAAAGCGGTTGCAAACTGGCGGTGGGAAGGATGTCGGACAGCGGCACAGCGCTTCGAAGGCATCATCGATAGACGATAGGCGCTCTAGGCCGATGGGAAGTTCCACAAGCGGGGGGTTAGGGGGTACAGAGGCAGTGCGCAATGGATCCACTGCATCACTGGCCAACGGCAGCCCCCATAACAAGGACACGTATGGCTTGGGGGCACGGGTTTCCGGCACCTCTGTCAGTGACCAGGCTTCAGAGTCACCGCAAACGCCTAACATCCACTCCTTGCGGCCTCAACGGTCCAGCGCGCCGATTCCGCCTTCTCTCCCCTGCGATTATCGATGGGAATCTTACTTGTCCGTGCCCAGCGGTTATCCGCCGATGTCCCTCCCGAATCCTTTTTTTGCACCCCCCCTCCCTCGCGATCCACATTGGGTTCCCCCGTACCAGGTGCCATACCCTGTCAGATCTCAAAATGTTTCTGGTTCCGAGCCATATCAGTCAAGCTACCGATCCGTTCGTCATCCACTAGGTCCTCAACCTGCGCCCACAGCTCCGGCAACGGGTGATTCCAGCAGCGAGGACGATAATGACAGTGGATCCGACGAGAATGTCGACCAAATACGCAGTGTGGATGTGGTGCAACGACAAGTGCCGACAGGCTCTCGATCCCGACCTGCCACCGCGAGCGGGGTTGGCGTTAGGGCCGTTCCGTCACGCATCCGTCGTTCTTGAATGCATACAAGGCTTCCTTTATTTCCTTCATTTTTATAAATATCTGGTGGCAATGTCTCTGTGTTGTGACTCTCTTGTGTCTCGAGTGTTTCTGGGCAAACAAAAATCGTAACGGAGTTTATGAATAGGACGGCGAAATGTTTTTCTAGGTTACATTATTTCTTCACCGAGGATCTCGAATCCGAATCCGAAACAATAGACTTGTGATAGAGCATCTTTGTGAAACAAGATCCTGGTCCTAGTGTAACTAGAAAGATGTGCACATGGTAACGGTAGAGGCTGCAACTGCAGGTGAGATGGCTATCAGCATGAGTATTTCTGCCTAATGAAGATTGATGATATTCAGAAGTTGTACTCACAAGACATTGAGTATTGTCAGTATGAAGAAGAAGAGAAAGAGGATATAACGGAGATATTTATTGTTAACTGCGGATTCTCGGAAGATTCACTGATGACGTTGATGGACTGGGAGTTGAAGTCATTCATAAGATCAATTCTTCTATTAATATACTTAACATCTTCATCTGTCTGTTAATATTTAATATCAATCTCTACATCTTGTCTGATCTCTTGATATCAGTCATCCATACTATCGTCAGTCAGTATTCTCATCTCATCTTCCTTCGAGTCTCATCAATCAACCATCCAACACAGTAATACTTGGATACAGCCTGCTATCAGAATTGCTGCCTAGAAGGAATTCTACCTTGAATACCTTCATCAAAGCCAGACACTGACTCACTGACAGTGTCAGTGTCAGCAGAGTTCTCGATCTCAGCCACATCCGCAGTATCCGGTGCGCCCGATCTCTCAGCGGATTTAAAGTCCATGGGATGATCTCATCGATAAATTCTAACTATATTCTATTCTATATTCTACGTACGGAGTAGAGTCAAACTTCACCATGTGGATTATATCATTTTGGATCTTTCCGGTCGTCTCGGCTTGCATGTGGCTCGGTATGGATTCTTGATCTGGATCTGGGTCATCCTGCTAACCTGTCTAGCCATGTTGATCGCCATGCTGGCCAACTGGGCCGTGGTCGGATCGCCTATCTACCCTAGTATGGAAGACGGTCAAACCATTGCGTACGTCCGCAGACAATCATTGCTCAGGTCGAGACTGACCACCGCAGATACATATCTGATATTGGAGCGCAAGGGTTGAAACCCCTGTTCATCACGGGCAGCGTCATCACCGTCGTCTTTCTCGACCTCTCTTTCCTCGCGGAGCGGTGGCTTCGGCACGCGGGACAATTGGTGCCGAACAAGGGCGTGTTTGATAAATTCTGTGCCGTTGCGTCCATCTTTTTCGCCGTGGCGGGAGCGATGGGGTTGATCTTGCTCTCGTGTTATGATACCCTCCGTCATTCGCATTATCATAATGGGTTCCTGGTTATGTTTCTGTGAGTTACATCCACTCCCGCTTTTCTTCCGGATCTACTGACAGGAATAGCGTCGGATATCTCATCAGCGCATTATTCATCTGCGCCGAATATCTGCGTCTGGGCATCTTCTACCGCTCGCAGCACCGCATCCTATTCACCAGCTTTGTAATCAAGCTCTCCTTTGTGATTATCGAGGTCGCGCTGGCCATTGCCTTTGGTATCTGCGGGCGTAACAACTCCGGGAAGAAGAATGTCGCCGCCGTCTTGGAATGGGGTATGTAAGCCTATCCCAACATGGCGCTCAATGCTGATACCTTTGCAGTCATTGCCCTAGTCTTCACTGGGTATGTGCTCTCCTTCGTCATCGACCTCCTGCCCTCCGTACGGACCCGTCACCGCGTCCCGCAAGGTGAGAAGTACCTCGAGACGGCCATGGCCCAACTCGGGGTTACTACTCCCCGACCCGACGGAGATGTCGTTGAGGAGCCCTTGACGACTGATTCGACGGGACCCAATACGAACCTCTATCGTGGCCGAGTTGCTAGCCGCTAAATTGCTTTTATGATGATTTCTAACGATATATACTTGGTGATGCAATTTCTTGCTTTGGAATATTCTGCCTGTATAACACGCATTGGGGGTTAGATAAAGATACCTGGTCTAGAGTACTGAGTCGCATATGTATAGTGTCTATTTGCTAATGTGTATTTGAGTCTTGCATATCATTACACTCTTCAATAATTAGCTAGAAGTACAAAAAAGGGGAGCTATGCAACAACTTCAACCTGATCATATGGCGATTACAGCTCAACATACAAAGAAACAAGGATAATTTTGTTGTACGGTAGTATTCATATCAGGCATGGGGAAGAAACAAAATGGGAAAGAAGGCGAAGAGCTATCTACTACGGAGTACATACAAAGCTAAGCGAGAATGCAAAATGCGTTGGTGCCTGAGGCACCTACTCTGAACATCTCTGCCGTACGGAGTAACATTCTGCCGTCCATGAATGCAAACAAACAAACATACCAAGCACGTGGCCTTTAACTCTCCTGTCTCCTAACTCCGGTAGCAACTCTTCCACCCTTACGATTACCACGTCTCGAGCCGGTCTATCCAAAATGGATGAGGATACTCGGACTAGCAGCCCAGTACGTGCATCCTTGTTCCGAGTGAACCCTTCTAACCCTCAGATAACCCTCGAAATGGGACTTGCTTAATTACATCCGCTATCTTCTCTCGTCTAATATCGACATATGCTATCCTCCCTCCATGGGACACCGGCCCCGGATAGTCACGCTGGAAGAGATCCAAAGTGCGAAAGATTTATGCCCTCATAGTATGGGAGGCTGCAAAATCCTAGAGCTCAACGCTTCAATATTGAAAGTCGGACCTATGGTTCAGATGGGAGAAGCGGAGGCCCTCTGTCTTCTCAGGAAAAGGACATCAGTCCCCGTCCCTGAAGTCTTCAACGCTTACACAATCGCCGAGATCGGGTTTATTTTGATGTCGAAAATCCCAGGTCTCACTCTGGAACAGTGCTGGCAAGATTTGACTCGAGATGCCAAGAGTTCTATTGTCCGACAGCTGAGCGGCTTTATCCAGGAGTGGCGCCAGATCGAAGGGCCTCTCTTCGGGTCTATTGATGGCGGTCCATGCGAAGATGTCCTCTTCCAGCATTCATGGGATGGAGAATCCCGGTCCTATGGACCTTTCTTAACAAGAAGAGAATTCAATAAAGGGGTAGTAGAGGCTCTCCGCCACTCGAGACCCAACGCGCAGCTCACAAAGAAAGATGAGCCTCTGGTGGAGAGAATTCTTGTATCAGGTGGCCAGGATGAAAGAAAGGTGTTCACACATGGTGATTTGCACCAAAGCAATATTATTGTGAATGGTAATGTCATCACCGGAATCATAGACTGGGGCGCAGCTGGCTATAGTACATCAGCAAGGGAGTATTTCTGCTTACGGTGGCAAGCGTTGGATCTAGAATGGAGGGATCTTGTATCCACTATACTCGAGGTCGACGAGTACGAGTTTTGGGCTGAAGTTAACCAATCCATGGTGGACTATACTGGGATATGAGCTCAATGTCAGGCCGAGGAAAGAATGTTCATCCTCAGTGTCCGTTGCTTGTACCCAGGCTTGATCGATAAGTCAATCCTATAGACGAGGTAAGAAGAGTAGGCAATGAACAAAGAATCGATTGGAACCTGAACATATGTACCAAGAACTAAACATGACTCGAAGAGATCAGAAAGAAAAAAAATGTCCTACCATTAGCCCATCCATTCTGACCAGCATAAATCACGAAGTTAGTGGGGAAAAAAAACAAGTGGTATAAAGAAAGGAATAACCCAAGAATCGAGCCAAAACGAACAGGATACAAATGTTATAGATCCTCGGAGAATCGAGATCCCCTGCTACCATTGGATGTGTACTTGCCAATGACCGGAGGGGCAGACAGTCCCTGATCGGTGGCACTCTCTTGCAGCTCTTCTCTCTCGGTCGTCGGGATGGTGGGTTCTACTGGACCCGGGGTCTCCGGGGCCGAAGCACCCCCGACATCACTGGGTTCCAGAACTCCGTTGGACTTGTTCTCTTGTGAGTTTCCAGATACTATCTTCATGAAGCTGTCTCTCAGCCGAGAGGAGCGCCGGGTCTCACCGTTTTGTTCAGCCGTGCTGGATCCCTCGAGCGTGCCTTCGTCAACTGACATTCTCTCCTGCATTATGGCGAGATCGCTCCCCGTGACGGGGTGAGATCTAAGAGCCGCTCCGCGTGAATCAGTCTCAGTCAACGCCGCGCTTCCAACGAGCTCGGGGCTTGCGGGTCTTTCCACCTCCTCTTCTCTCTCCTTCAATGGTTCAGGACCAGGCCCGGCAGGTCGACGGCCCACTCGGTCTCGGAACCAGGATTTGAACTTCGACTCCGGTCTCTCGACTGGTGGCCCTTCTTTCACTGCCCCGGAAGCGAGAACCCTCTCTTCATCTCCAATGGACTCGAGCTGTTCAGTATCGAGTACTGGCGGCACAGTCTCTGCAAAAGCCCCTATCTGGGGAACAGCTTCAGGGTGAGGTGCGGCCTGAACCTGAGGTACGGCTTCAACTGAGGGGGCAGCTTCGACTTGAGTTGCAGCTTCAGCTGAGGGGGCGGCTTCAACCTGAGGTGCGGCTTCAGCTTGAGGTGCAGCTTCAGCCTGGGGTGCAGCTTCGGCCTGAGGCGCAGCTTCGACCTGAGGTTCGGCTTCGACCTGAGGTTCGGCTTCGACCTGAGGTTCGGCTTCGACCTGAGGTGCAGCTTCAACCTGAGGTGCAACTTCAGGTTCCGGTGCCACTACTTGATCAACGACGCGCTGTTCTCCCCCCTCAGGAGGAGCCTCAGTATCCCAAGTTCGCTTCGGCTTCCTTCTCCACAACCACATTTTCTCGCCCCTCTCCCTCAACTGCTCCCGCCTCTGTATATCTGATCTTCGGTTAGCGTGTTTGAAGTAAAACCACCGGTCAAGCCGACTTACCTCGATTACGCTTCTCTTCAGCCATCGTGTCAAGCTCCCGCTCGCGCGAGATGGCCTCGTATCGTTCCCTCTCTTCCGCATCCAGACGGGCCTCGAGATCCTTCGCCCTTTGTTTCTCGGCACGGTCCGCGATTTCGTCGAAAGTTGGCTGCAGTCTTGAACGCGCGAGAGCTTCGACGTCGGCCATATCTATATACTTTTCGGCTCCAATGTTGACCCGATCGGGTGGCTGGTAGTACTCCAGTGCCTCCCGTTGTAACCGCTCCAGTGCGGCCTCCTCCCATTCTTTCTGCATGGAAGGTGGAGGCCGGCCGGTTTCGTTGTATATACGCATCTCCATATCGTGGATCATTGCGTTGACGTTCCTCCTCGCGGCTTCCATCAAGAAGGCACGATCTTTGGTCCGCTGTTCATCCACTGCAACGAGTTTTGATCGCAAACTGGTCATCTGGTGCCTAATCGCCCTCGATCTCTCGACGTCCGTGGCGGAAATGTCCGAGTCGACAGATGGTCTCCTCCGGCGGATGGACAGGGTGGGTCGGGGGACATGAGGCTCCACCCCATAGTATTGCTGATACGTCTCTTCGTGTAGTTTGGCCAGTTTCTCCGCAGCCCGCTGTTGAGCCGCTTCCTGTAGGCTGATAGCTTGTTGGAGGGCCATTGGGCCAGTTTTAGGAACGACTCGCTGAGACAGCATGCGGGTGTGCCCTCTCTGAGCAGCATAAAAGGCCGCGCTGGGTTCTCTAGGCTCCTCTTCCCTAGCCTCCGTAATCTCGTACATCTCACGCGCCATCGAGAGGGCAGCTGCTCGCAGGACGTTCCTCCGGTCCTGATCCTCCAAGCCAACAGGTGGATGCTCAGTATACAGCTGAGCATTGGCATGCGCGACGTGGTGTATCCGGCTAGCTTCCAACGAACTGTCAATCTCAGCAAGCGGATCCTCCGCCTCCGGAGGCCGGACACTGCCAGCCACCGAGGCAGCGTAGGGCGCCTCGCGTGGGATCGTCGGCTTGATGGGCGCGGATTCGGCCCTTTTCCTACTGATACGGTATGCACCCGTTGCCGCACGAATAGCCTTGTCCCTGTCAAGACTTTCCCGCTGGATATCGTAGACCTGATCCGGAGTCGTCGAAATGTCATGCTTGAAGCCGGTCGCCACGGGGGGTAGACTCGTTAGCGATCGATGATCTCTGAGCGCGGAAATGGCAGCTTTGTATCCCTCGGCGGCACGACCCTCACGGGCCTGGTATTCCCCTGCACTGGGTCGACCTGGGATTAAGCCCTCGCGCCGGCTCTTTGCATGCGCGAGAGCGGCCCCCGCCGACGCATGGCTGAGATTGAGTCCACCCGCCGCTTTTGAATCTCCTAACACAAACATACAGCGTCAATACCGATGTCCCTACATCGACCATCCCCAAGGATCCGGTGCTTATCCTCACTGAATAGTTGTGTCTCCGCCGTAGCGGGTTCGCGAACGGAGAGTCTTCGTTCTGGTTGTGTCACAAATAGCGCAGCTGTGGCGGCTATTGGAGCGAATCAGTCGAGTGCGTTGAGACAAAAAGAAAAGAAACCATTTGGTAAAGCTCACCTTGATCCGCTAACCGGGTAGACCGGGATCGCCGGACAGAGCCAGTGTAGGCTCCAGAATGCTGCTCAGTGGTGGCCATGACAAGATAAGGTCTGCGCCGTACTGCAGAGAGAATGGGATGACGGCGGAGACAGGCATCCCCGATGAAAAAAGGAAGTAAAGGAGAGATCAACGATGAAAAAGGAAGAGATGGAAAAACTGTAAATGGTAGTGATAGTGATGACGATGAAACCAGCCGGAAGCTTCAGGGAGGGGAGAGAGAGCAGTGTGTCGTCTGTGACGTCGTCGGAGGCAATCCACGTTCAGATCAAGCTTGGCAACGTCAAGCTGAGGATAAATGAAGTTCGTGTTAAGTCCTTGATGTCATGATGGCGCTGGAGGAGTTTTGAGATGAAGTTTAATCTAACAAAGATGATACACTCGCGTCAGTAGGAGGTTTCTTGATTCTTCTAATCCCATGACATTCCTCGGCTTCCTTTATTCCGTTTTCAACCAGTGAAGTTCCCATATTCTATATTTGATAACGATCGATTCGTGCAGGATATCCTTTTAAGCTCGTCCTAGTTCCAGGTTCTTCACTGGAGTAGGTTCGTTGACCTGAGAGCTCAGCATCATTAGGGTATTATGGCTCACAGAGCTAACATTCCCAATCTATAACAACATAACAGCATGGCCTTGGCAGTTACCAGAGATGCAAGATCTTCAGGATGTTGTGACGGGTGAAAAATGAGCGATTCCGTTTCCCGAAGATATCTGGATGGGCCGAGTTAGCTGTTGATCCGAAACTGAAAGACCGTGGACAGCACATACACATGGGAATACTCAAGAGGCAGATCCCCATTTGAATACTGGAGATGGCTAGGAATGCAGGCCGGATCCCATTCGCCACGAGCCAGTTGTATGCGAAAAACGTCAGAACGAAACTGAACATGTTCTTGAAAATCAACAAGCATGTGAACGCTTCGACAGCGATTTGGCCTACGCGAGTCAGTGACATCTCTTAATGCATGCAGAAGGACTCACGATGGGCATCGACAATGTACAGAGCACTTGCAACAGCGCCCATGACCATTCCTATGATGACAAACGCAATGAAGACGTCCACAACGAGCCACCCATATCGTTCAACGTCCTCCGCCACAATACCAAATCCATAGAGACCCACGCCGCTGAAGACAAGCTGGAAGATGACAAGCAGAATACGAAATTCGGGCTCGTATTTCCCTTTATTCAGCTTGATCATGATCTTGTTGATAGAATCAGAAAGCAGCCCAGAGAGTACGAGGCCCAAAATGGAGCCGATGAAGGCGCCTGTGTAGAGATACCCCGTTTTCACCTCGTCAAACCACAAGGGAGGGCCTAAGAAGATAGCAGCCAGTACGACGCCGATAAAAACGGTCCATCCAATCAGGACGCCTTGGATTAAGCACGCCTTTGGCAATCAGTCATAGTTCGACAGGGTGTTATGAGAAACTTACCCAGAGAATCCCAGGGTGGAAAAACAGAGGGAACGGTCTGAGGAGGAGCTTGAAGAAGTTCTCATCGGTCTTCCGTCCATTGAACAGCTTCAGGGTCTCCCAGTAAGTGGCTTTGCGAGGAGTTCCAGTAGACTCTCGACAAGCGCCATCTCCCCGAGACGATTCTCCATGTGGCTTTTCTTTTGTCCCAGACACGGACCGCTCCTGTTCTCTGGAATTATTACTCTCCTCGGAAGTTTTGTATCCACTCTGCGACTGCGAGTTCAACTGGCCTTCGCTTTGGCAGTCATCGGAATGCTCAAAGTCTGTGTTGAGATAGTCTGGGCGCTTAAAAGCAGTTTCAGGTATCACAAATATCGTAAGCGGCAGGGCTGCGGCGGTAAAGATGGCCACCAGATAAAACGTCCATTGCCAACTGAGCGAATGGGTGATCTTGCCAGCAAGCACTGGTGTCAGAAAGGCGGCACCGAAGAGCGCCACATTCGAGAGGGCCATTCGCTTGCCCCGTTCCTTTAACATTCGCTTAGCTGGATACCATACCACCAAGGAGTGTAGCAACGCAAACCTACATGGACGAAGAATAGATCGCCGACGCATGCATTGACAAGGGCTTCGAATGGAGCCAGGGCGACTCCTTGGAAAATTCGAGCCCATAACAGGCTCTGGTAGTTGTTTTCACTTCCTCCAGCCCATGCGCAGCTCACGACCATCAGAATATTTCCCAGGACAAAGAGATGACGCTTGCCCCATACTCGCGCCGTCGGTACAATGAGAATGCCAGCCACACCGACGCCGCAGAGATGGTAGCCGGTGAGAAGGGCAACGGACGTAAAACTCTTCCCGTAATAAAGCGCAATGGTCACGGTGTTGGCGGCCATCAGAGAGCTAGTTGTTGCGCAGAGCACCGAGACGAAGGAAAGGGCAAATAGGATAACGTCGCGTCTCCATAACGGCCAATTCTGATTGTCCAGTTTAGTTTAAGGGAATAACACTCGATGATGAGGGTGAGGTATAATTGCCTGACATACCAGGGGATCGTTTGGATCGTCGCTTGGCTGGGGTACGAGAAGTATAGGAACGTCGCCTGAATGATCATATTTGAGACGAGAATCGGTTGAAGCATGATCGCCCGTGCGATCCTCGAGGATAAAGGAGGTACCTGATCAGAATGTACAGGGTTACAGGGATTGAATAAAAGCACAATCCAACTTAGGATAGGTAAGGAGCTCACCAGGGACATGATCAAGTATCTTATCCTCAAGCACACCAAGACCCATACTGGTAGGTCGCTAGGGGGGCAACCCAAGCAGGGTCGTAGGGTAATAACACAGCAAGAAGATCTCGTAGGTACCTAGTATAATGATGAAGTAGATGACAGTTGATTAACTTGATTCCCTTAGATTGATAAATTTGGAGATTTGTAGAGTTCAGAGATGGAGATTAGAGAATTGAATACGAGATTTCTACGGAGTACTCAGTAGATAAATGAGCTGAGGAGTAAGCAGGGTATATTTACAGTTTACACTATGGTACTCACTCTGTAACTACTCTGTAGTCTGTACTCTGTACCTGAAAGGAGAATGGAAATCTACCCAGTCGTATATACAACTTGCAGATGCATATCACATGTAGTCGATACAATTCTATGACTGGTATGATATCTAGTATCTAAAGGTGGCACAACATGGCATCATTTAATACCTAGTTATAACATAGCAGGATAACGCATCAGTTGACGAGGTATTATTGAGAATTGATATTACTCACAGTATCTATCTACAGAGTATTCGAGTATCTACTCCGTACTGAGTAGAATATGCAGAAGTAACTGACATTCTAAAATGGTATGACGAACAGTAACTGGAACCAATCAGAACCAATCATGGGTGGAGAAGGAAACTTGGTGGGTAATTGACCAATGAAAATTATGGAATAGCCCAAGTAAAATCTGGGGGGATTTAGGGAAACCAAATGGTGGAGCAGAAAAGCGGTTAATTATGGGTCCAGTTAAAAAGGATCAAAAATCGATTCGCTGCAGTTTTTAGTCCCAAACCATAACTTATGATCTATGATAATAGTTCCAAACTTCCATCCCATGGATAATCCCAACTGAGGAGAATAATAGATAATCATTGTATTTGTTTCCGTGCAGAATGTCAGGAGTCAGGTCTTGAACAGGGTTCCTATCCTATAGAACAGTAACGCTGACAGTACCTGCAGTAAGTACTCTGTACTCTGTAGTGAACCTAACTATCTAGGTCTAGGTAAATAGTTCTGTAAGGTATACTTTGAGGATGAACTTTGTTAGAAATGTAGAGTCTAGAGCAGAGAGAGTCTCTTCTTCTATCTACAGCCTACTCGAAGTCTCTAACTTGACTATGGCAATCCACTCAAAGTGGGGAAGCATCATACCTGTCCCCCTATATAACCATCTGGTAGATCAGTCAGCCGCCATATTGATTCACTAATCGCCTTCATCCTTCTTCCTTCCCCTTCCCTCTTCTTTTCCTTCTTTCTCTTCTTCCCCTTTCCATCAATACACCTCGATTTGAGTCTACCTTATTGAAAAGCTTACGAAACTACAAACACCACAGCCAGATCGGAACCATGAAGCTCTACTCGGTTGTTCTCGCCGTTGCCTGCATTGGCATGGCTGCCGCTCAGGGCCTCAGCGCGTTGCCTGCGTGTGCTGTAAGTGTTTTGCTAAGCTTGCTAAGCTGTGTTTCGATTTCGAGGATTTCTTGCCTTCCACATTCAATGTATGTATGATGGATTGAGCTAATGATATAAAAAGCGCGACTGCGCTACTGGCTCCATTCCCTCCTCCTGCAGCATGATTGACGTTAAATGCATCTGCTCCAACAAGTCGTTCATTGAGGGTATTTCCTGCTGTGTCGCCGATAAGTGTCCTCCAGAACATCAGCAAGGTGGGTCTCCTATTTTGCTTTACTTTGAAATATCCCTCGCTCCCAAACGAGTCACATTCTAGAAACCCATACTTGTACAAAATACCGTCAGATACTAGTCAAGCCTGCTAACATGGCCTTCTTACAGTTGCCATCAAGTTCGCCAACCAGATCTGCGGCGGCCAGGGTGTGACCGACCTGCCTCAGAGTGCTGGCTGCGCCAGTGGAAGTCAATCTGCAACCGACATTTCCTCAGGTTCCTCTGTCGCGACTACCAAATCTTCCTCGGCCACGGATACCAACAAATCCAACACCACTGCTACCAGGGCCGCCTCCACTGCGTCTCACACCGCCCCTCCTGCAACCGCTTCTACCACTAGCAGCAGCAGTGATACAAGCAAGACTGGCTCTGCGACCTCGTCTGCTAGTGCCGCCGCTACCAGCACTGCCGGCGCGGCCATTGCTCACAAGGATGCCAGTCTCATTGCGGCTGCTGGAGCTGCGGCTGCGGCTTTTGCTTTGCTCGCATGAAGAACTCATCACTCTCGCAGTGGCGAAGATAATCGTGCTCTCATTTGTCATGAAAAGCTAACATGTGTTAAATGCCTTATGAGACAATGAGCTGTGACTGACGACTATCAAATGAGATCTCCCGCAAAGTTGTATTTTATTTCCCAATTTAGATGGGGGTCAAATGGGTTCGTTGATTGCTTTGAGCGAATACACTCACTTAATGTTCCCGAGCAGGAGTTTCTCGCTGTACTTTACCCAGGGGTGCTGTACAATTAAGGGACATTGTTTTTTTCCATGCAACTGTAAGCCATCTACTCTTCTTCCACAAACCGAGCAGCTATTTCCTGGCGCTCTTCGCGAAGTGTAATGAAGATCTGCTACTGGTCAGAACGTCTTCACCGAGAGAGAGAGATGCACGAGATTCCAGCCCCGACCAAGACAAAACTCACCCAAAGCCAGAACATCATCTCCATAAAGCCATACGTAAAAACAACCCTATTCTTCAACTGATCCAGACCGGACACCGGCTCGGCCACGCCATAGGCACCCGCTCCCCCCACCGAGCCCGTCTTCCCCGCCGCATCCCCCCAGGCATCAGGTTTACTCTGATAAATAAAGAACGAAACAGCGAAGAACAGACAGAAGCGGGAAGCGGCAAGCAGGGACCAGATCTCGGAGTAGAGCGAGGCCAGACTCGCCAGGAAGGGGTTATGACGCATCGCGCCTAGAGGGATGGCGGACTGGTTTCTGGCGGCTTGGGCCATGGCGATGATTTCGTTGAGGCGGGGGACCTTGGAGATGATGATTAGGTCGACGAGGGCGTCGGCGATGAGGAGGATACCGCAGAGGGCGAAGGGGGATTGCGGGCGTGAGAATTCCGGGGCGGCATCCTTTGAATTCTGTTAGTCTGGCAGTACAAACGAAGCACAGTTCCAATTGATCTAGGGGATGATGGTACAATCTGGACTACTTCTCCAATCATGAACACGACGTCCGACTCGGTGATGAGTTCAGGGGATTTGGTTAGGTATACGGCGAGAATGAATAGGAACAGGGCATGGGCCTGGATGAGCGTCTTGGATGATAAAAGAGCCATATTGAATGGAGAGTGTATATATAGACTTGGTCTATGATAATTGTCAATTCAGGAGTTGTAGCTGAAACTGTAGCTGTATGCTTATCGTTTATTCATGAAGCTATCGTGACTTTTCCCCTTGGCATGTGGGGTTAGCTTAAGTCCGAAGACTTGAGTCCCGCAAAACAAGAAGTCATAAACAATGGAACTGCTACAAATTAAGATCTATCTTGCCTAGTGATCATGGAACCCATCTTCAACAAGGACCGTCATATCAAATACTACCTCCGATGTCTCAAGACCTTTCTCCCCCACGCATACACGTCGAGTGACTCGAACCGGATGCTCCTCGCCTTCTTCACGATCTCCGGGCTGGACATCCTAGACGCCCTCGAGAGCAAGATCACCCCCGCCGAACGAACCGGGTACATCGACTGGATCTACCACTGCCAGGTCCCGACGGGCGGGTTCCGCGGCTTCACAGGCACCGACTTCGGGAACAGACGCACACCGGAGAACGAAGCCTGGGACCCGGCCAACGTCCCCTCCACATTCTTCGCGCTGGTGCTGCTGATTATCCTGGGCGATGATCTGGCGCGCGTTAAGCGGCCGGAGTGTCTTCGATGGCTGCCTAGGCTGCAGCGCGGAGACGGCAGTTTCGGGGAAGTGCTCGGTCCGAGGGGTGAGATCGAGGGGGGTCGCGATCTGCGGTTGTGTTGCTGTGCGGCTGGTACGCGGTATATCCTACGAGGGAGGAGAAGGGGGAGCTCTGAAGAGGTTGGGGATATTGATGTGGTCGGTCTGGTGGAGTTTATCCAGGCTTGTCAGGTTGGGGTTGCCCTTTAGGAAGGGTGATGTGTGCTGATATCCGGGCTTGCAGACATACGACGGTGGGATGTCGGAATCGCCCTTTTGCGAATCGCACGGTACGTGCAGGGTGTTATTATCTGGATTCAAGGGTGGATTCTGACTGGAGATAGCTGGTCTGACATATTGTGCCATCGGCGCTCTAACCTTCCTCCGTCGCCTTTCGGACGATTCGAATTCAGTGGCGCTCCTGTCCCCGGGCAGTAGGGAGTTTGAAGGGTTGCTCAAATGGCTTGTCTCGCGACAAACATCCGAATTGGGTGAAGAGGAGGAGGAGGAAGAGGAGGAAGATGCTTCTGTCCCAGTCCAGAGTCTGCCGGAGACGTCAGACCTGGCTTTTGATGAGAGGATTGATTTGCTTCCTGAACTACCCATCCCAACGGAGGAGTCGCTACAATGGGCGGGCTTCAATGGACGGTGCAATAAGGATGCCGACACATGTTATTCGCTTTGGAATATGGGGACACTGGTAGTAAGTATTACTATTCCTCTGTCAACCAGTCAATAATTGCGAACGCTACTGATCATGGTCAGATGATGGACCGACTCTCTCTTATCGACGAGAGGCGCAATCGTCAGTATCTGCTTGACAAGACACAGCACATTATCGGTGGATTCGGGAAAGGCATCGGAGAACCCCCAGGTAAGATTCAGACACCGCAGACGAGAAGAAAACAAAGCTAACAGTAAGCGAAGATCTTCTGCACTCTTTTGCTGGATTGGCATCTCTCGCATTCCAAGGGGAAGAAGGTCTGAGGAGCGTGGATGCTGCATTATGTGCCAGTCACCGGGCAGTCCAGCATATGGAAACCCTTCCCTGGTGGCAAGAGAGTAGCTGAGAGTATATATCTGCTTGATGAAGATCGATACAGCCGTGTATCTAGCCTCTGTAAGTCGGAAGTTCTACGGAGATACCCCAAATATCAGTAACGGCCTGAAGGAAATGTTCTAGAAAAGGCCTGGTTGACACTGGTTTATAATCGATACACTGGATTCAGGGGCTACAGTGAGTTCGACGAGAATACTCTTGGATTCTTCTATTAAGAATCAGATAGAAGTATCAACTGGTTACTGGACCCTTGGGCATCTGTGCACGTTCCAAATCAGCATCATAGCTCTGGTTGTATTGGCTGGTTCAGAATGAAATATCGAGTGTCGTACTCCATAGTTCTTGCAATAATAGATACTCTGTATATTAATAGATATGAGTGTTGAGTGTTGACTGTTCATCGTTGTCGTCGTTGTAAGGCACCAACACATGCCCCTGTTCGCTGTATATCAACATCGATATAATCTACTTCAAGACAGAATAATTGCCTGATATTCCGGTATTCTTATTCTATTCTACGGAGTATTCTCTCTTTATTATGATTATAGTGTAGTACTCCGTAGTATAATAGTCCAGGATATTATTATCATCTCATCTGCTGATTTCTTCTTCCCCTTTCTCTCTTCCTCTTCTCTCTCTCTCTCGGTTTCTTCCTTTACAACAACTCCATCAATCTAATTAATTAATTATAATATCTATCGACTTTGCTTTGACTTGAATCTCTTCGACTGGCTCCAGTTTTCTTTTTCTTTTTCTCTTTTTTTTGATCAATCGCCGTCCCGTCCATCCACTACTCCATCCAGAGTCCTCCCTCATCTCCTTAACCCGAACAAACCGAACTCCCTGATCAAGGAAATTTCTCACTTGTACAATCTTTATCTTCTCGTCTTCATCTCATATACATCAGCAATCTCTCTCTAGTCTCTACCCGTCCATGCAATTCGCAGTCCTCGACGGAGAACCCATCTACCATATCGCCAATCGCGTCAAATCCCCTTGTTTCGCTGTCCTCCTTCATCCGCTATCGACGTCCTCTCCCCTTCCTTTTAGAGCTCGATTTCTTCCCTGTCTCGCCTCTGGTTGAATGTCCGGCTTAAGCGATCACCGACTTCACCAGTCATCCGTTCGAATCGCCCATCGTGCGCATACATTATCACCGCGGGAAGCCTTACTCCAGGCAGAGACGATCTCAAACACATGCCGCCGGCCAGGACAAGAGCGGAGGTTCAGTCCCAGAAACAGAAGGAAAAGGTTCGTCTCTTGGTTGTTGGTGCTTGGATATATCATAGAAGGGTCACAGACTTGCGTCCTATGGGACTTTTTCGAATTCATTCTTTACTATCCTCCTTTTACTTTCTGATTCCCTTTATCCTAAATATATATACATTCCATATTGTGCTGCTTCATCCCTGATGTTTGTCGAAAGAATTTGGGCTGACTTTCGGCCTTTGCGTCTGTAACAGCTCGCCCAATCATACCATGAATTACTCGAGTAAGCACTCACTTTTCTCCTCCTGTTGCCGAACACCTCCGGTCCTAATGGCTTTTGCAGAGAGTTCTCGTCGAAGGATCTTCGAAGTGTAGGGAATTACACTCTTGGGAGGTTGATTGGGAAAGGTTCCTTCGGCAAGGTCTACCTCGCTTCGCATAAACTCACCAATGGCTCCAAGGTATGATTCAGGCCCGTGATAAATACAGGGCCGTTCTAAGGCGTTCATAGGTTGTGCTCAAGTCCTCCAGCAGGGAGGATACTAACCTGCCACGCGAAATCCATCATCATCGTCAGTTCCTCCACCCGCATATCGCCCGTCTGTACGAGGTCATCGTGACAGAGAAGCTGGTTTGGCTGGTACTCGAGTACTGTCCAGGTAGGCAAGGCCGCAATGCGACTCGGACTGCTGTTAACAAGATACCAGGTGACGAACTGTATAACTACCTTCTCCGTCATGGTCCGCTGCCCGTCGACAAGGTCAAGAGGATATTCACCCAGCTTGTGGGCGCCGTCGCATATGTTCACAGCAAGTCATGCGTCCATCGCGATCTCAAATTGGAGAACATCCTCCTTGACAAACACGAAAACGTCAAGCTCTGCGATTTTGGATTCACCCGAGAGTATGAGGGCAAGGCAAGCTACCTGCAGACTTTCTGCGGTACGATCTGTTACAGTGCCCCCGAGATGCTAAAGGGTGAAAAGTATGCCGGAGAGAAGGTGGATGTGTGGAGTTTAGGCATCATCCTCTATGCGCTTTTCGCGGGCGAGTTGCCGTTCGACGAAGACGACGATCTGGTTACCAAGAAGAGGATTCTCACCGAAGAGCCGGTTTTCAACGATAAATTCCCCGACGATGCCAAGGCCCTCATCAATCTCCTTTTGTCCAAACGTCCTCTGATCCGTCCAAGCTTGAGCGAGATCCTGGCCCATTCGTTCCTGGCCGAGCATGCTCCAGAACAATTAGCGATTTTGAAAATTCCTCGCCCCGCGCCCTTCTCCACGGCATTGGAGAAGACTACACTACAGCGGATGAAGAGTGCCGGAATCAACGTGGACGAAGTCACCGAGAGTGTTCTTGCGCAACGCTGCGACGTCCTCGCCGGCTGGTGGGCTCTTCTGATCGAGAAGGAGCAACGAAAAGAGCAAAGGCGAGAGCGCAAACGACGTGAGCGGGAAGTCGAGGCGAAGAACCTGCGTCGCCTCAGCGCCGCTAGTAGCCGATTGGAGAAAATCTCCGCTGCACTTCTTGAGGTGGATGAGGAGGGACATGCCACTGCGGGTGCGTCACTGCAGGAACGGGGAAGGCGGGACAGGCGAAGTCTTCCCTCTCAGCTCGCTGTCCCGGAACTGCCAATGCTCCCCGAACCGGTGCCCATGCAGTCTCCCCAGGTTACCACGCCGCCACCCCCTCCTCCACTTGATAAAGACTCGATTCGGTCCGGCAGCTCATCCAGACGTCGTCCGTTACCGCCTCCGAAGGACAATAGACGTCGGCCGAGCATTCTCCATGTCAGTGCATCACAACCTGAACTAACGCAACACAACGGTATCCTCAGGCGCCGGACCGGCCGCCGTCAATACCCGATCATCAGTCAATTAGCATCGTTAAAACATTGGTTCGTGGAGTCTGCCAAGAGAGCCAAGTCACCCCATACCAAAGCGGGGGGGTCAGAAGGGTATCGCAAGTTCTTCTCCGACAAACTGAGCCCTGGAAAGGGGCAGGAATCCGGAAAGAAACCGCCACAGAATTCAGCGACTGTCCCCCATCCAAGCGATCTCGCAACCCCGACGCAGATCAAGCGCGCATCCAACGCGAGTAGCCTGGCGCCGAGCAACACCTCGTATTCGAATCACCGTCATTCGTATCCGCGACAGCCCCGGCCCCTGAGCACTGGCTATCCGAGTCACCGTAATTCCCTCTCCCCGTCCCCGATTACACCAAGGGGCTCCTACAGACGTTCCTCGGGGTTGCGAGGTCGCAAATCCACCTCATCTTCTGTTTCCTCCATTCGAAGCATCCACCACACGCACACTCACTCCAAGGCGTCTTCGGTCTCCTCAAACAGCATTGGGTCCGCTACGACCCCTACGGCTCGAGCTCCGAGATCTCCCCACTCCTCGATCAAGGTTCTACCTACGACCCCAAGTACCTCTGCCCGCTTTCCGAGCAACATTCGTCTCGTACGCAATCCAAATATTGGACTTCGCGACTCGCCCGATGCGAGCGGAAGGATGCAATCGATGTTCAATGAGGCTGCGCCGGCACCGTTGCTCTATTCGCCGTCGAGCAGCCTTGTGTTTGCCCGACGTAAACGATCTGCGTTTAGGGGCCCCATGATCCATACAGCTAATCTTATGGTTTCCGGTGGGATGGCTGCTCCGGGGTTTCCGCACGAGGCTGTCGCCGTCGGCGAGGCCCCTGTTGCGGCGAAAACTCGGTCTGCAACGAGAAAAAGCCAAATCATTGAGGAAGAGGATATGGAGGAAGATATCGAGGAAGTGGAGACCTTTGACAGTCCAGATGATGACCCTGGCTCGCCAGTGGACGCCGTCAAGCCGGATGGAGATTGCGCTATCCTTGAGAGTTCTGATGAGTCGTGCGGTGAAGACCGAAAGCCGGCCCTCGCCCCTGCGCCGGATCTTGACTCAAGCTTATGTCGGCCTCCTCGTTCCTCCTCGTTGAATGTATCCCAAGTCAAGGCTGTTGCCTCCCATGACGAGAAGGATGAGACTAGCACAGCCTCAGAGACGGTGGCTCCCTGAGTTGTCAATGGTCTGAGTTTCGTATAACAATTGTTTATTTTGCTTTCCTTCTTATACCCCTTTTGCGACAATGCGGCATCGAAACCTGTTGGATACCTAGTGTTGAGGCATGTTGGATTTGGCGAAAATATATGATTTGGTACATGTCCTTTCACTTTCCAATTTCCTTTTTTTCTTCTTCTTCTCTTGATGCTGCTTCATCTCCTCT
This sequence comes from Aspergillus cejpii, assembly GCA_004769165.1. NCBI lineage: Eukaryota > Fungi > Ascomycota > Eurotiomycetes > Eurotiales > Aspergillaceae > Aspergillus > Aspergillus cejpii. Next base: position 1,734,747 of record SMSW01000005.1, on the reverse strand, counting down.
TTCCATCTGCAGGTTCCTCTGTGTCTGAGTGATCCTCTCAGGGGCTTCATTCTATCCATTCCGAGTCATTTCCATATACTACTTTTCCCTTTTTTCTCTGTGATATCCCCAACTTGCTTTGTTTTTTATTTAGATCTGCGTCGGGCTGGTACCCGGAAGATATGCACGGCACATTGAACCTGTTATTGTATATAGATAGAGTAGAATTAGCGCAATGTTGTTTAGACCATAATCCGCATTATGTCATTAGCAGTCTACAGTCTAGCCATCAATTACATTTTCCCCCAATGGATGGATCCTCCTCATCCCCAGACCTCCCTTGACACTCCCCATCCACCGTATCCCGATACACAGCCACAAAGTTAACCGCGACGGCATACGTCCACGCAACAACCATGAAGCCGGTGGGAACGACCATCGCGAACCCGGTACTATTCGTCCGATCAGCGACATGGCCGAGGATCGGGGGCACGACGGCACCGCCACAGACACCGGCGACGATGACGCCCGCTCCGCGTTTATAGTTCCGGCCTAGGCCGCGGAGACCCAGGGCGAGGATGGTGGGGAAGCAGACGGATTCGAAGAAGAGGGTGAGGATGAGCATGGCTTTGCCGTCAGTTTCTATACACTGTAAAAAAGGGGGAGGGGGGGTACCGATGCCATTCTGGTTCCGCTGGGTAGTCGATGCAGCGATGAAGGCTACCGTGGCGGAAAGATAGAGGAGGAAGACGTAGCGGGGACGCATGAAGTGCATGAGGATGGCGCCGAGGAAGCGCCCGAGGGTGAAGGCGCCTTGTGCGCCGGCGAGGTATTTGGAGCCCGTGGAACTGTCGGTGCCGGGCCAGGTTTCGACGGTGTAGTTGATGAAGTAGCCTGCGATAGCCACTATCATATATTAGAAAGGGGTAGGTAGCGAAGCGGAGACATACCTTGAGCACCGGTATATGTGAACTGGGCCAATGTAGCATGGAACAACCGGTATTGTTTCCACAAGGGCTGCTGCTGCTGCGTCTCGTCGAGGGTCTCGGCGACTTGCAAGGCCATATCCTCGTCCGTGACCTCAGGGATGGTGGAGATGGAGAAGACGCCTGCCAGTAAGAGGACGAAGATGCCCACGGCGAGGTAGACCCACTGCACGCTCCTCAGCGCCGTCACGTCGTCGCCGGTCTCCGAGAAGAAGACGTACGAGGCCAACGCGGGAGCCACGCAGGTGCCGACCCCGTTGAACGCCTGCGCGAGATTAATCCGGATCTCGGCGTACTGTGGTGGCCCGCAGACTATCACCCGCTTCTTAGCATGTATCGTCTATGGTGCTTTCCGACTACTGACCGGTCAGATACGGGTTCGCTGCCGTCTCCAGAGACCCCAGCCCCGAACCAATGACAAAGGTAGCCGCGCAGAAACCGCCGAAGGAACGATTAAGGCCCGCGGGCCACATGCAGAACGCTCCGATGCCATACAGGGTCAATCCGAAGATGAAAACGGTCTTGTATCCGTAATGACGCAGGATCCAGTTGGCGTAGCCCAGGGAGGCGAGTGGATAGGCCCTTCCTAAGCGTTTTAGTTCGTCGGCAGGATAAATAGAAAGGCAGAAGGACACACCCAAAATATGCGGCTTGAAGGCCCGAGGAGCGAGTTCGCGTGATGTGAAGTGTATTCTGGAAGTGTTTGTTCAGGGTATCCAGCAACCCATAGGCGAAGCCCTATCCAGATAACTTAGATAGAATCCATATGCGTACGGAGTAGTCTACTCACCCATAAAAAGAAGAGAATCGTGACCAAAGCCAACGGCCACAGGCTCTGCCGCAAGGTAAGTGTAGCTGCAGAGGTGGTCCTCTTATTATCGACCTTGAACCCAGAACGGGATTTCAGAAACTTCATGACTCCCATCCTGGATGGAAAGCTGGAATGAACTGTTACAAGAGAATCCAAGCAGAGAAAGGAAGAAGAAGACTCGAGTAGTCCGACTTTTTTTATGTACTACCTTCATCTGAAACTGCAGCATCTGTACTACCTCACGATGTAGATGATTGCTTGCTTGGTCATAGTACTCGCAGTAGCTACTAGCCACAGACTATCAATGGCACCCTGGCCTGCATTCCTGCAAAGACTGACGATCATTCATCGAAACGGCCCAATAGCCCGATGCATTATACCCTGGTTCGGTGATATTCCTCGGAAAGACCAAGAGAGAAGTATTAATGCCTTCATGCACCCTGCCTTTAGGGTATGGATATGCCTCACTATAACTGCTAACCTGTCATGTCATCGATTAGGCACAGAATGAAGTACTCCGTAAATAATTAAGACTTCAGAGTTCAGACTGAAAGTAAACGTGCTTTGTTCTTCTTTAAAAGGTGTTGATTCCTGGATCTTAAGGCACCATAAGGCATCTACTCGACCATATCTAGATTCTTGACAGTCTTAAAAAAATGAATAGTACAAGTTTCTAAGGTCAGTTCTATATCTAATCATCAACATGTCCATTGACATCCGAATCATCACTTCATCAACCAAGGTCTACGCCTTTTTGGGCTTGGAGGCGGACCCATTCTGCTCTACTGCGCGTGCAGGGACGGTATACAGACAGCGCTCGACATACTTGAGAAGTTCGTCAATCACCCTTTCACACAGTTAGCAACAATAGACTCTCTCATAAATCGAGAATAAACTTACACAACCGGGGCACTGATAGCCAAGACTGCCTGCCATTCAATCCAATCCAAAGGCAAAATGGAGAACAACCCCTGCAGGAACGGGATGTACAGGATGCCAAAATGGAGGGTCATCGAGAGGACGATGGCATATACGAGCATCATGTTGTTCCACAGAGGGAAGGTGAGGAGAGATTCGCTGGACGAAAGCGCATTCATGGCATTCAGCATCTCAATGACCACGAGGATCGAGAGCGACACCGTGGATGCAGACCGCGACATATCGTTTGTGAACATCTCACAGCCAATTTCGGGAAACTGAGCGGAGCACTTGTGGAAGTGAGACTGCAGAATTTCGTTAGACACTAAAGAATCAGAAAATACCAGAATACTTACCAGCTGCCAGAACGAGATCTGAGGCCCTTCCGGGTTGTACACGAACCACCACACGTAGCCAAGAACCGTAGCGACACCCACGTATGTACCGATAACCAGGTATCTGAAGAGTAACCAGCCGCCCACGAGAGGCTCGTCGCGCTTTCGGGGAGTGCGCCTCATCACATCATGGTCAGGAGGATTGAAGGACAAGGCGGTGGCAGGCAACCCATCGGTAACCAAGTTGACCCAGAGAAGCTGCACAGGGATCAATGCTTCGGGCATACCCAGAGCTGCGGTCAAGAAAATGGACACAACCTCACCGATGTTGGAGGAAATCAGATACCGGATGAACTGCTGGGTGTTACTGTAGATCGACCTGCCCTCTTCCACCGCGACGGTGATGGTCGCAAAGTTGTCGTCAGTCAGAACCATATCAGCAGCCAACTTCGCAACGTCCGTTCCCGTGCCCATGGCCACACCAATGTCTGCCTTCTTCAGAGCAGGAGCATCGTTGACACCGTCACCCGTCATCGCAACCACATGGCCCAGGGATTGGAGAAGGTCGACCAGTTTGGACTTGTGGTTAGGTTCGGTGCGTGAAAACAGGGACGCTTTCTTCACAGCCTCGAGTTGCTCACTTTCCGAAAGGCTGTCGAATTCCCGGCCCGTAAAGCTCTTGCCTGTGAGGTCCTCATCCTCCCCGAAAACACCAATTTGACGGCAGATGGACTCGGCGGTGTTACGGTTGTCACCGGTGATGACGATCACCCGAATACCAGCATCCCGGCATTTCTTGATAGAGTCAGCAACCTCGGTCCGGGGAGGGTCCAGCATTCCAACAAGGCCAATCAAGGTCATGTTCCTTTCCAGATGGGCGTACTCCTCGGAAGTCTGAGCCTTGTGCAGAAGCGGGTTATCGGCAATGTCGTCAACACTAGCTAGGGCGATGACACGCAATCCACGGTTTCCATACTCCACAACTTCCCGGGAGAGAAGGTCAATGTGCACTTTGGTCAAGGGAACGCGGGGTCCGTCAGATCCCAACAGGACATACGAGCAACGTTCGAGGATCGATTCAGGGGCACCCTTGACCAAGAGCCTCTGTGCCCTGTCCTTGGTAACGAGCACAGACATGCTCTTGCGATCGCGCGAGAATTCGTAGGTAGCCAGCAATGGGAGGCGGGATTCGTAGTAGGCGCTCGCACCGTGAAGTCTCTGAGCAGCTGGCCGGCTGAGCAGCTTTTCGTTGGTAGCCATGTCGTCAGTACCGATTTTCTCAACCAAGACCCTCAGTGCTCCTTCGGTGGGTTCACCAATGCAAGAGAACACGCCACTCTTGGCGTCGTGGGCGAGGGTAGCGCTGTTGCAAAGGGCCATGACTTCGGCCATCTGGCGAATGGTCGACGAGGTTGCGGCAAGGTTCTGCAACACCTTTCCATTCCGGGAGAGATCGCCTTCGGGAGCAAAAGTTGTGCCTTCAACGTCAATCTCCTCGAGATCATCTCCGGCCGCGTTGAGGTAGACAACCTTTTCGACACTCATCTGATTGGTAGTCAAAGTCCCAGTCTTGTCGGAGCAGATCACACTGCAGCTACCCAAAGTTTCCACAGAAGGCAGAGAGCGGACGATGGCATTTTTGTTAGCCATCTTGCGTGTACCCAGCGCCAGACAGGTGGTGATAACGACCGCCAACCCTTCCGGAATGGCAGCTACCCCCAGCGAAACCGCAATCTTCAGATAGTAAATAGCGCCCTTGGCCCAACCCCCGTGGGATGGGTCATTGAAATGCTCGATGTTGATCAACCATACGAGAACACAGATAACGGTGATCACCTTGGCCAGCATGTCGCCGAAATCATTGAGCTTCTGCTTCAGCGGGGTCGGCTCCGAGATCTGGGACGTGATACTTTCGTGGATACCGCCAATCGCAGTCGACGCACCGGTCAAGACCACAACTGCCGTCGCATGACCGTTCACAACGGATGTACCTGAGAAGAGAATGTTGGTTTGATCTTGCTTGACAGCCTGTTCATCCTTGATCGCGCGAGCGTCTTTAGCCACACTCTCACTCTCACCCGTCAGGATTGCCTGGTCAACCCGGAAGCTGTTGCTGTGGACAGCCAGCACCCGGCAGTCAGCGGGGACGCGATCTCCAACTGCGACGTGAATTATATCTCCGGGAACCAAGTCCTCCGCCTTGACGCGCTGGGTTTTGCCATCACGAATCACCGTCGCCTCGTTCGCAGAGTATTCTTGGAGAGCCGCAATCGCCTTCTCCGCGCTGCTCTCTTGGGTGACACCCACCACGGCATTGAGAATGAGAATCGTTAGGATCTATGTCGGCGCAACCACCGGTTAGCTGACTTTCCAAAGCGCCACCTGGCAAGACCCGGGTTTAACAGTACGTACCACAACAGGGTCAACAAAAGCAGTCCAACCGTCGCCTTCCTCGAAAAGAGCTAATACGAAAGACACGGCAGCGGAACCTAAGAGAATGAGGACCATTTGATCCTTGAATTGTTCGAGCACAAGCTCCCAAAGGGGAGTCGGGGGATCTTCCGCAAGAGCTATAGAGTCACGATCACCGATCAGCTTGGATCGCCTTTTGTACTGAGGGTACGTGAGGGAATACAGACCATTTGGGCCATGCTTCTGCCTAGACTTCAAGACCTGGGTTTGCGACAGACCAGAATGCTCCGAGACATTGAAATACTCCAGCACGTCTGCTGGAGAATGGAGGTAGGATCGCTCCATCGTCAATCACACTTCCGACAATTGACCAAGACGTCGGGAGCGAGAGTGGAGAGAAGTAGAAGGGAAAAAAAGAGAAGAAGAAGAAGAGGAAGAAACAAAGAGAAGTAGTTTTACCCAGTCAGCGACATGAATGCCAAGTGGCCGGATGGAAACTGGTAAACTATGTTAGGTAAGTAAGTACTCCGTAGGTGAGTAGGAATCCGCGCGGGTAGATGGGGATAGATAGTTCAAGGTCGGGATTCTAGAAAGAAGGAGAAGGAAAACCAGAATAACAGCAGAGAGGAGATTGGCCTGATCAGTTCTATCAAATGAAAATGACTATTCTGACATCCTGACTGAAAAATAGGGAAACCGAGTCATCTCCGTGTTGACTTAGATTGAAGATAGAGTAACCAATACGTAGTTATAGTTAGTAGAGAGGTGTTCTCTTTTTTTGGCGGTCTGTCTCGGTCCCGGTAGTTCCAAGCAAGGAAGACCAGCCACAGGGCTGAACCATATCAAGACATCGTATGTATCTTATTCTGAGGATGGATGTTTATATATCAAGATTCCTAGATGTACATGGATCAAGTAGTGATGAGTCTTTTGTAGTATGAAATGGGTTGCATCTCGAGTGGTCACCTGACCTGGGCTACTCCAGAAGTCACAACTTCACAAGTCTTTGAAGCTGTCGATGTAGATTTTCCCGTGATAATGATAATCGAGAGGAAATGAATCTTAATTGTTTACCGGCATAGCAGTAGTCAGGATGCTCTGCCTCGAGTGATGCCTTGAGGGATCTGGGGGACATCTATGATCTAATGGCCCAAGGCGGCAGTATATCAGTATATCTATCAAGTGGGAGTTAACAACGTCATTTGCCAGGGATTGGATGCAGATGCGAAGAACTACTCGGTAGATATCTACTATCTAGACACTAGATAATCAATGAGACAGGGTCCAGGGATAATAGGATAAAGGATAGGTTGGATGATTGTTTGCTGTACAAGGCCATTCCCTGATTGGGAACTTGGACACATGATATCGTCTGTGGTTGTTGTAGATGGACTCTTTTCATAAACACTCTGGAGGTTCTACTGTATAACAGACATGAATCTAATCATGTACTCTGTACTCTGTAGATAGCATAAAGAATAATCTGGTTATCACTTGTTTGCACTTTGCAGTCATAATTGCTTCTTCTATCCATCGAGGCTGTGTCATTCAGGAGTTGATAGCAGACCGAAGTCCAAAAGGTCAAGTACGGAGTAGTTGATGACTCTGTAGTCTGTAGTCTGTACTCCATAGTATCTGTCTTCTGTCTCTGGTCTGCCTCAGGCCAACTAAACAAACCACACAAACTCGCTAAATCCTGACTAGTGACTAGACCCGTGACCTTTAGTCCTTCACCGAATCCTCAACTTTAGTTGAACTTGTTACTAGGAAGAAAGAGCATTGTGATTACTTCTTCCATCTTCTGTTTCTCTATCCCATCCTCATCTTCTTTCTCATTCATCTAACTCTCCCTTTTTCCCTTCTCTAATCTTCTCTAATCTAACCTACCTTCATACCTCTTCCTCTAACCCCCCTCCCCATCTTTCACCATGACTTCTGAGGTATGTTGTTCCAGCCTAACCCCTCTCTCTGTCACCGCTGTCATGATATTGAATGCCATGGAGAATACACACCACCCCTCTCTCCCCTCTTTGCACTTTTCTTCTTCTTTTTATTGATACATTCTTTACTGACTGTTGATTTATCATGTACAGCGTGAAAAGTAAGGATCATATCCATTTCAAACTGCCAACAAATGACAGGAGCACTAATGTCCTCCCCCTCCTTTCTACAGCAAGACTTTCCTCGCAAGGCTCTGCGAACAGGCCGAGCGCTACGATGGTAAGTCGTCTTGCTGGAGTCGGATAAGTTGAAATTCTACATGCTAATTCTCACTTCCTCAGAAATGGTTACCTACATGAAGGTTCGTTCGTTTGTTGTCATGGCTTGTCAGGAGCAATTGGACTGATTCAACTAACCCCCGTCGAACAGGAAGTCGCCAACGTATGTAACGCGCTCCACGAATATTTCCCCATAGACGCCTCAATCACATTACTAACCTCCTAGATAGATTGGCGGCGAGCTTACCGTCGATGAGCGTAACCTTCTTTCCGTTGCGTACAAGAACGTGGTCGGTACCCGCCGTGCCTCCTGGCGTATCATCTCCTCCATCGAGCAGAAGGAGGAATCCAAGGGCTCTGAGCACCATGTTTCCATCATCCGTGAATACCGCCAGAAGATTGAAAACGAGCTGGAGAAGGTCTGCCAGGATGTCCTCGACGTTCTGGACCAGTCCCTCATCCCCAAGGCCGAGACCGGCGAGTCCAAAGTTTTCTACTACAAGATGTAAACAACCAGCCATCCTGCACCACTTACAGTAGTATACTGATCACTATTATGTCTACAGGAAGGGTGACTACCACCGTTATCTCGCCGAGTTCGCTTCTGGCAACAAGCGCAAGGTTGCTGCTACCGCCGCCCACGAGGCTTACAAGGTATCGCGGTCTCTTAACCGTTAATTGATTGATCATCTGCTTACAACCTAATCTCCCTTAGAACGCTACCGATGTTGCTCAGACCGATCTCACCCCCACTCACCCCATCCGTCTTGGTCTCGCTCTGAACTTCTCCGTCTTCTACTATGAGATCCTGAACTCACCCGACCGTGCATGCCACCTCGCCAAGCAGGCTTTCGATGATGCCATTGCCGAGCTCGACTCTCTCTCCGAGGAGAGCTACCGCGACAGCACTCTGATCATGCAACTCCTGCGTGACAACCTTACCCTGTGGACCTCTTCCGACGGCAACGAGCCCGAGGTTGCCCCTGCTGCCAAGGGGGAGAAGCCCGAGGAGGAGGCCGCCCCCGCCCCCGAGGAGAAGGGTGAGGAGGCCAAGCCGGCTCCCACTGAGTCCTAAGCGACGACGCGCGGTGGTTTCCTTTGTTGTATCAAAAGCCGTGTTGTGTCCTCGGCGTGTCTATTTGGACGTTCGGATTCTGCCTGGAAGTGATTCTGCGGGTCGTTTCTTTTTTTTAGCTGCGTGACTGGGTTGGACCGGCACGTATCTTCCACTTGTTCGGGATCGTATGGGTCGGGCCGGCGGAGTTTGCTGATATCTGGAGAGGGAGGAAAAGGGGCCGAGTGGAATTTATCTCTCCTTTATTTGACACTATTCCCACCCCAGCAAGATACAACTGTTGTTTCTTTTCACCCCTTTTACAACGTTCCGCTTCCTTTTCTTCCCTGTCCACAGATTTTATTCCCCAATAAGTACCTGCAATTGAAGTAGTTCGCTCCTTACTTGAACCTGTAGAACTATGAAAGTAGCCATCAGAGTATCAGACTCAGAGAATCTTTCATCGATCATTTGCCCCTTTCTCCACTCGAGAGATTGCACCCCTTTATAACTACGGAGTACATAGTCCATACTCCATAGTCCATACCCCTGCCCCTTTTTGCACTCCAAAATCATCATGTGATGCTTTTATTCTGTCGGGTTCTGAGGCTCTTATCAGTAAACGGAAGACTGACAGCATAAATTCTATCATGAAGGCAAATATAAACTAACTGTGACTGGAGACGCAGTATCCAAGGTATATAGATAAGCATATACAAGAGTGAACAAGAGTAAGCAATGACTGTCTCAATTAACAGGATGAACAAAAAGAAAAGGTAATATTCGAAAGACCGAGTCTTCTTCTAACTTTTTTCACATAAAATCATCATCATCCAGTCCATCATCGTCATAAGACGTAGCATCGATCTTGTTATCTCTAGAAGCAACCAGGGAGACCTTCGTCTTGGCAGCCTTGGTCTTCTTACTGCCCTTGTCGGCGGCACGCTCCTCCCTCATCTTCTCATTGCTCATGGTAGTGAGCGCGCTAGCGATCTTCTTGACGTCGGCGCTCCCAAGCTCCTTGACAAGCTGCTTGGCGAACTCCTGCGCCCACAGCGCATACTGGGGTTTCTTGGAGTGGGCCGTCAGCAGCGGGATCAGCGTGGTCGTGAGACGGGCGAACTGGTCCTTGGTGGCGGGGCGGAACAGCGGCATGGCGGAGAGGTCGACGGCCTGCGTAGGGTCCGCCGAGTCGCTGATGACGATCGCCTTGGGCGCGCCCCGGTTGCGGTTCAGATCGATGTCGTCGAATAGGTCCTGCGCGTGCTTGAGGTCCGAGTCCTTCTCTGTGCGTCGTAGCCGCGCCCGTTTCTCCGCCTCGTCTTCGTCTTCGGATTCCGGCGCCGCTGTCGCGGCGGCCTTCTTCTGTCGGTCCACGCGGTGCTCTTCTATCCGTTGCGTCTTGGGTTTCTTTTTCGCGGCGGCTTCGGCTTCGGCTTTGGCTTTGGCTTCCGCTGCCTTGGCTGCTTTCTCCCGCTCTACTTCCGAGTCTTCGGCTGCGTCCCATGAGTCCAGGACCTTCAGTCCGTTTATTAGCCCGCATCTCGTGGATATCGACGATGGTGGGATCTCCAATTCAATACACTCACCTCTTCATCCTCCTCATCATCGAACTTGCGTCGGTAAGCCACAGGAGGAGGGGAAGTGCTCTCCTCCTCATCGTCTACAGCGAAAAAAAAAATAACAATCAGTAAATGTTAAATGTTTTTCACAGTCAGATGCCAAAATCCCTTGGATTTCTTGATATCACTTACCCCACTTCGAAGGTGCCATGGCGGGCAAAAAGTCGTTCAGACAAAATCAAACCAGGGGACGCAGGTCTCGCTCTGTAGCTGCTCAGTTTTGGCTTGGTAGGATCTACCGAGTTTGATCAAGGCAGACTGTCGTGGGGTTGACGACGGGAGTTTTTTTCGCTGTGCACAAACTGGATCATCAACAACTTCACAATGGGTTGGAGTGGGGCATGTGATGAGTCACGTGATTTCTTTGATGCCTGACAAGTTAATGGTGGCTAACACGAAGGAAGGACTACCTTTGCTATATGAGGCATCTACACTATGGCCGACAGCAAGGATGTTCTAATGAATGTTCTACGAAAATGTCAAGGTTGGGATGTATTTTTCATTAAGCCAGTAAGTAGATGGTGTAACTGGCTGATCATATCATCATCATAACTCTTTATGGGACAGCATCTGTGACAGGGCATGGAGCTTTGATTCCGCCCAACAATGCCAAAATTTTCGAAGCCCCAAAGGGGATCCGGGACCAATCGTCAATGATGTCTTGTCGGATTGGATTGAACCTTGTGTGTGTAGGGTTCGCAGCTGCATTTACAGGTTGACGGCGGTGCGGAACTTGGAACCAGCATAGACGGCATTTTCGCCGAGCTCCTCCTCAATACGGAGGATCTGGTTCAGCTTAGCCAGACGCTCGGAACGGGCAGGAGCACCGGTCTTGATCTGGCCAGCGCGCAGACCGACGGCAATGTCGGCAATGGTGACGTCCTCGGTCTCACCGGAACGGTGGGAGACCATGACACCCCAGTTGTCGGCATAGGAGTCCTTGGCGGCCTGGATGGACTCGGTGAGGGTACCGATCTGGTTGACCTTGAGCAGAAGGGCGTTGCAGGACTTGAGCTCGATGGCCTTCTTGATACGCTGGGGGTTGGTGACAGTCAGGTCGTCACCAACGATCTGGAAGTCGGAGGTCTTGTAAAAGTAGCTCCAGGCCTCCCAGTCATCCTCAGCGAAGGGGTCCTCAATGCTGACAATGGGGTACTTGGCAGCGAGGGACTTGTACAGGTCGGCCAGCTGCTCATAAGTGAGCCACTTGGAGGGGTCGCTCTCGGGGTTCTTGAAGTCCAGGTCGTACTTCTTGACGTCGGCCTTGTAGAACTCGCTGGAGGCAACGTCCATGGCGATCTTGATCTGGCCAGTGTAGCCGGCCTGCTCGATGGCCTCGGAGATCAGGTCGAGAGCCTCCTCGGCAGTCTGGATATCAGGAGCAACACCACCCTCATCACCGACGTTACCGGCGGACTGGCCGTACTTCTTCTTGGCGAGAGCCTTGAGCTTCTGGTAGACTTCGGCACCCTGACGGAGACCCTCGGAGAAAGAGGGGGCGGAGCTTTGACCACGGCGTTAGTCAATGTCCGTGGAAAATACACTCAAATCATTGTTACACTTACTCAGGGACGATCATGAACTCCTGGAAAGCCAGACGGCCACCGGCGTGGGAACCACCGTTCAGGACGTTCTGGAAGGGAACGGGGAGAACATAGGGCTTCTTGGTACCGGCAAGGTCGGAGATGTGAGCGTAGAGAGGGACACCCTTCTCAGCAGCACCAGCCTTGGCAACGGCCAAGCTGACACCGAGGATGGCGTTAGCACCGAGGTTGGACTTGTTGGCAGTTCCATCAAGCTTGTTGAGGAACTCGTCGACCTTGGACTGGTCCTTCACATCGATGTTCTCCTTGATGAGAGCAGGGCCAATGGTCTCGTTGACGTTCTTGACAGCCTTGAGGACACCTATCAATCACATTTAATATCAGTCAAGTGTCCATGAGGAAGTAACGGGGATTGAAGCTAGAGGCTTACCCTTTCCACCCCAGTGGGTCTTGTCACCGTCACGGAGCTCATGAGCCTCGTGCTGGCCTGTCTGCTCATTAGCACTGGTTGTTTGGAAAGAAGGGAACGGACTCGCTAGGTTCACAGACCGGTGGAAGCTCCCGAAGGAACGATAGCACGGTGAAGACCGGTCTCGGTGACAACGTCGACCTCAACGGTGGGGTTACCACGAGAGTCGTACACGGAACGAGCGTGGATCTTGGAGATAGGCATTCTGACGAGCTGAGGAATGGATCAGTGAGATGGGAAATCAAGAAGAGAAAGCTGCAAAAGATGAGATGAGGACTGAACAACTGATATAGGAGAGATAGAAAGGGAGGGATGTGACTAGCAGTGGGGGTATGTTCCTTCACCGATGACCCAAATTGAATGAGTGGAGGATCAAGCAATTGCAAACAGAACTCACATTGATTCAAGAGGATGGACTACTTTGAAGGGCAAACAAAGGATGTTAACTCCAGAATGGTCAGAATTGAGATGAGAGATGGAACAATTGGAGATGCTGTGGTGATTGAAGAAAGATGGAGGGGGTTAAATAGCAGTTGAAGTGGGATGGAGGGGTACATATATCTGGGAGTATGATATGATATATGATCTCAAGGTCAACAGTCAACAACTCAACTTGGTAACTTACATTCAAGAAAGACTTTGATAGATGGTTAACAACAAATAAGAAGAAGTCCACAATCTCATCAAGGAATCCCCATCTACTTGTACTTGTATCATCCTCCGGGTAAAGCTCCCAGTCAACCATCCGAATCTTCCCAACATGATGGTGGGGCAGGAATATCGTCCTGCTTCTCTCGCTGGTTGAAGCCTCTCTAGTTTCTCCTTTGCACCGTTGGAAATGTTATCCAGCGAGATCTTCCGCTTTTCCTCGGGGCGAGGCGGAAATACTCTTACTGTACAGCTCTGAGATGCTATTTAGACAAGAGACATTGGTAGCTGTAGTATCATACTATGCCTACTGCTCCAAGGTACTCCATACAAATGCTGCGTTTGCCATGGTATATCCGTCCCCTCATATATGTACTCTGTAGTTATTATTACTATCATCCATCTTGGCGAGAACAGCAAACAAACATAATGACGCATACTATGAGGTTTTTGAAAAGAAGAGATTTGTCTTGCTGGAAACTTCCATCTGTTAGGATTGCGTAATGGCAGAAAGACACCTTGGCGCCTGAGGACTACATGGTGGATGCCTTGGAGCCTTATTATCAGCACGTGACTATCCTGCCACAAGGTCAGGTGACCTAAGTGCCCGTGAGCTCTTGACAGCTCTACCAAGTACCAGCTCAACTACTCAACCAGTGAGATCAGATACCCCCATTACCACCCCTTCTTTTATACTCCGTACTTCCTGTATTTTCCTCTGAGCCAACACCTTGCTGATCCTAGAATCAACTCCTTGACTTGAACCTACATATTGACCAGTTTCAATACTTCATCCATGACGATGAACGGCGCAAGTGACCCCGAGAGAGAGCACGCGCTCGAAGACTACAAGAAGAGCCTGCTAGAGCTTCGGGAATGGGAAGCTAAGCTCAAGACTCTCCGCCTGGGCATCAAGGATTTGCAGAGAGAGTTTGATGTCTCTGAAGATAACATCAAAGCCCTGCAGAGTGTCGGTCAGATCATCGGCGAGGTGTTGAAACAGCTGGATGAGGAAAGATGTATGTCCATCCAGTCTCTTTTCTTCAAAGCGAACGCCACTATTAGGTTATCGATAGCTAATATCATATCTCCGATATAGTCATTGTCAAAGCGTCATCCGGCCCCCGGTATGTCGTCGGTTGCCGCTCCAAGGTCGACAAATCGAAACTGAAACAGGGCACCCGTGTTACCCTTGACATGACAACATTGACGATTATGCGGATGCTTCCGCGCGAGGTCGACCCGCTGGTGTACAACATGTCTCTGGAGGATCCGGGCCAGGTCAACTTTGCGGGCATTGGTGGTCTGAATGATCAGATCAGAGAGTTACGAGAGGTGATTGAGTTGCCGTTGAAGAATCCCGAACTGTTCCAAAGAGTTGGTATCAAGCCGCCCAAGGGTGTATTACTCTACGGACCTCCTGGTACCGGTAAGACGTTGCTGGCACGGGCTGTGGCAAGTTCGATGGAGACCAACTTCCTCAAGGGTAGGGCGCATTCAAACCCTTACCAGCTGCAACCTGCTGACCTTTTCTTGCAGTTGTATCGTCTGCTATCGTTGACAAATACATCGGTGAATCCGCACGGTTAATAAGAGAGATGTTTGGCTACGCAAAGGAGCACGAACCTTGTATCATCTTCATGGACGAGATCGACGCTATCGGTGGTCGTCGTTTCTCTGAGGGTACCTCGGCCGACCGAGAAATTCAGAGAACGCTGATGGAACTGCTGAACCAGCTGGACGGTTTCGACTACCTCGGGAAGACCAAGATCATTATGGCGACTAACCGACCAGACACCCTTGACCCTGCCTTGCTGCGTGCCGGTCGTCTGGACCGGAAGATTGAGATCCCTCTTCCCAACGAGGTCGGCCGTCTTGAAATCCTCAAGATCCACTCCAGCTCTGTCCAGTTGGAGGGTGATATCGACTTTGAGAGTGTTGTGAAGATGAGCGACGGTCTTAACGGAGCTGATCTCCGCAACGTTGTTACAGAAGCGTATGTCCATTCTTTCTATTCCATCTTGATTACATGACATGGTTCTGACGTTTGATAGTGGTCTTTCCGCCATCAAGGACTACCGGGATGCAATCAACCAGGACGACTTCAACAAAGCCGTCCGCAAGGTCGCAGAAGCTAAGAAGCTGGAAGGCAAACTTGAATATCAGAAGCTGTAGTGTAATAGCCGGTCATATGCTACATGCCTTGGATTAGACAGTGCAATATTCGAAGCATTCCTTAATCTTACACTTGGTGAAAGACGTACTCCGTAGTAACCGTCTGATGTAGGTGGAAGTCGTCTATCTCAGCTTCAATCCAATACATGGATCAAATACTCCTAGCACTTCCCATAGCCACCGGTTTTCAATTAAATATTCATTATTCACCCTCAGTCTTCAAGAGTTGCCAAGGCGCTTGCTTGCTTCTCCGAAACAACTCCACCAGTCAAGTACAGTGAGTGGCCGCAGCTGTCATTTTCCTTCTTATCGAAATACTTTCAAGAGGTTTGTCTTCAGGGTATGGAGTAGTCTTCAGGGAACGCTGGACGACCTGACAATCGGTCCTGCTTTCGTTTATCGGTAGCGAGCTCCAACAGCGTCGCAGAATAAACTGGATCAAACCCATACTCAGGAATGCTTTGATCTGCATTTACTCGGTAAGCTCAGTTGGAGCTTTGATCTTTGATATTGGATTCAGTATCGCTAATGCCTGTCTCCTTTCCATAGATCGGTCCTTGCGAATACTAGATAAACGCTCCACCTCCGAGAATAAATCTTCCGCACATGCGATTGCCTGATACTCCATTTGAGTAGATCTCTCGGACAGCTGAAACCGGCCTTGGGAGATCAGAAACAAAGCACTGCACTTGTGAACACCGTGGCGGCCATGTCGAGCTCTCCGCCCCGGCATCTCAACAACGACAACCATTGGCGTGCGGTCCGCAACCCCAGCGCCAGCTCCCTGGGCGGATATGGGCTGACAGCATCCGCCGGTGTACCGAATAAACTCGGCAATTTCTTCCAGAGCGACCGCGCGCTGCCGATGTACAAGGACAAGCCGTTTTTCGCGCCGCGGCGCACGGCAGCGAGGAGCAGGCGGAAGAGGATCTTGTATGCGGGGTTGTGTGTGTTTGTGCTGCTTTGTCTGTGGTATTACAGATCTGGGTCTGGTGAGCGGCGCACGCGTGGGCTGGACGTGTCTGAGACGAAGGGCGAGGAGCTCTGGAAGTGGGTGCAGAGCCTGGGGGAGTCTACGGCTGGGGCGGAAGGGGGGCATATCGACTGGAATGCGAGACGGGAGAAGGTCCGGGATGCATTCATCGTTAGCTGGGATGGGTATGCGAAACATGCTTGGGGTATGTCATGAGCTCGATCCGACGCTGGGGGAATGCTAAAATGGTTATGCTAGGATACGACGAGTATAAACCCATCGCGAAAGAAGGCAGACAGATGGTTCCTGGTGGAATGGGCTGGATCATCGTGGATGCGCTTGATACGCTGATGATCATGAATCTTACATCGCGAGTGCAGCACGCCCGCAACTGGATCCACAGCTCGCTACATTACAACCAAAACCACGACGTCAGCACATTCGAGACGACGATCCGGATGCTGGGCGGTTTGCTCTCGGCGCATTACCTGTCCACCACCTATCCCGACCTTGCACCGATCGCTGATGACGATGCGGGCTCGCCGGGCGAGGATCTCTATATTGAGAAGGCGACCGATTTGGCGGATCGGCTCATGGGCGCGTTTAATTCCAAGTCCGGGGTGCCATATGCGAGTATTAATCTGAATACGTCCACGGGTATCCCGGCGCATTCCGATAATGGGGCCTCGTCCACGGCAGAGACCACCACCCTGCAGCTCGAGTTCAAGTACCTGGCTAAGCTGACGGGCGAGGCGGAGTACTGGCGGGTGGTCGAAAATGTGATGCAGGTGGTGGATGATCAGAAGATGGAAGACGGCTTACTTCCGATCTACATCTATCCCGAAACCGGTCATTTCAGGGGAGACAATATCCGTCTGGGTAGCCGGGGCGATTCTTACTACGGTAGGTGGCCATGGTACTTTGAGATAAAGCTTGACTAACGGACGTGCTTAGAGTATCTGATCAAACAATATCTGCAAACGGCTAAACAGGAGCCTATATACAAGGAGCTGTGGGACGAGGCCTTGATGGGCATCCGCAAGCATCTGATTGCATACACAAAGAACGCTCGACTGATGATCCTGGGAGAAAAGCCGGCTGGACTGCAGGGAAAGCTGTCGCCCAAGATGGACCATCTGGTCTGCTTTATGCCGGGCACCATTGCCCTGGGAGCTACCGGTGGCTTGCCACTGAGCGAGGCCAAGAAGTCCCCGGAGTGGAGCCAACGACAGGACGAAGAGATCCTGCTTGCTCGGGAGCTGATGAAGACATGCTGGGCGACATACCTCGCCACCGAGACCGGCCTGGCTCCCGAAATCACCTACTTTACGCTGGACGACCCGCCGCTGATGTTCAACGACATGTACGCGGAGGCGACGACGGGTAGCAGCGGCAGCCACAAGTCGGCAGGAAAAGACCTGGAGTTGAAATCCGCGCCCCTGGACGACAAGACCCCCAAGTGGCGAAAGGACATCCAGATCCAGAGCCAGGACCGACACAACCTCCAGCGGCCGGAGACGGTCGAGTCCCTGTTCTACCTGTACCGCGTGACCGGCGACGAGACGTACCGGCAGTGGGGGTGGGAGATGTTCCAATCATTTATCCGGCACACGGCGGTCGTCGAGCACGACCAAGCGGCCGCTACACCGCAGAAAACGCGACGTGTCTCGCGGATCACGGGCTTCACGTCGCTAAGTGACGCCAACACTCTACCGCCGGGGAGGCGGGACAACATGGAGAGTTTCTGGATGGCGGAGACGCTCAAGTACTTCTACCTGCTCTTTTCGGAGCGTGGGTTTCTCTCGCTGGAGGACCATGTGTTCAACACGGAGGCGCATCCGCTGCCGCGGTTCCGGCCGACGGGGGATTTGAAGACGGGATGGACGCGGAAACCTCAATGACTGAAGGGTCGTGGCGATGTACATATTACATGATGATGGGAAATATGCTATACTACAGTAGTCATCAATCATTCTTTAATATATATAACTTTCCAGCTACCGATTTAAGCCCGCCCGAATCAACCTCTTATACCCACGAACCGCATCCTCAAGCTGCCGCACCGTCAACGCCTCCTGTTCGCCGTGCGCGACATGGATACTCCCCGGTCCATACAGATAGCGCTTAACAGGACGACCGTCAACACGACCATGGATCTCCAGGTTCGGCACATCCGTGCCGTAGTTGACAGTCGAGACGTTGAACCCGGGGACATCGACATCGACATCGAGGTCCTGCGGGGGGTACGCCTCAAGGTGGCGGGAGAAGTCGACGTCGACGGCCGCGGCGACGCCGACGGTCGCCTCGCGCACGGCACGACGGATGATACCCCGGGCAGTGTCCGGGGACCCAGCAGCGAGACGGACGGCGACGTCCGCGCGGGCCAACGCCGGCACGACGTTGGCAGCGACGCCGCCCTCGACGCGGCCGATGTTGAGCGTTGTACGGCCGTATTTGAGGCTGGCGGGGAGGCCGCCTTCCGCCGGGGACAGATCGCCTAGGACGTCGACGCGGGCGAGTGCCGGTAGGATAGCGGAGATGGCGCTCGCGCCGAGCCATGGGTACCCTGAGTGGGCGGGACGGCCGTGGGCGATGACGTCGAAGCCGAGCATGCCCTTGTGGCCGGCGACGAGGGCGAGGGCGGTGGGTTCGCCGAAGATGATGGTGTGGAAGGGGGATGGGGATGGGTTGAGGGGGGAGCGGGAGAAGGTCTTCATGCCGTCGCCGCCGGTTTCTTCGCCGACGACGAAGAGGAGGCCGAGTGGTGCCGTTGGGTGGTCGCGGAGGGTGTCGAGCGCGGCGAAGATCTGGGCGGCGACGCTGGCTTTGGCGTCGACGGTGCCGCGGCCTGCGATGCGGATGTCGTTGTTGCTGTCGCCGTCATCCTGGTGTAGGGAGTATGGGATGAAAGGCGGGACGGTGTCAATGTGGCTGGTGAGGAGGATCTCTGGGCCCTGGCCGGGGTGGTTCTCGTCCAGGGGGTTGGAATGCGGGTGGGAGCTGGGGAAGGCGAAGATATTGAAGCGGTCTGAGCCTGAGTCCGCGGTGACGACTGGCTGCTTGATCACGGTGAAGTTCTGGGACTCCAGAAAGTCCACGACGAAGGAGCCAGCGCGACCCTCGTTGCGGTGATGGACTCGATGGAGACGAGGTCTCGATGGAAGGACAGGAGAGGGGAAGCATTGATGACGTCGTCGAGGGCATTGTGACCAGCCGAGGCCAGGAATGCGTTCGAGTTGGAGGTGACTCGATTCACTCCCAGAGGTGTCTGTGGAGATGCGGGGAATGGAGGAGCAGCTGCCTGAGCCAACAGAGCGGCGCTGATCAGGAGAGAAAGGTTGATGATGTCCATGATAGAGTATCCAGAAACCAGGTCTTGGGAGATCTCACCAACCCACGGCTTGAAGTTGTTATCACCTCATGGATCACGTGATTTACTACGCTTGATATTGGATTACCGAGTACGGAGTATAGAACAGAATCTACAATAGATCATAGATCAAGTAAGAATGATAGATTGAAGTGTATCTGTTCCATCCGTAGTATGCCTATGAAGTGATGATTTTACCAAATTCCACCATATGGATCATATCTCTCACCATACTCCGTACCTAGCATTATTAATATTGCTCTTCCCCGAGGTCCAAGATATGAAACTGCCAAGTCCCCGAGAATAGATGTCAAGTGTCGAGTTGTCAACTGTCAAGGCCTGGATGCCATGATCGATCATGCCATCATACCATAGCCGTGAGGCCTTTACCAACGGATCTATTACAGTGGAATATGGCCATGTGGACCTGTTGGCACCACTACCAGACTTCGACTTCGAGTTCGAACTGAAGTTCGTTCTATAACCAACCACTGTACGGAGTAGTCTCTTAACCATCTCTAAACTGGGATGAATCTACTCTGTAACATCAGACTTGGTGAAGACAAAGTTGATATCTTCCCAAACAGGATTAGCATGAGATCTTACTAATGATTACTAATAATGCGTCGTCATATGCTGGGAGGTCAGTAACACAAAAAGGAGTGATTACACCATCTACATCATACAGGTTGCACAACAGCTAGAGCTTCAGCGTTTAACTACACTGTATCTACAACATTTAAGTTTCAACCATTCAAGATTCAGGGATTACTGGCAGAAGTTGTGTCTTGTCTTTGTCCTCTGAGTCTTTGAGTCTTGAATCTTGAGTCTTGAGTCTGTTGGAGTCCAGATGCCAGATTCGTAGACCCATAAGGGTTAGGGTTAGTGGGGGAGCTCTTTTTTACCCAAAACATCCTAGCGCGAAGGCCTCCGATTTCGCTTCTTTTAGTTTAGCTTGACACATGACAAAGAATGATCAGTCATCAGTTTACTCATCAATCATTACTCATCACTATACTCTGTACTTCTACAGCAAGATCGTCGCAGTCAAGATGACATTGATATAACTATCTATAGGTATGACTACATTCCCTTAGACAAGGGGAAAGAGAAGGAAAAGAATTCTAGAAGAAGTCAACTGGATGGTCAACCATGGCAGGCAAACGCGTTCCATGGGATACACACAACGGAACGCACGGATTGTCTGCCCTTTTTTTTTTTCTGATTTTGATTCGCAGAAGAATAAACTGACAGGAAAAATGAAGAGAAAACGGAGTAAAGAGAAAGAAAGAGGGTGTTGAGCTGATTGATTTTGGATCATTTGATTCTGAAGAGAGGGAGAAAAATCTTCCACTGTTGCCTCTAAACCTGTCAATATCACTCCATCAACAACCTCATCTTCATCTATTCTACAAAGAGTATCACAGACATTTCCATTTCATCGGATTCCATCTCTCCAGTCATCCTCTTCTCTTCTCTCCTCCTCTCTCCTCCTCATCCTCTCTTCCATCTCCCCTGCCAGTTGACCGAATTCACCGCGTTTTCCCGATCATCCATGATTGATTTGACGAACTGAATCATTACAATCTCTCCCCCCACTGAGCTGTCATCCATCTGCTGTTCAGCCTGTTCTCCTTCGTCTTTCTCATCTCGTCTGGTCCACGTCTGCTTTGACCTGTCGGCCCTACCGCCTGTTCGTCGCCTTCAGGCTCCCAAGAATTTCCCTCCTCAATCAATCAAAACAATCCCCTACACTATCTGAAAAAACAAATAAAAAGGAAAAGAAAAGCAATCAATATCAGTCCATCAATCACCAGACGGCCAATTCTTCATCCAACTGTCCATCCTCCAACCTCTTCCCTCGACTGACTCACCATATCAACAACCGCTTTCTTTCCTCTCTGGTTGACCGCTACGCCACGTCTCTTGCCTTTTGCTCCCAACCAGCATTTGCCTGCTTGAAAAAGGCCTTCGGAGTATCGGCTATATCTTTCTGCCTCTGCCTCCAATCCATTATATACTACTACCTCATAGATCATGTCTCTTTCTTCCTCTGCAATCCTCTGCTTCTGATTTCGCAGCCTTTTGCACGTGAAAAAGTGTCACCAGCATCGTCCTGCCAAAACAAATCAGACCACCCACAAGCCAAAATAACTCCCCGTGACAGTGCACCATGCTGAACCTCTCGCAATTACGAGACGCCAAACGGCGAGATAGTTCTGATACAAATGCAGACTTCTCCCCTCAATCCCGCCAGCTACCTCCGTCACCAATGACGGCCGATTCTCCCACCCCGGTCTCCCCCGTCGTCTCCGTCTTTTCCTCCAGGGGCCATACGCGTGTTTCCAGCTCCGTCTCTTCTCTCGTTTCGTCCTCGGGGATGGGGAATTCTATGGAGAGCTCGTCTAGGAGTCACTTGTCCGGAGTAAAGGAGGAACCCTGCCATGCGAGAGATCTCGAGGAGGATTATTTCCGTGTGTCTCCTGGCCCCAGCTACCCAATCAGTATTTTTTTACTGACTCTCGCTTAGATCATTTCGACCAGGGCATGTCCGATGTGGATGATGCGTACTTTGCCTCGGTTGATTACACAGGTGCTTACAATATGACCGATGCCGGAGCGGATATCCCTCATTCTCCCAAGAAAAGACGCGCGGGGAGTCTCTCCGGGAAAGGACTTTCGCGCATTGGTTCTCACATTTCGACCATTTCCAACCGCTGGAGGTCAAGGCGTATCTCGGATGGTCCCGATGCCGTGGATACTTTCGGAACCAGCCTGCGATCCCGAGCAAACTCCGCCTCGTCCTTCCGCGCCAGCCCGACCATCAGTCGAGTGAACTCCATCCCGATTCCTCCGTCGCCTGCCAGAACGATCTTTGAGGAGCGTTCTAGTGAGTCGGGGACCCAACCGATCGACATCGCCAAAGCGAACAGTCAGTGTCAGGATGACTCGGAGGCCCCGCAGGCCACCACCCCCCTTCTGCCTCCCTTTATGGGGGATGAGCCACTGAGCGCCTCTGCTTCAAGGGTTCAGTCGCCGCTGCAGTCACCCTCCGTGGCGGACGTCTCCGAGGAATGCCTGGAGAACAGTATCACAATCCCCGACCCTCGCCTGGCCGGCATTCCGTCACCTCCGCTGTCCTCCAAGCCGTCGGTGGCCTCGTTCCATCGCCCCCGAGCCGGCACCATGCGGACGGTTTCCGGTGAAGGCCCGCCATTTTTGCTGACCGACCCCAACGACGAGTGGGCAAACAAGCTCGGCCACGCCAATTTCACCATCCTGCCCGAACCCTATGTGCCCGAAGTCTATGACCTGGGCTCCTTCCGGCAATTCCGCGAGCAGTGGGATCTGGCGCAGTGCAACTTCGCCAAGCACCTGGTCCGGACGGGTGAACACTACGGTGTGACCTCCAATATCTTCAAGTTGACCGAAGCCAAGTGGAAGGCGATCAACGGCGAATGGAAGCGCACTTACGGCGCCATGTTGTCCCAACTGGAGGAGACGGACGGTTCGGTGATGGGGATTATCCAGTCTCAAGGAAATCCCTGCGAGCCGGTCAAGATTCCTCGCCTGCATGACAACAAGTTCCCCGAACTCGGCGATGGTGAGATCGTTGGTCCGATGAAAATCGCGCCGGCGGCGAGCATCCCGGCTCCCTGCCGTACCCGATCATTGAAACGAAGCTTCTTCAAGTTCTTCCAGGACCTCGTGTCCCGATCCTGATCCACAACCACTTTTTGCACCGATATAATGATAGAGCCATTCCGGGGAGGTCCTTTGATGTACAACATCTTGTACTATGATTGAGCCTCTGGGGATGATTGAGCGTGTGACGATTAATGTCTTTCCTTTTTTTTCCTGTCCTTATAATGACTGATGACCCGCCTTTTGCCTGCGACTACTGACTCGCAGATGCAATTGCATTCCTTATCCACACCCTTTTTCCATATGTTCAACCTGCCCCCCTCATGACACGACGGATACCTTTCCTTGTGTAATGGTTTGGCTGTTTGTGAACGGCTACCTGACTTACGCACCATTTGGCGGACGGCATGACACAACGAAAGGAGCCGGAGTGGAGGGGTGATGCAGATGTTGTGCAACCGTTCTACCCCACAGTCAGAATATGACATTGGGAACCCGATGTCGCTGTACCTGTGTCTTTCCATCCATGCTCCATCCACAAAAGCATGATTCATATGGCCCGCCGTGTATATGTATATAGATGTACTCAATATACCCAGCATCGATACTGAATGATAATAGAACTACTTACTTGACTTGTTAAGACAAAGATAAGGGTATCTATCATGGCCTCCTTGACAGTAAATCAGGGGAGATTAAATCCAATGTCGACCCCATATCCGCCTCGCCTCCTCATCACCCCGAAACCGAAAATCCACCCGGAGGAGATCACTAAACCCCTCATGGACGGAGGGTTCCTCAAACCGAGCCAGAAACCCCTGAAACGCCATTCCAGGAAGTAAGGCACGGGATTCAGGATTCTCCAAACCCGTTAGCTTAATCACACACAGCCAGAAGGAAACAAATACCAAGGCCCGATTCGCCGCACGCACGGCATTATTATGCCTACACAATCCCGGGGACGCGATGAAATAGACACATCGGACGGGGACATTGAGATCGTTCGCGAGAGAGACCCATTCTGCGCGGGTGGAGACGTCCGGGTTCGTGTTATCGACTACGACGGAGGATCCGGCGAGGAGGGATTCGCGGGCTGTTTTGATGCATTTTTGTTTCTGTGAATTCAGCACTTGTCATATAGCATATAGCGAGGGATGGGGGGGGTACCGTTTTGAGTATATCTTGGTTAACCCGTGTATAACCCAACGGCTGGAGGTGATTCCAGTAAAAGGTGGATTTCCCGGCTCCCGGGCTACCGCAGAAGATGACTAGTTCTAGGGGATTTTGGCGGGAGAAGGGTGGGACTGTCGTGTTGACCGTCAATGTCAGGTGCTACAGTCAATGTGAACAGACAAGGGAGCTAACCATCCTCCGTGTCGGTATTGAGATATGTAGACGGGTTGAAAGGTTCGACAACCGGCTCCGGGATGGCGTTTAGGAAGAACTCCTCGGGAGTTTGGAATGGGATGCCGACGTTGACGGCGAATCCTCTAGATTATCATACTGTCAGCGGGAGACTGGGACTGAGGCTGAGTAGAAACCCACCGATCAACCATAGAATGATCCCCACGACGCCCAGCAGCATCTCCAATATAGAAAGACCCGGCAAGGTCAACACCAGACACATCTAGATCGTAATCCTCGACGAACTCATCCCACATGCCCGTGCGCGGTTTACGGTTCCCGTCGTCCTCCGTCGCCGCGTAGACGCTGATCGGGATGTCCAATTGTCGCATCACGCCGGAGACCCTCTCCTTGAAGTTAGTCAGACTCTTCGAGTCCGCTCGCCCGCGGTTGAGGATTTTAACAAGGCTGATTCGTTTCTGGTTAGAGATGATGACTACATGGTAGCTGTAGATATTAGCGAGATAGGTTGTGAGGCATGGTATTGGGTTCATCTACCCATTTGCGCTCAGCTCCTTGAGTTTCGTCGGTACGTTGGGACTGAACCATTTCCAATCCGACGAGTCTCGGGGGAAGGTGTTTCCCGATTTCGTCACGACTAGGGTAGAGTCCTAGGTACGTCAGATTATGCTGCAGCATTGATACTCAGACGGGAGATTTACAAGATCAAAGGCAGCCACTTTGGCCTTTCCTTTCCTCGCACGCGGCTCGTCCGCGCCAGTCGAGTACTTCCCGATAATGACACTGTCCACGACCCGCCAGGTAATCTTCTCGGGCTTTTTCTGGGAAGCGGGAGTGAAAAACTGCGCTACCGCTTGTTCTAGGACGAGTCAGGCTCCGCTTGGAGTGAGAGTAGATGTAGTACGTACTTGTAACAGAAGAGCCTACCCTCTTTTTCAGCGGAGGAGGGGAGATGGCTCGGGATAGAGAGGCTGCTCTCTTGCCTTCGGCTACCATTGTGGTATTTAGTTCTTGACAGTCTCTCGTGAGATGACTTATTCCTGACGCAGATATGTAGAGGTGTAGGATGCTGCCGTCAAGGGAAAGATATAGGGCAATCGCCAGAATTACGAGAGAAGCGAGATATGAGAAAATATCAGGATCAAGGAATCTAAGCAGTGTGTTGATGAAGCTGAGAATATCAAGCTGATGATGAAATTGACGCGCCAACACGCGAATGAGATTCACGAAGTCACATGGTCTATATAGGTAAGATGCCTGAGGCAGTACTCCGTACGAAAGCAACAAAAGATGGATCAATCACCAGGATGAATTAAATATCATTATTATCTCATTTAGCTGACACAGGATTATCTAGGCAGCTGTATCGGGTATAATGCTAGAATGAATCAAAGCAGAGACATAGATTACTTCGCTCGAGTATCCAAAGCCAGTCGATCGGCCATTTCCAGGCGTACAGCAGACTTGAGCTGCTCTCGAAGCCCAAAGAGATGCTGCGAGGCAATCTTCATAGTCTCCTGGTTGCCGCCGTCCTGCACTGTGATGGCAGCCTGGAGGACATAGCTTCCGCTCCTCTCGAGAGGGGTCATTTCATGGAGGGCCGGCAGCTGTCGCCGCGGTTCAGTAGATTCAGTCGAATATTGTAAAATGCGATGGAGAAAGACGACGATATCGTTCAGGATAAAGATATCCCCTTCGATCACGTACTCGGTCACAAAGCTGGATACGAGTCAATCAACAAAGCTCTGAACATCTTTCCAAGGGGGACAACCGACTTATAACCCCAGGCATTCATGGGGACCATGATGTCACCTTTGGGTAAACTCGCACTGGCCATCAGCCGTGCCGTGACGGGCGATCGAGTCCCCGCCTCCGGGATATCTCGAAACTCCAGTTTCCAGGGTTGATTCTCGTACTCGTAGGGATGCACACGAGCAGACGACTTCTCATCTGTGCCTGACATGTGCGCATCTTGGGCATGGACGGGCAAAGTCGGCGCTGGTGCACCAAAGTCGGCCTCGGAAACAGGGCCAACAACCTGCGTGTAGAACATGCCACCATTGAGCATCTTGTTCAGCCGCTGCATTTCTGCGCCTTGCACATCCTGACTGGCGCCCACCCGAACATTGACTAAGCCAGGCTGACGGAAGGCTTTGAAGATCAGTCGTCGTTCCAGACAACGCTGGGGTTGCATGGCCGTCAACCCAGCCAGTTGTTGTAACAATTCATGATGCTGATGAGCTGGGACCGAGGCGAAGAGCAGCAGCTCATGCATGATAGAACCGTCAACACTCAGTAGAAATGAAGCCAGTCGAATAATATCACCAGAGTCGCATAAGCTTAAAGCTGAGACGGGTAAAGTCGGGGGAAGCGGGATGTTCTGAATTGGGAAATTCAGCCTTGCAGCCTGAGGAATTCTTCCCGACAGAGCGGAACGGATGAACTTGGCATCCGGTTATCAACGAATTGATGTGATAAAAGTGTTTGATAATAACATGATTAGAGTTGAAGATATGATGCTTGGCAGTTGGTTATCTTGAATGAGACTGAAGACTACAAGGATGTTGCCAGTTGGTTGTCCGACTCACATGTCTCGGGATACTATCTACTCCTACGACCTACAGAGACTATCTCAGGGGGATTCCGGGACGTGGTGGACTGGTGGGATGATTCAAGAATGGAATATGATCAGGTACTCATACTTCTGAGTTCTGACATGATACCTTACCGACTCATCAAGTCCGGTGTCCGTATGGAGTACTCCGAGTCCAAGTCTCCGAGATGAGGGGAAGTCAGGAATCACCTTACTCCGTAGAAAGTACGAGTAGAACTAGAAATATTTCCATTAGATCGATGCGCATGAGTATGGGGAGATTGTTAATAAGAACACTCACCGAGAATGGGTTAGAATAGCTTCAATGACCTCATCTATGATCTAGTACTCCGTATACTCCGTTTCGTACAAAGCTGTAGAGTGAAGAGTCAGTGTAACTACTCCGTATAATGCAGATACTCCGTAGTCCGTAATCTGGGGAAGATTTCGGAAGACAATTCAGAGTCTATTGATGCATGTTCATATGAAAGCATCCATGGTGATAGAAGCATCTGATGCAGACAGAGAAAAGAGGATAGAGGAGACATGGATCTGCTTCGACCTCGTCGGCTCGTTCATCCAATGATCCAAGAGTGGCGTGAAACTTCCTCCACAAACTCCGATCCTTTGCCTGTGCTTGAAGCCTTGAATCAAAATGTGGAGGAATCATCTTTGATCTGGAAGTGTAAGAAGTTAAGAGAAGAAAATAACTCGGGATTGAGAGTGCAGAAACCCGGAGAGAAATCTTGCCATCTGCATATGCATCTCCATATCAATATCCAGGCAGAGCTATAGAAGAAAATAATTAATATTAATTGAGCTCTCTTCTTCTCCTTATTATCCCTTCAATCCCCCTCTCTTCTGTCTTTCTTCTAACCTCTCTATCCTGAATCCTCAGTACTTTCTCCCTTCGTATACTCTCTATCTAGCTAGCTAGCTACTATCTCAAATCGGCTACCTCGGATCGGACAGTCCCGGACCTGGCGAATTTCTCTTGTGTAAATTCCTCTTCCTCTTGATCGACTCGCGTCTTCGTCTCGCTTCAACCCATAATAATCAATAATCCTCAATCCTCTGTCAACTTCTCTCTATACCCTCAATACTCATTCACATTCACAATGCGTGCCACTGTTGCTCTGCGAAATGCTGTCCGGACCCCTCTGATCCGGTTTGTTGGTCGGCGTACCGTCCCTCGTAAGTGCTTCCTGATCATCATTTCTCCTGGTAATTGAAATTTAATTCTGAATTCGAGTTGCTAATTGCGTCTTTATACTCAGAATCCATTGACCACACCCCTCGCCCTCATCCCGCCTCTCCCTCTGGCGTTCTTCCCGACTCGTTCGCTGCCTATCGCTCCAAGGCTCAGCAGCACGGTCCTCTCAGTCGCACATCTTTCACCCAGGGATCGGTCGGTCGCTCAGCCGGAGCTTCCCTCGGCCCTGTTCAGCCCCAGCAAGGCGAATATTTCGACCGTGCTGAGCTTCCCGCCAGATTCCACCGCCTCCCATGGACTGAGGCCGAGATGGAAGCCATTGAGACTGGTGGTGCCAGCCTCTTTTCTTAAAAGGATGCTTGAGAGATGACACGATTCATGTGGAGGCTCATATCGAGGATTTGCGGAGTGACTTAACGTCGACGATATTTTTGGAACAGAGAAAGTGGTTACCATTGACCGATCGGGGGTCATGGGATAGTCGACCTGCTGTCCATGACGGTTTCAACAAAAGCCATAGGGTCTTAAGCCAGCAACACTACTTCCCGTGCTGGTGATGGGTCATCGAAAAAGATGTCAACCATCGCCTCCGATAAATGGCCATATCCTGGCCATTTGTTTCTCCTCTTTTTTTTTTCTTCTTCTTTCCCCTCCTTTTCTCTTCTCAATCCTGTTCGTCAATTCCTTTGAATGGCGCTGGTGGAGTCATGACAACTTAGCGGTTACAAGTTGGGTTTCATTCTCGGGCGCGTTTCAACACCATGGGGATTCTTTCACTTTTGACTGGGGATTGTCAGAGTCTACAAGCATCTGTACATATGATCCGATCTTATTCTTGCCTAAAAGTCTGCTGGATTGGTTAGACTGACTGTTCGGGAGGTTCGAATACCTTCTGCTGGCTATTGTTGACTCCAGGGGTCTCAACAATGAAACAAAATGCTTTCCGGAAGAAACAATCTTTTCAGTATCTTATTTGGTCGTAAATTGGTTCATAAGAAAGAATCCCAGCAGTTAAAGACAGTGTCTCACGTGACCAGTCCTTTTCAACTTGATGCCAACATCATCCATCCACCTACACTCTCGCAACCACTTGGGATCTTTCAATCCGATGTATTTGATGGTCTACTGTATAAATCAATCTTCAGGGTAGTGAAGATAGAATGGTTTCGAGCAATGAAGAGACGATCACACTTACCGAAGTAGACGAGTCCAACCATCCGACGGCGACCTACATATATTCCCAGATTCAGGAGCCATCTACCAGTCCAGATGGGAAGATTGTCCAGAGGGGGAGAGTGGATGTGATGGTGAGTTGTGAGCTTGTATTAGGATCTTGCTTGAACCCCATGCATCCGTCTGCGGTCGATAGAACATACTCAAGACAATGATTAACTGTATAACAGCATCCCTCTTCTCCTCCCCCGGCAAGGTCGTTGACAACCCTCGTCGACCTTCTCATCGACGTCTTCCTGCCGTCGGGGTATCCACACAGCGTCACCGACGATTATCTGCCGTGAGTGTATCCAGTTCTCCGTGAGACTGAGGATGCGCTGATAATCATAACCAGGTACCAAATCTTTGTGAGTCCATGCCATGTAATACTAGATACATCCAAGCTGATGCATGCCAGGACTCTCTCCAAGCGTTCTGCAGCTCCATCGCCGGGCTTCTGTCTTCAAGAGCGGTACTCCAAGGTCAGTATCATCCATCTCAAACACCTCAGCCACTGACAAGTCAGGCGTCGGAGTCGGCAACGCCAATGCCTCGCCGACATCAGCTCTACTCCTGCACATCCTCCAGGACTCATCCGGCCGGATCGCCACGATCCTCTTCGCCCACCGGGTCGGAACCGCCCTCGAACCCGAATGCAAGATGTACCGCCTCGCGGCCGACGTGTTCAACGACCTCGCCATGATCCTGGACTGTCTTTCGCCGATGATCCCCGTAGGCGTCGGCCGGGTCACCGTGCTCAGCACGGCTGGTATCCTGCGGGCTTTGTGCGGTGTCGCTGGGGGAAGTTCCAAGGCGAGTCTCAGCGCCCATTTCGCGCGAGGGGGGAACCTCGCGGAGGTCAACGCCGTAGGCTCTGAAATTATCCCCGAAATATGACAAAAAAGCTGAAACGTTGTGCAGAAAGACTCCTCGCAAGAGACAATCATCTCCCTCATCGGGATGCTGGTAAACCTACCAACTCACCAACCTGTCCTAAAGGGAACCTAACTCCATCCAGGTCGGCTCCTTCGTCGTCTCCCACATCACAAGCTTCGCCGGAACCTGGACGAGTCTCCTCCTCCTGCTGGCCACCCACCTAGGCCTGAACTATACCGCCGTGCGCGCCGTTCAAATGACCAGCCTCAACCGTCAACGCGCAAACATCCTCTTCTCCACCGTCCTCGACTCGGACCCAGCCCTCCCCCTCCATCTCCTCACAAGCCCAGCACATCCATCCACCACCGCCTGCCGAACCCTAACCCCAGCACAAGTCTCCCACAGGGAAACCATCTTCGAAACCGACGGCGTCCTCAAATGGACCTCCACATCCACACCCCCGATAAGATTAGGATACTGCCAAATCGGCCTCTCCGTCAACGAATTCCTCCACCTCGACAGAAGCCCCAGAAGCTCCAGAGGTAAAACCAAAACCACCCTCCCCATCGCAGACCTCACCGCCCTCTTCGCCAAGGAAGATTACCTCCTCTACCTGGCCCGGGAGAACCGGGCGGACCACTGGCGCGCCGGGATCGTGCTGAAGAGCGGGTGTTCCGCGCGCGCGCAGCTCAAGGCGTGGATGCATGCGCTGCTCGCGGCGCGGGTGCTATCCGCGGAAGCGGACGAACCGATAATGGAGGTGATAGTCCGTACGCTTGGGTTCCTTAACCGCGACGCGAGGTTTGAGGGGTACTTACAGGCGTTTGAACGGGTAGGGTGGGATTTGAATCTGGCTGTTTTGGAGACGAGGACGGGGCGGAGGATAGCAAGTTAATACTTAATAGGACCTACTCCGTACAGTGGCTTAAAGAGGAATAGCATGAAGAGACAAATGTTGTTGGGTATCTATACACATAGCCCGTGTCCGAATGGACCATCATCAATCATCAATCGAACCGGACTGAAGCCAAAACTAACGCCAGTGACATCCCTTTTTTGTTTGCAAAATAGCCCCAAAAAAAAGTCTATAATGTTTTTGAAACCAGAAGGAGGGAGAAGGGGAGGGGGAGAGTGGAATGCTCGCTTGGCCCCATAGAAAAAAAAAAACGCCTGATGTAAAATGCATCCGAAAGATAATTCGGCCATCATACCGTTCAATCGTATCAAAACAGTCCAAAAAAATGCGAAAACCGATCGCTAGTATGCACGCAGCTCAGGGGTATGCAAATCGAGTCGTGTCTATCCAAATGATGCAGCGTAAAAAACGTAAGAAATAGTCGAGGGTGTCCATAGTCTGGTAGGTTGAAAGGATTCAATCATCCATGCCGGAAATTCGTAGGTTCTGGTTTCCTGAGCTCCCATTCCCAGACCGCTTCTTGAAGCCCAGCTTCATCCCCATTTTCTTCCAGGGATTCTCGGTACGATGCTTGGGGCTGCTACCCAATGTCAAAGAGGGTTCGCTCGAGGGCGGGGTGGTTGGGGGCGTCATGGGCTCTCCAGCATTGTAGCTGGACGGCAAGCTTCCCGAATCATAGGTCAGAGCGGCAGATCCCCAATCGCCGTTGGTGGAGGTCTGGCCAAAAAACCGGTTGCTGGGTTTACCCGTCAAGGTCACGGCGCTGAGCGAGAAGTTGGAGCGGCTCGAATGGTTCGATGGTGGACCAGAGGAAATGGGGGAGCCCAATTCCCGTGAGGGTTTGGGGGACAGTCGTCGTCCCTTCGATCGAACCCTCTTGACCGCGTGCTCATCGAGACTCGAGTTCGATATAACCGTGACGCCCTCGTCACTGGGGAAAAAGGGCTCTGAGAACGGCAGGATATGGGCGGGAGCAGCATGGGCATTGAGAAAGGGAAGATATATCGACTCCTCCATCAAGTCGTGGACCAACTTCACCGCAGCATCCAGGGTATCGGGCGATGGTGGGATCTTCGAATTCGCGTGGTGGAGGATCTCCTCGCGGACTTCGCTGGAGACATTGATCTCCCGAGGGGCACCGGGAAGAATGTACGCAGTCAACAATCGTTGCCAGAGCATACGTAGGTGTTGGCATCCTGGGCGATCGGTCACGATGGGGGACTCTCGAAGTTGGTGGGTGAGTGAGTCGTACGTCTCGCGGTACCGTTTGGCCTCCAAGGTGAATTCCAGGGTTTCGAGACAATGGTTCTGAGAGAGATAGGCCATAAACGCACTGAGGGTGTAGGGAGCAGGAGCCGTATTCGCCAGGACCTCATCGAGAGTTGGTCGCGTAGGACAGAAACCGCCCGAACTGTTTAAACTCAGCGGGCGCGAGCCCGACGATTCCATATCCTCGTCCGACTCGCTGTCTGACGAGGACGACGTCGGTGAGAGTTCGGGAGTCGAAGTAGGGGAGTTGTTCCAGAAGAATAGAGGAGGATATAAAGACCTCTTCTTGAGCATCGCGTATAGCATGCAGCGCTTGATGTGATGAGTTGGGAAGTTACTATGCGGATTGGGGATCTTTTTATTTTTCAAGGTATACCACGGGTGCGCAGGGAATCCCCTATTTCCCTGACCCGGATAGTTGAGCTGATGACGAACACAGTTGGCAACGGTTGGTGGTTGAGCGGTTGATTCAAGACAACGGCTGTCGCTTCCCGAGACGAAACCGGAGTGATAGATGCAAGAGACCGCGATGTATGAGTTCGGGAGGAGGATATGATGGTCGAGATGTCGTTGTATTAAAAAGCAGATTGTTGTGATGATTGAATGAGGTCTGGACAAAGGATTGATTAGTTGTTGTTGTTGTTGTTGCCTGTGGTATAAAGAGGCTAATAATGAAAGATATACAACAATGATTATTGAGGATAAGGAATGATAATGATTACATGAGCAGAAGTCAGGCTTTCTTCCTTTCTTCTTTTCTTTCCTTCTTTCTCTCTCTCTCTCTTTAGAGCCAGAGAAGAGGGGAAGAAGGTTAGTTTTGAATGAGAACTGAGAGTCAACAAGTGGAGAAGCACAATTATTGATGATCAGACCCTTCAGAGTTCAAAACCCTGCACGGAAGCGTCGAGCAACGGGGGTGGTGGGGTGTAGTGTTAGACTAAGTGAAAAGGGGATTAATTGGTTTTTTATTATTTATTTTTATTTTTTAATTTTTTAAATAACGAAGACGTCAGAGTGATCAGACTCTGGATCCAATCTAGCCAAGCAAATCATCCAATCAAATTAGCGCTTCATTACCGCCAAATCAATTAGGGAGATGACGATACTTCCCGGTCGATCGTAGCACCCTGTGTCCATCACTCTACAGAGTACAGGCAGAATACTCCGTAGCCCATACATACTATGATTCTATCCAGACTCCAGATCAACAGGCGAAAAGCAATATTCAATGCTTCTGTCTTGTTGTAAAAAAGACATGAACAGGGTGTAGAGGGATCCGATCACGTCATGTCTGGATAAAGAAAGAGAAGCGTAACCTGACCAGAAGCAGAAATCTGGAAGCCTCCAGTGGGGAACCCTGTGATGCGATCATGTTTGTCACTGGTTGAATAAGAATGACAAAATGGGGCAAGTGGATAATAAAGTGGATCTATGTGGGACTATTGTGGGACTCCAAGATTTCAATTTAGTGGGTGGAAAAAGAAAATTAAAAAAAAGGAGTTGGTTATTGGTATTACAGCAATTTACATTACATGAGAAAGAGTGGGGACTGGCGCCTGTTTCTAGTTTCTCCTATCTTCTGTCTCGTGTCCTTCTGTCGTCCAACTCCGATCAATTTACAAGTGGAATCTGTTCCCGTAGAAATGATGTGGCAAAGAGATTAGGAATAGGAACAGGAAAGGGCTTGACTGCTTGTAAGGATGATGAAATTGGCAAAGAATGGAATGTAGATCCAATGCGACGTTCCGTTAAAGATAGTATTTTGGACAGAACATGTCCTGATTCCTGAGTCGTGACTCCTGACTCCTGAGACCTGAATAGATATGTAGTTCCTCAATAAAACTATCTAAAAGCTACTCCGTACAGCTCTTACAAACTCTCGAAGAGCACCTGGAATGAAGCTCTCGTATCCAGACCTAAAACTCCTTCATAAGGTTGCAATTTGCAACTTGCAAGATCCAAGGGATCGGAACTCGCCATGATCTTATTGACATTCCTTTGTTAAAATCATGGAGAGTTGAAGAAACCCATTCCATCGGAAACCTCATAGTCATCCGGGCATCCCATGATCCCATCAGTTCATTCTTGGGACTTGGACAGTTGGACTTCAACTCCCTGTTTCAATAGCTAGACTTAAGAGTCCGATCGCACTAAGAATACACTAACACTTGCTCGTGCAGGGCTCACTTGCTCCTTGATTGGTGATATCCAGCCAGATCTACAAGTTGCCAAGAGGGCTGTGCAGTAAGAAGTTAGAACAGTCTGAAGTCTGAACTGAACACTGAACACTGAACAGAAGCAAGGAGGACTGGAGGACACCACAATCTGAATCCACATATTTTGCTAGTCTGGACTCTGGAGAAATGATTGAACCTTCCTCCGAGTATGGGAAATTGGGTATGACTTATTGAGTATGGTTATCCAGAGGTTTTAACTGAGGTACGGAGTACTCTGGTACAGTCAACCCTTGAACTGGTGGTTTGACCAGATTGACTGCACGAGTCATGGTATGACTTTCAGTTTCAGACTGTAAGTACTCTGATAGTATCATGTCTGTAGTCTGTACTCCGTAGTCCGTACTCTAGGTATCTATCTATCAGTTTCATCATTGACCATAGTCCATATCTACGGAGTACTCCATAGTCCATAGTCCATAGTTCATGTAACTTGAACTAAGTTGCTACTAAGTACTCCATAGATAAGTACTAAGAACTAACTAATGTCCCCCTAAAAGAGGTGTCTTCTTGACTGCAAGGGCAAGTGCAATCAGGCAGAGTCGCGTGTCACTCATTATGGTTGATGGTAACTGATTTTTGAACTCCATTGCTTCCCACACTCCATCCTATTCCATTCCAATGATGTTTGACAGGTTCATTATTCATGGTTGTCAGGAGATTAACAGTCAGTTTAGCATTTCCTTCCAGAAGACAAGGAAACGCCCAAGAATGCCCCAAGAACTGTAACCTTGGTTAGGCAGCCCAGTTAGTAAGGAAAATAGGGTGCATAATGTACCCACAATTTACGGAGTACACAAATCAGAAAGAATGACACGACCTTGGGGTTTCGGGCCGTCCATAGTTTGTCAATGTGGCTATTGATCACTGGCCTGGAGATTGGACGCGATTGAATCATTGATGATTGAAGAATGGCGACTTGCGCTGTGCGTGGAAATAATTGCCAAGACCGTGTTTTCCTCCCGTTGCCAGGGTCTCTGGCGAATCTGCACTCTCTCCTGATGAAAACAACCCACTGCCCAGAACGCCACACACACATTCAGGAGACCACAGAGTACGGACCAATCAAAAGACTCAAAACAAGGTGTGTTCATGTTGTGGAAAAGTCACGAGGTTGAATTTGGTCCTTTGTTTGGCCTCAGCAATCGAGCTTGATTGCCGCTCGTTTCTTGGGTAATACCTCTGATTGGATGAAAATTGGCTTTTGGCGCTTGTACATCTGACTTGGAATTCTTATGCTCATTGGTGTTTTTGGATTTCAGTTTTCTATCGTTGGATCTTGACTCGGTTAACGCCGACTTGACCGTTTAGGTAAGTCAAAGTGGTTTCAATCGGTTAGAGACAACGACCAGTTGAGCACAGACTCAGAGACACAGAGTACAGAGTACGACTACAGACATGGAGTCTCTTAGTTGTCTCCATGAGTTAGTCTTCATTAAGCGAGTCACCCCAGCATACTCCGTACTTTCTTAGGAGTTCAAGCATCCTGCATTCCTCTCGCCATACGGATACACTGCATACACCACATAGGTTCAAATGATATAGACATCAATGTCGTGTAAGATGATGGTCCAGTCGTGCCACACTGGGGTCTGGAAGAGTGCCACAACGTCATAATCTGTCGTCCGACTGTTGGAACTTGGAAATCTTGGTATGTTGCAGGAATCTGGTTGGTTAATGGCTTCCTATCAGTCAACTCAACTACCATGGTCAAAGGAATAAGGATTTGCAAATTGCAATTGATATGATCAATACAGCCTCAATCTTGGCTGGGAAATAAATTCTCCCTTCTAGAACACTCATGGAAGCTTAAAGGATAAACTTCCACTAACAGTCAGGAGATAACTTCATTAATTAACCCAGAGATAAGTGATAGTATCTCAATGAAAATGTGCTTTGATTGTCTACTTTTATTGGTATTTACTAACAGTTATCTGTTGGAGAATACTTGGCCTCGATGTTACAACAGATATACTGCCATTTGCCACCAGTAGAAAACTCTTTGTTATGCTAAGGCATCCATGCTGCATGCATGATTCTTTGCCACATATGGACTTCATTTTAAGCTATCAGCAATAGATGATGGAGTATAGACAGGGGTGTACTCCGTAGATATCAGATCAGCATATCAGACAATTCGGAAGATTTACTATATTTGATCGCTTCTAGAATAGCCCGTCAGAACTCAGAACTCCGAGTAAACCCATGTATTACTCCGAAGTCGTCCATGAGCTGTCAAAGAATCAAAGGATGTTCGAATCGTGTCTTTCAAGGTTCGTACACTCATCCACGTGTCGTGGGTCATTGCCACGTTGACACTTGACAAGTTGACAGTCAATCTTCACAAGAAGGCCCAAGTCTAACTTCCAAGAGAAGGTCCGTCGACTCGGACCTGTTCCTGTCTCCTGAACTAGACTAATGCAACCTGCAGGACTCCGTGTTCTAACTTCTAATGTGCGGCCCAACTTCCTCGAACCGAGTTAGGCTGTTAGACGTTGGGATCGTGATCGTTCGTCCTCGAAGCCATGAGTTCACTCTTGCAGTTGCAGGAGCAAAGTCTACGGAATACGGAGTACTCTGCCGGATGGATCGGATTCAAATCATTTCTATGGAGTACGGAATCTGCAATGCAAGGATATCATGATCACTATTTGATAGTCTGATCATGACTAATGGTATCTGAAGAATGAAGAGCTGCATCTTCCCTTTCCTCATTCTTGCAGGTGCAGATATCTCGAGTCTTATTGATTCTTCATGACAATCATTGTTAACAGGTTCTTCCCAGCTCTGCAGATTCATATCCAACCTTGTTCTGTTGAAATCCGTTCTAGATTCTCATCCAAGAGCAAGAGCCCTCCACAGGCAACCAATATCACGATACGGGTAACCT
Source organism: Aspergillus cejpii (assembly GCA_004769165.1). Taxonomy (NCBI): domain Eukaryota; kingdom Fungi; phylum Ascomycota; class Eurotiomycetes; order Eurotiales; family Aspergillaceae; genus Aspergillus; species Aspergillus cejpii. Next base: position 1,697,019 of record SMSW01000005.1, on the reverse strand, counting down.
CAGGAAGATCCACGGCAATCACTTCAAGATCAGGTATAACTTCGGTGGTACCTAGTACCTATGTTCTGTCCAGTGCTCCGATATGGCATAATGGCACCTGCATGATATTTGCCGTCATCTACCCCTAATACTCCATACGGGGTACGGAGTACAACTTTTCATTACGGTAGGAAATCCCTCCCTGATCATGACTGATGCATGATACTATCGGTTAGATCCCAGGCGCAAGGATCTAGACTTGACTCTCGAGTCTCGAGTCTTCTCGACATCAAAGCAGGCTAGCAGCAAACTACCTAACCAAGAGGGAAATCCCTCTTCAGACGAGGTTACACCAGGACCTCACTATCACTCCCAAACATGCCGAAGGTCTAATGGTCTATCCATCTCGCCGATCAGTGCTCACTCAAATAACAAACCAAGCGAACTGCGAGTCTGCGATGATTGCCCTTGGACCACGTCCTCACCAATCACAACCCCAAAAGCAGGGATTCAATCATCGATCAATGCAAGCCATCCTTCCAGCCAAGCATGTAGCTCCAAGCCCCCCGCAGGCCCGTACAAGTCAGTAACTCACTGACTTGGAGTTTGGAAACTTGGACCATTGTGATTGAAAGCTCCAAGTCTCCAAGTCCAAAGTCCAGGATACCTCGGTTGTACTTTGTCTTTACCCATGTCGTGGACAGTGGACAGTGACACTCGGACAGTGGAGTCCTGGACAGTACGGAGCACGGAGTACGGAGTAGATACCTACTACTCCGTCGGCTATGCTACCGTTGTAACGGTTGCTAATGCTTACATGGATCTTGGGTTTCCATTCGTATGCACTATCGCCCAACAGTCAACACTCAACACAGGTATGTTTGGTCTCTACTCTCTGCCAGAAAGATATGAATCACTCGGTGAATATTGAATTGGCATGTTCAATCTACTCCATGAAGTTGTTAGAATCTATAAACCAGGACAAACCAAGTTCTGCTGGGTATAACAGTAAATATAAACTACGGAGTAATAGAAGAAATATTAACTACAGCAAGTTTCATCCAATTGCTTCGCATATTGGATATGGCATATCCATTGCAATCTATTAATTGATAGAAGAATAATCTACGCCTGCCGTTCTGTAGACTTTGTATAAAAACCAGATAAAGACGCTATGTTCACACGACCAACCCGCTGTTCAAACAATACAGACACAATAAAATAAATTCAGACGCAGCTTATAAGGCAGAAGCATATATGAAACACGTGTCTCCTCATGTCGTTTTCTTCCCCTCCCTGCAGGCGATATGGACTCGAGACATGGCCATGAGAAAAGAACATTTTAACTCGCAAAGGATACCCCTTCGGACCTGGCAGACAGCATGGAGGACAAGGAACAAAAGGCAACAAAGCATGAGCCAAACACAGCATCACATCCGGGTTGACTCGCAGAGGAATAGGGACCAACAGGGAGAACAAAGACAGCCACAGGCCACCGTTGCAAGACGAACGCCATGACCAAGGGCAAATCCCACATTTGGACATATTCAAACATTTATATGCTAAGTGCTTCGCGTAAAGATAGAGTCGCTGCCCGGTCCACGGGAGGACTCTCTCACCCGATCCACAAAACGCCGCTTCTTCCTTGTCTTTGGAATTACCATCGAACAACTGCCACGATCAATCGCAGAGACGGCAGAAAGTGGGAACCGACGAGGCGTTTCTAGGAAGCAACGGGTCGAGTATGCAAACTGCGACAACAAAAACAGACACGGAAATAAAGATCTAATATTAAATAGCTCACGCCAGAGATGCGCAATGGAAAACTGGAGAAAACAGACGCAAAAAGACAATGACTAATTCTCAACGTTCGCCGTTCCGAGCCGTAGCACCATTAAATGAACGATGACTTATGATGGTTGTGAGGATGACCCAGAATTCGGGACGAGAGGGAGCGAGAAGCACCTCTCAACGGGTGGTTCAAGCTCCAAGCTCGAGTAGACGGTGTCATCGAATGAAGGTGTAGCGAGTGTATGAGGGTAGGAGTTCCTGCACCCAGGACTGAAACCCAATGATGGCAGAAGAGAAGGGTGGAAGAAAAGCGTGAACCCCCGAGCCATGGTCAACTCGTCGGCCAGTAGTGTTTGCGAAGCTCAGCCAGACTGGATCCAGAAGGATGCAAAGAGTCCCCTGGTTGATCAACAGGAATCATAATACCCTGCTCCCTTCCAGGCGCCCCTCTTCCCCAAAGATTGTGATAGAAAGAGAAAAAGAGTTGAATAGTCAACATGACCTTCAACGCGGTGTAGAATTACAGATGCACTGTCGGCGAACCTTGTGTCAACCTGAAAGCTTGAATAAGCAGGACGGCGTGACACATGGGACTCGACAGGATCATCACCTACCGCAGCATAGCGCTTTCATCAATTTCTGGACGAAAGTTGGCTGCGAGTCACCGTTGCCCTGCGCTCCCTGACCTGGTTGGTTCTTCGCGGGATTCGCGGGGCTTCCCAGGCGGCCGGAGAGGTTCACGTTCGAATTTTGGAACTGCGCCTGAGTCGATGCTGCTGGTGTCGTTGCATCCAGACCCCCGCTCTGACGTTTCGACGGCATCCCGCCGGAGGCGCTTGGCCGGTCGCGCGTCTTCCCCGCTCCAGGTTTGGCCGGAGATGGGGGCGGGGGCTGCGCGGCATTTAAACGGTCTGCAGTTACGCCAGGCCTCTGGCTGCTGCGGAGCTGCTGCGTGTGAAAATCACGGCCGGATGGATTGGGTAAGGCGTTGTGCTGCGAGTGTTGTTGAGATGAATACGACTTGTACTCCCAGCCCCTGCCCCCGTTCAATTTCATCCAGTCATACTCGCCGTCCTCAACTTCGCCGGCGTTCTTGAGAGATTGAGTGAGGAGATCCCTCAGGTAGTCATAGTCGGGCGTGTCTTCGAAACCGAGGTTGCGAACGTAGGTAAGGTACTTGTTGAACTCTTCTGCACGTCAAAAAAAAAAAGTTAGTCTGTCCCACAATAAGAGACTGATGGCAAAAAAAAGTACCTGGATATCCTTCGCAAAGATCTTTAATGGCAGTCGTCTGCTTTTTCTCTCCAATCTTTTCGTACTTTTGCTTGTTGGTGGCTGCCTTGAGTCCCTGCCAGGGAAGGCCACCTCGTAGGAAGTATAGGAAAACATGACCCAAAGCTTCCAAATCATCCCGTCGTGATTGCTCCCGTCCCAGATGGGTATTGATACTCATGTAACGTGCTGTACCAGACAGCGATTTCCGCTCACGATAGGGTATGTGCTGCTTTGTCTTGGGGTCTCGGTATTGCTTGGCCATGCCGAAATCAACGACGTGGATGACATTGGCAGCCTTAGTGCCCGGCCGACCGATGAGGAAGTTATCAGGCTTGATATCGCGATAGACCAGGTTCTTCTCGTGGATTGTTTGAACACGGGAAAGCTACCAAATAGTTAGAGTGCGGCACTCAAAAGGAGACACAATATGGCACACACCATCTGCTTGGCGACCATCACTACGGTCTTGGTGGTAAATCGGCGATTGCAATGGTCGAACAGGTCCTCAAGACTGGGGCCGAGGAGGTCGATAACCAGGATGTTGTGCAACCCTTCCTGGCCGAAGTAATAGACGTTGGGGATGCCAGCTGTGTCCCAGTCAGAGATTGTTACTTAGCCAAAAGTGATTAGGTAGACTTACGACATCCGACCAGGATCTTGTATGTCCGGTACTCATCGCGCAGCTGAGGTGCATCGCTTTTGCGTGGTTCCTGAGACGGTCAATATCCATAGGTTTCGGAGTTTCTATAAAGGCAGAACGTACGAACTTGATAGCCACCTGCTGGTTATTCAAAAGGTTTGTACCCTCGAAAATGACGCCAAAGGATCCTTCACCAATCTTCTTGCCCACTCTGTAATGGACCCCGACAACGTTGGACGACGAAGAGGCCATGGTTAAGGGAGTTCAGAGTACTGTCTGAACTTCAAAGGGATGATGTGTTGGAGGACTTGGTCAATGACTTATCACGTGGAAGACGACCTGCACATGATTTGAACCATTAGCAAAACCGAAACTATGGCGGAATGAACAACATAGATCATATACGGAGTAAAGCTTGAAAAATTCAGTTGGTGAGGCTACTCACAGAAATCTGAGCAATTCACGCAGAATTAAACACAGATATTGTTTCTTCCAAGCTAAACCATTCATGAACGGAACCGAGGTGGAGCTAAAGCGAACCCGAGAACAAACGGTTATATGGAGTACGGACTGTCGACAACAAGCCAAGGACTGTTGAAAATTATCGTACTGATGGTGAGGATAATTGAAGGGATTGTTAACTGCGTTAGGATGAGGAAACGTCGACCAAGTGACTCCGCAGACAGCTGGCTGTCAATTGAGATATGAGACGAACAACGTGAACAGGCCAAGGGAGGAAACCCAACAAAGAAAAAAAAGGAAAAAAAAAAGGCAACTCCTAGAGAACAACTAACCGACTGCGTGGCAGCACGTTAAGCCGCACTGTGCAGCGGGTTGATAGGAGGATTGGATAGTAGGAGGAGGGAAGACGGACTCGGTAGGTGGAAGGGGAAGGAGAAGAGGAAGAAAGAGAGTCGAGTCGAACAAAAAGAGAGGAGGGAAATAGTATGGACCGAGATGGAGTGAGATGAGTGGATAGAACAGGGGACCACTATCAACATACACCAGTTAGAAGTGCAGTACAGAATTAGACTCTCCGGGGGGAGGGAGGAGAGGGGAGGGAGGGCTGAGAGCAAAAAGAAGAGAAAATGGAAATGAGGCGGAGAAAAAAGAGACAAGAGAGAAAGACAAAAAAGAACATAAAAAGTTGGGATGATTTGAGCGACTGTCAGTGGTTGAATTTTGGCCTGAGGGTTGCCTTAGGCCCCTTAGGAACCGCCTGATGTATTGAGTATTGACCGGTATAGTACAGTATGGGAACGGTATTCTAACGGTCATCTTCAGAGATGGGTTGTTCCATGTATTGGATTTACGAAGGGGGGTACATGTAATGAAGTACTCTGTAATGACATTACTTGAATTTTTACTAGCCGGTAACCAGGTCTGAGACCACAATTCTTCCATTGTCGTTAGGACTTAGGGGGTGAAAAAATGAAAAGACATTGAAGGGGTGGGCTAATCGTTTAAGAAGAAAGAAAGGGAGGTAGCCTGACATTTGGTGATAAGATTCCCGTTTCCAGTTTCCACATTTCCCATCTGTGGCTCAGTTCGGGTGTTATTAGCGCTCAACTTGTCGGAATGGAATATGGATATTCTGGAATCTGGCCAGACATTCTCAATCTCAATTCTCAACTTCTCCTTTCTACGGATGTTCGTTAGTAGTATTTAGGTAGTTGTTGGCCGGTAGTAACCGGTTCTTATTGGACTACCTAACTGAACAGATCCGAGCTTGTCAATACTCGATAGTAGTACTGTAGTACGGAGGAGACTAGCAATAGTTCCTCCATGATGGATACCAGATCGAATACGGGAGTACATAAAAGGAAACAATCCAGAAGCCATTGATCAGATCTCCTTTCTCCTGAATGACAATGGCAGTTGTACTTACAGAAAGGAGCTGATCTGGAATGAGGCCAAACCCTTTGTTACTGTGGTTACTATCATTTTTCACCTGCCATCAAGTCCTCTTTCTCTGTGGAATGTCACTGGTATTGTCAATAGGTATGGTATTGTACATACCTAACTTGACGTCTAATCCGTACAGTTCCTTCTTTGCAGTGATACTATGAGGTTGAGATGCTCGAGAAAGAAGTCTTTCAATTCCAAATCATCATTAACCGCCAGGAATTGGACCTTTTCCCTGGCGACAACGCCCTGTTGGACAATTCATCCTCCTGTTGGGTTTGACCTGGCATCGCCACGAACAAGGTCAGAACAGGACAGAACAGCCCCTGATACGATACTCCGTACAATTCAGACCTGAACAAATAACCCCAACAACAGAGAAGAAGGATAGTTTCCTCCAGGAGAATCTCGAATACCAACATGGTCGATACTCGGGAGCAATCCTGCTCCAAATTTACTGTATTCACCGTCAAGTAACACCTGGCATTGACTCCCCTCCTGCAAGTGTGACCTTGATCGGTTGATATGCAGCATTTGACACGTCCAACTGACCCACAGTATGATGCCATGATAACTTCATGAGTTCATCGACTTACCCTTTATGTACCAACCTTTCTTTTTGCTGGCCATTCAAATTTCAATGTTATCAGGCAATGCAGCCTTGAAACGCGGGAATTGAAACCCAGTTGAACTTGGCGGTTTGCCAGCTAATTGACATACAGTGTTGAGTTGTTCTCGGTGTCTTATTGGATATAGATGGTTTCATGCATAAAATTCAGGCACGCGTTGATAATGCAGGGTATATGGACTATGGACCATGGGGTATCGTTGTTACAAGAGATGCTGACTAGGTGGATGGTGATGCAGATTGTGAACAGGCGTATTCCTGGTGAAAACAGAAAGTCAAAGAGTCGCTTGCGAAGCATTTTACAGAGTAATATCGGTCGTTGCCATTATACAGCATCAATATATAGACTACATACAGTCAATGCGGTCACAGTTCGTCCTCAGGGATGTCTTCAGCCTCACTTCCAAGCTCAGCCGTGACAAGGTCTTGGTCTCCGTTCTCATCCCCTTCTTCATCCTCATCTTCCTCACTGCTCGAGCCACTACCATCGCTATCGCCGTCGCTTCCAGGATCATAGTCTTCTTCCTCCTCGTCCTCTTGATCTTCGAGCTCGCGCTGCGCCTTTTGCAACTCGCTTTCCTCCGCAGGAGCGTCATCGGCGGTATTGGCAACGTCTTCCTCCTTCTTGACCCCATTGGCATTGTATCGCTTAGCACGCCGTGCTTCGGCGAGACTCGCGTCTTGTAGACCGTGCTTCTTGATGTATGCATCGATTCCGGCATAATCTGCCTGGTCAATCATGGATAGTTCAAACTCCTGTGTCTCATCCTCGGCGTTGTAGGATCGGACGACGATGTTGAGGTTGAAAGTGCGCTGGAGGACAGAAGTGTATGAGACCGACACAATATTCTCAAAGGCGAAAAATACCAGCGGCTTCTTGAAGCCAAAGAAGATTCCCGTAGATAGGAAGAAGAGATATCCTGGTAACATACAGTCAGCTTACTGGATGAGAGACGGGCTCTAGTCACAATCATATACCTTCTTTGCTGCCACGGAAGGCCTTGACGTGATATGCCTTCTCTCCCTTTCGGTGCGCCTCTGGCATAGCACTGACAAACTGCCTCTCATCCGGACGAACAACCTTGGTTTGCGATAGATTCTCATTCAACATCCGTCGGACCAAGCTCTCGGCCGTCTCTCCATCAGTATTCCCAACCTGCCGCCCATTCCCGGAGAATGCAGCCTTCGCCGGCCCGTCGGAAACAGTCCATACCATTGACTCAAAATCATCCTCGCCTTCCGGTGGCGGGTTGATGCCATCACTGTATTGCGGGATAATACAAAAGTTGAATTGCCGTTGGGACTTTTCAGGCACGGGAAGGCACAAGACATGTCCTGTTCACGGTGGCGGGCATCATTAGCATCCCTACTGTCACAAAGCAATTCCCCCCACCACAACACTTACGTATCCTATCCATTGGAACACCAAACTCCACCTCCTTCGATGTTTGGTTTCTCGCGCGAAGGAACCCGCGCCCGGCGGTTATCTCAAGCGTGAGCTTCTTCCGCTGTGGAATGGCAAAGGAGACATCCTGCATGTAGAACTGTAACGACGATTCGGCCTTCACATCGCTAGGCGACTGTGCATTGGCCGCAGCATCGCCATTCTGAAGCTTCCGTTTCTTCGCGGCAGGACCCTCGCTCGCCTCGACGGGCCGAACGGGTAGGTTTGTCGGCCTGGCCAGCAGGCTGGAGGTATATCGAGCGATCTCCTCGAAAAGAGGCGCATATTGTGGGGTATTCTCTATGAAGGAGAAAAAAAGGTGATTAGCCTATGATTCCACAGTCGTAGCACATAAGACCGAGGTTTAATAAAGGTTAGGTTATGAGAATGTGCGTACCTATCGCATCATAAACTCGTTTCTTCAAAGAGGGTTCGGCGGCGAAAGCATCTTCAATAGCAGGGATACTGGCCGGAAGGGTTTTCGTAGCAGTTCGATTAATTGTAGCGAAACTCATGATGCGATAAAAAGGCTACAGCCCCCCGAGAAGAAGAATAAAAATAACGAAGACCGGGCTGAAGCTGAAATGAAGGGTTGGGAAGGAAAGATGGCAAGAGACAATTTCGGAGTGCGGATAGATGGGATATAAAGGACTTTTGCGGACCTCCCCTGGCGGCAAGTCGCTTGAGATGATGATTCTATGTCTCGCAACTGCGCCGGCGGCTCATCTGAAAGGCGATCAAATAACCCTTATGTTGCTCTTCTACAATGGTGGCCATGTCTCATAAGCCAACAATAGTAGTCCCTATTTCCATATTGAATCTTATTCCTTTATACTACAGTACAGTTGTATACACGCATTTTAAATCACAAGAGAGCGAGTCGAATACAAGTTTCCCATTAAAACACCGCGTCAAATTCAGGTAGAAGAGGAAGCTCTCTTCGCCGCATTCTGCTTCATGAAGTTCTCGATGAATCCAACCGTCTGGTCGTCCATGATGAAATTTCCATCGGCATCGCGTCGGGCACCCATCCGCTCTGCCTTCTTAGCCCGCAACATGGCCACGAATTCACCCTTGGGTGTCATCAAGGACCTGTTTTGAAGATATTCCTTTCTGTAATCCTCCATTTTCTTTGCTTCAACCCACTCCGCATCGTGCCTTGTTCGGTACTTGGAGAAGGGATTGCGGAGCTCGTCCAGGACGCTGGGAGGGAAGGGGGCGTTGTGTAGCGAGGGGATCCATGTCGGCGTCTCAACCTCCATACGAAGTGTATCCCAGTCCTCGTCTTTCAGCGCTGCAGGTTCGCTGCGGGGCCACGGAATCTCGATGTGCTCGCCGGCGATATATCTGGTGTGTTTTGGGGTATCCGTGCCATAGGGTCTCTCCAGCAGGGGCTCCCCTCCGTAAACATGCTCAACCAAGACGTCCCGCGTGACACCCGTCGTCGGGTCATCGAGAGCAACAACAAGTCGGACATCGTCGAGCGAGATAGGCAGATTTATCGAGTTGAAGGGCGTCTTTTTTCCGTATTGCTCGTTCAACCATTCGGGGAAGTAGACATCGGCCTGCGGGAATCGCCGGGTTTAGTAACCAGTCGCCAGAGTTGCAGTAAGCAATTGTCATGAACGCACCATGTTAAGGTCCTTGACCAGGACAGTCTCATTGTTAGGATCCACCCGAATGACCTCGCCGATCTTGCCCTTGTCCCTGCCCTTCATGATACACACCCGGTCTCCCGCAGCGACGTTGATGTACTTTCTGCGCAAATGCTTGGGAATAGACGGAGGATTCATGGCCTGTGGACTCAAGGCACCAAAAGTCTTTCCATCAAGGCCTCCATCACGCTTGGGGGCGAGAGGTCCTCGCATCCAATCCTCTCGGCGTCGTTGTCTCTCGGCATTGACATTGTCGAGTTCGAGGCGGTTAAAGGCGAACCGTTGTCTCAACGAGTCCTTCAATTCTTCGCGCTCCGCTGCCTTAGCCGCTCGAATTGCCTTCCGCTGAGCCTGGTTCCTCGCCAGGGCCGTTCTCCGGATGATTTTCTGCATTCTGGCTGATGCTGTCCTAGCAATGGTCAAATGTGGATCATCAGTTGTTCCTGGGATATCGTGCGGAGGGAAAATTGCGGCCTGCGATCTCACGTGACTGTTTAATTGTTGGACGTCACGGGAACCAATAGGAAGAGTCAATTATTCTACCACAAGTCCACGATTGTATGATTGTATCTCAGGACTCTTCCATGCATCTGCCTGACTTGTATGACTCTTTTTCAATTGAGCTGGCGCTAGAAAGTTACCATATCTTCCAGTGCTTGTTTCATCACCACCGAAAGATCATGATTCTTGACAGTAGGCGTTTGTGATGTATATCTTGATGAAAGCTCTACTCATACAGTCATACCTCTTCGTTCGGACTTGTCGGTCATTGACATAGGCATAGTCATTTACGAAACATTCTTCTGCTCACAAGGCAATCCCCGCTATTATCCCGGTGTGACAAAAATCAGCCGTCCAGCTCGAATATCCCTATCAGGGCCATACGGAGTGAAACTGAACAGATTACAGCTAAGTATGGAGTGCAGCCAGGGAAGATCTCTGATCGACATGAGCTTGATCTGAAAGAGAGGCTCTTTCACAAACTAGCCAGTAGCTGTGTTGATTATGGTTGCGCTCTATCGCAGGCTTCAATTTCAATCACACCATATTGTGCCACTGTCGGTAGCGATTGGTATATAATTCTCACGAGTCAAATGGGTTCGAGAGGGAGGGTCTCTGATGGGGAGCATATGACAATCACTAGGTTGTATATTCGGCATCGATATCCTAGAAAATCTGAGACATATGGAGTAACCAGCGAGCCTCCGATGGTTACATGCCATCAAGTCGACCAACATAGTCATCGATTTCAACATGCTCCGAACACAATCCGTTCCAAACACTCTTTGAGCTGCAGGCAACGACTCACCGCCGGAGCCGAAACTCTTATATCTACTTCGTAGAGTCGAAGCCTTCCCAATCAGAGGCATTGCTCCCCGGTATTGATAAGGCTGGAAGCGCATTAGTGTAGATCTATCTTACCCCATGCTCAGTATGTCTCGAGCAGCATAAGACGGCCATTCAATTCTCGGCAGAAGCCATCATGAATGGTTAGCATGTGAGACCCTAACAGTGATGCATGATTCAACAGCATACATTATAGAGCCTTGAAGTTGAAAACCTCGCACCGAATCATCTCCAACTAGTGTGCAATGTTGAAACAGAAAACATGCCAGCTTTCATCAGTGCGTATCCATTGGTAGTTGAAGTTGACCTGGACCCGATCAACAAAACCTTCGAAAGTGTGACTGTGATGATCCGACTGTCCTTAAGACTGACGTGTAATGCATTCCTTTTTTGAGCTAAAGCATGACCACATATGCAGTGGTAAATGTGGCCAGACAAATCAATGGGCATGTAGAGATCGTGCTTTGGACCAACTCAAACCATTATTGCTGTTCAGAAATAGTACATGGTCATCCCCTATCAAAACCAGGAAGTTGTACTCCGTAGACCTTCTGTCTGTCTGTTGTCTGTTCGTCTTTTTGTCTGTGGCTGTGCTTTCCTTGAGAAATGGTCAGTCTCGGTGTTGTGCGGGAATACCCATTTGAAGTTGAAAGTACTCCGTACTCTCTTCTTAGATAGATACTCACAGCCTGTAGGATTTCAAATCTTGTCATTGTTGAAGAGGATAGCTAATTTAGTGACGACGTTGAATTGAATGGATAATGGCGTTTCTAAGGGGGCTATGGTAGATCACTCTGCACCGCCACATATTTGTGTTGATATTACAGAAAGTCTATGTCTGTATCAAAGGTCAACCATATTAAAGGAATTCATTCATTGTCATGGACTCATGGATGTGACAAGGATCAAGATTGAAACGGCCCTTTAAACTTAAATGTCACATTCGAGATTTGACATTAGGGCGACATTGTACGGAGTAATATTTTCATCAACTGGCACAGCTCATGCAAATCAGTAATTGATCTTGTGTGAGTGAGTCCAGGGAAGGGCATGTAAAAGTCTGGAACACCTCAGAACATCCAGCAGTAACACAGACATCGAATCCCACATGCCAAATCAGGGTATAACTACTCTGTACGGAGTACTCCGTAGGTAGACTGGAGTTCAACTGTTCTTGAAGTTACTTACAAGGTAACTTTACTCCGTACTCATCAAGCCAGGGGCCAAGCGAGTAAAAGAGTCAGAGTGAACAATAATAGCAACAGGCTGCTCCATATTTAGACTCTGTACTTTGTATTCGGTAGGCTCTATGTTACCATCAAATACGGAGTACTGACGATGACGGTTCTGACCTTTCTGTGACTCCTTGACCTACCAAGAAAGCAATTGATAAATTGGTAGGAGAAATGAAGAAATAAGAGCTATTCAAACTCGAGTACGGAGTAGAAACTAAGAGTATTCTTTGATCCCTAGTATGCTGGCTGGGATGTGGACTGTGGAGTGCCTACTCCGTTCTCGCTTTAGCACTCGGTACCCCTGGTAAAGGAGTTGTGAAGAGGTCCATCTATCTACTCCGTAGATAATGCATGATCCACCAAAGCCAACTTCATCCATGACATAAACCGAATATAACAGCAGCACCCAGCAGTATCAATGTCCATTTGAAGAAGATAATGATCTTTAACCTAGATACCTTCGAAGGCTTACTCCGGAGATGCCTTGGAGTGAAGCTCATACGGTATGGTATCCTGTACAATGGTTCAGTACCGTATTTTGTATCCAACCTTCATTGGAGAATGGAGATGAACCGAACTTCAGCCACGGTGGCTTAAATAGGGAGACAAGGCAACAATTTAAAGATGGACAATGAAGGAGCAACTCTTTTACTCGAGATAACCAAAGAAACTATGGAGTACTCTGTACTGACCAGGTAAATCCATATCATTATCACTTTAGAAAAAGAAGAATATTCTTTGAGGAAACTACAGAATATACGGAGTATACCGAGTTAATTGCAGATAATGCTGTAAATAAATGCAAAATCAGGGAAAAGAAACATAAATTAGCACAGCCACATCAGTGCTTCTTTGGTAAATTACCCTTCTTACCGTTTGTTTCAGTTCAACTTGGACAGGAGCCTCAGGCCGCCTGAAAGAGAGTCCTTAACTCCTTTGGCCGCCAACACTGATAACTAGGTAAACCTCGATTTCCCCATCATCATCCAAACTTGACACCGCTGTTATTTATCACCCATCCATCGATCATCTCAAGTCCTTTGAGATTCCTACATTCGTAGCTTCATAAAATTCAAAAAATCCCTTTTTTTTTCCGCTACCCTTTCTCCTCTCTGTCTTTCCTTTTTTTTCTTCTTTTCTTTTCAATATCCTTTAGTACTTCGCGCCCGTTGCGCTTGTTGCTCCCTGCACCGTAGGTGATAACCCTTTTTACAAACCCCCCGGGCACCTGACTTGTCCCTTTCTCTGCACTCAACCTCCCTCCACCAAATCCATCACTTATCTCCTCCAACAGCCCATCTATCTTCTTTGCTACTACTTCCCATCAACCTATTTAACTTTCCTGCTTCATCTGCCTGGAGGGTTCAATTAATTTTTTTCCACTATCCGCTGATCATTCTCCTTTCAAGATGGCCGAGATCCGCCGCAAGCTTGTCATCGTGGGCGATGGTGCCTGTGGTAAGACCTGTCTTCTGATGTAAGTCTCGCACTCTCCATGGCTATACTATGATGATGATCAACAAGCCTGAGCTTCGGTTTGATGGATATGGCTAACTGTGACTCTTTTTGGGCAGTGTTTTCTCCAAGGGCACTTTCCCTGAGGTTAGCTTTCTCCATCGTTACTGTCCACTTTCCATCACACCATCGATGATTTGATACTCGTATCCAACACTGCGCTGTCTACATACTCGGGATTCTTATGAGCTAACCCCAATACTCCCCTCTCAGGTCTACGTCCCCACTGTTTTCGAGAACTACGTCGCCGATGTCGAAGTTGACGGCAAGCGTGTCGAACTCGCCCTTTGGGATACTGCTGGTCAGGAGGATTATGATCGTCTTCGTCCTCTGTCATACCCAGACTCTCACGTCATCCTGATCTGCTTTGCCGTCGACTCCCCCGATTCCCTTGACAACGTCCAAGAGAAGGTGAATATCCGTCCTGTGCCCGCTCCTTTGACAGAGGAGCAACCGAGGGCAAATGTTTCATGGAATCAGACAGGGGGCTGACAGTAACGGTAGTGGATTTCTGAAGTCCTTCACTTCTGCCAGGGCCTTCCCATCATTCTTGTCGGTTGCAAGAAGGATCTTCGTAATGACCCCAAGACCATTGAGGAGTTGACCAAGACTTCTCAGAAGCCAGTTACTCCTGAGCAGGTATGTGGCATATCAAAGGAATGCGGTCGTTCATATCAAGTATTGACGTCTATATTCAGGGTGAGGAAGTCCGCAAGAAGATCGGAGCCTACAAGTACCTCGAATGCTCCGCACGGACCAACGAGGGTGTTCGCGAGGTCTTTGAAGCTGCCACCCGGGCTGCCCTATTGACCAAGGCTCACAAGAAGAAGGGCAAGTGCACTATCCTGTAAATTAGTTTTCGTCTCCTTCGCAAAAGGTCTGTTTCATGCGGAGATTATATCAACGGATCAGCGTCTCGAATATTTGGTTGCTTCTTTTTTCGCTCAGAGTGGTCCCTCCGTTGGCTTGTTCAAATGTGCCTGAATGCGAGTGTGGATAATGTCCAACCATGGGCACATGGGCTCTATGGGAATTGCCTGACTATGCAGTTGGTCGACTTTCTTCTTTTGCAGACTTCTTTTTTTCCTAGGGAGGCGTTGTCTTCATAACCTTGTGGGTTTTCTTCTCTTCTCTGTTCCAGCTCTTAATCGCGTCTACCGGGCTGTCTGACCGCCACAGCGAACAATTGCTTGGTTGTCTTTGGCAAGCACAAGGACAAGAGGGGGTTGCCACGACCTGCAGGGCGCATGGTCGGAAGTGAGCAATTTGAGGATGGCGTTCTGTCACGTGTATCCCGTCAATCTACCCCTGGAGAAGTTGACCAGGAAAGGGAGTCGGAATCTCACAACATAGATGATTCCTATCGTTTCGGGTATTTTCAGCAAGGGTTCCATATTCTTCTTTTTTTTCGGTTAAAGAGAATGCATGAGATTGTCTTTGGTCATTGACTTCCACATCCTACAGTCGGTTTAAGCATACGCCCCTTCACTGAGTCCAATCTTGTCAAAGCGATCTTTAGGGTGGAAGGATGTGAGAGTGTCACCCAGCAAGGCCATGAAATAATAATAGTGTTGTTTTTCCTTCTGTATTCCCACTTTCTGCTTGTTATCTGCGCTTATAATATCTGCCTATGTCTATTCTGTTATTGTTCCATCTAACAGTAGCCACCGGTTCTCTGATCCTAAGTCGATATGCGTACGATTTCGAGTAAATCCAGGTATCTAGCCCTACCATTATAACATACAATAATGGTCCATGAACGGAGTACTCCAGAGTTAGGCAGTATGATAACACTCCTATGAAGATGGAGGCTCTCCATCTGTCGGAATGATACATGAAAAAAAGCTTCTGACTGATTGCCTCAGGGGTACTATGTTGGTACTTGGTTCGGAGTACTCCGTTGTCCGTACAAGGTTGCCTTATTATGGCGTTTTCTCTCGTCTTCGGGAACGATTCGTGGGGAATCAATAGTGCTTGATTTAAACTGTATGCTCCAGGCTCCAGCGTTCATTGTGGACTAATTAGTAACAAGTGACTCGGATGGTCAGGAATGTATATGTCATTGCAGGCTTGCAGCGGTTGTCTGGAATTGATCTAGGGACTCTGTAGTCTGTAGGGAAAGATCTTTTAAAGACAAATCTGTATCCCCTGAGGAAACATTCATCTATTCAAGCTTAATAAATTCTCGATATATCGTCTTGCGTCCAGGCCCAGCCCCTCTACAAGTTTCCCTGGTCCCGTGTCGGAGCGGGAGGCTTGCAGTCCCGGCGACGAGGCGCCCCCAAGATCCCTGAAGAATCTTGTCCCGCTTGCACCCCGGGTATGTCCCGACGGCGGGGCGTGGTCACTTGCTTTGCAGATCAGGAATGCTTCGCGGGGTGGGGTAGACGGCGGGCCGTTGCCGCTGGTAGGGGTTGGATTCTGGCTGTTCTGATCGTACGGGGTCTGTGTTTCGGTGATTCGCACCCAGACAATCCACCAGCCGCGACTGGTTTTGCATGTTCTTTCGAGTTCGAGGGGGCGGGATCGGGTCTCGGCGTAGGTGCTGAGAAGGCGATGATGGATGTTGAGGCTTTCGACTCGGGACCACGGTGTTGCTCCTGGTGTGTAGGATCCGAGGTCTGGAATGTTGGGGATTGAGGATCGGATGGTCAGATTGGTTGCGTCGTAAACAAGATCGTAGACTGGTAGGCTCTTCGCCGAGAAGCGCTTGTTGATGTTTAGCGCATTCTCGGACAGTGCGATGCGTTCTGCGGCCTTTGCAGGGGATGTGGAATTGATCAGTGATTTCTGAAGGGGGCCGAGTTGGTGGTGGATGCTCTGGTAGAGGGATGGGTCGTCCAAGGATGGCGCTTGAGGGTCAAAAAGGAATGTGTATATGAAGGGTTGATTCTGTCTCTTTTGTTAGCCATTGTCCCGTTGAACAGTTGGGTTTTCATCATACCACGTAGACCACTACCCGCAGTCCTATTGAATCTGGAAGGCTACCTATTTCTCGGTCATTGCTGTGTCCACCGCAGACTAGGTATCATGGCAAGCTTACCTGCTGTGTCCCCTCCCGAATGGCTAGCCTGATGGACGTACAAGGTCCGTCGTACTACCTTCTCTTTCAGATTCGCCGCCGAGTTACTCTTATCGCTGCCTTCAGGAGATTGAAATGCATTATCCGACTCATCACGTAGACCAATAATGAATCTCCCAGTAATGCGGTCCTTCCGCGAAGAGCCATTTTCCTTCGATGCACCCTCTTCAGACACCGCCTGCGTAGCCTCGGATGGTTTTTGTTCCTTTCCTGCATTCGGGAAAGTTTCCTCGCGTTTCAGTGCCTCAACGCGAGGTTGTAGGCTGGGGGTTCCGGGCAAAAAACTCCAAGATGAGCCATACCCAAGCGTGAGATACTTCACAAGGGTTTCTGATCCGAGCACCATCCAATCACTCCCCTTACCACTCCTTGACGGAGAGCTCTCGCTGCTCGTTCGACTTGTTCCTTTCGCGGAATCTCGGGCTGTTTCTGATGTCCCCACTACGAGGGGACGTGGTATCCCTGGGGGCAAGGCGCGTTCGGGAGTGGCAAGTTGGGGAGAGCCAGTTCGGCTCACTGAGATATTGAGATCTCTCGCGCCTAATCGGCCGCGATATCTCCTCCGGCGTTTTCGCCGTCGCGGCGAGGTTGGATCCTCGCCAACGCCGTATGCATCATAGCCATATCGGAATATCCATTCCATCCACTGAGACACTGGCACCAAAGACGATCTTGAGATAGCCCCTGTCCCAGAGAATATAACACCATCCGATGGTCGAGGAGAGATGTCCAAACCAAGCCATTCCCCTTCGTCTTGGCTTAGTTCAGCAGGGCCTCCTGGCCGACTAGGGGTCGCTAAACTCCCTGTAGATGCATATGGATCCCCAAATCTAGAGACGACTAGGTCCACTAGGCCGTCTGTTCTGAGCACAAAATCCTCGAGAACTTCTCTCTCCCCGCTCCCCCATTCTTCCTCTCCCACTCCGACACCAAGCTCGCCGCCAGCAGAGAGCTTTATGCCATTATATATGTCCACTGCAGGGTTTCCGGTCAGGAGAATCTCCCAAGTCCATGCGAATCTGCTCCAAAAGCGCTCGAGAAAAGTACAGAACATGGACCTGCCAACATGATCGTATAGCCGCTGAAGCGTAAACTCATGATGAAGAAGAAATATGGAATGGGCCCGACGTAGTTGTTGAATTAGGAGCTGCGGCGGACATATCTCTCGTGAGGAGTAGTAGAAAGGAGAAGGATCAGAGATATCGCGTTGGGAGGATGCGCCGCTCGCTGGATCAGCTGGAAGTCTGGTGAGATCGATAGACTATGAACGTGTCAGTAGTTATTATTATCTGATATGAACCGCGGCGCGCAATTACTGCTAGTATCCACCAATTGTCTTCCAATTCATGTAATATCACGGTCGATTTTTCTGTCTCGATATAATCAACCGATTTACCTTCGGAGAAGTTCCTGTACCAGTTCAGCGCTGTTCTGCCTCAACCAGAGGAGCGGTTCTAACCTGGCAAAGTTGACCATACCCTGCGCCAGTCCTATCTGGCGCAACCTCTCATTTTGTCTGCTGTTGACATCTCGACCATCATTACTGACCGTTGAACCTTCGCTTCGTCGTAACCGCTCCGCTCTGGACGTATAGAAAACGACCTGATCGCCGATAGTGTCGTCTGTTGGTCCAAGGAGGGGGTTGTATATCGCGAGAAATGAGAGCTGCGCAGGTATTACCGAAGTCAAGTCGCTCTCTGGCATCGCATGATAATATTGTGCCACTGCTCACAGCGACGCAGCACAATACAACATAAATAGTTGCTGAAGGACGACTCCTGTGGCTGGTTGATCAGTTGGGTATCTTTCTTGATTCTTGTGATAGTGACATCACGTGGCTGCAAGCCCCAAAGCTTCGTGGAGCTTGAAACTCAACATTTATATACACAGCACCTGCTCGAGGAATCATGACACTTTGAGATCATGTTTCTCTTACGTAGGGCCGGATTACCCCAACAGTTTCGATATGCTCCCTTGAGACGCTCTTTGGGATGTCGATTTCTCGCGACGGAAACATACGATCCTCTTCGCATACTCTTCTGTGGAGCAGATGAGTTCAGTATAGCTTCCCTGAGAGCTCTACACGAAGAACATGTGAAGCGGCCAGACCGGATATCGTCAATTGATGTTGTTTGCAGGCCTGGGAAAAGAGTTGGGAGGGGTATGAAGAAAATACGGGAGGGTATGTCGTCTATTCCAGAAGATCAGTGCATATGGACTGTTCTCACTCGTTCTGCTCCTTCATAGTTCCTATCAAAGCCGCCGCAACAGAACTCTCTCTCCCAATCCACGAAATTGATACGTTCAAAGGCTGGGCGGTAATTTCCGGTCCATCGCGTTGATCACGCATATA
Source organism: Aspergillus cejpii (assembly GCA_004769165.1). NCBI lineage: Eukaryota > Fungi > Ascomycota > Eurotiomycetes > Eurotiales > Aspergillaceae > Aspergillus > Aspergillus cejpii. The sequence continues at coordinate 1,678,170 of SMSW01000005.1, read as the reverse complement.
CTGATGCAGCCAGCCTCCCATACTTCCTGGAGGTCCTATCAACCTCATAGTAGCCGTGTCGTTTGGCTTATTTGTGCCTCCGCGGATCCTCAATGCCGCCAAGTACGGAGGATTAAATGTTCACCCCTCTCTGCTTCCTGAGTATGTGTCTGCGCTCGCGAAGAATCACATCCAGAAGATTCTTCTGACGACGTACTAGTTTTCGCGGCCCCGCCCCGTTACACCATACTCTTCTAGCAGGTAGAATCAGAACTGGTGTTACACTTCAAACCCTGCATCTCAAGCATTTCGATCACGGCGTTATTCTGCAACAAACTCCAGCCCCTGGTTTTGAGATCCCGAATCCCGAATCATGCACCGTTCCCGAGCTCCTGAGCATTGTTGCCCCCAAGGGAGCAGAGATACTCGTGGATGGTATACGGAAAGGATTATTTGTCCCACCGATACAAGACGCAGGATGGCGTGCATCCGAAGGCGAGGAGACTTTGATTCATGCAGCTAAGATCAAACCAGAGGACCGGCATATCGATTGGGTCAATTGGACCTGGGAAGATATCAGTAGGCGAAGTCGAGTGCTTGGTCCGCTATGGAGCAAGACTCTCACAGTCAACGACTCTTCCACCGAAACCCCTTCATTCCAACAGCGCAGAGTGATTCTCACCGAGATGGAGGAAGTTGATGCGGTGAAGGGCTGCGAGGCATTCTCTCTAGTCCCCGGTTTGCCGTTCGTGGATAGCGCACACCCGATTGATCGTCAGCAAGGGAAGGGCTTGTACGTGTTCACACGGGACGGCAAGTTGATACGTATACGCCAAATGAAGGTGGAAGGAGAGCAGAATGCAGACGGCGTTCGTGCTGCGCTCAAAGCTCGGATGCTCAGTGATCGAACCTTCCACTCGGGTTCAGCCGACTTCACTCCATTCCACAATCCTCTGCAATGACCTACAGGGGACGATTTATTGTCTTTTCGAGAAATATTCCCTGTATTACTAACAGTATACCAGTTGTGACATAGTTTCAATCCCAAAACTTCTGCATATCCGAATGCCACCATCTAATAAATTGCTTGCCTACGGAACAGCAATGTTCATTTAATTGCGAAACAGGCGTCTGTGGGAGTCAGCATCGCTGTAAACCATAAGAGCCCCGAACAGGATGGATTGTCCTGTCATGGACGAGCCCTTGGTCAGCATTCATGCATTGGATCATATTATCGATTTCCCAAACGCTGCTTTGTTGTTGAAGGTCCCAAGTTTCTCTGGAGGAAGCTGTTGTCTCGTCTCGTGCACCGAGAATGAGATGCCCATCAGATGGGTTGGTGTTGTGGTTGATAACTTTCAAAGATTTCTCTTGGTCGTCCTCAGTCTATGATTATATAACTTATTGTACAATGCACCGACAGATCATCAAAAGAACTAGCATTTTCAGTCCACCAGGGCCCCAACGTACTCGGTCTTCCTCATACCTCTCCAGGCCTGCTTTCCTGCCAGAGCAGGCCATTGCACGAGGAATCGATCGGCAAAAGGCAGCAATAGTTTCCCTGACATGCTCAGCGTCTTGACCCGTGCCCATGATTCCACGTAGATGGTACGGAGCTGAAAGTCGACTGGTGTCGGTGCATCTGGTGCCCCTTTCGCTGGAGGCTTATCTGAATTGTTTATGTCACGGTGTGTTCTCTTGAAGAAAAAAGACGTCAAGTAGTGATAAAGACGTAGAAATTTGGCAGCTAAAACCATACACACTGCAGTAGCCGGACCGTTTGTGAGGATAACGTCCGGGTATGGTGTGGCTGGTTTCGAGGAGAGTAGCTTCTGATCGGGATGGCGCCCACACAGCACAAGAAGGCAGGACCAGAAGCATCGAAGAGTGGAAAATGGAGCTGTCAGGTAGGATTGATGCACGCGGCGCGCACGGGGAACCGTAACGATGGTGTAGGACTCTGCAGGATCATGGCCATTTGCAGACATGGATGGCCCTTGGTTTTGTTTCAACCAGCCTGTCTCGAACTCCACAGCCTTTTCGGCACTAAAGTTATCTCCCGAGCTGACAACGTAGGTTCGATGGGTATATATCGAAGGGTCGAGTTCCATGCGCCGTAACATGGAAAACATCTCTGTGGTATGTCCGCCGCTGCCGAGGACGGCGAGGAGGTGGGTTGGACTATTCTTTCGTCGCCATTTTGGAACTTGGATATTTGAGGATACTGATAGAGCGCGAATCAAGAGCTGAAGAAATGATATCATTAGCATGACACACGACGGGGGAGACTGATCAGTACTCACAAGGACTACTAGAACACAGCTTGCGACTCCAAGTAGGAGGACATAGAAGATCGAACTAGACCATGGCTGAGCCATCGCATGTAAATTTCGCCAGTATCAATGGGATTGTCAGGTTGAACTTGTGTTAGTGATTGTCGCAGTTTCAGGAGTTCATCATCATTGTTGTTTAGTTGAAGACCCAATTGTCAGAAAACGAAGTGTTGTCTCAATTAACATTGTAGCAATGGCCTTTCTCTAATCCCATTCAATCTCCCGTTCAATGGTTGAAGTCATTCAGGAATCCCAATTGTCCTTTGGGATGGGCACGTGGTCTGTGCGGTTATCGGCGATTATTTCTGTTGTTGTCTTAACTCCTTCGCTCCAATCGACAATAACAGTGTTACCCTCCACCATCACTTAAGAGACAGTTATCTTCTCCTAAATCCCCATCACTGCTTTCAGATTTTGCCTTCAATGCCATCTCTTCTGATACGAAATTGCAGTCATGTTCTCTAAGCGACTGAGCTGCTTCTATTGCGGACGCCGTTCTGCACAGGCTGACAGAGGCGTCCGCAAGTGGTGCTGCAAACACTGCGAAGCAGTCAACTATCTAGACGAAGTATGTGCTTGTGTCTGTTCGTCTCCGATGTGTGATCAACTAATTTGAGCGTTGTGGGAATAGAACGGAGAGATTACCGACCCTCCTGCGGCGGAAACGAATCCTGATGTTTACGGTCCTGGAGCGACAGACGTCCCCTTCGAGTCGGCCGATCTCACGGGAGCCGGATTATTTTGTTCTCAGTGTATCCGTAATCAACATCTGTTTACGAGTGCGCTTGCCTCTTATTTGCCATCGTCAGACGATCCCGAGTACAGCGCATATGATCGAGAATATCCCAACTTTCGCAGAAATCTAGAGGAGCGGTACCCGCAGGTTTGTGCCAACTGCGAGCCTCGGGTGAAGGAGCGCATTCGTCAGGCGGGATACGAGGCCAAATCGGATCACCTTCGGCGTATGATGGACAGGAGCAAGGCAGCAAGGGCGGCGAGACGCGCACGGCGATGGAATTGGAGGAATTTGCTGGTATCTGCGGGTGCCATCGGCTACTGGAGCAGTGTTGCTGGTCAACTTGCCTGGAATGCCATGGGTGCTTTGCATACCGACCTACCACTATGCGATACCGAGGGTGATTTATGTCCGTCATCCATTGCGTCGTGCCTCCAGACCACATTCCGGACACGCCAGTTGTCGAGTTCTTGCTGGATTGACCTGTCACTGTATGCTGGCTTCGCTCTAATTGCCGGGATCTTGGCGCTGTGGTGGAATCCGAAATTGTATCTCAAGATAGAACGCAGGGGAGGACGCTTCGTTGGGCTGAGCGAGTACTACCAGGTGCAGCTCATCGTAATGGTGGCGCGCTGCGCTTTCTGGGCTGTGCTCAAAGACCCCTCCTCGAGCGGCCTAGAAGCGGCCCTGCCCCCGGCTTTGCATCTGTTTATGCTTCTTTTCACGATTCTGGTAAGTCATGCCCTCCTTGTACTATTTGGTTGGTTTCCATGCTCACAGGAACATGTAGTCTGTCATTATTTCTCGGCGCATTGTTAAATATGACACTCGTCCACTGGTATTGTGGTCAGACAGCGCGCCGACAGCGACCCCAAACAGAAAAGAATTAGTATCTCCCGTCCAATCAAGTACCAATACCCGGCACTTTGTTAGTCCTCGAGGAAGTGAGCAACGAGCTACACTACGCTTCCCGCTGGAAAAGCTGGCTACACCTCGCCCTGCATCTACGAAAGAGCGGGTTATTCCTCCTACGCCTCCCTCGGAAGTGGATGATATGGACTGGACCCCGTCTGTACAGTACGATATCAAACCCGTGAGTGTTTACCAGAGAGACACCAAATCTGTCCTTGATGGGCCTCTACCTTTCTATGGAACACTTCCTGCAGCTCCAAAACCGCCATCATGGGCTCTCCGAACCCAGCCCGCGCACCCGAAGCCAATTCAACAGGTCGTTGAGCCTAACCCGTTCCATCGTACGCCGACTCAATCGTCGGTGCCCTGGCAACAGCATTCCGATAGCCGGTCAGAATCGGTGTTCGCACCTCCAAAATTCTTTCCCATGAGTGACCATGTTACATCCACCGGGTTGGAAAGCCTGTTCGACCGGGCCTTTACAATCAAGTCTCCTGAGGACGAGGGCAACACAAGCTGGCAGCAGCACCAGCAAGCGTCGCCAAGTGAACATTCTCATCATTCTACCGATATGCAAATATTTTTTCTGTTTCAGTACCTTCGTTTGGGCTTGCTCTTAGCATCTATTGTTGCTTGGTTTTTGTCACAGCATGGCCATCTCTCAATCCCGGGAAACTACATCGAGGTGGCTTCTCTTGGGAGCGCGAGCCTGATTGCAGGATTCGCGCTGTTAAATGTCCTCAAACGGCCAATTGTTCAATGGAACGGTATGGAGATCCTTGTTTATTTTGCCGAGCTTGTGGCATCTGTTCACCTTGGGGGTAATCTTCCGCACGCGTCGTTCGAGAGGCAGTACTTCGACCGGTATGGGAAATTGCTTTTGATCTTCATGGCTGTACAAGAAGCATTGGGGTTGTTATCTCTCTATCGCATTGAATCAGGCAGTGTCTCCGGTTCGCAAGTACAGCAACCCAACCAAACAGGGTCTCCCAGCGCGCGGATCTCTGGCAGTCCGCGGCTAGAAAGCAACAGCAGACCAGAGTCTTCGTCTCAATCGTTCACCTTACAGCCTCCTGTTCCGCCCCTCTCTTTCTCCACGACTGTTACCGGTTCTAGTTTCTCAAGTCAGTCCCCAGAGACGCAGTATCAGCTTGGATTCTCAAACTATAATCAAGGTCAGAAACAGAACCACAGCTTTACCCTGAACAGCCTCAAGGGGGATGAGTTCGACGCCCACAATGCTTTTGATGGAGATTCAGACGCCGAAACAATTGTGACTACGGCGACCTCGGCGACCACAGCCACCACGGCCACCAGCAACACCATCAGGAACATCCGTTATGGACGGAATCCGGCTAATACTCTCTTCTCCCCAAAGCGGTCTGAGCTAGGACCAGGGATCGGGGGACTGAGTCTTGAAGATAAGCCCACCCGGCGTGTGACTCGCAGTCAAACGCAGAGATTTGCTGGCAATGAGGGATTTCGCAAATACTCAATGCGCGGGTTGAAGTAATCCGTTACTCAGCCATCTGAGTCATCTCCAATCTCCACTATGTTACTGTCTTCTTTTTGTCCATATTCGAATACTGCGCATCACCGGAGTTGGATTGGTTGTCGTTTGAAATGTTGCATTCAGTCGTATGGCGGATACTCTCATTTGTATTCTGTATCATATGGTTGATGGTGTCTCGGGAAGCGATTGATTGATTGATACCTATTGTTTGCATGCACTTACCTGAGTCTACTGTCTCGAAGCATTTCTTACCATGTGGGTAAATACTGAAGGATTCTGTCCATAGCGACTGGGAATATACGACTGATGAACAATGAATATTCTTTTACTTTACTTTTACGGACCATGTACAGAGTACGGGCATGCGAGACGATTACTCAATGGCCATCTCGGCTTCTTTTTCCGCATCAACCACCTTGCTATCCCTCTTTATGTGAGTACTGAGTACATCCATACAAATAAACGGGAACATGACCTTTAACCTAGAAAAAATACAATGGCTAGTAGCGTATATATTCCACGAATCACAGGAATTTGAACTACAGGGGAGTGAGTTATGCCAATGCCCTGATAGGTTCATTTCCCTTAGATGGGTTACACTCCAAACCCTTTCCTGTTGGACTGTTGGAGTTGGACACGCGAGCTCAAACAGGCCTCGGAATGGGAGGCTGGGACTGGGAGCTTCTTGCATCCGCATTGACTACGGAGTAAAGACTAGACTCTAGAGAGTTAACTAGGGAAACGGGACTGGCCGAGACTCTTGGGAGTTGGGAAGACTGGGGTGATGGCCTGATGGGACGAATGAATTGATAGGATCATGAAGTGAAGGATGAAAGCCAAGCCTAGCAGCACAAGTACAACTGTACAACACAGTTCGCGAGATTGCGGGGAAAAGAAAGACAATCAGCACTAAGAAGGAAGGATGAGGCCAAGGTTGCTGATCTGGCTTCTTCTGAGTTCTGAGTTCTGACTTCCAAGTGCATTTGCTTTTTGTAGTTACTCTGTAGTCTGTACTCTGTAGAGTGTAGACTGTGGCAGACTGGGACGGTCGAAAGGATTCTCAAGGTAAGCATTCGGCACTGAAGTATAGATAAGGAAACCCAAGGGCGAGAATGATGGCAATACGGAGTGGTTCTGCAGATCCTCCGTAGTCCGTACTGCCTAACAGAGACCAGTCCCTTGCAGATTGGGATATTGCATATGTATGAGACAGTCAAGTAGGATATATCACATTGATAGTACTCCGTAGATGAGGATGTATCCCTATCAACTGGGGAAGACACCTCTGCTTGGCCCTTTAATGATATGATACATCCGGCCAAAGGATACTTACTACTCCGTAGTTTAACCCAGCTTCATAATGTCTCAAGCGACACAAAAGAGCAAGGATACTGCTCCTTTGGCAGTTATCATTGTCAACTTGGTACCTTCTGAAATTCTGGTTACTCGTAACTGGAGTCAATCACATCATTCAGAACCAACACGAGTCTGAGTACTTTGTACTAAGACAGCTGATTCTCTGATTTTCCCTGTGGATCCAATGCAGGGGAGCTGGTTAGGGACTATTGATACGGAGTAGTAGAACGTTGGTGTCGTGTTCGATACAAATACAATGCCATTGAGTCTGATCAGCCTCAAGGTATCATTACTAATGCTAGTGATAGCTCTGATAACTGACTGCTGATCATTTGAAGCTTGCAGAATCCCAGACAATAGTATTGTTTGAATGTTTCGCGAGGGCTGGACTGTGGAGCAGGACTGCAGAAAGGATCCCATTATTGAGGCTGGCTGACCTTGAATTTCGTTCGTCATTTTCATCAATTTTTAATCTATTTGAGGAATCCTGATGAAGTTTTGAACACTGGCATTGACCAGCGACTTGCCAGTTTCGTCGCAGTGTCGCACTCCGTTGTCCGTTATCAAGTCCAAGAACGAGGACCAAACACTGTGGCTGAGTGGTAGGTTCATGAAGAGCTTCTTTTGGGTTTGTCCAGTAGGATATGATCCATCTGATTCAACTGACCCAGTTGACTGTTGAAGTTATTGAACTGGTTACGGAGAAGGATTCTATCACGTGGAAGACAGTTAGTCTAACTGTTTCTGTCCAATTGCCCAGATTGAGTAATCCGATATCCAACTGGACTGGACTTACTTCTCCTGAATCCTCAATCCTGATGTCTATCAAAAGTTGATCCATGGCAATCAGATAAATGGATATGGATCCATTCCAGAACCAGAACCATAGTCTCGGGAACATCAGTTGATGCTGTAGTAACTGTTAACTACAGAGTTCGCCTTGGGTCTGTCATGCCATATCATCGCCTTGTACTTCTTGTACCCCTGGTAAGGCTCACAGAAATAGAATATGGCTTGATCGAGTGGATGATAGGCATGAATGACAGGTCAGATTAAGCAAGTGATGCTTGCAAGCCTTGTTCAAGCAAGAAATAGTTAGTACTCCGTATGAGTTGAGGATTTAATATCAAGATGATCTACACCATAAGGACAATGTCAATACTCCGTAGTTCCTTGTAGAAGAGTTACACAGCTCATCAGTCTCAGACTCAGCATTGCAGTACTCCATACTCCATACTAGAGCCTCAATTATCTATCAGTTAAAATTCTGATAAACAAAGGAAATATTCCTCAAGTTCAAGGATCACAATAGAAAGGGGTTCATAAGTCATAGTTAACTTCATATTTGACCCACTGGGGGTTTTTCATTCTGATCCATGGAAATCTTCCATTAATTATTAGTTATTTGAAGGAAAAACCCGCATGTTAGATTGTTTCCCCACTGCTTGGAAAATGAAAGATGTCCGAATTATCAGGGAATGGCCTTCATCTCTTATTCTCTTGAGAGTTGAGAGTTGTCAGTTGACTCGGTTGATGACAGATTATCTACAGAGAGTCCATCTTCTTCATCTTCATCTCATCTCATCTCATCTTCATCATCAACTATCTTCATCTTCATCATTTAATACAATCTAGGTATGTCTTACTCTGTTTAGCTTCAGTGTTTCATACTCCTGTACTCCATGTCTTGACTCTTCCCCTTATCTAGCTCTATGAAGCAACTATCTCTCTGTCAATCCTCTGTCGATTAATCCTCTGTCAATCCAGATTCAAATCATCATTTCTTCGGCTGATACTGAATCTACTCCTAGACTCTAGAGTCTAGAGACTAGAGTCTAGTCTACTCCCCACTTCGGAGTACTTTGAACTAACTAGTTGATTCTGATAGTAAATTCTTCTCCTTTCCTCTGTCCCACTCCTCTCCTCCTCTCTCTGCGACTCTATTTCTCTCCTCGTCGCTCAGTGCTCTCAGCTCTACAGTCTACACCTATTATTATGACCATTCATTAACCATCTCAGGAATAACCCCTTTCGTGGCCCATGTGGAAACATCATCGGTCCTCTCCCAGATCGGATTCCAAACCCGGGAACCTCGATTCAGGTCATCGCAATTTCTCTGACTTTGGCTTCTTTGGTCGCTCAAAAAAGAAATCTCCGCGTAAGTACTGACTACCGTCTTTTTCTGCTGTTTCTACTCTCGTATTTTCTAGTCTGTTGTCGGAAAATTTTCTATCTTTCGCCATCTTCCTTGGTCCGTGTGTTTTGTCTCTTGTGTATCAGCCGTCAATTATATCCGATTGCGACTCTATTCCCCCTTTCTCTTTTTCCCTTCGAACTTTCTCTTCCTCTCTGCCTCCTCTTGCTCCTGTTTCCTCAATCTCAACTATATACGACTCGCGGAATCAAACTTGTTGGAGTCTGCTCCTACCGATCTTCCCTTCCCACTTGCTGACCAGCATCTGCACTCCTTTGGCGTGACCTGCAGATCCCCCCTCCCGTTCGCCATTTCGTTCCTTCTCTCATAGCCAAGATCAGCCTGGGAGCAGTCCCTCCGGACCAACTGACCCTCCCCAACTTTGCGCTTCTTCCACTGTTGGCTCATCGCTTCATTCTGACCGTCCTGCCTCAGGCTGGCAATCGACCACCAACCAAAACTCTTCGGGAGCATCCTTCAACTCTAGATCTGGTAGACCAATGGCGGGGTTAATGGACGTTGACCGTAGCCGTACCCGGAGGGATAGGACTTTTGTCGGTAGTGAATGCGCCGTATGCGAGGAGCCCTTAGAGCACACCCTGCGCGGAGAGCGGGTCCTTCAGTTATCCTGCACCCATGTGGCGCACGAAGCCTGTTTCTACGAGTACATCAAAGAATTCGATGGTCAGTATTGCCCGACCTGCGATGCCCCGCTAGGACTGGACAGCAGTCGGGGTGGCCATGTACTAGACATCGGTAAGCAAAAACACGGCGCGGCCCTTCGAGCAAGCCAACCGCAGATAGCATGGCCATCGGTATACTGATGATTTGTAATTGCAGAAAAACTGGGCAACATCGTGCGCTCAGTGACCAGCGACCCAGCCTTACCACGCAGTCTCACCACCCCAGCCCCATGGGATCAACCGTCAGCCCGTGGGCGGCCCCCCAGTGATGCGGGAAGTAGGTCGTACAGTCGCGAGGGTCAGGACGTTTGGAGCCGGAGAGATAGCCGCGATGGAGGCAGTCACCGTGAGCGGGTCGAACGTCTTACGACGGGATCGCGGCAACAGCACTCCCGAAATGGCAGTACGGCGGGGTCGTCAGGCGACTACGAAGCTCAGCACCAGAGCAATGGCCGACGACATGACTATGACGTTCAGGCCATGGAGTCTGATCTTAGCCCGCGTCCACCTGCCATGAAGAACCCCATCCCGGCCCCAACGGTAACCATCCGCAGCGAATTTCCCACTCTCAACCGTTCTCGGCAACAGCAGCCTTTGACGTGCCTGATCACGGTGGAGGTCCCCGAGGGAAGCTGGTATCCGGACTCGGAGGATTTCCGACAAACCTCGTCCGGTGCCCCACAGCCGCAGGACGAGCCATACGGTGGTGTTGTGCATTTCCCCACCGTTCATGATGCCCGACCCCTCCAATATGAGCCCCAGGAGAATCTCGACGATATTGCCGAGGACTTGCGGACACGGGTCGACAACTGGCATGGCCTGGAATTCTCACGGTGGGTCTCTTCAGCGGCGGCGTCTGAATGTCTTACTGATTTGTGTCTAGGTTCGGGAAGCTTCGCTTACATGGCCTCATGCGCGTGGGCAAGGATCGCGAATCGTGGCAGGACCTGGAATGCTACCTCTTCGCGGAGATGCTCATTTGCATCAAAGAGAAGAAGGCCAGCGCTCATCATTATCACGACCACTCCAAGCGCCGACCCACTCGGAGTACGCTCAAGGGCTCGATTCTCATCAAGAAGCACCTCAAGAGTATGGAAACGTCACCTGGTAAGCCACCTGCCGCCTTCTACTAGAGGATCGAGAGAATGCTGACCGTCGGTAGATGAGCCTGTACTCACGCTGAACTTGTCCGTCAGCGAACTTCCATGCTTCTACCTCCGTTTCCAGAACCGAAGTCAACTGGAAATCTGGCGTCGGGCTCTTCACGACCTCCATTCATCCGATACCCTGTCCCGACACACCGACTATGATCTGGATCACTCAGGCGCTGAAGAGGAGGACTACCGGGTCGGCCAGATTAAGCGCCAGGCCTCTATCAACTCGTCCTACGGAGCTGGGCGATCGAATAACACGGCCATCACCGACTACACCACCGGTGTCGAGAACCGGTCCATCTCCACCGTCCATATCCCTCTCGACATTGTCGTTGTGATTCCAGTTTCTTCCTCGATGCAGGGGTTGAAGATCACCCTGCTGCGTGACGCGCTCAAGTTTCTCGTGCAAAATCTGGGACCTCGAGATCGGATGGGGCTCGTGACTTTTGGTTCCAGCGGCGGGGGCGTGCCTCTGGTGGGAATGACCACCAAGTCGTGGGGTGGATGGAACAAGATCTTCAATTCCATTCGTCCCGTCGGACAGAAGAGTCTTCGCGCGGATGTGGTCGAAGGTGCCAATGTTGCAATGGACCTGCTGATGCAACGCAAATCAAACAATCCCATCTCCACAATCCTCCTGATCAGCGACTCCTCCACATCAGATCCCGAAAGTGTCGATTTTGTCGTGTCCAGGGCCGAGGCCGCCAAGTGGGTTCCCCTAACACTTCCAATCTGAAAGAAAATGTTGACTGACTGTTCTGCAGAGTGAGCATTCACTCCTTTGGTCTTGGATTGACTCACAAGCCCGACACGATGATTGAATTGTCCACTCGGACGAAGGGGTCTTACCTGTACGTCAAGGATTGGATGATGCTCCGGGAGTGTGTTGCCGGCTGCCTAGGTGCACTGCAGACCACCTCGCACCAGAACGTCAAACTGAAGCTCCGTCTTCCGGAGGGTTCGCCCGCGAAATTCGTCAAAATCAGCGGCGCTCTTCATACAACCAAACGCGCCACCGGCAGAGATGCCGAGGCGGCGCTCGGAGACCTCCGGTTCGGAGATAAACGCGATGTGCTGGTCCAGCTGGTCATCCAGCCGGATAACTCGACGCAGGAGAGCATGCCACAGGACCCCTGGGAGAGTCTGGTGTCCGGCCTAGAAGCCCTTGGAGGGGGTTCGGATGGCGATGAGCAACGCGTGGCGAGCGTGGAGGAGGTTCCCCTGATCCAGGCGGATCTCACCTATGGCGATCTCCTCCGCGATGGCCATCTTACCCACTCGCCTCGCCCGTCGCTGCTTGCGATAACCATGCTCCCTCCAAACCCGAAGGCTAAAGGCGGGCGACCCGCCACGCCACCCATTCCGCCCCATCCATCCATCGTTCAGCGACGCATGGAGTTGCTCACGTCCGACATGCTGACTAGAGCTTTGACGCTGGTAACTCGTGGACAGCATGATCGCGCCCAGCATCTCTTGACCGAGACTCGAAGTATCCTCAGGGGTCTCCGCAAGGGTAGCCTTCCACCGCTGCCACCCGGTGCTGTGAAACCAGCCAGTAATAGTGACGCCGGAAGTCCGGGAGGGTCTCACACGCCTGTCTCTCCTAAATCCTCCAACTTCACCGAGGGCCCGTCGTCTGCGACATCTGAAGCAGCGACGATCTCTCCCGTTGCCGCCGTGGACACACAGACAATTATGGCGTTGGATGCGGACTTGGAGTCCGCTTTGGAATGGATCAACCACCCTGCCGTATTTGGACGGGACTCGCGCAAGGCAGTGCTGCAGGCGATTGGAGTCATCTCGTCACAGCGCGCTTACACATACCGCACACCATCCGAGGCTCACTGGGCACAGCGGGTGGTGGGTATCCGACGATTGACCGAGCAGTCGAAGGAATGGCGTGAGACTGGAGATGATGCATTGACAGAGGAGTAATTATGTTGATTTCCCCCTTTCCTCTAACAATTCCCTCCTTTTCTATTCTCTATTCCCCCTTTTGACTACCTATATTGCCCCCGTCCTTACCTAATTCTCACTGTTCTCTTACCCATACAGTGACCAGGCTTTTCTCATTATGATACCACTCTGTTTCGTCTATGATTGTGCAGCATGATACCACGGTTCCCCATGTTTATACCACCCCCACAGCTTTGTGATCTTGTTCCCTATGATGAATATACCTATGTATATATAGCATTAATCCCCTGTTTATTGTTTTCTTGGTTGGTGGGTAAGGGTTTTGGATATGGATGATCTGAATGTTTTCACTAGTGGGTGGTCAGTTATGCTTATGTATCATCTCATTGCTGCTTGGTTCATTACTTGATAATGGTTTCTTCGTGATAATGTTGATCTGAATTGAATCATATGATATGGACTTAAAACAGCAACTCATATAACACAAGACACTATTCTGTAACTTTGGCCTTCCATCTAAAATTTATAAGAATAGTATGGTGCGTAGGACCAATGAAGGCATTCAACTACTGGTAAGGCAGAATGGCTCTTATTTATAGCAGAAGACCAACATTGGAAGGCATGACAGTGCGAATGCCAACAGGGAGGACTCACACAAGGCAGTGAGCCTCGAGAGAGCCTATGCTCTAGGTCTAGGAAAGGAAGTCAGGAATCTATATACATACAGTGATGAGTATGATACGGTATCATACCATACACATTACATACATACAGATCTAGGAAAGTCCTGAGACCTGAATCTCAAAAACAGAGTCACAATCACACATGAGGAAAAAAAAGAGCTACCGAAGCGCTGGGCATGATGCCGACGAGTACTAAAATTATCACCTTGGGGGAAATTGACAAAGCGGCAGGGAAATGGTTATGATTGAGCAGAAGTTCAAGAGTAGAAGGTGGAAGTGAGTAGTGAGTAAGGAAGTTACCTATATTTGGGGGCGAGGATTAGCTCAAACTCCATTCACCAGGACAATTTCTGGAAGAGAGTGGTACTGCTTAAGTGCCGAAGTTGCTAAATTGAAGAGGAAAATGGCAAGGATGGAAACCTGTAGTTGCGCTAATGGCCCTGGAGGTTTCGGATGGAGGAATTACATACCGGGGGTTCTTGCCAAAAGCATGGTTAGAGGATTCTTGCGATTCCATCTTCATCCAGTCGGGACTCGAGACAATCAAAGGCTAGATTGAAGAGGTTGTGGGTAGGCGTCACGCCACTTCCTGCACTGTGTGGTTGATTTCCTTTCTGATCTCTGGGGATCTCAACCTAAGCCCAAGTCCAAGGGAAGAGTTGAGAGGAGGGATTTCCTTCTGAGAAGTACTTGACTGAATAGATTTGAACAGAATTACTCCGTACTCCGTAGGACACATGACTGATCCTTTTTCCCTATATCTTGATCAGATCCGGTTCTGCTCAAGCGACATCGTTGAACTAAGGTGAAGGTGAGGTTGAATGATCCAAAAATAGCTTGTGTCAGGATCCCTGTCTGTTCAGGGTCCCTAAAAAAAGAAACGCTGCAGGGGGTAGATTGAAGCTTGACATTGGTTGATTTCTCGACCTCAGTAGAGACTAGAGACTACTCCGTACAGAGCAACTGTTTTCATCACCAGCTTTGTGCATTGTGCAAGTGATGGTCAAATTTAGACCTTGCTCTCTGGGTCTGATTGGATTCTTGAGATCAAGGGCGTTTCGAGGATTGTCGCAGATCTACGGATAGATAGTAGTTAGCTTTCTATAGTTGTGGGTAAGAATGCCAAGACCGGTTCTTTTTATAGATTTACTATTGTATCAGTTAAAGTCTTCAAGATGGCATTGATCACCCTGGATTCATGCTGGGTTCTCTACAATCATATTTGAAGTGTCGCATTGCGTCGTGAAGCAATTTTATCTAGGTCTTACGGTACTTTCCAACAAGCAATATAGAGGTCATAGAAGATCATGTCTCTCTGAACTCTGAACACCCTCGGGGTTCTTCGATCACCATCAACCCTCCAGTATTGGCGCTTAACGAGATATTCTTGCGTGCCCCTAGAGTGTTAGTGCTAATTATCTCGTATGCCAGCGTGTGATAATCTAAAATTAAACCCCCCATGTCGATTCGGCAGACGCACGTGGTATGATGCAAGTCAGTTAAGAGTAAGAGTCATGCTGTCGAGAGGCCTTCTCATCCTAAAAAAAAGAGAAAGCGCCTCCTTCATGCGTATATGCGTGAAATGGCACACTCTTCGACCCTTCCATCAAGCACCGTAGTACCGGGATAAGCGCCAGCGACTGCACTGACCGAGCAGATAGAGGACTGGACCCACGAATCAAGGCATAAAATGCCTTCTAAGCTCCTCCGTACCTCAGGCGCTACCGCCCAAAAGTGCATCTATAGCGGAGATATCAGAAGGGAGCTATTCGAGTGTAGCGGAAGCACTCATTCCCAGGACACACTGATCTATGCAGCATGATTGGATGGCATAGGTTCAACGGGCTCATTCCAGAGGCCCATGGTGCAGTTCTTTCTTCAAGCAATTAAACAGGGGTATTGAGACCGGCTCGATATGTGAGAAGCTGCAATCCCTGGAGAGCTCTTGGTTGTGAGTGAAATGAGCCGTTGATGGAAGGTACCGCGCGCGTTGAGATAAACGAACCGTATCCTGGCCCCCAAGGGCTATTCAGCGTCACAGAAACAAACCGAGGAAAAGCGGGTCAAAGATTAAGGCATGGCTATCTGAAACATGATTCGGGCCGGCGCAACGACGATGATCGGTGGTCAATAAGCCTTTCAGTTGTACGTCTGGCGTCTGAGTCTCAAAAGTCGTGGGGCGGGTGCTGTAAGTAGAGAGTAGTATATATTCAGAGCAAATCTTGCAAATCATGAGTCCGTAAAGATGCTGATCTTGTTCATCAGACATTGTCAACTACAATCGCGACCTTGAGGCTGACAGCTGGGCTGATTGACCACCCCCATCAGTAGCCGTGCTCTGAACAAGGAGGTCGCAACACCACATCAATCCATCTACTTTTCATCATACACAACTGAGCAGGCTGTGCAAGATCTTGTCCGTTGGAAACAAAAAAAGGATCAGACAGGCTGGTATTCCTTCGTCTTTCTTTGGCAGTTCTAAATTTGTTGTGAGTGTGGATCGAATGGGGTGTTGCTATTTTGGACTGGGCTGAGTGGGCTAACCTTTTCAGGACTAGATCAATACGTCGCGTATTGAAAACTGTCTGATACAATACTAATTACAATATATTACAGCATCCTCCATCCATCTACTATACAAGCAACATCTCCATAAATTCGGTCTCTATTCGCCAAGTCAAGCTGTCTGCCTTGGTGTTAGTGTTTTGGCGAATCTGCTTTTAAAACTGCGGAATCGATACAGACAACTTTCGTTCTGTCGTGTGTCGCTCTGCCAGAGATCCTACCGCATCCAGGATCATTGACGACCTACTTATAACTGGCCTACCCTTGAGCAAGTCTATCTCACGCTATCACGGTAGCATTGGGCCCTTCAAGGTATATGCTATCGCCACAATGGTGCCAATACCTCGAGGCCAGCAAACCGATTGTGAAGCAAGAAGAAGACAGCAAAGACAGCACGGGGACCATCACCCCTCCACCAGCATACACCGAGTTCCTCGAGGTCTTCAGCCCCATCTTCACGAGCTCTGCGGACTCCCGCGCCAGCTTCGCCAGGTACATGCTCGACAGACCACGTCGGTCACCACCGACATCCGCCCCATCCACAGCAACCAGCGCCTCATTCTTCAACGCCGCCGGCACCCAAAGACCTACGCCTGTCGTCCTCCCTCCGCTCTCACCCGCATCCCCCTGGTCTGCGCGAAGCCCCGATCGTCTTCGGCGTCTGCGCATCCCCCCGCCGTACCTTGCCTCCCCGGCATCGACGGCGGGATCTCCGCGCAGCGCGCACCTTTTCTGGTCGCCGTACTCCCCGTCCGAGTGGGTGCTCCGGCGGGTTGAGTCCCCCGTCAGTGAGAATGGGGAGGTCTGTGTACGGCACGTAATCACGACGACGATTACGTTCAAGCGGGCGCCGCGACTTGATCCGGCGCCGCTAGGGAAGAGGAGACGGAACGTTGGCCCTCGAGAGGCATGATTTAATTTTTTGTGTTTCTTGTAAGAGGGCATATATCACCGATTTCGCTTGAACTATCTCTTATGTTTGGAGTTGTCTGGCATGTCACTGTTTATCTTTCTTTCTTTCTTCTTCTGAGTCTGTTAGAGGATCTCGGGTTTGGATCCTGGCATGGGGGGGCCTGGGGACAAGCATATGACGGAGTTGGTTATGTACATGAATCGGCAAATATGGAATGACTTACAGAATGGAATAAAGTGGAAATTGGCAAGGCCCCTCAAACATGAGTCATGACCTACCCACCCAGGTGGCCCGGCCACTGACTACGGAGTATGATCAGCCTTGCTAGCAATCCTGAAGGATTGGACTCTCCATGTGTTGACAGTTGACACCCAGTCGCAGCCAATACAATGGCAAAGCATAGCCAACACAAACAACTAGTCCGTAGTCCGTACATCTCCATATTCGCTGGAGAGAGTTTTAGATCTGTAGGTTTAGATATGTGGAGGCTTAAGAAGCCATTGCAAATACTCAAATGTGAACAGAATGGCATTCAACTGAAACTAACTTGACACCCAGTCGCAGCCATACAATGGCAAAGCATAGCCAACACAAACAACTAGTCCGTAGTCCGTACATCTCATATTCGCTGGAGAGAGTTTTAGATCTGTAGGTTTAGATATGTGGAGGCTTAAGAAGCCATTGCAAATACTCAAATGTGAACAGAATGGCATTCAACTGAAACTAACAGAACATAGCCATAATCAGATAGCTAGGTTGCAAAATTTTGGGAGTAAGGAGGGAATAAGAAGGGGGGAAAGAGGTCTATAGGGGAAGAATCGATCATAAATCAGAATAGAAATTAAGATAAAAAGAGTGTATGGAAGGATATAATGGGTGAAAACGTAGAAAACGCTGGAGATAAAAAATAGGAAGCCACACAAGAGAGAGCGAGAAGAGGAGAAGAAAAGAGCGGCAAATAGGAAATAGGAATAGACGAGAGGAGAAGCAAACATAACATTTCATCGTAAATTTGCATGACACATGCCACATTGTAGTGCGTTGGGAAGACTGTCGTGAATGAACGTCCGGGGTTGACTGAACTGACCAATACCAAACAAATTCCACAGATTGAGGATTCGTCGAAGGAGTCACATAACAAGTAATTCCACTTTTGGCGCTTCATCAACTCTCGCCAATGAATTGGCTCCTCACGGCTGTGCTCTGGGTTTGCCGCCTCCTGACGGAAATCTCGAGTCAGCGGATCATCAAGACTTCCAGAGCTCCTGCAGCACTCGGTACATCCGTCCGAAGCTCCCAAAGTTGCCTAGGATCCCAGCGCCGCAATCCGATCCGTCAAGATCTTTCGGAACCCGCTATACGGCACAGAGTGCGCCCCGCGATGAACAATGGCCACACAAGCGCACGGTCAAAGCCCTGGGACCTACTGGAGGCATTGTAGGACTTCTCCACGGCTGCCACCAGGGTGATGTTGTTTGGAGCGTAGAGGCCGAATCCGGGCATCAGGCTGTTCAGATAGATGCGCGCTGCGATGCGGAATAAGGCGGTCACGATCTTGGTCAAACTGTTCCGGTTGGACCATTCCCGAGGCCGAGTACGGCACGTCGAGCATCCGGTCCGCCGGCTCGGTCCAGTCCAGCTGGCGTTAAGCGGGGGACGTGTTGGCAGATGGCAATGTCGTCGATGCGACCTTCGATCCGGAGTGATTCCAAACAGGCAATCTCCGAAATCAGATACATGACTCGATCATCGCAGCCTCAATTGCTGGAGACCGGATAGAGTGCCGGTGAGATGCTTGGTGCGGTACGTATGGGCGAAATGAGGCGTCTGGCCCAGCATTGTGGCTCCGAGGATGTCAATCCATGAAATAAGAGACACATTGAATTGGCTAAGCGTGGAGTTGGGCTTGTGGCAATATTCGACACTGCCTTAAAATGCGTGTTCCAGGGGAATCCGGCAGGTAATCGTCTGGCTCGCCAACAGAGCAGTGATAGAAAATCAAGGCCAGAGTCGCATCCAGGACCTGCTCGTGGCCTGTTCGTCGTTCAGGGTTCGGCATAGCTGTGAGATCGCTCATGACGGTGCTGCAATGTCATGGTCCATCTGATCTCCCGAACCCGGCTTGTCTTGAGGTGAATCGCAGAAACACTGAGGCAGCAATGAAGGTACGACCGATTGTTCTGCAGGCAAGTGTGATCTCCGACGAGCGCGCGCAGGCCCTTGCTGATGCGCCTCAACAATCGAAAGACAAGTCGAAGAACATTATCGACAAAGTGATTGAGAAGTGGTCGTCATTATCATCGACGGGGACCAGGTTTGCATGTATGAGGACAATGGCCGATGGGTTATGCTAACCCTGTGTCCCTACAGGGTTGTAAGTTGGAGTCGTAGTAGCATAGTGGAAGGGCCGACACCGGGATCAAGTCCGGGACTGCCGAGTAGGGTTGCGCCGGTGGGCTGCGGCTGAGTTGGGGGTTGGGGTTGAACGCCGTGGAAGAGTTATTGACGAGAGGCGCGTTGTTGAACACCGGTTCATTATTAGTCCTGATATCGAATTCATACGGATTGGCTGGCGTCATCAGCTGAGTCGCAAACGGGTTGAATGGTTCAGCCATGACTGGGCGGTTGAAATCATATCCCACAGGCGCTGCGGGTGTTCTCTGACTGAGTTGACGAATTCGCTCCATGTATTCTGCGTGTAACAGGATGTTAGCGTCGTGAAAGACGCCGCTTCAATAGGCTTAGCACACCTTGCAAAGATCCTTGCTTCTCCATCTTCTTCGTCTGCCGGATTCGATCCTTGATCCTATCTTTCTGTACGCGCCGTTGGTCGACGCTGATCCACCATAGAGGCGGCTTGTAGTCGCATTTCAGCCCTAGGTGCATGCCTTGCAAGATGGACGGGTCTCGTCACACTTCTTCCTTCTGACCCGGCAGGTGTAGCAACCTGTTTTGCTCATGGTTAGCCACCCGATCTACTCAACCGACAGGGGATAGCGGTCCCCTTGAAGAGGGATGTGGCTCTTCGGTAAACATTACCTGAGCGTGATCGCCTGGGCAACTGTTCCTGGTATCCTCTGCCGGAACATTAACGGCGGCGGCGCCCACGGCCGCCACAGTTGCAGCGGCAGGATTGGCCATTGCCGAAGGAAGGTGGGACGACATGGCGATGCACCAGATCTATGTCGGGGAGAAGGAGAGTTGCGACGATGATGAAGCAGTAGTAAGGCACTCGACCAAGACGTGGTCGAAGGCAATGGACCCTTAGACGATGGACAGTTGAGTTGACTTGAAGCTGACTGCTCTGACCTGAAGCGTTACTTGCACGATAGGATCGCAACGTGAGCCGTCATCTAAAGCAGTGATGTTTCAGAGATGAAGTTGAAACAACGCAGGATCAAGAGGGTCTTTATGAAGGCATCCATCTTGATATCGGATGGAGGATAGCTTCATCCTCGGACAAGCACCCATGCACCTCCATGCTTCTATTTTTTGCCATCGCAGGGGTCAGAAGAATGAGGATGATGTTTCAAGTTTGATAGAACATGAGTGGAGACTAGATTGATGCGAACAGCAAATCACTGACGACCTGAGAAGGGAAATGTAGATAGAAGATGGTGCGTGATAGTCTCGCGAAGGCGTTAGAAGAGATCAAGCTTGGGAGGAGAAAGATGGTGTTGAAGCGCTGATCCAGCCGTGGTGTCGCCAAGCGGACTGCCAGACGCGCTGATGGCTGCAGGGATTAGCTTCTCTTTGGGCGGATGGTTCCTGTCAGGGTCTCCCAGCTCTTCTCTTAGCAACTCTCGGTTTGCATGCTGATTGGTGGTCTGATATCGCTTACCCGTCGATTTTGTACCATCACACTCTACTTTTATGCCTTCAGACGCCCATTCTTTTGAAATTGCTATTTCAACTCAAGTCGCGGGCGGTCTCTGGTCGGTAATGGGTTCTTAATCCGACAAGATTTCCCTTTATCGGGTGACAATTCTGATTTTCCCATTGATTTACGAGTCCAGTA
Organism: Aspergillus cejpii; assembly: GCA_004769165.1. NCBI lineage: Eukaryota > Fungi > Ascomycota > Eurotiomycetes > Eurotiales > Aspergillaceae > Aspergillus > Aspergillus cejpii. Next base: position 1,657,214 of record SMSW01000005.1, on the reverse strand, counting down.
TAGAGATAGGTAGTTATGATAGGAGCATATCGACGATGATTCAGCGACAATATTAGATTTCCCTTATTCTGATTGGATTTCCTTATTATACTCATCCAATCATACATGGAATTCATGCACATGCATAAGTGGGCAGATCAAAGACGCTTAGATGTGATTAAGTGAGCATTAGGTTGAATAGGTTCCCTTAATTAGCAACATTTAACCGCCGATTCTGCAGGGTGGGATGAATTTGTGGTGTTTCATAACTATTTTTGACATCAGTTATGGTCAAAATACTGAAATAGAGATGTTTGTATGTAACTAACATTTCTATTTAAAGTACTTTATCCTATTTTTAATAGGGTGAAGTTGTCATAATTAGCAAGATTATACTATGTGGGGAATATCCGCCGAAGATCCTACATGCAGTCCATCCAGATATGGAAGGTTGCTCATTGTACTTGTAGATACTTCGCACATGTACAGACTACAGAGTTGGCTCTGAGAGCAAGCAATAAGGGCAGCCGGACCGTCGATTAGGACCTAGATACCAACATCATTGACTCGACATTGACCCGAAGATGTGTTACCTGTATACATGAAACAAAATATCTCTTTTCGGTAAAAGAGTAAATAAGATAGTCATGGATGCATAGAAGATTCTATCAATAGAGATCTTTTAATAGCATATTCAGACAGAAGATCGAGTCAAAGTAGCCTGTAATATTTACTGATTTTCCAACACTCCAGCACATTAACCAACATTTATACTCAGCCTATAGGAAATAGTACTAATTATAAGTTATCTTAGTGCTTGTAATTTCTGCAGCAACCTAGCGCCGGTACAGATGCATGTCTGTCCCTTTAGTGTTGCTTATGATGACTCTACGGCTCTACGAACCCAGAAAGGTAAGAAGCTTCGAAACGGTAGCATTCGACGAGAGTATCAAACATGGAGAGGTAAGAGAAGGAAGAAGGAGCGAGAGAGATTGTAGTCCATGACGGCCATCATACTCCGTAGTCCATACCCTGTGCTTTGCGGGCTTTGTGTATCATTCCTATAAAGTAATCAGATAATGTGCCTGTTATGACTGACATGAGGTAAGGTAATATATATACATACCCATGTAGCATAGAACTTGAATTCTGAATTCCAGCCTCCCTTTCTCTTTGCTTCGACCACCACAGCATTGTGTCTCGATTGCGCTGGGACTACCGTACCAGAGCGGGAAGTCAACTTTGCCTGCAGGGTTCTATGTGCATTGAAACTGATAGGAAGGCTCTTCATTTTCTTGAATTGGAAACTGACTGGCCGTACCAGTTCTATTGATGAGTGAGAAGGTCCTTCCAGCGATATCAATTTTTCTACTTGGCCAGTCTTTAAATCAGCAAAAGGGAAGCAAATTAGTAAAGAGAAGGAGAATATTGTGTCCAGTTAAGCTCTTGCATTAGTTCTAGTGAGTAACTGATATCACTGTACTAAAAGACATGTAATGAGAGTCTTTTTCTCTAAGTTATGGTATTTCAGTTCAGGTTATAGTATCCATTGATGGGTTTTATCAATGGAGACCTGTGAGTAGCTTCCTTAATATCATCAAGACATGCATCTGCCATCATAGAGTATGAACTTACTTAAGATGGTGGGGAGGACTACCCACTCACGATCATTCAGATGCCAGGCTATATGGTTCATCTTCATAAATGAAGCTAAATGCCCCATACATAAGCTGGATAGCTCTGATTCTGGTCACTGCCAGACAGTAAGATGCAGCTTGATAGACTGGGACATATTTTTTGACCCGATCGACAACTTCTGGTCTTTCTGTGGCTGATTACAGCCAGCAGAGAGCCTGTGAATTTGCTGAGTTGCGTCAGTCCATTACTAGTGAAGCATGTTACTGTCAAGGCATGGTACTTAGAGGAAGTCCGTTAAAGTTGGGATGAGATGCGAAATGGAAGGATCTTCTAGAGCAACCGTTCAGTAACAGGAGGCAAAAACCCTAGAAATGAGGAGGGGATGGTGATGAAGGTTTGTAGAAGTAAGACAGGAAGAAGGAAAACTCTTAGAGATATCTAGATTTTATGGCAGAATTCTCACCAGCAGCCTAGTAGTGGATGATAGTATGTATCATGCTTCAGGACTGCAGTGAAGGGGTCATTGATACCATCATTTTGCCTATACCAAAGCCCCTTTCATAGGATCTTCTGAATTTAATCCGCTCTATACATTGCTTGACTAGTTAGGTAACATGTCTAGATTTTGGTTAGCTATCCTATTGCAAGAGAACCTCCTTTCAGCAGCCTAGGCACGGAAAGTAAGGACTTGACAGAGTCAGGAAACTGCGGATGGAGTGTCTGATAGATTGACAACATGATTTATACCAGTTCGTTTGAGGTTGATACAAAGTTGTAGTTTCATTGATGTCACAATAGAGTTAAACCATGGTTTAGGCAGCTGCCTTGCCCTCATGATACTGTAGTACACAGTGATGGATAAGCACAAGAAGGTAGTTCACTTAACTGAAAAGTTACTGGAATGCTCAACCAACCCCAAAGAAAAGAACGAGCAGCTAGGCAAAGAGATGGAAGAGCGCGTACAGCGGATCAGGCAACTTGTACTAGGAGGAATGCCCCAAACTTACAGTCACCAATGTCGAAATTTAGGACGTGTACGAAATCTTTGATATCCCTGAGGGTGGACCACTACAATATCTGAGCGAAGATAAGAGAATCCCAGTTTCTGTCACGTTGAGTAAGCTGGTATCCATCAAGCAACTGGATTTGACACTCTAGGCTCACAATACAAAGACATATCTCGAGAATATCGACGGCACTGTTTGCAACTCCCATTCATCAGAGCCTAGAGATAGTGTTCGACTCGACGCCATACTCCTGCTCACACTTGCGGATTTGAAAAATGGCAGAATACAGAGATTCCCAGAGGAGCCTATGCAGTTAGTTAATTTCCAAGTTGATTCGTTTCCCTATTGTTTTTCAGGAACAGAGAAGGAAGTTGTCCGGCACAGTCGACTATGTCCTAAGCTATGGGCTACATGGGTATTATCCACAGAGCCCGAAAACTTGCAGGGAAGCAAGATTATTCTATTCTGTCGATGGCATTTGAACTTTCAGCGAGAATTCGAGTTCTTCCACATCGACAACGATTCCATAGTAAGTTGGCCATGACTCGGGCTCGGGATGAGGGCTGACAGTTTGGGTTAGATCTCGAGGAAAATGCTCTAGATACTGATGCAATAGGCCCCAACACCGACGTGAAATAGTTTCCCTCGTAAACAAGATTCACTTGCGAGCAGCAGCCTTCTCGGCTGCTAAAACATCCAGGCAGAATTCACAAGCACTGACCTGCGAGGAGTCTTGAGGGCTGACTGGTGAACTGATTATTGACTCTTGCTTCATTCGTTTGATGGCTCAAGATAGCTCAATGGAGCCCACTCGGTTTCTGGAACTGAAGGTGAGATTGACACTGGAATTCAAAAAGAGAAGTCTATGTACGCACATGTACGGATACTAGGACCTGGTTGACCTTGACATGGAATAATATACTAATAGGGGAAGTATCAAATACTTCCACTTGCATGGCTCTGATGGAAAGCTTACTTATATAGAGTAATTAGTAGTATTTTCTATGGCAAACTGGTATTACTTTAGTGTTACTTATGCTTCTAGTATGTAGGATATAAAGTAATGCCATCTTTATCATCTATACTGTATATTTACTCGGTAGACTCAAGAGCAAACAACATCCCTATTTCCCTACTCAAGAACCCATATTAACAGCAGATTGACTTGTAACCAATTAAATTACAATCTATATACTATGACCTCATGGAGACTTATCAAGATGCAGGCCAGAGTAACTGTCACATCATCACAGTTAAAAGGATCCCGGGGCCATCCCCCCGCTTCTGCCATCACCTGGTACTGGATGGACCGGTGTGTTCCTCTTTTGTATTGGAACATCTGGAACTGGTAAATCAGAAGTCTTTGGATTCATATAGGTAGATGCTCAAAGATCTCTGATAACATGCTATAGGCTACGGTCAAGGAAGCTCTTGAATGAGTGGATTCTTGGGAGGTCCCGAAGGAAGAGAGCCTTGAGCTCCCAAACCTCCTAGCAGTGAAGACTCTAGGGCGGTAGCCCTAGGTAGCCGGAGAAACAGCCGGGCCGCCTGACCTGGAGCTTCTACCGCAAGATAACATGAAGTAGAAAAGTTGGGATCATCAGGAATACAAAACCGAAACCAGCCACTTGCACTGAGATGGTACCCATTGGCTTAATTAGAAATTCTGCTGTCTTTCTTGCTGGATGAGTGAGGCTTGGTCTGATCCTGCTGCATAATTGTGCCTGGCTTGCATCTTACAGCATATTGCCAAGGTAGAGATAGTAGTGTGCCCTAATGCTGTACACCGCTTCAGCGTCGATGACCCTCATGGCATGTTCTCCTTGGAAAGGCCAGTAATGGTCCATCTGTTACCAAAGACGATCAATTGGGTACTGTGAATATGATAGAGATTGTGACCTGCTGTGCGTAGTCAATGGCATGTTGGCAAGACCTTAGCATTGACTCGGACAGATCGAACATGACCAGAGTAGCAGAAAAGAGGGGATTCTGCGAGAGGATCGCTACGGGCCTCTCGAGGTATTAAATGATCTCAGTAAGAACCAGTTGAAGCGCCCAAATGATAGTCGGGGATGTTAGATTGCTCCTTCGCGCCAGTGCTATCCCAGTAGAGGACTAGGTACTGGTAGCCCTCAAGAACTAGGATCATGGGAGGTGTTCGTTTCAGGATTTCAGCATCAGATTCAGGACCTTATTGGTGAGAATCTAAAGCAATCTCTTCTATTTTGGGAGGGGCTCTCGACAAATTGACGGCTGTTCAAGCAAATGGTGGACGAGTTACTCGGTCAGTGATGTATCCTATGAGTCAGGTAAATAAGATTATTGGATGAGCAGTACAAGGCGATCAATGCACCTTCTATTTTGACTTACCAATTTCATCTCGAATAGTGATGATGGAGTACTCCGTATGGAAATCGGACATATTTCATCTGATCAAGTGCTCCAGTTAGCGCCCAAGTTGGCCAACCACTCATCAGTCAGCATCCTGGTCCCCGCCATGAAGATGGGCGCTTAGAAGAAGAGAAGACACAAACAGAGATGGCTTCCTCTCCAACCTCTCATCTTCCTCCATCTCAACTTTTTGCTTTTCTCATCTGTGAGACGTCTAGTTCAGCGCCTATTGATTGGATATGAGCAAACAGGAGCAATGTCTTCCCTTTGCAGCTACTGCAGGATGGTCACTCTTCATCACCTCCCATCTTGGATTTCTTTCCTTGATGTCCCAGCCATTCGCTGCAGCCCATCACCCTGTCACCTTGTCACCCTGCTAGGTTTCATCATCCTTGCATCCAGTCACAGAGTTGGTCGTTGCCCATAATCTGTCAATTTATCTGGCCTGCCCTATCAGTTTAGTCGCCTGTGCCGTTTCATCCTTTCCCCCATTCTGACAGTCAGACTTGTCACAGACTCGCTGATAACTATACTTAATCCTCTCAACAGCCCGGGTCCCCCCTTCATCCTTGACTCTTCTTTTCGCTTCTGTTTTTGTCAGTGTGTCTCATTCTCCTCATTGTTGGATACCCCCTCTTGCTTTTACTTTCCTACCTTCTCTTGTCTCGCATTTGATGCATCGAATGAGTTTTCCATAGAAATACCCATAGCATAATTGTCTGGATACAATCCCCGAGATCTATTTCCGACATTCATCCACCTCTGGCATCACAAACTCGTCATGGTAAGGCATCCTCTCAATAGATTGCATTCAAGGCTAATATTCCTAGGACTCTCTACGCTACCGACGCAAGGCAGTGCCTGCTTCGCTCGATATGAAGAACACCCATTTGTTTCTCCCTGCAGTAACTTGTGTTCACAAGCGCATATCAGACACCACAAGTTTCGATGATACGGATTTTGAGTTCAGCGATTCAGAAGATGAATCTCCACGTAGAAGTATGAGTTCGGTAAGTTAATGGGTCTATTTGTTCTCTTGAATGGTGTCCTGACAGCGAATCCCATAGTTCGGGTACGACAGCACCTCGTCGATTTCTACTCCAGATCCGGCCACTCCAGACAATGCTCCCAGAGAGCCCTTCAGCTGGAAGTTCGACAAGTCAATCGAAGGTCCCAACGGCCCACATCTTTTCAGGGACTCGATCCTTTCTTCTCGTTCTGTACCAACAACGGAGATCGATCTGTACTTTGAGAGATCCCCTGTCCAATCTCAGTTTCTTCCATCTGATACCGAGACCCCAAGCACTAGATTCCAATTCTCAGAAACTGAAACTCCCAGCACTCAGTATCAATTCTCTCAGTCAGAAACCGAGACTCCTAGCACTCGATACCAGTTCTCCCACTCAGAAGCCGAGACCCCCAGTAGCCGGTGTCAATTCTCCCAATCAGGCACCGAGACCCCCAGCACTCGGTCTCAATTCTCTCAATCGGACATTGAAACCCCTAGCACTCGGTATCAATTCTCCCCACGCACTCCTCCTAAGGCCTATACAACTCTACAGCCCGATGTCTCGCACGTCCAGGAGAGTGAGATCCGAGCCTGGACCCCCAGCCAAGTTGCCCACTGGATGTGCATCGCTGGTTACGATGATTACATCATTGAGAAATTCATCATGAATGACATTACCGGCTCAGTCCTTCTGAGTTTACAGGTTGATGACCTCAAAGAGTTGGGCATCAGGTCGTTTGGCAAGCGTCACCAGCTCATGAGCTCCATCGATTACCTCCGCAACACCATGTTGAAGGGCCCAGCTGTGGCAGTACCCGCTGTCGCCCCGTCACCCACTCACTCCCCGAGAAGACGCTCATACACGATGTCGGTTTCCCCAACGGGTGAAGTTCTCTCAAGTAAAGTCTACGACAGCAATGGCAATCAGGTAACCCCGGCAGAGTCCGTTTCCATTGTCGGCATTGAGCAGGTCCTTCCCAAGCCACACAGCTGCTCCAAGGGAGAAAATTGTCCCAAGTACCGTCGACGTCAGCGTCAACTGGAGAAGATTGCGGCAGAGTTCCCCGGCGCTGTCCTCCTCCCTGGCGGTTCAATCCTGACCGGTAATCCTGGAAACCCGGAGACAGCGAAGAACCTCCTGCGACCGACGTCTAATGCCGAGCGCTCCGTGGTTGCGTCTTCAGACGTCCTTGGGCCAGGTCAAGGAGCTCCCCGACTCTGCCAAGAGTTGCTGAACGAGGTGCGACAACTTGACCCTCAGGAGAACGTGCGTCAGTTCCTCAGCTATCAGCACGTTGAACCTCTTGCCCCAGCGGAACCGGAACCGGTACAGATGACAGCAGACCCTGTACCGGCGCTTTCTCCGCCAACCATGCACACAACCCACATGGCAGCCAATCTTCGCAATCTGCCGAAGCTGACAATTCCCACGGATACCGATTCGGACGAGTTGACCACGACTGCCACAGCCCAGCGAACCATCACCCCATCCATGGCCAGTCGAATGTACGGTTCCCCAACCGCCGTTCAGGAATACGGCCCTTTCAGCACTATGAGGCACATGGGATCAGGCGACTATTACCGCCAAGGTACACCTTTCTCTGAGATGGACGCCCCAACGATGCAGATTCCCGATGGACTGGTTTCCCGCGACGCTTCTCAATCGGTTCCCCCAGACATGCGTTATGGTAACCTCATGAACCAACGCTATCAGGAACCTATTGCGCGGTCGACTTCGACACGTGCTCGGGCCGCCATTCCATTACGTCGGGTTCACGAAAATCGTCCTCTCACCCCGATCGATCGCCCATCTGACCTGATCCGAAGCCCCCGCATGCCGCTGCACACCCCCAGCTCCACCAACTCGTCCCTTGCGTCGGACCCCGACGTCATCAAGGCCGGGTGGATGAAGAAGCGCAAGCAGACCAAATTCCTCCGCCACGAGTGGCAGGACGCTCATTTCACCCTTCGCGGGACGAATCTTGCCATGCACAAGGATGAGCTCGATGCCCACCGCAACTCTAGAGCCCTGGACGTAATCGATGTCGATGAATATGCCGTCGCCTGCTCGTCGCTGGCGACCAGCTCCAAGCTGACTGCCGCTTTCAAACGATCCATCCTTCGCAGCGGAAACAACCCCTCCCAAGACGCTGCGGCCTTTGCCTTCACTCTCATCCCCGCGAACAAGGAAAATGAGAAAAGGCTGCTGTTTGGAAACCACGGCTCGAAGAGCCACCACTTCGCTGTCAAGTCCCGCGATGAGCGCATCGACTGGATGCGAGAGCTGATGCTCGCCAAGGCCCTCAAGAAGGGTAGGGAGATCGGCGCCGACGTGCAGATCAACGGGAACTTCATCTAAACATATATCGACTCAATTTGACCCCACGTTGCCTTTTTCAGCTCCCCTTGGAGCATTTGTCATGAAATTTTGCATGTACTCTAGTTGGCTTCATTGTCTTTCTGTCAGTATTTGCTTTACGCTCTTGCATTCCCCCTTTTTCCCTTAACGGCCTTTTGGAATTCCCTTTGTTATGACAGAATGATTAAGACACATCAGTCGCAGGACGGCCATACCGGATACCCCAAAATCTTCATACTTGGTTTTTCTGCCTTGTCAATTTGTTTGATACATGACTTCTTCGAGTATAAACCAGCTTGATCACATAGTATTCAATTAATCTGGTTGGAATAAGTTTTCTTCCAAGTAAACTGAGTATACTCCGTGTAGCATTGCTTCTCCCTCATAGGCTATAATTTGTCAACTGCCGTAGTAGTCAGATCCAGGAATGGACGGGTCCATACTCCATATTCTACAAACCTGGCCACATTGACTATGGGAGGAAATGATCTTGGTTTCTCAGACATCATTTGGTACTGCATTATTGCGAAGCGAAGCGGAGCACCCTATACGTAAATGCGCAAAGCTTAACGCTGATTGGTCCACTTAAGGAGCCAATCTACAGCCTCTGATTGGTCATTAAAAACAAAAAACACGTGACCTAGGGCTATTCTTTTAGGGCTTCTAGATTATTACCAGCTTACCTTCCCCTTCTACTTTTACATACCCACCTCACCAGTCACCAATTCCTAGGGATATTAAATATAGGCTGATTGAGCCTAGCATTCAGAAAAATAGGAGCATACTATTCAGAATTTCAGATTCACTTCGCATGCCTTAGGCACACCCCTTACTACCCCCAGCACTTAGCAGGCTGGGGTCCGGGGGGCGCCTAGGCCCCTGGTAACTCCGATTCCGTGGATACCCGCATCGTGGAATCGCGCCAATTGCGAGGCTGCAAAGGATAAAGCTCGCGCTTTGATGAATGATCAGGGAGAAAGCAGCTTGCGCTACAAGCTCAAAACTCTCTACAAGAGTATTCTGCACAAGGCAGGAGACTATGACTTTGCTGTCATTGTCACTGGTTACACTGGCTTCTTCAATCATGACACTACTGATTGCGATCAGAGCACCTTCCATTACTTGTGGGCTGATTATCAGCCTCCTAGTGATGGGTGGGATCGGATGGTTTACCTTACCACATCTCTACGTACAGAACTCAATGCCCTGGTGGGTCAGCTCAACAGCTTGATTGAAGCTGCCGTTCAAGATGCCAATTCCGAGCTAGGATCAACCAAGGTTCACTATGTTGACGTCCAACCGAAGTTTGACAGGCACCGCTGGTGTGAGCAAGGGATTCATGAGCCCGACGCCACGGCTCCAAACACCTACTTCTTTTTGAGCGACTGGTCCGATCTTCCTCTAGACAACAATGCTGTCACATCGTCCGATTCTGCCGATATTGCCTCCCTTATGCAGACTGGGATCAACCTTCCAGAGGCGTCAACTTGCCAGCAAACCATAGGCTCGGATCCAGATCCATATGAAAAATTCCTGTGTCTGGCTTCTATTGCGATCAAGGAAGACCCGAATGGACCATTAGCTTGGTCCCACGGGAATGCGACTCAGGCCATCAGAGATGGGAATGTGAACTCGCAGCATATCTCCGACTGGTATCCTACTCGACAGATCAAAACTTTCCACCCACGGAGTCCTGGAATGGGGCTTTACCGCGATGCTATCCTGGAAAAGATTGATGCTTTGGCGGAAATTTAAGCAACTTTGATCACTAGCAGACTTGTCCAGAAACCCCCCCTCTCTCTTTCCCTTTCTACGTATCTAGTTGATTTGCCTGCTTTCTCCACTCGGTAGCTATTCAACTCTTGGTCTTCCTCTTTTTTTTTATCTTCTCTCTCTGGCATGTTGTCAAATATTTCATTCTTTCTTCTCTCCAGCTTGACCGGATTTCTCTTGTCCAAATAGCTCGCTCCTCGTGCACTGGTACCCTCATGACAGGTGGAAGCATGCAAGCAGGTTTATCTTCTCTTCCACGCCTCTACCTAAACTCCATCTATTAATTAATGTAACAAGTAAGCGAGTGAGCCATATCAGAAATTCAGCGATCCAACAATCTTCTCTCTAAAATTTGATTTTTTTAATCAACCACAACTCCTTGATATTGATCAATGTCTGACTCCAGGGGCAGTTGACTTATCTACTAGCCAACTACCAGCTACAGGGAACCCATGAGAGGATGGTTGTTGTGATGGCTTGATGCCTCAGGCTACTGCCTGCATCAATATTCATTCACTCAGCCTGATCACCTGATGATGATGTAGTATTTAAATCTCTGCATCAGCCACCTCTCTCCCTCTTCCCTATTCTTCCCTTCTCCGTGTTTAGTATTCTCGTTGTACGGCTACCTCGATAGTTGGATTAGTTGGAATACTATGATATCTTGCTGAGCCACTTCACAGTTGGCAGGTGACTATCCGTCATGTGACAGGAATCATCTTAGCGCACTTGATGATTTGTATAAATACCTGCCTAAAGGTCCCCAGTGGCCCAGTCCACCCAACAACTTCCCACCCACACGCACCACTTACTTCATTTGACTTCAGCACAAATGGGTCAGTTCTCATCTTTCGTGAGATCTTCTGCCATAGACAGACCGTATGTATGCTCCCTGACAAGCTATATAACAAAAAGCTAAGCCAAACAGATTTGAGACTCCCCGTCTTACTATTTCTTTGGAAGGAGAATCATGTCTCGATCTCAGCTTTGACACGTCATACCCCCTCATCATCACAATCACGCGGGATGAAGATGATCCCCAGACACAACCATGCATCATTTACTGGGATCCTATTAAGGATGCATTTATCCAGCCAGGTATAATGCTAGTTCATTCTAATTATGACTTCACGGAGGACCTGCAACCCATTCAAGTCGACTCTAACCAGCTGCGGGCAAAGTCCCTCCACTCAAGAGGAGTATCCAGGTCCGACCCATGTTTCAAAGAACTATACCCAGGCTCCAGTGCCTCCTGGGAGCTGGACTTGCCGTCTGTCTATTTTAATTGCCTCCAACCAGGAGAATGTTATAGAATCCTCTGGGTAGGCGGAAAAATCTCTTTGTGGGACTGGGGCACATTATCACAGCACAGTGGCTGCATACTCAGCCCTAAGAACCCCCCAGTAGTCCTACCAGGCGGGCCACACCAGTTACTAAGAATTCTTGAGGTTGAAACTGATATAGATGAAGAGGCACCCCCATTGCCGCCTTCGCCTGCACCTACTTTAGCATCAGCTAGGATGAGTGGCGCCCCAGTCTTCAGCCTCACCATTGCAGGATCTGATATGCTATCAATGAGAGATTGCAATTCACGGGGTCGACTACACTATCCAGTCAAAATGACACTCTCATACGATGCAGCTCCAGATGGCTTAGATGGAAAGCCGGTCACATTTCATACATTCATATTCAAAGACATTGATAATCGCCAGGGGGGTTTCAGACTCTATTTTAGAAAAAAAGGGGATGATGGCTGGAGCTCACATGAACTTCCGATTGCGTTTGGGTACCACAAGTACATGTTTTCCAAGTCCGTTCCGGTAAATGTTGGTCGCAACGACCAGGATGAATTTACGACCTTGGTGCCTGGTGGGTCGTGGTCATTCACGCGGGAGGTGACTGATTTCCCGAAGAATGCAGCGCCTGGGGATGAATTCCGGTACAGGTTTAAGGGTGCGCAGCTTGACTGGTGGGACTGGGGACACTTCCAAGATCATGAAAATACCGTGGTGTGGATTGATGACATCGTCCGGGATCCGAAAGACAATGGGGGCCGGCCAGGGCTTGTGGTGCCGGCTAGTAACTGGGTCAAGTTTACAGTGGTTGAATGAGATCCTTGCTTACAAGGCATCAAATTTGAAAGCAATGATATCTGGACATTCACATCTCTGCGGGATGCCCCAAAAGCGGCTCTGTCTCGGTCCCCCGTTGTATAGTGGCTTTGCTCGAAGACGAGCGATGCAAGGCCAGTAACAGAAGCACTCCCTGGCCGAGGGCGAAGACAAAGCTGTCAATGATGATCCAACCAATAGTCCCGTACCAAATAGAAAAGACATTCCAATTGAGATTACCGTCCAATTTCTCATACGGAAATGGGAGACTCCATATCCATGTCACCGAGACGAGCGTGAAGACAACTGCTTGCATAGCCAAACCCTGCAAACTCAGCGCATTTGGAAAGGGTACAGCCAGAATCTCACGAGCTTGACAGAATATGCCCATAACGCCTAGCACTGTGAGAATTGGGTATATGACCATAGAGTGAAGGGCGTAAAAAGCCGCTGACCACCATCTTCGAGCTTCATCGTCGATCGGTGAGATGGCATCGATAATCAGAGGAATGATTGAGATAAGGAGAAAGCTGGTGTAGCTGGCAACTAAGAATATCCTGCGGTTGCTATAGAGGAGAATTTGTGTGAATCTAGAAGAAAGAATATGAGCATATACACAGGTTGCTTCTGGGAATTAGGAGGTGAGCTGACAGTGCTAGAAAAAGGATTGTGACTACAGCACAGTGCCACAAGCTAAATCTGTCCCCTGGGCTTGGGGGTGAATGCAGAAAGACACTACCATCCGGCTCATACTCAGTAAATAGTGCATATATATAGATGGTGAAATGCTCAGTGGCGCAAATCAAGTTCCATAAGATGTTCAGTGAAGAGACTCCATTAGTGCTCTGTTTTGTCTGGATGAGCAATATCTGGGGAAGAAATGAACTGATGGTAAAAATCAACAAGATACTAAATAAGTTAGTAAAGATTGGAGGATATTTTTCTGGGGTATACATACACACGACACCATAGAGGCGGCTCTGGAAGTGACATATTAGGTGTTATATGGGAGTTAAGAAAAAAGGGTGATAACTGTCTGGGTCAGCTGATAGGAAGTACAAGCTTAGTACTCCGTACACAGTATTTATAGGAGTGTTTGGCTTTAACTAAATATTATCAGACTGGTTTAAAAAGTGAGTGGGAAAAAAGGGGGGAAGTAAAAAGAGAACTGAAAAACAAAAAGGCACATAATCCCTATATATACGGAGTATGAGAGCACTTAACCGACCCCTACGCTAGTCTCCGGGGTCTCACCATAGTGAGACCCCGCCACCTCAACGTAAAGGTACATCTCAACGTAAAATTTTTCATCCATCAAGATACTCAGAACAAAACTGCAACTTTCCCATTTGAATTTCTTAATGAAACCTATATTAAAATAAACTACTGGCTTTCAGCTACTTTCTGAGATTTTCTGTGTTTTTTTACAATGATTCCACGGGCCAAACAGTACTCTCGAAGTTCAACCATCACCTTCTTCCAAATCAGCCGCAGTCGATTTTTTGCAACAACTTCATCATATTCCTTCTCAACCCGCTTCATGCGATTGACCTCTTCCTTCCGTACTATTCCACCAATTGGTAGATGAGATCTTGAAGCCAGAGCACGTTGCCGGCGTGCTTGCTTTGCAGCATCACTTTCAGCTAGCTGCTGGGTAAGCTGCTGAACTAAGTAAGACTGTGCTTTAGAAGCACGTATAAGTCTTTCTAGACAGTGAGAGAATGACATTCCAGCATCCTCAAGATCTTGAATATGATCTCCAAATCTCTCAAACTGGCGGACTGTTTTTGGTGTGGTAGTGATAGAACTAATAGTACTATCATCCTCAATCTCATTGGTATCCGGAAGTTGATGAAGCACCATGTCAGGAGAGTATGGATGAATTCCAGTCAGCTTAAAAGCATGCTTAAGCGTCTGAGGCTTAAATGTCTTTTGTCGGATTTCAAGAAGAGCTGCGAGAAATTCAACCTTTGTAAATTTTCCACATCCAGTTACTGTAGCATCTTGGATAGCTTCACTATGCCAGTGCTTGTATGCATGAAAAACACCCACGTCTAGTGGCTGAAGCAGATGGCTGGTATGTGGAGGTAAGAAGAATAGGATAATCCTATGTTTCTCACAGAATTCAATGAATTCAAATGTCATATGTGATCCATATCCATCACATAGAAGAAGACGCTTGACACCTGTAGTTCGACGCCGTGTATGCCGCTCGAAGTGTTGAATCCATTGAAAAGCAATAAGATCATTGATATATCCAGATTCTGATACTCCAATAGAGTATGAGGGCTCATTGCAGACATCAAACCATCCCTTAAGGATGCATTTCCCACCAAAGATAATAAATGGTGGAACTGAATGTCCATTAGCACCAATTGCTTCAACCACTGTACAGTATTCCCGATTGGTAGATGATGCTGAGAAAGGAGTCTTTTTAAACTCTCTTGTCATAATCCACTGGTCTTTTCCTATTCCAATCTGAAAGCCCGTCTCATCAAAGTTGTATAGATCCTGAGGTTGAATACTGTGTTCATCCATCACTTGTTTAAGGCTGTTAAACCACATCTCTAGGACTTCACGGTCATGAGCCCTCTTCCTCTCAATTTGGATTGATCTCTGTCGCCGTAGATATTCTGGATGTCTTTGAAGGAAACGTTTTACCCATTTAGGGCCAACTTGGGGTGGAGGTGTTGTTGGATCACAGTGTCTATAACTGAGGATAGAATTTGCTGCAATACTAATCTGCTTCGGCTGAGGGGGGATATCCAACTTGATAAGTTTGTCAATATACTGTTGAAGAGCCATCTCCTGCTCTTTTGAAAGCTTTGAAGTAGCAGGGTATCTCTCTGATCGGGATGGTACTCCAAGCCAGCGGCGTCGTAGCCGGGACATTGGTATGTTAAATTCCCGCGCAGTTGCTGAAATATTTAGTTTTTTCTGGCGTCCTAACGCGTTGATGGCTTTTTCAATTCGATCCTCAATATCTTGATATGATTCAGACATTATGGCGTTGAGATGTAGATGGATAAAGATGAGTATCTTGATGGATGAAAAATTTTACGTTGAGATGTACCTTTACGTTGAGGTGGCGGGGTCGGTTAATAATAATAGATAAGCCATAATAATATGATGAGTTGGCGGGGGGATATTATGTCAATAATGTCATACTTTGAGATGCTAAGTTAAAATTAACCAGCAGAAACCTTGCGTCATTTCTCGGGGAAATATCCTTCTACCAGAAACCATGATCAGCTGACATCAGCCTCCTAGATAAGGTACCCACCAACCGAGACCTGTCGCGGTTGTCTCCAGGATGCAGAGGTCATACTTTTTTTTTCTAAGCAGCAGCGATGGAGAGCTGCCTGGACTATAATTTGACTCTTGTCGAAGATGTTGTATCGTCATTTTTTCCAGTATGCTCGCTTAGCTCGGTTCTTTCCTGTTTTAGTCTAGTCTATTCTCTCCCACCACACAGGATATTGTTATCCAATATCCTGTCTGTCGCTCTTTCTTATGGACTTCGATATTCATGGACATATAGAATTCCATCAACCCATCTATGTTGTTTCATTCTGACATGCTCTTATCTACGTATGCCATTTCAGTGGTTACAGTAGTAGATTCGATAACACTCTTGTGTCATCAATGGAGTTTACAGGTGGAAGATCAAGTTGCTATTTTTTAGTTTTTGTAAGCTACCCCACTTAGCTATCTAGCATCTATGGCTCAGTGGTAGAGCGTTCCACTCGTATAGTTTAGGACTATGGAAAGGTCCGCGGTTCGATCCCGCGTAGATGCATTTTTTGTTCTTAATTTTTTTTGTTCGACACTCGTCGACTCCTAGTCTCCTCTTTTTATCTACTCCATAGTCCATACGGAGTACGGACATATTTCAGTCATTTGGATTTCCTCACATGCCCATCCGTTGCCCCACAGCAAAGTTCACATCGTGGCATGGATGAAGTGTGCCAACTGTCAAGGACTCAAGTGTCAGGTACATTTTACCTGCTCACCCCTAACCCCATCCATATTTCTATCAATGTGTAACAAAATATCTGTCGAAGAATAGTAATAATTCAATTCAAACTTGTCGTTGGATGGAACCATGATGCCATCTAGTTATTCTTCTCTGGTTTTCGTCGTCACACCAGTAAGAGTCGGTTTGTCTACCTGTACTCCGTAGCTCTCGATTCGTTGGGAGTGCCATACTTGAGCGAGAAGTCAACTTTACCCTGCTGGGTTCTCTGTTCCCCGTTGAAAATGATAGGAAGGCTCATCATTTTCTTCAAATTGAAAATTAACTGGTTGCACCAGTTCCATTGATGAGTGAGAAGGTGTTTCCCACTCAACCAGTCTTCCAATTAGCAAAAAGGAAGCAAAAGCAAATCAGCAAAGGCTTCTGGAAGGGGAAATATCGCGTCCAGTTGAGCTCTTGCATCAGGTTCCAGTGAATAGCCAATACCACTGTCCTAAAAGACATGCAGTGAGAGTTTCTCCAGGTTATGGTATTTCAGTTACTATTCTTTGACAGGTTCCATCAAAGCTTCCTGATAACTCGAGATATGGTCAGCACAGCGAATCAAGGTTACTTCAGATAGAGTATGAACTTGCTTAATATGACAGGGAGGGTTACTCACCCATCATTGTCAGATGCCAGACTGATAGTCCGTCTTCGCATGAAGCCAAACGCCTCATACACAGGCTAGATATCTTTGATTCTGGTCACTGCCAGATTCGACCATCCATCAGAGGTGTCTGTAAGGTGCTGCCTAATAGACTGGATATATTTTTTGACGTGATCGACATCTGTCTTTTCCTGGCTGATTACTCCGTACAGCCAGACAGGGACTTGACAAGTTGTATCAGTCCATTTGGGTAGAACTTGTTAAATGGAAGGATCTTCTAGACCAACCATGAAGATTTAAGTAACAGGGAGGCAAAAACTGTAGAAATGGGGAGAGGATGAAGATGGAGGTTTGTAGAAGTAAGACAGGGAGAAGGAAAACAGGAGTTTTATAGCAGGATTTTCATCAGCAGACTAGTAGTGGATGATAATGAATATCATGCTTCAAAACTACAATGAAGGGCTCATTGACACCATCATTTTGCCTATATGAAACCCCTTTCATAGGATCTTCTGAATTCAATCAGCTCTATACATTGCTTGACTAGTTAGATAATATGTCTAGATTTTGGTTAACTATCCTATTGTGAGAGAACCTCCTTTCAGCAACCACAGAGGGTCTGGAAAATGCATCTGGTAGATTAACATGATCTATACCAGTTCATGTGAGGTGTTGATATACAGTTGTCAAAATTCAGGACGTGTACGAAATCTTGGATATCCGTGAGGGTAAACCACTATGGGATCTCATACAATTTACTAGATGTTTAGGATAGTAAGGCCTGTTATGTTGCTTCCAACAAGAGACCAAGATGATAGCTGAATTGACCACTGGCAAATGCATCATTCGTTCTAAAGTCTCCATCTTCTAAGACCGTGTCCAAAAGACAAGGGAAGTAAGTAAAATAGGAAATCATCATCCCATCATTCGAATCACAATATACGCCCATCCATCCCCATACGCCGAGCTCCTGACCACCTCCTCGACTGGCGCTGACATCGGCACCGTGGCGCCATGCAGCACCGGTTTAGCCAGAACGGGAGTCCTCCGGCTTGGAAAGAGATTGGGGAGTAGCGAATGCAATGCTGAGCCTATTGTCTGCGGTTGCGAGGCAGGACTCCTCCGTAGAATGGTCGATTGGCTTGCATTTGTAGTGGAAACTGGGATACTCGGTGGAAGCGGGGATTGGACAACCTTGAGGGATGGGGAGCCAGAGTCCGGAGGTAAGGGTAGAAAGAAGCGGAGGGGGACGTTACGGAACGGTTGATTTGGTGCGGGGAGGAGGATGTTGGAGATGCGTTGGAAGGAGAGGAGATCGACTTTCGCGGCAATGAAACATGTTAGAGGGGTAATCTGTGTGGTGTCGAACGCCACATACCATCTTGCACGGCCTGCCATAACCCAGACGAGTCCTCTTTCGAAAGACTCATAATCCCCTTTGCGGTGCCGTTGCGGAGGAAATCCGCCTCCTTGACGCTATTGATGAAGGCGTCGTGCATGACCATACCGGCTGCGTCGAGCCGCACAAGTTCTTCATCCGGCCAGTCGCTGAAATGGAGCGTCAATCGCCAGGGCAGCGTGTCGCTCGCGCTGCTGACGATGAGCTCTGACTCGTCGGGCCTGAGGCCCTTGGACGCCGGGTCTGCGCCCGCGTAGAGGTCATATAACAGCCCGATAGGCAGGTGCCATTTCAACGGGACACCTTCAAAGGAGAACCATCCATCATGGGGTTTGGATTTTGGTTCAATCAGCGACGGAGCGAAGAAGGCTCGTAGTCTAGGAAGAAGAGATGGAAGATATGAGATTCGAGGGCAGGAAATCTGGATGGACGTTAGTCTTGCACATACTCTGTCGTGTTATTTGCGGGTAGGGGAGGTACTAGATATGGATCGGTCTGATCGTACGTTCGACTCTCCGATGAAGCGAGCGTTATCTGCAGCGGTAGTTTTCCATCCCATACTGCTTTTTGGATACTGTTGAGAGAGACTTGATTCTCCATTGTCATGCAGGGGATAATCATCCGATCTCGCGACAAGCATGAATGTTGTACTCGAGATCATTAAACTATAGATTCTGCAAGAACACGATCGTTGCTGACTGCGCGAATCAGTCTGTCTACATATTCTAGGACTGGAAGATGGAATCACTGCCCCGCAACACCATGATCATGGTTGAATGCAGTCGAGATGCATGCACTTTCAGCAGTCAATTCATCAAATTAAAACATAAAGATGAAGATGTAACTGAGCATTCAATATAAAACCCAGGACGAGGAAAATCGACATCAAGAATGGTGAAGGTGAAGATGTTTGGAGATAACGATGGATTTCCTGAATGGGGCAATGGCACGTGATTAGGTGCCTAAGGCAAATTATGCTGCCTTAATGATTAAACACATCTCAACCTCATTCTATTTCGACTAAATGCATCTGGAGAGTGATATTATTAATCCTCCATGACTTGTGGTACTACAAAACTATCAAGATTTAAGAACATTCAGTAAAGTCAGGATAAACATATCCAACCCACGGCCAGTCTAGCCGAAACTTGACAATCTTAGATGCAGATAGATACCAAGTGAATGATAGTGTTACTCTAAGCTAGGTCTGTTTGCTACACTGCTTTTCTTGGATGTCTCTCCCACAGGAAACATGCTGTTATAAGACCCAGCGCCGTGAGGGCCGTCATGAATATATTCTGTAAATTATAGCCCTCAGCAAACGCCCTTTTCACTGCCGCCTGCTGGGACGGAGTCAAGTCCTGGATGGCAGACAGTGAGTCATAGATTGCCTGCGCTTGCTCAGGGGAGACGATAGAGAGGATGCAAGGCTTCACGTGATTGTTGAGGATTGTAGCACTATTATGAATTAATAGGCGTGTCAAATGGGAAAGAGAAAGAAAATTACCAAATTGCAAGTGATATTGTCCCTCCTAGCACGCGTATCTGCGTTATGGCACCCATCATGACCGCTTAATGGAGTTAGTAGAGCAGTGGCCGTGGTTGATTCTTCTATTGACTTGAAACTTACCCATGTGCTTCTCTTCGGCCACTGCACGAGCAAACGTGAGGGTTGTGGTCAGGCCCATTCCAAAACCTATTCCCATAATTACTTCAAAGCCGTATTGCGATGGGGGAACCTTGGTCTCATCGGTAGGGTATGAGCAAGACAACCCAACTCCGATCAATTGAAAGATTGACGCCCCGACGACAAGGTAAAAGGGTGGGATTTTCAAATTGCTGGTCAAGTATCCAGACAAGGCTGTTGCAAATGGGGATGCGAGCAGCAATGGTAGCAAGGCAAGACCGGCCCTGAGGGGAGACAGACCACTCACAGCCTGTGCTCTCTGTGGCACGTTGACAACGATGGCCACAAAGGGGAAGCCCACAAAAAAGGCCGTGCTACTCCAAGTCAATAGGACGGGGTTTAATTCAAGTCTAAGCGCAACTTACAGGAGCATAGCAGTCAGCAGCCTATCTTTTAGAATGCTAGGGGGAAACACTGGTTCCTGGACAGATCCTTTATTCTCAAGGAAAACCTCCCAGCTTGCGAGAACGATGGCAGCAATAATGGCCAGCAACAGCGGGGCAATGATGGCGGCGCTGCCCCATGGGTACCGACTTCCTCCTTCCTCCAGAGCAAAAACAAGTAAAACGGAAGAGGCAAGCAACAGAAACATGCCACATATATCGACTCGCGCAAACCCTGACTTAGACAGCTTGGTCCGCAGGCGGTTGCGCAACGTGAGCTTTGAAGTCATCTCTGATGTTGGTAGACACCACACGATCAGGACAAGAGCGACGAGGCCCCCAGGGACACTAGATTGGTTAACATACAGTGAAATCCCAACAGCTGCAGTCAGCTTACTTGAAAAGGAATACCCATCTCCATGAAGAATGCGTGTTGATAACACCACCAAGGATGGGACCCAGGACACTGGCGACGATAAAAACAGTTGATACAATTCCCATATACTTGCCATATTTCTCAGGTGGCACCATATCCGGCGCAATCACCATGACCATGGAGTAGATCCCCGACGCACCAATACCCTGGAACGCGCGGAATATAATCCTAAATCTCACACATAAGCATTGCTGAATAGCTGGGTGGAATGTCTTATACTCACAGTTCAACAATTGAGGTAGAGATGCCACAGAGAAGGGAAGATAAAGAGAAAATAATCAGAGCGAGGATGAGCATTGTCTTCCTTCCAAAGATGTCACTGAATTTAGCGAAGATAGTGAGGAATCCTAGACCTGTTCGTCATGTTCTCTGTAGTTTTAGTCTTCTCCCTGTTGCCGTTACTCACCTGTGTAGGTTAATAGGTATGCAGTGACAACCCAGTCCTTAATCAAGAAGCCATTCAAGGCGTTAGTGATCGAAACCAACGAGGTACTGACGATGGTGGTCTCGATGGTTGAGAGGAAGAGGGCAATCCAAATACTGTGCAATGAGTTTTTTACTTTGCTTGCTTAGGAAGCGCCTAAGTTAACATACCCAATTGTTAATAGCCATAGTTTCCAGCCTGTTAAATACTTTCGGGGCGATTTGTTTTCTTGCTGCTTCTGTACCAGATTTGATTGCCACAGGATCAGTGTCTGGTCCTGTCGGAACTGGCTTTTGTTTACTTATCGACAGACGGCGGTCCTCCATCTCAAACAAGGCAGGGGACGCCTTCTCGACTGCCTGCTCGATGAACGCCATAACAGGACCTCGAAAAGAACGATGTTGCGGAAGACGATGCTACAGGCAAGGGATGTGAAGACGGAAAGACCGACGTGGTTGCAATCTATCGAGAAAATTAGTAGCCGCATTATTAGTCAGGGATTAGACAGGGGCTTACAGGCCTACTGATTGATCATGTTTGTCTTTCTCTTTTGTTTCTTCCTCGAATTGCTTCTGGAAGATACATTTTAATATCATAAGTTATTTTGGTTCGATACCTTACAGTCCGTGATTCTGATGATGAGGGTATGATGTATCAAACCCGAGATCGAGACATGCTTTTCCTTCTAAAGTAAGAGTAACACGGGGAGTCTCAGATCTGTTTGGCTTAGCACTTTGTTGTATAGATTGTCAGGGAACATCATACATTGACTGACAGTTAAAGTCTAGGTAGAGGCATGGAAGAGAAGGGAAACCTGCTTGAATGCTTCCATGAGGAGCTAACTATTTGGATAAGAGAAATCCAGCCAAGCTGGAGAGAGGAAGAAATGAATAAAAAGAAAACCAAGAGCCAAATAGCTACCGAGTAGAGGGAAGCAGATAAACCATGTAGATATATATAAAAAAGAAGGAGAGGGGACATGCATCTGGATAAGAGTGCTGACAATCACAGTTGCTTAACTGTCCATTAGAGCATCAATCTTTTCCAGTTGATCCCAGTCTGCATAAGGGAGGCAATATCAGCAGAATCAGACAATGTGACAGTATTGTTGTCCAAAGGAAGATCAGACCAGCCGCTCAAAAAGAAGTAGGCGTTTGGAGCGCTGGCGTCGGGCTCATGAATCCCTTGCTCACACCAGCGGTCGGTTGGACGTCAACATAGTGAGCCTTGGTTGAGAATAGCTCTGAATTGGCATCTTGAACGGCAGCTTCACCTACCTAATTAATGGAATTAATGTTCAGTTGATCAATCAGCAACTGAGCTATGGTTTGCTTCTTTTGGCCTTCGAGTCCCCGAGGCCCTAACGCAGTATAGGAGATACAGTCTCGACGTCAGAGTCAGCCAGAAAAGTATTGAATTGCCAATTCGAAAGACTTGGAAAAGCAATATCATTGTCACCTTAGCGCAGCAAAATTACGAAGAACCAAGCCTTGTATCTCATGCATCTCGCCTCAAGGTCGGACATAAGAGAGCTCCAGACCAAAGAGAGACGGCGGCCATGCCGCTTCTTCATAACACAGAAGCAGGACTTCCAAGTCCTGGCGGTAACAGCGGGAGCTGATTCCACCGAACTCACACCCTCATGGCATGAGTGATGAGTTAGGACGTTGAAGCTTCCCCGCCCACCAGGCCTTACCTAGCGTTGATTCTAGGGCTGGCTACGGTATCATGAAGCGAGATTGGCTATCTCATCGCATCTAGCCGAGATGGATGGCATCTTCCCCTCTCGTTCATCCCAGTTGGCCCAAATTAATGGCTGATAGGGGGTTTGGAGATGTATCTGGTGGTCATTTGGGCAATCACCCTCTGCGCCTTCATTAGTCCGCTTCGCATCGGGCTCTGGTAAAGAGAGCGAAGGATCTAGACCCTTGAGCTCGTTATAGCGGGGAAGATGGCAGGCGTATCTTGCCTGTGTGTTTTGTGTGGATGGAGATAACATCAAGAAAAAGCAATTTGTAAAAGAAGAGACTGTACTTGGATTCAGCCAGCCTCGGTGAAGACAAAGTATAGCAGACGTTCACTACAAGCGATTTGCTAAACGAGGGTGAGTAGGGGGGATGCAACCAATCCATTGTTCTTTGACTTACATTTAAGCGAGCGAGCTAGAGAAGCAAGGAAGAAGAAATTCTTTTCCGAAGACATTGACTTCTCAATGTAGAATGGGAAGACTGTTTCTTAGAACAGAATGGTACCACCGTACCAGAGCTCAGAAGATGAAGTCGGCTGCTCAATCTTCTTCGTGTAACGCAGTAATAATGTCGTTTTCTGATAATGTACTCCGTATGTATCTGAGCCTTAGAATCGAGTTGGACATAGCCCCTTGAGGATGAACCCAATCTAAAGGCCTTGGCTTCATTTCACTTGACTCCATTCATAGTGACGACTCATTGAGCGACGCGAATCGATGCTAGGGTTAACAACTTATGCCGTAGCCGTTCGTGCAGTACCGGTGTGGGCCCATGGGGATGAAGACCCTGGCTAAAAGTACCTTGAAGTCGAAGAGTAGTATGATCGTTGTTCTCAGGCCTCAGCACTAGCAGCCGTGCTGTTACATCTCTCGTTTGAGCCTGGACCTCTGAGGTTGTTGCATCTTGCGGCACAAGGGGTTCCGATAAAAAAAAGAAAGTTGCGCCGGCAGCTAGGAGAAAAAAAAGCAATTATGCAAGATAATTTCGAGTGAAACATAGGAAATCGGCTAAGTATGAGTAGGATCTGCACTCTGCAGACTGTACGGAGTAGACTGCAGGTGTTTTGACCTAGGAGTTCAGTGGGTTCAGTGGTTTGAAATTCCAACGATGATAGTGATCCTGTATAATATCTGGGGAAGTGACCTGTCATTCTTTTCTGCAAGGGTACTGACTCCTTCTCCCTTGTAATCATGTTCTCTGCAGTCTGGCAACACAGGCCTCCATTGAGGCTTAATTCGAAACCGACCGGTTTCAAACTGGGCTTTGTCGGTCTGTCCAACCATGTGGGATGACATCTTGAGTCTCTTGAGGTTCAAGAGACGTCATGGTCATTGGAATTTCAACAGTACTTACCATCAATTAGACCCTTCAAGGTGGGACATGCCTCATCCCGCTCGACTGATGGCAGTGGCACCATGATAGTATCATAGTACTTCCAGACGAAGTCTACCCCTTTGACTCATCCCAGTCATCACCGTCAATTTTTGCCCGATTCGTGGGATCTCTCCTTGGCACTCGAGTGAAGGGTAGAACCCCAGGCTTGTTCGTCAACCCCTGAAGCCATGGGCCCGTGATCTTGCTCTCCGTACTCCGTACTCCGTACTGTACGGAGTATAAGCAAATGCCGTGCAAGACGCACCCGATGCTCTGGTAATCCATGCCAAGAGTATACATTTTTCGCCAGCCTTGTAGTAGACCAAAGTGCATTGACCGTTGAGAATTGGGGTTTGAGACCTGTCGCAAAGGTTAGTTGGTGGTCCATATGTTCATCGGTCCAGCCCCTGATCGGTAAAAAGTTACGGGGTGCTAAATTTGAAGGGAAATAATTGCTTTTTCTATATCCATCCCTTTTCAAGTGTGATGCATGTCCACCCACTCTCTGATGTTGTAGCTCAACTTGGAACTCATCAAAGGAGAGGGCTGTCCTGAAATTAAAGGATCATTGCTGACTCTATTGGTTGTGCCACAATGGCTGGAATCTGACGATCAGGTAGGTGGACCCTGGACAGACCGGGAGCATATCCGATGTTCTCTTTTGAAAGCGAGAGCTCCTTCATGTTAAATTGGACTCGGTAATGCTGATGTTGAGGAAAATATGAACCTCACAGTTGTTAAACTGGATGGGAGAAACACTGTCTGCATAGCATCGTGTATACGCACATAGTTTAGCTCGGGATAGATTGCTTCCTGGGCCATGCAGTTTCGGGTATGGCGGGCATGCGAATACATTGACAAAGGGACTTTTTGCCGATCTGCACTAGAAGAGGACACAAGAGAGCAAGGAGGCCGAAGAGGAAAAAAAAATATGCAGCCAGTCAGCCACAGAGGCGTGGGTGTTGACTGTTGAGATGGGCAGTGTGGGATGCACCAGCCAAATTCCTGCTTTAGATTCCCAGGACTCAGGACTTAGGAGTCAGGAGTGACAGACTGACAAGACTCAGGACAGTGTGATGATGTGACTCCTCATGCAATCAATCATCAACCACGTTTGTCTGTGCGAACCATGCCTGTGCGGAATTTGAACCGATCATCTGAGTCGCAACGGCTCGTCCTCGATCTTAATTTCATATTCAAGTAAGCCAATCATAACCCAGATTCGGGATCCGGTACGTAGTAACTTAGTAAGGAGTACTCCTTATGACAAGGGAAATGATAGCTGAAAGGTCTCCTTGCCATGGGCCATACTGCTGGCGTTGAGTCTAGACTCGTGACGAAACATACCAACTGATCTGAGTATCGTGTTTCAGCCTTTCCCCCTGGTTGAGCAATTTCGTATTGAATAATGAAGATGCTTGTCAGACGTTGAGAAAGGAAACCAGTAGGATCCAGTCCTGGTATGCACAGTTCGTGACTTCGTGTACCAAGACGATGGATGGGCCCATATGGCGTTCGGTCAATCTTCCCGGCATACGCCATTTCCGCTGCCCCCAGAATATTCTGTTTGTTGTTGATGCACTCTTGCTCAACGAATCAGGCCAAGCTTCCATCCTATTGATCATGTTCAGTTATCCCTGGGACCAAACCTTGTCGGTACTAGAGCGGTTCTGACTGCTTCGGCTAATCTGCGTGAATTTCTCTGTACGCCCTGCATCAGAGAGCAACAAGTACCAAGGAGTTGATCTGCATCGGGCTCTTCCAGGAGAGTTGTGTCAGTGGCTGACCTTGAAGGAACTCCCCAGCAGTTCATGCTGGAAGCGCTGAAAATGTACCGAGTCAGGTTGAAGGCCTGATCCTGGAATCACATCCAGGATGAAGATCTCCAGCATTCCGGTCTTTGTACCTCTTGCTTTTTTTTCCCTTTCCTTTCTTTTTTGACCCCGTTTAATTTTCTCTCTGCCATGACCGGGGATCCCGATACAATGCAGCTGGTCAGTTATTTCGTATCTCGTCATCCAAATTTCCTTGAAGACTCACCTGTCTCGGGGACCATTGTTGGGTATTTAGGGAAGAGAAATCCTTTCCCGTCAAGATGCTATCCATCAGCTTTCGCAAAGAGGAATCAGATCCAAAGTAACGCAAATTCTCTACCGCATCAAGCAATACCATACTTGAGCATACCTCCAAATCATCCCTCAGACATCCGATTTCCCGCTTCAAGACCATTGCCAAGAACGAGCTCGGCTGCCTGTGAAGACGATCCGGTACTTTGATTATATTGACGATGCCTTCCGTCAACAAGCAGCCAAAGTAAGATCCCCTTTTATAATGCACAGGGATATGGTAGTGCTCACGTGCGGTTTCCTTCAGAATGACCAACGGCGAGAGCAACGGTCTCAGTGCGGGAAAGTTGAACCATGTCCCGGACGCAAGCAGCGGTGGCGTGGATCGATTCTCCCAGTCGTCTTTGGCGGATGAGCCTTACTTTGCGCGTGCACGGATGCAAGATCGGTCAGCTCACGTATCCCGTTTGAGCAGTCAGCTGAATGCGATGGATGAGATTTTGAGGAAATGAGTTCCAGGAGGATGGGTGACCGAGGAGAGGGAGACCATCCAAAAATTAAGTCACAACTGAGTTCTATATATGTAGTCTATCGCGAGATTGTGCTGCTAGAGTACATTCATTGTACTCAGCTCCGGCTGAGAAGAAATGATATTCTTGTTTGTCATTTGCAAAGTCAAAGAGCGTTCTCTCAATGCAATAGCTCCCATAAACGCTGCGCTGTCTGATCGTATAGGGTGCTTGGGAACTCATGACCTGCATCGAAGAATTCGAAGCTGACATTTCCTTGGAGCGCCAATGTGGCATCTGGCACGATTTCGTCTTTCACAATGATTCCATCATGAAGACCGCCCATGATGAGAACCTTGTCACTCGGAAGTCCGTTTTCTCGCTGTACTTCTACTGGTAGTTCCTTCTGTGCTGCTAAGTACTCGCCAAGGCGTGTCCAAGTGCCCCACTCTCGCTGCTGCAGGATGGGCCCATGGCGCATGCTGGACATAAAGGCATGGACAAACCCGTCGTGATTGCTCACTTGCCAATTGACAGCAGTGCGGACACTGACATGCGGATATTGTCGAGATAGCAACTGTACGTTGGCCTCGCTTTGAGAGGGAAGCTCTTCGGTGAGGGCATTCGCAGCGTCGAGCCTTTCATTATTAGGCTTTGGGACGGTAAGGGGCCCAGCCCGGAGGCGACGGCCAACAAGGAACCCAAGTACCCGTTCAGGGACGAGACCGCGCGAATACAAGAATCGAGACCCGAAACTGACCTGAGAGTCGCGGATCAAACCTCCTGGGGCGAGCAGCACCAATGCGGAGAGAAGGTTGGGAAAGTAGGATGCAAATGACGCTGCGATTCCGCCACCCAAGGAGTATCCAACCAGGCAGAATTTGGAGGAGCCGGCTCCAGTCCACGAGATCGCGGATGAGCTCAGAGCGAGGAAGATCTGCGTCGCAAAGAGCCGATCATCTTGAGGGACATCGGACGGACAATCGGAGTAGCCCCTTCCAAACCTAAACACCACTTCAGTTAACGGCTTGACAAAAGGAGAACATCCAAATAAACCACATACAGGTCAAACAGCATCACTCGGCAGCCTCGATCAACCAAGGCATGAGCCAATCCGCCCAATGCCACACAGGGGGTAGTAATTCCATGGACAAACAAGACCTTAGGCCCATCTTCCGGACCCCACTCGTATACTCTCATGGAGCCATATGGTGAAGCAACATCCCGTGCGCCAGGGAGCACATCGTTTGGCAAAGGAAGCTGGCGCTTCTCCTCCTCGGACAGAGAGGCGATCGCTGAGCGAGGTGAAGGGATAATTGTCCCCTCCGGGTGTTGTTCAGAGAGAAATGAACGAAGGAGGAGAGCCAGAGTCACCGATGCTCCGGTCAAGGCCAGCACCGGAAGATGGGTCTGGTGGTGGTTGAAAGAGTCGGTGACTCTTTCGACTGTTTGGGTGTACCAAGCCATGACCGACTGGTTCGAAGTCTACCTGGTTCTCAGATGTTTTGAAGCTCCCTCTCTAACAGTTGCAGAATACGCGATTCTATGGAATTTCTCCCATTCCTCAATTCTGGAGCAAAAAAAGAAGCCGAGGTCAACGGAGGGAGGGAAAAAAGATGCCTTATCGTCATTTTCGGCGATAAGGCATCAACAGGCAGCAAATGACCAACAACCGAGGCGCTTCTTGTCATCAAACTCAAAGTGTTCATCATGAACAATCATTTCAGACTTGATCAAGTCCTTATCTGATGAAGCAGGTTCTTAACCTATGGTAGATGAAACTTGGGAAGCAGGATGCTGAAACAGACATGGTCCCAGTCAGCAGTGGCATGTTGTCTAAGATGTAGGTGAAGGGAAAGCATTGCCTCATAGAACTATATAGAAGTGTATACTAACAAAGGGCCTCCTGAAGGCATCAGACTCCTAGTCAACATCTCTGCAGTTCTTGTTGCTCTATAGGTAGTGTTATGATCCCCTGAATATCAGATATCACTACACCTAACAATGTAGCTCAGAGCATCTTCCACTACTGCATCGTCGCAACGCCACAAACCAGTCATTGCTAATTGCTTAACTCGGGATTTCTGAGCCACTGCATTGCTCAAGGCTGCCTAATCATGATCACCAATCTCAAGATGTATAGTTAGATCTGGTGACGCATAGGACAGACATCACGTAGGAATAGATGATGACTGGGAACGCTTGAATAGATCCACTGCATCGAATATCCACTGCCATAAGGCATCTATCTCAAGCTCAACTTCTTTCGCTGTCCCTAGTCATACCTGAACCTGAACTAGGGTAACCATTCATTTGTCTGGTTACTCGAGTCCACATCCATGGACTGGATCATCTGCACGAGGCGAATGCATTCTCAAATAGGTCCAAGTCCCCCAGCCGATTCTTTTCCTTAGGAGGCATGGGACTGTGCAAAGATAGGATGCTGTTCCGCATCCCGGCTACCTCGCTCTCTGAGCTTTGCCTTTCTCATCCTGCAATTTTATAGAACGCTGTATATAGGGTATAAAGTTTCCTGATCTCGAGTACCGATATCATGACCGTCTGGACACCTTAGTTTTCGTTCGCAAGCCTTCGATGCCAAAGACGGCCCAAGGATGCGTCGACATGCCCCTTGATCCTCCTTCTCTCGGGATATACTTCACTGGAATTGTATGTTCTTGTTCATGTTTGCTTTGAATTGTACTGATATCTCTAAACGGCGGAGGGGGGCTTAGGTTGGCAACGTCCAAGACTAGAATGGTATCTAGCTGGTGCAGCTGAGGGTCTCGTCCACCGGAGATCCCACAGTAATGGAAGCCTTCAAGAATCATCAATCTATTATTAGTCTTCTGATGCTGGTAATTAGTACCTAGAGACTCACCAAGACTATTGAATCCCCCACTTGAAGGTCCCAGAGCTGTCCCTGGAAAGGTCGTCGTTACCTTTCCTCAACTTGCAGCAACTTGGAGCTTGGGCTTGATCTCTGCGAAACAATGACGCTTCAACTGCTGTCTATAAATAATACTCCTTTTGCATAGGGTATAATCACTTGGCTATTATCCCTGAAATCCTGAATGCCATCATAGTGACTTTGAGCTTTGAAGCTGATCTTGGGGATATGAGGAAGGAAGATGATCTGTAAGAAGATGAGGGTGATAGCTAAGCTTATATCCCCTTACTGACTGTGGCAGTAAATGTGAGAATCATCCAGACAAGTGAAGGCTGTTTAATCTTCACTTGGATTGATTGCCTTTGTTCTGTTGAATATACCCACAACACCATGGTTTATAGGCATTAATGCAACTTTGCATCTTATCCTTTGTATGGTGATAGCACTCCTGGATGGCAGCTCCAATGCTTCAAATCTGTACCGACATCAAGATTGCCGGATAACTTACTTCCCTCAAACACTGAGAAGACTGAGCGTGAAGCATATCCTATAATGATAAAACAAGGCTTCTTGAAGAGATCCCCTCCAAACAGACCTCACAGTCGATGGCATAGTCTCATCGGATTCCCATAGTCACCAGGTCGCCCTGTTCCTCTAACCATCCAGAAGACAAATCCGCTGGATAAGGAATGTTTTGAGGTTATCGTCATCTCAGGATCAATCAAACAATTGAAGTTAAGAAATCAACCCTTGGGAGTAAGAATTATATAAACAGGGTGGTCCCTGAAGGGTATCTGAGAAGATAACTCAACCTACGGAGTACTTTTTTCACCTTTAAGCAGCCGATATGAAATACGGTCTTTTGATTATAAGAAGCATACTTCATTCTCTAAATCAAAGATAATTGTGTCTTCCCTCATGGATTTAATATGGAATCGCGGAAATTCATCGGCCCGTACCCACCTAAAATATCACGAATTCTAGAGCTCCGAGAAGGCCAGAAACGGTCGATCTTGGATTATCCCCTTCCACACCATGTTCGACACAGTCTGCACCTTTCCGCTCTCAGCGGACTTGTTCGCGCAGGCAATCCACCCCAAGGAACCCGTTGTCTCCGTTGGTCTGTCCACCGGCCACGTCCAAACTTTCCGCCTGCCGTCGGCGGAAAGCAACAGCGACGAGGATGAGGATGCGTCGACCTCCTCCGCGTGCAATGGCAAGGGTCACATTGATACGATGTGGAGGACTCGCCGACACAAGGGGAGCTGTCGTTGTCTAGGGTTCGGGGTGGATGGGGAGATGCTCTATTCCGCGGGGACGGATGGGTTGGTCAAGGCCGCGAGGGCGGAGACGGGTGTGGTGGAAAATAAGATTGCGATTCCTCCTGAGAAGGATGGGTGAGTTCAATTGGTTTATTATGTCGATTTTATCTGGGTTGGTTGGACTCTGAATTGATAATTACGGTTTGCTGGTAGATCCGTTGATTCTCCGACTGTCATTCATGCGCTATCCCCCCAGACTCTTCTCCTCGCTACCGACTCCAGCGCCCTCCATCTCTATGACCTCCGCATTCCCTTCTCGCCTGTGTCTGCCCGGCCGCAACAGACGCACCACCCCCATGATGACTACATCTCGTCTCTGACGCCGCTCCCTCCGTCGGATACCAGCACCTCCGGCTTCAGCAAGCAGTGGGTGACCACCGGCGGTACGACGTTAGCCGTGACCGATCTCCGCCGTGGCGTCTTGGTCCGCAGCGAAGACCAGGAGGAGGAATTGGTGAGCTCGGTGTACATTGGCGGCTTGGCTGCGAGTGGGACGAGCCGGGGCGAAAAAGTGATTGTGGGTGGCTCCAGCGGGGTTCTGACATTGTGGGAGAAGGGCGCTTGGGATGACCAAGACGAGCGCATCTATATCCAACGTGAAGCCGGCGGCGGGGAGTCGCTGGAGACTCTCGCCGTTGTCCCTGACGAGCTCAGAAGAGGCAAGATGGTCGCAGTCGGTCTCGGCAACGGTGGAGTGAAGTTTGTGCGGATCGGCATGAACAAGGTCGTGTCGGAAGTCATGCATGATGAGACCGAGGGTGTTATCGGGCTGGGATTCGATGTGGAAGGACGCATGGTCAGTGGAGGAGGCCAGATTGTCAAGGTCTGGCATGAGGCTGTCGGGTCTGACGACACGGACGATGATATGGCCAACGGAAAGCGCATGTTCGGCGGCGATAGCGATGACAGTGATGATGATTCAGATGATAGCGATCGGGAGCGTCGCAAACCTGCTCAGCCGCAGAGAAAGCGCAAGAAGAACAAAGGGAAAGGGGGACAGGACATCATGGCCTTTGCCGACATTGATTGATTCGATCGATTCGATCGATTCAATTTGGTTTTCGGATACCCCAAAAGCTCTTGACGGACAGAGAAGCGAGTGTGTATGATATGCACGGCATCGGTGATTATGCGAGAGAAAGGCTGGAAACAGAGCTGGGTGTTTCTGACTTGCACTATGTAATTATAATGGGGATCATTCTACCAGATATACATATGATTTGGGTAGGAGACTATTGCGATCTCCTGCAATCTGCCCAGAGTCCAATAGAACTGTTTATCAATATGGATATACCAATGTCTGACTGTGGTTGAATGTATATAGAACGGCGAATATTCCTATGTAGATTCAATTGCAGCACTACTGGCCTTCATTCTGGATAAACGAGTCAATTCAGGTCTTTAAAATCCAGAAACCGAATATCTGACAATATCCACTATTATATCGACGGAATCTTGAATTCTTCAACTGCCGAAAGGTGCAGTGAGACCCACGGCAAAGAGCTTTGCCAATCCCTTCATGACGTTGTCTGGCATTCTTCTGCTGATCCAGTGTGGAGAGGAGAGGAGAGGTTTTATTAAATTATTAACTTATTATTCATGCTGATCAAGCTTCATCGGGCTGTGGTCTAGCGAACCTATACTTATGGCCATGGCTGCCCTTTGTTCGGTTCATCAACTCTCGTTCTCCTTCTCAGAGAAGCCCCCTATCGACTCTGATCTCACAACAACCTGAACGCAACTATAATGGATACTTTCGAATACAACGCGAACCCTGGCCGGGTTATCTTCGGCAGCGGCACCATCCAAAAACTTCCCGATGAAATCGCCCGACTCAACCGGAAGGCCCCCCTGGTGCTGTCGACACCGCAGCAGGTTAAGCAGGCCGAGA
Source organism: Aspergillus cejpii (assembly GCA_004769165.1). Classification (NCBI taxonomy): domain Eukaryota; kingdom Fungi; phylum Ascomycota; class Eurotiomycetes; order Eurotiales; family Aspergillaceae; genus Aspergillus; species Aspergillus cejpii. The sequence goes on along the minus strand of SMSW01000005.1, from coordinate 1,624,193 downwards.
GCGTCAAGGCAGTCCTGAAGGGTCAAGTGGCCGGTATCTTCTCCGAAGCCACGATGCACACGCCCACCCATATTACCGACAAGGCTGTGGAGTATGCGAAGACTCAGGGAGCGGACCTGATTGTCTCCATCGGAGGAGGGAGCACTATTGGCCTGGGTAAGGCGATCAGTGTCCGGACCGGTCTTCCTCACATCTGTATCCCGACTACCTATGCGGGGAGCGAGATGACTCCCATCCTGGGTGAGACGGCGGACGGGTTGAAGAAGACTCGCTCGGATCCGAGGATTCTTCCCGGAACTGTTATCTACGATGTGGATCTTACCATGACTCTGCCTGTGGCGATGAGTGCGACGAGCGGTGTCAATGCCATTGCTCATGCTGGTAAGTGTTACAGTATACTCTCAATACGGACGTAGGGGCTCTTCAGACAGCTAAACTATAATGGCAAAAAAATAATAGTCGAGGCGCTTTACGCCCGTAATACAAACCCCGTCATCAACCTGATGGCCGTCGAGGGTACTCGGGCCCTGGCATCTGCCCTTCCAGAGATCGTCGAGAATCCTTCTTCGAAATCCGCCCGTTCGCTGGCCTTGTACGGTGCCTGGCTTTGCGGGACCTGCCTGGGGAGCGTGGGGATGTCCATCCACCACAAACTCTGCCATACCCTCGGTGGCAGCTTCAACCTGCCCCATGCGGAGACGCACACGGCTGTCCTGCCGCACGCCATCTCCTACAATGCCCCCGAGATCCCAGAGGCGATGGGGAAGCTCGCCGATGTACTACCGGACAGCAACGGGGATGCCATCCACGGCCTCAACGTCCTACTGGACAAGCTGAAGGTCAAACGAGGGCTCCGTGAGTTTGGTATGAAGGAGGAGGATATCGACAAGGCTGCAGATATTGCTGTGAGCAATCCTTATTGGAATCCTAGAGAGATTGAGCGTGCGCCTATCCGGGAATTGATCCGGAGGGTATGGGCTGGTGAGCCAGCGAAGGCAGACCTCTAGATAGTAGCAATCTATACCCGAATTTAATATGAAGTGTCTCAACTCTCAAGAGGAGTAGATAACAAGATCTTACATCGTCGTCGTTCGATGGAATGTCATCTATTGGCTCTGTGTACAATGGCGGGGTGAAAGTGGGGGTTTTTCTTTTGGCTTCTCGACAAGAAAAATTTCCACCATCACAACATTGTCGGCTCCAACAGAAGCACACCTCTACTTCTCGCTTTATCCTGCACCTGCAGGCAAAATGGCAACCGAAATGGAAGCAGCACCCGTCCTGTCGACACCGGATACGCGCATCCTCGAGGCTACCGAACCCATCGCCGCACAAAATGCGAATCGCACCGTGTCGGACGAGGAGCTCTCCATCACCTATGACATTGAGCGCACGTTGAAGGAAATCCGCCAGGCCCGGTATAGGCGCATTGCTCTGCAGTTTCCGGATGAGATGCTTCCCGACGCGCCACGTGTATTTCAGTTGCTGAGCCGGGGTCTTGCGCAACGCGACGTGGTCGAGATTAGCGACGCTCAGGGAAACGGTAACGGGACGAATGGGCATGCGGAATCGGAGACCTTGGCGCAACATGTGTCGAAACTCAGAGTTGATGATGTGGAGCCGGAGCCGGAGCCCAGGCTGTATATACTGGCGGATACTTCTTACGGGACGTGCTGTGTCGACGAGATCGCGGCGGAGCATGTCAATGCGGATGTTGTGGTGCATTACGGGCGCTCCTGCTTGTCTCCGACGGCCCGCCTACCTGTTATTTACGTGTTCACTCACAAGGAGCTCCCCATTGAGCCGGTCATCCAGGCTTTCAAGGCGACCTACCCCGATCCGTCCGTCAAAGTCATCCTCGCGGCTGATGTGACTTACTCCGACCATGTTCCTACCGTGTACTCGCGCTTGGTGGAGGAAGGATACACCAATCTGCACGCTACTGAATTGGTTCATTGCCCATCATCTGCCATTCCCAACCGGACGGTGCCGGATTCGGTACGCGAGAACCCTGACTCCCTGTCGGAGTGGCAGCTCTTCCATATCTCCGATCCGCCTACTGCGCTCCTCCTGACCCTCGCGTCCCGCGTGGCTGCGATCCATATCTATCCTACCAGTGACGCGCCGAGCGAGACAGTCAAACCGCTGCCTGCGTCGACTTCGTCCGCCCTTCGGCGGCGCTATGCCATCTTGACAAGGCTCAGTACCGTTCCGATCTTCGGGATTCTGATCAATACTCTCAGCGTCAAGAATTACCTCCACATTGTGGAGCACGTCAAGGAGAAGATCGCGGCCGCAGGCAAGAAGAGCTATATGTTCGTTGTAGGCAAGCTGAATGCAGCCAAGGTGGCCAACTTTAGTGAGATTGGGGGCTGGGTTGTGATTGGGTGCTGGGAGAGTTCTCTCGTCGACAGCAAAGACTTCTGGAAACCGGTGATCACCCCGTTTGAGTTGGAGCTTGCCCTGAAGGGGGACACCGAGCGGGTCTGGACCGGAGCCTGGCAGAGCGACTTCCAAAGCGTCCTGGACCAGCCCGCCGAGGAAGCTCAAACGGGAGGTGACGAGGAACCTTCGACAAACGGCGACGATGACATGTCGGAACCCGAGTCTGCACCACCCGAATTCGATCTGCGAACGGGTCGATATGTCTCTCACACGCGTCCAATGCGCCACCCTGCACCCCGCGTTTCTGCCCAGGCCGATGATGTAGTGACTGCTGCCAGTGGACCGGCTGCTGCTCGAGCTCTGGCCAGACGAGCGAAGGGTGATTTGGCCATGATCGGCGGAACCGTCTCTCCAGGGGCGGAATTCCTACGGTCGCAACGGACTTGGAAGGGGCTGGGAAGCGATTTCGATATTCAATATGACGAGGAGGATCCAAGCGATAGCACCTTGGTTGTGGAAGGGAGCAAGGGCATCGCAAGGGGATATACAATAGGCAATTCGATAGAGAAACACTAGTCCAGCTCCTGTCAAATAGCCCAGAGTATAATGAATCAATGATCATGTAAGGAATTGATAATTAGATTTTCCAAAACTCCTCATATCAAAGAAACAGTTCACAGTTGTCTCTCAGTCTCGCAACACAGGATTGATCACATGATGGAGATGGGCAGATCCCGGCTGGATTTTATCCCAATACGATCGGACTTCTGCGTTGTCAGAGCACAACACCAACTAGTGGTGGTTTATGATTTATCATCTCATTCTTTCTTCTTTCTTTCTCCCTTCATTTCATCTCTTTTCAATCTCTTCACCCTTAGATGTCTTCCGGATGGTGTCCATCTCCGGAGAACACTCCTTGCCTGGCGCATCTTAGCCCTGCTTTTGTTCCCTTATGATATGCATCACTTGCATTCACTTGATCAGCTTCGCGTCACTCTGATCTTCAGTAGCAGCTCGGCAGAGGGGGAAATAAAAAAAAAAGAAAGAACGCTGTCATGTCTCTTCTCTGCGCTTCCTCAACTTCAGAACCGGTGGTATTACGACGCGACTCAGTCATGATGGAGATGGATGGAGATACGCCTACAAGTCAACAAGCTTTCGGGGAGTCCGCGTCAGAGGAGTCTGGTACCCTGTCTCTTTCGATTTTCGAGCGAGTGATCACCACCCATGCACCTATTCTTGAATCCCTTCTTCTCCAGACTCCAACCGAAGCCATTCTCCAGCTCTTCCACACCTCCCGCTACCTTCGATCTTTCCTCCAATCGTACCCGACAGCATGGAAATACCTCTCTTTTCGTTTGTTCTACCCATCCGGGAGTCAGTTCCCGCTGCGAATCGTGTTCCCGGGCGGGTCTGAGTCGATAATGCAACGCCAGTCGCGGCCATATGCTCTCGACCAACTGTTGATGAATGTGGTGGTGCCGTTCAGCCCGTGTCTGAAGAGTCTGGAGCTGGATAATACCGCGGTCTCGGGGCAGATTCTCATCTCGACGGTCTTGCACTCGCGACGGGAGACTCTAGAGCATCTCTCCGTCCGCGGTTGCAAGAATGTCTCGCTCAAGTACCACATTATCCCATATCTGACGATGTTCGGGCTCCAGTTCGATGTGGACATGGAAAAGAACATCAGCAGCTCCTCGTCGACGAAACATCTCGCTCTGAAGAGTCTCTATACCTACCGCTGCCGTCATCATCGGCGCAGACCCTATCTCTCCTCTTCTCTTGGGCGAAAGGACTCCGACTCGGAGCCTACGCATGAACTGGTCAATCTCTGCCACAAACTGGGAATCTGGACCGACACCGCGTGGTGCTCTACCCCTGCTGGAAGATGTTTCAGGAGAAGAAGCTATGTCTCTATGAGAGTTCCACTAGGATCTGCCGAAGTGTGGGTGGTGTTCGATCGGTTGTGGAGGTCCAAGAATTGGATCGGACCCGTGGAACCGGGAAGTCGTCCAAGCCAGCGGGATGGGAAGCTGTGGGAACACGGCGAAACAGGCTGCAATGGCGAACCGCTCGGGACTGGGGAAGGAACGGGGCCGGGCGAAGGCAAGATGACGCCTTCCCATTTACGCTCAAGTCATCTCCGCTTCGTTGAGAATATTCGCTGCGACAATTGCTTCGAGCAGATTTCCGAGAGGTGCGAGCAATGCAGTATTTTGATGCACTGCGTTGGGTGTCGAAAGACCTTGTGTGTGAGCTGCGCGTACGATAGACCGTATCTTCAAAGTCCCTCCGGCTCGTCTTCGGAGGACTCCATTGATTCTTTCTGGTGGGCCCCGGGTGCTGTCGTGTCTCCATGCTCGATGCAGGATCCTCTTGCCGGCTCGATGGACAACGTTTCTCTGAACCCAAACGACCCAGTGCCCTATCCGAACCTTAAGTTCCATTGGTGCTGCACAGAGCCCATTTTCTCCGGAGGCGGTGGTATCAGCATCGGCACCCCAAATCGTGACGTGGACCAGGTACGAGCGGCGCCTCTGCCCCGTGGACAGGGCTGGGAAGACCTGGAGTACTCAGCCAATGAGTGGAGCAAGACCTTCCCTAAATACGCCTACGGCGACCCTCGGAAACCGGACTATTCTCTTGAGACGGGTCATATTGCCATGATGAAATGGCTTCTGGGACCTCCTGACCGCCAGCCTACAGCATGCCCTCGGAATCTGTGCCAGGAATGCTACGATGCGCCTCAGTGGAAAGTTCACTGCAAGAGCTGTTCGAAACCATTGTGCATTGAGCATGATTTACGCGGTCTCCGCCTTCGGATCTGCGGTTATCGGGATCTGGCGCTCGAGAAGATGGCTATACAGAATCCATCTGTGCTGAGCTCAGACCAGGTTAACGCGGAATTCATAAGAGAGCTCGGCCCCGCGCAGCATGGCCTTGCAGCCCATACTCCCGAAATTGAGTTGCCGTATCGAACCCTTCGCATTTTTGACTCTACGACAAGCAGTTTTACCGAAGATAATAACGGGGATGGCGGTGCCGTCGCCGACACGGGACATCCCGGCCTGCTGAGCTCGGGAGTCTCTTCAAGGCCCGTGGCGTCTATCCACCGCCGCTCACGAAGTTTTTCCGTCACCAACTCCAACCGCTCCCGCTCCTCTTCGCCCTCATCCTTCTTCTGCGAGTCGCCGTTTGAGTCGCCCAAGTGGCAAGGTTGCCAGTCCTTCTTCTGCCCTCAGGTTCGCGTCGTCGGTGATCAGCGTCAGAGATGCTCTAGTGTCCTCCATGAATGCACCGCTTGCTCTGTCTACGTGTGCCACGATTGCATCAGCGCGAATCCTCCCTGCAATTGTTCCTTCTGCCAGGTGCATTATCACTGCCCGAATTGTGTGAAACTCCGTGAGCGGGACGGATCGTGTCGGCGGACGGCGGAAGAAAAGGCACGCAAGGAGAAGAAGTGGAAGCAAGACATGCAGGCGTTGGAAGCTATCCTGGAGTCCAAGCTGGCGGATGAGGCTGTTGAATTTGCTGGACAGTTCTTCGACCTGATCGATCAACCGCCTGACACGGACGTCGAAGTGGAAGACGTTCTCCGGAACGATCAATCGACGACGACCTACGCATTTAATGAAAGCCCTTCTGGAGATTTTCTCGTGGATGACGGACTGACCGATAATTCCGAGTGACTCTAACATTTTCGGACCTGCATTGTCTTCGATGCTAGTAATGTGTGTTCAGCGAGTGTTCCAAAGGCGTCTGGCGAGCACTGATTTCGGGTTTATCAATCTATCGTCAGAGTGATTATCTTTACTCATCTACTGATCGACTACATGTGTGAGGTTACAATGATGCCAGTCTCTCCCGCTCATGGTGTGTTCTGGGTCCCTTGCGCAGGAAGCATGGGATCTATGATGGAGTTAGGCGTGATGACTGCTGGGTCTGCATCTGCGACAAGTAGCAAGCCTGATTTTCCAGTAATTGTTAGGGTCATCTAGTGCATCTTAAGGTCGAGAAAAGGGTTATCTACTAGCATTTGTTATTATTCTGTGTATGTGCCTTGTGAGAAAGTCTGGTTACTTAATTCCGGGGACAGAACAGAACAAGTGATGAAGCATTTCAATCTAGTCAGCAATATTATTAACTACTGAAATTGAAGCTATTCATATCATGAATGAGTCCACTGGATGTACTTTAAGTGTCTGCGGAACGGCCCCGCCAACCCGTCATGACCGACAGAAGGTACTCGAACTTCACCGTAGTCCAGACTCAGACTCTAGACCAAGAACATCTTTTCTACTTTGTGTAAAACTTCTCACATCTCTACTTGCCCAGCAGTAGAACCAACCGCATCTTCTCTTAATTGCCATCATCCAAGGTACGAGTCCTCAAACCCAACTCCCAAACCCACCACTTACCCCACCAACGCATCCATCTCCAACTAACCACCATCTTCACAGCTACACAACTCCAGCTACACAACCCACAATGTCATCCACAGGATTAGAACAAGACCCAACACCGAAGGAACTAGCGGATCGCGAACGCGACGAAAAAGAGCGCAAGGCGAAGGAGGACGCAGAGCAGGCACAGCTCCCGTACAAATGGACGCAGACGATCCGCGACGTGGATGTGACGATCCCGATCCCGGCGAATCTCAAGGGACGGGATTTGGATGTGGTGATGACCAAGACGAAGATTAAGGTTGCGATTAAGGGGCAGGAGCCGTTGATCGAGGTATGCCTTTTTTCACTGAAAATGAAGGGAGAGGGGTTATATTAACCTGTGTACTCCGTATGGTATTGACAGGGCGATTTCCCTCATCCCATCCTCGTTGATGAATCGTCCTGGACGCTGGAGACCACCCCCCGGCCGCCGGGGAAAGAGATCGCGGTTCATCTGGACAAGGTTAATAAGATGGAGTGGTGGCCACATGTGGTGACGACTGCGCCGAAGATCGATGTCAGCAAGATCACGCCGGAGAGCTCGAGCTTGAGTGATCTGGATGGGGAGACGAGGGCGATGGTCGAGAAGATGATGTATGACCAGCGGCAGAAGGAGATGGGGGGGTTGACTAGTGATGAGCAGCGGAAGAGGGATATTCTGAAGAAGTTCCAGGCTGAACATCCAGGTATGTTTTTTTTTCTTTCGTCTTATGAGGGTGTAGTGTTCTAATGTGTCTATAGAGATGGACTTTTCGAATGCAAAGATTGGTTAAGCGCGGGTCTACGGAGTATGCTATTTGTGTATGAATTAATGAAATGAATATCCTCATCAGCCTCAAACCAATCGAGGGTAATACAACTGTTCTCTACACCTCCCAACTTGACTTTATCACAGAAACTCCTCTATGAGAAAGACTGTTGTTCCATTTCGGTATAGACGCTCTTAAGCGAATGCGAGAGTTGCCATTCCGGGCCTAGCGTCATATCTAAGAACATCCTCGTATTCAATAACAGCCTCATCTTCAACATCATCTTGCGGCTGATGAAGTATCATTCCGGGTTCTCATAGGATGGACGTCTACGGCTGAACAAGGCATGCTGACTCATGATTACTTCAAGGCCGGATTTCGAGATGGTACACAAAGTTGAACGAACATGAGGAGCAAGGCGCAGCTGGCAAGCATACTCTCTCCTTAAGCCTGTCCAGCGACCGCTGAATGATATATCTACAGCGAGACTGCACCTTATATACCACCAAGAGTCCTATCTGACTATCGAGTAGACAATGTCGTCTACAATAGAAACGTCTGGCTCTGTCCAGTCCAAGACAAATCCTTCCGGGCCCTCAGGGCCACTCCAAGGCCAGAAGAGTCTATTCCGAATACCCATGTACCGGTCCTCTGGGACTAGCACCTCGAACACTATCGAGCAATCCACAAAACGGGCGTATCATCCACGGCGGTCTCACCGGAAGTCCCGCTCGGGCTGTTTAGTCTGCAAGACTAGGCGAGTCAAAGTATGTTGCTTTTCCTTTTTCGTCTGGGAGTAACCGCGAATCGGGTCAAGGGCTCGTCTGACGGCTGCAGTGTGACGAAAGTAAACCCCACTGCTTGCGATGCCAGAAACACGGCGTGACTTGCGTTTATGCAGACCTTGCGGATTGCGCAAGCGATGGAAAAGGTGCCGTTCCTCCGATTGAGAAGGAGGCAGGCGTGGTGTTGCCAAGTTCAAGGGTCTACTCCATGCATCTCCTGGAGGTGTCGGAGAAGATCGACAGGCTGTTGAGACTGGGCTCAAAGAAGCGTCATCTACCCGATACGGTTGGCGCTTTGCATCATTTCCTCGACGCCACCACCCCTACCGTTGGCACTCCGCGCACGCAGAAGCTCCTGCGGAACCAAATGATCCAATTAGCCTTTCAGGTTAGTAGTTAAATGAAGATCCTCTTGAGCGCGGACCAGCTGACCTCATCAGACGCCACTCGTCATGCATACCGTCATCGCGGTAGCAACCTCGCACCTTAGCCATACCGTCCCCGACAACACTCCCTACAGGGTAGCCGAAGCCTACCTCTGGCAGCAGACCATCAGCCAGTACTCGAAGGAGCTCAGCCGCGGGGTCGGGCCAGTGAACATGGACGGGCTATTCTCCGCCTGTCTGCTCATGACGGTCCACTCGTTCGCGCTGGACAAGTACAACCCCCGGCAGTCCTTCGTCTTCTCGGACGACCCGGCGGCGCTGAGCTGGCTCGTCCTGCAGGGCGGTCTGCGACACCTCCTCGGCCTCACCAGGCCCTGGCTGGGCGGCAGCATGTGGTTGGACGTCTTCATCGCCAACGTCGAGGAGACCCTGATATTCAACGACCGTCCGGGACGCGTGGACCTCCATCCGGAACTAGCCGATATCTGCGCCATCGAGGATACATCGACCGAGGAAACGAACCCGTATCTGTCGCCGCTGCGCATGCTCACCGCGTTGCTGCGCGTGGAGCGCTCCATGGCCAGTTTCTCCAGGTTCACGACCTTCATGGGCCGTCTGCTGCCGAGTTTCTGGGACCGGTTGGCGGAGAAGGACCCGCCGGCGTTGATCATTCTTAGCTGGTGGCTCGCGCTGATGCACTCGGTCGGTCTCTGGTGGGCCGAAACGAGGATCCGCTCCGAGTGTGCCGCCATCTGTATGTATCTGGAGGATAGTGAGGATCCGCGCATCCTGAAGTTGTTGGAGTTTCCGGCCGCGGTCGCGGGATATTTGCTCAAGCATGTCCAGCGACGTGCCTGGGATGAGGACCCTCTTTTGTCTGTTGATCTGGCGCTGGCCTTGGATGATATATGAGAAATGATAGATGTCTGTTCATTATTATAGGTATATATGCAATGCTGCGACTCCACCATAACCTAATCCACCCATTGCGCCAATGCCAATTATCCATCCCTTTTGCATATGACACAGAAAACAAGTCCCTCCCAGCTTGACCATTAATTACCCCAGTATCCCAGTGGTCAAGTAAACCAATAACACCCAAACCAGCGAGAGAAAGAACAATGAAAGAATAGTTACTTCGACTACCGACTCCCCCACGATACCCGTCTTGATCGCAAAGACCGCTGGTCCTCAGAACCCCGCCCCGGCCGGGCAACATGAGCCACAGGCGGCGGCGCAGGCAGCGGCGGCGGATTCAACGAGGAGAAAGACATCGCCCTGGACGGCGCCGGCGAGTACGGCGGCGGGGGAGTCTCCCTGGTAGCCGTGGAGGTATTGCCATAGCTACTGGGGAAGGAGATAGCGGAGGAGGCGTCGGAGACGAGCTCGTCCGCGTCTGCGCCTGCGTCCGCGCCGGCGGCAAAGTCGCGCGGGTTCTTCTCGTCGCGCAACGATGCGACGGACCGCGACGACGAGATCGGCGCATCGCCTTCCAGCGTCTTCTCCTGGATACTGCTCATGGGCCGCGGCGTGTACCGCGGCAGCGGGACGGGTGGTGCGTACCCGTCCTCGCCGAACCAGTCGGCGATGCCTAGCGCTTCGCCATAGTCATACCCGTGTGCATGTGGGAATGGACTGGCAATGGCATTGCGGGGGTGGGTTTCGGCCATTGCTGGGGTTGGGGCTGAGCGCGGGGAAGTCTTTGGGGCGATTGCGAAGCATCCGCATAGCCCGCTGAGGAAGGACATGATAGTCCGTTCGGGATGGATTTGATTGAAATTTCAGGAATGATATTCTATTTTATATGCAGGTATGGTGTAAATGATTTGATTGATGTACTCCGTAATGTAGGGCAAGGCGCTCGGATCAATGGATTATCAGAATGCTCCCTTTTCAGAGATACATCGCGCCAGAACGATATCCAGCAAGAGCGAATGGACAGATAATCGAATAGAGAGTTAAATGCGAAGAAGAGACACAGGAGAAATAGAAAGAAGAGGAAGAGGAAGAGAAAGATGACAGAAGTCAGTTTTGAGACTTTGGTTGCCTCAGGCCAGAAAGTCAGTTGGTCAGGCATCCACATTGTTTTGTCTTTTGATTGGTCGGAAAGATACCGATAAGATACGAGTGTATTCCTGCCTGAGGCATTCAGGATTTTATATTTTCCCCACGAATTGTTTTCTCTGGTGCACCTTTCTTCAAGCGATACGGAGTACACTTTCTCCAATCTAAAAGAGAAGAGTAAATCACCATGTCTGCGGATACATCCACCGACGATATTATCGCCTTCATCCAATCCGTCAACCCTCCCCAAGTCCCCCCGCATCGCTCCCACGACCCCGCCAACAACCTCAAACGCACCGACCCCTACCAATTCGGCTCACGATACCTCGAGCAAGGCGACGACGTCTTCGAATTCAACGCATGGGACCACGTCGAACCAGACGACGAGTTCAAGGCGTTCGCCGAGGTACAATATGCGCGGCAGCGCGAATCCCCCGTCTCGGACTTCGACAAGCAGCGCTTCAACAAAGACCCGGCGAAATGGTGGAACCTCTTCTACAAGAACAACACGGCCAACTTCTTCAAGGACCGCAAGTGGCTGCGCCAGGAGTTCCCCGTGCTGGCCGAGGTGACGCGGAAAGACGCGGGGCGGAAGGTCGTGCTCGAGGTGGGCGCCGGCGCGGGAAACACCGCGTTCCCCTTGCTCGCGAATAATGAGAATGAGGAGTTGATGGTGCATGCGTGTGATTTCTCCAAGACTGCTGTCGGCGTGATGCGCGAGAGCGAGCACTACGATCCTAGGTTCATCGCGGCGGATGTGTGGGATGTCACGGCCGTGCCGGACGGGGAGACCGATGCCCTGCCTCCGGGTCTGACGGAGGGGTCCGTTGACGTCGTCATCCTCATTTTCATCTTCTCCGCCCTCGCCCCCGACCAATGGGACCAGGCGATCCGCAACGTCTACCGCGTCCTGAAGCCCGGTGGGCTCGTCCTGTTCCGTGATTACGGGCGAGGCGATCTGGCACAGGTCCGGTTCAAGAAGGGCCGGTACATGGATGAGAACTTCTACGTGCGCGGCGACGGCACGCGGGTGTATTTCTTCGATAAGGACCAGCTGGAGAGAATGTGGGGACAGTGGACGCCGGAGAAGGGAATACAGATGGATGACCAGGCCGAGTCTGCAGATTCGTCCACGGGCGCGTTCGAAGTGGAGAAAATCGCCGTCGATCGCAGGCTGATTGTCAATCGCCAGCGGAAACTCAAGATGTACCGTTGTTGGATCCAGGCTCATTATCGGAAGTATGAGAGCACTACTGCCGCTGTCGATGCGAAGGCGGATTCATGAATCGCATGACCTTATCCAGTGCGAATCTCAGATTGACGGCGCTATATCTTAATCTGAGAGCAACTTCAAAACTGTCGCTCACGAGTTTACGAATATCCGCTCGTCCCCTCTTGACAGAGCAGGCAGTCTCATCCACTTCCCTTGGAGATGACAGAAACTACTGTAGTTCGATATGAGACAGTTCAAAGGTCGGACTGAAACTCTTCAAGGCTGCATCAAGGAGTCAAGACAACAGGTCTAGGCGTTACGAGTTATGATACCAAAGAATATATAGACAGGATAGACCAACCCTGTTATTTCAAAGCATGACATGGAAATCCATATATTCATATAGTCCTTGGCAATTTTAGCAAAGCCATCAGCTCCTAAGAACCGTGACATATAAGCAATCAAGTACGTGTTCAACTGATAACAGGATCAACATGAAACTCACTGGCGCTGCATATAAGTACGAGTGGAAACCTGGCATCTGCAGCGATGACAAGCAGGTATAAAACGGCAGATATTTCAGAAGAAGTATTTACAAGAAGGGGTCTCACGCGAAGCTCAAATCAGAAAAAGCAAAGCTCCACTGATGCAAACGAAGTAACTTGATAAGAAACTCGAAACCAATGCTCAGGCGATATCTATAGCGCAAGTTGCAGGGGACTGTGTCAACCGCTGGGTAGGTACGCAATATAAGTCCCGTCAATGTCTAAATGCTTTTGTGTACGGCAATCGGAAAATCTCGTAGAACTTCATTCGTGTCGTAGGCAGGAGCGTGGAAGTGGTCGACCACGTGCATTTATGCGGACAGCTTAGGGCATTCTCCCTCTGCCCTCGCGAAAGCACCGGCGAACAAATCCTGCATGGCACAGTAGTGGAACAGAATGCCACCCAACACAGCCAGATGCCAGATGTTGTGGCTACCACCAAAGTAGTCGAAGAGTCCGGGGCGCCATCGTTCGGGGACCCGCGATGCGTAAATGCAGGCCCCGGCGAAGTAGACAAGGATGCTTTTCATGACCGGGGCATAGAAGTACAGACACCAGGCGAATCCTCGGGTGTAAGTGAGTTGGAAAAGGGGTGTAAATCCGGTGAGGGCAAGTGTCACATAGAAGGCCACACGAGCCCATGCTAGATCGGCACGGTTGAAAGTAGGGTGCCAGGGCAAGATGACACCGCCAACTCCAAGGGACATGGTCAGGAGAATGTAGGTCCACCTGGACACTGGCTCGCAGTAGAAAGCTGTGTACTCGGTCGTCACAATCGAGGCAGCCACCAGGAGTGAAATACCTGTATAGTCCACACACGCAAATCTCTCCAGCAGAGGCTGGTTGGCAATGCTGTTCATGGTGTGCCAAAGGGTACTGCAGACCAGACACTTGCACGCGGCAAAGAAGAACACGGCGGCGATCATCACATCGGTCTTGGTGCTCAAGTGGAAGTTGGGATTCAGAGGATAGAAGTAAAAGGCCACCGAGAGGACGATGAAAAGGCCAATCAAATGCGACCAGATATTGACCGTTTCATTGCAAAAGCTGAAGACGGACAACAGACACTCCACCTTGGAAGAGGTGAAGCGATAGCCCTGCAGAATGTGCGGATTGATCCGCCAGGGGTGTGGTAGGTCTGCATAAGTGATCAATCGCTGCTCTTGAGCCAGGATGACAGCGCGATCGATGCTCTCCCGCAGAGCATCCTTGGCTCTCCGGGCACGCTCCATTCCCTCGTCCACCACCTCACCCAGCTTCGAGTCAACCGCCTTCCATCCGTCGTCCAGAGTACCGTAGATGCCGCGATCCCGGACCGCGTGAGCTCGAGATTCCAGCTCAACCAGGAAGGACTCCATCAGGCGAACTCCGGCCTGGGCCTTCTGCTCCAGCGTCTCCTTGGTAGCCAAGGCTTCATTGTAGCGATCCTCGAGGGTTTCGACCAGAATCTTTGCCCGTTTCTTTCCACCTCCCATCAGTTCTCCGGAGGCGTAGGAGCATGAATCCCGGACAGCTTCAAGTGTTGTATAAGCTCGACGGAGGCTGGAATCGATCTGGACCATATGTGACTTCCGATACTGCTCGATCCAGTGCATTCGTCGTTCTAATTCCGCCAGGAAGAGCTCAACCTATCTGCTGTTAGAACATGTCTACCTCCTTTCTACCGAGCAATACAATCTTACCCTCAGGAAGATTGCATCACCATCATAGTCACAAGAGAGCTTCCGAGACGTGTGGAATGAATGCCTGCGTCTGCGATCCCGCAAAAGATGGGTCTCCTGGGTTGGAGTCGACGCATAGGAAGTCGATACAGCATCCGGGTACGACTTGAGCGAAACGGATTGGGTTGCACAGGCCATGATGATTGATCGACGATAATAGCCGGGAATCTTCCACCACGTCGTCAGGAATTCAAATCCGCATAGCTTGTCGATTGAATGCGAGGAGTGTCTGGATGCTGCCTGATGTTTGGGTGCCGAAGATCGGATCCCCGGAACGAATATCCAGAGAGGAGGAAAAGGTAAGGGGAGGAATGGGATAATTAAATGGAAATGAATAAGAAAGGATAGTATTAAGAGGGATATGTACAATGAAAGGACAAGAAATTATTGAAGATTTGATGAAAAAGAGAAGTATATGAAGGAGAGAGAGATGAGATAAAGAGAAAAGAGAGAGAGAGAGAGAATTGGGTGGGGGAGAAGAATATAAGAGGAGTAGTAAGCAGAGAGAATTCCCAACAACTTCATGTGAAGAACGAAGATACTTATGGAGTACTTCAGCTTCAACTTCAACTTAACTATCAGCTATTGTCTTGATTGATTTATTATAAGATATCTGAGTATGTCCTCCATCCTCTAACTCATTCAAATACTAACCTTTTCAATTCCAGTCAACCCATCAGCGACCACTATCAATCCACGTTCTCAAGCGCTCAATAGTACTTGTCTCCCCTGCTCCGTTTTTCCTCGGTCGAACAAACCGTCCTACTGCAGCTTAGACCTTCACTACCAGGTCTTGGTCCAGTTGCATTATCTCCCTCGTTTCCCCTCCGATTGTTATCAACCTCACCATGACTATCAGTGAGATCGTCACCGATCCCTCATTGCTGCCCGTGTTGCAGACCAGCGCCGAGACACGAGAACAATGCCAAAAGCTCTTGTCCTTGTTAGATCCCACGACGCAGTCTCCCTCCTCGGATCCTCAAGAGACAGTTCTGGCCGCCTCTAAACAGCAGAAACAATTATTTGCGCTTCTAGCCCAGCTCCGTGGCCAGAATCGGGATGCCATTCTTCGGGTCCGCCAGACGAAACAGCTCACCGCAGAGGCGCGTCAAGAAATCGATCGGTTACATCTCCAACTTCAAAACTTGTATTATGAGCAGCGGCACCTGACGGGGGAAATCGCTGCGTGCGAGTCCTACGAGTATGTGGACTCTGAATTTTTGTGGTTGCGATTGAGCTAACGAGTTTCCGTCGTCGCTAGCCACAAATACCTCTCCCTCCCATTGATTCCCGTGGATCAGTTTCTTGCTCTCCATCCAGAGCACCAAGACTTGGACCCTCACGAGTTGATGATTGCTCGTATCAATCACGAACATGCCGAACGGGAGAAGCTGGAACAGGCGCGTCAAGAACTCCTGAAGAGCAAACAAGCTCTGATTGCGGAGAATAAGAAGCGAAAAGACGACCTGGCCAGTTTGGACCAAGATTTAGAACGGTTCATCGATGTATGTTTCTCAACCACTTGAACCATGAACAAGGTGAATACTAACCATCGATGTAGGCTGCAAAACCAATCCAGAAGATCTTCGAGAAGGAATATTAGATGTGACTTTTTTATTTTACTGTTGTTTTCCTTGATGGTTTTTGCTCACAGGCGCATATCTGAGATACCCAGCATCTATTCGCAATATTGTCTTAATATCAGTCGGAACGTACAAACATTACATAGAATTCTTAAGATCTCTCCGTCAACAGTAGAATAACTATATTATTTGTTTTCAAGCAATGTCAATAGATTATCAACTCCTCCAGTACGGAGTACTCCATAGAATCGTGACTTCGTTGCGGCCACCTGTGTCTCTCCGCCTTCTCCCCGTACTTCCCTGTCCTTGACGGAGCCACTTTCAAAAGAAGTCCAAGATCAGAGGATGTCATGGTCATGACTAGCAAGAATGAAGCTCTGCAGTCTTCTGTCCATGTCATTTCACGATCTTCCGATTCCAACAGCGAGATGAGTTCCAAGGCCAGCGCGCAACGGCTTCCTCCGCCCGAGAAGCCAGAGGCCATCCGCACTCGATTCAAAGTCATTGCTGCATTCTGGGCAGTCATCGTGTTTCTGGGATTTCCGATATGGTGGAAGACAACTTCTATCTACCGGGCTCGTTTGCCCCTTCAAGAGATGGTCGATTGGGCCGATGGGAAGGTATCGTACGCCTGCATCCCATCAACTAAAGCTCATGGTTGAGACACTAATGTGTTGCGAATATACAGACATGTCGCCCTGTATTCCCTCTTGAGATTCGATTCGAGACACCGTCTTTGCAGCTTTCAGAGGCGCAGCACCTCGTTCGCACGACCCAACACACTCTCGACGACCTCAATGAATTCTCCGCTCATCACCTGCGCTTGAAACTATCTGAAGATGTGGCTACGGAAAATAGCGACAATGGCCAAACACAATTGGCAGAGAAGGCCGATACTGCATTGACAGTGCGACTGCTGCCCCAGGATGATTTGGCTGCCCCGAAAGCCGAGCTCCATTCCGAAACCACCCAGCTGGATATCATGTATCCCCCGAGCCAGATCCCAGCGCCTTCATCATCCAATCCGCCCCTATCGACCTTCGTCGCGGGGGAACTACAGAGTCTGTTCACTGAGGAAAAGGCCACCATTGCGCAAATCCTGTCCGACAACAGTCCGGTCGGCGCCAATACCAATGCTCCTGCGTCATCGACCAACCAGCCGTCCGCGATCCTCAACTCCATCTCTCCCCAACTCGCGGAGAGTATCAGCAGGCGATTAAGACGGTCAATGAAGTACGCGGAGACATATCACCTCGCGTTCTCCCTCTTCACGGCCGGGTCGGAGCCCTCCTCGTGGGACATCCAAGCCGCCGTGGAGGAGTACATCTCTCCTTTGCTCCAGGCCCTAGCGCCCATCAGCAACTTCACCGTCGACACCCAAGTCCAGCTCTACGCGACCTTCTCGCCGACCGCGCCATTGCCCGAGTACGATGAGACGCAGGCAGCATGGACCCTGAAGAAGGAAGACCTGAGTGCGTTCATCAACGCGGCCGAATGGCCCCTGAGCCCTGGCATCGGCAACGGCCCCACAATCAACTTCATCCTCTACGTCCCCGCGCCATCGCAGTCGCCCATGCTTGTCAAGGAGAGCGGCGCGACCAGCTGGATCATCCCGCAATGGGGCGGCGTCTTCCTCCTCAACTCTCCCTTGTCGACCGTCCACGAGAACCCCGCCAATCCGGTCCACCTATCCAAGGAATCCCTGCGCGCCGCTTTCCTGACGTTCTCCCACCAACTCCTCACCTTACTCGGCGTCCCCACCACCCCGACCTCCCTTCCCTTCCGCCTGCAGACCCTCGGCCGCATCCGCGCCGCGACCCTCCTCCTCTCCGCATCCTCCACCATGGGCTCGCTCGCCCGTCTCACCGAGTCCCTCCCCTCGATCCCCATCCCCGCCAACGTCGCCGCTTCCGTCTCCACAACCCTCTCCCACCTCGCCTCCGCATGCACCCATCTCCGCGAAGGCCGCTTCGAGGCCGCCCTCGCCAGCGCCCGAGTCGCGGAGACAGAGGCCGAACGCAGCTTCTTCGAGAAGAGTATGGTCGGCCAGATGTATTTCCCCGATGAGCACAAGGTGGCTGTCTATCTACCCTTGTTGGGGCCCATTGGCGTTCCGCTCATCGTGGGGCTTCTGAAGGAGATCAAGAGGATGGTGGCGGATTGGAGGGCGAAGCGGGCTATTCGTTCATAATCAACTTTCTTTATTGTCCTGTTGTAGTATATAATCTGTTCCGTGTTGGTTTAATGATCTGAATCCCGTACTTGACAAGCTTATACTGCCTTGTGTCAACAATTGAATTATAAGACGTGAAGTAGCAGATGCAAAGCAATATACACGACGCTAACATGAAATATAAGATCATATAAGAACAGGGAATCGTTGTCCAACAAATGAAGTCATTGGGACAATAGGTTACCGCCAAAGAGCAGGAAGACAGAAACGCACAAACGGCAGCGTAAACCAAATCAGATATTTCTCAGAGGACTCTTCTCCCTTATCGCTGGAGGGCCATTGACCTGATAGCACGGCTCGCCCTGGTTATTCTTGAACCCCACCTGATCGATCATCGCCGTGAAAGTTTCGTCAGGCCGCACGATGACAGTCGGATACGCCTCCGGTTTAAGGACGGCTGCATTGGCGAACGTCCCCGGCGGCGTGTAGACCTTGATACTCTCGGTGCTGGGGTGGCGGACCTGCGCCTTCGGCGTGACCGGTAGCGGGGGCTGCTTGGGCGCCAGCTGCGCGTTTGGCTTTGGGGCTGCGCCAAACAGGCTTTTGACGCGGGTGCCTGTGCGTTGGAGCATGGAGCGTGCGCTATCCGAGTTCCGCTTCAGGGATCTACGCAGGAGGAAGTCGGTGCGGTAGGAGTTCTCGTCCGAGGGGATGGGGTCGGATATGCCGAGTAATGCTCCGCTCGTTGTTCGCTGGGTGTGCTGCGCGATTTTGAAAGAGGCGGGCGATTTATTGCGTCGTCGTCTCATGAGGAACATGGCCAGTAGTGCAAGGATAGCCCCAAAGGCGGCGCCAGGGAAAAAGCCCGCAATGATCGCTTTGGTCGGGAAAGACGGGCATGCGGCCGCCATGGCTGTTGAGGTTCCATTACAGCTCGATGCGGCGCTGGAGGGGGACGGGACTGCTGGATGTGATCCCGATATGGTCGTTGGCTGTGGGCTGGCCGTCGAAGATACTGTATCTGTGGCTTTGGTCGTGGCTGTCGTGGCCGCCGAGGAAGTTGTGGAAGTTGTGGAAGTGGCTGCAGAGGTAGTTGAAGAAGCAGATACAGAAGGGGATACTGTTGTAGCTAACGAAGACACTGAAGAAGTCCCATTAAAAGAACTGGCTGTATCCATGGCACAGATGTTATTGCCCTGGCAGGTGTATCCGAAGGGGCAGCATCTATTCCCACACTTGGGTAGGTCGTCCCCAAGCCTTGTCGTCTTGAGCATATTCTTCGGGTGAAGTGTGGCATTCTGCTGCTGTATGTCGCAAGTGATCGGCTCGATAAATGTGCAATTTTGCCCACTGGGACAGCAGATGGCGGTGCTAGAATTGTCCACGCTCACGCAGGTGGACGTAGACGAACAGCAGAAAGATGCTGGTAACTTGGGGTCGCCACATTGCTGGTACGAGGCTGGACAGGAGCCGCTGTCCCTTTGAATCAGAGTATCAGACGCATAACTTAACGAAATACTTGTCGCAATGATGGTAATGAAGACCACCCAGGGCATAGAGAAAGTCGACCTCGCCATTTTGGCGAGACAAAGTGCTCTCCACGTGGGATTACAAGGACTGTATCACTGACGAGAGAAGGAATAAAATGATGAAGAGATGGATTACTTAGATGGTGAATTTTCACGCTGAACAAAGAGTTATTAGTCGAGATACCCAAACTTTGACACTGAAAGGACCGTAGAGAAGGACAAAGAGGTACAACCCGGTGGACTGCAAGAGAAGAAGAACCAAAGGAAGCAAAATCAAAAGACAGCTACTTATTCGATGGCCCAAAATAGGCATCATACCATCCTTTAAAGCCAGCAGCCATGGCATGCCAGTTGCAAGCGCCGCCATCTGAAGTTGAAGATGACCCGTAGCAATAGCTGATCCCATGTCGGACGGTCAAGATATGTTCTCATAGTCGTAGTCGCTATTCTTGGAGATGGACCAGCATGGAGACATATCATTTGACAGCATATCGATGGCCGACATGAGGGCGCGTAGGAAAAGACCGAGCGAGAGAAGATGAAGATGAAGAAGACCCGTTGATGGGCGGTTAGAGATGAGGAAGTAAATCTCTGGTCTCTGATTGGTTGACTGTCACCCTGCCTTACCTAAGCAACGCTAGTCCCGATTGAGAAATGTCGAATCCGCGATGGAAATTCTGCGGTCTTGAAGCTGTTCTTCAGTCGCTGCTCAGATCCCTCAATTCCACGCCTTCATCATGCTGAACCGACTTTTCCGGCCGCAGACTCCTCTGCGTGCATTGTCCGCTCTTTCGAAAGTGAGTTTTTTTCCCGCTTCTCCAATGGCCTGATGTAGGATTGACCGTGTTCCGACTAGAAACCTATCTCCGCTCTCCCACGCTTTCAAACACGACAATTGCACCGGGTCCCTCAGTTGACGCATGATGCGTACTTCAAGAATAATGGTGTTCCGGAATTGCTGTCGCCCGAGGCGTTTGACTTTGCTTGGACGCAATACCAGACTCTCCTCATCGACAAGCTGAATCTCTTGACACAGGGTGAGAATGGACTTTCGGCGTGCTTCAGCTTGATTCTGGTCTAGACTCTAGCATGGAACCTAACGGACAGTCGTCTGATCTTCAATCTATAGACACCGTCGATGCCGATGCGAAACCCGGAGAACTGCTGGTCAAGTACTCCCGTCGTCCAGAGATGGCCTCCGTCTTCAACTACGCCTCGATGGCTCACAACAACCATTTCTTCTTCAACTGCTTGGTGAGTGAAAAACATGAGACGGCTACTTGAACGGCCACATCTAATATCCGGTCTTCATGACAGTCTCCCACCCCCACTCAGGTCCCCGAAAAGTTCGCCAAAGACATCGTCGACACCTGCTCCTCCATCGAATCGTTGAAGCTCGACTTCCTGGCCACCGCCAATGCCATGTTCGGACCCGGTTTCGTGTGGTTGGCCAAGAACCTTGAGCGGGAGGGACTGATGCACATCTTCTGCACCTACAATGCAGGCTCTCCTTACCCTGCTGCTCACTCCCGGCGGCAACCGGTCGACATGGCCACGCACTCCCCCGATGCCCCTCTGGGCAACATGTACGCCGGCTCGATGGGTGCCCACTCGGTGAATCAGAAGAGCATGGCCCCCGGTGCCGTGGACGTCCAGCCCATTCTGTGTGTGAACACCTGGGAGCACGTGTGGATGATGGACTACGGAATCGGTGGCAAGGCCGAGTATCTGGAACGGTGGTGGGACCGGATCAACTGGGAGGTTGTGTTTGACAATTACAACGCGGTCAGCTCGATGAAGGGGTCCCGTAATGCGACCAACCGGAATCGCAGCCTGAGCATGCTATAAAGGAAATAGCTACGGGAAGCATGTGTTTCGATAATTGTCTTGTATTATATACTACCTTTGGCTAGGGATTGTTCAAGATTTCTTTTTTCTCATGTGTCCTAATGTACAGTCATCTCCAGATAGAGAAGAATGGAGGGAATATTGTACAAGGTATATGCCATATATAGTCCGCTCTATCAACGATAAATACAATCCCTACCTCCCCTCCACCTCCCTAATCCTCTTCTCAAACGCCTCAATCATCACCCCAGCCATCTGCCCCTCAACCGTACTCATCATCGCCGCATGGAACTGATTCCGAAACTCGAATCGAATCTCCAACTGCACGCGCGTCCGCGGGCCCGACCCCGACACCGGCATCAACTCCCACCTCGTACTCAAATACTCAAAAATCCCCTCATTCGCCCCAGGAAACCCACCCTGCCCATCCTTCGAATCAACCCCGAACTTCGCCCCGCTGCGCGCCTCCACGGCCCACCGCTCCCGATCACAGTGCACGCGCGACGTGAAGGTCTCGCTGAGCGGGCCGTAGCCGACGGTTAGGAACGCGCGCGTCGGATACCCCGTTTCTGGGTCGCGGTGGGTGACGGTTGAGGCGGTTAGGAAGGGGAGGAATTGGGAGTAGGACTCGACGGAGGAGATAACTTTGAAGAGTGGGTCGGGGGTGTAGGGGAGGGTGCGGGAGGCGGTGAGGATGCGGCTTTTGCTGTTGTTGTTGCTGTTGTTGTTTGGGAGGAGGGAGGAGAGAGATGGGAGGTTGAAGTATCGGCGGGTGGGTGGTTGGATGGTTCGCGAGATGTAGAGAGTAAGTGGTGAGAGAGGTTTGTGGGTGATGATTGTTGGGCGACAGATGCGTCGCAAGGGTAGAGAGGATCTCATATTTTGGTTTTGGTGGTTTCAGCGAGCTGAGTGTGTCTTGAGTCTTGACTCTTGAGTCTTGAGATGTGAGGCTTTTGGTGTTTTTCTCTGGCTCCACGCGGATCGTGCCGAGAATCGTTTAGCATTGCTTGTAGCCTTGTATAGACCTCGATATTATGCATAATTTATTAAGTAGGTATGATCGTAGTATTTTTATGAGTCTTCAAATTCAATTCCGATGCAATCTACTGTCGAAAGTCATAAACATGGTATACATCCAAGTCCGAGATATATACAGCACACTACGGAGTATCCATGCACAACCAGATGTGCAGAAAGCAAGGAAGATTGAATTGATATATCGATCAGTACAAGGGGGAGTATTTCTTCTTGAAAAGACTTTCATCTCATCTGCGTTGGAAACTGCAGAAATCTGATCCTCAACCTTGCTAGTGGTAAAGACCAGTCTATGGACTGAAGGCAGGGCACCAAAACCCACTCGTGCTGTCTTTGAACCCTTGAATTTGCTGATCCCAAAGGCGCTGTATCCAGTCAGCAGAGTCCCAAAACAAATAGAGTCAGTCATACCCAGTCGAGGTTGGCCAGTACGTCAAGCATCTCCTCAATCACGTCCAATGAACCGAACTGCTGCATTGGATTGATCTGGTCTTGAGCGGTCATGGACGGGGGATCCTGCGGATACTGCAAGCCGTCGTACGGGGGAGGCGGAACTGAGCCGGTGTTAGTCTTCTGGCATCTGTCTGGAGCTGCCATCTTACTGTCACTTGATATACCTCTCTGTGCGCTTGAATCGCCCGAACTTCCTGACGGCTGGTCCTGTAGACCTCTCTTGACCCTACGAAGCATGATCGTCATTGCAGCGTATGCTTTCCGCGCATCTGCTGACCGCCGGCGCATGTCCTCGAAGATCTGATGGGAGGTCTCCAAAGCTGCGAGAAGGTCTTCACGGCCTTTGATGGTCACTGCCACATCGTTGTTTGCGTCGTCCGGCCTTGACCCCCGGTGGCTGAAAGAGAGTTCCAGGCAAATGATCATGGCGGCGAGTAGGTAGTCTGTGCTTTGGATGGAGTTGGGAAACTGTCTGTCGCGATACAGCTGACCTCCAGGCTGGGTCTCGTGGTAGAGAGCCGTCTGATGGCGTAGGATTTCCTTCGCTGCTGTTATGCAGACCCAGCGGGAATATGCGTATCGCATATTGCCGTGGACTTCGGCCAGGTACCTCCGGTGCAGCACGCAACGGCACTTCTGATACAGAAGTTCCAATGTCAAGCGGCTGAGAATCAGGTCCGACGGATCCGTGATTGACTGCTCCATGGGCCTGATCCGTAGAATTGACGGGACACGATCGTGCGCCTCCTCGAGATACCGATCAATCTCGAGCGTCTGCTCGTAGGTCACTGGTTCCCGCGAGAATGCTAGGTCGGAGATCCTTCCGAACACAGACATAATCCTCCCCTTGGCCCTCGTATAGCACAACGCGGTACGCTCGGCGTCCGGTCGAGAAGGGGGGAGATGCTCCATACTCTCATTGAGATCTTCATCGAACAAATTCCGCGGCAGCTCCACGTCGTGTTGCCAGGCCTGAATCGTGCGAGGAAGACCAACGTGGAATGAGATCAAGGTGTCGAACTGGCTAACAACAGCCCATAAGCGCCGCCTCATCTCGCCTTCAAATGCCGAGATGTTAGAGAAATGCCGTGGGTCACGATGATAGCCCATCCGCATGGCGAGCTTGATTGTAAGCCTTAGCAGAAAGGAGATACCAGCTTGAGTGTCTTGGCTCCGAAAGAATTCCCCCATGGTATACAGGAACAGCGCCTCAACTTTATACCTGCCAGGCGTGATATAGTTCGCCTGGACTAAACATTGCACAGTACGCTTCCGAAACCTATTCATGGCGTCCAAGTAGTTCCCAAGGGACTGGGGTAATGGTTCCTCGGTGGTCTTTAGGATTGATACTGCCAATGTAAGAACGCCAAAGAGTAAACCAAGCCAAGGAAAAGATACTCCGTGAGGATCCTCCCAGAATTGATTATACTGTGTTCGGTCAGTATATTCAATTCTAGTCAAGAATCATACTGACCTCTTTCTGGAACGTGGGATAGTGGATCACAACTACAGATGTCAGTACGTCTGAGGCATACGCAGAAGAACTGAAGAACTCATACCTAGAAAAGGATCCTTGCAGTGGAGGAATTGAGAGACAAGCCGATCAGCCACTGGCCGTGACGGAATGTCTGCGAGAAGTTCCTCCTTACTCGGTTTACTCATTCCAAGTAAGAGGGCCGGCGAGGAGGACTCGAAAGGATCATCTGCCGCTACTTCATCCTCGGATTCGTCCTCGCTCTCTTGAAGGTATCCTTTGACCTCGTTAACCTTGAATCAAAACTCAGCGCACTGAAATAGACGGGTAGACGGCTATCCAACCTGCTCAAGTATAGCACGCCAATGCGCGTTATCAAAGTAGCTCGTCCCTGCTTCCTTCACGAGCAGTCTACCCGAAGTATCGCAGACGGCTTCCTTCATTTCCGGATTACTACCTGTCGAGGGAGCCTCATGCAATGCTTGAATGTCACTCCCAGAAGCTCTGGGTGGCGTGTCCTGCTGCACTGGGGCATTCGAACCCAGATTCTGTTCATTGAGTTTCCTCTGAGTAAACGACAGGATCAAATTCTCGAGATGCTGCAGACGGTCTTGCACCTGGGATAAGCTCGCCTGGCCCTGCGAAGATTTGCCTAGAGGACCTCGACCGACAAAGGTACAAGAGGTAGCTTCTCCTCTCTTCTTGCAGTTGGTGCATGGGTATGTTCGACAACATTAAGTCTGAATGTGAGTCAGCAAAGGGTCAAGAATCTTGAGAATCAGATCAGACCTACTTTCGGCTTCTACAACCAGTACAGGAGAGCTGGACTCGGGTTCGCTTCTTTTTGTTCAACATGGTTGCGTTCTGGAGTGGTTCGGCTGTTGAGTCGGTCATCCTGGGTGTCTTCTAATATACTGGCAGATAAGCGCTGGGGTTTATTCAGTCAATAGGCAATCGATCAGAGCAATATTAGACACGTCAGCTGAGTCGTAAGATGCAATGCAGGTTGTTTGTGATCATGGGAGGTGAAGACGGTGTTTATTCTTCGGTCTCCGTCTTAACTCCGTCGCCAACTGGAAAAGACCACAGGTACAAGGATACACACAGGTCTTCCACTCTATTTATCAGTCGCTGAGAAAATAATAAACAGATCATCCTTTAATCTCCGCTTTCATAGCCGTCGTCCCATCAGGCCCAAGAATGTGCACTTTGCCAACACCATCCGCATCCTCAAGGACAATCCGATACTCTTCCTCGGCATACAGAGGACTCGTGGCCCGATATGAGATACTCTGTGGAAGTACCAGCTCGGGATTCTGAACAGATGGGGTTCTGGTGTCTCTCCACAGATCCAGAATGTTAATCAGATTCAACGGGCCATGGACGACGATGTCCTTATGGCCTTCAACATCCCGGGACCAAGGAAGCGAATAGTGAATCTTATGTGCGTTGAATGTCAGCGCTGAGAATCGGAAAAGGGTGACAGCCGTTTGCCTGAGAGTCCGTGTGTGGGTGTTGCCTGTTGTCGAGGTCTCTGAGGAGGCTGGCCCCGAGGGTACGATTGGATCCGGAAGAGTTGTAGATTGGGACGTTGATGACGGTGAGAGGGCTTTCCGAAACACCCAGTTTCTGATTGTGTCAGACTGACAAGACAATCTCCTCGACACTGTAGGAACCTGTCCCTTTGTGAGGATAAATCACACACCTTCTATCCAACACAGCTACACCATGTTCATTTCGAAACTCCTTCTCCACGCCAACAACAATCATCTCCTCACCCGTCTTGCGGACAACCTTTGGCTCCGCACTCAGAACCCTCGTCGTCTCTTGAACTTCCTGACCCACGCGCAACGGGTTGGGCTCTCCATTCGAGCCTCGAGGCCACTGTACCTCGCCGCCAGCCCACATGCGCCGAGTGAACGGTGCCTGGGGGTTATACGAGACATCCGTGCCATCAGCGCCTAGTTCAGTCTCCAAGAAAGCGGGAGTAAAATACACCAGATGGTAGCCCGGGGGCAGGGGAGTCCCTGGCTGTGGAGCCAATGCATTGGAGAGAGATGGGGAATTGGGAAATAAAGATGGACGGTTGAGAGTTAGAGAGAGGAGTTGAAGCTGGTTGGAGTCCAGAACCTGAGTCCGAGTCTGGGGACCGAGAGACTGGAATCTCGACAGAAATGAGTCTGCAATGGATGAAGCCGAATCAGATTGCGAGTATAAGCGATGATGGGCTGAGAAGTGACGCCGTAAAAGGGACTGGCAGGATTGCCGGGACAAACAAGGTCTGAGGGCCATTCTGAATCTAATCGATCTGATTGATCTTCAATCCTTATTCTCAATCATCCGATCTATAATCGAAAATAAAAGAAGTTGAATATAAGCCGAGAAGGCTTATGACTCTTAAGAAACAAAGCTGGACCTCGGATGAATTTCCGGTCTCGGAATCATCTGGTCGACCAGTTTCCGAGAGAGAATCTTGACTTCTCCTTCATCTCTCTCAGTCATCTCGATTCTCTCAACGAGCATCAACCTGGTTAAACTTCGATTGAACGATCTTCTTGATAGACAATCATCCATCTGATTGAATGTATCCGGAGAACCTTTGTTTACGATGACCTCTTACTGGGTTGGATGTGATAACGCAGAATGACAGATCTGATGAATACAAGGACCAGATGCAGGAAGCAGTCATACTGCTCATCTTGCATCTTTATCTCAAAATTTGAGGCCAGATCAACTCATTCATGAGTCTCTGGCACTGTCCAGCAATGTATCGAGTCATCTCTCCGTCCTTCTCGAGTCAAGGCCCAAGGGATATAGATCACAGAATCTGTCTGGTCATCGAGTATCAAGACAATCCTCAACAGCTTTATGATATCGTGAATGTCCTCCCCTGGTTATACAGACCAGACCTGAGCGCAGATAAAGATCAAAGTCAAGAATGATCTCCATTACAGCCAACATCATTGTTGGTTGAGATTTGGGTATCTGGTTGGCGTTTGTCTTTACGGGCGTTGTGTATCCATACGGAGTTTGGAGCTACGGTATTTGGATAGCAGGAGTGGTTGAATAGAGTTGGATTAATTCACTATTGACTAAAGATAATCATGTAGCAGGGTACGAGGTGTTTCAGGGTATCAAGGACGCTACGTAGACAAGGAAATTACAGTTACAGCTTGACTTGTCCGGCATGCAACCGGTTCCAGTCCTTCTGCTCAAACGGCACGTACGTGTCGCCCTGTAGCCAGTACAATTTATCCCTGGGCCCGACGAGCGAAGGGTCGGCGCCCTCGGTGCGCAGGATATGTTTCTGCTGCTTGTTGTTGCCGGTTGCCTGCAACTCGGGCGTAACGCGCAGGAACAGCGGGGCCGCGAACCGGGGCAGATTCTTCAACACGTGGGCCGCGAGGCTGTCGAGGACGGCCTGGGACGGCTCCGTGAGTTGGGACGGGTCGGCAGCCTGCGTCTGTTGGTTGAAGACGACGGCGGCGCAGCCGGCGCGGCCGTCGTGGTTGGGCAGCGCGACGCCGTAGACGTTGGCCTCGTGCACGTCGGGATGTGTGCCCAGCACCTCGGCCACCTCGCTCGTCGATACGTTCTCCGACTTCCATCGGAAGGTGTCGCCGAGCCGGTCGGAGAAGTACCAGCGGCCTTCCTTGTCCCACCGGACCATGTCGCCGGAGCGGAAGAAGGCGTCGCCTTTGCGCAGGACGTCCCGGATGATCTTGCCCTCCGTGGCCTTGGAATTCTTGAAGTAGCCCTGGAATTTGTCCGACGGGTCGTTCGGGTCGATGGCGTAGAGCAGCTCGCCGGGCTCGCCGTTGGGCACCTTCCGGCAGAGGCCGGTCTGCGGGTCGCGCCATGGCTGCTGGGACTCGTGGTCCACTTCGACGACGGCGAGCCCGTGGCCCAGGATCAGCTTGGTGAGGGCGCCGTTTCTGCCGATCGCCCCCGCGGTGAAATCGTTGGAGGACAGGTTCCACGATCCCGACGTGCCTTCGGTGGCCGAGTAGAACTCGGCAATCGTGGGGATGTTGAAGCGCTCCTTGACGCGATTCCAGATATCCGGACGCAGGCCGTTGCCGAACACGGCCCGAACATTGTGCTTCTTGTCCAAGTCTTCGCCAGTGACAGGATCGATTTGAGGGGGAACGGCCAACAGGTACCGCAGAGTCTCACCCACATACTGCACGACCGTTGCGTTGTTCTCGCGAGCCTCTTTCCAGAAGTTCCTCGCGGAGAATTTACGACCGACGATTATCGTCGCTCCGCCCATCAAACACGTCATGAAGCCCAAGATGGCGGCAGAGGAGTGGTAGAGGGGCATGCACTACCTGAAGTTAACATTTTTCCTGAGTGAAAAGTTCCACGGAAATCACGTACTGTGAAGAAGCGATCCGCCGGCGTAACACCTAACCAGTTGGTAACGAAGATACTACCCATCCAGCATTTCTTCCAACTGACGATGGCGGGTTTGGGAAGTCCGGTAGTCCCGCTAGTGTAGATCAACAGTGCCATATCACGCAAGGCCGAGCCATTGCGCACTTTATCCTCCTCACGGACGGGCTCGGTCTGCAGGATCTGAGCCTCAACATCCGGCGTGAAAAACACCACCTCCACCGCACCCTTGTCCTCGCGGAAGTCGGGGGATGCAAAGATCTCCAACTGCTCTGGGGGGAAACAACCGCGGACCTCGTCATCAACGACCAACAGTCTAGCAGTCGAGGTACGGACCGAATGTGTCAAGGGCTTTCCCGTCAAATTGTAGTTGATGAAGGCCGGAACGGCACCGATGCTCCACAGACCAAGCAAAACGAAGATGAAAGTCGACGAGTTCATGAAATCCATGGCAACGATCTCCTTAGGTCTGACGCCGTGCACTCTCTTGAACCAAGTCCCATAACGTAGAGCCAGCTCGTAGGTTTCGTGGAAGGTCCAGGTCCGGCCATTGTATACGATAAACGGCTTGTCTTTGGTCGCGGGGGCGAGGGCATGGTTTTCCAGGACATAGTAAAGGTTGAGCGTATCGCGCCGTTGGGCAAGGTTAGTTTTGACGGCAATCTTCAGCAAACTCTTGATCAGTGTCATGTCATAGAAGAGCGAGTATTTGGCATTCAAGTAGGCCAGCGTCGTGGCGACGGCTGGCGCGGCAAGGGAGAGAGGGACATCTAGAAGACAATAGGATTAGCATTCATTCTTATAGGTCGACGCATAGATTCGACGAATAGATATCTTTTCAGATCAGATGAATAGAAGGAATAAACTCCGACCACAGTTAGCATACCTGCAAGAAATGGGATAGGAATGGGTGGCATCTTGAGGCGATACAACAACGCGATATCTAGAAAGAGTAGTACGACAACGATCAGACTCAACGCAAGCAATCAAAAGAAAGAAGAATGGTCTATAAATGATTCAGGGATAGAAAAGAGGGGAAATATAAGTATAAGATGTTGCAGATGCCAGCATGAGGCGACATGTTGATGCCTCGGTTTCGCTGGATCTCAAGGAAGAACGGCACTGGGAGTTGTGAAGAAGTTATGCAATTTGTGATTAATGAACAATAATGTATTTATAGCAATCAGTCTAGATGTTCTTCATGGAGTCCAACTCTACAGTCTACACTTACAGTCTATAAAGATGAAAATCAACATCATTTGGATCTGAGAGAGAGAGAGAGAGAGAGGAATACCTTCTGTCGAGCTTCATGTGTATCACATGTGAGGTATCGTATATTCCTAGGTATCTCTAGATGCAGGTTCTCGGACCCCTATATACATGGATATCATTTCTTCTTCTTGATCACTGGCACCTCGTCATAATCATCTTCCATAAACTCCTCCATCGCCTCTAATCCTTTCTTCAAAACCTCCGTCTCGGAGACAAAGCCGATCCGGACATAGCCTATAAAGTCTTCTCCCTCGCCGAAACAGAGACTACCTGGGACAAACATGACACCGGTTCGTTCCAGAAGCATCTTACAGAACGCAACGTCATCCACTGGTTTCCCCATTTTCGAAAACCGTACAAAAGCCGTGGTCCCTGCGCGCGGCTTGACCCAGTCGCACGCCCATCGATGAGACTCGATGAACCTTTCCAGAAGGTCCAGGTTCTTTTTGGCCAAGTTGATGTTGCGTCTGAGCAAACTGTGGATACAGCTCGGAGACAGGGCGTGGCTCGCAATAGCATCATCCAGTTGGCCAACGGAGATGGTTGTGTAGTCCCGAGCGGCGGCACAGGACTCGATGATTGACCGACTGCGAGATGCGATCCAACCAACCCGTAGACCTGCCAAACTATATGCCTTGGACATGGAACCGGTTACCACGGTGTTTTCATATCCGAGGGACAGAAGTGAGGACGGGAACTCGGGGTCCGCAGGACTGATGGAGTGGAAGATTGGTCGGTACACCTCGTCAGCGTGGATGATGATGGACGATTCACGGGCGACTTCAACGATCTCCTCGAGTGTTGCTTGAGGGATAATGGCGCCGGTAGGATTTTGAGGATTGCTATGAGAGAGAGAGAACCGGGTGAGCCATGCTACCATAGCATAACCACGGTCTAAAAAGTAACGGAGGCATACTTGAGGATAATCAACTTGGTATTCGGCCGGATGAGTGCTTTCAACTCATCAATATCCAACTTCCAGCCATCGGTCGGCTTAGCTTTCCAGAGACTCACTTCTGCTCCGACCGACTCAGGCACCGAATAGAGCTGCTGATAGGTCGGATAATGGCAGATAACATGATCTCCCGGACCGACCAAGGTATACAGCAGGAGGAAGTTGGCTTGGATTGCGCCAGCGGTGATCAATACATTATCCGCAGGCAATGCGGTGGGAGTCTTAACCGAGTAGAGATTGGCCAAGGTCTGGCGCAGTTTCTCCGAGCCACGAATCGAACCGTAGGTGAGCTTTGTCGAGAAGTCTAAAGGAGTCCATGAACTGTCCCCGGATATTTCCTTGAGATCGTCAATGGAAATAGAGGCGCAACAGGTTTCCGCGATATTGTGCTTGGCCGTGGTCTCATATTTGTCCATCCACTGAATGCGAGTCAACAGAAGAATGCGGGGAAATCAATCATAATATGGGTTGATGGACTTACCTGCTCCACGGCAAACGGCTTGATTTGAACCATTATATATGAGTTAGAGTAGGGTATCCGGTGATAGATATGGACGATCTGCTATAGACAGGAGATATGGTAAATATTCAATATATTGTAGCTAAAGAATCCCTCTGTTTTTTCGGCTTCTTTTTGGGTCAGGTACGGGTCACGTGGATCTCCGCATGAGGAGCTGAAGATGAGAAGACAACGACAAGAACAAGGACAGAGACAGTGATATTTGGAAAGAGACTGCATTTTTAGATTCAATTAACTAATGGAGATAATCCTAAAGAATGGAACTCCTGAAGAAGATATCTGCAACTCCAACTCAATGACTGTGAGGAACCCTTGATGCTTTCTCCGCCTTTTAGCCAAGGCACCAACTTCGTCATCTGCTTCAGTCTACTAAGTTGCATTAGTATGGGCCAACCTCCAACCTCCTCCAACCTCCTCCAACCTCATCCCCTCCATCTCATCTCAAAACCACTAAGGTCTTACAGTCATCCAGTTCCGTATCTCAATTTGGTATCTAAGCTCGGTCGACCAATGTTGAATCATCCCGCGTGATATATATACCTGCGATCGGGTTTATCTCCATAGTTCCTGGTATCTATCATCTTGCCGAGAGAGAGAGGGGCGTTATTGATGGTTTTTACACAGGAATCTTAGAGACTTCTGGCAAGATGCGGTTAAAATCGACAATACAACTCTCCTTGGCTACCGCGCTCTCACTATGCGCATCCACAACATCAGCCCGCAGCAACTACTCGCAGTCCGAGGTCCTACCTCCGCTCTTCTCGGCCTTCGATGACCGTCCCCCCGGTTGCCCTCCGTGCTTCAACTGTCAGCTCGACGCTTTCCAGTGTGCGCAATTTTCTCCTTGCAATAATTTCACCGGCAAATGTGTATGTCCGCCCGGTTTTGGCGGTGATGACTGCTCCGAGCCGGTGTGCGGATCCCTAGCCGACGGGGGTAATCGAGCGCCGCGATCGGATAGAACTTGCGACTGCAAAGAAGGTTGGAGTGGCATCAACTGTAATGTCTGCGAGACGGACAATGCGTGCAATGCGATGATGCCTGAAGGCGAAGGGGGCGTCTGTTACAAGCAAGGTGTCACGGTCAAGGAGAACTTCCAGATGTGCGATGTGACGAATCGCAAGATTCTGGATCAACTTCAGGGTCGGAAACCTCAGGTGACATTTTCATGCGAGGCAGAGGACCACACTTGCAACTTTCAATTCTGGGTGGACCAGAAAGAGTCGTTCTATTGCGCCTTGGATACATGCAACTGGGACTTGAAGACGGATTACAACCAGAACAAGACCGTGTACAACTGTGAGAATATCCATTGCAAATGTATCCCAGGACGTATGCTATGCGGTGAGGAGGGTTCGATCGACATTGGAGAATTCCTCGCACAGGAGATCAAAGGTCCGGCAGCCTTCCGAACGACATCCACCGAGGGTGGCAGTCCCGAGGACGGTAGCAAGTTCCAGGAGCCGGCGATGGATGATTTGATCAAGAGTGTCTTTGGCGATCCCAGCATCTTCTTGAAATGCAATTCTGGCGAGTGTTTGTACCAGACAGACGTCCCCGGATATGTGCGCCCGATCAAGCAGATCAACACCCCTCTTATCGCTGGTGTAATTGCTGGCTCCGCTCTTTTTGTGGTTGCCGTTATCCTTATCATGTGGTACCTCTCTCGCAGGTCCTACCGTGGACGAATCTACCTGCCTCTATCGGATGATTCGGACGATGAGGCCTCCAGGCTTCTTGCGGATCACAAACCCGCGGCTCTGTACTGGGACAATGTGTCTTACTACTTGAATGGGAAGGAGATCCTCTCGGGTATCCAGGGCGCTGCACACCCGGGTGAAATTACAGCCATCATGGGAGCATCCGGCGCCGGAAAGACAACTTTCCTTGACATTCTGGCTCGCAAGAACAAGCGCGGTGCGGTGCATGGCGACTTTTACGTCAACGGGGAGAAACTCAGTGACCACGACTTCAAGAGCATGATTGGCTTTGTTGACCAAGAGGATACCATGCTGCCAACCTTGACCGTGCATGAAACTATCTTGACCAGTGCATTACTGAGGCTACCTCGAGATATGAGCCGACTAGCCAAGGAACAGCGCGTGTTTGAAGTCGAGAAGCAACTCGGAATCTACCACATTAAAGACCAGTTGATCGGCTCTGAGGAAGGCAGAGGCCGAGGCATTTCCGGAGGCGAGAAGCGTCGAGTTGGCATTGCCTGTGAACTTGTCACCAGCCCGAGCATTCTGTTCTTGGACGAGCCAACGAGTGGACTGGTAAGAAATCCTTAAAGTTTTGTCCGCATTACACTCATTCGTGACTATTTCCTTACTGACCACGTGAAACAGGACGCCTTCAATGCATTTAATGTTGTTGAATGCCTGGTCACTTTGGCCAAAACCTACAATCGGACCGTCATCTTCACGATTCATCAACCACGGTCGAATATTGTGGCGCTCTTCGATCGCCTTGTCCTCCTGGCTCAAGGGAAGACGGTGTACTCGGGCCCATTCACGTCATGTCAGCGGTATTTCGACAATTCCGGTTACTCGTGCCCTCCTGGCTTCAACATTGCCGACTACCTCGTGGATCTCACCATGCATGCTAGCGTCACCCGCTCTTATGAGGATGGAAACGAGTCGCCCTTGTTGGACGTGCACCCGCCAAAGACTGCTTCGAGTAGCCTAAGAGCCGTCAAATCAGTTGCCAGTGCCTCGAATGCCAGCATTGACGACAGCGAGTCGAACCGACGATCCAAGAGCAAACGACGGATCTCTCTCAAGCAGCGACAGGATAAACAGTTGTACTCTCGTAAAAAGGACTTCGAGACCCCTCCTACGCCAAAGACCGATGAAGAAGATGCCGGCGAGGTGTCACTGAACACTCAGCAATGGCTTCGCCTTTCTCGCCAACAGGGCAATGTTCCACCCCAGATTTTGGACGATCCGGATGAACTCCCACCGGCTGCCCCTGGCCCAACCGATCTTGACATACTGGTTGCCAACTATGCTACCTCGGATGTCGCTCGCTCGGTTCGCGATGAGATTGTTGCGGCCGTCCACAATGCCCACACTGCGAACGGCTCGACCAACTCGGAAATCATGTTGGGCCCTGCTACAGGGCACGCAAAGAGTTATCCAAGAGTCAGCCTGCTCCGCCAGTTTATCATTCTGTCGCAGCGGACCTGGCGCAATCTATATCGGAACCCGATGCTGATGCTCATGCATTATGCGATCTCTATCCTCTTGGCCGTGCTTTGTGGATATCTGTTCTACGGCTTGACTGATGACATTAAGGGTTTCCAGAACCGCCTGGGTCTTTTCTTCTTCATCTTGGCCCTGTTCGGATTCAGTACTCTGACTAGCCTCACGGTTTTCTCGGCAGAAAGGCTTTTGTTCGTACGGGAGCGAGCCAATGGCTATTACCATCCCATTACCTACTTTGCGGCGAAGGTCGTGTTTGATGTCGTGCCTTTGAGGTTGATTCCGCCAATCATCATGGGCATCATTGTGTACCCCATGACGGGGCTGATCCCGGCGTGGGGAGAGTTCTTCCGCTTCATCCTGGTTCTCGTGCTCTTCAACCTGGCTGCGGCCAATATCTGCCTCTTCATTGGCATTATTTTCCGAGACGGTGGTGTGGCCAACCTGATTGGAAGTCTGGTGATGCTTTTCAGCCTGTTGTTTGCTGGTCTTTTGCTCAATCATGATGCGATCCCCAAGTCCGCGTTGTGGCTACAGACGGTAAGTTCTATCCCCTGCTATCTCTTCTTGTTTTGCTCGCTCGAGAGTTTTCTAACTTGCCGCTAGCTGTCGATTTTCCACTACGGCTTCGAGGCGTTGATTGTCAACGAAGTGACCTATCTGACGTTAATCGACCACAAGTATGGCCTGGACATTGAAGTCCCCGGTGCATCGATTCTGAGTGCTTTTGGGTTTGATACTCTGGCATTCTGGTCGGATGTCATTGGCCTGGCGGTAATCTCGGGGGCATTCATTGTGATTGCCTACGGAGCGATGCATTTCTTGCTTGTTGAGAAGCGGTGATTCTCTTGTCCGTAGACAAGGGCAATCAATGGGATCCTGGTTGATTCTTTTGGATTTATTTCATGATTTGCTTGTGCTTTTAGATGGATATATGTCTTTTGTCTTGACTCTGGTCTTATGTTGGCTGTATATGGATGCACGTGATTCTCCACGTCGATCGAGGATTGTCGCAGAGCACAACGAATAGACGAGAAATTATAACGAGTATACAAATAACTACGGAGTATTTCGACTGAATTCATATTTAGAAGAGACATCTGCCTGATTTCCCTGCTTTCTTCATCCTCTCTGACCATATACCATCGCTCTCCCCTGCCTCACCGCCCACTTTCACTTTCGGTTCTCCAGTTCGGCTTTTTCTCCAACGACGGAAGATTCCAACTCGACCTTCTCCTCCTTCGTCTGGACCCCTCTTGATCTCTTCTTAAAATATCTTAACTTAGCTTGATTAATCTGAGATCGGAATAATAACTCGTTTTATTTCTTTTTTCCCTTCCTCCCCAAATACCAGCAATCTCTACCCATCATGTCTGGTGAAGCGTGGCTCTTCCTATTGTCGGTGCTAATCAACGCCGTCAACCTGTTCTTACAGGTCTTCTTTACTATCATGTACAGCGATCTAGAATGGTAGGTTCTCGTTCCCTCAAGAGCTGTGTAGCTCCAAGTCTCCTCCTGCAGTTGTTGCGACAAGTGATGAGCTGACCTGGTTGTCTGTCCCGCAGTGACTACATCAACCCGATTGACCTCTGCAACCGTCTCAATACCTACATTGTCCCTGAAGCCGCCGTCCATGCTTTCCTGACAATCCTGTTCCTGATCAATGGTTACTGGCTCGCGCTGGTTCTGAACCTGCCTCTGTTGGCGTTCAATGCCAAGAAGTACGTTCCCATCTGTATATAAGAGCTTGTTTCGGGGGTCGCGGTGCAGACTAACCGAGGTCTTTGCAATAGGATCTTCGAGAACCAGCACCTCCTGGACGCGACTGAGATCTTCCGCAAGCTGAACGTGCACAAGAGGGTGAGCTGGATATCCGTTCAACTTTCTGTATCCCCTTCGCTGACGCCTGCTGCAGGAATCCTTCATCAAGCTGGGCTTCCACCTCTTGATGTTCTTCTTCTACCTCTACAGCATGATTGTTGCTCTGATCCGCGATGAGTCTCACTAACTTGGCGATAAGACCGAGTATGCGATGCGCTACGGCCGTTCCGTGTTGAAAAGCTGCTGCGTCTTGCCCTGGGGACGATACACTCCTAAACCTCAATACCCCCTGCTGTTGAGTTGTCGACGCCTTTGCCTCGCTGGAGATGAGTCCGTGATCAGTGATGAACCTCTGACGGGGCGGTCTTTGGCGACTGCGATTGCCGATTTGATAGCAGCTAAGGATACGATGCAATGTTGGGCTGATGTCGAATGATTGTATGAGGTGTGGTGATAATAGATGTGGTCTAGCTCTTGGCTGTTTGGTTCGGGGATGATTCGAGAGAGTTTTACATGAGATTCGGCCAAGATGCCTACTGTAATTGTTGCTTGAGATATTTCCTTGCTTCCTTGCTTCCTTGCTTTCTATCTTTCTATCTTTCTGTGCTGTATATACCTCTCGAGCGGTTTGACAATGAAGAGCGTACGATACCTAGAGTTCAGTCAGACACATAAACATAGGACTATAGATAATGTAGTTAATCTGAATATTTATTCTGTAGAATTATATCACTGAATATATAGCTGTGGCTGTTGAAGTGATATCTTCGCTGGTGGTTGTTTCGACGCCCGTAAAATTCAAGATTCGCCGACTTCACCATTTCTTTCTCCCCCATCACACTCACCAGCCATCCATCATCCGACGCGATCTAAGACGCTGTCCTACGTCTATTCCATCTTGGAAGGATATTATCGTCAATATGGCCTCATTACTGGGCGTCGCATACGACTCCAGCGACGATGACGCCACAACGCCTCAGGTCCGAACAGCGACGCCAGCAACCAAAATCGTCGCAGCCCCCGAAGTGAGCACAGAGGTTTGGTCCCCTGAAGCTGCATCCGCTTCCCTTCTATTACTCTATACCCCAGCAATATACCGGCTACAATATCTAACAATCCTATAGGATCCAGCTCACATGCAGATGATGCTCGCTAACACCACGTCCAACGCCCTCACATACAACGCAACCTACGCCGATCTCTCGCGGCCGTCCCAAGGACCCGCGAACCCTTTCAAATCCGCCGAAGCGGCCGGTCTCAAGCGCAAGAACGTCCCGACCGGATACGCCGAGGAGGCCGCCATCAGCCAGGCGACGTTTGCCGCGCAGCATCGCACATTCCAGAGTCTGGGGTACACGCGCAATCCCTCGGCGCCGGGCGAGTTTGTCGGAGACCTGGGGAGCGTGGCGCAGTACGGGGGCCGGGATGTGATCCAGATGAAACCGTCCAAGGAGGCGTCGGCGGCGCTGCGCGCCAAGAGGCAGAAAAAGGGGGACCCGAGTATTGTGGAGGGCGAGGGGGCGTACCTGGGTCCGTGGGCGAGGTACCAGGACGACGACCACGTCTACGAAGAGGAGGCGGCACTGGCGGAGCAGGAATTGGGTACGGATGAGGAGTATGTGGAGGAGGAGGAGGGGATGGCGCCCGCGCAGATGCCGGCCATGAGCAAGGCGGCGACCGAGTACCAGGACGACGCGTCGAGGGTGGAAACGACCGAGTTCCACGGGACGGAGCAGTTCGACTACCTGGGCCGGACGTACATGCACGTGCCGCAGGACCTGGACGTGGATCTGCACAAGGAGGTCGGCAGCGTCAAGAACTACGTGCCGAAGAAGCTCATCCACACGTGGAAGTCGCACACCAAGGCGATCACGTCGCTGCGCTTCTTCCCGCAGTCCGGCCACCTGCTGCTCTCGTCGGCCGCGGACGGCAAGGCCAAGATCTGGGACGTGTACCACTCACGGGAGCTCCTGCGCACCTTCTCGGGCCACTCCAAGGCGATCACGGATACGGACTTCCACCGCTCGGGCCGGACCTTCCTCACGGCCTCGTACGACCGCCAGATGAAGCTCTGGGACACCGAATACGGCAAATGCACGGCGCGGTTCTCGACGGGCAAGACGCCACACGTGATCCGCTTCAACCCGGGCGCGGACCACGCGCACGAGTTCCTGGCGGGAATGTCGGACAAGAAGATCGTGCAGTTCGACACACGGTCAGGAGAGCTGGTCCAGGAGTACGACCACCACCTGGCGGCGATCAACACGATCACCTTCGTCGACGAGAACCGCCGCTTCATCTCCACGTCGGACGACAAGTCGCTGCGGGCCTGGGAGTACGGCATCCCCGTCCCGATCAAGTTCATCGCAGAACCCTACATGTTCGCGCTCACGCGCGCCTGCCTGCACCCGAACGGCAAATACGTCGCCTTCCAGTCCGGCGACAACCAGATCGTCGTCTACGGCGCCACCGACAAGTTCCGCCAGAACCGCAAGAAGAGTTTCCGCGGCCACAACAATGCCGGCTACGCCGTCGACGTCAAGATCTCCCCCGATGGCCAGTTCGTCGCCTCCGGGGACAGCGGCGGCTACGTCTGTTTCTGGGACTGGAAGACCGGCAAGATGTATCATAAGATCATGGCCGGTGGGAAGGAAGGCGGCGCCACCACCTGTCTCGATTGGCATCCCCAGGAGACGAGCAAGGTGGTTACCGGTGGGTTGGAGGGTGTAATCAAATACTGGGATTAGGCATTAGAGTTATTCAATCAAGCTCTGTTTTATAAATACAGATTTACTAGAACCGGTTTGATCAAATTGAAATGGTATTTGACAAATCCCCGAACCATTCCCTGTAGAATACAAAGTACAACCAATCATGCAGTCATCAAAAACTAGCCATCTCAATCCAACTCGCAATAAACGCCAACCTCCTTCCCCGATCCGCCGCCATCCGTCTCGAGAACTCCTCAAAGTTGAGCTTCGCGCCCCCGCCGCGCTCCTTCGCTTCGCGCTCGATCTGGTTCAGATACGCCCAGCGGGATAGAGTCAGCGTGGAGGGCGGAAGGGTGGGGCCGTGTCGTCGTGGGAGGGGTGAGGATGTAGACGTAGCGGCGGGATGCTGGATAGGTATAGGCGACGGTGGCATCTTCGGGGCGGTGGCTTCCGCGTCCGGCGACGAGGTGTGCCCGTTAGGCTGTAGGCGTAGTTCGGCGGGGAGGTTCTGCTGCTGCTGTTGTAGGTAGGTTTCTGGGACAAAGAGGGGATTGGCGGGCTCAGGGGCCGATAGGCCCGGTGTGTCCCCGGGAGGTTCTTCATTCGGTCGATGTTGTGGGAGTGTGGGATCGTAGTCTTGGATTTCGGCTGGCCAGCTGGTTTCTGGCGGAAGTTGTGGCTCTGGTGTCAGAGGGCGCAGCGACTCGGTTTCCTCACTGGGTTCATCAAGCCCCCGGGGTGAAGCAGAGGTGATTGAATCGTCCTCCTCAGGATCTGCGAGATGTTCAGGCCGTATATCGTCATCTAGGTCCTGTAAGGCTGAGGGCGGAGACGGAACAGGCCCAGGCTGAACAGGCTCCGTCTGCGGACTTCTCAGAGAATATCCAGCCCGATCCAGAAGCTCATGCAGTGGCTCGTCAGTAAACGAATCCAACTCCTGCCCACCTTCTCGAGCAGACTGTTTCTTCGGATCCATCATTTCAGCAAGTTCAATCTCGCGAGCCCAGATCTTGCGCTCCGTGCGCGTCCGATAGGCTTCCATCAGCAAATCCTCCTTTGGCTTAAAAAGGATATCAAGGAGTTCGTTGAACCCTTGCTGCGTGACTTGATACAGGATCTCCTTTCCTACATCCCTTTCGACTTCGGGGATCTCAAAGCCGCCCCACCGCTCCCCCACGGGAATACTGCGGGATGAGGTGGAGGGATTGGACCGCACGTCGTAGTCTTCGGTGAGATCATCCTCGAATCGCACCTTGGACGAGGACCGAGAGCGAGGAGATGGGGGATGGGAATCGAGGGGATGCTGGCCGAGCGCATCGTCTTCGTCGGACAGATCGTCAACATCCGGATCGCTCTCGTAGCCTTCGGGGGTTGTGGCACCATCTTCCACATCCGTATAGAATGCTCTCCGTCTCCATCGCTCGTCAACTCCTTGCCTACGAACCTCCCGCTCGCGCCTTCGCCAATCATCACGCATCCTCGAATAGGCTGCCTGGCTAATACGAGCTCTGTCAACGGGGTCGGTGACCTCGTCAAAAGGCACGGGGGCGCCAAGAGCATTGACAACATCTTCCTCAAGGACATGTTCCGCTGCAGGCCAGGAATTGGAAACAATCGAAGAGCTGGACGCATCATCATCGGAACTGGCGTCGTCCTCGTCCTCAACCCCCACATCATCAGCGTCGTTGACCTCTAAATCAATCGTCCCCCTGTTGGCACCTGTCGTTGAGCTCCTAGTCTCGCGGATGAGATGGCTCCTAGCAGCCGCATCTCCGACAACGACATGTCGATCACCAGTATCGGTGCCATCCTGGCGCAGCACGCCCTCGTTATCCACAATCACCATGTCCCCTTCTGAATTCAAATGCTTCCCTTCTCCAATTCTCGACGGTTCACCCGCGGGGATACTGCCAGGAAAGGCTGAACTGATAGGCTGGCTTCCAAGAACGACGTCTCGTGCACCTCCTTCCAGAAAGTCGTCTTCCATACCGGCAACCATATCTCTGGTAAGCTCCCTGCTGAGCGCGTAGTAAGCGCGGAAGACCCGTAGGAAATCTTTTCGCTCCACATAGCCATCCCCATCGATGTCGTAGCCTCGGAAAACACGCTGCAGCCTTTCATCGTTGCACTTATTGTTCAGGCCTGCAAGGCCTTTAAGGAACTCCTCAAACCCAATTAACCCATCATTATTCGTATCATAGAACGAGAACATACGGTCGTAGATAAGGCAAGGAGGCGGAGGACGGCCAGAGGTGCTGGGCACAAAGCACCGATCAAAGGTCTTGCGATCGATAGCCATGTACAGCTTGTTCGGATCGTCCGCCCACTCATAGCTCGCTAGACACCGGAATTGATCCCAGAGAGCATCCAGTTCCGTGTTCTCAAAGCCGGTCTCATTCATCAGACGCTTCGCTAGTGCCCGTGGCAAGCTACGAGGCAGCATGGCCGGCTTCCCAGGATACCAGATCGGTTGCGACTGCCGGGGATTCCCAAGGAAGGGAGCAGGAATGCGGACCTTGTAGAACAGATGCGTCTTAATATGCACCTGCATTGCTTCACACGTCTCACACAGGTCGTAGTCGATGCAGTTGGCGCACCGATACCGGATACCTTGAATCGGCATCGCACCACAGCTATTACACGTCACTCCACGGTGTATATAGCCATCCCGCCTGGCTTGATCCTCCGCAATATGATAGAGAAGATTCAGCAGATTCTGACCCTCCTGCGCAGGGGACGAGT
The DNA here is from genome assembly GCA_004769165.1 of Aspergillus cejpii. NCBI lineage: Eukaryota > Fungi > Ascomycota > Eurotiomycetes > Eurotiales > Aspergillaceae > Aspergillus > Aspergillus cejpii. Next base: position 1,582,186 of record SMSW01000005.1, on the reverse strand, counting down.
CATTATTCCCTTCCCGCCACGAGAAGACGCTCTGATCATCGACCACCGTCTCCCCACCATCCAGATTCTGCGCGGGCGTCGACTCCTCCGGAAACGTCGACGTCGACAGCGTAACCCGCTCGCCATTCTGGCGGCGCCGCCGCAGATCCTCGCCGTAGTTACTATCCTCATTGAACCGAACCAGCGCCCTCTCGATCCCGGCGCGCGAGATCCCCCGCCGCTGGAGCTGCTCCATGAGGTAGTTCCTTTCCGCACTGCCTTCTTCGATTATATGCGTTGGCGGGAAGTCGAGCGCAAGGAACGACTCCAGGAACGTCTCCTCCATCATCTCGCGCATCCGCTCCGCGTGGGCCTGGGGGACACCGACTTCCTCCATCAACTGGTCACGCGTGGCTAAGAGCGACGGGAGCAAGCCACTCTCGACTCGCCGTCCGTCTTCGGTCTCGATGCGGAAAGTGCCGTATACCCCATTCTGACGCTCTAGTTGCTCCAGGTGGGCGATTGCTTGGTACGAGGGTGTGTCAATGACATCGCTTTCGTCGGGTTCGTTTCGTCTCCGGCGGACTGCTCTTCGGCGGCGCAGGGGTGTCTGTGGTGAGGGAAAGAGGATATGATTGTGGATATACACTAAAGCGTAGGCTGCAGCAACTCCGGTGAGTAGGTACAGCGCAGGACGATACCGTGTTAGCGAAACTGGTCGTGACTGGGGCTCCGACATGGCGGCGCAGAATAGCTTGCAACGGCTGCAAAGATTATGGGAATGAATTCATTATTATCACAGCAGCTGAAAAGAAAGAAAGAAAAGGGAAGAAAAGAAAAGGGAAGAGAAGAAGAAAGAGGACAGCGTTTGCAGAGCAAATAACAAGATGTCTCATAAAGAGTAGCTGTAAACTGTTGCGGTCTGGGGGAATTGCTGTGGCTTAAAGCGGCGGTAGTTTCGACCGCTTTGGGAAGTCTTCATCTACGAGTCTACAATAATCTCATTCAAGTTGGTATTTGAAGGAGATAATGTTCATTTTCTGATTTCATTATAGGGATTCGTTAGACAATTCTATATATCATGGCATCTGTCCTCTCTCAGCTGTAGTTATGTTCTAGTTTATCAAGCTCAAATAAAAAGACGCTTTTGTTCCTCGTAAGTCATATATATCATCCAATACCTGCGATTCCAATCACCGACTCAGCTTGCTCTCGCGGATGAAAAAGCTGCTCACAAGAGAGAAGAAGACGATGCCAACCATAAAGGCAAAGCCCTTGTTGGTTGCCCATCCATAACAGCTTCTCACAATCCGTCCGACTGTAGGATCGAGAGTCTTGATATAGTCCAGACTCTGTCGCACCCCTTCGACAATGCGATCAATGTCTTTGCTATCACGCAGGGAAGACCTGAGCCGAGTACGGAGAACCTGCTGGACCACAGTAGATGACAGCGAGACACCGATAACGGAGCCGAGAGACCGGAAGAGATATGAGCAGGCAGTCACGACAGCCTGGTCCTCAGGTGTGGCGTTGGAAACTAGAGCCTCGGATTAGGAGTCTGTCTGAAGCATGTAGCGGGGATACTTACTTAGAGCGATCAACGTGGTTGTGACACCGATTCCGTTTCCAAAGGCGCAACATATCATGCCTAGAATCATAGGAACGAGCCCCTCGGTCACCCCACCCGAGAAAAGGTAAATGATTGTAAGGCCCACGGTCAAAAGGCCATACGCGATAACAGTAAGCCAGTAGTACTTTCCTGTCCACTTCATGACATAGCCAGAGAATAGAGAGCCGGAAACGCCTGCGAGGATACTCGGTAGAAGACGCAAGCCAGAAACCGTAGCAGACACACCGTCCACGGCTTGGAAGTACAAGGGGATGAAGAAGAGTCCTGCAATCCAGCCTCCGAAGCTAAAAAAGTTACAGCTATAGCTGGCAAAGAAGGTCCGGTTGAAGATGATATGACCCGGGGCAAATGGCTCGGCGGCAAAATAGACCTCGATCACAACAAAGAGTACAAAGAGGACAACGGAGGCACTCAACGAAGCGATAGTCAACGGCATCGTCCAGGAGACGTTACTGCCCCGGTCAAGGCCAAGGAGGAGGCCAACAACAGCACCAATGAGAACAAAAGCACCGGGAAAATCGATACGGCCCAGCTTTGTTTGCCAATGGCTGTCCTCCTGAGCTGGCAAGTCTAGCATAATCGACACAGCCAAGAACGCAAGGATACAGAGGGGGACTTGAGCGAGGAATGCCCTGTAAACTCAATCAGAAAAGCATCGCTGGATTGAATCGCTTGATCAACATACCATCGCCAGCCAATATAATCTGCCAATATACCTCCTGATCGAACCATCAGTAACGGAGGCTCAAGTCAAGTCAAAAAATCCATCTTACCCAGAGGAGCGCCCGTCCCCGAGCCAGTAGCGTAAATGATGTTGATGACGCCTTGCCAGACTCCTCGATCCCGAAGAGGAACAATATCACTCATCAAGATGCTGACGACGGTGGTCATACCGCCACCTCCGATGCCTTGGAAAACCTTGAATCTCGTCAGTCATCGCCCATATCCAATCAGAGCATTCCGCCAGACGTACACGGGCAGCGATCAATTCATGGATATTCCGCGCTAGACCGCAGAACAAACAACCGAGTCCAAACACGACATATGCGAACAAGAGGCAGCCTTTTCTACCGAATATGTCGGACAATTTACCGTACAGCGGCTGGAAGCTCGCCAACGTAATAAAATATGAGGTGGCCACCCAGCTGGTCAGATTGAGGGCCTTCAAATCCGACCCAATCTGACCATAACTGGCCATGATGATGGTTTGATCGGCCGCAGACAGAAATACCTGTTTCATCGGTGTTAGCAGGCACTCAGACTTAATAGTTATGTCTCAATTCAACGCACCCCAATGGAGATAGCAGGGAGAATGTATCGAAGGTTATGCGTCGGTCCCAGGTCATCCTTGGATGCACCCAGTTCGGGATCCTGCAGGGCATTATTAGAAACTGCACCGGTGATGGGAGCATTGCCGGTCTGCGGCCCCAGTAAAGGGGAAGTCTCAGTCGGAGTTCTCTCTGAAGACATCTCCTGGTGACCAGCTGCCATACAAAGCAGGAATTGCAGCACAATTAAGGGAGATCAAGTAAGATTTGACTCCCAGCTGGATGAGAGAGCTGAAAGACTCGAAACTGAACAAGCAAATCACGTGCTGATAAGACGTCGATCATATTACAAATCAGTCAGGAAACAATCTTTGCGATTTGATTGGTTCTCTCGGCAATCTCGGTAAGCCCCGCTTCTGTTGGACTGTGCACCTTCCTAATTAGGCTAATCATATCCTCTCTGATCAACAACATCTGAACTTATCAACATACAGTCCTACAGGGAGCTTCCAACTACATTCAAGTACTCAATCAGTAGGCCGATTCTATCAACATGCGAGGAATATCGTCTCTAAACATCGAGTGACCCATAAGGAAACATCAATGTAAAACAACCTGCGTACCAACGGCTCCATGCGAAAAAGTACCAATGGCACCTTTTCGTCAAGCAATCACGTCTTGGGTACGGCTGTGACCCACGATCACAATCTTAATGCTTGTAGCCACTGATTCCATGTGGCAGGAAGTATGAGTCACTTCAAATGGCTCCTGCAATAGAACCAGTTTTAGGGTGAAGGTATGCAGATTGCGAGGTATTACTCCACACACCTATCGCATTTGGCTGCATTGCCGGCTACAACACCCTTTGATGCTCTAGGCACGGAGAATGTGACTGATAGAAAGCCACAATTGAGATATCTCACAGCTACAGAGGCCTTGCCCTAGCTGCCACCGAAGCAGATATGTCTACCAACAATGATACACTTACCTTGAGCCTAACCCCAGAGAGTCCATCTTTTAGGTGACTCAACACCATTGTTTTTAATATTTGTAACTGTCCTGTATTGAGTTGAATGACATGAGATCGTGATAATTTTAGTCATGCGGAAATACGGGCGTATAGTTCAGCAAGATCCAGGAATAGTTAGAAGAGATCCAAAAATTCACCAGAAATACAAATGTTTCGCCTCAGTTTTCACTCGGCTTGGCTTCCTCAGTGGCCGGCATGGGAACAGGCCCACCAGGTGAATCGGGCAGACGAGCAGTCAGGACCTCCACGCCATCTTCCGTGACGAGCAGAGTGTGCTCGAACTGCGCAGACAAAGCACCATCCGCCGTAGTGCTGGTCCAATCGTCAGGCCAAGTCCGATCCCGGTGGGTGCCAAGGTTGATCATGGGCTCGATGGTGAAGCACATGCCAGGCTTGGCCGTTCCCACGGCCTTGTTTTTGGCGTAGTGAGGAACATTGGGTGCGCAGTGAAACAGTTGGTTGATCCCATGGCCACAATAAGTTTTGACCGTGCTACAGCCTCGACTCTTCGCATGCTTTTCAATCACATTGCCGGGATCTCGGAAAAGCATTCCTGGTTTGACAAGCTCAATCGATTTCTCCAGACATTCCCGAGAGGTTTCCACAACGCGGACGGCATCAGGGTTTGCAAGAGCCTTGTCGCCCACGTAGTATGTCTCGTTGATATCACCATGGAAGCCATTGTGATACAGGGTAACGTCGATGTTGATAATGTCACCATCCTCGAGAGGGCGCTGATCGGGGATACCGTGGCAGATGGACTCGTTGATCGATGTACATACAGATTTAGGGAAGTGCATATAGTTCAGCGGTGATGGGTAAGACTATCAACGGCTTAGCATGAATTCAATGAATTCTTCTTTTCATGTTCGAAGCAATCGATCCACTCACATTGCGCTCAATGCATGCTTTGTGCACAACCTCGTCGATGTAATCGGTGGTAACACCAGGACGGACTTCTCGAGCAGCGATATCCAGCACCTCTCGTGCCAGACGGCAAACTTTCCGCATTCCTTCCTGCTGTTCCTTGTTCAAGACGGTGATGTTATGGCGACCAACGAATTTTTGCTCTGACCAAGGGATACCATCCTTGGCGTAATCGGGGTGAGGGATAGACCTGGGAACCGTTCGCATGGGAGACAAAGGATAGACCGGTCTCAATGGGCCCGTGAACTGGAACGAAGGGAAAGGGTTGAAATGTCCCGTGGCTGGATCTGGTTCAGAAACTACCTTTGGAGGGAAGAGGTTGGACAGGAAATTACTCTTCGGTTTATGGACGGCCTTATGTTCGCTCTGATCGCAAAAGTCAGTACTCATTAATGGACCTCGAATGGTCACGCAAGGCAACCTACCCAACTCCGCTTGAAACAATCCTGCGAGCAGAAGAAGCTATCCTTGCTCATCTTGAGACATGTTGGACACTGCAAAGTTCCGGCATTGTTCTCGCAATCCACCCCGATACATTTCCGAGTCGCAACTTCGACTGCCATTCTGACACAGGTATAAATAAATCCAAGAAGAATAACAAATGTATGTACGAGAAGCAAAGAGGGGCAGTGGACTGGGTATATGGGAGTGTCGCAGAACCGCCACAGCAAAATTACTGTTAGACATCAAATACGCTAACCGTATTTGGCCTAGTGGATTAAAATGCGGCGTTGCCTAAAATAGACTAGTGCTTTATGATGCCAAGATTTCCGAGAAATGCCAAGCCTTTGTAGACGAGCGTTTAAACTTTAATAGTGGCGGCTCCGCGGCTGGAAGTTTAAATTCCGGATCGGGTAAAGTGTTGCCGTGAATGTGCGACATCACATGTCATCCCTCACGTGGTGATCATGACACCCCCACAAAGAGTTCGCAGCAGGTTCTGATTGAGATTTGAGACGCATCTTCCCTGGGAAGAATTGAGTAATCTCTCTGGTTGTCACCGTTTGTTAACTCCTTCGGCATGGCGGATACTGTACGGAAGCAACAGAAGGTGGTCATCGTGGGGGCTGGTCCAGTGGGGTCCCTCGCAGCGTTGTATGCCGCAGCCAGAGGCGATGAGGTTGAGGTGTATGAATTGCGTGGAGGTAGGTACATTCTTCCCCAGTGATGGGTTTATTTTTGCTTTTTTTTGTTGTCGGACATTTATCAGTGCGCTTTTCAACGGCCTTGTGTCACCTGGAGTGTCTGTCGTACAACATACTGGGTCGTGACTCGCCTTGCATGAAGAGCCGCCGGCGTCACAACACTAAGCTCAATTCAATGATGTTGGTTTAGTTACTGAATAGACTATAGATCTCCGTGACCCGTCGACAATCCCGCTGAACTTCACCAAGTCTATCAACCTTGCGTTGTCCGAGCGCGGTATCAACGCGATGAAGCATTCTAACCGAGAGGACCTCATCAAAAACGTCCTCCGTGACACGATTCCAATGCATGGACGGATGATCCACGGCAAAGACCGTGGACGACTGTGGGAAGCTGCGCAGGCATACGATGTTCATGGCCGGGTTGGTGGTCCTCATGTTAATATCATGTGACTCATGACTGACACAGGCGCAGGCCATAAACGCCGTCGACAGAAGTACATTGAACAATGCTCTCCTCGATGAACTAGAACGCACACCGAATGTGAAGCTGTTCTTCAACCACAAACTGACTGGAGCCGACTTCCGCACCAACAAAGCCTGGTTTGAGCGCCGTGTCCCAGGCGAGGCTCCGCTACCCAACTCCGCCAACCGCGTGCCGGAGATTGAAGTGAGCTTTGACTATATGCTCGGTGCAGATGGCGCCCATTCTGCGGCGCGCTACCACATGATGAAATTCTCCCGGGTGGATTACCAGCAGGAGTACATCGACGCATTGTGGTGTGAATTCCGCATTGCTCCAACCGAGGACGGGGAGTTCCGCATCTCGCCCAACCATCTCCACATCTGGCCTGGGAGGGAGTTCATGTTCATCGCCCTCCCGTCGGCAGACAAGTCCTTCACGTGCACCTTATTTGCCCCTGCAGTCCACTATACGCATCTCGAAAGCTCGCCGCAGAAGCTGCTTGAATTCTTCAATGTCCATTTCCCAGGGGTCAGCCCGGAGCTCATCTCCCCGAAGGATCTGCAGGAGCAGTTCGCAACAAACCCCCACCTCCCCCTGATCAGCCTCAAATGCAAGCCCCACCACTTCGGCTCCAGCATCGCCATTGTCGGCGACGCCGCCCACGCCATCCTCCCGTTCTACGGCCAGGGCCTGAACGCCGGAATGGAAGACATCCGGATCCTATTCGAGTTCCTAGACAAGCATGGCGCCTACGATCTAGACGCAAGCCTCGAAGCACGCAAAGACGCCCGCGGAAGGGCCTTCGAGGCATACACCAACCAGCGCTGCGCAGACACCCACGCCATCAACGACCTGTCCAAGCAAAACTACCTCGAGATGCGATGGGGCGTCAAAACCCCCCTGTACAAACTGCGCAAGTCCATCGAGGAGACCCTCGACCGGTACGTGCCGAGCCTGGGCTGGCAGACGCAGTACTCCCGCGTCAGCTTCAGCAACCTGCGGTACTCGGAGGTCATCAAGTCGGCCCGGCGGCAGGGGAGGGTCCTCAGCCGGGGACTCGGATCGGTCTTCCTCTCTACCGTGGGATTTATGGGGTACATGATGTGGAAATATCCCAAGCAGTATTCGCCGCTCTGCTTCATGCACTACTGCTTCCGACACTTGAGCAGTATCTGGTTCAGGTTCTTCCGTAACACCGCCTATGTCTAGGATTTTTGTTTCCGCCTTGTTCTTGGGGGCCGGATATATCTTGAATGATGATTTATGGGTATGGATGTGTGCATGTAATGCTATTTGCGAACCGAAAAGTCGAAATAAAATCCCTGCTCGAGTGATGTTGATACCCCTGTAATAGTTCCATCGCGGTACACAAGGCCAGTCACCTAGTTAACTAAATCTTAGTTATAAGCTTGGTTGACCTTTCCAGGCTCTAGTAAGTCCCCGGCTGATCTTGCCAATACTTTGACAGGCTTCGTAGTAGTGCAAATGGGGGTCCTCCATGTCATGCATCCTACCGAAAACTCGTCAATCCTTGGTGTTTAATAGGTAATAGTTCCATCGCGGTACACAAGGCCAGTCACCTAGTTAACTAAATCTTAGTTATAAGCTGGTTGACCTTTCCCAGGCTCTAGTAAGTCCCCGGCTGATCTTGCCAATACTTTGACAGGCTTCGTAGTAGTGCAAATGGGGGCTCCTCCATCGTCATGCATCCTATCCGTAGATAATCGGGGTCAGTCCTTGGTTGTTTAAGTAGGATCCCGTGGAAGTTGACTTTAATAACCAAAAATTATATATGCCCATCTGTTGATGTGTAGGTCCGTCTGAGCGCTGCAGGCTCCTAGTCGAGACAGCTTCCGATTCATATATCGATTGGCAATTATATAATATTCTGCTTCACATCCCAAAGAATGACCATAGCGAATCACTGAACCACTGATCATAAATCCGGTATCCATAAGTGTCCACTTGGATAAACTGGTCGGGTGGTTGTGGGAATCACACCTTGTTTCAGCCGCCAACTGGCAGCGAGAAGGTTGATTGAAACCCAGTCATATCATCTTGGGCTGGTTCATGCTGTTCCTCTACATTTCCGCGTTTTCAGTCCTTTTTCTCCTCCTCCGTGACTGCTGGAGTGGTAAATGATGGGAGTCCTTTCGGAGGTGAGTAAGACCATAAACTGGGGGGAATAATGATAAACCAGGACCACCGAAAACACATATCGGATTCAAACAACGAGCCCCTAAGTGCAAGGGTACATGGAAAACTGCAGCAAAGACAAAAAACCCCAAGGAAACCCTTCAAGCACCAATTGACGTAAGTGGCGGCAACTAGGCCGCTGTCATTATCCATGCTTGTAGTGTACAAGGCACAGGCAAGGGTTGAGAGTTGAGAGGTGAGAGAGATGAATATAGAAGGCCCAAGGTGACAGAACACACCAGCCGTAAGACAAATAAAGTGCAGAAGATGGAGAGATTAAAGCCACCCAGTATGACGGTACAAAGAACATTCAAGAGATCCTCAAGCCGGTCTGGGGAAATTGGTAACCTTAATCCATAGTCCCGGGAGTTCAAACTGGAACGCAAAGTTCGGGCCAATAAGTACCTGAGGCGCCGGCTGAAGATTGTGTCATCCATGGGGTATCAAGTTCCTTCCTTGGGGCCATCCACACGGTAGATAGGGTTGAATTAATCCGTCCTTGGGGAAGTGGTGGCTCGTTTCCGGTGGAATTCCTTATGTCCAGTGTATGACATGAGATGTGTAGCGATGAGTCCATGGGGCAGGGGAAATATGGCTTCCAAACGGACAATCCTCTGGGATGAAGGCAAATTGGCCATATTGCAATGAAACAGAAAAACAGAAATCATCATGGCCATTTCAAGGGCTCGCGAATTTAACGCGTCGGCTGCGCCGATCCTGAATACGCCTCTCGGTATCAAGATAGAGTTTATCTAGATATTCCATGGCACTGGCATCTTTGAGCATTTTGGCAACCTGGGTACCGGCTGAGACGAGTTGCAGAACATTTCGGTCATCCTTCATGGGCCTGGATTGATGCTTGGCAGCACGATCTTGTTCTGACACATCAAGATTAGTAGGCAGATGGGGAAGCTCCCTCCCTTGTTCCTCTATGGCGCGCGGGGATGGCGGCTTCAGCAACTGGTGGGGTCCATCAAACTCATCACGGTTCGAAGGCCTTCTCTGTGAATGGTAACGTGTAGTAGCCTTGGCTTTTTCGGCACTACGCCGGCTGTTTCTTTCAATGAGGCATTCTTGCATCTCCAGTGGTTTGACGAATTCGTATTCACGTCTGAGGGACTCCGAGGGGAGACGTGCAGGATGATCCCATTCCTGATACAGCGGACCGGGGCGCGGCAGAGACGCAATCGGTGGGAAAGGCATACCTCCTGAGCTATGCGGAATACCCGGAAGCCCGCCGTACGCTACACGAAAGTCATAATCTGGCGACGGTTGCTTCGGAGCGCTTGGCGTGGAAATCTGTGTATCTATCGGAGCATATTCGCGCGGAGGTGGAAAGCATCGTTTAACACTGGGCCGAGAGTAGGATAATCTCAGCACGACGGAACAGAATCATCGGTGGAGTATGGTGTGTGGGATAGACAGTTCATGAATTTTAGTTACCTTTGCTGATAGATTACGGGTCCCTCAGCTGAGGTTCCGTAAATGTGAGGTCTTGGAGGCATGATACCACTGCAAAGTGTGAGCTCGTTCGAACGATTCATATAGCAAAAGTCGAAAACAGAAGGGTTGAAGCTGTGTATTATGGCATACCCATGGCGAGACCAGGATTCAGAGTCGCTGTTGACGGAGAACGAACGAGAGCCGCTGCTGGAGGTCGCTCCAGAGAAGGAGCTGAGACCGGAAGACATGGGAATCAAGGGAGGCGGCAGAACTGGTGACATGGAGCAATATTGATGAGAGAAGCGCGAAACCAACAGAACACAGGCGATGGGTTCAGAATGAAGACTATCGCAATGTCCTTGGATCAACGCTCAGTACCTTGACTATAAATATCTGAATGGAGGAAGATCAAGTAGTCGTTCAATAGGGCACAGAAGGCAGCGCGATTTTGAATGAGTATCCAATCAATGACGAGCCAGATAAGCGACTTCTCGATCCCTTGAGGTATAAAATCGTTGAAGACAGGTGAGATATGAAGAACCCCACACCAGTGGCAAAATGAAGTACTCAAAGAGGAATGCCGTCTCTATCTGGAGGGATCGGTATACATGTGCTCGACAGACGCAGAGAAGTACTCCGTACTTGAATCACAATCCAGTAGAGGGCCAGCTTGGACCAGCCCAGGGTTGAAATGAGATGAATGCTCCGCATTGTGCCTTGCTGACAAGGATCAATCGGCAAAGGGCGCCATAGACGAACAATTCGCAATCATTATCGCCAGCCGGACAGGCACTTGGAGGCGGATCACCATTGGATCCACTACATTTGTTGCCTCACAGACGGATCAGGTGGATACGCTGCCACCAGCCGGGAGACAATGGCCTTGGATGGAAGCTGTGGAAGGTATTTTGCCCAAGACCCAAGCCAAGTCACCTCCAGCCTCCAGGTTATGATCTATGCTGATTCGAGAAAAATCTGTAGCAAAAGGGAGTGGAGAGAGGAACGAAAGGAGTGATGGCCGCATAGAGTTTTGGGCAGCAATCCGATGGTCGTTGACTGTGATGACTAGACGGTGTCAGAAATGAACCAATAAAGCGTTAATGCATAAATGAGACGTTTGAATCTTGCATTAGATGCGCTGAGTTGGTCCTATCCAACGGCCTGGATGAAGTCGATGGCTTGATGGATGGTCCTTGGAAGTTGGTGAAGTTATGAACAGAATCAGATGGACCGAAAGGGGAAGAAAAAGGAAGCATGGGTTTGTCCCGATTCGGTAACGCTGAGTGATTTCAACCATAACCTCAATTGGCATCTGAAAATCTCCCTTCATATGTTAACCTTGTTTTTTATTCTGAAATGGATCCTATGATCTATCTCGACGATCACCAATATCCACAGTTAGCCCAACCGATCCCTTGGGCTGGCCCGGCTGGGTAGATACAGTGGGCAATCATACGTAATCATCAAAGGAGCAAGATGAAGAGACTGTCAACGACATGAGATCTTGGTAATACTCTAGGATGGCGCCTGAAGTTGGAATTTGGCTCGGTAGAGAACATTGATCTTCATTCTTCGGTTGAGATGTTGATTCATGAGACATTGGGCATACAGGTTGCTGCATGTCTGGTGGCCCAAACCTCGGGCCAGCGCATCAGCGAGTCCTCACTCAAATCAGTGGTTGGGATGTCTAGAATCCGAAATCACCAGATGGCCTGGTCGAGGAAACGCCACATTATTTGCTGGTCTCTACCATTGAGACTACGCTTCCCTGGACTTCGAGCTTTATTGAAGTGTAACAAGGGGGGCCTGGGAAGAGATCCATTGACACAGAGGATATTAAGGGAAAGATCAAAAGCAAAGGTGTTGTTGGAACTCCGGTCTCCTGTCGTTCTTCATGCGGATGTATACGGGCGGGAAGTTCAATCCCCGACGAGCAAATCCTAGATTTCAGCGAATGGAAGTTTCAGAACTTGGCGGGAAGAGATGTCACTATGGCATGCACATACCTCGCAGCTCCGTCGAATGCCTTCCTCAATTCCAATACGGGCTTCATACCCTAGGATCTGTTTTGCCTTTTCCCCAAAGCATACCGCATTGAAACTGCATCCCTCACGCTCCCACGGCTCAAAGTAGTTGCGGTACCGGACATCCATGCCAAGCACTCGGACACCAACCCAGCAAGGTAGGCCAGTGCTTTGGGGACGTGGAACTCAAATGGCGGATATGACCGAAGTGAGCCCATACTGCCAGACAGAGATCCCGAAAGGCAATGGGCTCGTTTCTGAATGAAGAATGCCTCACCGGCAGCGGTCTTGGAAGTCATCAAGTTCTCGGCGGCTAGAACATGGGCGTCTGCAACATTGGTGACATAGGTAACGTCCCATAGGTTTAAACCATCGCCGATGATGAACGGGGTCTCGCCCTTTGCGATGCATGCATGTATCGCGGGCACCAACTGATGGTCGCCAGGCCCGCAGAGGACAGACGGCCGGAGGGAGCAGGTAGCCATTGTGTCGCTCGATTCCCGAAGCACCATGGCCTCTGCAGCAGCCTAGATAGTACACAAAACCATTTCTAGTTAGCTGAAACAAATACCCGCAAATCAAAGCATGACAACGGTCAATGTAGATGCAACCTTGGCTCGCCATAGATGAGAGACGAATGCGGAACGGGCCATCGCTCGTCCATGTTCGGGTGAGGTATGCCCATGTCATCCGTTACACACAGGTACTGGTTAGACGAAACCCTTGACCTTGATCCATTTCGCGGCCTCGAGCATATTCTTGGTACCATCAACATTGACCCTCCAGACATGGCTTTCTTGTCTTCGTGCGAACCGCTCACTGAGAACTGGGACAATCCCTGCGGTGTGAATCACAATGTCTGGTTGGGCTTGCTGGATCACTTTGTGAACCTCATTCAAATCGGTGATGTCGACTCGAATGAACAAAGCGCCGTCTGGAATCATATGGATAGGCCCCGGTTGTTTGACGTCTATGAGGGTGATGGCACACTCGGGATGCTTTTCGGAGAGCGCTCTAGCGATAGCTGCTCCCACGAATCCAGTTCCCCCAGATATCAGGACACTCTTCAGTATGGCTGTGTTTTCACCCATGATTGGTATGTTCTTTCATGCTTTCCCCTTCCCAAGCAATGGAAACGAGACCTTGGTCGCTTGCTAACCGGAGGCGCCTACAGGACCGCGTAAGTTCTGAAACAATTTGTTACAGTAGGTCAATCCTCAGGGAGCGAGATGTTTTCAGATATCAAAAACAATCACTGTTGACCATAATGGGCACTGAGATAGAAATGATTTGCAACAATCCACATTCCATTCATGAAGAAGGTCGCTTCAGAAATGCCAGTAAAGGCGGCGAAAGAAGCAAAACAGACGAGACGGCACGTGCAACTGCCACATCGGCATCAAGTATCAAAATTGGTCTCAATGGGTTTTGGTAATCACTTGATTTGAACCTCTCTAGGTGTAGACCTTTCATACAGAGAAAGACGTGAAGCACCTGCCGGATGTTGGTCAGATCGTGGATAGGAATAAGTAGTACATGAAGAGTTCTAGAAAAGTTACTATACATAGCCCTGGACCAAGGTATCCATCCCAATAGTCGCAGTATAATCAAGCATGGGAGGAAACATTGCGACCAACCCAAACTCCGGATTCAATGCAAATCACAACAATATACAAAAGTCGCACGTGGAGGCAAGGCGTCGTCCCGTCAAGTTCGGTTCTCTAGCGAATCCTGCAAAGAACTAATCCTCCGATCTTCTTTTCGACGCATTCCCTCGCCTCCAAAATGCCTTGGTCTGTCGAAAGGTACAAGCTCTCGCCTGGGGACCGTAACCCTTCCACATAGTCACTCTTCTCTCCGCGGATCACGCGCCGAAGTCCAGCAACGTCAATTGTAATTCTTCTCGTCGGTTTGCTAATCATGGTTATCTTTCCTAGCACCGGTTCGCTCTGCCAGTACTTCAATCCCAGCCACAGTCGTCTCGAAGCAATGTTGGCCTGTGTCAATGGCTCCACACCTTCAACTTCGTCGTTTGCTGCAGGATGTCCCAGAAGGATATGCGGTGGGGGAGGTGTCGGACCACCGCGGACAACGGAGGAAATGAAGCCAGAGTTCTGAAGCGCGAGGCATAATTTCAGGTGTAGGTTACTATTGGGGATCGATGTGAGACCAAGACGGGCCTTGGAGGCATTGTTCAGGTGCGAGCAGACGTGAGCGAGATTGACGAGAGACATTTTGACGTCGTAAAATACGAATTGATGGCCTAATAACGGGCCTGAGTATCGTCAAAGAGCGTAGATGTAGGGAAGGAGATTGGACAACTGTGCTAGTGATGATTGTGAGTTCAAACGCGGATGGAATTTTCAGAATCAAGCAAGGATGGATTACCTACCCGACAAAGATCCACAACAAATGAACAGTCAATTGCAATCTAACTCACCCAAACCACTCATTGACAGCACTGGTGTTGAGGATCTCCAAATGATGCGGGAAAGATGAAATTTTCGGAAAAACTGCACCCCGACTCCGATTGTCATCAATAGCTTAGACACCTGAGGCAGAAGTCACGTGCTCTCCATCCAATCTCCTGCGAGGATGTACACAAATGGATACTCCTGTGGCATCAGTCAATCTCGAAGCGCCATCGTTGCTCGGCGTCAAAACACTGCATATCAGTGGTCCGGTAAGTTATCCCCTCAGCTTGGAAGATAGTTATTTAACACTGCTCGTCTCTCCCAATTCCTATGCCGACTCTCTTGCTTGATCTTATTCCATAATCTTGTAAGCTTCTCAATTATACTGACAGACCATCATGCCTCCATTACCAAGTGAAGACCATGTACTGACCGTGTAAGTAGTCAACTACACTGAAATTGACAAGAAATCAATCTCTCTGTGCAAATATCTGATCTCGGTGGCTGGCAGATTTGCCGATATTCATTATTATTTCACAGCACCTACTCCAAAACCTCTCTATCACCGGCTGGATAAGGGCTCATATTTCTACCTCTATCACAATACGTCCACCCAGAAATTGCGACTTGAAGTTGCAAACAATCCCGGGACTTCGGATCAGGATGCTTTCAATGGAGGCCAGTTTCCCGCTGTGTTCGACAGCCCACCTACTGACCTCGTCCAGCTCTGGATCATGTTTATCTGCGTCATTCCACCGCATTTCCGACTCTCTGCACCCTGACTGTTGATGGACGCAGTCAGCAAACATCGCAGGACTTCCCACCTCCGCCAAGCACCATCCGTACGAATGGCAGCTACCCACAAATGATGCGCAATGTGGAACCACAGACCTCCAACGCCTTCACACGCTAGACATCTACTTCTGGACTTTGGATGATGCAAATCAGTTCTTGGATCTAGCAGAGCGGTACCTATCCCAGTCCCAGATCGAGACGAACCGCCACCCCTTTCCAGCTCCGTCAGAAGCCACAGTCAGTTCTGTCGTCCAGCAGCTCGAGAATGTGGCAATCACGGACCCTGCCTATCAAAATGGACAGACTCGCAACTCTCGAGAGGGCTCCACTCCTGCATCTTACACCAGTGCAGCTCCGGCCGCTCTCCCTCATCCCCCACCTGTGAGTGCGCAACAAACACCCACCGGGACCCGGCCAGCTCCAGAGCAACCGCATGAGACTGCCCAATTCACACCTCTACCATACAACCCTGCCGCTCCTGCCGCTCCTGAACCAATACAGCACCGCGTGAAGACCCCGCCCCCCGCCGGCGCGGCAGATGGAACCGGTCTCGCAGCGGCAGCGGCAGCAGACAGTGGTGCTCCGATAGCACCCCCTTCGCAATTTTCGGGGGGAAGCTACGCGCCTCCCCCCAGTCAGGGCCTCCCTTACTCTCTCCCTGGAAGCTATGCCTCACCTCCCCCAAGCGCCAGCCGCTCGGGCTCCTTTTCTTCGCGATCATCCATCCAAAGCCCGCCGGGGGTTCCTTCGTATAGTCCAGCATTCCTTGCCGGTAGCGTGCAACCCGTGACCCAGGTAGGGGCAATGTCCTTTGCTCCCCCTCCCGTGGATCCGAATGCCCACCTCTACGGGCAGAGTCTCTACGGTTCTCAGCCTCAGGTTCAAGCTCAGCCTACTTCCCCCACACCCCCTATCGGCGGCTACTCGAATTACTCTTACGAACCAGCCCCGACGCGCGCTGCTCCGAACAACGATTATGGCATGCATAAACAGCTCTACCGACCGACCGAGGAGGAAGCTAAATCTCATGCGCAGAAGTATGCGCAGAAGGCTTTGCAGAATCCGCAGAATCCGCAGCGCTCGCGCAAATTTGAAGACGGTACATCGCGGGTGGAGAGTAGTGTAAATAGGTTTCTAAAGAAGCTTGAGAAGAGGTTCTGATCCAACGCTCAAGCGTTAAAGTGACAGGAGCGACCGATATGATATACGGGGTTAGTGCTTGAAGGGATATCGACTACCATTCTTCTGATACCCATTCTTTTGCCCGCTAAACATGGTTTAGCCGCCCATCCTCAAAATAACCGTAAAGTTGTAACTACCATTGAATGCAGAGGAGAGTCCAAAAGTGGCTGAAGCTGTGTCTGCATCCACACCATTGCAAACAGTTCTGAATTAAGACTCAATACTCCGTACATATTTTCCATCCCCTTGGCCTAGGCGGTAAGGTAGAGCGGGAGTGCTAGAACCTACTAAGTAGGTGGTCTGCCAAATCAGGCTTAGTGTGATGGGTGATTAGATCTCGCCTAGTTTTACTTTCCCCAGCAACAACTCCCATAGTTTCTGTCCTTCTTTTCCATCTCATCATCTCATGGCTATGCTTCGCATTGAATACTTCCCATTACTTTTATAAATTGGCATCTAAATCAAATCAAGTCCATTAGATCTCATCCTTCCAAGTTTATTCCATCATCCCCACGGCATCATATTCATCCTTTTCTGTCGGATATGCCCTCCTCTATCCCAAACATTCGTGCCGTCTTCTGCTAGCTACGATACACATACTATGCTATAGGCCACGGGGAAACATACTCTTGAATGAATGACTTGATGATCAGAGAGAGGGGAGAGAGTGGGCAGAGCAAAAACCCTGCGACTAGGCCGCTGAGCCAGGGAATATATCTCCCAGGCTGCCTGACTCGGACCTGCTACCGGAAGATACTATGAGTATCTAGGCAGGCATACAACCTGTTTCTCGGTACGAGTAACAGTGGAATACCAACTGTGGTTAGACTTGTGCCATGAGACCCATCACTCAGGTTAGTACCTTGTAAAATCCAGGGACAGATGAGTCATTCTCCATGCTAATTGTAAGAAACAGTGTTCTGAGCAACTGCTTACCACAAAGCCAAATGGTCCCAATGAATGGTCCTAGATGACCATTCATGCTGAGAACATGCTTATATACCCCATACTAGGGGACCTTCCCGGCCTACGACACTAATTGATAGGCGGCCATGAGATTTGGACGTAAATATTCCCTCACTGTCCCACTCTGACGAGCTTCAGAACCTCGAAAGGTGACTTGGTTACAGAATCACTACTTCTGGGTAGAGAAATATCTCATCATGTCTACCATTACCCCAGAGTCTATTCCAGGGCCATTGGGCGTACACTGGAACTACAGAAGACTTAAAGGGTCTCTCATTCGCGACAGCCTGCCCATTCTATGTTGGCCCGAGAACCCGCCTCATCGCAGTTTGTGGCATCACCGATGACAAAGACCAAGCTAGTCCAAAGCATCTCTTCCAGAGTAGCTTCTACTTCATACATCATCGATCCCCGAGACACTACAAATGGTAGCATTCTTGGCTTCCAGAGTATCCTAACTCGTCCAGAGTGAGTCGATCGTGGAGAACAGTTGGTTCTTCTCAGACTTTTATCCGTTTCATTACCTCTTTTCTCATCTCCATGGGCCAACACCATCTCAGATCTGGATGACTTGAGAAAAGCCTGAAGACCTTATGCGGAAGTACAGAGAATATGTGCATGGAGATCCAAAAGGAGAGCGAAGAGTTGTACTAGATGAGAACATGCTGCCAGGGATTGAACAAAGTGGGAGCTTACGCGTTGTCTCACGGAAGGATCTTCTAGAACGTTTCTTATCCACCCTACGCGAACAATCGCTCCTAGCCAAGAATGAAGATCAGCACTTGGTCATCTTGGTTTTTGGTCATGGGGATGAGTCAACATTTGGTGTGGCTCTTGGTGGAGATGAGCCAAACCTGAAAGTCGAAGACGTCAAGCGCGCTCTGCAGCCTGGCACACCTGTCACATTGTTTATGACTTCGTGTTACTCTGGGGGCTGGATTGTACAGCCGAATGCGATGAAATACACGTATATCAATGCCACCGGAATCACTGGAGCAAGACCATACGCAGTGAGCAAATCTTGGCCAGTGAGCTCTAGCCTTGGTCGAGCGTGTGGAAGTATAATCGCGAGTGCAATTATACAAACCAGTATTGCAATTGAGGAGTCACAGGAGTCAGCTGAAATTAAGCAAGACCCCACCTATATCTCATTTGCGCGGTCTATATACGATTCGTATAAGAGGCTTGATCATTTCGCTGACGAACACCAAATCCATTTCTCCGCCCAAGACGATCAGTGGGCGCTTCACTTCAAATGTCGCAGTGGTATACCGCTGTCACAATTGAGGTCACGCTGGGAGTCACTGCGCTCTGTGCCAACAGGGAATTATGGTTTTAAAGGCTCGGACGGGCATGGTATAGGCGCTAGTCTTCTCGGAATGGTCAGAAAACGCAGCAAAGTGAAGTATGCCGCCCGATACTATTTGCACAATGCGAACCCTGGTGAGGACAATGAGGCGCCAAATATTGCACTCCATGGCAAACTGATACGCTTGCTCAATGGCAAGGAAGACTTCAGTGATGAGAAACTTGACGATATTTTCGAAACGCTGAGATACCGACTCGACGCGCTTGCCCAAGCCGATGAACTTGCCAGGGTCATGGGTGTCACCAATCAAGCCTTCAACGCGTATTCATTTATTCGTGAGCATTGGAAGCCTTCAGAAGAGGAAGATAGGCTTGATTCACTCGCCTGGAGGTTGCTGGTTGAGAAAAGGATAGTGGACAGGCCAGTCAGGGGTCATTTTTGGCCCAAGCCCGTTAAGTATCTCTCTACTTGCTTGGCCACGTCTGGGCTAGACTACGATAAAATTCAGCAAAGAGTCGCAATTGCCGACAGTTATAAACGCGCACAGGCAGAAGCTATCTCGGAATTACATGGTAGCCAAATCATGAGGGATGAGGAAGTGATCCGTCGCCGCGATATATTGCTGAACAAAATGACGAGTCTTGGGCTTCGGGTTCGGGCAATCTTTCGCCGCTAATGGTCGGGATTCAAGGAGGTAGTTTTTTTGCTTATGGATGGATCTTCCTGTTACGAAGATGGGAATTCAACGTAGTTGTACACCTTGCTAGGCTTGTTCAGGGGATTCCTCCCCAAAAATCCAGAGATAGCTGAATTGATATGATTGCTCATCCTCCATTGACCACTATATAAACTGAATGGGAAACGAAGTCGCTGTCAACGCAAGAGATACAAGTCATACAAATACTGTTATATCCCACATCAATAACAAATCAATATACTCATCACCAACCACTATACCTCATAAGACACCAACTATTGCCGCTACAGTACTCGAAAGGGAGTGATCCCCTTTCATATATGCCATGTAACTCAGTACCGTCGAGATCCTCGCTGTCGTCAAATGCTTCTTATTCAGCTACTTGAGCAGCAGCATCTGCATCCAGTGAGCTTCCACAACCGAGTTCTGCGTGGTGCTGGCTTGTATCGGTGGCCTGGGGGAGCTCTTCCTAATCTGCTTGTGTTGCTTTCTCCTGATTTTCTCGAGACAGCTCCAACAGCTTCTTGCTCTGTTGCTCAAGCAGCATAAACAACTTCTTGTTCTGTTGCTCAAGCAGCGTCGTTCTGAACTGGAGATCTTGCAAAGCTGAGTTATATAGTTTTTCTTGTTTAGAAAGCTCTTTCTCGAGCCATTCTGGTGTGCGTTCCTCTTTCTGATTCAGCGAAACTGGGGATGTTCCAGGTATATAACGTTCGTGTACTCCCTCCTGCTTTTCCTGAGCCATCAGCGTTCTTCCTCTTCTTTAGAATGAAGAATTTTCCTTTCCACGTACACATTGAGGAATTGTCTTGATATGATCTCTCATTCCCGGCAACTCCTCATCTAGAGGCTCATGTGCATCAACCTTCTCCCAACAATCTCCACACCAGAATCTTGTGCATCGGGAGCACCAGAAGGTTTGGGGACAGGAGCAGTCATTCTGAGGACAGTTTTGGTGAGGACAGCTCTTTTTTTGGCAATGTGGTGTATGGTCCATATTTGATGGATAGTAAGCCTTGATGATAATAATATAGATTTGATCACTTAAGTCGAGCAGAGGGGTTCTTAAGTTATATACCTAGTAATAGGAGTCAGTGAGTAGGCCAGTTACACAGATGATAATAATGAAATATAAATTTAGAACCATTCTATTGACTCTGTAGTAACTACTCCGTACACTGTACAGATACTCGTCCTATCCTACAGAGTCACGTAACTCAAGGCAGTGTTGCACAATGGCAGCTACTTTTTCCAGGTTATAATATTTCTATTACTATTTTTTCAGCGAATCTTAGCTGAAGTAAAGACTTGTAAAGCTTTAACAAACTTATCATTTATCAATGTGTACGGAGAAGAGCCTCGATCGTCATGTCCTCTGTTACATCTGGAGGTTGAAGCAAGGCTCAGACTCGAGGGTTAACTGGAGCCATGCATATGTCGAGGATACAGGGTTTACGAACGCCGTCATCATATTCAAGAAACGTCTGGCTGTCTTGTTGTCAGTGTACTGCTCTTCAAAGAACCAGTTGCCTTGGATTATCCCATCCTTTACTATGTCCTTACCGGGTTGCTGTACTCATGGCAGAAGTCTGATCAGTCATCTTCTACCTCCCATTCCTGTTGTCCCTTGATCTTAATCAGCCTTGGTCTTGGACTTGTCTGACTCCCTAGAAGTCTAGTAGTAGTCCAATTGGTGCTATATGAATACTGTAACTAATCATGCTTGTCAATTTACCAGTTACTATCTATTTATTATCTGTTTCTGCCCCTGCCGTGGAAGACAGGTACCTTGTCTATCTGATGCCTCAGGCCACCACTACTTCTTTATTTATATGGAATCTTCCAGCAGAGCTTCACTGTGTGATATCCTTGTTTGCTACGAGTTTCTCTCTCCTTCTTTCTCTTAATGCTATTTCTTTAGCATCTTAGCATGCTTAGACTGTCTGAAGACTTATTAATGAGCCTTTAATTAGAAGGATTACACTGTCTGCATTATGCCTATGTTTGTTTCATCACTATAACGATCTTTTCACCAATGCGGTTGAGATAAAGACCATTGTTACTTTTTAAGGAACAAAGATTCCAGACGATATGGAAGCCGAATCTTTCGTCGCTCGAGCATTCTATATAAACGGCGCCAGGTCCCGTAATGTGACTTGATATATCCCTCTTCTGCAGTTCATCATCACCAAGTCTGCAACCATGTCCGACGCCTCCCATTCGCAGATTGGCTTCTTCTTCAAAAGCCCCAAAAAGTGGACCGAGAAGCATCTCGACAGTCTGAACATCCAGGACTATGCCGATGTTCCAATAACGGACATGATGGGGGAGAGCCTCCCGGGAAATGACGATACTGGTAAGTTCTCCCACTGACATTGTCAATCAAAAGCTGACAGAATAATTAGTGTACACCATTCTTCATTTATAATGTAAGTTTTTCCAGCTTTCTCTTCTTTGGATGTGCTAACAGCTAACCTCTATCCAGACTGTCGAGAAACCTGATGATGTGAACAGAGTGAAGTACGAAATCCCATTTGGTCTCTTCCTCGCCTTCGCGGCCTTTGATCGCAAGCCAGATTGCGATGAATACGTGTCATTTGTGTTCAATCTCCGGCGTACATCCATCCAACTTACTAAGACGGTGGCCTCCAAGTCCTACTTACAAGCACTCTCCCAGGGCCAGGAAGTTTCAGGGAATTTGCGCATTTATCGCTCTCAACAGTTCGATCTTCTTGAGCCTGAAGGTAGGAAGGCGTTCATAGCGCTCTTCGTTGGTGTGATGAAGCAATCACTGACCCAATTCTATGGATGACTTCAGGAATCTGAGGAAGGTAAGTCCAGCTGTTATTCTTGTTGTCAAGAGATTGATAGACATCGAGTTTTTTGACTGCATCTACTTAGCATGTTGCATTTTATTCAATGATTATAGATCAGGGCTAAGCTACTATCCTGCTTTGCCTAGTATGTCTTACTGTTGATGTCGCCATCACACGCAACCAAGACTGGAGGTTGTGTAACCCAATCAGCATGGCTGAATTGATTAATTCCAACGACATAAGAAGCTGTCTTGATCTGCTTGTATTCTGCAAAAAGGCTTGTCTTCCCGGTATCCCAGTCGTGATGGCTAGCACCCTGTCTAGTAAACCGCAGATCTCTCTCGAGCCACAGGAGCCACTGCCTTATACAACAGAAAAAGGACAAGATGTCCCAATTGTTCAAGATGAAGAGGCTCAGAATCTCCAAAGGGGATTGCAACAGCGACATACCCAAATGATTGGCATTGCAGGTGCTATCGTGAGTATAATTTCATGGACTATGGCACTGCACTTACATTGTATAGGGAACAGGTCTCTTCCTCGGCCTCGGCGGCGCAATTCAAACAGGTGGCCCGCTCGGTGCACTACTCGGCTACCTCTCCATCGGCCTAGTCGTATGCGCAATCCAAATTGCCCTGGGGGAAGTCTCAGCCTTGATGCCAGTGACGGGCTCCTTCGTACGCCACGTCGAGCTCCTAGTCGACCCGGCACTGGGCTTCGCAATCGGCTGGAACGTCGTGTACGGATGCTTCATGTCCGTACCGAGCGAGATCTCCGCCGCCGTCGTCCTCATCCAGTACTGGACGGACGTGAACGCCGCCGTCTGGGTGACGGTGCTGATCGCACTCACGGCTGTGGTGGCGCTGCTCTTCATCCGCGTCTTCGGCGAGCTCGAGTTCGTCTTCGCCGTTCTTAAGATCCTTCTCGTTATCGGCGTCGTGCTCATGGGCCTGGTCATCAACCTCGGCGGCGTCCCTGGTACCCCGCGTCTCGGGTTCCGTTACTGGACCGAC
This sequence comes from Aspergillus cejpii, assembly GCA_004769165.1. Classification (NCBI taxonomy): domain Eukaryota; kingdom Fungi; phylum Ascomycota; class Eurotiomycetes; order Eurotiales; family Aspergillaceae; genus Aspergillus; species Aspergillus cejpii. Next base: position 1,558,886 of record SMSW01000005.1, on the reverse strand, counting down.
CCCGGCCCGTTCGTCGAGTACATCGCAGAAGGCCCCTGGGGCCGCTTCCTCGGCTTCTGGGCCGTGCTCACAACAGCCGTGTACAGCTTCTCCGGCGTGGAGAGTCTGACGATGGCCGCCGCGGAGATGCATAACCCGCGACACAACATCCCGCGCGCATGCAAAAGGGTTTTTGTACGGGTGACTCTCTTCTACGTCCTCGCCGTCTGGATCGTCGGGATGATCGTCCCCAGCAATGACCCCCGGTTATCCGAATCCGGGTCCGGCACCGCCGCGCAGAGCCCCTTCGTCATCGCCGCCGTCGGCGCAGGCATCAAAGTCGTCCCCTCGCTTATTAATGCCGTCGTGCTCACCTCCGCCTGGTCAGCTTCGAACCAAAGCCTCCTCGCCGGAACGCGGACGCTGTACGGTCTAGCGCTGAGGAAACACGCGCCTGCCGTGTTCCTGCGCACGACGCGGCATGGTGTCCCGTACGTGTGCGCTGCGCTGCAGATCACCGTGTCCTTCCTGGCGTACCTGACCTGTTCGAATTCGGCGCTGGCGGTGTTCTGGTGGTTGCTTCGTTTGACGGCTGCGGGGGTGCTGGTGTCTTGGGGTACCATTGCGCTGAATCATATTCGTTTGGTGAAGGCGTTTAAGGCGCAGGGGATTTCGCTGAGGGAGCTGCCGTGGCATAATTCCTGGTCTTGTATGTATGACTCATTCGGATTGGACAACTGACAACTGATAACTGACAAAATAGATTCCTCATCATGGTTCGCGCTGATCTCATGCATTATCATTCTACTATCTGGAGGATTCAAAGTCTTCACTCGGGGGAATTGGTCCGCAGCCTCATTCATATCATCATATCTGTAAGTACGGAGTACTCCTGTATCTGCCAAAGAACCAGACTAATTAGCCTTTGGCAGTGACATCCCTCTCGTCCTTACCTTCTATCTCGGATACAAGATCTGGAAAAAGACCAAGCTGGTCTCCCTGCATGATGTCCCTCTACAACAGGCTCTCTTCGAGGCACGGACGGATCCAGAGAATGTACCCATCCGTACAAGCAAATGGTCCAGGTTGAATATTCTCTGGGGATGAACGGCAACACTGAACACATTGAGGCTAATGGGACAAAAAAAATACATACAACAGCCGGGATTCGCTGGTGGTCACCCACCCAACTACTAACCGGCCGGCGTGTGGCTTCAACGCGGTCAAAAGGTCGGTGGGTGCTGCCGTCGCGCGACTAAAAGCAGAGTCGCGCGACCGTGGGTGAGCTTAGGTGAGTGCAGGATAGACAGGGTGAGTGGTCGCCCTCAGTCACCCACGGTCGCCCGGACTCACCCAACAAAATTCTCTTAGACCCACAATAGCCCCTCCCTCAATTCTTTATTGGTTACGTCTTAGTTCTTGGCGGAACACAGCCACGATGATCACTCCAGGCAGCAATCAATGCCTACATAACTAGTTTGTAACAGTGGCATGTGAACCGCCCTATGTGGTTTTGGTCAGTCAAAGCACTGTATTAAAAATTCTGGCATCTTACGTGTGTGCCTTAGGCATCTGCCTGACTCTCCCACTGGCACCAATTCAAGTTCCTCTTTATTTGCTCCGCATGAACGGGTGAGATAGGTGAAAATTCTGGGCCTCTTATTGGTTCCCTTAAGCTCTCAACTGATTGGTCAACAAGAAAAATCACGTGACTGTCTCTGCGTAGCGATGCGACTAAGCTGTTTGAGGCCTAGTGCCTATGATGTCACCCACTGAGCAGCAGGTACCCCAGCGCCTGCTGCCTGCCTCCTCTCTACCTGTCTGCTTCGCGTCAACTACGTACACCCTCATCATCTTCTATATGAAAGAATGGGGTGCATTCTTGCCGTTCTTCGACATAGATGACCCTGAAAGGGGCTCTTCCCCAGCTGCAGAAACCAGAGTCTGTAGCAACGGCACTCAAGACAGCACTGCTGCAAGCAAGGTAAGATTGCTCATCCTCATTAGTATAATGGCTAATTCCTTTGGGCAGCAAAAGAGAAGCAGTCAAGAGGCAGATCTACCTGAGCTAGCACAGACAGTTCCACGCTTCATGCAGGCGACTGAAGCATCACGTAACCGTACGATCGCACCGCGTCAGACTCGTCCCTCTTCCTTCCATCGTCGTGGTCAACATAGCTCTGATACCCCCTCCTTGGCTGAAGCTCGCCGTCTTCAGACAACTATTTAACGAGCCCATCGTGTTGCTGGACGTGGCGGAGAGGAACCTTCTCCTACACCTGGTCTTTCCTAATTACGCTTGCAGGACCATCAGGCTTCTTCAGGGCCGGGAACTGACCTAGTTATTGAACACAGTCAATTATAATCTTACTCCAAGCGTCGCTGACAAACCAGTAACGAGCAACGCCTACGCCTGCCTATTTCGATTCGTCAATCAACCTGACGACGCCTACACCTGGCCGGCCCGCTCATTCTTCATACCAGTTTCGCGGCTACCGGTCTCGTCCGCCCACTCCCAGGAGGCCCCTTCCTCCCCAGTCCTCTCCGCGTCTATTGCTGAGTCTTTCCTTCCTCTGCTCCATTTGCAACATCCCCCGTGTCGCGTCTCGTCGGATCAATGGTGGTATACAGGCTTGTCGACGATGAATACGTTATCGATTAATTCGATCGATAATCGTTATCGGTCCTTATCGGCATTGGCAATTATTGATCGATTATTAATCGATGAACTTTAAAATTCCCAATACTGCCAGTCTGCCCCCCACCCATACACCGTAGTCCGTACTCCGTACACCGCTTCAAGATATTCATGATCCCTCATACTTTTACTTCTGTGATGTTTTAATAATCTTGTTACCTGTATTCAACATGGAATCAGACTCAGACTCATCTTTTACTTCATTTACACCAACTGAAGATTCCGAAGAACCTTTTTCACAAAGAACAAGACAAAGCTCGCCCAGTTTAGCATGGACTCACACACGTCCACCTCAAGATGGGGAGGAGCAATTTTATAAAGGTGCTCCAAAGAAATACTGCATTCATTGTACGGAATAATCATATGGTACTTCTGTCACTACAAATATGCGTAACCACCTCAGATCAAAACATGGGATCTGTGACGGCGCTGAAGCGGAGATCTCCAGAATCACGAGATCGTTGATGCCTCAGGCATCAACCACCACGTCACATTCACTTACCCCTTGCAGATGGAGCGGTGAGCTGCCATCTAGATAGATCTCTCCCCGCTGTTTCTCTCTTTCCCTTTCTTCTTCTTCTCTCCATGCTTGTTATTTTAGACAAATGCTACCGAATCCTATCTATTCATTTAGTATTGGAAACGCTTGAGCGAGGATCGTCACAGGATCAACATAGAGGCGAAGCAAAGTCTGATACAACAAACGGTCGGTGGTCAATTGCTGCGACTATATACCAAGGCCGAATCATCAGGCCAGACAGGACAAGTGGATGCTCAAGCCCGCTGAAAGATCTTGAATCAAGACATCATCAATGAGGCATTGACCTCCCTGATCGTCGTACGAAACCTTCCATTTTCAATGGTGGAATGGCCTGAGTTTCATACACTATGTCAAGTGCTGAATCCAGAATCTGATCAATTTATTGTTACTGCACACTCCACCATCCCTAAGAAAATTGAGCAATTATGGCGGGCACAAAGGAATGTTGTTTGCAGAAAGCTGCTATCAGCAATATCGAGCATTCATCTGTCTCTTGATATCTGGACCTCTCCGAATCGACTTCTTTTTCTCGGCATCTGCGCCCACTTCGTTGAACCAAATAAGGAGAAGTTATCGAAAGCCCTCCTTGGACTTCGCATAGTGGCTAACCATAGTGGAGCAGAGCAGTTCAATATCCTTCGTACTGTCTTGGAGGAATATGGGATTCTACAAGATGTTGGAGCCATTGTCTGTGACAATCACACTGCAAATGATAAACTTTGTCAAATTGTGGCTGAGGATCTCAGGAAGCAGGGCGTTGAATGGAATCCCACACATCGGCGAGTCTTCTGTATTGGCCACGTCATTAATTTGGCTGTACAAGCCTTCCTCTTTCGGAATGTCATTGAGGCCGAGCAATTAAGCATCTATGATGATGAAGAAGAGATGGAAAAGGAAGGAGATGGAGCAAATGGTTCACAGAGATGAGCCACTTTCCGTTCTCTTGGGCCGCTTGGAAAGCTTCACAATATTATGACACACATTCGCGGTTCCGCTAGTAGGACAAGGGAGTTTAAGGATCTAGCCAGAAGGCTGATTCCACTTGACAACTGTACGAGATGGAATAGCTGGTACCATATGCTTGATATCGCCCTTCAGTTTGATGTCGCTGTGGATACCTACACAAAGAAACACATTGATGTCCTGCAATCTGAGTATCTATCTCCAGCTGATTAGGCTAAGCTTAGTAAAACGAGAAACTTCTTGGCTCTATTTACAAAAGCAACACTCAAAACCCAGGGGGATCAAGCAACAATTGATAATGTATTATTTGTGATGGATGTTATCATTGACCATTTTAAACAGGGCCTGGTAAGTTGTAAGTTTATCTCCGCTAAGATGAGGCACTTGTTAATATGATGAGGCAGGAGGAACATGCCAAAGACAAGGAATTCTGTGCTCAAATTCAAAATGGCTGGGATACGTTTGATAAGTACTACAGCAAAACAGATGACTCACCTCTCTTCGCCGCAGCATTGATTCTTTATCCCAGTCGGCGAATACAGTATATCCAGGCGAACTGGAGAAAGAGCTGGCAAAAGCCTGCGCTCCAAAAGGTTCGAAAGCTTTGGGAAGAGTATCGGGTAAGGACGCCTGTTCATACAGTCATACCATTAAAGGAAAAAAATGCAGCTGAAGAACTGGATGCCTTTGAACGACGTGCTCAACTTTGAGATAGGGTTGCTCGACCAGCAAGTCAGGATGAATTTGAGGATTACCTTAGTGTGGCTCCGCATGAGATTCATACCAGTACTTTGGAATGGTGGTGCCAACCTGAACAGCAAATGCGTTGGCCCAGGCTTTCTTGCATGGCAATTGACATCATGTCGATTCCAGCAATGAGTGATGAACCTAAACAAGTGTTTTCTGGGGCACGTCGTACAATCTCTTGGGAAAGGGCACAGCTGTCAGCTGAAAATATCAAGAAGATGGAATGTTTGAAACACTGGCATAAGACTGGTATTGCTCAGGAGTAAAGAGGAAATGTAGTGAATTTAGTCCATTGCCTTGCAGAATCTATCCACAGTTCCTGTTGCCAAGACGCTATCGTAATTAATCGATTATGGTATCGATGATTATCGTAAGTTACAATCGATAACGATTATCGATCGGCACTGTATCAATTAATTTTCGACAACACTGGTTAGTCTAATGGGTCGGCCCATGGGCCGGCCCATTTACCTTCGAAATTCGAGCAAAAGGCATCCCCCCTAGTTTTTATCGAATCTACAACTTTTTTCTCACCCTTCTGCGTTCACCTTATAATGGATTGAACCCACTTCCCACGCCTGGATTGTGAAATAAAAAGCTTTAATAAATAAATTAGACTATTCTCCGTTATATAACACTAAATGACCTACACAAAAAATGACACCCGTCGAGATGTCAAAAAACTAACGCTAAGAGCAGAAGGATGTATTCAATCATCAACACGTAGATAGTTATATATTTCTGAGTTAGATGAGAGTCAGTAAGTCGTAATCTATTCTGTAATTTGCCATAGCTAAGGGCGAAGAATTGAGACGGCTATAAATTACGCTAGTAATTTTAGATATTTTGCATATTAATTATGAAAATCTGGGGGCGAAATGGGCCAAATGGGCCAAATCGTGGGCCGGCTGACCCATTCATGGGCCAGCCCATGCCCAGGTCTAATCTGGCTTAGTTCCCTTGAATCGTCAGCGGGTGCTGGATACGCTTACTATCAAGAAGAACATCACTCCCCCATCTACTTCTCATGGGCCTGTAGTTGATGAATGGATTGCAAAGACCCCTTATACTGCTACTGAGGTGCAAAAGCAGATGCAGCATATAAAGCAGCTTATCCATCGCAACTCTGAAAGCCCTCCAAATCAAGCAGTCCGTCAGCTGGCAAAAGCAGCTGAATCTACCATGAATGAAGTCATACTATTACGACACCAGATGACTGAGCTTCACGCAGCAAATGAAAAGCAAAAGCGAAAGCGCACAGCTCCTAGATCTTATATTGCTACTGGGGGTGTTTTGACAGGGTCTGAAGGTCAACGACTTGCTCGAGAAGCTATACAGAGGGGTTTAGGGGAACCAGTTCCTAAGAAGCGTGCACCACCACGATGTAGTAATTGCCATCAAATTGGTCATATTAGAACTAGCTGCCCTAGCAGATAATATGATTCATTTATATGTAAAAATGGCTTTATTTTGATCATGTAGGAGTAAGATATCTCCTAGTTTTTTGACTGCGGTCGAAATTGTGAGCCACTCGGTGGTGTGCGCCGCTCGGTGGTGGATTACGTTAATTTATCTGAGTGAGTCAGCGGTGTTATGCACCTTGGCATGTCCCGATCGGGAGAATTTATGCAAAAACGGGCTCTTGGCGGGTACCCGCGGGTTTAGCCCAAAACCCATGGCGGGTTATGGGTCGGGTTCGGGTTGGCTATCATCAACCCGAACCCATCGCGGGTCGGGTAATGGGTCCAAGGGTTGGACCCATTTGCGGGTTCTGCCGAAGTCTAGTACTGTGTAGGGACTATCGAAGAGGGCGATTGTAAACTGACTGCTCAATCATTTCCTGCCCAACCACCCTCCTTTCTAGTTCATTACTTCATGCTGATATTCTCTCTATTCCTGATTTCCCATGGGAAGCTTAGCAAATTGGATAGCAACCGACACCACCGAGTTCACTTACTGGTAAGCCCGTCTTCATTTTCCACCCTGTTCATGGGTTACTTATGATAGGCTGCTGAGGCGTCTTTTATATTTCATAGCAAGGCGCGGTAACAAAGTCACAAACAAAAGGAAAAAATGTTGGGGAAAAAAAAAAGAAAAGAAAAGGAAAGGAAAACAAAAGAAAGGAATCAATAAAGTACAGAGTAGTTCCCGAAAGTACTCATGAGATGGTCCGTCTTACTGGAACCCTCAGCTTGTGCTTGAGCCTTCCGAGTGTAATCGCCGGGCGGTTCACGGCTTCAGGAACACCTGCTGTAAACTCAACTACACCATTTTCCGCACCGAATGTAATCACAATTGAATACTGAATAATCGAAACAGTGCGCCCCTGGATCTCCTGCGCCGGGAACTTCTGCAGGTCCAGTTTGGTGAAATCGACCAGAAGATGGTCGAGGAGGACAACAGCTAAGAGACAAGAGTAAGTCACGGCGAAGTGCAAAGGGGAATAGGAATGCATCCTTACAGTCACCATGAATATCCATGGGGGCATCGTCCAGGCTACATCCGTAGATGGGAACCGGGAGTAAGGAAGGCTTTCCTACCGCAGCCAGGTAATACATCTCCAGTGAGCCTTCGTGGTTGGGACTATATTCCTCGCCCTCATTGAAGGTGATCTTAGCATCCTGGCCAGGAGAGTTTGGTAATGATCGGTATACGTACTTTACGCAGCGCCCAGGAGACCATCCCAGTCTCCGTTTGAGCTCTATCAAAAGGGTCCAGATCGCGCAGCCGTCCCCGCTCGGTGGTCGGGTCAAACGATGGGGTTCGCTCAACCCCGTAGTGAAGGGGAGGACGGCGCATGATCGGAACATCGCCACGACGGCCGCGATAGACGGCCCCGACTGCAACGGCCAGTTCCCTGGTAGAACGTTAGCTTCTCTTCTCAAGTGCAAGGAGCTGCGGTGGAAATACGGCGATTTTGGCACCGCGACCCAAATTTTGCCAGGCCGGTGGAAGCAATCTTGTATGACTTTGCGAACGTACGCGGACTCACTTAGTCCTCCTACAAGTATAATCTTCTGGTTTTTTACCCCCTATAGTTAGTCAGGGGCCCTCGGGGACTTTCCTGGATTTGAACTTACGTTTATGAGCGGGTAACCACATTTATCATTAGCCGCCGTCAACTGGGACTGTATAAGTCTTGTGATCTTTTGGATGACGGGGTCATAGAATGACCGCAGATCCTCCGGGGTGAGACAAATTGCGCCGCCTTGGTAACGAGCATGGTCGGGAAGGTCCATATGCAGTCTCAGAGGGTCGAACTTTTGGGTATCCGGCCCGAATCGCCGTTTGAGTCGCTCAAATTGATTTATCAATGCGCTGCCTGGACCCTTGTGCCGTGATGGCACCTGTGCGAATGCCTGGCCGAAAGAACGGTGCAGGAACCGGTAGAACCGACTATCAACGGCTGATCCGCCGCATCGACCCCCTGCGAAACATGTGTCTTGCCCAATTACGACCCATGCATCGATAACAACTGACCTTGGGTAGAGCCGATGTGATCCCACTGGAGGATCGGATCCCGCTTGGTGATTAGGCATGTAGTGATGTCCTTGTCAGTGGACAGTACGTGTCAGACTGGTATTAATCACTGTTAGGAGACAATGCGTGCAAGGGAACTTACAACTGTGCCTCCGCCGCAGTCGCAGACCAGTACTCCATCTCCGACCTATTCACTTGTCAGTCAAGGGCTTGTGGGATGGGCCCTCTGGCATTTACACTGAAAAAACCCTGATTGTCGTGAAGCGTAGCATATGCAGCTGCCTCCGGCTCCGTGATAAAGAACAGCTCATCCTTGTCTCTCTGGCCAAATCCAGCTCTGTTTGCCGCCGCCCGCATTGCAGCCTTCGCTTCTGCTGACCAGGTTGCTGGGATTGGGAGCCAGAATTGGATAGGAGGGCGACGTTCGGCATCCTCATTCAGGATCCTAGGTATGAGTCGATAAATCTCTCGAAGGTAGTCGGCAACTACATCCACGGCGTTCTTGTGGTCGGGAATGTGGAACATTCTCGTATTCCAAGCGCCGGCAATGGCATCGTCGTCATGTTCGGTTACAGACACATCTCCGTCGAGGAGCAGTTTTGTCCACGCACAGGCGGTGCTATCGGCTGGAACTTTGAATCCCCATGTAAAGGAGAAGTTGTTCTCCTCTGCGTATGCAACCACGGAGGGAACTTTACTATAAGCTCCACGAGAGATCCAGGCCTTATAGACGCGGGGCTCACTATGGCCTCTCCGGTTCGGTTTACTGAAAGCGACGGCTGGACAATCAGTTTCATTAGCATGGAGTCGCCCAGGAGAAACAAGATCCCTACCTGTCCCGGTGGTCCCATAGTCCAGACCAACGATGATGCGGCCAGCATTTGCGGGAGCTGCTGGAAAAGCCATTCTGAACTAAGGTAAGGTACCCTTGGTGTAGATGCTACTGCGTAACAACAAGCGGAGTGGTACGAGAAATGGGAGATAGACACGGTTGTCCAAGTACAGACAGAAGAGGAGTAGGAAATACTTATCCTATGTTTTGTTTTGAGAGCTGGAGAGAAATCTTGGCCATTTTAAACATTCTTCCACGTCTGCTTTCCACCAGACTCAAAGCAGTTATCCTCCTCTGCAGTAAGTTTGCTTTAATCAGCATGCAGACACATGAGGGAATATCCACAGAGACAAAGAAACATGTAGACTACCAAGGTAATATTAATATTAATAGCACACAGGCACCGATCAGAACAAAGAGAATCCTTGCCACTGTGTCCTATTGGGAACAAAGGATGGCTTCCAGCAGCGGCAGACTACATAAAACTACATAAGCACACCAAGAAGCAATTGCTCTTGTCTCGGAAAGACTTCACCTTCACAACTATCACCCTCTCTGTCTCAGCTGCTGCAAATAGAACTCCAGCTTGTCCTTTCCACCCACCCCCTTCTGGTTCTGACTCCTTCCTTTCTTTCCCTCTGATTCCTTTGGCAATGGTCACCACTAGAGCACAAGCAAAGTCCACCATGGCCAGAAAGAAGGTATGAATTCTACAGCTACGTGTCCGCATGCCACACCCATCTTGCGTCTTTTATGACGGTCTTTGCTAATGACCCTGATTGCTAGCAGTCTCGCAGACAGTCCCAAGTTGGGCAAAAGCAAAAGGCCCGCAAACCGAACACTGAGAAACCTACGGTGACCGAACGCAAGGGAGAGGAGTCTCAAGACCACAGAGTATCGAACGAGAACGAAAGTAAAGGTCCCGAACACGCCTCAGCAGAGACTAGGTGGCCGGAAATACAAAAGCTACCAGCTTGGGAGATTGTCCAACTTCGAAATGACGAGACCGCCCCTTTAGAGGAACAGGTCAAGTACGTGAAGGACCGGTTTGAAATGTTGGCCGCCTATGTCTCCCAGTTGATGGAAGAAGAGGATCACGTGCAGGCCGCAATGCTGGATTGGGGTCATACACTCCCTGGCAACTGGCCAAAAGACTTTGGTCTTATAGAAAGTCTAATAGGCGATTTCGTCTATAGTTGGGTCTGTGAGAACTTCAATGAGCACACACTGTCTAAGAAGCAGAAGAAGCAGCTGATTGCTAGCTTGGACGGATACTGTGTGCAAGAGGACTTTGACGCCATCGTTACTCGCCTTCCCCCTCACATTCAGAAGATTATCCTGTCCAAGTTTGCCATGGCATTCTTAATCAAAATGGCTGTGGAAACCTTCTTCGAGCATCCTTTCTGGTATATCGAGCTTCCACCAGGAGAGGGAGAAGAAGGAAAACGCGAAGACGTCACCTGGCAGGGAGTCTTACCTGACGGCGCTGTGCTGGAGAGATACTCGTCACAATTTGAAAAAGGTATACGAACTTTCCTCCCCATCACGTTCTCTAAGTGGCTGCGAAGGTTAACTTCTGCCGGGATAATCCAGTCAATCCAAGGTATAGTCGCTACTGGCGATGCCTCGCCACCCGTCTCTGCAACTCAATGAGTGATAGCCAAGGCAACGATCACGCCTTTGGGGAGGCAATACAAGCCCGCCGACATGCGAGATGCCGTTCGTTGGCTTCGACGATATTGGCTAACGAGACGTTCCAATGTCTCCTGAAGCCAACTGACTTGATAGCGCGACGGGAAAAAGACCTCGCTCATTGTCTGATATGGATTTCGGATATTGCAGTTGGGGTCCTTTCACAGAACCCCGTGGTGAGGTTCCATACGCTTCGCGACCTCGAGCCTCGATTCCACCAAACATCTGAGAAAATGGACGCCTGCTATCAGCATTGGCGTGATGACAGTGACGACCCCCGGGTTGATGGGCACCAGGTACTATTTCTTACCTTCCCGTTTATCTTCCGTATCCATAACGATACTGAGGAAGACGACGAGATCCCGATTTTCAAAGCCGTGGCTGTAATGGAGGGGACTCACAGCGTGCCAGAGAAGGCTCCAAAGAAACAGAAGCAAAATGGTCAGGAGAAATAGGGTCGTGTTCTTCTGTGTTTATCTGTTTGTTGATTCGTCTTCTTTTATTCCGTCCCTTTTTTTGCCAGTATCTTGCTATTCTTCTCTTTCTTCTGCTTCTTCTTCGCTATTTAATGGTTACACTTCTGTTGGATTAATTGTCCTCACGTAGAAGAAGTGACCACACTATCAGTCTCAGATAGACCTCACAATGGGCTGGGCTCACGTGACAACCCATGGGTTGCCAAGAAATGGGCTGGGCTTAACCTCTCCGCCCACGCCCATGGGTTGGGCTCATGTGACGGCCCATGGGTTGCCAAGAAATGGGCTGGGCCCAACGTCTCTGCCCAAGCCCATGGGCTCTCAACCCATGGGCCAAATAACCCATGGGCTGGGCGCAGATGGGCCGAGAGCCCATTGGGCATTTACGAGGTCTAGTCTCAGACTCTCAGGAGGGGATATGACCGCTTCTAAACCTTCTACAATCATAAACAAAGACCGCACTCTATTCTATACGTAAGTGCAGCATCCTGACACTGTGCATGTTCCTCATGCCAGGGCTGCCTATTCTTTAAAAGCTCAGCAGGGTCCCATACTCCCATTTGTTGTGAAGTGAAGTGATCCGTGCCATTCACATGATCAGATATCACGTGACACGGGATCTCAATCAACTTCCTCATTATGTGTTCTAGTCGGAATGAGGGATAGAGATACAAGGCTGAAGAATATATCGTTGTTAAGACATCACATTATTATCTGGCTAGGCTAGCACGTAGCCTGTACGAGACCTCACTGCTGCACGATCTCTGGATCCTCCGCGTCCTCCTATCCTTACAAAGCCATTACGCTCTGAGTCTCTTTCAAACTCCCGATCAAAGAAGGTATCTCTCTGAATCGGTCGCAATAACATTTCGGGTCGTGTGGAGATGCGCAAATGGCTGCTGTGGTCCACCATAGTGGGGGGAAATCCAACTGGACTCCGAATAATTTCCCTCACTCGTAAGTTCTTGTTTTTCTATCTTAGTAGTGATGAACCCCTTCAGACAGCTGCAGGTGGGAGCAGCCTGGCACCTGGTTGGGCTCTCGTCCGAGTTTCCCGACGTCGGCTTGGAAGACAGTGGCTCCCTGATCACAGCAAGCTGCAAAGCTTTCCGGATCCTGTCAGATTAGTCACAGCTTAGATAAGCCTTGCCACAGAGCATCGATGTATAAATATTGTCCATGGACCAGAGAGAAAATTCAATCAAGCAGACATTCTTTCACAGGGGAAAAATTGTGATAAAGATCCATCATTTTTCATCTAGTTAACGTATCTGACAGGTTCTTACCTGGTTTCCGTATCGGGAACGGCCGCCAGTCACCGCCAGTTCACCGCCAGTCACCGCCAGTCACCGCCAGTCACCGCCTTTATGCCAAGGGCAGTCAGCGGCAGTGATGCATATAAACTGTATCCGTTTCAGTCCGTTTCAGTGAAACTGAAACGGGTTAGCCGTTTAGTTTCATTGAAACCATTGACTGGATGGATTCAATACATTTCAGATGGTTTCAGATTAAGCTTAGTGTCTACTGCCTCAGGTCACGCGTGTCACTGCCAATCCCTTTTAGTGCCATGGTTGTTCATTTAACTAACCTCTTTAGTGTAATGGATCAACGTTCTACCGCCGACCTTTGTGCGCCTATTGGCCAGTAAAGCGAGTTGTTTATTTATCAACGCGTTTCAAGCTTATCCTTATCCTCTACCACCCTCTGAACTCACTAACACATCATATAATGACCGAATCTATCTCTACTGGCGATTTTGGTCTGTCTGCCTCAGTCTCTGACTTCACAGAGGTTGCTGAGGACCTGCAAACAGGGTCAGTGCGATGCCAACCTCACTCAGCTGCCTCTGCCCCCGAACCAGCTCGCAAGAAGAAACGGCTCAACAATGCGCTATGGTCTCACACACGGCCACCAAAGGACAATGAGCCCCTAAGAAACAAGCATTACCAGGAAATTTACTATTGTGCACATTGCACAAAGTATAAAGGCACCCCAGGCTCTCAAAGGTTCAGAGATCACCTTAAAAATGAGCATAAGATCCGTGTTGACCATGTTGAGGAGAGTGCAAAACAGAAGGCTTTTAATAATATAATTAAGGATATCTTTGGCCAGCAGGTGGCTAAGCATCAGAATCGTGATCTTGTTCAGGAGAAGGCTCTGAAGGACGCGGTTCAGGAGCCCGAGTTTAAAGAGGCATGTGTTAGACTCATCACCGTTCGGAATCTCCCCCATTCCTTGCTTGACTGGCCTGAGTTTTGGGCTGTTATCCTATCCATTAATCATATGGCGAAGGATACATTAAAACTGGCTCGAAACGATGTCCCAAAGCTCATCGAATCAACCTACCTCCTCCACCACGAACAGCTCTTACAGAAACTGCAAAAATCCCTCTCCTGGGTTCACTTCTCAGTCGATATGTGGACCTCACCAGCAAAGGCCGGCTTTCAAGCGATCATGGTACACTGGGCTGATGCAGATACACGCCGAGTTGAATGTGCTTTACTCTCATTGAAGGAGTTCAAGGGAACGCATAGTGGCGAAGAGCAGGCTAGGGTATTTATGGAGGTGATCCAGGAGGCTGGCCTGCAGGAGAAGCTCGGTTTCTTTACATCTGATAATCATGGCTCAAACGACAAGATGCTCCACTATATTGCTAAGGGAATTGAGGACTTCGACCCTGTTCTTCGCAGAGTACGCTGCTACGGTCACATCCTTAATCTTACAGTACAAGCCTTCTTATTTGGTTCATCAAGGCAAAGCGGAGAAGATAAAGTGGATGAGGAAGACGCTATCAACCAAGCTATCAAGGAGATTTCCCAGCTCTCCAAGGAGTCAAATCTGGATACCAAGGATAAGAGGGAGCTTGCACGTGAATGGCGCACGCTAGGCTCTCTAGGAAAACTCCACAATCTCAACGTCTGGGCACGTGCATCAACTGAACGATATAATGCCTTTGTGGCAGCCGTCGGCCGGGCAATCCCTTTGGATAATGACACCCGTTGGAACTCCTGGTTTAGAGAGGTTGAGGTCGCACTGCTTAAACGCAGAGAGTTAAGAGACTGGATTGATGAACATTGGAACGAATTAGGGGATGATGTCCTATCCAGGGAGGACTGGCAGGAGCTGGAAGACATTAAGGAGATCTTGCAGCCATTTATGGATTGCACGCTGAATATACAGGGGATAACTGCAACCCTGGATCAAACATTTGAGAGTATGGAGTTTATCATCAAGCATTTCAGTGAGATGAAGGCGAAACATAAAGAGAACCCACAAGTAACGACACGGATCTTGACAAGCTGGTTTAAATTTGACAAGTATTACAAGCTCACTGATGATACAGCAGTCTATGCAGCCTCAATCCTACTCCATCCAGAGCTGCGGAGAACATACCTGGAGAAGGTTTGGGCCCATCAGAAGAAGTACATTGAGCCTGCTGTCAAAGCCGTCAGAGACGTATGGAAGAAGTACTTCAAGCCAGAATCTCCCACCGGGCTGAGAGTGGATCTTGACGCTATTAAGGATCCTGTTAGGAGACGGCGCATGGAGTTAACAAGAACGAATGCTATCATTGAGGAGTTTGAAGACTTTATCAAAGTATGACACATGCCTTTGAATCCTAGACTTTTCTAACTCCTCTACAGGGCACACCTATTCAGCTAGGCACCATCCAGACTCCACTTGAATGGTGGCTTGAACCAGCCAGGCAGGCCTCCTATCCTAACCTCACACAAATGGCTATCATGATCTTTATAATCCCACCAATGTCAGCAGGCCCAGAACGTGTATTTTCTGGTAGCAAACATACAATTGCGCCTGAAAGGATACGCCTGGGTGCAAGAATGGTAGAGATGACGGAGTGCTTAAAGAGCTGGATCAGTATATCCCCAGGAAGGCAGCAGGCTCCTTTGAGCGGTATCTTTCGGGATAGTTGCTTTATTCAAGAATCGATTGAGTGTTTGGAGAAGTCCCTGGATGTTGTCGATGTCGAGAATTCAAGATAGATCCTCTTTTATGACATCATATCGCTGGTCAGCTGCCTAAAATGATAACATCTACCTCAAGACCTGAAACGTATTGAAACACTGAAACTAAACATGAAACTGGGGCTCGTTTAGTTTATATTACTGAAACGGGGCCTCCGTTTCAGTTTCAGATGTTTATATGCATCACTGCAGAAAATCAAAGAAAAACAAGACGTCAAAAACCAAAAACCAATCTCTCCGGGTTTGTCTGCGTGAGGGAATGGCGAAGGGGACAACTCATTTGCCTCACTCATTTCCGCCCCTAGTCAATGTTTGGAATGTTGTATCAGGCAGCTCCTTTTTCTCCATCATTTCCACTTTGAGCTGGGCTTTATAGCGAAACTCACCTTGGCAGGGAGGGGTGTTTTCGTCCCTGCAAAGCTCATAGTAACGGCGGATACGAGGGTCTGTCAGGTCCTCCAGCTTCAGGGCATCAGTCCCTTCCATCACGATCACGAGATTAGACCAATGATCAGCTAGGAGTTCCCTCCCAGGTTTTGCGTCGCGAAGAGACAAGAGGAGTACTGCCTCTGCATAGCGGGCCGGGGTGGGTATCTTGATCGGGTAGTGGGTGGAAGCCTTACGGCCGGTGCTCAATCCTGGGTGAGTCAAAGGAAGACGATCATCGGTGACTAACATGTAGTCTGCATCACCTGGAGCAGGAGCCCCCAGTGGGATTTCTGGCATTGCCCACAGTAGATGCGACTTTTTGTGAATGTCCATGGGAAACTGGTAGTCTGAATACCCAAGTTTTTGACGGATGTAGAAGTGCGCATAGGGAGTGGGGGGAAAGACGTCGAGGCAGACGTTGCGGCAGGAGTCCCCCTGAGTGCAGAGAGGGAAGCCAGCCGCTAACAGGACATCGCGAGCCTTGTCGATGTTCTTATCATCAATGACGAAGGAAAAGTCCTGGGAGAAGTAGTTTGGTTAGTATGGACATGCGCGATGGATGGAAGGGGGGGAACTTACTGGTAGGAAATTATGTCCATAGGCTCTTAGAGCAGAAGTGCCCCAGATGACATTGGGAATGCCGTGAGCATCCAGCAGTTTGACGATGGATGCCGTCAAGTCCAAATCTGGATACTGATCAGTGTATTTGAAGTCGGCCATTGTTGCGGTGATTCGGTATTGACTCTGGTTGACTGGAAAGAGTCTTCGAGACTGGAGTTATGAGAGTATTTATATTCCATCGCAGTCCATACTTCGAGGATAAAGCCATGGCTTCGTGGCTATGGACCCCGAGGGATGCCTTTGGAGTTGATGCGACAATGTCAAAGAGGATATACAAAGACAAGACAGATATCCCAAAGAGAAGTACCGAGATCGGAGGATGACGGGACTCTTTTTGCCACTTTTTGATAGAACATTCCTCCTCCTCTTCCTATTCTTAGTCCCTTTGTTGTCTATCCACAATGATCCCAACCCCTCTCAAACGCCGGATCAAGTATCTCAAAGCATCTCGTCCCTTTACCTCCAGTCCTTGCCTCTTCGAAACAAAGCAACACAGCCTCCCAGCCGCATACTACCGTGAGGGAACCTCCCGTGCCATTTTCTTTCACAGGGAGGATCTCCCCCAAGACCAAGCGCATTGGGGTGATATATTCCGGGGCGCCAGCTGGATGGGATGGGAGGCGGGATTTCCAGCCTCTCCAAGATCTGCGTGGTCAACAAATTACACCGCCTGGATGCCGATGTGGATTACACCTTTGTCTCCCTTGGGGTGAAGAATCGCAATGTCGACTATTCCAGCAACTGCGGCAACATAATCAGTGCCGTGGGCCCTTACACCGTCGATACCGGGCTTTATCCCGTGTCTTCTTCTCCCAGGGCTACCGTCTCGGTCTGCATTTTCAACACCAACACAGGCAAAGTCATCCAGTTGACCTTCCCCGTGGTTGATGGGGAGGCTGCTGCCGCAGGCGACTTTGCTATCGATGATGTCGCGGGGACCGGCGCCCAAGTCCAGCTAGATTTCATTGACCCAGCCGGTTCGCGCACTGGGGGGATGCTGCTGACTGGCAACGTGGTCGACACCTTCAATGGCGTCCCCGCAACCTGCATCAACGTGGGTAATCCGTGCGTGTTTGTCCGGGCCTCGGACCTGGACGTCCTGTTACGGTCAAGCAAGAGAAGGAACAAATCTTCCATTGGTACTGTTCAACGAAAAGTCACAAAGCTAGAGAGAAGAGAAAGGAAGAAGGTTGGGGATAGAGAAGGAGAACCTTCTTATGCCTTATCCCCGGAACCTTCCAAGCAACAACAGTAAACAAGCAAACAAGCAATCCTGTCTGGTAACCTCCAGATCCGTTACATCGGCATCTGCCAGAATCGTCACATTGCCCCCTTTCATGAGAGGACCTGGCCCACCAGGTCTATCATTCACTCCGGTCGATCATTGTTAGGATGGTCAGGTTTGAATCTGTCACTCAACGCGGCTTCGATCCATGTAGATAGACGTCTAGGCGGCCCCGGCTGGTCAGGATGGTTTTAATGGAATTCCATGATTTTTTCAGGCGCGTTCTTGAAATTTCTGGCTGGATACCATTCATCATCCTGCGAATCACCTTGACTGAGCCATTTTACTTGATATTAAAGCTTCCTGTAACGCAGGCGAACTGTAATAATCTGGTCCACTTCCCACTCATCCTCGTCATTCACCATAACTGGCAGAGGCGGATCTGCAATTTGCCCTGGCAGGGGCTCAGTGCGTGCAGCCAAACGTAACTTCTCTGGAGCTAAGACAGGGTGTACGTGGATGGAGTCAGGCAACTGTAAGCGGTAGGCATTGCCAATCTTCTCAATGATCTTGTAGGGTCTACTGGATTGATTGGCAAGCTTCCTTCCTGGCTGATCAGTCCTCCAATTCTTCGTCGTCACGTAGACTTTGTCACTAACAGTGAAATCTTCTTCCCAGTGATGTCAATTAGCTTGTCAGTGCTGGCGTTCCTAGACCTGTGTGGCACGCTACTAGACATCCTCCTAAATCTCCTGCATGCGGCTCGTATACTCGCGCGCTTCTTGCGCTTGGGAGGTAACAGTCAGTAGCGGCTCGCGTAGGCGCGGTGATATCTGATTCCACTAATCAACGCTCTCAGGAGCCTGCCAGTCAAAAGACACAGTCAGTTCATATCCTCGCTCAACATAGAATGGCGATGCTCCTATTGTTTCTTGGGGTAGCGTGGCAGCAGCAAAGTCGATCATCAGAAGGTAGTCAGACCAGTCATCTTGATAGTAACTCACAAAAGGTCTCAGTCTCTGTGCCATGTACTGATTGGTAATCTCGCTCTGCCCATCTGTTTGGGGGTGGTAGGCCGTCGACAATTTCCTCTTGATTCTGAGGATCCTACAGAACTCCGCTCAGAAATCTGACACGAACTGGGGACCACGACCAGACACAATTGATTCGGGCAACCCTGTCCCTGGTTAGTAGATTGATTGGCATTCTGGTCGGCTTGCTGCTGTGAGATCAGTCCTGCAGCAATATGACAGTTGCCAATGAATTCCTCTATAGTTATCTCCTTCTTGTGCACCTCTATCATCACCTGATTTTGCATTAAAGGGAGAAGTTTGCGATAGAGGTCTTGCTTGCGGAGTTTGATTAGATGGTTGAATCCTTCAGCAAGGCGGGTAAATTCGGCCAGAAAATCC
This sequence comes from Aspergillus cejpii, assembly GCA_004769165.1. NCBI lineage: Eukaryota > Fungi > Ascomycota > Eurotiomycetes > Eurotiales > Aspergillaceae > Aspergillus > Aspergillus cejpii. The sequence continues at coordinate 1,539,805 of SMSW01000005.1, read as the reverse complement.
CCAAAATCCTGTTTAGGATCCAATTTGAGTACTTCATACTCACCCTGGGTGTGACGAACGCTGGCAACTTACTATATAAGTGAGAGCAACTTAGGACTGATGTCCTAAGATTCTGGTCTTTTGCTCCTGGCATCTCTCTGGAATGCTCCCTAGGGAGGTGGTCATGTCATAGACGCGTCATTTCTGACGCTATGTTGCGACCATTGATCCTTGACTGAAGAATAAGAGCTGCTTCCGTACCCTGCAAAGCATAGAGAAGTAGTGATACTGTCTTTTGATAGGCCTCATCAAGACCATTGAGAGCACCATCATAAGAAATTGGGTGTCTCACGTAGCGCTTCTCTGTATCTTGAAGAAAGTCCTGTAAATGACCCAAGGAGTTATTCAAAGGGTATTTTTCAATGGTGTTTTGATCGCCTTGCGAAAGGTTCACCATACTAAAACAGAGCGTTGTGAATTCTGTGCGTCAACCATGGGAAAATATGAGATTGTGGGAGGAGAGGTACGTTGCCTCAGAGCTTTCCAGCAAAAATCTACTGAGTAATATGTCAAGGGGTCACATAGGCAAAATGAGCGAGGGAGGCATTGAAAATTCTCCCCAGGAGCTGTATGGCAAAAGTCTCACAGGAAGGCATTGGGGAATCATCACGTGAGGAGGAATCAATATTAGCGCGTAAATAAAGGTCACGAGATTGCTGTTATTTCCTTATCATTCTTAACCTGAGCAATGGCAGCAGCGTCAAGTTGTTGGGGAACATTAGAATCCTGATGATGAGCCATACTTCCTTCCATTTCCAGACACTCGTAGTCTGGGTTTAGGTTCCAGAAGCAGGCCTGGACATTAACACGCTTGAATTTTGATTAATATTTAAGGAAGGTATCTGGGTTCTGGTGATCTAATGCTTGGCTCCTCACCACCTCAGATGCGTTTGCTGTCAACCTATTAATGTCAACCAGGCTGCAATTCGGGCCTGCCGGGAGCCGAAGGTCTGCTCTGGGCAACATTACGTTCGACGAATCGTTAGGCTGCTCGACCAGCTCCGTGCTGGCGGGTGGCGGATACGGCTACAGTGGCTCCCTGGACACGAGGGAGTCCACGACAATGAGCGGGCCGACTATCTAGCAAAGGAAGCTGCGGAAAGTAGCGGTGCACCTGTAGGGCCCGTGCTCTACACCTCGCTGCGCCGCCATCTCCGTGATTTGATGAGAGAGCGCTGGCATCAGTTTTGGGCCAATCACAATCATGGTTCGGCTCTTCGAAAAATCTTTGCGGCCCCGAGTCGTGCTGTGCTCCGGCTCCACGTGGGCCTACGGCGTGCGGCAAGCTCGGTGATCATACAGATGCAAACTGGCAAGATCGCACTGGCGGGCTATCTTGGCTCGTTCGGAGCAATGCCGACGGTGGATTGTGCTTGTGGCTACGGCCGTCAAGATGTGCAGCACGTGCTGATCACCTGCCCAACCTACACCGAGCTCCGGCTTCGTATGGTTTGGCAGCGTTCACGGGAGATTGACTATACTCGCCTGCTTCGCGAGCCCGAGTCAGTTCATCGCGCCGCTCGCTTCATGATTGCTACAAGGCTCCTGGCCCAGTTCCGGGGCTTACCAGACACATTCCGGGTTAGTACGATGGGTGGCGACCCCTAACCTGTGTACCGCTGCGGCTCGCTTGCAGGGCTTATTGATGAGGAAGATTACTAGTCTAGACACCTCTTGAGGTGTTTGGATCAGCAAGGCGCACAGATTGAGGATACGGGCGTTACACTGGGCGTATCGGTAGGGGTATCAGGGACAATCGTATACTTGCTATGGAGTCCTTGATATTGTAAAGGGTAAAGTGGAGTAGAGTTTATCTATGGAGTACAGAGTACATGGGGAAGGACAGGCAGGTTCTTCGGAGTAGAGGAAAGAAATGTAGGTCACATGACTAAAACCATCACGTGACCCGGGCGACCCTTCCACTATCATACAACCATCATGTTCTTGCCTCCTTCAGAGGTACGATCCGAGCAGCCATGGCGGACAAGACCGGATTTTTGAATATTATCTGTGCCGAGAGATTGTGCCCGAGATCTAGTGCCGCAGACGCCAGCTTGATTGCCGCCAAAGAACTGCCGCCAAGCTCGAAGAAGTTGGAATTGGCTCCGAATTGCTCGCCATTCAATCCAAGAAGCTTTTGGCACAAACTATGCAGCAGCCTTTCTGTCTCCAAAGCAGGTGGCTGAACTGTATTTTCTTCAGAAAGAATCAGGTGAGGCCCAAGACGCCGTCGCGCAGTGTAACCTTTGAGTGCGCGGCGGTCCGCCTTGCCATTCGCTGTGACAGGGATATACGTCACTACCAGAAATACAGTGTGTATCATGTATTTCGGTAGAGCAGTGCTGATTTGGCGGATTATGTGTTCCTTCATATCTGCCAGGTGCTGCTGTAGTACGTGATTAATGTCCATTTCACCTCCCCGGTACTCTCCTTCGTGAGCCAGGTAAGCGAAGAGAACGTCGGAATCCTGACCCTCAAATCTTGCGATATCGACAATCACTTGAAGCTGCGCGTCGAAGAGGGATTCCTGAATGCGTTGCCGCACCTCTTCACCCTCAAGCCACTGGCCATGTAGTTTCAGTTGCATATCCCGGCGCCCGATGTACAAGATGCTGCCGTCTTCCATGTACCTGACAAGATCACCCGGGCTGTATATCCGCCTGATGTGGCCGTCTCGGAAGTCTCGCAACCACGGTGAACTGAGAATAAACTTCTCCTCATTAGCTTCGGGGCGGTTCATATAACCTGTTGCGTGGACTCTCGATGACAAGTTCCCCCACTGCCCCAAGAGGAGTGAGGCGGTTATGATTCTCAGGCCTTACAACGCATAGGCTGGTTCCAACACTGTGACCAATGTTCCTAGGGTCGTTACATAACAAGTTGCAGTTGATAGCGCACTTGACGGAACACTCGCTCGGCCCGTACCCATTCATGAGTTGTACGATGCCGTCCCATTTGCCCACTAGAGATTGGTCAGGAGCTTCTCCAGAGAGCAGCAGTATCTTAGAATCCGGCAATTCGTCCTAATATATAGGCTACGGAGGGAGTGATGTTGGCAAAGTTGACTCACGCGGTTTTCATAAACGCACTGATATCACCCGTGATATCCTCGTCTGATGGTACACAGATACAGCCGCTGGACATGAGGGTGGTAAATATATCCTCGACACTCGGGTCAAAGGTGTATGGTGCGAATTGCAACACGCGGGAGTCAGGTCCACGTTTGAGTAAAGGCGCACGAGCCATAGCACCAGTGGCAAAGATCTTGTGTTGTACTCCAAAAGATATTGGGAGCCCCCGTTCCTGATATTGAAAGGATGTAAAGCAGGCTGGCCGGGGTCGCAACCTTGCCATGGACCTTCACAGTGGGTGTGAAAAAGTAAGCTGTGTCGTCAGAAACGACAATAGTCCGCCAAGGTGGATTGGGAAAGGCTCCCTCTTGTAGTGGAGAGCAGAGAACTACTTCGATACCGGCATCGCTGGCAATGCCTTCAAGACATGCTCGCAGATACGTCGGTGGCAGTGGTGCGAAGGCGGCGCCTGCTTTGATGACGCCCAAGATACTCACTATCGCCCACTGTGACTTCTCGAAAAGAACACCCATAGTGTTGCCTGGTTTCACACCGGATTGCACCATCTCTCCCGCTAAGCCGTCAGACAGCCTATCTAAGGTCGCGTAATCTATGGTGCTGTCTCTAGAATAGATTGCTGGCGAATCTCGGGAGTGTCTTACTCGCTTTCGGATCAACTCATGAACGCAAACCTCATAAGCCTTATGATGCCTAGCGTTCCACCTAAACATGGTTGACTTGTCGCCTTGCTTGCGAGGTCCAATTCGCCGACTTTGGTGTCTCTAGGCACTGTGCGGAGTTCGTGGAATGTCTCCTCGAATTTTACAAGAATTCTTTGGACCTGCGGCGGCGAAATGACATCGCTGTCGAATGTGGCGACTATCTCAATCTGAGACTTCCCAGGTATAAGCTTAAGTGCCAATGGGTATTCGTGTAGGGATCTTCTGTGCCACGCTTGCGATTGCATACACCACAGGGATTCAACACCTCATATACACGACTGGTCCATGTTTCCTACTTATTCTCCGCAACTAAGAAGATGCTAGGTTATATAGGACCCATTTCACTCCATCAACCACAATTTCCGGTTGAGTCATCTGGACAAAGTGTCCACTCTCAGTGGCAAAGACAAGCTTGCTCTGTGTAGAGAGCTTCAAGAATTCCTTCATGAGACCCTCATTCTTCGCATCGACCGTCTTGATCAATTCTCTCACATAGCTCCTCTGCTCCTCGGTCCCATTCCCCTTAGCAACACCCGCCTTGTACAATCCAGTCCAATCCCTGCTTCGGGTGCCCCCAATCACATAAACCGGTTTATCTCCAACCAGTGGCTGCTTCCTACCCAGCTCCTTCTTCCGCAGCGTCTCAAAGCTTGGCAAGTAGTTCTCCTCCTCCTTGCACGCAATCAGCCTGAACTTCTCGGTTGCTTCCGCCGCCTGGAACGCGTCCCACTCCTCCGGCGTCAATTTGTGCTCCGCCTCCACACCCCAGGCAGAGTACGGGTCCACCCCCGCTGCCACCGTCCAGAGAATCGGATCGTTGACGTCCATCACCAGGGGCGCGGTCTCATGGTTGGCGTCCACGAGCACCAGACCGGCGATTTGGTCCGTTCCCTTTCGGGCGATGAACTCGTGCGTGAGCACGCCAGCCCAGGAGTGGCCCACGAGGATCAGAGGGTTCGGGATGGGCGCCTTTTCGACGAGAAGGGCGAGCTCCAGGGCGATGTTTTCGGCTGAGGGAGCGAGCGGTGAGGACTCTGAGTGGTGATAGCCGGAACGGTCGTAAGTGTAGCTTCGCAGTGAAGCACCCAGTAGCCGCACCACGGCTTGCCAGTTGAGGGCATCGCTGGCCACGCCGGAGATAAATAGTACGACGGGATCTTTGGAGCTGCTGGGCTCTGGGCCGTGGGTGTAGAGAGCCAGAGAGTGAGTGCCGATGTTGACGAGGTGGCCGTTCGAGGGGAGGGAGGAGGCCATTTTGGTATTTTTTTGCGATATTCAAGCCGTTCAGCGGGATCAGTTGCGATATATCTCCGGTATGCGGCAGAGATGGAGGGGCAGAGACTGAGAGGATCCGGGCCATACTTAGCTGCATTAGGGCTGGTCTAGCCATTGCGCTGCTTTGCGCAACTCCCTCCTAAAATGGTTCAATTATCTTACAGTGGGCTACCCGGGAGGAACCGTTTCTGCATTTCCAGCGGCCTTACACTAGCACTGGCGGTAACTACATCAGACAAATGTATTGGAGAGGATAACAGGGAGTACAGTGTACACCATACACTGATACTAGGTTAAGTGAGGGTTAACCAGCTTATAATCATCCCAGCGCCTGTTGCAGCAATCTGACAACCGCCTCATGCTCCAGAGTCGAAACCCATCCCTCAGAATTCGCCTCCTTCTTCGTAGCATAATCCAAAGGGGAAAAGCCCGAATGATCTGTAACGGACGGATCTGCCCCGGCGTCAAGCAACAACTTCGCAATCGACGGCAAGCCTTCTCTCGCCGCGCCGTGGAGAGCCGTGGCGCCACGAGGCCCTCGAATATTCGTCTCTGCTCTAGCACACAGCAGGGCCTGCACGAGTTGAACTTGCTCCTTATACGCAATGGCAGCATACATCAAAGGCGTCAGACCAGTGCGATCCGCGACATTCACATCCGCGCCTTTCGCCAGCATGAGCTGCACAAGCTCCGATGCCCCGCCGAACACGGCCGTATTGATCAGACGCTGTCCGGACCCATACAGTAGATTCGGATTGGCGCCTGCCTCGAGCAGAATCCTCGCACACTCGGTTTGTCCGCAGAGTACGGCCTGGGATAATGGCGTCTGTCCATCTGAGCCATCCCACTCCGCGTCCTCCCGGGCGTTGATATCCGCGCCAGCCTCGATGAGGATCCTCAGCAGCGCAGATCGCCCGTTCATGCAGCAAATGTGCATTGGTGTGCAATCCGCTGCGTCTTTCGCGGACGGGTCCGCGCCATGCGCCAGGAGCAGTCGCAGCATGTCTTCGTCCTGGTTGGTCAGACAGGCGTAGTGCAGCGGTGTTCGGAGCTGCTTGTCCCCCCGGGACGGATTGCATCCTGTGGACAGTATTTCTTGAACAATGCCGTGGTGGCCTTTGCTGACGGCTATGTGGAGCGGGCTTGGCTTTGCTTTGTTTCCCGTCAGGCTCTTGGCCGCGGTGGGTTGGCTTAGTCGGTGGATCACATTGGGGATGTTGTACTCGGCTACCAGGTGGAGTAGGGTGTTGCCTTTGCTATCCGTGGCTTTCAGATGGGACTGGTTCAGTAATGGTATGGTGTCTGGTATGGCGCGTAGCAGAAGGAGGAGGTCATGGGGGTCGAGATAGTTGGCGATGATTAGGATGATCTCACTGGGTAGGAGAGGCATGTTGGACGACTTCCTCATGGATGATATTGAGTATATGTAGGATGTGAGGAGAAACATGTGATATAAATATGAAGAAGAGAAGATGACAAATCCAGGAATCAGCCTTGCCAGTATATACTCCGTAGTAGTTAACTATAGCTTCTTTATCCTGAAACATCGCCCCCACGTTTGTCTACATACATGGCCAATAATCTATCAATTATAACCAAATATTCATCTAGACAAGCTTGAATTGCTTAATTAGGCCAATCTTCGAAACTACATCTTCACAAGTGATATATAACTATAAAAATCCAACACAGGATGAAAGAACCTTGATATGACAAGATGACAGGATGATGCACACCATCTAAGGACAGTGTCCAGCCCAACGAAGATCCTTATTAGGATTAATATCCGACACAGATCTCTTCGCATACTTCAAGAGATTAATACCCGCAGGACAAGTTGCAACACGACCACGCTTGGTGACCGGGTCAGCCCCAACCTGTCGCGGGTCGATGAACCCATTGGCCGCTTGGATGATGGTCAGGGAGCCGCCGTTCTCCTCGACCCAGCTTCTGATGATACGGATGAGGTTATTGATTACCTCTTGCGTCGGAGCGACTCCGTTTCTCTCGAATATCGCAAAGCCGATGTCATAGCCGCTGCGGCAGTGTTAGCGGACATACGGAGTGTCGATTGAGAAAGAGGATGCTGATACTGACTTATTGCTCACTGGGCTGGGATCCATAATACCTCCCTTGAGAGCGCGATTGACAAAATCTACCGTCGCGAGGCTGAGCCGGTTGAAATCAATCTGCTTGTCGAGGTATTCGTTGAAAGTTCTGAACATGACTCGTCCTAGTCCATTCAAACCCACGTCGCTGCGGAAGAAAGCGTTATAGAGTCCCTGATTCAATTGCTGAACAGGTCAGTGAGAGACTGGTTTGGTCAAAGGCAGAATGCTCACCACTCCTGCCATAAGAAGGAACCGGCCCTGGGGGGACCATTGCAGTGTTATTGGGCGCTGAACGCGTTGTTCCAAGGTGTTCACGTCCCGGACATTATGGACCTCGAGTTCGGGCACGCTGATATTGTCCACCGATGGGGGGTTTTGCGCGTGTGGTAGCGCAATGATTGATGTAAATGTTGCGAACTACTGAGTTAGCACTCGACAGGGGATATGGCGCTGTTGAAACATACCAACAGAACGATCTTTTTGATCAGGACCATTTTGAGGCTTTCTGAAGATTTTATGGGGTGGTAAACGAGATTGTCTTTTGCAAATCGAGATATAATGATTGCTGATTTGAAAACAGGACTAGACCAGCAGATTACTGCATTTATATAACTATCTTCAACCTCTGTCTAAACCGAAGCTACATATCTCTCTACCAACACGTCTGAAACAGAGAAATTACCAACATGCTCCTAGCCTCATGGGGCCGAAGGATGAGTTTCAACGGTGTTGGATACAGTTGGGTTGGGATTTGGGGGCCATCACAGAGGATTCTACTCTGATAGACCATGAACAATTGAATTGACGAAGCAGCATGTGAAATCCAACATCTACAGCTCCTTGAATCCATACTCCTCATTCATCCAACACATCGAAAGGAAGACCTTGGGGCTGTCAGGGGCAGGTATAAGCCTCATTGAGAGTCTATCAATATACCAACAATTGTCCTTGGATAGGAAGCTCATGAACGTGATTGAGATAAGCTCAGGATGAGTTCTGGCGTTTTCTGAGGTTATACGGGGGACTAACAGTCCAACCAACATCTTCAGACACTGGTGATAGTGTTGTCTCGAGACTCAGCCTCGAGACTCGAGAGCAATCAGCAGAGACATCTGTTCGGCGAATTCTGGACAGGAGAACAGTCAACCATGGCCTACAGAGGTATAAAAGCACCTTGACATCAGCCGGTATCCTTCAGAATCAACAATCCAATTCCCAAACTCCTCATCCTTCAATTCCAAGTCCAAAGCACAACCATCACCAAGATGTTCATCTGGAAACTTGCATCCATCCTCCTCCTGACCTTTGGAGCATTTGTCTCCGCCGCACCAGGACGGAATGTACCCATCAGCAAAGCAGAGTGGAAGGCCCTCAAGGAAGCCGGTCTGAAAAGACGCGCTGATATCAACAAGCCCATATCGGAGGTTGAATTCGCGGCCCTTGAAGCCGGTGGCCTCACGACCGGGGATCTGCACGTGCTTGAAGCTCGTGATCATACTATGAACTGTGGCCACAAGGTTACCGGGAAGGGAGGCAGCAATGGCCATGGGAAATGGATCCCCGTGGGTCGGTTTAAGACCCTCGCGCGGAACTTTTGTATGATACCCTCCCTTGACCTTGTTTCCTTGCTGACTTGAACGATAAAGGCGACGCGTACATTGGGACGGATATCGCCAAGGGCCATGAAACTTCCGATACCTACGGCGTTACTCTTACGAACGGAAAGGCTGGAAACGTCGTCTGTATGTATCCATCTGCTGCTGTTAAGGATATTGACTAACTCAGGACAAGTCGCGATCTACAACACAGAATTTAAAGATGCTTGGATCCTCAACGCCGATACTTGCTACAAGGCCATGCTTGCACCGCTGGGTAAACATGCTGCTCGCGATGCAACCACCTTGGGTAAGAGGGATAACTGTTGGGGATCGAAGAATAATGACTATGAGGGTGGTTATTATAAGGTGGACAAGATTGGTGCCTTTGGAAGTGAGGTCTATGCTGCTTAGGAGATTTTTTCCACATTTTCTTGAGTTCTTGCCTTGTCAGTGTCTATTCGTCGTTGTCGTTGTCGTCGATTTTGTCCATTGTGGTAGTGATACATCCTGCAATCTGATTGGTCTTTTAGCTTGATTTTCATTGGTTGTTTTACTTATCACGTGCACACAGACCGCCTGCTTTATTGGGATATCAAATAGTACTATGGACCTACCTACTCCGTAGATGATAATCAACGGCGATAACTCTAGCTTCATCTGGAAGATCGAGGCAAGATCCTGACATCATTAATCTAATCATGACCACTCTTCACGAACTCATTAATTGACAGTGACCAGGACCATGGCAAAACTTCCAGGCCCGGCCATCCGTCTTCCTCACACGGATGCTTTACAGCTGGCATGAACCTATTCCAGTGCCCGTCACCAGCCCTGTAGTGATAGTTTGTATCTCTGATACACATAACACCCAACTAGGCGTTCCAGATGGAGACCCACGCCAGCAATCTCACACAATCCAGGTCCTTCTGGGAACTCCAGGCCGCGCTTGACTGGCTCTGCGGCCTGCCTCATCCTGTTAAGATTGTGATTGCAGGAAATCATGAGCTATTACTTGATTCAGCATGTGATGATAATGATGCATTGGGCCGAGCAGCCTCGGAGCGAGCTAGGCTTAACTAGGGTGATATCATCTACCTTAAAAATGAGGAAGTGATGATATCCTGCCTGAATGGTCATTAGCTCAGGGTCTATGGGGGCCCTTACTCCCCGCACTATGGGAACTAGGACTCCTAATACCCCTAAGATTAGGATGTCTGGGCCGGCGCAGTCCTGGATGGAATTAATGTGCTTATTACCCATGGTCCACTACTTGCTCATCTTGATCTACTGAAGTTAGGCTGTCCGCATCTCCTCTAGATGCTGTAAAGAGTGCAGCCAAGGCTGCATGTGTTTAGCCATGTACATGAGGGTTCAGGAACCAAGTTAATGATGTTTAATAGACTAGGAGGCATATAAACACACTGTCACTGCTAGCAGGGGGTTAGGAAATCTTCTGCTTACAGCATAGGAATTAGCTAAGGCATGTCTCCATCCGGCTATGGAAGCAAAATGTTTACTTGTAAACCCATCCATTGTTAGAGGACGGATGGTAGCGAGGGGGAGAAGGCCAAATTACTTCAAAATGCCACTGAATCTACAATGAATAAACGGTAACTAATCAATGTCCCAAACTCCCAATCCTGAACTAATATAAAATTACTAGCTATCGTGAGGGGCGAAGAAACCCTCAAGAGTTCTATCACGTCAAGCTTTCTCTCTCTGAGTTTGCCCTGTTCCCACAGCCAGTTACTGCAGCAGAAGATCTACGCTATGAGCAGCAAAGGGCCGATAAAATTAATTAGTCAACAAATTAGGATATTGGGCCATTAGGACGTGAGATAATGTAAGAATCCTGCCTGAGGGGCACAGCGCCTATGACGATCCTAGGCTCTACGAATCCGATAACTATAGTATTAAGATACTAAGGAAACGGTAGCATTCAATCAAGAATATCGAACATAGGAGGGAAGAAGAAGAGAAAGGGAATGAGGGAGCGGAGGAAGGAGATATCTATCTACACGTAGGCCCCTTCCTGACTGCAAACGACGGCTGTTACACAGTGAATCTCTGCTGGAAGGTTCCGTACAGAGAGCGGTGTAGCCTGAGGCAGGCTTGTCATCGATAAGTTGCCTATCAATAATTATTGACAATAATCATTATCGGCGATAACAATTATCGATCGATGAATCATCGATAATCAGCAAATTTCTCACCGCCCACTCACCGCCTCTAGATGATTTTGAGAAGCTTCATGTTCATATTGCTCTTTCGTAATTCTATGAATTGTAATCGTCTTATCCAAAATATGGATTCTGATGCCGATTTATCCAGTGTTTTCTATGTACAGACACTTGATTCAGTTGAGACTGAGTCCAAATCCGACTCCAATAGAGGGAGAACTCCAACAGGCTTGATGACATGGGCCCATACTCGACCAGCACGCGATGATGAAGCGAAATTTCATAAAAAAGCTCCAATCAAGTACTGTATTCATTGTACAGAGTCACCATATGGCACTTCAGTCACTACTGTGAATGATACTCTCTCGCCTACGCTTCCAGATTAGGCTTAGCGCGACACACATCTCTTCTTCTCTTTCTCCTGTATGTAGATAGCTTCATCTTCAAGATAGAAACGCAATCCATGCTCTATCATCATTCCATTCTCTCCCACAACTACGAATATGCGAAATCATCTTAAATCCAAACATCAAATCTCTATTCAATCTGCTCCAAGCGCACTTCAACAAACCGTGCTCCACCAACTTCAGCAGCTTTATATTAAAGCAGAGTCCTTGGGTCAGACACAAAATATCGATTCAAAGGTTCTTCAGAGAATTCTGAACCAGGATGTTATTGATGAGGCGTTAGTCTCATTAATCGTTACCTAAAACATTCCATTTTCCCTTGTTGAGTGGCCTGAATTCCATGCTCTTTGTCGAGTGCTGAATCCGGAATCAGAGGACTATATTATCACAGCACATACCTCAGTCCCCAAGAAGATTGAACAATCATGGCAAGCTCAAAAGGATATTGTACGGAAAAAGCTCCAATCAGCATTGTCAAGCATTCATCTTTCACTTGATATCTGGACTTCACCAAATCGGCTTCTCTTTCTCAGAATCTGTGCTCATTTTGTCGAACAGAGTCAAGAAAGGCTCTCCAAGGGTCTCCTTGCTCTTCGGACTGTAGGAAACCATAGTGGAGATGAGCAGTTTGCCACTCTTCTTCCAGTTCTGAAAGACTATGGGATCCTGCGAAAAGTTGGGTCAATTATTTGTGATAATCACACCGCAAATGATAGGCTTTGTCGCATACTGGCGAATTATCTTCGGGAAGAAGAAGGAGTTAAATGGGACCCTGCGTATCGCCGCATCTTCTGTATTGGCCATGTTATTAACTTAGCCGTGCAAGCCTTTCTGTTTCAAAACGTGCTGGAGATCCAACAACTGAGTTCTTGGGATGAAACAGAAGCCACGGAAGATGAGGGAGGGAAAGAAAACGAGACACAGAGACGAGCTGCTTTTCACAAGATAGGGCCGCTGGGAAAGCTCCATAATATTATGACACACATTCGTGGTTCAGCTGGCCGGACTAAGGAGTTCAAAGATCTTGCAGGGAGGTTGATTCCACTTGATAATCGTACAAGGTGGAATAGCTGGTATCATATGCTTCATGTGGCTCTTCAGTTTGATGGTGCTATTAATACCTATACAAAGAAGCACTTTGCTGTGCTTGAGACAGAATACCTGTCCCCGATAGATTGGGAGAAGCTCCATAGAACCAGCAAATTCCTGAGTCTGTTTGACTGAGCAACTCTGAAAACCCAAGGCGACCAAGCAACGATTGACAATGTGCTTTTTGTGATGGATATCATTATTAAGCACTTTGAGAAAGCACTTGTAAGTATTAACTAGCATTAACCATTACTATGAAATAATATATGATGAGTTCTTCTGATTCATAGCAGGTTGAATTTGCATCAGACAGGGAATTCTGTGCTCGGATTCAAAATGGGTGGAATACCTTTGATAAATACTACAGCAAGTCAGATGAATCACCCCTCTATGCTGCGGCACTCATCCTTCATCCTGCCCGTCGAAGGAAATACATTCAGGCGAATTGGAAAAAGAGCTGGCAAAAGCCGGCACTCCAAAAAGTTAAAAAGCTTTGGGAGGAGTATCGGGAGAAAGCTCCTAATTATATGATTATGCCATCATATGAACGGAATGCTCGAGATCTCGATGATTTTGATCGAATTGCCCAAGACCTAGGCAAGTTTGCTCGGCCTGCAAGCCAAGATGAATATGAAGATTACAATTCTGAGTCTCCATATGAGATTCGTACGAGTGCTCTGACATGGTGGTGTCAGGATCAACAACAAAAGCGTTGGCCACGGTTGTCATATATGGCGGTTGATATCCTATCGATTCCAGCAATGAGCGATGAACCAGAGAGAGTCTTCTCAGGAGCCCGTCGTACAGTCTCATGGGAAAGGGCTCAACTATCAGCTGAAAATATTGAGAGGATAGAATGCTTAAAAAACTGGCAAAAGAGTGGGATTGCAGAGGAGAGATACTGAATAAACTGAATTTTGTTTGAATCAACACTTTGACCTTAATGCCAAGGAATCATCGATGAATCATCGATAATTTATCATTATCGCTCATCGATAACGATTATTTATCGGCGGCTTATCAATTAATCGATGACAAGCCTGGCCTGAGGCATCAACGTGTAGTGACGGCGTGTAGTGACGGGCCGTCGCAGCGCCTTCTACAAAGTCAGCTAAAAAGACTATGATAATATCATTGTGTTGCGGCTCTATCCATTTGTCAGCGTAAATACCTGAGGTGTGTGACGGTTCCTTCGAAGGCTCTGCTTTCTGCCCTATTCTCGCCTGTTCAAATCCTCCATTTGAATCACCCGTTTGACCATTCACTATCTCATGGCGGGTTACTGTACATATTATCTTTCTCTTCCCTCTTTTCTCCTCCTTCTTCTCTTCCTGCTTAGTATTGTAAAAGGGATGGTAACGGAACTTCTTCGAGGCAGGTCAGACCGTTCAGGGTAGGGAGAGATCCTGGGTGAAGTCGTATCCACCTGGACATGAGCTCTAGAGACACATTGATGGTAGGACTAATAACATTGTGCATCAACTAACCAAATGATGACTCGATAACTAAAAGAATGTATGAAGGTGATGCTAAGGATGATGAATCCTCGCTCGATGATCCCCTAGAGGTTGTGCTCATAGGTGTGATCGCATGACAATGAACTTTATGCATAATCTCCCCATTACGGTATTCTTAATGAATCGCTACCATACTATTTCGTATGCCTGAGCAACTGTAATAAGATGGCTCACAGCTTATTGGGCTTGTTTCCATAATGTGTAATCCACATCGGCATCTAGGCGGTGGGATTTGCTGACCATGCAGACCTTGGAGAGGCTGGAAATCCCACCTCCCATCCTATCCAGCTGGCGCCCATAGGAATCAGGACTGCCAATGGCGCCCCGGAATATATCACCCTAATGCGCTTGGTCTTGGGGGAGATCCTCCCTGCGAAAGAAAATGGCACGGGAGGTTCCCCCACGGTAGTACGCGGCTGGGAGGCTGTGTTGCTTTGTTCCGAAGAGACAAGGACTGGAGGTAAAGGGATGAGATGCTTTGAGATACCTGATCCAGCGTTTGAGAGGGGTTGGGATCATTGTGGATAGACAACAAAGGGACTAAGAATAGGAAGAGGAGGAGGAATGGTCCTTTGTGTATGTTCTATTAAAAGTGGCAAGAAAGAGTCCCGCCATCCTCCGATCTCGGTACTTGTCTTTGTATATCCTCTTCGACATCACTGAAGAGATAAATGAGAAGCGAGTCTTTGTCACCATCAACTCCAAAGGCATCCCTCGGGGTCCATGGCCACGAAGCCAATGGCTTTATCCTCGAAGTATGGACTGCAATGGAATATAAATACTCTTATAAATCCAGTCTCGAAGACTCTTTCCAGTCAACCAGAGTCCATACCCAATCACCGCAACAATGGCCGACTTCAAATACACCGATCAGTATCCGAATTGGGACTTGATGGCATTCATTGTCAAACTGCTAGATGCTCACAGCATTCCTAATGTCGTCTGGGGCACTTATCTTCTAAGGGGGTATGGATATAATCGCCCTGCTGATGCAGTAAGTTCCCCTGTTCCCCCCTCCCCCCTCCCTTCCATCCATCATGTCCATACTAACCAAACTACTTCTCCCAGAACTTTTCCTTTGTCATTAACGATAAGAACATTGGCAAGGCTCGTGATGTCCTGTCAGCGGCTGGCTTCCGTCCCTGCACTCGGGGGGACTCCTGCCGCTCCGTCTTTCCGCTCTGTTACCCCACTCCCTATGCACACTTCTACATCGGTAAAGAGGATGAGAATCCTAACTACTGGATTCCCCTGAGGATCTATAAAAAGTCGCATCTACTGTGGGCAATGTCAGATATCCCACTGGGGGCTCCTGCTCCAGGTGATCCAGACTATGTGTCAGTCACCGATGATCGTCTTCCTGAGACTTACCTAGGATTGGGCACCAGCTGTGTGGCTTCCACCCACCTCCCGATCAAGATACCCACCCCAGCGCGCTATGCAGAGGCATTACTCCTCTTGGCTCTTCGCGACGCACAACCTGGGAGGGAACTCCAAGCTGATCATTGGCGCTATGACATTCTCGAGATAGCAGACGCTGATATCCTGAAGCTGGAGGACCTGACAGACCCTCGTATTCGCCGTTACTATGAGCTTAGCAGGGACGAAAACATCCACTGCCGAGATGTGTCTCGCTATGAATACCAACTCAAAGTGGAAATGATGGAGAAAAAGGAGTTGCCTGATACAACATTCGAAACATTGACTAGGGGCGGAAATGAGTGAGGCAAATGAGTTATCCCCTTCACCATTCCCTCAAGATCAGTTTTTGGTTTTTGACGTCTTGTTTTTCTTTAATTTTCTATCTTCTTTCCCGCCTTGTCTCATTCATGTCTTGTTTTCTTGATATTTTGTCATCTTTCCGCCTTGTCTTATGCATGTCTTGTCTTCTCTTACAGTTGCTTGAGTTCTAGCATCCTTGCCTTTCCCTTTATTATGTATCATTTGTCCAAGCCACTGCCTGTATTCATTCAAAGGCCTGACAGGTAATTGCTCTTGTTCTAGCTGCTTTACAGAAGCAGAGCACTTTAATGTCCTCCTGCTACAAGTTAACCAGACCGCTGATGTATCAGAGTATGCATTCCTTATGGTTTCTTTGTCAGTAGTGTCACTCTTATACCTCTGCAAGATGTGTAGGATGAACATCTAGCCTCAGAAGGGAGGTTAGAAGGACACTAGCTCCCTGATAAATAGTTCCTCCTATCTTTTTCTTCTGGCTTATACAGAAGAAAACCACTCTAAACATACAATTGTAATTTCTATTTCTAACCTACCATGGATCCTTACTTTGTCGCAGCAGCCCAGGCTGTTATCATTGCCCTAAAAGACGTCCAGGAGTTCAAGCAATGCAGAGTCATGATCATTGGGGGCTTAGCCCTGCAGAATCATATTCCAGGATTGAGGGAACCAGATGTATTTCCACCTTTTACCCTGGAATTCAACACTCAGTGCATGAGCTTACTGTTCTAGGATGTGGACATACTCATATTTCATCCAGACAGTGCAGTGAATACCAGTGATATTAAGGCTGAGCTGCTTCACAAAAAAGTATTGAAGGAGTTAGCACAGCCACTATTCTACATGCGTATCCCCAGTCTCGAAATACAGGTGGATATTATCCCACAGGATTTGGTAGGTTCCAATTTATCCTCATTGAATCTCTTCTTTCTCGCATAGGAGCCAGGCTGATCAACATACTGTAGGTCCCGTACATCCCCGCGGGTACAGTGGCCTTGGAGGATGTAGACCCGGCCCATATTCCAATTCTTTCTGCTATGGATCTGCTCGTTTATAAGATCCACTGTTGCAGCATGCGGCCCAGAATAAAGAAGCGAGAGCAGGATGCAAAGGATGCGGTTAAATTGGTTGGGACGCTGCCACAGCAGGGACTAGTCAGAATGACTGAGTCTCAAAAAGATGCTGTTCTTTCCGGGATCGACTATATGGTCCAGTACTGTGAAGAATCAAGGGAGTGGTGGAAGGCTGCCCTTGGGATATAAAGAGGTTATTGTTGTTATTGTTGCTGTTATTGTTGATACTTGAACTTTCTGGAGGCTATGCTGTGTCGTTGGTAGAGAAGGATGTTATCAAGGATTATGGTACCCCTATTGCACTGCTCCAACCATTCTCTCTCGCGTACACCCTTCACAGGCCTCTTGTATAGTCGTTGTTCCTCCTCGTAATCATCGACGGGTTCATCATTGATATCATGATCATTCATTTCGACCAGGTAATTGCTGATGATATCTTCAATGATCCCAAATTGCTGGTCCTTCAGGATTAGATTCGGGAGGGAACGTTCGCTCGATCTTCCTATCAGGGTCGGTGACTTCGCCGGCGAATCGATTTGCATGTCAAAATGGGTGAACGACTAGGCGATCTACTCCGTAGAACGCGTGGATTTGGCAGCGATACCTGTTGGCAGAGCACACACCCGACCATAGCACCAAATTGGCCCCAGCGACCACTTCCTGTCGTCAAAGGGTTGTGGCATGCATGTCGTGGATGTCGGTTTATGGCTTATGTACTGTGCACAAGTTGCCTGGTTTCTCGGATTTTTTTTTTTCTGTTGAACATTGGTACTGATTTCTCGACTTCCCCAGACTGTCTAGGTTTGGGATTAGCAGCCAGACAGAACAGAAGAATCTAATTGCATCATACCACATGAAGTGTAAAAAGGGCGTATATTTTGACAATACCGTGTCCAAAAGAGGACAGAAACCGGTAAGAGAATGATATCTGACGGATGTCGTTGATAATAATCCAAGAACTTGATAAACTTGCTGACAAGCATCCAGACAAGCCAACAGTTCCAACGACCAGCAATGCAGCACATGGTCATGCTCAGTCGCCCTATGGCACAGCCAGATAAGCAATCCATCCATCACCGCTGCGGGGGGAAGCAAGGGAGTTGTTAAAAAGACAGCATAGGTGCTGTAAGGATGTCTCCTATTCCAAAGTCAGTGCTCTAACTTAGAAAAGTTCTTTTTAGCAGTGAATTACCTCCATGTCACCCACTCCATGAGACTACGCAGGTTGCTTCTCCAGTTGCTTCAGGCCTAGCGCAGACATTGCCGCAAGTACTTTGGGTTCTCCTCCAGTGTTGTCAGAACCAACGCCTCATGGTGCTTTTGAAAAAAGATTCTTAATCCCCGCCGGATCACCCAACGTGTCAGAAAATTGTCATCATCTGGGTGGAGCTTCTTCCCCCACCAAGTCTCGTTGCAGAAAGCTTCAAGGAATTCTTCATCCTTCACAATGCTAGTGCGATAGGCAGCAGTTCGTCCAGAGATGCAAGGTATACCGCCATCCATATAGATCATTGCGGCACAATCGAAGTTTCTTCACTCAAGATATAGCGCTCCAAGGAAAAGCCAGATACGTTAGGACCAGCTTTGTGTATCATGGCGCTGAAGACGCTGGCAGGTGACGACGGCCCCAATCTCTGATTTTGCATCGAATGGAGCAATGATCCATCGAAGGCAGTTGGGAGGCCAGACCACATCATCATCCGCAAACACTATGATCCTAGTGATGACATCCCTTATCCCAGTAGCCATTTGTTCTCGTTTGTTTGGTTTTTGCACTGTTTTAACTTGGAGTTCAGCTTCTCCGGATTCCATTTTGCTAATCATTTCTTCGAACTCCTGGCGGTTGGCCTCGCTGGTTACCAGTATGATTTTCTGTGGAGAGTTTGTAATGATCGAAGTGACGGTGTTAGCCAACTCCTCATTGCAGTCCAGGCAAGGTATGACCACCGTCACATCACCCGGTTTCACTTTTGAGTCCGGCAGGGGACGAATGGGCTCAAGCCTTGAACACGCCCATAGATTGACAACAAGCCGGACATATCGATAGAAGCTTAAGCGGAATGATTAGTGAGAATGAGCCAAAATCCAGGGAGCTGACATACAAGAGAATTAAGAAGAACCCGAGAAACATGAGAGGACTCCCCATTGATAGGTGATGACTTTGCTTTACCAGAGAAGGTGGATGGATTATGTGCAGGAGAGTAGAGAGAAATCAACATTTTAAAAACAGATGAAAGAAGAGAACTTCAGGACAGACGGAGGTTCCTTTATGAAGGAAGGAGAAACTCATGTTTGAGCTCAACCACGCAATTCTGCATCCCTCCTGCATTCATTCCGGCATTTCGAGGACATCATCGTACCGCCTAGCGACTGACTGTTACCATAGACTGTCTGAACCAAAGAAGAAGAAACAAGGAAGGAAAAGCCACCTAGGCTCTCCTATGGCCTGAGCTGGCGCATGAGAGAGCAATAGGAGAATCGTATAGGTAAGACTGAACTAAAAGCGTAACGAAACTAGACTAATTGACAGCAAGAGCAGATATAGATCAAATAATTCAAATCCATCCCAAAGAAAGAACCAGGGAGTTTTCCACATCAAAGCCGTATTTTTCCTTCAAATAGCACCGCTCGCCAGCAGGTATAAGGGATCGAGCAGTATCCAGATGACGCTGAACAAGGGACCAGGCTTCTGGGGGGATGGATTTTGCAGGCATTGTTAGTTGCAAGGTGACACAACCCCTTCCAATCTTTTTTCCAAAGTATGCCTAAAGACAATGCCTACCATACGCTGCCCCAACCCTGTGAGCACCCCCTCATATTCTTCAAACGCTACTATTTCCAACTGTGCTAAGGGCGTATACAATGGTGTCTGAAAATAGGCCGAATTTACTGGATCAGGATGGGCAGCTGGTGGTGGAGGGTGCATCTCATCCTGTGACTAGTATTCTGGTACGAGATTTCTTGAGCAGGTCTCTGGGGTGCTTTGTTCGTGGTCTGATTAGTAAAGGCACGCAGTCTAGTCAAGAAACCCTGTCACTTTGCAGGATTCGGCAAGGCTCGTTAGGGAAAGGTAGGCTTTGAAGGAGGCGAGATAGCTTGCGTAGAACGTATTTGCCCAGGCAAAGGTTACTCAAGAAGAAAGCATGCTGGATGAATTAGTCTGTGCCAAATTGCGGTGGGCATCTGGGACAGGCTGGCATCTTTATAGACCACTTCGTGGTCCTTGACGTCCTAATCGTAAAGCTTGGCAGTATCAAATTCGACAGTGGATGTTGAGTTGAGAACAAGGCAGGGGAGAACCCTTGTTGGTCAAACTGCCTTCTACCAATAATGTTGACCTCACACCTCCTCGAGAACCGTAGCTAGTATGTTTTGTGCCCTATAGACACTGATCCTTCTCATCTCCATCGGCTTGAGGAGGAAAACCGCTTTCTCCGTTCCATTCTACAAACTTGGAAACCCTACGTCCCAGCTCCCAAAGTTCCTGTTCCTGCAGTCCCTAAAAATCTACTGACCGAGCTTCTCCAGTATCGAACTTCTGAACCATTATTACCATGCCTGGCACTGAAACCACTAAAGCAACAACCTCAACGACCAGCAAGATGGAGGAAGAATCTGAACAAGTTTCTTGGAAAGATTCCAGTTGCTAGACAATGGCACAAATCCCCCTGGTACCTGCTACTAAAGTTCTAGATGTCATCCTCAAAAATTCCTCCTACAATATAATTTATCTTCGCAATCTCAAGCATCCGATATTATTAGTACAGTCGAACAGCATGCCTCCCTCACCAGTTTAAGTCAGCAGAACGGTGGGTGAGCTTATCACAACTTTCCAGACGCACTGTTTCAATGCTCTTTGCCATGTTGCGTCTATCCTTGGTGCTGAGATATCGAGGATCAAGCTAGATACAAAAACATAGAGAACCCAAGAATAATAGAAAGCGTCGTGAAGTTTTGTTAAACGTATGTGTCTGAGCATATTTGTTAGCAGCGGACACAATCCGCGACGTAGCCGTAGAATTTTGGGATTGAAGCTTCACGAAGGGCAAAAGAAAGTGAAGTGCAGCGCCCGAATCGATATTCTGTCTATACAGCCGGTAGTTTTCCCCTGAATCTATCAGGTGGCTAAGTCTTTGCAGCACCTCTGGGCGCCTCCCGCTCGACCGTATGCCCTGAAGTACCGCAGTAAATGAGTAAAAATCCCGCAAGCGATAAAGTTCAGAAATGATCAAACGGTGCCCAAGCTGGAGCTTGGAGATCAGTCAGAATCCGCATTCTTATACCTAGTTGTGTCGTTGACTGCTCGCTTTCTTTTAATATCACCTGTAATTGGTTTGGCGGCAAATAACTGGCTGGGAGCTTGCTGTTGCAACACGTGCTGCTAAGTTACTGGCTCTCAGTTGTGTCGGGAGAAAAGGCTGATATGGCTGGCCAGGGTTGAATGAATGGTTTTTGTTCAATGGTTTTCGTTCAATGTCAAGCCCCGTGCGTGGCAAGCTCAAGGCGGATCCCCTCTGTCACGTCTTATCGTCCCGTCCGGTCCCTGTGATGGTCCAGTTCGGATAGATAAAATAATGTTGATGTCTATCTAAAGATGACCTTTTAACGAGAACATCAAGCGTAAGAAAAGAAGAGAGAAAGGAAAACAATCAATGGGGTAGGACTGTGGGATATAGTTCCCTCGTTTGCCAGGCGTTTGCCAGGCGAGGAGCTATTCCCCAAGAAGCAGACGGTGAGGAAGAAGGCAGAACCCCAGTCCTGATCGTCACAGTCCCGTCCCTCCAGCCCCTCCCCACATTGCCCTTTTATTTAAGCTCATCCTGTCTCGTCTCGTCTCGGTTTTCCTCCTCAACATAAAAGGACTATAAGGATTCGGTCATACCCTTCTTCAGTGCGATCAAGGATGGATTAATTTAACACAGAATTATCATGCTGATCAAGGTTGATCGTCGTGAAGCCTTCAGATAACATGGCAGCTCATGGGTATAATGGCTACTCGCAGGTGTATCAGTTTTCGGCTTGAAGGCAAAACAAAGCGAAGAACTAAGGTAGGATGAGAGCCCAGTGCCTCCCTTTTATTAAATATAGAGGCCATCTTGACAGAGGGGCAAGTGCTCAAATGCACATTTTGATCCTTCAGGTGAAGACTATTCAGGTCCCTGAATAGGGCCCTGAAGAGCCGCGTAAAGTGGTGAGACGCCCACGAGCGGCCCTGGGTGAGCAAAGTCATACAAATGTCTGCACATATTGTGAGATTCCGGCTGATTTCTCCCCTGCTTATTTATATAAAATCTAACACAATGCATAATGGCACACACAGAGCGAGGGTTTCCTTACCGTGGTCGATTGTCGAAGTGGAACTTCTCCAGATTGCCCATTCCGACATATTCATCATGCTCGACACATGATTTACGACCGAAGCCGCAATCGGTTCCAGACACAAAGAACGAGTATCTCGCTGCAGCGGCCTTAGAGTCGACAGTAACAGATGAGATAGAGACCTCTCTAACTCAGCAGTTCATCGATCTCTTGAGCAATTTGGAGGAAGAGGAAATCACCGTCGCCCAAATACATGCCAAGCTAGTTCAACAGTCAAATCGTCCCGAGAGCCATCTCACGTTCGCTCCTGTGCATATTGCTGCCTCAGAAAAGTCGTCCGTCACTCTCCACCGCCTCCAATACCTTCCGAGAGAGGTTCGTAGTCTCCGAAAGACCAACGAATTGGCTGACGGGAAGGTTCTTGTTTCTGTATTGTTGGAGGGGGAGACAAGCATCCCAGATGTCGAACAATGGACAGAATGGCCTAGCACATATATTCTGGAAGACGTCGCCGATATCAAGATAGAAGCGGTGTTCAAATCGAACTCGTCTTTGTGTCTCATAACTATGCCCATAGCGGTATGGGATATGGTCCAGCGTAATGAGGCCTTCAGCTTAGTTAGGTTTGTCGAATCCAATAACATCCTCATCCATCAGCAACCCACCCCTGGTGATGTTGGTGTTGGTGCTGGTGTTGAACTCCTTTGCTTTTTGCCTCAACCTTATGACTTTCGTTTACCTTTTGGGGCTTGACACGGCAACCTTTATTCCCTCTGTCAAGTTGTTTTAGCAACAGAATGTATCCTTAGAATAGTTTCAATAGCTCTGTCGTGCCCTAGGTACCAAGTCAGCACTATAACATTGAAGACAATACCAGATGGTTTCAGTTATATCCTTCTCCTATCAATCAGTGCCAATATCTTAACACGTAGTTGAAGGAAAAAAGGGTCAATTCCAAACTAATATGAACAAGAAAGGGGGGGGGGGAGGAGATAAGACGCCCTTGCAAAATGAGCAGAGAATAAACCCGAGAGAGAAAAAAAAAATCGAAATCGAAATATCCACAAGATATGAACCTAGAAGTGATCCTACTCAGTACAAATGCAAGGATGCGAATGCAATGACGCTAGGCTAAACAGAATCCTGAACGCAACTCCATCAAATGTATGCTCCAACAAGGTCGGTCCTGATCAGATAGAAAAAAAGAAAAGAAAATTCAACATGATGCGTTTCCTCGACATCAAATTCCCAGGGTAGCTCCAAAAAAAAAAAAAAAGAAGTGAAGATACCCGAAGTGTGATCACACAAAGCATGACAGCGTCTGCTCAGCCAAATGGAGAATACCAACCAAGGGTATAATGGACCGAGAAAAGACAGGTACGAAAAGAAGTAGAAAGAATCGAGATTAAAGGAGTTAAAAACGTCCAATATCGCATGGTTGGGTTTGCAATGTTTTTTGTTTTGCTTAGCTTTGCTTAGCTGATCGTCATTTTCTCCATCTCAGAGGCAATGTCGTCCGATTTGGATTCAGTCTCGATCGAGGGATTTTCAGACAACTTCTCCGGTGCACCAAGGTCCGCCTCCACAGCCTCAGGCTTAGGGTTGCTAGGATCCTCTGGCTGGGTCTCAGCTGTCTCAGGCGTGACGGCATCGGGTTCCGCGGCTGCGGCGACTGCCTCCTCGGGCTTTGTTTCATCCACATCCGCGGGCTGCTCGGTGATTGCTTCAAGGGGCTCCTCAACTGGTTCATCAGCCTTGGGTGCTGCAGGCTCTTCAACTGGCGCCTCTGAGGTCGGTGTGGCCAAAGGCTCAACCGGGGTGTCATTGGAGTCCTTTACACTTTCAGTGACCGATGGTTCAGTGGACTCTTCAGTATGCTTTTCAATAACGTCGGAGACGGACTCCACGGCTTTATCAGAGTCACCATCCTCTGGCTTCGCATCGTGCTCATTCAAGGCTTCTTTCAGTACCGGAGCAGGCTGTAGTTCTTTCTTGGGCTCTGTTTGTTCTGCAGAAGCAGTTGGTGACTTTTCCTCCTGGCTCTGTTCTGGATGACTCTTTTCCGTCGGCCGATGAGCTCCTCGGGGGTTAATCTTTGAGGGAACTTTTCTTGGAGGTCGAACTGTTTTAGAAGCTTTAGTAGGGCTCTTCGCTTCAACCCTATCATGCGCCTTACTGGCGGAGCTGGCCGTAGGACGCATCATTCTAGCCAGGAAGCCCTCGTCAACTGGCCTGGTACTACTACTGCTGGCCCGGGAGGGAGGTCGGTCGGATCCTGAATGGCTGGGGAGTGATGGACGAGACGCTTGCTTGCGGATACTGGCATTCGTAGGAGTTGTTGCCCGTGACTGACTTCCGCTGGCCGCTTTCTTCAAAGAGGACGGCTTCCGGGATAGGGCGGGGCCGGACCCTGTCTTGGTGGCAGACAGAGCGGGAGTCGTCCTTGAGGTTGGCACACGGGCGGACTTGGTCGGCGACCTGGAGCGAGCATTGCTCGTAGATGAAATTGTCGTTGGCTTGGCTGCGTCACGTGCGGGCATGGAAGAACGGACAGGACGAGTGGCAGCCTTGGCTGTAGGATTCAAAGATGGTCGGCTTGGCTTGCGGGCGGTAGTTCTGGCGGGTTCAGTGTTGCCATCTTTCGTCACAGCCGACTTAGTAGAGTGAGTTAATCTTGAGGTCTTGGTAGGCGAGGCTGGTGCGCGTGGATGGCCTGGTGACTTCTGCGCGGTGGTGGCCGATGATTTGTTAGCCGAAGTGGTTCTGCCAACCTGGACGCTCGACGGCCGCTTGGTGACTGTTTTGGTCGGATTCTGTGAAGGCGGAGCTGGGGCTGTCTCTGCCGAGGTATATGATGCGGGTTGAGTTTTGGTCCTCGACGTCGTCTTCTCCACTGAAGTCGCATCGCCAGTGTTTGTTAGGATTGGCGTTGGTTTCTTGTCCACGGCATCAGTTGAAGGAGCATCCTTTGTAGATTGATCCACAGAAGACTTCTCCGTAACAACATCATGGCCACTGCTTGGAGAGGACGAGGACACGGCACTTTTTAAAGCTGCCTCCAAGTCATCCGAGTTGAAACTCCTCACCCTGGGCTGAGCCGCCGGGTTGTCAACAGGACTGCTTATGTTCCATACCCCTGAAATCGGAGATGCTCTCTCAACAGGTACGAAACTTGCGCGAACCTTGGATAGATTCCGTCTGGTTCCCGCGTTATCCGATCCGATCGGCGATCTACCACGAGGGGGGGCGACAGTGCTGGCAGTGCTGCTCTGGTTGTTCTCGAATCTAGCCAGAAGGCTTCGCACGCCAGGATGAGCCCCCGTATCCGTCATTGTGTTCTAAAGCGACGAGTAGTCGAAACGCACGGCGACAGGGCAGATAGACATAGACAAGACGAGGAGACCCTATAAATCAAAAGCTTTAAGGTTTAACCTGTCACAGCTATTTTTTTCGTTTTTTCCCAGACGATAGACGACGTCAAAATTGAGAGGGGTGGTTGTACGAGATTCGCGAAAAGGCCAGATGGCAACGAGGTGTGAAACGGGGGAGGGAGGGGGGAACAGGAGGGGTGGGTTGAGGTGATAATAAACAGACCCAACGGTCAAACTGAGGTTGAGTGAGAAACAACTGTCAATGGGTTTGGGACAAATCCAGATATCTGAAATCAATCATGATAATGATAATAATCAACGATAAGACCAGGTAAAGGGAAGGAAGGAGAAAAGAGAGTCAAGAGTTGAAGAGGAAGACAGGAAGTTTGGAGTTGGAAGAGGAGAGAAAGTCCAGGAGAGTGGAGGCCTGAGGCAGCCGTTTCAGGGGGCGGATCCGCAGGGCGCAGACAGTCGGACTCACTACGTCGAGTGGTTTGGGGATTTCTTGTTATTAATTTGATTAATTGATTAATTGGATGAATCAATAGAGTGGAATGTCCAAGGATTAAGGAGGAATTCAACGGACACGGAGTATCTAGCCATTAGGTACGGATAGTAGGCTGATTATTATGCCTCCAAGGCATCAACATGGGATTCTATAGCTCCAGCCACTATTGACACTATTGTTACTCCCTGAAGTCCTGAACAGGGTACAGACCATTCTATGGCTCATGATCGATCCATTTAATCTGGAATCTCAATCAGCTCATGAGAAGTTGGGAGTTGACAGTTGACAGTTGACAGTTGGGCACTGATAATTCCTAAGAATGCTAGGTATACTCCGTAGTGGCCGACTCGCTAGATATCCTATGAAGTGCAGATATACAAATGACTCGAAATCAAGAAGATTGTACTCCGTAACTGTCATTTAATTCTGATTTCAGGGAATAATATTGACTATCAATTGTTGTCCTACTCCATCCTGGCAGTTGTCCTCTATGTAACAGTGAACACCTGAGGCCACACAGTAAACACATACAAATTGAACCCATCATACCTTGAATATATCAAGATTCAAGACAATATGCCTTCATTCCATAGCATTATGTTCTCAAGTTCTCAACTTGTATGGAGCAATTACCAGTTATGAGAGTACGGATCAACATTCTTCCATCCAAATCGCCCAGCATTTCCACTCCGATATACGGATCTCTTTTTCAACTCAGGGAAGAGTAGTCACACAACACCCAGAATTTTCACAATGGCAGCTGCTAGAACTCTTCGCATAGGTCAATTGACCCCTATTGCAAGGTTTATACCACAAATCTTAGCTGACATGTCTCTTAGGCCTCATTCCTGGTGATGGTATCGGACGGGAGGTCATTCCGGTATGAAGTGAGCAGAGTCCAGCGGATGAGAATTGTGCTCTAACATAGGAGAAATAGGCCGGTAGACGGGTGTTGGAGTCGCTCCCTGCTTCCCTGAACCTCAAGTTCAGCTTCGTCGACCTCGATGCCGGTTTCGACACCTTCAAGCGGACCGGTACCGCTCTTCCCGACAAGACTGTGGAGACTCTGAAGAAGGAGTGTGACGGTGCTTTGTTCGGAGCAGTTAGGTTGGTTTACTGTTGATCCGGCGGATATGATCTTAGGGCACCCCCTGGTATTAATTCATTATGCAGCTCGCCCAGCACCAAGGTCGCCGGCTACTCGTCCCCCATCGTCGCTCTCCGCAAGAAGCTGGATCTCTACGCCAATGTCCGCCCCGTCAAAACGACCGCCGGCAGCGGCGGCAAGCCCATTGACCTGGTCATCGTCCGCGAGAACACCGAGGATCTCTACGTGAAGGAGGAGACGACCAGGGATACCCCAGAGGGCAAGGTCGCGGAGGCGATCAAGCGGATCTCCGAGCGGGCGTCGTCGCGGATCTCCACCATCGCGGGCGAAATCGCCCTCCGCCGGCAGAAGATCCGGGACGCGGCCGGCAACTCCGCCCTCCGCGCCAAGCCCATGGTCACCATCACCCACAAGTCCAACGTGCTCTCGCAGACCGACGGCCTGTTCCGCGAGACCGCGCGCCTGGCCCTGGCCGCGGACCGCTTCGCCGCCGTCGAGGTCGAGGAGCAGATCGTCGACTCGATGGTGTACAAGCTCTTCCGCCAGCCAGAGTACTACGACGTAATCGTCGCCCCCAACCTGTACGGCGACATCCTGTCCGACGGCGCCGCCGCTCTCGTCGGCAGCCTGGGTCTCGTGCCCAGCGCCAACGTCGGCGATGGCTTCGCCATCGGTGAGCCCTGCCACGGAAGCGCCCCGGACATCGAGGGCAAGGGCATTGCCAACCCCATCGCTACCCTGCGCAGTGTTGCCCTGATGCTGGAGTTCCTGGGTGAGGAGAAGGCCGCGGCCAGGATCTACGCGGCCGTCGACGGCAACCTCGACGAGGGCAAGTACCTGTCTCCTGACATGGGTGGCAAGGCTACTACCCAGGAAGTTCTGGAGGATGTGCTCAAGAGACTGTAATCAATCCAAGTCGTGTATATATGAGTACAGTCGGGAATAGACGGCTGAAAAGTTCTAATCTCTAACCATTTATCTACGTCTATGTTTCTTCTAATTAGTACCCGTCTAAAAAAAAGTTCACTATTCGACATCCCCCACAGCCGCCTCCGGCTCCCATTCAAATTTCCCCAGACGTCCGTTATTCAGCTCATTCCTCTCCTTACTTTCCTGAATCTCCTGCTCAATGCGCACCTTGTGGGCCGGCTCCTCCTCCGTCCCAAGCAGGACCAGCGTGAACAGCACCACAAAGTACACCTCACTGGTATTCCGATCCTTCAGGACATACCGCAGGTCATGATTCTTCTCATCGATGAATTTAGTCGCATGGACCGTGAACCCAGGAAGCCGAAGGGAGAAATCTACCTCTGTTTAAACACCTCACACTGAAAAAGAAACAAGGACCAAAACTCACCATTAAACACCAAATACGGATTCCCAAAATCCGCCGAATACACCCTCCCGGGCTCAAACTCAAACCTCCTCCTCTCCTCCTCACTCTGGAAGAATCTGCGCCGCTCCGCCACCGACGCAGGGATACCGTACCGGGCACGCTCCTGCACCCCGGACCCCTCCGCACCCTCCTCCACCACCACGTCATGCACCGTCGGCACCTCGGCGCCCTTCTGGATCCTGTCGCCAATGCGGAACTGGTTCAGCGAGGCCACGGCGGGACTGTACAGGTAGGGTTTGTCGGCGTAGGCGTCGCCGTCCATGGCCGGGTCGAGGGTCCATTTTACGAGGTGCAGGGCCGCGTTGAAGCCTGGGGGTAGTCGGTCGCGGATCGGTCGGTCGAAGTCGTTGCCGAAGAGGAGGTCGTCTCCGTTGACGGGGTGTTTGAATACGATCGAGAAGGCGATCGAGTATTGGTCGTCTCGGTGGAGTGGGTGTGTGAAGTATGCGTTTGTCTCTGGGGACCCGTCTGGGTAGCCTGATGTCGACACATGCCGTCGTCAGCTTTTTTCAGCGATGGCGCGCTGGGCTGGGGTTCAACTTCACCTGTGTAGTTCTGAATGCGTACGCAGAGGCTCACGGTCGCGTGCTTATTCTCGATCCGTAGGCTCTGGTCCGTGTTGATTGGTACAATCTCATGGGTATCTGGGTTGTACTCCGTTCCTGCTGTGACCTTTAATCGATATTTGTAGGCTTGGTTATGACCCAACATTCTAGCTGGAGTGTTTCGCATCCGGGGTTTCATCTCTCTGGCTGATGTATGCAAAGGTCCCTGATATGACGGTTATAGTATGCAGCAAGGTCTTTTCCACAGGCTGACATATATCAACTGACTGAACCAGTGGCTAATATATCCATCTGAAGTCAGGATTTATTTTCCTGACTGATATTTATTCCTCATTCAAATAAAGTTGGGCTGTTGATGAACGCCCACCGACGTCATCGCAGTGGTTATCCAGCTTCTCAGTTCCAAGCAAGAGATTGATAGGCAATATTAGAATCATTCTAGTCCAACAATAGAACCATTGGCCTGAAAGCAAATGTTATCATACAAGATCAGTTCAACTCAAGACAATTGACCAAACAGATGATACCATGACCAATAGACATCACAAAGGAAACACTCAAAGAGAGATCAAAGATTAACTGGATCCGATGGCAAAAGATTGATGTCCAAATGAGGCTCATGAGCACCTTCCTCTTCATCCAAAAGGTCATCCTCGGTCAAGATGTCGATAGCACTGTCAAGTCGCCTTCGATGCTTCCCTCTCCCAACCTCCACATCCACAAATCTAGTCATGCTCACGGGAGTAATCGGTTCACTAGGAAGGGCCACACCGTCGGACGGGGGATCATCTGATTCCAATTCCCAATTCGCAGCACGCACCTTCGCCTTTCGCCGCTCTGAATTGACCGTCTCTTTCATGAAGGCAAACGACCGTGCTTGATCCGCAGCCCATTTGTCGAGCAAGTTAGTTCTGGCCTCCTTTTCCAGTTGCAATTGCTCCTCCAGTCCCGCGTTACTTCGACGCAGCTTCTCCGCTTCTGACTTGGCAGCCTCAAGAGAAGTGGTGAGTTCCGAGACCCGAACGTTCATGAGTCCAATCTCATTTTCATGGTGCCGAAGCTGCTCTGCTGCCCTCTGCTCCAAGCTTTCAATAGCGTCTTGACGCTCCTTTTCGAGCGACTCAACTTTCGCGGTGAGGTCGCACACGCGAATCTGGTTCAACTGCACGGTTTCCTCCAGCTGGCGGATGCGTTCTTCTCGCACAGCAATGGTGGTTTCAGCCGCAGAACGTGCTTTTTCTTCGCATGCGATTTTCTCCTCGAGTTGAGACACATGCTGGCTATGCTGCTCTCTCAAGGTGACTTTGTCCGCCTCGAGTTGATTCACAAGGGCCTCAAGCCCCTTGACCTCTTCGCAGTACTTCTTGAGCGCTTCATTCAGTCTGTCGATACTACCGACCTGTTCGTTCCCTTCGCGCTCGAGCTCCTGCATCCGTATCCTTGTATGCAGCAGGTCACTTGTAGACGATGCGATTGACTCTTCCAGATCTTGAATGATCTGTCTTGCGGCCTCAAAGCGAACCAACAGGGTATCGAATTGACCGCGTAGAGCCTTCTCCCGACCCAGCGAGCCATGGTGAGAATTGCGCTCTTCATGTAAGCCCTTCACTAACAGTTCTACCCGGTTTACCAACGCGCTTAGGGTGGCATTTCCATCCATCAGACCAGCATTGGCTGTTTCCCCGGGCACTGCACGCTCCAGACCCAGACGCGCTGAACGGAAGCGATGGCGCATCTCAGTGATGATCTCATCCACAGTATTACCTGAGAACCCTAGACTCGAAAGCTCTTCCGTTGTTGAATTGAGCGCGCCGACGGCATCTGAGGCCCGATTAACCGCTGCTGTGAGCGCAGGTACAATCCGAGCTAAGAAATCCGGAGGCGGAGATGATCGGTGGAGGTGCTGGCTAAGTGGTGTGCCATCGAATGCTGTAGAGTGAGCGCGGCATGCGTCGAATAGGTCCTTCTTTTCCCTCCTTGCAGCTTCCAACTCAAGAGAGAGGGCACGTAACTCGGCTTGCTGTTCAAGATCAGGCAAATGGGCTTGAATGCAAGCGTCGGCTGCCGTACGTGGATTATCCACATGCAAAAGGTTATCGGGAAAATGAGGGTGACTTTCATCCAAGGCGTGAAGATCCGGTGAATTTGACATAAGGATAGTGTCCCCTTCGAAAGCACTGTCATTGATGATAATAGTGTCAACAGTATCACTGTCACTGTCTGCGACAGAGGCCTGATCATCAACATTCTGGAAAGAGGAGAATGAGATCTCTGCCCTAAGGCGACCGTTCTCGACCTCTAGATGTTCGACTCTGACCCGCGGTGACATCGGCATGGCTTCATCATCCAACGGACAGGACTGACGCTCGTTTTGGGTGACTTTTGTCAGCTCAAGCTCTTGCTTCAACGCATCTCTTTCACGCAGTAAGGATTGTAAGGTCTTTTCGTAGTAAGCCGTTTCGCGTTTCTCACGCTCGATATGATTGATCTCATCGCTTAGACCAATGCGCCGAAGTCTTCGCTGAGTACGAGGGTCCAGAATCTGCCGCAAGGGCGTAAACTGTACCAACTGCTCCGAAGGCACTCCATCGACCGGGAAAGAGGGATCCTGCAGATGATTATACCAAGCCAGAGGGGCTGAGCGCCGCCGCATCCGCCGGCTCGGGGTGCGAACAACGTGATCCGCAGCTCCCAAATCTTCAAACGAGGTGCGAAGCAACGCAGGAGTCAGCCCCGTAGAATAGTCTGAGCCATCCCGTAACTGAGGGCCGGTATCTGAGAAGCGAACCCTCTTAATCGGTCTCTGCGGAGTCTTGCAGGATGGGGATTCGGCCCTAGGAACATTCTCAGAAAGGGCAACGTCCTCGGAATCGCTTGTTCTTTTTGATGAGACCGGAGAACCAGACTTGGAGTTGGAAACGGAGCTCTTTCGACTCTGGCTCCGAGTTACTCTGGCCGACATGGTTGTATCTGAAGTTCGACAGGTGATTCTGCAACTCAAAGAAGTTGTCTCTTGGTTCAATAGACTTTAATGATATCGATAGTGATAACAATGATCAGAGAGAATGATAGAACTTAGCTGGCCAGTGAGGAAGAGGACCCTAGGGCAGCATCTGCTCCATCAGAAAAAAAAAATAAGACAAGAGTCTTCACAAGAAGTTATAAGTATGTACTGAGGGGTCATGTGTAACTCATCCTAAGATGGAAGGCACAGGCAGCAACCCTCACTGGTGCCTTCCTTACGCGTTGATATGGATCATATTTCCTGATTGGGAAGAGTAAACAAATGATCATGTGACTGTTGCCTAGAACCCCATCTTCAACAATACCATAGTAGAAATCCTGTCAACAAAGCAATATATTCAGCAGAGTCATAAACCAACAGGCAACCTCTTCATAACCGCCTTCCTCAACCCATCAACATCATCCACCATTTCTACACCAAATTTCTTGCATACAATCTGTACATTCCCCCTCTTCCAGTATCCCTCAGGACAGACAACAATGGCCTTTCCTGGAACCCGCATACAGATCCCAAACTCCAGTAGACTGACAGGTGCCTGGGTAGCTGGGTGGAAGTAAATAATGACAATATCGGCCTTATCCTGCTTGTCAAGCTCCCACTCCACCTGCTCGCGGTAAGGAGTAAAATTGATGTCCTCATACCACGAGCTATCCCAATCAGCGCGGTATGGGTTGTATATTGTGACAGGCACGTTGGAGAGGGAGCTGGACAGGGTCTCACGCCAGTCACTTGTGTCAACTTTGCTAGTGGTGCTAGCAAGAAAGATGGACTTCACGCCGCGGGGAGCTTCATCTGAAGGTGCGTAGATTACCTGGTTCTGAGCCATTCTAAGGGATGAAAACACCTTAGGCGTTGTTTTAAGAAAACAAGTTTGGAGGGGATGATAGAGAACAACGGCTCGGAGCATCCGCCTTGAAGGTCATCTGTTTGTGGAGATGGTCAGCGAAGGCAGACTTTGGTTTGCAGAGGGAAGCCGAAATCTATCAAAGGCGAGGAGATGTCTACTAGATACTCCGTAGATACTCCGTACTTGATCATTGGTTTGATCGAGACAACCCGTAAAACAATGATCATTGGCAGTCTTGCCGTCCAATTACACCCTCTTAACTGACTGTTCGTTGGTTGTTGATTGAAAAAGATTAGGATGGAGTACTCTGTTGATTACTAAGCGGATGTTATCGGTTAGTTATCGATTATGCTTATCTTATCAATATCAACAACTTCTCCCCGCACTCTTACAGGGCAACTCTTCAAGCACTC
Organism: Aspergillus cejpii; assembly: GCA_004769165.1. Classification (NCBI taxonomy): domain Eukaryota; kingdom Fungi; phylum Ascomycota; class Eurotiomycetes; order Eurotiales; family Aspergillaceae; genus Aspergillus; species Aspergillus cejpii. Next base: position 1,506,433 of record SMSW01000005.1, on the reverse strand, counting down.
GTAGGAAGCATCACAGTCTTCTCTTAAGACAGCCCCTTCCTGAGTCTACCGCAGCAACCAGAACTGTGAATTGGAGTATATAATCTCCATACGGTTGACTATTCTCTTGTATCCTGTCTTGATAATGTCATTCGTCCAATTCCATGCACGCTGACATGCAGTATTCCAGGTGTTACAACTCAAAATCCACCCTTCCATCTCTCTCTTCTCTTATTGACACTTGATATATACCTATCCCTTTGAAAATTCAGACTCTCGAGGTCGGCATCTCGAAAAACCATCGAGAGATGGATGATTCAGCCAACGCAGAGGGCTCTCTCTCAACACCCCAGCTGGCGGACGATCTGCAATATCCACAGCAGGAACACTATAAATCCGAAGGCTTGGATACAAACTCGAATGCCTATATAAATCCAAAGTCATCTCTCGTACAGCTCCCTCCTGAGCTCCTTCACCAAATTCTGTCCTACCTGTCGGCATCGGACTTGGCCCGAGTGTCTTTCACCTGTCGCTCCCTTGCCGAACACGCAGCAAACGATCTCTTGTGGGCAGATGTGATCAATTCCTACCTTCCATTCAAGCTCCACAATCCCAGCCCCTTTGACTCGTTCCGCAGCCTCTACGTTACCCACCACCCTTGCTGGTTCATCCCACGAAATAAAATCTGGTTTTCGGATACGGAGCACACTGGTAATCTGATCCTAGCGCGATATGATCCACGCAGAGGGGTTATCGAGGCATACCGAGTTATTGCGAAGAGACGGAGCGAGAGCTTGCAGGTATGGGAGTTGAACCCGAACGTCAGAATCCAGACATTCGATCCGAGGGTCAGCCTTTGGCTGGATGACCCGGTTCTTCTCTTGAAGAAGAGCGAAGGCCAGCTGTCGAGATATCTGCGTGGCGAGACCCGCATGCCCATGGCGATAGAGGCGCAGCGTGTCTTCAATGGGTTTTTGCTATGTCCTTCGGAGATACCTCCGCACCTGCAATTAGATCCTAGCCTGCAGTGGCCCCCGCCGACCATTCCCAGCGACCACCGTGTCTACCGTAACGTGGAGGGAGAAATGCATTGGCTGGATTTTGATCAGCGTCCCGGAGGCCTGGCAGAGGTGTCTGAATACGCGTTTCGCATCCGACGGTGGACGCATTTCCGGTTCGGCTTGCCTATGTTCGCAGGCGGTCGAAGCGAGACACTGTCGACATATGCTACCCTAGACCCAAGTTTGTATACGCCTACGAGAGAAAAGCCGTACCAGGGAATCTGGGTAGGGGACTACTCGGGGCATGGGTGCGAATTCTTGCTTTTTCTACAACGAGACCGTAATGAAGAATTGGCGAGCCCCTCTGATGAACCGGAACCAGATTCTGGTGAAATTGTCCAGAGGGGTAGTCTGGAGGCTATCAAGCTCACCGGAGACCCAAATGTCCCTCGAGGTCAAACATCTTTTATTGCTGACGACATTGGGCCACGGGGGCTAGTCCGTGTTGCAGAAGAGGCTCCCTTTCAAGGATCCAGGGTTGTGCGAAGCAAAGGCCATATTGCGAATCCCGGATTCATAGACGGTGAGTTTTGCCTGATGATGATACTCGTTTTACATGAATTGCCCGTTGACTTGACGCCTACTTAGACACCTTCGTTCCATCGCTCCTGATCCTGATATCACCGGACTGTGTCGTTCATTACTGGGGAGTTCTGGGGCATATGTCATACTTCCGACGTCTTGATATCGATTCACTCATTCAGTCGTGACTTGTGTTTTTCAAAAGCCTTCAATGAACAGGAGCTGGGGGGCAATCGAGAACCTTTCTTGATAAATTGACCTTACGTTGTGTTGACTCAAACTGGATTTGATGCTGACGTACTGAGTGTAGCCGAAGAGGCTAAACCTGCGTACTACAGGCGCTTTTGTTCGATAATACGATAACTGCGGCTGCTTCACAGGAATGACGGTTGTGTCAGGGCCCGAGATGGAAAGCCGGTTGATCACGGACTATGACCTGGTAAACCGCCTTATTGACGAGCTGTATTGCTGAAGCTCCATGAAGTTGCGGCCATGCAAAAGTAGAGGACAGGAACTTCAACACACATCATCTATGTATGCAAGGAACCAAGGGAAAGCAGAATTGGGAATCCCTAACGCCATGGTTTGATTCGATCAAATGAAAAACAGAGGTAAACAGGAAAATCGTTCAATCATGAACCAACTGCCAACGCAGATGGGTAAACCAGGAACCGGCCCCCTCGCTTTACATGTATTCCAGCGCCGCGGAATCAGAGTTGGGTATGTCCGGATGCATCGACTTCCAACACCTGGCATGCAAACAGGCCGCAAAAAAAAAAACTCCAAAGATGTGAAGACCGTTCCCATCCACCTTCCTTCAATATACACCCCTGCCGCCAGAGAACCCCGGTCTGATCACCGCTTGCGCTCAAAGTAACTCGTAGATCCCAGAACCGCCACCGATTGATCCATGACCCACTCGCCGACGCCGAGATAGTTATCGATCCATTTCTTGAAGTCCTTGTTATCGGTGATCTTGTCAGAGCTGAGGCTGGGGCTGTGAAAACCCCCACGCGACCGGAACCGGGGGCGCGGGGTGGACCGGTTAGTTTTTTCATGTCCACAGCATCCAATTTGTACATATAAGAACCCTCCATCCACCTGGGAGAAGAAAATACTTACGTTAGACCAGTCGAGCGCTTAATCCCAGCCAGAAAGGCAGAGACTATAGGCAACCCATGATTAGCCCTCCCCTCCCCTCCGGAAACATAGATACGTACTGAGCACAGCGTCGAAAGCGTAGTGTGTAAGACGTCCCAACTGAAGGAAATCAGTCAGCACCGTGTAACGACTTCCAATGAGGCTACCTAGCTCGGAAAGAGAGAGGGAACATACCATGATGACTAGAGTGATGGTGTTATACGGCGCTTCTTTCGGATTCTCGAATCTGATTGTCGACTCTCACAGATCAAACAGCTGGAGAAGTGGGATATAAAAAAAGGTACTCTGTACAGAACACTTGGACTTGTTTGATAGATGTACCAAGTACCAACTGACAGGGCGGAAGTCGGGGGTGTGGTGATGGTCTCACGTGAGGGGATGGCTGGGGTTTCAGGTTCTCTTTGACTCTTTCACATGACGTGGGCTGTTTCTGGTGGTAGACTACCAGTAAAGTACCCACCATCAGTGGGTATGATGACTAAACAGCTTAGGAAGATAATGAAGCATAAAAGTCCCCCATAATCCATATATCTGGAGATTCTACTCCAGAATGAAGCTGATCCTAATGGTCTTCACATGGCTAACGGCTCTTTAAGCTAGTCCTGGAATATTCTGATTCTTTGACTCTGTCCAGCAGGCATATTGCTTTTTCTTTATGAGTCTGTTCATGCTGATGGAATGGTGGAGGGAATAGGGATATTTGTTTTCATATGAAATCCTGATAATAAAATAATGGAAACATGATCTGATTATTAACTCTTATCTTGATCTCTTCTATATAGCACTTGGTACTTTCATCCGTGGGGGAGTCACTAATGTAATGCCAATTGCCAACGGCCAACAGTATTTTCCCTCCCGTGCACAACTAGAGCCCCTCACTGGGCTAACTGACAACTCTCCCTCTTTTCTGATTGCTTCCATCTCATCTCTCAACTCTCCTCTTATCCTCCTTTCCTCTCTAACCCCCCCATCCTACCTTCTCACTCACCTTCTCCTTTCAACCAATTCTATCAGAAAGCTCATCCAAAATGGCTGCAAGTACTTCTCTCGACCACTTGAGCAACCGTATGAAGCTCGAGTGGCACTCCAAGCTCAACACGGAGATCGTTCCCGCGAAGAACTTCCGTCGCACATCCATCATTTGCACCATCGGTATGTCTCCAGCTTCCCAGATCCCATCTGAATTTGTTCTTGGAACCAAATCAGCATCGCATTGTACTGACGGTCACTTTTTCCTCTGTAGGCCCCAAAACAAACTCCGTTGAGAAAATCAATGCTCTCCGCAAGGGTACGGGCGGGCAATTCTTTTCGACACGTTTGGTCAATTGAACTAACAAAACCAACAGCTGGTCTGAACGTCGTTCGCATGAACTTCTCCCATGGCACGTACGAGGTTGGTCTTGACAAAAAGGCGATTGGTTGATCGCAAGGAGAAGAGAGAAATAAAAAGAGGGTTCTGACATGATTTAGTATCACCAATCCGTTATCGACAACGCCCGTGAGGCCGAGAGAATTCAGACTGGACGCCCTCTCGCCATTGCTCTTGACACTGTGAGTCGATCATCTGTAAAGCCCGCAGTCTAGCGGCTCTGACTTCTGTCCCAGAAAGGACCTGAGATCCGTACCGGAAACACCGTCGGCGACCAGGACATTCCCATCAAGGCTGGCCATGAGCTAAACATCACCACCGATGATCAGTACGCTAATGCTAGCGACGACACGAACATGTGAGTTAATCTCGATATCTCCACGTGTTGCTTAATGCCATGACATCACCGAGGGTCGTCGTTTGGTCAACATTTTTCGTAGAGGGAGAGCTTTCGGAGCTGTGCGCACTTGAAAGCATAAAACTAATGGAAACGCTGGCAGGTACTTTGACTACAAGAACCTCACCAAGGTGATCGAACCCGGCAAGCTGATCTATGTCGACGATGGTATTCTCTCCTTCGAGGTGCTCGAGATTGTAGACGACAAGACCCTGCGTGCCAAGTGCTTGAACGATGGCAACATCTCCTCCAGAAAGGGTGTCAACCTGCCTGGCACCGACGTTGACCTTCCGGCTCTGTCCGAGAAGGATATCAACGATCTCAAGTTTGGTGTCAAGAACAAGGTCGACATGATCTTTGCCTCGTTTATCCGTCGCGGAAGCGACGTGCGTCACATCCGTGAGGTCCTTGGTGAAGAGGGCAAGGAGATCCAGATCATTGCCAAGATCGAGAACCAGCAGGGTGTCAACAACTTCGACGAGATCATCGAGGAGACTGATGGTGTTATGGTCGCCCGCGGTGACTTGGGTATCGAGATCCCAGCCCCCAAGGTCTTCCTTGCCCAGAAGATGATGATCGCCAAGTGTAACATCAAGGGCAAACCCGTCATCTGCGCCACTCAGATGCTCGAGTCCATGACATACAACCCCCGTCCTACCCGTGCTGAGGTGTCTGACGTGGCCAACGCTGTTCTCGACGGAGCCGACTGTGTCATGTTATCCGGAGAGACTGCCAAGGGCAACTACCCTACTGAGGCCGTCACGATGATGCACGAGACCTGTCTGCTCGCAGAGGTTGCTATTCCCCACTTCCAGGTATTCGACGAACTGCGTAACCTTGTTCCTCGCCCCGCTGGCACCGCCGAGGCTATCGCCATGGCTGCCGTCAGCGCCAGTCTTGAGCTCAACGCCGGTGCCATTGTCGTCCTGACCACCAGGTATGTGCTTCCATGGATCCGTTCCGCTGCAGATGTTCTTGCTGACTGACACGGCCATTAGCGGTAAAACTGCACGCCTTCTGGCCAAGTTCCGCCCCGTTTGCCCCATTCTCATGGTCACTCGGAATCCCATGGCTGCCCGGGTGAGTTTCAGTCCCATGATATTCATTGGTGAACTTTGGCATTGCTAACGATGATGCCCAGTACTCTCATCTGTACCGCGGTGTCTGGCCTTTTACCTTCCCTGAGAAGAAGCCCGACTTCAGCCTCAAGATCTGGCAGGAAGATGTTGACCGCCGCCTCAAGTGGGGTATCGCTCACGGTCTTAAGCTCGGCATCATCAACAGGGGTGACAACATTGTCTGCGTCCAGGGATGGCGCGGCGGTATGGGTCACACCAACACCATCCGTATTGTCCCCGCTGAGGAGAACCTTGGCCTTGCCGAGTAAGTTCGCACATGATTGATACGGCAATGACTGCGATCGGATTATGGGCGAAAGGGATTGTCTCGTCTTAGACTTTGTAGATAGGTCTCGATGACCGACAAAATCACGCGCACTCCCTACAGTCATCCATCATTCTCACTGCGAGGGCTGTCAGTGGGTATGATATGACTGGGAGTGATAAGAAAGTAGCACTTTCACGATTGGGACTGGACGCGCGGAAACGGACTCACCCTTGGGACATAATTCGGAGTGGATTTTGATTGGAAGCGTTGATCAAACCATCCTGGGGTGGGTTAATGAATTGCTCATGTACATGATGAGAATGAAAATCAGTCACGATTCAGAACAGAGATGTCAGTAGGGACTATTGTTAGTAAAATGGTAGCCTTGTAAGTACTCTTGTATCATGTATGTTCATAGAACTTTGACCGCATCAAATCAACCGAGTGGCGATTCTGATCATCCCATCAGATAACCAGGGGGACACCCTCACCCAGGATAAAAATGCAGAAGATAGGAGAGAGATTGAAAAGAATTCGAGCGAGACTGCACACTGCAGAAAAAAAAAGAAAAAAATCACGAAGCGATGCGGGGAAATTCCAGGACTAAATAGGAAGGCGCAATTGGCCGAGATCCCGATAACCTCAGGCATCGAGTCTTGACTCTTGCAGACCTCAACAGTCCTGATTCCTGAAAGCAGGAATTCCATATAGAGTACGGAGTACGGAGTACCCCGTAGATAGCCAAAGAGAAAAGAAGATGAGGGATAGAAATGAAATTACCACGACTGTTCACTGTTCAGTGTTCAGTGTTCAGTGTTCAGTGTTCAATATTCAGAGTTCTCCGTAATCCGGACTAAAACATATTCTTCCCGACTCCCCGACTCTGAGTCTCGCCCGTCCCGAAATCAGCCGAATTTTTCGTTAAATTAATGTTTATGTGCTTTGATGAATGCAATTCTTGATTTGAAAAAGTGAAGAAAAAGGAATGTACAATGTTTCGACAGACAAATAATGAAAGGATGGCCTTATGTGCTCCGTAGGGTATGTGTACTACCGCCAACGCCTCCGTCAAATGCAAATCGTAGCTTCCAACAACATGCTTGTATACATCGAGTATCATGGGCTCGCGAGTTCGTCATACACAGTACTCCGTAGTATGCCAATAGGATGCGGCTCCCTAAGAGGCGCCGGACTCGGTATTGCCATCTGCATCATCCCCATCCGCAGCATGAGGCGCTTGAGGTATGTAGTGCAAATGGGCTCCCGCGGGGGGATATCGATATGGTTGGGTTGGCTGAATCTGATGCCAGCAACTGTAGACCGAGGTCAGTGGGGTGTCGCCTGTTAAATACCGTGGGCTACATACCTTGGGGCTTGAAGAACATATCGAGCCATTGCTTCTCTGAAACGGCTCTTATACTCCTTAGGACTGGTGACAGTAGGCCGATTCTTACCTCCACCTGCAAACCCGCGGTCCTTGATCCATGATTCCAACTTCTTGTCCCAAGTGTATGTGCGGATGCAATCAATCACGCCAACTACCAACTCAGACCGGCTCTCATCAATGGCAATCATCAGTGAATAATCCATGACATTCTGGCGACCTAGGAAGAGGGTGTCATTCCAGACGCTCTGACTCAGGAGCTTCTTCGAATGCTCTCTAGCGAACAGTGGCGTTTCATAGATGAAGTCCACCATGTTCTCATCCAGAAGGACCTCGTTGCGTTGCCCGGTGCTCTGGACCTTGCGGTTTCTCATCGATCCTTTGAGGTCGAAAATTCGCGTCGGAACTCGATCGTAAAATAGGTTTTCCATCAGTAGGAGGAAATAGTTGAACTCGGTTCCCGTAGCCGGATTCTTGATAATCACTTGGTAGAACCCGAACATCTTGGCAATGGCTGACGGCAGCTCGTGGAACAGCGCCTCCGACATAATCTGGAAATACGCTGGAGCAAACTTGAGGAATGCCTGTGTTTCAATCGGCGGCAACGATTTCATGATGAAGCGATCGTCCAAGGTCTTGAGGAACAAAGAATTGGTCTTGCCGCCCTTGGAATCCCATTTGGCGCAACGGGACAGTGATTCCACGATCCGCTCGGCGACTCCGCACTTCTTCCTCAAGGCGTCAAACTGCTCGGCATAGAAGATTTTGCATAGCATCTTTGCCTGTCCTTCCTGGAATTGATATTTGAGATGAGTGCCAGTGGATCGGAGCAGTGCATGTTCAACCCGCGCCTCGTCCATGCTATCCGAGTCCTGAGCCGACGTTGACTGATTCTCATCAACTTCCTCATAACGCCTCTGGATACTGGCTAGTTTCTCTTTATAATCGCTCGAACCAAGCGCGAATGCGATGAGGGAGCTCGGCTCATCTTCTCGGACAATGATGTCGCAATCTGCAAAAACGTGATCGGACATGCTGAGTGGATAGTCAAGAGGAGCCCACCCACTAGCAGAACGTTCCGACCAGAAATTCGTCAACATTTTCAGAAGGTTGCTTCGTTCATGTTTGGGAAGTTCTTTCAGATCAATCTGTTCGTCCTCCGGAGACATCTTGCCCAGCTCCTCGTTTGACTCAGTCTGATGAAGGCCCTCAGACGAGGCCCGATCCTCATCGCTATGCACTTCATCCCCTTCCCCTTCCGATACTGTTTGATCATCACCATGGTTCCTATCCTCAGCCCTAGATGGCTGAGCATCAGGGGAAACGGCGTCTTCCCTGATTTCTTCTTCCGAGGTCCTCACCAGGGACTCCTCACTCCCCTTGCTCGATCCTTCAAGCGGAAGGCGAGGAGTTGGTGGCGAATCATCATCCACCTCTGCTGAAGGCTCTCGCTCCTCGACTGCGTCTCTGACGTTCTTGTAAACTTTCACAATCGGCTTTGACGATGCTCGAGGAAAGGCCCGAGAATGTGTACCCTTAGCAGCCCGTTGCTGTCTTTCACGCTGACGCTCCTTCTCGAACTCGCGGCTTAGTTGCTCAAAATGTTTGGCTAAATTCGACACACGCGTGTTCCTCTTGCTTGGGATAGACCGAGGTATGAGTGATGGACCTGGCGCCATCCGAGAGTTTCGAAGAGCGCCAAGGCCGAACCTCTCGGGAAACTTCCTGTCCGAAGGTTTGAACTTGTAATCCAGAGTTGGGTTAGGGGTAAGGTCCGAGCCATTAGAGCTCCCAGCTCCAGCTTTGAAACCACGAAAGGGTGCGCTGGTCTTTGCCCTGTCCCTCTGGCCTTGCAAAGGCTGGGATTGAGCGCGGAGAAGTGGCGGCGATGTGAATTTTCCAGAACGTCGAACAACACCTTCAGTAAGCCGGGGAATAGCTGAAGGTGGAGGCTGTGGTAACATATCCGAAGGCTTTTCAGACTCTATGTTCTCCTCCTTGTTTTGATTATCCCCCTGAGATACAGATTGCTCGGGGGAAATCTCTGCTGAACTCCTATTCGACTCGGCATCGGCAGCATCTGACTCAGGTTTGAGGATGTCCGGGTTGCTTGCGGATTGCATACTCGAAGGAAGCAACTGCTCTGATTGATTCAGCCTCGCACTTAACTCGAGGCTTTGTGGGCTGTTCGGTGTATTGGCTCCGGAAACGAGAGGTAGAGAAGATCTCCTTTCGTCTGGGCTGGGCGACGAAACAGGGAACTCTTCAGTTTTGGGCGAGCCGGCTTCCTCGGTATTCTTTTCGCCGGAGTCTTCCTCCACAACGGACACAAGAACATCCTGAGCTTTCTCCGGTGAGAGTGTCATCCGACGCACCGACCGCTGTTGTTTGGTCTCCTGGTTCTGACCACTTTCAGAGTCAGCGGAGGTAGTTGGAGGTTCTTCCGTTGGAGCGAGAGAGGTAACTGAGGCATCCTTATCTAGGAAAATCTTTTTCAATTGCAATGTTGCCAGCCGTCTGATATCCTTCTCAGAAGGGAAGAAGTTCTTCTCGAATTCGGCGAAGGCAGTATCCCATTCCACGACCTTCTCCTGAACCGAACGGAGCACCTCGTTTAATGGAGTCACTTCCCAGTATCGAGAACTGGTATACTTTTCCTGTAATTGCTGGATCAAAGCAGCGTGATCCTCGTTTGCTTTTCTCGTCAAGCCCTCGATTTCCCTATTGCAGTCTTCTGCCAGTTTCGGAACAACACTATCGACGTTGATTCCTTTCAACCGTGCTTTCACGGAGGCCATGAACCTGTTCAGACGCCGCTCTATCTTTAGGTAGACCTCGTTTCTCAGCTTCAAGTCGTTGTCCACCTTCCAGGTCACTCTGGTTCTGGGAACGATGATCTCGAGCAAATTGATAGTGTCATAATGAATTCGCAGGGCAACATCCTTGTAGCCGAAAAACCGAAGATGGTCGCGTTGCAAGTCATGAGGGCAGACGCCAGCACGAGCATGTAGATTCTTGCTGTAGAAAGAAAGCTCCAAGTATTTTCCAAATGAATACCTCCAGGTGCTGTCTGACATGGGGAAAACCTGTGTCTCATTGCCACAGATTTTGCAACAGCTCCACATCAAAATCGTGTCTTGCAGGCCTCGCAGTTTAGAGGGATAGGGCTGGACAAATATGCTTATCTGAGCTTCGCCGTGTACGTATTGACGGTGATGCTCAAACATCCGCTTCTCACAACCGTTTGCTGTACAGATGGCATTGGCATTATGACAAATGTCCTCCACGTATTGACCAAGAGTACAGTCCGGCTCAAATATCGTATCATCTCCGTGCTCATTGTAGTACTCAAGGGCGAATAGGTCTGGACCAGAGCAAGGGATGGACGTGGTAGTGCAAACAAGACTAAAGAGCACGACTATGTTCTGATGTGCGTATGGGTCAAAAAACCTGGAAGAGCCTGCGATGTACGCTTCCCACTGACGCTTTTGAGTCTGGTAATGATGCAATGCGTTGTTGTACTCCGCGTCATGAGCGGCATGTAGAACTTCTTTGACCTTCGGAGGAGCATTTTGTGGGGATTGGTGAACCATTTCTGGGGTTATGAGAATGAATTTTTGTGCCTTGGCCTTCTCGTCTGAAAGTTCCTCGGATATGACATCCTGATCCCGCAAGCGTTTCAGATATGTCAAACGTCGTTCCATCTCTCTCGCACGCTTGAGTAGATAGGGAGGATCAAATTTGACAAACGGGGAGGCGGACAAGATCTTCGTTTCGGTGTCGCGCACAATATCCTCGCAATAAGTTGGCTTTGGAACATCATCAGGCACTTCTATGTCGTCACTTGTAGCACGAATCTTGTCAGTGGAGACGGCATCGCTTTGCTTCTCGGCATACTCTTCTTGAGAGTTTGATGGCGTCGCACCAGTTCCGTCATCCGGTTTGACATTGGAAGATGTGACCTTCACCGGAGCCACCTCGCCATTGCCATTCCGGATTTCTGCCTCGACCGATGTAGGCATCTGAGCGAATTCGTCTCTCATCAAGCATGTCTCCAGCCTTAGATTGTAGACAACATAGACCATGAATTCAGTGATCCTCTTCACCTTTGTGAGCACTTTGTGGTCGCCCCCTCGAAGAACAATTGTGCAGCCAAGCTCTTTACGGCAACCAGAAATATACATATAGGTCTTCTTACGACCGTTGTACACGTACGTCTTGACATCAAAACTGCCACAATCGCTGTGTACTGGAGTCGTGACGAGTTTGTCCATAGAGGTGATGATCCTTGTCTGAGTGCACCGAGAAACTGCTTCAAGCACGGACGACTTGACATTGTAGGCCGTCGCTATATTAGCTTTGTCCAGCAGCTCAAGAGCCAATCCGGACACATTCTTCTCGACCAGAAGCAGATTAGGCCTCAACGCAGCTATCCGGCTAACAAGATTCTTAAGAAATTCCCGTTCCTGGCGAATAACGGGCTCTAGACTCATGAAGTGCTGTTGGTGACGTGCGTATTCAAGAGGGAATGTGATGATGAGGATCCTTGGGTGTGGGATACTTCTGGACATGCTTTTGAGGGCGAGATTCTTTGTGAAGACCAAGCCTGATACATATGAAGTATCACCTGGCCGGCCACCCATGATTTTCTTGAGTTTAATATAATGTCGAATGTCCATATCATCACCATTGTGGACATCGGGATCGACTTCGTCGGCAGCTTTGAGGAGAATCGGTAGAAGAGCTGTTTCCCAGCTATGACTGCGAGGCACCGAGGCATCTTTTAGAAGCTGGCGGAGGAGCTTGCGAACGTGCTGCAGACTGGCGTTATTCAGTTCCACCGGGGGAGCCCCCGCTCCTCTCATGGAAGAGCTTCTCATCATTTTGAATCCGCTCTTCACGCCCGCGGGGAAGACATGAGCGGCATGAGATGCATCGTGTAGGTTGGAGACGCTGTCCTTAGACGCCCTGGGGGAATGACGGTGGATGCTGCTTGTAACGCTTAGATTACGCCTCCGGGAAACACGTGGCAGATTCACAGCCCTTGAGCTGCTAATGCTCGCATCATCCCCTTCACGCGAGTTGATGAAGTTGGCAGCGCCACGGTCTCCAAATGCAGACCGGCCCTTCTTCATGGCAGCGAGAAGCCCGCCGAAAGTTGTCCTCTCGCTATCGCCACCACTTTTCGATAACGAGCTTTCCGAGACTGCGGATAATAAGTTGGGCTGTTCATCTCCACTCGAGGCGTCATCAGAGAGGTACTGCGCTAAATCTGGGTCGATGATATTATCCTTGTGAAACGCAGGTAGTTGAGCTCTCGAGGGGTTATCTTCGATATTGCGCAGCTGAAAAGGTGCCCGGTCATCGTGGAAGGATTTGAAATTCCTGATGTACTGCTGGCGAGAGTGATGACGCTTATGGCCCATTGCATGTGGCCGTCCATTCAGCGTTGATTTAAGCGACCTTGATGATGTAGGCCTGGCTAAGTGGCGCTCTGGGCTGATCTCGAGCACAGCTGAACGGCGGTTGTGGCCCTCCCCAGCGCGCCGTGTGGCTGGTATTGCCATCGTCGGCGTCTTCATGACATGCTCGATGGATTGAGAGACTACAGAAGACGAGTCATCGTCATCGGCCGACAAGCGCGAATGGTTTGCCAAGCCTAGCTCGGACACCCTGGGGTTTACCACGATTGGGCTCTGTTCGCTGTCTGAAAAATCGGAAGAATCATCGTCATGCCCGTTAATCATAGCCTCGCACGGTTTGCAGACGCGGATAGTTCCAGGCTGGCCGAATCTGTCTCCTGGTATCAGAATCGTGCATTTCGAATCAAATATCTGGCCGCATGTCCGACAATGGTGTTTGCGCCGAAAAGTGGAGAACGTTTCGCCGCAATGAAAACAGTCTTTAGCATTCTCATCGCGCATCCAAAACTCCCTACTGAGCAACTTGCTTCTGAGTTGCGACACGACGCCGTGGCCCCCGGCATGTCGGTGTTTACTTCGCCCATCGCGGCTAGGAAAGGAGTCGAGAGCTGTATTTATCGGCGCCAAAGCCGGCGAGCGGGCCGTTGCTTCAGTTGACCGTGGTGTGGATGCATTATAGGCCGAAGGGCGATTGACACTAGGCACAGCCGGGTTGTTCTTGGATTTTTGCTTTGCTAGCACCTTTTGAGATTCGCCTACTTTCGGCTCCCCATCCACGAAAGATATCGATGTTGCACCTGTCGATGGACCTTGCCTCTCCTGAAAAGAATTATTCCCGCTGGAAGGAAGTTGCGAAACACTAGTTGCCCCAGAGCTCGCAGCGGCCGAAGAGCGATCCGGGTTGAAAGAAACGGTTGAATTCGACCTAAGTCTCTCTTGAGCAAGTGATGCACCGTCCGGCGCTACGTCGATAGAATGCTTGACCATCTGCAGCGGACCCGGTAAAGGAGGATCCAGCTCGTGAGAGATTCGCCGCTCCAGTCTTTTGGAACTATCAAGAAGGCGACTCGTCGACTTTGATTTGCTGACGTCGGATGTACTAGACCCCTCGTTGGGTTGGTAGTAGGCCTTCGCTGATAGTGCTGGAGAGTATGTGAGTCGATCGCTGAAGCCGGGTGATGCAACAAAAGGAGCTTCGTCTTTATTAGTGCCTGTAGAGCTTATTGTCTGCAAGCTGTGGGAGGACAAAGTGACGGAATTGTTGCTTGAGTAATTTGCGGGTTCCTTGACAGAGCTAATATCAGTCACTGATGGGTCTACGGCTGCTGAGCTGCCAGTAGACTTTGGCAAAGGTGCAGTAGGCGATATAAGTGCTGGTGAAGGGGAGATGGAGGTCTTGGATGATAGGCTTGCAGTTTTTGAAGAGAGTTTAGAGCCTTTGCCTGTGGCAATATCTGTCGGAGACTGCAGCCTGGATCCCTGAGAAGAGTTTGCATTGTACAGCTGAAGATCATTCACGGAGCCTGCCGAATCAGCAGCGGGTTTCGAAACCGAGCTCTTGACTGCGGCGCTTTCAGTAGCAGCCTTGTCCGACGATTTCCCGACTCCACTGACAATGTCTCGCATTCCACCCACGGATGTCCGAAACCGATTGTACAACCCACTCAACCCTCCCTGGAGCTCTCCTGAGAGACTCTTTTCTTCCGTGGCAGACGCCGGGACGGGGGGGTTAGTGAAATCGTTGAACACGGTGAGGGAATCCGACTGATACGCTGCCGTATGAATCTGATCGAGGGCTGCATTTAGACTTTCTCGCTCAGCTTGGGTTGACACGGATGCCCGCGAGCCTCGTCGCCCAAGTGGGAGGAAAATAGATGACGCGGATGGACTTGGCGTCCCTTGAGACTTCTGGGATGCCATGTGAGCCCCTCCACGCGCGCACAGGCTGACTGATGTTGTTCACGGGGGGCAAAGAGACAGCAGCACGTCCAATATGTAAAAGAACTAGAAGATCATTCATGTAGGCTGCTACGAATCAGCTCGCGAAGCTCTGAAAAACGATAGTGACTGGAGTCTGTAAGGTAAGCATCGATCCACTAGTAGTTGGTTCAGCATTATCCCAAGATATGATGTGCATACGGATCAGAGATGGTATTGAAGGAGAGAAGGGATGGATAGTCAGTCATGTTCAGATAAAAAGCTGACTGTTGACCAACGCTGGGTTTCTTTTGCTTTCAAACAACAAATACAGGAAGAGTAAGAAGCTCTGGTCACCTGCCCAATGACGTGGATGTGGCTGAGCGTGGCTGAGCATAACTGTGGCTGGTGAAAATACTTAGTCTGTACATAGTAGGCGGTGAGTCGCGTCAGTTTGATTCTCGCGTTAGATAAAGATTACTCTTGTGGAGTAACAGATTAAACAGAATGATCTCTGAAGTTCAAAGAATACAATGCAAGAGGGCTATTTTTCTTAAAGGATCTTTGCTCCATAAGACTAAGCATCTACTTGGAACTTAAGTTCCTATTACATGCAGTGCATTGTATCACCACCCAATTTGCCTTTATCTTGGCTGTCAGTGCCATAAGAACATTGGGTACAATACTGAGCAGCCTATCTCTCACAGACTATGATGCTATTGGTTTTTATCATCTCAAGCCAACTGCTTTACTTGCAAGATGGCGTCTTCAGAAATCTGGATTGCCCCTTTGATTGAACGGTCGCTGAAATATTTTCTGGATGGGTCAGAGAGCCAAATCCACCAAGAAGATGATGGGAGTAATCTACGCTTTGCAGACAATAGCCAATATTCTGCTTTGATCGACAAAGTAAGTGCACTTCACGTCTAATAAAGAGAATTTGACTGACGAACTCAACTTTGTTTCTAGTGGACAGAAGAAGAAACATTGCCCACACTTACCCTAACCGACACAAAAACGCAGATACAGGCAATCCTTGCGCGAGAGTCATTGGAAGAATATCATAGGGACTACGTTGATCGGCCATTGACTAAGGATGGAGCGCGAGGCTACTTTATCAATCTAATGGATTTCGAACTTGTCTTCGAGTACGCAACCTCGGACCCTAAGGTGCATCTGCATGTCAAGCGTTTCAGCATCGCATGGGAGAAAAGCAGGTTCAAAGGGCCTCCGCAAGGCAGAATGATCCGAAGAAATAAGCAGGTGTACAGCATGATGCGAGCCGCCTTCCAAAAGGCCAGGTCGCGAGAGACGGCATGTACGGGTCGTGCGGAAGATGGTGATCCTTCGGATTCCTCCATCAAGTCCCAGAATGGCGACGCCAATGGGAAGAATGATCTTCAAGAGCCTCTCATGTCCCAGATGCCTCCCGTGCAATCAACAAGGGCCCTTCGGGACACCTCGAATCAGCCATTGGCGAATGCGGAAAAGCTCCTGAAGTCATTCAATGCCAATACTCGACTCCCACAAACTGTGCAGCCGAAGAATATCAAGGAAGTTATTGGCAGTGGCATACAGAAGGAATCCCCTGCTTCGCAAGGCATCGCTGAAAAGATCCATAATAGCCAACCGCCTGCGGAGACATCGAACGAACCGCTTTGCGCCCAGCTGTCCACATCTGTCTCTATTGGCGAGGCCGGAAATCAAGATGTTAATGCAACGACGAAGGTTTCCGACCAAGTTACTTCGAATACAGCCGATAAGCCGTTGTCCCAGGATGTACATGACACGGCTCCTTCTATGAATGACATCGAGGTGGAGAGATTGAAGGATTCAAACAATACTGAAGAAAAGCAGCCAAGCCGTCTGACCCAAGAGACTTCTTCGAAGCAAGCTAGTCCAACCCAAGAGAATTCGCTCACATATTTGTGTACCAACGCTGTAAACCCTTGGGAAGGTATGACAGAAATTCGAAAAGCTGACGTCGCAATCCCCAAAGATCAAGCTGCACTACTAGAACAGCATGCGGTATGCTGGGTACCTCCAGAGCCCGGTAAAAGCAATCCTCAAGGGAATGTACCACCTCAGCTATTGCAGCAATGGAACAGCATTGCGTTGCGAAGAAGTCTTCGAGAAAGAGAACGTCAGAGCGAGGAGTTTGGGACACCAGAGCCTCAGGCGTCCTGCCCTACGTCACCTGGCATTATCAGCTACTCAGAATCAGACTCTGACGCCTCAGAAGCCTTACCATGGAATCCAAGTCCGCAGAGACCTCCATCTCAGCATCTACCCGTGGACAGTAGCCCATCGATAACAAGGTCATTTGGCAGAGGATCAACTCTCAATCGCAGAGATGAAGGTAACATCCCGGCCGAACAGCCATTGGACGATGAGAAAGAAGGTCAGCAATTGCAGGCCGATCAAGGAAGTGTGCAAGGGCAAGAAGATGTTCCCGAGCTGAACGGCGCGCATGAGCTTGAGAATTCTAGTAAAGTTGCTTCTACTGGATCCTCTGGACAAATCAGCTGTGAACCTCAGGCTGAGGAGCTTGAAATTGATAACTCCGACACTCGGGCGTGCACTCAAGGCTTCTTGGATGACTCCGATCGAATGAGCGAGGATTCGGTGATGGATACATCCATCCCACACCCCCTGGGAGTTGACCCGAGTCAGTCGGATCATGAAGTCAACAGCTCAAATCCATCGCTTCCAGGGCTGTCTACCCAGGTGCGTGTGCAGGTGATGGAAACTCCTATGGCGTATCTTGATCGGTTCCACCCTGGCGATCGAAGCACGGGCAATACGAACCTAAGGCCGCACAGCTCGGGCCACGAGTCACAGATTGCTAAATCGTCCTCTCAATCGCGAATTCTCAACACATACTGTAGCAACGATGAACCCAAGGGAAGCGCATCTCAAGACACGCCGCATCTAACCCAGCCGAATGGGAGTGCCGAATCCAACGGGGTGGACATATGGGGAACACAACTCAGCAGTGGAAATTGGCCATGCCGAAACACGAGCCCTCACTCTAATTCCGCTCTGGTGTTGAACTCCCCCGAACTAAGACAACGTGGGGGGAGCGTAATCATAATTGCATCGTCGGGGGAGGCACAGAGATCTTCGAATCCGTTCTCTTCATACCGTGAGGCTCCTTCTTCCATGCAAACAGACGAGGAGAATCACAATTCCGTCGGCATCCCTAGCCTCACGCAATACACTCCTAGTATGCATAATACTGACGGCGACCAAATCCCCCTTTTGAAAAAGCGGGGAGTGTTCGAGATCGACACCGAACAATTGTCCCCATCTAAACGGCAGAAGACAGCAAGAGACGACGGCGAGGTGGGTTCAGTCCAAGGATCAGTGGCCAATATCATATCGCGGCGGCAGTCGTACATCAACCGATTTGCAGACTCCGCCGAATCACAAAAAGTCTACGAGAAGTTCTGCGCCGATTATCCTGAGTATCTTGGTGACTTTGGCCATTTCACGATGATGTGCTCCAAGTTGCAGTGTTTCCGGGCTCAAGGCAACCTCAAATGGTCCTTTCTCTGGGACGATTTTGTCATTATGCACTTGGAAGAATACCCGCGTCATCTCCAAAGTCTGGTCTTGGGGAGTAAGTCACTGAGTTACGAGGAATATTTTCTCTCCAACTACTCACGGCCACTGCACAAAAAGCGGAGCCTCACGGCGGATGGGATTGGAATTTTAGCAGAGCAGTATGTCTCTTCGAGTGCGGCTGCGATCCCAGAAGTCAAGCGGCAGGAAACAAACACCTCTTTCACTGGCAGCCTCGTAAACAAATTGACCAATTTCCATGCACATTCCTTTGGACCCGAAATACCAGCCTTTGGACCCGAAATACCAGGCCCATGGTCCGAACCTGATGTCGGTCGACTGTCGCAAAACCCGCCTGCTCCTGGAGATGGTGAAAAGAGTGATGCCGAAGCCTTTGCCGAAGACCTTCCCATGGGCGAGGAATTCGAAGATGTGGCAACTTCGTCCGCCTCATATGACAGTTTCCATGACGATCCTCCGCCAGCAAGAATGTTTCCCAACACACAGTTGACACCTAGACTCAGTCCGTCATTTTATGTCAACCGCGAACTGGACACCGAGGGCAGCATCCCTGAGACTGAGCCCAACCAGGACGACGTTGAGTATGACTTGATGGACGAAACCCACGAGATTGCCAGCATCGAACTTGGCGACGGCGAGGATAACGACAACTTATCTACCGCAGCTCAAGCACCTTTGTCTGACACCGAATTCGACGCCATGAGCGAGGCTGACAGTTTCGACGAGGACTGGGTGGAATCCCACTGCCGCCAGCTTGGACAGACGGGGCCTTTCTGGTCCGATGATCCCAACACACCTTTCAAAATGCTAGCCAGAGTCGATGCGAACGTACTCTCTGAGCGAATGCGGCGCGGCATGGCCCGTCTCCCCGTTGATGCGAATGGGGTCATCCAGCCACCTGTGCAGTCCCCGATACCCTCAGTGCGCGACTTCTTGAATAGGGCCGGCAATCCCTCGGATGACCCAGCCTCAAAGTGATCGTAGCTAAGCTACAGTGTAATGAGTATTTCGCCCTTCTCCAATTTCTTTTCTTGTACGGAGTACATACTTTTTTTTTTTACGTTATCTCATGTCTTACGTTTCCAGGAGGGTTGGTTTCTCGGCGCATAGCATGTCCCTTATGATATCCTTACCACGTTAGCAGGAATAGCTGAACGATACCAACAGTAAAAATCCAAATCCATACATATCGGCATGCCACATACATCTTGAGGAATATCCATATCCGTAATCAAAGCATAAATTGAATAGAAGGGTATCTATGTCATAGAAATCGATCTATCTTCAACCCTGGGCTTGAACCCCCAGTAAAACCAGAAAGAAATGGTGCCACTGAGAAATCTAACATACAGCGAGCGAAAAAGCTCAATCCATATCCCATGTTCCTAAGATCTTCGCCCAGGTCTCGAGGTAGTAAAATCAAGATTCCGTCATGATGGTGTTTGTGTTCGTGTCGCTGGAAACCAAACGCAAAAAAATAAAAAAAAAAACGCCGAGGGGTCCGTTCCTTTTACATATTCATTTCATTGTTTCGTTCAGAAAAAAAGGTCGATAGGGTGCGTTAGACATGACGGAACGGCTCGTACGCGTTATTCCTCATGTTCTGCATGGGGAGTTGGTTCCCGGGGAGCGGGGACGGGGTTCCATGCGGGCCCAGGGGCTCATAGGTGTAGGGCGCCTTTTCGGCGGTGATGCCGCGGGGCTTTCCGGAGCTGTGGTAGGGGGAGCGGCCGGAGCAGCAGCAGGAGGAGATGACCCAGAACAGGCTGGCGGCGAGGGAGAAGGCGACGGCGAGCCAGGTGGTGACGTAGATGTTCTTGCCCATGGAGCCTTTGATGTTGTATTGCTTGAGGTTCTCGTTGAAGGTGCCGGTCAGGACGGCGAAGAGGGCGGTCGAGGTGACGGAGGCGGCGGTGATGAAGAGGAAGGAGACCTGGTATTGTCAGAATCAAGAATTTGGGGGGGAATTGAGAGGGGACGCGTACAGCTGAGACGAGACTGGTCACGCAGCTACCCCAGCGGCTGCAAATGGCGAAGAGACCGACGAGGAGCTGGGCAGCCGTGGCGGCAAAGGCAATGATGTAGGCGATGAACATCCACTTGGACACAGTCTTGTAGGTGTCCAATGCTTTGCTGAGATCTTTGGGCAGGATATTCTCGACACCGGTGTTGTTGAGCTTCCAGACTTCGATGGGGTTGAAGTAGAACTCGGCCTTGGGATCGGAGCAGTTGGTGGTCTTGAAGTTGCCATTGTGAATGTTTCCATCGCAGTAACCCCAGAGTCCGATATCGTAAAAGTCCCTTATGTTGAGTTGTCTCTGAGCCTCTTCGAGGGCGGCGGTCAAGTTGCTGCTCGATAGATCCACCCCGACGGCGTCCAGAACGGAGGATACAGTTGATTTGACCGTTGAGGAGGTTGTTAGATTCTGAAGATCTGCCTATTCTTTGAGTTAGTCTCCATCTCCCGATGGCTCATTGTTCACGAGTAAGCTTACCCTGAAGAAGTAGAGGTCGTTGAGAGTGCTTGAGCTGGATTTTGTGCAGCCCAGTCCGACCATGATTATGCACACTAATGAAGCAATAGTGAGAGCATATGGGGTGAATATGCACAAGATACGACCGCCTTTACCCATGATGGCTGATGTTGATGGCTGATGGCTGATGCTTCAGGTCTGGACTTGTTCGATAGCTTTCTTTGTTCTGCTCTATATCCTTGCAAACCTGGGATAAACAAAGCTTCAATGGATAAAGCCCAAAGTCGATGAAACAAAGAAAATAGAATGATGATGAAAATCCTAGGGAGGTGAGGAGCCTTGATGGTTTTATTATTTGTCTGCGATGGTGATGATCCTGGCAGCCTCAGGCCGCAATAATCAACATCCGTAAATTTTGTCCCTCCAGAGGCGCAGCAGTTTGAGTGTTTGACAGGATCAATGGCCAATCATGATATGGAAAATGCAACTACGCCACGATGCGTTTCTATAAATTGATTGTTTTCAACAGAAAATGCTCCGCAACCCGTGGGACTGGCAAATTGGCTGCACTTAAATGTCCCGTCTGGGTAAGGGACACGAAGTGCCTCCCTATAGCCACGTCATATATCAGTGGCTGGGTACTGGGTAGGGTATACTTCAACACTGTTTGTTACAGATTCGATTGATTGAAACGAAGATACTGCAGAAGTTCTTAATTCATGATGTCTGGAGTTGACAACTTGACAGGCCTGAGTCATATAACTTTCAGTCTTACTCTGTACACTTCGTATCTAGTCCTTTGGCTTCACCAGCCAACAAGTTTACGAGGCATCGGATTAGGCTTCTCTATTTCAGTCTTGGCATATCCCTTGAAGTTTCAAGTTTGAGCTGAGGATCATCCAGAGTTCCAGGGTCCAGACTCCAGAGTCCAGACACATTCAACATTCATTGCAAGTCCTCAGTCTCAGTCTGAGCTCACCGCTGATGTGCAGCAAGTTAGCAACTTAGCAAGTAGCAACATTTTCCATTCAATTTCCGGTCCATCCGAGGAACGAACAGAACTTTCCATGGAACCCGATAAATAACCAACGGATCTCAGATCATCAGATGCTTAACCGATTCTACGGTTGAATGCTGAAGCCTGAAGCCTGAAGGGTCCTCTAGCATAGCCTTTCAGGGTCTACTTTAGTACAATCTTGCGCCTCAGTTTAGGCATATCAATTCTACCGTCCACTGGGGGGAGTTCTTGGGAAATAAACTCGAGCTGGGGTCTTTATTTAGCTATTTAGCCTTGAAGCTTCAAGCTATGCCTGCAAGGTTACGGAGTAGAATGCGCGCAGTTAAAGTAGAGGCTGAGTCTTCAGAGTATCAGAATCCGCATGCTGTGCATGGTCACATGATCTTCTATATCATACACTGGCGATGATGAGACTTGAATAGAGTTAAACAGGGCAGGAAATATGCTGGCAGTACATCCTTGTCTGGAATTGTTATAACCTGATTCGATTTGAATACTCCTTATATCCTGCATCTACTATACCTGCTATAAGAAGCTATAAATCCCAATCCTCGATTCTATAAACATCAGCCATGGCATTAATTTGATCGATGCGGCGCTATGGCAGTTGCACTCGGAAAAGCTCCATGCCAACGCCACAAACCAGCAACTGCACACCCGACTCGTCGGTAACCATGTCTAAAGACGAGATGTCGGCCACCGAGCTGTACCGATCAACCAGATTCTTGACTTTGGTTCCATCCGGCCCGCTCTTCGTGGGATTCACCTCGGCCCACCAGACCTTGACCCGATGGTCATTTCCGGACGAGGCGAAGATGAATTGCGTTTTCCCATCGCTGTCTAGCTGGTGTTGTTTGAGGATCTTGATCGTGGTGACGGAGGCTGCATGCGCGTCAGGAACTGTAACTGTGCATACATGGCTGCCAGCGTCTGTGTTGGTAAAGTCCACGGTTAGCAGGGAGAGAGTAAGCGCATTGTCGTCTCCCCCTGCAAGTATCAGTGATGTGACCGCAGATATGCGCGCCATCTCCAGAGCCTTGATACTGTTGGAATGGATTTGGTATCGATGTTCACATGTAATGTTCAATGGGCTGATTGACAGTGTCTCCAGTGGTTGCTTTAGGCAGAAGGTCGTCGATGTCATCGAGTAGAAAGGTTCCAGAACTGGTGTTAAATGCCAGAGAGTAAAATGTCCGTCCGTAGATGCCGTAATAAGGCCAATGGACGAATCCGTTACCAAGAACCGAGCTTGTGTGAGGCAATTGCTTGTGTAGGTGCCACGTGCTAGTAAGGTGAAGCGGCCGCCATCGACCAACGGAGAGTAATGAAAGATCTATCATGTTAGCGCCATTTGATGTAAGACAGATGTAACTATAGCCTACCTTGATCGTAGAATTCGAAAGTGTCAGACAGAGAAGAAACCCGCACGCCGCCTGTTCTTCTTCCACCTCCAACACGTCAAAACTCGTCACCCGTAGCTCGGACGTCGGATCATCCTTAGGACTCGAGGCTGCTAGAGCGGTGGCGAGGCCAAACGATGGAATTTGGCGGACCTTCCAAACAAAAAGCTCTTCAAACCCAGCACTGGAGAAGAGGGTCTTACCATCTGTCGACCATCTGATTTGTTGAACTCCCGCCGTATGATCTTTGAGAACACGCAGGCATTTGAATGAGGCCCATGGAGATTCAGTACGGGGATAAGCTGGTGTGAAAATTCGCAGATGCGTATCCTCTGCCCCAGTGGCAACAAGGGTTCCCCTCTCAGGCGTCGAATGGGACACTTCCATCGTTTTGATTTCCCTTCCATGGCCCCCAGCACGTATGGCACGGTTGATATTAGGCTGCACTTGAAGAGCATTGAATCCAGATTGGCTCCAAAGGAGCAATCCAGCCCCAGAAACCTCATAGCTGGGATGGAAGGCCCACATTCGCCGTGCTCCGCCGCAGTCAATTCGGGCCAGCTCAGAATGAGCTGTCTCGTTCCAGAGAACGAACTCCGTGCTTTGGAATCCATAGAGCATAAAATCATGGGATACTCGGTCAACGTAAAATCCCTCGACGTTGAAGCTCACGGCAGGAGAGGAGCGATGGATAGTATGAAGGCGGACTTCCAATTCTTCCACCACCTCCAGCTCATGGATACAGTAATCGCCGTCACGGCCGCAAGTCATAAAGTAGTCTGGGGAGCTGTCAGTCTCGCCGAATACAGACGAGAATTTAGTAATCTCATTCACGCCGTCTCGAGCATGAACCCTAAGAGTACACAGGATCGGCTCTAGGGACCCCCCTGTCTCGGTGACTCTATATACGAGGAGGGCACCACTTTTGATGCCCAAGGCCAGATACTGGTCGCAAATCCAGGAGGCGCATGATACCTCCATGCCGTGGGGCAATGACAACTCCGTTTTAATAACATGAGGCTCGTCGTTTCTCGACATCGTGACCTGGAAGAGATCCGCTTTCCTGAGTGTCGCATAGGATGTAACGAAAGAAAGGGCGCCAGTGGCGCTTTGTGCATCCGTATCATATCCGAGGGGAAACAGCCTGAGAGGTCTGCCGTCCGCTTGTGCGACTTTGTC
Organism: Aspergillus cejpii; assembly: GCA_004769165.1. Lineage (NCBI taxonomy): Eukaryota > Fungi > Ascomycota > Eurotiomycetes > Eurotiales > Aspergillaceae > Aspergillus > Aspergillus cejpii. Next base: position 1,482,178 of record SMSW01000005.1, on the reverse strand, counting down.
CAACGACCTGGTGCCGTGGGTATAGAGCCGAACCAAACCATGCGCATTAGCGATCAATGCCAACCCCTTCTGTGGCAGGCTCGCAATAACCGAGAAAGCACGGAGGTCTTCCTCGACGGATAGGGTTTCCTTGAAGATGAGAGGCCCTGTATTGGACTCAGACCGTATCGAACCAAGTTGAATCTCTCCCTGGAAAGTAGTCGCCACAAAGTAATCAGGCGAAATGAACGCAAAGGCCTTGAATGACTTGTCCTTGGTAGAGATTGCGTTTTGAGAATCGCTTGAGGCCGTAATGCGATTATCTCTATTTGGTAACAGTACCAATGCCTTCTCATCTACGTCTATCGCAAAACTCCTGACAGCACCGTCGGCACCACCAGTGTAGATCGTCGTCTGTGTCCCAGTATTGATCATTTCGAGGGACCAAAGGTGCTTGCCGGTGTGGAGATGGGAAGACGAGATCTGTGTCAACTTGAAGTTGGGCTTCGATGTTGGTGATGTTCCCCAGTCAAGGTCCCATAGAATACACTTGGCGTCCTCGCCACGAGAGACGATGGTCAGCTTGTTCTGATCTCCCGCGGTTGCGGGTACAAAATGAACACCCCAAATACGTGCAGCATGGCCAAAGGCCTTTGCAACGCACGATTCTGACCCGGTCTCATTGCCACCCGCAGTCACCGCACCAAACCCTGTGGTCCGTAGTTCAAACCCATCCGTTGAGTAGGCAGAAGGATCGTGGCAGGATACGTGTTCGCAGTCCGAAATATTCCATATCCTGACGGTTCTATCGTCACTACAGCTAGCCAGAAGCCTCCCTGGCTGGTGGCCAGGCAACGAGTTGACAAGGGGTGATATCCGAACGCCGAAGATGGACCCCTCGTGGCCGGTGAAGAAGTGATGGATGGAGCCGGTTGCATTGAGCGTCAAGGGATTGCTTTCATTCTCGTCTACAAAACAGGACCAGACTATAATTTCGCCAAAGACGGTTCCGGCAGCAATCAATATGTGGGAAGACGACAGCGGAATAGTGTCAGCGGAAAAGAGGATCGACTTGACACCGGTCACCAACTGCTGTATGTGAAGAGTGTGAGAAAATCTAGATCTCCCGTTCTCTACCACATGCAGACCAAGTATCGTATTGTGAGCAGTGACCACATAAGCTCGTTCTGCTTTGTTCTCGACGTCAGATGCGCAACCCGCCAAGATCCAATCTGGGGCTAGATATTCCGCAGTTGCAGCACGAAGGGAAGCCCCATTGTCTCCTGAAGCATCCTTGCTATCTAGGGACAGGTCAACGACTCTCAAGGAGCTTCCGCCCCATACCACAAGCCGACTGTAAGGGCATTCTGGGTCTCGCTGCTTTTGGTTGAGAAGTATGAACCCATGTATGTTATTTCTTCTGAAAGTTTTGAGTTCTGACAGCAACTTCCCGCTCTGCTCATCGATCACTTGACAGTAAGGTCCTCGACCCTGGATGAGAAGCCTGACGCCCCTCAATACCAGCGCTTTAAGTGCTGTTACAGGGAGGCAAGCATCAATGTGCTGCATACTATGTCAGTCTTATGTGCCTTAGTAAGGGGGATTTTACTGACCTCGAGCGAGGAATACATTGATGCAGGCACAGGAAAACATTGATCTTGCCTGCAAATGAAATATCAATGATCAATGCTTCAGCCTTTAATCACTCTCGCTTTTCCCCGCGTGGAGATTCAAATCATTCAAAATTCCACAATTTCTTATCGCTCGTGATATGATTATGTAATATTGCTTATCAGCAAGCTATTCCAGAAAGGGGTTAATGACTCACGTGATATCGCGATCCTCGTATTTCATAAAGTGGCGACGCAGAGACATCCGTCAGAAGATAGGAACCTTTACTTTTATTGCAATGTTGTTGGCTTCTTGACCCGTTCAGTTTACAAAATTACTTGCTATATCTAATGTGAAAGTTGCTGCGGCTTTATATCAGCCATGTGGCTTTCTGCGCCATATATTACATCATAAACGAACCGCTTCACCCATCTCATCAGCATGGGTGTTACTGGTCTCTGGACCGTCGTCCAGCCTTGTGCGAGGCCCATCAAGCTTGAGACGCTTAACAAGAAGCGCTTAGCTGTCGATGCATCGATTTGGATCTATCAGTTTCTGAAAGCTGTACGGGACAAAGAGGGGAATGCTTTGCGTAATTCTCATATTGTTGGCTTTTTCCGTCGAATATGCAAGCTGCTCTACTTCGGTATTAAGCCGGTATTTGTGTTTGATGGCGGAGCCCCCGTGCTGAAACGGCAGACAATAGCCGGCAGAAATAAGAGACGGGAAGGTCGCAGGGAAGATGCAGTGAGAACTGCCGGAAAGCTGCTTGCGGTCCAGATGCAAAGATCTGCGGAAGAGGAAGCGGCTAGGCGGAGGAATGCAACTTCTCGACGGGATGAGGAGGAAGTACCGGACAATCCGGTTTATGTTGAGGAGACCTTTATGACGGAGAAAGAGAAGCAACAAGGTCGCAGTTTCAGGAAGAAAGATGCCTATCATCTTCCAGATTTACAAGTATCCCTTGCAGAGATGGGAGCTCCGAACGATCCTCGCATCATGTCTCGCGAGGAGCTGGAAGAGTATGCAAGGCAGTTTCACCAGGGAGAGGATATAAACCTCTACGACTTCTCCAAAATCGATTATGACAGTCCTTTTTTCATCAGCCTCCCTGCTACAGATCGGTATAACATCTTGAATGCCGCCAGACTTAGAAGTCGCCTACGTATGGGCTACTCCAAGGAGCAGTTAGACAACATGTTTCCTGACCGCATGGCTTTCTCAAAGTTCCAGATCGAGCGTGTTAAAGAAAGGAATGACCTCACCCAGCGGTTGATGAATCTCAATGGTATGAATGGCGAAGAGGCATTCTACAGTTCTGGGCAGAGAATCGCCGGAGAACGTGGAAGAGAATATGTCCTTGTCAAAGACAACGCGGTTGTAGGTGGCTGGGTACTTGGTGTTGTAGGGAACAAGGGTGAAGGCCACGCTGATAAACCGATCGATGTCGATCGATATGGCCAGCAAGAAGTGATTCTCGACCACGAAGAAGTCTCGGATGGAGACGATGGTGGATTCGAGGACGTTCCTATTGAAGGTCTCAACCGACTGCCTCAGCTTCCTTTCCTCCAGAAAGGCGTATTTGATGAAGCAATGGAAAGACATGTGGATGCCTCGAGGCGAGATTCATTATTTCAAGAGGCTGAGGATGACTCTCTTTTTGTTCCAGACGGCGAATCCAAGGATTTACGAGTCAATCAACATTGCCATGTCACTGAAGATTTCGGCGGCATAGATGGAAGTGAAGATGAGGACATTCAGAGGGCGATTGAAATGTCCTTGGAGACCTCGGCGACTCATGCTGAACAGAACAAGCACATATCTGACATACCCATCAATCGTAACGCTCCGCCTGCTTCGCTATCAAGGGGGCCATCTCCCGACTTTGTGGAAAGCGAGGACGAGATGGATTTTACCGCTGCACTAGCTCAGTCTCGCAGGGCAAAGAAGGAACCATCTAGCTTACCTCCGCGTCCCGTCATGGACCATCCCTTTGATGGCCCGCTCCCTTTTGAATCGATCAAATTGGCGCCATCGAAGGTGGAGAAGTCGCAGCATGAGCTGGATGAAGACGCTGGTGGGTTTGAGAAAGAACCCGCCAAGCAGAAGAAGAAAAAGGAGAGCCTGCCGCTGCCACCATGGTTTTCGGGGGACCAACCCAATGAAGAGTTTGCTGTCGACAAGATTGACCATACTTCGCTGGAAGCGTATCGAGACAGAACTATGACTCCAGACCATTTGTTCTTGAAGGATCATCGATCTCCAGAGGTCATAGATGTGGATACCATCGCCGGCCCGAATGAGGTGATTGATCTGGAGGCCGAGCCGGAGGAGGGCAAGAAAAGTGCTCAAGTCTCACCGATCACAGAAACCAGGGGACCAGATACTGTCGCGGGGCCTCCCACTATACCGCCAAATGACGTCGAAATACCAACGGTTCTTAGAAAAGATACGGTAACAGACGAAGTGCCGTTTGAATGGGAGGCTACAGATGATGAACGTTCTTCCGCCGAATCTCACGAGGAGATAACGCATACGGATGCTGCATCATCGCCCGAGCCTGAGTTCGAGGATGTTGCCGTACAGCTAGAAGAGAAAACGGGTGAGATCCCGCCGGCGTCTGCTGAAACGGACCAGGCAGACCTACTGGTTGAGGATGCCGGGGAATTTTCAGACCCAGAGGACGAGGAGTTGATGCGACAGCTCGCCGCTGAAGACGAGGAGCACGCCCGCTTCGCGGCAACGTTGAACGCTAGCTCGCAAACCGGGAACGCACTTGATTATGAGCAGGAACTCAGGCAGCTGCGGTCTCAGCAGAAGAAGGACCGCAGAGATGCAGATGAGGTCACACACGTAATGATCACCGAGTGCCAGCAGCTGCTGAGACTCTTTGGTCTACCTTACATTACGGCACCTATGGAAGCCGAGGCGCAATGTGCGGAGCTGGTCTCGCTGGGTCTTGTCGACGGTATCATCACTGACGACAGCGATATCTTCCTGTTTGGCGGTACGCAAGTTTACAAGAACATGTTCAATCAGAGCAAGTATGTCGAGTGCTATCTCACTTCGGATATGGAGAAGGAGTATGCATTGAATCGGCGCAAACTCATCAGCTTCGCCCACCTCCTGGGCAGTGACTACACGGAAGGAATATCTGGCATTGGGCCGGTGACAGCACTGGAGATCCTCACCGAGTTTTCCAGTTTGGAGGAGTTTCGCGACTGGTGGACTCGGGTGCAAACCAGGATGAACGTTCCTGATGACACGCACCCTGCATTCTACAAGAAGTTCCGAAAAACTGCGGCCAAGATCTTCCTGCCTCCTTCATTCCCTGATACTCACGTGGACGCGGCGTATCTTGCGCCCGAGGTGGACTCCGACCCGTCTCAATTCCAATGGGGCGTTCCTGACCTTCACGGACTACGAAATTTCCTGATGGCTACTATCGGATGGAGTCAAGAACGGACGGACGAGATTCTCGTACCGGTGATCCGCGACATGAATCGCAGAGAACAGGAGGGCACACAGTCCAATATCACCAACTTCTTCAGTGGGCCTCAAGGCGCCGGGGCGTTTGCACCCCGGGTTCGTTCGAGCGGTCAAAGCCGGATGGAAAAAGCATTCAGTCGCCTACGGCAGCAGGCCGGAGCGGAACCAGCTCATCAGTCTTTGTCAACTCGCGCGGATGATGCTGGCCAAGATGGCTCTACAGATGACCAACTATCCAAGAAGGGTTCCCGAGGGAAGGCCAAAGGAAGGAAGAGGGGGGTGCAGGCTCAAGACAGCAATCCTACCAGTACTGGCAGTGATGATATGGCGACGAAGAAACGAAAGACACGACGGGGGACGAACAGATAGAGGCTGTTTTTGACGGTTGTTTAGACATGAATTTGTCTCCTAGTCAGATCATTGTTCAAAGAACCGGTTGCAGAGAGTTGCCTCAGATGGTTAAATCTGCTGGTGCATACTACATGGTATAGACAACCCTGGTAGAAGTCCACCCCTGAACCAGACTGCTGAGAAGCCATACAATATGTCTCCAGCATCATCAACAGAGAGTTATGACTTATGACATGGTTGCGTCGATATCAGATTTTTCTCTTTCTATATAAATGACGTCAGCAATGAAGCTGTTCGATGACGTCGCGAATTTTCAATCGATATCGAGCATGGTTGTCTTTCAGATAAACTGGAAGTACAGAGTAATACTGGACTCTGGAGTAGTACTGAAGTTTTAAGTATTAAGGCTCTAGGTAGAGTACAAATCACTTCATGAATCCTTTTCTCATCGACTGAAGAATGAAGATATCTATAGTCGCCGAATTGGGTTTAGCGTCCTCGATCACGACGTCACTCATCGTCGCCCAAAGTCGAGAGTTGCTTCTTCTTCTTCTTCAGCAACGAACAGCTTCAATCTCCCTGATCTCTCTGCCATCGATCTCATCGAGATCTGGACTGAGACGGACAAGAGGAGAGGAAAAGCTCCCCCACTGAAAAGGAAAGAAGGAAAACGACAACCTCTTCCTTAACCTTAACCACCCTACCCTTTCGTCACCAACTCTGTCCCGAATCCGGTTGCCATTCCCCCCTCTACTGCGACTTTTGTCTTCCTTTCCGTCGCATCCCGTTGCGCCCTCGGAACACGTCATTCGTGCGCAAAGAAGGGGGGCTTTTGAAAGAACTTTTTTTTTCCCCTGTCTCTTCTCCCCTTCCCTTTACTCTGGATATCCCCCGTTTTTGAACCTCTTTTGTACCCCCCTTCGTTCCCTGGCTGTCATCGAGAGCATCCCACCATGCATCGCACATACTCTATGCGCCAGTCGCGCGTCCCCACGGCGTCACAGATTGAGAATCCTCCTCCGCCATTGTCGTCCACCAAGACCAATAGATGGCTAGGGAAAGGTGGACTGGGTGAGTCGACCGTCTGCGGATATGGGGGCTTCTGGCATGGAAGCTCTGCTAACCGCTTGTCTGACCAGGCCATGCCTTCCGTAAGAGTGCCGCGGGGGCCTTTGGGCCTGATCTTGCCAGAAAACTGTCGCAGCTCGTCAAGATGGAGAAGAATGTCATGCGCAGTATGGAGCTGGTAGCCAGAGAGCGGATGGAAGCTGCTGTATGTTATGTGATTTTCTCCCTGTTGAGTGGGGGCCCTTGGGGGGACTGATTTGATTGATTCTAGCAACAACTATCTATCTGGGGGGAGAACTGCGACGAAGATGTCTCGGATGTTACCGATAAGCTCGGAGTTCTTCTCTACGAAATTGGAGAGCTCGAGGATCTCTTTGTCGATCGATACGACCAGTACCGTGTAACCATCAAGAGCATTCGGAACATTGAAGCTTCCGTTCAGCCCAGTCGGGACCGTAAGCCTTCACTTGCTTGCAGGTGATTGACCAGATGTGTGTTAACGATCAACAGGCAAACAGAAGATCACCGATGAGATCGCTAAGCTCAAGTACAAGGATCCCAACTCCCCCCGTATCGTCGTCCTGGAGCAAGAGCTGGTTCGCGCCGAGGCCGAGTCCCTGGTCGCTGAGGCACAGCTTTCCAACATCACCCGTGAGAAGCTGAAGGCGGCGTTCCAGTACCAGTTCGACGCGCTGCGCGAGCACTGCGAGAAGGTTGCCATCATCGCCGGCTACGGCAAGCACCTCCTGGACCTCGTCGACGACACCCCCGTGACTCCTGGCGAGACCCGTCAGGCGTATGATGGATACGAAGCCAGCAAGGCCATCATCCAGGACTGTGAGGAAGCTCTCACCAACTGGGTCCAGTCCAAGGCGGCCGTCAAGCCCAGTCTGTCGACACGCTCCCGCTCGCTGTCCCAACGTGCCCGCAATACCGCCTCCAAGAGCCGTGAAGGGGTCGACCTGTCCGAGCAAGACTCGCCCATGAAGGGAGACCGGGACTCCTGGGTCCCTGCTGGCCAGCACCCGAACTACCAGCAAGAGGAAGATGGTGAGGAGGGCGCCAGCACCGCGGACGGAGAGCCCCGGGGTCGAGAAGAGACGAGAGAGCCAGTCTCTACCTAGAGGTGGAGAATCAGACATTGGAAAACGCAAAAAAAACTTATAATGGGGATACCAAATCTGGATGTCTATCACCTGCTCTTATGTCTCCTGTAGTATACTACCGTGGCTTTCGTCCCTTGATTTCCGATTTTCCTTTTATATACTCCGGTTCGCAACTCGCTTGGTTTGGTTGTCCTTTTTTTTTTTTGTCTTTCAGAGGTCTTCACCCATTTACAACCTTACCTTATGACGGCACCCGTCTCCCTATTAATACTTGATCCCTGCCACTGATCCGGATGAAAATGACCCCTATCTTTGCTCCCTGATGTCATGACCATGTTTGCAGTGCTTTTTTACCCAAAAAAAAACAGGAGGAGGTATTGGGGGTCTGATGGATATGGCAGGGAAAACTAATCGCAATGTAATACTATCTACCCTATTTAATTCTTTTTCCTCCCTCTGAGAGAGTAGATAAATACTACAGACTACGGAGTCTATAGTATCCTTCTCGACAGAAGTATAAGTATATTCGATCCATGATGGCAGCTAGATAGAAGGGGATATAGACCTGCTCTCCCCGTATCCAGAGCCGAATCAACCTCAAGTCCACAACTTCATAGACACACACCTGATTATACTCCCCGACTTTGAAAAGACAAAATCTCACTGCGATACAAGGACAAAGATGGTGAAAGCAGAGGTTCGTTACATCGTCATTCTTTGTTGGATCCATCTTTGGATTTCCAGAGGGGAGAGAAATGAGAAATATACCCGCGACGCTCACACAACACCCCCCGGATGAAACGATCTCGATCTCGATAGAACGGTAGGATAGTCGGCGGAAAAGCAAAAAAAAAAACCGTTTTTATGTTTTATTTCATTTTTTATGTTTTTTTTTTTCTTTTGGTTTTCCTTGTTGGGTGCTTAATGATCGGTCCCCACGCCCTTCTTTTTTGGCTGGATATGTTTTTGCCCGCTGCCTGCGACCCCGTTACTCTTGGGGGGCGGGACGGAGCTATCGCTGGGCGGCGGGGCCATACGGGTAGACGAGGCATCATGTTTCTCGGTGAGGAGGTTCTTGAGCCATCTGTTCTCCATCTCGAGCTGTGCGACGCGGGCCTCGAGCGTGGCGTTCTTCTCCGTGGTCTCGCGGACGGTCCGTTCGAGGGTCTGCTCGCGCTGCTTCTTCTTCATGCGGAAGCGCGCGCTGGCGGCGGTGTTCCGTCGCCGGCGGTCCTCTTCCGCGGCGCGGCGCAGATCCTCTTCCTGGCCGAGGGCGGATGCGATGGACTCGCCTGCGATCGGGGTGCTGTATTTGGTGTTGCCGATTTGGCCGGGCGGGGGTGAAATGGACGAGGACACGTCCGAGGGCGTCATGGCGCCCGGGGGGTGGCCGAGTTCATCGGCTCCATACGAGATGGGAGGATAGATCGGGTGAGCTGGATATGGGAGCATGTGGTCCGGTACCGAGTAGTTGACGGACTTGTCCCCTGCTTATGCAATGTGAGTAAAGAGACGACGAGAAATGAAAAATAAAATGCAGAAGAGCTTAACTGTGCAACGGGTCACGGCGAGAGGAGGAAGAACCGAACATGGTCACGGTAGAGCAGTGGTATCAGAAGGGAAAAAGGGCATCCACATTGAGGTCTCAGAACCCTGAGATCTATACAGATAGTTCAAAGGATGAAGAGGAAAAGAGCACGGGTAAGCCGTCCATCACAGATTGGGGCGCGGGACGGTGTCATTGGTGCAAGGGATTGCGTGATCATCGTCGAGTAGGAGTCAGCACAGCAGCCGTCTCGAGAGAAACGGCGTGGGTGAGGCAATCGGTGTGAAGAGGGCAAAGAACGGGGGACAACTCAAGCAGAGAGGGGGAAAAAGAAAAGAAAGGGAAGGGGGAAATAGGGCCAATATCAGGTCCGTATGCATTCTGGTTTTTGCAGCCCTGGGGGTTTTGGGCCTTCGACAGGTCCAACGTGGGTACCCTCCCCCCGAGGCGCACCCAAGAAGCGCACCATCCCCCCGGCTGGGCGTGGTTAAAACGCAAAAGAAAAGTCAAAACCCAGACAAGCAGAACAGGGGCAAGGCAGAGGAACCTGCCAGGGTACGAAGCTTTTTCCCCAGAAAACAATTCAATCGAGCAGGAGGCCAGGAGCTCTGTGAAATCCCGCATAGCCAGCAAATCATCACATCCGAAAAACGAACCAGAGCACAGGGCGATGGCGCAACCAATGCAACTCTCAGGCTCATCCGCCGAGAAAGGTAATGAATATAACAGCAGGCTGCAGGGTATCATATACAAAAAGCTCAGACATACCGTGATACGGATAACCTCTCACATCGACGGGACTGCGTTCGTCGTCGATGCTGTCATATGAACTGACAGAAATACCACCCATTCCCTCTGTCTGATCGTACTCCATATTCAAATTCTGAAAGGACGTCAGGGCCGTGGAATCGGCATCGAAGGAATACTGTCGAGACTTGGCCACGGCTGGATTGTGTCGAGATAGCAGGAAGTTGAAGTTCTCCAGCCTCTCCATGTTCGACGCGGCCACCTGACGAGCCAGATTTCGTCGATGCTGCTCGTCAGGCATTTTGGAAAGGTAAACTGAAGAGAGATGTAGCTTTGATCTTTATTTTTTTTTTCTTTTTGCTTGCCTCTTAAAAGGTGTTTTTATATAAAAATAAAAAAATTGTACTCCTTGCCGGATTTGAAGCAAGACCAAGGGGGCAGATCAGATTATGATAGAGATAGACTACCCAGGGAGATTTCCCAAGCGTTGGCTCCCCCCTCAGAGGTCAGCTGGCGAGCGGATGATCGGTCGTAGGGTATGGTATATTTATTGTGCAATCAGGTCTTCCATAGGCTTGTCCGAATCCTTCATTGCGTTCGCATAACGCGGGAAAGATGCAGCCACGTCGACGGCAGCAAATGAACAAGCAACCGGGGAGGAAAGGAGAGTCGACGAGGATGGTGATGTAGGTGAGGAGAGTGAGACACCAGAGGAGGGAAATGGGTGTACGGAGTACTCCGTAGTCCGTAGTGTCAAGCTGAAGCTATTGTCTGTGGCATGGACAACATGTCAGAATGAATAATAATAATAAAAAAAAATAATAAGAATCCTGCTTGAATCTTGACTCTTGAGGCTACACTTACAGTAGTAACAGTACCTAGTTACCTAGTCGATGATCTGATAGAATGGAGAAATGTCGTGATCGCCAGCGCTGATTCGTCCGTTGAGCAACCTCGGAAAACAGAGCAGAAGGAAGAGTTGAGATGTTGAAGATGCTCTGACAAGGGAAAGAAAGGAAAGATAGGATGAATAGAGAGAAGATCTGTTGATGCTGATGATCAGTAGGAGTTGCGGTTGGAAACAATGGGATGGAATCACTGACCTATATGAATTCCAGATGGAGAGAGAGAGGTACGAAGTAAGATCATGAAAGTCTTCAATATCCACATTCCACGTATGACTGTCAACTGGAGCTCTTCATCTCACACCAATCGGAAATGTCAGCATCTGACTGGAGTAGTACTACTACTCTGTAGTCTGTACTCAATCGGAAACAAGTCCAGTGAACTCCTGGAAATAAGAGTATAGACTGCTCTTGTTCGGACTTTGGAGTTCAGAAGAATCAAAGGAAAGCTTGGCATCTCCTGAACTTCTCTTCTATTCCCCTGTCCTACTCAACTATAGTTTCACAATATACGTAGAAGTTGAATGGATTCAGGATTCATCAACCTAAGTACTTCGTACTTCTATGGAATACTCCCAAGTATTACGGAGTACTCCGTACTGATTAGGCTATTCCAGATCTTTGACAAAAGTCCCTTCGCCGAGCTTTAGCGAGCTTATTAGAGTGGACGTCTTGGCCATCAAGACAGATTAGAAATCGTAGATTGACAGTCAGATATATTAATTAACCTGGATATCAAACTACGTAATTTGTATAGAGAATTCTAAAATTCCTGGTTTTCATCGCCCGAGATAATCACGTTGTTAATCTATTCCAGTCAGTCTGATATAACACCACAAGAAGAATATATAATCATACCTTCAAAACCATTCGGCACAGCTGCGTAGCAAGCAACAATTGCTGGCGCTTTCCAATAAGAGGATCAATCACAAAGTGCTCTCTCATATCTGTAACACGTAAGCTTCGAACGGCTCCCTACCCAGGAACACATGACATACCGTTGCTGCCAGTCAGCATGCAGTCAACACCCAGCCGCGAGTTGTTCTCCTTAGCCTGGCGCGACTTAACCGCGGCAAGCGTCTCAATTGGGCTCAGACCAGAGTTCTCGGCCAACGCCAGGGGGACGGCATCCAGTGCATCGGCAAAGGCACGCATGGCGTATTGCTCGATTCCAGGGCTCTGTGAATAATGAGTCAGCCTCCATATGTCGAAAATATCCGAAGAAATTGCCCACCTTCATCGCAGCGTCCTCTACGGCTAGAGAGCAAGCAATTTCAGCCGCACCACCTCCGTACACTACCCGGTTGTCTCTCACCAAGTTGCGGACAACACAGATTGCATCGTGTAGCGACCGCTTGGCTTCGTCAATGATCTACATGCAGGTCAGTTATCGCCAGAACTGTCTCGCCTTTTTCCATCGAATCCAAAACGAACCATCTTATTGCTTCCTCGTACGAAGACTGTCACGGCCCGGCTGTTGGCACACTCTTCAATGACAAGCATCTTCTCCCGCGTGGTACCGAATGTCATCTCCCGCACACGACCTGCCGTACCCAGCTTCTCCGGGCTGAGGTCTTCAAACCGGGGGACAATCCGTCCGTTTGTAGCAATGGCAATCAGCTCGATCTCGGGACCGCCAACCCACCGAACTGCAGGCAGCTTGTTCTGGAGCAAAAGATGGTTGGCCTCGTCGTCGAAACCCCACTGGCAAATCACCAGATTGGCGCCTGAATCTTTCAAGTGTTGAATCATATCCGTAAACTTCTCTTTCTCGTAGTCTTGCAGCTTCTTGAATTCTTCGACTGATGTGATGTCGAGCTTGTGCTTCGTCTTCGGCTTCGGGGGCTCAAACGGGCATGTCAAGATTGCCAGTTTGGCATCAGTGACCTCGTCGGGCATCTGGGGGTGGGAGAAATCTTTATCGACAATAACACCTCTCACAAGCAGGGAATCCTCAAGAGCCCCTCCAACCTTTCCGTCGACCTTGATCAATTCGAAATCGACATCCTTTCGCTCGAGGTCCGCAACCGAAAGTACCGCGTCGACGGCAATCTTGGCAAATTGATCATGAGATTTGGAGACACTAAAATGAAAGATCAGTTAGCTTGAACTAGTCGAGCGCAGTGGTTGGTATCATCGAGCTTCTGTACATTTTGCTACCCAGACTGGTCTTTGCGACCTTGAGCAGGTTTTGGGTATCATCTTTGGTAAATGGGATCTCGTCGCAGATCTTGTCAAGCTGAGCAACAGCAATTTCACAAGCTTGATCGTAGCCGTCTGCAATGCGAATAGGGTGGATTCCCTTGTCGATCAGTTCAGCCGCCTGTTCAAGCATGGCCGCCGCCAGGACAACGACACCCGTCGTTCCATCACCAATCTCCTCATCCTGGGATTTTGAAAGCTCGACCAGAAGCTTGGCAACGTTATTTGTGATTTCCATCTTTAAGTAACCCAATGAATCAGTGAAAACTTCGAATTGAGAATCGCGGAGGGATTCCAGGGACGGACCTGAGACAGGATAGTTGCGCCATCATTGGTAACGGTGATATCGCCATCGGGAGAAATCAAGATCTTATCGAGACCACGAGGACCCTAGAACGGTTCTTAGATGCTGTGTCCAGCGTGTAGAATCTCCTGACCATACCAGAGAAGTCTTCACGATGTTGGCGACCGTCTTAGCGGCGACAATGTGTGATTTGACGGCCTCGGTGCCATGCTGTCTCTTCTTCTTTCCCTGGCTATACACGGAAATGTTTCATTAGTCTCTGTATCGCACAAATGCCACATTCCACAGAAGGTTATGTCCTCCCCCAACATACTCTCGGACAACGATGAATGGCCGGCCTTGTTCATCTTTCATCACAGAGGCTATTGTAGTGGTCAGTGACGGGATCCAAGGCTTAAGAAGAACGACAGCAGAAGGTGGAATCAACCTTGGGACAAATCAAGCTCTAGATTAAGGAAGCATTAGTACAACGAATCGTGGTGAGGGGTATTGAAGCCATACGCATCGCCATTTTGACAGTCTGCCACTCGGCAGGATCCTCAGATGCGAAGGGTTCACGGAAATTTTGATAAAAGAAAAGTAAACAAGATCAAACAGGCCCTTCAAAAATGTAGAATGAGGCGGGGGAAGCTCAACAATCTGGACACAGTTAATGTTCACTGACAAAGAGGTCCTTTTAGAATTTCTGGAGATGTCCTATTTGGGCTAGTGAGCTGCCTTCCATATCGGGTATAGCGTGTTTTGGCTTAACCACGCGCTTCCTGCGCGACTCGGCATTTCCCAAAGAAGCCCAATAGTGTATCTTCTGTCCCTGATTCACTTCTCCAGCATCTCAACATCTCATTATTGCCGGTTTGCAAGACTAGCGGCTGGGGTTGAGATCACCCGCCATCGCCAAAACGTTCTCCAAACTTCTCAATTCTTTCAGGGCAATGCCTCGTGAGCGACATTCGACCCCGTGCGCCAGAACCCGCCATGTCGAGCTGACCTTGCCTGTAGCCCCAGTTGAAGAGATGTCGGACGGCGAGTCCACCGGCGCGTCTATCCCTTTCAACGACGTCGAAGAAGAAAAGGATGTGGCTGGCGATGAGAAGGAGGAGGAGGAAGATGAGGCTGAGGCTGACGAAGAGGGAGTGTGAGTGCTGTGGGTCGTCCAACTGTCGCACAGCGCTGATGGATGGCAGGTACACCGTGGAAAAGATTATGGGTCATGAGTTCACAAAGGACGTATGTAATGCGATCGTCTCACCCTCTACCCCCTTCCCGCTCGCTGTGTCTTTCCGCAGGTTGTTGGCCAAATCGGCGAGTTGGCGCTGACCTTATGGACTAGGGCAAACTCTTGCTTCAGGTGAAGTGGCATGGATACGATGATCCAGCTGATCAGACTCTGGAACCGGAAGAAAACCTTTTGTATGATGACATTGCGCTGTTGTCCATTTCCGCTGGACTTTGGTACTGACAATACCCAGGGAGGGCGCAAAGGATATTCTCAACGAGTACTACAAAGTCCAAGGAGGCCGGCCAGAGAAGCCAGGCGCGGCCCGAAAGCGAAAGTCGATGGGAAATCTCAAGGCGACACCCGAGAAAACAGAGCCCCCGAAGCGACGAAGACGGTCTGCAGCACCCGATACTGCTACCAGCACGGAGACCCCCGAAGAAGGCGAGGTGCCTAATTGGGTGCCTAAGTCGAAGAGCTGGGAGAATGATGTGGAAAAAGTTGATACCATTATCCGTGATCCTAAGACCAATTCCCTGATCGCCTTCCTGCACTGGACCAACGGCAAATCATCCAGGGTTTCCATTGAGACATGCTACGAAAGATGTCCGAAGAAGGCAAGTCCCAGTCTGGTCGTTAATGATCCAATGAACATGTGCTAACTGCTGGGAAGATGCTCCAATTTTATGAGCAACATCTGTAAGTTCCCTTCCCATTCCCAAGTATGGTGGTTCTCGGTTTCTGACTTTGCACCAGGGTCTTCAAAGACGCTTGAATTGATTGCGCCGTGATTTCCGAGGCGTCGCATGGGTTTGCTTTTTCTGGTTTTAGGGCTACAGCATATTGACAAGGATTCGTTTTGTTAAATAATGTGAAGGACCATAACATCAAGGGTTTTTACTGGAGTTAATGGCGCTCAACCTATCATCTTTTGATTTTGTAAGATATCTTCTCCTTGGCTATGGTCTCGCAATCCAACGGTGGAACATAAGAAGGGAAAAAGCAGAACAAATAATGGAAGCGAGCATTTCTGGTTTCTGATCAAGTCCTTTTTATGCACATCCTCTCTCAGCCACAACAGTTTGTAACTCAAGCAGACATGCCATTACTCTTGCTTGCACCAATCCAGCTCCTGCTGTATAATACAAACGATTGGCTATGAAGCGATCATGATTCTCCCATGGTTTCCACTGCTCTGGCCATGCTAAGGTAGTTCCATCGCGCCTCGAAAGATTCCGAGCCATGCTTCTTCAGAACCCGCTCGACCGCGCGGGTATCGCCCATTTCCACACCTTCATCGTCTTCGGGCGTCCAGACTCCAGGCATATCGTCAGGGATGCCTTTCCCTTCACGGAGAAATCTTAGGACCTTATCGGCCAAATGTGGATCCATGCTGGTACACTGTAGAGCTTCAATGACCTGTTCCTCGTTGGCTGCTTTGCCCGTTCGGAGACGGTCGTCGATCCATGCATCGATGTCTCCTTGTTCGGAATCTTCCTCTGCGGATTCCGGGCTTGATGGAAAGAAAGGCAATTCCAATAGGAAATTGTCGGGTATATTTTCCGGCGTATCCATTGTTCGTTGCGCTGGTTGAGGCTGTGTGAGAGAGGGACGTTCTTTGTCCTTCGGCCTCGACTCTTTGTTGGGATGTCGTTGTGGTGCCCTAGGTTCCACTGGCTTAGGGCGGATAATAGGCTTTTCGATGGCTGTATGCCGAGTGGTTGAGGTTTCGAGAAGGATTGCTGGTGTAGCTTTTTTGCGAGGTGGCTCGTTTGTTTCTCTAGCTTCGGTAGGATTCGGTACATCGGTTTCAGGACTTCTCTTCCTTTTCCTGGCTTCCGTATCTTTGGAAGCTACAGGGGGTTTCTCAATAAGTCTCTCATGCGGCTCTGCTGGAGCTATGTCAGGCACTGGGGTTCTTGTGGTAGTGATCTCTTGTGGAGCAGGCGTTTGGTCCATGGATTCTGCCATCCCGCCTGGACGAGGCCGTCCACGGAGTCTCTTCAGATATCGATCTCGATAAGACTGCCACGTATGTCTAGGGTGCTAGATTCGACGAGCAAGTGTAAGCGAACAACCACATGAGCTCGCAATGGCACAGAGGCTTTACCTTCTCAGCTAATTCTCGGTAAATTCGATTACCACCAATGGGGGCCCTGGGGGTCTTCTCGTAAGGCTCCAACCAATCCCACAGCAGTTGATCATCGTGTAGTGAATATGGTATCTTGTGACCTCTAGTGGGAATATGAGTTGCACCCGCAGGACGGGATGCCGAAGGTCCAGCTCTGTAAGCTTCCAGATCTGCCAGTTTCCCATTGCGAACGGAATCCTCTATGAATTTGAACGAGTATCTAAAATTTGTTAGTTCGCTTCGAATAAATAATCTAGGAAGTCAAGATCATACGTGTCTGATGGGAGATTCTTTCTTGTATGGTCCACCACTTTGATATCTGCATCTTTCTCCTGCAGCCTTATAACACCGCCATTTTGCTAGAAGACCGTTAGATACTTACAAGCGAGAATAAATGATGAGGGAACTACCTCTATGAGTTCCTTGAATCTGCTTCTCTGAGGGATGTTCTGAGACAACCAGAACTGTTTCCCCTGGAAGAGAGACCTGGAAATACCACCCCCATCACCATCACCACCCTCCACATTAGGTCCTGCCATGGGCAATCCAGACCATTTGACTCATAAAGATGCGTTGAGCCGAGTTTTCCTCCGTTTTTCTGCTTTTACTTGTCGTCGCGAGTCTCTTCTCAACGCGTCATCACGTGTTTGTGTTTCGGAAATATAATTTTTGGGGGTCTAAAGACCACTGTGACTATCCATCCCAATCATAGATATCCCAGGAATGACTTGAGGCAATCGAGAGCACTAGATTGTAAAGTCGACCGCAGCATCTCAACATTGTCGATATCAGAGTGAGTGAACTCCTTTGCCTCAGGATTGCCTGAGTAGGGAAAGTCACGTGCTGCAAATGACTGGCGGATGGACTCCTGACAAACAAAGAAACTTCCAGTCCACAACCTCTGGACAGCGAGGCAGAGATATGATGCTAATAGTATAATCTCAGACCTTTGTCGTCATAATTATTTGTTTCCCAAGTTGTCTATCCAAACGTGGTGTTAGACTGGCAACGAGGCTGGACCTCAAGGCAAAACATGGGAGTTCTAAGGACCTTGGCTATTTCGGTTCTGGGGATCTCTCTGTTCATCTTTATAGCCCTTTTTGGGAAGCTCCCTACGTTCAGGTTCGTAGAAGGAATCCCTTTTGTGTGAGCTATGGCTGATAACATCGGGCAGAAAAACTCCCATCGGATTGCTACACAGGATTATCTGTATACACATTCCTAATGGCCTAGTATCTTTGGATTCGTATCTCCTGGGAGGCAGGCTACTATATTGCTGGAATCGATCCGGCAGCTATGTATTGCATGAAAACCATCCACTGGTTCTGGTAAGTACTGCGCTTTGTCCGTTGCTGTCCTTGCTGCTTTCTGACGCGCTCCCCCAGATCTTCTTCGTTTCACTTCTCATCGCAGGAGAATGTATGTTCATTCCAAGTGCGTGGCCCAGAATCTCGACACTCCATCGATTCTGTGTTCCCATTGCTTCACTTCTTCCTTACGTCTTTCTATATGCGAGTGTTGTCACGAAGTCGTACGTCACTCGGGAAAATCATGCGGATGAGATGGTGCGGTATCCGTATGACCGAGTCATTTTCCATGCAGGCCATCGTTGCCGTACGTGCAATTTCCTGAAACCAGCACGAAGCAAGCATTGCAGTTTTTGCAAAGCTTGTATTTCTCGACATGACCACCATTGTGCATGGCTAACCAACTGCGTTGGCCTGAACAACTATCGATATTTCCTGTCCTTATTATTATCCTTGGCGGTTCTATTGATATATGGGTCATGCCTTGGATATTCTCTTGTGTCCCAGACTTTAGAGAAGCTGATCCCATCGGGCTCTCATCTGCGATCGGCAGCCCAAAGCTGGACCACTTACATCAATATCTGGTCCCTAGCTATTGCTTCTGACATTCGTGTTGGAGCAGTTGCTTTGCTAACAGCTATGACAGCACCCTTGGCTATAGCTTTCTTGCTGTACCATACCTATCTTATTTGGGCTGGCATGACGACAAATGAGAGCGCAAAATGGTCGGACTGGAAAGAGGATGTCGCCGATGGCTTTGTGTTTAAATCCACGAAAAGGGAGATCTATGGCACGCAATCATATTTAAGCCAAACTGATCCGGTTCAGGCGTCCTGGCCAGCGAGCAGTGACCAGATTCTCGTCCTCACGGATGGTCAGCCTCCCACGAAGGGCTTCACCTTTTGCTCACTTTCGAATGCAATCTCCGAAAAGGATGATCCGCAAGCTTCAGTCGATACGAGATGGATCCAAGTGCACAGCACGAGGGAAATTGACAATATTTATGATCTGGGGTTCTGGAACAACCTACGAGATGCTTTGAATGTACCCATTCGGCGGTAATATAGCCAAATATATTGTGACCCTATCTCTCAATAATTGAAACTGCGTTTGAAATTGCTTCCTGCCCTTTCTATGTAGAAAACGAGACCTCATGTATACTTTCCAAAACGGGTAATCGGCGGGACATTTGATCGGAACCGGAAAAACTTACTTCCACTATCATTTCTTCTCCACCAAGACTGATAATTATTATCAGCATTTCAAGACACTCGCAGGCATTCCACAGAGAATTTCCAACACCGACTTTTTCTCGCACAACGACTGCGGACCACCGTCGAGATGGCGGAGCGACCAGCAGCAGAGAATAAGCCAAAATGCACACCAGCGGAGCTCATGCTGAAGGTCATCTTGACGGGGACCTTGAGCCACTATGAGACTCGTGGGATGATAGACGATAAACGCCTGGAGCACATGCTTTCCGCTGGAAAACAGATTCTGTACAAAACACACCAGGAGAGTGATGTTAGGTATGGTTACTTGATTTCCTAGGAACTTTGAATGATAAGCCTGACATGTTCTTTTCGATAGACACAATCTTGGCCTGTCGCCAGACATCTGGCAAGGCTTCACGGATGTACTTACGAAGGCTATCCCAGTTCTTGAATCGCAATCCTTCGCATGGAAAAGCCCTCCGTCTGCGAATTACGAGCATTCTTCCTCGAACCTCATAGCATACAACTACTTTTCCCTCGTGAAAGACATTGAGCGCTTGAACGACCTGTGCACCATCGCCCGCAACCTTCTTGCGACGACCAAGAAAGCTCAGAACATGGCGGCGGAGAAAGGCTTCGACCAGAGGATCTTGGCACTAGTTGATACCTGTGTCAGAGTCACCGCACGGGGGTTTGACGGAGAGACGAATGCGAGGAACGAAGAGCGCTGGCAAAAGGTCGTCAATCTGTACAAGAGATTATTGATCACATGCCTTCAATTCCTGCATAATTTTATCATGCACAATGAGCAACGAAAAATGGTTCTGTGGCTAGATCTCTTCGGATATCATTCCACAGGCGATTCCAATATCATCCAACCGAGAGAGCCACTAGACCAGACCAGTTCTCTGACCGAGGGAGTGGCACCAATCGTCAAGATTGGGGAGAGGATCGTCAACCCCCCGATCAGGGCTCTTTATGACCAAACCGCAGAAGATTTGTTACTGGAAACGATTTCAAATTTTCCACGGGAACCCGCGACTATCAAAGAAGAAGCCGCAATGCTACTTCTTGCGAACATCAAAGATCACATGGAGAAACTTCTTGGGCGGGATCTGACTGCCATCCAGGAAATGGGCAAGGATCCAGAGCAGGTCAAGGAGATCCGAGCGGCTTTGACCGCGATCCTCGGTGCGAAGGTGGATGGCTGGTCAGACCTGCAAGACAGGGCCAGAGATCTCCCACCCGCCTTACCGGAAGATGAACCACCAAGAAAGAAGGCAATCCTTACAATAGATCGCAGCCCAACGGCCGGGTTCCCACGTATCTGCTGGGCTGACTTACCCGACCTCAACGATTACGGCACTCTTGCAGCGGGCGATGCGCCGATCACAGAGGAGGACACCAGTATGCCCCGATCTGCTATATCGGCGGCGGAAACCTTGCAAGAGGCCAAGGATGAGTTGATGGCACGACTTCAAGAATCGTCGCAGATTGCCGGTGACGGCGACCAAGACTATGATGCCGGTGACGCAGGGACAGTAGGCGATGATGATTCGCACAGTCTGGAAGCCGTCGCCGACGGAAGTATTGAGGAAGAAGAGGAAGAAGATGATGAGGACGATGAAGATTACCGAGGTCGACCCGGCGATCAACAGCGCGGCCTATTGACCGACATTCCCCTTGTTCTGGGCCCTGCGGAGATTGAGGCTCTTCCCATGATCATTCAGGCTGGTATCGTGGACAGCTTTGGGCTCAAGGGTGGTGAAAGGACAGGGTCGAGGAACATGCAGGCCCTTCGGTGCCATATCCTCCTCACTCAAGAAACCGGCCGGAACCTCCTGCGGGAACTATTGATCTTCATCGCCGCCTGGGACCTTCCCGATGACGAGCTATACTTCAAGATGATGGTGCAAATTATGGACGCAGTTCTGAAGAACGGATTAATGTCCCACGCCTACTCTGACTTCGGGCAACCGAAGGATATCATCTCACCCGCGCAGGCTGTGGTGGTTAAGATTCTAACCCACATCTTCAGGGCGAAGTACTCACCTGCCTCTGTCACAGGTTCAACGCAACAGAGCGCCACGAAGAACCCCGCCCCTCTGTCTCGGGTTGACATCCTCACTGTCCGTTACATTTTCACCATCTTCCGCGGCAACATCATCCCCGAGACGTGCGCTTTGATCTACCTTCAAGGCCAGATCCGGGCCGGACGTGCCTTGCCGGAGGATTTCCCACTGAACCTGTGGGACATGGAACGGGTCTACGAGGGTGTCTACCAGTTCCTGGAATTCTTCGCGGTGCTAACAGAGAACAATGACTGGAAGAACCTACTGGTCAAATGGGAGATTGTCTACGACCTTGTGACTCTGATCAAGGAGCTTGAAGCCAGCATTCCCAAGGGTCAATTGAGTTCGCTGTCTCTTGGACACACTAGCCCTGCCAGGGATGTCCATAATCAAGGTGCCGCCGCTAATGCCGCCGCTGGACCGGTAGCTGTGGAAAGGCCCTACGACCCCGGTGATCCGGATTCCGCGGACAACGACGCTGACAGTCCAGGATCCCGGGCTGAGTCGCCACCCATCACCGAAGATCCGTCCGAGTTCGAGTGGAGGAATCTGAAGAAGCTCGTTGTGCTGGTCCTCTCGTCGCTGGTCTGGAAGTGTCCCGAGGTCCAGCATCAGATCCGCAGATACGGCGGCGTGGAGACGATCCTGTCCTGCACCAACTTTGACGCCCACAACCCGTACATCAAGGAGCACGCTGTTATGTGTCTTAAATTTCTGCTAGAGGGCAACCGGGAAAACCAGAAATTGGTAGAAGAACTGGAGGCCCGGGAGGTAGTCAAGGATGAGAAAGGGTTGTTGGAAAGAAGTGGCTTTGAGGCCGTGATTGATCGAACCGGCAAGCTGGCCATTCGACCCAGGGAGGGACAGTCGGAGAGCAAGTAGATGACATGGCTTCACATGTGTATAGACTATTAGATTGATACGGATATCACGAATATAAACCCCCGCCAATGGGGAATGCTTTGCAGCACCAATCTCAATCCCGCGTATAGACATACAACCACCTATCCATACATACCATCCCACTCCTCCTCATCATCCTCGACGGGCTTCTTCCTCCGCGCCTCGGCCTTCTCCCTTTCCTGCTTCGCGAAATCCATCCGGTCAAGCGGACACGTGCCCCGCAGCCGCAGCCAGGGCCGGATACACTCGAGATCGAACAGATGGGTCGGATGACACGGCAGACGCACAACAAGCGGATACTCATCATCAAGAAAGGGATTATTACAGATCGGACACGTCTGGGACAGTTTCAGCGATGCCCGGGGGACACGTTCAAGCACTAGACGACACAGCACAAGTCAGTCCACATTCCCAATCCCTCCAATCAACAACAAGAAAAGCTTACCGTCGCAAAACTCCTCGCTCACCCCCTCCACCTCCTTCGGCGGCATATCCGCCTCCCGTAGCAGAGTCCGAATCATCTGCGAAAGAAGATCCTCGGCGTCGCCGCCTGTCGCTGTGTCGGCGCGGGCATCGGTATCCCGGCGCATAACCTCCAGCGCCTCAGCGAGGGAGTAGAATGCGGCGCTGACGTCGCGCGGGACGGGGACGGCGTGTGGGCGTGAGCGGGACTCGTCGGGGCTGATTTGGGAGAGGGTCGAGAAGAAGGTGGAGAGGTCTGGGCGGCGGCGGCGGGTATGTTGGTGTGGGATGGAGGGGTCGGTGGTGTTGTGTTCGACTGTATTAGTCAGTTTGGAGTGTTCTGTGAGATTGGATTGAAGCTGGGGGTGTACCTTCGTATGTGGACATTTTGATAGTGGTTCCCCCCGCGGGGTGAGGTGAATGGTAGACTTGATGTGGTGTGTATGATGCTTCTTTTTTTGTTGATGGGGTGTGTTTTATTAGTCCCGGGAAATGATATTTGAGGATAATTCAGGGTTAGGTAGAGGAGAAATGATGGTAGCTTGAAGAGAAGTTGAGGTTATCTCGTGTGAAACTGGAGGCAGCAAACTGATAACGCGTTCTGGTTGCCTCAGGCTCCAGTTATGCCAAATACAGTGAATTAGCAGTGCTTAAAGAATAACTTCACCTCTTGATCATCTCTTCTCTCTCTTAAACATCCTGTTTATCCCTGGCTGGTCCAGAAGATTCAATCTAATTCTAATTTTATCATTATTTATTGCTAAACCTCAATTTATATACACCTCCTTAATCAGTTCACAACACAGAAGCAACTGGGACCAGGTCTATCAAGCCATCAACTCCAGGCTTCCTGACAGTAGACGCATCCTTAATTATGAGATCCCAATCCGTCAAGCCATCTCTCTACCCCCCTGTCCCTTTTCACATCATCCGGGCAGTCTCCCTCCTCTCCTCCTTGATCGTCGGCATCATCCTGGCCGTGTTTATCTACCACCTCAAAAACGGCGGATACAAACTCCCCTGGACATTTCTAGTGGTAAGCATTAAGCAGCAAGCACCCACAGCGATAATGACCCCAAAGCTAACATGTATAACCTCCAGCTCCTCATCTCCGTCCTCCTCTCCCTCCTCAACCATGTCTTCACCACCCTCATCCACACCTGCTACGGCCTCTCTCCACGCCTCTCCCTCCTCTCCAACACCATCCTCCTCATCGTCTGGCTCATCTCCCTCGCCCTGTTGAGCTGGAGCATGTCCCACACCATCCTCACCGCCTGCAACGCTACCTACTGGGCCACATCCACCGGCATCGCCGTCTGTCGCGTCTACAAGGCCCTCTTCGCCTTCACCTGCACGGCCACCTTCGCCGTCCTCGCCGCGGTCGTCCTCGACGTCATTGTTCATAAACGCCAGACTCGTCTGGGTGTCTACGATCCCATGGCTAATCCTCCGGATATCAAGCTGCATGAGCGCGGCGGCGGTAGCAGCGGCGCGGCTACCGATGATGAGCGGTCCCCGCTGCAGCAGAGTTACGATCTGAGTCCGGACGGGGCCAATGTGTCGTACCGTGCCGGTGAGAGGCGGAGCCATCCCGAGCAGACGGGTTATGACCCCGGGGCGTACCGGTAGTTACTAACATACGTGACTATCAACACTGTTCATCTGTGAATTGGCTTAGATACTTGGGCAATTCTTGGATAGCTTTCCCAATCTTCTAGTAATTGTCATCTCTGCATTTTTTGTTGGATCTACCTGATCCCGTAACCAGTCTAACTGATGATCTGAGTGATTTGGTATCCAAAGATGAAATCGGGTAGGGAAGGTGAATTGAAGGAGAAATTAGGTAGTGAGTAATATGTATAACCAGGTAGATCCAAAACAGTAGAATTTTAGATTTCAGCCAGAACTCTACATGATCACCTCGTTGGCAACATCCTAGACAATCTGTCAGTACCGCTACCATAGCATACAACCCAAAGGCCAAAGTACATACCCTCTTCAGTTCCTTATACGGCAGACACACACAGTTCTGAACCCGGATCTCGTCGCCTACCGCACACTCCTTGCCCAAGATGGTGATGCTCTGCACCTTGATGCCATGCTTGATAATGCTAGTGGAGTGGCTGGTCATAAGGATAGGGGTTCCCTCCACCCGGGCCCAGGCGCCGACTCGGCTACTCCAGCCGATGATCGAGTGCATCACGCAGGCATCGTGCTTGATCTCGGAGTCTTCCAGTACGATTGAGTCCTTGATGCGCGCCCCGGCGCCGACGACGACGCGCGCCCCGATGGAGACGTTGGGGCCCAGCTTGGCAGTCGGGTCCACGGTCGCGGTGGGGTGGATGTAGACGGGGGGCACGATGGTGGCGGAGGGCGGGGTGAGTTCTTCGGATTGCGCCTGGAAGGCCTTCTGCAGGTACAGCGCGTTGGCGGGGATAGCCGAACCGGCGGTCTTGATCTGTCGCCAGAAGTCCTTGGTCTCGTGGACGAAGAAGCGGTTGCTGTCTGCCAGGTCGGAGAGGATGTCCTGCTCCAGCCGGAGGACCTCGCTCTTCTCGGACTCGTCGTCGGCGGCGATGAAGGAGGATTCCAGGTTCTCGGAGGAAGGGTAGGAGAGGAGGCGGGGGCGGGTGGTGCGGCGCTTGATGGCGCTGCGGATGGCGGGGAAGATACACTCGGTCGCGAAGAGGTAGACGCCGCAGTTGATGAGGTTGGAGATGTGCGATTCCGGCTTCTCGACGTAGTGCAGTACGCGCTTGGTGTGCGAGTCCGACACAATGCATCCGAAGTTGGTGGCTGCGTCGTTGCTGACCCGCGTTCCCAGGATAACGGCCTCGGCGTCCTTCTCCTCGAACAGCTTCAGCATCTCGACCAGCGGGAACGAGCAGCAGACGTCGGCGTTGAGGACAAAAATGCGCTCCGGCTTGCCCTTGAGGATGGCATCGCGGAAATGGTAGAGACCACCGGCTGTGCCCAGCGCTGTGTATTCACGCAGGTATTGGATTCGGAACTGGGGGAACTCCTTGATGGAATCTTTGATGAAGTCACGGAAGACGGATTCATCGTAGTAACCGACCAGGATGACTTCACGGATATCGGAGATCTTCGCAAGAGCCTTGAGGCAGTGATTGATGATGGGATGACCGGCGACTTCGAAAAGGGGCTATCAATTCCAACAAACATGGTGTCAGTGATGTGTCGAAGAATGAGGGGAAGGATCAGGAACGAGGGGTAACGCACCTTGGGCACATCAAGAGACAGAGGTCTGAAGCGAGTTCCTCTGGAAGGGCCTCCAACCTGTGAGAGTTGTTGTCAGGAGTCAGGACTCATCATAAATTGACAAGTGATTGTTCAGCTTCACCTACCAAGATCACAGCCTTGGTGGAGGCCATGGAAAGTTCCCGCATTGGAACTTGAAGCATTGAGGAGGTAGATAGTAGAGTAAGATATGAATTGTCAATGAGATGTTTAGAGATTTAAGAGATAGAAATGAAAGGATAAAGTAATGACAGCAGTCACAAAAGACAAAGAAAGCAGTTGATGATGGATGATGATAGTAAATAATAATAGGGGAGAAAACAATACATATATTAGTTGGATACCTTAGGCACTAACTTTGCATGACTACAAGGAGACAGTGACAGTGACTTCTTCTTCTTCTAATTTATTTCTCTTTCTCTTCCTATTTTCTAGTAATCTTCTAGCACACAGTATAAAAGTAAGATACTGCTTAAGCATTAATTAGTGATGGCTATTATTCCATCTGTATAGATACTCTGTATACTGCACTGGATACCCTCTGGACTATAGAACATCCAAGCCAACAACATCCCGACTTCTTGAGACAAACATGACTTCAACTCAGGCAGTGGATTCCATTCAGCTCTTTCATACTGTAAATTACACATCTCTGCTAAATATGCAACGCCTTTCCTTCATCTTCCCATTCACTACATAGCTCCCCCAGCCCCAACACTCAAGACTCGCACCTCGAGGTTGATGGATTCAGTCCATTAATATTTCTACCTCACTTTCCTCTCAGTCAAAAGTCCAGGAAAATCACAGTATATACTGGCTTTAACTCTACCTTGTGTTGCTCTCTCCTACTACACCCTCATCTACTCAGTAATCTTCAACCACAACACCTTCACAGATTCATCCATCATGTCAGGTCAAGGAAGCACATCTACAAGTAAGTACCGGAATCTGGCTGTGTGTACTTACTCACCTGCCTAGCTACAGCAAATAACCCTCCGGCGATCATGTCAGGCCTACCATCCACGGAAACCGACGCAATCAACATCATTGCACGGGATATGAAATCCCTCGTTAAGAAGATTCAGGATCTGCGTCACATTGGCATCGAAGACAGCCGCATCGCTCTGCCCAAGATATGTGTTATCGGCGATCAGAGCACGGGAAAAAGCTCCCTGATCGAAGGAATGAGTGAGATCAAGGTCCCTCGCAGTGCTGGAACATGCACACGCTGCCCGATGGAAATCAACCTCTCTGAAAGCGAACCCGGACATCCCTGGACTTGCCGTATCTTCTTGTCGAGAAAATACATGTTTGACGGCTCCCGGAAGATCACAAAACTACCCAAGAAGTCACAGCCCCTGGGCCCCTGGATCGAACAGGATCAAGAGGACGAGTACTTTTTCACGGTGAAGGAGAAAGATGGCGTCCAGGAAGCGATCAAGTGGGCTCAGCTGGCCATCTTGAACCCAAGCAGACCTTCGAGCGACTACATCCCCGGGCAAAACTCCGGGACCGACGAGTACCATTGCCAGGTCAAGTTCTCCCCAAATGTCGTGCGTCTCGATATCGCTGCGCCTAACTTTCCCAATCTCTCCTTCTATGACCTGCCTGGGGTCATCAGCCAGGCGGAACACGATCACGAGCGTTATCTTGTCTCTTTGGTGGAGAACCTGGTCAAGGAATACATCTCTCACGAGAACTGCATTGTCCTGCTTGCGCTTCCGATGACGGATGACGCTACAAACTCAAGCGCTGCACGCATCATGCGGGACGACGTCCATGGGGCCAAAGAGAGGACCCTCGGTGTTTTGACCAAACCTGACCGGATCCAGACGGGCGAGTCCTACTCCCAGTGGGTAGAGATCCTCGAGGGCGACAAATTCAAACTCGGTCATGGATATTACGTCGTGCGAAACAACCCTGACCCGGACATCGAGCATTCGCGGGCGAGAGAAGAGGAAGCTGTGTTCTTTGCAACCAGTCCCTGGGCAACCGAACTAGCCGCCTATCAGGATAGATTCGGAACCAGACGCCTACAGGCAGCGCTCTCGAACCTTCTCCTGGAGCAGATTCAAGGATGCCTTCCAAGAATCATCGAGCAAATCGACGAAAAGGCCGCTCGCATCGACGCCGAGCTTCAAACTCTCCCGGACCCTCCGTCTGCGAACGTTCCATACATCCTCTGCGGAAAGCTGAATCACCTGAAAGACCAGATTCGCGCCAACATCGACGGCGGCTCTTCGCAATACCCTCTTCAGAAGATATGGGGCAACATCGCAAAGGACTTCAAACGAGCTCTCGTCAAGACCCGGCCAACTGTACAGCTTCTGACGGGCTCGGACAGGATGGTCTTCGCTATTGAACGTGATAACGACGACTCCGACTGCGAGATGACCGTGGTGCAGCGGTCAGTCAAACGCAAGACCCCTAGCGACATACCGATTCCAGCTCCGCAAGATGTAAAGCCGAAGCAGCCGCCCACGCCAAAGCCCTCGGGATACTATACCGAACACTTCGACAAGTTTGATCGTCCTGCTCGAATGTTCACCTGGGAAGAGATCAGAGAGATCAATGAAGACTCGTACCGCGCTGGAATTCCGGACCAGACGGATCCGAAGGCCATCGAGATTATGAACCAGTTGAGTGTCCAGCACTGGGATGGGCCAATGAATGTGTTCCTCAGGGCCACGCATCAGTTGGTAAAGGATATGTTGATGAAGCAACTCAAAGACGTCTTCACCCAGTACTACCAAACGAGTCTCTTCCGAGAGCTGAAACGTATCATCGAGAACTACCTGCAGGCCCTTCGCAAAGAGCACTTGCGACATGCCCAGGAGAATTACAACATTGAGCATAACAAGCCCTTTACCATGGCAATCTCAGCTCTCGAACAGGCTACAGAATCCGCCTACAGATTTCTCAAAGATCGCCGGCACGAAGCAAGGGCGAACTGCTATCTCGATCTCCAAGGCAGGATCCAGAGGGGAGATCCACGCCGCGAATCTGAAATCAAGAGACTCACGACTGCGGAGCTCGGTCCTGATCGATTTGTCCAAGAACTGAAGATGATGGCGGTGGGTCACTCGACCTGATTTTCACTCGATGTCAGTGCTAACAACTTTCAGACGACTCGAGGTTACTACGAAGTGGCCAGTTCCCGTTTCATCGACTCGATCTGCCAAAGTGTCCATACGAAATTGTTCTCCAAGTGCCGCAAAGAGCTCATTACCGTCATTGAGAAGGAACTGCGCATTTTCGACGACAACGGTACGTGTGACTCCCCCGTAAGAAGCTTTGAGCCATGACTGACAAAATCCAGCCCTCGAGCGTTGCATGGAATTGATGGCCGAAGATCCCGAACGTCAGCGCCGCAGGCAGTATCTCCTGAAGGAAAAGGAGAAGGTGACCAAAGCGCAGGAGTGGCTAGCAACCGCGAGAAAGGAAGACGATGTCGCAGAACCTCCCGAGACTGAACCGACTATCAAGACTCCGTGGTCGGGTTTTCCTGACACTGAACCGGTAGTTGGTTGATTGTCATTTTGGTGGAGATGGACAGATGGTTCTGGTTGTTGATCGCTGACTTGGATTGTGTATCATGTTGTCCCTGGTGATCATCATGGCTTGACTATGTTTGTCCGTTCGTTCTGTCTTGATCTTGATACCTCTCAGGGATTTCGATTGTTGAGAAGTTGGTGATAGAGATAAGTCAAAGGTGGGTTGAAGGCGACAAAGGCGGGGTATACCAAACCCCCACCTTACTGCCCTAAGCCCTAAGCCCCAGAGACAACATCACATCTCCAGCAATGTATTATCTTATTCAAAGAACGACGATTGTCAAGTTATCAGTTCAATGTAGATATTTAGTAAAAATGATTCGTAGAAATGTATACTACCAGTCTGGCTGTTATTTGGCTGTACCAAAAAGCCTTGATGGTTCATAGACAAGAGCCAATGGTAATGTCCCGCCTTTTGAGTCAGGCCCAAAATTCTCTGGCATTATTCCTCTTCCTCTTCCTCTTCCTCTACTTAACCCAACCAAACCCTTCTCGCCTCCTCGATTTCTTGTCATCGAGTTTCTCCTGAACTGTGTGGTCTTGACTGAGAAATACTTAGAGAGATCAAAGACCTATCGATTCAGCATGGCGGATTCCAACGCAGTCAAGGAGGTTGAGACCTCCATGGCCAACCTTTTGCTGGATGAAGTTACTGGCGAAAGAGTTTCGAAGACCGAATTGAAGAGGCGCCAGAAGCTGCGCGAGAAGGAGGCCAAGAAGAAGGAGAAGGAGGCTAAAGCTCCTCCCAAGCCCGAGAAGAAGGTCTCTGCGGAGGAGGAAGAGGCGAACCTGACCCCCAATGTGAGTTGCATCCCATAGGATTTTGTGCGGCGACAGGGAAGCTTTCAGAGCTTTGTGGCTAATCACTCGGTGTTATTTTTTTTTTCTGAATAGCAATACTTTGAGATCCGCAGCAAGAGAATCAACAAGCTGCGCGAGACCAAGCAGCCCGATCCCTACCCCCACAAGTTCCAGGTCACCGACGACCTGCGCGAATTCCTCAAGAACTATGAAGGTCTCGCAAAGGGCGAGCAGAAGCCCGATGTTGCCGTCCGTATCGCCGGTAGAATTTACACCAAGCGTTCTTCCGGCTCCAAGCTCTTCTTTTACGATATCCGCGCGGAGGGCGTTAAGGTGCAGGTCGTGTGCCAGGCTCAGAACGCCACCGGCGATGTATCTTTCGAGGCTCAGCACGAACACCTGCGCAGAGGCGATATCGTCGGTATCGTCGGTTTCCCCGGTCGTACGAGCCCCAAGAACCGTGCCGACGGTGAGCTTTCCATCTTCGCCACCTCGGTGGTCCTCCTCGCGCCCTGCCTACACGCCATCCCCTCCGAGCACTACGGTTTCCAGGACAAGGAGCAGCGCTACCGCCAGCGTTACCTCGATCTGATCATGAACGAGCGGTCCCGCAATGTCTTTGTCACACGCTCCAAGATCGTCAGCTACGTGCGCAACTTCTTCGACAGCCGGGATTTCATCGAGGTGGAAACCCCCATGATGAACGCCATCGCCGGTGGCGCTACCGCCAAGCCCTTCATCACCCACCACAACGACCTCGACATGAACTTGTTCATGCGTGTGGCCCCCGAGCTGTACCTGAAGATGCTGATTGTTGGTGGTCTGGAGCGTGTGTACGAGCTTGGTCGTCAGTTCCGTAACGAGGGCATCGACCTGACCCACAACCCCGAGTTCACCACCTGCGAGTTCTACTGGGCGTATGCTGATGTCTACGATGTCATGAACCTGACGGAGGAGCTGGTATCCGGCCTGGTCAAGCACGTCACCGGTGGCTACGAGACCACCTTCCACACCCAGTCCGGCGAGGTCTACAACGTCAACTGGAAGGCCCCCTGGAGGCGGGTGGAGATGATCCCTGCCCTGGAGGAGGCCACTGGCGAGAAGTTCCCGCCAGGCGACCAGCTCCACACCGCCGAGACCGGCGAGTTCCTCAAGCGTGTGTTGAAGAAGACCGGCGTGGAGTGCTCGCCTCCGCTGACCAACGCCCGTATGCTCGACAAGCTCGTCGGCGAGTTCATCGAGGAGACCTGCGTCAACCCCACCTTCATCACTGGCCACCCCCAGATGATGTCGCCTCTGGCCAAGTACCACCGGCAGAACGTTGGTCTGTGCGAGCGTTTCGAGGCTTTCGTCTGCAAGAAGGAGATCGTCAACGCCTACACCGAGTTGAACGACCCCTTCGACCAGCGTCTCCGCTTCGAGGAGCAGGCCCGACAGAAGGACCAGGGTGACGACGAGGCCCAGCTCATCGACGAGAACTTCTGCACAAGTCTGGAGTACGGTCTGCCTCCTACCGGCGGTTGGGGTATGGGTATTGACCGTCTGGTCATGTTCCTCACGGACAACTACAGTATCAAGGAGGTTCTTGCCTTCCCCTTTATGAAGGAGGACAAGACGGCGGCCGAGCCCAAGACTGCCGCCGAGGTTGCTGGCATTGAGCCCAAGCCCGAGGAGGGAATCCGTAAGTTGATTTGAATCTGAACGACTGTCATAAAGCTAACATGGTTCCCCTTTGCAGCTCACAAATGATTGCATGACGCTGACATGGGACGACGGATCTACTGTTGATGACTACGGTTTTTGCATGCTTTTGATACGGATGCCAATGAAGGATATACTAAGAATCAATATATTTTCATGAGTAGCTTGGATATTGGAGATTACTGTAGGAGCAGGATTTTTTTCCTGTCAAGAACCCCTAGATGGGTTTCTTTGCTATGGTGACAAATGAAGTTTTTGGTCACGAGACATATCAATCGGAGTAGACGTCAATTCCAAATGCATTCAATTCAGAAACATCGAGAAGCAACCGAGTATCTCCCAGCCACCAGAACGAGCTTAATATGGAATGGAAGTCACTCTTATCCGAAGGTCATGGTCATGGTAGACGCAGACGCTGAGAAAGTGAAACGGCCATAGAACCCTTCAAGGTGTTACTCTACATCCCAGCCACCTGGGTTGACGCTGTAGGCTTCACCCTCCTTCCACCATAATCTGCTTTGTCTGGTAAATAACAGAGATGATAGATCTTCCAATCCTGCCATCCAGATAAAGAAGGATGTTGCCTCCTCCCTGGTCAGGGTGTACATGGATACTGGTGACATCAGACACCACATTCCACTAGGCCTGATGTGAGGCCATCGAGTGAATGTGTTTCTGTCTAGTGCTGGGAGTATTCACTGTACTCGATAAAGAATCGCTACTCAGAAGGGAGAGGTATAAAGAAGTTGCACGTAACCGATCTCTTGACCTTACTCTTCCTCTCTCTCTCTCCCCCCCCCCCTCTCTCTCTCACTTACTCCTTATATCCCAATACATACTGCTCCCAAGCTGCTTCTTTACTAAAAACTTCTCAGATCCAGTTAAAGGATCAGCTTCCCTTTCAGACCCAGTTCATTTACCAATCAGAGAAACACAACCTATTTAAAATGGCTGTCCTTTCCAAGATGGTAGAGGAACCTGTCACTCAGGACCACCCTCTCGCTGATCCTGACGCGAACACGGAGTTCCTCAAGCTTGGTGAGACGCAAAAAGCCTCTGGCAAGACCATCCCAGACTCTCCCTATCCAATTTACCGTCATATACGGCTTCAGGACCTGCGCGAACCGGACCCCGTTGTACCCTGTTGCTCCCAGTACGAGTGGTACTACGGATACCGCTCCCATTCCTCTGATATCAGCGCGAAGTTGCGGGACCTTCGCGAGCCGGAAGACGTCTTGCCCATCAGCAGGAACGATCTCTTCCCTCCGTACCCGTACGGTCGCGCTGAGGAGTTCAAGAGGCTTTGCACTCGCGACCCAAGCGGTCAAAACTCGCCTGTTCCTTGTTCCTTTCGGAGACTCCATCCTATAGTATGTTTTTTCTTTGCCTTTGTGATCATGGTTGACTGTCCACTGAACTGACATGTGCCTTGTTCGTCTCGCAGAGCCGTCGTTTACGACTGAATCCCCTGTCCTCCTCTTTCGCTGCGGCCGCTCAGCTGCAGAATACTGCCCACGGGAAAGACTCTCAGTTCCCGATTCCTGGATTCGTGGATGTCCTCGGGGAGACTTTTGACTCGCATCGGTTTTGAATCCTGTACTCCCCAATCTGCCCTCTGAATCCCTACATGCTGAATGTGCTTCATGATTCGGATGTGGCCGTAGCCCAGTATACCCCCCTCCAAGGCACTGATTCTTGCACGAGCACATTCACTGCAACGCAGTCCCCCCACGAGAAGCATAATCTTGTCACTACGGGCACCCGCCCTTCAATGAGCTCCCACAACTGTACCTAAAAGGGAAAAACAATAACAAACGAGGCCTCTCACCTCTCCCATACCATTCACTCACCACCCTCACGTGGTCCACATCCAACATCGTAAGGAAAAAAAAAAGGAATGCCCCCTTCTACAAGGGACTTCTCCTCCTCCCCCTCCTCCTCCTTTTCCTCCTTCTCCTCCTCCCCTCCCAACTCCGACACTTCCATATACCAAACCTCATCACCGTCTGTGACGGTAGAATTCGCCGAAATCGACGCCCACACCGCAAAGTGCGATCTCTGCAACACCCGCAACGCCTCAGGCATGTCTCGCTGCGACGCCTGCGGCTGGCAAGCATGCTATGCATGTCTACGCGCCAACGACGGTGACCGCACACACACGGGCAACGGACGCGTGCACACGGGGTTTCTTGACGTGGATTTTCTTGAGGATACTAGCCGCGTGAGACGCGGCAGAGTCGTCAAGGACGACGACGACGACGACGAAGAGGACAGGATGGACTCCGAAGCGGAGACTAGTACCTCCAAGGAGGATAACTCATGCAGTACCAAGAAGGATTCCGGTTATTACAGCGACGTCAGCGACGGGGTGCTAGAAGCAGCTCGGAACCTATTGGCGTTCAGCATGGAGGCGAAAGCCATGGTTAAGCTGGAAGCGTATCATGACGGAGACAGGTACCGGCATATAACCCGCCAACAAGTACATGAGCATGCCCTGCTGAAGGCCGACCTGGCGCTAAGGGAATACCTTGAGACGGGAGCGGAGAAGGAACGGTTGGATGATGCTGCGAAGAAGGATGGAGGATATGCTGGTGAATCTGAGACGGAGATTGATGAGGATGTTTTGTCGAGTAAAGCCCAGGTGTTTGCGCGTAAGAGGGCTGGCAGGCGCAGTTCTTGATTATCAGGTGGAGACTTCTGATTGGGACTTGTCAACGGTCATTGCAGCGCCTATGGGTTTGGACTGGTGGTCAGGATAAGGTTAGAGACAATGTCAAGATGAATGGCAGCCTTTAATGATAGGAAATGCAACTTGGGGGTTCCTGACTATCTAAAGGCAATTCAGGAGGCAGTGATAGGTCTTCATAATACTACAAAGATAATCATTCAAACCAATGCACTTCGACTATTATACATTTTGAAAAGGGGAGAGATGTTCATAAATTTACAGCGCTATATGCACCTGATGCGGTAGAACTCACAGCTTCCGGGCCGCTTGAGCAGCAGCATTCGACATAGCCTGGCTACGAGCCTTTGCAGCCATCTGAAGCAGCTTAGCCGTTCTAGACGGGTGCCAGATACGGCTTCCCAAAACCAGTACCCAAGTCAAAAGGAAGAGACTTCCTGCTTGGTGAGCAGAGGCGAGAGGAGTAGGAACCAGGTAGAGGAGAGTCGAAATGCCCAGACCAACTTGCATCCAGGCAAATGCAACCACACCGTGGACGCCCTTTTTGGCGGCCGCTGGAAGCAGTCGCTTCATCGTGGGGGAGCCGCGAGTGTAAGCCCACAGCGCCATGATACTGGTGAACGTAGTCATAGCCATGATCCGGTGGTCCAGTTGCACCAAAGAAGGGTTCTCCAGCATGTTACGCCACCAGAGGTCAGATCGATCTTCGCGGCGGGAATAACGTTCATCAAACAATTCCGACTTGGGAGGAGCCAGACCGTTGCCCATGTAAGGAAATTCGTTGTAGATCAGACCGGCATCCAATCCGGCAACCAGGCCCCCGGACATGGCGGTAACGAAGGTCAACAGGGCCAAGCCGGCAACAGATCGACGGAAGATCTTGAGCTTGGGGTCACGTAGCGAATCCAGCAGCTTGATTCCAGCTTCGGGATCAGCAAGGAGCCGATGAGACCGCAGAATAGCAAGACCGTTCCAGAACATAGCAGTGTAGCAGACAAAGGCAGCCGCAAGGTGCGTAGTAAGACGATACTGGCTCACTCGGGGATGACTACCTTGCGCAAAGAGGTCTTCCTTGAGTCCAGACTTGACCATCCACCAGCCGATGAAACCTTGGAAACCGATCAAACCAGCGATACCTGCCAGGCGTAGCGACATGGGCTTGCTGA
This sequence comes from Aspergillus cejpii, assembly GCA_004769165.1. NCBI lineage: Eukaryota > Fungi > Ascomycota > Eurotiomycetes > Eurotiales > Aspergillaceae > Aspergillus > Aspergillus cejpii. The sequence goes on along the minus strand of SMSW01000005.1, from coordinate 1,446,399 downwards.
CCTTCTTCGTTGCGACGAAATAGATAGCGGGGAGCACAAAAGTCAGTCCGACAAACCGACCCCAGATACGGTGAATCCATTCCATGTAGTAAATCGACTTGAATTGGGAGAGGTTCATATTCGGGTTCAAAAGCTGGTACTCGGGTGATGCGCGGTACTTTGCAAACTCAGACTCCCAGTCCTCTGCGTTCATGGGAGGGAGGGATCCGGTGACAGGGCGCCATTCTGTGATACTCAATCTATAATAGGAGATGGTCAGCAAATCCGTTAACTAAGCTGCGTTGCACCATAAGTCAGACATGCCCTGATTCCGTTAACCGTGTAAGTCCACCAAAAACAACAATGCCGAAGACACTTGCAGCACTCCCAAGCAGCCAGTAAGCCACCACTTTCGCAGACACCTTGGGAAAGTCGGACTTGGCCTTGGAGGCTCCATCCCCGACGGCATTGGCTACCGCTGAGCCTGAAAACGATCTGCTGAAAGCTGGCGTGAAGAACTGTTTGGCCCTCACATTATGGGCATTCGGATTGATATTTTGAGCCCTTTGAGCAAAGGGCAGGGCACCGAAATGCTTGCGAAACATGGACTTTGTCGCATGGTTTTGGCCTCGTCCGAGGCATTGACGACAGGTGAAGAATTCCTTGGAGAACCGGGGCGCTAGGCTCCGGAACATAGGCACCGAGCCTCCCAGGGAAGCCATGATGATGGCAATGAGGGAGAATCGACGCACAAACGCTCTGTGAGAGAAATCAGAAGATGACAGAGAGGAATTGGATGATGGACGATTGCCAGGTCCTTTGAATGATCGGAGGTCGGAACAGTGGAAACACCGAGGGGCCAATCAGTATTGTATGATTTGATGCTCCGAGGTCTTGGACGAGGTCAAGAAAGATGAATAATCCATTTGAAATCTGATAGGAATATTAATATTGAGAGGATATTTGTCATTCAAAGAGATCGATCTCAGCTTGGATTTGATCAGTTCTTGGCTGCTTGCAAGAGCGTCGTGGATTGTGTATGCAGTATGCACTACTGAGGCTGTCGAGTGAACTATATCGAGCATCTATGGTATACAGGCTTTAAACTCATGACTTAATTCAATTCTGCTCCAAATCTCACATAACCATAAGCTTTAACCCATGTTTACTCTATCAAATATCCCAGATTCTCAGCAGATGACAGACATGAAGACGGTGAAGTTGTAGATTGTGATTCCTCAGGCAGCCTTTGTCGATCCAGGCAGAGATGGTTACTCTTTAAGGTTTAGCGCCACATTCGACTATCATATCATCGCCAGATCAACTACGAAGTGTTCCTGTCAACAATAGCTTCATGTGGTTCCTCCAGCTCGAAATAAACTCCTCCCACAGCAGAAAATGTCTTATGCTGTCGAAACGAAGAAACGGAAGTTCCACAGAGTTTTGGAATCCTTAACTAAGCCACCAACCACGGATCCTTCCTCCAAACAAATACCTAGTGCCCCAGCAACACGCGACCGTATCCCCACGGATTTATCGATAAAGAAGGTTCGACTGAGCAGTCAAGATGGGACTGATTTCGCAGCAGTCGGGAGGTCAATTTTAAAGACAGCTCGACCTGATACAAGGGAGCCCTCGGTCTCGTCGACAACCCGTCCTAGCTTTGTCCCGTGGGATCGCGAACGTTTTCTCGAGAGATTGGAGACGTTCCGTCGCGTCGATCGATGGTCGCCGAAACCGGCTGCGATAAGTGAGGTTGAATGGGCTAAGAGAGGGTGGATCTGCTCAGACGTTTCGCGGGTGACGTGTGTGGGAGGGTGTGGCGGTTCGGTGGTTGTCAAACTACCGGACGAACTCGATGAGCTGGATGGCTACGACCATGAGAAGGTGCAGGAGAGGAGGGAAGTCCGTAAGTACATGGATTCGTTTTCTGAACAACGGGAGCATGCTGACCATGCACAGGTGCCAAGCTTGTAGAAGAGTATGGGAGCTTGCTGGTCAACGGACATGGCGAACATTGTCCTTGGAGGAATAAAGGCTGCGATGGTTTGTCTAACTATCTAAACCCGGTATCTCTGACATTGGTTAATCAATTTAGCTACGATTCATCGACTACCTCTTACCAATACCGATACCGCAATTGCTGGTCTTCAAAAACGTTACTCGAACATCGTGAAGATTGCCGATAAGCTTCCAACCGAGGAAATTGTACAAACACCTGAGTCATTCAATCTCGACGATGTTATCAAGATCCTGCCGGTGAGAGAATTTAATGATTCCAGCCGCAGCATGGAGTCGAAGGAGCCTGAGGATCAACAAGAAGATCAACAAAGTCAACAGCCAAGCGAGGAAAACCACCAAGGTGGTACACAGGTGCCGCCTCAACCATCCGAGTTCGTGAACAAAACCGCATTTGCGCTGGCATCCTTTGGCTGGGATACGGTCTCGGATGGGACAGCTGGCCTAGTAGGCTGTAGTGCATGTTTTCGGCGACTCGGTCTCTGGATGTACAAGCCCAAGGATAACGGAGATGCTACCGTCTATGATGCTTTAGATGTTGCCAACGAGCATATGGAATATTGTCCCTGGATCAGCGGAAAGGCTCAGAGCGGGACAGACAAGCCGGCCGAGAAGCAAGCGGAGCTACGAAACGGATGGGAACTCCTCGTTCAAGCGCTGAAAGTGAAACGCCGTCGACAAATCCGATCAACAGCCTCCAGGGAGACCTTGCGTGCTGTTTCGGAAACGCCATCGGGCGACTTCCCGGCCACGGATGAGGCAAACGAGGAGCAAAAGAAGGCCAGCGATCGAGAATGGTGGGCGAAACTCCGACGGATGAGACAGGTGCTGAATGTCAAGTCGCCTCAGAGGAAGAAGTCGATTGTTCCATGATGATTCTTCTTCAGCGGTATCATATGCCTTGGTGGATATTGGTATGGTTTTCTTCTCGCGGTGGTACTGGTTTGCAAGCACGGCGTCTTGGTTGTCTCTCTTCGACTTTGTCCATTTATATACCCATTTTGTTCTCTAGGATTGAAGACTTATCAATTGTCATCTGGATAACACTTTGATGTGAGTGGCAATTTATCTCCTTGGCCACGTAGCTCCCTTCACCATCACCATGCTTTCTTCTCATCGACATCATCTCATCCAATCTAAGATTGAACCGAACCTGCTGTGTAGAGTGTAGACGATCACCTATGCGGAAAGGGATACAGCTGGGTAGACGTGACTAGGGAATCCAGCACAATGAAAGTTATCATAGAATGCAGTAACTTCTTTGAAATATCCTGTATAATCATCGCAATAAATCCAACTATGGTCAATGAAAACCAGCAAGCAAGACGAGTCTAGTTGGGACTTGGGAGGAGCTCAATGGAGAGGAAGCTTGGCCTTCCCTCGTCTCCAACAGTCTAACCAGCCACAGATTGACCTTTCATTAATTCATTAACTCCCATCGAGACTCAGAACAACATCATCTTGGATTTGGTGAGTTTTCTGCTTATTCTTATTCACTTATCAATATTTCCTTTGGTTGTCCTTGTATTGTTATGGTGCTCAAGTCAACAAGTCTGTGGTGAAGCTTCTGTACCAGGACAGTGAATGTCATTGTCTTCTGAATTTTCTCTCAGCTTCAGCTCATCGTTAATTTAGTCTTCTGTTACTGACTCATTTGCATTCTCAGCAACATTATAACCCTGCTTTAGCGACAAAATTGACACAAAAACAATCCCCAGAGGCAGTGCCTTCTCAGTCGCCTACAATCCCTCGGATTAAAGAGCTTCACATCCAAAAACCTTGACTTCTACAACACGAAAAGAGCAACAACCCGTCACAATCATGGAGAACAGATCCAGTACTGGGACTCCCAAACCGAGTACCGACCCTTCTGACACGGCGAATCGGCCGAACAAACCCGCTCCACCAGCAAGAGCAGCTCCTGCGGAGCAGAATGGATCACCTACTGACAAGAAGAGGAAACTGACCGAAGATGTAAATGCGCCTGAGAGACCACAGCCCCCTCCGGACCGACCAGTGTCCAAGCGGAGGCGCATGGAGGAGCGACACCAGAAGCTGCGCAGACGCGGTAGAACGCCTCCTTCCGCATACTCTCGCCGTGACGCAGATGCAGCACCGGCCCCGAGTCGGTATGGCTCCGCCAACCGCTCTCCTTCCCCTCTGCCTCCTCGCCGATCCCCCACGCCCGAAGAACAACCCCGGCAGCGGAAGCGACCTGGTGGTGGTGCTCGGATGGGACTCGTGGATCGCGAGACTTTGCGTCGGCGACAGGAAGAGAGGGAGCGCGCGCAGGTCGAGGAGGCGATGCGGGTGTCCCAGGTTCGTGGAGTGGCAGATGTCGTTCGTCAACACTACAACGCGGTACCGCAGCGCGGCAGGGAATGGCGGGTGACGGAGAGTAAGATCAAGGGTTTACGGAGCTTCAACAACTGGATCAAGAGCACCCTTATCCATAAGTTCTCCCCGGATGAGGAATTTCTCGAGCGCTACAATGGCACCAAGGATTGGGCCGACGACAACGGCTTGCCCCCTCGGGAGGAGAAGCGGCTTCTAGTGGTGGACTTGGGTTGCGGCAAGGGTGGTGATCTGGGGAAGTGGCAGCTGGCTCCTCAGCCGGTGGACCTGTACGTCGGTCTCGATCCGGCCGAGGTGTCCATTGTTCAAGCCCGCGAACGCTACAACGGCATGAGATCCGGTCGCGGCAATCGCGGACGACGCATCCCTTTATTCCATGCCGAGTTCCATCCCAAGGACTGCTTTGGAGAGTGGCTGGGCGATGTCAGCATAGTCCAGCAAGTCGGCATCGATCCGAACGCGGGTCCCGGAGGATCCCTCATGAGCTCGCGATGGGGCGGCGGCGGCTTCGACGTGGTGGCATCCATGTTCACGATCCACTATGCCTTTGAGAGCGAGGAGAAAGCGAGACAGATGCTGCGCAACGTTGCGGGATGCCTCAAGAAGGGCGGCCGGTTCCTTGGCGTCTGCCCCAACTCGGATGTCATCAGTGCGCGAGTGACGGAGCTCAATGCCAAGAAGAAGGAGCGCGAGGCCCAAGCCAAGAAGGAAAAGGCAGATGAGACTCCTGAGGATGGAGAGGTCAAGGAAGAAGACAGCAAGCTGGAGTGGGGGAATCCAATCTACCGCGTTAGATTCCCCGGTAAAACTCCCGAGGATGGGATCTTCCGCCCGCCGTTCGGATGGAAGTACAGTTACTTCATGGAAGAAGCTGTTGAAGAAGTCCCCGAATACGTTGTTCCCTGGGAAGCCTTCCGCGCGTGAGTTCCCTCCACTGTTCCAATCCCATTGAAGAAAAGTTACAATAACTAACTCATACAAGTCTAACGGAGGACTACAACCTTGAGCTGCAGTACCGCAAGCCGTTCCTGGAGATCTGGCGCGACGAGAAAAACGATCGGGAACTGGGCCCTCTGAGCGAGCGCATGGGCGTGCGTGATCGCACCACCGGTGAGCTACTCATGACCGAGGATGAGAAGGAGGCTGCCAGTGAGTATTTCCGGGGATAAATCGACAGAACAACACGGCTGACTTTTCGTTCAGGCTTCTATCATGCATTCTGCTTCTACAAGGTTTAATTGCGGGCATGCACGTAACGAACATTTCGATTCTACTCATGAAATTGAAGCATTCTGCTGCCCTCTGTATTACATAGTTCATACAATTCCCTCAGATGTACTCCGTACTCCGTAGAAATCAGTACTGGATAATTGCTGCCCCAAAATTCAGGCACAAAGATGTATATCCTAAACAGGACTAGCGCAGTCACGTCGCGTCCTCTTTCTTATCGGAAATCATCACTACAGAGTATGCATACTGGATACAGGGCAGACATCACTACGGAGTAAACCGAGAAATATCAAACAAACCTACCTAAACCCTCCTACCGACAATCCACGCTCTAGATCATCGTCATCTTCTCCCAAAGCAATCACAATGTCCTCAACACCAGACCCAAGACGACACCGACAGTCACAGTCACACTCACACAACCACGCACCACGCAGCGACCGCGACCGCGACCGCGAGCGATCCAACCGACAAACACGGGCCTCGACGCCTCCCCTCCCCCCCTACGAACCACCCATCGCGGCCCTGAACGCCGCCGCGCACAACGCGATCATCAACCTCCTCAACGTGCAGTCCCTGCGGCAACTCAAGACACACGTGCAGCGGGTGGAGGAGAAACTCACGGACTCGGCGGGGGAGGTGAACGAGCGGCTTACGGACGCGCGTGTGCGGTATCAGAAGGAGAGGACGCGGAAGCGGAAGGCGGAGACGACGACGGCGACGGAGCCCGGGGTGAACGAAGATGAAATTGGGGAGGAGGAGAATGAGGAATTGAACCGGCTGGCGCAGTTGGAGGGACAGGTGAGGGATGTCACGGAGCAGTTGGAGACGCGGATGCGGCGGGTGATTGACGCGGAGGTCAAGATTGAGGGGTTGGCGGGGGTGTTGGCGGATCTGGGGAAGGAGGCGGAGGAAGCAGCTGCGTCTGGGGGTGTGGGATGGGGAAGGAGGCGGACGAGACGGCAGGGCGTTGACGATGGCTCCGAGGATGACGAGGCGACACCTGAGCGCGAGGGCGAGAGCGAGGCGGTTGGTATCCCGCTGAGTCGCAGGCTGGACGAGAAATTGCAAGAGGAGTCCACGCGGTGGGAGGCTCTTTCGCTAACCCAAAGGTACAGCTACACCTACAATCCTAAATAAAGACGCAATACAAAAGCTAACGTGTTATAAACAGATACTCCACCAACAACACATACGTCGGGTTCTACCGCATCGTCCACGACGCCAAACACCCCGGCGACGACATCCCGCCGCTCCCCCACGCCTCTACCTGGTTCGCACACATGGAAGAGGAAGATCCCAGCACAAGCGCGTCATCAGCACGCCGCACCCGGGGGGTCTCCTCCCCCGACGACGAGGACGACATCACCATCAAGGGCGAGCGCATCTCCCTCAAATGCCCCCTCACCCTGCTCCCCTTCCGTGACCCGGTCACCAGCACCAAATGCCCGCATACTTTCGAGCGCGACGCCATCTCCGATATGATCGCGAAGAGCTCCACGACTGTCCCTGCTCCTGCCCCTGCTCCTGCGTCCCTTCCCCAGTCTGGCCGGAATCGTCGCGTTCGCTCCGTCAAGTGTCCCGTCTGCTCGGTTGTGCTGACCGCGGCAGACTTGCGCAGTGACCCCGTGCTGCTGCGCAGAGTGCGTCGGGCCGAAGCTGTCTCGCAGCGGGAAGCGGAGGATGAGGAGTTCGATGAGGGAGGGAATCGTCGGAGGCGGTCGAGGGAAGGCCGCGAGAGCGGGGTTACCGTTGCGAGTGATGATGATGGAAGGATGGAAACTGATGGGGAGGCGGCTAATAACGCCGGAATCAAGCAGGAAAGAGCCCTATCACAGGCTCAAAATACGCTGTCCGAGACGGATGACGATGAATAGTCTCGTCTACTTCTACCTTCCTGCATCAGTCGTCAATGTGACTGTCCATCTACGCGCAAGTGTAACAACTCTTTTTGAACAACTTTTTTTGAGTTAAAAGATAACGCATAACTCGAGAACATCCTTGTGGTCACGGGTAGGCGAACGCAACAGTTCCGTCATGCGTATGGGGTATATGAATAAGTATACACAGAAAGAATCAAATCAGCGTAATGAGCGCAAAGCATTGCCCATGTCCATCATGCTCCTGTAAACCCGAAACAGCGAACGCGGAATGGACCCGAGGAAAAAATTGAAGCAAAACAATAGAAGCCTGGTAATCCGTATACTCCATCAAGTAATACCGATATCAAGCGAGCAGCACGAGATTATAACAAAGGTATACACCTGTTGACATGTGAGTTGAAAGTCCGTGTTTGATGGTCATGCTGTCCTGGTAAAATAAGAGACGTTTTCATCTGTTCCAGACAGTAAAAACGTTTCTTGGCTCATTCTCCGGTTTGGCGACTCGAACATCCTGCAGTTGATGACGGCGAGTAACGTCTATCACGGAATCTCATAATGATACGAATGCGAAGATCGGATCGCACACTCTGACGCCGCGTTTCCCAATTTTCTCAGTTCGCGAAATGCCTTCAGGATCCTTGTGCGGCGAAATCGATCGTCCAGTCGCCGACAACAGTGGTCTCAATTAAAAATAAAATAATGTCCACAACGGCATCGAGCGCACAGCTATGAGCTGCTCAAAAGTATCGTCAATCATTTATTTAGTGATGAGGTTGAGATAATCAGCCACGATAAGGGTCACCATACTAAAGCAGATCAGTGGGGTTAGCGATAAGCGAGCGGAAGTCGTGGGTGGGGGAGACTAACGCATGGGGCGCGATCCGCACATAGTAAGTGCCGAATCCACGATAGAACCTCAACCAACCCTCATCACGAGCGACCTTGCGAGCACAGTCGAACAGACCCTTGTATGGAAGCTGACCAGTTTTGGGGTCTTTTTGTTGCTTCTGGAGGCGAGTCTTGATGAAATCGAAGGGCAATGAGAGGAAACTGGCGAAGAAACCGGCGATGGCAGAGGCGGCAAAGGTTTGGGAGCGAGGAGAGAGCTGCGTGTGGGCCTTCAACTGCGCCTTGGACTCGGCAAAGAAGGCCAACTGACCCAGGTTGAGGGCCATGGCACGCACGACGGTTGGGAAAGCCCCAGACCACAGAGCGGTGACACCCTCGTTCTTCGAGATGCGGAACAGAGCGTCAACGACGGAACGATAGTTGGCACGCGCCTCGGGAGCCTTGAGACCATCGGCCTGCATGCGAACAAGCGTCAGATCTGCGGGGTTTCCGATCATGGCGGCAATACCACCCGCAGCCAAACCGGCACCCGCGCGCTCGGCGAAAGTGACTTTTCTGCCAGCGGTCTCGGCACGCTTGTTGAGGGATGTGCTGAATGTGTCGAAGAAGCCCAACCGGGCAGTGGTGTAGACAGCCTGGCGCAGCAATCCCGCCGACAGACCGGTGTAGAGGTCAAGGACTTTTCCGGATGCAATGATGTCGCGGGCAATGCCAAACGCAGAAGGACGAGGGCCGGTACGAACACCCTCGCCAGCCAGTTGCAGGCGAACCTTGATCATATCGATGGGCTGAATGGCGACAGTTGCGGTCATGCCTGCCAGACCGCCGTTGACGAAGGGAAGCGCAGCACGGGTGTAGGGATGGTGCAGGAAATCAACGGCCGGCTGGGAAGCGGGCTCTTTAACGGTAGTGGAGGCCATGTCGATCGTAATGCAGGATTAACACCAGATCTAGGACACTGTCAGCTCGAGGACGTGGTTGCCGATAGGAAAGGAACACTGACCGATGAGTTTAGTCGAGTGAAGGAGATATTGATCTGAGTTTGATAGATGTCAGTTGACTGAAGACAAACTGTAGATCATGACAGATCCCGGCGCGAAGGAAATGTCACATTGATGACGTATACTATACGACGACCCGAAGAGAAGCAACTGTACTCACCACGGACAGAGATATCGTATATAGAAGACACGGTTCGAGATCGGAAGTTGATGAGAATCAAGAGGGAATACAGAGAGAAGATGATGGATGATGAAGTGTGCCAGCAGCTGGTTGATGTTGGACAGTTCGGAGGGGAAGGAGAAGAGCAGACAGTGGAAGCTTCCCGGATGACAAGTCAGATGACAAGGTTTGCCGATGAACACAGTGATACATAGAATCCTACCTGGGAAAGGATGATAACTCCTGTTATATCTTCCTGATGATAATGATAGATCCGAAAAAACCGAGACTAAGTTCCGAAAGCTGGGAGCAACCGATGGATAACCGCAAGCTATGTACGGAGTAGATCGAGGAGGATGAAGTTGATTTACACAGTATCAAGGAGATCCGAGAGCTTTAAAAAGGACGGAAGACAGACACGGTAGACTAGACTATCTAAATAACTAATATCTGTCCTATCCACAGCGGGAGTTGGACATCCATCGGCATTCGATTCTGGGGGAACTATTACGGCGATCTTCGCTTGAAAGGAGCGCCCTTGATAAATATGAATATGATATCAAGAGTCTCACTTTGATTGCTCCTACTACTAGTCCAGGTACTCCATTCTCAGTATTACTGCTATTTGCTCACTAACCGCTGTATATAGTATATACCTTAGACTCTTAGTACCTCTAATCTGCATCTTGCAGATGAGCTTGAAAAGTGCGGGGTATGTGTTGATAAGAGTCATACTGCAAATGCAGTAACATCCTCAACACTTGATTTGAAAACTATACAGAGTACATCCAGAGGTATCTTCGACATGATAAACACCAACTTCTCGTTATTAAATCAAAGACTCAAGCAACTGTATCAGTCTGTAACTTTGTACGGAGTATAGTATGCTGGCAACTGGACAAACACTCCACGTCATGGACAAAGCGGGGCAGTAATCTTACAGTACGGCCAGTATAACCACACTAGTCTGCTTTAGGCTACACGAGTACCACCCGGGAACCCGTGTTTGTTACCCGCAGCCCGACAGCCGACGGACTACCTTATCTCTATGATCTATCCTCTAGTTATCTAGTTCTCGATGATGAAACTGAAAGACTGGTCAGTGGTCAGTGAGGAGATGCAAAGTAACTGCAAAGGCAAGGGGCAATACAAAGATTGGCCGAATCAAAGAGCATTAACCCATATCAACAGCACATGTCAACAATATCTGACATAGAATGGATTGTGAGGTCTACGCCTCCCTCTGCCCGATATCCCGAGGCTATGAATACTGTACCTTGGCTTGTCAGGGTTCAGGAGTCAGGAGTCCAGTCATCCAGGTCAGGTAGTTAGCTTGACTGGAGACTGGAGTACAAAGTATGGACCACTCCACCCCGGCACGGAGAACTGGAGGCGGCTAGCGGTTAGCCATAGCCTAAGACTCTAGTGCCTCCATTGATGCGGTCCAGATCGGTTATTCATTGCTAAGGATGATATGCTTAGCCTTAAGCTGAGATGCCGGAACCAGTTGTCCAAACATAGGAAAGAGAGTATACTGTATAGCCATCAAATTATTGCTATACTACTACGGAGTATACCAAACAGCTTTGTCATCGACAGTACGGGTCTACATAGTACATAGTCTGTGGTTCGCGGTTCGTGGTCCAAACTATACTACTCCGTAGGGCGTAGGCTCAGGGAGGCAAGTGACAACATCTGATGATCTGATCACCATGATGACGCCATGCTCCATTATCACCATCTTAACCATACTCTGCAAGATTGCAGGGTCCATCCAATCATCCAATCATCCAAAGCATCAGGAGTTCAGGACTCAGGAGCTCTGTGCTCCGGGGATTCCTCCGATCCCCGGCACTAGACCATACAACAGTCAACAAGTCAGCAGACTTCCTCAACAATAAAAATATCATGAGATATCAAGCAAACTCAGACAAGGACTCAACCCATAGTTATACTCTTCAACAGTTTTACTAAATCTCAACACTTCTTCCGGGAATACCAATTACCAATACCAACCCCATACTCCGTACTATCCACCCCAAAGAACAACCAGCGGACGACCAAACTGGTGATCCCTGACTGGTCAGGACCAAGGTACTCCGGACCGGGGGCGGCGGGAACGGGGAGAACAAGCGGGAACCTGACTTAAACTTCTGGGCAAAGAGCCGCGGAACTGGAAGGTTTCTCGGTAGTTGGTAAGTTAAGTTTATGTACTTGCATCCACCTAGCCAAGTAAGTTAGCTCATAAGGACATCTAGCTACGACAGGAGTCAACCATGTTCTGATGGCAACTTCAGAATAATAAAATCAATTTTTCCTCATCCCAGCAGGTAATGTAGACCTTTCAGATTTGGAGCGACATTAGGAGTGAACTATGCTTGCGCATCATGGGAGACAGTATATGACAATTCCGAAATGACACCATTCGCTTTACAACCTCCATGAAGGATGGTGCTTAGGACCGCATAACTTGGTTGGCAATTAATTTGAACTGAGCTCCTGTCGGACATTAAAGGGTGGAGGCACCAATGATCATCCCTGACTTTTTGATGTGCGGCACAGCAATGATACAATCATACATTGCACTGGCAACTCCAGTATCTGCACCTGACGATGTTCTAGTTTGAAATGGGTAGGCTCAAGGCTGAAGGTTCGCCATTTCTGAGGCCAAGGCCCCAAGACTCAAGAGTGAGATGGTGTCTCCCATGATATTCTTCCAGAACCGATTGAGCGAGCAGGAATTGACTGAAAAAGAAATGGACGAGGAAATTGCTGTTTAAGAAATCCCCTTATGTTTTGAGAGTCATCGATAGTGATAACATCTTCCACCAACAATGACGGCTCGCAATAGAAAGCAGTGATCAACTCGAGGGTGCTTTAACCGTATCTGGCCCTGAGCTTCAGTGTGTTTTGAGACCGAGTATCAGCCCGTTTTGCAGTCTGATCAAGTTTTTAGATAAATGAACGCAATGACTCAGTGCCCGAATTGCAGACGGTATCAAAATCAAGGGCATAAGCCCCCCCATCCAGGAACCGGAAGTCCTTTAAGCTCGTTCATCCCCCGTCGTTTTCGCTGGCTTGGTGCTGCCCAGACCTTGATCTAAGTATCTTGTGCTAGGGGCGAGGTTGACATGTTTAATGAATAGTGAGGGTTTGAGGAAGAGTGATCACAGATCAACAAGTTGTCAAGATTTGTCGTAGGGGAGAGTGTCGATGAATTGTGGTCACACTGTAGGAAGACGACACCCAGACCATATTGCATTCCGACACGTGATATCCAAAATAGGATTGGCGTGCTATAAATAGGGCCAGACTTGTTATTGTCTTGATTGAGTCTCTTGTTTTCCCTTATTAGAAAAAGGATCTACGGATAGAAGTTAAATAAAAGGTAGTAGTTACTATCTTTATATATTTTACTAGTAAAACAGAACAGAGAGGTTGGTTGTTTCTTCATTGAGGTGTCCTCTTTCATTGAGTTGACAGGGTCGACCCCGGATACTAAAGTAGTAGTATGGGTCGGTTAGTGCTATAAAAAGGGCATTGAAGCTACTCCGTAATCTTGATGGAGTCTCTTGTTTTCCCTTGGATATGACCTTCCTTGCCTTTTTCTGGAGCACAACCACTATTTAACCAAGATGTCTTATTATTCGCTCGAGAGTACAATCACCCAATTTTTCTCTGGATGTCTTGTCACACGGGAAGAATGCGACAGGACTGCTGTTCAGCTTACTGGCGAATCCGTGGAGCCTGTTAAGCTCCAAGGGGCGTTTAGTTACACCGTTGCGACTGGAAACTACTCGTCCAATTTCGTGTTTCCGAGTCTCCCTTGGATACGAATATTCTGGCCCTCGCTCGGGAAATATACGGCAGTGTTGTGCCTACCTGTCTCAATAGTGGTGTTATCGGACCTTCGCCGTCACTCACTGTATATGTGATGGAGAAGGTTCCTGGAATAACCTATATTGAAGCACCGTTGAGAACCCTCCACTGTACTCCATGGCAAGAGAAAACAGTGTCAGATTTTGCAAGGTACTTGATATAGCAGTCTACTATTGAACCACGGCTAACACACTCCTAGATTCTTTGCTAGATCATGGCAACACCGGCTTGCGGAGCCTTACCACTCTGAGTACTCATTAACAGATCTTCAAGAGAAGCTTGATATACTTTTACAGCAACTTCCTCCACGTTTCACCAAGGCCATCTCCAAGATACGTGAAGAACCCCCAATGCTTTTCACACCAACCTATCCTTTAGTTCTAACGCATGGTGATCTTTGTGAGATGAATATTATTGTTAACCCTGAAGCAGGTGGCATCACTGGAATCATTGACTGGGCAGAAGCAAAGGTTTTACCGTTTGGGATGTCTCTATGGGGTCTCCAGAACATGCTTGGTGTCATGAATTCCCAGGGTTGGCATTACTATGAGATTTCCTCCCACCTTGAGAGACTCTTCTGGGAAACATTCTACAGAAACACAGGAGAGGTTTCCCATGCTCACAGACATGCCATACAAGTTGCAGAAAGGGTTGGATTGGTTCTTCGCTATGGGTTTACTTGGGATAATGGGGTCCGTGAGAGGCCTGTGACTGAGCAAGATTCTTCATTTAGATACCTAGATGCATTTTTACCCCGCTTGGAGTCCAGCACCCTGTTGAACCCTTGAAGTATTGACCTAGCGTGACCTGATTGTTGGTACAAGCTAGATATAGATTGCTTGATGACTGAGGCCGGAAGCCATTGCGATAAGTCCAAATATAAGACTGGCTGTACTTGGGAGTCGTTCAGTAGACCATAGAGGAGCTTCCTTTTATACATAGATTGCATTAATGATGCATTAGTTTCAACTACATGTGAGGCAAGGAAATCTAGAAACTGGATAAGGGATAACAAGTTAACAACACAGTGACACAAGCTACGGAGTACCCTGGTATGAATCTCAAAGCTTAACTTTTGCATTCTGTATCCGCGATAAGGTATAATCTCCAAAGAGTATTGAATAAACAAGAGTTAGGGGGAATGAGTTGCAATAAATGAGTCCCGACTTGCCATTTGCAAGCTTCCACATGGTAACTGTGCAAAGTTATGTCCCAAAATTACAAAGCAACACAGCACGCCATGCAATATATTGACAAATTGAAAAGATGAAAGGAAAAAAAACAAGCAAATCAAACAATTTACTGGGAGGGAACGGGACCAGCCTCAATAACCTCCTTGGTGGCTTCGTCAGCGTACTTGGCAAAGTTCTCGTTGAACAGCTTGGCCAGCTTGTTGACCTCATCGGAGAAGCTAGTCGAGGCGGTCCAGCTGTTCTTGGGGTTGAGAAGCTCCGAGGGCACACCAGGGCAGGTCTTGGGCACGGGCAGGTTGAAGATTTCGTAGGTCTCGTACTCAACCTTGGCGAGCTCGCCGCTGTGGATGGCGTCCAGGATGGCACGAGTGTACTTGAGAGGGCACCGCTTACCACCAGTGGTGGCGCCAGCACCAACCCAGCCGGTGTTGAGCAGCCAGGCGTTGGCCTTGTGCTCGGAGATCTTGTCAGCCAGCATGCGGGCGTAGCGCATGGGGTGCAGGGCCAGGAAGGGCTGAGCGAAGCACGACGAGAAGGTGGCCTGGGGCTCGGTCACACCGTCCTCAGTACCGGCCATCTTCGAGGTGTAACCCGAGATAAAGTGGAACATGGTCTGCTCGGTGGTGAGCTTGGAGATCGGGGGCAGGACACCACGGGCATCGCAGGTGAGGAGGATGATGTTCGAGGGGTGGTTGTCCGACACACAGGGGATCTTGGCGTTCTCAATGTACTCGATGGGGTAGGCGCAGCGGGTGTTCTCGGTGAGGGTGCAATCATCGTAGTTGACGACCCGAGAGATGGGGTCGAAGACGACGTTCTCAAGGACAGATCCGAAGCGGATAGCGTTGAAAATATCGGGTTCCTTCTCAGCGGAGAGGCCAATGCACTTGGCGTAGCAACCGCCCTCAATGTTGAAGACACCAGTGTCAGTCCAGCAGTGCTCATCATCACCGATCAGTTGACGCTTGGGGTCGGCAGAGAGGGTGGTCTTGCCGGTTCCGGACAGACCGAAGAAGACAGTGACGTCACCGTTCTCACCCTGGTTGGCCGAGGAGTGGAGGGTCAGGACGTTGTGCTTGACGGGCATCTCGTAGAAGAGGACGGTGAAGACACCCTTCTTCATCTCACCGGCGTACTCGGTACCCAGGATAACCATCTCCTTCTCAGCGAAGTTGATAGCCACCGACGTGGCAGAGGTCATGCCCTCGGTCCAACGGTTGGCGGGGAAAGAACCAGCGTTGTAGATAACATAGTCGGGGTGGAAGCGCTCCAGCTCCTCAGCGGTGGGGCGGATGAGCATGTTGCGCATGAAGAGAGCATGGTAGGCACGAGCGCAAACGACACGGACGCTGATGCGGTATCTCTCATCCCAGCCGGCGAAACCATCGATCACATAGATGCGGTTACGGGTGTTCAGGTAGTCGACAGCACGTTCGCGGTTGATACGCCAGACCTAACAGGGGCGGATTAGTAATCAGCCTTATCAATATGAAGAATGATGATGTAATCCATATGATAGGCACGGACGAGCGGGGAATGTGGAGAAGCCGAGGGGTAACAATCATTCCGAAAAAAAAAACAAGAGGGATGCCATGGAACAGTCAAGTTGAAATGAAATCAGGTTTCACAGGGGCTGCAGAATAAATGCCTCATATTGCTTTTTGCTGGAAGTATGAGGCATTTGAAGCATTTCCCAAGAATGTCCTGGTGTCACACTTGTGCTGCCTAAAAAGCTTGACTCTCCGATATGTAGATGCAGGGGATCCTGGCGATGCCTCATACAATCCACTGCAAAACTGCAAGGGAGAATCGACCAGATAATGCGCGATTTATGAACTTTGCTGCGTGTGGAAGAAAATATAGAACTTACATCAGGAGTCATGGGCTTGTTGACAGGACCCCACCAAATATCCTTCTCGGACGACTCCTCCTTGACGATACGCTTATCCGAAGGAGAACGACCAGTCTTGGCGCCAGAGTATGCTGTCAAGGCTCCGCTTGATGTGATGGCGGTACCGGTTTCGTAGACAAGGGCATCTTCGTAGAGGGCAGCGACGGCGGGGTTGGCAATCTAGACAGTTCAGTATTTTGAGGCAAAGTGTGGTGCGTAGAGCTTCAACTTACAATAGCAACACGTTCGTAGTCAATGTGGGCATGTTCGTGAAGCTCCTCCTCCAGTTCAGTGTGGCTCTGGCCCGGCCTGTGATAGATACATAGATGTTAGCCACAGCTTGCCACCCGGGTGTGCCTTGGTAGAGAGGAAGAAGACAGCCTGGAACTGAGGGAGAACGACGAGGGTATTGGGAAAGGGAGACATACTGAACACCACCGGGGTGCAGAGCAGTGCGGTTAACAGATGTGGCAACCATGTTTCTTAGAGAAGTCGAATGATAGTTATTATTGCGCTGCTTTGCGACTTGCTGATGGAAGAAATCAGAGCTGAGAGGACCTGGTTCTGGGTGGGAAACAGGGGGTATATGAATGTTCTCAGCAGGGGCCATGATCGCAGTAAAGGCTGATATCCGATATGATTCTCCACAGTTCTGCGGGTGATGTCGGGGAGGAGGAAAGAGCCTGAAGGCGACGATGGTTAGCCGTGGATAGCAACAAAAAAAAATGCCTCTACTGGATGGCCCGAAATGACCCGAACCCCAGATGTGGGCACGAAGTGGTTACGGAACAATTAGTCGGGACGACCAACCAACTGGAGCAAAGGGAAATTGAAAGAAGACGTACTAAGCGCTGTAAGGAGGGCTGGTCGGGAGTCGGGACGTGGGATAAATTATTTGATAAATGACTCGTTGGGGGTGGATGATAATGCACGGTATGATGCGTCGGGTTGAGATTCAGCGAGGGAGAAAAAGAGTTGTAGGAGGGAAAAAGTAATGATGGGGGAGAAGGCCAAGGATACAGTATACTTTGTCACTTACTCTTTACAATGTATAGGTTTGAACAGTTCGACGGTCGACATATCTGATATCAGCAACTGAATGCAGTGAATTTTACTTTCTTTTAGTTTTCACATGCATAACAATCAAGTCTACTATTACGGCATCACATCCCGATTCAGTTTGTTCGCAAAGTCTATGATTTCTATGTTGTATCTATACGGAGTAACAGCACTGCAGAAATGAGTCTTCTTCGACGGTCAAATGGAGTTATGACGTTGAATGATTTCAACAGTCAGGCTAAGGCTAGCCTTTCGTTGGCAAACGGGCGAGAGTCGAGACTCGAGGGGCAAATATTCATAGTCTACTTCATAGATTGCGGGGAGTTTTGTATCATCCCTCTGACTCTGTAGTTATAGCTGAGGTCCAGAACAAGTGATATTAATAATGACGCGACAACGACACTGGTACCTGAGGATATCAATCCTTCTTCTATCGGGTTCGCACACTCACCTAGAAGGCTTGTAATCTCCAGAAAAACATCGAAATTGAAATCAATCTCAGCCCAGCCGAACCTTTCGGGCAAAAGTGCAAATCATGACGAAATGGCCGGCTGAGAGTTCGGAGTCAATGATGCCAATCCTGGAAGGAGGCAAATCTCTTAGTCATCGTCAGCCGAGGCCAACCGTTGTAACAGCCAATCAGCAGCTTGAACTCTGAGTCAAACATCACAAATTTGGGCAGAATATATTGCCGCTTTCCGGTTTGGGTTTTCACTTCGAGTAAAACACTAAAGCTGCTAGCCTGCTACATTTGTTTGTACAAGAGTCAAGAGTCAAGACGGCCAGACTACTCCGTACAAGGATTGAAGGATTAATCTATCTGACGTATTAAAGGCGCACTTGATGGTTTGACCTGACATAACTCAGCCACTCTTACTACCTAAAGGTTAAGGATAAGCCAAGTCTAGAAGATAGTGTCGAAGAAAATCTATATCACCACGTGAGAGAAAAGTCCCTGTCTCCCTGACTCTCTCCTTGAGTCTGGCTGTCTGCCACTGCCTAACAGACTAACTGTGATCGACCAAGCCTTCCCGAGAACCCAGGTAACTACTTCTACAATACTACAACTAGATAGATACTAGATAGCAGATACTCTGTCGGAGAAGTCGACACTGGACAACTAAACCAACAGTTGTCATGGCCAAGACCTACAGACAGATCATTGAGTCCATTGACACGAAGCTGTGCTCCAATGGCAGGGTTGATAACTGAATGCATTGATAACAACGAGTCAGCCACCTTAAACCTCATGAAGCCTAAGGCAGCTGTACCCCGCATCCGTTCAAGACGCCTGGGCCACGCGGGCCTTCCCCGGACCTCTTTTCCTCTTTGAAGTTAGAACTTAGGAGACTTCGAGTTCGAGAAGTTCGAGTATCTGGTGATCTAGTCAGAACGGGTAAGGACTGGTTATCTACCCCTGATCAGGGCCAGGCTGATCTCGATTATCAAATACAAGTTTATCACTCTGGTGACCTGATCTCTGACTCTGAGTCTGATACTTCAGACTACTAGCCTTCTAAGTAGCTCATCAGGTCCACTTCGGAGGATATAGGAATACTCTGTCAAAGCGAAGTCTAGATGTGCACAGAGAGTTGAAGATAATAACCCCTGACGTCTCATCAATCTTTCAATTAATTTCTCAAATCAAACATGGCTGTGCAGTTGGGCATGCATGCCAAGTGGAGACTCCCCTGTTCCCAATGCGGAAGATTTAGGAAGCGATTTGAATTTGATAACAAAAAACAAAAATTTTCAAAGCAATCCCTGAATCCCAGAAAAAAATGCCTCATGTCGCACGTAATAGTGCGCAATTCTGATTTTTCGGTTCATCATCTTCAGGGCAGTTTGCTGGGTCAATTCCGTCAGAGGTTTCACAAGCTCCGTCGCAATCCGATGTTTCGGCATCCCAGGTCTAAGAATAGATTCTTTTCCTATCACGGGATTGATAGAAAAAAAGTCATTTCCGAGTATTTGGTGCTTGGATACCCCTTTTACTACTTACAAGTTACAACTATCAACATTCCAGCAGGTTATGGCTTGCACTCGTGACAGATTCAGATTTCAGTCACCAGACCAGTATGCGAATATCACTACTCCGTAGAGCATTGGGAGTATTCAGAATGACCGCAATCCAATCTTCTCCGAAGAAAATTTCAATTTTTCAACTATCCTTTTCCCCGGGATAGCTTCGAGCCTTCGACACGGATACAACCGTGAACCGAAGATACTCCGATTTCCGAGTACTACTACGTTTTTTAACCCGGATTTATCAGATCAAATGATCGTCATGAATTCTGAAGTCTGAGCAGTGAACACACTTGACACTATCTACAGCCTGCAGTCTAGTTTACTCTCTACAGTCTACAGTCTTGAGTCTACAGTCTACACTCTACAGTCTACACAGTCACACTCCCTCTTCATAACCCAATCGAAGTACTGGCATCCTTCCGATCCCGATACTCACCCGGAGGGCCGGAAGTATCCACTACTTGGACTCGGCTGTCCGAGGGGTTCAACCGTTCAACTTCAAGAGTCAAGAGTCAAGACTTCATTCCTACGGACTAGATATGGTACGGAGTACGGACTACGGGGTAGAGATCATCAAGAGAACACCTGTTCACCCGAAAATGATGCAGATGAGGCTATGACTTATGAAGTTATGACTTATGAGTGATGAGTCAGGACTAGATGAAGTAGGACCATAGACTTTAGTTTGAGTAAGATATATCAAACAAATGCTACAGTGACTCGGGAAGATTTCTCTAAATTTGTCTTATCATCTTCTATCTATACCTGGATATCACACTTGTCAAGAACTATGCGCTGATGCGGAGTACTACCTGGTTCTTTGGATCATGACTCCAACCAAATTTCCTAAAGAGGTAATTAGATAGACTTGCCGTAGTCACGGGTTGAGTATCACCACACTTGAGACTTGACTTATGCTCACTGCTCACCCTCTACGGAGTAGACTCATTTCATATACAGGGCAGTATCACTATTGAGCAGACTATGTATTATGGAATCCATGAATCCATACCTCTATAACTACCCTCCTGCCAAACCCCCGCAATATATATATAGATAACCTCAACCCTGCCATGAAAAACAAGCACTACAGAAATCACCTGATGAACAATCACCAATCCCAAGTCCCAACCTATGCCCAACTACTTGACAACTTCGCCCATTCTATGATTCTACTGACCTTCGGGCAACAAAGTATTCAAAACAGGCCACTAAAGCGGGGCAACACTGACAGCGGGGTAAACACAACATCCTTCTCTCCCAGATCATCTTCACTTGATTTACTCCGTATCCCTCTCTTCTCTTCTTTATCATCATCTACAAAGGTACTCAGTCTATACATCGGTTATCTATATACAGAAGTAGGGAACCCGAGTACCTTTTACGGCATGCTAGAATGCAAGGACCTGGCTAATATCATATCATAGTTCTCTCCTATTGCCCAGGTTCCTAACATCCTTAATCAAACGTTACAAAATGGCCGGCCACAACGCTTGTCCCTCCTGCGGAGCTTCCATCTCCGGTGAAAATAAGACTTGCTCGTCCTGTGGAAAGGTATCTTTTTTTTTTCACTCTCTGGGGAGTACTCGCGGGCCGTAACTGATGGTGATAGACTTGCCCTGTTTGATCCTGGATGGTGGTGAATACTGATGGGATTGTTTGGATTGGGGTTTGATGTCGATGCATGATGATGATGATGATGTTATGAGGATAGGAATGAATGTTATTTGTTTATGAGTTTAAAGTACTCCGTAGCGTCTATAGTTAGTAACTGGGTCTGAGTAATCACACCATATCCCCTGAGTCAGCTTCCTGCATGGTCAGCCTTCTGCATCGACTCCGAGGTATAGGGTTGATCTATGCTGCGAGTCGAACCATCCTCGCTCCCTCGTAGCATCGTCTCCGCATCATCGTGCGAGGAACTCGTCTGCTCATCCTCGCTGTCCGGTGATCGTGAGAAACGGTTGTTGACAATCATCGAGCGTCGCCCGGGTTCCACTGTACTGTTATTCGGAATGGGCTCATTCTCCGAGAGAAGGATGATCTCCACGGGATGGTCACAGATACAGGGGACTCTAAACATCTTGTATAGGATGTTGAGAACAGGGACGGACAGGCCGTGTATGACGATTGAGAAGAGGACGAGCCAGTATACAACTATAGAAACGGTCAGAAGGTTAAGTGCGCGTTAGGAGATGGCCTCATTACCTGGGGTGATGGCAGCTGTCAGGTCGTTGATCTCCCGATCGCTTTTGCCAGGAACAGGAAATAATCGGCGTGTGTATTCTGCATATGCAATTGCCCCGGCGCCTGTAAGCCAGTTAACACAGACCAAAACCCCACGGCACTGAACTCACCAATCGGGCCAAAGTACCCCATGAACAAGGCTTCCTTCCAGTCTCTGCAAACCTTTGGCATGAATCGATACCCCAGCAGGATGGCTGGGATACGCCGAAGGAGCAGAACCAGAAACCCCAATGCGACAAGCCGCCAGACTGTGATACCCGTTGTATGGGGCATCTGGAATTGATCCCATGGCATGACCGCTCCGAGATACATAAACATCGCAATGTTCAAAAGTGTTTCCAACGTGGCGTTGAAAGTGTCATGTCGGGCTTGCGACTCGGCGTGGTATTTTCCATCCCAGTTCAATACATTACCAGCGACGAAGCATGCAAGCGTCTCATCGGAGCCGAAGCATCCACATGTGCCAACGATGAATAGCTGGAAAACGGTGAGCGCCATTATCTCGCAGAGACAATCAAACTTACCCCAATAGCCACAGGCATGAGGGGGAAACATTCATTATCGATCCATCTCCTGTCGCAGCTCATAAGCCATAATCCTCTCCTCAAGAGACGGCCACCTACTTCTTGGAAGCCACCCGGAGAATTTTCCGGCAAATAAAGCCTACAGAAGCACCATATGCTGAGCCCATGATGATCATGTACAGTACACCCTCAATAGCCCAATGTTCCATGGCGCTGCCAAATCCTCCACCGAAGCGTCCAATGTTAGTTGTGCCGAGCAGATCGGGAGTCCCTTTCGCTCGATCGAACTCTTCTAGGCTGGCGGTATTTTCAGGCCCCTCGGCATATCGCAAAAGCGCTACAGCGAACAAGAGGAAAGGAAAACCGAATCCGTCGTTCCCACCAGCCTCCGACGAGATGAATTCACGGAGAGGACGGCGGACATAGTTATCGGCGAAAGGGCCTTTCGCAATCGCTTGGGATAAGATTGGATCCGTGCATGCCACGCAGGAGCCGATGATGAGTGCTGACAACTTGCGGGTGTGTTAGTCACACCAAGGATAAATGAGCGTGGCCGACTCACATAGGAAATGCGCGGAATCATCAGCACGATACACCCAGATGTTGCAAGCCATCCAATGGCAGTGAGTGGAAGAAGGCAGAGGGTCATTTCCTTGAATCGGTCCTGAAGGTACTTCTTGGGCAATTCGTATCCCACCTTGACCAGTTGAATGCCAATTACCAGACGGGTCAATCCCTGGTCAATCAGCATGATACTATGGAACACGGTTCTCCTCAGAACGTACATAGGTGAGATCGCTGTCCCCGTCGCCATCATCCTTGATCCATACCGAAGGCCTGAGAAACCTAGCAGCAACAGGCCCAAAGGCGATCCCAATCAACAGCGCCGGCACTAATCGCAATCAGCAATACTCAATATCACGCAAAGGGGCGAAACCATACAAGCTTCACCAAGATACCATCTCTGTTTGATTTTCAGCGAAATAAACCCAAACAGGAGGATATAAGTGCCTTTGCCGAAAGTCAGTGGGTATCAACCATTTGTCATCTCAAGAGCCATACTTATAACCGATAATACAATGTTGTAGTTGCTAACATCAAGAATGGGGTGTAACATCCTTTTCGCAGGACCGATCCCAATAGCTTGACCAGAGCTAGAAGAGACGATCTCAACTCTCCTGATAAGATTCGCACAGCTTGTCCAGGAAAGCCCGTCCTTTTGACACTGTCATTGACCTGATTGTTCTTGCTGGCTGAATTACAATGGAATCATCTGCAATGCTAACTAGAAAATGACCTTCTGCCACCCCTGAAGAATATTGGCAGCTCACAGGGGACAGGCGGCGATAAGAACCCTTCTGAGTCCGTCATTGTTGTTCATCCCATGATCCCTTTGTATACGTATTCCGTAGCTGCGTTTCGTGCTCGACTGGGTTAGCCTTGGTCCTTACAGGACAAACTATGTGCCCGCAAAGCTTGACCGGGTCGATAGGCAGGGTGATCGACAACCAGGTTGCAAAATTAGAAGATCGACCATTGTTTAGGTGGAACCTTCAGGTTTCAATGTTCAACCAGGGTGAGGCCATGAGGGTATTCAGGCAATGATGATGCCATTGAAGTCCACAGTTTTGCGCTTTTTGTATAATGCTATACTCCGTACATCAAGATGATCGGCTGCACTCGTTGGATGTCGAAACTGGATTTGAGCTTGCCTCTGTACGGAGTACTCTGATCCTTATCAGCATAGCTATGACATCCCTTCACAGGCCAAAAAAGGAAAACCCGAATGGCTGAAGATGACTGATAGCAAGAAATAGCCATCAGCCACGTCGATCCTTTTGGTGAGTGTCCCCTTCATGCCCTAATTAGGAAAAAGGGGCGTACATAAGTACATGCTTGTTACTTTATGAAGACAAAGGATGGATTGACAGGATTGAAGAATCCTGAAGTCCTCCGTACAGAGTCTCACTAAGATCTTGTCTCTTTACATCCTTCCAATCCTCAAGTATCCAGTCTTTATGGGAAAGACAGAAGGCTAGTCGTTTCTGCTTCATCTCATCAGTAAGGCCTGGTTTAGTAGTTCTTTTAACAATTTTAAAGCCATGCTGCTTAAGAATGGCGCAAAACAGAAGAATAAGAAATACTAACTTCAAATACAAGGATTTCAGAAGATTTCAATCTTCTCTGACAGATTCAAGGATAGGCTCAGTAGCCTTAGTAATCTCCTTAGGACGGCCTGTACGCTTCCCATCCTCTACATATTCCATCAAGATGCGTGGATCAACTTGTGGATTGTAGCCGCGATCCCTAGCTTTTTTGACCCAGTATAGAATAGTAGACCGAGGCAGCTGAAGCATTGCCTCTATAGCCTTTATATCAATACCAATGGACATCAAAGTAAGGGCTTGAACACGTAGACTGATTGGGTGCGTCTTCCCCTTATGTTTTAAAGATGAATCCATTTTTAAGATAAAAAGTAGAAGAATAGGGGGATCTGAATAGCTTCAAGTTTCATTTTCTGGATGTCAGAACTAGGAGAGATGGTGGGTTAATAGCTCTCCCTACGGAGTAGTAATTTTAGTGTATGAGCTGGTATGCCAAGCTTACTAGCATGACAAAAACTTGCACCACACCTCCATAAGTACTCCGTACTCTGGAGTATGGAGTACAGAGTAGATACTACTCCGTAGATATCAGTGCCTTCGCGCACCCACACTGCCTTTGGGGTGTGGGTGGTAACCATCACTGCTTAAAGAGTAGTTTTCCTACCATTCTATCAGCACCAATACATTTAGGAATAAGTAATGTTTTTATATCCTTAGATTCAGGAAGATTAGGATAATACTCTAATCTAATTTTTTTTAAGATTAACCCTTAGAAGATTGGGGACTAGACTTACCTGAGTTATATACTTACTATACTACAGGCATATTTACAGGCAGACTATACTAGAAGGCTGGTAGGCCTATATTCTAGATAGTCTAATAGAGTGCTTTAAGGGCTTCCTTCTGATACTTTTTTAAGTACTTTACTAACTAGTTTTCTGGTTGTTTAAGTGCATATAACATTCTTAACTAGATGATGTTAAGATCTTAAAGTATCTAGTAAGAAACATAAAATTCATACATAACCCCCGTAAAATTAATATTTTTTTTAACTTAGGCAGGTTCGCAAGGCCTTAATTATATAGGATTCATTAAGTTTAGTAGTCCCTAGCATAGTATATGATATGAATAGCCTTAATATCATGAAAATTGACGGTTACGGTGCAAATGACGGTTACGGTGCGGCGCACCCACACCCCAAAGGCAGTGTGGGCGCGCGAAGGCACTGATACGGAGTAGATGAGTGGAATTCAAACATGTTGACACTCGACACTCAACACTGGATGATGCTAACTGTCGAATCGTCGACACCTTATTGCCTGAATCCAAAGGCCAGAATTTGCATGTGACATTCCCCATTTCACATGATTGCAAGAAGAGACCTTCAGCTAAGAAAAAGCCAAGAGGGAAAAAACAGGAGAAAAAAATGGACTGTATCAATTACACTGAGCATTAGATATAGCAGATTTCAGAGTACTTAGAATGAAGATACCTATGTCCACTGAACCAAGGCAGCAGAAGACCAAGAAAAAGATTGAGAAGTAAAATCATTGATATAGATGCACAAACACAAAGGTGTAATCCATAAAGATACATATGTTCATGAAAAAAAGGCTTATACAGCTCCAACCGTCAAACTAGACCTAAAAAGCCCAGGATAAGGAAATAGAAATTTTTGTCTGGGTTGCCCCCCCTCAACTGATGGGATTCATCATGATGGAGCGTCCAAAATGAATTGAATCAGCCCTGGCTATATATAATCCGCATACACATCGCCTTTGCATGCCAGATCATGAATGTTGGCTCCTTTACTCAACGTAGGGCAATATCGTTCATTTATGCGGTCTTGCGCCACTGAGACCACATGCCGATCAAACTGCTGATGGTACCGGCAATACCAACAATTCCATCGTCGAGGGAGGCGAGGCCAAGGGCCGAGACGGGCACTGTCAGGTCGCACAGGTCCGAGATCAGCTGGGTACGCGCCGCGGCACGCTCCCTGGACAAAGAGGTTAGTATATTCCGGATCTCTTTTCGGAAGATTCCAAAGGGCTAGCACATACTTCTCGAGCTTCTTAGCCTCCACGACACCTTCACCCTCCTTGCGGTCGAGGGTCTTCTCCTTCTCCTGCAACTTCCACAAGTTGTAGATCCCAGCGACAACACTGCAGGCCAACCCGGTCATCCAGGCGCGATATGCGGATTCCTGCAACCGCTTGGCCGCGGCAAACTTCCGAACACCGATCACATCGACGACGGTGATGGTATCGAGAGACAGATACCCGGCGTAGCCGAGCTGGCGACCGATGGCGAGGTAACGGAGCACGGGGTCGATGGGGCTCTTGTTGTCAGCGGCGAGCGCAGCAGCCTTGAGATGTTCGATGAATTTGCCGATTCTGAGGATCTTTCGTGTGGTTCCGAACTGCTTCTTGATCGCGTTGTAGGGGTCGATGGCGGACTGGGGGCGGTTGGTGCGGTAGAGATACCAGGCGTAGAAGCGGGAGAAGTATTGCAGGGTACGCAGGATCTTGTCACGACCGACTGTAGACCATCAGTACCTGCTTCGAAGTATTTGGTTTCGTTCATCAAAATGAGTGCGGAAAACGGGGACGTCTCTCGGCCGAGGCTCCATGTTGATCTCCCTTCCCTGACTACTTGCAGGTACAGAGGCGACGATAGCACGTACCGGTTGTCGCAACAAAGCGCAAGTAGTGCGCCAAAGCAGGGTGATAAACCAGAGCGTCTGCAACCATTTTCAAAACTCGTGTTCAATGGCTCCGATGATCGGTGTCCGGTCGTCAGGAATAAGAATAAGGTAAAATATCGGCGAGGAGATGACAGGCCAGCTGGCAGAGGAAGAAGGACAAAAGAGAATGAAGAAAAAATAACACTCCGTAGGCAAGACAGGGAGAGTATGGAAAGAAGGGGATGGGAGGAATTTAGTAGGAGGAATACGGAGAAGTCTGGGGGAGGTTGGATCACGGTTGGTAATTGGTCGATTGTGGTGACTCTCACCATCAACCTCGGTTCATCAGCTGTGTGGAAATCACAAACCGAGTCTGATTCTTGTGAAATAAAGATAGATAATCACCGAGATGGATTCTGGTTACATCGGTGTGAATGAATCATCCGAGACCAACATTTCTTCAGGGTCATAACCAGGCTCAGTACTCCGTTCTGATCAACTCAGTCTATCATTTTGATCATGTGACAACCGCGAGCCATGAATTGACTATTGACTTCAACTTGGTCTTTCATTCGAAGCCATGCTTAACAGATAACAGTTGGATTCATCCTGGAATTACTTTATCGTCCCAAATCTACGAGGGGAACGGCCTGCAATGTACTGCCATTGTCACTCGAAACCAGTTGAAGTCTATAATGTGGAGGGAAATGCAACATGGCATGCTTTTCTTCTACCAAAATCTCTCTTTTGGGCAATCAAGCAATCATGCACTCGGGGATCTATCAATCGTTCAAATGAGGTCTCTTGAGATCATGGGGGATTTTCAGCATGGACTAAAAATTATAGCCCAAGATTATATACATCGGTGATGGGCCGTTGTATCATGGGATCCGGTCATGTTGAAATAGGGCAGATATCTCAATGAGCATATCGACGGGCGGAAAAGGTTACGCAGAAGGTACCGCTCCAGGGAGTTGTCACTGCTCCCTGTTGTTGCCCAGAGTGGTGGTATCATAACCATGAGATTCGAGGTAAGTACGGAACTTGGCGTCCTCTTCGGTGATTGTATCCTGGCCAGGGTGTCAATAACTTTCCTCAGGACATATCGCCTGTATTGGAGAGGGGAACATACCTGTCCAATCGGTGGCAGCAGAAAGTACGCCAGAAAAGCGCTGAAAATGCACAAGGAGCTGGAAACGAAGTACGGATCCTGACCCTGGCGAATCTCGTTGGGTGCATTGTCCTGAATGATCGGGAACACATATGTGCCGACGAATGCGCCAATCTTGCCAAAAGCGGCAGCGATGGCATAATATTGGCCACGAATGGAAGTTGCACTGGTCTTTGCAGCGCACAATCCGATATTGTCACCAGGGCCAAACTCGCCGAGGGACGAGAAGATGCTGCGCATGCGTCAGCTGAATATAAGCCCGTCGGCGAAGAGGTATCTTACCCATAGACCACGACAAAGGCGGCGACGTTTCTCGGGTTCTTGAGATATGCGTAGCAGCCTGCCATAATGAAGCCGACGATACCCTGCAGAGCGACTCCAAGCGCCAATGTGTTACGGGGACCAATCCAATCGCTCGCCAGCGCACCGAGGAAGGAGCCTGGAATGTAAAAGAGGTTGGTGACTGTGCTCCAGCCAAAGGTCTTCCAAAGAGGGGCGGTGTCGCCTAGGATGATGGAAAGCCATTCCGATGAGTAGATGCCAAACGAGTAGGCGGAGAAGTCATAGATGAACCAGATGATGGAAACTACAAGCTGCGACAATTAGCTACCTGTTCTCTTGGGGATGGTAGGAAGGGTTCGAACCAGGCGCTTCCAGTAGTACCTGCAGGAAGCTTGGGTTAGTCGCGAACGACGAGGACCAGGAGGTAAGGCTATGGGCTTACTTTATTATCAGCCAAATAGGAAACCTGTGCATGCGTTCCCTATTGAATTCCTCCGGCTCGTCCAGCTTCAACCGCAGATAAAACAAACTGAGAGGCGGAATGACACCCAATCCCAGAGCTACACGCCATGCAGCGCGCATGTGGTCTTCGGTGAAAATCAGCATGAGAATCATGGCGACCAGCGAAGAGACAACGAAACCAAAGTCGATCTGGAAGTTCGTAAACATGATGAACCAGCGATTCCGGTGGCCGCGCTTCAGTTCACCAGTGCTCTCAGCTGCGGCGACAGATCCGGCAGGGTATTCGCCGCCAATCCCAATACCGAGGAAGAATCGGTACGCAGTCAAAGCAGCAAACAAGCCAGCTTGACTACCGTGGGCACCGTATGCGCCAGCAGAAAGCGCGCTGAATATGATCAGAATGACTGTGGAAATCATCAAAGCCCATTTCCTCGACCAGTGATCACTGACGTATCCGAAGACCAGTTGGCCAAGCACCGTTCCGGCGAAGACGATGGAAGAGACATTCCTACTGGCCGGGGAGTTTTTGTACGTGTCGGGATAGATCTTGCTAAGCAAGGTGTTGACAGGTCCTATCACCTACAATGACTCAGTCAGTAAGCTGTTTCTTGATAGAATCAAACAGACGGGATCCTGGTGACCTTACTCCATTGAGGTAACCATCAGAAAAGAGGCCAGCACCGCAAGCAATTGTTGGCCAACTGCGCTCCCACCGACTTTTCTGGGTATTCTCCAGGGGCACTTCTTCAGGGACTAGATCGAGTGAATCCGACGCATTTTCAGGCGTCTTCCCGGGATAAGTTTGATGATCCGATTTGAGGTCCATCTCCTTCAAGTGCACTCAATCTCCCTTGCTGACACTCAAACCGTGTCGACAATTCTCAGTCAGGCTGGTTTTCTTGCAGTACAAGAGGGGGAAGAAGAAAAAATAATTAGAAAGCAATTGAAGTTCGAGGAATAAATAAGGAAAAAAACTGGGGAGAGAAAAGATGGAGGAAGAAGACGGACAGACACACACAGAGAGAGAGAGAGAGAGACCCCTCGCAGGGCACATTATTATAATGACTAGATCGATATTCTCCCCCTCCCCCAGCTATCCCCAGACCTACTCCGTACATCGTCTGCATGACCAACTTTTCCACATCCTAGGCTCTTAACCGGTCGAATTTATTCGCATCATCCAACAGCATCTGTTCAACTGCGATACTGTAGTATTCAGGTGGATCCAGTGGGCCTCTTTCTCTGCGGCTGGGCTAAGCACTAAGCAGCCTAAGCTTTGCCTTGAGGTGGACTGGTTCATTGACACCTATTCTATTGCTATTGGACGCCTACAGCTTCAGCCTCAACTCTCAATCCTGTCGGGGCAGATACCAGGTATGCACATACGGTCATGCGATATGATTAGGAAGAGTGCTGATACTGTGCCTTAAGGCTTGCCTCAGAGTCAGGAATCAACTGCTCTCGAAAGCCCCCAGCCAATTACCAAACAAGTTAACCCTTGTTACCAGGAATATCAACCTGCACCAGGGTGATGCATTAGCCCTGTATGGACCACGGAATATGGAGTACTCCAACGATGATCAATAAGGCCCTACTCTTGCCTGTCACAGAAGGGTACATTCCTCAATTCTTGCCGGAATATGTTCTTATGGAACACTATAACTAGCTGCAGAGTACCGTCTTCATGTTACCCTGGTATCTACGTTTGGGTACACAGCAGATGGTGCCTGCATCACATTTGACTCCCAATCTCGATCATATAATGCTCACAATATTCACTTCATAGCCATCGGCGTCTCCGAATCCAGGCTTATGAGTACTTGCAGATGGTTAGAGGTGAAATTGCTCGAAGTGATTCCTTCAGAGCAGTTACTTGATCTCAGGTTTGTTATCCTCATGGGGCCGGACAGTTCCCAGAAGGGATGGATAACATAGCAAGGGTATGTGATCGTAAAATTATCAGATAAAAGTCGTCTTGGAAGGATCTACTCCGTAGTGTATCACCTCAAAGTATGACCATAAGTGACAATCTTCGACAACAGTACTGTTCATGTTATGAGCAGCGAGGTAGTCGTATGAAGTCAGAGTTAGAAAGTATCAACTGCATAATTGCAACAAGCACAATCGTAGGCGCAGTATAGAACTTCAAAGCGTATCATGAATGGTCCATATCAATATTGTTTGATCCTCATCGCTGTCTATCTTTGAAGTCGTCTAAAGAGTACTTGAGTGGAGGAGGTCGGAATTACTTTTCTCCAGCTGAGCTTGGTCAGCTACGTTATGTGATGCTTCAACTGTGACCAGCTCCCCATCAACAGACCTATCCCATCATCAACTACGAGCTCAACATCCTTTCTCTCCATCTTAACCCTTCAAATTCTCTCTCCTTAATTCCTTTTTTTTTTCTCATCACCGTCAATATGGGCTCCGATCCGCAGTACATAAAGTTCCCAGATCTCACCCTCGCTCAGCATGTCTTCAACCTTTCCAACCCATCATGCCCCCAGGTCGTACGGCAGACATCGCTGAAGAGAATCCAGGAAGCCATTTTAGAGCATAAGATGGCTCCTTTCTACCGACACCTTGCACACCCCGTCGAAGGCATTTTGAACTTTTCTGGCGAAGGTGTACCCCAGCACAACGCCGGGGCGACCAAGAACTTGATCTCCTCCAACATGCTGGCGTCTCGAAAATCACCACAGAAGATTGATTTTCCCTGGGATGAAGCGCTCTACCATTCTTTAGTTGAGGATAACAAGAAAGAGCTGGAAGCCTTCCAGAAGGAGGAGGATGAGGCGGAAGAAGCTGCGGGTGAGACTGAGGTGTTGGCTGCACGGGGGAAGCGTGCCGAATTCTGGGCCCGGGTGGGAGATAAGGTGCGTCGATACTCAGCCCGAGATATTTATATGCCGGTGGTTCGGTGCTAACATGCTGTGGATAGGACAAAGCTATCGAATCCCACGAAGCCCTCCTCGAGAAGACAACGTTCCTCGGAACCAAGATCGATCTGGTCTTCGCCATGGTTCGGATCGGCCTCTTTTTTGGCGATGCGCTATCCGTCAAGAAGAACCTCGAAAAGGCAAATACTTTGATTGAGAGCGGTGGTGACTGGGACCGAAGGAATCGTCTCAAGGCTTACAAGGGGCTTCACTTGCTGACTGTCCGCTCCTACAACCTCGCTGCTCCTCTCCTTCTCGACAGCCTGTCTACCTTTACGAGTTATGAACTTTGCAGTTACTCCGCTTTGGTGATCTACTCCGTCCTTGCGGGCTCATTGTCTCTGAAGCGGGTTGACTTCAAGGCGAAGGTTGTGGACGCTCCAGAGATCAAGGCGATCCTCGGAGCTGGGGAGGACCGACTGGCCGCTCTGACTGGCGAGATTTCCGCCGGACAAGGCGCCCAAGATGAGGTGATGAAGGACGTCCCATCCTCGACGGCCACCCCGGGAACAGCCACTACCGTCGTGAATCTGACCACTCTGGGGACAGGTTCCGGCCTCCAGGCCGAGACGGAAGCACCTGTGGACTTCTCGCCGCTTGCCAACCTGGTTGACAGTCTCTACAGTGGCAACTACCGAACTTTCTTCCGGGCCTTGGCCGCTGTGGAAGATAACTTCCTCACGCAGGATCGGTACCTGTATGAACATCGGGCCTGGTTTGTGCGGGAGATGAGACTTCGTGCGTACCAGCAGCTGCTCCAGAGCTACCGGGTGGTGGGACTGAACAGCATGGCCAACGATTTTGGCGTTACTGTCGACTTTTTGGACCGGTAAGACGCGGACCATCCCATGAATGATGGGCATGTTACTGATTGACGAGCAGGGATTTGGCCAAGTTTATTGCCAGCAACCGCATCGCGTGTACCATTGACCGGGTGAATGGGATTATCGAGACGAATCGGCCTGATGACAAGAACAAGCAGTACGCTGACCTGGTCAAGCATGGAGACGCCCTCATTACAAAGCTTCAGAAGTATGGCCAGGTTGTGCGACTGCGAGGAAGTGAGCGGAGTTAGACCATGTACCTCTGATTGATATTATCGTAATGATAATCTGATGTCTGTTCCATGGATTGATAGAGCAAAAGCAAGCGAGCTGCTATATCATAAACTGATGACAGAAATAACACGACTTATTGATCAAAACATCCAGCAGCGCAGTAGTCAAGACCTTCACATCTTCATCATAGCTTCATACAGCTCAGTTACACTCATCTCACTATCCACCAAGTCATTTTCCCAAGAAGCGTCTATTTCTTCCCCTTCACACCCAAAATCCTTTTCTAGTACACCACTCCACTAACTTCCGATGCAATACAAGCCAAACCACACATGGATGATGGATAAACGGTTTCCATATGATACATTGTGCCGTTTCAGAAGATCCTAGCCTCGAGTTTGACCAAATACTAGAAGCATGAAACTAACCGCCTCGGAGATACTCCATGGCGGCGCTGACTTCAAATCTGACACAACCGACGGTGAGTGTGCCCACTGTCCTACTGTCAAGTAATCTATTATTACCAGTGTAGTGCATGTTGAGATAAGAGCACGGCCATGTCGTTTAATGATGTATCATATAGCTCATATCGTAGTACGGAGTATGTAACTACGTATCATTTCAGGATCAGTAGAATTGGTTATGGACCACTTGGCTAGACAGAAAGTAGCAACGTGCTTTTGGGTACATTCTGACAACTGACAAGGCGCTGCCCCTGGCTCCGTTCAAGTATACGATTGTGGCCGGCATGGTACACGGGGCTTCATGACTGACTCGGCCAGGAGTCCTTCACCTTTGACCGCCATCCTCACCCTTTTCCATGCCTCAATGATCGCGTATCAGCCTTGGACATGTATAGTATCGACCTCAGAAGTTTGTGCATGGGCCTCTGAGGCTCCCGCTACTCCAGCTTAAGAGCATCGCAAACATCCAATGCTGGATTTGTTATTGGGGTTAAATGATATGTCCAAGCTTATGATGTGCAGTCTGAGGATGAAGAGCATACCAATTGTTGTTTCCTCCATATCAGATATGGCGAGGACATGGCGAAGGAGAACCGCTTCAAACATCCAACTTCTATCCAGGGACCAAGCAGCCTGTCCGCAGCAACTGGGGAATCCTGTCCTCAGTTTCAGTCCTGCTCGGCAAGAAAACTCGGATCTTCGAGGACTGTGTGATTGTTTAAATGAATCATCCGCGGAACATGAACCCGGAACACGAACCCCGGCACCAGGCTGCTGCTGGTCATGGTGTTTATGTATAGAGGAGGATATACTGTAGGCCGGGTCCATGATGACACTGATAATCCTGTCGGTCTGGTGAGAGCGAATGCCAAAGCGGGACTGCCTGTCATCTATGTTGCCATAAAGTAAGTCCGTGATAAACTGGGTCAGCTTTCTGACCGTCCAGCTACCGCGTTGGGTTCGTCGCATCCAAAGCCCTCCGCGACGGAGACAATCTCAACGCAGGCCCCCTCGACCAGCATCTAAGCCTGTAGGTCATGGCCATATCACCAACTTTGACGGAAACCTAGATGACGTGACCATCTCTGGAGAGAAGTACCACGGCATGCATGCACCACGCTTCAACCAGGAAATGCTCATCTTGGTCCAACTCTGTCTAGTGATGCTTTCACAGCTGGATTTCAGAGAACCATACCGCCGCCTCCCCAGCAACCATGCAGTATCTCTTCCCAGGCCTCTCCGCTTCCAACAGCGGCCAAATCCTATTCCTCTACCCTGTTTGCGAAGCAAGCTGCGTCGTCGAGGCTTGGGCACCACAGCGTGAGGTAAAGAACCTACCTAGATGCACTTGAATAGATCATCTCCGGTACATGGGCATGGATACCCTGGTTCTGTGGCTGGCGAGTATCCGATGAGACGCCAACACTGTATGATGAGAAACTCGCGGAACGGTGTGGTTTCTAGAGTCAAGGCTCAAGAGGATGGTCTCAACAGTGAGCTATTGCATCGTAAACTAGATAATCATACGATACTGACCCCTCCATTAGTTTCCGGGGTCGCACTACTGCGGCCCTGCCAGCTCAGCGCAAGGAGCCATCTCAACACATCAAATGTATCAAATGTAGTGCGACCCCGAAACTAAGGGAGGGGTCGGTTACTGGAATGGAGCTCTACATAATCTTAGTACTTCTAGGCACCGCAATTATATGGCATGATAACTTACTCGGTGAAATATCGAATAGAATACCAAATGCTAACTGCACTCCATGAATCGGTGAACAAATTAAGACCGATTACGATGCTGGCTGCAGATTGATATTGGTCATCGTACGACCCCATACCATGATGTACATACTCATGGCAGCAAGTGCATGGGATACCATTCCTTCGAAACAGGATCGGAGCTTTCAGGGCATTTTCTTGACTCTTCTGTTTCTCTTCTTTCTTTCCTTTATTCTGTCTTGAGTCAAGGGTCTAGACTCTACGCCCTATGGAGTAGAGATGTTAGTATGAGGGGTATCTCCATCTCGGTTAGAATCGGGTGAAGGCTCACTTCAGAGTATCAACATCGACATCAAGATCGACTGAGAGATTCCATTTCTACCAACTTGGAGTTGGATGTAATTCAATCCGATAATAGTATTTAATAGATTTATCCATTAAGATCTGAGTACTCCGTAGATCATGATGGATCTGGACTTGGAGATCGTGAGAAGTTGTTTATCGGAACTTCATCAACACCGAATCGCCGATGGTTGCCGCTGCTGAGTCAGCTAAAACTCACCGCCTGCAGAAAATCGCTCATCATTTTTTTTCTGCCCGGCTTCTCTTATTCGTCAATAGAGAAAGAGTCGTTATCTTGAAACCCCACGGTCACACGGCGGTGACGGTGGACGAGAAAAGACAAAGATTCAATTCCAGTTGAGTCGATTCATCATGGCCTGGCATCGGATGGCAGGCCTGGCATCCCACATGCGGCCAAGATGCTCTCTTACCCGGCCGAATCGTCTTTGGTTGCCGCGCTGCCAGGCTTTCTGCTCCACAGGCCTACCCGCGGGGGTCAAGCCCAAGACCTCTCCTCTAGGTATGTTACGTTGTCGGCAATCTCCTCTAGCTCCGTTTGGGCCCGATCACCTTGTCTATTATTGGATACCTGTCGCTGTGAGGCAATAAAATGCATGGATCGAAAAAGTCAAGAATCAAGATAGCCACGTCGACTCCCCTTGGGTCTTTCCCCTCATCCCGTGACATCTGGGTCCACTCGAGTCATTCC
This sequence comes from Aspergillus cejpii, assembly GCA_004769165.1. Taxonomy (NCBI): domain Eukaryota; kingdom Fungi; phylum Ascomycota; class Eurotiomycetes; order Eurotiales; family Aspergillaceae; genus Aspergillus; species Aspergillus cejpii. Next base: position 1,410,162 of record SMSW01000005.1, on the reverse strand, counting down.
TTGAATTCTTGGTCTCAGGTACAAATGGACGGCTTGATCTCGGAAGGTCGAGTTGGTTATCTTTTTTGATCTTCAGGCGTTGAAAACTAAACCCAAGTCTGGAACATAGAACCCACCATGACCGTCGACCTCGTCCCCCGTCGTCTCCATTCCGAGAACATCAATCCCCATGTCAAGGCCGCCAAGTATGCCGTCCGCGGTGAGCTCGCCGTGAAGGCAGAAGAGTACCGCGTGAAATTGGCCAAGGGAGACAAGTCCTTGCCCTTCGACAGTGTCATCTTTGCCAACATCGGCAACCCACAGCAACTCGACCAAAAACCCATCACCTTCTTCCGTCAAGTGCTCAGTCTACTCGAGAACCCTGCCCTGCTGGACAACACGGAGGCCCTCAGTGCCTCATTCGGGTACCCTAAGGATGTCATTGACCGGGCCAAGACCCTCCTCAAGGAGATCCAGAGCGTGGGCGCCTACAGTCACAGTCAGGGTGCTCCGGTGGTCCGGGAGAGCGTCGCAAAATTCATCGAGGAGCGGGACGGCTTCCCCGCTAACCCTCAGGACGTATACCTTTGCGCCGGTGCCTCGTCCGGGGTCAACACTATTTTGAACATCATCTGCCACGACTCCAGCGCCGGCGTCCTCGTCCCCATCCCCCAATATCCCCTCTACACAGCCACGTTGTCCCTACTCAATGCAAAATGCGTCCCCTACCTCCTGGAGGAGGAGAAGGCCTGGGGTACCGATGTCAATGCCATCCGGGATTCGCTGGTGCGCGCCAAGGCTGAGGGCACCGACGTGCGTGCCATCGTCGTCATCAACCCGGGCAACCCCACGGGTGCTTCACTGAGCCCCGAGGATATCAAGAGTGTCTTGGACATTGCCGCGGAGGAGAAGCTGGTCGTCATCGCCGACGAGGTCTACCAGACCAACGTCTTTGTCGGCGAGTTCACGTCGTTCAAGAAGAGACTCCGCCAGCTGCAGCAGGAGGTGCCGGACAAGTATGACCATGTGGAGCTGGTCTCCCTACACAGCGTGTCCAAGGGCATGGTGGGCGAGTGCGGCCACCGCGGCGGGTACTTTGAGCTGGTCGGATTCGACCCCTTGGTCGCCGCGCAGGTCTATAAGTTCGTCAGCATCATGCTGTGCCCGCCCGTCATCGGTCAATGTCTGGTTGAGCTGATGGTGAAGCCCCCCAAGGAGGGTGAGCCCAGCTACGAGCTATACACCCAGGAGTACAACGGGATCCGCGACGGGCTGCACAAGCGTGCTCTTGCTCTCTACGAGGCCTTCAAACAGATGGAAGGCGTCGAGTGCCAGGAGCCTCAGGTACTTCCCCCTTTTACCTACTACCAAATATTTGAATACATACTAACATCTACTAGGGCGCTATGTACCTCTTCCCCAGCATCACCCTCCCCACCAAGGCCATCGAGGCCGCCACCGCCGAAGGCCGGGCCGCAGATGAATTCTACTGCCTGCGGCTGCTCGACGCGACGGGCGTCTGCGTCGTCCCAGGCTCAGGCTTCGGACAGAAGGAGAACACGCTCCACTTCCGCACGACCTTCCTGGCCCCCGGCACGGACTGGGTGGAGCGGATCGTCAAATTCCACGCCGAGTTCATGGCCAAGTACAAATAAATACAGCGTTTTGAATTGGCACTTTTAACGAATTTCCTTTGCGTTAGGGATGATGGATACCCGATCAATAGAAAAATCCCTATATACATATTACAATACAATATCCATGTATATATCATATATAGTTGTCGTATACATACGGAGTACAAACACATGAATGTTCTTATGTATGGATAGCTCAAATCAGTCCAACACAGCACAACATACAACGTTGTACGTAAACCGTAGTACTACGGTCTACGTAGTACTGATCAACACAAGCCAAGTCAACTCAAGCCTCGAAATAAAAGCTTGTCTTGAATTTACCGTACAGTCCCGTCTCCCAAGTCCCAAGTCCTAAGTCTCAACTGTGTTGGACACAAGAAGAGATGTACAGACTGCGATAGTCACGTTTTGAATGCATTAAGTAAGCTGCATAAGCAATCCTCTGCATCGAGTTTACTCCTCACCTACGGAGGATTTTGGAGAAGTCAAGACTTAAGACTAAGAGTTAAGGGATGAGGAATGAGGATGATTATCTCTTGGACCCTCACCGTCACCGCCAGTACCTATACAATACACACCGCTAGTCCAGGTGGAACTGGAGGGATTTGTATGATCGAGACGTAAATTACATGGAGAGAAAAACTATCAACGGAGTAGAATTGGAGAAATAGAAGTAAGAGCTGAATACAGGTGCGTCAGCAGTAGGAATGAATCTATACAGATCAGAACTCTATTGTGCATAATCAAGATCTTATAGCTACTCAAAATCGCAGAATCACGGACAAGGATATCTATCTAATACAATGACAAACAAGATCCATGGTAAACCATGACGATCATCTGGGATATACAGAGCCGAAACTGCAATACATGGGTAGTCTGGAACTGAATTGAAATGCTAGGGTAGCGTCAGAGGATCTGAGCTGCGCTAATGAACAAAAAGAATGGAAAGAATCAGACAGTTATCATCATCTCTCATCAAAGTCATGAGGGCGTAGGTGTCGTCACTCAGACGGTGTGGAGGTGGTGGTAAAAGGTGCCGCAATCAGGCTTGCACGGGAGGGTCAGAAAGCAACACCACATTTGAGAAGACGGCGCAAGTGCTATACCCAGGGTGGGGCGTAGAAGTTGCCGTTGTTGTCATCCATGGACGGGGCACTGGGATCGAACATGGTAGCGGGCCAAACGGATTCCGCAGGAGACGTTGTCGTCGTCGTCATCGGCAGACTCGTGGTCGGAGTGGTCATCGCATCAAAGGTGTTCAGCGCCGGGAGGGGCTTTGGTTCCATACCCATACTGGCCTGTAGCTGATGTTCCAAGGCAGCCGTCGACTCGTTGGCAGACTTGAGGAACTCGTCAATGTCGATCGCCTCAAGATTGTTCGAGGATAACAGCTGAACTTGTGGCAGGCCAATAAACGACGAAGCCGAACTGATACGGAAATGATCCAATTCCGAGCCCTCGCTCGCGCTGGGTAGGTCGTAGAGATCACTACCGGGATTCCCAAGCATAGGAAGTGGTTTAAAATCCTCAACTTCCGAGATATCGCCAGACGAGGATGGTGCGGGGAATCCGGGCGCCATCGAATTGTAATCGAAGCTTGCATAGGACGGAGCTTGTGTGCTAGCCGCAGCGGGGACGTCCGAGGAATACAGAGGAAAATTAGACCAATCGACCGGAGGCGCACTGAAAGCAGCCGAGTTCACAGGCTGATCGCTATCGGGTGACGCAAAGAAGGGCTCCTGGTAGGGATCTTGGAAGGCCATACAAGCCACGGGGGAAGTTGTCGTCGCCGTCGTCGTGGGAAACGTGGAGAACGGGGAGACATCGAGTGGTGGCATACTGGTCACAACCTGATCAAGCTGCTCCATGGGGGTCTGTCCCGGGGACGTTGAAGTCCCGCTGCCATTGGACTGGTCAACGGAGGATGGAGCTTGAGGGAAGAACGGCGACAGGTCCAGCGGAGAAATGGTCACGGTGACGTCTTCCACGGCGGAGACCGGTGGAATTTCAGGTGTTCCAGGTTCGGACTTGATGAAAGGCTGTTGCATCGTATTCGACTGGGGTCCGTTCGAGGCCGGCTGCTCTGAGTGAGACTGAATGACAAAGGTCTTTTCCAGAAAGGTTGGCTCGGTCAGAGGTAGGAACTCAAACGATGGACGGGCGACATCGGATATGGTATGGATGGTGTGTGACCGGGGAATCGTATAAGGCAGACCACACTTGTGCGCCATGTCATTATGCTTGTGTGCCGGTTTGTGGTGACCATCTCGGAAGATGGTGAGCGCGCCTTCGGACTTGATCGACGTCAGCTGTGGTTTCTTAGGGGGTTCTGACGGTGCTGCCAGCGGAGGCGGAGGGAGACCAGTCTCCGGGACGGTATCTAATTGAGGTTCCTTCTTCAGCGCGCAGGTACAGCGCTGGCCATGGGTGCAGCCACATTTTGGACGAGAGTCCTCTGTAAAAAAAAGAAAAACTCAATCAGAAAGGCTGAACCAATGGACCATCGCCAACATGCTCACGCTTGAGATCCCGCTTGTCCACAGTGTGGGGATCTGAATCATTTTTGTGGCCATTCTTCTTCTTGTCACCACACTCGCACTTTACGTGGGTTGTCCGTGACTTGCGTAGGCCGCGACAGTGAGCGCATTGAGAGACTGGGCGGCCTTTTTTGTTGATATGGGTCAAGGGGCGGTCTTTCTGTCAGTCAGTACCCGATGTCCCTTGCCTAGAAGTGAAGATTGACCTACCACTGTGGTGACAGCTGCTGACACGGTGACCCCGGACGCAAGCTTCACAAGCCCACTTCTCGCCATCGATGAGCATCGCGGTTACTGGGATGAAAACATGCGACGACTCGCGACGAGTGATAATTCAAGAACAATAAGTATGAGGCGTCAATATAGGGAGTGAGAGAGCACAGACTCCCGAGTCCCTTGATTTCAGGATAAAGATAGCAAAGAAACAGATAAACCGAACAGGAAACCCTGTCGGGGCAAACGAAAGAGCCGTCAAGGCGAGATTCGGGGTGTGTATGTGCGGTCCGTCGTGAAGATCGGACCGGACAAGAAGCCAAAGAGACTCCAACAAAGCAGGGGTATCTTCTTCCAATGAATTTTCCCGATACACTCAGACGCAAGTCACAGAAACGCAGTTCCACGTGGCCAAGGATCGAATCGCAACTGAGGTCGAAGTTATTCTTGGGAATTTAGGTTGTTAATTTGAGGCGGAGTAGAGAAATCGGGGTTGTTCTGGCGAAATTGAAGCGTCGTCCGTGGTGTAACATCCAGGAGAAGCAGGAATTAAGAATCAGGGACCAGGAACCGGAAGAAACCACCGAAAGGGGAAATGGAAGAGAGAGTCAAGAGGGGAGAGAAAGGGGGGGGGGGGGGGCCAAAGCCTACGCACCGTTTGGCGCCGGCCGTGAGACAGGACACCAAATACCGGCTGTGGCGGCCAAAGTAGAGGAAAAGGGCGATCGATAACGGGGCAGGATTGTGATATAACCCTGTGGGAAAAGGAAGAAGAAGAAAAGAAAAAGAGAAGAAAGAGGAAGAAGGAAAAGAGGGGAGGGAAGAGCAAGAAGTAGGAGGTTAGGTTAGCGTCTCGGAGTGCCAGGTCAGTGGGTGTTACCAAGTTACCATACATTTGACTGGGTAAGAATGATAAGACTGGTAAGATACGGTAACTTACATAAGTTAACACTTAACACACCGAGTCGTGTTGCAGGCATGGTAATAAATTAGTGGAAATATAGATACCACTGTTACACAATAAAACACGCTAGACCCCAACGAACGGCTGGTCCCGAGGAAATCCCACGCTAAAACTTTTTAGGATACACTAGTAAAGTAAGTTGACTAACAAAACAACAAAGGGAAAATTCCATCTTCATATATTCATACTCGTAGTAAATGGATATATTGAGATATTTTTTACAGAAGATTCATGTGAGTGTTGAGGATTGATAATTGATATTGACAAGAACCTGAAGAGAAGAATGAAATGACTACTCGGTAAGCCATGGAGTAGGTACGGAGTAGTAACTAGTATTGGAGTGTTTCATACCTAGCTATCTAGTGATAGTCAGCCCTGTTATCCTGTAATTAATTATCAAAACAGATCCATAGATGGGAATGCATAACATCTTTCTTTCCTCCGTATCTACCCTTGAGTTGAGATATCTGGATTGTTGGTACCTAGCCTCGAAACCTCAATCCCTGATCAGCCTTGTGAGATTCCTTGTCACCATGTCCCTGTAACCTACTCCATACAGCGATTGCTTTTGCCAGACTTGGTCGAATGGCAAGACCTCTTTGTTCAGTTTCAGCGTAGGAACTCGAGTTGGTTGTACAAATGATGCGATGCCAGATGCACTGATGGGGAAATGGGAATATGGAGTAGATCTGGAATCTGGAGATTAGTAACCACACAGACAGCCGAGACTTGACAAGACTTCGAGTTTTGATGCCGATGACACACTTTACACATGAAATACTTGGCCGTACATTCCAATTACTTGAAAGAAATCAGGCATCCAAGTTCCAACATCCTGATTCCTGAAGTTCTTGACTTCCTGTCCTCGATCAACCGAATTCTAGATATCAATTGCATCCTATGGAGGACGGAGTACACTTATCTACAAAGTCCACTTACCGAGTCCTCCGTAGGATTCATTTCCCCACGTTCTTCCTTGGACTCTGACTTGGCAGGATTTTCCCCTTCGGTCTTGCCCTTAGGGTTCGGTAGTGGAGATCAATCAGGATGATATTGATAGGATCACTACGGAAAGTACCAATGATTATCTATGAAGCACGAGTTTGGACTTTGGACTGGACTGGAGTTGGACTTTGGAGACCGTCTACATACAAACTTTGTGAGTTGTTCAATCGATCCCATTACGAAATCGGTTATTACGAGTAAGGACCAGAGGTACGGAGTAGAGATCAAAGAGACGGACTTCAATCTGATATCTCCCAGTTCATGATATGGTCCTTTGTAAGACAACGGTAGGAATTTGCCACCCATTTTCTGGAAAAACTTTGATCGTCTTCCATAGTCCATACAGGCGGAACCATCAACCACAGTCAACTGTTTCCAAAAGGTCTCACTCTCATGTTCCTTTCCTTGTTTCAATATCTACGGAGTAACAGTAGCATTCAAGTCTTTTCTGGCGGTCTTCTGTTAACCAGAGGACCCTGGTTACTACGAAGTACATTGAAATTGAAGGAGGAATGCCTGAGGTATCCATATAACTTCCATCACTTGTACTTCACAACGACATTGTCCAATCTCTCCTCAACATATCTGACATTCTGACTGTCTCTGGACTCTGGAGTCTGGTTGGGGTAATTCTTGGTAACTACGGGATGGCGTCAGAGTTTCTCCTTTGGGGCCTCTGCATTCTGAAGAGTCATGTGGATTGTGGTGACTTGGACCTCTGTATTCTGTAAACTACTGACGGAAGGCATCTCCGCTAGTTAGTTAATTACAATTACTTAGTAAGGTAAAACTGGTGTCTCTCCTCCAAACTTCATCCCCACCTCAATCACCCCCTTATTCCTTAGTGTACTCAGCATCCTAAAGCATGGCTTATACTTCATACTAAGGTCTAAAAATTCACCTGATTTCTGCTGTGTTGGTTGGACCTTACTGAGCTCTGTGACTGCTTAATGTCATTAAGGCCCAAACCCAGTATACACCCAGATTTTGGACCTTTATGAGGTTTTCATGTTCTAAGCATATATTTCTACCATAGTAAGTCTTAGTCAGCATATACTTAAGGTCTAACATTGATACTCTAGGGTCATGTTAGTTTTGATGGTTTTGGACCTTGATGAACTTTTTCTTGGCAGAATTTTTGGACCTTGCCGAACTATTCCTGGACCTTGATGAACTGTAACCCGTGCAGGGGAAATCGGGTGAATTTTTGGACCTTGCCTAACTTTCCCTGGACCTTGATGAACTATACGCCCCCACCCACCACAACCGCAATTCATCTCTTTCTTTTCTTCTCCAGCGTGTACCCAACCATCACCATGGTCCCGCAAAGGCGGGCCCCGTCTATCTCCCTCAGGCAAAGCGTGGCGAGGGGCTCCGTGGGGAACCAGACGAAGGCCGTTCTACGTATACACTCATGGTTAGTAGGTGGTCTTTTTGTTAGGAAAGACGGGACTTACATGGCACTCTTTAGGTTGTTAAGCTTAGCCAGTTCAACTTCAGCATGCGCTGGCTGGAATCGCTGCAACGCACCCATTAAGTCTTGGACATTCACCTCATTTGTGAGCCCGCGAATAATGAGTTTAGAGCTGGCCGCTGCTGAGCTGTTGAGAGAAGGCCGGAGACCCGTGGTATTGTCGAAGACGGACGCGCGGGAGCGTTGAAGATCGCGTAACTCTCGCCTGATGTTCTCCATCCGCCCCGTTTCCTCCTTTGCCTCTGGGTCCAGGCTGGTAATCATCTTGCCGCCCGCTGCGGTTAGCCGGAGGCGACCCGTGATGGTGTGGGTTATGGTGGGAGGAGGGGTGTAGAAAACCACGCACTGAATCTCGCTGTTGAGGTCGACTCCTGCGTAGAAAAGACGGCACGTAACAACTGCGTGGTACTGCCCACGCTGGAAGGCGTCGAGAAGGATTTCTCTGTTATGTGTGCCGATACTTTTCGCCAACAGCCCGATTGCACAACTAGGGAACCTCGCGGAGAGGGACTCTTGCACAGCTCTGGCCTCGTCGAGCCTGTTAGTGAAGATTATGGTATTCTTCTGGGATAGTATCGGAGCGATCAGGCGGGCGAGTGTATCAAGGCGTTGTTCCCCCTCCTGCATCTCGAACGAGGACACAACGACATGCCGAGGCCTTTCCATGGCAGTGATATCAATGCGTGTGTCACTGTCACGGAGGCAGAATCGCCCCATTGCAGGAAGTATCCTCGACGACGAGGTCACAATCCGGGCACCGGTCCCAGACGGTATCCTTTTGGCAGAGAGTTCGACAATGAAAACCTACACCAGTGTCCCCGAGCAAGCTCCACACCTCGTCGAACATGTAGTATCTGACCGAGCCCAGAGACAAAGCCCCAGACTGGACCGCTCCGAGGACTTTTCCAGGCGTCCCAACGACGATATCAAAGAGTTCGGAGGCCTCGTCGCTGGTGGGATGGTCACCGTGAGATATCTTCACCTGGATCTGAAGCTTGTGGGCAGGCCGCAGGCGCTCAAAGGTGTCATACACCTGGATGGCCAGCTCTCTGGTCGGGAGGAGGATGATGGCTTTTGGACTCGGCTCAGTAGTTGCATCCAAGCAGAGGGCATTCATGATCCCGTACACACAGGCGGTGGTGACACCTAGCCCTGGAGTGCTGATCGCCAGAATATCGCGTTGCGTGGCGATCAGAGGGATCATGAGGCTTTGCGCCTCGCGAAGTTCAATCTTCTCATTTTGAAGCAAACGCTCAATTTGAGGATCCAACTGTAAGGGCAGTTTTGGTGATCCTTCGAGAACGATGTTGGTCCGTCTTGAGCTTTCCACGGCGAACGTTAGCTAGGTCCTATAAGATATGAGGGAGTGAGACTGACGCATCCATAGTTGATCAATTGACTGGTCGAGTGGTCGTGGTTGGAATGAGCAGAAACCTCGAGGGTGAGAAGAGAAGCTGAGAGAGAAGCTGAGAGAGATGATGGGAGAGATGATGGGAGAGATGATGGGAGAGATGATGGGAGAGATGATGGGAGAAGGAGGGGGCGATTCCTCCTTTTGTTTTGGTGACTGAAAGCACTTTCTGTTACCCAACCTCTTCACCTCACTGCCTCGCCTACGTTTCTTCCTCTTCCTCCTCCTCTTCCACCTCCTCTGCCTCTGCCTCTGCCTCTGCCTCTGCCTCTGCCTCTGCCTCTGCCTCTGCCTCTGCCTCTGCCTCTGCCTCTGCCTCTGCCTCTGCCTCTGCCTCTGCCTCTACGAGCAAAAGATGGAACTGACTGAAAAGCCTGAGGCTAACTCGACTTGGTTATCCTCGGTGAGTACCCTCCTGTCATGATGTTCATACCATCCTAAAACTAAACCATGTGCTATAGAAGAAAAAAGTCGGGTTAGAAACCATCCTCTTCGATATGGACGTACCCGGATTCCGGGAGGAGCTTCTCCCTTTAGTCGCAACCTGTGGCACCAGATCTATTGCTGTTAACATTTTTATAATCACAGTTCCCTCAACTCTCACTCTCTACAGAACCTGCCACTTCCATTCTCCAAGCCCCTATTGACTACGATAGAATACTGTGACATTGTCTGGCATAATGTCTTGCAGTGAAGGTAACCCCCAGAAAGAATACTATGGTTAGCCAGCTTGTCTTCATACATGCCACATACAATACGATGATACGACACATCCTCCAGGCCGCTAAATCCGGCCTATTGAACACCGGTGCTGCTCTATCAACGAACGATGTGGAGAGTGTATGGAGTATCGCTAGCTCGCTATTCCGTAATTCCGTAGAATGGGGCAGTATTCGCCGGAAGGTCGCCGACCTCCTAGAAAGTAGAAACTGAGCCTTGAGGGTTCAGAACTTCAGGCATATCAACAGAGCGAAGATGGGGCTGTCTCGAGTCTCGTAGACATGAGGGGTTGACAGTTGACACCAATAGTACCAGGAAGGATTGTATGCACTTTTACTGCGATACAAAGTCCACTCAGACTCGGCGAACATAGTGAATTGACGCCGAAGACGGCAAAGAATCAAGTCTACCTTGATTCAGATAGAGACCATCCCCGAAGTTATCCAAATCAACACATCGAACGATGGATAAACTAAGGTGAAACCGACTGAAGTCACCCTGGAACTCTGCGACCAGACCTATCCTTGGTCCTCCCGATCTCAGAGTAGAGATCTGAAGAATGGTCTGGTTTCATATGTTAGCTAAGACCAACGCTGTCCGTCGAAGCCGCAATTTCTTGCAACAAAGACGGCAAAAATGGAATTTAATGCCTGATATAACAATCAGAACCACAATCAGAATTGTGAAGCATCTTTGATGTCGACAAGTGCTGTTGTTGTTGGATTCGCAACTGGCTGGTGGCGAGCACCCAATCTTCACATCAATTGCCTCATATATCAGGATGGGACAGCGCTGGTATTCCTCGGGCTCCGGTGCCACATCCTCGACCGAAATACCATTTCTCAATCGTAGAAACCTCTCCCATTATTTCCATCCTCATCCACTCGAGATGTTTCATCGAGTGAGTCTGGGCCGGTGGGAAATAGTATTAATCCGCTCGCTGGACGCAGAAACAAAAAGCCGGACCTCCGCGTTGGCGCGCTTCATCCCCAAGAATGAAACTTGTATCTTCAATCCCGCAAAGCAATCGCAAGCGTTGCAATGATGTCCTTTCTGGATTCAATTCCTGTTGCGCGACCATGTTTGCTGAGTCCTGCTCACAGCGCCGAGGGCCATTTGGCGCTAGTCCCCTTCACCATTCATTGCTCCCCGCCCAGCACAATTTTTTAGCCTGTAAAACCTTGCCTGCTGTCACTCTCCCTTTCCGTCCTCCAACTTCCTCCATCATCAACCACCTCCCGGAGCATCGCTCCACCACCCACACCCACCTTTGATGCGTGAATTTTGATACATTAGACGCAATGAATTCCCGCGAGCATTCTGATATGCCTCCGGCTACCTCGTACCCGTCCCCGAACGCCGCGCAGATGGGACAAGGCACCATGCAGTACTATACGAATCGTCAGTTGACCGCCGACGAACTGCTCTCCGCTGAGCTTTCGCGCGAAACCTCTGGACCTGGCCTGGCGGATGGCTCGAGTAACGGCGTGCATCATGGTCAATCGATGGTTTTGGGCTCGTCGAACCCCGGTGGCGCTGACATGGGTCGTCCGTCATCTCCGGACCAGCATCAACAACAGCACATGCTGCAGTTCACCCCCAGTCAGCAGGTGGGCGTCGATCCGAATCACGATCTGAGCTATGGGGATCAGAGCGCTAGGAGGAAGAGATCGAAAATCTCGCGGGCCTGCGATGAGTGTAGACGCAAGAAGGTACTCCACCTCTTTGTTTTTATCTCGCGACGCGCCACGCGCCGTGCCATGTTGCTGTTCGAAGTGCTAACGCTACTGGTTACAAGGTTCGATGCGACGCGAGCTCCGAATCCGGTGTCGAGACCTGCTCGAATTGTCGTCGACTCGGTGTGGCTTGCCAGTTCAGTCGTGTGCCTATGAAGCGCGGACCGAGCAAAGGGTAAGATGCGCGACTCTTGGTTCATACATAGCGAGGAGCTGACATTAGAACAGTTACATCAAGGAACTAGCGGAGCGTCTTCATACTCTCGAAAGCCAGATGCAGCCTCCCATGGTGCATCCCGACATGCCATACCAAGCTATGAACGAGGTGTCGCCTCCCAGGGCCTACCAGGAATTCTCTCCTCCAATGGATGCCGGCCCCATCGGTCGCAAGAGGACGTATTCTGTTTTCGAGGGACTCCCAAGCGGGCTACCAACCACGTCTTATTCTCAGCCTCATTTCAATCCTAGGGGCTCTCAAAATGCATTCGGTTCGTCCTCGTTACGCTCTTTCCAGCTAGTTACGATTAACTGACAATACCAGACGCTGCAGAGACCTCGACAGACCCGATGAACCCCTCAGTCATGAGCAATACCGCGCCCAAGGCTGGAAACTTGTTTTGGTCAACCGGAAATGAACATGAGCTTCCGCCTGGCATCGATATTCCTGATGTGTCTAAGCAGGGAGTGGAAGAGGATATGACTCCTTTGGGTGTGGATGAAGGGGCTCTCAATGCGTATGTGCCTTTTTTTATCGGACTTACATTTACATTTTAAGGAAGCGATGCTGACTTGCGTAGTTACTACACCAAGATCCATGCCATCTTCCCTATCCTGCCACATTCGAAGGAGCGTTTGCTTGAGGTCCTTCATCAATGCAGCCGTGAGATCCAGGAAGTGTTCTTGTACGGCCTATATACTGTTACGCGCACAGATATGGATCGTGTACTGAGCACTTTCGAGAGAGTGGCCTCCTTTGACAATGCGCAGGATCTTCTGCTGTACTACGCTCGCCAACCGGCGTTGCTCCGTCCCACCGCGGTCAACCTGATCTTGCTACAGACTTTGCTCCTCACGATATTGGACTGTGACTCGCGGGGTCCCGAGAATTTAGTTCTCAAAGACGGTTCGCCCAAGCATACTCTGATCCAGTCCGCCACGAAGCTTGGTTCCGATATGGCGAAGGCTTTTGGTCAACTGAAAGTCAAACGGTCTTCGGATGCCGACGTCGATTCGGATGCAAACCTAGTCAGGCGAAGCTGGGTGTCTCTGGCCATAATGGCTCGGTGGTACGCCATTAGTGTGGCTGATCCAACCGTCTTGGTAAACCAGGAGATAGGCGGACGGGAAGACGAGCGTGTTGTCGGCTCTGTTACAACGGGACTGGGCGGTATGTGTGCAATTCCTTGTGGCTCGTTTATTTCGTCTGCTAACATTGGTTGCTTAGCTTACTCTTCATTCCTGGTTGAAATGACGACACTTGCCACCATGGAGCACAACGTCTGCCAAACCAACACCGGTCTGGGACGTATAGTCGGTGCAAATCTGGTCGCTTCTCTTGAACGCCTGGGAAACATCGAGGATATCCGAAAGCCCAGCGACGTCGTCGAAGACGGAACGTTCCAAGGGTTCGATGAGAGCCTGCAGAACCAACTCTACTGGACCGTCCGACTGCTCATCAAGCGACACATCTTCGTCTACAGCCCATACGAAATCATCTACTGCGCGGTCGAGGTCATCAACGAGCTGCTTAAGGCGACGATGGAGTCCCGCCCCCTTACCCCCTTCGACCTCCACAGCCTAGCGCTCGCCTCCATGACCCTCCTCGAAGCCACCGTGCTTCCCGACCACGCAGTTGAGTGCTGGGATTCCCTCCGGAAAGTCGAAGACATCCTCGACCACCGCGCCAGAGCCTCCGCCCAACCCGCCGAGTTCGCATCCATCTTCACCACCCCGGGCTGGGACTCCAAGATCCGCAGCTTCCTGGACTGGAGACGCTCCAAGGCCCAGGACACCCAGCTCCAGGACCCGGGGCTCGGGAGATCCACCGCCGCCTCCGCCTCCGCTCCCCCCGTCATGGGCCCCAACGAGCAGCGCTCCCTGCAGCATCTGGCCGATCTCGCCGTCGGCGCCGAGGGCTCCGTCGCCGCAAGCGCCCCGTCTCCGCCCCCGCTCGCCCCCGCCGAGAATAACCTCAGCACAACATCCCCACATCTGGCTGCGCCTTCGCAACCGGCGAGCCGTATCGTCGTTGATTTCACCCTTCTTACTAAGGAGGGGTATCTGAATGTCTTCTCGGGGTTGATTTACCGTCGCTCCCGCTGAGTTGACGGTTACGGAGTAGGTGCGGGTATGATGCTGCTGTCTTTTATTAGCTATTGTCGGTTGTTTTTTTTTGTTTTGGCCTAATCTCTTCTCGTTCTCGTATCGGCCTCGCCTAGCTTGCTTCTATACCTGTCTTGTGGAGAAAAAAGCTTTATTCTATTGAGTTTGCTTTGCTACTCTTGCTTGTGGGACTTGTCGTGTACTTGTTTCGATTTTATATCGGAGAACGTTACTCAATAATAGAAAGGTTGTCTTTAGAAACCCATTGAGCTTTTTGAACTCGTATCAGCTAGATTCTTCGATCGAAGAGACATATCGAGGTTATGGTAACTGTATTCCATCTTTCTTTTCATAGATCATACTCAACTAGTAAGTTGTCTATCATCTTTCGTCGTGAAGTAACTACCATAATAACGCTAAGTATATAGCTTTGACAGATGTATCAAATGAGAACAAATAAATAAACGAAATTCAGGTCACCTCCCAAACGCAATTCTCCTCCATATACCTTCTACATCTTGACAGAGCCTGAGGAACCCATCGTCTTCAATATGCTGACATATCCAGTTCTCGAGTCTTGCCGTTCGCTCATGCGTCGGAGCAGAGAGATACAAAGAGATGTCCGTGGCCGGAGACAGGTCAAGATGCTTGCCGTGATGGGGATCTATACTGTCTTCCACTGCGGGCTTCTGGTTGTTTGGATGAATTGTAAATTTCGATTGCTGTATTTCTGGTAGCTGAGGTTGAGATACAGTGAAAGGTTGTGCGAGGGTGTTTAAGGACTGAAGTGATTGAGTAGACGACTCGTTGCTTAGGCTTAGCTGGGGTACTGAAGTGGTTGAACGCTTTAGTGTACCAGGCTTTGCATTCTGAGCCGCTTTTCTCCTTAGGGAGGCCCTCTTGGGAGCCTGACTTGAAGGTGACGCCGCATTATCGTCTCCGTTCCCTGGAGCCAGATTATCTGTTCTGAGGGTTTCAGGCGAGGTAGATGGTTGCTTGGCAGTTGTACGTGATCTCTTTGCAACGGGTTTTGAGAAAGGCAGTTCCCTTTTGGGAGGGAGAAGTTGGTTCAGGGTCTTGATATCATGACAAGTCGGGGTAGTAGATGTTCTGGCAGCAACATTGAAAGCACCAGCTCCGGGCTCCGTTGTAGGTGCTTGTATTGGCTTATGGGATAGGCTCGCTTCGTCATTGCGAATATTTGCCAATGTCGTTGCGCTAAAATCTGAAGCAGTAGTTTGGGCTGTACCCGATGAGGATGGAGGCACTGACGACACTGTGATAAAGCTTATATTAGCGAGGCGTGTGATAAATTGTAGGAGTTCAGGTTCAACTCTACCAGTAGTGATACTCGATGTCTCTCCCACTGTAGAAGCTGATGATAGAGAATAGATGGCTCCGCTTCCACCGACGGACAAGGACGCTCCGCCACCAAGTATAGGCGGTCCTGACGCAGAATGCCATTGCGATGAGGTTGGTTTTCGAGTGAGCTGTGTTGAACCAATATTTGACTCCGAGAAGGGACACTTGATGTCACTCAGAATTGCCAAAGCCGTATAGAAGTCACGATCCGAAGAGAACTTCAGCTGAAAGCGACGGACCTGCCTTGGAATTAGAAACGAGATATCGATAGACTGGTGAGGGCACTACAAACAAATCCGTTTTTCGTTGGATATTTCACCGCAAGACAAGGTAGCTTGACAACTACGGCGAAGATTGGCCTCGAATAGCCGTTCTGGCTTGGTCTCGTCTGATTCGAGGCATCTCTGGCAAAGTGAGCAAGGTCAACTTCCTCCTGTAGGTGTAGGCCCATTAGTATCGGCCTCTAAAAAAACTTCGAAGAGGCTAGACGATACCAGAATGTCCTGATTCTGAAGCACCCTCAACAAGACTTGACTCTGTGCTGAGGAAATCCCTCCTGATATCTTGTCGAAATGACAGAAAATCTCCCCATTGCTGAAGATATGATTCCAGTTCAGCGGACCATTATGATTGACTGCGGTTGTTGTATGGGAGAACTTTGCTAGGGACAATCGAGCGAGCTGGGTGGGTTCATGAGCTCTTTGGGATAAGTGATACATCAGGTAAGTATTCAAGGGGAGTAAGATTGATAGCAGAATGATATAAAGGCTGTCTAACTACTTAGACTAGCATACATATATCGCGAGTTACTGACAGTGGGAGTCAGAAGAGAACAAGTGAGGAAGTTGAATTCAGTACAAATTAGGAAAGAGCCCAGCACAAGGCCTCAGGCAGAATTCATCAACATACCATTAAGAATGCCATTTATCTTGATATCTATGAAATATTAGGTCCTGTATATATTCTCATGGTGTCTTGGTACTTCTGTAGCAAGAAAGAATCTACAACCTAAAGCAAGAATCAACAGATTCACCTACAGTGACATCAACCCCAAGTTATATGAGCCCTAAGGCATTATATATGCTTACTCATCAAAACAAACATAACTAACGTAATCCACGGCCGAGCTGCGCACTTTCGCCGCTCCCACTACATTTTGGAAGCTTTGAACCACCAACGCCAATAAATTAGACTATCTGAAAGATGATATAAATAGTTATTTACTAGGGCAACTTCTTATTGTATGTCCAATAGTCCCGCAACCACTGCAGCGTGGTGGAGCTCGCTGGCGAGGCATAGGTGTAGGCTCTTCAGCCCGCCCTTCAACCTGTGTATCAAGCTGCTGAACACGATTTTGACCTTCTTGTACAGATAAAAAAATATCAGTACCCAGAACAGCATGCTTTCTTTCGTTCTTCCTTGTTTTCCGCTCATTTTCAGCCCGGAGTGCCTTGATTTCTTGATGGAGAAGAAGGTTCATATTCATTGCCATCTGCGCAGCCTTTTCAAGATGCTGAATATGAGATACTAGACTGCTAGAAAGCCTTCGTTTTTGAAGGCTTCTCTGTAGACTGCGGACTTTGTGATCTAGCTGGTGAGGATTCCGAGGTGTTTGAAAAGCAGAAGAGATTGAGCCTTCAGCTTCAACAGGAGGTGGTGTTGGCGTACGAAGTTGAAAAGTGATCTTGTTAAGAACCCGGTCTTTATTAAGTGGCTTAAGACCAGCTCCCACAAAGCCACTGCATATATTCTGCCCAGTAAACACCTTTTCGCGTGCAGGTGGATATAGGTGTAGAAAGTCTTCCTTATCAATATGATTGTTGCCGGCGACCATCATTCCTTCAACCAACTTCCCGTACGCGCGTTTAAGCGGCCCAAAAACACCCACATCTAGTGGTTGTAGAAGATGAGAGGTATGAGGAGGCATGCAAAGACAGATAATTGCATTCTCTTTGCAGAAAGTATTAAAGTCTGCAGTTTGATGGCTAGAATGGCCATCAAGAATAAGCAGCCGCTTTGCACCAGTTGAATTCCGTCTGGAATAGGGTTCAAACACCTCTTTTAGCCAGCGAAGGCCTATTTCATCTGTTGTCCAGCCATTCTCGCTCTTTGCAAGTATCCAATCTTTAGGAAGTGCAGGTTCTTGATACCAAGCAGCCTGTTGTAATTTCCCCTTCAAGATAACCACTGGCGGTATAAAAATCCCCTTTGAGCTGACACATTCAATGATTGTAACCCATTCACGATTCCCCTGGATGACTGTACGAGGTCTTTCACTGCGATCCGCTGCAGTTATGACCTTAGAGGTTGTACAAAGCCCCATTGCGAAGCCAGTTTCATCAAAATTCCAGATATCATCCTCATGTATGCCGTGTTCCTGAATAGCTTCGCGTACAGTTTCAAACCACTGCTTTATTACCTTTGGATCTTCCTGCTTTGCACGCTGATATGTAATCCTCTGATTATATCTTGTACGTAGTTCAGGACGGCGTTTGATGAAGGAATAGGCCCAGTTGACTCCAAGGACTGCAGCAGAATTCTGTGTACGTTCACGAAGTAAAATCTGTGCCATTCCACGCAGAAACTCTGGCCGAATTGAAAATCCCCGTTTATCAGCATCTAGCAGTCGCTTGACAAGAGTTTCTTCTTCAATGGCAGTCAATTTATGGCCATTGGCGCGTGTTTCTGATCGTGGTTTGATTCCTTTAAGCCGACTGCGAAGGGTAGCTTCTGATACACCAAATATGCCAGCAGCTTCTCGTTTTGATTGAATTTTTTTGTTTTTAATAGCTAAAATAGCCATTTGCATTCGATTCTCTTTAGAAAGAGGCATTTTATATGATAGAAAGAGAAGTAAGACGCGTTGAAGAATATTGATAGTATAATATTTTGAGGAGGCGGCGAAAGTGCGCAGCTCGGCCCTATGCGCAGCTCGGCCCTATGCGCAGCTCGGCCGTGGATTACGTTAACTATCGATCGAACATCCATAAGGAACAACCAATAATCCGAACACGCGCCTGAGGCCATCCGTCACAGCGCGGACTTTTTGCCTGGGATAACCAGGAATGGGATTCAGTTTTGCTTCAAAAAGCCCCAAAGGGCCACAACCACAACTGATATTGACACTTGGGCTAGAATTGTCGTCGTCGCGGATTTTTCTTCTCTAGCGCACAAAGAGAATCGCGCATTCTTCCTCGAAGCTTTTGTCCCTACAAAGCTCTGTGTCTTCATACCTCAGTAGCATCCTCCACTCGTCTCCGATAGCTCTAAATCGCGGTCGATCTCGCCTCGCGGGGTGACAACTTATCGAGCTTCGCAAACATCCACGTCATCTCTGGAAGCAATTAGCCTGTAGCAGAATCGCCAGTCGGATCCGCCTCGATACATCC
Organism: Aspergillus cejpii; assembly: GCA_004769165.1. NCBI lineage: Eukaryota > Fungi > Ascomycota > Eurotiomycetes > Eurotiales > Aspergillaceae > Aspergillus > Aspergillus cejpii. The sequence continues at coordinate 1,391,407 of SMSW01000005.1, read as the reverse complement.
TCTTCTTTTCAAATACATCGAGCCGGTCGAAGTCTTCATCAAACATACTCAAGCGCGTTCGAATACAGCACGAGGTTGTTTTCTCAAAGTGGAAGAAGCTCAACATAATTCCTAGTCGGCTCTGGCATACCTGTTCGGCTGCTCAAGTCGAGCCATCGCAGGCATAAAGCATCCCCGGCGCGAAGGGCCCTGACCTCAAGCAACACGGGCCTGGACACTGACCATTTTGTCACAATGAGTACTAATACCCCCCGCTCGTCCTTACGAGGCAAGTTCTTGTTGATTCTTGTCCCTATCCCTTGTTGTCCGTGCTCGCCGTTCTGACTGTTCCCACAGAGGGTTTGCGGCAAGCCCCCAAAGCCAACCAACCTTTCATACCAGACACTGCGCCTGTACGACGTTCGCACATCCATGCGCACCACTCACCCCAGCCAGCTACGGCTCATCCGCATCCAAATACCCCTAGTATGCCAAATGCCTCACAAGCTGCGTCGGAGAACTGGGAAGGGAGGGAGCAGAGACATGTCCCTATGTCCACTCGTGAGGTAGCAACGCCAGGGAATAGACCTGGTCTGTTTGCGACCCTGCATGACAGAGGGAAGGTAGCCAAGCAACCAGACTTTTATGACCCTTATTTCCCCCTCAGGTATCTTGAGGTACCCAAATGTATGTGAAAATCCTGCGATCAAGTGACCTTATCTCATTCCGTGGAAACATCTGGCTAACAATCAACCCGTAGCGGATCATATCTACAAGAGGGCCCATTATGGCTTACAGTCTGGAATCCCCGACGAAGTCGATTTTGCGCTATATCATCTTGTCCAGATTTCGAATCAGCGGTGGGATAAATTCAAGTTCGAAGGATTCCCTCTACTTGCGGAGAATCTTATGGAAAAGGCCTTGGGTATTTCCCTAGTCACAACCGGCGTGATGTGGGAGCCTCAGTATGATTCTCGGCAGCCCAGCGATCGCGTCAATGTGCTGAACGCATTACATGGCACACGAGATCTCCTGGAGAAGATCAAACAAATACCTGTCATCTTGCCAGAAGATACCCTTGAGACGTACGAATTCAACCACCAACTTCGCAACGTCAAAGAAGCAACCTTGGTTCTGCGGAACATGGTGCTCCTGAAAGAGAATGCGTACTACATAGCCCGTTATGCCAAAGGGCTGCTACGAGACTTTTTAGTCATTATGATCAACATGCCCAATCAGCCTCGCCTTAACGAAATCAAGAACGACGCTTTGGACATTGCGGAAGAGGTCACCAAGTTCATGAAGACCGATCCCGAGGATCCTCTCTGGATCTCACTACTCAATTGCCTCGACTCCCCAGATCGCGCACATGTGGTTCGCGCGCTCTGGGCTCTCACCCATTTCTCCACCGAGTTAGATGAGCCAGAAGCCAACCGGGCGATGGACCGGATACCTAAGGAGACTCTGCAGCAGCTTTACTTTCACACCCTTCTTGATCTGGATAAAGATATCCTTAGCGGTGCGCTGGACTTCTGGTACCAGTACACACTCTCGTCTGAAAATGTTGAAACTCTGATTGAAGTTTTCAACTTACCCACGGTCTTCGCCCCTCGGATGATTGCTTTATTGACACACGAAGGCCGACCAAGCAAGAAAGAGACGGTGTTACAGGAGGAAAAGGTTGCCCCGCCGCCGTCCGAGATCCCCCGTGTCCCCCCTGAGCTCATGAAAGACCTAATGGAGCTATCGGAGCCCGAACGCAGCTCGCGCTGGCTTCGGTGCTGTTTCGTTGAGGACCTTGAGTGTGAGATCACCCAAATTGCGCTCTGGCAGGCATACCAGAGCAGATTTGTGGACCCTCGACTTCCTGGTGGCGGCGTTCTTCCCGCAGCAGAGTTCATCAAGAACGTCAGCACCACTTTCACCAACGCACAGGCTCAAGTGATCAATGGCCCTGGTTCTGCCACAAAATTCATCATCAAAGGCATCCGCCCCCTGGAGACTGCCTACACATTCCAGGGCTTCCCTTACCTGTACTGCAAATGGGCAGATAACTCTTCACCGACCAAGACATGCCAGCGTGCTTTTGTTAACCCCGCAGATATTCGCCATCACGTCTTCACAGAACATATGAACCTCAAACCGACACAGACACCGGGCCACTACAACCTGGAAAACGCAGAATCGCCCGTGCATACGTGTCTTTGGGACAACTGCACGAAGTTTCGGTCGTCTGGCCCGAGTGCCAACACCGCCATGGTCGCCGGCCACGTTTCGGCACACTTACCCGAGGAACGGCACGCGGACGCAGAGCCACCGACCTCGAAACGGGCCGTGCTCCAGGAGCGTATTGTCCGCAAGTGGTACTATCTGGATACCCCGGTCAACGAGAGGGGCGAGCCATTCGGCGTGGCTTACAAGGCAGCGTTAGTCCTGCGTAATCTGGCTCGGAACCTCCCCACCGGAATCGCACCGCAGTATCATGGACTTTCGTGGAAGAAAGCCGTCTTCCTCAGTCAACGGTCGAAGATCATCGAAGCATGGGACCGGAATCGGTCATTGCGGAAGGAACTCACGGAGTTGATAATGGTAATAGAGAAAGAAGATTACTACTGAAATTCGAACAAGAAGAAAACATGATGCCGAAAGGCTTTCAGACCGCCGTCCTTTTCTTTCCACCATTATTTTTTCAATTCCAGCTGTACAAATAATACCCCCTTTTTTTCCCTTCCATGACCTACTTCCTACAATCTCGACACATGATGTCACCTTTTTATTTCTCTCTTTTTTTCTCTCCCCATTTTATAAGGTGTCCCCCGTGGAGGCATCCAGTCTCAACGGTTCCCTTCAATTCCGCCCTTGTCAGAAAGTTGTGAAAGAAACTTACTTATATGACTTTGCGAAAAAAACACAGGCGTCCGGGGTTGCGAACTTACGAGGGTTAGAAATTGGCGATTTGGCTGCTCTTTTTTTATTCTTTGTTGATGCGATGGTTTTAACTACCAGTGTACTATAAAATGGAGTTGAGTTGCAAGTCAGAAGAATCGGACACCGGTTTTTATTTTACTACTAGACTGTGCAGTGGATTTGAACTTGGTTTGCTATTCGTGGCTATAAAGGTACTCCGTACTTCATAGTTAAGATAGGCCGTAATGAGTATTGGGTAGGAGAAAGGCGCTCAGGGAAGGATGGAGGATCTTGAAGAAAGGTTCATCCTGTAGGAGGTATGGCACAAGCTCTGTCTGTGGAAGCATGCGGTCGAGTGTGCGACAACTATTACAGTGCAGGGTGCAGGTTTATCTTTCGATTTGTATGATAGAGTCCAATCCTTGGCTCCGGACGGGGTGATGAGGTTAACGACATATCGATCTTTTCATACACATGGACCGAAGAAGGGAATTCAGATTTGAAATCTGGCGCCTAATTCTATATGACACCTGGATTATATGCAATTGAGAAGTTAAAGTTAAAAGAACAAAACAAAGAAGAAAAACAACTACTCCCAGACATTGGAGAATAGATCATCAGCACCCCCAAACCCGCCAGCCGGTTTAGAGGGCCCATTCGAATTCGTCGTTGTCGTGGTCGAGACGGGTACCGCACTGGCCCAACCGCCGAAATCTTCATCGGCCGCAACGGTGGGCGCCGGTTTCGCGCTTGCGGCGGATGAGGCTCCCCAGCCGGCACCGATATCGTTGGCCGTCAACGTGTCGGGGATTTTCATCATAGATGAGGTCGAGGGGGCGGCGGGGGCGGCGGGCTCGGGGGTGCTCCATGCGTTACCGCCCCAGGGGTCCAGGTTGGGGATCATGCTTGCGACGGACGCGGTGGATGTGGTGGATGTTACTGATTTCAGCGTTGGGGCCGGGGCCGCGGCTCGCGCAGGGGCAGGTGCGGGACTGCTCAGGTTGAAAGCGGACTTTAGCTCCTGTTGTGGGGAGGTTATCATATGCGGTGCGGGGGCTGGGGACGTAGCGGCCGGGGGCGAGGAGAGTCCGAAGAGATCATTAGAGAAGGATGAGCGGGGTGGGTTCGGTTTGGATGGCGGGGCGGATGCAAAACTGGAGAATCCTAGATCATGGCCGTTCGACGAGATCGAAGCGGGACGGGACTGGGGGTGGGGCTTTGCGGGTGGGATGGTCGAGGATGTAAGGCTGTCGAATAGACCACCGCCGAAGCCGCTGCTGGCAGAGGGGGTAGGCGAGGTGACCTTGGGAGCTGCCAGGGTGGATTTGGTGCTGGTAAAGCTCGTCAGATTGGCAAAAGGCGAAGGTTTCTCGGCTGGTTTGGGAGGCGCTGGGGATGTGGTCGATGGGAAGCTCAGTCCGCTGAAAGCATCGGTTAGTCCACCCAGATTCGATGACGATGCCGATTGTGGGGCCGGAGAAGTCAGATCGCCGAAGGAAGGCTGGCGGTCATGCTGCACAGGAGGAGGCTGAGGCTTTGAGTATAGTGATAAAATGGATTGCTTTAGATCGGGTCGAGACATTCCGGTTGAGGCCCCGGGTGTAGGCGTAGTGCTGGATGGACGGCTCGAGGGTGCAGGCTGAGTGCTACCAAAAAAGTCAAGTCCGAGTAACGAGTCGGCAGGACGAGCGGGCTTCGCAGCAGGCTGCGACGGTTGTGCCAGCTTGGGCGCAGGGGCCCGCTGAGTGGGATCTGTAGTGCTAGGGCGAGCTGGGGGAGCAATTGGCTCATCGTCAGCAAAGAAATCGATCGTTGCTGGTTGGCGGTGTGTGATAGGAGGTTGCCTCGCGGCAGCTACTCGCTGGGACGCAGAACGTTCGATTTTGGCTTTTTCCTGGACAACTGCAAGGGGCTGAGGAACATGTCAGTCTCTGTCCGCAGAACCACTGCGCAAATGAATGCTTGTCCGGGCTTACCACATTGTCGTCGCCATCATCCAGTGTCGCCGGGTCGGGCATTGGCCCGTCCATAACCCACCGCTTAGATTCGTATTTGGTGCGAATGAAGTTCTCGATTTTGCTATCCACCCGATCGTAATTAGCATATCTTCGACGGGATCCCAGAACGCTTCGATATCGGATTGAACTCACGCTTCAGAAGGGACGTGACCCGGCGCGAGTTTAGCTTCCCAGTATCTGCGAGACATAATCAGCACATCGACTCCAGGAGCCAGCATGAAGAGCACGAATGGACGAACTTGTTCGCTCTAGCATTGCCCCATCTCACCACACTCTGCAGTTGTTCGTTGGTCCACGAGTCGAGATCCACGGATTTCACCCGGCTGATATGGGTGCCCATCCCCCTATGGATACCCGAGCAACGGATACATATGAAGATTCCCAGATTCCAGGAAGCCCATCGCGGATCTAAGAAGCAATTGTCAGTGGATATCGACTATCGAGGGACCGAGTCGGGAGGAGAAGACGCAGGAACAAATTGAACGGCGCGGAGGTGTAGACAGATACGACAATAGGAGCCTGAGGCGGGCAGGGACTCACGCTTGTTGCGCTTGCAATCGGCACATATCTTGTTGCATTCGATTTTCAGCAAGTTCTTGATGACCTGCTGGTTCTGAGCAGCCTGGGATGGAGTCGCACGTCGAGACATGACAGTTTGGTAGGCCTCGATAGCTCAAAGAGAGGATGGATGAGATAGATGGATGATGTTTGGTGGACGACAATCACCAAGTGGCGGATGGAGTTGTGGGCCTGAGGCTGCCAATTGTGGATGCCCGATGCGGCTGCACGTGCCGGAGATGAAGCTCTGCAGGAGTTGAAGACATTGGAAGTAAGCAACGGCGTAGTCTGGAGTAATGGCAGATGAAATCGTTAGGACAGATAAGATTACTCTAGATCATTATAGATCTAGTTATTATATATGTGCATCCCATGTCCACCATACAGACAATCAGCACTATCATTATTATCACTCATCTACTCCGTAGTCCATACACATCAAGTCAACATCATATAAACCACCCTCTCACACCTTCGAATTAACCTTATCCTCATCCTCCGTAAACTTCAAACTAACACTATTCACACAATGCCTCTCATCCGTCGGCGTAGGATACCCCTCCCCCTTGAAGACATGTCCCAGATGGCCCCCGCAGTTACTACACACAATCTCCGTCCGCTCGATCCCAAACGACTGATCGGTATGTCTCGTCACCGCGCCGGGGACCGAGTCGAAGTACGCCGGCCATCCGCACCCGGACTGGAATTTATGCGAGGCCTTGTAGAGCGGCGCGTTGCAGGCGGCGCACGTGTAGATGCCCTTGGACGGGTACTGGGCGTCGTATTCGCCGGAAAAGGGTGCCTCAGTGCCCTTTTCGCGGAGGATGCGGAATTGTTCTACCCCCATGTTAGTTAGTTCTATAGTGTTTTTGCGGTGGCTGAGGTTGAGACGTACCGGGTGATAGGACTGCGCGCCATTCCTCCTCGGTGCGCTGGTCGGGGTGGGACATATTGGGGCTTTCGGCTTTGGCGATCGAGCTGAAGAGGGAGCCTAGGAAGGGAATGGCGGGGGCGGCTTTCAGGGCTGTGGTTCTGGATATAGGGTATGAGATTATGCTGAAGGTTCGTGGGAGGGAGGTGGTGGTGAAGATGCGGAGGACTCGGGTGAGGTGCTGGAAGCGCATCGGGATGAGATACTTTATTTTGAGGGGCTTCGTATGAGTGATGGCCCTGATGGGAAATGTAAGAGAGGCCAGAGCAAGCCAAGAGATAATCGACCATGCACGAGTGAGAAAAGACGCTATACAATAATTAATGCATTGCTGGATCTCCGATTCGCCTTTACCCTTTACGTCATGTCATCATGCAGAGAATCGTCATCATACACATAAAGTACATACATGCGATCTGTCAAGTACCATAAAACAGGCAGAAAAATCAAGTAACAGTAAGGGTATCTCAAATATAGACATATCACATATGGCGTAAGATCTTCAAAGACGTCGCACAACACCAACGACCATCAAAACACCCTCTCCCACTTCCACTCGCCAACCCTCTCGAGCCAGCATCTTGCCAACGGCTGGTCCAAGACGGGACGTGCCATCATGGCTGTGTCGTCCGACTCCGGTGATGATCCGGAAGCCCGATCGTGCAGCCTCACCACCACGCATGTACTTCGCGTCGCCTAAAGAGTCCCACCATTCGGAGACGCGCGCACTGGCGATCCGAACGGCATCCTGCACCGAGACCCCGTGCAAGTCCAACGAATTCGACGTCGACTGGGACGCGACCAGAGCCTCGGCCGCAGCCGCAGCCTCCCGTTTCGCCTGCTCGAGATGATCCCGTCCCATTGCGGAGTAATAAGCAGCGGCTCCGCCCATCATCCTGTCAGACTTGCTGCGGCGATACGCGGCTGTGGCTTTGTTGAAGGCCTCTGCACTGGCAACAAAATGGGTGCCGGCGGTAGTCCGAGCAGTGCCATAGCTACGGATACTTTTCAATTCGGCTGTGGGTTTCGGGGGCTTATCGTCCTCTTGGTCCAAAGGCGGGGGAGAGGTGGTGATCTTGATCAATTCCGACACCGAGCGGGCTGCTGGGCGGGGGGTGAGCATGGCAACAGCCAGCTCACTGGCGGCAGACGTAGAGTTTCGGGTGATACTCAGCAGTCCGCCGAGCAGGGTTGGTGCGATGGATGGAAACTCCTGTGTTAATTCTGCGACTTGTGCAACCATAACAGGGTGGGAATCGATGTGCTCCTCCTTGGGCGCATGTTCAGTCGCAAGAGAACGAATCGTGGCAGGCAGCGACGCTCCATTGGCATGGTAGGCTGAAGTGACTGCCTCCTTCTTCAGAATAGGAGAAGTCCTTGAGCAGATGAAATCAACGTCTTTCTGTCCGACGTCCCACTTGTTGAGAGGTAGGTTCTCATCGTGAGAAGTTGATGTGATACCAGACGATGGGGAAGAGAGGTCCTGAGCTGAATTATTCTTATTCTTCCCCTTGCGCTTGCGGTTCTTTTTCCGCCCAGCCTCCCCATTTGAATCTTCTCCAAAGCCATCAACGCCCTTGGGAATAACGACCTTGGTCCCATCTTCACCCGTGGGCTGCTCGTCAAAGAACGCAATGTTTAGGAGCACATCCATGGCACGATCAACGTCCCCAAGCGACTTCCTCAGCGTATATTGTACAGTAAAGCAATCCACGGAGGGAAACATCTCTGACAGGTAGCCGACTTTATCTTCCTCAGACGCGCCGGAGAGTGAAATCGAACCGTCGGCGCCAATAGTGTATCTCAAAGGGTTGCCTCTGACGCGATTACTCGCGTTCTTGTCGTTTAGACTAACAGAGGAGAGCTCGGACGCGAGACTTGTGAGGTCTGTTTCGCGCGACGGTGTGGTACCGTTTTGCGACACGCTTCGCTCTGACAGAATCCCGTCGGGGTCAGTGCCATTGATACCAGGACTCAGTCCGCTGGTCCCGGACGGATCAAACGGTAGGTCCTCCTGCTCCCATGCCGATAGCTTCAGGCTATCCAAGGTGTCGCGAAGTTGTTGAACCTGAGTGGGGTCTTGAAGGTCATAGTCGCAGACAATAGCTGTAAACAAAGCTGAGTCTAGAGGGGGGCAATAGTCTTTCCCTAGTTCCTAGAATTTACAAGAATATATATTCATGGATTAGTTGGGTCCAGTGATGACTCTCAATTCTTGACTCTTGACTCTAGCATTTAACACCGAAGACTGGGTCAGGACTTACCCTCAACAAGTCTTCGGCTTTATCACCCATCTTTGAAGTCGCTGATTCTTTGTCGGTAATTGATCTCAGGTTTCTTTTTCATTACTTGAACAGTGGGAATTTCAGCTCCTTTATGATGGTGAAGAAATGTGCTCAAATGTTGTTTAGGCCGAGAAATCACAAAGGAAGTCAAGGAGGGGAAATTAATTTGGGATAAATGCACTAATCACAGATGACATAATCACTTTAACTAACTAACTAACGTAATCCACCACCGACCCGATCAACCCCACCGACCCGATCACCCTCCCTTCGAATTCCACCATGCTCAATATTTGAAGCTATTTAAAGCAACCAGAAAATGCATTTTTCATTAAAACTAGCTAGTATGGCGTGTAGGACATCTAGTTCTAGTATGACCAACAACAAAGCAATTAGAACACCTTGGTGGAGCGCGTTTTGGTGGTTCAGAAGCTAAAGGTGCAGAACTAGGAGGTAGCCCTCTCACCTCATTACCTTGCTCATTTCTCTGCTGAATTAGATCCCTAGCATCCTGTATAGAAAGACCTTCATTAGGTGTCATCTGGCGCCTCGATCGAGTCCTTTTTTGCTTCTCTTTCTCATTCGCTGCACGTAGATCACGGTTTTCCTTTGCAAGTAGGGCTGCACTATGTAGTGCTATCTCACAGCCTTTTATAAGCTGTTCTAGTGCTCGTTTGGAAGGTGAAGAAGGACTTTGAGAGCCTTTCTTTAACATCTTTTTGATTGAAGATGCCTGCTTAGCCAGTTGTCGAACATTATGAGGTGTGGCTAGCGTAGAATTCGTGTCCTGACTTCCTAGAACAGGGGGGGTGTCAAGGCGAATATTAAGCTGATCTAGGACCCTCTCTGGCTTAAAGGGAACTATTCCAGCTGCTGCAAAGCCATCCTGTATATTCTTAGGCTTGAAAACTCCCAGATGTGCTGTTGGATAGGCCTTTAGGAAGTCAAATTTGTCAATATGGTTGTATCCAAGGCGCATTCTCTGTTCCACTAAACTTCCATATGCCCGCTTCAGAGGGCCAAAACAACCAACATCTAGGGGTTGTAGAAGGTGAGAAGAATGAGCAGGCATGCAAATAGCCACAATCTCATTATCTCTGCAGGTTTGATCAAAAGCAGGCGTGAGATGGCTTCCATGGCCATCTAAAACTAGCAGCCGGTATCGTCCAACTGTACGGCTAGTTGTTGCAGGAATGAAGACCTTTTGAAGCCACCGGAGGCCTATCTCATCTGTTGTCCATCCATTTTGAGATACCTCAATTCTCCAATCAGGTGGAATAGTCTGATCTTGATACCATCCCTCTATATGAACCTTCCCTTTGAAGATTATACAAGAAGGCACTGACCAGCCCTTTAAATTGACACATTCAATTGTTGTAACCCATTCCCGATTACCTGGCTGAATAAGATGAGGTTTTCCAGGCATATCAGATCTAGTAACTACCTTAGTAGTTGCTATAAGACCCATTGCAAAGCCTGTTTCATCGAAATTGTAGATATCTTCCTCCAGGATGCCATGTTGTAGTATAACCTCATGTAGCCGGTCAAACCATGCTTGGATAGTCCTAGGGTCCTCACATTTTGCTCGCTCATGGTTATATCTTCGAGAATATCGGCTTTTAATCTCAGGGCGGCGCTTTATAAATTTTGTGACCCAGTTCTTTCCAATAGTAGGGGGAGAGATAGGATTCTGCAGAGAAAGCAATATGTTGGCCATTTCATGCACATGAGAAGGTCTCGGAGGGCACCCTCTCTGATCCATTGAGAGTATCCATTGTACTAGCGATTCCTCTTCATTTAAAGTCATTTTATGACCATTTGCGCGCTTCTCAATTCGATAATTGCATCCATTTATTCGACCGTAGAGAGTTGTATAAGGAACGTTAAAGATGGCAGCTGCGCGACGGATACTAGGAATTTCTTTTTTTTTTAAAGCAGACATTGCCAATAGGATCCTGCCCTCTTGTTCCACCAAATGTTTGGATACTCGACGCGGTTTTGGTGACATGGTTGCTGTTTGAATAACTTCAAAATATTAAACGCGTCGAATTCGATGGGGGTGATCGGGTCGGTGGGGTTGATCGGGTCGGTGGTGGATTACGTTAGTTATAACTAGTTAGTTAGTTAACTAGTTAACTACTCCGTACACTCTTTGTTCAGCTTCGGTCATCCTTTTTCTTCAATTTCAAGCTTCACCTCTCTATCATATAAATAAAATGCGCGAACAACTTCACAATTCATGGTTTGCCCTCTCAGTATGATTCTGCGCTGCGAATCCAGGCAGACACTGCCGCTGGATCTGGCTGTCTCAGACTCATCATTGACATGTTGAAAGATTGTATAGATACAGGGAATTCAAACGCCCCATGAGCATAGCGTGTGCCCCGTGCAGTATCATAGTAAACACTTAACACACATCAGCTTCTCATTGCTTTTGAGAAGCTTATTTGAAACATCAGATCCATGATGAAGCCATTACTCCAAAGCAAGACATGGAGAAACAAAAATCAGAAAAATCAGCATGAGCCTCGTCGGCCAAGAGAGCACCCACGCCTTAATCCCGCCCCTTAAATATCGTCATCGTTCTGTGATGCTTCTGATTCATCCACATCGGCCTCAGAGCCAGACAGGGAATCTCCGGTGGACGAAGTTGAGCCTCCGAGCCCCCCGAGGGAGCTTGAACTATCCATCCCAGTAATATCACCAGAGAGCAATGATCCCAGAGGGTTAGCGTCGCTTGAAGATGTATCATCAGCGGAGCCGCCTCCCCCTAAGAGGGTGCCAAAGGGGCTGCCTCCGGTGGAAGAGGAGCCTAACTCAGCAAGACTGCCAAAATCAAAGTCGCTTTCAAGGTCCTGACGTTTATCTTTTAGGGTGTCTGGGACGGGACCGGCGAGGATCGCGTCGCACAGGCTGAGAAGGATGGCAACAGGATGGAGCTTCATGATAAGGCTTGCTCGAATAGATCTGGTTTGCTAGGTTCTCGGTTTCCAGCGACAAGTGGCTTGAGGAGTTGGATACTTCGATCTAAGCAGGCGATCCAGCACAATTTATACCGCGAGATCGTTGGAAGATTGTGTTACAGGCGTCGCATCAGTCTTCGTCATCCGGAGAACACGTAGCCCATGTCCAGTGCTGATTGCAATTCTGCAAGAAAGATGATCTGAGTACTGATCCAGCAATGACTGTTTGGCACCGGGTTCTACTTACTACCCCTGATCTCGTCCCAGATTCCGCAGTCCTGGTCGGCACCACAGTGACCCCTTTGGTTCACCTCGCATTTCATCTGCCGAATGGCCGAGTCCAGGAGGTTGACAACCATGTTGTACCACTTGAGGTTCAGGCAAAAGTGAAATCGTCTCAAGTCCTGATTACCATCATCGTCCCACTGAAGGATGCGGACCGGAGCACTGAACAATGTCCATTTGGGGATCTTCCACTGTAGTCGGTGGATTGAGCTTGCAGCAATGCCATCAGCTCCCTTATCCCCTGTACCAGATGGATAGGTATGTCCAACTTGGAGAGGCTTAGCTATCTTTGAACTCTGATAGTGAAAGTGACTGCGCCTGTCTGCCTGGTCAATACACAGGAACCCAGAATGAAGTTATGAAGCTCTATCACTTCATCAATTCTATGACTTCACCCATTCTACAGATGTTTGACTACAGATATCTCTGGTTTCCATGCTAGCTAAAGTTGCGCAGTATATCATCAACTCCATTACACATAATTGAATCATCAATGGTTGGTCTCAAGATGAGGAGTTTTATTCTCACTCTAATGCACAATCATGACTTTAAACATACAATGTGGAGTACAAACACATTACAATTATAAACTTCATAAATGAATTCATTTCCTGGACTCCCTGGGACACCCTGTACCACTCATACAAATGAGGAAGTATCCAACTTGGAAATTTGATTACTGGGAGCCATGCCTTGCACTGCATCAAGCCTGTATCTAGCCACACCAGGTCTTCTGCATCATTTGTTGATGTTCTCAATTGCTGTTCAGTGCCCTTCATTTGAATGAGGTCATGGCGGTGCACAAGGCGGTGCTTCTCGAGTATGATTCTTTTGCCATTTGGAGTCTGCAAGAAGTCTGTGGCCCCGGCTAGGACTTATCACATCAATATTCACGCAGCAATGGTCAAACAGAGGTCCTCCACTAGGCGTCTGAATCCCTTGCTGGTGATTCCATCGTCGAATTTCTCATTCCATAGGAAGGCGGATTGTTTGAGACCATATAGGGCCTTTATGACCCGACAGATCTTCCCTTTTTTCCTCAAAACCAGTAGGTTGGCGCATGTAAATGATGTGTTTCTCAAGCCAAGCATGAAGATAGGCAGTAACCATATCAACCTGCTCTGCTTCCAAACTCCGCAGGGCGATGGCTGTCAAAAGAAGCTTGATAAGGATGATTCATACCACATATGATCTTCGTTATATGCAGGGTCCCAGTCAAAGCGTCGACCCGAGTTCTGCTTTAACATCTCACGGGCGAATTAGACTTAGCCATCGGGGACCATGATGTCAAGATCTTTTGTTCCCTTCTGTCGACCATACATGTGAAGACCACCACTTCCAATAAATCCATAGTCTATTTTGCTCAGGCCCAATGCTTCACCGGCCGCGTTCATAACCGCCCCGATCTCCTCGTCGGTCATGTTCTGTAATTCGATGTTTGGAGGGCCTCCCGGCTTGGCTCCCAAACACTTGGTATTGAATCGACATGGAATTGGATCCTCGAGATATCGAATCGTAGGGATATTGAATCATATGGATATTGCACCATAGTCCGCGTGTGAGAGCACCAATGAAGACGATCTTCCCAGCCACCAAAACGGCTTATCCGACTGAAATTGGTGGAATAGAACGCGGATATCACCTAGGTTGATGCAAAGAGATGGAATCTAAATATCTGATGGGTTTGATTCAATTTGGTGGCTTATTTGATGAAAAGACTAGAAACGTGGATGTGTGCTCATAGGTGGAAAGAAGAGGAAAGGTGGCGGGGATTTAACCACTTTGCATTAGCATGAAATCGAATCCTAGAGATATTGAATTGTACATAGGGACTGGGGGTATGAAGATTTCCTGTACTCCGTAAGGCAGTGACATCTCTCTCTTTCTACCTTTCATAAACAGTGGCAGAATTGTTGAATAGGGAAAGCGGTGATATTAGCGGAACTAGGGCTTGTTGCTAGGGCAGTGATAAGAACCCCCCACAAGTTGCTGTTTAACTAAACAGGACATACTCCATACTTACTATGTACAGCTGCATTATCCTCTAAGAAGAGGAGAAAATCCAGCAAGTATGCCCTGGAAAGCGCAGGTTTGCCCATTCTGCCAGAAAGAATATGCCAACAAAACTGGCCTTCGCACCCACTTGGGTTGGTACACAGGAACATGGCGTATTCCAGCTGATGGGGTCCACGATGTCGTGCAGATTGATAAAACCCTCCATGAAAGCAAGCGTGCTCAGCCTGAGTACCAGTGTCCATCCTGTTCAGTGATAATGAATTCCCGACGTCACTTCATTGAACATGTCTTCTATCGAAATCACTACCCAGCTTCTGAGGGTGAACAACAGCAAGAAACCAAGGGAAAGCGCCGGAACAAGCTCCCTTTTGATCCAGATGCATTCAAGATTCCCCAACGGAAGGGACCGTTTCGCTTCCTTGATCTTCCCTTCGGTCAGTACTCAGTAGCTAACCTATGAGAGGAGATGTGCCTGATGTGGCCGTTCGATACTTTGTCTTTTGACTATTTGTTTTATTAGGCTGTGGACTTGTTTGCTAACTTCATGAGGACGGGACTAAACCAGATATTCGACACATGATATACAAATTCATCTTCTTCTTTGACAAGATCACATTCCATGAAAAAGTAAACTCTGTGACCGCCAAACTTAATCGACAGGGGATCTGGCTTCAGCATAACCCACCTAACAATCCACTTGCTTTCTTGGCTGCTAGCCGTCAGACATATCATGAGGGACGGCGAGTATTTTACGGCCTTAACTCTTTCATATTCAGCGGGAGAGACAGTGTCCCGATATTTCTGATTGGCATCGGACGGGAAAATGCAGCGCTCTTGCGGTCAGTACAGTGGAAGAATGAGCAACACCAGCACGAGAGTCTGATCGACGTCATTCGGCCATACCTGGGACAAGAGGGCACATCGCCGGAAGAGAAACAAGATATCTGGAACGATGACAGATTGTATTCCGATTTCCTGGGGAAGTTCATTGACACGTCTTATTGGAGTTTAGTCTTGCATCGCAATCATCGTCTGATGCCATTGGATGCAACCCGTACATCATCCTGTTATCGGATGCGCTATATGCTGAATGTAGCCTTTGGAGATGATACGGATGGATGTGGAAGCGAGGAAAGTAAAAAGGGGGTGGCCTCGTTTGAGCTGTATGTGCAAAGTGAATTGATAGATCATCAGGATAGCGCAGAGCCAGCTCTTAATTAATGATGTGATGTTCCCTGCATACAGTATAGTCCTACTGATGCTTATCCAGGCTGAGTACTCTGTATAATTATTATTGTATGAGGCTGTTGGTAAACATGACATGGCTGATTAGAGGGGAAAAAAAAGAATGATTGGAAATGCTCACACACGGATTTGAACCGCGGACCTCGTGATTACTAGTCACGCGCTCTACCAACTGAGCTATGCGAGCTGTTGATATCTGAGGATACATACTTTAATTAATATCGTAAACTTATAGAATGATTATCGAGGAAGTTCCTACCAACAGTCAAGTATATAGCAAAAGGATCGAAATATTGATATTAAATTGGTACCTATATATATATATCCATAATGAAGACTCCTGTATTTCCACTAGGCGAGTCCCGCCACACTCCAAGTCAGAGAGTCTCGGCAATATATTCTTGTCAGCCATGAACCATCCCCAAATTCTCCGCGAGAAGTTGGAAATCCGAGTCCTAGGCCCAACCCAATCACCAAGCTGGCAGATACAAAATGTCCGTGGCCGAGTCAAAGGCCGATGTACGATCCATTGCAACTTGAGTGCCATGCCCACCATTGTTGAAGCTATGGTACTCCGTATGACATGCCAGATGGCTTCATGATATGGTAACACGGGATTTCTTTCAAGATGAATCTGACCCAGCCACGAGGCTGGAAATTGCTAAGAGGAGAGTAGTTTGCTGACCTACACATGAGCCAGAGGACAGCCGAGCATCCAGTTGCGACTCAAACTATGGTGCCTCCTTTTCATTATTACTCTACGGGAAATGGTTCATGCCCGATTCATCCATCGGGCTCCATAGGAGACGGCTCAAGCCCATGGCCATACATGAACTGACGTCTGACACAACTGGTCAATCCGTGCGGAAAAGAGCTCCGTGGCAGCACAAAGTGAGACTCTGGGCAACAAGTACTCCGTACGCCGGTACGGTCAGCATCTGCAGGCTTCCAAAGAGGCAAAGTCAGGGCTGAGCCTTCGCAATACCTACTCGAAATCGAGGAAGTCACTCTTTCGCTCGTCTCTCCTCCTTGGCATGCCTATCGCATGAAGCAGGATTCATATCGCATGATCGAGAAATACAGCAAGATGAAACAGACTTCCATATGTCATTGGATGCTGGTAGTGATACCTGCAACCCTTCTCCTTTTCGCAGTTGCGCAATGCGGAGTAACATCAACGCACTCGAGATTGGTCCGCATAGGAAGAAGAGGATAGAATAGCATGCTCTGATCTTACTTTCTCTACATTGGATTGCTGCGAGGAGTCTTCTCGGGCTTCTCAGGCTGAGATGCATGGTTCACCATAATTGTAACTTGATGTGCTGGAAGAGCGGGGGCGTCTGAATGACGAGTCAGAGTAAGGCATGAACTCTTGCTCTCGGTTAACCAACCTCCATGGTAGCCTCGTGGGAGATACACATGCTCAGATCAGGGTTAACTGCCTTCCTCGACGTGGTTGGGCCCAATGCATTCTGGGAATGTTGAGAGATGTAACAATTTCAGTGGAGCGGGAGAGGGTCCACCAGGCGTGAGCACTGAGGAATCAGGAGAACTCATCAGCATTCAGCCCAAGCCGTAGCTCGCCGCGCTAGACGCAGCATAATCATCGAGATGACGGACCTTCCGCATCTTACTTGGCAACGTAGACTTTGCAGACGCATCTGACAGCTTCAGGCTTGTGAACGATGCGTCAGCCTGTCAGGTGGATGACTTGCTGTAAGGCAGACAGAGATACGAAGTCACTTGACCGTCAGGGGAAAAAGACGGGAATGGGGATAATTACACGAATACCTGACTAATAGATACCTATGTAGTATGTACAGTGTACACCCCCACAGACATGGCATGCCCAACTATCCCACCACCTGCGACCCGATTAAATTACCAGTTGCTCGTGCGCTTCAGCGCTTCGTTCTGGATCACTTCAATCCAGTACCCATCGGGGTCTAGGATGAAGGCCACATTCTTCATCCGCCCGTCGGTCAAACGCTTCTTCCAGTTCACCTTGAGGGATTCGAACCGATCGCAGGCGGCATTAAGATCGTCGACTGAGATACCTAGAGAGGCGCATCATTGTTAGTAACCTCCATCCAGATACCGCACGGGGGGTAAGAGGACAACTTACAGATATGACCGAACCCCTGAGGCTCCGAGTTACCGTCATGATAGACCTTGCCCTCTTGTTTTTCGGTGCCATAGTTCCAGGTAAGTTCGAGCAGACCCTCCCATTCAGCCACCGGGTTTTTAGCGCCCTCCTGTGCGGCAGGGTTGGATGCGGGATATCCGAGGAAATAGAGGTTAAAGGCAGCATCCTTGTTCTCAATCGTGCGGATGAGGGTCATACCCATGACCTCCTGGTAGAATTTCAAACTGGTCTCTGCCGACTTGACTCGAAGCATGGTGTGATTCAGCCGGTAGGTGCCCGGATCCGTCGCGGTACCCACGTCCTCGTCGTGACGGCGGATGAGCTCAACCCAGTATCCATCGGGATCCTTGGCAAAAGCAATATGCTTCATGCGGCCCTCAGTGAGCTTCTTCTGGAATGAATACCCCGCGTCCTCCAGTCTCTTGCAGGCCGCCTCAATGTTGTCAACCGAGATGGCGATGTGTCCAAAGCCGCGATGGGGCTCAGTGTTGCCATTGGCCACGCTGTAGTTGGGGTCATTTTCAGTGCCATAGTTGTGGGTGAGTTCTAGCACTGCATTGCGGTCCGTCCAGTGGCGATCACCCTGTAGGGACTGGGGGCCATTGTAGGCGAGGAAGTAAAGTGAGAACTTGTTCTCGGGGAAGTCAAGCTGCTGGATCTGATTGAGTCCTAGGAATTTGTAGAATTCCACTAGAGGAAAAAGCAAAGGGGGATCATTAGTGCCCAAGCTTGTGCAGCCAACAGCTGGATGAGGGCAATCCAAGCTGCTTACCCGATCTCTTTGGGTCCTTGACCCGGATCATGGTATCTGCGGGTCAGGTTAGACTCAAATTATGTTCTCGGATCCCTGGCCAGTGTGACGAATAAAGAGACACTGACGGTTAAGCTTATACTTGGAGGTTTCTGTCGCCATGGTTGCAAGTGATCTAGTAGTTCCTGCAACGGGCTCATCAGCAAATAGGATAGAGAAGCGAGACAGAGAGCATACCTGATAGGAAGGAATTCTTTGGAAGGAGGACCCTGAGGAAAGAATTAAACATAAAGCAGAAGAAACCGGAGGAGGGGTACAAGGACAACTGTGGCGATTCGTCTTAATATCAGGGAAGTTGGGACTTGGGAAGAGTGTGAGGAGAAAAAAGAGCTGAGGTGGGGTTAACCTATGACGCTATTCGGAGTAGGAACACTAGGAATACTCCAATGTCTCTTGGAGTCTGGTTCAGTAATCATCTTGGTGAACAGCATCAACATCTTCTTCAATAACATCTAAAGACGTGAGCGATCTTGAGATGATGCTCAGAAGGGTATATGATGCCGATACCCAGGCTTCTTCACTGCCTGTCAACAGTCCCCGAGGATGAATATGAGAGAAGCGGAATGGACTGGTAGGTATTGCTTCAATTGGTGGTTTCATCCCAATTAATTTTGAATCTGATACTCATCAAGCCTACAGAAGAATCCCACCACATTTGAAGTCCTTCGGGACAAATTATTGTCAGAGGTCCTTGATGATGTCCATGTCATATATGCTGCCTGATGCTTCAGGCACGAATCGGCAATTCTTCTCCGCCTTCGCCGAACTTCCAAACTGAATCATCCAAATCCAACGCCTCAAAGCCTCAACAATCAAAGCAACAAGCATCCATTCATTCATCTGACAACTAATCTGCTTCCCTGCATCTTCACATTTCAGTCAGTCATTGACTCATCAATGCTGGTTGTTGCATAGATCTGCCAAGGTCCGTGGAATTTCTTTACAGTTCTCTCTCTCCTGCACAGGCTGGACATTGTCAATATCCGGCTTCATATCCATCTTAGCCAACCATCCTCTTCCGCCTTTCTTTTCTTTTTCCTGTTGGTATTTCCTATTTCCCCTTTGAGCCTCTTTTCTTTTTTTGACTCCTTACTGCGGCTATTCGAAAATAAAAATGGCATGTCACATTCCTGGCCCCTGCCAATGTCCTGCTTCCCCCACTGCCTTTGATCCCCACGTTCATTGACCCTGTTCGAGGCTGCCTTTCCGTGTGAGCTTCATCTCCATGATGGCTTGGGAGCCGTCTATTCTGGATTTGGAATGGGGCCACCAGATCATATTTTTCCTTCTTCTCAGTTCGTGATAGAAAAAGGACCTGTTCCCCCTCTTGTTGTGTATCCTTGTGCTACCGGACGTTGTGCCCTGGTGTGTCTAGTCCGTCAACAAGAAGTCGTTGGGCTCGAGATTCTGTCTCCTTGCTTACACCCTACCCCATTGTTGCCTCGTGATTGTCTCCTCTGGTGTGATTTGTTCCTTGTACTATATTTATTTGACCTGCTCACTACATCCTCTTTCATACCCGAACACCGTGACAAGGAAAATGGCTGAATTTCAACTATCAGTTCTGACTGGTCAACTGAACCGGAAATCCGCCGAAGTCTACGAGATTCCATATATTCCATACTGGGCACGAAGCGGCGTTCAGTACGCGCAAAATCTTCTCGAGTGCTCCGACGAACCTATCGAGTACGATCACGACGACGAGGACTATTCGGATAACTGCTTCTTCTTTCCCGAGGATTGTTCCTGGTCTCCGCCCCCAGATTGGGTCATCGACGACGATAATTCTGAAGACGATACCGCGATCGGTAGTGATTTTGACCTGCACGACTGCGACGACAACACGATGATCCCCGGACTTCCAGATATTAAGATGCTCGATGCGGAGGCCCTCAGCGATCTGCTAGAGGATAACCTTTCACCTCCGGAAATCACTTCTATCCTGTATGTACTATGATATCGGTTTGTACCATTCACGTTACTAATGATATCGATCTCTAGTGTGTTCGCCACGAACGGTGCCATTTTCGCCTATGCCTCCTCCCTCCCACCCCGGCAGCTGCGCAATTTGAGCGCTACATATGGAGCCGCCTATACCTGTTACGCAAAAAATGCATCTAGCGGAAACCTGACGGGGGTGAACCCGGCCAGTCACCCTTCGTCATACGTCACGGCTCAGTCGGTGTCTCTAGGGGACGTGGGGTCTATTGTCTTTGAGCTGGACGACTCGGTCGCCGTTGTTACGAGGATAGCGGACAAAGTTCTTCTTGCCGCCGTTGGGCCGTCAACACTTGAAACCGCAGATGATATTGCCAACACACAAACTAACCAGAACGGCCCCACGAGAAGCGGGGCAGAAGCCACGTCGGCAACCGAGTCTCTCTCGAATGGACAACGACCGACCACCAACGGTACATCCAGCCAGACCCCCACCAACGCTTCCACGCCGACCAATATCTCTCGGGACGAGAGCGAAGCCAACATCCGAGCGGATGCGGAGTTGGAGACGCAGTACGAGATTGACCGGAGCAGTGATCTGGCGCGTCTGGCGAGTTTGAACCTTTCAGCGTCGCCATCCACCCTCCTAGCGCTTGAATCCAAGGCTGCCGCGCTGGGAAGGTTCCTCAGTCAGAAATTGGAGGATCTCGAAAGCCCCGAGGATTTCTAATTTCTGATTCGATCTTATCATGAGCCTTTGTATGATCTATTTCCTCTTTTGGTATTTGTGTTTTGAGCGTTGCGTGTCCTTGAGATATCCATCTTGGTTGCATTTTGGAGAATTCGATTCTCGTCTTAGTTACTGCACAACAGCACAAGACAGTGTATATGAAATATCATCTTTTCCTACTTGATTGGATCCCCACAACTAAGGAAATATGGGTCGTCGGGTCGGGAAGGCTACCAGTAACCAGTAACCACATTTCCAGGGATCTGCTGAACCCTGAAGACTCAGACCCTGATTGCCAATGCCCATGCCGCCATACGAGTCAAATCTACCTCTAAGCCTAGTATGCCTCGCTCTCATCCCTTTTCTGACTTGATAGCCTTACCCTAGATATGACTCACAGTCACAACTACAAGTCACAACTAGTATGTATATGAATCATTAATGCTAATGCTAATACCCCTCCCTGTACATCATCCTCACCCCCGCCGATAATGTATAGCCCGTATTTTCATAGACTTAATCAGTAGAAACTGGAGTAGTTCGTCTCGTTATACTCTTAATCATATTCATTAGATACATGGACGGCATGTAATGATCGGAATATAGTATGGAATAAATCACAAGCAGCAAAAAAAAAGCAAAACGAAGATATACGCAGAAGGGTTAAAACGTAAATGTAATTGCTAGGTTGATGAATCATGACTTCTCAGGCGCGGGAGTTTTGGTGTCGGTGGAGCTTGCGGCCTCGGCGGCTGGCGTTGTTGGGCTCTGCGCTGCGCTTGCACCAGCTGCAGAATTGTCTTTCTCGGAGTAGGCGGGCGGATGTTGGGCCTCTGGTGCAACGGCGGCGGCAGTGGTAGCGGCAGCGGCAGCGGCAGGAGCTGGAGCTGGAGCAGGAGTAACGGCAGGCACAGCGGCAGGAGTAGCAACAGGAGTGGCAGCGCCCACGGCACCTGCTGCCACAGGGCTTGTAGGGTGAGAGGAGGATACGGTGTGAATTGGCCCCTTGGACGCATCCCGAATGACAGTCCACCATTTCTCCGCGTCACCTGGAGTGTGCGCCTTGAAGCTCAGCTCGCTGGTGGTGTGGAAGGAAACCTTGCCGCCGGACATATCCTTACCCTTGACGGTGAACTTGTTGCCGTCGACGGCGCCGATCACGCAATCAGGCAGGTACAGTGAGAGCTCGGGGGCCGGATCGTGACGGAAGTCATCGTTGTCCTTGAACTCGTGCAGATACCGGGCAGGGGTGACAACATAATAGCCGGTGTTGTAGCCTTTGAGCATCGCTCGGGACTTGCGCTCCAGGGTACCCTCGATGAGGGGGATAGTGGCGCGATGGTCCTGGTTGGGGAAGGTGATGTTGGACAGCGATCTGGGGGGCGAGTCCGGGTCGACAAGGACGTTGGCGTTGCGCGTGATGAAATTGACCCATTCAAAGTCCGGGGGAACTCGCTGGGCAGCGCCCAGCATGTCGCTGTACATGCTCCGTTGGCGGTCGAGCTGACCGCCCACAAACGAGTTGAACTGCTCCATGGCAGTCTGGACGGTCTGCAGGACATGCGCCTCGAACTGCTGGAAGTTATTCTGCACTGCAATGATGTCCTGACGGTTGTTGTTCTCCTCGATAACCTGCTTGTTCAAGCGGTGGTTGACACCCCGACGCAAAATGTAGGGGTCGTGGGCTTGTTCGAATTTGTTGCCCGCGGTCGAGTCAAACGAGGCGACCTGCTGAGCAAGAAGCTCGAGATGTTTTTGGGTAACACCGCGTGCCTTTTCGACGGCCTTGGAACTCTTGGAAGCGCCGCTCTGCAGCTCCTTGGACTTGTTCTTGATCTCCTTGTGGAGGCGCTCAAGGATGGGGAGCACGGATCCCTTGAGGTTCTTTTCCGTGTCAAGGTACCCATTCACAATTCCCTGCAAGGTTTACCCTCGTTAGTCTTTGAACCAGGTCCAGAATAATTCAGTAATGACAGACCTGGGTGTTGGTCCGAATATTCTCAAACCATCCAGAAACCCCACCCTCACTCTGGGAGAAATGGTGCCCCTCCTTCAGAGGATCGCTCACAGTCTGCCCACATGAAGTCAACATCTGGATTTCCCCACAGATACCCCCCGAACGACCCTCACCTTCAAGACCTTCTCATAATCCTTGGCCTGTGACTTATGAACCTTGGCCGTGACCTCGACATAGTCCTCCAAGTAACCACACATGTGCTTCCAGGCCCGAAGACGCTCATGGAGAAGGTTGGTAGCCTGCGCACAACCCACAACCATTATTATCAGCAAATTGCCTCCCATCAAGCCAATTATCACACACAAAGTCCATACCTCATTGCTATCCGAGCCCGGGATCGCCTCGTCGTCGCTCAGGGAAGCTCGACGGTCCAGAGCGATGGAGTTCCTCAGTGATGAACGATGGGTGAGCTTCTGCTCCACGGGGCTACTCGTCGCCGACATTTCAACCGGAAGACACGCTGTAACTGTGGGATTGAAAGGGAAAGATCAAAGGAGATGAGAAACTGGGATGAAGTAGTTATCGATGGAAAAGGTCGGATTGTTGGTCAGGCGATTGACTAGGACTAGGACTAGATAGTGGACACAGCTGATACTAATCTGATTTATTGCTAGTGAGTTATTGAGCTGGAGGGGTCGAGGGGATGATCAAAGCGGAGTGGGTCAACAACACTTACAGAGAAAGATTGAGGATCCTCTGTGAAGAAAAAGAAACAATGTAAATCAGAAGGAGTGTAAGACACCGTGAACGAAGAATTGGGATTGAGAAGGTATAAAGGGAAAACAGACAACCCCTCTTGGAAGAATACAATGAGGTCACTGGATCTGACCCCTCCATCTCCATATTCATCAGATTCAGTTGATGTCTGATGAAATCATGAATCCTGCAACCCTTGTCTTACTTTAGTTTTTAGTCTACTGATGGCTCGATAAGCTTCGATCTAGGATCCTAGACTTATACGGAGCAGAACCATCAATTGTCTGAATTCTTCGCTTCAAGTCTCCGTGTTCCATAGGTACAGCAGAGCACCTATCCGTACTCCTCCATACTCAATTCCACAATTCCATTCCAGTAATCAGCGACGATAACCTCAGTCCTCAGTCCTCAGTACTCAATAGGTATAAAAGAAGATAGTGATACTCTTCATTCTTACCCTTAGTGATAGATGAGGATCATGCATGATGCAAGATTCTATCCCCGTGGCTTTTGCACAGCCACAATATCTCCCCGATCTGGAAATGACCTTCAGCCACTGAAATCATTGAACCAATCACACCGTCTGGTGCAAACTTGGGGTTTGTGTGGCTTGTGCTGAACTCGACTTCTCTACTCCGTACTCCGTAACTATTTGCTTGGTTTGGATGGTGTTATGTGTTAGTTATGTGTTGTACTCCATAGATTTCTTCCAAATGCAGTGCTATAAAGATACAAATACAAATACATAATTCATTGCTGTTCGTCAGATTGTCATTAGAAAAAGCCCAAATTTCCAGTCCAGTCCATGTTAACCCCCTTTTCTATAATGACCCGAATGGATAACGCCTCGAAAGAAACTCCCCCGGTCTAAACATGCGATTAGAACAATAACGCCAGAAGATTAAGCATAAACATCCGGTTAGACGGATGCAAATGGTAAGGAGGAGATGCCTGCTCTCCATAACGGTAGAATGAGAATGTGTTATTTGGCGTCCAGCGCCGAACATCCATGAGTATGGAAGATAGGATTTCGAGACCGTCCATCGATGTGACGAATTGATCTTTTCGAAAGTCACGGAGTGAGGTGATTCATTTTTATGCCTGTTGTGTCCTAATGATTTGTTAATGGCGAAGCGAAAACGAATGAACGACCAGGCTTACACTCGAGCCCGCGCTTGGACAAGACGGAGCCTGCGATCGTCATCGTCATGGTGACCCGATGTACGAAAGTGAAAAAGCCCGGTACGAAGTTGGTGCATATCGATACCGGTATGTATCGAAGACCCACGGCCGGCGTTGCGGATGTAAGCTTGCTGGGGCGGCTGAAGCGGCGGCATGGCGGTATCCTCGGCGACCACAGCCTGGTAGTCTGGCAGTTCAATATCGCATGGACGGACTGTGGATCTGACGGCTGTCGAGTAACTTGGCACACGGCTGAGGGTTTCAACTTCTGCGTACTGCGGGTGGAATGGAGTGGCCATCCCCGATGGGATACGGTCGTGTTCATCGGAAGCTCTGCGGGAAAGTTCGAGACTTGCGGGGTTGCGCGAATTGGACCCGGATGAGGGACCAGAGTGGTCGGCTGAAACCCCCAGACGTCGCTGTTCACCATCGGCATGGTGGTCATTCTCGGTCGGTGATGAGTTGCTGAACATTCTCGCAGGCAGGTTGGATAGTCGAGTATGCAAGGCAGAGGCAGAGATATCGGTGTTGGTCAACGCATTCGTCGAAGGGAGGTTCTCGGCGGACAGATTCCGGCTAGTGGTACCAAAGGGAGTTCCGGGACCGCTGCCCGGTCCTGGAGTTAGATAGCCACTACGGTCGACTTCGCTGTACAATTGATCGAACTGATGCTCGCCGTACAATGGAGGAGCCTGCTGAGCCATGTCGTCGACTGCTCTCTGGGCGGATTGCGGGGTTTGGTCAACCAGATTGTTGTTGTCGTCGATCGCGAGATTGGGGGAGATGAAGATGGAGACAGGAAGCGTCGCCCGTAACTGTCACCGTCAGGGTCTACCGCAGACAAGATTCTTGGTTTCGATACATACCTCGCTGATGTGACCGTCGGGATTGAGCAATTGGACACGGAATTTCAACTTGTGTCTGATTCTGATCCCCCGCGTCTCCGTATCTTGCAGGCAGCGTGTCAAGGTCTTGGGTAGGTCAAGGTAACGGGAAAACTGATACCCCTCCACTGCTTCGTCAATGATCTCCAGATTGCCTTCCTCATCCAACGCATATTCGTCACTGACGATTGTCCTCGAGTCCTTGTATGTGTTGCGGATGGAATCGGGATCTTCCGGGTTAAAAGTGAGGTCATGGCTTTCGATGAGCTGGGACACGATCTGTCCAACCTTGAGGCCCTTGAGGAGAGGAATCAATTTGAAGTCCACCCGGATGGTGGTTCCGAAGATGATGGCTTTGGTCGGTGTACTGATCGAGTACTCAATCTTGTTCGGCCAAATGTTCTCCACAGACTACGTAATACTAATCAGCAGGCTGTTCAGTCAAGTCAGGGACAATCCGCTCACCATAGCATGAGAAAGCTCAAGAGCACTGGATTCCAGAGTCCGAATGATCCGCAGCGGTTTTCTCACCACGATATCCTTGGCGTACTTGCGTCCTATTTCCGCCTTGAACCGGTAGGTAACGTAGGTATCGTTGAGACCCTCGACACTCTCGGGCATGGAGCCGTCGAGAATCACATGGAAGGGGAATTCGTAGTTGCCCGCAGCGAGGATCTCAGGTTTGCCTTTGCCTGCGTCTCTGAAAGTCCATGACTTTTCATAAAACACCTTCTCCCTCCATGGTTTTCTACCACCGGTCGAACTGGATGGGGAATGCCAGCTGAAATAGAATAAAGCAAAACATGGTCAGCAACACCTGCTACTGACATATTGATTGACAGGGCCTACATACCAGACTCGCGAAATACCGGTCAGGTGTAGTCTGACGTACTTGGCGGACAGCGGCTCTGATAGGCAGAGGAGCAGCTTTCCACTTAGTTGGGCACTGGCGGCCTCTTGCTCCCCTCCTCTAAAGACAATATAATCCTCATCCAAGCTGATAAAGAAGGCAAGTTAGCTGGAATGATCACCGAAAAGAATCATAGCGACAACGGGCTTACCGGATATCAAAGTATTTTGCATGACTAGCGCTGCCTCCCCCACTAAAGAAGTTGAGAGCCATAGCGATTCCACCAACAGCTGCGGCGATGCAGCTGCGAGAAGGTGGAATGGGGGCAGGAATGAAAAGATGAGGGAGAAGAATGGTGAAAAAAGTATTGAGATTCGAGAAAAAGAGAAAATACTATCTAAATATGGCGCAAGACAAACAGTCAAGATTGTTTGGTGGGGACAAGGAATCCGTTTCCGTCTTGATCAGATCCAGGGATTTATTAGGTGATATGGAGATGACGAGGTAGATATAAGTCTAGGTATTCAGGGTCAATAGAATAAGCAAAGATACAACCAGAGAAAGAGATCATTCAGCTATCAGCCTACAAGGGAATTGCCTGGTTTATCTAGTCCGGTTATCCGGATGTAGTTCATCTACTTTCTATGTAAGGCAAGGCTATGTCCAGCCAAGCCTTGACATCTGGACACTGACAGCCTGACAGAAAATGAATATCAGTAAACAATTTGACAACCTCGGTCTTGAAATCAATGTCTGGACTTTGGAGAATCGTCGGAGTATGGAGTACGTGTGCTGGTATGATCTCTGTCCTACAGTCTACACATGGCTTCTATTCCTACCCGATATCTATACAGAGGACTCCGTAGAGTAATGAGATATACTGCTGAAACTGGGATAGAAATGTAGGGTAAATGATCATCCACTGTAATGTAGATCGGCACTGCTGCAAGGTAATACTGCAATGCAATATCCTGCAGCGTAATATTCTTCAGCTGTCGCTTTTCTCCGGTGGTATGACATGACACCAAATGAGATAAGAGTAAGAGACAAGTCCTCGCAAGTCAGCCCAAATCCAGTGGAGTGATTCCAGTTCCACCATGGATCGACTGTCGACCTCATTCTGAAGTGATTAAATATAGACTGATACTTGGGTAGTGATGTAACATGTTCGCATATCAAGCTTTCATGCCTCAACAGAGTATAATATGGCATGACCTACGGAGTATCTAGAATTCTCTGTTCAAATAATCAATCTTCCATGTATAAATGCTCATAATAATACATCAATCCCCTTCATGAAGATGTAGATCAAATTAGCCACAAATGTCATCATAAGTCTAGACTGTAGTTATCAACTTATCACATGAAGACAAAGTAAGGTACTCTGTAGATTAGTTCATTCTTATGATGTATATGTGTTCATAAATATAGGAATAACTTGGTTGACATGTGATCAAGATAATTGATATCTACATGGAAGAATCTCTAGAGTATAACTACGCATGTTGTCCCATTTCAAACTCTTCAGTATGTCCCAGGGTTATTAAATTTCATCCATTCTCAAAAGCTGCAAGAGAAGACGGTACTCCGTACAATGTCACTCGGCATGCCGAACAACTCCAACCCATCCTTGAAATATGACCAGATCAACACATCAGCTTCAGCTCAATCAAGTTATCAAGTATTAGAAAATATACACATAAATGCCAATAAGCAACCCACACAAAACAAAATATCAATCTTGAACCCGCAAGACCAATATTCAATATTCAACATCAAAATGAAATCAAAAAATCCACCCCAGTAACAACCACAACGCAATTCCCACTCCCACCACAATCCCCGCAACCTTCAACACGGCCACCGTATCCCCCTGTCTCGCCATCCGGGTTAACCGACTCGCGCTACCTTTGAGATTCGTCGAGAGGGAGGAGAAGACTTGATTCTACAAACAACAGTTAGCCCCAGAACCCGTATTGTATTGCATCGCAAGAACAGAAAGGAGACGTACCGAACTATCCAGCATTTCCTGGTCCCGTGCATTATCGTAGATGTCGACGGTAACGGACTTGAGTGCTGAGACTTTACTCGACAGCGAGTTCAGAAGCGCATTGTTCTGTCTATTCGGTCATGTTAGCTCTTGATTGTAAATCTTAGGTTCTGGGTAAGGAGGCTTCGTACTGTTCGCGTTCGTAGGCGTCTCCCATCTTGTCTTGACTGAGTTCTTCGAACTTGATTTGAGTGGTTAAATACAGTCCAGGGTTGCAGGTAGCGGCCACAGTTTCGATGGGAGATAGAGAGTGAAAGCTGGTTAGATGCTGATGAATAGAAGGATCTTCGAGGCAAGCTCCATGCGATGACGCCGAGATCTGGGGCAACAGTCACGTGATCTCCCCGGATCCAAAATAGAACAAATGGTGGTACACAGTACACTGCACTACGATTTAGACTATATTCGAATGATCACCTCAATCAGAATCAAGCCGAGAGAACTATGAACTCAGTCGCAGTCCACATACAAAGTAACACGACAGTAAAAGTAAACCAGACACATGAACCCCAGACGCTATGCTAATATATCAAATCAATGTGCAACAGTGCAAAAGATGTAGATACAAAGAACATGGCGACAATCAGTGCTAGTCTGTCGCCGATTTCAAGGAAAGAGCCCGATATAGACACGAGTGGAAAAGAGTTAGTGGGAGTCGAATTCAATCTCCATGGCCATATAATGTAATGTTCGCCATCGCATCCGAAAAAACAGATGAAAGAAACTCCCTAAGGAAAACCAACACAAAAGGCTAATGAAAAGCTCCATTATACAAGTCTAAGAGAGTCAGAGAGTCGGAGTCGACAAAAGCAGGGGGTATTCGTGCGCTGCAGAAGAACAAATAGCAGTAAAAGTAACAGTACTCCTATTTTCCTGTTCACCACATATCATCATCATCGTCGTCCAGTTGGGCATCATCCCCAAAAGTTGAATGTCCATATTGGTAATGCCCGGGGCCATACGCGTTCCCGTTTTCATACTTGCTACCTCTCGAATGCGGCCGGGAGCCATCGTGCTGGTCGTCGCTGTACTCATACATCTGAGGGTCATCGTAAGAGCTATCGCCGTATTGCTCCTGCTGAGCCTGTATCATTTGTGTTAATAACTTCAACACCATCAAAAAGGTAAAAGACTACTCACTTCTTGATATCTCTGGTACTGCGAATACTCATCCGGTTGATCCCTCGAATGCTGTTGTCTTTGCGACGCCGCGGACGAAAGCATCATATGTGGATGCATCTGCTGGACCTTGGCCAGGTAAGAGTACATAAAGTTGCTGAGCAAAACCTGAGAATAGAGCGCTCGTCGAGGATTGGCCAGCTTGATGTGAGCCATCCTGTAGATGGCCCGTTCTTCGAGGATCGAGAATCGGGTCCAAGGGTAATCAACATCTGGCCGTAGCTCCCGCGCGGGCGGATCGGGGGACAGAGTCTGCGACAAGCTCTTCTTATGATGGCTATCCCCGCTGTGCTTCTTTTTTCCACCACCAAAGATCGACGAAAACAAGCCGGATTCCTTGTCCTTCTTTGGCTCCCCCGATGTCCGTCTGGCGTTGTCTTTGCGGCGTTCCTCCTCCAGCTTAGGGTCGAGCCGGTCCAGGGTAATACTTTCGCGCCCGCGCGGACTGATATCGTTGGATGAGGCCAGATGCGTGGAGTCATGGACCTTATCGACCGACTTCAATCTGCTTCTCTTCGAATCACTATCCTTGTCCTTCTTCTTATCCTTATCCTTCTCTTTCTCTTCCGAGCCCAGCAGCCAGTGCCAGCTCGACTTGCGGCCACCCTCCGACTCTTTCTTGTCCTTGGACTTTTTCGCCTCGGGCTTCCGGTCTTCCGATACTGTAGGGATGAATGAGAGACTGTCCGTCCGCATTGTGTTGCCCGGAAGTGGCTGCGGGTTATTCGCAAAGTCATTGAGTGTTTTAGAAGTCTCCTTTCCACTATGCCGCGCGGGCGCGGATCGCTTGGTCGCGTTCGGATGTTGGACAGGCGAATCCTTGGCAGGGAGCCCCGGCGACGCATCATGCGATGCGCCGCGCCCTGACTTGTAGCCAGACCGGTAAGAGGGTGCAGGAGTTGGGTCGGGTTCTGCGGGGGGCGTCTCGATAATCTCCGGTACCCGTTGTTCGGTTGGAGGGATATTCAAGGTTGACCGGCCATTTGAGCTGATACGGGAGTGCCACTGATGCCGTGCTTGGGGGGGCGCACTCGCCCTGTCTGAAGAATCCGTTTCCGACCGGCCACTGCTCCTATCACCGCCAAAAGAAGACTGATTCCTTATCAAATCGCCTGGAGCGTTAACCTCAGCCTGTGCTCGTCTTGTAGTGGGTGTGGGATCGGTTGATACTCGCGTGAGGCCGGGGGAGGGTTCGCCCGGGGGGGTGGTGGTTATCGATGGGATTCGGTCGTTCGACTCGGATGGTCTAGCGACTCTCTTCGAGTAAGGGGCCTTCTCACCCTTCCTTAGACTTCCGGCTTTCCTGTACTGCGTTCGGGTAGAGCGCCGGAGACTGTGACCTGGCGGGGCGGGAGGAAGGATTGGCAAGTCATCTTCTGTGGATATGGCGAGTTTCTGGACCCCATTCAAGAGAGAGGCAGCGCCTGACCTATGCTGTTTCGCGTCATCGACCAACGACTCGAGCTGCAGCAGATTGGGGCTCAAGGAATTGTTCCTCGATTGTGATCGCTTCCGCTCGAGACGCTCTGCACCGTCCGTATATCCCTGAGAGCTGTCTATCTGTCGGGACAGCATCGACTTTTTCCGACGAAGCGAGCCGCCCGGTCCCTCTCGTTCGAAACCGTCCGGCAACGAGAATTCGCCTGATTTTCTTCGGATCTGTTCCGCCTTACTTTCGAGGAATGATTTGAACTCCATTGGAGCCAGCTCCGGGTGCAAGCGAGCCGGAACCCAGAACAGACGAGAGGTGTCGTTTTCGTCTGCGGAGGGAGATGACGGTACGGAGAATTTGGAGCCAAAGCCTGGAAGGTCGGGATCCCCTGGAGCTGCGGCGTCCATGGACATCCTCCGGATCGCAGCGAGATTACTGAGTTCCTGAGCCACAGCAGCAGGGTCGGATTCGTAGTCGATATCGTTGAGGGGGAAGGAGGTGGTGGCCGTGTCCGCCGAACCCGGAGACGACGAGTCGGTGTCCTGATCAAAGGATTTGGAGGAAACAAGCGGAGGCCGTGACAGCTGTTCATTTGTCTGACGGTTGTTGACCGTATTTAAGTGGGTTTGTACTTGCAGCGATTGCGGTGAGGAGGGGTTCTCGGACCCGGCGAGGCTGGGAGGGATGATCGAGATGGATTCGGCCACTGGGGAGGAAAGGAAGCTGAGACGATTAGGGTCCTGTCTATCGTAATCATCCTCGTACATATGACCAATGGCTTCTGTGACATGGTGACTCGGGTCGCTGATGGACAATTGAGGGACATGGCCTCTCCGCGTCGCGTAACCTCCGCCAGCCTCAGAGGGGCTCGGTGAAGCCTAAATGACAGCAACAACAGAAAGGTTAGTGGTCTAAAATTCCGATGACAAATCTCAGAGAGGCAGAAAAAAAGCTCAGAACGACCCATGGTGTTCCAAAACGGCCTGGAGGTCCATGGTTTGGGGGGTAACCACGAAAGATACAAGTGAAAAAGATAGGAGGTGCGAGGTTAGAATCATACCTGCATGAGAGCAAATGAACCAGTCTTCCTGGAACCCTTGACAGTTGCTTGTGGGAGAGGTCAGAAGGGGGAAAGTATGTATGTACTATGTAGTATAGCACCTAGGCCAGAAGACAGTGAAGGATGATCATGGAAGCGGGGGAAGAAGAAACAGCAGTAGTAGTAATGCTGGGCCGGGGAGAAAACATCCACCAGGGAGATAGAGAAGATGAAGAAGAAGAAGAAAAAAAATAAAGAAGGTGACAACTAGGCATCCGGTTATAAACAACGTCCAGCGAGAAAGAACCCTGAGGAAAAGTTGAGAGGGGAGAATAGAATAGAATAAGGAATATCAATCAGAGAGAGAGAGAAGAAGAAGAAGAAGATTCAAGTCTCGTGTCAGTTGATTGATATATAATAAGAAAGAACCAACTAAACTTGGCATATGGAGTACTGTAACTACTAACTAGACAGCTACTGTAAAGTGTCAAGTGTTAAGCCTTGGGAAGGCTAACAAAGGTACCTAAGTCCTAAGTTCTAAGCCTAAGGATGCTTAAGATAGACAGATACTGTATGGAGTTGTATCTTGTGAATAAGGGGAAATCCTTTCTAAGCAATTTCTGATCTTCAATGTCTAATTGTCTATTCTATTGATTTCTGAACCATGGAGACATGGAGACATAGACAGGGCCTTCTGATGTCCAAGATCACATTATTCTTGCTTATGCATAAAGAGTATAGGTACAGTAATCAATCAGTGATCATTTATGCATCTGCTGTACTCCATATTGACTCCACTCTATGATGATCATCGATGATCGATCAACTCCATCCGCCTCAGATCTCGAGTTCGCGATCTCCAATTCCAGAAGATGTCTCTCACCATATGAATAACTTACAGAGTACGAGTAGACCTGCAGAAACCTTCCCTGATGCCGTTTAACAATAACCTGACCCCTTGACGTGAGATATCAATGCTAAATAACAATACACTGAACAAACAGGAAACGTGCAATCATTCAGAGTCCAAAACCTGCAGTAAGGAAAGTAAACCATTCCCATGTATGATTGCCTGATAACGAAAACCGAGAATGAGGGATATGAATATGAGGGGAGAAATGGGCCTGTACACAAAACTGTTCCTTAGCAAAAAGAACTTGACGAAGTATTCCGGTGCCTAGAGCAGAAGAAAAAATTTTTGAAGACATATCCTAATAAGATCGAAGATGCTCCGGTCGCATCTTGAAAGGACGGCTTGTGTATAGGGAGGGTTGATCATGGGTTCATTAATATCATTCTGCGTCAAGCAGTGTTGGGGTCATCTCCGACCATCTAGGATGCATCCACATAGTTGCTGGCTCATTCGTCAATACAGGACCCCTGCTCATATCACCAAGTAACGAACTCACCTAGGGAAAATGCCAACCCGGTCTCCGATGCGCCCTGTCCACCAGTCCTCTGCCTTGTCGGTGCGTTTGAGGATTGTGATGATATCCCCCTTCTTGAAACCCAAGTCACCCTCCTGATCTGCATCAAACGTGTATAGTGCGATAGCCTGATCTGATCGTAGAGAGGGAGCCTGCCCGGTGCGCTGTGCAAAGACCGGTTTGGGTGCCGTAGGCCGGCTGGGCTTGCGGTCAGTATAGACGTAATCGTCCTCAAACGGAGCGGTGTTGCTCCGGCTGCGGCCGCCAACCCTATCAAAACTATCGGCATGGCCTGTGGTCGAGGACCGGCCAAAGGCTCCGGCGGGCCGGTCGTACACATCGTCTGCCCATGAGTTCGCACGGCGAGGTCGGTCATGATATTCATAATTGTCCGAAGGATCATTGAACCCGCCGCGGTCACGCCGGACCCCTTCACCGTATGCCCCTCCCCGTCGGCCTTCCCACACTACATCATCATGTCTGTCATCGTAAACTGGAATGTCATTGTACATCGCATCTCCGTTCCCTCTGGCGTTGCCGTAGAAAGCGCGAGAGTTCAACACCCGAAGGAGAGGATCCGCGGCCGGGGGAGGTCGGATCGTGCCGCTGAGGAGCTGACGCGCGGAAACTCGACTGTTGTACATCTTCTCGTTCGCATCCTTACGTTCGACCAGCATACTACCCTCCAGACTGACGCCAGCAAACAGACCTTTTGTTTTCGAGTATGAGAACACTGCTGCCACGCCTTTTGTGCTCGCAGCGCCCGCAGCCTCCGCATTTCTCCCCACGGGTCCCGCGGCAATTGACACATTCCCACCCAGAGTCAAGGTTCCCGCCTGCGAGAACGTCCGCACTGCAGCAGCGTCATTCAGAATAAAAACAAAGTCGGTCAACTCAAACCCAATTTGACCTCCGAACCCAGCACCGGCTGTCGCAATGGCTGAAGGAGCAGACCATGAGTTATCGGCGAGACGGGCCACAACAACGCCAGACCCGAATCGAGCAGAACCTAAAAAGCCAGCCTTTATAACAGTAAGGATTGCAAGACCCTAGCGACAGAGTGATTAGCTGGAGAAAGCCTTTGGAGGTAAGAGCAGGTTCCCAGACTAACCTTGGCATGGGCGAGAATCTCAGGAGGAATGATTTTATCCGGACCAAAGGCTTGTCTGGGATCAATGAAGGACGCAAGGATTTTGCCGGCTTTTCTACATTCACCTGTCGAGAGAGAGAGTATAGCAGTCAGCTCGGAGTTCGCCCATTGCGGAAGCCCCAATTGCGGGGAAATCAAACGAACATAAGGAAAGAAAATACGTACTTGATAGAGACGATGGCAGTGGATTGTGGATTCCGAGAGGCATTTTGACTATGCTCGTCGGACCGTATGAATAGTAGTCGATGGGGAGAATGAAGGTGAGAGAGTGAGAGGAAGGGAGGATCGTAGAATGTCTCTTCGTCCAGATGGGGTCGTCCGGAAGCGGACCAGATGACGGTTGACTCCAAGTCTTGCTAAGCAGTTAAATACCTCGTCTTAGATACTCCACGCAAGAAAAATATCCAGATATCGGAGTCTTGGAGAAGAAGCTAACAGTTCGAGGATCTTATCATATTGTGGAAATTGGAAAGTACCAGGAGATCAACAGACCTGAGATACTACTACAATATGGAGTAACAGGTTGGGTTGCGCGTGGCTTTTGTATTAGAGGCTGTGGCCTTTCCGGGCTGTGCATACTTTCAGAGTATACGGAGTAAGTCAACCATACTCCGTACTCCATACTACAACAAAGTACCCAGCAGGTACGGACTACGGAGTATCTACGGAGTAGATCATGTGGAATATGGAGGGAAGGATAAAAGGGCAGTCCTCCGCCAGAGTATTTTCTTCAAGATGCTTTCATTCAACGGATGTTTCAGACTTCCACCAGACTCCTGCATTGGATATACTGACACAGATGCTCATTACTCTAATGTCTCGCACTCGCAGGAAAACAAAAAGGCTGGTAGAGTTGATTGGAATAGCTTTGTTCACCAGCCTGATCCTGGAGTTAGAATTAAGTACTCGTCGCCACGGGCCTACCAATATCGTTAGGATAGATATGATGTGCCATGATGAAGTCGGAGACCTCTATAATGGTAAAACGGCAGCTGAGGAAGATGTGGATGTCAGGAGCCATTAACTACATCAAAGAAGCCTTAGAAATAAGAATATATACATAGAACGAGAAAAAAAATATGTATGGAATGTGTCAGAGAGAAGGGAAAGAACTAAGAAGAGCAAATATCCAAAAAAAAAAAAAGATATTGAGGCTGACCTGTCTCGATCAGATAACCTTGAGATCTGGAGTCTCACGCGCTACCAATTGCGCCACAGCCCCAATTGTTGGAAAGATACATTCTTTATTTGTTCTGAGAGGACGATCATGTGACCATTGATGGTGAATAGTTGAGGTGTCGGGAAATATCGAAGCTTAGGAGTTAAGGAGTTAGGATAACTACAGGATGATAAGTTATTCCTCTAGAGTCTAGATATACTGTTGCCTGCTGAATGTGCTGATCGAGGGATTACATACAAGTAGAAAGAACCCTCCCCCTCCTCTTCATCAATAACATCAACCGTCAACCATCAACATTCCATAAAAATCATCTCTTTCCATCAGATATCAGTCCCTCTTCCGATCCACCATGTCTTCTACCTTCAAACCTGAACACCCAGACCAATTCCACTCCCCAGAGTGGGACTCTGAGGCCAACCGCCCCGTTGTCGACAACAAGTATCACGATCCCAAGACCGGCGAGCTGCGTCCTTCAAGCGGAGATACATACTCTGGTGATCTGGTCCACCAGCTGTCGATATAATTGTGTTGAGCATCCGTGCTGAAACAGCTGGTTGCGTTCTTCGTGCCCAGCAGCCATTTCCAGTTGAGAAGCTGCTCGCTCAGGTAGTCAAGGTGGTGAGCGACCGCAAGCTGGTGATCGACTCGCTTAGTGCGACGAAGTATGCTATTCGGGTTGTTCTGTCGCATGATCTCTCTAAAAACGAGTTTGATGAGGTGTCAAAGGAGATGGCTTTTGGACTTTGGACTCAGGTTTAACCGCATACCTGCAAAGTCAGATGGCAGTATGGGATTCTTCTCTCTGTTGTACTAAATCCACTTCAATAACTACGGATCATCATGATGTTGGCTGTGTAATTGGTTTTTAACGAGTCCAGTAACTAATGCTCAAACCCACTTGGTTGTCACAAGTCACAAGTCACAACTCACAATCAACTGCAGAGTGCAGTGTGGACTTGGCAAACAATGTTCATACTTCATAGTCATCTTGTTAAGACTTCAATTTCCCCCACCTGTGTTGTTAATACTTCGGTAGAACAAGACCAGAAATAAAAATCTGGGTCAAAAAAGAATGAGGCTGACCTGTCTCGATCAGATAACCTTGAGATCTGGAGTCTCACGCGCTACCAATTGCGCCACAGCCCCGTTGTTGGATTCCCTGCAAATTTGAAAGATAATAGTCCTAATACTCCGTACCTTGGCTAACCATGGAGTACGGAGTATTCGCTTGGGGAACACCAATACATGCCAAGCCCTTAATGGTAGTGTCAGAGGACAGACAAGTCATGGCTCATGAGCAATAATCTAGAAGCGACAAGAAAGTACCAAACTACTCCGTATTAACACTGGCAAACTATACACAACAATATTATTCTCAATGACTTGCATAGGTCAAGCCAAGGCATAACAGAATCCACTGTGACTAAAGTTCAATACAAAGTCAGATTGGCGCCTACAGCACACTATCAAGTTATCCTGGGCAGGCTATTGCCATCCGACGACAGGTAAAGAGAAGGTACCTACTGGACAGCTTACAGTTACTCCGTACATGTGGTATTTTATTTCACTACGAAGTACTCCGTAGTTAACTAACAATGAGTAATCACTAATCACCCATAGAGGAGTGTACTCCTGCCCCAATTTGTTGATTAACTGTTAAAGCAAAAGATCTTCCTCGATATCAACAATCGGGGCTGTGGCGCAATTGGCAGCGCGTGAGACTCCAGATCTCAAGGTTATCTGATCGAGACGGGTCAGCCTCAATTACATATTTTTGACATGTTTTTTTTTTATTTCGCCCTCATGATTCTATATCTATGAGGCGCACTCCGTAAACTGTAATTGTGCTCTCATAGATAATGCAAAGCACTGATCAGTGGTTTATTTCTTGCATGATGCCCTCCAAGGATTACCCTGGATGCTGAAAACAACCCATCACGGAGTCAGAATACCAACTTGTACCATAAATTCAAAGCTTCCAAATTGTTGAATATATGGTAGGCTAGCCGCTAGGTTCTAATTAAATAGACATATCATTAACTTGTTTATGCTGTCCTACTCTTTGTACAGAGTACTCCATGCAGATTCCAGGATGCATCATGTTTCTCACTCTGTCACATGTCAAAGTTGTGGAAACCTGAGGCTGCAAACACGGGAGAGTCACCGCCCGAAGCTCCGGGGTTCAACCAACATCAACAGCTAACGAAGTACTTTGTAATGGAAGTTCAGAAGTTGAACAATAATCCAAGTCCAGTGATTTCAGGCTTCCCGGTGATGGTCTCCATCGGTAATATCTCGATGAATTGACGAATATTTTGAGCGATGATTTGAATTAGCAAAAGTGTATCCGTTGTTGCCCCATACGGTACAAATGGCTACAGGTTCGACAAGCCCCCCAGCTGTCTCTACTTGGAGGTGGAATTGACATAAGCTAGTGCGAATCTGCGTCTGCGGAGATGAGGGCACCGGAAAGTCCAGCCTCATCACTTCCCTCGTGAAAGGGGTCTTCGTGACGAATAAAATCCAACCCGTTCTACCTCAGATCACTATCCCCCCTTCAATCGGAACGCCTGAGAATGTGACAACGACGACAGTGGTGGACACCTCCGCTCTCCCGCAAGAGCGGAGTAATCTTGCCCGGGAGATTAGAAAATCGAACGTGATCCTGCTGGTCTATTCCGATCATTACAGCTACGAGAGAGTGGCTCTGTTTTGGTTGCCGTATTTTCGGTCTCTGGGAGTCAATGTACCCGTGGTACTATGCGCCAACAAGTCGGATCTGGCGGCGGAACACAGCGAGGCACAGGTCATCGAGGAGGAAATGCTACCGGTAATGGCAGAGTTCAAAGAGATCGACTCGTGTATCCGCACCAGTGCTCGCGAACACCGTAACGTCAACGAGGCTTTCTTCCTCTGCCAAAAGGCCGTCACTCATCCAATTGCACCGTTGTTCGATTCGAAGGAGTCCGCGCTCAAGCCGGCAGCGGTCGCAGCGTTGCAGCGCATCTTCTATCTCAGCGATAAGGATCGGGACGGTTATCTCTCCGACAAAGAAATTGAAGACTTTCAAATGAGATGTTTCGACAAATCTTTGAGCGCCGAGGATCTCGTACACATCAAAGAGACCATTCAGAAGGCGCACCCGGACTCCGTGACTCCTTTTGGGATCGACTGCCGGGGGTTTATACACTTGAACAAGATGTACGCAGAAAAGGGGCGCCACGAAACCGTCTGGATCATCCTACGATCATTCCAGTACACCGACAATCTTTCCTTACAAGAGAGCTTCCTTCATCCTAGATTCGAAGTACCCCCTTTTGCATCCGCTGAACTGTCCCCAGAGGGGTATCGGTTTTTTGTGAATTTATTCCTGCTTTCCGACAAAGATAACGACGGTGGATTGAATGATGCCGAATTGGCGTCTTTGTTTGCCCCGACCCCCGGTCTCCCTGCCTCCTGGGTGGACGGCTCCTTTCCCTCCTCCACTGTTCGGAATGAAGCTGGTCACGTCACCCTTCAGGGTTGGCTTGCGCAGTGGAGTATGACGACTTTTCAATCACCAAAAACAACTCTCGAGTACTTAGCCTACCTCGGGTTTGAGTCATCCGACCGGAGCAATCCCTCTACAACGGCAGCGTTGAAAGTGACACGGCCGCGAAAGCGACGAAAGCGACCCGGACGTGTGGGACGCAATGTCGTCCTGGGCCACGTGCTTGGAGCTCCGGGAACCGGCAAATCCATACTCCTCGATGCCTTCCTCTCCCGTGGCTTCAGCAGTACCTACCGCCCCACCATCCAGCCCCGGACCGCCGTCAACACAGTCGAATT
The DNA here is from genome assembly GCA_004769165.1 of Aspergillus cejpii. NCBI lineage: Eukaryota > Fungi > Ascomycota > Eurotiomycetes > Eurotiales > Aspergillaceae > Aspergillus > Aspergillus cejpii. The sequence goes on along the minus strand of SMSW01000005.1, from coordinate 1,351,681 downwards.
GCCTGGGGGTAAGCAATGCTATCTCATCCTTGATGAGCTGGGAGAACTAGAGCCCGCCATCCTGGAGAACCAAGTAAAGCTTCTGGACCAGTGCGACGTCATTGTATACACATACGATTCGTCAGATCCTGACTCGTTTGCTTATATCCCAAAGTTACGATCCAAATACCCACATCTCGAAGAGCTCCCCAGCGTGTTCATTGCTCTGAAGGCTGATCTGGATCGTACCACACAACGGGCTGAGCATCAGCCCCATGAGTACACGGCCATGCTGAACATGCCCAGTCCGCCACTTCATGTCAGCGCCACTTGGAATTCCATCCAGGAGGTGTTCGTGCACATTGCTGAGGCGGCGATGGAACCTAGCACTGCTTTCCCTCGAAGCGAGGAAGATGTCGAGGGAAAATGGATGGCCTGGGGTATAGCTCTTGGAGCAGTGGTATGTGCTGGAGCTGCTGCTGTAATGATCTGGCGCAGAGTGAGTGGTGGTGGATAGATACCCACAGAGTCACTGTGTAGCATTATCATATGAGCTTGGTGTCTTTGAGCTCAACAATCTATTAATAAAACATCACAGTTACACTGTAGATAGAGCTTGTAGGCTGTGTAGAATTATTGTATATGACTGGGCACATGATTACCCTGAGTTCTCCTAATCAAGGTTCTGGACAATCCCAACTACACAGTACACAGTTAACCACTTTTATCCCCCAAAAAGGCCATTCCACCAACATGGCTAACTCGGTAAGAGATTTTAATGCTACCTTTAACTATATTGAGCTCTGACTGATGAATTGGGATGTGCTGCAGATTGTCAATTTTCCCGGTTGCACAGCTGACTTGGAAGAGCTTGACTATGAAGGTGAATGGGCCACGGAAGAGTCAGGCAGCTGATTACTAAGTCTTTTCAAAATACACAAGGCCAGTCCTGTTTTGTGCCAGCCTGAGGAGAGTATCATGACATGTCTCTTTGTGAGATTACCACTCCAACGAAGCGAGATGACATTTTTGAAAACAAAAGCTTGAGTGGAGGGACGATTCAATAGGCTACTGGTCTATTTGATCAGTTAAAGTCTTAAACCATTGGCCATTGAGTGATTGAGTGATTGCTTGTCAACTGTCAAGCCTCCAAAGACCAAGCCTCGGCCCTCAAGGACAAGCTACGGACTACGGAAGAGTTCAGCCCGACAAGGCGACATCGACCGATTAGAAATGCTTGTACTATGTCCAGTAGTTATTCCCGATCTTTCCGAGGGGATGTGGCTGACTCTAAAGTCTAAACTGGCATCAATAGACGAATACGAAGTATGCAGAACACTACTCCTCATAACGAGTCATGGGCATGGGGTGTTGGATAACAAGGGGGTCATTCAGTCGCAAATTCTCTTCTCATCCTGGGGTATATGTGCCAGGAACTGATAAAAACCACTTTTCCCCTGTGCGATATGCCATTCCAATTTTCCTGTCAACCTTATGGGTACCCACTACCTCCTAGTTGTCCGTTTCTACCATGTCTGATGCCATTAATGTGTATACAGGGGCTTGGGTCAATTGGTCCCATGGGCTGGTTCGCGGTGCCACCTTAACCCTGCACCAGGAATATGCCGGGTTGTTGACAGCCTTCCTGGCCATCTTTGTCTCCTTTGCTGGGACGATGATGTGGAGGATCATTTGCTTTGTGATCCACCAAGCTTACACGACGCCTCCTTCCGAGCGACGGGATTTTCTGCATTACACCCGCCAAGTGATCCTTCGAAATAGCGGTTCCGGCGCAGGAGCCGCATGGACATTCACCTGGCTGGCTTGGGTAGTAGGCAGAAAGACGCCTCGGGCCCTCCTCCGGATTCTGCCCATGGTGATATTAGCCCTTCTGATCGTGACTTTATTCAGTGTCGCAGGTGTGTTTACGGGCTATGTCACGAAGGTCCCGGGTAATACAACTGTGATCCTTGGTCCTCACTGCGGAGGGTTTATGCTGGGCTCAAAGCCCGATCAAAGTCTACTCGGCGGGTCGGTCTTTTTGTCGAAGACTCTCGAAGATACAAACCAAGCTGCAGCCTATGCCAACCAGTGTTATCAAGGTAGCTTCTCACTGACCTGTGGGACCTACGTCCAGCAACGACTGCCCTTCACCACCAACCAGAATGCTTCATGCCCGTTTGAAGCGGGCCTGTGCATGTTCAATAACCAGTCTGCTTTTGCGATGGATACAGGCTTGATGGATTCCAACGATGATTTCGGCATCAACTCCCGGTCCAGAAACCGAGTCAAGTATCGACGACTTACCACTTGTGCTCCCATCTATGGCGCGGACTTCACAGTCAAGAGGAATGACTCTGAGCGTGGTCCCATCGTTTATGTCAATGCCGGAAATTCCCCGCGACTGGTGGCAGAAATAGGACAAAACTGGACTTTCTCCCATGTCACTCGGGCTGCCCTCGATGGCGTCGGCGGTTATACACTAAAGTGAGTTGTTGATTCCATGCTGTCCCCGTCGTTTCCGAATTAACAAATGGATCCAGTGCGGTTTACAGCCAGTCCGATCCCACCGGCGCAATTCACAGTACTGGCGTGTGGCTCCCCGATCCAAGGCTTAATAAAACCGACGCGGACCTCACTCTCATGATGCTTGCGCAGAATGACGTCTATTATGTGACCCCAAGCGATGATCCCTGGATGCCTGCACACGTGGACCTCAACGGGACCTACATGGGGGATTACTGGGTGAATCTGCTGGGATGCATAGACCAGTATCAGTTCTGCAATCCAAACCAAGCCGGGGATAAGGGATGTACCAAATTGGCGGGCGCACACTCGGTTTCTCAAGATCTGATTCTTCGGAACCAGTTGTTGGACTTTAACGAGGATCAAGTCACGACGATAGGGCGATTCCTGCTAGCAGCGGATATCCGATCCATGTACTACGCCGTCCAGGGACGAGGTGGCTCGGCACTTAATAGTAAGATCCTCTCTCTCCTTTTGGCTGTGGTGGGACTGGTTAAGATCACGTCTCACTTATCCAAACTTCACTACTGAGCCTCAGCGACAGGTTCAGAAAGCAAGAACTAATTCTCATCTTTGTCTTAGTTGCGCAAAAAATGTATAACGGATTTCAATACACCGTACCCGCAAATCAATGGCAGATCGAAGTCACCAACTGGTTCGCCTTATCCCTCGCCAAAGAGCAAGCCTGGGCCGTCGAGTGGGCCACGACTCCCCAAAATTTCGCCCCCCGCAAGCCAGGAGAGGAGGAAACATGGACATACAACCCGGTCTCGACCCGGAGCGGCCAGCACCAGTGCCGGAACCAGCTCGTCCACAACGGCGGAGAATACAAGAGCCTGTCGATCCTCGGCATGGCTCTCATCCTAGCAATCGGCGGCGTGATAATCATCATGGGTCTCTTCCTCGACATGGTAGTCGGGTGCTGCCAGCGCGGCGGATGGTCGTATCTCCGCCAGCAGTGGGAGACAGAGGAGACTCTGGAGCTCCACAAGGCTGTCTATCAAAGTCTAGGGCTTAAGCCTGAGACGGCCGATATCCTCCCGCCGACTTCGGTCCTGCATGACCGGTTCCCTTTGACGGATTATCAGCCTCTAGGGCCTTTGGGGCACACGAGTGATCTGACCACTAAAGAGCAGTATACTGCAACTGCAACTGGCAATGTATGAATGTTAAGGTTCTCGGTTCATGGACAGTCCACTACATAATAGAGACAATAATAAGAGATTCAAATTAACATATTCTGCCAAAAAAATGCTAGACTATAGACCATATGCTATGCTACCTTGACTAAAACCTATTTCTTCAAAGCTAGGATCTACTGAGCTCAGAAAAACCTTTGTACACTACCACGGAGGACATGATGGATATCTAGACAGCAAATACAAACCAGATAACAGGACAGGGTCTCAGCACTGATCTACACGCCCAAAAATCAGGTTGTCATGTAATCAAATAGGGTATATGGGGTGATATAGTACAGATACAGCAAAAAAATCCAAGCATTCATGAATACTTCACAACAAGCCCATGTTCGAGTCAGCAAGTCCCCAACACAGACCCAGATCCTGCTACACTGCCGCTGACACCCGGCGACGAGCATTGGCCGTCGTATTTCTCGTTAATGCCTTCGTGGGGACGGTCCCAGGTGCGGATGTGGCCTGCATAGCCATAACCATGTTAGCGCTCTTTGAATTGAAAAGATGGAGGTGAGAATTTACCTTCCAAGGAAGAAGTCATGATGCAATTTTCTTGAAAACCTAGCCAGCAGATAGGGTCCGTCCCGACGACTTTAGACTATGAGATCGTCAGCTTAAGGGATTGGTGCACGGATCATCTGGAGAGGAAAGACTCACCATGATGGGCGGCAACATCGCTGTCCGTGCTCTAGGCTCGACGGGATGACAGACAGCTTGGTCGCAACTCTCGTATGTGTTGGCTGTCTTTTGAGAATCGGATCTGATTCGGTTACCCGCACTGTCGGCTCGGTGACGGTTGCTATATTGTGTGCTGCTTGCGGTCATGCTCGTCCGTTGGCGTGCGGTGGCTTGATACTATAACTCGTCAGTAAAGGCGTTGATCGTAAAGGGAAGAACATTCAGCTTACCACTTTCGGACGATGCAGCATGCTGACACTGAAATCCCACAGAAGTAGCCTGCAGTCGTCACCGACACTTCCAAATCGGTATGTTCTTTCGTCGCATCGCCATGGGTCAAAAGCGACTGCGGAAACCCAAGAATTGTGGCCCTGGCAGCGAGCAACTATCTTGCGCTCCGGGAAAGACCAGATGGTCAACAGGTCGTCTTGACCGCCAGTGACAATATATTTCCCATCTGGCGACCAGCAAACACATATTAATCCACCGTAGTAACTCCGGAAAATGTCAAGCACCCTGCGCAGTTAGCTGACCTGCGGATTGACAACAATGACAGAATGACACGACCTACTCTTCTTGTAAATAGTCCATCACACGTAGAGATCCATCGTCCAAAACAACGGCCAGATGCCTTTGGTCAGGAGAAAACGCAAAGTGAGAAATCCGTTGATTCGCAAGTTTCCACAAAGCGACTGGATTGGTTTTCTGGCTCCTCGAGTTGACGGACTTCAAAACCTGCAGCGGCTGTCGACCGGACGCCTTGAGAGTCTCTGTCGACGGATTCTGTATCTCAGGGGTGAAGAGAGCATCCTCATTCTCCTTGTCATACACCACCAATTGCCCGTTTGCATGCGAAGCCATGAACAGATTCTCGGACCCGGGGATCCATTTGATATGAGTGACCGGCGAGTTGCTGACGACTCCGTGCTTGTTGATTCGAGCGTACTTCTGAGAGATAGGCTCGTACCAGATGATGTCACCGGCAGAGGAACCCATGACGATGTCGATGTGCGACGAGCTTTTAGTCAGCTCGTTGATATCGTGGCACAACATGTGCGCCTTGGTGAAAAGGATCTTCGCGAGCGGCTCTTCCTTCTGCTTCGACCCTAGGTCAAGCCATTGAAACGCACGGTTGATATTAGCGAAAGCAAAAAGACTCTCCGGATTGCGCTCGTTCAATCGCTTCGTGGATGCTTCGTGGGTAATGACTCGCGAGACAAACGACGAACTACTCTTGATGATGTTGTTCTTAGGTTTCCGTCTTTTCAGCCCGTCTTTGATCGGTACAGCCGCGAGTGCAGGGTTTCCATCCCCAAAGGGTGGGGCTATCGCGGTTTGATTCGGGAGAAACGAGGGAGCCTTGGTCTGGGAACCGACACAGACAAGAGAAACTTTGACGCCGCATGTCGGGGGTGTAGGAACGGTCGCTAGCGGGTTAGGATTCAGGATGGGAGGTTCGGACGGGTGGGGAGGGGGGGTTGCTAGGTGCAGGTCGTCCCTGAGGTGATATGTACCTATTGCAGGACAGCATTGTCAGTTTGAGCATTCAAAAGCACCACTGGAAGACCTACCCTCTCCGACCTGCAGCGGACAACCACCCTCAGGATGGGTGATGATGTTGTTGGTCTCGATGACTGGGACCGCCATGCCATTCGCCGCACCAGCTGCATAAGCAACTGGTATGGTGTAGCGAGGTGGTGGCGGAGGAAGAACACTGGGTATGAAAGTCAGCATGGAGCAGTGATACTATTGTAACTATTGCAGCAGAGAATGATCAATCTTCCTTGAATGTGCTAATGCATGCTTAAAGACAGAATCACAAGGCAGAACTGATGAGAGGGTGAATGCTTACAACATGGTTGCAGTTATAATAATAATTTCAATGAACTATATATCCCAATATGCTGTAGTGAATAGCAAATAGTGAATCAATCACCAATTGACCAGAACAATAGGTCTTATGGCCTGAAAACTGGTCCTACAATCACAGGGAATCCCCAGAGAGGAACACCCCTCTAGGTACTAACCCAGGACAGCGCGCAAGGCCAGAACCTGCACCAAATGCTATGGATAATTGAGCATATGATTATTATGAGACCGGAAGGACCGTGGAGTCTGTAATCTGTATACTGAGTATGCTCTCGAAGTCGCGGCCGGGGTTGGGTTAACCACTAAGCTCTATCTACTTCTCATCAGACTGGCTTTCACTTGCATGGGTAGGGAACCGGCTTCGGAAAGCTCACCTTGGGGAATAGTGTATGCGCCTCTCATCCAAGAATAGGGAAGATTAGGAAATATATACAATATCCAAGACAGTTGCGATGATTGAGATCACCAGAAGACAATCAAGGATGAGAAGTTGAGGGGAAGTTGAGGCTTACTTAGTTATTAGTAAGCCTGTTAGTGCTTTCTGGGGTCGAATTGACCAATCATCGTTGTTCTTGCTTGGGGTAAATATAAAGCAGACCACGTGATCTTCATTGATACAGAGTACTTGGAGGCGGATCCGAATCTGCAATATGAGTATGGGAATCCTATGATTATATAGGTGTTTCAAAGAAGCCGGGACAATCCAGATGCAGTCATTCCGACACATCATCCATTAAAGCATCATCCAGCCATCTTCCCGCATCCTCATCGCCAGATCCCGTCCCTGCTTGGAACCCAAGATGCGAAAGAGTGACTCTACTCTCCCCAAATCCTTTCTCCCGGCCCCAGAAACATGCCCGGCGTATGACATCGACCATCTCATTACCCTGGTCTGCCAGGACGGACCGACGCTGCGTGGTTTTGGCGCCACGGCGAGCTGGCCGTTTCCCATCGGATGCAGAAACCGAGTCGGCATGCTCGTTTTTGTGGTCGCACACGAAGATCTGGGTTCTGGGTAGCGTCATCTCAAGGCGCTTGATGCCTTGGTTGTAAGGGCGGAGGCGAGAGGGGCCGCTTATGCCGTAGTCCAAGCCGTACGGTGGCCAGCGGTAGAGCGCTTTGCGACGGCGGATAGTACGGTTTTCGTTCTCGATGCCGGGTTCGATTACAGATCCTGGACCTGAGTCTAGATCCGGATCTGCCGTGGACGAGTCGTAAATGTCACTTGGCGGCGTGTAGATATCCAAATCCTCGATTACCCCCGCATACCCTTGACTCCGGAGAAGCACCGGAGCCCGATCATCCGGCCCAATTCGATACCTCGGAATACATTTGGGGACATCCTTCCCCGCCGACCGGAGAAAGAGAATAGGCGAAGCGAAGGCATCAAAGTAGCGCTCCGGCGTAGTGAAGAACTTCTCCCTTGCCTCGAGAAGCGGGACCAGATCCCACGGAGCGGGGGCTCGACCCCGACCTCTAGATTTCTTTGCCGCAGTGCTCCCCTGGGCCAACGCCAACGGTTGGTCCTCGGTCCGGTCGCAGTACTCGTCCAACCCGGTCCAGTCGCAGATAGGCTCGATAGCCGCAACCGCATGTATAGATTGTGTCTCGGTGAGAGCGAGCATCAACCCCAGGGAGCCGCCGACGTGGGTGCCGATGATGCCGATCCGCGCTGGCTGGAGGTTCTGCAAAACCCAGTCGAACCCGGCCAGTGTGTCGTGTACTGGGGTTGGATATCGGTAGAATCCTTGCGACTGTGCCTCGTCCTCTGAGGCCGGGGCTGCTCCGAGACGGTAGTTGATCGTTACCACCGTCGAGGTGGCAGATGCCAGGCCTTCCCCAAACGCAGCATTCTCAGGGTCCTTAGAACTCAAGGACGTATCGTGGATATGGTTCGGGGGGGAGACATCTCGCTGGAATACTGGACCTGGAGGTAGGTGGATGACGACGTTCGGCTGACCGCGCGCCGGTGGTGCCGCGGGATAAGTCACACTGCATTCAGAAATTATATCAGTTCAAGTACAAAGCTCCGAAGCTGCGAGTTCAACTGACTTGAGAGATATATACCCATTGTTTCCAACGGGGACTTGGAACTGCTGGACAGAGGGTTGTGCAAAGCGCGAACTGGATAACGAGTGAAAGGAGGTCGCTCGGACACCAAAACGAGGTATCCAGCACTTTGCAAAGTTGGCTAATGATTCAATTGCAAGTCGGCGCATTGCGCCATGTCGATGTGGGAGTTGGAGAAAAAAGGTGAGAGCGGATAACTCTTGGCACTTGTTACAGCATCGTCACTTTAGGAGTCTGAATACTAGGCTCATCACATCGAAGAATTCTGAAGATTGTGTAGTTGATTATCCGGAAAGCAGCCTAGCAGCTACACATCATTAACGTGGATACATATAATTCATTTGTCTATCCGAACCGAAGAAGATCAAACAGCCACCAACAATCTTGAAACCAAACACGTCCAGATCAGCTAATAAGAATTGACCAGGATTTGCCCTTTTCCAGGGTCGCACTCGCAGCTGGATCATCCATGTCGAGAGCAGCCTCGACGTCGTCTTCAGGCACCGGACGGACAACCTCGAGAGACAGCTGAGGATCTTTGGAATAGACTCGCAATCCCACCACACATACCGCATTCCAGGGATCTGTGCTTGACCCGGGATAGCAAGCCGGTGTTGCAGGCAGCGTCTTCGGCTCCATGGGCTCCTCGGGGGGCATGTCGAGGTCAGAGTCGAACTCGAATCCTTCCAGCAGTTCCTGCTCGCTGTAGTACACAGAATAAGACGAAGAGACCGATGTGTCTAGACTCGAGCGAGGGATCTCCCTGCTTCGTTGTCGGATCATTTTCAAACCACACTCTTCAGGGAGATGAATGGTGGGAATGGTGCCGTTCTGATGAGGCTTCGCATCAAAGCCGTTGGTAGAACCACCCGCGATATCAGCCGGCGACTGCACCGGTCCCTCGGGGAAGATTTGCTCAGGGGTCCGCTGGCCAATGTGCTTATCGTTAAGACTGCCATTGCTTCTTGTCGAACGCCTTTCCGCGGCCCTCTGTTTACGTGCAACCATCTTCTGCTCGCGGATCCACTCTCTTTGGAGTTTCCTCTTCGTCTCGTGACGCAGCTTTCGCCTCTCGATCTTCCTGCGACGCTGCTCGCGTTCTTCCCGTGCCCGTTTCTCCTGTTCGGTCTCCACTACCAGCCCCTTTGCGTGCGCGAGATCGTACGAGAGACCGATCTGGACGAGCTTCTCCCGTCTAATTGGTGCCAGGTGGCTCACAACTTCTTCCGCGGATTCCATGTTGTCGCATCTGTAGGCCGTGACTTTCACGAGGATGTAATACCGACCAGGCTCGAGGTCCACTTCCGCGTTCACTGATCGATTGATCAGGTAGCTGCTATGGCTGCGGACGATGTATTCTTCGTCTCCTTCCTTCTGTACTCTGAATTTCAGGACAAAGTTATACTCGCCCGCCAGGCCTCTGAAATACCGAGTATCCAGCTTTTTTTTCCCTTGTCAGCGAGATAGCCCCCCTTCATTTGGAAGGATACTCACCTGGGAGAGCACAATGACAGCAGGGCCGGCCTTGGTCACATCTATTTTGAACCTGGTGCTGTGATAGTCCGCAGACCATGGGACGTTGATTGTGGTCCATTGCTGGGTGACAGTCCACTCAGGCCCGAAGAGACGCGTGCGATCGAGGTGTTGGTACTTCTTGAGGAGGTCGTCGTACGAAATCCAAAAGAACTATTGCAATGTCAGTCTCCACCAGCACGGCCTGAAGATGCAAAACAGCACATACACCATCATTTCCAAACGTATGGCCCAGCTTCTGCATCCATTCGGGCGTCCATTGCTCTGAACCGTCGCTCCACGCCCCATTCCACTCTTTCCTGCCCCAAGGGTTCCTGCACCGAATGAGTATGTGTGCGCCGCTGTGGGGAGATCGACTTACCTCATGCGGAGCAGGCGATGGCCGTCAATCTCCTTTGCATCCATGATTGAATACGAATGGTTCTCGGAGATACCTTTTCTGTCCCTTGGGGGCCCTTGATATTTGGGGTCCAACCAATTCGAGAACAATCCTGTGCCACAACCGAAGAGGAATTCATCGTTGACCTTCAGAAGCTCTTCCTTCCAGAACCGATCCTTGTCCAGGATGTTGCTGGTTAATATATCTGATGTAACGCCGCCCGTCAAGTCTTCGATAGCCTCCCTGAAGCGCATCAGTAAGGACATAGAATCGCCAACCCAGACGTATCTTACCCGACAAACCCGCCCTCAATGGCGGAAAAGTCGCCATGTGCTTTGGCATAGGCTTTTTCCAGCAAGGGCAGCCATGTCTCGTTAGGATCCACGCACTGAGCAAAGTAAAGTGCCCGTGAGCCGGTCTGCCAGACTCTGCGATACTCCTCTTCGGTATCGGTTCGGTTGATGTCGTCCCAGATGGGTCTCTCATCCACGGACTCGTCGTAGTCGGCTGCTCGCAGATACAACTTGTCGTCTACGATGCACTGCTGCCATTCTCCGTCTATCAGACGATGGTTAGCACTGGTCTGGTGGTCTGATTCTAGTTAATGTTTCTCACCTCTGTAGAAGACAAAGCCGTAAACTCCGACCTTCTCGTCTCGGGCAACGCAGATCTTCTCTATCAGGCCTTGCTTGTTCCCCATTGTACAAAGGGCAGCCATAAACCAACAATCGCCATCGCGACCCTGACGGACATCAGAGGCCGTTGGCCCATTGACGAAGAACTGCGGATTTTCGAAAATTTCCTGGTTAAAGAGGTCAGTCCCGATTTGTAGCGAGTCATTCTATATCTTCTGTACAACGTACAGTGACTCTCTTGACGCCTCTCGGGCGCATCTCCATATTCTTCTGATCCAGCGAGTCCAAACAATCCCTCCGTCCGGATTTGAGATCAACCTCGATATCGAAATGCGGATCCGTGTATTTCTGATTCACCCGTCTGCACTCCTTGACGATGCGCTCGACGGCCCGTTCACATTCCCTCTTGGCTTGTTCATATGATTTCCCTGCATTCTGGCCTCGGATCATGCCCCTCGGGATCCTCGCCGCTTTGGTGCGAGCATAAGGATTGTCAGGCAGGACAGTGAAGACCTTACCCGGGAACTTGGTGTTAAACTGGTTCCAGAATTGTCGCATGGTATCCTGGGGATTCTGCTGTGCTCTTCGCGGCGCTCGACTCTCAGAGCGAGCGGAAAGAGGAGGTGTATACTCCATGTCGGTATAGTCTTCAGTCAGCTCCATGGCTTCACTTCTTGCTCGTCTAGATAGCTTTCTCGATGCTGGGAAGAGTGTGGACTGTGGAGAAAGCCTCGAGAAGGATTTATAAACCCATCCTGTCTAGCTGTAAGCAATTAGTGCTCGAACGGCTGAGACCGAGAGCCTGAAAAATTGTAAACTACAATCCTGAATCCATTGTGTCAAAAAACCATCGTCCATTTCGTGTCTGGCCTGAGGCTGAGCCCATCAGCCAATTGAGTATGTCCGCTTCGACGAACTATCCATGTTAAGGTAGCTATCCGTATGTCGAACTGGCTCATGGATCCATCATCCAGCCAATAATGAGACCTCAAAAGTTGCCCGGAAAAGCCATGAAAACAGCCGTGGGGGCCGGTCACTGACGGTGTCAGACTCAGCATTCAGCAACCAAGTCCGTTCTGGATCCACATTTCACACCGTGTTCTTGCCAAGTCCAAGTCCAACACATGGTCGCCAAGTTCTAACGCTTAGCTGGCATCCACCAATACTAGGATTATAGCCTTATAGGCCGTGAGATTGCATTGTGACATTGTCGGTTGTCCAGTTGGGCCGCGGCGCCAAGCAACTGAGCTGAGAGGTGACTGTGAGAACGGAGAACTGCCTGGGTGCCTGAGCCCTGAATGGACCATGGAGTACTGGAGTTACTCTGCAGCAACGACTGAATCCCAGGAACCAGTCTGAATCTGAATATGACACTGTGGATCTCGAGAATTTCGAGTTCTGGAAGAAGAAGCAGCATCTAGTCAGCGCTAGGAACCACCGAGGTGAGAATCTGAGTTACAGTAACTATCTAAATATTCTGACTCCATTTCACTCTGGAATTGAACAGATTCAGACAAGGCTGAGAGGTTGATTATCCCAGTCAGATATGCTATTTTCTGGGTCGGGATTTGGAGTGGATGTCAGAATCAGAAATCAGAATCTTTCTTCGTCTCACCGTCCTGCATCTACTTCGGTGATTTCCCTTGGTACGGTGTAGGAATATCAATGTGATATTCTTGGAATATGTTGTATTTATGGAAAGGAGATGATACTGCACTACGCAATTATTGACCCAAGGATATTCCTATCAGACCCTTACCTAAGAGTCAATTTGTACTATTGATAGATAGTTGTGCTGTTGGTTCGGAAAATACTCCATGAAATACCCAGTAACCTGACCTCTTTCCTGCCATTTCACACCAGAAGTAACGCCGTAGACAAAGAGGGAATAGTGGGAACAAAAGAGATGAGACTGTGCCAAAAAACCGGCCCTGGAAGATACCGCAACCCACAGATAAGGAACCTTCAGGTATCGAGGTCCTTTGCGTTACTTACCAGCCAATTTCAGGCATCTGTCAGTCATCCCGTACATACAGACATCAAAGACGAAGAGACAAAGATCATAAAGCCTTCAGCTAATGGTAATTACTTCTCCGGCCGCGACCAGAGTAGTATGAGCTGCTATGCTGGAAGTATGGGTGCACGCAGGCTTGCTTGGCGGAGAGTCGTCGTGCAGGATCGTATTCCAACAAAGCCTCCAAGAGGTCGAGACCGTCCTCCCCCAAACCAGGAGCAAGGACATGGGCATCTTGGCGTTTCCACTTGGGAAAGGTTGGCTTGTAATCGGGGAAGGTGCTGATACCGGGCCAGGCGTTCTCGTCAGGGGTACCGAGGAGCCTTGTGTGGAAACGTTAGTCATGGACTGGCCTTTATTTTTGTAAGATAAGAAACCATACCGGAAGATCTTGAAGATCTCATCAATTTCAGAGTCACCAGGAAACAATGGCTTGCGTGTGCACATCTCTGCGAAAATAGCGCCGGCGGACCACATATCGACGCCAGTGGAGTATTGACGTCCACCGAGAAGGATCTCTGGAGACCGGTACCATAGAGTCACAACCTGGGCCACGGAATTAGTTCCCTCCGTTATCCCACATCAGGGCTAGGTCGGTTGGAATCTCACCTCGTGAGTGTAGGTTCTCAGAGGAACACCAAATGCTCTTGCCAGTCCAAAGTCGGCCAGTTTGAGATTGCCATCACGGTCAATCAGCAGGTTTTGAGGTTTCAGATCCCGATGTAGAATACGGTGGCTGTGGCAATAACGGATTCCTTCGACCAACTGAGCCATGAACTTTTTGACCATGGCATCTCCCAGTCCCAAGCTCTTGCTCAAGGAAGAACCGTCTGGCAAGGCCTTTCCACGCCCACCCTCACTCACAGGGAGAGACTCCATGTATTTTTTGAGATCAAGGTCCAGGTATTCAAAGACAAGATAGAGTTTGTGGCCGTCCGCATGGACAATGTTCAACAGTCGTACAATGTTCGGATCGTTCATTTCTTTGAGCAGGGAAATCTCGCGAATAGCGGTGCTAGGGACGCCCTCGTCCTCTGCCTCGAGCCGGATCTTCTTCAAGGCAACAATGCGGTTGGGATGGGTGAGTTCACGGGCCTTGTAGACGACACCGTAGGTTCCTGTTCGACAAAACTGGTGGTTAGCTCATGACGTTTTCGAAAGTAAGGAAACGATAAATCAGAGTGATGACGCTGTATCTCAATCTGTACATACCCTCCCCGATCTTTTCAATCTTCTGATAGTTCTCCATGGTGAAGGTGTAACTTTGCTTAGGATTCAAACTCAAGCGTATTGATCAACTTGTGAAAAGGAATAGATGAAAATTGAGGTGAACAGGTCGTCGAGGTCACTGGCAAATGGAGCAGGACAGCATTAAACGCCAGTGCCCAATTCCCTGCTCAGGGAGGGGAAACTAATAGGTATGAGATGGGGGATTCAATTGATGGTAAGAAGCAGGAGGTGGATAAGGGAGAGTTGAGTCTTAAAAGCTAGGGATGGAACCGGCCAATTCCGAGCTAGACACCGCACAGAATCGCCTAAGGGTCAAGATCAGCCGAGAATGATGACTGAGGTACGTCTGATGCACTGCAGATCTGATCGTCGAGTCGAGTATTGAGTATTGTTTGTTATTTTCATCCCTGCTTGTGGTGGGGAGACAAAGGCGGTCAGACGTGAAAAGGGAAAAAATGTACACAAACAAACACACGTGACACGTGACAAAGACGGTGAGCCAGTTCAGGAGAGTTTTTCTACGGAAGACTCCATTCAACGTTCAATTACTATGGAGTACTCCATACAGCATTTGATATCAGTCACTCAAGAATCAAGGCAGTGAAGTGAATAATGAGTTCTATTTGGATGGTTAATCTTGATTTCTCTGTGTTAGACTGAGAACTTGGACAGTCACTATGGGTGCGATTAGTGCGACAAAGTATCAGATTAACTACCTCTATACGTCTGAAGCCTATCACTACATATCACTATGGCTCATATCAAAGAGCTGAACGCTCATGAACGCCCTTCGGAGGCAATACGACAGCATTACAAGAAATATCAGAAAATTGCGCTTTCCGAGATTGATCTTGATGGAAGCATTATCGACCTACGGGCCTTGAATTCCAATGATCTTCCGGACAGTATATCTCTGTCGCATTGGGTGTCGAGTGATGGTCTTCGACCGGTATTCGAGCAGTTTGCTGGAGAACAGGAATACCCTCTGCCTGAGAATATACCCGTCTATACCCATAAATCTGTTTCCGGTTAGCATGACACAGCCCCAGCCTGAAAGGAAGGGAACATGATTGAGAACAATAGATACCTAACAGGTGTAGGTCTACAATTGATTCCGTCCATATTCCCTCCTGCTGTCCAAATAGAGCTGCTCTCCCGTTTATTCCATCGGGATCTGTCCAACATGGAGCACCAAACGAACCTCCACCTGCATTACGAGGTTACGTACCCCGGTCAAACTACGAACCAACATCACACAACTTTGTCGCCGGTCGAGGAGGGTTCAGCGAAATCTCAACCTGTATCATTCTTTGAGGACGACCCGTCCCGAGTCTTGTACCCCAAAGATCCACAAGTACATAAACCGCTTACAGTGCAACAAATCCTCACGAAAAGGCTCCGCTGGGTGACCTTGGGTGGCCAATACGACTGGACCGCCAAAGTGTATCCCCCGGGACGCCCGCCCTTATTTCCCGAGGATATTGCGAATCTCCTACGTGCAGCTTTTCCACTAACGAAGGCTGAGGCATCCATCCTGAACGTCTATTCTCCGGGGGATACTCTGAGCCCGCATCGAGATGTCAGTGAGGAGTGCGACGTTGGCCTGATTAGTATCAGTTTCGGCTGTGATGGTCTATTCCTGATCAGCCATGACGACGGGGCTGGCTGTGAGATTATACGTCTTCGGTCGGGAGATGCGGTGTACATGGATGGCACCTCACGCTTCGCATGGCATGCAGTACCAAAAATTGTTCCCGGTACCTGTCCAGACTGGCTGGCTGACTGGCCTTGTACTTCCAACAACTCTAATAAGGTTCTATATGACAAATGGAAGGGCTGGATGGCCAGCAAGCGGGTCAACCTGAATATCCGGCAAATGTCAGTTACTGGGCCTCTTGGTTGATACCATGGCATATCTCCTAGACCACACTGAATGGCGATTGGATGAGGACAAGAATGCCCCATGCCATGGCCTGTCAAGTCCCGTTACTCCTGGGTTCCAGAGCTTACAATCAGATGGTCCAATCCGTTATCATTGGATAAAGCGATTCGACCATTTGCTCTGATAAACTTAGTGCAGGCGCAGCTCATTCGTCCGTTTATCCCTTCCGGTGCGCCGCAACTGTGTCTCACCTCCAGCGAGCTCGATGACTTTCCAATTTCCAAAGCTTCGGTATGAAATCTCGGGCAAGGGGATGAGGAATATAGTCTCATTACTCTGTTTTGAAGGGTTGATCTGCGAAATAGCTATTAAATTGGCATTGATATATGACAGTCTATGGGATTACAGACATCAAGTACATAGGGAGTAGCATATCACAATGGGAAGTAATTATATACACTAGGAAATGGCCTATGACCTGTTATCAGATTACTGCTTTCCCATTTTCATATCTGATCAAAAGACATTCTGACAACTGACAAGAGTCTTGGAGTCATCTACCGTATGTAACCTTATTTACTCCGTACAGCCGGTTCTCCAACATGATTACTTCACAGAAATCCAACTGCCGAATCTCCAACTGAATCCATTTGGAGATTTGGAGGTTTGAGATGATGATCTTGTTCCAGTCTGGAGGTTATATTGGACCAGATCTTGAACTTTGTCCCCGCGTACTCCACTGTCAGCTATATGCGAGGTCCACTATATCCTCGGTTATCACCAATTCATCACGAGCATGAAGTTATGAATCACTTCAGACTTGCTTCGATGAGGTAAACGATGAGGAAAGAAGACGGGGGAAGGGAACCTAATTCCTCTTCTCCAACTGTCTGTATCGTTATATAAAGTGGACGGTGGACGGTCCTCAGGACTGGACTCTACAGAGTACTCTACCTTGCTCATTCAATCGCCTACAATCGCTATCAACAAATCCCCTGAACATGGCTGTTATCGACTGGAAATCAGCGGCTGATGCCAAACGTCAGTCCACCCTTGACGCTATCCCTGCCAAATGGCGTATCCAGGGCCCGATCCCTTCGCCCTCCGAACTGCGCGATGTCACTGGTTACATCCAGCAGTTTCTGACTCCGCGGGAGTTGGAGATTACGGAGAATGATGCCGCAGGTATTGCGCAGCAGACGACTACTGGGAAGTGGACTGCCGTCGAGGTCACGGAGGCGTTCTGTCATAGGGCAGCTCTTGCTCACCAGCTTGTATGTTTTTCGTTCTTATTCGCTTTGATTGACCTAATGGCTGTGACAGGTGAATTGCCTCCATGAGGTTTTTTTCGAAGCGGCCGTTGAAGATGCCCGAAGACTGGATGTCTACTTTGCCGAGTTCAAGAAGCCCATCGGGCCTCTTCATGGCGTCCCCGTCAGTCTGAAGGACCAGTTCCACGTGAGAGGCGTGGAGACCACCATGGGATACATTGGTTGGATCGGCACGTTCCAAGGCAAAAAGGATGATCCCAGGAGGGGCGTCTTTGAGAGCGAACTCGTCAGGGAGCTCCGGAACCTCGGTGCGGTGTTGTACTGCAAAACCAGTGTTCCTACCACCTTGATGACCGGGGAAACTGTCAACCACATCATCAAGTATACGACGAATCCCAAGAACCGACTCCTTTCGAGTGGAGGTAGTTCTGGCGGTGAAGGCGCGCTGATTGCCCTGAAAGGATCCCCTGGAGGATTCGGGACGGATATTGGCGGTAGCGTCCGGATCCCGTCTGCCTTCAACGGCCTTTACGGATTACGTCCTTCGTCCGGCAGGGTACCGTACGAGGGCGCGGCGAACTCAATGGATGGCCAGAATACCATCCTGTCGGTGGTCGGACCCCTGGCAACGACAGCACGCTCCCTACGACTGCTTTTCAAGGCTGTGCTCAGCCAGGAGCCCTGGTTCCATGATCCGCTGGTGCTGGAGGTGCCGTATCGCGATGATATCGAGGAAGCTACGCGTGCGCTGGTGGAACAATCGGCTACCGATCCATCTAAGCTTGCTTTTGCTGTGATGCACCACAATGGGATGATCAAACCCCATCCTCCCATCGCCCGAGCAATGAAAATCGTGGAGGAGACGCTGAAGAGGCTCGGACATAAGGTACGGGAAAATCCAAATCCGCCTCTCCGGAGCTGAAACTAAGAACTACCAGGTCATTGAGTGGAACCCGCCGTCCCACAGCATTGCACTCGAATTGGCTGTATGTGCTCTCTGTCTTCCTGATGTTCCCGGGTCTATTGGTGCTAAGTGCTAACACTGACAGTCCAAAACTTACCTCGCCGACGGGGG
The DNA here is from genome assembly GCA_004769165.1 of Aspergillus cejpii. NCBI lineage: Eukaryota > Fungi > Ascomycota > Eurotiomycetes > Eurotiales > Aspergillaceae > Aspergillus > Aspergillus cejpii. The sequence continues at coordinate 1,333,344 of SMSW01000005.1, read as the reverse complement.
AGCAGACATAGACTACCATTTTGCGCTCTCTGGAGAAGAACCTGCCCCACACCTTCTCGTGAAACCCGGACTCGGACTTCCACACAAGACGGCGCAGGAGGTGGCAGCGTTGAATGTTGAGAAGCGGGAATACCAGAAGCTCTATATGGAATACTGGAACAGCACAGTCGAGCAGACAGGTACCGGGAGACCCGTGGATGGAGTTATCTGTCCATGTGCGCCACACGCGGCTGTTGTCCCCCAGAAATACCACTCAGTTGCAGACACAGCTTTCGTGAATGTGCTGGACTATACCAGCGTCGTGTTCCCAGTGACACATGCCGACAAACAGATTGATGTGCTTGAACCCAGGAGTGAATTCCTCAGTGATTTGGACAAGCTGACCTATGATGACTGTAAGTGTCCGGAATTTTTCATCACCTCAAAACGATTTGCTCACTATCCTTAGATGATGCTGAGATCTATGACGGGGCACCTGCTGGGCTTCAGATCGTCGGACGGCGCTTCCAGGAGGAGAAGATGCTGACTCTCGCTGAGTACATTGGTGAAAAGGTCAAGGAGGTGTCGAAGTAAGGCTGTCAAGGATGATTTGGATGCAATCCTTGAAACTTGATCGATGATACTGTTGCAAGGAGGACTCAGCTGGTTGTTTATTTCCTAAGACGAGTCAACTGATGTTGTTTGATTCTCAATTTCGAAATCCAAAATAATTTCAACATTTGATTCCAATTGAATGAAAAACTACTCTATAGACTGTAGAGTGTAGACTTGATGATAAACCTCGGAGCAAAAAACGAGGTTATCCCCACAGCCCAAGTCAAAGCTTGGCAAGTCTCGTCGATCGTCACGTTCACGTTCTCTTCTTCTTCTCTTCTTCTTCTTCTTCCCTTCTTCCTCCTCTTTCTTGCTTCTTCTTTTTCTCTTTCCTCTTAATCTCCCCCTCTTTCTATCCAATCTCCATCTCGTCGCGTCCCTTCGCGTTCGAGATCCTTTTCTATCCTTCATTGCCCCTCTCTAGACCCTGCATGGGCTCTCTTCTTTCATGCATTAAGGCTGCAGAGCTTCCCTCGGATGCGATTTGGACGACGCGTTCCCGGTTCCCCCCCGTGACTACACACTTGTTAGCAATCTGAATCCCTCGCACTGGTGTGAAACATGGCGGAAACTGCATCTTCGCGTTTGAACGACACGCCAGAGGACTCTCCTGGTGGAGGGGACGACAACCAGCCCGAATCGGGCAATACATCCAAGAACCTGGCGTCCGTCAAGGACCGGAAATGCCAGTACTGCCATCAGGCCTTCACATCGTCTTCCCTCGGGCGGCACTTGGACCAATTTCTCTTCAAGAAGAAGCCCGATGGCATCCACGACGTTGAGGAGATCCGGCGCATTCGCAGCGGCATCACCAGACGGCAGGCTCGCACCTCGACGGGCAAACGGGATACTCCGGAACGGGCTACAGGCAAGGGCTCGTCCGATCAGCACGGCGCGGGAGAACAGGGCGCGAAGCCACGCGATGGCGCTGTTAGGATGATGTTCAACACGCCTACGTGGCATGCGACCGGTGTCATCAATGACATTCCCAACCCTGGTCAATCGCAGGAGGCATCGCGGTTTGCCGTCTCGCAGCCCCGTACGGGGGCCATAACCCTTCCGGATTACGCGAGTAGGGGGGCCAGTGCCAAAGACCCGGACACAATGAGAGCGCTTGAGCTGGCTTTACGGGAGGTGTTGGATAATATCAAGGCTGCAACGTTGGTCTCCGTCTTGAAACTTTTTTTTTTTCTATTATTGTGCCCAGCATAGGATGGCTTGCTAACGGAATGTTGAATGGCAGTTCCCGAATGCGACCTCGACTTTCACCCTTCGACTTCGATATTCAGTCCGAGACATTCCCCTCGCTCTGCCTTCAGCTGCTGCCTCCGCCTCCCAGTCTCTTCTCCGCCAATCCGTTCCCATCCCCGCCTTGTTTCCCACTGAAACCCCCCGGGGTTGAGCACCTTGATATCGTGCGGCAGGCGATCCGTGCGAAGATCGACCAGTGGCAATCCGACCAGATGTCGGCCGAATCCGCGAACAATTCTCAATCTGGCAGGTCTGGACTCGGCCTGGACGCGAACATGATCAGTCGCAGTGCACAGCAGCACGAAGAAATGAGTCTAAGGCATCTCGAGCTGGCATTCAAGCATTGGGTCTCGCTTCCCCCGGAGACCCGATTGGAGGGCTGGCATCTCGAGATCACCCGCGCGTTTGCCCGCGAGATCGAGAAGCGAAAGTCACTGGACGAGCAACTGGCTCGTGTCCAACAGGAGGCCAACCAGCTCCGCGCACAGGTCGAGAAACTGGGTTCCTGCCAATGGCCCCGGGAATTCGCCCTCTTCCCTCCCGACACCTTACCGCTCCCACCGGCCGTCGCCCGCGAATTGGATGCAAAGGAGAGCCGGATCAGTCCCAACTCGCAGCGGTGGGACTTCGAAACCGTCGTCGCCAAGTGGAAACGGGTCGTCATGCACGATAAGAGCATGGGCCGCGTCGGCGTCGGATACAATAATGCGCCCCTAGACGATCGCAGTGCGGACAACATCAAACCCCGTGCGACGGACGGGTCTGCTCCCGCGTCTGCCTCCGCCTCTGCACCTCCGCATCCATCCCGGTCGAGGACCCTACAGCCTGCCCCCGCCTCCAGCCCAGATCAATCCTCCCCTCCCACCGTCAACGCGTCGGCCTCGTCCAGCCAGAACACCTCCCCGTATCTCCGGAGCCCCCAGGCAGGTCCCCAGCCCAAGCGCCCCCGCCTGATGAACGGCAGCAATATCACCGACGGACCCGGACCCCAGATGTCGACGTGGAATCCACACCATTCGACGACGACCTCCAATCTCGCCAGTCAATCCGGGACGAATCCCCCGTCCGGCACCAGGCCGTCATCGCTGGAATTATCTAAGTAATAAACAAAAAAACTTACAGTGGAAGGGGTTGTGTTTGAGTTCGCTTTGGTCCCGTGTCCCTGAGATAGGTTGTATTGGTATACCCTGCAGGCAAATATGCATGGGGATGTACATGTATATATCCTGGAAAATGCCTACATACTACTCCATTCATCCTTTATCTGGTAGAAAATCCGTCCATCCTAATTACTCTAAATACGCCTAGTCTTACGAGCACTAATCCACCGTTTCAAATCCCCAACACCATGAAGATAGAGCCACGAGACGAAATAAACGACGATGAAATTGAATATGACAAAGGCCCAGAATATGCCCTGCGAAGGGTTAGCATCTCTGGTTGAGGAGGACTGGATAACTTACGTAGTCACGCCATTTGTGCGAGTAGAAGACGTTGAAACTTGCGGCCTGAGACATACTTAGTATCAGTATCCGGAGCTACCAGGATGGTTCAGGGAGACGTACGAATGCATCACCGACTGAAAACTGACAGTACGAACACAAACCCCCGGATGCATCCTGGACATAGCCGCCGGCAAGCCGCGCCGATTCCCCCGCGTAACTCTGGCAGGATAATCCGGCGGGGGGCGAAAAGGCGGCCATTTCCCTTTGAGCGCAGCGGAGGGGGATACGGTGGGTGAGGATGCCGAGAAAACCCTCGAGGAGGTAGTGGAAGGGGGTGAGCCAGTACATCCAGGCCTGCCAGAAGCGGGGCATGGCAGGGTAGGGGACGACGACGCCGCAGAAGGCGATGACGAAGGTGAAGAAGCAAGGGACGAGGAGGGAGGCGAAGAGTTCGTTGGGGGAGAAGGCGGCGATGAATTGGCCGAAGCCGACGTAGAAGAGCTCAAAGACCATGAGGAGCATCCAGGTGTACCCGGCGCTGAAGGAGTCGCGGGGGAACCAGATGCCCCAGTACCTGGTCGAGTTTAATTGGGGGTAAGTGTTAAAGGTGAAGTGGACTCTCTCACCAGCAATTGAAGTAGATGGATCCTGCGACGACGGAGTAAGGGAGTTCGGGGACGATGGCGCTGGTTACCATCGCGGCCCACGAGTAGATCTTCGAGTTGGCCTCGCGGGATTCGTAGAGGTTCCGGAAATGGATGAACTTGGGCTGCAGCTGTTGGATCAAAGGAGGGGAGATGGTAAGAGTCATGAAGACTGAGAATAGCCGCGATTGCATGTCGATGTAGCTGTTTCCCAGATGCCAGAATGTGAATGTGTTGAAGAGACCGGTGAAGATGTGTAGCATGAATTTACCCTGACTTGCTGTTAGACAGATCGTAAAGAGAAGAAGCCATCGACGTACCAGGGTGTACTGAGGGGTGCGCCAGTATGCCACGAATGCCCGCTTCGTGACGGCCACAATCTGCACCCAGATAGGCATCGCATACTCCCGGTCGTCGTCTTTACTCCGCCTATTTTCGCAGTTACGGCGGGAGCTGACGATGTGTTCGATTTCCTCAGAAAGCTCTTTGCACTGCGGAGATTCGGCCCAGACATCTCCCCAGTCCTTGCCCTTGTAGTCAGGATTACCGGCACCGATGACTTCAAGCATATACTGAGGCCATGTCAGTTGCAATTCAGACAGGTAATAAGAGTGGAGCATACTTCGGCAGGGTTTGCATGAGGAGGACATTTATTCGCCCCGTTTGACTCGAAATACTCTATGAGCTTGCTCGAGTCCTGCCCCAGCTCTCCATTGTACACGACTCTCCCTCCACTCTTCAACAGCAGTAGATCATCAAACTCTTCGAATAAGACAGCAGACGGCTGGTGGATTGTGCACAGGATCGCTTGTCCGGCATCTGCAAGCCGTCGAAGGAACCGGACAATGTTGAACGCGGCCAACGAATCGAGACCGCTGGTGGGTTCGTCAAGGAACAGCAGCAGTTCCGGTTTGCTTGCCAGCTCTACTGCAATAGTGAGTCGCTTGCGTTGTTCAGGGTTGAGACCTGTACTTCCAGAGCCTACTGTAGCACCGGCAATCGAACGCATCTCGAGTAGATCGATGATCTTCTCGCAGTAGTCGTACTTCTCTTGAACGGGGACCTCTTTGGGCTGGCGAAGCAGTGCTGAGAACCGGAGGGACTCTCTGACAGTCGCGGTCGGTTCGTGTATATCCATCTGTTCCGCAAAGCCAGTTGCTCTTTGGAAGCTTTTTGGGAGGGGTCTAGGACAGTAAGTCATAATCCATTGCGAAATTTCGCAGCAGAACTTACTGCCCATCTACCAGAAAAGTACCGGTGACGACGCCGAAGTTGATCCGCTGTGCCAGGGTGTTGAGAAGCGTCGTTTTTCTGCAAAGCAGGTTAACTGATATGACCTTAAAATATGGACGGTACAACTGACCCTGCCCCAGAAGCTCCGATCAGGGCAGTGAGGCGACCAGGCTTCACGTAGCCCTGAACCCCTTGGAGCAATTTCTTCTGCCCACCTTTGTAAGGTATGGTGTAATTTACATCTTGCCAAGTAAAGATAGACGTGCTCTGAGCGATCTCTTTGACTTTACTTCCAGACTCTCCGGACTCATTCTTCTCAGGGCCAGGGTTGGTAGCGTTTTCTTTACGTCCCGATTCCACATCTTCCGGGGGCTCTTTATGTTTGACTGCTTGTTTGACATCCTTTGGGGCTTCGTTTCTTTTGAATATGGTAACTGAACTACCGCCCTTATTGGGCTTCTGCAGTTCCATACCGAGCATCGTGAGGCTGACGAAGAAAATGAACCAGGCGATAATGATGCCAAAGTTCCGCCACAAGTGAGATCGGGTGTATGTGAATGCCGCTCTGATGTAGTTTGAGCCTTGTACGACAAGCTGGTCTGGAGTACTTCCTTGGATTGCACAGCTCTGGTGACCGGGCCGCGCATTTGGGCCATCTGGTACTATGCTTGGCGGTACACACTTGATATTAAGACGATTGAACTCATTTGACATGATAGCTTCAAAGGCATATTGGACAGGGTTGATCCAGATCAGCCATTTGAGCCAGGGATGCATCTTCCACGGTGGGATCAGATAACCTAAGGTGAGAGATTAGACATGCCTTGAATGAAAAGGAGCTTGGTCTTCCCTGTATACACAACGAGTGCTTGTATCGCAACTCCGGTAAGGCGAGTGGCTAATCTGATCAGCAAAGAGTTTGTAGCAGAAGCACATGAAACGTACCGACATCGAGTGAAGAGCACAATGCTCCAAGAGCTCGAAAGAAAGAGTACATTGTCATCGTAAGGATGAAGATGAAGAGGAGATTTATGAAAAATTGAGACGGTGTCCGAGCAAGATTTGACATGCTTCAGGGAATGGTGAGCAGACATTCGCATGAGACGCCGAGAGATGTCGAGGAACATACAAATAGACAATCAAGTCGAAAATAGTCACCTGGATGAAAACCAAGGGAACATCAACCACAACCTGTGCGAGGGCATAGGCGGATGGACGGTAAAAGGAACTGGACAAGTCAGTCTATAAAGAGATCGTGAAACTTGCTGGGCATACAAGCTTTTGTGCTTCAACATGATCGGGCGACTCTGAAAAGAAGCTGTAAGTTCCGCCATTGCGAGTAAAGCATTGAATAAAAGGGTGAAGAACATGACACCTCCTCGGGTGAAGACGCCTCCGCTGCGCAAGATATCAATCTCGGTCTTTCCAATGCAAGAAAAGGACGGACTGACCTTGTCTGCGGAAGATTATAGAACAAACTCCCATTGATCAATGCTTGGAATGTCACAATGGCCCATTTCCCAATCAGAGTCTGTTTGTCGCCCAGCATGATCAGGAATTGTCGATGGGTTAGGACAATCACCTGCTCATAGAAGGGGATGGTGTAGTTCTTCTTCGGCATCTCCTTCCTGGCAGTCTCACGTTCGTGCTCTTGCTGATCGAGCTCTTTCTCGAATTGGTCAATGTCTTGCAAGGTCGCCTTGTAGATGTCACTTTTGCGAAAGACTTCCTGGAAGTCTTCCCCGGAGCGCGGGATTCGATCCTCCCACCCGCTTTTCACACGGCGGGCATGGGGATCACTGACTGAGGTCAGAAAATCCGGGGTGGTCCACCGTGGGGGACACTCGAAGCCGAGGCGTTCAAAATAGGCCTTTGCATTCTGGGGGCTTCCATAGTACGCGCACTTGCCCTCCTCAATCAACATGACCTTGTCAAAGAGCTTGTAGAGATTCTCGGAGGCTTGATAGAGAGCCACGAGGGTGGACACATTTGCCATGTTGGTCAAACTTCGCAGACTCTGGACATATTCCAAGGCTGTGCTGGCATCAAGGCCTTTGGTCGAATTATCCCAGCACTGTGTACTGGCTTTGGTGACCATCGCCTCCCCAATAGATACACGTTTCTTCTCCCCACCCGAGACTCCACGGATAAGCTCGTTGCCGACTTTCGTACCCAGTGCATGTTCAATCCAGAACAGTTTAGCAATGGCAGAAAGGAAAGTCTTTTCGTAGTCCTTTTTACTTTCGCCCGGAATGCGCGAGGCCTTATCTGGGGTTCGAGTTTTGAGAGCGAACATCAAAGTATCTCGAACGGTCAATGTTGCATAATGGAGGTCGTCCTCGGGGTTATATGATACTGCAAGACTCAATTCAGTATCATACGTTCCAATCAGATCTTCAAATTATAGTACCTTCAGAGCGGTATTTCTTTGCCATGGTTTCCGCAGTGGCCCCCCCATATCGTACGTCTCCTTCAATACTTTTATAGCCTGCCCTTTGGTTTCCAATCACCTTCAGAAAGGTCGAACACCCAGAGCCTGGCCGTCCAAGAACCAAAAGCATCTCACCAGGTTTAACGCAGCCCTGAGAATGTAAGATAAGGTGTTTTAACGATAGACAAAGACATACCGTAAAGTCGTCAAGAATAGTGCGTAATGGCTGTTGCCCTGCGCCGATCCCTTTCCTCCCCCTAATCAAGAGGTCCTTGATGAATCGCGGCACAGCAAGGAAGATATCGGCATTGGTCGGCTGCAGGGCAGCCCCCAGGCCGATGCCCTTCACAGTCAAGTTTTTCCATACCACCCCGAGGTGTCTCGTTTTCTCTTCATTGGAATTGGATCTCCTCTCGTTGCCAAACATTCGGGACATCAGTTTTCCAATCTGAGCCATGTCCTCGGCGCCTTCACTTCCATTGCTGGTCTGTGGACGGGAAAGAACATGATTCACATAATTGTCCGAAAGCCGTCCATCATCCCCCAGTCTGCTGGACTTTTCAACGGTGATCGGGGAATGGTATCCATTAGTGCCGGAGCTGGAAGATACCGTAGGAGCCACGAAACCTGTAATCGGGCTGTGAGAGGACTGTCCATTTGAATGGGCTGTCTCATGCTCAACGGCGCGTCCGGCGTCCATGATGCAGAGTTGCGGAGAAGATTTACATCTGGGTACTAAAATAACCCGACAAAACAGTCGTAGCAGAAATAAGTAGGAGAAAGCAGTATTGAATACAAAACTGGGGGAGGCCGATGACCAAACCAGATATCAAGTAGTATAATTCTGCCAAGGGTAAGGGAAAATGGGAACAAATCACATAAATCACATCAGTGATCATATATATTTAGCTGAGAGCACGATAGTCCCTTACAGATATCGACTGTCATAAACCCAACGACACGAACACGGTTCCGGGTCTTTATTGGAAGAAATGCACGCGACATAATGAGATGGCCGTCGACCTGATTCATGCCGATGTCAACGGCTTCACATCGGAGGTAGCAACACCCGAGCCGATTGTGCTCCCCGATCAAGGTAGTGCTCCTGATTCCAAGGCATCTTCATCGATGGGAATGAAGTAGATTGCGATCATGATGAGATCATCACTCACGGATCTCCAGGATCAATTCGAAGCATGTTGATATCTGTGCCATTCGAATAATATCAGTAATCAGGCATAATCGAGAAGAACAAGCTCATAACAATGAATTGAATATACAACGAGTACCGTCAATCTTGCCGGTGCATAGCTGCTTTTCCCTAGATTGAGAGATGGATCATGCCTCTAGCATAAGGTTAACTTGTCAGCATTGAATCAGAGTCATAGAACTGACGTAGAAGTGCTGAAAGGTAAAGAGAGGGAAAACTAGGTCGTAATGAGGATTGATATTGTTGGATCTGGAGAATGAAGCTATTGCAACTTCTGGAGACAGTTGACATCTCTGCCTCAGGTTTCAAGTTACTAAGCAAGCACTTTTTCCAAGTTACTCTTCCTTCGATGAATTGTTCTCCAGTCAAGTTCGGTCTGAGTGAGCTGCTCCTTTGAAGATATTTCCATCAGATCGTCAGTTTTCTTGACCTCCTCAAGCACAGATTTGAGGATACTTGACTTGTCTGCAACCGAGCTATTCCAGTCAACTGGATCAGCCTACAGAGTACTCCATGCACTGCACATATTCAGCATACAGCTGTACACAGTACACACTCAATGTGAAAACCTCGCTCAAGGATCAATCCTCTTTAAGAGGAATCTTTCGACATGACCGACACTCGTCTTTTGTTGATCAGCTCATAAATCCGGAGGCTGGGCTTAAAGCACCTGGTACCTGCTCAGCCTAACAAATTAGCCTGACTGCTTAAGTACCAGCAACCCAATCACAAGCTTCAGGGATTGATTGATCAACTGCAAGTTCTGAACAATTTGGAGTCGTTTCTGCCTCTGAACTCTGAAGTGCTTCGCGTCTAACGAATGACAGACTGACAGCATCCTTGCCCAGCCACCTCCATTCGAATCCAGAAATCAACATGGCTGGGCTACATCTGTTTAAAACTTGTGCGAACCTACTCCGTACATTCCTACGGATGCATTTTCATTCAATTCAATTCCTTTTCTCTTATTCCTTTCCCTTATCTCACAGACACAAGGGTGGTTGATCCGAGAATCGAAGTCGGGGATCAAACGGCTCCCAGCTTCATCTCAACAATATCTGTTACCTACCACGGAGGACAACTTCCTCGATCTTTGAATATATTATATATACAACCCAAAAGGCCAAACAATCAAAAATGGTCCAGAAAAACATCACCATCGCCATCATCATCATCATCCTATTCCTCATCCTCGCCGTCGCCGGTTTCGGCATCTACGCCATGAAGAACCACATCTCCTTCTCGAAGAAACGCGCCGTGGATGAAGAGAGTGGTGAGGAGGGATAGCCATAACTTCGACTCTCCTTAATTTTCTATTTTGGATATCCGATTTTACCCCGTACACGGAGTATGCAAATATATACCCGATACGAATTTGACGGCATCACGATTCATGTCCTCCTCCACCTATGCTATGATTATCACCACGATTTGATTCAAAATGAGATTTATGACGAATGGACCCGAGTTTTTATATACTGTCAGACGGGCTCTGACGAGTGGACCGGATTGTGGAATGCGGTTCTGGTGGATGATGCTGCATCCATTGCTTGGCCGGTTTTGATTTCGACTTTGGTTTTAAATGTTTTGGGAGTGAATTTGTCCTGGTAAAAGGGACGGAGCTTGGAGTACCTGCGTGATGATTTTCTTGCTATGTTGATATTGGTGAGGTGGAATACTTGCAATGGGTTGGGATGTATTATATTCAGTTTCATGATTGGCATTGCAGTACTACAATGCGAAGCACCGCTTACCGTCCAGTTCTTTAGATGTTAAAATGTCATTCGTAATCCGCTAGGACTACAATACAGCTCGACCGCCATCATCCCAGAATCTTCAGTCCGCCCTTTGTCTTGCCCGGCTTCTTGACTCCGTCGTGCTTCACCTTGCCGCCGGCTTGACCTTTCACTCCACCCTTACCGCCGTTCTTCTTCCCCCCCTTGGTATTCGACACAGGGCGGACCTCCGTGGTGGCCCGTCGCAGCAAGATCGGATGCGACCCGATATACTTTCCCTGCATCTCTCTGCCGGCCGCGAAATAGTCATCTCCGTTGCTGAAACTGACGAATCCGAATCCCTTACTTTTCTGGGTGCGCTTGTCCCGGATCACCCGCGCTTTCTGCACTGATGGGTATCTCGAGAACGCTTTCAGCAACGAGTCGTCCGTCACCTCGCCGGCGAGGTTCCCCACGAAGAGTCGGAAATGCGCCGGATCCCACTCGAGGAGACTCGCGTCGGACCACGTCTGACCGCCACCGGAGCGGACAACGGTCTTGGCGGGCGGCTCTGCATGGCCCGACACAGGCGTGGAGGTGCTCGTCGCGGTCGCACTGGTGGGTGTATTGGCTCCTATGTTGGCACCGGACATGCCCGTGACTCCATCCCGACGCCCCCCGGGCCCTCGGACGCCCATCGAGGTCTCTTCTTTGTTGGCATAGGCACTCTGCCATTGCGCAATCTGTGCTTCCGTGTCGGGGTCAAGTCCCGAGTCATGGCGTCCGTAGTTCCTCCCGGGCCCGGTAGCGGTGAATGGATTCTGGATCTGAGGGACGGTTGGGCTGTATGTGGTATCGCTGTACTGAGCTGCGCCGTAGTAGGATGGTCCGCTCTGATATGTCTGTTGTGATTGGGGATAGTAATTACCGTAGCTTGTCGTGGCCGGCGCCGAATATCCTGCCGCAGTGGTTGGTGGCGCGGACACGGCGGGGCTGCTAGTACGGTAAGGCTGGCTAGAAGCTACGGAACGAGGCTGAAACGCGGTAAAAGCATTGTAGCCTGTCCGGGAACCACCTCCGCCATATCGACTGCTGGTCGCAGGGGCCGCATACGACGGTGCGGCCGAGTATGCGGGTGGGAAAGATGTGGCGCCTGCACTGGCGGGTGCTGGTGGCCGCGGAGGGAGCGACGAGGGAGTTTGTTTAGGACCTGGAGGTGGCGGAAACGACATGATGAACGGAGAGTTCGAAGCAGAGGTGCGGTATGGATGATTTGATTGCGCTGCGTGCAAAGAAGCAGCAGACACGTACCTTCAGGGCCTGACTGACGCAACAGTCACACGTCAGACGTCACACCTGAGAAAGGTCCGGAGATTTAGATGGAATAAGATGAAGATTTCTGCAAGCGCAGGCTTCTTCCCTGGGGTATGCTTCTAATGCTGAGTCGCAGTGCGGAGTATGTTGAAAGCAATAGAAGAATATGGTAGGGTCGAAGAAAGACGTTCAGAACGGTCAAGAAGGGTCAGTTTAAGGCGCAAGTACTTCAATAGCGTACACTTTTGGAGTCTGTAAAAGTTGATAGGCGTAGTTACTGCCTGTCTAGATAGTTGTACTGTGGAGTTCTGGAGGAGTTATCGCAGTGAGGTCAGTCTACGGTATATATCAAGAAAACACTGATGGTTCTTTTGGTTGACCGTATGGACGGATGCGGAGTAATATTGATCCATTTACCAGTTGATCCCATGACTAATAAGCAAATTGAGCTATTCCTTTTTAGGCAATGCAATAGCTAGATGTTCTATATTAGTAATTATGTCATTACATTCATTAGCATTGCTTTGTCATCAAACTAAACTAGTTAGTTAACTAACTACTTTAGGCACAATACCATATCCTCCTCTATCTTGATGTGCCCCTCCATCAAATTATCTCTGAATTTCCTGAGAGGAACCATTATGGATGATTCTTGATCATTCTCCTCAGTGACTTGGGGTACGTACTCCGTAGTGACAAGAAAATCTAAGAACATATTAAGGGGAGAATGTTGAGAGACTTTATACTACTTTGGATATGGGGAGCAAGTAACAATCCCACTATACGGAGTACAGAGTAGGATTTCACCCTTATAGGTCACCTAGCAAGGTATCTATAATTCTACTCTGTATATTCATTAGAATACTCCTATAACTCTGTGAATACTCTACAGTTTCCCTGAATAGAATCAAAGATGAGTAAAAGATATCTGACTAGTTTTATCCTCACCGGATGACTCTGCCCCGCCATGACGGAAGGTTACTCCGTGTGACTTGAAAAGAGTAGATAATCTGTGAACCTGGACATCTTCAAAACTTCTTCTTCTTCTCCTTCTCATCAATCTCTCTATCTATACCCTCATCTTCCCATCTCCTCTCATCGGTGCAATTCCTGGAGATCTCTATTCTACCTCCATCATGTCTGATCAAGCTGTGTAAGTTCCTCCTTTTGATCTCCACAGCTGCATTAACCGGCTGTCTTCTGTTTTTGGGCGACACCATGATTTCAATGGTTGCAATGTACCTCTGTTTGATGTACTAAAAAGCCTGGAATGAATTTTCTATGCTATATGCAATAAGCACCCTCGTTGACTCCCTATCCCAATTATTGACATGAGAATCTGGCAACTGACTCAAGCGCCCGTTTGGCCGGCATCAATGTCGGCGCACCAGCGCGTCCTTTGCCTAGTGCTGATTTCGGTCTCATCGGTCTGGCTGTTATGGGCCAGAACCTGATCCTCAACGTTGCCGATCACGGTTTCACTGTCTGCGCTTACAACCGGACAACCTCTAAGGTCGACCGTTTCCTTGCCAATGAGGCTAAGGGTGAGGCAGCTTTCCACCTCCCCGAGAAGAAGGGGATTCAAGGGTGAATTTCATGTGACTGATCTCAAACCAGGAAAGTCCATCGTCGGTGCTCACTCCGTGGAGGAGCTCTGCGCTAAGCTGAAGCGCCCTCGCCGTATCATGCTGCTGGTCATGGCTGGCAAGCCCGTTGACGACTTCATTGAGTCTCTCCTCCCCCACCTCGAACAGGGCGATATCATCATCGATGGCGGTAACTCCCACTTCCCCGACAGCAACCGTCGTACCAAGTACCTGAAGGAGAAGGGCATCCGTTTCGTTGGCAGCGGTGTCTCCGGTGGTGAGGAGGGTGCTCGTTACGGCCCCTCTCTGATGCCTGGTGGTAACGAGGAGGCCTGGCCTTACATCAAGGACATTTTCCAGAGCATTGCTGCCAAGAGCGACGGTGAGGCTTGCTGCGACTGGGTCGGTGATGAGGGCGCTGGTCACTTCGTCAAGATGGTCCACAACGGTATTGAGTATGGTGACATGCAGCTCATCTGTGAGGTAAGAGCCCTTGAGCCGATACTCCGTCGATACCATTCGATTATTTATGGATAGACCTCGCCTAACGCTATTCGCAGGCTTATGACATCATGAAGCGCGGTCTGGGTATTCCCGTCTCCGAGATCGCCGATGTCTTCGCCAAGTGGAACAAGGGTGTCCTGGACTCGTTCCTGATCGAGATCACCCGTGACATTCTCTACTTCAACGACAACGATGGCACCCCTCTCGTTGAGAAGATCCTCGACAAGGCCGGTCAGAAGGGTACCGGCAAGTGGACTGCCATCAACGCCCTCGACCTTGGCATGCCTGTCACCCTCATCGGTGAGGCTGTCTTCTCCCGTTGCCTCAGTGCCATCAAGGACGAGCGTGTCCGCGCTAGCAGCCTCCTTAGCGGCCCTACCCCCGAGTTCACCGGTGACAAGCAGGCTTTCATCGACGATCTGGAGCAGGCACTGTATGCCTCCAAGATTATCTCCTACGCTCAGGGCTTCATGCTCATCCAGGAGGTAAGCCCCGTATTTTAAGAACACCCGCGCGATAAGCAGCAAACTGACGTGTGTCACAATTAGGCCGCTCGCGAGTATGGCTGGAAGCTGAACAAGCCTTCCATTGCCCTCATGTGGCGTGGTGGCTGCATCATCCGCTCGGTCTTCCTCAAGGACATCACCAACGCCTACCGCAGCAACCCCGACCTGGAGAACCTCCTCTTCGATGGCTTCTTCAAGGCCGCCATTCAGAAGGCCCAGCAGGGCTGGAGAAACGTTGTCAGCAAGGGTGCCCTCTGGGGTATCCCCACTCCCGCCTTCAGCACTGCCCTGAGCTTCTACGACGGATACCGCGCCCGGGACCTCCCTGCCAACCTTCTGCAGGCTCAGCGTGACTACTTCGGTGCCCACACCTTCCACGTCAAGCCCGAGTGCGCCAATGAAAACTACCCCGAGGGCAAGGACATCCATGTCAACTGGACCGGCCGTGGTGGTGACGTGTCCGCTTCGACCTACATTGTCTAATAAAAAGAAAAAAAAGAAATTCACAGAGACACTATGCACTGCGCTGGACGTAAGACCTCTTTGGCTGAGAGGAAAGTGTGATTTGGGAAAAATGTGGCTTGGCCGGTCGACGACTGGGGCACATAGATGATGGTAAAAAACGACTTTTATCAATGTACTTAGATGCTTTAATGGTATTCATGATTAATACTCTGTATACTCCGTACTGTATAAATTACTATAAATCATCAGCTGGAGAGTGATCATCACTGGATACAACGCTAGACCAAATCAGGCAATGATGACTTATCCTTCCCAAAAACAACTTCTCTCATTGTTCTCTTTCTATCCATCGACGACATCCACGTCTTCCTCTGATGAGCCAGCATCTGTCTGCTTGGCTGTGTTATTCTCTCAACTATTGTTGTTTCTTCTTCTCCCCCTTTTTTTTTCTATGTTCCTTTGCATTGTTTCTCTGTCGCTGTCGTTGTTTCGCTCCGTCGCTCCTTTGCCAACCTAATTTCACAGTTCCCGCAACGTCCCACTTCGCTTGAATCAGGTCGAGTTTGTGTCATTGCAGAGGAGTTGATATCCGACGGAGCTTCCGAATTGGATTTGGAGAGGGGTTCCTCTTTCTGAAATCTGAATTGGCTTGTACCGCAGACCAAACCCTCTTTGCGTTCAAAAGCAACACACTGTACGATCGCTTTCGATAGTGCCGTTAGCTTAGTCGGCGCATTATTCGTCGACCTAGCAGATACTTGGGTAGTTGCTCCTGGAAGAGCTTGGAGGGGTTCAACTGTCTCTTCTTGGCTTCCCGACGGGCGGTGTTCATATGGCAGAGAATAAGCGCCAGAGTGTCGGAGTGAAAGCATCAGCGCAAGGGCTTTCTGGTGTTGCTGCGGCGGGAATGGTCGGCGCCATGGTGCCTTTGGAGGTGGCATTGAGCGGTGTCATTGGCGCTCGGTAAGCATTTTTTCCTCTCTGTTTGGGATTCTTGTTGGTGGATAGTTCTATTGTTGCGAACTTAGATGGGGATGGGTCCTGGTCGCCTTGGGATGTGAGGGACCATAGCTTGTTCGCAAGGCTGATTGATCTATGTCAATAGCGTCCGCATTAGTACGGCCCCTCCTACTCCCTCTACGATCGAGGGTACCCTTTTCACAGCCTGTCCTATCACGAACCTCGTTGCCATCAACACAGCCGACAAACAGTCACAAGCAGGTGATTATCACATCATCCCAGTATCGCGGATACAGTCATTCCAACTCCTGTCCCTTGCCCCCACCAACACCGCGGAACCTCCCTCCTTCTCCGACGCAGTTCCTCCCCTGCATGCGCTCGACATTCGTGCCCTGAGAGCCCGAGAGGCCAATGCCATCAGCAAGTTGCAAGAAGGCGAGGCGCGGCGCGGGAAGGGCGTTACACGGGAAGCACAGGATATTTTCGATGCGTTCAGTCGCACAATGCCCGCACGGTGGGATGGGACCAGCATTGTTGTAGCGGATGCCGTCACCATCGCGGCCCCGTATCGCGTAGACGATTGTCGAGCTATAGTGGCCGGTGATACGGCTGCTTTGGCCCGAGTGCGCAAGGTGGTACGTATTCCCCCATCTCTCTACAAGGGATCCGAGACTAAAGTTGTTTTCTTATGTTTGATTAGCTCGAAATGGAGCGCAAGAAGATTGAGCTCCGCAATGCCAGCGCGACGATCGGTACGGCAGGCACCTTTTCACGCTCGGCATCGGTCAAGGACGCTCGGAACTCAGCCAACGCCAGTCCTTCGCCAGGGCCTGGTGCCGCTGGACAGAGGAAAGGCGGCTGATCACATTTTTTTCCCGTGTGTTTTCTCCTACGGCTCAAGCGCGGAGATCATGTGGGGTAAAACCACCTGGCCAGCGCATCTAGAGAAAGGTACCCTCAATGGGACGATGCATCATGCATATATGTGGAGTGTACGGGGAGATAGTCGCGGTGGATAGTATCGTTATTCTTGCGAGAAAAAAAGGGAACAAGTTGGGGGGTGCTGTGGTTGTTTTCGGGCTCCCGAAGCTGGTATAGGAGTTGTCCCTTAGGGGAACATTCCGAGAGATACAGTAGTAGGCTGGGCAACCTAGTTGTCTATAACCAGAAACCAAGGGAGAAAAAAAAAACACAATTGATAACCTACTTCTATTGCAAGTACCAGAAAAAAAATCCTTAAAAACTGAATATTAAAAATGCGAAATTCCCCCAAAACCCAGGCCTACTAGGAGTCTAGGCTACTTCTGATCCCGACCCAATCTCTCCAGATTAATCGCCGCACTGATGCAGGCAAGATGGCTGAACGCCTGCGGGGTATTCCCCATCTGTTCGCCGGACAGGGCGACTTCCTCGGAGAACATGCCCAGATGGTTGGAGTAGGAGAGGATATTGTCAAAGTGGGCGAGGGCGGTTTTCCAGAGGTTGGGGATGCGGACGTCGTATTTTGCGGCCTGGGGGAGATTTAGAGGGTTGAAATGAAAGAAGGAAGGGAAGGCTTACGCGGGCCATTGCTTCGACGAGCCAGAATGTTACCATGATAAAGGCGCCTTCGCGGCCGCCGACGCCTAAAGGGGGAGGGAAGTTAGTTGAGTTGAGGATGGAAGGGGGGGGTGGGGGAAGGTGTAAATACCATCGTTGGCCTTTTCGTGGTCATATCGGAAGACCATCTTTGCGCTGGAAAGACCCTGTTTATCTGGGTTTTGGAGGATTTTCTCCAGCGTGCTGACGAAGCGGGGGTCATTGGGCGGGCAGAAGAAGACCAAGGGGGCGATCATGATGGCGGCGTCGAGGACGTCGCGGCTCTCGAAGCTCTGGGAGAAGTGGCCGCGCTCGACGTTGTAGCCGCGGTCCATGATCTCGTCGTAGAGCTCGTCGCGGATCTGGATCCACTTGAAGCGTTCTGGGCAGGGAAGGCTGGAGCGCTTCTCGCAGAGGCGGACGCCGCGGTCCAGAGCGACCCAGAGCATGATCTTGGAGTAGAGGAAGTTCTGGATCTGCCCGCGGGACTCCCAGATCGACATGTCCTTCTCGTGGCGCACCTCGATCACGTAGTTGACCATGCGGCGGATGGCGAGCCACTGGTCGTACGTGATCGGGTTGCCGTGCTTGTCGTACAGGTAGATGCTGTCCAGGAGCTCGCCGTAGATGTCCAGCTGAGTGTGGAAGACGGCCGCATTGCCGACGCGCACGGGCTTGCTGCCCTTGTAGCCGTCGAGGTGGTCCAGCTCCACCTCGGGGATCTCGTACTCGCCGCGGATGGTGAACATGAGCGGGAGGAAAGGCCGCTTCGAGCCCGGTTTGACGTCGTGCTGCGCGTGCGGGAAGATGCGGTCGAAGATGAAGTTGACGTACGCCTCCGCCTCCTGGCTGTAGCCCATTTTGAGGAAGACGTAGAGGGTGAACGCCGTGTCGCGGACCCACGAGTAGCGGTAGTCCCAGTTCCGGCCCCCGCCCACGTTCTCGGGCAGCGAGAAGGTCGGAGCCGCCACGATCGCCCCTGTGGGCTTGTACGTCAGGAGCTTGAGGATCAGCAGGCTCCGCTCCACGGTCTCCCGGTAGTGGCCGCGGAACGCGCATTTGCGGGTCCACGCCGTCCAGTAGTCAAAGGTCTCCTCCTCCAGCCGGCTGAGATATGCTTCCATCAACGAGTCGCTGGGCATCGCCTTCTCGGGGCTATGGATGATGAGCGTGATGGACTGCCCCATGTGCAGTTTAACCCATACATGTAGCCCCCGCCCTCGGAGGTCCTCCTTTTCTTTCAGACTGAATCGCACCTCGGGGTGTCCCACCACATCGGCCTCCTTGGAATGGGCAAAGATCTCCAGTTGGAGCTTCTCCGTCTCGCTTTCAAAGTGGACGGTCTGCAAGGCATGCTTGCTCAAGTCGTTCTCGAGTTTGGCCCGCGTGGTATGGGGGTCCCGGGCATAATTGAATGCCGGGAACAGTTCTATTTCCAACTCCATCCAGCCACGGCTGCAGTCCAGCTTCCTGATCAGGCCCGAATGTCGCAGCCCGGATTTGAACCGACTGACGCCGGGCTCATTGCAGGGGCAATATCCGGACAGGATCCGGGCCGACTGGGCCGTCTTTTTGGGCGACACGGGGAAGTAGTCCAGCATCGTCACCACGCCATCGTCGTTGGTCCACCGTGTCTCGAGCAGATTGGAGTACGGTAGATACCGTTGCTTATTGAGGACGTCGGGGACGGTCAAAGCCGGAGCGACGCTGAAGTAGCCCCCTTTGTTGGAGTCCAGCAGCCGACAGAAGACGCTTGGGGAGTCGAAGACGGGCCAGCACATGTAATCTATGCTTCCCCCTTTGCTCACGAGGGCACAGGTGTGCATGTCCCCGATGATCCCATAGTCTTCGATGGCATTGTATCCAGTTGCCATGACGATGATCAGAGGATTGACAGTCAGAGATCACAGATATAACTCCTTTTGGGTGTCGTAGGTTGCAGCTCACAGCAACGCAGATACAGTCAAGGAGGATGAAAGAGGGTATGGGGGAGACCCGGGAAAGGGCCCTTGTTCCCGTAATATCCATATAACAATTATTTCATTTATCAACATCTCTGGGACTGTAGACATGATGATGACGAGGGTGATGATAATAAGATCCGACTTTTGGGGGTTCTCTAGAATTCTGGTGTAGGGATTGGGACTGCGAGTCTAGCCCTACTGTGAGGACTGAGGACTGATCTGATGATGGAATTGAACCATCACGGCAATGATTTTTAGCCCGAAGGTACCGAATCAAATGCATACCCAATACCCATTGAGTTTCGAAAGGACAGAGGAGATATCCAGAACAGCCCAATGAAGAGGAGAATACCCAACAGCTGCCAAGAGCCGGTGTGATATGAAGACTGGGGATGTCCCGTTGATTCCTCTCTTGACCTTCCTCCCTCGTTCTGTTAGTACTCTGTAGTGACAATACCCTTCATCCCTCTAGGACCTAGAAGATAGAGGGTACTTGTTCAAGCACTCTGGTTCTATGAGAGTCTTGGACTTGGAGTCGAAGCAGTGATATCACCGCGCTTCATCATGATTGCAACAACTTGGATGCCTCAGTCATCAACCTCGGAGATTGTATCCACCAATTAAGACTGGAGAAGGAAACTGAGAAGAGTTGTCAGACTACCTGGATATTAAAGTTAATTATCATCCACGGATTGCTCTTTTCTCAAGTAAAGCATCTTAACGATGGAATATGGATGGGAATCGAGAAGTGATGAAGATGGATGAAGGATGAAGACTTGAAGATACCGACTGCTTTCCTTTTATGGTTAGTTTTACTATTTTAGTTATGGTCACCTGATACATCTTGCCCTTACTCTGACCTCCAGTATATCAGAGTCATCCCCATTTAAAGACAGGAAAAAGTACGGAAGATACTACCATCAAGATGCCTGACCATGTTGGCGAGGGGCCATTCTCCCGGGTTGTATCCATCACTAATATACTGTCTAGATGCTGTACAGATGGATGCAACCTATGCCTACTATCTCTGTGGCACAATTGAAAGGGGCCTGGAAAATCAGGCAACTATTCCTCTACCTACCCTGTGCTCCTCCGTAGCCTTTCATACGGTGGACCATGGACGCCTCCAGGGAGATATGCTGGGCCTATCTCATCTATCTTACCAGCAGAATCAAAACCCTCATACCAGCGGCCCGCTGCCCATAAACCATCAAAGGCACTAGCTGAGATTGAATCCACACGCCACTGGCGCACTATGTTTCCACAGTCATCAAGAAAGATGTGCAGGATCCTCCTATCATCTAGGGCCTTTTCATCTCCTATAAAGAGATAAGTAGCCACACTTCCTGCATGATAGGTCCAGTAGTGTCTTGCAAACCCATTTGGATCAAGCTCTGCCTGAGGTGGGTTTTCCCCATCTTCCTCCTCCTGCTTGAAGATCTCTAATAACGCCTCTTCACGCTTTTGAGGAATTCTGTAATTTCTTCCACTTATTACACATTCTGGGAAGATCTCAAGCAGCCCTGGTAGATCAACAAAAAGCTCTTTATCATCAAGGACTAGAGTAACGCCACAAGAATTAGTTGCAAACTCATCCCATAGAGACCGATGCTCTGGATCATAACATGTGTGGAGCCAGACCCCTACCCCATCCACATCTGTATCAAGATATGCAGCATAGCGGCGCAGGGAATCTGGCCGTAGTGGCCGCAGGATGGTCTCAGTTTGCGATTCTGTTGGCTGCATGGGAGCAGACTGAGCACACAAGTGGTATGGCTAACCGAAGTAGATTAGTCATACTGCTATCTAATGTATGGGGGTTTTTTTCTTTCAAGACTTACCTCCCTGCCTAATGCACCTAGATCAAGGAATTGGCGCACCAGTCGACGGCGGCGCTGGTCTGGAGTCTCATTCTCATTTTCCGGGTGAGGTGCATCCCATTGCTCCTGGATAGTGATACCGTGAGCCATAGTTTGGGGGAAAGGAAGAGGAGTCCATACCAGTAGATATATCTCCAGAGGAAGACTTCCCCATGCTGGTATGGGAGGCACAATTTCATCATCATTTTCGGTATAGATATAAACTGGCATGGTTTGTGAGTTTGAGATGGAAATGAGATGGTTGACCTGAGTTGAAATCAGGGGAAGAGAGGGGAATTCAACCCCCTCAGAGGATATGGTCAACAAACAAAGAGCAATCATATGTAGAATCATGTGAATCAATGACTGAGGAGGAGTTATTACTAATACATGCATTAACATTGCATATCTTTCATGCATTATTATTATCCAGGGACTCTTTTCTCTCTGTAATATTCCTCCCATTATATCTATCTACTCCATACTCCAGATCTCTCCTTGTTTCAAGACGGGGATCTTTTCCTATCGCTCTCATTTTACTCCCTTTCCTCCTTTGCTGCATTAAGATTTCCTTCCTTTTTGTTTTCTCCATCATTCTTATTTACTTTTGCCTGATCTTGGATGTTGATATTCCCACACTCTCCATCTCTCCAGCTTCATCGCTCACGAGACCTGTCTAAATCAGCCATCGTCGTTCCTTTTAATCCTCTTTCCATCCCTTGAGTCCTTCGGCTGTGATCTCATTCATCCGATCGTCATCTACTGGGGGTAGATCTTTGCGTTTGTTTATCAATCACTGATGGAGTCCCCTGCAACCTAACAAAAGAGCTTCTCTACTCCTCCGCTCCCTTTTTCCCTTTTTTTCCCTGTCTATTGTTCTATCTTCTTTTTTTTCCTTCCTTTTCTTAGACCTACAGAATGGGGCTATCACCGTCTGGAGGTCACCATCGACGTCGGAGCTCTGTGCTCACCAACGCGGGAACCTCATTATCAACCCCGACCGACCAGAGAGAGGATTATTCCAAAGCAATTGGTGAAAGTGTTGGCTACAGGCGCGACGAACAAAGACCATTAACGGCAGACGATGCAGACATCTCCGATTTGTCTTCGATCGCGGAGAGTATGGAGATGGATTTTGTGAGCTCCGACGATGAGCTCCATGAAGATGAGGAAACCGGCCTTACCGCGAAACAACGACGTCAGAGACGCCGACGAAGAAAACAACGGCGACAATTGGATGCTCGGATAGCCGATGG
This sequence comes from Aspergillus cejpii, assembly GCA_004769165.1. Lineage (NCBI taxonomy): Eukaryota > Fungi > Ascomycota > Eurotiomycetes > Eurotiales > Aspergillaceae > Aspergillus > Aspergillus cejpii. The sequence continues at coordinate 1,310,829 of SMSW01000005.1, read as the reverse complement.
CAAGGCCTCCCGACATGATGGTCTGTCTTTGGGTCTGGCCGATCGGAACGTCATTAAGAAACTGCTCATCAACGCGTCCCTTATCCTCTTGTGGTACATGTTTTCCTTGTCGATCTCCGTTGTAAGTGACCATCCCCCAGACCCCCCGATCTTCGCCACGCAAGGGAGGAAAATCTGTGAAACATGGAAAAGCATTGACGTTGACGTGCTCTGTTATATAGTACAACAAATGGATGTTTTCAGATGACCGTGTCGTGTTTCCCTTCCCTCTTTTTACGACCAGCTTGCATATGGTCGTCCAGTTCACTCTCTCGTCCATCATTCTTTGGCTTGTCCCTTCGCTACGCCCACGAAACCCGCCGTCCACCTCGTCCGGATCGCCGCTCAGAGCTAGTCACGATGCGACCGAGTCGAGACCCGTCCTCACCAAGCTCTTCTACCTCACTCGCCTCGTCCCCTGCGGCGCAGCGACCTCCCTCGATATCGGACTGGGCAACATGTCCCTGAGATTCATCTCCCTCACCTTCCTTACCATGTGCAAATCTTCCGCTCTCGCGTTTGTCCTTCTCTTCGCCTTCCTTTTCCGACTTGAGACGCTATCCGTCAAGCTAATTATCATCATCGCCACCATGACCGTCGGGGTGGTCATGATGGTCGCCGGAGAAACCGCTTTCAATGCCGTGGGCTTTGCATTGGTGATTACTTCTGCATTCTTTTCAGGCTTCCGATGGGGATTGACCCAGATACTACTTCTACGGCATCCTGCCACCTCCAACCCATTCTCCACCCTTTTCTTCCTCACTCCCATCATGTTCGTCTCTCTGATCATTATCGCTCTGGCCGTGGAAGGCCCTGCCCATATTTCCGGCGGCTTTACGGTTCTGTCGGAGTCACATGGGGGAGTCTTTGCCGTCTGCCTGCTCATCTTTCCTGGTGTACTCGCATTCTGCATGATCGCCGCCGAGTTTTCTCTTCTGAAACGCTCCTCCGTGATCACATTAAGCATTTGCGGTATCTTCAAGGAGGTCATCACGATCAGCGTGGCAGGAGTCATTTTTGATGACCAGCTGACCGTGATCAACATCACGGGCCTGGTCGTCACCATTGCCAGTATTGGCTGCTACAACTATATGAAGATCGCCAAGATGCGTGCCGAGGCGCGACGGGGCACCTGGGAGCGTAGTTTGAACCTGGATTCGGAGAGCGACGAGTCTGATCCTGCTCATTCCCGAGAGCGTGGAACGTATCACAGAATCGACGATCAGGAGACGATTATGGTCACACCGGTCACCGATGTGCCGGCACACGATGATGTCACCGTCACTCCTGTGGATGGCTTGATCGGCGATCAACCCTCGCTTCAAGCGAGGGCCAGTGGGGCGAGCAGTAACATGCACGGGCTGACGATCTCCACCGCTAATTTGAACGACAACGAGAGTTGACCGTTCATCCCGTTGAAATCCGCACCGCCGGTGGTCTTGACTCTTGACCGCCGACTCCCAATTTTCGTCCCGGGTGGGACAAGGTCCGAGCACAGGCAGGAGTAACCTTCAGTCTTCCCACCGACCAGACGCCAGGAGGAAGACCTTGAAATGAATTATGCCCGCCTTGAAAGCCACTGGTCTGGTTTATATCCGCATTTCTCAAGGTGGTCTTGTATAGTCTCTTCCTTCTCCCTGTCAGTCCGGAACTACCGGGTCAAGGAACGGGTCACCAACACCATTCCCAGGTGACCGCTGTCCGGTATATCGGTGTTCTCTATATACATATGGCTCTGGCGGAGGTATAGATGAGCTGCTAAAGAGCTTGCGCACATATTTCTTTTTGTTCTGTCCCCGAGTGATACCATTATTAATCCCAATGCTGTTCTATATATTATCCCTCTGAGTTGGAACTTGGAACGTTTGATCCGCTGGTTTTTGGTTAATACCCATGCCTTGTAATGACTTTTTTCTTCCCTCTTATATTCTCTTCTAGATGTCAAGAGTCAGTAGATGTTAAATATCAGCCATATGCATATGGTAGATCCTCGAACCAGGACTCTAGTAGCATCGTAACACTCAAATTAATCGTAAGTACACTGGTATTAAATCCATGTTAATGATACAAAGTAGATCCCAGTAGAGAAACATCCACACCACTATCCCGAACAAAAACACCAGACAGATCCCAATCTAGGAATCTAATGGCTCAAACACCCCTCATCCTCAGTATCAGATTCACCCACCTTCTTCCCCCTATGCTTCTTCGCAGAACCCTGCATCACCTCCGTCAACGTTTGCTGTCCCTTGCCTTTCTTCTTCTCCTTCTTCTTCTCCTCGGTCGCCAGTTTGCGCTCGTACTGCTCCTGGTGTTTCTCTCGGACGTCTCTGCCTTCCTCGGCGAGTTGGGCTTCGAGGGTCTTGAACTCTGCGCTGTCTGGGTCCATGCCGATAAGGGATTCGAGGAGGGCGATTTCTCGGGCCCAGACGGATGGGTCTGGGATCGTGGGTGCTCTGGCGCTGGGGGGGACTTTTTTCTTGGTTTTGGGTTTGGATTCGGTGGCTTCGCTGTCGCTGTTGTCGTTGTTGGGTTCTGGTTTGGGGGTGGCGGGGCGGTCGATGGGCGTTTCGAGAATCATGGGAAGGCCTTCAAGGCGTGGGTCGTTCATGATGTTGTGGAAGGCGCGGAGGCCGAGGAAGCCTGTTCCGATGTTCGCGTGCAGGTCGCGTTTGCTGCCGCGTGGGGCTTTCGAGTCGTTCAGGTGCAGGGCGCGGAGGTATTGGAGGCCGATCACGTCTTCGAATTCCTTCATGAAGGCCGCGTAGCCTGCCGGTGTGACGAGGTCGTAGCCCGCGGCGAAGCTGTGGCATGTATCGATGCAGATCCCGATGCGGGCGTGGTGCTCGCGGGGGATCAGGGCTAGGAGATCGCGGAATTCGGTCAGATAGCCCCCGATCGTTGTGCCGTGGCCGCACATGGTCTCTAGGACTGGGGTGACGGTTGATGTGGCCTCGAGTGCGTTGGTGAGCGCCTTGGCCAGTCTTGCGAGGGCGTCAGTCAGACTGCTCTGGTTTGCGCTGCCGGGGCTGTGGATTTGGTTAGCATGGTCGAATGGTGGAAGGGTGCTTTTGCCTCACTGGAAATTGTAGAGGGTGATCCCGAGCGCTTCACAGCGGCGGAGATCATCCAGGAAGGAATCGTACGCCTGCTTCGCCTTCGCCTTGTCTTCTTGGGCTAGATTGACGAGATATGAGCCATGAGGGAGTATATGCCTATAGCATCATTCAAGTCAGCCCTGGAGGATAGCAAACCGGTCGGTCATCGCTCGTCTTACTTCGCACCGTCGTATTTATGTTCGAGACACAACCGACGGAATTGATCTCGATGGTCATCTTGGAGAGGAGGATTGTCCCATTTCCTTTGCGATTTTAAGAAGAGTGCGAATGAATTGCCTCTGACATACATGGTCAATATCACCCATTAGACTCTAGATCTGGGGGCATAATACCCGATGTGCATGCTGTTATGCACAGCATTGAAAACTCCTGTCCACAAGAATTGTCAGCTTTACTAGAAGATACAAATATAAGGAACAGGCAACGGACCTTTTGCAGCACTAACATGGGCACCAACGCACATGCGCAGTCCTTGTGTCCTGGCTCTTAATGGAACCATATTGATTTCCTTTTCCTGCTTCGTCTTCCTCTTCCTCGATATCGTTCCCGTTACTGTAGTCTCTTCTGGTTCCTCGGGCTTTGCCTTCTCCTCCAACTTCGCATTGACGGATATCTCAATTTCCTCTTCAATCTCCTCCTTCACTGTAAGTCCGGCCTGAGATTTCTTCTTCGAATCGGGCGCAGATGTACCGTCGTTAATCTCCGACCGATCAGGGGTTGGCAAAGGCTTGAGAGCTTCTGTTGACTTAAATCGCTTCGACCTTCTTAATGATGAGCTTTGCTCTTCTGGTTCCTCAATATTTCGCTTGTTGCTTCCGGTCTGGTTGCTTCTGCGACTCTTCGGGGAGGATTCGGAGACGGCGTCGGACGTCACCTTGCGGGATCGGGGTGGCATAGCAAATTGCTTCTGCTGCCGTGGTCTATATCTTGAGGAACGTTATCGTTATAACTTCAGACGTCAAGCCAGATTGACGCCGGATGGTTGCAGTGGAAAATTGCAGTTATACGCGTGGTCGACGTGATCGAATATTACCCGATCGGGATAGCCTCCACGTGACCAGTATCCACGGCAACCGAAAAGGGAAAAGGGATGTTTATCGACTTCGTTTCATGTCTCAGCCTTGTTCAATCAACGATTCCATCGACAAACACCTTTGCGACATCTCAAATCGGCAGGATTTGTGCCTCGAACTGGTTACTGACGACGCGTTTCTCCTCGACGATCGCAACCGAAATCATCCCTTTTGACCGCTAACCTATTCTTATCCGTCGCCGTCATGGCGGCCTCTGAGGATCTCATCGATTTCGACATCATCGAGAATCAAAAGGAAAACATACAATCCTTACCAGGAGGACGTTCGGCCAAGGAACTCGCTCGCATCTTCTCCCCCAGAGACCCCAGCGATAAGCTGGCGTCGCCATCACCAAATGAGACAAGAACCCTGAATGATGCAATTCGACAAGAGTATGAAGCCGAATTACAAGCGATTGATGATTCCGACGACCCGCTCGACATTTATGACCGCTACGTGAAATGGGCACTCAACGCCTACCCCTCCGCACAGGCCACTGCCGAGTCCGGCCTTCTTCCCTTACTTGAACGCGCCGTTAAGACATTCCTCTCCTCACCGCTCTACAAGAACGATCCTCGCTACCTACGACTATGGCTACATTACATCAGACTCTTCACCGACTCTCCAAGAGAAACATTTGCGTTCCTTGCGCGCCACCAGATCGGTGCAGGATTGGCCCTCTTCTATGAAGAATTTGCTGCCTGGCTTGAAGGTGCTGGAAGATGGACGCAAGCCGACGAGGTGTACAGACTTGGGGTAGATCGTGAGGCTCGACCAACCGAGCGACTGATCCGAAAATACAGCGAATTTCAGAAGCGATATGAGCAACGCACACAAGATAATGGACCTTCGTCACCCGCGCTACCGGCGGTACGTCCCGCACTTGTTGCCAAAATCGACCCGTTTTCTCTATCTACTGCCGCGGCCTCCGATCCACAAGCCCAGAGACCTGCCCCTTCAACTGGAGCTGCCCCGCGAACGAAGTCAGGGAAACCGAAGATGGCTATCTTCTCCGATGCGGACTCCGCGGCTAGTCAACCTGCTGTTGCTGGACAGACTACGGGATGGGATAGCATTGGGTCAATGCAGGAGAGACGGAAAGAGAACAGGGTGGAAGCAAAGCCGTGGGCGGGAGAGACCCTAAAGGCTGGAAAGAAGGCTGCTCCGAAAGAGAAGATGACTATTTTCAGGGATGAGGTGAGTGAGGAATTTGCTTTTCCATTCCTCTTCTTTTTTGAATTTCATATATTTACGATCACAGGACTAATTGGTGGCATGTACCGGTTTTCGGTTTACGATTCTATGTACTCAGTCAAGCTCAAATCTACCCGTCAAAGAGACAATTCAAGCGAAACAAATTCCAGAGCATCATGTAAGGGAAGCAGTAAACCCACGGACCGGGCGGCGAGAGCGCGTCTTCGTCAATCTTGAGGCAGTGTACCCTGATTATAGGAATCCGAACAAAGAGATCAGCTTTGAAGAGCTTCGGGCTATGCACCGTGGCTGGATGTACAAAGACTGGCACTCACAGAAAGCGCCTTTGAAGCAAATATCTAACAATGTTGCTTGTTCCGAATCACAAGCGGAGAATGCCGTTGAGCAGAGCCTTGATCATGATCTGCCAGGGCAGTTTAACCAGAAACTGACAATCAGAGATGCAAATTTGCAAGAGACTCGGTCAGCAGTTGACAGTGAAAGTCTGCATGAGAACAAAGCTGGCAAGGCACGGAAAATGAAATTACGAGAAGTCAAAGGCGAGACCCAGACAAGTGAGAATTGCCCATGACTGACCATTTTCGATTTCCATTGTTTGCTGATACGTACAACCCAGTCAAAATGAAATTCGATTCCCCAACAGGACACAAGATTCGGCGCAAGAGCACCGCTGAGCCGACAATGACCATTCATACTCGCGCTGCCACCGATGAAATCTACAGTATCTTCAATCAGCCTCTCAAGGCAGAAACCGAGAATGTAGCAGGTAGCAGTGACTTCGAGGACGATGACTACACAAGTGCCGGCGAAAGCACAATAACTGGCCATATCTCGGCCACGTCCAGCGACTTTGGCGACGACGAGACCACCACCTTCCACAGATCCGATGACGAAGCTGACGAGGAGGGCTTTGATGATCAAACACAGGCCGAGAGCGTCGTCGACGGTGAATGGACGCAGTATTCCACTGCGAAGGACGATGGCGATCTGACCCCTTCCCATTCACTGGCAACCCAGGATAACACAATGGGTGTTGAGGAAACGACCAGAAGAGAAAGGTTCGTGCTCGAAATGCCCGAGGATTATAATCCGCCTTATGGCCCATATCGAGATCCTGCTGTAGTTGCTCAGAATCGCCTCCCTTTCATGACACCGATTGTGGAGCAAACCGAATACTCTCTCCCTTCGATGACAGCAGCTCGAAACAACCTCTACAACGCCAAAACACCATCTAAACCACAGATGGGCAACCTTCTGATGACCCCACTGGTTGGTGCAACACCGCAGCAACCGGAGGATTTTATAGGGTTTCCTGAAGATGTAGCAATGAGCCCTACTGCGCAAAAGGCACGATCCGGCCCTAGATTGTTATCGCCATTAAAGGAGCAACAACAACCTCAGGTCATTATCAATGATGCACAGTGTAATCCCACCGACAGGACGGTCCGCGACACTATTCTTCAGTCTCTAGACCCGCCGCTGGCATCCTATCATGGGTATCATGGTCACCCGGATCTGGATAGCCATTATGCGCCTGCGATTCAGAAGTTTATCAAAGCCCACGTCAAGCGTCCGCGAAGTGGCGACGAAGCGTCATTCGATGTGCCGATCCTCGACTTACCCGGGGCAGAGAGAAGCTATATCATCCGGCGAGAGCTTGGAGCTGGAGCTTATGCACCAGTCTACCTTGCGGAGAGTGTCGATAGCTTAGAGGCATATTCGTCCTCCGGTTCAGATGTCGACCGAGATTCCCAACTCACGAAGGACAGAAGTGCGATCACCCATAGCACGTCCCGCTTTGGCTTCGAGGCGATCAAATTGGAAGTCGGACCTCCGAACGCCTGGGAGTTTTATATGATCCGAACAGCTCATGAACGCTTGGGTCAGTTGCCAGATCTGTCCCGCGCGGCAGAGAGTATTGTCCGAGTACACGAACTTCACGTATATAAAGGGGAGAGCATTCTTGTGGAGGATTATCGAGGACAGGGGACGCTCCTGGATCTAGTCAACCTCATTCGAAATGAGTCGATCACGGCGAATGGGACTAGCGAAGGCGGTCTGGACGAAGTCTTGGCCATGTTCTTCACTGTTGAACTGTTCCGGACTGTCGAGGCACTTCACTCGTGTGGCATCCTGCACGGCGACATCAAAGCCGACAACTGTCTCGTCCGGTTCGACGACAAGCCAGCAGCGCCCTCCCTCATCGACCTGGAGGAAGAGATTACAGATCCGCGCGAGCTCCATTACTCGCCCCGCGGCCTGTGCGGCTGGCGCAACAAAGGGCTGTCGCTGATCGACTTCGGCCGCGGCATCGACATGCGAGCCTTCCGGCCTTCAGTCCAGTTCATCGCCGACTGGGAGACGGGCAAGCACGAGTGCAACGAGATGCGCGAGATGCGGCCGTGGACGCACCAGATCGACCTGTACGGCCTGGCGGGGACAGTGCACGTCATGCTCTTCGGCAAATACATCGAGTCGATGCCCGTGCGGACACCAGACAGTGGTTCCGCGTCGACGCGGACCTATCGCATCCGCGAGCCGTTCAAACGGTACTGGGACCGCGAGGTCTGGAACGACGTTTTCGACCTGCTGCTCAACCCCGGTGCCGAATGTTGGGCACAGATGGAACTCGACGCGGATCCAACCATCATTAACCCAGATACCCCGGCCATCCTCCCCGTTCTGCAGTCGATGCGATACGTCCGGGAGAAGATGGAGGGGTGGCTCCTCGCCAACGCCGAGAAGAAGGGCCTTGGTCTTCAGATCCGGAAGCTCGAGGCTGCGTTTGCGGAACGAAAGAAGAAGTTGGAGAGGCGATGATCATCTGCTACTATTCCTGTGTTTGTCTTTGCATCTTATACCCTGTTATTCTTGTAGCGTTGTGTTGGCGTTGGTTGATCATATTCTACATATCTTGTTCAATGCGATTGAATATCTCCGTACTACGACCTACCTTCATTCGAAAGTAGAAGTCAGCCAGACAGTCTGTTATTACCATCCCAGAAGCAAAACAAAAATAAAATATCAATGGATTCAATTCAAATCGAAGATAAAAAAAATCCATCCGATGCATATGTAGTCAAACAAACCCAGACACAAAGCCCCAAGGGAAAGAAATAAAGAATTGAATTGAATCAAAGCTATACTTATGCTTATGCCTATGCCTATGCAGATGCAGCAAAAGATATCAACCAGGTTCTGCTTGAAAATCGTGTGTCTGTCTATGTCGTTTCAAAGACGTAAATCTTATCATCGTGGAAGAGATTGTTTCGTTGATCTCATCATATTCATGTCATGTATTTTCGGGTTGAATGAGATGAGAGGTCCGGTAGATAGATAGATATGAAGGAAAGGAAATGAAGGTAAGGATAGTGTGTAGTCTTTTTTTCGGGCTTTTTTTCTGTTTTTTTTTTCGAGGGATAAAGAGTGTTGCGAGTTGGTGTTCTGTAGAGAAATGAAATCGGATAGAAAGAGAAAGAGAGTAGTGCTTGACTGAAAGCACTGGAGTCATGTCTTGAGAAGAGTCCAATGGAGGTTCCTCGGTCAGGCAAGTAGAAGGCTGAATGAGGTTGAATCGAAATATAAAAGGAAGAGAAGTGAAACCCGACAATCCTGCGTCGGTCTCGGGTCCATCATATTCGAAGATGCCAGGGGATATATGATGGACATAGGGAAATGCTTGCAGCGCAGATCCAATGCAAAATACTCCGTAGTATTCATGTTATTTTTTCATAATTTTTGGTCGTTTTTTCTTCAAAGGCGTTTTCGTCGGTTTTTCATTTGTCTCGTTTCTATCGCTATGAAAAGCAAGAATCGAATCGATTTGTTTCTTTTTTTTGGTTTATAGCGTCGTTTTGGTCATCAATGTCGTGAATACCGTGTCTGTCGTTATTACTCCTGATCTTTGTCGGTCAGGGCCAAATGTCATCCAGGTCATTAATGGAGGAGTTCGAATCCCTGTTGATACCATGATGGGAAGTAGGTACGCATCATGAGGGTGCACAGCGCGCACACTGTCATCAGTTGTTCATTCAGGATGGTCAATGTCAATGTCCTTGTCGAGTGTAAGACATATTCAAGATCTGTCGGCGGATTCGCTCTGCGTCGGATATGCCTGTCTCGGTTACGTCGTGCGGCAGCGCACCTGCCATATGTTGTCGGTCCTTGGGTGAAGCAACTCGGTTCGTTGGTCTGATCTGTGGCGACGGTCCAGTCGCAAAAGAATCAGACAGCGACGGGGCATGTCTGATAAATCTGCGTGCCTCGGGCCGTTTCGAAGTATCCGCCTTGAAAGGCGAACCTAGTCGTTTGATGTTCTCTCCGCTCAAGTTGAGCAGCGGATTCGGCACAGCTTTCTCGACAGGAATGGTTTCCTCGTTTCGCAAGGCAGAGGAAGGTGGGGAGAAGAGCTGATCGACGTTCTGGGGAGTAATGGAGCTGGTCGTGGCGCCACGACTCCGAATGCGCACACGTCGGTGGCCAATATCTGTCACCTTGCCTCCATGGAGGAGACTCTCCAGATGGCTTTGCGTCTCCTGTCCGTCCGACCCTTCGATCGGTCGCGGCAATGTTCCAACGAGGTTCGTGCCGTCGGTTGGCAGGACTTCCATGTGTGGAAGGGAGCGCAACCGCGAGCCGGTCACATGTATTGTCTCCCGTCTGGCCCGGGGAGCATGCCAGTAGGCGTTCGTTCTGGAAGCGTCTGGACCCCAGGTGTGGTATGTGAACGGCGACCCGAGCCGCGGTACAGACTCCGGGTTCTCCTGGACCTGTGTTCCTGCGAACGGGTCTCCCCAGTTCGTCTGCAGCTCACAAGGAGCCGACTGGTTCGGCCATTCGTGGGCTGTATTCCGTGGGAAAGCGTGCTCCTCTGCGAATTGCGACAGAGGCCCAGGAACAGAGCTAGCAACCAGGGATACGCCCAGATCACGTGTGGCGTAGGTGGTCGAGCTGTTGCCTGGACTCTCAATATGGGGCTCTTCGTTCGAGGGACGTGAGAACAGATCCCGGAACGGAGTGGGACTGCGGGATAGCATCAATCTCTGGTAGTGAGGTGTGATCGAAAATTTCCGCTTGCATAATAGCTTGAGTCTGCGCCTCGTCGAGGCCTCAGACTTTGGCCACAAAGCCTTAGGCGTCTCCGTCCTTGGTGTCGGCGTCGATTCGCCGCTCCGTGGCTGCTGTGGTTGGCGCAGAGACGATGGAAATGGTCGAGGCAGCCGGTATCGCTTCTTCTCCCATGATTTCTTTGCCTCTCGGGCAACCCGATGTGTGATCCCCAGCGGCGGAATGCTACCGGGCGTCATCTTGAACGGGGTCATGGTCGGATCTTGAATGTAGAGCTGGTAAGTATTCCAGAGGTGGTTGTCCATGTCCACCGTCCATCGCTCTTTCGTTGGCGAGTTCCGGGTCCTCCGACGGCTCATTGCAGCCCCGGGTGTTGGTTCCAAGATTTGTTTCGGTGGGATCTCAAGGTAGAAGAAGGGATCATAATTGTCACTCTCCGCGCTGGTGCAGCTACCGCCCACTGAGTGCCGGGACGCAAAAGTTTCGATTGACGAAACCGAGGAATCGGACGCTTGCGAGCACGCGGAGCCAGGCCGTCGGATTGTCTCGCCAATCGTCTGATAATCCCATGAGGACCAGGCGCTGGTCCCGTCTAATGCGCTGCCGCGGATCTGAGCTGGAGGTGTCTTAAAGGCCATTCGGTTGCTCGGGGGCGATAAGAATCGATCATCTTTGGAGGGTTCTGGATATGACTGAGCCATAAGAGCGTCGCGCGAGGAGGAAAGTTCAATCGAAGGCAAGGGGATATCGGACGGATGGGGATCCAGCGCGGTGCGGTCATACTGTGCCTGCGCAAAAAGGTCAGTCCCCGAGCGGGCGCGCGACCTTCGCAGGCGACAGCTAGAATGGCGAGGCGGCGGCGGCGGCGGCCCGTCCACTTGAATTGATGCGCGCTTAGGTGTCTGGGGCTCCTCGGTACTTGCTGAGTGGAAAGTGAAGCTTTTCGGTAGGGTGCGCGAGAGCCCTCGCTGTCGGTAAGCCATGACGTGAGTGTCCCGTGCCGGTTTCTTCGGCGCAACCAATCGCTAGACAAAAATATTAAAGTTACCGGTCAATTTGTCTTTCTTTGAGTTCACGATCGGTCTTAAGCGAATATCATTGCGGTTGGACGAGTACGCTCCGAGGTATGAATGCAGCGCGCGGACTTGGATTGATGTCGCAACCACTCCTGTCAATCGAGTCGCAATTAGAAGCGCAAAGATCTCTTATGCAGTGATAGCGATCAGTCAATGATCGAACAGCTTCGATCAATTCCAATGCGCGGTAGAAGGGGGAGGGGAGGTCGTAAATCGTTAGGCGAACAAGCAAAGGGCCAAAAAATGGGGGAAAAAATAGGAAAAAATGAGATGAAGCTCGTCAAGGTATGAGTGGTCGGAACAAGGCAAAAGCGATCGAATTTGTGTGCTTTGTGATGGTCAAGTCGATGCGATGAAGGTCGTCGCAAGTAGAAGTATCACATCAGATGGTGCAGGGAGACACACAAAAACGCCAGACCAACACAAAAGAAAAGCAAGGAAAAGGAAAAAAAAAGTGCAAAGAGATGGGAATGAAGCGAGCAACGCGCTCAGCAGAAGAAATGGAGACAGAGAGATAGATTGAGGGAGAAAGTATAGAGAAGAGAGAGAGAGAAGAAGAAGAGTAGATGGAAGAGAAGAGTAGAAGAGAAACAGCTGTAATAATAATACACAGTATCCGACTACTTAAGGGCTATGCTTAGGCCTTAAGGACGGTTAGAAAGTGTCCAAACTCCACAGAAGAACACGTCAAGGATCAGATCGATCATCGAGAATTGATCATTGAAAGAGAGAATCAGAAGAATCATAATGGAGCAAGCTGTCAGAGACGCGACGTCTCTTGAGGAATGCTGAGAATTGTCCTCCCCCTACTCCAGACTTGAATCAGACAACCGTTCAACCTCTTACGACCAATATCTCTACGGCGTACAGTCTACTCATATGATTTTCTGAATATGAATTCATTTGCTTGATTATACTCCCGATCTTGCAAACGTGGTAAGTCCAGCTCATATCCTCAAACGGAATCTGTATGTCACTACGAAGGACGGAGTATACGGAGTAGATACTTACTATCTATAGTTCTACTTCTACAGACTCACAAAGTATCTACCGAGTACTCAGACTATACATCGCCCTGTAACTTCAAAAACAGTCATTGGACTCCAACTTCCAGGGAGCTGGTCGGTCAGGAAATCAGAACCGCCTCACCGCGCCCAACGATCCTCTCTGGATAGTCACCGGGGGATGGAATTTCAGAAATTCGCTGCAGTCGACAAATCGCAGCCGGCCTGATGGAGTAGTTCCTCCAGTTGCATTGCTCCGAGAGCTCTAGTGTCAAGTGTGCTGGCTTGGGTCTTCCAGTTGGCTCCACGAGGACCATTTACAATGGAAGTGATAAACGAGTTGGTTAATTACTTCTACTGCAAGGAGGTATGGACCGCGGGAAGCGGGTGAATCGCAATCATTAACATCTTTCTTCTGTCTCTTCATGTTCAACTGAGCTGATCAATTCAATTCCTCTATCAGATATCTTCCCCATTGTCACATCGGATCAATTAAGCGGTCAACATCACGGACGGCGATGGCGGAAATCCGGTGGCTGGGAGAAACCAACCTCTTGAGTTTTTACTCTTGACTCTTGAACAGGAGCTTCAAGTCGACGGTTCATCCGCTCAGACCAAAGAGGCAAAGACAGTCTCAAGCCGAGATCCATCATCCAACCCTGTTCTAGTGCTGCAGGCCGTTCTCGTTTCAAACCTAGACCTATGTCGACTGTCGAGACTACTCAATACAAAATACTTCGTACAGTCTCCTGCAGGCTTGCAGCAGCGGTTTCTCCACCATCTGGACGACGAACCACGACGTGACGCCGGGCTGAACATGCATTAGTCCTGCGTACACGTACATTTGTATGCTGTATTGACTCTTGACGCGACGAACCGCCAGGTAGACCGTCGTTGTCACCTGTCATCGATATTCGATATTACCTGGTATTCAGCATCACTGAACTGAAGTTGAAATAAACTATCTTACAAAGAATCTTTATTTCAAATCAGCTTTGTTTATATCGACTATTGAGTATTGACTGAATCTCTATCAAAGAAATAGAATGCTTTGTCCTGCGGAGACTTTGATCTGATCTCGCTTATCGGAAATTCGGATTTCGGAACCCTTCGGGACGCGTCAAAGAGGGGGACTACCGAACGCGTCGGGACGCGTCAACTACGCGTATCCGCGCGTGTGGTAAATTACCGTATCTGCATCTTTACTCTTTACTACGGACTTCGTAGGGAAATCATGATTATTGTTTGCTTCATGGTCTAGATCTGAGAATTAAGGTCTAAGGAGAAGATAAGAATCTATCCTTTTCTTCAGATCTTGGTACTGATTCAAATCGATTCCATGGAACTATGGAGTAGTCGTTCCCATCTATGGAGTCCTATCAATGTCGTGGAACAACCAAGTACAGAGTACAGCCAAGGGAGTATGATGAACTCAACTCACATCCGGTTGCTCGATGGGGAACTACCGAACTACATACGTTCATCTAGGTATCGACGAAAGACAAGCTTGAACGAAAAGTGTTATCCTTGGGTGCAATCCTACAGATGTGCTGTACCACCTTCCATATAGCAGGTTGATGCAGGTGTAGATGGTACAGCACAGTACATAGCAGATCATACAAGACAGGTGTCAATCCTATGTCTTACGCTGTCCACCTCTCCCAACAATGCTTAACGAACAGACTGCAGTGAATCCAACTCTCCCAATCTCGATAGATCAACCTCCGGCGTTCTCGCCTTGAAGAGCAATTCCACCGTGGGATCGCAGATGTTCTCAATGCCGTGCAAGAACCCCTTTGGCCGGCCCCGATCCTCTGCGAATTTCCAATCGTACTTCATCAGCAGATGGATCAGGAGGATCTTCACCTGGTTCGCCGCGAAGAATCGTCCGGGGCACGCATGCAGCCCATGGCCAAACCCAAAGTGCTCCGGGCTCGTCGTGACGAACTGGTACCGGTGCTCGTTGCCGGGCTCTTGGCGCTTGTTGTAGAAGCGGCGGCCATTGAAGGTGTTGGCGTCCGGGTAGATGGATTCATTGTGCATGTTGTGAGTTGATACGACTATGGTCGCTCCCTTGGGAATATAAGTGCCATCCGAAAAGGTGATATCGGCCTTGGCGAGCCGCTGGAGGAGGGCTGGTTGAGGTCAGTATACCCGAAAATCCCCTTCAAGGAAGAAGGTGAAGACTTACCGATGCCCACGGGGTTCATTCGCTGGCTCTCCTTCATGACGCTGTCCATTAGCTTCAGCTTTGTAAGGCTGGCCTTCTTCAGGCACCCGTCCTCCTGCACTACGGCGGTAATCTCATCCCTGAGCGGTTGGATGTACTCCTGGTAAGCTATCAAGTCATACATGATATTCGTCAGCAGGTTGGAGGTGGTGTGGATCGCGGCCAGAGAAAGGCCAATCTGGGTCGTCGTCTCGTCAAATGGACGCCCAGCAGCAACTTCTCTGTACCAGTCTAGGGCATCCGTGCGTGTTCGTGTAGGGTCTTCCTCCGGGAGCTTGCCCTCCCGAATTAGTTCTCTCTTCCGGATCTCGCCCTGGATGATCTTCTTGGCGACCCTAATGTGCTTCCGGGCTCTGCGGGTGGATGGCAGGAACCAGTGTACCACAGGGCGGGTGATTGACGGCCACAGTCTGAGATCGCGAGCTCCAATGAACGCATCGATGGTGTAGTTGACAGACACATCCAGCCATTCCTTGTCACGGCAGATCTTCTCTCCCAGAAACACCAGGGCCGACACCCGAGCCACTATGTATGGAATCTCTCGAGCGAAGATAAAGGATTGCCACTCTAGGAGGTATTCTTTGTCAGAGAAAATCGATTGCATTGTCTCGGTCAACATACCATCAGGTCGCGGCGGTAATGCCTCATTTAGCACGGCTGCAGTCTCTCTTGACAGTGGTATAGTGAGATTGCCTGTGGGAAATATCGATCAGTGATCAGCAACTCATATACCAGCAACATCACCTACCAAGCGCATGGGTAAGCTTCTTGTTAATCACATCTAAGGAAATGTGATTTTGGTCCTGTCCCCCGAAAGGCTCGAATCCTGGGATTTTGGCACCAAAAAAGGCCTACACAATCAGCAAATGCTTTCCCAGCCAGCTATACGTGCAGCAACAGGATTTAATCACCTTCGTGTTCGGCTCGTCAAAATTGAGATGCGGATGGCTCTTGATCTCGTCGATGTACCGAGGATGCAAGACAATCATCTGAGTATGAGAGAACATCATTTGAAAGACAGTCCTGCCCTGTTATGCGTCAGCTCCTACCAACCCGACTATCCTGCCAGATGCCTATCTTCATACCTGGCTGAATCCCTGGGTCATCAGCTCCTTTGCAGACGTCACGAAGCGCTGTTTGGCTTTGGTGTTTGAAATCTCCCATCTGCTTCTTCCGACCAGGGGAATCTTCCGGTATGGAAGGCCATCGGCAAACTCTTGGTGGAATTTCGACACGAGCACCAAGAACAAGGCCACTGCGATGCCTTGGAGGAGATATTGACTTTCGAGCAGCTCGAGGATCAGAGGCATGGTGGACGATTCACGGGATTCGCAGAGACCAGCAAGAGGAGGAGTACGGATACGGCTGTGCCATGGTCCTTGAGAAGAGGACAGCGGTGCATAGATCATTCAGTCTATATAGGTAACAGGAGCGTTGGTTTGCCTCTGCACGGAATCTATAGTTCCGACGGGGACTCGCCTGTACGGAGTACAATGATTCCCCTCCCTATGCAAGCATGAAGGTTGTTTACCTTGTAGATGCATGATGGAAATCTCCGAGCGACCCGGGTTTGATATCATATTTGTGACCAGAATCAGAGAATCCGATGCTCCAAGTGGTCAGGCCCCAGTCATAGTTTGCTTGAGGTAAGAGCTGTGCCATTCATCAATCAACGAAGTTACTCAGTCCTATGATCCGAGCTTAAGCGAAGCAGTTGGATGTGGAAGTGTTTGATACCATTCTTGGCTCTCCTGCTGTCGTGGATGGACTCTTTTCGAACATTTACTGTTTCGAGACTTGGTCCAAACGCCATCCGTGCTCTGATTTAATGAATGGGGGTAGGTCGTTGGTTGTAGTGTTGGACAGTGGACACACAAGAGTGATTCTGCAGAGTTGGTCACTTGTCCTCTGAACAAGGAGCTGCATTTGAATGTACTCCGTCTTAGATTTGGATTTGGTGGTGTATCCGGTATCAGGGCTCAGCTTGTTCTCATGGCTATTGCCTACTGATTTTCACTTCTCCCACTTACCTTCCCCTCTCTTCACAGCGACACCTTCCCAAGACAGCAACTCTTTCAGAGTACTGTAAGGGGAAGGAGTGGGCAGGCAGTCACGTGACCAAAGGTAGAGTTATCTGAGATTAAGAGGGCCCTCCCTTCCTAGCTTTCTATCCATCCACACATGTATGATAGTTATTGATTTCTTCATCAAGTTTCATCACAAATCTATTCATTCCCATCAGTTTCTCATTGTATCTGATGTTTACCTGATTGTCCTTGCCTTTCCTTAGGGATTTGATCTAGTTCGGCTCTTTTCCCTTCAGTACCTAGTCTTTTCCCACCTGACCCGTGTCTTGCCTCAACCGAACTGCGTGTTTTCCACCATGCCTCTGAAGAAAAAATCGAAGAAGGCTGCTGACGTGAACATTTATACCGATGCCGATGCTAGGTGTCGAATAACCAATACCACTGTACTAAAAGAACTATGGTATTTCAGTTATTACTCTTCTTTGACACTAGGTCTACCGCTGTGCCCGCAACCAAGACCGACATAGCCTCAGAGTCTGACATGATTGCCGGTGCGAAAAGGTCACTGGCTGAATGCCTTGATACCGAAGTGAGTACATCCATTTGGCCTCGGCTGGCTATTTACATCTTTGCTGATCTAGGACATAGATATTGAACTGCAAGTTGACGACCGAATAATTATACTCTATTGGAATGCCCCAAGTCCCTTGGAAGTTATATAAACAGCATAGCAGGTGATAACAGGTATGCCACAGAGAACACCTCCCCACTATAAGATACTAATATAAAAGTCTGGAAGACTAGTTATCTGCTATACCAACAACACTGTGACTGTGGGCTGGTTTAATAAAAACAGTGATCCCAATAACCTCAACCTCTGATACATGCAAACAAGTGGCTCGGTCCTTCATGAGATGATGCATGCAAATTTCATCACAGCGGACTGGGGACACTGTAGTACCTAGTACCTACCCACTAGAAAATATCCTCGTCTGGTTAGTGGTGCATTTGCATTGCCTCCTTTGATTAATCTACGAATCTTCACTAATAACAGTGGCATATAACCTCTTTTAGCCCACTATTGGCCGAAAGTATTTGGGGAATCAGTGCCAAAACCGAAGACTAGTAATTTGACATTCACTGGCTACGAACTCCATTCGGAAGTCCTGTACGATAACATGTATACCGGTAACGACGAAGGTCTGGAATAGTCAGGGAACGCAAGAATACCTGCACTAGACACCAAGGTCGAAGGGTTGGAGAGACAGCTCAAGGAGACGATGGGACAGCTCAAGGAGACGATGGACCGTTTCAGCGAACTCCACAACGCATTCAATCAGCAAGCGCAACAGACAGACGTGAGGTTCTCTCCCGTTGTACTCCTAGGATGAGGAGGATGATCTGACGTCGAAGCTTTCTTCAGGAGGCGATACTCCTCATCCAGCCATTACCACTCATCCAGCCATTACCATTCCAATTCCTGCGGCAGTTACGGCAGGGAGAGTTTTCGACCTGTTTCGGTGATGCTTTTACTGTCCACCTTTTCCATTCCAAATCGGTCCACACGAGCTCTCACTTACGAAAGACTCATAGTGTGGATGACCTTCCCTCTGCAGACCCTGTTCAACAGCCTTGACAGTTGCATCATCATCTTCGTCCAGTGACCAATGGCAATGTGGCTCACTGAGATGTTTCTGCACGCTCTGGATATCCCCTACGTTACAATTCGTGCATCCATGAACGACTCAGTGCGCTGGGAGGCAGCTATGAAGTTCGGCACTTGTTGAAGACCCTGAAGTTCCAAAAGGGGTGCGCGCAACAATTCTCCACCACGAGCATGAGATCTTATATAAGATCATGCCGTACCACTACCATGAGAAAATCAGCCGTCAGTTTGATACCTGGATTAACGATGCTCTTGGTAAAATGGGGTTACTTCATGACATGAATCAGTTACTCATTGGTGGTAACGGGGCGATCAAAATCGTCATTCTTGTGAGCTTCCTCAACTACTGCGGTGTTGCTGGGCACCTAGGTCCTCCTGACAAGCTACCAGAGTGGGGTACATGGTCTGAACCTGCATCAAACTCCTCCAAAATGGGACGTGGCGAATCATAGACCGGGAAAAGGGAATTCACTTGCTTCCTATCCGTTGGGTTTTCAAGATAAAATCCGATGGCCGTTTCAAATCCCGTCTCGTCGTCAAAGGATTCCGTCAGAAGCATGGCAGAGACTTCTATGAAGTCTACGCTGCAGTCGCCAAGCCAATATCATTCAAGATCTTTATGGCCCTCACTGCCCGCTTCGGATGGCACGTTCACCATGTTAATATCAGGAGCAGGTTTCTCTCTACATTCCGGAGAGATTTCATGGGTGATGAGTCGAGGGAAAATCAAAATGTCATCGACCAGGGAAACGTCGCCGCTCACCACGGATTCTTTATGGCGGACGCTATGCTATACGATCCAGAGGGCTTCATGGATGAACATGGCTAGCAATTCCCACCACGCACGCACCACGCACGGATCAGGATACCTTCAAGCTTCTTTATCGTGTTGACCCTAGCCTTGCTGAGAAAATCAGTAAGCGTCACATTCTCCAGATCTTTATTAGTTTTGCTCAAAGGCTGATGCTACCTGTGTCCAGATTACACGCCGACAGTTCAGGTACTGGAGAGACATGCCACAGTCCGCGCTTCGTCTAGATGTCAAATGACCGCCCTGTTCGAGGAGAAATTTCAAGCTGTCAAAGAAGAGTAATAACTGAAATACCATAACCTGGAGAAAAGGGGGTCATGACATGTTCTTTTAGTAGGTATTGGTTATTCGACACAAGCATTCATACGGGCTTTGAAAGCCACAGACTACGCTGGTGATTACCTGAATTTCCAATCAGATCCATCACACATACCTTGCCGAACAACGTGTCGGACTGGACAAAGGCAGCTGAAATGGAAGGAGTCTTGAGCAAGACCCTCAGCACATTGGACGAGCTGCCTTCAGCTTCAAAAATGTCGATCAAGGAATACCTGGCAATGTTGCAGAGCTTCTGTTCGCATACCAAGAGTTCTGGAAGGCTAGCAGACAGTGCCAGCCACTACGGTGATCCCAGGAGGCTGCTTCCACTCCAGTCCACACGCACTATTCGGCAGTCCTCCTGCGGAAAGGATAATGGGGACGACATGACCATTCTTGGTGATAGAAAGGAACACGAGGACATTATTGCTTTATAAAGAAAGTTATTGAGAATCCAATCAATATCTGCCGCCTTGGACAGACTGAGTAAGGTTGACCAACTTACTCTGTATATGAAAGATGAAAGATGTCAGATGTATACTAATTGAAGATGTGGGGAAGATAAGCTCCTCTTAACTACCACTTCTGCGAGGTTTTGTTCCTACAAAAGATCGCTTTGGTTAATCGAATATTGTCTACTATGGGAGATCTCAACCCAGGCTCAAGTTGCCAGTCATCCTCCACTCCCTTTTACAGACTCGGATGAGATCTCTATCCTTGTCACCGGATTCGGTGTAAGTCGCTGTGCTCCGTATGACGACTTGAATTCCTCCGTGCTAAACTCTACGACGATGGAGAGAGACTATGGCGGGAGCTTGAATTCCCTCCTGTGCTACAAGCGGGACGCTCAACCAATCCTCTTGCCGTGGCAGAATCTGCGGTACACTCCCCAGAGACATCTGGGGGGTAGGTAACCCCCCCGTCGCAATCTTTGCAACCTTTGTGGAATCCTCATCCGCCAAACGACGAGTTCCTCAGTGTATGGGAGTCGTTTGCGCCGGGGACGGATGTGCGGATCTCAGAGGACGCCAGTCGTTACCTCTGCGAGTTCATCTTCTACACCAGTTTGGCGCAGGCTTTTCGGCAGGGACAGGACCGGGGTGTGGTTTTCTTGCATGTCCCTGGTGCATACGACCACCAAGCCGTACAGACAGGGAGAGAGGTAACCATTGCATTGATCAAGGCGTTGATCACATGTTGGACGGACGGGAAGGTTTGATGTATAGGGTAATTGGTGGAACTTCCTTGAAGTTGGCGTAGTACATAACGATTTGCATGGCTTTCTGCATGGCTGGATGCTTGATGATCCTCACGATGATATTTGTTTCATGGACTATTGTGGTATATAAATGTCAGCCTCGAGTTCAGGTAGGTTAGAACTCACTATCTTTGCACAGGTCAGCTGTGTTCTCAAACAAGTTCCTGCTATTGAACTGGGAACTAAGATCACAAACCTATCAAAACATGATCTTGTCGATATAATCTGTCGATATTGATCCGACTTGGAGACACAAGAAGCCATAGATGAGGCGGTCAATTCAGGCAGAATATGACTTTTAAATCTGTGAGACAATCAGATGTGAGAACTGAGAAGAATATAATCCAACTCCTGGGAGTGACAGATGGCAATGGCGGGAGATTTCTCCACGCCAACACTCGCAATAGCCGTTGTCGGAGTACTCCTGGTCCTCCTCTCCCCAAGAATCATCAACTGGAGAAGACCCAACCGACTCACCACCGAAGTAGTCTCCCTGCACATCTACCCCATCAAGTCCTGCCGCGGGTTCCAACTCCCCAGGACCAAACTCCGTCTCCAGGGCCTCGACCTCGACCGACAATGGATGTTCGTAGACGCAAAGACACACGAGTTCCTGACAATCCGCCAACTACCCCAGATGACACAGATCAACACCGCCCTCAGCGCCGACGGCGCCTCCCTCCTCCTCACCATCACCGGCTCCAAGGACGTAGTCCGCATCCCCGCACACCCAGACCCCGCCTGGCTCGCAGCTCACACGACCAGGGTTCAGGTGAAGATCTGGGACACGGAGACGGACGGATACGCGTACGGGGCCGAGGTGAACGGGCCGTTTGCGCGGTTCCTTGTCCGTGACCTGTGTCTGGTCTACAAGGGTCCTTCGCCGCGGGTGCTGCGCGGAAACGGCGACCCGCGCCTCCTGGGCCGTGTGCAGACTACCAATTTCCCTGATGTGCATCCCGTGCTGATTGCCTCGCTGGCGTCGCTGGAGGAGCTCAACTCGCGTCTGTCGGTCAGGGGTGTGGACGCTATCACCGTCGAGCGCTTCAGGCCGAATATCGTCGTCCGGGGTAATGTGCCCTGGTCTGAGGATTCGTGGAGGCTTGTTAGGATCGGTGCGTCGGAGACTGGGTGTGTTGAGCGTCCGCTTGATTTGGATGTCGTGGCACGCTGTGCGCGCTGCCAGGTGCCGAATGTTGATCCGGATACGGCGGTGAAGGATAAACGGGAGCCGTGGGATACGTTGATGTCGTATCGGAGGGTGGATGAGGGGATGAAGCATAAGCCGTGCTTTGGGATGTTGAGTGCGCCGAGGAACGAGGGGGTGATTGAGGTGGGGATGAGGTTTGAGGTGTTGGAGGAGACGACGCAGCATCGGTATATCAAGGGGTTTTGAATTAGTCTGGTAGTATATATTCAGTGGAAGGACTTTTCTATTCTATTGTACTAAATCATATCATTGACAAGGTATCTAATGTTATTTAATGCTGTATTATGGACACAACCAATGATCATCGCCTAGTTCTTCATCTGCTTACTCGCAGAGACACACCAATTGTTCCAATCGGAGAAAAACTGAGGCTGGACATGACACTTCTTACTGAGAAGCTGCTCCTTCCGAGTCGCCGCATACACATCCACCGCATCCGAGATCGCATCCTTGTCATGCGCCACCAGCACCTTGACCACCAGCAGACTCGCCTGGCTACACGCCGACGCATGCGCAGGCGGACCGCTATGCGTCGCCTCGGCGTGGATCGACCTGAGCAGCTCCCAGACCGGCTCGGGGGATTCGAGCGCGGGGAGCGCCGAGCCCTTGCACAGTTTGGTGTACTCGCGGAGCACGGCGTTGGCTTTGTTGGAGAGCTGTTTGACGGTGGACTTGCGCGTGAGACGCAGCAGCGGGAGCAGGAGGTCGAGGGCCAGGATCTTCGAGTGGCATTTCTTCACGTAGATCTCCAGCAGATCCAGCACGCGGTTCTTGAAGTTGACCATGGTCTCCTTGGCGTCTTTCTTGTCCTTCTTTTGTCCGAGGACGTCGCGCCGGGCCCGGAATACTTTGATCAGTTGCTTGTCGAGCTCCTCCATCTCGTCGTCGTTCATGTCGGCGTCGGATTCGGATTCTTCGTTGCCGTCTTGGTCGGCCCGGTGGGTGCCCAGTGCTTCTGCCAACTTGGCTTCGAATGCGGCGATATCCTCGTCGTTCTCATCTTCTCCGTCGGGCTCTTCGTCATCGTCCTCGCTTCTTTCGCCGGAACCTGAGGCGTCGATGACTTCAACGTCGCTATCCTCTTCGTCTACGTCTATCATCTCTTCGTCGTCATCATCCTGCTGCTCGAACATCTCCTGCTGACCGGCAAGACTTTCTTTCGCTTCCAGGATCTGGAAAAAAAGGTCGGTCAGTGGCAATCTCTGGTTTTGAGATTAAAGGGAACATACAGATACTAAAGACTCCAACCCGTTCTCGGTAACTTTGTCAGCAAAGGCGCCAAATACCTGTTCGCTCATACGGCGGAAGAGCTGCGACTGCTTCGACGCAAAGCTCAGAAGAATCTCCACCAAGGCGTCAGAGGCATCGGAAGCTTCGTCGTCCTTGGATTTCTTGTCGCCCAAGAACTTGGTGTAGCAAAAGTCAAGTTCGTCAAGCATGGAGACGGCGTCGGCATCTCCACTGTACACCTGCAGAATAGTCATCGAGTACAGAAGTTTGAACGCTTCGACGCCGGAGACTCCGTCTTTCTTCTCCTATGGACAATCAGTATAGGGTCTTTGTAAAGTGACGGGACTACGAACCATGCTCGACAGTTTTTTCAATGACTTAAATGCCGTCTTCACCGAATCACGAAGGGTCTCGTCCATATTGATGATGAACTTGCCATACTCCTCCGACTTGGCCGCATCGCGAATTTTACGAACAGCAGCGTAGGGAAGAGCCGCCGCATACTTTTGGTTGGCAATAAGACTGTTCAAGCAGGAGCTGATCCTGTTTCGGAAGAGCTCCTGGGTCTGTTCGGCCACGGCTGGCTGGACGGCAGAGTCGTCCTTGGCCATGAAATAGCCGAATCGCACAAATACGAACAGAATCTGCTCGAGAACAGCTTGCAAGGCATCCTGAGATTCGTCGCTGGTCGAAGCTCGGGACCTGACGATGGCCAGCAGCAGACCAGAGAGGGATTGCCGGCTTGCAGCCGCGGTTTTGCTATCGGTCGTTCCGGGGCTCGCGATGAGCTTCTCGAAAAGAGGCACAATCTGCTTCAATGCATCGAGGTCCGCCTCGACTACAATCTTCTCGATCGTCTTCGTCTTGGTAGCTTGGTCAAAGTTCACGGGGCCGGCTGCGCCCATCAAGCCGTTGACAGAGGCCGCGGCGAACTTGGGATCTTTTGTGACACGGGCTTGGATGGACTTGGCGGCTTTGACGGCCATTCGGTGAAGGTATCGGTCCTCAACGGCGAGCTGGTTCGTCAGGCAACGGACAAGGTTCTTGGTGAATACTTCAGAGGCAAATTGCAGGGGGCATTCGCCGACGACTTTGATGAAAACAAGGAATCCCCAGTACTTGCGTTCTTCCGACGAAGAAGCGGCAAAAAGACCATCTGTACTATGGTCAGATATGTAGCGCGGCGCAAGAGAGAAGTAGCACTTACTGTCGACCACCTCGGTCCAGAAATCAGCGAAGCTGAGGCGAGTTGAAGAGCTCTTGGATTTGGAGGGCTCCTTGGTTTCACCAGCGAGATGTCTGATGATGACATCCCAGGCGAAATGCAGCTTCGAGCTCCACACCCCGGATGATTTGGCATTGCTCCCCTGACCACCCTCTACAGAATCCGCAGCGGACGAATCCTTCATGACCTTCGAGAGCTGACTCCGTTCCCGAGCATCCAGCGGATCATCGTGCTTCCATACTTTGCTGGGGAAGGTGGTCTTGGGGCACATCTCCTTGACCGCTAGCCAAATCGACACACCTTCGGGCGTGCGGGCGAGCTCGTTGGAGCAGAGGCGCTCCAGGGCAACGTCCACATACTTGACATCAGCCTTTTGAGAAGCAAGATCGAAGATGCAGCGATAAATCACCCAGCCGCACTCTTCTCTGATCCACGGCTTCTTCTTAGCCAGCTCAAAGACCAGATCCACAAGCCTGGTCCACTCCGCAGGGGGAATCTTCGATCTGAACAGGATCGAAGACTTGATGATAGCTTCAGCTCCAAAAAGACGTCCAAAGTGATGATCTCTTTGCTCCTGTAATACAAAATTAGCAACCGCAACGCTTGAACAAAACAGACTCGTAATACCTGGCCGGACTCGCTACCCGTAGCATTGGACTGCGACTCCCAAATGGCCATAACAGCCGGGATAGTGATCTCCGACGACTCCCTCGGGATGGCAAAAACCTGCGTCAGAACCTCCGCCAGCGCAATAGAGAAGCCGATTCTGGCGGCCTTGCGGCTGCTGCAGAGACCACGGAAGAGCCTCTGCAGGGCCTTTTTGATCTGCTCATCAGTGGGGTCCTCGTCGGGAGTAAACTGTGACACCAGAGCTTGAGCGGCTTTCAGTCGGATCTCGTCCTTTTCGCTGGCAAGGTCTTCGTAGATTTCGACCAGTTTGGTGTTGACGTTGAAAGGCTCGCGTCGGCGCTTCTTCGAGCCGGCGTGATGTTGCGCCATGGCTGGGGATATGTTGATATTTGTGTTTTTACTAAAATAGCACGGGGGAAATATATTCACATTAAACCCAAGCAGAAGGTAATTTTCCAAGACCGTAGCTGCTGGCTAAAGATGCAGCGATTCGATGGTGGTGATACTTCGCAATCATAGAAAATTTATGAGGCCGAAAGCCAAATCGGGTTAGCGCCATCTGATAAACCCAAGATTGCCACTTTGGGAAATTTATACAGAATCAACTTCATCAGATGGTATGGACTATGATAGAGTGCTTTCTATTGTCTATTTGGTACTTATATTGATGATAAGGTCCCGTCAGGTATATATAACACTGCACAATCCTGCAATTCGCAGTCACCCTCGACTGAGACGACTCGTAATGAGATTATCATGCATAACTGGATGCTACTACAGAGTACAGACTCTATCGGATTTTGCTTCTAAGGCGGAAGAGCTCAACGAGGGTCAGCACTGGCCTTGGAGTATCATTGAATACCCTAGTTACAATTCCCCCTTAGTAGCTGAAGCTGCCCACTTCCCACATCCCACGGAGCTCGTCTTATGACTCCGCGGACAGTCTTTGACTTGGATCTCTCTTGATTTGAAGTCCAAGACATCTCCCGAAGCTGACAGGATGCCCCTTGCTATGAGAATGCAAGACACCCCCTTACTCAGAACCACTAGCCCTTGACTCTGTAGGGTTCATGCACAGTTAGACTCCTTGATGCAGCATCCACTGTTGCTGCAATTATTCCGGACAAATATATGCAAGAGGGGTAGATACCGTACCTGTAGAGGTGAGTCTTCGTACCACATAATCTGTGGTATTTACCACTAGCGAGTGGATAAGAAGAATGGATGTTCTAAGTGCTGGATTGCAGATGTGACAAGGTCGATCTTGATGATATACGGAGTACAGGGAAAGTGTACCGAACCTGAAGAAACCGGAATAGTAAGGAATGTGTGAATTGGCGATTTAGGTGGATCGAGGAATGTATGTAGTTCAAATTAGGCCGGAACCGAGTGTTAAGGAGATAATTTATCAAATACCTAGGTATGATATAGGCATCATAAGATAGACCCCGTCGCGACCAAACAACCAGGCATACAGTTCGCGTACAACTCGAAGAACATCGGTCTGCGTCTCACGGAGTCCGGAAGCATCAAAATCGAGAATGTACGGGTACTGTGGTCTGATGCGCTAGGCTAGGACGCAGTGACCAAACAACCAATCACTGAGATCCTTACGATTCCATTCGCAGCCTTGCTTCTTCCCACGTAAGTCCAACCCTTTATCCTTTAGACACACAGCTAACCCTTCAGAATCCAACTCATGTTCAGCAACTTCTACCTCGGCATCGCCCTTGAATTCGCAGCCAAGTACACAACCACAACGACACGCGCATGGCCCTACGGCGGCGACAACAAAGCCTCCGCCACAGACGAATTCTACATTCTCAAGCGGTACGGAAACTTCTTCGCACACCTGCGTGCCGCGGAAGCGCTCGCTGATCCGGCGGACGACCACCTCTCAGCCCTTTTCGTGCGATACTCTGATAACCGGGCAGGTTTGACAGCTGAGGAGCGCGGCGAGGTAGCTGAGTGGGCGGCCAGTATCAAGGTAGTCACCACTAATATTGGGCTGAAGGTCACCTTAGGGATATTTGAGGTGACAGGGGCGCGGGTGACGACGTTGAAGGTCGGACTGGATCGGTTCTGGAGGGATATCCGGACACATACGCTGCATGACCCTGTGCGTATAAGAATCGGGGGTTGGGGAGATATGTGCTGTTAAAGGAGTTTCTGAACATACCTGGTATACTTAGTCTTAGTATTCCGGTCTTCGCGGCTTCTTTATTCACAATAGATGACTCTTTCAGTGTCTCAAATGTCAAAGACAAAGGCTTTGTCTATCCGTCTGATGTATTAGACCAAGCTGTATGCTGTCGCAACCAGTCTATAAACATATATAAACCCGCTTGATCTCCCATCATTTCTACACCATTCTCCCCATCCTCAAATCAATAACCTCAACTCTAGACTTAACCATGCCCGAAGGAGACCTCCAACTACGGTACGCCATCTTCCACCCCGATGACCCAACCGCCCCTCCCCTCGAAGTCCTCCACCAATGCCTACAAGATCTAGGTATCGGCGCCGTCGGCTTCATGACATGTCTGGAGAGTGTCGCTAACCGGGGAGTAGAACACCCAGATGATATCGTCCTAGCATTCTACGTCAAACCTAGCGGGGAATGGGAGGATAATAGGGCAGCGGTTACGGAGTATATTCAGCAGCAGATAGAGAACTGGGGGGGGGGATGATTCCATGACTGGATGGTGTCGGTTTGATCAGTGGGGGGAGTTGAAGGGTTTCAGGCATGTTGACTAGATGCCTTGGGATATCATTTGAGATAGGTTTATTCCGCTCTGTTATTATCAATCGGCTAATAAAGAGTCATATCATCTTTCCCAGTATTTACTACGTTGTTCACTTGTAGGTCCTTGTAAAGCCGGAACCCGCGGGTCCGAACAGAGGCAGTATCAAACTATCGACCCTATCCTCAAGAATGATATCCTCGGATCCGCGGTCTTCTTAATTCAATATCCAATTTACCAATCATCACGGTGAGGGTAGATACTATCTATATAAACTCCGTATATATCTAGATATGGACCATAACTTCTACCAACCTAACCTACGAGTTCTACCATTACACCCCTCAAATCCGAAAAATGACAACCAAACCCGTCATCTTCATCGGCGCCGCTGGCGAAATGTGCCGTTTGGCTGTTGAGCGGTTCGCCAAAGCAAGCGACGCTCCCCTGATCCTAACCAACATCAACACTGCCGTGTTGGAGACGATCGCCTCAAAGCTGGATATCCCCGCATCCCGCGTCTCGACAAAGAAGCTAGATCTTTTCGACCGACCCGCTCTGCGGGATCTCATCCAGGACGCCGCACTGGTTGTTCTCAGCGCGGGGCCATACATGCGTACCTCAGAGCCCGTCCTCACCGCATGCCTAGAGGCCAAGGTCCCGTACCTCGACTTTGGCGACGACGTGGAGAGCACACAGGCAGCACTGGCCCTGCACGAACGGGCCAAAGAGGCCGGTGTACTGTGCTATATCAGCTGCGGCGCATCACCCAGCATGTTGAACGTCATGGTGATAAACGTGACGGGGGAACTGGACGTGGTCAAATCGATCGACATCTGCTAGAGCGTTGTGGAGGGGCAAGAAAAAGCTGGCAAGGCTGTTCTAGAGCACCTGCTGCACATCACCGCAGGGCCGTGTCTGACCTGGGCGAACGGCAAGCCGACCATCCACGAGTCGTGGGTCGAGACGACGTACACACTGATCAGCGATGCAGGCGAGTTACTACTCTACGAGACCGCGCATCCGGAACTGATCACTTTGCCTCATCTATTCCCCAACGCCTCTCGGATCTGATGCGCGGGTAGTCTCCAGCCGGCGCCGTATAACAGCATTGCGCGCGGGATCAGCAGCGCGGTGCGCCGCAACGCACTGAGCATGCGCGATGCGGTGGATTTCATGTTCCATCTCATCAACGACGCGTCCGGGGGATGGGGGAGCGTCTTTGGCGAGTTAGCTGCATAGTTCCGCGGCGGCGACATCATGATTAAGGAAGTATTCCAGCTCCTAGGACAGGCAAACTGCAAGCTCACTCCCTGGCGGTACGTTCTGTGGGGGATGGTCGAGCAGATCTGGGCGGGGGAGTGCATGACGGGCGAGGTGGTGAGGTTTCTGGTGGACGCGGCGCGCAGCAAGATCGAGGAGACGGGTGGGGGGATGCTGGTTCGCGCCGTGGGGATGAGGAATGGTCATCCGGCGTTGATCACCAAGCGAGCGCCCAAGGCTGGTAAGGACTCGTATCTGTACGCGTCTATGGCTACGGTGACGGGCACATCCTGTGCGGCGTTCATGGTCCTAGCGATGGAGGACGGGCTGAAGCGTAGTGGTGTCTATCCCCCGGAGGACTGGGCTGATCTGGGGAGATTCTACGGAGCCCTGGAGCGTGTAGGTACTCCGCGGCATGAGATTATCAAGAGGGTCTGTTGCTGTATGAGGTGGTCCAGGTCAGGCGGCCCCGGGAGATAGTTTCTCCTTAGGGCTAGTTACTGCCCTGCCTAAGGAGAGCCACACACTCCTCCGGCCTTCTCACCACCACCATGATCATTAACCAATCCATTTATTTGAGAGCATGTTTTCCCGTAGCCTTTAGCATGTATCAATTCTGTATACGGCCATCCAGTCTATGCCGAGCCACACATGACGGCTTCAACGTCACATTGGCCAAGAAGTCGCTGTGGATATGGCCATCTTCACTCTACATCTGACTCCGGGATTACCATATATTCCTCTCTTTGCTCATATTGGGTACATACAACCACAGGGTGTGGAAAACAGGGCTTCCCGTCCGCTCAGCCGTACTTAAGCCACACGCCGGCCAGTTAGTAGTTGGGTGGGTGACCACCAGTGAATCCTGGCTGTTGTATGTTTTTCTTTCTTTTTTATATCAAATCTATATGGAGTACTGAATGGATGTTGCAGTTACATTAGTTATCTGCATTTCACTTTTGAGGACAGGTCCATACAGGTCTTCAACTCTCGCATAAAGTGATGCAGTAACATTCTCTCTATGAAACAGGTAATATACCACCAACTCTAAAAGCCTAGTCATTCGCACAACAGCATCTTAGTACACATTAATTAGCCGCTCAAACCAGGGAGAACTTCTTCCCACCACTCTCTTGGCGACTCAGAATGCTCTATCATTCCATCGAACCCCAACAGAATAGCCTGTCTTTGAGATTCCCCAAGAGAGATCAGTCCCTGCCCGCGCATCATATTAACCAACTCTAATGCATCTGTTGCATCAATCTCTCGCTTTTTCTTATGGGGCCGCATGCTGCAGCAGTGGATTTTATATGTAAGCAAGTCCAGCGGTCCAAGAAGTGGAAGATGATCTGGGTCCACCTCCTTCAGGGTCATCGCGTTGGTGGGGAGGAATGGTGGCTATCAGTGCATTGATCAGCCCGGGTCTGATGCAAGAGGGGGGATCAGAAGATTCACCAAAACCTACCAGATACTGCGGGATTATATCCACTTGGACTGGCCCTCGTGGATTACCGGTGTAAAACAATGGCTGGGCTATCTCTTTGAACTGGGTGACCAGTTCGGCTTCCTTTGGGTCTGAGGGGGCCAATTTGGCCTTCTTTGGGACTGGGGGGGCCAATTTGGCGCGGATGGATTGGTTGTGGATGGGATGCTCCATATCGAAGAGCAGAATATCAACGTCCTAGAACAGTGAGCCTGTGCAGGGGTCCCCTAAGGGTCTGAAGCGAACCTACATTAGTTGACTGATATGGTCTGACATGACTCAACACGGCAAAGCCCCCAATGACAGCGACTTTGCAGTTTTCCAGCTCTGGTATTTTTTGAAGGGTGAGACTCACAGCACGCGCTGCTTCTCTTAGTTCTTCATGTTTGATTTTCCTACCTTTAGTATTCATAATGAATGCTGGAGCAAAAAGGATATGAGATAACAAATAGTATTAGTATAGTGAAGATCAATTGCTTGCTTGCGAGACAGCTGTAAGTAAGAAGGGATTTGGATTTTGGGAGGGGCCATTAAGCCATTTATAGGAGATCATGTCCATTTGAAGTACTGGTTGCCATCTTGTTTTTCATCCTGTCAATGATGCAGTGGAATGAAAGTGAGACTAGATACAGAAGAAGCAGTAGAAGCTATAGAAGCTATAGGGGATGTCCACGAATAGCACTCTGCAGGACAATGAAGTGTGTTTCATCTGAATAAAAGAGCTCTAGTAATCACTTGCTGTGTCTTTCACTCTTTAAGTCACTGACTCACTGTAGAAGAATGTAGCTTGCTATGACAGGAGCCCTACCAGACTGTAGATAAGGGTAACCGTCTCCGGGGTCTCACCATAGGAACTAAATAAAAATATAGTACTGGCTTATTTAGAAAGCTAATACTATGTCATATATAAGAGATCTTATCTATACTTCTTTTTATGGTTAAGTATTTCTGCATTTCCACATCTTGTGATTTATATGGAGATTACATAGTAAAAAGTATTTTACGTTGAGATGTCCCTTTGCATTGAGATGGCGGGGTCTCACTATGGTGAGACCCCGGAGACTAGCGTAGGGGTTAGTTAGAGGAAGTAGCGGCAGGATGCATTAGGTCTCTCTGGAGTTCCTGCCGACTGTGCTCTTTTCCCTCTCACTGCTGACCATCACCTCCCAGCTGACGGATGTGGCGACATGGCTGACTGAGTACGAGAATTACCGGACCCAGGACTAGTATGAGCTGGCGCAGACCTCCAAGACCTTCGTGATGAACTTCATTAGCTAAAGCAGATCCTCCTATAACCAGGTAGTACACCCATTAATCTGGAGCTTTAGAAAGATGTAAGATTACCACATTTAGGACTTGATATGGCTCCTTTAAGTATAAGGTGATGTCTTGAAGTGATATAGATGGAAACAAATATATATGGGAGTACATAAGAAAGAGCGACATGCTAGATATTCAGAGGGAAAGCAAGTGTAATGAGCATACTGGAAAAACAATGATATGACTGCTTCATCAACGCATGGTCTAAGAAGAAAGAATGACAATATAGTGCTGAAAGATAACAATAAACATTAAAGCCAGAATCATCTTCCACATCAGGTACTCTTCTGTTCTTCCTTTTCCTCTGTCTCTTCCGGGGGAAAGGGTGAATAATGAAACTCATTTGCCTCCTTCATTTCCGCTGCAACTTTAGCAGTATACTGAACCACCTGTTGGAAAGTGTCATAGTTCCGCCAGAGCTCATAGTGGCGGCGAACACGAGGCTCAAGGTCATCCAGCACCAGGAGAGGGCATGATTCCATGAAGGACATGTCATAGAACCAACCTGAGCTGTAGTATTTCGGTCCGAAAGCTTTATCACGACAATATAAGTAGGACACCGCCTCCGCGAAGCGCGTGACTGTGGGAACTTTGAGTGGGTGGTGGGTGGAGGACATTCGTCCGAGTAATGTTCTTGGATCGTACTCCATGAGACGGTCATCAGTGACTAACATATAGTTGGGATCATTCAGAGCAGGAGCCCCAAGTGGAATGTCTGGCGTCGCCCATAGCAGGTTGGACTTTTTGTGTAGCTCCAGGGTGAACCACTCTATAGGTTTGTCACCCCATTGATAAATGTTAAAGTGTGCATAAGGAGCTGGCGCCATTTTTGTGTGGAGGCGGGGGCAAGCATCCCCTAGAGGGCAGGGGGGGAAATTAGCCGCTAGCAAAACCTCCCGTGCTTTCTCAATATGTTCATCAGGGATGATGAAGGAATAGTCCTGAGCAGTGATTAGTTAGTTAGAGCTGGTTGCAAGGGAACAGTCTAACAGAACTTACTGAAATACAAAGAGCCACTCCATATATCGTTAGGGCAAAACTGCCCCAGGCAACATTAGGGATGCTATTGGTGTCTAGCAGTTGGGCAATAGATACCATCAATTCTCTGGTGACTGATTGTCCATCTCCATGTCCTTCAAATTTGAAGTCAGCCATCTTGTGTGCGTTAAGGTGAGTTATGCTAGAAGATGCCTTCTATGTTGGATTCATGAGTCTATTTATATTCATATTTTGAGGATCACTGTAAGTAGAGAAGGATGTTCTTCGAGAAATCTAGTGGCCCTGCTGGTCCTCGGAGACAAAGGAAAGTTACCTCAAGTTCCATCATGGTCATGAAGTAGCATAAAGAAGATGGGATAAAGAAAGACTGGATGAGTCTATAATTATCTATTCCAGAAATCATCCTGCCTGTTCCTTGATCTTTGTTTTGACATATAAGGCAATAGCCACTACTTTTAATTTGCGGAGCGTAGCGGAGTAGCGGAGTAACGGAGTAACGGAGTAGCGGAGCATATACTACTGCAATCTGATTGGTCTTTAAGCTCTGTTCCGATTGGTCAATTTGAAGACCCGTAACGTGACTTTTCATCATGTGATGCCAAGATAGAAGGTCAAGCAGCCCCTCTGGATTAATGTTCTTCCACCTGACTACAACATACTCCAGTATCTACTACTCCGTAGTAGGGCATCAAAGAGTCGGATTGCCTTTTTGATTCTTTCCTTAATTAGGTAGCCTCTTAGGTAGGCCCTTCTACGCTTCGAGATACTTATGAACAAAGGCAGTTCTGCATGATCTTTAGTAAGGTGGGAGCCGTGGTCATTGATGATAAGGATATGTTTCTCCCTTTGTGCGAGCATCAGTTGTCTCAATGAAACATTGAAGCCATTCAACTGAACTGGTGACCACTCCCATACCTATGTCTTTCTTTCTTTCTTCTTTTTCTTTTTCTTTTTCTTTTTTTTTTTTGTTTCTTTGAAATCGATGTTGCAGTTACAACGGTTATCTGCAGTATCCCTGATTCCCTTTGAGGGCAGGTGTGACGGCAGCGTCAACGGAGATCTCCGAGATACAGATCCGGATGGTAGGCGGTGAAGCCCTCGCCTAGATAGTATTCTTCCCTACTCTCCCACTTTCTCTCTCTCTTCTTTTCCTCTCATGCTTGTTATTTTAGGCAAATGCTACTGAATTCCTATCTATTTGTTTTAGTACTGGATTCGTAGAGTGAGGATCATCACAGCAGGTCCATAGGGTGTTCAGCTCCCGCCGTATATGCCAGTAACCATGGTATACAGTCTGGATTTCTACCACTGTTGATCAACTAGTCATGCAAGTACTGACCATCTGGAGCAGAGATGCAAAGACCAATGGATGTATGTCTAGTGAGTTACATACCCCGTGGCTGGAAACATCACGAGAGCCTGCTGTTGTCTTTGGAGCCCCTGCATGCAGCTCTCCAGGCCGATGGTCAACTCAGTGATGCGCTTCGTGTCCATCTGTTGAATGGAGGATTGGATTTCGTCCGCGAGCGCTTTCGCGGCTAGTTGATGTGCCTGTACCGCTAGAGTAGGGTACTGATCCCATTAGCCTGAGAATGAAGTTGCATGAGCGTTGTACTTACCGGATGGGCACTGATATCCTGGATAATCACCTTGAGACCACTTTTGCCTAATCCGGGAGTTGATATGCCTTGACTTGCCATGGCCACGTAGGATATTTGCATCGCGCTTGTAAGGCGTTGATCCCGGTTAGGGTGGCCGCGGGTTAGGGTCGGGTCGGGTGTTCGACCCTGACCCGACCCTGACCCGTACGAGTCGACTCACTCATATCACCACGTGATGATAAGGTATAGATATTACTACCAGATGGAACAGCGTTTGTTACAGGAAGCGGCAGAAAATGATATCCCAAATCTTAGGTACTAAACTTTGAACGTACGAAAGTATCTGAATTAGAAATGCTAGATAACAGGAAAACTATGTACCCCTACAAAATCAGGATCTTTCAATGAATACATCAGGGAGATCATCATCCTCACTTGCCTCATCATCAATAAATGATTCCACTTCCCATTTAAGATCATCATTTTCTTCATCGCCAGCCTGTTCATCTGGAGGAAGAGATAGTGAATGCTCCCGCTCACGACCCTTCTCAACCGCTTGGTTTGATGAAGATGCTAATTCTGAATCATGGGTGAGTGAGATGCCAATACGCTCGAAGTATTTAATCAGCATAATCATCTGTATAGTATCACCATTCAACCGATTGCATCGGTAATGACAGACATCCCAGCCCACATTAAACAGTCTCTACACCAAACCCTGATGCAGGAATAGAGAGGATATCCTTTGCCATCAAGGCAAGAACAGGGAACTCAGTCTCTAGCTCTTTCCAGCATTTTAGCGGGTCAGGCTGACGAAAAAAATTCATAACAGGCTGCTCAAGATACCATAAAGCCTCAGACGCTGCGTGCTTTTGAGCCACGGCTTTTAGAAAAGCCGGCCATCCAATTGTCACTAGGTCAGGTAGCGAAGGATGCTTAGTAGCATGGGAGACTTCCACATCTTGCTCCTCAAGGTGTTGATAGTGCTTTGCATAATACGCACAGAAGTCCTCTTGGTATTACTTGAGATATTCTGCGCCCCATACCTGTTCATTCTGATCCTGGTCAGTATAAATTAAAAATGAAGAGCTACCCAGAGACATACCTTGTATAGAGTGAGCTTATTAGTAGGGTTAAGGATTGACGCAAGGTTATAGAAGGTCCCAGTATCTCCGTCTGTCTTACCGTAATACTCTGAAAGCTTCTCACGAGCAGCCTCTATGGCATGGACTAGCTCCCCCGCATACTTCACACAACGAGCCTTGCTTTTCCATTCTTTTCCTACATCCTTGAGCTGCTCAAATAACTAATTATCTATGTTAGATAGGGAAGAGTGTGACGGCGCTGAAGCGGAGATCTCCAGAATCCAGAGATCGTTGATGCCTCAGGCATCAACCACCACGTCACATTCACTTACCCCTTGCAGATGGAGCGGTGAGCTGCCATCTAGATAGATTTCTCCCCCGCTGTTTCCCTTTCTCTTTCTTCTTCTTCTCTCCATGCTTGTTATTTTAGACAAATGCTACCGAATCCTATCTATTCACTTAGTATTGGAATCGTAGAGCGAGGATCGTCACAAATATTTCTTATAGGGATGGTTAAGTACTTCCTTCTAATTATATAGAGAAGATAATAATAAGTCTTAATAAATCTTTTTATTAAGAATACGGATAGTCTCTACTGGATTCGGGAGCATACCAGTTGATTCACCAATGCACTTATTGAAAGCTTAACGTAATCCGACACCGAGCGGGCCACTTCTCAGCCCCCTTGAATCTTCCAACCACTGAATCAATTTTCCATGCCAAATGGCAATGACGGCATCAAAACAAAAAGAATCAGCAGTTGAATTAGAAGATCGCATATCTCTCGCAGTCAAGGCGTATAAAAATGGCCAGTTTAAAAGCATACGAGCTGCAGCAACAGCATATGATATACCACGCTCTACCCTTACCTATCGAATCAGCGGTCGAAAAGCACGGCTCAATATACAAGCAAACTGCCAGAAGCTTAGCAATATAGAAGAAACATCTCTGAAGAAGTGGATTCTGGATATGGATGAGCGAGGACTACCACCAACCCATGCTACAGTACGCAAAATGGCAAATCTACTACTCCATGGCCGAGAGGCAGAGTCAGTCAGTGAGAGATGGATCACTAGATTCATTAAACGGCATGATGACCTTGCATCCAAATATACTCGCAAGTATGATTATCAGCGCGCGAAATGTGAGGATCCAGAGATCATCAACCAGTGGTTTGATCTTGTTCAGAATACAATAGCAAAATATGGTATTCTTGAACAGGATATCTACAACTTTGATGAAACTGGCTTTCAAATGGGTGTGGCCCATACAGCAAAGGTTATTACTGCATCCCGTCATCGAAGCAGCCGTGTACGAGCCATACAACCAGGGAATCATGAATGGGTGACAGTTATTGAAGCAATTAATGCTTCCGGATGGGCTCTTCCCCCTATGATCATCTTCTCCGGCAAGGTCCATCAATCTCAATGGTATCAAGATATCAACCCTGATTGGCTGATTGGCCTAAGCGATAATGGATGGACCAATAATGAGCTTGGCTTATTATGGTTGGAAAAAGTCTTCGAAAAGCATACTGCGACGCGTACAATAGGGAGATATCGGCTTCTGATTCTTGATGGCCATGCAAGCCATGAATCTGCAGGGTTTGATCTTTTCTGCAAGAATCATCAAATCATTCCTCTTTATATGCCTTCTCATTCATCTGATAAACTGCAGCCTCTTGATGTTGGCTGCTTTGCACCCCTAAAGGAGGCATACAGCATGCAGGTGATGAAGAGCATTCAAAATGGCATCAATCATATCAACAAGGAGAACTTTCTGGATCTCTATAAAGCAGCACGAAAAGCACTGTCATCTGATAATATGAGCAGTGGATTCAAGGCTTCTGGCCTAGTTCCATTAGATCGCCAGCAGGTGTTGGATAAGCTTACCATTAAGCATATTACACCACCCTCTACTGCTCATGGGCCTTCAGATAGGGATGGTGAATGGACTGCAAAGACTCCTTATACTTCTACTGAGGTGCAGATGCAGATGCAGCTTATTAAGCAACTTATCAATCGCAACTCTGAAAGCCCTCCAAATCACGCAGCCTGTCAGCTGGCAAAAGCAGCTGAATCTACCATGAATGAAGTCATTCTATTACGGCACCAGATGACTGAGCTTTGCGCAGCAAATGAAAAGCAAAAGTGAAAGCGCACAGCTCCTAGATCTTATATTGCTACTGGGGGTGTTTTGACAGGGTCTGAAGGTCAGCAACTTGCTCAAGAAGCTATACAGGCAATGGACTTGGTGGAACGGTCAGTTCCTAAGAAGCGTGCGCCGCCACGATGCAGTAACTGTCATCAAATTGGTCATATTA
The DNA here is from genome assembly GCA_004769165.1 of Aspergillus cejpii. Classification (NCBI taxonomy): domain Eukaryota; kingdom Fungi; phylum Ascomycota; class Eurotiomycetes; order Eurotiales; family Aspergillaceae; genus Aspergillus; species Aspergillus cejpii. Next base: position 1,272,813 of record SMSW01000005.1, on the reverse strand, counting down.
GAACTGGTTGCCCTAATAGATAGTTGATCATGTAGTTTACTTAAAAATTTCTTTATTTTGATTGCAGGGTAGTGGGATATCCCTGGTTTTCGGCCAAAATCTTGTTTTCGGTGGCCCGCTCGGTGTCGTGGCCCGTTCAGTGTCGGATTACGTTATCCTGGTGAAGGCTTCAGGTAATGGTCAAAGGCAAGCATTGAGGATCTGGAGTTGAAGCCTAACACAGGACTTAGGTTTCACCGTCTCCTTGCATGTGTTGGCTGGCTGCAAGGCAGATAACTTTATTCTTGCGGTCGAAAGAGAAGCAGAGGATTGCATCCCTGAGAACAAGATTCAGTATCCCTATCTTGCAAAAGACAAGGGGATATGATATCGTGACTCGGAAATGCAAGGGATGATTCGCATCGGATCTCAGTATATTTCTGCGTTCGATGGCAGGAATCTCTCAATCCTTGACGGCAGGCCAGGGTCTGCATTCAGTGCATACCAAGGATCAAGTTACATTCCTGCAAGAAAGGCTATGCATGGCGGATCTGGCATTCTTGCCCTGCAGAAGACCCACCGGCAGAGACAATGAATGATGGATGCTATGCCCAGGAGATTTCAGCGTAGTTGTCCGATCTCTCAAGGGATGTAGGACGCAGGTACCAAGATGAGGATGACAAGGGAAATACGCATGGTACGTGCTCACTGCTCCTTGATACACGAGTTGTCAATCATCGGGTAAATTATGTTTGATAAAGGATCTTAACTATTAATTAAACCCCTGTCAAAACCAATTATGGTACGTTGAAGGGGCATATGCGGTAGGTAACTATATGCTCTGAGGAGATCGATCACTAATGGTGCGTGCACTCCATACTAGATAGAGTACAGAGTAGATACTTGATAGACCAGTCTGGCAGGCAATGTAATTCATAAAGGGCCGAAGAAAGGATATCTTCAATAGTTCTGCCGATCTCTCCCGGGGCAATTAATAGCCACGGAACAGTGCATAGAAGGAGCGGCAGGAGGAGGAAATCAACTCTGGGGATTTGCCATGAGTTAGGAAGATGAGGCCGAGGGAGTACTGCATCACGTGCTCAAGAAACCCAGAAAGGATAGTCACGGGACTTGCTCAAGCATCACATCTTCGCTCTGATCTGATAGACTGATAGAGAGTGACCTTGACCTTGGTTGTTATTGTTTTTCTTTGTTTACATCGTACACGAGACGTGATTGAAGAAGTAAACAATGACTCGCATATCTGTCGGTAAATGGCCAGCGCATACGTACATCATACATGAGAAGGATGCAGGTCACCCCTCCAGTGTGACATCACGACTTGTCCGTCACGGAGGGGCAGGAAGTAGCAGGGAAAGTTGTTACTGGAATGGCAATGGCTAGCTCTGGGTAGAAACTGAGCAACTGGTCAACCCGTCAGATCTATGTTGCAGACAACAATCTACGTCCTCTTACATGTGTATGAGTAACGAAGTGCTCCCAATCCGAGGAAGAAGTGGTAACCCCGCACCAAGCCTGAGGCAGCGATATAATGAATCCTTCAGGAAGGCAAAGCGAGCCTGACATAGGGAGTAACTAGATAGGTCTATTCTTGACGGCCAAGATATCACCGCACATGGTCAAGTCATGGCGACAGTTGATGGATTTTTAATGCATCATACTTTACAGTCGAAGCGATGGATTAAACCCCACAGTTGGACTATCGGAGACGTCGGAGACCCCGAAATACGATAGCATCAATCAATATCATAGCCTCATGTGATAGACATAGACCAAAGATAGTAAGCGTAGCTACTAGCTAGTACTAGTACTTAGCAGCTTAACTACTACTAAGAATCTAAGAGAGATTATGATCAACTTCAATCTCAGACACAGCCTGGCTAGGGCTGTTCCTAACCGGTCACCAGTTGATCTTTGCTCAGTTTGCTGTGGTCAATCCTTAACAGTCATTCGTTTCAGGATGGCCCAAGGCAGAGAGAGAATGACATTATTCCGGACTCGGTTGTCGCAGATTGCCAGGAGATAAACCGGTGGTCAAAATCATGACAGGATCATTCATCATTGATTTAATCTCTCGATTTCGGGATCTCAGGCTTGAGGCTTCAGCTGAGCAGCTCATCATGAAAAACCACTATCGGGTATTAGTCAAGGAGGATTGTAGCTGAAACAGAAAAAGGGCTGAAGTTCTCAACTTGAGGTTTCTCCACTTTGGATAAGTAAGATAAGGCTTGGAAGTTGGAGACTTGGAAGTTGAATTTGAAGAAATGCAATCAGATTCAGAACAATCCTGGGATTAAACATGCAGTTAGTTCGAAGAAATACTCCATAGGAGTTCATGCATGCCTGATCCGATCTGTACTCCAGAGTCTCCAGGACCCAGGACTAGAGTCTTAAACAGAGTAGTCAGAGAGCCACTTCCACAAAACTATCCACTTCTGCAAAATCCAAACCACCTAAACCCTACAAGAAATCTTCTGAATCATCAGACATAGATAGTTTTGCAGAAGTGGCTCTCTAACTCTACTCTGTTCTGCATTGCAAAGAATGAAACTGAAAGTGAAAAGAACCAAGTTGAATCAGCCAGCCCAGATTGACAGTTTGTAAGTAAAGACGCTGATAGGTGAATGGTTGCTGAGCAGCCAGTAGTGCTGATGATGGGCGGCAAGGGAGTCCTGGCAACGAGTATAAGTTGTAAACTTGTAACTAGTACCTAGACCTACAGCTTCAGGTACCGTAAATCAGAGACAGTACCGGGTACCTTACTGTAACCTGTATGGTACCTGACGATGATGAAACCGTACATAGTACCTTACCTGTACGGAGTATAGGTCATTGAGTCGACATAGATAGACACTGCAGTTATTAGGAGTTTAGGACCTGTAGACTAGTAGTATGGAGTACTCCAGAGAAAGATGGAATACTCCGTGTATCTAGATCTTAGTACTACTTGTAGTCTGTAGGTAGTTTGTAAAATACCTAATGTATCCAGTCGCTTAAGCTCTTTCTTGAGCATCTGGAGATCCCTCCCCACTTTTTCGTTGCCATTGCAACAGAACATCCCTTCAGCTTCACCTTTTTTCCCTGTCTTCCTCTTCCTTTTCTTCCTCTTATCCCTCTTCCCTCACAGACGTCTTTTGCTTCTTGTTTAAGATCTTCACGTCTCCTCTCTCCCATGCCCATCTCCCCATCTCAATCCCCTCCAACAATCTTCATTTCATCATCGGTAACTTTTCCCCCGATCTACTGAACGTACCAGAGCTCCCCTGTTCCTTTCAGCTCTCTGGCTTATACCGATTGTTTTTTTTGCTAACCTAGGGCCTTGTTGGTCTGATCATTATAGACCTTCCTCCCTTCTGCGAGTCCCCCTTGATCCTATACCTGTCTCCAACGCTATCCTGATTGGTCTTCTATCCTACCCTACTACCTCCCGTCTGCGAACCATGCCCCTCTGAACGGACACCCTATAACCCAGGGAAAAGTTCCGGTCCAGGCCGGTGGTTCGTGGGGATCACAGTATCGTGAGGATTGGGATTCGACAGACGCAATTGAGCAGGGAAAAAAAGAAAGAGAGTGACCAGGATTACAAGGCGTTGGGTTCATACTTCATCTGCCATTGTAGTCTATGTGCCAGGTAGAAAAGAGTCGTCTGCACCAGGAGTGATCTTATCTCGGCGTTGTCTTCGGCCAGCAGGAAGGACAGTTTTAGTTCCTAGCGAACAATGGAACACTCGTCTCCCTTGGCTGCGGTGCAGCCTCCATCGATGCTATTTGGACATTGCTTCCGTCCGGATGCACCAACATCGTTTCCTACTTTTGGTCCGAGGTCTAGGCTTGGTTCAAACAGTTTCAACTTCAAAGACTTGTCCATGAAGCCTGTTCACGGATCGTCTCCAACGGCGAGTCTTGCAGCAGATCTATCCCAGAATTTTCACATTGACCAAAGGTTTGCCATTCTCTGTTCTTATTTTTGGCTTCCTTTGTCGTTTTCTTTCATCGTGTAAAGGACAAAGGGTTGTGTCGCTGATCAAAAATAGTCCGCAATTGGCTACGCCACGACGGTCTTTGTTCTCCTCCAACTTATTCGGACATGGCAATACTCGTGGTAAGAGATGCTAACTAATCAAGGTACACTTGATTCGAATGCCGGTCTTTTTTCTCATATGCGTATATAGAAGACATGATGACCACTCCACCGCTTCCATCTTCCTCGCCAGTTCCCACCATGGAAACTATGGAAATGTCTCCCTTGCCTCACAAAGTGCCGTTTATCAGGACGAGGGAGATTGAATTTAACCCCCACACCCCGAGTGGCTCACCAATGGATACGTCGGCCCCCAGTCCGCTTCTGGAATCCCCCTTGATGGGACCGAAGGTGGAGAAACAAGAGTAAGAGAGAGAAACCTACCAAGTGTGGAATGGGAGTGAACGTGCACATGTCTAATACTTTCTTTTTTTATCTGATTGTAGGAGGAGACGCCCAAACTTTTTACGCCCTAGTCTTGCCCGAAGCAAATTCCAGTCCCATCAGCTGGGAATGGCCAAGCCAGCTCCGGAAAGTCAAGCACCGCCGTTCAAGTTCCACAGCAGGGGAGATAAGACTTCGAACGCCTCTACCTCTATGGAGGACATGTTTGGGGAATCACCACAAAAGGAACGGCTGGTCACGCGGAACTCCGGCACCTTGTTGAATAACCCACGGAGCAGACCACCCTTGGGCAGTTATGGAAGCCACTCTCGTGCAAACGGATCCCCCACAGCCGCGTCGATTCGCAAAAGCACTCACCCCATGATGCGCCCTCGGAAACAATGCAGACGGTCACTGAGCATGTTTGAGCATCCAGAGGATGTGATTGTTGAAAGCGAGGCCAACTACACTACAAATGCACCACTTCGGTCGATCACTGATATTGAATCGACACCCAGCCTACAGCTGCCTCACTTTATCCCTGAGGACCAGGCTGATACTTTGCCTCGTATCGACAAAACCATCCTTGTGGAGCTCATGGACGGGAAGTACAATGATCGTTTCGATCACATCGTGGTCATTGATTGCCGGTTTGAGTATGAGTATGAGGGCGGCCACATCAACGGGGCGGTCAACTTCAATGACAAGGAGGACCTGGCTGCCGAGCTTTTCTCGAACCCCAGGCCTAGGACTGCATTGATTTTGCACTGCGAGTACTCGGCGCACCGCGCACCTATCATGGCCAAATACATTCGTCATCAGGACCGTGCTTTTAATGTGGACCAGTATCCGTGTCTCACCTACCCGGACATGTACATTTTGGACGGGGGATACAGCGCCTTCTTTGGTGAGCACCGCTCGCTTTGCTACCCCCAGAACTACGTGGCAATGAATGCAAAGGAACATGAATACGCCTGCGAGCGCGGCCTCGGGAAGGTCAAGCAGAGATCTAAACTGGGCCGCGCCCAAACGTTTGCTTTTGGTCAGCAGTCGCCCCAGATGGAGGACAGTCCTACTGGAAGATACCGGAACAGCCCCGGTGAGCGCGTCCGATATTTGGATTCTCCTTTTAAAGGGACGCCCACGTCGAGAGGGGCCGGACGCCGTATGCTGTCTTACTAATGGCGATGACCTGACCGCTTGTCATTTTTCTTTTGGTGTCTTTGGCGCCATGGGTTGATGATTTGATGTTATTGAAGCGCGGTGCACAGTTTTTGCCAACATTTTGTCTCGTTTATTTTTTTCATTCCCCTCTGGCCACCGATCACACCATATTTCACGAACAACCGACTTGGTAGGGATCCTGCGAGATTCCCAGTGTTGGAACTCTACGAATTGTTGGGCAATACAGGGGAAGCAACATGAGAGGTCTCATCCTCTACTTCAAGCTCATTCCACTCGCTTGACTCTTTTTTTTCTTTCAGTTACGAACTTTTCAACCTTGTCACAAGTCGATGTAAGACCTAAGTGGCTACGACCCATCGCATGACTCTTCACGATCAGTACCGACCTTGCATGTCTACGCATTTGCCTTGACCTAAGTCAAAGATCTATTTACGACCGATCTTGTTTCCTTTTTCTTGTCAGCCACTCCCTCAATATTTCCTATGTGTTCCATCATGATTATTTCCTTCTCTTTGAATCAGCACATTCATCACCTACTTTCCTGCTCATGATACCTCACCACCATGGCTTTTCCTTTACCTGGAGCTTGAGTTTCCTTGTCCCCCCTCCCCCTTCTTTACAGTCTTTTAACCTATCTTCCCCCTTGTGTACTATTTCTGAGGAGTGATCTCCGTCTTGCCGTACTGAGTACATACCACACGGCCGGTCAGATTACGGGGTTGATAATTCTGCACACATGACAGTTTGTAAAAGATATCTTGTTTGCTGTACATAACAGCCTCGCAGTCGGTTTCATCCGACTTCTGGAGAGAATATTGGGAGGAATTTTCGAGGCCAAAAAATATTGATTTCCTTTGTTGGAGAACATCAATGAAGAAGTTGAATTTATTCTTTTTCCGTCGACACTGCAGCTCGTAGTGATCCTGAGGCATCAATCCCCACTTCCGCTCCGCCTTTTCCACTCCGCCCTTGACCACCCATAACACTTTTCCCAACTTTCTATCAATTAAACAACCATGGATATGGACATGGACATAGACGACATCCTCGCCTCAGTCGATCACGACCCCTCCACCCCGGAATCCACCGCCCTCGACCACCAACTCCTAACACGCGCCTGGGTCGCCGAACGAGCCGTCTCCGAACTCCTCCCATGGCCAGGCCCATTAATGGACCGAATGATGGAGAGGGTTCGACGACAGGTATCCCCCCCACCATACCCCATTCTCTACAACGGATTTAACCAGGAAGGGATAGATTGAAAGAATCGAAGACCTAGCCTCCTCCAACACCACCAACGCAAACCTCACCCTCTCAATCCTCCAAACCGACCTCGCACGCACACAATACCTCCTCCGCTCCCTCCTCCGCCAACGCCTCTCAAAACTCACAAAATATACCCTGCACTACCAGCAAACCACGACGCCGCTGTCCGCGTCCGAGTCCGCGTTCTTGCATTCCCACCACTCGCTTCTGACGGACCTCTACGCGGCGTCGTTCATGGATTCGTTCCCCCCCGCCCTGCGCAGATTAGATGATAATGCCGGCGGGACGAGTATGGTCCAGGGACCTGAGACTAGGGAGGCGGTTGTGGTGAGGTGTTTGGGTGAGGAGGTTCGGGTGGTGGTTCCCCCCGGGGATGGCGTTGAGGAGGTTCAGTTGGGGACGACGATGAGGATGGGGGATGTTTGGGTTGTTAGGTGGGAGGGGGTTAGGGGGGCTTGGGAGAGGGGGGATGTGGAGGTTTTATGATTTTTTTCTTATGGTTATGGATTGGGTGCATGGCGTTGGGGGAGTTTACTACTACTTTTGTATATGAAGCTTGGGAGATACCATTGTGATTGACTTGTGCATCTGCAGAAACAAACTCATCCCTCGTAATCATCGCCAAAATGCATTCAGAGACGTAAAACAGAGATACAGGATATCTTGGTAATAACCACCGTTCGCCAGTCACCGCTAAGCTCAAATGATGTACCCATACAGAACCCGATGACATCCCGAATAAAGAAGCGACATAAATGTAGGTAGGAACAGCCTAGTCACCGCAATTAAGCGATGTATCCATAAGTCGGAGGGTCCTCGGCTACTCGTTCAAGATACTCGCGGTCAATCAGACTTTCGATTCGTTTCTTGATCATGTTGACATCCGGGACGAACCGCGCTGATAACTGGTTGAGCACCTCGCTCATGAGCGAAGAATGGATTAGCGTTTTGCGTTGCCTGACCAGCAATTAGTCTGTGGGTGCCAAGTGTCAAGAGTTCACAAAACTTACTTCATGATTCGAACGACTGCCGCCTCAATGCTGGCTCCACGCTCTTCATTCATCTTATTTTCCGTTTCCTTCCGTTGGTCCTGGTTTTCGACTTTATTGGCCCCGCCGCTGACGACGCCAATCCGGACTTTCAGGAACGGACTGTGGAAGTCGTTGTTGAAGAAGAACTGGTCCGTCGGCTTGACATCCTTGCTCATCGGTTCCTTCTTCAGAACTCGCGTCTTGGGGGCGACGGCCAGGGATTGCAGGTTGCGGATCAGGTCGTAATCCGGAATGCGCGTTCGCGTTTGGATCTCCTCGTACGTGAGAGACTCGCCGGCAGGCACGTCGTTGAAAAGCAGAAGGACCACCATGGCATATGTCGAAACGTTGAGTTCATGCCGTTGTATTTTACCATTCGGCCGGTGAAACATCAGTCGGATATCCGCCGTTCCCATACTTGGTTGCCATGAAAGCGTCCTGCCGTTATGCTTGCCGAGGTAGAACTGCTCGAAACTCTGTCTGACGGTCTCGACCTCCTTCGGGAGGATGCACGGAAGCTGGACTTCCCCGTCTTTGGGACTCGACATGATCTCCATGGGCCACATGGTGCTGGTGAGGACGTTGATCTCCAGGTCAACCCGTTTCTGGTCCGGATCACCTGTCCTCCGAATGTGATCCTTATAGCTAGCGGACAAGTCTTCGGATATTGCCATGTCCTTGAACATGGCCTCCAAGCGTTGTGTGAATTGGTTACCAACTTCCATCTTCATTTTGGAGATCATCTGCCGTTCTGCATCCATACTCGCCGAACGCTTCATCAGGAGCCGCCGTGACAGGTGTTTCTTGTAGTACCTCTCGAATAGATCCTTATCCTTGATGTAACGTAACAGAGTGATGCCGTTGTCGAGGAGGGAGTCCACCTCGGTTTCCGTCTTGCCTCTGATGCCCTTTTTCAGATTCTCATCGAAGAAGAGGGACAGAAATTCCGAACTCCGCGCATTCGAGTTGATGAAGTCGGAGAAACTAGTAGTGATAGCACTTTGCATGCCCTGGTCTGACAAGAAGGCCTGCTCCCAAATATTGTCGAATTTCCTCTTGAGACCCAAAATGTCGTCGACCCACTTGATAGCAGCCGTTGTTTGTTGGCTCACGGGCTTCTCTTTCTCGGCTGGTTTCTTCTCGCCACTGGTGCTCTTCTCCGCCGCTCTTGCACCCGCACTTGCGGCCTTTTCGTATGCAGCTGACGACGCGTTGATCTCTCGACCAATTTGATTGATGTGTTTCTGGACAGCCACGGTCAAAGGCGTCTTTTTGTTGTCAACCCGCGCACTAAGCTCGTAAATATCCCGCAGGATGTCCACCCGATCGTTGTCAAGCAGGTTCTTGACGCCCGTGCCTTCAAGGTTGATGACTTCTGCGATGTTCCTAGCGACCAACTCTTGGTCTAATACATTCTTGATTTTTGGCTCAGTGAGAGGCGACAGTGTATAGTGGCATCTCTCTTTCTCTTCCGCAATTCGATCCGAGGCGATTCGACAGAAGGAGGCTGCATCGGCCATCTCCAACAGGCGCTGGCCTTCTGCTTGGTAGAAAGCCTTGCTTGTCTCAAGGAAGGCCGGCTCGAACATAGTCAGATACAATTTTGACGATTCCTCCTCCGTGATAGTCTCGTACAACCCCTCCAACATGTAGATGCAATGCCGGATGAGCGGTCGGTCTATGACGTGACCAAACCGTTCCAACTGGATCATGAAGAGCACGGTGGACTCGAGCACATCGGCAACCGTCGTCTTTGTGTCAGGACCGATCGGGGATCGTAGTACCTGATCGCGGAACAACGCCATCGACGCGACATATATTGACGGCTTTCGGAAATCCGCCATAATGATTCGATCCTATCCGCAGAGACTGTCAGCGCGAAGCCACCGGGAAACCAAGAGTATTGCACTGACCATGTACATGAGGACGTCTGTAATCATCCCCATGCAGAGTTGATGGTCCTCCCACACCCCACTTAGAACCGCCAGGAACCTTTCTCCTGCTTCCCTTCGCTCGTTCGCTTGATCTTGCACATCTGCGGGTTCTTTAGCCAGCAATAACGTCGGTGAGATTGCCGCCGTGACCGTCTTCTTCACTTCCTTCCCCAGCCATTCTTCCTCCAGTTTTTTGACTCGTTCGTAAAGATCATCGCCGCGGGTCAACAAAACGATTCTGTAGGCGTTCCGGTACAACTCCTCAAAAGAAAGAGCGGAGGCATTTTTCGTATGGATTTCGTTCAACGACGACGACAAGATTCCCCATATTGTGTCAAAATCATCAGACTTCGTTCCGTTCAGACCCTTTTGTTCGATAGTTAGCTGTCTGCCCCTCTTGAGGAAAGTTGGCTACTGTTGCCGTCGCCTGTTTGACAAGCTCAGAACAGCAAGATCACTACCAAGTAAGTAGTAACCAAATCAGTAGGCATGACATACCCTCCGTGGAGCACGGATTTTGTGCCTCGCTCTCATAGCCATCTTCTGGACGCCAGCTTGGCCATCCACTGGGATGTATAGAGCTCTTGCGTGGGGCAGAATAGCCGAAGTGAAGTCCGGCAAAGGGGGGGTCAATCCAAGTACTATAAAAAAAATCAACTTGAGATGGAGACTTCTAGCAAGACCAAGTCCTTCACTGTATCATCAAGGCATTCGAGAATAAGTTAGCAGTTGTTTTGATGCTGGAATTGTAGAAAAAGTCGCCGCGGAGTGAGAGAGCTGGAAAAACACTAAGTCCGACAGGCGTCATCATTTTCTGGCGGATTTCTTCCTTTCCATCAACTCAACAAAAGCCGTCTTTAGTTTATTTCCTCTATACCTCTTCGTGGCCCTTCTCTTGATCAACATTATAGCCATGCGCTCAGCAGTCGTATCCCGAGGCCTTCGTGCCTTCAGCACTGCTCTACCGCGGTCATCACTCTCACAAAGTACATCACGACCTCTCTTGCCGCTACTGAACCTCACTTCTCAGAGATGCGCCATTCCTTCTTCGAAACCACAAAGTCTCCTCGCTCCCTATCTCGCCGTCCGAGCCAATTCCAGTTCATCGTCATCGCCATCAGCGCACCGCCCAAACCTCACCGACCGAACCTCCGACGCCACCGCCGATAAAGCGCACGAGGAACAGAACAGGCTACGCCGCGAGCAAGAGCCCGCGTACCAGATAACCTTCACCTGCAAGCCGTGCGGCAGCCGTTCTTCCCACCGGATGTCGAAACATGGCTATCACCGCGGCACGGTTCTGATCCGCTGTCCGTCCTGTCTCAATCGCCATGTCATCAGTGATCACCTCAATATCTTCCTCGACAAGAAGAGCACCCTTGAGGATATCCTGCAGCGCGAGGGGAATAAATTGACTCGTGGCTATGCGGACGGCGATATGGAGTTCTGGGAGGATGGGTCGGTGACGAAGCGCGAGTGTTCGAGTTCGACGGAGACGAAGCCGGATCAATGACAGCTTTGATTCTCCTTCTTTCTGTGAACTTGTCTTGCTCTTCGACGGTATAGACTGGGTGTTCATACGGATCTGACATCTTGAATGATCTCGAAGATTAGTGTAAATTGAGGCGTTGGATGGTGTTTGGCTTCGTTAGAGATACCTTGAATACTGCTTTGTATATACAATTCCACTTATATATCTATTGGATTTCAATCAAGATGCGTGGCCATGATAGGCTGGGCTCTCTCTTGCTCAAAGAAAATGTTCTGACCATATATATTGAGTATCACTTGGAGTTATACATTGCTCTCATAGTTCAAATACTCTTTCATAACCCATACTTTTATATACCAACGCCTAGCCAATAAACCAAATGCCAATAGGATATAGACAGAGTAAACCAGACAATGGCATCTACCAACCGCGCCTCTTCCCCCGATATTCCATCCCCTTCTCCTTCCGCTTCTCGTGCTTGCGATCATTCCTCCTCTTCTTGTCTCGTTCATGTTTCTCCGGCTCCGCAACTGCCTCGATGCGTCTCTTCATCCGCCGGCCCTCACGTCGCTCCTTGATAGAGTCCTGGACCCGCGCCATCTGGTTGATGTACTCCGTAGCACCCAGCTTCTTCTGGAGTAAGTCGAGGACTTCATGGCAGTTGGAGACAAGGGCCTTGTATGATTCCCGGAACCGTTCGTCGGATGACCGGGGGGCCGGTATCGACGGGTCGGTCAAATGCTGGAGCGGGAGGAGGATGGTAGGCAGCGAGGGGCGGATCTGGTCTGCCTCGAGGTGCCGGCAAAGAGCCGCGAGGAGGCCGATGGACGCGCTTTTCGGAGTCAAGGACTCCGCCTTCGTCGTGAGAAGCTCCCTGCGCAGAATCGAGGTGGCTTGCTGGAAAATGTAGTGGAGAGCCGGCTTGGCAAGGCGTTCTGTGTGTCCCCCGACGTTCTCCTCGTCGGCATCGTCTTCACTCTCGCTTTCACTCAGCTCGATGTCCTTGGATACAGACGGGAATGCAAGGCCATTCTGAGCGGAACACCGGCCAAGGAATATAATGTTGCGGACCGTCTGCATCGCTAGCTCTTCGCTCACGCCCGGTGTTCGAAGGCAACGCAAACTGCCACGGATGAGTTGCAACATGGCATCCTTGTCGAGCACCAGTCCCGTAGACCCTGCCAGCGGAATCTCGCCGTAGCCATTTGCTGCGTTCGTTCTGGCCAAGTCTGCGAACCACGTACCCACAAGGTTGGCGGCGCAAGTTTTTACCCAAGCATGAGGGTAGAACAAGCATTCTCGGACAGCAGTCCAGATCGGGGCGCGCTCCTTGGCCAAAGCAATAGCAGGAGCGGTCTTGCAGAGCTTCGTCAGGAGCTGCAAGGAGAAGTAGAGCAACTCCCAGTTCCCGTTCTCTTCATCCTTGAGAATGGGCTGCATGATGGTGGGAAGTATCCCCATGACGAACCGCGCTTCCTTGTCTTTCTCGGTTCCCTCCGCCTCAAAGAAGATCCTCATCGCCTGTAGGCCAGTACTGATCAGCAGCGAGTTGTCAGTTTGCTCAAGCCAAGATCGCAGGGGCGTGAGCATGGACTTCATCTGCTCCCTGTCCGCTCGATTGAACAGCTCTCCGAGCAGAGCCCCTGCCATTTCTCGGCATTCAGGCGCGTCGTCGTTCGCCATAACCATGACTACTGGCAAGAAGAATGTGCCAACAATGTCCTGTGCCAACTCAGGTCCAGTCTTAGACAACAGGGTGTGCACAGCTTCCATGACAGACTGACGGCCTTCTTGGTGCTTGTATTCCAAATTCTTGGCCAGGAAACTCAGCTGCTTCGCCCAGCGGTTCTTGGCTTGTGGATACTCAATGAGGAAGTGGACATATGTACCGCGGGCTAGATCGCGCGCTGAGCGAGTTTGGTTCGTCACCATCATGGCTCCGATGTGGTCCATCAGTTCGTAGATCTCGGGAACCACGAATTTCCTGGCCATCACAGCACGGATGAAGTTGAAGGTTACACCTTGACGATCCGGCTCTTCAATGTCGGAGACAAGGCGTTGGAGAAGGTATGCAAGGTGGCCATCTCTCAGTTTGGTGCTCTTTCTCTCTCGCAGCATGGCCGAAACCAACTTCAAGGATGCTTGTGCCGCTTCGGTGTTCGTGCTTGGGGCCTCCTTGATAATCTTGACTGCTTCTGTAAAATACACATGAGCGTTGCTATCGATGTCCGCAAGAGGAAGCTTAATGATGGTCGACAGCAGCCGAACAGCCGAAATCTTCACTTCTTCGTGGGCTTGGACCAATGCATCGCCGATGATGGGAACGAAGCCAGCCAGGTTTGTCGGAGTAAGTAAGGAATCGTACTTGTTGAGGACCGAGCGCAGAACATCAAGCGAGAATCGAGTTAACTTGTAGATATGTGAGGAAGTTGTCCCACGTTTCTCTCCTCGCTTTGCGCCTCTAAGGTTCACCAAGTAACGCTCCTCAGAGATCGAGAGGGCAGCCTGTTTCTCTTCCTTCACTGGATCCCGATACGTCTCCTTGATAACTTCGTAGCAGAACACCAGGATGTCACGGCTCTCTGCGCCGGGATTTCTCAAAAGACCCACTCCAATCCTCCGCAAGAGCTCGTCGATCTTTTTGACCATGCTGGAGTTCAGTTTCTCCCGCAGGAGAGATCCCAAGGGCCGGAGCAGGTTCGCAAGGTTCCGAACAGTCGCGTTCTTGGCCAAAAGTTCCATCGAATCGTAACTCTTGCTGCTCTTGACTTCCTTCATCTTGCTCACATAATCCTCTGCATCTTTCTCCTGGCCAACTGCACCAAAAGTGTCGTCCATCACTACTGCACTAAGATCCGCCAAGCAATAGTCCAAATCTCCTTGCTTGAAGTCGTCCGTCGTTGCCACGAGTATAGAGTGGACTGTGAAGGAGAGAACGTGGCGCTGGTAACCCTTCGTGAGAGTGCTGCGAAGTTCCCTGAGAATATAGCCGAAGTAGGCAGGGCCCAGCAGGAGGGCAATGTCGTTAAGAGTCTTTCGAGCAGTGTCTCGGGCATCTTGCGATCGACTCTTGAGGATGTTGCAAACATCAAGAAGAACAGGTGGCAGGCGGATTGCCATATCTTCCTCAGGCAACAGTTTCAGTAGCTTGATCGTCGTGACCGCTGCTGGCAGACGTAAGCTCATCTGCGCTTCGTCTTTGTGATGGATGAAGTCTGTCAAGAAGGGGATGAAGTTGGTCGTCAGCTCTGTCGCAACCTTGGAAGGCGACGGCATCGTTCGAGCAAGATTGCACTTTGAGGGCGCCGAGGTTTCAATTCCTTCCATGCTATCGCCGTCCGTCTCCTGGTCCACCTCGACCTGGCTCATTGCGTTGGTCAGGGCATCTGCCATTCTTCCTAAAAGTCTTAAGATGTTCTTTTCCATCTCAGATTTGCTCTGCATGTACCCGCGGTATCTCCGGAAGATCGCCCTGAATTGGTTCCAGTCCAACCATTCGGCGAGTGCTCCGATGGTGGCAACAGCTTCCGCGATCAGATTGTGGGCACTCTCGTCGGCTTCCTGGTCGAAAAGGAAAAGTTCATTGAGGGGGATGAAAATGGTACTGATATTGGAAGCCTGAAGAGCACCCTTCGCCGCTTCGCTGGCCAGACGCCGGAGGGCTCGGAGACGGCGATGCTGCTGTATGTGGAGGATATTGGTGAAGAACGACGCCTCCTCGTCGTCACCCATAAGAAGACCATGCATATCTTGTACACTTGGCCTAATGGGGTTTAACTTCACAAAGTAACCAAGTGCTGATACAAATTCGGACCGGATCAGCTCTGACTTCTGTCGCACTCCACTCTGCAGGGACGGGAATAGGATATCCTTAACAAGAGGTTCAAACTCTTCGGTGTTGTTATCACCTTCCTTGGTAGCTCTCTCCATGAATCGTTTCAGGCCGAAACAAGCACTTGACCTAATAGCCAGTTCATCTTCATCTTTGACATGGAACAACATGTTGAAGAGTAGGGGTCGCCATTGTTTAGAGTCGAAGGACTCCCAGAGACCCTCGTTGATCTGCCTGAAAGCTTGAAGCCGACGCTCGTAGTCTACCTCGAGTTTCTTTCTTGAGACCGAATTCAAGTCAGCGCAGAGGGCGGCAACCTTCTCGAGCTTAGGATCGTGCTTCGCAAATGCCGCGAAGACCCTGGACAGGACTTCCCGGTTGGCGTCATCTTTGAAGTAATCAAACATCGACGAAACCGCCTTGAACACCTCCTGGAACATTTTTGCATCTTCCTGAGGATCGTACAAGGGCAAAAAGTGCTCTAGGATGCGCAACAAACCAGACTTTGTCTTCGGAGACACTCTATCTGGTGGCTGGCGCAGAAGATATGTGGTGATGCTGATCAGTCCAGAGGTCTCCTTGGAAGATTCCACACAAGGCGCCAGGAGAGAGAGTGTCTGAACGCCGGATATCAAGACGGGACGGGAGGGACCATGCTTCAACAGGCGGCCAAGGAGAGAGAGGGTGTGTTCGATATAGGCGGACAAGACCTCGGAGCGAATCTCATCCGCTGAGAAATCACTCATTTCTTCTTTTTCTTCCAGCGCTTTTCCACTTGCAAGTCCTATTATAGGCACGAGAATTTCGTCCATAACGTACACCTTCACTTCACCACGAGCCGAATCTACAGCAAGACAGTCCACCACTTTCGTCAAAAGTGCATCGTTATAACGGACAAGGTAGAAAGAGGACCGCGGAGAAGAGGCCCAAGTGTGGAAGAGTCGGAGGAGACCTGAAACTCCTTGAGCCGTTTCGACTGCAAAGTTCTCAAGGCGAGGATTGATCACCTCGTCAAAGATGACTCGAACATAGATTGACCAGTCTCTGTCGAGAGAAACGGAGAATATCAAGCCAAGGCAACGGATACAAGTCTGCCGAATATTCCGCAGAACGGCCAACAGGCGTCCCTCTGGAGAATCCGCAGCAATGTCCGTGTGGTCTTTCTCCAGCTCCCGACAAGCTCTAACGAGGCAATACAGGACTGCATCCATAGAGCTTTGGGCATATGGAGCCATCCGGCTCTGGAGAGTATCGAACACCGTCTCAATCATTCTGAGCAAACCCGTCTGTCTCCTGGGGCTGACCAAATCTCGGGAGAATGCATCTTGATCGATTTGTCCGTCATGGACCAAATTGACATTACCAAGAGGGCCAAAAGACACCTGCATGAAGATCTCAAATTCGTTATCAGGGAGCTGGGACAGTGTTCGCAAAATCGCCTTCCTACGTCCAGCCTGCCCGGCCTGACTCGCTGCGCTAGCCTTTGAGATCATTCGGCCATACAGAAGGCGTAGGAGAACAGGGAGAAGTTCGCCTCGATGTGCCTCTTCGATCAAGCTATCTTCACCAACATGAACAAAGACGGAGAGTTCGTCCTTAAAACGCGACTCGTCCAGGATATTGAACAAATTCTCTTGATACGGCACGATGTTTGGCGATTTCCAGGTGAGCAGCGCTTTGAGAGAGGACTTTTGGATTTCAGAATTACCGTGACAGAGGAGTCCAAGCAGTGCATCGTGCACTTCTGATGACTTGAAGAGCACTCGAGGATTAGCGAATTTCCCAAGCAGGGCAAGAAATGATAGTCGATCTTGGAATCCCCAAGGGATGTAGGGTTCCTCAGCCTTCTCGGAGTCAGTGTGGCTGGATTCACCGCCAATAGGCCCGTCCTCATCGTCGCGCAATGCCCAAGACAGAAACAGAGGAACGACCTGTCGCGATCTCTTTTCAGCTATGTTGGGGGCCTCATTAAGGACACGCAAAGCATGGGTTCGAGGGGAAATTGGAATGATGTCGGATAGACTGTGATCCCCTTCGAACCGTTCCAGCAACATCGAACTGGGTTCCACGGAAGTTTTGAAATTAGCAGAGAGAATGTCCTCGATATTCGCCGCGTTGAAGCATTTGAAATGCCCAGAGGTGTGATATTCGCCTTCATCGTCAACTTTGTCGGTGGACTCGGCTGACCCGCGCTCTTGAAGCCACTGGATTGCCAAATCTGAGACAATTTTCTCCCCTGCTGAATGCTCGCTGATGGATTTGAGCGCAGCAGCGGCATCATCCCACAACGGCGCCAGCTTCTTCGAAAACATTCCGAAGCAGAAATTGGGTATCAACCTGGGCATCCATCGCTGAGAAGCCACCTGCGGGTAGAGGATAGCAAGCTTACGTACGTGCATCGACACAACACGGGCAGTCTGTAGATTGAGCGCGCTCTCTTCGACCTCGATGGCCAACGATATAGGAGCAGCATCTTTTCCCAGAGCTTGGACTAGCACTTGTAAGATTTGCAGCGATAAAAGCCTGAGTTCGTGAGACGGGCCCGCAAGGTTAGTGATCAAGACGTCGGCGAATTCTTCCACTGTAGGCTGTCCGAAATCAAAGTCCACGGAACACTTTGAAACGTAAGCCAAGATTGCCTCGAGGAACACATGAACTCGAGAATGCTTTGCAGCCGCGGAAATAATTGAGCTCCACAGGCCAGAATCAATACCCTTGTCAGACGCAGCCAACTCAACATAGGTCTTGAAACCCTGACCAAGGAAGAATTTTGCCGCCGGGGACAAATCGAGTTCTTTCTGTTTCAAAACGCGAGATAGATGGTCATGGAGGCTTTTAGTCATATCTGGCAAAAGCGACGGTTCCGTGGATAGAGAGATAGCGTTGGGGAGCCTCGAATATGCATTGAGGAGAGCCACTTCATTGACGTTAGGACCGGAGCTGCCCAGCATGTCCTTGATGCGAGTCTTCCAGGAGGTCGGGCAAGTAATATAGCCAGGTCGAGCGAGCTCGGACGTGATGCATCCTGCTTGGTTCAACCGGAGGAGGGTCAAACAGAGCTCGTACTCATGCTCTCGCCACGAATTATTGACGAATCTATTGAAATTTAGAAGGTGCAAACACAGGCTTTGCGCAAGTTCACTCACCTCTGGAAATAAGGAAGAACAACACTATGGAATCTCTCAGCACCCCATTCTGAAAAGGTCGAACAGAACGAAAGGAAGTGAGCAGAAAGTTGATCCGTCGTCACAGCGTCCATAAGCGAGCGCATAAATGGTAACATCTCATCCATAGGGGACACTTGGAGAGCATATGCTACAGTGGTCAGAAGTTGGGGAGTCGACTGGGCATACACGCCAGGCGTAGCCGAGGCCCTCTGGAGCAAGAGCAGTAGAGTCTGATGGATGGGTTTCCAGCTCTTCACGCGCGATCCTTTGCGGGTACAGACGCAGAGGAACATCAAACGACAGCAGACGTTTGCATACTGCTTGTCAGTCTTCTTGCGGTGCGACTCGATGAAAGATATGATTGTCTCGATGACTGGTTCGTATGTGTCGGCAGTTGTATTATGGTTGACATTGATTAACACGCCGCTTATGACCTTGAGTGCTAAGCTGCTTCGCAAATCATCGCCAGTTGGAGTGTTCTCTAGGAGGCAGCTCAATATATCGGTTGCATTCGAGTGAAGCCCGCCTTTGACGCCTTTAACGGCATCCGAAAACATGGCCATCAACCCTTCTGTGTATATCTCCACATTCTTTGAATCGGCAGCCGCCTGGTGCAAGTCATCCAGTAAGAACGAAACCGCGCGTTCTAGTGGCGCCTGATTCTTGTAGTACACGAGCCCGGCCTTTCGGATAAGGAACGACATCGACTCGGCAGCGAATCGGGCCACGAATGGCTTCTGGCGCTCTTTTCCGAGATACGGCGTCATGATGCCCAGAAGCTGCCTCAAGTCCGGAACCAAAAGTCGAGAAAGAAACTTGAAGATCCATGCCAGACAAGTAAAGCTCCATTCAACCACTTCAACGTCGGGATGAGTGGCCGCAACAGACGCCACGAGGGTTACAGCCGTAGCAAAATGCTTCTCGAATCTGACTCCTAGATCCCTCGCGAACTGAGCGAGTAATGTCAACAGTGGTTCGATTGAAAGCTGATCCCTCTTCTCAATATATTCCACCAACAACCCCATGATCTTCTCCTCATGGTATAAAATCTGAGCGAGACTTTCGCATAGCGGGTTGACTTTTCTGGCGAACTGCACAAAGTTGTCCGACAGATTCAACTCGGTCCAGTGATCGAACGCCGACCGAAAGTACGACGACGTCTCATCTGCCTCTTCACCAAAACTCGGCCGACGCACTCGATGGATGGGATCGATCTTCAACTTCGCGACACGCTGGGAAAACGGCTCAAACCGATGCGACTTCGTTGTCTCTGTTCCCTTCTTCACGCGCTTCACGGACGATGTCCGCGAAGCTGACGACGCCGCTACCATCTTCCAAATCGGATGGCGACTGAAGAAGCAGCACCGACGAGATGGATGAGATGGATGAACTTCTTCCTGTCAAGGACTGTTTCTCTTAGTTTCTTGTCCATACAAGGAAAAAAAGTTCATCGGAGGCGCAACATAATTGTTCCTGGTCGGAGATTAGCGGCTTTTAGCAGGAATGGACTAACCCGAATAGGAATAGTACAGAAACACGTGAGCTCCAGCGGTCTAAGCTTCTTTGGGATCCACTGAGGAGCCAAAAATGGTGATGTCTTCATCTACTCTACTGCATTGTTGATGTCAGAAGCTGGAAGTGATTTTGTTATTATTCTGCAGCTGCATGTGTTATTGCTGGATATCTACTCCTTAGTAATACCAGGATAGCATCAGACACGAGGCGTGTGTTTATCTCACACTTGTTTATCTCTCCACAATTCACCCAAGACACGTACGTGTATAGGACTATGTTGACATTTGTTGTTGCATAGTATCCAGTGGCTGTCTCGATCGAAAGATGGCTTCCAGAATGTAAGCTTACTCCTATCCTTGGTTAATATACTTTGGTTGCTAATAGAATCTCAGAGTTGTGATTGGAGATGTGAACTGTGAGCTACGGGAGGTGTTCACCAAGCTAGCCAAGCTACATGTGAAGCAGAATTTCTCATTTGCGATTGTTGTTGGCGATCTCTTCGGGGATTGCTCGACGGAGCATGAGTTGGACGAGATTACGGCTCTGTTGCAGGGGAATATCAATGTACCACTGCCAACGTACTTTGGGCTAGGGGGTCGGGCTCTTCCCACCAGGGTAGTGGAAAGGATCGAGGAGAACGACGAAGTTTGTCCGAATCTATACTTTCTGGGTAAACGGGGCACCCTGAAGACGGCGGAAGGGGTTCGCCTCGTCGCCCTTGGTGGTAACCTGGAGACCGACGGCAAAGCGACCAACAAGTACCATCCCGGGTACACGGAAGCGGACGCCAGCACACTGTACGGTGCACACAGCGCGGACATCCTGATCACCCACCAGTGGCCGAAGGGCATCCGAAACGACTCGGGCGTACCCATCCCGGAGGGGGCCAAAGTACCGGAGGAGTCGCAGTGTGTCGCAGACCTCTGCTCAATCTTGAGACCGCGGTACCACCTGTCCTCGTCGGATGGATTCTTCTACGAACGCGAACCATTCTTCCACATGCCGCCTGACGAGAACACGGACGGCAAACCGCTTACCCGCTTCATCAGCCTCGCCTCCTACAGCAAGACGACCAAGCAGAAATGGATGTACGCCTTCACACTAGACCCCAAGGCGCCTCCGCCGCTGACCATCCCCGTCGGCGTAACCGTCACCCCACTCGCCCCGGTCCAAAACAGGCGCAGAGCCCTCCCATCCCAGCGAGAATCCTACCGCCGCTTCGCCGGCGCCGACGAGGACCACCACTATCAGCAGCGCCCGCGCAAGCGCCCCCGCATCGGACCGGGCCCCGAACATTGCTTCTTCTGCCTGTCCAACCCAGCCCTTGCAACGCACCTCATCACCTCCATCGGCAACGAAAGCTACCTCACCATAGCCAAGGGACCTCTCCCCACCGCATCCACCTTCCCCTCCCTCGGCTTCCCAGGCCACATCCTCATCATCCCCCTCACCCACACCCCGTCCCTCAACAGCATCACAGACCAGACCGCTCGCCTCACCACCTACACCGAAATGCACCGCTACCGCGCCGCCCTACACACCATGCTCCAGTATCGCGCCGCCGCCACCACCACCGCCCCCCTCGGCGCCGTGACCTGGGAAGTCAGCCGCGGGAACGGCATCCACGCACACTGGCAGTTCCTCCCCGTTCCAGCGGACCTAATCCGGCGCGGGCTCGTCGACGCGGCCTTCAAAGTCGAAGCCGAGAACCTCGAATACCCAAAATTCGAGCTTCCACGGTCCCCCGCCGACCCGAGCAGCGAACCAGGCGACTTCTTCCGTCTCTGGATCTGGGACCCGGCCGCGGAGGTGCCCGAGACGACACTGCTGCTCCCGCTGGGACCGGACTTCCGCTTCGACATCCAGTTCGGTCGTAGGGTTATGGCGAAACTCATGGGGTTGGAGGAACGCATGGATTGGAAGGACGCGGTGCAGGCGCAGGGGGACGAGGAAGCCGATGCGGCGGCCTTCAAGGAAGCGTTCAAGGAGTTTGACTTTTCGTTGCAGGAGTAAAAGGTTGGGTTTGGTTTGAAAAAAGTATTATGATGATGGTATTTGCTAGCTGGTTTGTTTCGAGTACCGGGTTCTAAATAGTTAAAAAAGTAATTTACCAGCGAGCGAGTCCGAACTCGATCATTCATTCAAATCAATCATCAGGAATGGTACATCAAGAAAAAAGAGACCGTAAAGATCCGCGGTAGCGAGAAGCAAAGATACTGTCCGTAAACCATCGAAAAGAGAGTAAAATAGAATAAATATATCGCAGGCTCTGGACCTCGTCATCATATACATCGCCTCATATCCAGAGAGAAAAGAGCTGCAGCCGTTGAAATTTCAAAGAGAACCGGTATGACTTGCGCAAATGCACAGGCAATGATACTAAACATCTCGATATGAGTTCGGGATGGGCTTGCGCCCGCTTTGTAGTAGACTCGGGGGCCTGCCCCGGTCGTTCGCTTCGAGGGGAACGGGGTTGGTGGCTGATAGACTGGAGGGTTGTCCGTAGGGTATATAATGGGGGAGGTCGGAGGGAGGGGAGAATGCCGTCGGCATGGGCGAATAATGTGGTTGGGGGGTATAAGGAGAAGGGTTTCGGGGCATTGGTTGAGGGAGGTTTCCCTGGGAATAATCGTATGGTTGATTATACGTCCCAGAAGGACCATGGTCATACTGGCGCTGGTCGTCATATGGTGAAGATGCAGGGAAATAGGCCGGCGACGAAGTCCCGGTTCTGATCGGTGGAACCCCCGTTTGTCCCGGACCGTTGAATCTGCCCGGAGACGGCGCTCGATGATAGTCCTGGCGAGTCGGATTCAACGGCTCCATCTCCATCGCATCATGATGCGCGGTATCCTCGACTCTTTTCGTCACGGCATCACTCCAGCTCGGCATCGCGGGCAGCGAATCCTCGTTCACCTTTGCGTCGGGAGGACTAGGACTCGCCGGCGAGTCAAACCGTGCAACCTGCGGTCCGTGGTAGGCAGGGGGGGCCGGAGGGGGCGCCGGAGGGGGCTGATACTGATAGATGCCGTTTGCCGGCATTGGAGGTGGCTGGTGATACCCCGGGTCATCCAGATATTTGGCTCTCGGGGCTTTGTTTCGAGGGGAGGGACAGCAGCACGAGCAGCAGCGGCAGCAGCCCGTGCAACACTGGATACCGCAGCACATGCAATTAACGATACACGCAATCACCGAAATGACAATGACTGCGCCGATGATGATTCCAACGATGACCGGCCATCTATATTCCCAGTTAGCCAACAGATGAGTAGGGAAACCCAGCGACGGCGTCAACCTACTTGCAGTAAGACTTTGCCATGCACTTATCCCAGCTCGAGAATGTATCCGGGGCCGATTTGAGGTCGCCGACTACATCTCGCGCCCATAGTGAGAGCGAGGGACGCACCGCCGGGCTCATGGCGGTGGATTCAAGAGGCTTGTTTATCTTTCGATTATGAGACAGCGGTCATCTACTTGATGATATTGCTCGTTTTATCCTCTCAATACTGCTCTGGATTCTGGCGCGACTCTTGCGTGTCCTGGCGCGTAGGCGCAACTGATCGATCTTGATATGTCGAACGAGCGCAATCGGTTATGGTTTGAGATCTGTATTCAGCCCCCAAGTTCCATGCGATAATCCAAGTTAAAGAAAGAGTGAATAGAAATTGAGAGACAAGAAGAATAGACAAGGAGACA
This sequence comes from Aspergillus cejpii, assembly GCA_004769165.1. Taxonomy (NCBI): domain Eukaryota; kingdom Fungi; phylum Ascomycota; class Eurotiomycetes; order Eurotiales; family Aspergillaceae; genus Aspergillus; species Aspergillus cejpii. The sequence goes on along the minus strand of SMSW01000005.1, from coordinate 1,249,290 downwards.
TCATCATCGATGGTTGGGGTTAATCAAACTCTCAAACGGTAATTAATCTATGAAAACAGCCAAGAAGTTAAGAACTGCTCCAATTGGCAAAATCAGCCCTCAGTCTCTTACACAGTCACAGATAATGGATAAATAGTTGTTAGGTCGTTTGGAAATTTGGAAATCAATGCATTGGTAGTCGTGGTCTACAAGATCTGCTCGTCGCAATCATACAGGAAGTCATTTCAGCCGAACAGGATCAATATATTTTCGAATACATCAAGAAGGAGTTTGGAGATTGAATTGGCCTATTTGACTAAATCACATATCTGTCGAGAAGACCTGGTAACCGTAGATTGCAAGATCTTTCCTTGTTGGTCATTATGGTACTAATAATATCTTGATATAGAGATGAAAACACAGAGACTCATAAAAGCGTCACACAATTCTTTGGCCGGCGTACTCCAGGTCGGATATGAACTGAACGATGAAACGTAAGACGATGGCCAAAAGCATCCAGATAAACAGCGTTCCGATTCCAAGTGTCACTTCAGATCCAGCATGTCTGTCTCGCCGGAACCGGTAAACCAGCCAGTTTACGTCTTTGGTCCGTTCTGGGGTGGTGGACCCGGAGGAGGCTGGTAAGCCCGATCACCTCCTGCAGAGTAGGCATGCGGTGGCGACTGCAGCTCAATGCCCGATTGTTGTGGTTGACCACCGAAGTAACCATATGTTTGCGGCTGGGGAGTATATTGCGGTGGCGGCTGTTGCTGGTAGTATGGATCTGCATAATATGGCTGATTGGGTGGAGGAGGCCCTGGAGGGGGAGCAAGCCAAGCGGTGCCGGGATGAGGACGAAGACCACGAGTGCGACGGTTACGAGCGTTGTAGCATCTATGAAAGCACTGTCAGTGTTGAAACAGGAAGCATGGAGCATGACAATGGGTGACATACGCAAGGAGGAAGAATATGAAAAACGCTACGCCCACGATGACGGCGAAGGCAACCCAACGACCCCAGTTATACCAGTCGCTACTTCTGCATGTGTTGTCCCATCCATTGTAGTAACTTGCAAATCAGTTAGTCAGTCGATATATTCCCACATCAGAGATCGAGAAGTGATAGAGAAACTCACCATGTGTCTCGACGAAAGAGGATTCCCATGGTGACTGGAGAGACCTCTTCAAGACTTGAGAGAGGCGAAAAGTGATAGATGACGTATATCAGGCGGTGCACGTCCTTCTACTGATCGATAGAATCAGGGACCAGGAGAAGGGTTACTCTGCAGAAGAGTACTCCAGGGATAAAAAAGGAAGGCCTGAATACCAAACAATGAGGAAAATCTGTAAGGAAGAAGGACAAGTGAAGGTCCTTTGCAAGGACTAAGGACTAGTCGTTCTCACTGAAGGCAGCAACAATTAACAAAAGTGAGTGGATAAGGCTGTGGCTGAGTTGAGGCTGTACAGATGGCTGAGTAGATGACTAATCAGTAACAATGGAGATCTAATTCTATCAAAGAACAAAGACATCTCAATACAAAAGAGCAGAGGAATATATCTCTGATCTCATGCTTTTAAAGATGAAGATAAAGACTCGCCAGTCTAAGAGTAATTTACTCAGACAAATCATGGAGCATCTGACTGACCATTTGAACTCCGTACTCCGTTGCCTCGGAGCTTCCAGAAGAAGCCTTCTCACTACTCAGCCATCTCCATATCTTACTGATCAGTGATCATTGATCAGTCCACTATTCTCTTGATCAACAACGGGATGTCTTCGTTGCCACTGGTTTCGCTTCTAGTACTCCGTAAGCGGTTGTGTTTCCCTACCAACAACATATGATTACTGATTACTCCGTAGATCTAACTACATTCAATCTTCCCTACGGAGCAGTTCTCCAACTTTTTCTCTGTCTCCATTCTAACAGAAGAAGTTCTTTTGCAAGACAATATTGATGCTTATACAAAGTACAATAAAGCCAGATCAGATATACAGATATCTATACAGAGGACAAAGTGACAAACCCAACCACATGGACCACCCTGGTTCGTCAACAACCCAACCACAACCACCTCATAGAAAGCATCTATCTACCTATAACAATCCAAAGACCAGGATGATCAGATCTGATGGAATTTCTGCTCTGGTGAATTCTGAATTGCTGCCCTAGGTTACAGGTATGAATGTTGGCGGGGCAGGATTTGCTGGAGGACCAGGACTTGTTTAGTTCCCGTCTTCGCATCTGCAATGCCAACGCATCACTTGGTCTGTGTGTGGCTACCCGTGTTTTTTTGGACTGATGATAGTTAGACATAAATATGATGGCTGGGGACTTTCCGGTGCGGTTTCGTCGTTTGTTTCTTCTCTTGTGTCGTCTACCAGCGCTGGCGGAATTGAAACGATTACGATTATGATTCTTCAATGAGCACATATATCCTCTCTGGCGATGGATCTTTTACTATCTCTCGGGTTATAGGTGTAAAAAGAGCGACATTACCCAGGACAGCAGTTTAAAAGGATTAGCTTGAACGCCCCCCGATTTCTGATACAGACAAAGATACTCGGACTGTACAAAGATGACGACCACCATATCATAGAATTCAAAACGCACGCAAAGAAGAAATACTCAATAGCTGTTTTCATGTGCCTGGGTTCACATCATCAAGATCATTACAAGGCAGCGAGCCAATATTATGGGAATCTACAGTGTGCGGACTTGAAAGTGAGAATGAACAAACGGGATATCTCCAGCGTTTCCCAGCCGATATCTCACCGACTGGCTCGGGCAATCAACCAGTGCAAGACAGCGTCGAGGTTAGTCTCCTCCTTGGCACTGATTCCATAGCAGCTGACCTCACGGCGGGTGATGGACTTGAGATCCATCGCGTCGATGAGTTCGTCAACCGACAGTTTGTCGGAAAGATCGGACTTGTTTCCGAGAACCAACAATGGGATGCCATCAAGTGACGGTTTCTCCATCAACTCATGCAGCTCCTCTGTAGCGACTGGAAGAGCCGCTCGATCAGCCACATCCACAATATACCTACGTTGACAACCAGCATAGTTAGAAGCTTGCATCCCTTCCAGATCACCACACGAAGACGAAGCCTTACACAATCGCATTGACGCCGCGGCAGTATCGCTCCCACATGGGTCGAAACCGTGGTTGGCCTCCGAGATCCCAGCTGTGCCAGAATGAAGAAAGTCAACAAGGATAGATCGCCTAAAAAAACGTGAAGAAACTGACCATTTCAGAGTCACATGTCCCTTTTGGACCCGTTTCGTGTTGAATCCGATGGTCGGAATCGAGCTGCAGACAGCGGCTTAGCGACTCAAGACAGCTGGTGGCCAGGTTAGGTCCTACGCGCTCAACACTTACTCTACAGTGAATTCACCTCCCTATCAGAACGGATACACCACGTTAGCGACGAGGGTTTAGAAGATGAAGATGACATTGGTTGCTTCTGAGTGAAGGAGGCATACCGCAAGCACACGCAATAGTGACGATTTTCCTGCATTCTGCAGTCCGATCATTGTGACATCCATCTCCGTCGCCCTGCATTTTCAATATACGTTTTACCGCACTTAGCCCGAAGCTCGACTCTCGTGCAGGGACGGGCCGACATGGCCATTCCCGGCAAAAAACGAACACTTATTGGAACGGCGGCCCACTTACCAGAACATCCTCAGGAGCCAGTCATAGATCGTTCGAAAGATACCCGCCATGTTGTGGATACTATAAATCGGTTCTTCTTCGGCGTAGGCTATGGATGGAGAGTGAAATCGAGACGACCGAATCAGTGGATGGTGAGAACGAACACAGTGCTTGTTGAGATGGTGGACGAGTGACAGCTTTGAGTTGGATATATAATGAGGAGATTCAAAATGCAGAATAGTGAGTGTGGGAGGTTAAGTGGGGGTGGTGGGCTGCTCAAAAGGAGATGGCAACTTCTGGTGAGTTCGTAGACAGCCACCCCAGGAATATCTACGATGCGCCGCAGATAAGTCGAAAATGAACCCCAGCAAAGACAGGCGTAGATAGGAAGAGGATAGAAAAAAGTGGCGTAGATCGAGATGTTAGAACTTAGAAGACTCGGGAAGGCCAAGGTCAAGCTGCAGGTGATATGAAAGGACTAAGGAGAGATATGAGGATAGCTTCAAGAGAAAGCACCAAACGGAGCAACAAGTTTCCAGGTACTTTTGACCGTGACAACTGACAAGTCTCAGAGCAGTGAAGAAGAGAGAATTTCTTTTTCTGATACTTCGTTTCTGTGATGAAATTGAGGTGCTTCGGATCTATGCATACGCATGACCGTTCCCTCTGCGCCGCATTGAAGAGCGCTTAGCTTGGCTCTGTTGGATAGAGAATGAGAGGTTGGAAGAATAGGTACAGTGCCATTCAGGGGGTATTTCCCCTTGCTGGTGGTAAAATTAAGTAGTTTTGTGGCACAAGGAGAACCTGATGTTGTACTTGAGCCATCAACCAACCTTATTGTGTCATGGAAGTCGTTCCTGTGTTGTAGAAAGATGTTTGCCTTGCTGCCTCAGGCCACAAACTGATCCCGTGACAATTGAAAGCCTTGATGCCTCAGGTGTCAACTATAGATAATCTATCAGCACGTGATGATATCTGTCCGCTCGAAAAATTTCCAGCTTCAACTAAGACTTCCGAAGTTGTTTCAAGTCAACTATTGCACTGTTGGATTCCCTCTGTCCATCTAACGTCAGCTCCAACACACTGTTGGGACGGGGATGATTTTCTGATTCTCCTCGAAACTGCGCCAATTCTTCTTCCTGGTGCTATGCAACTGTCCTAGCGAAGTGCGGTTGAATTCTTCCTGAAGCACCAAATCCTCTGGACGGCAACACTCAAAAAGAAGAGGATCATTCACGATGGCTCCCGCAGCGACAGACACCAATTGGTCTGTCGAGTACGATGTACTCAGGCGGGAGCGGCTTTTCAGAGACCCTCCCACGGACCACACCGCATTCCCCTCGTTGGCGGCTGCCATTCGACCTCACATTGATTCATTCAATGCGCTTTTTGAGGGTAGCAAGGTGTTGGAAGCAGGGTTAAAAGATATCGGCACCAAGACATTCCTAGATGGAGATGTCGAGACACCGGAGGAGAAGAGAGCACGGAAAGCGGAGGGACGACGAGCACCCAAACGCAACAGGCTCAATGTTCGCATCAAGGAAATTTTCCTCGATAAACCGGCCATTCCTGCAACCAACAAGTTTGCCACGCGTAACCGCAACATCTATCCGTCAGAAGCGAGAGAGAGACATGCCACGTATCGTGGAAAGCTGCGCGCCAGACTCGAGTATCAGGTTAACAATGGCGACTGGATGGAATCAATTAGAGAACTCGGCCAGGTCCCTATCATGCTGAGGGTGCGTGACTCTTTATTGGATCTCTTTCGATACAAACTAACATAATCGGATCATCTAGACCAATCGATGCCACTTGGAAAAGGCAACCCCCGAGGAACTTGTCCAACATAAAGAAGAGTCGGAGGAACTGGGCGGCTACTTCATTGTCAACGGCAACGAGAAGCTCATTCGCATGTTAGTTGTTGGCAAGCGAAACTTCCCAATGGCCATTGTCCGGAGTTCCTTTGTTCGCCGTGGCCACACATATACCAAATTCGGTATCCAGATTCGATCAGCGCGCCCCGATCAAACGACGCAGACGAACGTCCTTCACTACCTCAGCGATGGAAACGTCACCTTCCGGTTTTCGTGGCGGAAGAACGAATTCCTCGTCCCGACCATGATGATTATGAAGGCCCTGGTCGAAACCAACGACCGCGAGATCTTCGAGGGTATCGTTGGTAGCGCTTCGTCAAAAGGTGTCAACAACACATTCGTAACGGACCGTGTTGAACTGCTGCTCCGAACCTACAAGGCCTATAATCTGCATACTCGCTCCTCGTGCCGGGCTTATCTAGGTGAGAAATTCAAACCGGTGCTGGGTGTCCCAGCAGACATGTCGAACGAGGATGCCGGTACAGAGTTCCTGCGCAAGGTTGTCTTGCCTCATCTCGGCAATCACAATGTCACCGAAACTCAGAACTATGACAAGTTCAAACTGATCATGTTTATGATCCGGAAGCTGTACGCGCTTGTTGCTGGAGATTGCGCCCCCGACAACCCGGATGCTGTCTCCAACCAGGAGATCTTGCTCGGCGGTTTCCTCTACGGCATGATCCTTAAGGAGAAACTGGAGGAATGGGTGAGGTCATTTGGTCCCGCCCTGAGGGACTGGACTACTCGCAACAGTGCCAAGTTCACAGATCCGGCTTTTGAGAGGGACTTCTTGGGCAAAGTTGTTAAAAGAACCAACGAGAACATCGGTGGCGCCCTCGAGTATTTCCTGTCAACCGGCAATCTCGTCAGTCCGACAGGTCTCGATTTACAGCAGGTGTCCGGTTACACCGTTATGGCCGAAAAGATCAACTTTTACCGATTCATCAGTCACTTCCGAATGATTCACAGAGGTAGCTTCTTCGCACAGCTGAAGACGACTACTGTCCGTAAGCTGCTTCCCGAGAGTTGGGGCTTCCTTTGCCCGGTTCACACTCCTGATGGAGCGCCCTGTGGTCTGCTGAATCATCTTGCTCACAAGTGCTTGATCACTACCAGCGATATCAAGGTCTCCCATCTTCCCAAACTGCTAGTTCAGCTCGGTGTGCGCTCCGAGTCGTCCGTGGACTTGGATGAGAGCGTGACGGTTCAGGTGGATGGCAGAATTGTTGGCTACTGCTCGCCCAAGCAGGCCCGTATGATTGCTGATACTTTTAGACACTGGAAGGTGGAGGGCACGCACAACGTGCCACGGGAACTTGAGATCGGTTATGTGCCGAACTCGAACGGTGGCCAGTATCCTGGTATCTATATGTTCTCTCAAGCTGCCAGAATGTACAGACCTGTCAAATACCTGCCCCTTGACAAGCTGGACTATGTGGGCCCATTCGAGCAACCCTTTATGGAGATTGCATGTTTGCCGGATGATCTTGTTGCGGGTGTATCTACTCACATCGAGTTTACACCGACAAACATCCTCTCCATCGTCGCCAACATGACACCGTTCTCCGATTACAACCAGTCGCCCCGTAACATGTACCAATGCCAGATGAGCAAGCAAACGATGGGTACTCCTGGCACGGCAATCGACTACCGCACAGACAACAAGCTGTACCGACTGCAGACTGGACAGACGCCCATTGTCCGGCCCCCGCTGTACAACGCCTACGGCTTGGACAATTTCCCGAACGGCACAAACGCGGTCGTCGCGATTATCTCGTACACCGGTTATGACATGGACGATGCTATGATTATCAACAAATCATCCCACGAACGAGGCTTTGGGCACGGTACAATCTACAAGACCAAGATCCACTCCCTCGACGACAAAGATTCGCGGCGAAGCAGGTCCAGACGCGAGATCACCAAACTCTTTGGCTTCGCTCCAGGAGGCGAGATTCGGGCTGAGTGGCGGACAACCCTCGACGAAGACGGCCTCCCCCACGTGGGCGCCAGGGTCAAGGAGGGAAGTCTTGTCGCGGCGTGGCACACTGTGCGCTACGATGCCTCTTCGGACTCGTATGTGAACGTCGATGGCCTCACCCACTTTGTCAAGTACAAGGATACCGAAGAAGGGTACATCGACAGCATCCGAATCATGGGTGCGGAGACGGGTCTGGAGCCGTGCCAGGCACTCAGTATCAAGTACCGTGTCCCGAGAAAACCTGTTATCGGCGACAAGTTCTCCTCTCGTCACGGACAGAAGGGTGTTTGCTCTCAACTGTGGCCTGCAATTGACATGCCCTTCTCCGAGAGTGGCATTCAGCCAGATCTGATCATCAACCCCCACGCCTTCCCTTCACGTACGTCAAGGTCCCTATAATTCGTTCTAATTACGTGTAAACTAACTCGCCACAGGTATGACCATCGCGCAGATGATCGAATCCATGGCCGGTAAAGCCGGTGCCCTCCACGGCCTCCCACAGGATTCGACTCCCTTCCAATTCTCCGAGGAAAACACCGCCGCCGACTACTTCGGGCAACAGCTGCGCAAAGCGGGCTACAACTACTACGGCAACGAGCCTCTCTACAGCGGCATCACAGGCAAGGAATTCGCCGCGGACATCTTCATCGGCCTCGTCCATTACCAACGTCTCCGACACATGGTGAACGACAAGTTCCAGGTCCGAACCACCGGCCCCGTCAACCAGCTCACCGGCCAGCCCGTCAAGGGCCGCGCCAAGGGCGGCGGTATCCGTGTTGGAGAAATGGAGCGCGACTCGCTCATCGCCCACGGCGCCGCCTTCCTCCTCCAAGACCGTCTGATGAACTGCTCCGACTCCCAGCGCGCCTGGATCTGCCGCAACTGCGGCTCCTTCCTCTCCACCCAGGTCGCCGTCTCCTCCGCCGGCTCCAGCAAGGCCCGTCTCGCCGCCGCCGCTGGCCCGCACAGCGGTGCCCTCGGCGGCGCGGGTATCGTGCGCTGCCGTCGCTGCGCCCGCGAGGCTGTCTTCGACGACTCGCGCGCCGTGGTGTGGGAGGACGGCGATGGCCGTCGGTACGTAGGCGGAGACAATGTAACCGTTGTCGCTGTCCCGGGTGTCCTCCGGTACCTGGACGTGGAACTGGCCGCGATGGGCATCAGAATGAAATTCTGGGTGGATAATTAAGTGGAAGGGGGAACATATTTGTATGGAAAGTCGAGTCGAGTCTTAGACTTGATCAAAAAGCATGTCTATAGATAAGGAGCGTTTGAGCATTTGTTTCGTCTTGTTCCTTTAAGGGTGTTTGTTTGTATGTATGTTACTTGGGGATAACAATCTAGAGTTGTTTTTGGATACTGTGTATATTGGATTTAGTTTAAAAGCAGCCTCGGTCTATTGAATTCATAGATTCATGCCATCGGTTTGCCTACTAGAACACGAGATCAGAGGCCGCAAGCATAAGCCGAAAGTCTTCGAAAACAAAAAAAAAATTACGAGATAATCATCATATCCACTAAGGAAATTAGACTACAACTCCGACGTCACATTCGAGAACTCGCCCTTCTCCAGCTTCGTCTTCCAGAAGATGGGGTTCATATCGTCGAAGCCGTGGTGGACCCAGCCTTCCTCCTTGACATGGTACAGGTTGATGAAACCACCCGAGTAAGCATCGCGGTGCATGGCGGCAAGGATGCTTCGGCGACCGAGCTCAAGGGCCTCTTCTTCAGTCAGGTCATACCGGTATTCGGCGTCGAGCACACCATAAGCGAATGTCTGGCCGGACCCAACGCAGAACAGGTTCCCGGGGAGCCGTGTACCGTCGGAGTCGATATAGTACAGGGCCGGTCCTTCCTGAGGGGTCATCTGCGAAGATGTCAGTTTTTCACTATCCTGTCTTGTCACTCAGGTACGGCTTCACTTACGCCTGCTAACATCGTTCCCATGCTCAGACCCATCCCCTTGTAGGCGTATGTCAGATTGGCGAGAATCTTCGACGCAGCTGCAACGGTGATACGGCGCTTGTGCCGAATTTCTGTCCTCATGTTATGAAAGCCACTGGTGTCAGGAAGCAGCTCTAAAACTCACCATGAAGTGTGCATTGCTGACTCAGGTATCTCAGCCAGTATTGGCAATCCTGCAAACACACCCAACCGTTAGTATCAACAGAAGACCAGACTAGAAGAGACATCACATACCGCAGCACCACCCGCCATGGTACCCAGAAGACCAGGGACCGGCGCCTCTTGCTTCTTATCCTCACCACGACTCAACCGCGAAACGGGGATGACTTTCTTCACTGTCTGACTGGCAATCCAGTTCCCCGCGGTAGCTCTCGAATCCGTCGCAACGATCTAGTGGGACAACGCATCAGTCTAGCGACAAGCTGGATGGAATGACAGCGGCATACAATTCCGCCCTGGAATCGAAAGGCGAGCGTTGTTGTTCCATGAGCGAGCTTGATGGGGCAGCTGGGATTCGAACGGTCATCGGTCATGGCGCGAAGGAACGCAGAGGACTAAATCGAAGGAGAATAGGGTAGACAGGTTAGCCAGGTGTCGTTTCACACATTCAATGTAAGATTCGCTGGCGGAGTCCCCCTCTATCACAGATAGACCGTCTACCGAGTATCACGCTGCGCCTGCAAAAGGCAAGATTCATTCTGGCGGGTAACTCACATTTGCAACTGGAGGAAGAGCGAACTTCAGAGAGAGAGGGGGGAGGCTCTCTGTCAGATCGTGCTGTTCTTGCTCTGAATACAACTCATTCTGGTGAGGTGGACGCGAGTACTGGGCGACTATTTTATCCATGGCTGAGAATGTGTCTGATAGGAAATAAGAAAACAAGTAGAAAGGTAGTCAACCGATAATAAACAACGAGATGACTGGAGTTGATGGATGGATTGGAGGAAGCAAGAGCTGTTGGAGAGCTCCATTGAAGCTCCAACATCCGCGTCACACTTCCTGCCTGGGTCACGTGACTGACATAGAAGAAGCACCGACATCAACTCCTTCAAAAGATATAAAGTATTCGTGATTAAGTAGTAAGTACATATCCTGCTAAAAGATATCATCTTCTCAGTCATTTTCCCGTGTTTTCATAGTTTTCAGCCCATCAAACCCGTTCCTATACACTTAAACCAGTTCTTTGAACCCAACGTCCATAACCCCTATCACAAACTAAGCTTCCAAATACCAAGCTAACAACTAGAATACTATACTGAATCATTATCCCTTCTCCCTCAGTATGGAACAGCGACTGGCTGTGTTCCGATAGCTCCCGAGACTTGGGGGGGTGCATCCGGCTTCGCGCTTTTGACTTCATCTTCTGTGGCAGTTCCGTCGGCTTTTGCAGCGGCTCCCTCAGCCTGACCAAATTCTCCACCCTCAGATCCCCCCTTAGCTTCCTGGCCTCTTCCAGCTCCAGTCGGCAGCAAAGTCGAGGCAGAGGTCTCTCCCGCGGAGGTGTGGATGGGCTCAACAGTGCTCTCCCAGGACTTCAGGTCATTCTCGGCAGCCTCGAGGATCTGCTTCGCCTCCTCCGCATGCTCATATGGCTTTCGAGCATCCCCGGGGACGATGGGGGTATCGTCGAGGTAATTGAGCAGGCGGCGAGCATGACGGGCAATCAGGATCTGTTTCTCTCCCCGCTCAATGACCGCGGCCAAGTGGATATCAAAAGCCTCCTTGAGCTTCTGTCTGGTCTATCGGAAGGAATCTTTAGCGCTAATTGCAACCGCAGACATCAAATACAAACATACCACATTGGTCAACTGAGCCTCCGCGACGAGATTATTCGCCTCCGCGCGCACCAGCTCCTGCTCCAGAACCTCCACCTTGGGATTATTCTGCTCCTTCAACTTGAGCCGCTGGATATCATCCGCGATCTTGGCCCTGTGGTCGCGCGACGGCTGGACCGAGCCCTCCGTGTCGCGGATCTGCTTCAAAACGGTCCGATAATCCTCCAGGCTCTGCGCAAAGCCATCTTCCTGCTCGCCGATCTCCGCCAGCAGCACGCCCAGCTTGTCCGAGATGTCGGAGACGGCGTCGTCCTCGGTCCCCTCGCCCCACTCGGAGAGCTGGGAGGCGATGTTCACGCGCTCGCGGCCTGCGGTTTCATGCGCGGAGATGGTCGAGTTCTCTTGCTTGATGATACGGCTCAGTTTCTTGCTGAGCTCGGCCTGCTGGAGGCCGCGGAATGTGGACATGCCGAACCGGTGGCGGGCCGGTTCCTTTCGTCGAATGGACAGTGTTCGATTCCTTTCTCCATTAGAGAGATGTCAAGTGACACGACAAGACAAGTACTTACATTGTTGCGACTGATTCTTGCTCACTGTTTTAGCTGCCTTTGGACAAAATCCTCGACGGTGGTCGTTGTTTCGAGTTGTCGAGCAGTGCACCTTCCTTGCCGGAAATGTAGTAGCTAACGACTGATGAACCAACGGGAATGAACTTCTCATCAACCGAATAGATCTTCTCCTGGAGTACAACTCATGGGACCTCGGATATATGAACAAAGGATGAACTTGTCTTCTTCGTCGATGGCACAGTTGCTCGAACATGACGTCATGCGGGAAGTGCGGAAAGCTGAAGTCATCCGCAGTTCAATATGAGTAGATGTCTAGATGATGCTTTGGATGGAGTTAGAATGAGGTCTGAGACTTGGATTCGAGTCCGGAGCCATGGGAGACGAGGTATTTATTGTGTTGTGATGCATACTCAGCAATAACAAGATACTATCAGAAACCAACACCAAATACCATATCATTCAATCCCCCTCCCATACTCTCCCCATATAATGCGATCGACTCCTCCACCTACCAGCTCCAGGTTCCACATATTCCACATATCGATATGACGGCGACAGTGGTGAACACCGTCGATCAGAAACCCACATCCTCCTCGCAATAGGCACGAACGATTCGGACCGCGTACGCACCCTCGTCCTTCTCACCGTCGTATACGACTCTGGTGAATCCGACCGCGTGTATACATGGCAGGAGCGGTGGGGACGGCATGAAGGACTGGTATCGTGGCTGTGGTGGTGACAGCTACTGTCCCTCCTGTGATAGCTGTGACGGCTTGTGCTGCTGCTGCTGCTGCTTCCGGTCGAGCAGCTCGAGCTACTGGAGCTACTGGAACCGTTGCTGCTACAGCTTCTGTGTCGGTGAGAACTCGGGATCGAGACGCGAAGAGTTCCCGGACGATATTCGACGACTTGGACGGGACCAGTGCCGTCGTTGTCGACTTCCAGGAAGCACATGATATCCTCGGAGGGTAGAGTCTCCGAAATCTATCTCTGATAATAGAGGCGAGGTGCAATGTGAAGATGGATATAAACGTTTACCGATGGGGTAGGGATATGCTACCAGCAGTTATCAAAGTATCGAACCTGTATACACTCCTCAAACATCGATCGAGATAGGCGACGATTATATGAAGACTCAGCCATGGCTCCTGTCATGCGCATCATTCCTCCTTGTGATTCTTCTTCAATCTCGAGTGTGAGGGCTGCCGTCGTGCTCAACCCAGTGACGCCGTCATGTGCGCGGGACGACTGATTGATTCTTGATTTATGACTTCCCACTTTTAGAATCTGTATCTTGTGAGAAGCGATCCGAGTAGAGAATCAATATAGTAGGGATCTGAGTGATAACCCGGCTGTGCATGCATAGCTTAACCGTTAGCCTTACACAGGCCAAGTCCGATCAATTACTGTTTTACCACCCTCATATCTCCTATCTAGATCATACAAGTTTCTCTTCGTACGCAAAAGAACAGCCTGAGGGCGAAGAAAAGAGAGAAAAAGAGAAAAAACCAGCGCCCAACCAATGACAAGACCAGTTAAACACCCATTGAAAAAAATCCCTAATCCAAGGGGGAAACCTCCATGTTTTCACGCCATGTCATCTGCGTCATGGTGGTGGGTATGCTCATTATCTGATGCGTGGAAGGCATCTCCGAACGCCGAGTTCTCCAGATCAGGGAGATCCAGGCCTTCGTGCTGCTCCGTGTATGCCGCCAGCGCATCCCCGGCACTGTCCATATTGGTGAAGTCGAAGTTGGCACTGTCCAGGCCGGTATCGCCAGCGCTTCCTAGGTTGGGGGTGAGCCCTTGTATCCCGCTCCCCGGTGTATCCCCGGCTTGCATGTCACCGGGTGGTTTGTTGATGCCGTCGTTCTTCTTGCCTTCCTCGCTCACCATTACCCAGTCGCCTGTTTCGCCGGCGGCAGTGCTTGTAGGACGCCCGTCTCCCATATCCATTTCAACATCCAACCCGATTGGCGGCACAGCATGAGCCGTGGGCGCACCGGGTCCGACTCCAGTCGCAGAACCCGCAGGTCCAGGAAGTGCGCCGAACTGATCCAATAGGTGGCTATCCGCGGCGCCCATGTCGATGTCGAGGTCTGCCACATTCAGGGAAATTTCTGGCTCGATCTTTTCCAACAGTCCGCCCTTTTGCACGCAGGAGACCTTCGGTTCAGGTACGATTTGCCTATGCCACGAGGATTCCACCTCCCGCACAATATCATCGACCTTGTACTTAGCCTTGTGTACAATCGGAACCCCTTCCGTGCCGTCTTCCTCGGTCGGTACCTCACTGCGGCCTTCCATCCTCCAGATCTCCGCTCCCGTGTCTTCGGGGTCTGCTGCCGCGTCCCGAAGTCGGAGCTCAGCATCCTTGAGCAAAGAAGTGCGATTGAACTTTTCCATTCTCCGGGCATGCCGCTTCTTGAGCTTCTCAATCTCCGCAGTCATGTTGGCTACTTTCTTGGCGACCCGCTCCGCGAATTCCTTCGCTCTTTCGGGCTCCATCTTCGTTACCGGAGCAGAGTCGGCGGCATCTTTCGAGTCCGCTGCCACAGGCCCCACGGGCGCATCGAAGAAGCCTGCAGTGAGAGCTTCTAGCTCCCCCTTTCGGCCCAACCCCAGAGAAACCGGTGTGATCTGACTGATAGCATAGGGCGACGCAAAGATCTCCTCCATCCACTCGTGGTGTTGCTGATACCGCATTTTGCTCACCTCCCGGGGTGTCAGTAAATCCATCATGTCGCCGGCGGAGACGTCTTCATCCTCGAGGGCAAAATCAGCTGCGGCAGCAGTCATCGCCGCAGCCGAGGCGCGATGCCCACGGGGTGCTTTGACCGGAGGAGCAACCACTGGAGCCGGCACAGGTTGACTGGGCTGAGGATAGTACGGCGGACGCCCCATCATGGCACTCGGGTATGGCACGGGCTGTTGCACGAATCCTTGAGGGGCCATTTGTGGGGGGAAATTGATTGTCGGCCAGTTGTTTCGATCGTGAAGCATGAAGTCCTTGCGAGCGAGTTGACCCTGTGCTTGCAAAAAACGACGCTGAGCCAACATGGCCTGAACTTGCGGGGCGACTGGAATTCGATTTGCCGGGATGTGTTCCGTAGGAGGCGCTCTTGAGTAATGAACAATCCACAGTGAAGGATCGGGTGGGGGAAGGCTAGGGTTGGGGTTCTTCGTGGGTAACAGCCGGTATCGCCTGCGACAGTGAATGGCCACGGACTCATTCGGAGGATGGTAACCACTGCGGTGAAGCCACATCTCTACCACCTGCCATACTCAAAGCGTCAGTCAAAAAGGTCAAGCGACTGTACTATGTTAGGACCAGGCATACATAGCCGCGAGCTTCGAAAGTGAAAGCCTGCTCGACATCGGCCCAGACGTAGCCATCGCTGGCGAAATTCGTTCCCAGGTGATTGAGGGGCTGCCATGTAAGCATGACGGTGCCGTCTTGAGGTTCATCTAAGAAGGTCCAATACATCGGTTGCGCTTCGCGAACGATCTTGGATGCGGAAAGGAGGTATTCGATGACAGTGTCTGTGGGCATCATGTGCATCAAAGGGTAACGGTGCCGTGACACCAGATGCATATGCGGCAGCTATAACATACAAAAGATCACTCTGATTAGCATGCGCTCCTTTCTGTGCTTGAACTACTTACCAACTGCGGCGGGACACGGGTTGCTGGGTCGTCCATGGTGACCAAATGTTGATGGACGATGGTGAAAAAGATGCCAATATGGTCGCAACAATAAGTGATCCTGTATTTTCAAGGCAAATCAATCATTATAAGTAAATGAGAGCCCTTTTTGATAGAGTAACGTAGACCAGACAGGACAATTAGACAGTTGATTAGAAACGCGACGCGGGAAATTTGAGCTTTTGGTGGTGCGGAGGGCGAAAGAGACCTGGAGTGCAAGATTGACACCTTAGGAGTCAGGCATCTAGGCACAAGTTTTCACAGACTTGGGGATGATGGATTTTGATCCCATGAAGAGACTGAACTTCAGATATAATTATGGAAACTTAAGACTATCCCAGTATCCCTATCATCCTACATATCCTTTCAGCCTTCATGTTCAGTTTATCAAGAGCCTACGACGGGCTCTCTTTGAGTCTTTGAGTCCGCCATTTCTCCGCGAGTCTAGGTCCACATTCTGACCAGAGCTCTTTCGGCTGGGATCAAATGGAGTTTTGAATCCATTCTAAGAATCATTTCAGATGATCAATCCTAGAATTATGGACGGGTTGCACTTCTTTCCAACCTCTTGTGTCACTGCATCTCAGCTCCGGTTCTTTTGCGGTAGTGGGACAGGCTTCACACTGCAGATCATCAGACGTCAGTAGATCCAAAATAATCGTTCCAGGTCGATGTGACTCTACTTTCGAGTCCTCGAGTAATAAAGAGTGCATCATGTCCGCTTCTTTTCGAAGATGCCGTGCTTGTGTCTCTCTGTCGTCTCCACCGCTTCATCTGTCCATAGCTGGGTTCCCCATTCCTCATGGCAGTTCCAGACATGGGATTGAAGAAGGAGAGTGTGGATAATCCACCGGAAGATACTATCGAACAAGCTCCGAGCGTCGACACTGAGAAGCAATTCCCGGTTCATCATGATGAGGAGGATAACAATACCACTGCGCTGCCTGCAATTCCGCCAGCCATCACTATAGATCCTGCTGTCGAACGTCAGGTCTTGAGAAAATTGGACCTAAGAGTTCCGACACTTCTCGGGTTCTTGTGTAAGTAGTCTGTACTTAGGATCTCTGACGTTTCTGTGTTACTGACCAGAGTCGCGGGCATAGATCTGCTTTCTCTCTTGGATCGAAGTAACATCGGCAATGCAAAGATCGCAGGGATGGAAGAGGACCTAAGTCTAACCGGAAATCGCTACTCGTGGCTTTTGACGATCTTCTACATCTCGTACACGCTGTCTGAATTCATGGCGCTCATGTGGAAGATCGTTCCACCCCATCGATGGGCGGCGATCACGGTGATGAGTTGGTAAGCGATCGTTTCCCACCAGTAAGACCATCCTGACTGTCTAGGGGAATTGTCGCGACTTGTCAAACTGCAGCGCAGAACTGGCAGGGCATGATGGCTCTACGCTTTCTACTTGGGATGTGCGAAGCAGGATTCGGCCCAGGCACGCCCTATCTACTGTCATTCTTTTACCGTCGTCATGAACTCGGTCTCCGATGCGGCCTGTTCGCATCCGCTGGACCTCTAGCCAATACCTTTGCAGGGGCTCTTGCGTACGGAATCACCTCTGGTCATTCCAAACTGGCCAATTGGCGGTTGTTATTCCTCGTAGAAGGGGCCCCGACCCTCATGGCTGCTTTTCTCGCATGGTTCTTCTTGCCCGATCATCCGTCGTCAGCCCGCTTCTTGACTGAAGAAGAAAAGCAGGTCGCACGAGCCAGAAGTCTCCGGAGGAGCGGTGAGGGAGAGCGTGTAACAGGCATTGACTGGAAGGACATTGGTCGTACTTTACTGGATCTGAAGGCATGGATCACGGCGGTACGTGGTTATCAGATTTTAAGTGAAACGAGGGTGACTAACGATAGTAACAGTTGATGTATTTCAGCTGCAACGTGAGCTTCTCGTCGCTCCCTGTCTTCCTTCCCACCATCCTCAAGAAGATGGGTTTCACCTCGATCAATGCCCAAGGTCTCACAGCGCCGCCGTACTTTGCCTCGTTCCTGGTCACTATCGCCACTACCTGGATTGCTGATCGGGTGCAACAGCGAGGGTTGATCATTGCCTTTCTATCTCTAACCGCCGCCGTTGGGTACATGCTGCTAGCCACGTGCACATCGGTAGGGGTGCGTTACTTCGGGGTATTCCTAGCAGCTGCCGGCGTCTTCCCCTCGATAGCCAATATTCTTCCATGGGTGTTGAGTATGTCATCTTCCGCTTCGTCAGTGATCCATGAGCTAATATCCCCCAGATAATCAAGGGTCGGATACCCGACGGGGAATGGGCGTTGTGATTCTCAACCTGATCGGGCAGTGTGGTCCATTCCTGGGCACCAATGTCTTCCCTGAGAGAGACGCGCCTCGATATGTCCGAGGGCTATTTGTCTGCTCAGCGTTTATGTTCTTCACGACCATTCTGGCCCTTACTCTGCGGTTGCTTCTGGTTTGGGAGAACAAACGATTAGATTTGAAATACGGTATGAGAGCAGAGGGGGTTATCAGAGGAGATGGTGGTACTTTAGGAGAGGAGAATTATGGATCTGGGTTCCGATATGTGTTATGAAGTATAATATGCTCAAGATATGATATAGTATCTTCTATTTTTGAGCGAAAGAATCCATTCATCCAGCTTCTAAAGTGTTTCTATATAATGTCCAGTTCAATTCTCCCCGCAAGTAAATGGTGGGGTTGTTTATCTGCTTGAAATACCTTCAACTTCATAGATATCCTTTATATATTGCTTTCATTTCCAAGTCAACATGGCTACACAATCAAAAGACAATAATTTATACGGTCTTGTGGACATGGGAAGGTAAGTGACAAACCCCACTGTGAGAACAATTCTAACAAGAAAACAGCAATGGAATCCGCTTTTCCATCACCGACCTCTCCCCGCCCACAGCGCGGCTTATGCCAACCATCTTCCAAGACCGAGTGGGCATCTCCCTCTACGACGCCCAATTCTCCCAAGAGAATGGACCCAGCACGCGGGGGCCGATCCCCCCCACCGTCATCGATGAGGTCGTGCAGTCCCTGAGTCGATTCCAGGTCACCTGCGGGGACTTCGGGGTGTCAGCGGAGCGGATCTTCGTAGTCGCGACGGAAGCGACGCGCACGGCGACGAACTCGGACGAGCTACGCGCAAGCATCCGGGCGCGCACGGGGTGGGACGTGCGCATGCTCTCGAAGGAGGAGGAAGGGCGGATCGGGGCGCTGGGGATCGCGAGCAGTGCGCGATCCCTTGCGGGGCTGGCGATGGATCTCGGCGGCGGCAGTACGCAGATTACCTGGGTGGAGGAGACGGATGGGGTCGTGACGACGAGTCCCGTTGGTTCGGTCAGTTTTCCGTATGGGGCTGCGGCGTTGACGTTGCGGTTGGGGGAGGCAAGGCGGGGAGGGAAGAAGGCCGAGACGGCGTTGAGGGATGAGATGGTGAGGAATTTCCGCGATGCGTATCGTCGTCTGCAGGTTCCGGGGCGTCTTGCTGGGGGGAACAGGTTCGACTTGTATCTCTGTGGGGGTGGCTTTAGAGGTTGGGGGTATATGCTCATGAACCAGTCGCGGGTCAACCCGTACCCGATCCCTATCATCAATGGATTCCGGGCAAGCAGGGAGGATTTCCGCGATACGGCGTCCGTCCTGGAGACGGCCTCTGATTCCGACGTCAAGGTGTTTGGTGTGTCGAAGCGACGGGTCTCGCAGATCCCGGCCGTGGCCTTCCTGGTCAACGTGATCATGGACGCTCTACCGGCCATCACACATATCCAGTTCTGCCAGGGAGGTGTTCGCGAGGGTTTCCTTTACGATCGACTGCCGCAGGAGATCCGCGCAGAACACCCTCTTCTAGCTGCGACCCGGCCATACGCTCCTCCATCTGCGGACGCGATCCGAGACCTTCTCCAGTCGGCTCTGCCGTCATCACCCTCCCCAGGGGCATCTCTACAGCCGCCAGGATCCTTTAACAAGTATCTACTAGGTGCTCTCGCAAACTTGCTCTACGCTCACTCCCATGTGTACCGGGCGTCTCAGTCGGCCGCGGCACTACACTGCACCACGACAGGGATCCTGGCATCAACCAACAGTCTAACGCATATCGACCGCGCCCTTCTCGCGCTGATCCTCTGCGAACGATGGAACGGGGACCTCCCACCCTCGGATCAGCTGTATCACCGCCAACTCAGCCGATTCGTGTCGGCACAGGAGGCATGGTGGTGCCAGTATCTGGGCCGGGTTACTACGTTGATTGGAGCGGTGTACCCTGCAGGACGGGTGGAGGCCCAGAGAATCCGATTCGAGACTCTATGGGAATCTATAGCGAAGAAGAAGGGGGACTCTGATGTATTGTACGTCCGAGTGGAGTGCAACGAACCTGCCATGCAGACGATGGTACGAGAACGAGTGGAACGGATTGGGAAACTTGGGAAGAAGAAAAACTGGATACAAAAGTATGGAATGCGAGTGACTGTTGCCAGTGGATAGATGGATTATATCATTATTATTCCGATGCCTTCATCTTGGTATGACTTATGGAAGTCTTCGGATAGTACGGAGGAGAGAAAGCCACCACTATTTAAGCCCCTCTTTTTTTCTTCACCCCGCCTTTTTCTTCTTCTTCTCTTCATCTCTTCATCTCTTCATCTCTTCATCTCTTCAGCTTCAACATCTTCATCATCTTCATCGACTTCATCCATCACAAGTCCTCCTCTCTTGATTCAGTTGTTCGGTCGTAGATGGCTAACCTCTTTCATAGGCTTCAATCCACTCAACAGTGCAATAATGTAATACCCACCATTGATTCGACCCTCGGGTCGTTCTCTCTCAATGGAAGCCATGGAATCCTTCGGCTGGGCTGTTCATTCATTGATCAAGGTATCTCAGGTAAAACTTGGGGCGTGGGCCGGTGTTCGTTCTCATTCATTGGCATAATCAACGTGTATCTCTTGTCGGCGGTTGACACACCCGACAGAGCCACGGTGCCAATGAATGGGTTCGTTCTGAGATTATACGGTCAAAACTTGATCTGGATAATACCAGCGAAAGGATCATGCCTTCCCTTTCTTTGTGTTGTCCACCATGGTGGAATGGCTAACCGGGAACTAGTCCTTTGAAAACCCACGCGCAAAATGTCTCCCCCAGCTGCCATCTTCGAGCCTACTGTGGCCCCCACTGGCTTCAAGGGCAAGGTCGTGGTCCCTGAGACTGTTTCGGCTTCCGGAACCTCTCAGACTCGTCTGCTGGACCACTTTGGTGGCAAGTGGGATGACTTCAAGTTCGCTCCCATCCGTGAGAGCCAGGTCTCTCGGGCCATGACTCGTCGTTACTTCCAGGATCTGGACAAGTACGCCGAGAGTGACATTGTCATTGTCGGTGCCGGCTCTTGTGGTCTGAGCACCGCCTTTGTGCTGGCCAAGGCTCGTCCTGACCTGAAGATTGCCATTGTCGAGGCCTCGGTCTCTCCTGGTCCGTAGCTCCGAATTCAGATTCTTTGTACAGAAGAAAGAAACTAACTGCCTGAAGGTGGTGGTGCCTGGCTCGGTGGTCAGCTCTTCTCCGCCATGATCCTCCGCCGCCCCGCTGAGGTCTTCCTGGATGAGGTCGGCGTCCCCTACGAAGAGGACCCCACCAACCCCAACTTCGTTATTGTCAAGCACGCCTCCCTCTTCACCTCGACTTTGCTGTCTAAGGTCCTCTCCTTCCCCAACGTCAAGCTCTTCAACGCCACAGCCGTTGAGGACCTGGTGACCCGTCCCTCCACCAGCGGTGACCCCAAGGGGACTCGCATCGCTGGTGTAGTCGTCAATTGGACCCTGGTCACCCTCCACCACGACGACCACTCCTGCATGGACCCCAACACCATCAACGCCCCCCTGGTGATCAGCACCACCGGCCACGACGGCCCCTTCGGCGCCTTCTGCGCCAAGAGACTCGTCTCCATGAACACCGTCGACAAGCTCGGCGGCATGCGCGGTCTCGACATGAACTCGGCCGAGGACGCCATCGTCAAGAACACCCGTGAGGTCGCCAAGGGTCTGATCATCGGTGGCATGGAGCTGTCCGAGATCGACGGCTTCAACCGTATGGGTCCCACTTTTGGTGCCATGGTCCTCAGCGGTGTCAAGGCTGCCGAGGAGGCTCTCCGTGTCTTTGACCAGCGCCAGCGCGAGTGTGCTGAGTAATGTGCAGGCATAGCTAGTCATTTGCATGACATGGATTGATGAAGTGTTTACAACTAGTCTGAGCTTGAGTAATACACTCATTTGACCTGAACCAACCCGTATCATACATCTATTACTATTAAGTAAGAACTATAGTGGTAAAGTAATTATACACAACTCATAAGGTCATAGCCGTAAACAAACCTATTCCTCAATCTTGGTCGTCCCCCTCGTCCCCGCCGCTTCAACAATACGCTTCGCATTACGAACCTCCCATTCAAACTCCTTGAGCGCCCGTAACTCACTCGACACGAAGAGTCCACCGATCAACCCATCCAGGATCCCCGCCCCGAAACTCATCGTACTGACCAGACACAAGACGAAGGCTACGTAGGGCAGGTGGTCGCCCGTCCACCAGACCCCGACGAAGCAGCCGATCGTCACGGCCACGGAGATCAGGAAATGGAGTAGTCGCCAGCGCCGCTGCGCGCGCTCCCGTCGTACGTACGTGTGGATCATCTCAATGATGCGGTCGTAGGTATCCGGCGTCAGGGCGGCGTTGGGGGCGCTCGACACGGGATGCACCACTTCCTCGTGAGCCTCGGACCTTGCGGAGGATACGTCGCGGGCGATGACTGCCTCGACGGCGAAATGGTCGCTCAGCGAGCAGCGTAGCGTCGGATGCGGCTGCGTCATGCCGACACGGACGGACTCGACGGACCATCGCGGCGCGGGGTAGTCGGGCGGGAACCCGCCGTCGCCGACGAAGATGTAATCGAGGCGTTTGCCGTAAGGGCAGGGGGCGTCGGGGTCGACGACGACGGACTCGCCGGCGTCGAGACGGCGGCGGTCCTCCTTGGTCCAGCGCCAGGTGTTGAACTTGCCGTCGCAGGTGGCGCCGTTTTCGGCGAGGTTGAACGCCGCGGTGGGGATGGGTTTGTTGCGCTTGCGCTCGGGCGGGTCGATGGTGGCGCCGACGGACGAGTCCGGGTGCAGGACCTGCCAGACGTCGCGGACGGGGGCGTGTGCGTGGATGAGCTGGTGCGCGAACGACGAGGGGATCATGTTGAAGTCACCGAGGCCGACGACGAGGTGTCCGCGCTCCGCAGCGCCGCGCATCAGCTTGGCGATCTCCCAGGCCTGCGCGGTGCGGTGGCAGATGTACGAGTCGTTCGGTTCGCGTTCGTAGGGGGCGTGCAGGTGCGTGCAGAACACCTCCGCGACGTCCTGGGCGGCGGGGCCGAAGCGGATGCGCGCGCAGGCCACCCCCTTGCCGACGAACCAGTCGCCGCGGAAGAAGGCCGTGGGGCGTCCGTTGAGCGGGTATTCGAACATGCTGCTCTCCTCAATCGGCCATTTCGACAGGATGACTAGTCCCGCCCCGAAGATCCCGCCAAAGTAGAACTTGCCGTACGGGAGGATGTGTTGCGTGTGCTGGCGGATGCTTTCGTAGTCCTGCTGCGTCCAGCATTCTTGGAGACCGACGATCTGCGGAGGGGGATCGGCTACGGCCAGTTGACGGCCGATCTCTGACAATCGCTCATGCCGGTATTTGGAGATGTACTTGAGGCCCCAGCAGTTGAGGGAGAGGATGCGGATCTGGGAGGGAGGGGAGGGAGGGGAGGCGAGAGAGGGCGACGGAGAGTGAGGAGGAGACATGGCTATCGATGACTCGATCAGTGATGATATCTGAGGAGCATTCTCTATATAGATTGATGGATTGAATCAAACAGGTCAGACAGTTTCTTGAAGCTATCGAGAATTCCGATGCCTGACAGCCTGAGAAATAAGGAGAAAACAATGAAGTCACGCCTTCACCGCCTCAGGCCGTCAGGCGTCCATTGGTCCGCGTGATTTTCATTATCTGAATTGTTTATAACAAGAGTCCATTCCCTGCTTTAAATCATTTCAGTCGAATTTAACAGCCAGACCATTGCTCAATGGACGATTCCAATCATCGATCGAAGCGTCGCCGACTGGAGAGTCTTTCCACCCACAACCTCACCCCCAGCAACACCAGTCACACCAGCAATGGCCACATCTATTCCCCCATTGAATCCTCCTCGGACGAGCTAGCGGCAGCCTCCGACCACGACGAGGCGGAGCGTCGTCGCGTGAGCTGGACGACCCAGAAAGTGTACCCCCCCAAGCGTCCCTACCGTCGATCGCGCAGCTTCAGCGGCTCAGAGTCCCCCGACGAACTGGCCGTCGATGCAGATGTCTACTGGCGCTCCCGTAACCGCGGGTGCAGCCCGTCGCGGTCCGAAACAAGCTCGCGGGACCAGTCGGAGCACTACCAGGATGACGAGATGGAGGGGGAGGATGACCGTGGTGATGCGGAGGTTGGAGAGTATTCGGACCGGTCGCCTACGCCGATGCCTCCGCCGCCGCCTAAACCGGAGAAACTGAACTACAGGCAAAAGTTTCTGCTTAGGGGGCATCTGCGGGGGGTATCGGCGGTGCGGTTTTCCCCAGATTCTACCATGATAGCAAGTGGTGGTACGTGACTTTCATCGGAAGTGTTTTATTTTGAAGGGCCAGTGCTGAGTGTATGTAGGGG
Source organism: Aspergillus cejpii (assembly GCA_004769165.1). NCBI lineage: Eukaryota > Fungi > Ascomycota > Eurotiomycetes > Eurotiales > Aspergillaceae > Aspergillus > Aspergillus cejpii. Next base: position 1,225,079 of record SMSW01000005.1, on the reverse strand, counting down.
CCGACGGAGCCGTCAAGATTTGGGATACAAGGACTGGGAAACTCATCCATACATTCGAAGGGCACCTGGCGGGCATATCCACCATCTCGTGGGGTCCCGACGGGGCCACGATCGCCTCGGGGTCGGACGACAAGACCATTCGGCTCTGGAACGTGTTGACGGTGGGTCTGTGTGGTTTGGTACAATGGCAGAAGCTAATATATTTTGACGTGGCTATAGGGCAAAGCCCATCCGATCCCATTCGTCGGCCACCACAACTACGTATATCAGATCGCCTTCTCCCCCAAAGGCAACATGCTAGTGAGCGGATCCTACGACGAGGCGGTGTTTCTCTGGGACGTACGGTCCGCGAGCGTGATGCGGTCGCTGCCCGCGCACTCGGATCCGGTCGGGGGCATCGACGTGGTCTGGGACGGGACGCTGATCGTCTCATGCGCGACGGACGGACTGATCCGCATCTGGGACACAGCGACGGGCCAGTGTCTGCGGACTCTGGTGCACGAGGACAACCCGCCCGTGACGGCAGTCAAGTTCTCGCCCAACGGCAAGTTCGTGCTCGCGTGGACGCTGGACGGCTGCGTGCGGCTGTGGAACTACGTCGACGGCCGCTGCATCAAGACCTACCAGGGCCACATGAATCGGACATACAGCCTGCTGGGCGGGTTTGGGGTCTACGGGCTACCAGGGGCGCCGCCGGAGGCCTTCGTCGCCAGCGGCAGCGAGGACGGATCCGTGCTGTGCTGGGACGTGGTGAGCAAGAAGATCCTGCAGCGGCTGGAGGGACATTCGGGGGTGGTTCTGGGGGTGGACACGTGTACGATCGGGGAGCAGCGACTCATGGTGAGCTGCGGACTAGATGGGACGGTGAGGGTATGGGAGGAGACAGCCGAAGAGGAGGATGAAGCTGGCGAGACTGGCAGCGCTGAAAACAAGGTCAAAACCGAACCCGCAGAAGCTCAGGAACTGGAAGCAGAAGACGACAAAAAAGGTCAAGACGGAGACGGAGACACGCTGATGGCATGAATGTGTTTATGGATACCCTGGCGTCTGGAGTCTGGAGTCTGCAGTATAACAATTTTATCACTTATAGTAATACCTACTGCCCTACCCTACCCTCCATAACTTCATAGAAATAATCCAGACATGATGAATCCATGGAACCACCCAATCAGACAATACAAATCACATGATCTTTCAGATGGACAACGGATCCGCCAATCAGGAATGTGATCAATACATTGTGTTTTCAGATTTATTCTTCTTGGCCAATCACATTACTTTTTCATTTTACAATTTGTCGATTCCATGGATTTGTCTTGAACAAAGTTGAAAAATCAACTGATTCATAGGAAGTGTTCATAGGAAGTGATTTTACAAAGGAGTTTAGAGATTTGGTAGAGTATCACATATTTTTCATTCAGTTCTATAGCAGACTAAAACACTCTATGAAGTATATACCTCACCAGTGGTAGAAAGTCCATTCCCACTGACCAGGTATCTATCCGCACACATGAAGTAGGCATAACGGCCAACCATGCTCTGCGAGTCCAACCAGGGGAGAACCTGGTTGAGGAAGTTGGTCGAATCGGTGGAGGAGTGGCCGCTGGTCACGTCGTTGTTGAGGGCGAACTCGGTGACCCAGACGCTGGCGAGGTTACGCTGGGTGGCGAACTGGATGGCTCTGGTGACGAAGGCTTTGAATTCATCGGCCGAGGCGCCGTACCAGTGCACGGCGAGCACGCTGACGCCGCAGTCGGTGCACTGGTCGAGGAAGGTGCCCATCCACCCCAGCCCCTGGCTGGGATCGCCGCTGTTGGTGACGGCGGGGCTGACGAGCTTCGCGCGGTTGCTGTACGGGGTGATGTACTGCTTGTAGGCGACGGCGGCGTCGAAGGGGGTCATGGCGGCCTGGGAGCCCAGGTCCGGCTCGTTGAAGCCAAGGATGTAGCTGCTGCCGCTGGAGAGGGCGGTCTGGATGGCTGTGAGCCAGCCGCTGAACATCTTACCGCCCCAGAGCATGGGGACGAACTCGACCCCCGAGGGTAGGGTCCCGTCGGCCACCATATTCCAGTCGTAGGCCCAGGTGATGGTGCCCTTGTTGTTGAGCGTGTGCACCAGCGATGCGTCATTGTAGGCCGCGCCACGCTTGGAAGCGCCGCGCTGGCGGGGCTGGAGGCCAGCGGGGGCGGCGATGACGGAGGTGGCCAGAAGGGTGGCGGTCAGGAGATTTTTGAAGGAGACCATCTTGATATTTTGTTCTTTCTCCTTTAACGGTATAAAGAAGATCCGAGAAACCCAGTTCTCAAGGATGAAACAAGTCGTTAAGGAAGGTGAGGGAAAGGAATGTAGAGGTGCTTAAGGAAAGCAAGCAAGCGGTCACAAGAAAGGAATGACTATTGACCGTGCACGGCACAGGGCAATGATAAAGAATCGAAGTATGAAGGAAAGTGGTAAGATGGAGATCTGTAGAGAAGAGAAAAGAAGAGGGAGAGAGAGGGAGGGAAGAGATCTAGATGGAGGGGAAAGAGCGAGATTTAAACAACCCAGCATCCACCGACAGAAAACATCATCCCGAAGGATTCAGGGCGAATTATTCCTATTGGTATCAGTTGTTCCATTGCCTGTTCCTGAGGGACCACGCAATCCGCGGAACAGAGTTGGACGACATCCATGGTGGATGACAGTAGCACTGCCTATGAGGAGAGAGAGAGACAGGAGGTTGATCAGGTACCGGACACCAGGAACAGTTGACTTGTGGATGGACCAGCATGGAATCGATATGATTGGAGATGGGTCTCTTCATGGATTCTCCGAGTATTGAGAAGGAATGAAGGGATTGTCCTTCATTACTCCACTTGGGCTCACAGTCAGGCCGGAATCCATTCAGACACTTCAGATGGACATGTTGACTTGGTCTTTTGGACTTTGGTAGAGTTGGCAAAACAAAGGCGCCAGATGAAACAAAGATGAACGCCTCAAAGAACTCGACTTTCAAACTTCATTCTTCATACTGCGTCAGTGGCTCGATGAACTGCACACTAATGAGATGAAACACACTGATCTGTCAGATCTCAGCCACTACAAGCATCGCCGGTCTGCACACTAGCCCTTAGTCGTTTCGATCAGAGACCGTAGACGCCAGACGATAGATAGACGCCGTCTTTCACGGTTCCAGATAGAAAAGAAAAACCTTACCTTCTTTCATTAACTTATTCCAGAAGAGAGAAGGAAAATTCTTTTCTCCTCCACAACCATGGCCCCGACTTGTCTCTTCCCCGGGTCTTTTTCTGTCCCTTTGTCCATGCCTCCATGGGCTCGCCTTTGGGGTATTGCACAGGAATGGTCTGGCCAGACTGCCAGTCGGGGCTGGAGTAAGCCACCGAGCCTGTCATTGGTATATCCCCTTCGCCATGCCCTTGGCTCGGTGGCTGAACATTTTCGGGGCCCACGTCCGACTGTAGCCACTGAGAAGTCCAGCCAGTGGCACAACGACCTTCCCGGAATATTGTTACAGTCTTGCAGAAGGATCGAAGTCGAACCACGCTGGACAATGTCGGATTATTTGTCCAACATAAATCTTAAAGACCGAGGCAAAGGCACCCAGAAGGAGCGGTTAACGTCTTCATTCTATGGAGTATGGAGTACTGCGATACGACATGATCAGTAGATATCTTGACATGGAACATCGGTCTTACGCTATCCAGGTAATATGTCCTGCTGCCCAAGGATGGCAGTCGTCGATTCATCATGAAGTCATTCGCTCGATCTGGTAACTATCCAATATCAGTCTTGTAGTCGTAGTAACCGCTCTCTGCTCCAGTAGCACATACCTTACTACTATGTATAGCCATTTCTACAGTTCTTTGTCGTTGGTTTGATCCTACGAAGTACCTACACCAACACCTCCGATCAGCACAAATTCTGGTAAGATCATCTCTACAAACTTCCCTCCAGCCCCCCCTGTTTGAAAGGAGATATCACTTACACTCGGTTGAAGGATGATATATCTCAAGCGGTAGTCGTCGACTGTATACTCGATGTAGCGGAAGTGACCTAGAAGTCTGGAGGAACGAGCTCCTCCGTCAGCATCTCTGCCTGTAGTGGTTCACTTACTGGAAAGATCACTGTCAATCATTGTCTCCTTGAATCAAGAAGTTTTCTTGTCCAGCAGCAAGCCAGATCAGAGACGGCTCTGAAAGATCTCAGATGGAGGTTGTTGCTAAAGCTCAGAGACATCGTCTTTGTCTTTGTTGGTGGTCTTTCAGAGAACAAAGCAATGTCTCAAACATGGTGGCATAAAGGCATTGTCTGATAAGTCTTGGTGAGTAGTATATAAAGTCAGAGATCTGTTGGATCAACTTATCTTCATCTTCGTCTTCACACTCCTCCAATACGAATTCCATACTCAAATCTCTTTAGACTCTTCTCAACCGAGAAAATGGACAACTTCACCCCATACCCTATGAACTACCTTGAGATGCCCGACCCCAACAACTACATCCAGCCTCCGGAGGAAACCTACACCTATAGCATGGTGTTCAAAGTTCCTGACCAACCGTGGCCCACTTATGATGTCCTTGGGCAATGTCTTGAGAAATTGCGCAGCCGCAGCTGCCGTGTTTTTACCTCGCTCGAAGCCATCGAGCAATGCCGGGGCGCCCAGGTCGGTGACTTGGTATTCACCTTTACGACCACGGCGCTAATAGACGATGAGATCTTCGCGTCGGCCGAGGTGATTATTCTGGATCAGATGGAGCATTGGAATGTGGACCCGTCCATTACTGGATGGTGTTTGGTACAAGGTGGTCAGCCTGGACAGGAGCAGTAAGTGCTGTCGTCTTTTTTACACTGCATACTGTATAAGTACAATTGGCTTATGGCTTTGGGATAGTCGATATAGAGGGTTTTCAATGAACGGATTGATTGTTCGAGTAAGTTGTCCTGCCAGTAACTTCGTGAAGCTGGGATTTGCCCGAGCGTTGTGAGAGTCTGGAACCGGGCGAGACCTGTAGAAAAACCGGAGAAGCCGAAGCACCTCCCTCAGCATCTCTGCTGGTAAGATCCTCCTCCTATAAACTTCCCGCCAGCCCCGCCCTGCCTATAGGAGGTGTCACTTACAGGCAGAAAAAGATCACTCGGTGAAGTTGGGATTTGCCCGAGCAGTGCGAGAGTCTGGAACTGGACGAGACCTGCAGAACCTGGAGGAACCGAAGCACCTCCCTCAGCATTTGAATGCCGGTAAGATCGTCTTATAAGCTTCCCACCAGCCCCGCCCTGCTTATAAGAGATGTAACTTACAGTTGATTGAGGACCTTCCGGTTGTTGCCATTCTGAGACGAAACAGGAGAGTGGAAGGGGACCTGTAGAACCCGGAGGAGCCAGAGCACCTCCGTCAGCAATTAATACTGGTAAGGCATCTCGATCAACTTCCCACCAGCCACTCAGCCACTCCCTGTTGACCGAGAAGTATCACTTACATTCAATTGAGGATTCGCGGCGTCGGTAAGCTCACAGAGCAACCAATCCGTATCAAGGGACCTATGAAAAACCAGAGGACCAGATGGCACCTCCGTCAGCACGAATGCTGGTAAGGCACCTTCACGAGCTTCCCACCAGCCCCGCCTCCTCCGGGTCCCACCCTGCTCGTGAAGAGTAGCACTTACCAGAAGAAACATCTCCGCAAATGTTCAAGCCGAGGGCGATGACCTGTAAAAAATGGAGGGCAGAAGCACCTCCGTCAGCACGAATGCTGGTAAGGCACCTTCATAAACTTCCCGCCAGCCCCGCCTCCTCCGGGTCCCTCCCTGTTTATGAAGAGTAGCACTTACCTGGGAGAAAGTGTTGTCCATGGTGGGGAGTGGTAGAGTCGACGACGGTGAACTGCATGATCTGGAAAAAAAAACGGCACCTACCTCAGCATTACTGCTGGTAAGGCTAACTCCATAGACTTCCCACCAGCCCGCCCTGCCTATGAGAGTATCACTTACCTAGGGGCAATAGTAAAGCCAGGTTATAACTGGCTTGAATGAATCACTGCGTGATATAAGAATTGAAGAGTCCTACACGAACAGAAGGAACCACAAGGCACCTCCGTCAGCATGACTGCTGGTAAGGCCGTCTCTATAATCTTCCCACCAGCCTCTCCCTGAATATAGAATCGAATACTTACCTTTATGTCGTCGGACAGTAATCGATGAATGTATCGAAAGCAGTAACGTCGGGGATGGCAACATTTCTATAACGAAAAGGAGAGACAACAAGCCCCTCCGTCAGCACAATGTTTTCACAGAATGCTGGTAAGATCCTTGGCTATGAACTTCCCGCCAGCCCGCCCTGCTCATAGAGAAGTCACTTACCGCAGGTGCAGCAGACAGATCATCTACAGAGCAGAGGGATGTCTTCCTGTATGAAGTTTGTCAGTGCATGTTGACAAAAGATGGTAGATAGGATCACTTACCTCGATGTCTGAACCGGTATGCCAATGGCAGTGCGACGAGAGGATATGATTCGAAACCTACTCAAACGAAAGGACCACAAAAGCCCCTTCCTCAGCACAAAGTCTGGTAAGGTCTTCCACCGTCTCCGCGATTAACTCAACACCGATCCAGGGAAGGTCAGTGGCATGGCGCGAAAACCCGTCAAATCGTCGCTGTCAATCCCAATCATCCCGTTGATCTTCTAGCGCGCAGGATGGCTCAACTGCCTTGGACAGGCCCCGAGCGCCACTGGGAGAAGCACCTGAAGCAACCAACGTGACCTGAATGGAAGACGCAAGACAATCCGCGATCCTCGCAAATGTGCAAGTGCATGGTCAACCAATATACAAATAGTCAAATACACGCCAGAGAAGAAGTCGACGTCAAAGCCGCAGTAAGAATGGATAGTCACAAGAAGCTCACAACAAGATGGGACCAACGCTACTTGCAAAATAGCACCAGACAGATACTCGCAGTATCATCCGTTTCGCCCCAAGGCGTTTCCACCAGCAGAAGCCAACGACCTCGAGAGAGGACCGTTCTGAGGACAAACTGCGCAAGCTGAAAGCTCGCTGCCTGGACTAAGCCAAGGACTTACTGGTGAGCTTCTTCCCAGCCGGGAGCATCCCTGGGGACTGGAAGAAGAAGCAGCCTCCAACGGAGAACAGTTGAGGTCTGACATGCAAAAAAACCATGCCACCTTCATCCCTGGAAGATGGAGAAGAAAAAAGCTCAGGTTCTTACCTGGATGAGAGCAGCTCTGAGCTTGAAACTCAGTGAAATTCATCAGTGAGTTGCTAGAAGTTGTTGTATGAGTTGAAGAAACAGGAGAGGGGATGAAAAAACTGAAAAGAAGAAGTAAATGAAGCTGAAAAATGAGAAGAAGAGAGGAATCTACGCAGGGGAAAAGGGAAGAGAAGGCCAAATAGCAGTGAAGGAGTGAGTTGAAAGAAGGAGAAAAGAAGACTGGGGTGAAAGAAGGACGAGGGGGGTATTTATAGGGAAAAGAAGAGGCTGGGGGACTTCAACCAGAACATTCACTGTAGAAATTCTGAAGAGTGTGAAGAGTGAAGGTGATGTCAATTATTTGGTAAGAAGAATAGAGAATGAAAGAGAAAAAGTGAAGAAGAATGGATCAGGCAGAAATGACTCTGAATCTGTTACTCTACTGATACTACGATACTACTGTATACTACACAGTAAGTAGTATACTCAACAGTCTTGAAGACATTACAGCTACATCCTATCCAGTCTTTCTTCCCTCCAGCACTCGCAAGACATCAGTTGCGCTGTTTTTATCCCCCTTCTTCTTCTTCGGCCCACGTTTCCTCTTCCTCCCTCCTCCCTCTTCGAATACAACCTCGTCGTCCTCATCATCCTCGATACGACTCCCTCCGAATCCATAATCCATATCCATAGCATCCAGTGCTTCCCGCCGTCGAGCTTCCTCGAGGAACTTCTTGCGCCGAAGAAGAGTCTCTGCATCGACATCTTCCTCTCCGTCTCCGGCAGCTGCCTCGGACGGTGATGCCTGTCGGAAGGCAGCGGCTTTCTTCAAGGCTGCAAGCAGAGTAGGGTCGTTGGTTAGAGGGTTGACGCGATGATCCGGTTCTTCTGGTTCATCTTTGGTAGAAGTCGAGAAGTAATTGCGAGGTTTGGGTAATGGCTCCACGGTTGGCTTCTCTGTCTCTGTGACGGTTACCTTCTCTGGAGCTTGAGCTCGCACCTCGCCCTCGTCCTCGTCGGATGAGGTGGTATCGTCCTCTCCCCCTTCGCCTAGAGGGTTGTAGTCGGCTCCGACGCCTCCAAAAATATCATCGTCATCATCCTCCTCCTGAGTAGAGACGGCTGCTTTGGCTGCAATCTCGGCCGGAACCTCCATTCCAAGTGGTTTCGCGTCTTTATCAGGCACCAGCAAGCCATTGGCCCCATTCGATTTCCCCGGTGGATCGAGATATCTAACTTTTCTCTTCGTCTTGCCCTCAGCATCCGTAATTAGAAGCACCTCTCTCCGTCGTCCATCCTCATCCAGCTCGATAAACCGCTTCTTCTCAACCTTGGTCTCGCCGATCCTCTTGAATTTGCCACCCAATGCTGGCTCTGCAGGATGCGACGTTGCAGTAGCAGTAGTAGCAGTAGCAGCAGCCGCCCTACTCGCCTTCCACTCCCGCAGAATCTCATCCCTCGACTTTCTCAACGCAGGCAGCGGCGGAGCCGCCATAACCCCTTTCTTCTTCTCCTTCTCCCGCGGCGCAGAAGGCAGCACCGCCCGCCCTTTCTCCTCAAGCACACGCTCAAACTCCCCATCCACATCCACATCCCCCTCCCCCTCCATCTCAACAGCTGGAGGCCTCTCCACCGCCCTCTCCACATCCTCCCCAGCTTTAACCCTCCTCAAAAGCTCCCAATCCAACCCCTTAACCATATGCGTACTCTTCAGATCGCCACCGACCCCAATCTCCGTCCGCAGTCTCTCAAACATATCCCTATCAATCTGTCCCAGCTGGACCATCTCCTCGAGCGCCCGGACGCGCTTCTCCACGTCCGTGCTTTCATCATCGCCCTGGCGCAGAAGCGCAGCCCGGTCTTGGTATCCGGAGGGGAGTCTGGTGCCCTTGGGCGCGGCGGAGGATTTGAATCGTTTCGTGGACTGCTGTGATTGGCGGTGTTCGGCTAGTTGGCGAGAGAAATCGATGGGTGTGACTGAGCGGCTGTTTCGTAAAACCCACAGTTAGTTATATGTTATACAGGTAGATGTAGATGGTGGTGGTGATGGGGATGGGGACGGGACGTACGGCGTCATCGGGATACTAGATCGCATCCGTGACCCGAGTGCTTGTGTACGCGTTGCGCTTCCTGCATCTTGCTTTGGCGGTTCTGCGCCGGGTGCTTTGTTACTCGTGCCGGTCGTGGGAGTATCTAGGACTAGTCGTCGGAATTGCTGGTTGTTCATGTTTGCGACAAGGTGAGGATGAAGCAGGGGTTGCAGATGAAGATGGGCTTCAGACAGGATTAATCCATTAGATACAGTAGAGATCTTTTAGATATGTTTATCCTGATGCGACAATCGACCAGTTACTGTGACTGTGATTGTGATTATCTGGAGAAAAAAGTGCTCGGATACGTCAGGGTTCTTGGCGCCATTATCTACAGAATACTTGAGGATGCCAGCAGAGGAATATATCGAATATCGAATATATCACACAGACACTATAGATCATATAGCAGTGCTGCAGTCTATGATAAATACGAGTACAACAGAGGAGTAGATTGTATCAAAATGTGACGGCTATGCTTCTAACCATCAAAGACTATGTAACTCCAATCCCGCAATAGAAATAAACGAAAAAAAAGAAGATACAAAGGGTAGAATCTCATCTAGATCGTCTCCCATCCTCCGTTATTGATATCTGCCTCCAGCTTGCGGCTGATGGTAGCAGGGATGCTATGGGTCAGCCACACATCACGGAGCAGTCGATCGTATCGTTTTTGATTCAGGATCAGTTGACGGTTTCGTCGGAGTCCAGGGTCAACCTCACCGTGACGGTCAAGGTACGGCGCAAAGTGCCACGAGCCGTTCTGGTTGTGGAGATAAAGGATCATGCACTTGCGGATGTTGATGAACAGGCCTACGTTTTTGCCACATCTAGGCGGAAGTTAGCACTTGTCTGTCAAATTCGGGGGCAAAGAAAGACGCACTTCTGTAGATGCTGGTTGCATCCGCCCCGGTTGTTCGTCATGCAGCATACAGCTTGAGAGCAGAAGATATCTCCACAGAAAAGACAGATACTGGGATCACTCAGTTCCTTCTTGGAATTCGGGCACCGTCGGCGATTGGCCTCTTCGATCAGGCTGTCAAAGTATTTGGGTAACCCGATCAGCTCGAAGATGGCTGGGTGAGGGAGGCTAGGCCACAGTTGGTGGTCCGCCATGCGAATGCCCGAGCGTGAACTGTTCCAGTGGGAAATCCAGCCGGCAACCACTGCATCGAGCTGGCTGACGTTCTTCTTCGCGGGATTGAGAGATGCAAAGACCTCGTCGATGGAGGGCAGCTGCAGGAGTTTCGTAAGCCGGTCCAACTCGGAAACACCTACCTCGTTGAAACCTGTAGTCGGGAACTCAACGCCATGCTGTACATAAAGCAGGATGACCGTTTTGCGGAGAAAAGCCAAGGCATAGCTCGACACAAGACGTCTTAAGGCAATAATGATGCCAGGTGTTGCCGAGTCCTCCCCGTCTTTGACATAGCCACTCTCCGCAGGGACTGCTGATTTTCCTCCTTGGCCGAACATGCTGCTTCTGAGCTCCGAAACAAGGGCATTGAAGAAATGTCTAGTACAGCCATACCGCTCATCCGACAGCTCGACATCCAAGAGGTAATCAGCGTCTCCGTGTTCGGCAAGCTCCTTCTTCAACCCACAGGGATTCAGGATGTAGGTCATGGCTACTTTGACGATTTCAGCCACGTAGCACAACTGAACGAGGTGGCGGATATCGATCTTCAAAACAGGCAAAACTGACAGAGAGCATTCCGCCAAGAAGACAAAGCTGTCCTTGGCAAGCATGGGCTCGATGTCCTGGATCCCGTCAAGCAATGCCGTACCGGCCAAGCAGGGATGGCCGGCAAACAACTGGTAAATCTTCTGACGATGCATTTCCTGGAATTCATCCGCAGCACGGCTGTGCCGGCCGCTACTGTTATACAGGCACCCAACCGCAGCGTATGACAGTGCAGTTTCGGCCAGGACGCGGAGATGAGTTAGTGTCAACTGGGGGATCTTATCGAGCAAGGTCGACCCTACTTCCGATTCGACCCCCCGCTGCGCGATCTCCACGTCGGCAATGCTGAACCCGAAGCTTTGAAAGAGAGAGTCGGTGTAGACAAGATCATCATTGCTGTTGTGGATGGTTTCTGGAGGATGGTTGAAGGTCGAATGGATATGGTTCACCCGCAGGGTTTTCTTGAGACGTTTGTAGATCTGTAGGAGTTCGGACATTGGGCTTTCCACCAGACCTGAAGCCTGCTGCAGAGGACTCGACGCCCCGGCGTCATCTTGGGATGAAAACAGGCCAGGAATCAACATCCTCGCTGGGGGGATATGCTCTGCAGTCGATAGGGGAGAAGAAGGCACCAACTGCTCAACCTTGTTGGCAAGGGGGGCCACAAAAACCCTTTGAAGGTAGTCGAAGAACATGTCATTATACAATTGCAGCTGCAGGGGATCATTCTCCCCGAGGACAGCATGATTCTGGGGCCGAGAGAGCGCGGCCTCAACCCCTGTTTTGAGGTATTCGTCAAAGGATACAGTGGTGCTCAAGGGGCCTGGGTATGACTCTTCCTTGCCCTTCCAAATTATAGGAAGGAATGCGTTTCCGAGAGCCTTGCAGAGCGGGCAGACAAACTCCTTCAAGAACAGACGCTCGGGATGATTTCGTGCGATCTGCTGAGTATGACGACGTTGCGTGGCCGCAAAGTAGACTTCAAAACATGAATAGTGCATGATGTGCCCGCACCCCGTCGTCACAGGTCCACGGACTGTGTTCTTCGCGTCGAAGCCTTTGCTCAGACCGACCTTCTCGCTGATCACCTCTTCGCCGGCCGAGTTCAGCTTCCGAATGGTAATCCGGTTCTCGCCTGCAACCCCGAATGGGCGGATGTGATCCGCAGACTTGTCCAAACTCGACGGCGTCCTGAGCACTTCTCTGACCCAATCAGGGTCTTGCACATCGGTCTGTCTCAGAATGCCACTGTCTTGAATCAGAGCAAATGTGCCGTAGAGCCTGGAGTCGTTTGTCTCCTCTTGACAGAGGATACAAGTTCCACTGGGATACTTCCAGAGCTTGGCCTCGGGGGCAGCCTCAAACTCCGACTCGAGGTCGCTGAAATCTTCCTCCCCCCAGTCGATGGCACCCTGAGTGTTCAAGAAGTTCTGCTGCTGCTGCTGGAACTGGGCCATGACCCTGGCCTGTCTTTCGAGGGCCTGTTTTTTCTTCAACTCCTTTTCACTATCAATGTCAATGGCAGGGGAGCCCGTGTCAACCCTATCAAACGGGAATCTCAGAGAGGCCGTGGCGAAAGCATAGGCTTGCGGACGCTTTTGCCAGAGGCGCTTGAGGATATGACGAATTTTTGGTCCGCAAGCGGAGAATTCGCTCATCACAGAGATCTTCTCCAACAGCCCAATGATGGTCAGATTGCCTGCCTGGGTCGCTCTGGTCTTTGACAGTGTGTGGGAGATGAATGATCCCTTCGTTTCACCCGCAATCTCGTCCTCTCTAGTATTGTCCTCAAGGGTAGCGGCGAGAATGAGATGCAACACGACTTGAAGGAAGGTTTCCACACGGGTGGATGGGATGTTGGGTGAACGGTCCTTTGACGACATGACAAAATCAAGGCATTGGTGTACGATCTGAGCGAACAGCAGAGTCCTTGTGAACCGGGACAGATCAGAGAAAGCGCCAGAGATGATGGGCCGCAGCTTGGGCTCAAAGACGATATCCGACGGCTTCTTCCCTGTTTTCTTAGCCATCCATTCCCTGTAAATGCTCTCCGCCTCGTCCCGTTGGTTCTTGGTGTAATGGGCGCTGTACGGATCAATCAGATCGATATACTCCGGCTTGAGCTCAAAGGTACCAGTGTCGTTCAACCCTTCTGGAGGGCGGAACCCTGCGACCTCATCCAAAGTATCTTGGAACATATCCGAATCGAGCAGTTTGTCACTTAGACGTGTCGACAAGTCAGAGTACGATAGAGGCTTGAAGCATAGGACATGCGCAATATCACGCTTGATATTGTCACGGGTCACGGCCTGGCTGTCGTCAATGGCTGTGAGCGAATTCCGGTCCGTCAGCAGGATGATCAGCAGATGGACAAATTCCTCCGCTACGTCAATGATCTGGGTGTCCTCAAAGCCGGCACGCGGCGTATAGTCCCTCGCCATCCAATCTACAATTCCGAAACGATCAGCGAGGGACGCAAGCATCCTGCTGGGATCGCATGTCACCAGGGCAGTTTGGAGTAGAAAGATATCGCGGTAATACGCAAAATCACGCGACGAGACTCCCCGGTACTGCGACATCTGATGTCGGAGACTGAGGCCGTTGCGAACCCACATCCCAGCCTTCATCTGCGCCAACCAAGCGCACACTCTCAGCGGGTAGTCGAACATTGTGAGCAGCAAATCGTCGGGACTCAGAGAATCGTCGCGGACGAAATTGTCGTTCGCCACGCGAGCAGCATCCAGGAGCACCTCGCGCAACCGAGCATCACTCAAATTGCGGGCGCATTCGAGCAGCCACGAGAGAGTATAGTGCAGTGCATGGTGGAAGCTGATGGACCCCTTTTCGACGACAAAGTCGACCACGCGATAACGGGGGATCTGACCCGATTGATCGACCTCGAAATCGAAGCACGGAAGAGATTTGAATCGTACGTATTCCTTGACCTCTGCCTGCTCAAATCGCTTGCGCTCCAGTCCCGCGGAGTGAACAATTGCGGAAACCGTCGCTACCTGGAGCGCTCTGAACAGATTCACTCCGCCATCGAGTTCAGGCTTGCGGAAAGCCTCGCAGAATTGGCGACAGAGACGATTGATCTCGCGCATCAGGATTGACGCGCTTATCCAAGCGTCCGTCTCGTATTCAACATGCTCGCCAACGGCACGGACATTGGGACAGATGCCCTGAGACAGTTTGACAAGGTCCAGGAATTGCAAGAGATACTGCTCCTCGTTGCGAACATGGTGCTGTACGTATTCGGACTGTAGAAGGTACCGCAAATCCAAGAAGAAGTGGTAGAGACGCCGGTTGGTGACCGTACCGGCATCGAACGCTAACGTTGCATTCGGGTTGACCTCATACGGCTCGCCGACCTGCCTGGTGGTCAAGAATGTATATAAAATGGACATGACTTTGGTCAAAAAGTTGCCACGCCGCACGATCTCCTCGGTAATGGAAGGCGTAGTGAGGATCTGCAAGGAGAGGTTGACAATGGAGTGATCCGGTTCTCTGTCCGCGATCAAGTATAACTGCGCAAGCGCGGTGTATAACGCCGACATGCGCAGGCCCAGGATTCGTTTGAACTGAGGGATACTGACCACCGTGCTGATGTAAAGGTCACGAAGATCGGTGCGGGTTTTCTTCCACAATCTGAGATCGAACAGAATCAACCAGTCCAGGCGCGTACGCCGATAAAAATCCTCGTACGCGGGAACATTTTCCACGAAGGAGAAGCCCGCAGGCCGAGCGAGCCAGTAGCCTGGCGTCTTCGCTGGGGGAGGCTTGACCACCCCTGACGGCGTCTTGGGAATCGCAACCGTAGACGTACCATCGCTTTCACCGACCTCACCCCCGGTGACCTCGTTGGCGGGCGGCTGCGTGTCGTACTGGTTTTCCTCGGCTCTCTGGGTCTGCGGCTGTTCTTGTCGCTCCTGCTCTTCTTGCCATTGCGGTGTATCCTCCCGTAAAGCCTGAGACCGCCGAACCTCCTCTAGGATGGTCTGAGCGAGCGCGAGGGCGTCATCCGCATCGTCCATGACCATATCCTCATCGCCCTCCACCTCTTCCTGCAGTCTATCCATTTCGGCCTCCATTTCCTCATCCTCTTCGGCATCATCCTCGTCGTCGTCGCGCTCCCTTGCGTCGTTGCCATCGGCACTATCTTCGTCATCGTCCGCCAAATTCTGTCCCGCCACGAAAAGAATTTGACCGCGACGCAGGATACTGGCTGCCATCAACGAACGGATCGGCGAATCCTCGTCTCTCTGATGGTCGTCGATACCTTTCATGCCAATGCCCGCGTTGGGGGCACCGCTCCCCCGTTGCCACGGATTGAGCATCTCCTCACAGATGGCATTGCGCAAGACCTGGTTGTCGTCAAGGATACTGCACCCGGCGATATCGGAAAGCCATTCGACAATAGTCCCACACATTTGCTCGCGGAAGGTGTCGCGAGCGGACCGGACGGTTACCGTGACCTTGATATTCTCGATGATCTGAAGAACATCGAGCAATTGCCGCAAATCCTTGGAGATTTTGACCACACTCCTTCCGATGTCATTGGTTTCATTTGCCTTTGCATCTCCGAAACGGTTCCTTTCTCGGCAAGCCCGAGCTACCTGATGAGAGACATCCCGAATCGTGTGTTTCTCGTCGTTCCAGAGGGCAAGAGCCCATTCCGGTTCTTCCTCTGCCTGATCCCCGCCGCCATACCATTCCCCAGTGAGTCGGGATGCCTCCTCATCCTGTCGAATCCCTTCTTCAGTCTTTGGCAGTCTCAGCTGTTCCGGGGAGCATGAAAGAACGTCGCAGATATAATCCATTGCCCGGGAGATCGTGAGCCGGATACTCCGGACCCAGTCCGACGGTAACTGGCCTCCAGCACGCTGCTTACCCTTGGCGTCGCCGCTCTCGGTGTGGATCGCACAGAACAAAGGAAGTCTCCAGGCCTCGTCATCCCCACAGTCGCAGCAACCGCAGTTCCCCGACGAGAGCGAGACCTGATACTGATGGCCCGTGTGGTCGGACGAGTCAAAGCATCGACTACAGAGGACGCAGGTATCGTCTATGGCACAGGTGATGCATCGGTACGTTGCCTCCCCGGCCCGGAAGATATGACCGCATCGCTTCCCCCGTGCAGCTTCTGTGTATTCGGCCCCTTCCTTCGCGCCTTGGGCCTGGCCTAGCTTCCAGGGCCCGTTCGGGTGAGTCTCCGGGAATAACTGCCGTAACCGATCTTCATTGAACCCCACCAGTGAACGAAAGAGGAGCTGGAGCAGATCTTGTTCGGCTTGAGGTCCGTAGCGGTAGTCGTGATTCGAGGGAAGCCGGAGGAGGCCTTCACCAAGTCTCCTCTCACATTCCGTAAGCATCATTTATTTTGAGATATTCGTCGATGCCACTTCCCCAAGCTGTCCAAGAGGGGGCTGAGTACAGAGTACTCCGTAAGCGTAGTCGATGAGTCGGGACTCGGGAGCTCCGCAGTGGGACAGTCTTGTAATTTGTAGTCGTTGAAGTCGTGAGGAAAGCGATAATACGGAGATTCAAGATATGAAACTAGAAGATATCTAATCAGAGAGAAGGAAATGTATCAGTTGTTGCTTGATAATGATGTCTCTATTCCCTTGGTGGGGGGAACAGCTCTCATGAAATGGAACATACCACGGAGACTTTTCAGAGCATGGCAAGTCGATTCCGACTCTGCTTCTCTCAAATTCAAATAGCAAAGCCTTTATAATTAATGCAGATGATAACAAGGATGGTGGTTGATATTTGAATACTACAAGCCAGTATGAGTTTCCACAGCCGCCACTGAATTCCCATTCGCGCATCTTCTCCCCGCCAGGTCATGCTATACTATCAGGTAGTATACTACGGAGTATCAGGTGTACAGCTTTCGATTCTAAGATGTTAAAACTGGTCTCAGCTTGAAATTTCTATTGCATACAGTCGGGTTGAAAATAATAAACGACAAGTCCCTCTTTGTACTCGGCAGTAATATAACATGAAGACATCAGACTACTCCCCCCAAGGACAGATCCGATGCTGATTGCTGCTGCATCTCTCTATATGTCTAGCGAGGCACGTATCTTTTTTACTCCTCCTCTTCCTCCTCCTTGGGCATGTAGCGGTACTTGATATCCTTCCATTGCCGCTGTTGTGAAACAAGAAACCCGTTAGTCATATGATTCGTCCAGGCCGTACAAAAGGGGGAATCGCAGTCGAAAAAAGGTCACATACACCGCTGTTCATGGAGTCCCAGATCTTGTTGGTAGAGGTATCAAAAGCCCTGTTTCGAAATAGCATTGTTAGCGACCCTGTATAGCCGAAAGTCCGATCGAGAGATATCCCACGTACAGCTCGAAAGCGAAGGCACCGGCGAAGATGGTGGTCAGGTAGACCGCATTTCTGCGGATCAGGCTCCTGTAAATCGTAGGTTAGCGATGCTCGGAATGGTTCGAAGATGGTAGGGAGACATGCTGGTAAATAGCGGAAGCGATCTGTCATGGGAGACACCTCAGTTAGCCAATTGCACTCGAGTTCAAGGGAGAGTGTCCACTTACACCGGCCATTGTGATTGAAGATAGAATTGATTAAGAGGGAGTCGAGGAAAGAGAACAAGCCAGTTGAGACCAATCTGAACGAGATACTACCAAGGGAGAAGTTGAAGTTTCAAATCAGCACGAAAAGCAACAAGCAGCGGGAATCGCCGGGTCGCTGATTGGTTCACCGGAACGACTCTCTATGCAGAGCCTCCGGGTTTCCGCCTTGAAGCATTAGATGAACTCTTAATTCATCAAGTACTAGATACTGAGTACTGAAACCATCTATTCATCAAAGTCTCTTCACTAGATTCGAAATTGAAATTCACTACTGATTGCCTACAACCTATTTTACCCACCGGTCTGTGCGACCAGCAACCTCGATCATCAATTCCATCATCAAACCCGACCCGACCGTGATCTCACCACTCACAATGGAGCCCTCCAATTCCGGCATCACCATCGACGCCGTGACAGGAGAACGCTACATCCCATCCTCGATCCGAGCAGACGGTTCAAAGCGTCGCGAAATCCGAGTACGCCCAGGATACCGCCCCCCGAAGACGTCGAACTGTACAAGAACCGTGCCGCAGCTGCATGGCGGAGTCGCGGTAGCGGCGTGCCTGGCGCCGAGGGACTGAGCGAAGCGGCCGAGAGCAAAGCGAACACGACCGCCGCCAGCAACAAGAACGCGAAACGGCGCGAGGCGAAGAAGAAGGCCAAGGCGACGCAGGAAGCTGACGCGACGTCCACCGCGACCGCGAACGGACCGCTGAATGTGAGGAACCTGGAGAACTGGCGTGTGGGTGCGTCTGTTGCAAAGAAGGAGCAGCCCGCCGCAGAGTCTCAGCCGGAGATCGACCCGGAAGCGGAGAAGGAGAAGAAAGCACGGAACCTTAAGAAGAAGCTGAGACAGGCGCGCGAGCTACGTGACAAGAAGAATCAGGGCGAGGCGCTGCTTCCCGAGCAGTTGGAGAAAGTCATCAAGATCCAGGAATTGATCCGGCAGCTGAATGCGCTGGGCTTTGACACCAACGGCGAGAAGAAAGACGGCAAGGAGAAGGAGAACAAGGGCGTTTGAGGTGGGAAATCCATAACTCGGAACAACATGTTGCTGTTGCATTGCAGCAGAACGCGCATACGATCACGGCAGAAAGACTCTCCCAGCTCTTGACTATGGCCCTCATAGGTCTGCATCTTTTACACAAGATATCATTATATGGCTGCCGGATGTAAGGGCAACCTACGTGTCGAGCGTCATTCCATGATTCCTGGCGGCGCAGAACACCCTTATCGGTTTCCGGGCGTCGTACCATCCTATTTATGACCAACCATGAGCAAAACATGTCATGTCTATCCATGCGGATGGTCTTATCAGATGCCTTTGGTCTCGCAAGCTTCGTGGCCGGTTTCTGGCCTCAACAAACGAACCACCTCAGTATCAATTACATTCAGGTATGTTACGTCTGGGTTGTCGCTGATTTATGGTCATCGAGGTTACTAGGAAAATATCTTAGTGTATCGATAGGTCCAATTTCAAGGCAATTCAAGGTTCCTTTTTTTTAATCATCCAAGAATAGCACATATTGTACACAGCCGTGCAAGAGCAAGTCCCCCCTGCACGAATCAGTAGAAATGCTTACGTTCCGACGAATACGTATCAGTCCACCGCACAGGAGCGGTCGGAATACCCCCCTCCAACTGCCAATCCTGCCAGTTGTGTCTTATCCACGGGACATCATTGTGCGGAGCATCGAGCTTGACCGCGCCAACGCCATACGACGCAGCCATGTACCCTTGCCGAATGCAATCCGTCACCCCAACGCCCGTGTACCAGTTCCCCGCCAGAGTCAGCCGGTTCTTGAAGTCCTTGCGGACGGCCTGTGAGAGTTCCTGCATGCGCGACATGTGTCCGACGGTGTACTGGGGGATGGCGTTCCGCTGCAGTTTCACGCCAGTCACGATAGGCTCATCGGTGACGCCGAGATGTCTGGCGAGTACGTTCCGGGCCATGTCGATGGAGGCTTGGGGGCTCGGGTAGTCGGACTCCTTCCAGCCGTCCCACCAGTGGCCGCCGATCACGACTGTGAGTTTGGTGCCAGGCCGGGTGTCCTGGTCTCCGCTGGTCTCGGAGCCGAAGATAACCCCCAGCGCCCTTTCGGGATTCTGCTCGTACGGAATGGACCGTGGGATCAGGTACCCGAACCCCCGGACGGGGAGTAGATTAGGGTTCTCATAGAAAAGGTTGACTATCATCACCGTCACGGCGTAGTTGTGTTCCTTTAAATGGCGGATCGAGTTCTGGGGGAGCTTCTGTCCTGGTCTGGTAGGTTTGGCCAGTTTCTGTGCTAGATCGGGCGTCGGGTTCGTCGCGATGACGCGGTTATGGGTTTGGGACTTGTTCTGTCCGTAGTGGATCTACAATTAAGCCATATATCAGCCAGGCAGCTCAAACCAGTCGCGACAATTCAGAGAACGCTGCACTCACGGTCAGGTCAGGGTTCACCGGGTTCTGGCTGATGGCCGTCACTTCTGTGTCGGTCAACAACTGCACTTTGCCAGACTTGCGCAACGCATCCGCCAAACTAGTAGCAAGCTGTTGCATCCCGTTCTTGAACGTGAGGACACTAGCCCCCTTAACCAGCATCTGAAGACTCCTCCAGTACGCCTTCTGCTTAGTCTTCGACAGCGCATGCAGTGCCAGCAGGTCATCCATGACCATGTATCGGATACCGGAGGACATGCAGTCGAAGTAGCCTCCGATCACACGACGCTCGTGGCTCTCCAGGTCCCGAGCGGGCCCCATCAAATACTGGGCACTCAGGCGGTCGACATCACCCGCGTAAATACCGTGCACTACGCTAGAAACGATATTGTCCGTGACTTCGGGACACAACCGCCGCGAGCAAAAGTCCGCGAGGGACTCGTCGGGGGCCCTGTGCTCCGGACACGGCTTCAATGGCTCCGACAGAACATTCCACGCGGCTTTGCTAAACAGTGGCTCCGTCAACACCGTCCGCGCAAGGTCGAACATATTCCCCAGCCGGCTCCAGCGGGGATTTGGATTCGGCACGCGAACGAGGTGGTCCGGGTAGTAGATGTAACGATTCACGGCCGCGGGAGAGGTTTTGACCGTTACCAATACCTCCTCTAGTATATCAAGCTCGACTAGCTACAGGGGAATCAAAACTCGTTAGCAATCTAGATCCAACTGGTCCGTAGCCCCCGTACCAAGTCAAGAAGTGGAAGACACGAGGGGACCGAAGTCCGCAAGGTCCGCGGTCCATATTCGAAGACAATCTTGTTGCCGGCAGGGTCTGGGATCGTTTGAGAGTACATCCAGCCCCCGACTTGAGACGATTTCTCATAGAGCGTGATCTTGGAACACCTAGGGTCCTGCAATAGGCGGAAGGCAGTCGTGAGGCCCGTGATACCACCCCCTATGACGGCGGCGTCATAGGCGCCGGTATGCAGCGAGTGCCTCTGGCTGCGAGCGAACGCCAATGGCGTCCGGACTGCTCTCAGTGCACGGCTAGGAGCACATGGCAGTCGCATCTCAGCGATTATGTAGAGAAGAAAACAACTTGAGAACAAAGGAGAGCAGCATGACTGGGAGAAAGTTGGGATGATCATGCAAGTCTCTCTCGTCTTCTTCCGACGGCCGGCGGTGTAAAATTACATAAATTACCACCTGGTACGGTAAGCCTCGATACATCCAAATACTGAAGCAAATATACGATATCAGTGGCCTCTCTGACTGAAAGAAGGTCGAATACTGTGAGAAAAAAGATTAGGTATTATGCAATGCGAGAACCTCTGATGATATCCCAGATCTATTTACAAGCCAAGAAGTTCTGCCTGTCATTATATTCCCCATGGATTGTCGAAAAAAATCAAGCCAACGCCCGTCCAGCCACCCATCATCCGCAGAAATGAGAATAGTACATGAAATTCAAGCTCTGGAAATATGTTTTGAGGCAAATTCTAAAGATCAATCACGGTGTGCGCGGGTATCATGTTACGACCTCCTGGTTTTGCGCGGATTCCTCAGTTGGAGCACCCGGC
This sequence comes from Aspergillus cejpii, assembly GCA_004769165.1. Taxonomy (NCBI): domain Eukaryota; kingdom Fungi; phylum Ascomycota; class Eurotiomycetes; order Eurotiales; family Aspergillaceae; genus Aspergillus; species Aspergillus cejpii. Next base: position 1,203,499 of record SMSW01000005.1, on the reverse strand, counting down.
TTGATCAACTCTTCTTCAGCGTCCTCATCCAAAACAAACTTCCTCTCGCTAACACGAGGCTTGTTCTGATCCGCAGTCCATACTTTATCGGAGAACGCACCCTTCTGACCTTCGGCGTGCTTGTAAGGGCAGTTGGGGTTGAGGCACGGGTTGAACCTGCAGGGAGTTTGGAGATGCGTAAATTTGCAGCCCTCCACTGAGCAGTCGGCGCCATTGCGGCATAGAGGCATGGAGGGATGCTTGAAGTGGCAGTGGGGGTTCGCGCAATGAGGGAAGAACTTGCAGAGTTCCTCGGCTTGATGGGCGGATCTGACGGCCGGCGAAGGATGACGTCCAGTACATTTCCGGTTTTTGCACGCGGCTCCAAACGGGCATGGGTCGGCGACATCCACGGGGGTGCCCTCGGGGGCAGCTGGTGATTGATGGGCGAAAGGGCAGTCCTTTCGAGTACAACGTAAATTGAATCGGCAGACCTGCTCGGTGTTACTTTCGTCCTGTTGGCCATCGGGCTTCATATCCATGTCGATATCGGCATTGGTGGGCGACGTAACAGCGATGCCGTGCTGCTGGGTACGATTGGCGAAGTTGCCATGCGGGCGACCTTGACGCTCAACACGGTCAAACAACGATCGTCCTTGTTGCTGCTGCACATTCTGCTGGAATGCTGGATTGATGGCTGGGGATACGAAACCAGGCATCAGCTGTGCCATCATCCGAGCTTGTTCTTCCAGTAAAGACATCAAGTGCATCTGATCCTGCGGTGCCATGTTCATCATCGCTTGGTTCGCACCCATACCCATTCCGCCCATCTGGCGTCTACCCCCGCCGTTCTGTTGGAACCGTCCCTTCGTGTGATCCCGGTTATGAGAATTAATTCGACCGTGTTGGCCACGGACGCGATGGAGGGTTGAGTCATTATTCCGGTCCAATGCTCTGTTAATCTGATTCAACATCCGACCTCTTCCACCTTGGCGGCCGCCACGCATCGCCTTGGGCCCTGTAGGTCTGATACCATTACTGTTAGCTCGAGTCCACAACCGTTGTTCAAGAGCGGGAACCCACATTGAATCATCTCCGGGCGTAGCATCACCCATACTCATATCAGCATCATGTCCGCTGCCTTCGAGACCAGCAACTGCAAGAGCCGTTGTTTGGTCGTTGAACGAGGGGATGGCTTGTACAGGTGTGGCCTCGAGTGTTGGTGCGCCACCGTTGATTTGGCGGTTGAGGATGTCGACTTGTTCAAATAGCCACCGTGAAAAATCCAGAGCCTGTGTATCCCCTTCACCGAGACCGAGTAAATCGTTGGAGAGTTCGCCTGCGATTTGTTCTTGGGTTTTGCCGTTGACGAGCATGAGAATCACATATTCGGTCAAAGCAGAATCATCGCCGCCATCGGAGCTCCAGCCCATCTCCACGAGTTTAGGTTGGATAACATTGCTCAAGGCCTCCGCCAAAGGAGTACCGACTGCAACTACCGCAGTCATCGTGGAGAGCGTGAGGTGTGGAAGACTCGAATGTGGTTGACGCAAAGAACCGACGGCTTTACAGTGGTGGTTCCCGCCACCCGTTTGCAGGGACTTCTGTAACAGACTCTGCCTTTCTGTCTATGAAGGGGAAACTCGAGTCCAAGACTAACTTATAAGCGTAATTTGTAGGAAAAGGAAAGGGAAAAGGAGGGTGAAAAGGTGAGAAACACAAGTTGGTTGTTCTTGTGAATATTCCCGTGAGACTTTTGGATGATGAAAGACGCAGCCACAGTATCACGTGTCAATGTGGCTGAGGTGGCGTCGAGTTTGAGCAAACAGTGCAAACATTTGTGCCTTGATGCCTTACCATTACTACTCTTTGAATACTTCTTTGACCTTCATGGATGAATGTTGAGCTACGATATTCTGTGCTGCTTGACTCTTGGATGTATGCATTCTGATTTACCTACACAGGGCATGAGATCAGCTCTCGAAGAGCATTGCGATAACACTTCCCAATTGGAGACTGAGACACTTCGCTTGTGAAAGTGGGCATAAACAAATGTCATTCGATGACCATCCTCCGCATTCCCGTCTTTATGCTGCAGACAAAGACTGGACAAGCGAGGTTACAAAGATTCCTCGAAGAGGATAAACATCCCTTAGCCTTGGCCAGCTAATTGTGGATTGTGAAAGAGAAACAGACAAGGGATCATCATTCATCAGTTCATCATCGACTTGTGAGGATGTAGATTAACTGTCTCCAGATCCAAAGAGCATACCATTCCCTGGAATCAGGTTGTCCTTGTTCTTCCAAGGTTCTGGTCATTCATGACTCGAGGACAGAATGCAGGTTGATAGTCTGTCGATGGTATTTCCCCGAGGGGATGTGGCTGTCCAGCTACCTGTGTTCCATGTTTAGATCAGACTACAATGCTGCAGGGACCTGTTGCAAATTTATTAGCAATTCACTTCGACTTGATTATTGATTGATTTCTTGGTGTACCCTGCGATGCCCTCGGTTCGTTCTGTTGCTTCAACAGAACCCATATCGCAATGATCGAAGACCCCATTGCGCAGCTGACCCCAAATTATGGCTCCTCCAAACCGCCAAAGGAGGATCGAAGATTGACTGCAAGACCGCGGAGGCGGACGGGGATATCTTGAATCGAGTGATCCTGACCAAGGACACGGGGAATATCAAGCTCTGCTCGTGGGTAGTTTGCAGACTATGAAAAAGGTGAGCCGTTCCATCGATAATGGAAGGAGTTCCTGGGGATAGCATCTTTGCCATGGATGGTGACCTGTGGTCTCGTTCACGCCATTTCATCGGACCTATGTCCGTCCAAGAGCACGTCGTCGACACTGGGATCTTTGAGAAACAGGTTCAACACCTACCCTGCTGGCAGGGAGCGATTTCCCAACGGAAGTAAGGTAGTCGATGTTGGTTCCTTGCTCTTCTGCTACACACTGGACACTGGACACAACGACGGATTATCTCTTAGGTCAAGGGACAGATAGTTTGCAGAACCCGGATACCAGGCTCGCAGAGGCATCCAGATATGAGCATCATCGCCAGTCAAAACCGTTTCCCGACGGCCTCTCCCCCGTCGGCGCCCGCATCATCTATTCTATGATAATCCATGCAACGAAGCGCGGAAACCTACTATCCCCAACCCGGGGTCGCCGACGTACTTCAATCCCGGAAAGATGGTCATCCCAGACCCTGGCGATCCATGATCCATCCCCTAGGGCCGAGAATCCGCATCGATCAGGAAGTTTGCTCCCACCGAGATGGGTTACACGGTTATGCGCATTGTAGGCCGTATGAGAGTATCTGTGCTTTTGTCGGCCAATGGGAAAGATCGGGTTGAGGACCCTTCTTCGGTTACCCTCAGTCCTGGTTCGGAATTCAATTGTGTTTCTTGTCAGGGATGAGCCTTTGGATCTCTTCGGGACTCGGACGTTGAGCCCGTTGGGATATGATTTATATATCACTATACGAAGATTCTGTTGCTGGGACCTAGATTGCACAGTGAACTAGTCATCCGTACGGAGTATCCGTAGTTGATTCGGACTCACGACGGCCAGAGAAATAAGCAACTTCATCAGTCGATATGGCTGAGGTGCATAGACAGCTGGTAACACAGGCTGCCTCCGACAAATGATACAGATAGAGTCAGGAGGACGGTTCAAAATCTCATCCACATCAGCAGGAGGCGTCTGATTGTGCAACTTATTAGACACCCCATTGGGATAATGGACAAGGTTGTAGATGGAAATAGATGTGGAAATATATTGACCTACGCTTTTGGCTTCATGGGATAGAAACACTTCGTTAATTTGTTAAGACAGGAGAATAGGAACAGATCAACCACCATCGACAGGACTAATAAATACAGCTGGATTTAAAATACAAAGCCTCTTAGAAAAAAGAGACCTTGAGCTTCCGGAGTTTCTTGAGCCGCTGGAGAATCTCCACCTTTCGAAGCTCCAGATATAGATCTTCTTCGTCGGCGTCGTCTAGATCCCCGGAGACACTGATCAGGGGAACCTTGGGTATGGTGATCTCCCCATTGAGCTTCCCTGGAGTAACCCTTATAGCGTTGTGATTCGTTGCAATCTCGGCAGTATCTTTCTTGACCTCCTTTTGGACCGGTTGCACGGGTTGAACTGGCTGTACGGGTTGAACTGACTGTACGGGTTGCACTGGAGGCGACTGCTCGTCTCCAACCCACCCCTTGGTCATTCTGACGGCCTTCTCCCACCTAACGAACGATTTAGCGCTCTCTTCCCGGCTTATTTTGGGCTCGAATACTGCTCCGCCGGTACGGTTAATGTCCCGCAGCTCGGCGAAGTTTCTCCACATTCCGACGGCGAGTCCAGCGGCTATTGCTGCACCTAACGCAGTGGTTTCGCGCATCTTGGGGCGATACACCGGGATCGAGATCAAGTCGGCTTGAATCTGGGAAACATCAACCGGGTTAACCTTGTATTGTGATCTAAGTTGAGCAATGACTGTACCTGCATGGCGAGATCTGAGTTGCTCATCCCTCCATCAACTGCCAACTCTGAAAGCGCCTGTCCACTGTCTTTCTCCATTGCATCCAGGATAGCCTTGGTCTGGAAGCAAGTAGCCTCCAGTGTCGCCCGAGCAATGTGGCCCTTTTGGGTGTACTGTGTGATGCCAACTGCCAGATTATGTCAGCACAAATATAGAGGAAATGGAACTGGAGGTATCAGCTTACACACTGTCCCCTTGGCATCATCAATCCAGTATGGCGCAAAGAGACCACTGAACGCGGTAACAAACACACAGCCTCCATTATCTTCGACCGTCATAGCCAGATCGTTCACCTCCTTGGACTCCTGGAAGAAGTTGAGATTATTCTGCAGAAACTTGACGCCGGATCCAGCAACTGCAATGCTGCCCTCAAGGGCATAGACTGCTTTACCATCAAAATGGTACGCCACAGTGGCCAGCAGGCCATGTTTCGAGATGACTGGCTTGTCGCCCACATTATAGAGAAGGAAGCACCCTGTACCGTAGGTGTTCTTCGCCATGCCTGGTGTAAATCCCTTCTGGCCTACGAGTGCTGACGACTGGTCACCGAGACAGCCCGTGATTGGGACACCAGCAAGAACTCCAGATGCCAACGCTCCGTAGGCTTTGGGGTCCGAAGAAGGCACGATCTTTGGAAGATGGACCCTTCCTTTAATCCCAAAGAAGTCCAGAAGAAAGCTGTCGTATTTCAGGGCCTCAAGGTTCATGAACATCGTCCGTGAAGCGTTTGTAGGATCGGAGACAAACACGTTTGCCGATGCTCCGCCATTCAAACGGTATACAAGCCAGGCATCCACAGTGCCGAATGCCAACGTGCCTCGTTCGTATGCATCTTGTACTTTTGGGACGTTGGCTAGCATCCAGAGAAGCTTAGAGGAGGAGGAGTAGGTGGAGAGAGGAAGACCGCAAATCTGCTGTAGTTGCGACGCCTCCGGCTTCTGCTTCAGCTCGTGGACGATGCTTTGTGACCGGGTATCGGTCCACACGATGGCATTGTGGAGTGGCTCGCCAGTCTCATGATCCCAAACGATGGTCGTTTCTCGCTGGTTTGTGATGCCAATTCCCTTGATGCTGGACCGGGAGTAGCCCTGCGATTCAAATTGTTTGACCGCCTCCTCAATGCACGTCTCAACGGAAGACACGAGCTCCTGTGGATCATGTTCATGCCACCTGTACACGGAGAATTAGCACCGAGCAATGCTGATAAGCGATAAACGTTCTGTGTCACATACCCTGGATTGGGATAGATCTGTGAGAACTCAACCTGGTGCGATGCTACGGGCTCGCCGTCGCGATTGAAAATGAGAAATCTGGAACTGGTTGTACCCTGATCAATGGATCCCACGAATATCTCCGAGGGTTGCATGATTGCTTATTTTTTTATGGCTTGCGCCGACGCTCGGAGTCCTGGGTCAGTCAGACTCCTGTTAACGGATTGAGACAAGCACACAGAGCAAATGTACCTGAAGGGAGACATTGTGAAAGTAGTAGCCATTATATCTTATATATTTCTCGAGTAAGCTATCCCTGGTCACACAATTTTTCCGTCTCGCAGTTGATCTGCGGGGAATCTCTCTAGGGGAGTGTCGAGTGAGTGGTATAGTGAGGGAGGGGTGCCCGAAATGGAGGCATAATCATGAGGAGAGTCAAGGAAGTTCCATAAGCCGAGATACCATGACAGAAAGAATCCAATAGCAATTGAACCCGACGAGTTTTGCCTTAGTCTAGCAACTGGGCCAGTCCCGTGCATAGGAGGAAGAGACTAACGAGATGTCTGTATTATGCCCCAATGAGAGGACTCGGAGGGGAGCAACGAGTGACGGTTTTAGCACTGGTCAATTTGATGGCTGTCAGTGTCAGCTCATCTGACTCTGAATGGATGAGATAGACGGCTTGCAGCAGATTGTCTTGAAGCTCTTGTTGTCTGTTGTCTGTACCTCGGGTGGTTGCGTACCGGCCTACAAGGATATTCCTTGGAGGATACTGAGATCCATTGAATTTGAAACGATGGACTAGTAATCAGAAAGTCCCTATCTCAGAGGAAAAGAGCAAAGCAAAGACCACTCCGTAGATGAAGAGTAAAGAGTATGAAGTCGTCACGGGACTTGGCCTAATTGGGTAATCTGGAAATACCATTTTCCAGCCGTTTCATGTGTTCTTACGAAGTTCTCCATCAACATCATCCCATATTCCTCGGATTTCATCCTTTTGTTTGTTGATATTCGGCTTGCTGCAATGCTACATATAACATGCAGTTATATTGGCTTCTGCCTGCATGATAAGCATGTGCTCTTCCAACCGGAGACTTGGGTGATTCGCCGTCATCGCAATTGTCCAGTGGGAGACTGGGAGTAATCGGCCCCCGAGGAAATAGGATTTGTGGGGACTGTCAGCGTTGTTCCGATGGATAATCGCAATTTGCCATCCGTCTGAAAGTTCCAGAACTTTGTGGAGTACGACTGGAGACATCTCGCAGGACAACATCGACGTGGGGACTGGGGAGTCGATCTCAACGGAGCCGCAGAATAGTCTATCACTTCGCACAGGAAGTCTGCAAGTGAGCTCGACTGTGACAAGGACTTTTTCTTTCTGTGACGGGAGCAGAAATCTCTCAAACGAGGAGGTTGTTTGAGCAGGTAAATGCTCAATTCTCCCCACTCGGATTCATGGACATGCAGTTCTCATCCCGAGTTCACCAATCTCGAAGACAGCCGGTCATCCCAGCAATATCTTCAACCCTTGTCAACTCGTTGCTACATCGACATGTCAGGATGTAACACAAGCACGAATCGGGAGACATGTCCGTAAACGTTTGCAGGAATGGCCATTTTTTTTGGCTGCTTGGTATGTCTTAAGATGGCATGGCTCGAGATTTCGATCAGTTTAAGTCGAACAGTCTCATGTTGTGTTCGACGATGTCACAGAGAAGGATGTTCCTCAACCTGAGAGAACGAATGACTGCTTCTCACTCGATCATTTATGTCTGGTTCTTAACCATCAGTCCCAACCCCGGCTGAGTTTGAGCAATCAGACCGTTGTCCCGATGGTTCCCTCGAAGGACTATAACCATTCCCATGATGTGGCTGTATTGGTACCGCTTAGCTTGGTGAATGCTTCTTGCATTTTCGTTTCCTCTTTTTACTTTTTCCCCCCCTGTGAGCATGGCTTACCAGTGTTCTATGGCACGATGCACGCATATTCAACAATGGTATAACCTCACTGGGGGTGACACCATGCGTGTTAGGGAAAGAATGGGCACAACTGTATGTGCTACTCAGGAAGAGTGGCGCATAGAACTGCTTATTTTGATTTCTCCATTCACTGTCCAGGTCACGTTGGTTATGTTAAAGTGCATTATACGGCTCATGCCGCCTCGCCTCGCCGCCTCATAAGCACTCACCTTTCGAACGCGCATCATCTCCATCTTCATCTTCATCTTCATCTCCATCTTCATCTTCATCTCCTGCTTCATCTCCTGCTTCATATCCTGTCTCTCACAATAACAAGCATCGATTCAGGTTCATCAACCCAGAACAAGAAGTAATACTTACAGGATTATATCGGGTTGCATTGCATCTTTGTCCATCTGTGGTGGTGGCAGACGGCCATCTTCCTACATTGAAAATGACTATCTTGAAGCAAGTACTTGAAGGGACAGAGATACAGGAGACTCCGCTTGTCAGTTTGACTACCACCAAGAAGAGTGAGCCTTCTGACCCGGACGTCAGCTTTGGATCAGAAGAGACCCAGGTCGCTCAACCGGAGACAGCGTGGAGCAATATTAGAGCATACTGCCAAGATGCATTCTCTGAGTTCTTTGGGACCATGATTTTGATTCTCTTTGGGGATGGAGTGGTAGCTCAGGTCTTACTGAGCAAAGGCGAGAAGGGTGATTATCAGTCGATCTCATGGGGTTGGGGGTAAGCATTCTTCTTATGTCTTGAGTCTCTGCACGGCCCATACTAAGGATGTGTGTGTGTTTTTCCAGGCTTGCAGTCATGCTTGGTGTCTATGTGAGTGGCAGATCCGGAGCACATATCAACCCCGCCGTGACGTTTGCGAACTGCGTCTTCCGTAACTTTCCCTGGCGCAAGTTTCCTATCTACGCCATTGCGCAGGTACTGGGAGCGATGTGCGGAGCGGCCATTGTCTATGGCAACTACAGATCGGCCATTGATATGTATGAAGGCGGGTCAAACATCAGGACTGTGCCGGGGTACTCCGCGACAGCCACCGCTGGCATCTTTTGTACCTACCCGGCGGAGTTTATGACCAGGACGGGACAGTTCTTCTCGGAGTTCATCGCCAGTTCGATCTTGATGTTCGTGATCTTCGCGCTGAAGGACGACGGGAATCTTGGGGCGGGACCCTTGACGCCGCTTGCACTCTTCTTTGTCATCTTTGGTATCGGGGCCTGCTTTGGGTGGGAGACCGGGTATGCCATCAACCTGGCGCGAGACTTTGGGCCACGACTGGTATCCTACATGATTGGATATGGTCCGGAGGTGTGGTCTGCGGGGAACTATTACTTCTGGGTATGTGTCCTCTCAACTGGAAGCTTATTCGTTTGACGGACGAAGAATTGACTTTTTTACTCTCATAGATCCCAATAGTCGCGCCATTCATCGGGTGCACATTTGGCGGCTGGGTATACGATATGTTTCTCTACACGGGAGCCGATAGTCCAGTGAACACACCCTACGTGGGACTTGGACGGCTAGTCCGGCCATTGACAAGAAAGACAAAGACAGTCGGATCGCAGAGTCAAGTATGACGAGATGTGACCAATGAGTTTTTTTGAAGTATGTGACACATGTTGGAGAAGGAATAGGATTGGCCGGTATCGAATCTAGCAGCCATAGGATGTTTATGTTGGCAGTTGTATACAGGTGATACGGATACAAAATAGAAACGATCAAACGGCCTCCGCCGTCAGAGAAAGTCACACTCGAAAGTCAAAACATCTCAAGCATTTCTCAGTATGTTACTCCGTACAATGACAGGATTTGGCTGGCTGAAGGATGAAGGATGAATCCGGAGTACTCCGTATTTAACTGCCAGGATTTCCTCGGCGTGTAACGGAATATTCCATTGAAGGAGATCCATCATCCATAGGACCATATAAAGTCCATAACATGTGAAATCTGATCCTTCAAATCTCAATCCAGTCGCGTGATATCCATGGAATAGAGACTAGATATAGATAGACAGGGGCCGTCAATGTCACCGTATCACCAGCTTATTGCTTACTGCGGAGTAGAACTAGAACTAGAACTACGGAGTAGAATCTCCAGGATTAAAGACTAGGAGGGTTTCGGATTTGAACCGATAATATCCGTCTCTATGGACAGAGTACGGAGTATACCTATGGAGTATGGGGAAGATGGGTTGGTTATGTCGATTCGACGGATCCCGTCTCCGATGGACATCACTATGAGTAACCACCAGTGTCTATCTATACAAAAGAACCGTCAACAGTTAGATATATATGTATAAACGTCATACTGACAATCTCCAGTATACTAGAAACCAAACGGTACTGACTACGGCGTAGAAAGAGTAAACATCCCAAGTCGTAGGGAAAACAGTATCACCAACCCACCTAGGATATCTCCCCTGAGGAATATCTACAATGCAGAAACAAGAAAAGAAAACCTGCGCCCCGGAGCTCAGCTCCGAAATTATGCTTCGCTCCGTCGGCCAGCCCCTCACCAAGGAGTACCGCGCCTACCTCACCGTCCGGGACAAGATCATCTCGCCCTGGCATGATCTCGAGCTGTATCCCAGCGAAGGGGCGAGGAAGGGACTTACGGAGGCGGAGAAGAAGGTGTCTCATGAGGGAGAGTTGCATATGGTGGTGGAGGTGCCGAGGTGGTGGAGTGCGAAGATGGAGGTTGGTCGAACTTTTTATACCATGTTTGTGTGTGACTATGGACCAGCTGATGGGATAATCAGATAGCAAAAGATGAATATCTCACCCCGCTTAAACAATCCCTCCAGGAGGGTCGGTTGAAATATATCCCCAATGTCTTCCCGCATAAGGGATATCCTTGGACATATGGGATGCTGCCGCAGGTCACTCCCCCCACACTCTCTGGCATGAATAGGAATCTCCGCTAACGAAATGATAGACATACCAAGACCCTAACGTCGACGACCCCGTCACCCAACTTCCCGGAGGAGGTAATCCCCTCGCGGTCTGCGAACTAGGCGGCGCAAAAGCCTGCCCGGGACAAGTCAAACGGGTGAAGATCCTCGGGTCCCTGGCCGTCATCAACGAGGGCAAGACGGACTGGAAGGTCATCGCCGTGGACCTGAACAATCCCGAGGCCGCGACGCTGAATAATATCCACGACGTTGAGCCGCTGATGCCGGGGTATCTGGATACGATCAAGGAGTGGTTCCGGGTGTATAAGCTGGCCGAGGGGTTGAAGGAGAACCAGATTGCTATGGATGGGCAGTTCAAGGATCGAAGGTGAGCTGAGTTTCAAGTCAGAGACTTCAATAACTCATCTCTCCTGATACAATATAGATCAACCCTCTTGCTCATCGACAGCTGTCACAAGTCCTGGAGGAATGTCAAGGTTCAACCGGGTATGCAGACGCGGATTTCTATGTAAGTGATCGGATGGAAGTCTTTTTTTTTTTTTCTTTTTCTTTCAGTTAAGAAAAAGAGCGTCAACTGAGCAATTCCAGGGCGGATCTTTCACCAGAGATGCATGGCGCCGCGGATGTTCTTCCTCGAACCGCAGAGGATCGGGACGTCCGAGAAGATATCGATCTCATAGCAGCAGAGAAGAGTCATTTTCTCTCTGCCAACTGGCCTCCGGTCGTCTCTTGCCCTGGTGGTGGTATACTGAATTTGGGTTAAAAAGGACCTCTCTCTTTTATAGACCACTTAAGAGACCAGATCTATTTTAAGAATCGAATTCCAAAAAGAAACTGTCTTTGCAATGCCTTCACCGCAAATTTAACCGCCTGCTGTATATGGTAATATGAAGGGATATCGAATACCAACTCGGAGTACTCCATACCAAGTTCCGTAGTACTCCGTAGAGAATAGAGATATCAAGTACGCCGTACAGACTAGTATTCAATATCCTGATAATTTTATCACACTACTAATCAACGAAGCAGCTACTCTACAAGTACATTATAGCATTCTGCCGGCAGATATCAATAAGCATTGATTACTAAGGCTTGCCAGTAATTCTTACTAAGCAAGTACTTACCTCAGGGCTGGTCTCCGCCCCAAGATGATCGCCGGCGCACTGAGATCCTCATTCTCAAATCTAATCCCAGTCATTAGTTGTCTTGTCTTTGTCTTTTGAAATGGAAAAAGAACAAAAGACGTACCCCAAGATAGCAACACCCCCCGTCTCCAGTAAAAGCCTCACCCCATGATGCAGTGCTAACCCGGTCCATCGCATCGCCATTGCAGCCAGCGACTGTCCCGGTCCAACACAGACGATATCCCGTGGCTCATCCGCCGTATGGGTGACCATCTGGCCTCCTGGCCAGGCGGCAGCGGTACTCTGGATGACCGTCTGTATCTCTTTGATCAATTCATCGAGTCGATCCGAGACCTGTTGGGGCGATCTAACAAAAGAAAACAGTTCAGTCCGAAAAACAAGGCCACCAGTGTATTTACCTGGCTTTTAGGGGGGGAGGAGAAATGGAAGGAGACATAAAACTTACTCCCCATTAGGACAGCCATCCTTCCAGATCGACCATGGCCTCTCCTTGTCCAGTCCCTGCCGCCGACGTTTTTCTCGAATCTCCTCGATCGTCAGACCCTCGTAATCTCCGTAATCCCAATCGACGAGACACGACGTGATTTGGATCGTCGGATCCGCCATCTCGCCCGTTACCGGAGGGATCGCAGTCGTTGTCGTCGTCTTGGTGGAGCGGTCATAGAAGTGCTGGTGCTGGTGGACTCCGAGACGCAGGATCTCTATAGTCCGACGGGATCGTGCTTTCGGGGTGATATAGCTATATTGCCATCGATCAGCCAACGTTCAAATGGCGGAAAATTCGGAGAACAGAAATGAAGAGCTTACATGCGGGAGATCTTCTTGGGATCAATCAACCTGTTCTCGCCGATGAACCGATCCCGCATTCCTTCAACCTGCTTCTCTCCCAGCTTGGACAGTCCGCTATCGATATTGCTGATGAACTTCCTCCCTTCAGTGCCTTCGGTTTCGCCATGACGAATCAGAAAGACGCGGGCGCTCATACTGGCTGACTCGCGAGAAAGGTGGTTAGGGTGGTAACACAGCGCATAAACGGGAGGTGGAATCTGGTAATCAGTAGAGACATACCTAATAAATAATATCATACTTTGCAATGTTGTTGACAGGAATCGCAGTCCGTTGGCTCTCGGGATGGTTTCCCATAGGATGATCAACCCTGACCTCAACATGACATCCTAATAATAGATCATCGATCGAGATCAAGGAGGAGAGATTCCTTTCATGAGTTGTGAATTACTATTGGCGTCTAGTCTAGAGACCCCTGTGTACTAGTAAGAGAATATAAAAATGCAGAAGGACAAAGTCAGTGAAGAGTCCATCCATGTGAAAAGACGGCTCAAACACAGCACCCAATACGCCATGTCAAAACAACCAGTAGTCCATACTGTGCAACATGATGAGGGCACGCAAAAGAGCGGCAAGAATAACAACACAAAAACAAACCCGCAAAACCGCAAAACCGCAAAACAAAGACCACCGCCTGTGTCTATACCTGATACAAACCATTGTCACATCAAAAAGTCATGCAATCATTAATCAGTCGTCTCAGTGTTCCGTAATCATAAAAAAAATCATAAAGCATCAACTCAAAACATTGCCATGATACCGCTGAGAATCACGCACCAAGCACCCATTTGGCTGGGTACCAACAGACTATGCGCTGCAGCAACAGTAGGAGCAACATGTGCAACCATCGTGGGAGACGAAGACCGAGTAGGGCCGATAGGAACAGTTCGCATATTAGTCGTCGGAACAGAATGGGGAGTTGATCGTGTCACAGTCGGGACAGTTGATGCTGTTTTAACCCCGGAGCGGGAAGACGAAACCACTGAAACCGGCGAAGAGACCAATGAGACTGATGTAGACAGGGGCGTAGACTAAAACAGGGAGCAAAGAAGATTTAGCAGCTGGTCATAAAAAAAGGGAATCATCAGAGAAAATGGCAGGGCAATGCTCACTCACAGAAGCCGCACTGGGCGGCTGGACTTGTCGGGATCCAGAAAAGGTCCAGCCACTGGGCAGAGTCGTCTGTTTTGCGACGGAAGAAGAAAGGGTAGTAGGAGTCGGAACCCAGGGCCAGATGCTTGGGGTTACAAAGCTCGACGTTTTCCGGTGCGTGCCACTGAAAGGAATAGGAGCAGTGTCAATTGTCGCGGTCACAGGCGGGGCAGACTCGACGGTTGAAATGGACTCAGCGTCACTATTACCATTGATTTGACCTCCCTGGGAAGTGATAGACTGCCACGACCCGCTCTTGTCGCTGTAGGTGTACGATGTACCGGTCGAATAATCGGTCGCAACGAGAGACTTCAGGTACATGGTGTAAGGACCGGCGCTGTAGTCAGTCTCACCACCAGCCCATTCTATACACAGGACGTTAACACAAACCCAGGGTCATAGCATCCTTTGCAAGAGGGATGGGGTACTTACGGATTGTGCCTGGCGGATTGGTGGGGTCACCACCGGCCCATACACCGACCTTGACCATCATTGGGGACTGAGGGTATTGATTCGCCGCTGCGGTCTCGGGGGTGAGAACCCGGACAGTCTTGCCGTCAATCTGCCAGACAATCTGCGTACTGGTCCAGTCGATCGTGTATGTATGAAAATCATCATGGTTTCCAGCATTGTCGTGAGTAGCACCGCGGCTGTAGCTGCCAGTGTCTCCTTTTCCAAAATAATTGGTCTGCACATAGAGATTGTTTCCTCCAAGCCACTCCCAGTCGATCTCATCCAGGTCGTCAGACTGCAGAACCGCACTGCTGACAATACCTTTGCCTGAGGCAGTCTTGATCACGAACTCGACATGACCGAACATCATGTACCAGTTGGATTGAATCAGTGGGGAATCACCCTGCTTGACCACAGAGAAAGCAACACCATTGCTATCATAAGTGGGATTGCCAACTACCGAGAAATCGGAGGAACCGCCTTTGGTGAAGTCATAGGAGACAGATCTTCCCAAAGCAGGGTCTGCAGGGCAAGCTTCGGAGCGAGTTAGACAGGATCACCTTAGGAAGTTGGTGCAGCTGTTGCATGGTGAGACTTACTCTCATGAAGGGGATTGCAGTTTGTGTAGGTCTGAGCCACGACATGGGTAGAAGAAGAGAGCAGGCCGATGGCCACACCGACGAGAGAAAGTCTCATGGTGGAAGAGGATTAGGAGAAACCGTGAGAACAGAGCAAGCTTCGAAGGAGAGATAAGCAAGGTGATGTGACAATACAGCAGACAAGATGGAAATCGAAAAGCTACTAGATGGTATGTATGTAGAGCAAAGTCGTACGGAGTACAAGCAGGGAGATGGAGAGGAGGAGAGAAGAGAGAAGAAGAAGAGGAGGAGGAGAAGGAGAAAGAAGAAGAAGAAGAAGGAGACGAACTATTTCTGGAAGTGGAAGGTCCCCAGAAGAGTTACACTTAGATAGGAAAGGAAAGAGCAAATTCGCCGAAGAGTGATGATCACCAGGCAGCAGAAGGGGACCTTTTTCTTTCCTTCATTTTGAATAATACTCTGGCAAGACCAGCCTCCCTCTTTCTTACCTTTTTAGGGCAGTTCATGTGGCGGAGTGGGGACTGGCCTGAGAGCCTTAGGCATGGAAATGGGAAACTCTTCCATTCCTTCCCGACGCTGTCATTGGCTCGGGTATTTAAACTGTGGCGCTTTTCTATTTGTGGCTGGGCTTTTTTTTACCACGTGATAAAAACTCATGTGACATGTGGCCTGTAGTAGACTGGTAGTACGGAGTACAGATACCAACATCATATGCCAAAAGGAAAGAAAAACAGTTCCAACCTAGAACTACTGCTCTCAGTCTCAGTACGGAGTACTCGGCAGATGATCAGACTCAGAGTCGTGTGTCTGGCTTGGTGTGGGACATTGTACTCCATCAATCGTTAGCCAATATCAACAGTCCCATCCCGCTCCATGCCCAGCCTCCTCTTTTTACACAGAACCTACTCCTAGAACGAGGTATTGGGATTGGCTAATGACTTACCGACTCTCCATTGTCGAAAAGTACTCTGTATGGAGTACGGAGTAGATCACAAAATCGGATACCTATCTTTATACTCAATTTTGCAGAGGATTCCCATTACGAAGTTCGACCAACATCATGGTAGGTCAGCACCCACATGGTTGTCACACATAACCATCAGACACAACAGTCAACTGACTGCATGGAGAACGGGACATTTTGAATCAGTCTGAAGGAATTAAATCACAGATTAACCTCCAAGGCTTCAACTCTTCAAAAGCTTTAGCTTTTCCAAAGAATGTACGGAGTACGGAGTACAGAATACAGATACATACTCCGTATGTATCTGTCTGTAGAAGAGTGGGCGGAAACCCACTTGGTCTCCGCTATCCTCAACCAGCTTGCTTGGCGATCGCCTTTGCATTACCCATACCATGGGCGAGATTTTCTCTAAAGCGACCCAGTGAGTGATTGGAGTCTTGAACTACTCAAGAAACTTGATTTTCAGGATAGGATGATAGGATCCCTACTCCCTACTTCCCAAGCCCCCGATCTCACCCTTACACATGATATATTTCCTGTTAATTGCCACTGGATCTATTCCGTATCTTCAACAACAATGCTCTGGATTTCATTTCGGCACCCCTTTTGCTATCCTGGACTCTGAGACTCAGATTTCTCGGCTTGTAATCTCCCCTTTAGAACCTTTGTTACGTACTTTCTGATATGATGATATCTTCCTATGAATCCCCACCATTACTCTACTCCGTACTCCATTACGCTGGAGGATCGGTAGAAAAGCAAATTTGAACCGATCTTACAGTACAGTATCCATGTCAACAACAAGGTATATAACCACTCAAAAGATGCCGGATTTAAAGACTAAAGGTGCCTAGACGGTGCTTTTTGGGTCCTCTGTATCGAAGATGAATCACATGATCACATCTCCGAGTAGGATCGGTTATATTGACCCAAAGGAGAAGGGAAGAAAAAGCAAAGGAGGATTGTGACCCGACTCCGAGCCTCCGTACTCCATATGGAGTGGATAAAATATGACTCCTCAATCTCAGCGTTCACCTAGTGCCACTGTCCACTGCCTGGTGGCCAAAGGTGCAGGAGCCAGGAGGAGCTCTGTCCCCCAGAAGGGAGAAGAATAGCTTGAGCCTAGTTCAGTGCTCGAGTCCTCTTCGTAGTTCGTTCATCGTTCACATTGAAAGGTTGAGAAGATGGAGCTATGGCACGGGAGTCCCCGGAAGGATACAGCTCTTTTTTCTCCACTTTATACTTCGTAATATCTTGTAGACTGTAGTAGATGTTCATGGGGTCACTTTCAGGATGAATCTGTCAGTAATCAGTATTCCATATGGAGTAGGTAACCTCCTATAACCATCTTCTTGGCTCAGTAATAATAACTACTACATTGATCATACAGAGTAGAACTATCACTATCATCAAATCCACAAGCACAGACCACAGACACTATCACGGACCATCCAGCCCTAGAAAATAGAAATGCCTTGACAGCGACTTGGTTGATGGTCTTGACCAGGTATGAAACGCTGTATTATGAAACGTAATACGGAGTACCTAGATACCTTTCAGTGTATTGCTTCATCCCTGTGACACCAAAGTAAAACACATAATAATTCTAGTTTCTATGATGGTTCCAAATGCTGTAAAAATAGAAGTCTTCATCATAGAGCCACTAATCAAGCCTATAAAGAATCTCCCACAAAGGAATAAAAGGAGGGAGTTGTGTGTATCTTCAAGGGTGTGTAAGGTAAGTCACAAGACACAAAGTACAAAGATTACAGTAACATACAGATTACAGACCGCTAGTCCATAGATAGTAATTTTCCCGTACCTGACAGTTCTATTATTACCTATTAGTAGGTAATTATCCTCCTCATTAGTAGTTAGTTAACTTAGTCTAGGTTGGTCCGTGGCCAAAGAGAGCCTCAACGATTCTCAAAGACTCAAAACTCCCTCTTCCATTATTTCCTACTACATATCCCTCCTCACCAAATTACATCCTCCACATCCATCTTTTTAATGTTTTTCTTATCTATTCTTAGGGTTCTTTGAACTTGTTTCATCCTTAGACACTCCTTTTCTTGACCTATCCGTTGATTCCCCGGGTTTCCTTGTTTGGAATGTGTGATGACGTTCCTTGACTGTCCCTCGCCCTCCAGAACATGAAGTTCCGTCTATCTTGACACCGTCGCGCCTGACGAAATCCCCCCTACTGATACAATATCTCTATCTTCTCGAAACTCACAATTCTTCTGTATTCAATATTTCTTACTTCTCAGGTTTAAATCGATGTGTTCTACTGCGTCTGTGCATTCCGTACCCCTCTGTATTCGATACTTCGGATCGCCGAATTGACCATCTCGACTCTGTTCGCTCAACATTTTTTACTGCCTCGTCGAATCTATAATTGTCTATTTATTTCCTTCCTTATATATCCATCGAACCACCCGACTTTATTAATGGTGGATTATTGCTTGGTTTCCGCGACTGCCGTGTCAGCCAGCTGATTTTTCGCTTCTCGCCCCGGAAGACTTGGACAACCTTGAAAGAAACATGTCTTTGCGCGAAAGTGATCAGTCTCTCGGGAGACGTAGCTCGGAGAGCTCCGGGAAAAACAGTTGGTTGTCGCAGGAGACTGTCAGAGATGGCCAGAATCATCGCCCTGTCCACCATCAAGCCCTGTCGAATGGTCGCAGTACTTCTCCGTTTCCTGGATCCATGAATATGGAGAGGTAAGAACCATCTCCTTCTTTCGGATGAACGTTGCGAAAAATGTCTGAAGATGTGGAGTGCAAACTGTGGGCTCCGCAACGAGGTCACTAAGATCGGTGATCGGCTGCGGAATACCACAGGCACTATGTTTGCGGAGGAACATTCAATCCGCTGTCCTAATTTCCTTGCTCTGTTTCAGTTAAAACCAGTCTGGTACAGAGTTTATATTTAATTAATTGTCGCTGCGAGAGCGTGGGACGCGGCCGTCAAGGAGCATACATTGTTTGAAAATGATTGCTGACCATCACCAGATCTGTGTCACAGGGCCACAACCCGCCCAATCTGGGAGTCGCGAACAATCTATATACTTCTACTTTCTCATGGGGCCCACCGGACGGTTCTTTTACAGACCAGCGGAAGGGTCTCGGCAGTCACAGAAAAGTCATGGCTATTCTAGGGACCGACGATCCTGGTCCCCCACCGACCTCGAGCTCAATCGCTAAACCAGCTCAGCTGAATTCCAACCAGGTTGACTATTTCAGTCAAGATCCGAACTCGTCATGGTCTTCGTCTCCCCAAATCGCGCCGATGGACGGATCGGGCACGTTTTTCCACGACTACTCCGAGCACGAAGCGTCACCTGCATCTGCCTCATTCCGCCCAGGCACAGGCCGCACTTTCACGAGTGAACCTGTCGACTTAGACTACAATGGTGACCATCGGAGACCATCGGTAGCTAGCGCCACCACGATCAGCAGTCAGGGCTCAAAGTCTAGTACAGGAGGCCGATTTCGGAAGAAGCTACAAGGCTTTTTTGGTGATGAATACCTGATGCCGACCGATTCTAAACAAGAATTGGAGCAGGGTACGCATCCCTTGAACAGCAGACCAGGGTCTATCAACCGGTTTAAAGCCCGTGAGAGGGCGAACTCTGATGGGGCGCGAAACTTCCCGGAACAATCCCACGATGACGCCTCCTCTTCCCGTCATCCTTCCAGGCCGCGGACTCCCTTGCCCTCTAGTGAGATCACCCCATGGTTGTATCAGAGCTTCAACGTAAGTACACAGTCGAAGTTTTTTTTATCGGCTGAAGATTCTCACCCAGTACCTCAACAGGACATTCCTCAATTTGGAGAGGCCCCGGTTCGAGAAGCCCCCATCGCATCCGATAGTCATCGCGTTAGTAGTCAAAGTGCTACGAATGCAGGCGCCTCCGGGGATGCTCGAAGACAATTCAACGGCCACCGCCATTCCCGAAGCAAGGAAGAAAAGCCAACTGCCGCAGGCGATCTTGCAGGTTATCCAGCTCGTCCCGCAACGGGGCGTGATGATTCGTACCTCGGACTACGCCCATTCCGTGAGAATACCCTCCACGCATCAACAGCAATGAGCTCCACTTTAGGCGGCCGCTCGACGAGCCCCACGCCGAGCATTCAGAGTACCTATTCTCGGGAGCCAGGGCAGAGCTCACCCGGGGCTCCGCCGAACAAACGGTCGATCCTGGACAAAATCCGCCGCACCAAGGGCCATGGCCCCTTAAAGCATTTTCCCGGGTCGAAAGCATCGCAGGAAGCATCCAAATCCACCTCCAAGCTTTCCCGGAGGGAAATGTCTCCCAGACGGGGACGGCAAGGGAGTCTTGAAGGTGGCACTTCGATCAGAAATCCGGAAGTACTAGGCGACCACGAACGCCGGAAAGACGGCAAAGGCCTGGCTATCGGACCGACGAAACTCCGGAACCGTCGTGCTGTGGTTAATGAAGTGCCCTCCGGAAGGGATGTCAAGTCTCTGGAGGAACTTGGCGTTTGGCGCCTTGATACAGATCTCTCGCATATGGAAGGCATTGTCAGCCAGCAGCCGCCGCCATCTCCCGGTGATAAGGGAAGACCCCTCGAGGGAGTTCCGACGCAGCATGAGGACCGGAGGCGGCGGCATGATAGCTTACCTCCCGGCCACTGGGATGCGCCAGAGAGTTGGCAAGTGAAGAAACATGGGGAGGACCTCGCTGCACGACTCCCCACTGTCGCGACTGACTCTAACCGTCTTGCACCCGAACCGGATGGTATATCCTATTTCATCCGGGTCTTCCGCATTGATTCTACCTTTGCCACACTGTCAGCCGGTCTGAGTGCCACTGTCGCGGACATTCTCCTGATGCTCGGCCGCAAATCGTTCCTTCAGGACCATCTGAACAATTACGAGATTGTTATGAGGAAAAATGATCTATCCCGGCGGCTTGATCACTCGGAGAGACCGATCCTCATGCAGAAGCGTCTGCTCCAGCAGGTGGGATACACTACCAAGGATAGGATTGAAGAGGTCGGCCGAGAAGACCATAGTTACATCTGCCGCTTCATATTCCTCCCAACCAAGCTCAGTGGCTACACCAGCCTCGACGGAGATCCTGGTTTCAACAGAATGCAGAAATTCAGCCACGTGGACCTTCAGGGCCGAAGTCTTGTCACCATCCCTATTACCCTGTACAAGAAGGCTTCCGAAATTATCTCACTTAACCTTTCTAGGAACCTGTCCCTGGATGTTCCAAAGGATTTCATTCAAGGTTGCATCAACCTCCGTGAAATCAAATTCATAGGCAACGAGGCTTTGCGATTGCCAGCGAGTTTCAGTCTTGCTAGCCGACTTACGTACCTGGACGTGTCCAACAACCTTTTAGAAGAGCTTGATCATGCCAACCTGGACAAGCTGCACGGCCTCGTCAGTATCAAAATGGCGAACAACAAGCTAACAGAACTACCAAGTTACTTTGGGAATTTCCAGTATCTGAGGAGTCTCAATATCTCCTCCAACAGCTTCCAGGTCTTCCCTTCCTTCCTCTGCAATCTGAAAAGCTTGGTGGATTTGGATATAAGTTTCAATAACATTGCCGAACTTCCCAACATCGGGGAATTGACAACCCTCGAGCGACTTTGGATGACGAATAATGTTCTGAGTGGGCCACTGGACGAGACTTTCAAGGATCTTGTCAGCCTGAGGGAGGTTGATGCGCGATTCAATGCAATTACCAACATAGATACGCTGGCGCAACTACCTCGTTTGGAGCAGCTGCTTATCGGTCACAATGCGGTTTCGAAGTTCAGAGGCTCATTTCCGAAGTTGCGAACCTTGCTCCTTGATCATTGCCCAATGACGCAATTTGACATTGACGCACCCATGCCAACTCTCACATCGATCAACATAGCCTCTGCTAAGCTTGTTCAGTTTCGGGATTCACTGTTTGAAAACTTGCCCAACCTGTCAAAGCTGATCCTCGACAAGAACCATTTTGTTTCCATGTCTCCACACATCGGTAAACTTCGCAGGCTAGAACATTTCAGCATGATCAAAAACCCTCTGGCTGCACTGCCTGCGACTATCGGATGTCTGACGGAGCTCAAGTACCTGAACTTGAGAGAATGCAACCTAAGCAGGCTCCCTCCAGAAATATGGCATTGTGTGAAGCTCGAGACTCTCAACGTCTCGTCCAACGTGCTGGACAGTTTCCCCAAACACGGTAGCCCTCCGCCTCAGCTTCCCAGCGATACGGGCACCACACCTGTGGCGACTCCTGGCGGAGCCACAACGCCGAGCTATGAAGAGCTTGGCCCTGTGGAAGAGCAAGAAACCCGGCGTCCTAGTCAGACGTCCGGCGGCCTTTTTAGCTCGGGGAGCTCACCGAACGGCGGAACGTACCGAAAACCGTCGGTTGCCTCTTCGCTAGGTCAAGGGGGCAGAAAGGTATCGGCAGCTTCACGTTCAGGCACTGAAGGAAGTCCGTCTTCCAGGAAAGACTCCAACTTTTCCCAACACGTAGCGACGACGTTCGGCGGCTCGCTACGAAATCTATATCTAGCGGACAATCGGTTGGAAGACGATATCTTTCGCGAGTTGTCGTTAATTCCGGAGCTGCGAGTAGTTAATCTGTCCTACAACGAACTAACAGAGCTCCCGCAGGGGTTACTCAAGCGCTGGCCGTTCCTGACTGAGCTGTATCTTTCAGGTAATGAGTTAACCTCTCTCCCTTCCGATGACCTGGAGGAAGGAAGCAACCTCAAGGTTCTTAACCTGAACGCGAATCGGTTTCAGGTTCTTCCTGCGGAACTTTGCAAGGTCAGCAAGTTGGCTATCTTGGATGTTGGAAGCAATTCTTTGAAATACAATGTGTCCAATTGGCCTTACGACTGGAACTGGAACTGGAATCGCAACCTGAAATATCTAAACTTCTCCGGGAACAAACGTTTGGAAATAAAACCGAACATTACCTCGGTGGGACCGTCAGCAAGCAATGGAGCGGACTTGACTGATTTTAATTCTCTCACCCACCTACGGGTCCTGGGCTTGATGGATGTCACGCTGACAACGCCGACCATCCCAGAGGAGAACGAGGATCGCCGAGTGAGAACGTCTGCTTCACTTGCCGGGTCGCTGGCTTATGGTATGGCCGATTTTCTTGGCAAAAGTGAGCATCTGTCTCTCATTGACATGATCGTTCCTCGCTTGAAGCCTGACAATGTGGAAACACTCGTGGGATTGTTCGATGGACAAACGCAATCAACTGGAGGCTCAAGAATCGCCAAATTTTTGCATGAGAACTTCACATCCACATTTTCTTCAGAACTCAAGAGATTGCGGTTGGATGAACATGAGACGCCACTCGATGCGCTCAGGCGCACATTTTTGGCGCTGAACAAGAACATGGCTGCAGCAGCCTATAAATCCATCGACGACCGCAGTGTTCGACAGTTTCATAGAGGATCTCCGGCCTCGAAGCTTCTCAATCAAGATGATATACGATCCGGTGGCGTCGCGACGGTGTTGTATCTGAACAACATGGATTTGTACGTCGCCAATGTCGGAGACGCCCAGGCGATTCTCGTCAAATCAGACGGGTCATTGAGATATTTGACGGAGAACCACGACCCCGCTGAGCCCCATGAACGGGCGAGAGTCCGGGCTGCTGGAGGATTTGTGTCTCGCAACGGGAAACTGAACGATATTCTCCACGTTTCAAGAGCCTTTGGTTACTTTCAATTGATGCCAGCAGTCATTGCAGCACCTCACACGATGCATGTTAACTTGACTGAGCAGGACGAGATGATCATCTTGGCCTCTAAGGAATTGTGGGACTACGTGACGCCGGATGTGGTTGTCGATGTGACCAGAGCGGAACGGAGAGACCTCATGATCGCAGCTCAGAAGATTCGGGACTTGGCGATCTCCTTTGGTGCGAACAATAAGCTGATGGTCATGATCCTCGGTGTGAGTGACCTGAAGAAGCGTGAGAAGTTCAAATTCAGGGGAACGAGTCTCTCAATGGGCCCTTCTGCGTTCCCTGAAGAACAGATCATTCCCAGCACCAAACGTACCAAGAAACCGCGTGACATGCCTGGCGATTCGAGGCTTGCCCGCTTTGATTTTGTGGATGCCCCTATCGGGGAATTGGCCATCATTTTCACAGACATCAAAAAGTCAACAAGTCTTTGGGAGACATGTCCCGACGCTATGCGCTCGGCCATTCAGATACATAACGACATCCTTCGTCGGCAGCTCGGGATCATTGGTGGCTATGAGGTGAAGACGGAAGGCGACGCTTTCATGGTCGCTTTCTCAACCACGACGGCAGCACTCCTCTGGTGTTTCAACTGTCAGACCCAGCTTCTGGAAGCTGAATGGCCGACGGAAATTCTTGAGCAGCCCCAGTGCCAGGTTCAGTGTGACATGGAAAACAATGTTATCTTCCGGGGTCTGTCTGTCCGGATGGGTGTCCACTGGGGAGAGCCTGTTTGCGAGAAGGACCCTGTCACCAACCGGATGGATTATTTTGGTCCGATGGTGAATCGGGCCTCGCGTATCTCCGCCGTCGCCGATGGCGGTCAGATCTTTGTCTCGTCCGACTTCATGAGCGACATCCAACGCAACCTGGAGGTTTACGCCGACAGTGAGCGAGCAGCTTCTACTGGTTCGGAGGAAAGCTACGCGGTCGACACTCTTGGGTACAACATCCGTCGTGAGCTCCAACAACTCAATAGCCAGGGCTTTGTCATCAAGGACCAGGGCGAACGGAAGCTCAAGGGCCTGGAAAACCCGGAGCCGCTCTATCTCATCTACCCTCACTCGCTCTCCGGGCGGTTGACTACATTGGAAGAAGCCGAAGCCACTGAGAACGGCCCCACGACTATCAGCAAGCATTCTCAACTAGAAATTCAGACGGATCTCATCTGGCGGCTATGGGAGATTACCCTTCGCCTGGAGCGACTGTGTGGTGCGCTAGAAAATCCAGGTGAAGCGCGGTTGAAGGAGCCGAATGTGGCTCTTTTCAACCTGGTCAAGAACCATGGGGGAGAACTAGCTGATTCGACAGTGGTGAGCTTGGTTGAACAACAGGTGACTCGCATTGAGGTTAGTAGTTCCCCCTATGCACTGATGTTCTTCTACTAACCCTCGACGCTTTTTCGCAGGCGACAATCAACACTCTCTCAATGCGGTACATGATGCGACCCTTCAAACCTGGTGACAAACTCATCGACCATGCCGTGCCCATAGCCGAGGTGATGCAGCAATTACAAACCCAACTTGCCGAATACCGAGCTCTCAAGGAACAACTGGCGGTCAGTGCTGCTGGCATCACTGGCACATCGTCAAGCCCGATGGGAGCTGACGGACAGGAGATGAGTGACAGCAACTCCAGCTCCGTCACCTCGTCCTTTCTACACCTTGATCCTCCAGCGGAGTAGTGCCAATATGCAACGTAACCTTTCCACATTTATTGTATAAATGTTGATATAACCGCCTAATATGTCCTGTTATTATTTTCTTGTCTTTATTTTCATCCATTCTTTATATATCCGCGGCGTCATTTGGGGATGGCAGGTGTTCAGTTGAAGCATGGGTAGGGAGCCCAGGTTGGTATAGGTCTTTGGCTGTTTATTGTTTAACTACTTTCGCATGACTATACTAGCGTTTACTGAATCTACGGAGTATCATGGTGAATCCATCCATGTTAAGGGAAAATGGCCTTTCCTCGCATTTCTCGACAGTATCTCATTCATACTGACGGGCTTACGTAACTGACAGGTCATGTGAATCTTAGTCATGTGAATCTTAGTCATGTGACCTGAATCATGTGATTTCGGGGCCTTGTTTTGTTAATCGCGATCTGATTGGGTTGAGGCCAGTCTGTTCCCTCATCATCAAGTCTTTTCACGCGTCTCCCTTTCGTCATCAAAACAAGACCTCTTCTTCATCATCTTTTGAACACTCTTATGTAGGCATTACTTCCCCAATCTGAAAAGGAGATTGTGAAGAAGCCACCTTTTATCAAATCAAGTGATTGAACGATTGGTCATCCATAGACCCTGCTCTGTCGGTTGCCCTGGATACTGAACTTTTTCAGCATCTTCCTTCAATAACGATTCAAAGCAACTTCACAGAGTGGAGATAGAACAGTCAAGGATTTCTTTGAGACGAGGATAGTTTCTTTCTTTTTTTCTTTTTTCAGTCATCTGGCCTGTGTTTCTGCAGCATTCCTATATCACTTCCTTTAACTCTCACTACCCACTTGTATTGAAGGAGCGTGATACAACCATGGCGGATGGACTGGAATATCTGTCCCCGGACTTCGACCTCAACTCACTTACCGTACCTCGTCTACGCTCCATCCTCGTCAGCCATGACGTCTCGTATCCAGCCTCGGCTAAAAAGGCGCAACTGATCCGCATCCTC
The DNA here is from genome assembly GCA_004769165.1 of Aspergillus cejpii. Lineage (NCBI taxonomy): Eukaryota > Fungi > Ascomycota > Eurotiomycetes > Eurotiales > Aspergillaceae > Aspergillus > Aspergillus cejpii. The sequence continues at coordinate 1,177,277 of SMSW01000005.1, read as the reverse complement.
GAGGAGGAGGTTCTCCCGCAGGCGAAGATGTTGCTTCGGGAGCGCGACAGGGTGAAGAGAACCAGTACTGGAATCACAAGTATGCCTAGCCGCGCGACATCGGTGGCTAGTGACTACGACGATCAACGGGAGGATGCTCGAGACTCTATGCCCCCACCTACCCCCTCGACCGTTTCGACCACAACGGGGACGCGGAGGGGACGGTCTAGAATGAGCACGAGAGCGTCAACGGCAGAGACTGAGGAGATGAATGTACCGACGACGCCGTTGACAGCAACGAGGAGAACGGTTCCGAGGTCGGAGACGAAGCACACTCGCTCCTTTGATAGGGAACTTCGTGATGATGGCCCCGCAACTCCGGTGGCGGCGGATATGGTTACGCCTCGCAAATCGACTGTCAGGAGATTACGGAATAGTGAAATTGCCCCATCGATTGAGCCCGTACCGTCCTCCATGACAGTCAAGGCGGAGCCCAGGGAGGATAGTGTCTTCACTGATGACAACCCGTTCCAGAGTGGAAGTTCTCCTGCACCCTGGGAGAATGCGGGCTCTAGGAGCGTGAGTCGCGATTTTAAGCGCAAGAGCAGTGCGCGCCTTTCCGCTGCCAGTCCTGCGTTAACCCCCGGCCTGCGAGCCCGAAAGTCTGAGACGCCGTTTGATCTGCATGATGATGTCTCTGCTGTCCCTACGAGGCCCTCCTTTGGATCTCCGGTGGCTAAGCCCAGTACACCGAGGATGGAAATTGAGAGTGAAGATGAGAGCGAAGTAAGTACTGGGGAGGAGTTTACCCCCGATGAGCAATTGGCCTTGGAGAGGGAACAAGCGGAGTTGATGTATCCCACCGCTCCTCGGAGCCGACGACGAGCCGCTAAGCGGGGGGTAGCGAGCAAAATGGCCCCGTGGATGCTTATCCTCTCCATAATTGGTGGTTTTGGCGCTTGGTGGCGGAAGGAGAAGATTGAAATTGGGTATTGCGGCCTTGGAAAACATTCTTGGTCCCTGGCAGAGACGAGAGTGCCTGAATGGGCCAGTGTATTGGAGCCGCAGTGTGAACCGTGCCCTCCACATGCGTTCTGCTTTGCTAATTTCGAGGCGCGCTGTGAGCATGACTTCATCCTGAAGCCTCATCCCTTGTCACTGGGAGGGCTGATCCCTCTGCCTCCAACATGCGAGCCGGACAGTGAAAAGGCCCGTCGAGTGAAGGCGGTGGCGGACAAGGCTATAGAAGAGCTTCGTGACAGACGAGCAAAGTTTGAGTGCGGGGAGCCTCTGGAGGATGGCAGAGAGGTCACGTCCCCTGAAATAACCGAATCGGACTTGAAGCAGGCGATTGGAAAGAAACGTCGCAGGGGAATGAGCGATGCGGAATTCGATGAGTTGTGGAAAGGAGCGCTCGGCGAAATTATCACCAAGGATGAAGTCATCAGCAAGACAAAACAGTAAGTTGCCTTTGATTGCTTCCTTCTGAGTTCTTTTTTTCCCCCGGTAGTTTCCTTCCCTAGCATGTATACTGGTATCTCAACGATCATGGTTCTGACATGTATACTGGAACTAACAGAGACGGCAACATTGTTACAGACCCTCCGATGTCCTCGTTCTCACATCGACCTCAATCGCACGGCTCCCCCTTACGTGCGCCTTCCGCCGTCACATCCGACTCTCTCTCCTCGCGTATCGACTCCCTATTTCGATTCTGATCTTGACCATGTTTGCACTGGTCTATGCGCGATCGAAAGTTCTCGCCCGACGATCTGACCTTGCCCGCGTTCCGGAACTGGTCGCCACCACGCTGGATCGCTTGGCCGCACAAGCAGCTTTGCATTCTCGCGGCGATGCTAGGGAGCCCTATATCCCCATCGGCCAACTGCGTGATGACGTTCTTCGCTCTGAGCTTCAAGGCAGGCGACGTGAAGAGCTCTGGAAACGTGTCCGCAGCATAGTAGAGGGCAACGCTAACATTCGCGCTGCGGTTCGCGAGGGCCGAGGTGGAGATGTTGCGCGCGTGTGGGAATGGATCGGTGGCATCGGCGGCGTGCAGGACAACGCTTTGGAGAGCGGCTCGTCACGTCGGCGTGAAAGCCGTCATCAGCCGTCGTACTCATCTCCATCGAATGACGAGAGCCGTCCTCAAGTTGTGGAATCACTGGACAAGGGTTCAAGAGAACACCGTCGTTGGGACGAGGGCAGGCCTGTCTATTGATAAACACATCGTTCTTGGAACTTTTAGGTTATGGGGGTTTTTTATTCCTTTTTGGGTGTTCCTGCTTGCTACTTTTCTCCTTGTATAGTATTGAATTTCATGATTCCCCTGTCTAGCACCATAACCTAGCTTGCTTTGCAGTCAGTACATAGTTGGATTCTACTTCTTAAATATCTACTGAGAGTAATGCCTGAGGCCGCAAGGCATTACTAGGGTCTTGGCGATTACCCGGTTGGGAAAGGCGGTGTGGTTTACTTTCACGTGATCAGCATCAGAATGAAATTCTATTTCTAACTACCTACGGCAGAGTCTCGGCTGCCAACCATGGTTGTTGGTCCCTAGCGGGCCACGAATGTCATTTTCGACTGCACTGGGTTAAGGACTCAGGACTCAGGAGCCAATACACGATGAGCCAAGCTCATGTGAAGACCGAAGAATGGGACCAGGTCTAGACGTGATCCGCGCCTCCAGGCTTCCAGCAAGTTTACAACGCCTGTCTGAGGAGTTATTCCTACGGTCCTTCCAGTTTTCAGTTGGGTTACTTCCTACTGTTGTTGTTGAAAAGGACAAGACGAAGACGAAAAGACTAAAAGGAATCCGTCGTTGGCAACCTATCATAACTGACGGATGTTATCTCCGAGAAAGGACACCCGTGAGCACGTTCCGAGGATGTTCCCACAAGGACCAGATGTTCGGTGCGTCGCCTAATTAGATGCATCTGCTTACAGTCACTGCTGTGGTCGAGAGTCGAGACTCGGGTTAGTCGACGATCACACGTAAATATCAGGGGAACAGAACAAAATGACCACCGGTCTCGAGTCTCGACTACTGGAGACACAGAAAGGCAAACCTAAGCATAGGCCGAATCCCTCCATGTAAGGGAACAGACAAACAGCAAGATTTGATGGACAATGAGAACGAAAGGTGTACATTACTGTACTCCGTACTCCGTACAGTAGGTATTATTGTCCAATGTCCAGACTCCATACACGGTTCCCTTTGGGACTACATGCCCAAGAAGTACGGACTACAGAGTACTCCTATGGACTTCCGACTTCGGTCTTCGACTGCCTGGAATCTGGATACTCCTACAGGCTAATTTGCTGCTCTGTTCTCCGCCCTGGAGGCCGGAGCACCTTACTTGTTATTAATGGCCATTGGCCCGTTTCGTCCAAGACGCTCCATTGGTCGTCTTTCCAGCATTGTCATTGACTCATTGTGATTGATGGGATTGCTCCGGGATTAAGTTTGAAGCTAAATCCTCATACTGTTCCTGTTGATGACTCGATGGCCGATGGAGCTCGTTCCAGTCTGCTCCCTTCCTGCTACCAAGTACGGTAGTACCTACGGAGTATCTGTATTGAGTCCCTATCTCAGAGGATCAGTCCAATGAAAGGACGCAATCTTCGTCGTGTTGGAGTTGCTTCTTGAGGATTCTACAGCTCTATATGTGCTCCTCGTTCATAACTCCAGCCCAGATCACTAAGACTAACATGTCTACTAGTCGACTTTGGATCTCTCAAGCTGTGGTTCCTGGAATCCCTGAAACCTGGATAGTTACTGTTAGGACTTAGGAGTTAGGAGGATCCAGATTCCAACTGGAAGTGGTGTGCAAGTGGGAACGGCCCGTGGATGAGGCAAAGTGTCACAGACTCACAATTTCCTTTTCCTTTTTATTATTATTTTCTATTGGGTTCTTTATACTCCAATCTCCATAGTGTTCATTTTTTCGAAATTTTTCATTATTTTTCTTCGGTCCTAGCTGACCAGACCAGACTCGGGATCTCTCGCCAGTCGCCACTGCCACTTACCCACTTACCCGCATGCCTCCTCTAAGGTCTGACCCTCTCGTTGGCTTGCCGGGTCGATCTCTGGTGAGCCAGCGAGTTACGGACAAGCAGTACCTTGTACTAATTGTCATCGTGTCAGTCTATCAAAGCCCGGTTTAGCGCTGCAGCCTGCAGGTGACACCGTGACCTACCCTCCTCCGTTCAAATGCTCTTTTGATCGAGTATGCTCATCCCTTTGAGCACTCGAGGTAAAGTGCACCCTCCTTGGGTGCATAATCAAAAGATTTTATCGCCCAGAGTCCAGTCTGGCCTTTCTCCTTTAGTCCCCTATTTTCCTTGATGTTCTTGGGGGGTTTGTCCACACAACACGTTCATCTGGATCATGTCCCACCAAGGGCCTCCGAGGCCCTTCCGCCCTATCGCTCCAAGAACCTTGCTGGATCCCCCGGCGCCTGGACCTGTCGCTGAGGAGACTAGGGCACGGAGAGCATCAACAGCTTGCGCGGAGTGTAAGCGACGTCGAACTAAGGTATCGTTTCCTTCGTTTCGTATGAATGGTTAAGTTTTTGACCCTGCCAATCATCATATTTCGCTCACCTTTTTTTTTTTCATTAATAATTTCCTATTTTTGTTCTGACATTTGCTGTTTTCTCTTGTTTATAGTGTAGTGCGGATTCCACCGGTACTCCCTGTTCCGAATGTGCGCTTCATGGTCGAACATGTATCATCGATGAACTCGCAGACAAACGCCGCAAGGTTGCAGCGAAACGCACCCAGGAGGAACTGAAATTCTATCGTGAGTTTGTGGAACAGCTGCTCGAGGCGATCCGGCACGGCGAACGGGATAGTGTCGACGCCATTGTCAACGCCATTCGGTCGGGGGCCTCGTTAAACGAGATACGCGTGGTTGTCGCTAAATCGCTGAGGAACACAAACGAGATCGACGGCATAGGGGATTCGGCTGACGGCCTTGGAGATTCGGATTCTGTACCTAGAAAGACAGATGGTATACCGCAGAAGTCGACTCTTGACGGTGGTCTGAGCGCGATATTGAATAATGACTTATGATACTGAGGGTCGAGTCTGGGGGACCGGACCAGATGGCGCTCTCCCCTCTTACAGATGTGATCGTTCTCCGACGCATTAACGGCGGGATTCATCTATAGCGCAAGGAGGAGTTGGATACATGAAGGTTGTCTATCTTATATATCACTGGATCTACCGACGGCAGTCTGAAAAAACGCAATCCTCACCGGCTCAGGCTATCAGACATGAATTCCTTTTTCGCTGTTTTCTTGTTCAAGTCCCTTTCCCCAGTTCTTAAACAATCAACGTTCGACTATGCAACCTACCCGATCTACCCTCCACCATGGCTAACCCCTTTCCGTCCGCCTGGGGGAAATCCAGTCAAGTGGGAACTGATGACACTGACGATTCTGCAGCTCCAGCTCCATCTTCAAGTTGAATATATATGGAATGGATGGTTCGATATCAATCAATCCTATATCTACTCTGTATCCGTACTCTGCATGTGCTCTGTAGCTCACTGCTGACTAATCCCACGTGACTGGCAGACCTCAAACGACTTTCTTGACTTTGACAGACATTCTTCTCAATTTCATCTTTTGACCAAGCAAATTGGTCATCACAAGAGGCTGAAAGGCAGACAGAATGGATCGTTATTCAATTGTCACTGTGGAGTCATTCTGATTCTCCAACCCCGCAAGTCTTATACTGTGATACTCCACAGTGGAAGATGACTGGGGCTCGTTGGACCCAGCTCTCCGAGACTCCGATATCCGCTCGGAAATTTTTCCATTACTCCAACACCTATCACCCTCCTGGTTCTCATCGATTTTCTAGTCACTGTTTGAGAGAGCTGGAAGGAAGACGTAGGGACAGAAGATACACCGTCTCATGCCTAGAAACCGCTTTACACGCCGTACAACCTTCCGAACCAATGGCGGCTCCTCTTGTCACAAGGGCGGATACACAACTATCATCGCCCGGAAATGACAGCGGCGTCGGATTTAACACGGACAACCAAGATTCTCCGCCGATTCTTAGGCAAAAGCGAAAGACATCCGAATCCTCGTCTCCAGCCAAGGGCACCGCGCAACGGCATAAGATCACCCGAGCCTGTGATTACTGCAAGGAGAAGAAGACACGATGCACCGGGACCCTTCCCTGCATGAGGTGTACACGGCTCTCGCTCCGCTGTGAATACAAAGCCGCATACTCGAGGGGTTTGCCGCCGGATCCTCTCCCTGCGCCTCTGTCATCGCTGGCGGGTGTGCGCGCGACTCGGAATCCCGTGTCCCGGCGGTCGTCTAGAGCTTCGCCCCGTGCTGCCACTGCTAGCAAAAGTCGTCCGGAGGTGTCGCTGCGTAATTCGCCGGACCCCGTTGTCACTGACTTTGAGGGCAACTACCTCGGTCCGGCGTCCGGGGTCTCGTTTTTGAATCGCGTCTGGCGTCGTCTGCACCAGGATGAGTCGTCCGCTATCCCTGACGGACTGCCGAAGGAGGCGATCTCGAGGAATACCTCTGTCTTCAAATTCGGGGATAAGCCCTACTCGAACTACCAGGAGGTTTGGTTCACCTTGCCTCCGTTTGAGAAGGCTCTGGAGCTGGTAGAGATTTATTTTGATTTTTTTATGGTGACGTACCGATTCTTGCACAGAGGGAGTGTGGAAGTGTGGCTCAAGCAGGTTTACGAAAGCAACGTCTCTTTTTCGAACCTACCGACGGGGCCTCTGGTAGCTCGCACTGCGATCATTCTGATGATCTTTGCCGTGGCTACATTGTACGAGGAGCAGAAACCGGGCAACTCGGCGGAATCTTGCAATGAAAGGTAGGTCACACAGGGCACGATCTGCCTGTTCCCTGGCTTTCTCCGTACAAGTGCTCAGCGATGATTAGTGAACGATGGTATGCAGCGTCCAAATACGTCTCTTCCATGGAGGCTGGGCCTCCACGATTAGAGACGGTCCAAGCGCGGCTAGGTCAATGTCTATATCTGCTGTCATCCTCGCGGGCCAACGAATGTTGGTATACGTTCGGCACGGCTTTGCAGCTGGTGACCGCTCTTGGTCTGCATCGAAAATGGCCTGCGAAGATGCCAAAGCACGGGAATCCTTATCTCGAGCAACAGCTTCGTAAGCGTATCTTCTGGAGCGCTTACACGCTGGACAAGTACCTCAGTGTCATGTTCGGGAGACCGCGGTTGCTGCATGATGAAGACATTGACCAGGAACTTCCGGATGAGATCAATGATGAGGATATGTTACAGGAGGATCCACGGAGACGCACTGGATCGCCGGATTGCATGATGATCGCGTCTGTCCTTCATTACAGGTTTATCTCACTGAAATTCTTTTTCCTATCACGAGCTGACGCTTGCCAGGCTTGGCCGTATACTCGGTGAGATCTCCCGACAGCTTTATACCATTAACCCCCAATCTCGAGATCCGCCCCATGAGACTGCTGCCCGTCTCACCTCGGAACTGGAGCAATGGAAAAAGACCGCGCCACCGTTGTTCAACAGTGTACGGGCGACGAGTTTGATCCCACCGCTTTGTAGACAGAGTCAGGTGCTGCAGCTCGCATATTCCCACGCAATGATCCATGCGACCCGGTCATTCCTGTTGAATGATTTCACCGATCTTAGCCGCAGACCTTCCGTGCCACACCCCATGGTCTCGAGCCATGTGCGTAAATGCATAGATGCCGCGGAAGACGTGATGAAGTTGGTGGATAGTTTGGCCAAGCAGGGTGTCCTGGTACAGTCATTTTGGTTCACGCACTATGTGTGCTTCTGCGCCATCATCGTGGTTTACATCCACACCATCCAACAACACCGACTGGCTTCACACAATGCCACTGCATCTCCGAGAAACATCGAAGATAGCGGCTATCTTCATTCGCTCTTCGGTCTCGCAGAGAGCTGTCAACAACACCTCGCCGAGGCTACGCGGAAGAACTGTCCGAGCCGTCGCTACAGCATTATCATCGAGGAGCTGAGATTGGAGGTACACCGGCAAATCGGTTCCCCTGTACCGTCAAGGCCGGTGAATGCGGCTGGAGATTCCCGCGGCGCATCGACACGAGATCAGAACCATCTCGCTCTGGAGCAAGGGTTCGCAAACCCAGCCAGTATCGATCCTGTCTCTTTAGATCCCAACACGATCAACTACCAACCTGTCCCTGGCCTGCAACCTCCAAGCCTGATGGAAGGGCCATTTGGGCCATCGGAGGACTTTTGTATCCTGGATAACCTCGAGGGCTCGATTTGGTGGGCCCAGCTTGATTCTTGGGTGAGTACTAAGAATACTCTTGTGACGTCCGGAATGCTTACATGGATATTGCCAGGCGTTTTCGAATCTGCCTAATGATCCTTCAACCATGACTTTTTAGGTGGCCTTTGCATGACGATGATACCATTTTATTTACACAGATCTGCATGCATTCAGCACATTTACAACATTATGCTACATCGAGCATGAGACATGGCCATGGAGTTTTAAATCTCTACTCGCAAGCGAATTTCGGTTAATCTTTGGTACCTCGGGCAATACTCTCCTGATTCAGGAGTATCATATACCACTTATTTTTTGGATATCTTGCCGTGTATATATTCCAGATGGCCATGCATATCACTTTTTTGAATAGTCTTTGAATTCTCGGAAAGAGGGATGCGGCTGATGCTGTATATCCTACATCCAAGGTGACATAATGCATTTTCAGGTCGAATGGCATAAGCTCGACTCTACAGAACCATGCTTGGGCAAGTTTTTCTCCGGATTAATATCCGTATCCCAACTTCAATGCCAACACTCACAACCGGATACGGAGATCATTGAAGAATAGTGATACCTTGACGGATGAACACGGTTGTGGTCAGTTGTTTTGAAGATATTGGGTACCAATGGAAGGGATTAAATGTCTTTGAGCATGCGACGATGTATGCTCTGGCGCGGTATCTGAATATTACCTGATTTGGGGGCCTTGATTACTGAGCTTCTAATGAGTGTTTCTCCAAGGGAAAGTATCCCTGGTGTTATTCCTGAGTCGAGTAGATAGTGTACTGTATAATGTAGGTAGATGTCGTTGATCGTAATATATACACTGTGCTGAGAAATATACATACACCTCAGGAAAACTCAACAGGAGGTAATCCTCTCTCCTCGACACCAGCGCGGACGCTCTCCTGCAGAGAAACAACAGTCTCATCCCAGGTAATCGTGCCTTGTGAAGTACCACCCCGCAGCTCCGCTCGGGACCCCGCATCATCAACAAGCCACATCAGCCAAGTGACGACCGAGACCGCCTTGTCGATATCCTTCTCGTCGACGACAACGCGTCGCAGGTACCGAGCGAGAGCGGTGACGTCCTCGCGGAACGGTCCTTCGTCTGCAAACGCTCCGTGCCACGCACTGACCTCGTCGCGGAGCTCGGGTAAGCTGGAGAGTTTCTTGGATGTGAATGTGGGTCTTTCTGGTAATGGGGGGAGACGGAGGCGTTTTTCTTGCGCGGGGGCAGCGGCGGATGACGTCGTGGGCGCTACTCTTCGAGGGGCGGGAGGGTGCATGCCGGACCGTTGGAGCATGCGTGCTCTTCTTTGCTCCTCGAGAACTTCTCGGCGGATGTCCTCGGGTAGGGCTGCGAGGAACTCCGCGGAAACTTCGGGGTCAAGTTCAGGGGAGGGTTGTCGGGACGGTAATTGCGCGTCTGTGTTGACTGAGGGAGGAGGCGGTCTTGTAATGGCGAAATTCGACTGGGTCAGGGTCATATTTCCGAGAGCTTTGGTACTGGGGCGGCCGCGGCGTTTCTTTGTCGGCGTTGACGGTTTCTTAGTCCTCAGGTTTCCTGAAGAAGTTGGACGCGAGCCAGTGGCAGAGGATACAGCTGGTTGGGATTCCGGTGTGCCGGAGGATTGTCCGTAGTACCCTAGAATTTCGGCACGGACGTCCTCCGGCAGAGCAGCCAGAGTATCCGGATCGAGCTGTGACTGGGGAGGAAGTCCCGTGGCCATGGACTGTTGCGTCCGGCGGGGTGGTGGGCAAGGCGAGGCGGAGCGGGAAGCCCGTTGTGATTTGCCCTGCGATATGAGCTTCGATCGAATATCGTTTGGGAGTTCAGCAACGACCTTGGGGTCAGCCTGAGATGGCATGATGAATTGGGTCCCCGAGATATTCAAGGGCCTGTGAGAACTGTCACTTAATGTCGGACCGTGGCTGACAGCCGCGACATCGCCCTTACGGGGACTGTCCAGGTCATCGGGGTCCTGAACAGGCTCGATACTTTTCCTTATCGGAGATGCTTTGAAGTTGAGTTGCTGCTGGCTTCTCTCGGGCTTATCAAATCCAAACTTGAGAGGTTCAAGCCTGGTCATCTGGACCCCCAAGCCTCTTAGATCACCAGGCGAGACTCCGAGACTCCGCAACATGGAGACTGCCTCTTTCCCTAGTACCTCTTGGGCGTTAGTAGCGATGCCGAGGACCACGCTCTTGTTGAAGACGTCGCATTTCCCGTGTCCAAGGTGTTTGGCAGGCTCCAATGGCGCATCTGCGGCTCTTCGCATCACCTTGAGGGTCAACTGTTTTCCTTTGACCAGATTCTCGACAAGTCTTCGATGTAACTCCTCACATAATGATCGCACAAAGTCCTCGGCTTGTGTTTGATTAACGAAGCGAATGCCCCAGTTGACTTCCGCCGAGACCGACTTCCTGAGAACTTCGTTGCCAACCTCGGTACGGTCGATACCACGAGCATAATCCCAGATCTTGACTCCAGTCTTTGGTCCTAGGCTGTTGATCAGTTTCTCACGGGAAAGATCCCTAATGTCCTTCACAAACTTCACGCCAAGTTCCTCCAGTTTCGCCCCTAAACTATAGCCAACCCCAGGCAAATCTTGCATCGTGAGATTTCCGATGAAGTCTAAAACCGCCTCTGGTTTGAGTTGAAACTGCCCAGCGGGCTTTGCTTTCCGTAGAGCGACCTTGGCCAGTAGAATATTCCCACCGACACCAACAGAAACATCACAACCAGTAGCTGCTTTGACCGAGTCTCGCAGGCTCTGGGCAATTTCATCTGCTTTTGCTTGTTCGCGATAGACAGACCCTTCTGATATCCCTCGTCCGTCGGACCCTCCAGCTTCGAGACACAGGGCCGTAATATCCACAAGCGCTTCGTCGATGCTTACGCTCTGCACAACAGCATCAATCGAAAGGACAGCGCTGTAGAACTTCTTGCTTGCTTCTTCATACGCAGGGAAATCGTACGGCAAGACTTTCAGCTCGGGACAGGCCTGTAGTGCAGCCTTCATCCACATTCCGTTCTTAACGCCTCGAGCGCGTGCGGGATAATTGCAGCTGGCGATCTCAGACCCCGAACCAGCACCGTGGGCAATGGCGACCGGTTGATCCTTGAGCTCGGGGTGCTTCAATATAGACACAGCGGCAAAGAAGCAATCGAAATCCACATGCAGAACATAGCGCCTGGCCCCTGGAACAGGCCTTTTCCGGCCAGCCTGGGATTGGAATTTCTCTTTTGCGGCCGACTGCAGCTGAGCTTTGAGTTCGGCTTTCCATGTGGACAGATGATGCAGGCGAGACTCCCGGTAGTATTGCTGCAAAAAGTCCGGGTTCACCACACTCGAATTCCGCATTCGAGGGTCTGAGAGTAGCTGAGCGTTGTATTCCTCAGAGGTCATTTCTGGCTTTTCCACCGGCTGTTGCGGTAACAGATGATCAGGAGTAACTACGTCTGAGGGAGATTCTGGTGAATGGCTACGGCGTATTGCATCTTTTGTCTCGTTTATCGTCGTCGACGCTTCAGAGGAACCATTTCGTCTAGATATCGAAGTGCTCGGCTTGTTCTTCGCTTGATCAGATGGGGCAAAGCTAGGAAACTCGCCGTAATCCGACTGGGTCCCAGTTTCCATGGCATCGCCCGCTGTAGGAGTCGTCAGGGGAACGTCGGGCTGGGGTTCTCCCGGAACCGCCGTATTGTATGGCGTTTCTACACCCTTCAGCTGGGATGTATACCAGCTGGACTCTGTCTGATCTCTGTATCCGGACTGCCGAGTATTCTCCCGACTGAGAAGTCGCCCGTTATCAAAGTTAAGGACCTTCTGAGCGTGACCCTCATCAACTACTCTGAATGAGTCCCAGGGGAGCAGTCGGCCATTATTGACGCTTTCGACTACCCATGCCGGCTTCACAATGCGATATCTCTTGAATTCCTCGCGTTTCTTGGGGGTCAAGGAACTGGCGATGATGTGGGTGGCTACGGTCTTGCCGTCCAGATACTGAAGGAAACCGCCCCCATGACTCACGATGAGACGATGAAGATCCTGCAAAGACGGTTGAGTATAGCCATTAACATGCGCCACAACGCCCCGAAATATTGGGGGGCAGTCTAACGAGGACGAGCGGATCTCAGCGTCCAAATTCTGCAGCTTGATCTTCTTACGGCGTATATAATCGCCGAAGCTACCGAACTTTGAAGCCTCATATTCCTCGCCCTCCTCATCGTCGAAGTGATCTAGAAGTGAAATTAGAACATAATGCCACAACGGGGACAGCAACACAGACAAACGTACGGCTCTCTATCCGCTTCCGCACAGCGTTGGAGTTTGCATCAAGAAGAGAGCCCATACTGGGCTACGAGCAGGCTCATGATAGACACGACTACCTCATTCCTGTCAAAGAATGAGGATGAATCAACGGTGATAACTCGGATTTGGTGGCGGAAGACGCGAAGAGACACGACGTCATGTGACGAGCCAGAATTCGGAGGCGGCGAATAGCGGCAGAAAATAGATAAGCGTGGGGCGGGAAGCGATCTGATTGGCTGATCGTTTGTTAAGGAAAAAAAAAGAAAATTCTGAAGCCTCAGGCTCCAAGGCTCTCAGGCTCTCAGGCTCCACCGCTGCTTCAGAGAAAAAAAAAAAGCTTCAGAAATTCTTCATCTCTTTGATTCTTCCCCATTTCATTTCCCTGGCCTGGACAATCATTCTTTCATTGATCCAGATTCCAGTATTCATATCATCTTTGATATTTGTGAATATCTTTGTTTTCATTTGCTTGTTATTTGATTATTCATACTTGCATTCATCCAAAATGTCCTCCGTTCAACCTGTCGCAGTTTATGCTCTCAAGGTTCCTCCAGGAGGTCTTCTGATCCCTGCGGTTCCTGATGCCGCTGCTATGGTTTGTACTCCAGTTTTGATTCTAGATGGCGTCAATTGTTAGACCGCAGATCGGCTAATTGTCGTGTATAGTTTCGTGTGAGCATGGCTGCTATCGACCCCGATGAGACTCCCGAGTTTGAAGATGGAAACACCCGTCCTAGAGCTACTCTCAGGATCGTCCGTCCTCCCCCAGGCATGGACATGGATGAGTCGGATGATGAGTACGAGGATGATTCGGACGAGGACTCTGATGATGAAGAGGTCAACGGCGGCCCCAGCGACAAGGAAAAAGCCCGCAAGCTCAAGGAGGCTGCCGCCCTCAAGGAGATGCTGGAGGATGATGATGATGACGATGACGATGATGAAGATGAGGACTTTGACCTGCAGGCTGCCATCTCCAAGCTTGTCAAGGGCAAGGCCCCCGCTACGGATGACGAGGACGATGAGTCTGATGATGAGGGCCTGGAGCTCGACGAGATGGTCGTCTGCACTTTGGATCCTGAGAGGGTATTGTGCCTAATGATTGTCGTCATATCAGAGTCTTGGGTTGCGCTAACATTTTTTTTTTTTTTTTGTAACAGAACTGCCAACAGCCTCTGGACATCACCGTCAACGAGGACGAGCGTATCTTCTTCAAGGTCACCGGAACCCACACTGTCTACCTGACCGGAAACTATGTGATTCCTGCCGATGAGGGTCGTGAGGGTGATGAGGATGAGGATGAGGACGATGACGACTATGACTATCCTCCCGACATCGACATCAATGAGTTGCTAGACGACGAAGAGGACGATGCGCTTGACTCTCTGGCGAACCCCAGAGTTACTGAGATTGGAAGTGATGAGGAAGAGGCTCCCCAGCTGGTCGAGACTAAGCGCAAGAACAAGCGGGCCGCCGATTCTGACGACGAGATGGCACTCGATGACCTGATGGCCAAGGACGGCAAGGACAAGGCCGCCGCCAAGAGCGAGCCTGCATTGAGCAAGAAACAGCAGAAGAAGCTCAAGAAGAACAACGGTGAGGCGGTCGCCGTTGAGCCGAAAAAGGAGGCCAAGGATGGCAAGGAGGTTAAGGAGACTAAGGAGGCCAAGAAGGTTCAGTTCGCCAAGAACCTGGAGCAGGGTCCTACTCCCTCCGCCCAGAAGCCCGCTGAGAAGGTTACCGGCACTCTTGGTGTCAAGGAGATCAAGGGCGTCAAGGTCGATGACAAGAAGCTCGGCAAGGGCCCCGCTGCTAAGAACGGCAACACCGTCGCCATGAGATACATTGGCAAGCTCGAGGATGGCAAGGTCTTCGATGGTATGTCGTCATCCCCGTTGGACAGTAGTAAACAATGTACTGACAACTTCTTCTATAGCCAACAAGAAGGGCAAGCCTTTCACTTTCAAGCTCGGCAAGGGTGAGGTCATCAAGGGCTGGGATATCGGTATTGCTGGCATGGCTGTTGGTGGTGAGCGTCGTATCACAATTCCTTCTCACCTGGCCTACGGCAAGAAGGCACTTCCTGGCATCCCGGCCAACTCGAAGTTGATCTTCGACGTGAAGCTCCTCGAGATCAAATAAGCAGCGTTGAATTTTGCTTCTGTCTGATGTTACAATGTCCGATCTGTCCATGACATTCGCTGTTTCTTTTTATATACTTGGTCGTTCTCAAAAGGTGTTTAGGGGTTATTGTTTGTATCCGACTTGTTTTCTTCTCGCACAGCTTTTTCCATGCATCTAGCAGGGATGAGGATATCGCAAGAGATTCAAGTCTCTTCCTCGACAATCCAAGTCACTACTTGTTCGTCCGACTGACTTCTCGTTTTCGTAGCCATAATCCTAGGCCCTTCCAGCCTGCTGCTTCCCTGAATCGCTTCAATTCAGTTCATTTCTGCCTGCTGACTCGATTTTACTAGACCAGATGGCAGCTTCCTTCACTGCGATGACAGCCACTGTCGTGGTTTCCCTTCTGGATGTCGCATCCGTTCATACTGCATCTGTCTCTCGTCCGACTTCATTTCCTTTCATCTCAGAATATCATCAACTGTGACCTTGGTGGTTTACGTCGACGCTATACATTCCTTGGCTCACTGTACCAGCCATACTATCGTTAATTATATACTATTTGGGCGCTGGTACCTCAAGGGTACATGTCTTTCTTTCGTCACTGAAAGCTTCCGCCGAGATGGCTGTTGATCTCGAGACACGTCAAGCGAGCTCAGAGGTCGCCGAGGGCCTGCAGACTGGCGACAACCCCGGTGACGGGGCCAGTATCGGCATGTCTTCAAACGATCAGAGAGTCTCGGAAGAGTCAGTTTCTACTTCACCGACCCAGACCAGTCGAGACAGGATTAGCACGCGTTTCAAGCGAAACAGCTCCAAGCTGCTATCGTTCCTTAGACTCCATTACTCCTCTAATGGTATGTTCCCCCGGCCTGATGGATCAGGGGCCTGCTACTGAAGAACCCAGCCGTACGAGTCCCCCCCGAAGATGAGGTACATCCGAACCAAGTAAGCTCTGCTGGGGCCTCGCAGGCCTTCCACTCTTATCCCGACGGAGACGATCCTGCTGGCCAAAGCATGCCCTCTGGGGAGGGTCAGAGCGTCCGTACTACAGGCGCTTCCACCACATGCAGCTCTAGTACTCTTCTTGAATCGTTCGCAGGCCAGCAATCTCAAACTCACGAACAGGACAGAGCAGCAACAGAAGTCCAGCCACGACTCTTGAAGACGGATATTGCAGAGCCAAGTCATCCCACCAGCGTCGACGTTCGACGAGCCCATTCCACTTCGGCAGTCCTGACCGACATTGTGTCGAGCAAGTTATCCACCGCGTTTGGCTATCCGACCGTTATCCGCCGTGCAGAACTGCGATCGCGGCCGGGTATTCAAGCTGTTTACTTCGTGTCTCCTCACCCACCTCTGAGCAAGCAAGGGGATAGCGCCAACGATGCGCCTGACAGCGACGATCCGTCAACTTCTCCCTGTGACAGTGGCTCCCCAGTCAGTACAAATTCGACTCCTCCGACCTCCGAAGAGCCGTGTTCGTCCCGGGATAGTTGGAAGCATATTTCCCAGAGCGTGATCGACAAGAGTCACGGCCTATCTCTCCCAAACGACGGGCCGCACAGAATTCTGACTCCAATCCAAGAGTTGCCCAGTGTTACACCGTCTATCCAGACTGTCGAGGCCGCCGCCAACGCAAAGATATTCTTCGAAACGCACTTCAATAACATCTGGTCTGGCAGGAATCAGCGCTTAGAACGCCAGATTGAGCTCGAAAAACACATCCATACATTCCCACTTTCTCCAGAAGAGAAGGTCCGAGCAAGGAAGAATTGGCTTGCCCAAGAGAGGGAATACCTCCGTCAATACCGGGTTCTGAAGTCTCGCCCTCATAACGCTCGCCACGCCGAGACCGTTTCCCTCGCTGGCTTTGAAGTGGTCAAGTTTCTCGGTAGGGGCAGTTTTGGCGTCGTCCGACTAGTCAGGGAGAAAGGATCCAACGAGAATCCAAGCTGTTGCACTGGCGAAGGGGCGTCCTCCTCTCTGAGAGCACACCGTTTGAATCCACTGCGGTCGGCTCTGGGGGGAGTGGAACGAGTCCGTCGCCGTCCCATGACCGGTGCCAGGAAAAATGTATTTGCCATGAAGGTGATTCGAAAATCGGTGATGATACGCAACTGCCAGGAAGGTCATCTGCGAGCGGAGCGAGACTTCCTCGTTGCTTCTGCCAAATCGCCCTGGATAGTGCCCTTGATTGCAAGCTTCCAGGACCACAATTATTTATACCTCATCATGGATTATATGGTTGGTGGGGACTTCCTGGGCGTCTTGATGCGACACAACGTTCTATCTGAAGAGCACACGAGGTGGTATGCTGCGGAAATGATCCTCTGTATTGAGGAGGCTCACAGGCTTCATTGGATTCATCGGGACGTCAAGCCGGACAACTTCTTGATCTCGGCATCTGGCCATTTGAAGATCTCGGACTTTGGTCTCGCATTCGATGGACACTGGGCTCATGATCAAGTCTACTACAACGACCACCGGTACTCGTTGCTGGAGAAGCTGGGGATTCAAATCGATGGCGACCGAGAGGACAGGGAGGAATCGAAGAAAGCAGCCGAGAAGCCAGCCGATAGCACGCAGCAAGCCGACACAAACAGACCGAATCGCGCCCCGCCGTCGACGAATCTCCTGACCTGGCGTGACAGCTGTCAGAAACGAAGGCTTGCCCGGAGCATTGTTGGCACTAGTCAGTACATGGCTCCGGAGATCGTTCGGGGAGAGGTGTACGATGGACGGTGTGACTGGTGGAGCTTGGGAATCATCATCTACGAGGTAGTCCCTTCCTCTGATCTGGCTTGTAGAGTGTCTCTAATGGTCCGAACAGTGTCTCTATGGATTCACCCCTTTTACCTCTCGGGACCGGCAAGAGACGAAGTGGAAGATCCATGTGAGTTACGAATCTGCATAGTATAGCACGCCAGATAAGCTAACTGGAAGACAGCATCATGTTCAATCGTTGTTCTTCCCAGTCGAAAGGCGTTCCGACATGATTATATCCGCGGAGGCAATCGATCTCATCAATCGACTGCTTCAGGATAGAGAGCTTCGGCTGTCCTCGAGAAAGTATCGAAGCAGGAATGATCCATTGCCCGTACCACCTGGTTCAAGGCACCTCTTCGGCTCCTGTGACAACCGCAACCGGAATTACCAAGGCTTCTATGTGTACCCAGACGATGCAGAGGAGATTAAAGCCCACCCGTTCTTCCGGAATATCAACTGGGCAACGCATCATCGGACCCGTCCACCATTTGTTCCGCATGTCAACGGATGGGAGGATACCCGCTACTTTGATGACAATGGATTGACTGCTTTCGACCATGATGATAATGCCTCGATTACTTCCGAGGCCAATCAATCTCCGGGCGAGGATGAGGAGAATGGTCCGCATGAGCCGGGTCCCGAAAAGGAGACGGCGCATAACTGTGACCATCCAGGGAAGGAGAAAAAGGAGAAGAAGGAGAAAGAGAAGCACCGTAAGAAGGAGAAGAATAAGAGAAAACGGCCGCGAGACAAGATCCTACGAGACCCCAGGGTTGGTAAAACGGTTCTCGACATTCGCAAGCGAGGTGCATTCCTGGGCTACACATATCGCCGACCTAAAGCCGTCGCCCTGGCATTGACTCCTGAACGGGGGCGATCGCTATTTGCACGAGGGCAGTTATCGGAGTTGTATGGTTATTGAGCACTGCAGTCGATTGTTGTGCAATAGCCCTCGTGCTGTTGGTACTCATCAGGTATCCTTACCTATATTTATATATGCCAATGGACTGGAACTTGTCTGTTTCACTTTGGCATCAACAAGATACCAAGTATTGTAAACGTTCCGTGCCATTGAAATTGTAGGGCTCATCATTCTAGACGGAAGGGGGAGGAAGCCTTTTAGGCCCAGTAAGTACGGAGTAATACATGAATAGAAGTCAGTATAGTCGAAGCATCATGAAAACCATAAGTCGCTTAACACCAACCACAATACCCTAAACTCAGTGCCGAAAGTGGTGCGAGATCTCGTCGTAATGCGAAGTTTTGATTCAGGTAAGGGAGAATGCAGCATGAGAAAGACAAAGGTCAAACAGGGGTATCATCAATGGAACAAAAGGATAAAAGGATAAGGGAGGAAAGATATCAAAGAGCCGGAGGAGCGCCCATGGCAAAGGCCGAGTCACTGACCCGATCTTCGGGTTTCATGGTCCCGTTGAGAAGGGGGCAGAGTCTGAGATTGAGATAAGATTAGTTTTTATCGTCTGATAAGCCCATGGAGGCGAGGGGGCAAGGGAAGACGCACTTCTTGTTCGTCTTGATGTGGCCGACCTGCCCGCAGTTGGCGCATTTGCGCTGCGTTCCTGATGCCTTACTGCCGCCAGGGGTGGTGCCGTCGGCTGGGGAGCCCCCTGCGGAAACCTTGGCGCCTTTTTGCTTCTCTCGCGCGTACCGGCGTTCCTTGTTGCGGTTGAGACGGCTGAGTTCGTTTTCGATGCTTTGGTTGGAGATGTTAGTTTGAAAAATATGACGGATGCTTTGGGACGTACAGTTTTTTATTGCGGGCGTCGATCTCCGGGTCGCCGGTTGGTTGGAGTGATTCCAGTCTGCAGACTTTGTTAGTAGATATCCCCAGAAAGGATAAATGGAAACGTACTTGGTAGTCAAGGCTTCTCGTCTGTGACGATGTTGCATGTAGTGGCGAATAACACGGGGATCCCACACCATCGTTTCCTTCTGGACGATCTGGCCGTTCTCGTCCTTGAATTGTCGCACAATGCGCAAAACCTTGCCTTTCTGGTCGGCCATACTGATCTTGCTGAACTGACTGGTCGTTTCGTCGTCGCGACGGCCAGGAGCAGGAGTCGGGGCCTCCGAACGCGGTGTCGGCTTGCTGAACTCCGCTTCCATTTCGCGGTCCATGTCGCTCTCGTCGTCCGAGTGCTCGATGGTCGATGACAAGCTGGCCTTCTGAGCGTCCCAGATGCGCCGGATGGATGTCTCGTAGGACCTTTGCTGTCTGGCTACGTTGTAGCTGTGGCCGCCTAGTTCCTTGAGTCGCTGCGCATCTAACTTGTCCTCCACACTTTCACCGATGGCCTTGAACCCTCCTTTCATCGAGGTCTTGATGAAACTGAAACCTTCGCCGCGGCCGGTCGGGTCACCCTCTCCGTGCAGCTTGAGCATGGCTTTGCCCTGTGATGCCAGAAGGAAGTTGCGTGTCGCCTTCCACGGGGCCATCTGCTGTTCGAAGCTCTCTCCTTCACCGTCCTCATCCTCGTCACCACCGGTTTCTGCATCGTTGCCATAACCCGTATCATGCAGATGCTGCTGACCGACCTGCATAGCTTCGAGAAGGCAGACGTCCTCGGGCTGAACCCACGATCGGACGGTATCAGACTCGGGAACCGGCTCCACAGGAACCCAATACTTGGAATCCTTATCGTGCTGGAGGAAGTCCTTCACTTTCTGGCGGTTCTGCATATCGCTTGTACCGGGAATATGAGCAGTGACGTCACTGATGGAGAGTCGCAGGTCCGGGCTTTTCTTGAGCAGACGGTACACCAGCATCTTCATGCGGTTCTTCGCAACGGTTGTGACCTTACGTGAATGTGGACCGGGGACGTCGACGGATGGGAACTGCTGGCCCACAACGTACAGATTCTCGATGTTTCGAAGGTAGTAGTCGCTGCCACCGGAGCCGGTGCTGCTGCGGACGATCAGGAAATCTGTGAATCTCGCTTGGTGTCGGAAAAGAGGAGCCCGGTACATGGAGTTGGAGATGGTCGGGGTGACCTCGCCAGGATCCACATGCCCAAAGATGGAGAATGGGCTCTTGTCCTGGGGGAGAAGAACAACCGTCTCACCAATCTCAGCCTTGGGACGCGTAGAATCCTCCATGTTCTTTCTCCGGTAGTAATTGATGAAACGGTTCGACATGCCAAAGTTGGAGAGCATGAGAGGATTCTCTTCGGAATATTCGACCAACAGCACATTCGAGTTGTCGGCCATGGACAAGGCCCTGGTCGAATTGTAGAGTGTCTTGGCATCCTTGCCCTTCTGATGCTTGCGCTTAATGTAGGCGGTGTTTTTGAACCAGCATGTCTGGCCTGGTCGGAAAGACAAAGCCGGACGGTGGAAAGATCTCGCTTCGGCTTTGGCCAGCTCGGTCTTGTAGTAGGGCCACTGCAAACGGAGCGCCGGCAAACTGTGTTCGAGAGTGACGTTGCCAAGAGTGCTCCGGACCTTATTTTGATGATTTTGCTTGAGCATATCGTATGCTTGATCGTTGGAGATGTTGTAGCGCGACGTGAGACGCCGGGTGACATTGACATCCATTTCGTCCCGGTTGAATTCTTTCAGTGCCTTGGGCTTGGGGGCAACCGCCTCGGGTCCACGCTCATCCAAGAGAAGAAACGGGTCGTTCATGTCAATAATCACCTTCTTCCCGATCCGCGCCGTAACTTCCTCCGGGTTGTCGAGCAGAGGCAGGTCGATGTGGGAGAGCGCGATCACCTCCATCGGATCTCTACCGAGTTTACGCTTCTTTGCTGGGGGGGTGGTCTCGAAGAGCCAATCATCCTCATCATCAAGCTGCGCAGCGTTCTGGGTGGGTTCCTCCTCATCGATGTCCATGCTGGAAATATCATCCTTGATGTCCCAATCGGCGCAGATGATGCGAAGGTCCTGTAATGTGATGTTCCCGGGGAGAGCTTCGTCGGCGTCGGTCTCGTGGTCGGCCTCGTCTCTGATTTCTTCCTCCTCTTCCTCCGAAGACTCTTCAATGGTTACAATCCCTAGATAGTCGGAATCCAGCGACCGCTTATGCGCGTGGCCTCCCGCCTTGAAGATCCTCTCTTGATCTTGCGCCAATTCGAGGTGTACCTTGCTCGGCAGGACGGGCTTAGGGGGCTTCAGCGGTTGCTTGCCGACGAAAAACGTCTTCTTGTGGGGGATGAGTTCGAGGAAACGGGGAAGAGCCTTGCGATCGAATTTCGGGAACAAGGAGTGTAGAAGCTCCTCCACATTTTCCGGAGGCGCCGGCGGGTTGTCTGGACCGTACGCCGACATGGCAAACAGGGCTTGCTGGAGTTTCCACGCCCGTAGAGCGGCAGGATCCATATCCTCCACCGTAGTGGTGACGGCCTCCTCGTCCTTTTCCGGTTCCACACGGTCCTCTTCCATCGGCATAAGTCCAGGTTCCGCAACGGGGGCCACGACGGGCTCCACCACGGGAACTGGTTTTGTTTCCTCCTCCTCCTCGTCAAAGAACAAGTCTCTCGTGGGATCCGCCTGATCTGGTCCCGGCGAGGAAGGTCCCTCCCCGAAAAGGTCGTCGAGCCCGTCGCGCGGAGCTTGCTGGTCCTCGTGCTCGCCAAAGAGATCGTCCTCGCCTTCGAATAAACCCATCTCATCGTCCGCGACTGCCACCGCCCCATTTTCACTTGGAAAATCGCCTCTTTGTTCCTCTTCCTCAGGAAGATCGTCATCGTCGATGTCCTCGTAGTCGATCGCGTCGTCTGCTTTCTCACCGGGTTCCAGTTCTCTCGTCAGGAAATCGAATGACATGCCGCCTTCCCCGAAGGGTCCGTTCATCTGTCGCATCACATTTTCGAAGTCCACATCTTCGGGCTGGGGGCCCGGTTCTGTAGCGTGAGGCATTTTCAATAGTTATAAAGGAGTGTATCTGTGAGGAGGGATTTATGCAAAGGTGGGTAGTGTTGGTGTGTTATTCAAAGGACACAGGAAGAGACTCAAAGAAGTGAGATTTAGTACCTCATAGGCATCGAGACCTGCTCTACCTGCCTCAGAGATGTCAACAGACCTGTGTTTAGAGATGTGAGATGAAAACGAGGGAACAGTGATGGATGGGAGAATGAGAGAGAAGAAGTTGAAAGATGAAGGAATTCAAGAGGTGGCGCTAGTCCAGATCTGGTAATCAGCTACTACAGAGTAAAGACTAAAGAGAAGATATTGAATACTTTGAATCAAATGTCATTGAATATTAAATCCTCCATAGTATATACATAATGCTTTACTGGCACCTTCCATGCAGTAATGCACCACTGGTGCTTTATGGTTGTCTTTGACGAGTTTCGCCAGTTGGCTCATGTCCGACGTTCGCGGAAGATAGAGAACCATGTGCTCGGTAAATAGAGAAAACTCGCTGTACAGTGTATTCAGGGAGTAAGGTTCCATGGTCCGTAGATTGAACACTTTATCAGAGCGATATCCAGGTCCTGGATAGATGAGCATGGATCTGGGTATACTGTATCGCACAGAGGGAAGACATACCACCCCACGGGGGACTAGCAAAGACGACGCTGTAGGGAGCCAGTTCCTTGAGCTGATTCTTCAAGATATGGAAGCAGTCTCCCTCAAACCATGTGATCTTGTCCGCCACGCCGTAGACTTGGGCATTGTGTTTGGCGCATTGCAGGACGGCCGGGTTCTTCTCGATAGCATAGACTCGTTTCCATTTCCCTGTTCGTGCGAACGCGATGGTGTTTCCTCCTGCCCCGGCAAAGGCGTCCACGAGAATACTGCGTCCTGCGGGGACTGACTTGGCGATATCGTCCGCTATCTTACTGTGTAGTTTGTCATTAACGGGCGTCAGAACGAAGCTGAGCAGGGAACGGACTTGGCGACAGGCTCTGGGGTCACACCGAACCAAGCATCGTCGGTTAACCATACACCGTCATCATATTTGGAGAAGATCTTGTAGCGTTGTGCCCAGTAACTAGGGGGTTAGTATAGCGAGCAGAACAAGGAAGATGGCCACCTTACTTTTGGATATCCCACGGCACTTCGCCGATATGCTCATAATGATGAACCTCCGGGGGAGCTTCATCCGTCGAAGCCATTCCAGGTTATATAAATGTAGAGTAAAGTAGAAGAACAACGAGGTTATTCTCATCAATCGAAGACTTCTTTATCGATAACTGATGTTTGTCTTGTTTGCAGTTGGACACATATCATCTTCATCGATACTGCAATAACTTCTATCCTACAGAATCATCGTGAATCAAATCATGTTTGGAGCTCTGAATCGATTCATCGGACGACTGGACTCGGAACCAGTCCAGCAGCCTCGAAATCCCACCGGAGACAGTGCATTTGGCTTCCAGGTTCTCCGCAACAAGGACCCCGAACTCCCTCTGGAGCCATGGTTTGATTTCATCGTTGGTATTAATGGACATCCTATTGTCAGTATTCACCTCGCTGTTTCCCGGATATCCAGCTAATTTGTTCAGGAGGACCCCGACCCGAATCTCTTCGCGACAGAAGTGCGCAACTGCGCGGGGACGAGCGTCGGATTCGAGATCTGGAGTGCAAAGGTTCGCTTTCGCTCATCCAAGACATACTAGGAACAAACCACTGAGCCAGCCGACAGGGCCAAAAAACACACACCGTCTCGATACCCGTCCCCCCCTCGAATCCCACCCTCGGTCTCGCCTTACAACTCGCCCCTCTCTCCTCGACACAACATATCTGGCACGTCCTGTCGATTCCATCGCCGCTGAGCCCGGCATATCGCGCAGGTCTCCTCCCTCACTCGGACTACATCATCGGAACCCCGAGCGGGACATTACGAGGCGAGTCGGCGCTGGGGGAGCTCGTTGAAGACCACCTGAACCGCACGCTGGTCCTATGGGTGTACAACAGCGAATTCGACGTGGTCCGGGAGGTGGAGCTGGTCCCGACGAGGGGCTGGGGAGGCGAAGGCGCCCTCGGCGCTGAGTTAGGTTACGGTGCACTACACAGATTACCCGTCGGGTTGGGCGAGGAGGTCGAAGGGCCGGGGGAGCTGGTCTTTGAGACGCGCGAGGACGGCACCTCGGCCCCGGTGATGCATACGAACGAGGCACAGCCGGAGGCTGCGCCTGCGGGCACCTTTCTGGTCCCGGCAAATATAGCATCGCCTCCGCCCTTGTCTGCTCCGAATAGAAAGCTAGCGGCGTCGCCTGTGAACAGTCGGTCGCCTGTGGGACGGAGGACGGGGAGGGGGCGCCACGGTGGGCCATCGAACCTGTCGTTCGATGAGTACTTTGCCGAGGGGGAGCAGAAGAGCAAGGAGCAGGACTTTGTTCCTTCACGGAGGGGGACGCCGCTTCCTCCTCCGCCCAAGGCAGGTATTGCGTCTCCTTGAGCAGGGAATAACAGGGGTAGTAATATAAATATCCTAATACAATTCTGGCGGAGGAATTTGACTCTTGAACGAAGAATCCAGCAGCATAAGAATCGAGTATAGATCTAGAGACGGCTAAGAGTACAATGCAATGGGAAATATAACCATTCTTCAAGCCCAAAGGCCAATCTTAATGACCCTTACTCACCAACTCCTCCAACTTCTTCCTCGTCTGACCGATCTTCTCCTCCATCATCTGACGGGCCATACCACTGTGCGCCATACCCGTATACCACAGAGTCTCCGCCTTCTCCCGGATCGCCAGATGCTGGTCCGCCACGAGGGGGACCTTCTTCTCATACTCCCAGACCAGATCGGAGACGTTCCGCATGGTGACAGGCAAAAGGGACCACGCAGCGACAGTACCGAACGCGAGCGGGGAGAAAGAGCGGAGGAAGACGCCTCGGTTGCGAGAGATGATGGAGCCAGCCATGGCGGCGACGACGACGTAGACGCCGCCGGGGAGTAGACGCTCACCGGAGTCGGGCGAGGGGGCCAGCGAGGCGACGGTGTTGGTGAAGGCGTTCTCGACGTGGAGGGCGCGGGAGAGGTAGTCGTTGAAACTATTCTCGACGGCGAGGGAGTGGGCGTACAGGAAGAGCCGGGCCTGACGGACCTGGGCCGTCAGGATATCGGTGGGAGTGGGAGAAGGGGAGGTGGAAGGTCTGCGGACGGGGAGGGGAGTCGGTTCGGGGGATTCGCTGGGGAAGTCATCGTAGATGGGTTTTTTCTGGAGATCAATAGGGTCAGTCCGTAGTAAGAATGTCTTCTGTAGCAGGGATATGTACATTATCATGTTCTTCAGCATATGCGATCCGTCGTGGATAGAGAGCTGCACCGGCCATCAAGGTGGCAGCAATGGGAGCAACAGCTCGCTGGGGATGTCAGTGATATCTCGATACAGATCAAGGAGCTACATACCTGACGGAACATTGGCCGGAATGACATCTTCAAAGTCAAAGCCAATGGATAAACAGATGAAATTGACGAATATAGAGATATCGACAAGATGAGAAGATGCGAAGTCAACGCCAAGCGATTTTTTCTTCTCGCGGCTGTTCGGCTTCTCTCCTCCGTCATCGTCCGTCTCTTCATCAATTTATCAAGAACTCATTGTTCTTCTATCAATGATATTACATTGTTTACATTTTGTCCCTTCAGTATCGGTTTTGGTATCGGTTTCATGAAAGACCAACTGTTGATGCCGTTGCGGCGTCGGCCATGGTCATGGACGTGCAGGAAATGCCTACAGCGACGGCAACAGACTCGTCGATCCTTTGAGACAGCTGCGTCGCCGTCCCCCGGTCAGACACAGGTCGATTATATCCCCAGCGGCTCCCCGAACAAGAGCGTCGACGACGAGACCCTCCGGCGGGTGTTTGACTCGCAGCCGTTCTGGCGAGAGTTCTCGCAGCGGCGATCGACGCCGTCCAAGCCGACGGGGTTAGTGCAGAACCAATACCTGACGAGTCCGGATGGCTTCCGCACGTTCGCGAACGTGTCGCTGCAGAAATGCCAGGCCATCGTGGCCAAGGTGCTGGCGGCGTCGACGCTGGACGAGTACCGGACGATGGCTCGGGATCTGGATCGACTGAGCGATCTGCTGTGCCGGGTGATCGACCTGTCGGATTTCATCCGGGTGATCCATCCGGATCCGCGGGTGCAGGAGGCGGCGACGCAGGCGTACGCGCTCATGTTCGAGTACATGAACGTGCTGAACACGACGACGGGGCTGAACGACCAGTTGAAAAGGGCGGCGGCGAATCCGGAGGTGACGTCGGGGTGGACGGAGGAGGAGAAGATCGTGGCGCAGATCCTGATCAAGGATTTCTCCAACTCGGCCATCCACATGCCGCCGCAGGAGCGACAGCGGTTCGTGAACCTGTCCAACGACATCAGCCAGCTGGGGTCGAGTTTCGTCGGCGGCGCCGAGCCGGCAAAACCCCAGGTGGTCGTCAACACCAACAGTCTCCGCGGGCTGGACCCGATCCTGGTGCAGCAGATCAAGCGGTGGAACCGGACGGCCTCGGTGCCGACGACGGGGATGATCCCGCGCCTGGCGCTGCGGTCGGTGCACGATGCGGATGTCCGCAGGCAGGTGTACCTGGCGACACGGACCTCGAGCCCGAGACAGCTCCACCGGCTGGAGGAGCTGCTGGCGAAACGAGCGGAGCTGGCCAAGCTGTCGGGGTATCCGAGCTTCGCGCACATGACGCTCAGCGACAAGATGGCCAAGAGTCCCGAGGCGGTGTCCAACTTCCTCACGTCGCTGGTGGACAGCAACCGGACGCTGGTGCGCGAGGAGCTGGCGCAGCTGCAGCGCATGAAGGGGTCGGCGCTGCAGCCGTGGGACCACGCGTACTACGTGCACCAGCGGGTGCTGCAGTATTCGCAGTCGCGGCGGTCACGGGAGCTCAGCGCGGTGCCAGAGTTCTTCTCGCTGGGGACGGTCATGCAGGGCCTGTCGCGGCTGTTCGACCGGCTGTACGGGGTGCGGCTGGTGCCGCAGGAGACGGCCCGGGGGGAGACATGGAACGCGGACGTGCGACGGCTGGACGTGGTGGACGAGGCGGACCGGCACATCGCGGTGATCTACTGCGATCTCTTCTCGCGGCCCAACAAGCACCCGAACCCGGCACACTTCACCCTCCGGTGCTCGCGCGAGATCTCGGCGGCGGAGGTGGCCGAGTGCGCGTCGCTAGACCAATCCTCGCACCCGAACGACGGGATGGCCACGGCCGTGCACCCAGAGACCAAGACCCTACGCCAACTCCCGACGATCGCACTAGTCTGCGACTTCGCGGAGCCGGCCGCCCACGGCGACGGCCGACCATCCTTGCTCAGCGAACACAGCGTCCGCACTCTATTCCACGAGATGGGCCACGCACTGCACTCGATCCTCGGACAGACACGACTGCAATCGATCTCCGGGACCCGGTGCGCGACCGACTTCGCGGAGCTCCCATCCGTACTGATGGAGCATTTCGCGACCGCACGGGAGGTCCTGGGACTGTACGCACGACACTGGCAGACAGACGAGCCGCTCTCGGAGCGGATGATCGAGAGCATGGAGCGGGACCGCACCGCCCACGGATCCATCTACGGGGCCGTCGAGAACGAAGCGCAGATCCTCATGGCGCTGGTCGACCAGGCATACCACGTGCGGTCGGCAGGTACCGAACTCGACAGCACGGCGATCTACCACGCCGTCGCGCAGCGGCACTCCACCCTCCCCGACCCTGCGGAGAATCCAACCTCCTGGCAGGGCTTCTTCGGCCATCTCTACGGCTACGGAGCCACGTACTACAGCTACATCTTCGACCGGGCGATCGCGAACAAGCTCTGGGCGGATGTATTCGGGGCGGGACGCGGGGCGATCGACCGCGAGGCCGGGGAGCGGTATAAGACGGAGGTACTACGGTGGGGAGGAGGGAGAAGCGGATGGGAGTGTGTAGCTGGGGTGTTGGGGACGGGCAATGCGTCGAATTCGGACGGACGGTTAATCGAGGGAGGGGACGAGGCGATGAGGGAGGTTGGACGGTGGGGGTTAGGACGGGATGGAGTCTCGGGATGATACAGAAGATATAAACTTATGCTGTGATACTCTCAGAGTACTCTGTACAAACTACAGACTGCAGAGTCGTACAGAAGTACAAGTACAACAGTCAACGTCTTGTGATCACTTCCAGACTTGGCATATAAAAGAGGGATTCTAACTGGACATGTCTTGACTCCTTATCATGATTGACCTATATTAATCTCATTAATATAAATCTATCCTCGGTTTCATCTCCTCTCCTTTTCATCCATCAACCCATCTATCTATCCAGAAAATGCCCTCAATCCAAATCATCAACGATACAGCCAACGCCAGCACCTCCAGCTTGGCCTCGTCGCTTCTCATCTACCAACAGAATAATACTCATCCTCTCCAGCGTACGAGGACCGTTCGTCGACTGTCGCGTTGGGTCTCGCGACGGATTCGCCAGGAGGATATCTCAGATCAGGATAGAAGGATACAAAAGATAGAGGATGAACGAGATCTACATGAGTCCTACGCGGCGTTTTGTCAGGCGTTTACGGCGGGACAGGATAATATGGATCTGAGTCCAGAGGGGAATAAGGAGAAAGAGAAGGAGATGGCCTCTCCTCCTCCCAAAATCCTCACCCCGTCGCTCTATGCGGAAATGAGACTGGCCGAGAAGAAGAAGAGACGTCGATTATGGACTCCTATTCAGTCATGGATCCTGCAGATTCGCCATGGATAGAAGGGAGTTGAATTAGTATGAACAGGGTATCCTGAGCATCGTATTACATACATCCTAAGCATACAAAGGAAATCCCCCTCTCGCATCTCGTCTTAAACCGGCTCGGAAACATCGCCATCTGGTGTCGTTCGTCGCGACAACTGAGTGAGCTCGCCAATAAGTCTAACCCGTTAGCATATCCACATCTCCAAATATCAGGTCAACTTACCGTCGATGTTCATCATACCAGTCATCGTTGGCCGTCCGAATATGTCTAAGCTGTTCCTGAATGCTTGCCATCTACATCCACCACGTCAGCATCTGATTACCCGAGGGAACGGACACAAAGTCAACAGGATCTCCCACCGTTCCCTCTATGGATGAACCAAGGTCCTCACCTTCCGCGGCCACTGGACCACTCTCCCCCCCAGCTTTGCTCTCCTCCGCCGTCACCGTGCTCTTGCTGCTGTCCTTGTCCGCCTTGAGTGCCGCCAGCTCTGCCTCCAACTCCCGCACCCGCTTCCGGTTGCTGGAAATCGCCGAGTCCACCTCCCCCAGCTGGTTCAGCAGGGACATGTTCCGCTCGATCTGGTCGTTGAGGTCCCGCTCGCCCTGCGACAGCTTCTCCTCCATCGTCCGGTTCTGCGTCTTGACCTCTCCGAGCTCGTTGCTCACCGCCTCACGCTGCGCCTGCAGCTGCGAAACCTCCTCCCGCGACGCAGAAAGCTGGTCCAGCACCCGCTCCAGTTCGGTTTTGATGCTTTCCGACGCGGCAACCGATTTGGTGAGCTCGTCCACTTGGCTGGCGGCCGCCGTGTACTTCTCCTCCACTTCCTTCTTTTCCGCGCCAAGCTTGGACAGTTCAGTGCTGCGTTGGGTGGCAAGTTCCTCCGTAGTGGCCACCACCTTCTGCGCCTCGACCAGCTTCTGTTCAAGGTCGGCAACCGTCGCCTTCAGACCATCGACGGCAGAGGTGTCTTGCAGAGCGGTGCGGGCTTCGGAAAGCTGCCCCTGCGCCTCGGCAAGCGCGACGTCATGCTGCTTCTGCAGCTCTTCCAGCTTGGCCTTGTGGGAGGACTCCAGCTCAGATCGCAGGCCGGACAGCTTCTCCTCTTGGAGTGTGAGCAGCTGCTCGATAGCCTTGCTGTGCTCGGCATCAGCCTCAGCGGACTTGGACGCCTGCGACGCCTCCAGCTCGGCCACCAGTTTGGCCTTGGTCTCCATGAACTCTTTCTGCAGATCCGCAATCTCCTTCTCACGGAGCTCCGTCTGTGCGCTAATCTCGCTGGCATGACGTTCCAGCGTGGCCTTCAGTTCGCCCTCCAGCTTTGCGACCCGCTCCGTGTGGGCGGTCTCCAACTCGCGATTCGCCGAGAGCAGCTCATCGTGCTTGGCCTGGAGCGCGCTCAGCGCACCCTCATGGGACCCAGCCTCCGCAGCCTTGACCTGTTCCAGCTCCGCAGTGTGCTCCGCCTTCAATGCCTCCAGGGCCTGTGCGTGTTTCTCCACCACTGTGGCCGTTTCCTTGAGCTGTTCTTCAAGAGCCTTCTCTGAAGCATCCGCCTTCTCCGCCAGAGCCTTCAGCTGCTCTTCCTTCTCCGCATCCTTTGCCCTGAGCTTGGTCTCGAAGTCATTAAGACTCTGGTGCAACGCCTCCACCTCCGCCTGCTTGCTTTGAACCTCGTCAACGAGAGACTGGATCTTAGTTTGTCCAGTTGACAGCTGGGACTCCAAGGCGCCCACCTTCTCCTTCAGGGAATCAAACTCCTGGGCGGAGGTGACGTGCGCCTCCAGCGACTGCCGAGCCTCACCAAGCGCCTTCTCCGAAGCATCCAGCTTCTCCTGCAGGGCCTGCAACTCACCCTGGTGGGCAGCATTCAGCTCACCGATGGCCTCCTCTCTTCCCTTTTGTGCCGTAGCTTCAGCGGTATCCAGCTCCTCCCGGAGCTTCTGGAGCTGCTCGGAGTGTGTGTTGCTGGCCGATTGCACGGCCTCCTTGGCCACGGTCAGTTCCTGGGCGTGGGCAGCAGCGGCAGTGGCCAGAGCTTCCTCGTGATCGGCCTTGAGCTTGGCGACCGCGGCCTCGTGAGCTGCCGCCAGTTCGGAAATCTTCTGGCTCAGCTCCTGAGCGGCGATGTCACGCGCTTCCTGGAGCTCTCCCTGTAATTTCTCAACGGCCTGCTTGAGCTCGGTAACCTTTTTGTTCTTCTCCGCAAGAAGAGTAGCGGTCTCCTCACTGCTATGGCTTGTAGCGGATTCCGCCTGGGCGAGCTTGGCCTCCAGCTCCGCAACTTTTTCCTCCAGCGCAGAGAAAGACTGCTTGGCGGACTCCTCGGCCGCACGAACCTCCTGCTCCTTGGTGCTGTTCAGTTTCTCCATTTCCGTGTTGAGATTCTCAATCACCTGGTCGCGTCCTTTGAGTTCCCTGTTCAGGTTGTCAACGGCCAACTCTTTCTCCTCCTGCAACTTCTGGCGTGCCTCCTCGAGTCCATTCTTCTGCGATTCAAGTTCGGCCTGAAGGGCGGTAATCTGCTCAGCGTAACCGGCCGCAATGGTTTTCTGTTCGTCCAACTCCTTTTTGAGAGCCTCCAGCTGGGCCTGGTGGGACTGCTTTAATTCCTCCAGAGCCGCGGCGGTCTTGTCGTCCCCGTCCTGAGCTGCTGCCTTGGCGGCATCGTCGAGGTCCTTGAGGGCCTTTTCCTCCAGCTCTTTGCGTTTTGTCTCTGCCTCGTCCAACTGCGCCTGCAGAGCCTGCAGTTGTTCCGCATGCTCCGCAGCCAATTTAGCCGTCTCGGCAGTGTGTTCCTCTCGGAGGGCGCTAACTGCAGCGTCGTTGTTTTCTTTGGTCGAGTCCTCCTGGGGTGAGACCGTCAGTTGGGAAAGCTTCTCGTTCACGGTTTCCAACTCCGCCTTGAGGCTGGCCACAGTCGCTTCGCTCTCCGAGAGCTTGCCCTGCAGCGCCTGCAGCTTCTCAGACTCATCGTCAGAGGCCTTGACGGCGGTGCTCGGTCGTTTCGAGGCCATTGTTGTGGGACGAGTACCAGTAGAAGTCGGTCTGGTGGCTGTCCGGGCCGCCGACGCGGTGGTTGTGCGAGAGGTGGTCAATGGACTGGATTTGGCCACAGGCTTGGTCGACGATGCGGTGCTGGGACGAGCGGTAGCCGTCCTGCTGGAGGTGGTACTGGCAATACTCGATCGACGGTCGAAGACGCTGGAGGCTGACTTCGCTGGGGCTCTGGACGATGTGGTGCCCACCAAGGACATCCGCTTGGCGGTGCCGTGAATGCCTCTCCTCTCATCGCCGGAGCTGGCAACCGATCTTGCCTTCTCATCGGCGGAGCTGCTCACAGAGGTGCGGGACCGGTGGGAGGCGACCGTCGAGGTGCTCAGGGGTTTACGAACAGCGCCAGAGGTGGCAGGACGGGTTGGAGGTTTACTGAGGGTGCTGCCGTTGGCCGCAGCACGGGCTGTGGACGTGGTGGTTTTGCCAGAGATGGAGTTTGGCCGTCTGGCCGCGGAGGGTCCCGACACCGGATGCTTTGTAGTCGTGGCGGTCTTCTCGGGAGAGGACTTGACGTTTTCCTTGTCTCTAATAGACGCATCAGGGCTTGTGACGGGGGCCTCGCTGCCGGACAAGATGGTAGAGTCGACAGGGGTAGCAGGGGGTGCCATCTCGGCATCAACCTCGGCCGGAGGGGCAGGGACAGGTTCTTCCGTGGAAGCCATTTTGGACTGTAATCTAGTTTGATGATTGTTAGCGTTCAACAGCTACAAGTAGCTTATAGAAACGATTATAATAAACCAGACGACTAGTAATGCGAGTGCAGGAAGACCCTGTGCAGCAATGGAGCCGAGCAATGACAGCTCACCACAGCTAGCACTATTCGAGAGAGCTGCAGATGAAGACAACTGCGATAGGAGAGACGG
Organism: Aspergillus cejpii; assembly: GCA_004769165.1. NCBI lineage: Eukaryota > Fungi > Ascomycota > Eurotiomycetes > Eurotiales > Aspergillaceae > Aspergillus > Aspergillus cejpii. Next base: position 1,144,199 of record SMSW01000005.1, on the reverse strand, counting down.
GTCTGCTTCCCCTTTTCCGGAGAGATAGAGGAGGATAGAAGAGGACAACTCACCACAATTGATAATCAGAACCAATACGAGGATGAAGACAAGATCAGATGTCCCAGAGGGATGATTTAGGGATCTGTGATGGTGATAGGTTGTTTTGCTGTACTCTGTAGTCTGTACAGTGGAGAGGAATTGGAGGTGGAAAGGAACAGGGGGGGTTTCTCCAACTCAAGATCAGAGGGAAAAGAAGTAATTAGAAGAGAAGAGATTAAGGGATATAATTAGAGGATGAAATAGAAGAGAGACAAGCAACAATGGATGGATAATGGGATCAGTTGTAGGAATGTAGAGGAGAAAGAAGAAGATGGAGAGACTTTTAGGAGAAAAAACAAAACAAAGAGGGGGAAAAGGCGGAGAGACAAGAGAAAAGCTCAAGAATTGTTCGATTGGGATTATTTAGTATCTGACAGTCTGAGAGGATTCTATTAAGAGTCCAGAGAGTATTTCTGTTGCTTTATTCTGGTGTTGTTGTGTGCCTATACAGAGAGTATACAGAGAGTGTAGACACCGATATAACACTGGATGGACCAGAGGATAGGATAAGATGGATATAATACTCAATCCACTTGATATTGATTGAATATCAATATCGGATTCCTTAATATATCAAACATAAGGGTATCGAAAGAAAAACAGCTTCATCCATAGAGTCCTAGACACTCAACAGCCATTGCCATCGTCTACGTCCTTCTACTGTCAACAGCTCGTCTTGGATCCGAGGAATCAATCGATCATGCATCTCTCGTGCTTTGATTTGTAGCTCCTGTAGCGTCCGGTGACGGAGTTGTCGTCCGAAATGGCAAACCAGGCGAACGTAGCGGTCAACGCCTACAGCGAGTCCATGGATTAGTACTATTGCAGAGCAAAGTAATTCTATAGAACTGACTGACGCTTACCTTGGAAGAGCTGCAATCCGTCGAGAAGAGCCACCTTTTCATCCTCAGTCCAGTTTCTGTGCTCGCCAACTCCGGGCCTGTCGTCGTCATGTCGCCTCTGCAACATGTTGGCGTCCAGCGCCTCGATCAACTTCCTGAGGGCCTTGCGGATGGTCGGACTATGGATCCTGCAAAACACGTATCGTTCGGCACGCAGACTGACAACCCGGCTGCAAAACCGTAGAAGCAATTTCATCACCCCAGCCAGGTGCCGGAGAGACGATGGGAAGAGTCTCTTGTTGGTGTAGTAGGCCTCGAAGCAAAGGAGGATCATTTTGATCATCGTGGGTATCACACGCGCTTCGAATTCCTCCACCAGTTCCTCTGCTTCTTCCAGTAGCTGATGCGACTCCTCCCGCCGGACTGACAGGTAGTACACGCTGTCGAGGACCCGGAATCCCTCTTTGGCGATGATCTCACGGAGATTTTCACATTCTCGCAGGTCCTCCCGGAGAGGCCCATGCTGAGACTTCAGCTGTCGATTGATCTTGGTGTATTTCGTTCGCAACTGAGAGAGATGCTTCTCAATCTCCCGGAATTGCTCGGCGCGAGAGGGACGGGCTTCCTTGCTCAATTCTGACGCCTCCTCGACGAGAGTGTCCCAATTGTCCTTTTGTTGCCCAAGGGCTGAGGCTTCTGCGAACCACGATTTATCCCCAGAAACCTTTTGTATCTCGACGTCTTCCCTTGAGCGATCACGACTTCTACGGCCCTGACTACCGAGGATTGATAGGTCTGCTGGAGCCATAGGCAACGTAGATCGTCTACGCACAATCTCCACTCGAGGACTTCGCTCATACTGATCGGTACGACGTCTCTTGGTCGGCAACGCTTGGGGAAGGTCTTCTTCAATCTCAGAACCCGGTCGGTTTGCCTCTGATACTGCCTCCGACTCTGCCTCTGATTCGTCCGGGTCTGGATATTCAAATAAGGCGTCTCTCTCAGAGTCCGAGTTCTCTGACTCGGACGACTTGCTCGTCTCGTCCTGATTCTTCGAGGTAGTTTGTTCTGCAGTTTGAGCTGCTCGTGTATCCCTTCGTGTCGCTCGCGTTGTAGATGTAGTCTCCACGGCAGTCGATGCTGGTCCGTCGCCGTCGCCCAACTTCTCGCTCGCTGTTCTATCAGGAATACCCTCTGACTCGTCCGAGCCGGAGTTTAACCCATCATCGAAGACTCTCGGAGGGGAGGGAAGGCTTAGAGGATGGTCATCTTGCCCGTCACTATCTTCATCCTCCTGCCCTTCGTCAACTTGGTTATCACCGTCCCTATTTGTATCTTTCAGCGGTTCAATCATTCTCCCGGCCAGCTGTTTGTCGATGATCTCGTCTAATCCCTCCCTGTCGGAATACTCGTCCTCGTCCTCGTCCTCATCTTCTTCCCCATCCTCATCGTCATCCTCATCACTATAATCGCGCTCCCCTCTGACACGCGCTAACCGCCCCGACCTCCTAGGAGTATCTTCAACCCGCACCACCTTTCGAGTTCGAGTTCGTAGAGAGCGCCGGGGAGAGCTAGCAACCTCCTGAACACGTCGTGACGCCGGTCGCGTCTTCTCAGGGGACGAGGACGGAATATCCCAAATATGGCCACTTCGCAAAACCCGAGGCTCTCGAGACATAAATCGGTTCACGGGGCGAGAAGGTAACCGGCGAACACGCGTGCGCTTGGATTGGAGGCTGGTGTTGTCCATGACGCTGTTGAGGAAATCCACGGCCTGGGTGGTGGAGTCATGTTTGTTCTTTCGAGGGCTCATCGTCGGTGGCCATTCATAAGATTTCTGGATAGATGAGTGGAATGTGCAGGTTAATGTTGATGAGATTGTTGACGGAGAATCAGGCTGATTGGCGTCATCATCAGATCTTTAGAGACAGCAAGACTTACAACTTACAACTCAACAACTACCACTTCCTAACCTCTCATTCATATCTATTACTGATATCTAAACTGTTTGGAATACCTCAGCGATACTCTCTCAATATTAATCACTTCCTCATGGCAGAAGGCTTCCCACTCCGGGTTCTCCCAACTCTTGACCCCTCCACGGGCCACACCTTCATCACTCCCATCAAAAGAATCAACGAGTCTCAAGATGTATCGGAATTCCTCGTGTCCAAAGCCTATGTCGATATCATGACCTTCCTCCTCCAGCTCAACCGGGCGATGTTTCCCGCCAGATTGCCCGACGGCACCATCCAAACCTGGCCCATCAACACCGATGCCGTCGAGTTCTCCGCGCCCATTCGGCAGCTCCAGCAGCTACTGACGAAACTGGAGGATCTCCTCGAAGAGGCGCCGCCGGATACAGGGCCCCGGAGGTTTGGGAATATCAGTTTCCGCAGGTGGTACGAGCTCGTGGAGAGTCGCGCTTCGGAGCTGCTGGAGGAGTGTCTGTCGTCGGAGCTGCTACAAACCAAGTCGTCGGACTCCCGGGGGGTGACGGCGGGGGAGGAGCTCAAGGCATACTTTTTAGGAAGCTGGGGGAGTCCACAGAGGCTTGACTACGGGACCGGACATGAGTTGAGCTTCCTGGCTTTTCTGGCTGGGATATGGAAGCTCAATGGGTTCCCCCAGAGCACTCCGGGAGTGGAGGAGAGAGCCATTGTCTTGGGGGTGATCCAACCGTACGTGTGGCTTGACGGCAGAATAGACTGTTACTGATTATCCCTAGATACCTGGAGATCGTACGGACCATCATCAAGCGGTATACACTCGAACCTGCAGGATCCCACGGCGTCTGGGGTCTGGACGACCACTCCTTCATCCCCTATATCTTTGGATCCGCGCAGTTGGCTCCGGCTATCTCGGAGACGGACTCGACTCCTGAAGAAGGCTCTCTCCCGGATGCTCCGTCTCCTACTGGGGTCACCAAGACACACATTGTCGAACGGGAGCGAAGGTCCAACCTGTATTTCTCTGCTATCGGCTTCATCTACGATGTCAAGAAAGGCCCGTTCTGGGAACACAGCCCTGTGCTTTATGATATATCCGGTATCACTGCCGGCTGGGCCAAAATCAACAAGGTTAGTTGAAACACGTCCAGTAGTTGACTCATTGCTCATTGTATTCTCAGGGTATGATCAAAATGTACAATGCAGAGGTACTCTCCAAGTTCCCCGTCGTACAGCACTTCCAATTCGGTTCCCTGTTCAGCTGGGACCGCAGTCCAAATGCCGTACCGCCAGCAACATCCGTTCATACAGCATCCGCCCCTCAGTCTGGAACCAGAGCGCCTTGGGCGTCGGGCACCCAGGCTGCACCGGTTGGAACGGGAGCCCCCTGGGCAGCAAGAAGAGATGAAGGACTCCCAGGTGGACCTCTTGATACCTCTCGGTTGCCTTCGGGCCCTATGGCCCCGACAAGAGCTCCTTGGGCAAAATAATGTCACTATCTAAATGCCCTATGTTAATACCCTTATGAGACTGAATCATGACTTGTTAATATGAAAGTGAAACCCAACTCCACGGGTATCATAACCAAACGCCGTATACAAGCATCAAATCATAACTCATGTATCAGAGTCAGACGCATAGCTGACCAATGTAGGAGCAGCTGGTTCCGACGCAACAGGACAGAAGCTTTCCACATGGTCATCGCCGCCGTTCGTAGCATCCTTCGCGGGCGCGGTTTTCCGCCGCTTGATCTCAGGCCGCCATGTGCTCCCATCCCGATGCAGGAACGGATCCACAACCGCCCGCGTATTCCCGGTCAGTTCGCTGCGAAACTGTGCTTTGCGGTCAGCAAGCACATCGGCCGCGTTGGGCCGTTTGCCATCCCTCTTCCCTGTAGAAGTCTGGAACAACGGCCGATTCCGAACCACGCGCGCGGCATCCACGCCCATCCCCGTCCCAAAATCCACCATCCCAGCCCGAACGCGATCCTCCTCCGTCTCATCCACCAAGTCAATCCCCAGCCCCATCTTCTCGCGCAGCGCCTCCCGCTCCGCCTCCGCCCCCTCCAACACCTTCCGCTCCGCACGAAACACCCGCCGCAACCGCCTCGACTTCTCATACGGATCATCCCAGTCCCTCGCCTGCCGTCTCTGCAGATCCTCGATGCGCGACTTCTGAGTCTCCGCCGCCCGCTTATCCTCGACCTTTCCCTCAAGCCTCGCAAACGGATCTTCTTCCGTCCCAACCCTTACCGCAATCTCCCCAGTCCCAACCCCTACCTCCCCAACATCCCTCTTCCTCCCCCCCTCAACAACCACATACGCCGTATTCCGCGGATCAGTCCTAATCTCAATCCACCCCGCACACGCCGGGTGTCGCATCCGGAAACTGTAGACCGGCGTCGTATAGTAATTCCCAACTTTCCTCTTCTCCGCGTTAAACCGGACCCCTTGTCCGATAAGCGTCTCGGGCGCGCACGTCGTGCACCATACCGCGAACGGCATCTCGAAGCGCACCACCAATGCTCCGCTGCTGCGGAGGTGTCGCGCCCGGGCCCCGAGCGGGTGTTTGCCCGCGAGCTTGTTGCCGGTCGTCACCCCTTCTTGGTCTGGGGGGACATAGCTGGATTCGTTAGATGGGGGGGTGTTGGGTGGAGGGTGGAGGGGGTGAGGTACCGTCCCATGTCTGGAATGTTAGTTTAAGGAGTAAACCTGCGGTGGAAAAGGGGGGACTTACTGAAGCCTTGCATTTTGGAAGTCTTGTTTCTATGGTGTATATCACATCCCAGTTGGCGAGTTCCTCTGCACTGGTGATGTTATGAAGATGAGAACAGGCAAGGCGAAGTAGTTAACTAGTTAGTTAACAATGGTGATGTATAAGTCAGCATATTATGCACGTGCATAAATAACAACATAAAATATCTCAACTACTCCGTACACTCAGTGAAGAGACCAAATATTTACAGCAATCAAACTATAGAACAGTGCATCCTCCACCAATCTCACAAACAGCACGCATATTCAAAACACTCTCCCCAAGCCAGATCTTGACCCCCCGTCCGTACCTAGGCGCCTTCCAATCCTGCACCACCACGTCCCAGACACTGAGATCCTTACGGGTGATCTCCATCAGGAGGGTCTCGGTCGCACCAGGGGCCAGGATCTCCGTTTTCTCAAACTGGCGCAGCTGTCGCGACGGGGTTTCACTATCGGGAAGTTCGACGTAGAGCTGGACGACGGCGCGGCCCGGCCGATGGCCGGTATTCGTGACATTGATACTGACCGCGAACGCGATGTCCCAGAGGGCAGGGTTACCGCCTTCAGCGCCGCCGGCGCGCGGGCCGGGTTTGGGCTCCGTTGTGTAGCCGTCTGGGTAGGGGTATTTGTTCTTCTTGCCGAGTTTTGCGGCGCTGGCCGGGTCGTCGAGGTATGGGTAGAGGTAACGCCAGATGCGGGGGAATTTTGCTGGCCAGGCTGCTTCGGAGGGGTTGGGGATTGTGATTGCGTAGGTTGGGGTTGTGCCTTTGGGTGGACGGGTGGGTGGGTAAGTGCTGTTGAGCGGGGTGATGGTTGAGGCTGTGGGCTGTGAGAAGCGGAACGTGGTATATGACAGTCCGTGGCCGAAGGGGTATCGTGGGGTGATGTTGGCGCTGAGGAAGTGGCGGTAGTCGATGTACAGTCCTTCGGTGTAGGGGTCCTGGATCTGGCCGAAGAGCTGGGAGATCAGACGCACGCTGGCCGGATAGTCTGACTCGCTGCGAGGGATGGTGTATGGGAGATGGCCGCTGGGACTGTAGGTGCCGAAAAGGACGTCCGTTAACGACCAGCCTGCCTCCTGGCCGGGCAGATGAGCCACCAGTACGGCCTTGACCGACGGTAAGTCGATCCATTCCTCCATCAGGATGGGTCCGACGGTGTGGACGACCACCACGACATTGGAGAACCTGGCTGCGGCGTCCTTGACGAGGTCGTCGCCGTTGTGCCACGCCTTTAGACCAGCCGCTGTCCGATCCCCTGGATTGCCTTCGACGGTGATGTAATTCTCTCCCGAGTCCGCGTTGATAAACACCACAGCGATGTCTGCAGGGCGTGCCGAAACACGCGAAGGGAACTTGTCAGTGATGTAGAACTCAGCCTTGGAGGAGATATTGGCAATGGCCTCTTGTGGCGTGACCAAATAAGGGAGTCTGGACGATCCACTGCCCCAGCCCATGGTCAACACCCCTTTGTCACATCCTTGGTCGTTGCAGGAGTTGAGGCCATCGGGGTTCCCTCCGGCATCGGTTCCGAATACCTTCAACGAGTCATGCTTCCTCAGAGGCAGGATGTTACCATCATTCTTCAGCAGAGTGATGGCATCCCTCGCGATGGCTCTCGCGGTGACGTGATGGTTCCCCTGTACGTTGACGAACTGATTGACAACCCCATATGGTGAGAAGAGAGCACCCGGATACAGAGGTCCCGTGGCATCCCGCGTGTTCATCGAAAAGTTGGGCAGCGGATAATCCTCATCCTGACCTAGTTTGTACCATGTCGCCACTATTCGGGTGACCTATTTTCACGTATCAGCATCTCAAGTCCACGGACTATACGAGTTATGCACTACCATGTCGTTCAACCGCGAGACTGGGACGGAGCCGTTGAGAATCGAGCGAGTCAGTTCATTGCCCCAGTAGGCATCGCCGAACAGCGGCACAGCACCGTCCCCTGGCATGGCCATATCCAGTCCGGCCAAGGCAGAGGAAACTCCCCCATACTGTCCCAGCCAGTCGGTCATGACGAACCCTTGGAATCCGAGCTCATCCTTCAGGATCTCGTTGAGGAGCTTGCTGTTTTGGCTACAGGCTGAGCCGTTCACCTGATTTTCAATGCGTTAGCTGACTCGAAGATACGGAAATTGAGGTTTCCTCACATCGTTATATGCAGTCATGACAGCACCAACTCCAGCTCGAACGGCCTCCGCAAAGGGCCATAGATAGAGCTCGTGAAGTGTCCTATCATCGATATTGGACGAGTAGCCCCTGGTAAGGATGCTGCTCATCCGATGCATTTCCTGCTCGTTGCCGATATAATGTTTAATGGTGGCAATCACCCCCCGGCTCTGGATCCCCCTGATCGTCTGCGCACCGCCGATGGCTTGAAGACAGGGATCCGCACCGAAACCCTCCCAGTTACGACCGCCTCTCGGTTTCCGTCCCAGAGGACCAACCGACGGGCCCAGGATGACATTGATCCCTTTCCCGCGGAACTCCTCGCCCAGCGCGACGCCGCGGTCGTACATGAGATCCTTGTCGAAGGTCGCGCCGACAGTGATCCCCGCCGGAAACGCCGTGTTGTGGTCCGAGTTGCGCACCCCCAGAGGTGAATCGTGGAGACAGAGGCTGGGGATCCCGAACCGCAGAGCACTCCCCGTCTGACCGGCACAGGGACCCATGAAGATTCCCGTGCCGGTGGTCAGATTCACTTTCTCCGCTAGGGTCATGTTGCTCACGACCCGGTGCGCCTTCTCGTAGGTATCCTTCCAGCTTAACAGCCATCCTCCGTTGGGAGCTGGATAGTACGGGGGCGAGAAGTATTCATCTGTAGAGTTTCGTGGCTCTGAAGGCGTGGTAAACGCTGCAGTAGGTGATGAGAGTACCCATGGCATCGACAGAACGGTTAGATAGGTTGCAAACCCGGGCATGGTTCGAGTTCAGGGTTTCCGCAGTATACTCTGTGCATAGTCTCAGTCAATCTCGGCTGACAGCTACAGCACAGCACTATAGTCCTGAATAGAGACCAAAGTAATAGCCAGGCGGAGTAGACCGATATATCATGTCCAGAGAAAAAGAGGGGAATATGCATATGCACCCCGAGTCAGCGTCAAGGATGTCATGTTCAGAGCATCGTGAAAAGGTCATTCACTCTTCTGTCTTCTTTCTTTGGACGAATGTAACATCCAGTCCCGGTTGGGATGCGGATGCAGTCAAGAAGAACACATTCCTTCTCTTCGAGACTCGAACGATTCCAGCAGACGCCATGATTCCATGTCATCAGGAAACAGAAGAACCAGTCTCTTCGTTTAGATGATCACCTCTCCAAGCTCCAACACTATGCGGCTGCTTCTGAGATCCAGGGATCGATAATCCCCAGATTCCCCCAGACTGTCATGCACAGGCTGTTATTCTTAGATACTCTCACAGAGCAGCTGGCATGCTAGTTCATCTGTGTAACAGGATCGAGGAGAATCAACACCAGAATGTCCACCAATCGGCTAATATATATCGCATCAGGTGGGAATTTCTCATCGTCCTCGTCTATTCACATGGCCATTAAACATCTTCTGCTTGGCTCGCTACCGTGTTGTTGGATGCGACGGGGAGTGAAGAAGTAGACTTCCATCTCCTGAGGAGCGATGTGAAGCTCAAGGTATCCGTGGTAGTACAGCTAGGACCAGCTCATCGTTGTTTGTAACTAGAACTTGGATTGTTGGCAGGTTGTCCATAAGGAGACGTGAGGATGTCTGTAATGACTGGTTAAGGCGAGACTTGTGTCAGTTCATCACGGAAGGAAAGGTCTGAGTTTGTATTGATTAGACTGATGATGACATGGAAGTACTGGGTACTATTCTGATCTGTGCAATGTTATCAGAAAGTGAAGAAGAGTTGGTCTGGTTGATTGTAGCAGGATGATCTAGAGGTAAAGGCAAGCTCTTAGTAGGCATAGAGCCGTGCTACTAATGAATTACTAAACAACGATCAGACTATCAGGTTTTCTTATTTCATAAGTACAGTCAAGCTGTAGTTCAATTGGAACTCTCACTCACTAGGAGGATGGTTCTGCCTCAGACTATCGAAGATACTTGATGTACATGATAGAAAGCCCGGCCTTGAGAAGATCAAGAAGATTCATCTCAGAAAGTCAGTCAACTTCAAACCAATAACCCGCTCCTCCATCTTGTTCAACAACTGCACGGTCTCGGGTATGAGAAGGCAGTACGCGTCGACGCAGTTATCATCCCGACCATGGACATAGTCGCATGCTGACTCACACATCTGTCTCAAGGTTCTGTCCAGATAGCCCACACTTATATTGGCGAATGGTGGCAATGGGGCCGGATAGAGCGCGCGAGTATGCAATTCTCTGAGCAGCGAACCGAGCAGAACGACATCGCAGGCTTCGCAGCAGTTCCCGAACCTCAGAACTCGTTCCTTGCGATCATAAAGCGAGTCGATGATCTTTTGAACACAGGCCTGCCGTTTCTGTTCGATGCAGTCTGTTCCCATATGAAGTCAGTAAAAAGCAAATGGAAGATTTCCATGTCTTGAGCAAAGTCAACTCACCCAGTATGCGATCCGGAATTGGGAGACCGGCACTGAAGACTGGTTCCGAGCTTTCACGCACCGCTGTGCCGGTAACGAGTTTGAAGATCTCTTCTTCACGGAATACCCAAGAGATGAACATCCATTGAGCCAAACTGTCTGTGACATCCTCGGGCAAGGTCATCTTCAAGTTGTCCATCCAGATCTTCGAGAACACTTGCACCGCCTCCAGACAGCCGCAGTTCTCGACTAAACCAGCGATCATGCACAGCTTTCCCAGATCCACGACTCGCGGCACTCTGCTGGTTCGACCGTGAATGATATTCAGCAAGATCAGCAGAGCATCCAAGTCCTGGACCTCAATGAATACCAAATTCATTCCATCAGATTTCACCATCCTATCCTCCGAATTGAGCTTCATCTTGAAGAAGGGGGAGGCAAGAGCCAAGTGTCTAGACGACACACGTATCTCGATGCTTCCCTCGCCGTTGCCATCAGAGATGCGATCAGTGTCTTGGGGAATACTGGAGGGCATAGTAGAAGCACGATCCGCATTCTCTAAAACGGGATACTCCACGGTGGCAACACTTATAGTGCTACCCGTAGGCACGTCTGCATGTGTAGGTTCCGTCGGTTTTTCCTCGTGCAGAGTGGTGGGAAACGGCTCTAGAAGCATTCGGTCAGCTGTGCGATGTTTATCGAAGCAAAATAAACCAGCAAGGACACACCTTTCTTCACCGAGTCTACACCAGTAGCCAGAGTAGACCCTTTCAGCACCAGGAGAACATCTCCCTCGGGATCGATGATGTAGTGATCGGACTCCATTGTCAGTTCGACGACCTCGACAAGGAAGCTTGCAAGGTGGAGTGTGGAAAGGTAAGAAGGAGAAAGGACAGCTTTTTGAAATAAATATTAGTTCATTTGTGGGTTGCCGAGAGAAATGAGTAATTCACCCTGACCAAAGGATGTGTATCGTTTGCAAGAGACATGAAGAGATCGATCATCGTGATTGAGCTGCATGTCACCAGTATATGCAGGTCATTCATGCGTTCTTCCGTTAAGTGGGCCTTCATGGGATATCAACTTCCTTTCTGCTTAACCGGTATATGCTATTTCATAAGTTCATAGCCAATATGGACATCCAAGGAGTAGATCTATACATAAAAGTGGTGAAGCATCACATCTATCATACCAAAAAAAGTCCAAGAAGATTAGTTCCAGTAGCCAGGGAAAAGCCATTCCAGCTTCTCCCGGGCCTCTGGGCTCCAGTGAGCCTGAGAGGTGCTCAGACCGAACTTGATTGATCCCTCAACATGCTTGGCCTGGGCGAGGTCCGAGTTCTCGTCGCTAGCCAGGGCGTCAAGCACAGCTGTCACAAAGCGTCTGGCGTTCTGAGCATTGGCCTTCATGTGGCCCATCACCATCTCGACGGTGACATCAGCGGTGGCCTCATGCCAGCAGTCATAGTCCGTAGACATGCAGATCATCTGGTAGGCAATCTCAGCTTCACGAGCCAACTTGGCTTCCGGCAGACACGACATGTTGATGACGCTGCCTCCCCAGGACCGGTATAGATTACTCTCCGCGCGAGTCGAGAATTGAGGTCCCTCTGAAGATCATGATGATTAGCCAAGATTTTAGAAGAGGGTGTAGAAATTACGTACCCATGCAGATCAGAGTTCCGCGGTCGTGGAGAATGACACCCTCACCCTCCAAGCTGTGTCCACACGCTCTGACAACCTTTGCGACACGCTCGTCAAAGGGGTCTCCAAAGGGAACATGCGCTACCGCACCTCCCTCGAAGAAGGTCCATGGCCGGACACCCTTGGTGCGGTCGATAACCTGGTCTGGGATGACGAAATCGCGGGGCTTAATCTCCTCCTGCAAGCTACCGACAGCAGAGAAGGCGATGATGGTACGGACACCGATGGAGCGCAAGGCAGCGATGTTGGCGCGGGATGGTACCTCATGGGGCGCGATCTGATGATGAGCGCCGTGTCGGCTTAGGAATGCGACGGCAACGGTCTTCTTGTTGTGAGCACATTGGTGATGCAAGATCGTGATGGGTGAGGAGGTGTTTCCCCAGGGAGTGGTAATTGACAACGACGCAACCTGAGTGAAGCCAGGAAGCTCACGCAGACCAGTACCACCGATGACGGCGATACGGACGGGTTCTATTTGCAGAACAATGTATCAATAACTATCAAAGAACCCAGTACGACGAGTTACTCACCGTTGTAGGTGTCGGGAAGGGCAGCCATTCTTCTCGCTAGTTGGTTTACAGACTCGATTCTTCGAAGAGGTCTTGAGGTAAAAGTCGACAGATATCTGCAGAGAGAAGAGATCCCAAGCATCCAACGAAGCGCAAGAGAAGATTTGGAATGAATCCAACCTGCTTACTCTCTTCAAGACGAAAAACTTCAGTTGGCGGGGTCGAAGTCGAACATCCCGATTGGGTAAGCAACCCCACGTGGGTCTATCCTGAGGCATCAAGGCATTAAGGCATCAGGATAAGGCATCAAGTGCACATGACCTTCCCTTTTTGTTCAGACAACCAGCTTCATCTTCATTTTTCATCTCTCAACGTCGAATCTTCCAACAACTTATCCAAAGACTTACTGTGAGAGTCATCTATGAACATGCAGTATCATCTATAATGAAACAGTTCCTTCTTAGACCAGATTGATGGATTTCCAATCCCCTGGATGGTATTACAGCTTGACCAAGTCCATCGACAAGACTTGGATTAGAGACTCAAAAGCTCTATAATGGCATGCATTGATTCAGTTATCAACAATATGCGAACTATCTTATGATACTGCTCTTGTACTCTGAAATCCCGGCTTCGATTGCGACTTTAAGCAGGCTTCCACTCGTAATGATGAGGCCCCTTTTTGACTAAACCTGGGTCTTCCCCTGGAATACCTGGCTTGTTGTACGCATGAGCGCCAAAATAGTCCATCTGAGCCTCCATGAACTTGGTTGGCAGCATTGTTCCACCTTCATACTTCAGATATTCTAACGTGGCACTCAGAGCCGGCATGTATTGGTCGGACATGACCCCTTCAATCACAATTTCCTTCAAAGAATCAAAGTTTTTGTGCAGTTCTCGAGCGACCTCATCCACAAACTTCATGTTGGTCAATCGCTTGTTGGACGTCAGAGAGGGCTGTAGGAGATCTGCGATGGCCTCAGACTGGATGATGCAACCGCCTCGCCAGATCTGAAGGCATCTGCCGAGATCAATGTCCCATCCTTCGTCCTCGGAAGCCCGAGCGATCATCTCGAGACCTTGACAGAACGCAGCCAAGAAAGTGCAGTAAACTGCCCGACGCAGGTTCTCGATGAACGCCGCGCGGTCCTTGATGGTCTCAATTGGCTTCGGGCTAGGCATGTGGAGCTTCTTCGCAACTCGGAGTCTCTCTTCGCGGTTTCCGCTAGCAATGCGTAGATAGTGAGCTGCTGCAAGGGTGGGAGCCGAAACGTGACGTTCAGCCGATTCCATGATCGACCAGAACGGCGTTCCTTCGGTACCATCATCGTCCTGCACTACCTTGTCGAGAACGTCGTCAAGCACATAACCGTCGTCTCTACTGGCGCCTTCACCCTTGTAGTCGCCCTGGGGGGTTTTCTTCCTGTGCAGCATGTCCGCGCCGATCCGGATGAGGTAGTTGTTCTTGAGCTCGCCGTTCTGGTCCCATTTGGAGAAAATATCGCCAATCTCATCATAATTGAGACCCAGTCCGTTGTGAAGCATGGACCATGCCTCGGCAAGGGTCGAGAGCATCCCGCCTTCGATACCGTTGTGAACCATCTTGACATAGTGACCTGAACCTCCTGGGCCGATCCTTGTGACACATGGCTTCCCTGTCTTGCGGTCTTTGGCGGAATAGAGCTCCAACAGCGGTAGAACGAGCTCTAATGCTTTGGCATCTCCGCCGGGCGACAAGCTGGGCCCATGTCGAGCGGATTGGTATCCTCCAGAGACCCCCATTCCAATCCAGCTTACACCGATCTCCGCGCATTCTTTCTGTCTTCTCTCCGTCCGTCGGTAGTTCTCATTTCCTCCATCAAGGATGATGTCGCCGGGTTTCAGATCATGTTTGATCATCTGCAATACCGAGTCCGCCGGATGGCCGTGTGTGATGGAAAACATGAACAATTTCCGCTCCGCCCCCTCCAGACTTTTGGTAAACTCGTCAATGTTATAGAATCCATGGATCTTCCCCTTGAGATTCTTGGCCTCTTTGGCGAACTTCATCACCGAGTCGACATTCTGCCTGCTGACGTCCCATACAGAAACGTCGAGACCGAGTTCAGAGAAGGCAAAGGTCATCATCGAGCCCATGTTACCGGCCCCGACGATACCGATGCGTTTGAATGTCTGAATTGGGTCTTGTGCTGATGGCATGTTGTTTACAATCTTCTAGATGGTTCACTCACAACGGTGACTTGAAAAGACGAGGAGAGCATATGGATCTCGGCACTCCAGTCGGAAACTGGAAAGAATAAACTGATCAAATTCCCTGGCAGCACAACTCTTCTTGAACGACCTGTCAGTGGCAATCGGAGAGCTCGTCCGGCCTGCACACGCCTGAATTACATCACGATAGCCGAGACGTCATATTACTGCACTCAATCTCATCCATTTGGATTCGATATCAGAATTAGAATCTGTGCAAGTTCGTCTTACTTTGTCGGAATGTGAATCCGCTGCTGCCATACTCCTGAAGCTCTGATATCTGGTGACTTTGGGCCAAATAATCCTCATAGTTACATCATCCTCGAACTGCGCCACTGATTTCAATCACGGAGGTTGCTTATTTTCCGCCATGCCTTGCAGCCAGTCTTCCCCAGTGATTTACAGGCCGGGTCCATCACCATTCAGCTCCAGTTGGTAATACAATAACATATACATATAAAGTCCTATCTAAACCAGTACTACCGCATCATGATCGCTCCATCCCCATCCCTCACATACGAATCATTCCGCAGAATCCCCCTGGCCTACGCGTCCTGCTCTATCGGAAGCAGCAACGCCGACACACTTCCGCGGAAGCTCGAAGCCATCAGTAAGGCCGGGTTCACGGCCATCGAGCTGTCATTCCCGGACATCATCGACTATGGATCGCGACTGCTGGACCACCAGGTCGCCGCGGAGAACTTTGCCGAGCTCATCTCGGTCGCAGGCGAAATCCGGAAGCTGTGCAACGCCAACGGGCTCAAGGTGATGATGCTGCAGCCGTTTGCGAACTTTGAGGGCTGGCCGCGCGGGTCGATCGAGCGCGAAGATGCCTTTGCCAGGGCCAACGGGTGGATTGAGATTATGAATGTTGTCGGGACGGATTTGCTTCAGGTACGTACCATGAAACCTTATTAGCGCAGGCCCCAACACCAGAATCCAGGTCGGCGCAACAGACACCCCCGCGGAGAAAATCTCGACCAAACGCAGCGACATCGTCGCGGACCTCCGCGAGCTGGCGGACCTCCTGGCCAAACGCAATATGCGGCTCGCGTACGAGAACTGGTGCTGGTCGACGCACGCGCCCACCTGGAAGGACGTCTGGGAGATCGTCAAGGAGGTCGACCGGCCCAACGTCGGGCTGTGCCTGGATACGTTCCAGACGGCGGGGTCGGAATGGGGCGATCCCACGAGCATCTCCGGACGGATCGAGACGGTCGAACTCGCGGAGCTGAACCGGCGGTTCGCCGCGAGCATGGACGAGCTCGCCCGGTCCGTGCCCCCGGAGAAGATCTACCTCCTCCAGATCTCGGACGCGTACAAGCCCACGCGGCCGATCGAGGATAAGGTGCTCAACGGGCTGAGGCCGAGGGGCAGATGGAGCCATGATTTCCGCCCGATGCCGTACGACGGCGGATACCTGCCGATCGAGGACGTGACGCGGGCGGTCCTCAAGACGGGGTTCCGCGGCTGGTTCTCCATGGAGATCTTCGATGGGGGGAACCAGGGGAAGGGCAAGAAGTACGATATGATTCCGTATGCGAAGAGTGCGATGGAAAGTATGCAGAAGCTTTTGAAGAATTGTGCCGATAAATAGGTTCTGGGTAGAAAGTTTGCAATTTAAATACACATAATATATATTGTGGTCATCCATACACCATGCAAAAACGCCAGCATGCAAAAGATAAAATACGATATCAATCCAAAGCGCAAATAAGGAATAAGCCAATTGCTAATACTCAGGCATTACTGGGATACGCGACAGTATACGTCGGGACAAACTCCTCCTTGATAGAACGCAGACTGACGAACCGCGAGAGCAAGTTGCCGCTACCAGCCTTATCGTTAGTTCCACTGGCACGGGCCCCGCCGAAGGGCTGCTGGCCGACGACGGCGCCGGTGCTCTTGCAGTTAATGTAGAAGTTCCCCGCTGCGTTGCGGAGGGAGTCAGCGGCGAGACGCACGGCGTCGCGGTCCTGCGCGAAGACGGACCCCGTGAGGGCGTAGTCGCCCGTGCGGTCGATGGTGCGGCAGATACCGGCGAAGTCGGCGTCCGTGGCGTCGTCGTAGACGTGGACGACGAGGATGGGGCCGAAGAGCTCGCGGGCGAGGAGGGGGTGGTGCGGGTCGGAGGTGCGGTAGATGGTGGGGTGGATGTACCAGCCGGTCGAGGAGTCGTAGGAGCCGCCGACGAGGAGGTCGAGGGTGGGGTCGTTGTTTGCGTCGTCGATGACGCGGGCGAGGTTGTTGAAGGAGGTCTCGTGGATGACGGGGCCGCAGAAGTTGGTGAAGTCGGAGGGCTCGCCGACTTTGAGCTGCTTGGTTTCTGCGACGAGGTGGTCGAGGAAAGACTCGGCGATGGAGGACGCGACGTATGCGCGCGAGGTCGCGCTGCACTTCTGGCCCTGGAACTCGAACGCCCCGCGGACGGTCTGCACGGCGGCGTTGCGGACGTCCGCCGACTTGTGGATGAGATGGAAGTTCTTGCCGCCGGTTTCGCCTACGATGCGGGGGTAGCTGCGGTACGTGCCCTGCGCGACTCCCGACGCGATCTTCCCGTACAGGGAGCGGAACACGCTGGTGCTACCGGTGAAGTGAAGGGCGGCGAAGTCGCGGTGGTTCAGGACGGTGTTGGTGACTTCCTCGGCGTCTCCGGGAACGAACTGGATGACATTCTTGGGAAGACCGGCCTCCAGGAGGATCTGGTGGACCAGCCAGTTAGACGCGATGGCGGCGGGCGACGGTTTCCAAACCACCACGTTGCCCATCAGCGCAGGGGCGCCGGCCAGATTACCGCCGATGGCAGTGAAGTTGAAGGGGCTGATAGCGTAGACGAATCCCTCCAGGGGACGATACTCAACGCGGCTGTAAAAGTCAGTTGTGTCCATACAGTAAAATATCGACTGACTCACTTCCAAACTCCAGGAGCATGGTGCACAGGCTGCTGGGCATACATATCCTCCGCATACTTGACGCCGAACCGGAAGAAATCACAGAGCTCGGCGGCAGCATCGATCTCCGCCTGCCAGGCATTCTTCCCCTGGCCATGCATGGTCAGGGCCATAAGGTCGTAACGGTACTTGGTCGAAATCAGATCCGCAGCCTTGAGGAAGACGCTCGCACGGTCCGCAAAGGACGTGGAGGCCCATGCCTCGCGGGCCTCGAGGGCTGCTTTGATGGCCGCTTCAACGTCGGAGGCGGTGGCGTTGGAGTAGGTGGCCAGGGGGGTATGAGAGGCAGGGTTTGACTGGGTGAATGTTTGCGAGTTTTTGATCTGGATGAGATTAGACGGTGTTCTTTAACGAAAACAACGAGATGGAAGCGAATACTGACCTCTTTGCCTGCAATCACCAGTGGTATATGGAGAGGGGCATTCTGCTTGGCTTTGACGAGGGCATCTTCGAGAGCTTTGCGATCTGGCGAACCAGGGGCATAATGTTTCTGCTTGACATTAGAAACTGTTGAATATAGGGGTATATAGACACTTGAACTCACGTTAGGTTCGTTGTCGATGCGAGGCACTTTGAAAGTAGCATAGGCCATAGTTCTATGTGGCAAGCTTCTAGTAAGAGAGCATTTGAATGGAAGCGCTCTCACGCGAAGCAACGAAGACTGCATTTTGATGATTCTTGATTCTTTTGTCTTTCTCTCTTGATGCCAGAATCAAAAACAAATAGAAGAAAGAATAAAAAGAAGCAAAAGAATGCTGGACGTCGACACAGCTGCAGTACTTCAACAGTAGAGGCGACACTGATTAGTCAGTAGAATACCAGACATTACAGTTTAAAACCAAATATGTGACAATTGTATACTGTAGAATTGTGGGGTACTGGTATTACCAGTTACCGGTACCATCCCCACACTGACCGGGTGGCTGTAATTTTACCGATTGTATGTCCGGTACACTACCGGCTGACAACCGGATTTGGCCTGAACCGGGCCGGATATAGACAGAGTCACAGAAGTTGACAATGGTGAGTACTGAGTAGAGTAGATTTACCGCAGATATCAAACCAGGAGTAAGTACTGGAAAGTTATTGGAATAGATGCAGACAGAAGTTACGGAGTAGTGATTAGTCAGATCAGGCACCAAGGCAAATACTTCGATCAAGATAATCTATGAGACTGACAATATATACATCTGTACGGACTACGGAGTAGAGTAACATCTATCTATCTATATATCTATCTAAGAATCATGCAATCCACCACCAAACCCGCTCCAACCAATTCCTTGGCTGTCGTTCAAAATCATTCTCGCATAGTCGGTCAATCTCCTCTTTCCCCGAGAACACATCGATGTCGGAAACCTTGACCATCCATGGTGTGCGATACCGGATTTTATGGCCAATGTAGAGGAGGATGAAGATCGCAAACACAATGTAGCAGACCAGAAAGTCTGCCGCTGTGAACTTTCCGGGGAAGAAAACGGCGTAACCGTTGGTTAGGGTGAGAAGGGATATGACGAAGATGACATAGTAGGAGCCCCAAGGCTGCAGAGGGGTTTTAAACGGCAGGGAGTCGAGCACACGGTGGAAGATCATGGCTTTGCGGAAGCGCTGGATATGGTCAGTTGACTAACGTGTCACCGAGAAACGGCTTGAAAACTCACCAGATAGGCAATGGCAATCAAAACCCAGTTGATAAACCCACCAACCGTGGTGATATTGGTGAACCAATAAAACACCTGAGAGCCAGAGTTGGACAAATTCAAGAAGGACAGGAGCCCAACCGCCCACGTCACGAGGACCGCAACATACGGGACACCGTTCCGGTTGCACAGAGAAAAGATCTTCGGCGCCTGCCCGCTGATCGCCAGCGAGTACAGGGTTCTCGATCCGGCAAACAGCCAAGCGTTGCCGGAGGACCACGCAGAAATCAAAATCGAAGCATTGACTACGTGGTTCAGTCCGTGAATCCCTGCATTTTGGATTCCGATGACAAAGGGGCTGGCTCCGGCTCCAGAGCTCCCGCTTGCAACCCCGGAAAGCAGACCCGGATCGTTGTAGGCCACGGTGACCCCGATGGCCAGGCTGCCCAGGATATAGAATGCGAAGATGCGGTAGATAAACCGCCGAGTCGCTTTGGGGATGTTGCGCCGGGGGGATTCAACCTCGCCGGCCGCAGTCGTGATCAGTTCGGGCGAGAAGACGAACGAGAACCCCGACCTGATTAATGCGGTCCAGAAGCCCAGGAACCGGCCTGTGTTTCCAGGGACCAGGTAGGGGTTGAAGGCGCCGGGATGTTGCCAGTAGCGAAAGCCCAGACGGTCATGGTTCGGACCGCCGCCGAAGAACAGCACAACTCCCAGGATGATCAGCCCGATGATGGCTAGGATTTTGAGCGTCGCAAACCAAAACTCGGCTTCTCCGTACCAGGAGACGGCGACAATGTTTAGAAGCAGGATAACTGAAGCACGTCAGTATTTCGGGTATCAATAGACCAAGGCTACCCACCGACAAGCACGATGGTAATCCAGACCCCGACATTGACAGAGGTCGTCCAATACTCAATGATAAGACCAGCAGCGGTGACCTCGGTTGCTAACAGCATGGAAAACGAATACCTGCGATGGTGAGTACAACGAGTAGAAGAATCCCAGAGCCAATTACCAATAGTTATATCCTAGAACATGTCAACATGCTGATAGATGAAAGAGGACAAGGAAGAAACATACCAGCAGCAAAACCCATACTTGGCTCGGTAAACCGGCCGATCAAATAGGGAACCGAGATGCCTCGAATTGGGAGATATGTGGTCATTTCTCCGAGAACGTTCATGACAAACCAGACGATGGAAGCCATGACGATATAGCTCATGAGGAGAGGAGCTTTCAATCCATTAGACACTGTTGTTCTTGAGATCCAAGCAGAGATCTTACCAGGACCAACCATCGACAGAGTCGCTCCCGATCCCACAAAGAGACCAGTGCCTATACAACCCCCGATAGCAATGAGCTGCAACTGTCTGGACGATAGCCCACGGTGTGTCTCCGTGTTGGATCCATCATGAGTCCCAAACTCCTTGGAGACCCCATAGTCAGATGTATCCGAGAGGGCAGTCTCAATTCTAGCCTCTTCAAGGCCTTTGGGATCAGAATCAGGACTCATACTGAAAGAGATACAGAAGGGGAGACAGTCCTACAACAGAAAAAATCAAAATCAAACATGAATTGGTAGCTGACAGGATTTTTAAGGGCCACCCTCGGGGGAACTGTACTCAGAGTCACAGACAGTTTCACTTTTCAACTTCCAAGGACGAATGTAACTCTGCTTTCTACTGTCTAGTCTACATTTGATTTAAGATTGTTCGGGTGAGGATTCCAGAATTCAACATTATTGGCCTGGAAAATGGAAATGTCTTGAATCTTGATCCTGGGGAATGTCCAAGTCTCCAAGACTGTGGTTTTTTGCAATTCAAAGTTTCATGAAATACCCCTGGAAAGAAAAAAAAAACATGATTTTCTTGCAACTTTTCAAGATCCTTACAGTCTACTCTGTATACAGGATCCCGTGATCAGTCATTGTTCTGAAGCTCTCCCCTCTTCAGTCTTCAACTCCCCTCCAGCATCCACTCACCTGTACCATCTAACGCCTTACAATGAGCCAAGTTCCTGTCATCGACTCCACCCCTCTCTTCACCTCCGATTCCTTCTCTTCTCCTGAATGTCTCACCACAATCTCTCAAATCCACTCCGCCTTCAGTACCTGGGGTGTATGCATCCTCACAGGGACCAATTCCATCCCACCAAGCCTCACAATTTCCCTTCGCACAGCCTTGAATAAATTCTTTGCGCTTTCCCCCCAAAAGAAAGAGGAGCTTCATCTAAGGAATGGGGGATGGGCGTGGAGAGGGTACATGCCTTGGGGCGGGGAAGGATCAAAGGGTAATACAGACCAGAAGGAGGGCTTTTATGGAGGTCCAGAATTGAACCCTGAGGATGAGCATCCATTGAAAGGGGTACCGACTTATGGGAAGAATCAGTTTCCAGATGAAGATGTGCCTGAGATGAGGAAGCTGGTGCTCGAATATATTGAGAAGGCAACTGAGCTTGGTTTGACGATCAGTGATGCGATGAGTGTGGCACTGGGTTGGGACAAGGGGGAAGTAAGGCGCAGGGTTCTAGAGCCTGAACCCATTCAACTCTTCCGCGCTTACAAATATTCGAAAAGGGAAGGTGTCGAAAGCTGTGGCATTGGAGAGCATTCGGACTTTGGATTTCTTACTATCCTTTCGCAAAATACGGCTGGGCTTCAAGTCCTCTCCCCTTCGGGCGAATGGGTGGATGTGCCCGTCATTCCAGATTCGTTTGTGGTCAATGGTAGGCATTCACATTATGGAATTTGACATGCGTTCTAGCTAATCCCAAGGCTTTACGGAGTATAGTTGGCGACATCCTTGATCGTCTTACTTCCGGTCTCTATGTCTCCCCCCTTCACCGTGTTCTACCACCATTGCCTACGTCTGAGCGGCTCTCCATCCCGTTCTTCTTCGATCCGGCTTGGACAGCTAAAATGGAGCCTTTCCCTCTCTCCACTGTTGCTAGCAATCCTGCCTCCGCAACACTCAAGCGTTGGGAACAACGGTCGACGTTTGATGGTCTCCAGGGTATCTGGGGACAATACCTTGGTGTGAAGGTGCAGAAGGTCTTTCCAGATCTTAAATTACCCGAGTTCTCTGCAGTCAGTAGGCCAAGTACGAGACATCTGATTGAGGTTAAAAGGGTTTAGGGTTTGTTGAGTGCACTGTAGTAAGAGGATTGTAGACCATGTCACACACTATGTTTACCTGATTGCATGCTATTGCACTGGCATGCTGTTTCTAATTAGCAGGTCTCCTTCCTGAGACTTAAAAAGGTCCCTTTTTGCTGTCTGCCTTCAGTCCCTCCTGTGCCATCGATATCTCCTCTTCCCACCACTTCCTAAATAACTGGAGTCGTCTGGTCCTCTCCACCGCCAGCCTTCTCCCCTCTGCCGTTTTCATCAAGCCCTCTAAGCATTCCAACTTGTCTGTAAAATGCTCTATTGTCTCCTGCATGCCTCTTCCTCTCCGGCCCATGTGTCTGGCTGCACCACCATACGTAAACGTGCGCCCAATCCCCACACCGCCAATTGCATCCAAGCGATCCGCATCCTGCACAACGCCCAGCTCCGGGATCTCCTGCACCAACCTCTGCACCTTCTCCCGGCTCTCTGCCGACTTGGTTTCCGCCGAGTACGACACATTGCTAACAACCTTCTGGACTGTCTCCGCCAAAGAGGCGCGCGCCCCGAAGGACACAAGTAGTTCGTACACCATGGTGTCGCCGTTGTAGCCGGGCTGGAGGTACTTCTTATCGCCTACATCATGCAAGAGGGCGGAGAGCGTGATGATTAGAGGGTTGTAGTTGGACGGGAGAGATGGAGCTGAAGCAATGAGTCGGGCGAGACCCAGGACTCGGAGGACATGGTCAAAGTCATGAGAACCGTCGTATTGGGACATGTATTGTTGGACATATGCGGTAACTTTTTCGACAATGATAGAGTCCGATACCGGTGACTGGTTGGTATCAGTGGAAGCTGAGAGGGCTGTTTCAGCCTCACTGTTTAAGCATTCTTTAGGTCCAGAAATAGCCATGGTAAGAGGCAGCAATGAGTTGTTGGTATTGTGTTTCAGCTGAGAGGGTGGCATTCCAGCAGTTGATCAAGGGTATCTACTTTTTCATGTGACTTTTGTATTTTGTAAAGAAAAAAAGGGTGCAATATTTAAAATACATGTTCTTTCATTTCTGTTAAAATGTTTTTGAAATACACCAGCCCTACGGTGAGGCTACTGGTGGCTGCATGGCAGCCATGGTAAAAGTCTTGATCGTTGATAAGATTATCGAGTCAGTTGGAGAGGAGGAAATTGGTTCAAGGCATCATTGCTTGAGGAAATCTGAGGGTTTACAAAGAAGAGTTGACCCATATCACAACCATGAGTGCGACGGTGCGTACTCCGTAGCACTGTTATTAAAAACTGCCATTATCGAGACTGGAACTTTGAATTTCATTGGCTGAGCTTGTTTTAGACTAAATATTGCACTACGCGAGATCGAGCTTAGCGGTATTAATAGAATTTGCTTCTGCCTTGAATTTCAGGCATTAATACCGAATCAGGTGCCAGACCGGCTAGCATCGGATATCGTCGGTATTCAAGTTTAAGAGTTAAGAGTGGCGAGATCAAGATAAGAAATGGTCAATGATTGATTAGTAAAGCCATCAGATGAGCTGAATGAGAATCAGAATGAGAATCCCGTGAATTGTGATCTTCACCGGCCCGGTCAAGCAGTTTATCTCGGCCCGTGACCGGTGTTAGCCACTGATATCATCGTCAAGTTGAAGTATACAGAACAGACTACAGAGTAGTGAGTACTAGTAGGAGTATGGATATTGAAGCAAAATCAAGCTTACTCGTCCCGTAGAAGGATAGTACGGAGTAGTTGTCGATCTCGGATGTATCTACCAGATCAATATACTCGGGAGTACAGAGTACAGACGCCACTCAACATATCGCCTCCTTCCACCTCGAGTCTTCGACAAAGACCGTCCCGGGTTGAACGCTTTCCACCGGGTACAACCATCGGAATGAATCTGTAGAAAGGAGACAAATTCCTAGTGACATTCTTATTCTTATTTCATCTCCCTAATCACCTACATCAAGACTACTCTGATCTATCGAAGTATTGCCACCCATACACAATGAAGACATCCCGCCGTCCTTTACGGGCCCTGTCTTACATCCCCACGATTTATCCAACTCCTCGCTATGTCAGCGGCACAAGCAACGCCAAATCATCCATCGCAGCAACATCAGCGAGCAGTCTGTTGCATCAGGCCCCCCCATCTCCCAAGAAGAAGACCGACTCCCCGCTTGCAAAACTCCCCCTGTCGGCCGTCTTGCGGTCGTTGATGATTCTCTCCGTGTCCTCGTCTCCGATTCTGCTCAAGCCATGCATCTATACACTTTCCGTGCTGGCTCATCCCAGATCCGCTTTGCTGGATGTCGCCAAAAACCCTTTGCTGAATATGCTCGTCAAGCAGACGATCTATAAGCAGTTCAACGCGGGAGAAAATAAGCTTGAAGTGCAGAAGTCGATCCGCGCGATCAAGAGCCTGGGGTACAGAGGTGTGCTGCTGGGTTATGCGAAAGAGGTTCTGGTTGGTGAGAGCGACGTCGACCCTCGCGATGAGAAGGCCGCGCGGGAAGAGGTGCAGATGTGGCTGGACGGTACCCTGCAGACCGTGGATATGGCACAGGAAGGGGATTTCGTCGCCTTGAAGTAGGTTTCCTTCTTTCCAGATTTCTCGAGATGAGCTTGAACTAACTGTCGTAGGCTCACCGGGATGGGTATCCAGGCACTGAGTCTTCTGCAGAAACAGGCCGCTCCTTCGCCGTTTATGGATAACGCTATCCGGCAAGTTTGCGACTTGGCCATCTCCCGCAATGTCCGTCTGCTCGTCGACGCTGAGGAGCAGGCTGTGCAGCCTGGAATCGAGAACTGGACCATGAAATACCAGAAATACTGCAACTCGCAGACACCAGGCCGCGCTGTCTTCTACAATACCTACCAGGCTTACCTGCGCTCGACGCCTGCCACTCTGGCCAGACACCTGGAGATCTCGCGCCAGGAGGGTTACACCCTTGGGGTCAAGCTGGTTCGGGGGGCCTACCTGAAGACCGAACCTCGTCACCTGATTTGGGCGGAGAAGGAGGAAACCGATGCATGCTACGATGGCATTATTGAAGCCCTACTGACGAGACGGTATAACTCGATGCTGAAGTCCGCATCTGAGCAACGCAAGACGGAACTCCCCCCTGTCAACGTTATCATCGCCACCCACAACCGTGATTCCGTCCGCAAGGCACATGTACTCCGTCTCCAGCAGGCAAGCCAAGGCGAGGACAAGGCTGTGGATCTTTCCTACGCTCAGCTTCAAGGCATGGCGGACGAGGTCAGCTGTGAACTTCTGCAAGGTTTCCAGAGCTCGATTTCGACCGTGGAATCACCGAATGTGTTCAAGCTTCTTACCTGGGGGTCGGTCAAGGAGTGCATGGGATTCCTGCTGAGGCGTGCGGTCGAAAACATCGAGGCAGTCGGACGGACAAAACAATCCCAGGAAGCCATGTTTGACGAACTCAAGCGGCGGGCTCGCAAGGCTTTCCGTCTCCATAACTGATTCTGATATTCCCTTCGCTTGGTTGGATACCGTTCCTTGTGTTTTGCATATTGGGTCTTTGCGCCATTGTCTGGTCCTCGTTGGCGGATATGCATTTAGATGGGCGTTTAGTTAGCATCAGTTTGATCCATTAATGATAATGATTTTTAAGAGAATAAACCAGGATGTTCTTCCTTCGATATCTCAGCCTTGTCTCGACTCATCACACTGCCCTCGACTGATATTCAGACCAAAAGTACCACAGGGATTGTGCAAGGTACGATCGATCAAAAAAGAAAAGAAGAGAAAAAAGAAATATCCAAGTCTATCAACTATTTGTCTGTTTGTTTAAAAAAAAGAAGAAGAAATTGCCCTCTTTTCCCACGAATTTACCCATGTCGTCCTCTCTCTCTCTCTCTCTCTCTCTCTCTCTCGCCAACTCATCCATTTCTTCTGCCCTTCACCCTCTGTGTGACATTCTACGACCCACTCCTGCTCTATCTTCGATTTCTTCTTCTTTTTCACCTGAATCATTCGTACTTTTGTCCATCCCTCTTCTACATTCTTCTGACGAGTGACAACCTCAGACCGCTCGAGTCAGTCATGGGTACTTTTGTATCCCCCCCCGGGACTCATTCCAACTTCCGCCCATCTGAATGCTTCATGCTTGACAGTTTAATGCATTGATCTGGTCCAATTGGAAGGTGTTCTTTCTTCCCCCGGTACCTTACTACTACTCGGAGGGAGATATCCGGATTGCGACTTGATAGTTATTCAAAGACCAACATGCGGATTGTTGATAATGAAGCCCAACGGGGTGAGGAAAAAACACAGGGAAGGATGATGCAGAGATGAGGCTGTGTCTGTCTGTCTTCCCCGAATTTGCATCCCTGGAGGTATATTCTCCCCCGGTGTTTGATTTTGAGAATGCTTTTCTCTGATAAAAGACGGGTCTTGTCCCCCCATGGGTTATCAGGTTTTGCTAATTCCTTATTCGAGGTCTTCCTGATAGAGACACGCGCTGCTCGTCTATTCCCCTCGACACTTCCCTATCGTCTTCTGTCTTTTGTCGATAGCTTGTTAATCCGCCTTCATCATGGCCACACAGTGGGAGGAAAGGAAAGAGGACATCAGACAGCTCTACTTGGTCCAGAGATTGAGTCTCACCCAGACAATGGAGGTGATGAAGGAGCGCGGCTTTGATAAGTCGTAAGTGAGCTGAACATCCATCCAGTCCACCTGGTTTAACAAGATGGCAGGAGACGCTCCTACAAGTATTACCTTACGCACTGGGGGTTCCATAAGACCAAGCGCGGCGGAGTGGGCAACAATGCATCACCAGGGCCATCGAACAACCAAGTGGTGGCCGACACTCGCGACCTCTCGGATAATGATGCTGTGATATCGTCTGCCAGTGAGGCTTCGAGTTTCGAGTAAGACGGCTCATACTTTGGCCACTTCTATGGTTAATGTATCATGCTCATACATGTTGCTGCTTCAGGTATGCGCAGGCCAACCAACTTGCCTTCCTCGCCTCCAGCACAGTCGGATCATACCCATTACTTTCTGTTGCACATTCCCCGGATGGCTCCGAGGTTGTCGGGGATCTTGCTGCATTTGACCCTGGCTATGTAGACCTTTTCTTCAATCCACAGGCCAACTTTGGCCATAGAAGTCTCCATCATGCTGTCCTGCATGGACAGAAAGATGAGGTGAAGATGTTGCTGAGCCAGGGTGCGGCAATCGATGTCGAGGACTCGGCGGGTAATCTACCGTTGCATTACGCTCTTCACCACCAAGATGACAAGATTATTAAGCTTCTTCTTGGCTATTATGAGGACCATACGGGGCCCATGGTGAAGCCAGAACAAGTTAGTTTCACACTCTGCCATCAAAATGCAGATGGTGATACACCACTGCATTTAGTCATATCGGCGGAAACCCTGAATGACGAACACACCGGGAGCTTCCTGACTCTTCTGCTCAGGGCTGGAGCGAATCCTCATATCCCCAACAAACTGGGCATAACCCCAATCCACAAGGCTGTGGATCTCACCTCACCAACCATGAGTTGGAATCATGAACGCCACATTGACAAAATGTTGATGGCCAGGTCAACCGGCCTCACACCCGAAAAGACCACATCTCTCTTTACCCTCTTCCTTGAAAAATCGGGCAGTGCATGGATCGAGGCTGAGAGTCCCCCCAACGCGTTGTTCAAGGACTTTTTAGCCTCTGGCGCGGATGCAGATACCCCAACTGGGTCGGGATCCCGGTGGTTGCTGACATACTTCTTGGACTTCTGTTATAAGACCCGCCAAACATCCAAGAATCGTGATCTGCAACTAGCCACGGCGATCTGCCAAAAGCTAGATGTCACCAGAGTCAGCATCAAAGGCGACAGTTGCCTGCACGAGCTAATACGCTTTGTGGGTGCTTGGAGCTACAGCCCTTCGATCTCAGACCTGATCGAGGTGGTGGTGAAAAGACATGCAGACGTCAATCACCTCAACGCAGATCGAAAGACGCCGCTGATGCTCCTGATGGAGAAAAGGCAGCTTGTGGATGAAACCCACACGGTGCTACTCCTCCTCCTCGACCATGGAGCAAACCCATGGGTGCCGGACGCAAAGGAAGATTTCCCGGTGTATGCTGCCGTTCGAAACAATCCGGAGATGGGCTCCAGGCTGGCGAAGACCATCCTTCTCGCCGAGTATCCTTTGGATCTGATTATTGCCTGCCAGTATACATGGTGGCAAGCGTGGATGCATGCCCTCATTCTGGAGAACTGGGATACGGCCACCCAGGTGCTCGAGCATGCATCCCACTCGCTGCCGCTGGATGTCAAAGCACCGATCTATCGACTAGCGCTGGCCGTTCTCGCCGAGAGATACATCCATCGAGCGGTAGATCGCTACTTGAACAGTAACAGAAGCCCTCGGGATTGGGATCGGTACCTGATGATCGTGGGTAACATACTCACCATTAGCTATGAGTTGGACTTGGATGTCGACCCAAGATGGTTTCACTATCTGCTGGTATTTAGATTTCAGACATCACCAGGAGGCGACGATACTTTATTTTAGTATTTCCTTCTGCTGTGAATTATATGTATCATAAAAGAATGATATGGAATCCTATATGTCCATGAATGAATCCCTCTACTCCGTAAGGAGTAACCTACAACATCATGTGATAGGAACTTGACAGTAAGCGCCCAATGCTTCAACCTCTCAAACCATTCGAAACTGCTTCTCTCTGGACCCTTCATCTCATGTCACTTCTCAAACTCGGTCAGATACTTCGAGGCAGGCTGGGGAGATATGCCATAACGAAACAGATTCGGGATACGGTTTGGTTCGCACGGTGTGTTGACTTGCAGAATTTCATATTGAGTACCTCCACTTATGCTGTGATAGGGATCAAGCCAATGAAATCGTTGTGGTCAAGGGAGTTCAGGGCCATCCCCGTGTGGAAAATGAGAGAAATGTTCTCAGACGTTTTCAACGTTCAACACCGCATCTACGGCCAGTGCTTGATGAAGTGCAAGAGCCTGTTGACCCTCCGATCATCGTCCTGAGATATCTGGAAGATCACCTTCTGAATTCGTCTATAGAGATGACCCTCAATCGAAGGGAACTGAAGTATGTTGCAAGGTGCATGCTGGAAGCATTGAGTGTCCTACATGACAATGGATACGTACACACAGGTTGGTTGTCTGGGAAGGGCTATTGCACGGCTGCTAACTGGCTTGAAATTGAAGATGTCAAACTAGACAATATCTTCGTGAATTACAAGGAAGGCGACAACAGGTTTTCCGAAGTCCAGCTGGGCGACCTAGGCGGTTGTTATACCGTCGACAGCTCCTTAGCAAGGAAAGGCACGCCTATAGGGGCGGCCATGTGGTCGAGTCCTGAAGTACTCATGGAAACTCCTTGGAACACGGCAACTGATATTTGGTCCTTTGGAGTGGTGGTGATCAGCCTGATATATGGGGGTGACTTCAATCTATTCAGACCACGCACAGTCCCTTATGGCCATGAGGAATACAACCTCGAGGTTCTGAAGCAGCAATTTCGCTATTTCGGCCCCTTTCCGGGAAAATATGCGGAGATTGCAAGTCCCGAAACTGTCACTGCGATCTTATACCTGATGCATGAGATTCCTCAATCGCAGACAACCCCCTTTGCCCGCACAACAGAACGTGAAGTGTCCCTGAAGGACAAGGAGTTCATTTCGAAGATTATGATGCTGGATTGGAGGGATAGACCAACTGCACAGGAACTTCTGAATGATAGATGGTTTCAAGATGACTAGTCGCCATCTTCCCT
Source organism: Aspergillus cejpii (assembly GCA_004769165.1). NCBI lineage: Eukaryota > Fungi > Ascomycota > Eurotiomycetes > Eurotiales > Aspergillaceae > Aspergillus > Aspergillus cejpii. Next base: position 1,114,057 of record SMSW01000005.1, on the reverse strand, counting down.
GGGTATCCCATCCTATCACGACAGCGACGTTCTCAAAGAATCAATCGCAAGTTGGACCGAACCTCTTCCAGCTAAAAATCATGGACTCACCTGACATTTCACGTGATCTAGGTGCCTGAGGCAATAAGGCACCGGACAGCATCTATTATCACAGTCCATCATCGTATCTGCTGGTATTTAAATTGCGGACAGATGATACTTGACTTTATTTCCCCATGAATGTATACCCTTCGGTTAGGACCGGTTCTAAGTATGACTTCGTTTCCGGCTATGCAGTTGGAGATCCACTCCGACATCGCCGAGTGATTGCGGGGGACTCAGATGGGAACTGCATGAGGATAAGGATATAAAGGGACTACTATAATACTATTAACTTCCCGAGTATCTAGATATTATCTCAGCAAGATGCATCTCCTCCCCGAAGCAGATGTCTCTCGCATCCTGCGAAACCTATCGCGGGAACAATGCCATGAACTCCTGGACGCGCTGAGCGAGGCCCTGATCACCGTGTCATCGGAATCAGCACGGCCAGAACCAGACCGGCTCATCCACCAACCCCTCCGCACATGCATCACCACCCGGGACAAGAACCTATCGCTCTTCATGCCCGTCTCGAACACCACCAGCACGGGAGTCAAGATCGTCACCGCCTCGCCGCGCGAAGGCATCATCGGGGTGATCCACATCTTCTCGCCAGAAGGACGACCGCTGGGCCTCCTCAGCGCCGCAGAAGTCACAGCGTTCCGCACCGCGCTCGCCACAATGACCCTGCTAACGCGCTGCCCGCCATCCATCAACAAGTCACGGATCCTGATCTTCGGCGCAGGCCGACAGGCCGAGTGGCACGCGCGACTGGCCCTGCTGCTCGCAGCCGAGCACATCCAGCAGATCACGGTGGTCAACCGCAGCCGGTCGCGACTGGAGGAGATGGCGAACGGGCTGCGCGCAGCGCACCCGGACATGGCGCTCCGCACGCTCTCCATGGAAGGGAACCCTGCGTACGAGGAGCAGCTGCGCGGCGAGGTCGCCGCGAGCGACGTCATCTTTGCCTGCACGCCTGCGACGGATCCGCTCTTCCCCGCCTCGTTCCTTGCGGCGTCCCCGCCCCGGTCTAGATTCATCTCGCTGATCGGCTCGTATCGGCCGCATATGCGCGAGGTCGACACCGAGACGATCCTCTCCGGTGGAGGGACGGTCTATGTCGATTCCCGCGAGGCGTGTCTGGAGGAGTCCGGGGAGTTGATCGGGGCGGGGGTGCGCGGGGAGCAGTTGGTTGAGCTGGGGGAGTTGTTTGGGCGATTGGGGAGGTCGGGGGCCGTTGATGTGCCGGAGGGATGTAATGTGGTGTTCAAGTGTGTGGGGATGGGCATTATGGATCTGGTGATTGGGAAGAAACTGTTGGATATTGGGGGGGAATTGGGACTGGGGATGAATGTGGATGGATTCTGATTTGCTCATATAGTCTGTCTTTGTACAGGCGAGGAGGTGGTATTATTCGCAGAGAGCATGGGTAGGCATAAGGGTTAAAATCAGAGCCATCCCTCTCAACATGCTGCTTGTCCTGTAACCAATCAAACGTCCCTCTACGCGCGGACTTGTCACGGTACACCCTCATTGCTCTTGGTCGAGTCTTCACTTCTGAATCATTTCCTTGTCATCATCACTACTTGGAGAAACTCGCTCAGCCTTGCCGTCGCAGCTCTATGACAACTGAAATGCCACAATCAGATATCAAACTGCTCCAGGCAGACGTCGATGAAAACGATCAAAGTTTCTTCCGTCTCCTGGTCGACGGACACATCAAATACATCACCATCGAACCCGGAACATACAGCACAGAAGACATGTGCTTCGAACCATCTCTAGTCTCCCTTCTCCGGGACCTCCCCCCTGGAGACTGGAACGACGCACGGATCGCACGAGATGGAAAAGACGGACCACCGCGCGTGATACAGATAGCAGGACCTCATTCCCCAGCGTCCAGAATACATGGCACGAGACGTCCATCGACTACCAGGAGATTGCCGTGCGGGAGAAAGTCCGGACGGGCGTGTACGAGGTGAACTGTCCACTCTTCACCACCCCCGTCGTCGCGAAATTCGCCCGTTTCGACTGAGAGATCCAGTACATCGAGAACGAAACCACAGCCTACCGATGGATCGACGGGTTCGATATCGGACCCCGGTTCCTGGCCCACCTGACCGAAGAGGGCCGGGTGATTGGGTTCCTGATGGAACGGATCACCGATGCGCGATTTCCGGGTCCGGAGGACCTGGAGACCTGCCGGGAGATATTATCGCGGCTGCATTCTCTGGGGATTCGTCACGGTGATACGAATCGGTTCAATTTTTTGGTTTGTCCGTCGAGGACGGTCTTGATTGACTTTGACACGGCCCGGAAGTGTGACAGTCAGGATTCATTGTTGGAGGAGTTGGAGGATTTACCTCGGCGGCTCAAAGATCCGTCGAATCGGGGTGGTGGGGGGATTCTCTTGTAGCCTGGAAACTAGATACTACTGCATCTAGTTATATGGCATAGATATATGGCTGAGAAAGGTGTCTACTCTCTCGTACTCTGTATAGTTAAGGAGCATAGGATTACCTAATCCGGGGAAATCACGTGCGTATAATTTCAAATGACCAATCAGGGCAGTTTCTCAACTAAATCAATACTACCTACTAGGTAGACAACTGCGGCACTTTCCTCAATCATATCCAAGTAGTAATTTCCTAGATCGACTCCGTATATACTCCGTAATCCGTACTCTGTAGATATAGAGATCTACTCCATATTATCTTCTAGATATCCGAAGCCGTAAAGTGGAGACGAAACAAGAAGGCGGTGAGGATGCGACTCCGCAATAGAAACATCCACGGAGTATTCTGTGGAGTTACAGTAGAAGTGAGTTACTCCCATCCATCAATATACCATCATTTCTCTCTTTATCCATCCCATAATGCTCATCCATCATCCCCCTTGATCTATCTGCATGTAAAGTCTGTCATGGATGCTTCAACCCCGGGACACTCGAAGCGTCCCCGCGTTTCGGAGGAGAATCGTAAACGGGCTGTGCGAGCGTATGTCGTCTTCTGCAATTCTCCTCGGTCAATCTGATTAATTCATCCTAGATGCGATGGATGTCGAAGAGTCAAAGAAAAATGTGAGGGAGGTATGCCGTGTCGACGCTGTCTGCGTTATCGACGACAGTGTGTTTTCACTCATCCTGATCAAGCGGAGAGGATTGCCCGCTCGGCGTCAGTCTCGTAAGTACTCCCTTACAATGTATGTATTTCTGTTGCTGGTTGGAAGACTTACCCCTGGTAGCCTTTTGGAGCGGACGGCTGGTCAGACTCGACATGATCTGGCCGACATGGAGCGCATCCGGCTTATGGAGCGGATATTAGGGCACTATGTGCCGAACCTCTCCTTTGACATTCCGTCGCTGCGGAAGGCGGCCGAGGAGCTGAAGAGTAAGCATCGCTCGGGATCAGATATTCCCTCGACTCACGTTGATGGCGAGGATCTGGAGGACCTTGCTATCGAGGACGAGGGTTTTATGATTAAAGCTTTGCCTGATAATACGACACGTATGTGCGCTTTCTTTCTCTTTGATTTGGAGATGTTTAACGTGTATAGAATACTCTGGGGAGTTTTCTTATTTGAACTTTTCCATGAAGATTCGGAAGAAGATCGACGAATGGATGAAAGCTGCGGCACCAGAGGTATGTACGGCTATCATTTCTTACATGGTCTTCTGTTAATAACCCAGGCATCTACCGAAACGGAACCCTTTGAGGAGAGATGGAGGGCGACACAGCTGCAATCAGGGTCATCCATGATCTCGGCCTCGATTACCTGTCTCCCACCTCGTTATGTTGCAGACTTTCTGGTCCAGATCTTCTTCAAGTATGCGCAGACCAATAACTTCTACGTCGAAGAAGACTGGCTGCGAGACAAACTCAACACGTGTTATACAAATCCTTCGAGCCTTTCGTCTGACGATGCTGGCTCGGTATGCTCCATTCTGATGGTCCTGGCGGTGGGGACGCAGTTCGCCCACATGGAGTCTGCGACCCCCGTGAACCGATTGTCGGCCGACTCATCCATTCATGAAGACCATCACTTCTCGGAAGATGAAGTCGGTCTCACTTTCTATCAGTTTGCATCTAAGTTACTTCCTGATATCATTGCAACTGCTTCCGTTCGGAGTGTTCAGGCTTGTTTGCTCATCGGCACATACCTTTTACCGCTCGATACGTCCGGACTTTGCTATACATACTTTGGCTTAGCACTGAAGATGGCCATTCAGAACGGCATGCACCGGAAATACCAAGGGGAGGGACTCCCTCCGCGCATGATTGAGGTTCGCAATCGGGTCTTTTGGACGGCGTATACTATAGAGAAGTAGGTCATTCTCTCTCAGATCATTAGGACGAATACTCATTTTACCAGGAGAGTCAGTATCCTCCACGGAAGACCGGTCTCCTTATCAGATGCAGATGTCGATGCTGCGATGCCGGTCGATTTTCCTGGACTCATGCCGGCAGGTCAAGTTTCCAACCACACCAACATGGTGACTCTAATCACATTGACTTTGAAACTGGGCGAAGTCTCCAATGAGATGTGCGTATCTCCCGACTTCCTACTGAACTAGGCACTGACATGAACAAGATCGGTTTTGCGAAAATCCCGAAAGGGTCAACAGCAGGACTGTCTCGAAAGGCTACTTGGTCTACGAAAAAACCTGCTAGATTGGTGGGCTACATTGCCAGAAACAACCGACTGCAGAGATCTGAACCCTGCTGGCCCCTTATTCCGGTCCAATGTGCATTTGAAGCTGGATTATTGTCTAACCAGAATCTTCATTGGACGACCCTTCCTCTTTAGCAACATGAAATCAACCAATCCGCCCATGTTTCAAGGCCCACCGTTTAAAACGACATCCGCTCTTTCAAAGAACTGGTCCACGCTCGTCACAGACTGTGTTGAAGCAGCCCTCGAAATCATTGATCTCTGCCGGCTGCTCCGTGACGAGGCCGGTCTCGCGCGGGCCTCCTTTACCGAATTTAGCTCCTGTCGCGCTGCTCTTCTGGTAATCCTAGCCCAGAGTCTGACCAAGCGCACGGAGCGATTGCGCGAGGCCCTCGACAAAGGCATGGCTTTAATCAAGATCATGTCAATGGGCGTGGGTTCCGCCAGGTCTGCCGTAAGCGTGATCGAGGCCCTTGAGCGGGCCATTCGCCGTCTCGAAGACTGGAGCGAGGCACAGGCCCAGAGGAATGCCGGGGTAGTAGAGTCTGCATATGATCGCTTCAAAAGCTGGGAAATGCTTTGGAAAAGCGGGCCGATATCCCCAGGAACCACAGTCACGTTCCAGGAACAGTATACCCCAGCGCGGCCAGGAACAGGACTTCCCCCCGTACCTATCACGCCGATGACGGGCAACGACCCCGGCAACGACGCCATGGAGGGAGATGTTGCAAGCACGGACATTACAGGCTCGTCGGACTTTTCGGCCCCTCACACATTCTCTCAGATGCCGCCTCTCGGATTCGATCACTTCGTTGCCAATTTTCCGCAGGAGTTGGGCGAGTTCACCGCCATTCCGTGTTTTGAGACCGAAGCCCAACAGGGGCTGGGGAATGACATGAAGCCCCCCGGATGTCCACCGGATACGAGGTGGTTGCAATTCCTGGGGGAGTAGTAGCATGAACTTTCTATGACAGATGGCAAAGGTTCAATTTTGCATATGATTAACTTTGGCGCGTTTTCTTCATTTTGTTTGCAAGCATGTCGGTCTGTCTGTTTTATATTCAGTCCAGGTGTGTTGGACCAAAGATATCAAGCAAGATACCATTCGTACATATCCACATAACTATCTATCAACAACTACAATTCCAGAAACAGAAATTCTGCCGAAGGGTATACTGCTCAATAAGAAGACATCAAGTAGGCTAATCGAAGACAACTTTCTTCCCCTGGAACGAAGCCATGGACTTCTGCTCTTTGGCCTTCCTCGCCGCCTCCCAGGAAGGATGCAACGGCTTGTCATCCTTGACATTCTTCTTCTCCCCACCGGCAAGACCACGCTGCGGACGATCGCCAAAGTCGTCCCTCTGTCGGGGTCCCAGACCGCTTCTCCTCCCCCTCGGCCTCTCCGAGCCATCCATCGCACCCCGTCGCACATCCCAGCCACTGTCCCTGCTCCGCTTCTCCTCGTCCCTCTGCTTCTTGATATGGTTGGCTCCGCTGCCGTACTTCTTCTCCCACAGCGCGCGCCGCGCCTGCTGGCCCATTCGGTTCTTGCGCCGTGGCGGGCCCGCTGCCCCCTCGATGTCTTCCGGTTCGGACTCGGAGCCGGAGAAGTACCCACCCATCGTGAGCGAGGGGAGGAAGGTGGTGCTTGTTGGTGCGGAGGTGGCCTTCTTGGCCTTTTTGGGGGCGGGGTGGTCTGGGGATGGGGAGCGGGATATTGAAATGTCGGAGTAGGATGGAGGGTTGTGAGGGTTGTCGGAGGTGTCGCTTTCGCTTTCGTTTTCGTTTTCGCTTTCGCTTTCGCTGTCGGAGCCTGGCGCCAGTCGGGCGTCGAATTGAGTGTAATCTTCACTGTCGTCGATGCCGATCTCACTTCCTTCCTCTCCGTCGGAATCCGACTCCGGCTTTACCTCAGGCTCTCTGCTTTCGCTCTTCCCTCTGCTGGATTCCTTCTTCTCTGAATTGTCAGGTTTGCTCGCGGGTGCATCTTCCAACCCGAGGAGCTTCCTGATCGCATCCATGATGCCAGGGAAGACCTTCTTGACCGGATTAGATTTGTAAAGCCGAGCGGTGACATTTGCTTCAGCTGCGCTGCTCGGTCCTCCGGTCGGGATATTCCTTCGTTCCTTGAACGTGACAAACGCCGGCGACGCGGCGATGCGTTTCGTCTTGAGAAGCTGTTTGAATAGATATTTCTCGGCTGTTGCTTGGATATCGAGACTCTGCGTCTGGGGTTAGCACTTCTCGATCGAGGTATTCCCGGGAAGGAACCTACTTTTATCACCTGGATCTCCTCTCCCAGCCGTGCCAACACCTCGGTTTTATTCTCCTTCTTCGCTGTCTTCTCCCTCCGGCCTAGTTTCTGTCTCTCGAAGATCCGGGCCGCCTTGAGGGCCTGTGATAAGGCGGCGACGCCATTTTCGAATTGTGCGATAAGTCGGCCGATGGTGCGGTCTTTGGGGTTGAAGTCGTTGAGTTCGGAGTGTTTGCGTTTCGCCATTTTGTTTCTTTGATGGAGATATATGAAAGTGAGGTGAAGGAATGATGGATGGTTGGATGTGGAGTTTCTTTGGGACTTTTTTTTGCGGATGCCAAGAGGTGGGTTTCTATCTCGCTGATTTACAGGCTTCATCATACCTGCATTTGAACATGTTCTTTTCTACGAATTTATTTTAGATGGTTAGGATTGTTGCTTCTGGTATTACACCCTTTGCTAAGACAATGGGTACGGACTGTGCCTTGGACCGAAATGATTCCTCGAAACGTTTATGCGGTATGTACATACAGAACAAAGACTAAAGGGAAATACGGATACATTCCTAACTCTATTTCTTTTCCTCGGTCTTCTCCTCCGGCTTAGGGGTTGGGAGCTTGAACTGTCCGTGATGTCAGTATTCCATTGACGGATGAAGGTCGACACCAAACATACCGAGTCAGGTGTCCGGTGAGTACCAGGACCGACAGGCTCCCATGTGGTAGAACCTCCCTCGAAGTTCCGGAAGGCCTGTGTCAGCTCGAGAGGCTCGATGACAATGCGCTTCTTCTCTTCATCGTAGCGCAGTTCCGTGTAACCGGTCAGAGGGAAGTCCTTGCGCAGCGGGTGGCCGTCGAAACCGTAGTCAGTCATGATCCGACGCAGGTCAGGATGACCGGCGAAGAAGACACCGAACATGTCGTAGACCTCACGCTCGTACCACATAGCTCCTTCGTACAGACCGGTGACACTGGGCACGGGGCTGGCTTCGTCGGCATAGGTCTTGACACGGATACGAGAGTTGTAGCGAACGCTGAGCAAGTTGTAGACGACCTCGAACCGCTGATCGCGAGTGGGGAAGTCAACAGCGGTGATATCGGAGACTTGAGTGTACTCGGCCGCGGTGTGGTATTTCAGGAAGCTCATCACGGGGATGATTCCCGAGGGGGAAACGTAAATAGTGAGCTCGTCCTTCCACACCGAGAACTGCTGGATATATTTAGGCAGGCAGGACATGACATATTGACCGTACTTGTGCAAACCCTCGGCCTTATCCTGGTACTTGTCGGCGGGGTTGACAACCGGTGCGCGAAGGGCTCCCTGAGCTGAAGACATATTCAGTCAATTGAGTTCATTTTCTCATATACACACACACATCGACGACATACGAGGACGTTGAGCATGGCGCATATTCTCCGGTTCAGGAATCGTTGACGCCTTCAAGGCATAATGCACGGTCGAGGAGAAGGCACGGCATGCCTGGGATGATCTCACAGCCGAAACCAGCGAGCTCCCAGTGCCCAATCGCATTAAAGAGCGAGCAGAAGCCATCCTGACGGGACTATGGCGGTTCTGGAGAAAGGAATTGGGGGAATTGGAGGGGACGGATTCGAGCAGCCGGGGAGACATTCCACAAGCTGGAAAGAAGGTTGAGGTTGCCAGCATCAGAGTCACGTGCATTGATGACATAATAACTGACATAAGCACAGAAATTTAATGCAAACAACACAAACAGGCACCAAACCCAATCTGGCAACTCTCTCTTTCTCTTCGCCTTCAAACTCTCTCAGTCTCTCCCTGATACAATCTTCTATCTCTTCCCCCCCTCTCATACCCCCCCACGTCTACCATTTCTGTCTAGAGTCTTTCTGGATTGTGTCCTGTCGCTTTTACTATCCTTCAGCGAAACCTCTTGTTGTCGGTTCTATTGCATTTCCTTTGCCTCTTTACCCGTTCTTCCCCTACTTCTCGGGAGTTTCAACTTATAGGTGTTCGGGTTTGCATCCTTCTACCCATCTATCTTAATCAGTACAATCTCAGAGTGATCTGAGCAATATGTCGAGTCGCCTGCAAATAGACTCCGTCATCGATGATGATGATGAGTTCTGGTACGTTCCAAGCCCGTTGTGAGTTGCTGGTGGTTTTGTACATTGGTTGGGCTGACAGGCCTTTTTTCCCTTTCTTAGCCCTCTCTGTATTGAAGAATTCGATCTGTCCGACAAGAATTTCAAGCCATGTCCTTGCGGATACCAGGTGAGTTACTTCTCTTGCGTCGTGGAAAAACCTCGTGTCCTTGTGGCGTGGTTTCCGCGAAAGAGTTCACATGCGATCTCGGTGTCTAACTATTGTCCCGACTTAGATCTGTCAATTCTGTTACAACAACATCAAAACCCATAGCGAGGAGGGCCGGTGCCCCAACTGCCGGCGTGTGTATGATGAGAGTACTATACAATACAAGGTTCCCGACGCGGACGAGTACGTGTTTCACCCTTCGGCGATTGGCGACAGATTCCCTTCCTCCGCTTTCTGAAAGTTTATGTCTTGGCGCTAACGATTACATTCCCACAATAGGTTCAAAGCAGACTTGGCGTTAAAACATCGAAAGGCTGCTGCTGCAAAGAAGAAGGAGGCCGAAAAACGTGAAATCGAGGCTTCCAGTCGAAAGAATTTGGCGGGGGTCAGGGTCGTACAAAAGAACCTGGTTTATGTGATCGGCCTCAACCCCACAATACGCGACGAGAACCAACTCCTGCAGACTCTCCGCGGGAGGGACTATTTCGGTCAGTATGGCGAAATCGAGAAAATCGTCGTTAGCAAGGCAAAGCCGGGTGGCAATCCCAATCAGGGAATCGGCGTCTACGTTACATATGCCACCAAAGCGGATGCCGCGACGTGTATCGCCGCCGTGGACGGATCTACCAACGGTGATCGGCTGCTAAGGTAAGTCGTGTTCTTTCTGCCCTTCATCGCAGTCGGCTAACCTAATGTAGGGCGCAATACGGAACCACCAAGTATTGCTCCTCGTTTCTCCGCAACGAGCCGTGCAACAACCGGAACTGTACCTTCCTGCACGAAACGGGCGATGACGGTGATAGTTATAGTCGGCAGGACCTCTCCTCGATGAATACATTGTCCAGTCAGCGTCCCAACGGTGTCCCTTGTGGGCCTAGCCATGCAATCCCGCCCCACATTACGCGATCCTCCGCCCAACCTATCTCTCAACCGATGCGCCGACAGCCAAGCAAAGACGATACCACGGGCACCCGTCCACTGGACGGTTCCGCGCTCCCCTCGTCGGCCAGTTGGGCAAACAAGGATAGTATCATCTATCGCACCAGGCGTGCCAGTCTAGCTGGTAGCCAGGCCTCTCAAAGTCCTCTACCGGTTCATGCCACCATGGCGCCGCCGGTTGAGGAAGTGAAGAAGGTTGAGAAGCAACCTCAGGAGCGACGTCAGACGCCAGCGCCCACGGATGCACGTCCCGTGACACCACAAGCAGCCCAACCACCGCCTGATCCTGTGGCACCCTTTCTCGAGAGCATCCTCAAGGCAGTTAATTCTCCGGATTTTAGGTTTATCTTCTCAGCAGCTGGTCTTCCTACAGACGAAGCCGCCCTTATCGAAAACCACCTTTCGTTCATTGACCCCTACGGTGGCGCCAAGCGTCGCGCCATGCGGGAGAAGGCCGAGCAAGAGCGTGCCAAAAGAGAACAGGAGCTTCTTCAATCCGCGGCAGCCGAGGAGGAAAGCCGCGAAAGTGGAAGCTTGCAACTGGGTGGCGAGCCCGACGATGCACATCCGCCAAGGGGCCGGACAGGTCGGGAATCCCACGGTGCCATCCAGCCGCCGTCTCAGCAGGGTACCACAACAAACTCGGCGGTTGGTTCTCCCGTGTCGGCTGCCAGTCACCAATTCCATGGGCTCAACCTTGGCGGCCGTAGTCTGACTCCTCTTCAGCAACAGCAGTTGATGCTGCTCAAGTCTGCCAGCAGCCAGCAGGCCGGCCTGGTAGATCAGTTGCAGGGTGGTCTCGCTTCGACTGCATTGGATCAAGCCACTCAAGTTCGACAGGGACTGCTACAGTCGCAGATGGCACAATTCAATGCCTTGCAGGCCCAGAACGGCCAGTCTTCGCGGTTCTCTTTCGCCAATGATGCCAGTGCAAAGACTCTTCCAAACGTCAGGATGCTGAGCCAGCAGGCTGGTTTGATGCAATCCGGGACGCCGAACCCTTTGGCAGCACCTAGCCCTCAGCACGGGCTTACCAACAACTTCTACACCAGCGGAGTTCAAGGCCCACCACCTGGTTTGAAGACCGCCGGTACACCTCCCATCAGCGGCGGTGGTATGTTCGCTCAGGGCCACGGATTCACCACGAATGCCAACCTCGGTCTAGGAGGCAATATCGGAAAGCAGGAAGCCAACCCGGAGTTGATGCGCGAGTTGTTGCGGGGTCGAAGTGGCACAAACGCCGGTGGATTGCAAGGGCAGGAAGCCGCTAAGCGTGAGTTCATGTTTCCTTTTCTCCAACAGCACCAAACCCCCCCTCCCCTGACTCCTGCCAATGGCCTTCTCAGCTCTTTCTATGGCTCCCAGGCAGGGGCTTTCTCCGAAGCTGGGCCACAGAAGCAGAAGAAGAAGGGGAAGAAGCACAGACATGCTAACACTTCCTCCGGTGGAGGCGGTGTAGTAGATCTTGCGGACCCGAGTATTTTGCAGGCGAGGATGCACCACGTCGGTGTGAACGCTACCGCTGGGCAAGCGCTGTATGGGAGTCAGGGTCAAGGTGGGTACAATCACTCCATGGTATATGGAGGCGGTTTCAACCGCTGGTGATTGCATTCCCCCCTTCCCTTGCTCTTCCCACTTTTCTCTCCTCGCATATCTGTTTCTTGCTTTGTTATTTATGATGACCTCCGTATTGCATTTCTTCCGTCTTTTCCAGTGATGCCTGAACTTTTTATCCCCCTGCATGACATGATATCATATTTTTTACCTGCACTATGCAGGATATGAGTTTTATTTGTTTCCCTGCACTCTGCTTCCTCATCCTCCTACTTGGACTTCTACTACTTTCGACATAATCTCACTCTCCAACGAAGCATTGGGCAAATGGCTCTGAAAATTGCAAGCAGTTCGAGTGTGATGCCCTTGGCGTTATATTTGTGGTGGAGTTTTTTTTTTTTTTTTTTTTTTTTAAATGTTGCCTTTATCCTTTTATCTCTGCTGTTTCTTGTCCTCCTTTTTGACCAGCGTTTCACACATGGATGAGTGACGTCGCATCTCCATGAAGACATCTGGTTTTCTTCTGGTCCACATTGACTTGGTGGCTGTCGTACTCTTGTCTTTCATTCCTTTTGCATCCAGACTGGGTTGATCTATCAGCGCCGTGAGGCCCCCTCGGTCCGGCCATGGTTCCATGTACGTTAACCTCCCTGCCCTTGACTTTGGTACAAACTGAAGCAGGGCCGTCTATCTGAAGTCAAATTCTCACGATCACTGTTCATATAGACACCGTTGCCCTGCGTCTGACTGGTCAACCCGGCCGGGGACTTTTTGTGTAATCATCATGCCTACTGTCCTTCGTATATTTTGTTTGACCTGCTTGTGTCCTTCCTGCGGAGAGTCTACTGATCTTCCTATGTTGCTTGTATTGCACTTTGCATCTTGTTTCTTCAAATTCGTTCAACACTCTTCATCACTCATCATCACTCATGCCATGCATTTCAGAAGACTGACTGGACTTAGTGGACGAAGACTTTCCACCTCTGGGTACCCCGCTGAAAGACAAGCGTACCGTCGACAGCTTCGGCTTTCTCCTCCGATCTCATCTTCCTAGTGACTCCCACGGCACCGCTCGCTCGGGGACTCCGACCCTTCCACCCGGCCTCCCATTACCGCATGCACATCCGGCGTCAGCATTATTCCAAAGCCCATTGAATCCTTCTAGCCCGTCCCAATCAATCTCGATGCCACCCCCTGGACTCAACGTCACTGTCCCTAAGCCCGGGACGCCGTCTCAAAACTTCTCCGAGACAGAATCCCGTCAGCCGACACCAGATGTCAAAGAGATACCCGGCAATGCCCCGCCTTCTAGCAGAGTGAAGAATGCGTCTGAGATCTCCCTGGGTTCGCCTGTGCCCAAGCCCGCGCAGAAAGCCCGGTCTCAGCTTACAGCCGAGTTGACGGTGAGTTCTAATGAAAAGAAATCGAGTGCGAAGGAAGGAGACGTCAGCAGCAGCAGCAACAACAACAAACCGAATAAGAAAGCGTCAACTGCGAAGGCCAAGCCAATGAAGCTTGATCTTCATCTGACACCAATCCAACCTCAAGAAACGATGTCTTCGAAAGTCGATTCTTTACCTCAGATTTCTGCTCCCAGCCATATTCCGGTTCCGGCTTCTGCTGTCGGATCACGCCCCAACACTCCGCTGACAGGGGTGTCTCGTGCCTCGGATTCGTCCGCTCCTCGACAACCCAGGGTGCTCCGCGTGGTGGATACACCAAAGACTGAGACACCGCCTCCCGCTTCTGTTTCGCATTCAGTCGTGTCATTACCAGCGGTAATCAAGGCGCGTTCTAGAAGGCCGAGCATTTCTTCACTTAGCAGACCCGACACTCCCGGTGACCTAGGCTCCGAATTTGACCTATACACGTCAACATCTGTCTCTCGTGCCAACTCACCTCCTGCTTCCTCTCGGATCGGCTCCGCCCCTGTGCGGTCTATCACGAAGAGTCAACTCAAGAAGGAACGAAGACAAAAGGCGAAGGATGCCGAAGCTAAGAAGCAGGAGGTCGCCTCAGCCCTAGTGGAAGAGCCAGTTCAGGCGCCGATTATTGGCCGAAAGCGTAAAACCAAGAAGACTCCGACAAGTAATGCTGACGCTTCCAGTACGGGCATAGACAATGTTCCGGAATCTGGGAAAGCCAATAACGCGAGCACTCGATACGCTGCTGAGAAGGCTGAGTGGAAGGCCGAAGAGACAAAGAGGAATAGGCAAAAGGACAAGTATCCGAAACCCATCGTGGAAGAGAAACTGCCGACGGCAGAGAAGAAGCCAGCGGAGGCATGGCGCTCGAAGAACACGGTGGAACAGATGATCAAGGACTCCGAATCTACCGGGGTTTCGATCAAAGATCTCTTCTCAGAGCGGACGTCGCCGCTGCAGGTGTTGCTTGCTCAGCTGCACAGGTCTGGCGAGCTGGACCTGAGCAGCCACCCTTTGTTTAACCCCTTGAACCTCGGCCAGCGCTTTGACATGAAATGCACTTCTGACGATTATGAATTTCTGAAGCAGCCTATTGAACTAACCGAGGAGCACCGAAAGGCATTGCTGCGTGGGGACCCTGTCCATCTACACCCCAATTCCAGTCAATTGAAGGATCGATGCCTGATCACTCCCCGTGGATGTGTCCTCCATCATTTGTCGCCGGAAGAGGAGGACAGGTATCTTGCCTTGGAGAAGAGCATTGGATGGGCACTTGATTCCTTCCAGGAATATCCAGCCACGCTGATTACCGAGCCCGATGTGACCAATCGTGGCGGTGGTCTCGATGCTCTTTTTGCTACTCCCGAAAACTTTAACATCTCCTGGGTGGATGAGGCCTCGGTGACCCTCTCATCCGCGACTCTGACCGGGTCTCTGCCAGCTCCCGATGCATCCATTTCATCCACTTCTTCCGCTCCACCAAATGTCTTGTCTACCATGGAGGCGGACAGTACCCGTAGCCATAACTGGGCCATTGCCAGCACCGCTGAATTGGCGAACGCCACTGCGGCCTCGGTGCGGTCCTTTGCGGCTGCGACGGCAAAGCATATGCTCGGGGCTGCTGGCGTTGTTATGGGGACTATCCCTGATCTGGATGATGTTGTTGGCATGACGGATGAGGAGTTGCGTTCATTTGCGCTCAAATCTCAGAAGGAGTTGGAGGGATCACGGAAGGAACTGGACACTATTGATAAGAAACTCGCAGCCTTGTTCAAGCGGAACAAGAAGCTTGCACAGCAGGCCCTGGCCACGACTGTGGAGGTCTAATTTGATCGTTCACATTGTTTTATGAAGCTTTGGGCGTCAATTGGAGTTGGATGTTTTCTCTACATGTATTTTTACTTGTCAACGTGTACAGTATTCTTTTTTACTTCTCTTGTGTGTTATACTGGATTCCTTCGTTATTGATATCATTAAAAACAACCCCTGATACAGCTCAGGAATCAATCAATCAATCGGATCAATGATCATCAGTCATACTATCCGGCTATCGTGGGTATTTAGATCTATATATTGCCGGTACAGAGTCCAACAGTTTCTACAAGCCATTGATACCATCTTCGTATTCCCGAAGATCGTACTCCTCAGGATACGTCTCGAGAATGCGCCGGAGCTCCTTGATCTGCTCCTGGGCCTCCTCCGTGATTTCATCGTACACCCCTTCGAAAGCGGCGCGGATCGGGGGTTTCTTCTCACGCTCCGCGTCGCCAAACTCCTTCAGGACGGCCTTGCGCAGGGAATCACGGGTCTCCTGCTCGAGATCCTCATTCCACAGGCGCTCACTCTCCAACCACTTCCGCAACCGGATGATGGGGTTATCGCGACGTTTCCAATCCTCGACCTCGACGCGGGCGCGGTACGCAAAGCTATCGTCACTGGTACTGTGGTGGGAGACACGGTAGCTCATGGCCTCGATGAGGACGGGCCGGCCGCCGTCGGAGAGGGCGATGCGGCGGGCCTCGCGCATGGCGTCGTAGACGGCGAAGATGTCATTCCCGTCGACGCGGATCGTGTCGATGCCGTAGCCGACGCCGCGGCTGGCGATCCCGTCGCCGCGGTACTGCTCCAGCGTCGGCGTCGAGATCGCGTACCCGTTGTTCCGGCAGATGAAGACCACGGGACATGACCGCGTCGCGGCGATGTTGAGCCCCGCGTGGAAGTCGCCTTCGCTGGCGGCGCCTTCGCCGAAGTAGCAGGCCGCGATGCGCGGTGGCGTGTTGGGGTTCTGCAGGGCCTGGAGTTTGAGGGCGTAGGCGGCGCCGGAGGCTTGGGGGATTTGGGTGGCGAGGGGAGAGGAGATGGTGTGCTGTGGTGGATTAGATTGTGTTTGTTTTGTTTTATGGAGGGGGACTGACTGTGCGGGGGTAATTGGAGCCATAGTGGACAGGCATGTTCCGTCCTAGCCCGCTATCGTTGCGGTTGGCGAAGAGCTGGCTCATAAAGTCCTTCAGTGTGAAGCCGCGTTGTTGAAAGACACCTGTTTCGCGGTATTGGGCAAAGACAACGTCGTCGGGGGTCAAGGCAGCAGCAGACCCAACACTGATTCCTTCTTCTCCTGCGGAGACCTGTGGATTGGATTTTAGCTAGGAATCATATAACTGACGCGGGGTTGGCTTCATACCATGTAGAAACTTAGACGCCCTTGCCTCTGGGCTTCAAACATGATCACGTCCATGATGCTTACTGGGACATTGTCAACCATAAAGACCTTGGTATGAGGTTTGGACGGGCCACTCTACCTGTCAACATATTCTTATACCAGGTCAAAACCTCCTCGTCGGAGACATTGAGTGATTTCCGGTCCTTCTCTAGCAACACTCCATCCGAGTCCATTACACGGTAGGTCGGGATACTGGCCGTCTCGGACGGGTTGACGAAGGACATTTGCGTGGTGAACTTGCTGTTGACGGCACCAGGGAACCGGACCCTAGTAATACAATCGTTAGACTCATCATTCATGACCTACTCCGTAAAGATGTCTCGTACCTGTCCGATCCTGGCCGCTGGGAGATGGAACTACTCCATCGGTGGAGGAGAGGAGTCCTCTGACTGCGCGCTGGCCGCGATATCCGGGCCAAAAGGTGTAAAGACATGATTGATGATTTAGAGAGGGGTTATCAAGTGGAAAAGGGAATTCAGCCCTTTTTGAGGACTATTGAACCAAGTTGTTGCTCTCTTTGGATTTCTGGGGAAATGCGGAGGACTCGGTTGGCGTCGGGCCAGACGTCATGATCCCCGTGTTTAGCCGTCTCTCTGTTCTATGAGAATGAGATGGATAAGAAATAGACCTAGAGAGCATGAATTAATCATGGGATTGTCTCGACTCTCGAGTACTCTGTAAGAAATATTGATTCATTGTGGCTTCTTGTTCTGATGTGGCTGTCTGCAGGAGTATATACTGACAAGACTGTAGCCATATCTATATCCACTACGGAGTACAATCAAGATGATATTCTGATATTCAAAATCTTAATGGAGCCAGAGTATGCCTTCACAGTCATGATACTGAATCATGCAGAGTTCTCGATGTTCCTCTCCTGCATCTGGTGTAACCTCGTGGGATAGCTTTCGACAACTACCACCATCTAGGTACCGTCTAGATACCACCTAGATACCATCCTCGACTTGAGCTCGTCTATCCTGTGGCGGATACTGATAGCTGATAGCTGATCATGCCGATCTTCTTCTCTCCTCTCCTCAGCAAAGAAGTGTACAGTGGAGGCTAACGGGTTTCGCTCTCCAGCTCGACTACCGGCAACATAGTGGGATAATCCGAGGATAATGCATTCGTATTCCTCCAGGAAGAGAAGGAGATTGGTTTTCTGTCCAAATTGTCAGTCCAAGAGGAATGCCAATGAAGATCAAGTGCAGAGTGACTGAAGAGCCTAGGGGAGCAGAAGTGTACCTCTGACTACCTCACTGATGGTGATATTTCACACAGGATTAACACAGTCTTAACACAAGACTGAGCTTTCAGTGATTGAAACAAAGAATCTAGAAATAAAGTCTTTAATAATAATCTGTATTCTGTTGTTCATTGTATACTCTCCTATAAGTGATGACCAAAGCGGAGGAATCCAATCGGCAGAAAAAGTCGACTCAACATTCTTCAACTCTTCAGTCTTTCATCATTCATGAATTCCATCTCAACCTCACTACTGAAGTCTAATTGATTGATTATATTCCATCATGTCATCCAGATCATTATGGAGAAGTTTACACTACAGTGCGAAGCGGAGGGTGATGGTTCCCCAGATTCAGTATCGGTGCTTTTCCTGTTCACTGCGAGCTCAAGATACCAAGCCGAGTCATGAGCAGATGACCCATTTTGGCTTCAGGGATGTCCGTGAATCTGAAAAGGAATCTCTGGGTATGTTGTTCGAGCTTCCCTGCTTTATATAATGCTAAACCCCCCCAGTCGGAGCCGTGTTTAGTTCCGTCGCATCTTCCTACGATACCATGAACGATTTCATGTCCCTCGGAATCCATCGTCTCTGGAAAGACCACTTCGTACGCTCGTTAAACCCCGGGTCCGCGCTCCCGTCGCGCGAGGGCGATACCACCGGCAAGGGCTGGAATATCCTGGATATCGCCGGCGGGACCGGCGATATTGCGTTTCGCATGCTCGACCACGCCACCACCATCAACAACGACCACGAAACGCGGGTGACGATCTCCGATATCAACCCGGATATGCTCGCAGAGGGCAAGAAGCGCAGCATCGACACCCCCTACTACAACACGTCCCGGCTGGCCTTCATGGAGGCCAACGCGGAGCACATGCCTACCATCCCGGACAACTCGGTCGACCTGTACACGGTTGTCTTTGGCATTCGCAATTTCACCGATAAGCAGGCCGCCTTGGACGAGGCATTCCGGGTGTTGAAGCCCGGTGGTGTCTTTGCCTGCATGGAGTTCAGCAAGGTGGATAACAGTCTCTTCAATACGGTCTACAAGCAATGGAGCTTCAGCGCCATTCCGCTTATCGGTCAGATAGTTGCTGGGGACCGGGATAGCTACCAGTACCTCGTGGAAAGTATCGAGAAGTTCCCCAGCCAGGAGGAGTTCCGCGGCATGATTTCCAAGGCCGGATTTATGATTCCTGGACGGGGATATGAGAATCTCACGGGGGGGATTGCAGCGATCCACAAGGGGATCAAGCCGTTGTCAAAGTAAATTCCTGTCTATATTATAGAATTCCATGTATTATTACTCTATTAGCCTTTTGAAGAAGATCTCTCCATCATCCTTAACTTACTGTTGTTATATTACAAATCAATGGATTTCTTCCCGCTTCCGAGTTCAATTCGTCTTCTTCCACTCTTCATTCATCTCTCACGGGAAGACAAATCTTCAGCTTAAATTAATCCTCTTCGGCTTCATCGGTTTCATCCTTTTCCTTCCTATTTATCTCCGAGAATGGCTGGATGACTGGATTGAATCTCTTACAGCCAAGGTCCATCCCCCCCGCCCCCTCCTAGAGAATTTTCTCCCCACTACGGGGTCTGCAAGTCTACGATCTACTTCATCTTATCTTCTCCTTCAAATCATCTTAATTCCTTAAAAGATCTCGGCTTTTCCGTAATTCTCTTCTAGGGCAAACTCCGCTTTCATTCTTTGATAATGGTTCTTTGAACAGTATGGGGCATCTCAAGCCACAACAGCCTCCGACCCCGTTTTTGCCCTCCACGATAATGCCCACCACCTCGGTCCTCGATGGCTTCTCTCTACTGCCTATGACCCCGCCGGATCCGGCAGATGTCCTCCCGTCCATGCACATGCACAAGGATGCCGCTGCGGTAACAACAGCAATCCATGTCATCTCCACCGAGCGTGCTGCCCTGGCGAACCTGGAGCAGATCTACCAGACGGATCGGCTGGCGCAGGAGAATCTCGCGCGCGCCGTGAGTCAGATCGTGCGTACTATCCGGAATGGCGGGAAGCTGGTCGTCTGCGGCGTAGGCAAGAGCGGGAAGATTGGACAGAAGCTCGAGGCGACGATGAACAGTATGGGCATTTACAGTACATTTTTGCATCCGACGGAAGCATTGCATGGGGATTTGGGCATGATTCGACCGGTAGGGATCACTTAGCCGGGGGAGAGCCTCCTCCTGGTATACCGCTTGGCTAACGATACTCATAGCATGATACCCTTTTGTTGATTTCGTTTTCTGGCCGCACGCCGGAGCTCTTGTTGCTTCTCCCGCATATACCCTCGACCGTCCCCGTTATTGCCCTCACATCGCATACGCATCCGTCAACATGCCCTCTTTTGTCCTTCCATTCATCCGACATGGGTATTCTCCTTCCGGCGCCGATCCACGAGGATGAAGAGTCCTCTTTTGGGGTCAGCGCCCCGACTTCGTCGACGACGGTAGCCCTGGCGCTGGGAGACGCTTTGGCCATGGCCGCTGCACGGCGGCTGCATGATACCCCCGGCAGAGGGCCGGCGGAGGTCTTCAAGAGCTTCCACCCCGGCGGCGCGATCGGGGCCGCGTCCGCCGCAGCGGCAGCGGCACTAACGCCTTCCAGCATGTCCACGGTGTCCATCCCGTCGGATTACCTCCAGAGCGGATCGTCCGCCTCGTCGGAGATCGTCTCATTCCCTTCGTCGGACAACCCCCCGCGCCCCCTCATCGCCGACCGGATGGTGCCCCTGGACCGGATCCCCACGGTCTCCGTCCCCGCCGCCGACGAGGTCCGTCTCCTCGACATCCTGCTCACGGCCATCCAGCATCCCAATGCCGGGTCGTGGGTGGCCCTGTCGCCCTCGGAGATTATCCCCCCACGGCACATCCGCTCCCTTTCGCAGAGCAGTAACGTGGACATCAACGTCTCCGCCTTGGCCGCGGGGCGACTCCCCGTCTCCGTCCCCAGGGACGACTGGCTGTGTGTCTCCAGCGCCAGCACCCTAGATGAGGTCCGACGTCTCGTCTCCGAAGCCAGCGCCGCTTCCCGCGTCAAGGTCATTGCCGTCATGCAGGACTCGAATCCTGAGGAATGCATGGGGGTTATCGAAGCTGAAGATATCTGGTGATTATCCATCCCATCGAATTTTTGAAAAAAAAGAAGAAAATTCCTAGGAACTTGTCTATAGAACACTACACAATCTTCTCAACGAATGGTTCATGACTGAAATGCCCGCTTTGTATATTTGATTTTCCATTTTGAAAACTCCTCTCCCAGTCTTCCCATTCCCATTTCTGTTCATATTTTGGCGGACTCCTTGTAATGCATTGTACATACCTTTTTACTCCGTACTTCTTGTCGGTATACTATACTTGAATGCATTATTGCATCTGCATGCATGTCATTGCATTATCTGCATGCGCCACCCGATTTCATGCATTCGGCGAATCCGATTGGTATTTGGTCCTTTGAATATTTCTGTTGCAGTTGCAACTTGCAGCCAGTTCTACTTTAAATACTCCATAATAAGGGGGAAATAGATCTTTGGAAAAAAATCAATGCTCTACTCTGTAGTCTGTACTTCGTCTATTTCAACGGGGGTATAAGATAAACAAAAAACCGCCCTCTATTGTTAATCACTCCGATAATTGAAACCCGTTTAGTTGATCGGGAAGGGAATGTTCGTCGGTCTGAACCGGGGACAGAGTTCGAATCTGGCTTTGGTCGTTCCTCCGCTTGCTCTAGGAAACTGGGATCATGTATTTGTGACGGTGAAGGAGACAGTGTAAGTTGATCACCGTGGTTGGGTGGCATCGTAGCGAGAAAAGTCGTCGAGGCGCCAAGACAAGCTGCTGATGCTCTGTTTCTTGTGGTTCTTCGCTCGGCGATATCATGGCTGCAGTGGGTTTGTGTTGTACAGAAGGTGATCGAATGCCTTCGGACAGCTTGTAAGATATCAGCCTGATTTCCCTGGTTCCGAACGCCCCTTGCCCTTGTCGGCAGTTGCGCTGTCGTCCTCGTAAAGATGGTGCTGTTCGATGTAGTGGATGACCGGGACGGGGATCAGATAGCGCACGCTCATCTCACGCCGCAAGAAGAGGCGGATCTTGGTGCTGCTGACATCGTTCTGGATGAGCTGTTGAATAACGTAGATATTGTCCTTCCATGGCTGCAGCGCTGCCAGTGCTTCGTCGATATCAGTGCCGCTGCGTTCTACGATGAAAGACTATAAACAATGTTAGCTGAGTTGGGCCCTAAACTCGGGGGTCGAAACATACGCCATATTTCCCCAGAATATGGTCAAGATCTTTCTCGCTCCACACACCCGGAGTCGACATGGTATGGATCAGGTCCGCGCCAGCAAGCAACGCGACCCGTACGGGCTTCCGGACGCCATTTCCAGCATCGATACCCCCCCGCACAACATTGATCTCGTGGTCGAAATGGTCCAGCACGACGGCAGTAGGCTGATACTCCTTCTGCATCGGTTCCCACGTGTCGACCATCAACCAGTTCGACGTCTGATCAACCGCGAGTTGGCACATGGCGACCCTGATGAGTTAGACAGACAACAGTCAGCACATCGAATGTGAAGCAAAAAGCGAGACGAATTCACCCACCGATGATCCGCACTGGCCAGACCGGCCTTCCGATAGGCATCCGAGACGGGGGAGAGGTATCCGCCGATGAGTTCAAAGTCGGTGCTGAATTTGACGTAATCGGCCGCCATCTCGAACATGCGGAGGTGGAGGTAGGTGATGGGTGAGAAGGAGCCGCAAGCCACAAGGAGCAACGGAGTCTTCTCTGGATCATCCATCGTGCGCTTTAGACGGTGTTCTGGGAATGTGTAGTTCTCCATGGGAGCGGGTGGGAGCCGAGGAGGAACCTGGTGCACATCATCGCTCTGTCCTCCGACCATATCAGCCATGGCTGCGATGTGAGAGGGGGGGTGGAGAGAGTAGTGTTTGGGAAGGAAGAAGCTGTCGCTGAGATGAAAGAAATAATCTTTGAGAGAAGATGAGAGGGAGGGAGTCGGAAGAGAAGAGAATGAAGTTTTTGAGTTGTCGACTAGAGAATGTTGGATGAATGCGGGAGTTTAGTTAAGCGGGGGAAAAGAAGAGGCGGGGATAAGATTTTGATTGATTATTTAGGATTAATCTCTTGATTCTTTTCCTTGGATTGTTGTCATTTGTTTTCTATTTTTGAATCTAATGAAGAAGTAGGGTGTTGTGTTAGAGAGTGAAAGAGAAGAGTTTTAAGCAGTGAAGAGATCTATCATGATCGATCAGAGTGAATAGAATCAGAGACTATCTCCTTCATATCACCTCAGTCTTAAACTTCTCTTGATTTAGACATGATACTTCCTTAACATTGACATTAATAGTCTCATCTGATCCACTGTCATGATACTCTACCCATGACTAAACGGAGTACCCTTGGTGGTATACATGTCCAACTTAACTCAACCTGGAGACTGCTGCTAGAATCTACAAGTTACCTCCAGCTATGATAACTTGAGACTGACCGGAATTGACCTGATCGACCTGTCAAAGGCTTGAAGCAGGTACAAGTGAGTCGTGACTTGTCTTGTGGTCGTCTAGGCAATCTTCTCCAACCGAGGTATATCTACTGGATCGGCGATAAGAGTGAAGCCCTTTTGGGTGACTGGGTCAAGCCGGAGTCGAAAAAAGCATGAGGGGCATTCCGAATGAGGAACTCAATTATAAGCTGGGGGCTATGGAGCACGCGAGTGGAGTTTAAGTATGTAGATTCATCATCGAACTGATGTACTCCGTAGTCCGTACTCCGTAGACCGGAGGAGAAGAGATTCGATGGATATGCTCAGGGGAGAATCCAAAAGGATAGAATCTAAAGTCATTAATATGAAGTCCGAAAGGTATCTTTGAGTGGTCACTAACCTCCAGTAAACAGCAGACTCCAAACTTGTATCCATAGCCAGATACTCCGTAGTCCAGTATACTCCGTATGAGACTGTCTTTCCTATTGCTCATAGACAACAGGAATGACTCTGTCTCATCTCTTCTCTTTGGATGATTTCTTAGATGAAACAGTCAGCTACCAAAGGAACTGCATTGATGTGTTGTGGTTGGGCTTCTACAGTCTCAAGATTGATTCCTCAGGCAAGAATATCACCTGCTAACCACGTCAACTTCTCAACTTCTTCTTCATCTTCTTCTCTTCTCTTCACTTCTTCCATCAAATCTATCGATCCTTTCTATCCTTCTATCCTTTCTATCCCCTCCATAACTCCCTTTTAATCTTCCTTTTTTATCTTCACTGAAAAATTTTGAATCCCCATTTCATTAATACTATCTCTCCCTAACCCTCACTTCTTGTCAGCCTTGCTGGTTCATCCCCTCAATATCGGCTCCTACAAACTCCTAACCAACCCTCCCCAGTGATCGAATGGCAGGTTGAACGGCATCAACTAACAAGCGAGCCCCTCCCTATCCACCTCTTGCTGTCACTCAACTTATGGCCAGACAAAGGCCCCGTCTACACCGCCAGGACCCTCTTGAGGACTCTTCCACTGGAGCTCCCGCCACTGCCACTTCTTCTTCACTGAGGTACACATCTTAAACCTTCTCTTCTTCCCCCTTAATCAAAAGCACTGCTGCATTGTCTCGACATAAGACCTGTCAACTTTCACACCTTTATTTTTTGTTGCAGCCAGGCTCCGCCTTGCTACATCAGGACCTGTCGGCAACACCAACCTCCCATTTTTCTATCCACCTCTCCTCTTCAACCCCCACCCTGACCCTTCCTGCCCACTCATCAGAAGAGCTGTTTCTCATGTCTTCCAGAATCACTCGCTCAGCTGCGAGACTTGCTGCAGACCCCAACTCGTCCGCTGGTCCCGGCCCCTCTCCCTCGAATCCCGCCGCTGGTTCGGCTCCCACTCGGAAGCGCAAGGCCCAAGCGCGTCGTGATCGGTCGCTGGACGTTCCTGAAGAAACGAACCCTCCATCCCCTCCTCCTCGAAGAACGAAAAGACAGCGGCTCGCCTCTTCTTCGCAAACAGCTGCCGTTCCTCCTGCTCCTCGGCGTGGTACTCGAAACCGTCCAGCAATGTCACAACCAGGGTGAGTTCATTTCCTCTCTTCAGGTGTTCACCGGCCAGCTAATGCGTGACTGGGGTTTAGTCCGTCATCGAATGCCCCGGAGGAGCCCTCGAAGAAACAGACCTCGCCTCCACCGTCGAGACGAAAGTCCAGCAGACATGGGGGAAAAGCTTCACAGGGTAAGGTTCATCCATCCATGGATATCCCAGCCTCTTTCATTTAAAAGATAATCCGGAATGTTTACACATAGTTGAAGCAGATCGTCTTTCGGCCACCCAGTCTCCCCCCCCTCGTCGACAGAAGAAGCGCGCGTCGAGGACAACCTCGGATGTAATCATGAAGGAGGCAGAGGAAGAGTTGGAAAATCACGACCGGACCGCGGACCGCGAGACCTCTCCGTCAAATGACAGTAACGACGGCACAACGCCCTCCGGCATGGACGATGACGATGCAGATCTGTTCCATAACAGCTTATTTGGTTCGCGAAGTTCGTTGGGGCTCCAGAGCACCCTTCGTGCACTCAGTGGCATGATGTCGGGCATGTCTTCTCGCCTGCGAGAGATCTTATCCAACCTGAGAATGAAAGACGACCCGTCAATCCAGTTGATTGCGCTGCAGGAGCTGTCTGACCTTTTACTTGTATCGAACGAGGACAATCTTTCTGGCCAATTCTCTCCGGATCCCTACGTGAAGGAATTGGTTTCGTTGATGCAACCAAATGAATTTGGCGAAGAGAATCCAGAAATAATGCTGCTAGCCTGCCGCTGTTTGGCCAACTTGATGGAAGCTTTACGGGGCTCGGTCGCCAATGTAGTCTACGGAGGAGCAGTACCCATCTTATGTCAGAAGTTACTGGATATTCAGTTCATCGATCTAGCCGAGCAAGCTCTGAGCGTCAGTTCATCTCCCCTCCTTTTCTGCCTGTTGTATTCAACGTTCGAATGCATACTGACTCGATATAGACCTTGGCGAAGATCTCGGTTGACTTCCCCGCTTCGATCGTCCGAGAGGGCGGGTTGACAGCCTGCTTGACCTATCTGGATTTCTTCCCAACGAGCACCCAACGTACCGCGGTGACGACCGCCGCTAACTGCTGTCGTAATCTTCCCCACGATGCGTTTCCCGTCGTTCGTGATGTCATGCCCACGCTGCTCAACGTTCTCTCGAGCAATGACCCGAAGGTTGTCGAGCAAGGGTGCCTATGTGTATCACGGATCGTGGAGAGTTTCAAGAACAAACCAGAGAAGTTAGAGGAGCTGATCAAGCCTGAAATGTTGAAAGCTGTACTTCGTCTGCTTCTGCCAGGAACAACGAACCTCATCGGTCCCCACATTCATACTCAGTTTCTCCGTGTGCTTGCGATCACATCCAAAGCAAGCCCTCGGCTTTCCGCGGAGCTGCTTCGAATGCACGTGGTCGACACCTTGTATCAGATCCTCACCGGTGTTTCGCCGCCTGACAACCTCGAGACCACAGGTGTCAAGATGGATAGCGTCCTGGTGATGCAGGCCCTTATTCATCGTCCCAGAGAACAGGTCTTCGAAACCCTGAATGTCATCTGTGAACTTCTTCCTGAAGTCCCAGGGCGGCATGGTCTGTCGGCGGATCGCATGCTGGCTTCCTCGGTCGCCGACAGCTCGGTCCTCAAATCCAAGTCCGCTCAGGAACAAGAGTCCGCCGAGAAGAGACGCTCTTTGTTGATGGAGTGCAAGGCTGAGCTCAAGCGATTCGCCATGATATTGTTGCCCACTCTCACAGATGCTTACTCCAGCACGGTTAATCTTGGAGTTCGGCAAAAGGTGCTCCTTGCCCAGCTTAAAATGCTGCACAATCTCGATGCTGTCCTAATAGAGGAGGCACTGCGCTCCGTTCCGTACGCCTCCTTCCTGGCGGCCATCCTTTCCCAGCAAGACCACCCATCCCTGGTGTCCTTGGCTCTACGGTGCGCGGAACTTCTCTTCCAGCGCCTTGAGCATGTTTATCAGTATCAATTCCACCGCGAGGGCGTCATCTCTGAAATCATCAAATTAGCCGAGAAACCCCTGTCTACTGACAAGCAGGTGAAAGCTTCTCTTGATTCTCCAGCCACTGTCCCCATGGATCTTTCCAGTGATTCACCCCGGAAACCAAAATCAGTCGCTTCGGAAGATGATGGGGAGGATGACTTTGCTCGCCAGCCAGCCGAGGACGATGATGAGGAGGAAGAGGATGATGGTGATGATGATGAGCAGGACGATGACCACGACGAGGAGAATGAGGACGCCTCTGACTCGGAAAGTTCGTCCTCCTTCACCGGCCAATATAACAGGACAAGGATGGAAGACGCTTCAAAGGATCTAGCCATACGCGATGCCCGCTCGTTCGTCGAACTGTACGAAGCGAGTGAAGCCAAGGGCATGCGAGATAAGGCCCTGCAGATCCTGACCGACCTCCAGGTCCTTGCCGCAGAAATAGAGGCTTGTTATCTTGGCGATGGAGATGGTGATGGCCTTCCACTCTTCAAAAAGTTAGCTTCATATTTTGACGGCGATGCGCTTGAGAGCATCACCAGCTCTGAATTACTCAATTCCGGAATCATCAAGGTGCTGTTGGATGTGTTTGGTGACCTGAAGTGTAAGCTCTCTCCTTGAGTCTATTGCACAACTACGGATAACTAATTTGACGTTCATACCGAACAGCTTCCTGCATGCGTGACGCCCGTGCCGCTTTCCTGCAAGCTTTCATGGGTTCGACAATTTCGGAGAAGGCTCAAAGCCAAAGTACTGCCACCACGCCGTTCAGTGTGATCATCCAGAAACTGCAAGATCTACTCAGCCGCACGGAGCATTTTGAGGTGATAACTGTCAGTCACAACTCGTTGGAAAATACTCGGAGCAACGCCACCCACATGCTGGGTAAGCAACTCAGACTCAAGCTAGTGGCGGATGAAGATTCGGATATCCCTCGTCCCTACAGAAACATCATGGTCTCAATCCATGCCATTGCGACTTTCAAGTCCCTGGACGATTTCCTTCATCCTAGGATCAGTCTCGCAGATTTGCCCAAGCCACCTCGTGCCCGCGAATTGATCCTTTCCCATATTGCCAACACGGCGCGCCTTCGGGAGCAGCTTACTGGCGGCGGCGAAGTCCCAAGCAGTGACGCACCCAACCTCTCAAGGCCGTCAGGAAGCGCCAACCCGGCGTCAAACCGCGAAGAATCGAGACCTCGTGGCAAAAACTCATCGGCCGGACACCGGGATCTTGTCTCACGCCCTAAGCCGTCCGGTCGGCCAGCGCCTGCTCCGGAAGGCGATGAAGAGGAGCATGACGATGAGCCGCTGGAGTGTGCTGATGAGAGGCATCTGAGTGAGGACGAAGAGGACGAGGACGAGGACGAGGACGCCGGTGAAGAGTTGAATGCCGTCGTCGATGATCTGGAAGATGACCTATCTGAAGACAATCACCACGACCCAACTGCCGTCAACATGGAAGTCGCTCCTACAGGCAAGGTAACAGCCCGAAAGGAGGATGGGACCCGGGTGGCGACACCGTCCCAATCCGCACCTGCATCCAAGTCGTCTTCATCCGCTCAGAACACTGCCGCGAATCCAATAGGAAGCAGCTCGCTGGCGACGGCTGGTCGTCCATTCGCTTCTTACGCAGCCGCCATGAGCTCCATCCCCCAGGACTGGCATATCGAGTTCAGCGTGGACGACAAGCCTGTTTCAAGTGACACCACCGTCTATCGTGCTGTCCACCACAATCGTCGACACACGGGCACTGGTGCAAGGAACGTCTGGTCTGCTGTTCACACTGTGAAATTCAGACGGGTCCCTGGGCCACCGCCCCCAGAGCCTTCCACCCTCGCCCCCGGTATTGCAGAGGGCCCATCCCACGATGGTACTGAGATGCCATGTTCCCTAAGCGAGGACCCCACCACAGCGCCGATCCTGCGGCTCCTTCGTTCTTTGCATGAGATGAATGCCACTTTGGACGACATCCTGGCGGAGACCAAAGATCTTGTTGCACTTAAACTTGAACCATTGGCGCAATTCATAAATACCAAGCTCACCGCCAAGCTCAACCGTCAGTTGGAGGAGCCGCTGATCGTCGCAAGTAGCTGTCTGCCCAGCTGGAGCGAAGATCTGGCCCGGCTCTTCCCTTTCTTGTTTCCCTTTGAGACGCGCCATTTATTCCTTCAGTCGACCGCTTTTGGCTACTCCCGAGCGATGATGAGATGGCAAAATTCCCAGAATGCGGATGACAGCCGTAACGACCACCGGCGCGATGACCGACCATTTTTGGGACGGCTCCAACGGCAGAAGGTCCGGATTTCCAGGAACCGCATTCTTGAATCCGCGATGAAGGTCATGGAACTCTATGGTTCTTCGCCCAGCGTGCTTGAGGTGGAGTACTTTGAGGAAGTTGGCACAGGATTGGGCCCCACCCTTGAGTTCTACTCAACCGTGTCGAAGGAGTTTTCCAAGAAGAAGCTCCAGATCTGGAGAGAAAACGATTGCAGCAATGAAGGAGAGTTCGCGTTTGGCAAGCGTGGTTTGTTCCCTGCTCCCATGAGCGAGAAGCAGGCTGCCTCCGAGTCCGGCAAGAAGCAACTGAATTTGTTCAAAGCCCTTGGCAAGTTCGTCGCTCGGTCGATGCTCGACTCTAGGATTATTGATGTCTCTTTCAACCCGGCTTTCTTCCGAATTGCGGACAACTCTTCCTCCGTGGCCCCCTCTCTTGGGACTGTGAAGGCCGTCGACCAAGACCTTGCAAATGCTCTTCTACTGTTGAAACGCTTTGCCAACGTGAAGAAGGCGATTGACGAGAACAAGGCTCTCTCGGCAGCACAGAAATCACAAGCCGTTCATGATGTCGAAGTTGATGGCGTCAAGGTTGAGGATCTGAGTCTTGACTTTACCCTACCTGGCTACCCTTCAATTGAGCTGATCGATAATGGCTCCAACATTCCTGTGACGATTGAAAATGTTCATCAGTACGTCGATCGAGTGATTGACATGACACTGGGGAGCGGTGTGAAGCGCCAGGTGGATGCGTTCCGGACCGGATTCTCGCAGGTCTTCCCATATTCTGCGCTCCGGACGTTCACACCCAGTGAGCTCGTTATGCTGTTTGGAAGAGCCGAAGAAGACTGGGCGATTGAGAGTAAGTTGCATTCCCATTCCCGTGCAGGGCGCATTGTTTCTGACATTACGATTTTAGCTCTCATGGACTCGATAAAAGCCGATCATGGTTTCAATATGGATAGCAAGAGTGTGCGAAACTTACTGCAGACTATGAGTGAGTTGGATTCGCAGCAACGGCGCGATTTCCTTCAATTTGTCACGGGTAGCCCGAAGCTTCCCATTGGGGGTAAGAATTTCAATCTCTCCATTATCGTTTTTTTTTTGGAGTTTTGAGCCTTTTCACTGACTGCGAATTTCCATCCAGGTTTCAAGAGCCTTACGCCTATCTTCACCGTTGTCTGTCGCCCCAGTGAACCCCCTTACACTCCTGACGACTATCTGCCTAGCGTCATGACCTGCGTGAATTACCTCAAGCTGCCGGATTATAGCAGTCTGGAAGTTCTCCGAGAGAGGCTATCCGTCGCCATCAAGGAAGGCCAGGGAGCGTTCCACTTGTCATGACCTCGGCCAAGATAGGATGGTGATTCTTCTGACCAGACATCGACGGAGAGGCCGACGGAGAGAAATGGAATAGAGGAAAGAAAAGTTACGAGGGGGAAAAAGCAAAGCATATTGGCATCGTATCTAGTGGCAGCATCATACCCCTTCTCGTGTCAACAAGCGGGAGTCATCCTTTCTTTAACACGCCTTTTTCGTTCTGTTCATCTGTCAAATTTTTCAGTCTAATTTCCGCTCGTCAGCATTCCGGCTTGGTAAGGAGTCTACGGGGTTCCGTTATTTTTCGGAGATATTCGTTAGATAGAAATGGAATGATCTGATCTCGTTATGATTGATTGTAGGATTAATGGGCATACGCAGACGATCGCCTCGCCAGAGATCCCTTTCAACGTTATGCAAGGGGAATCATGGACTAATCAATGCAAGTCAGTCAGACAAGCAAGCCTTGGTCAAACCCAGCCCCGCTGGAGAAGAGCCATGCAGCTGATCATCGGCCCTGAAGAACCCATTCGCGGGTTCTTCCCAACCAGGAGCGGGACCTGATCTTGCCCGGACCCAAGTTGTGGGTTTACGAAGTCGAGGGTGGTTGGTATGGAGAAGTCATGATCGAGTATAATAGTAGCCAGTCTGATTTTTCACCATTGAAGAGTTCACCCATCCATAAACCTAAGTAAACCGAAGGCAAGTACCATAATACCACAGTCGCACTCCAGAGTCCAGCCTACGGAAAAGAACTGCCGCTCATAGGGGCTAAATTCGTGTAGAAACAGGATTAACCTGTGTCCTGAAGTAGAGCTAGTTAAATATCCATCGAAGGAAGCAGAAGTTGAGGGTTTACCTTCGACCTTTGGTTGATGATGTCGATGATCGGCCGAAGAATCGGCATGCCGAGATTCGGATATCGGGATGCCGATTCACGATTGAGATCCAAAATCCAAATAGATCGTTCTCACCCTCGGCCTCAACACTGGTTTTCTCTTTCCCCCTCTCTTTATTGTCATCTCTGAGTCCCTTGGTATTCTAGTCATGGAGGATCATACTTCGGATTTCATTCACCGTTCTTCCGCTAGTAGGCTGAGAAAGTGTTCCGCGATTCTTAACGAAGGAACTTAACCATGCCTAGATGCCGAGTTTTACTATTGTTGTGGTACAAATGCGATTTGTATATGGCTACGATGCCTTGAGAATCAACACGCCTCGGAAACAGATTCCACAACATGATTGGTATATTATATACACACAGTTCAGAAATTCAACGGATCCACCGGTCCCAAGAACGAAGCATTACCCTCGCCCCTGAGCAGGGCATCAATATCGACCCGTCCCGCAGTCAGATACCGCTCGCTCACACCCACATTCACCCGCTGGGAAAGCAACTGGTTTAATTCCGCGCGAAAGCCTGCCAACTCGGCCTTGCTGACGCTTCCGACCTCCTTCTGCTTCTGCTGACGGCCCCGGCCGCGACCCCGGCCTTTGCCCTTGGCCTCGTCGAATTCTTCGCTGTCGTACTCGACGCCGAGATCTTCGGCGGCGTTCCGCAGCCAGTTGTCCTCCGCTGAGATCTTTTCCTTGGCGATGTTGGAATCTGTGATGCGGCTGGCGAGGGTGATGCGGGACTTAACTCGTGCTACGACACGGCGGTCCAGCTCGAGGGACTCCAGTGGCAGTCGCTTGCCGTTGGGCATGTTGGCGTGCACTTTGGCGGCGAGACGGACAACGCCGACCATTTCGTCGGGACCGCAGATGATGACGCTCTTTCCGGATGCGCCAGCACGAGCTGTCCGGCCGGAACGGTGGACATAGGTATCTGCTGTTCGTGGTGCATGGTAATGGATGACAAGGTCGATGCCCTTGATGTCCAGACCGCGGGCAGCTACGTCCGTGGCGATTAGGATGGAACTGGGATCTGAAGTGGGTGAGGAGAACCGCTCGACGGAGCGGAGTCGTGCCTTTTGGGCCATGGAGGAGTGGAGAGCAAGGGCGGGGAGTTGGAGAGTCTGCAAGAGATGAGCAAGGCGGCGGACGGCAGAGATGGAGTTGGTGAAGACTAGGGTCCGGTGCTTGGGATGATATAGAAGGAGGGTATAGAGGAAGAGGTCCTAATTCCGCTGTTAGTACAAAAGTTCGATTGTTTGATTCCTGGTAGTTTGCCTACCTTTTCCATAGCACCGCACTCGACGATCCCTTCTTTAAGATTTTCTGCCATTTGCGAGACAGGGTTCATGTCGATGAACTTGGGTTTCTCCTCCCGAAAATTCAGCTTCTGCAGCAAGTAGTCCAGAGACTCTTTTTTATTCATGATATCACCGCCGGTCCACTTCCCTTTGCCGGCGAGTTTTTGTTGCAGATCGCGATGGAAAGTTGCGGAAAAGACCAGGGTTTGCCTTTGAGACCTGGGATCAGATTCCTCCTCCGAAGCCTCCTCTCCGTCTGGAACATCACCATCCTCGACGCGATCCAAAGCGCCGAGGATTTCTTCCACCTCTTTGAAATGACCCTCACTCAGAAGTCGATCGGCTTCATCGACAACGAGAAACTTAATTTTCTGCATCTTGTGGATCAAGCCCTGTCCGGTACTCATGATCTCCCACACTCGACCCGGTGTCCCGATTACGATATCGGCGCCGGCCAGCAACCGCTGCTGCTTCTGCATCGAGAGCCCACCAGTCAAGAGCGCAATCCGTGCATTGACACCGGGAGCATGTGTGATAATTTCTCCGATATGCTTCGACAGCTGATGCGCCAGTTCCCTAGTGGGCGACAAGACCAAGGCAATGGGTGTCGAGTCTTTCTCATCCTTCTTCTTGCCACCTGATCGACCCCCATCTCGTTTCTTCTCCAGGTAGTGTTCGAGGACAGGGATGCCAAAGGCCAGCGTCTTTCCGGAACCGGTAGAAGCCTTGCCGACAACGTCGTGGCCCTCCAAGATCTGAGGTATGCAAGCCTTCTGCACTGACGTTGGAGAAGTGAATTTCATCTTCGAAATGCCAGTAAGGATCTCGGGGGAAAGGCCGAGTGAGTCCCAAGCAGATACGTCGACGCCATCGTCCTCTTCCGCGTCCTGAAGGGCTGCGAACGAGATGCCGGCTTTAATGCTCGGGTCGTGCTGGATCGTTGACCCCTTTCCTTTCTGCTCCTTCTTCGAAGCTTTAGGCTCCTTTTCATTCTCTCTCTTCTTTGCATTCTTGGCCTCCTTCTTATCAGGTTTCTTATCCGACTCTTCGGCTTTCTCTACGGCAGGGGAAGGGTCCGTTTCTGGCGCGTCGGCGTCGGCGTCACTAAAGCCGGACCATTCGTCGTCAAATCTCGTTTCCTCTTCCTCGGGCGTCTTCTTCTTCAAAATAGACCTCTTCGGTTTTCCAGCCTTGGCCTGGTGTACATTATTAATTGATGATCATCCAAATACTCAACATGCGATCCAACATACCTTGAATCGAACATCTCCATTTCCGGGATTTCGCACAATATCTACTCCTTCAATTTCTTCCAAGCCGAAAAAGCCACCGGCATCTTCTAGACGATCAGGAAGAGCTACTTCCATCCAGTTAAGCTCGTTCGCGCCAACAATGCCATCCCAGCCATCATCGGGATCAGCCACGGCAGTAGGATTTGCAGCCTTCTTCCTCTTCTTTGACTGAAAGCTCGAGCCTTTCGAGTCCCGCTGTCTTTTTTGGCCCATTTTCTCCTGGGTTCAAGTGAAAAAAGTGAAAAACGAGAGGAGAAGAAATCGTATCGTTGGCTTTGAAGATGAAAAAAAGGCGGCAGAAAAAAAGAGTCCGCCTTTCGGATTTTAATCTTATCGCTTCGTCTTTTCCCCACTGGAAAGAATATCTTGAACTACAGCCCGTGGACAAATATTCTAAGGCTCGGTTTATGTCGCAGGACGTTGCTATCAATCCGTGAAAATGGGAAAATCCTCCAAGGATAAACGCGACGCATACTATCGTCTCGCAAAGGAACAAAACTGGCGTGCCCGTTCCGCTTTCAAACTGATTCAGATTGATGAACAGTTCGATCTCTTCGAGCATGAGAACCCGGAGAAAGTGACACGAGTCGTGGATCTCTGTGCCGCTCCTGGCAGCTGGAGTCAGGTCCTAAGTCGAGTCTTGATTAAGGGAGAGAGCTTTGGCCGACGGGCATGGATCGAGAAAAAGCGGAAAGAACGCGAAGCGTTGAGGAGGATAGACAATGGAGTGGAAGGGGAAGAGAAGGTTGAAGAAGAGAGTATGGAAGTAACTGCAGAACTGAAGCCCAGAAAGAATGTCAAAATCGTCTCAATCGACCTCCAACCCATGGCTCCGTTGGAAGGCATCACCACTCTCCAAGCCGACATCACTCATCCCTCCACAATCCCTCTCCTTCTTCGTGCCCTCGATCCCGAAGCTTACGATTCAGCGGATTCCTTCCCCTCCGCCATGCAACAACCGCACCCCGTTGATCTCGTCATCTCCGACGGTGCCCCGGATGTGACAGGCCTGCATGATCTGGACATCTACATCCAGTCGCAGCTGCTCTACTCGGCGCTGAATCTAGCACTAGGCGTGCTAAGGCCAGGAGGCAAGTTCGTGGCCAAGATCTTCCGTGGCCGCGACGTGGACCTCCTCTACGCACAGCTCCGGACGGTGTTTGAGACAGTGAGTGTCGCGAAGCCGAGAAGCAGTCGCGCAAGTAGTTTGGAGGCATTTGTGGTCTGCGAGGGCTTTATCCCCCCAGCCGTCCACGACGGCCTGGTCGGAATGGAAGCATTGAAGAACCCTTTCTTTGGCGGCGCAGCGGTGCCGCGTCCTGTGTCGGCAGATGGCAATATCGGAGTCGAAGTACCCGACGACGACCGCGAACCAGTCAAAGAGGCAGCCATCCTCGCACAAGCAGCAAATACCTCTGCGCCAAGCGCGAATCATGAAACGCAAACTCGCTTCCTCCACGCCGATCCCTCCATCTCATCCTCGATAGACAGTCACGCCGCGCCTCAGAGATTCGCTGTTGAGAACCGGTGGATCCCTCCATTCATCGCCTGCGGCGATCTCTCCTCCTGGGATTCTGATGCTTCGTATTCATTACCCCCCGATCATGTCAGCCTTGATCCTGTCCAGCCGCCTACAGCACCGCCGTACCGGCGAGCATTGGAGCTGCGGAAAGAAAAGGGCGGGGCTTACGGCAAGACGAAATTGGGGGCTGTGGGGAGAGCATGATCTTATTTACAGGTGTATATCCTCCCCTATATTTATAGATCATAATACGTTCTTGATGATTATACGGATATGTCTGTCTGGATGGAAGGGAAGACGGTGTTGGCGTACAAGCTGTGCATGACTGAGAAAACGGAGGTATAAATCAGATACCCATAGAATAGAACATTCAGCATTCAATTGAATTTGAATCTATGAAAATGAATCAAATCCATAAGATTGTCACAAGCAAGTCTATCATTGCGAGAGTGTTACATCAGAGATCTCCACTCCAGCTCACTAGTGGGTCACGTGACCCAGGAATCATCTACCTCCGAGGTTGTAGCTAGTCTCCTCCACCATACAACCTATCTCTCTCACAAATCACAATCATGATATCATCAGGTGACAGATCTCGATGCCAAAAGGCGCTAAACTAAAGTGGGACAAACGTCAAATTGTGAACCCGCTTTTTGATTCCTCCACTGTTCCACAAGAAACCCCATTAATAAACCTCCAGAACATATCTCTCCTCATCCTTGAGTTTCTCGATCTCCTTGCGAGTATCAACCTTCTTGCTAGCGTTCTTGGCCCCGGTAGCAATGGCCTCCTCCAGAACAGCAGTCACATCAGGGACGGGCCAAGTGGGACCGCACAGGTAGAAGGCACCCTCCTCCTGAATATACGCCTGGATGATCTCAGGGAGAGACTCGCGCATACGGTCCTGAATGTAGATCTTCTGGGGCTGGTCACGGGAGAAGGCACGACCAAGGAGGGTAATGACACCAGCCTCCTGGTAAGCCTCCCATTCTTCACCGTAGCAGTACTCCTCGCGCTGGTGACGAGAGCCCATATACAGCAGGACGGCGCCAATTTCCTTGCCCTGTGCCTTCTCGAGAGCACGGTGCTGCACAAAGGCGCGGAAAGGGGCAAGACCAGTTCCCAGACCGGCCATGATGATGGGCTGGGTGGACTTGGGGGGCAGCTTCATGACGCTGGATTTGACGCTGACGGTGACCGCTGTGCCCGGCTGAAGACGGCTGAGGTACCGAGTCGCCAGACCAAAGCGGCCACGGCCACGGGGGTCGACCCAGTCGACAACGACGATCATCAGGGCGACCGATGTGGGGGTCACCTTCTGGCAGGAAGCGATGGAGTACTCACGACGCTTCAGGGGACCGACGATACGGATCAGGTCGTA
This sequence comes from Aspergillus cejpii, assembly GCA_004769165.1. Lineage (NCBI taxonomy): Eukaryota > Fungi > Ascomycota > Eurotiomycetes > Eurotiales > Aspergillaceae > Aspergillus > Aspergillus cejpii. The sequence goes on along the minus strand of SMSW01000005.1, from coordinate 1,077,292 downwards.
AAAGTCGGGGTGGGCGGAAGGATACTCGAGCAGAACATCTGCGAAGGTAATGGTGTCAACTTCAGCACGGCGCTTGAATTCCTCAGCACCCTCGGGGCCACCCAAAGTGAGAAGGTCCTTCTTCTCCTTTTCGTCAGTGGCGAATTCTGCGAGAGATTCGTAGAATCGCTTAGGTGGCCGGCCGAAGATGTCCACATTCTGAACAAGTGCCTGGTACACAGTGCGATTTTCGAGCACAGCAGGGTCCTCACGGCTAGGAACAGCAACGATATCGTCGGAGTTGAGGCCATAGAATTTAATGAACTCAGAAACGTCCTGAGGATCGTTCTCAGCATGAACGCCCAGAGCCTCGCCGATATCGTACTTGAGTCCGGAGTCACCCAAGTCGAACTCAATGTGGAAAATGTTCCGGTCATACGTAACAGGGGTCAGGCGTCTGTTCTCCTTGACATGAACGGTGAAGGTCTTTGTCGCTATGTCAGGACGGAGGGCGGTCTTGGTACCGTAAGCCTCCTTGAAAGCGAGACCCTTGGCTGCAGCCTGCCAGTCTGCAAGGAGGGGAGCAGGCTCGGCCTCATCCTTGTCGAAAGAGACAAAGCTATTGGGGTAGATATCCTTGGGCAGCTGAGAAGCCTGAGGGGCCTCTTCAGATTCCTTCCAGGCTTCAGGAATTTCGATCTGACGAAGGAGTTTGTCAAGGTCCTGGGAGACATTCTCCAGAACTTCGGGGTTGCTGATAATCGAGGAGAGTCTTTTGATGCCAACACCCTCCTGGGAAGGAAGTGCCACTCTGAGGAAAGCCAACTGCAGAATAACGGATTCCAGAGAGGAATCACCAGCAGCCGATGGGTCGACAATGTAAAGAGAGATTCCACGCTGGGCAACAGCCTGTCTGAAAGCAGCGGGCAACTTCTTCTCCAACTCGTCATCCTTGACTCCAGGTGCGTTCAAGATCACCTGGCCATTGTCCTTGATAGAAGCGGCAATGTCGATATCTCCGAGAAGCTTGGGCTCACCAACATACGTGGTATCGGCAGCGGTAATGGCGTAAGGAGCATCAAGAATCTTAGAACTCTTGCGGATATCGATGCGAACCGCACCGCCCTGGATAAGGTTGTCATGAGACTTCGTTGTGGCGACGTTGCTGGCCGAATCAGCTGCAAGAGCCTCAGAAAGGGCAGAAGCGGCAGTTTCGCAAACAGAGGTGTCGACGTCCCAGAAGGTGTACTCCTGCACAATAGCAGGATCGATGAGCTGGAGAGGGGTGCTTCCACCATCGGTCTGAACAATTGGCTTCTCAGAAAGGAGCTGGAAGGCGGCGGCCGTGTTGATCAGGTTCCAGCGCTGAGACCGAGGGTACTTGATGTCGATACAGGTAGGCACTTGTTCACGACCAGCAGCAAATGTCAAAGCTGCGAGAACGTCTTCATAGAGGGCGGAACGGACACCTTGCTCTTGCACGGCCTGCTCATTGGCAACCTGGCCAAGGACACCGACGGTCTTGGTCGACTGGGGAAGGACGCGCAAGAATTCCTCCTCAACGAAGGGGCGATAGACACGGACATTGATGACACCCACACGGACACCATCCTTTGCGAAAGAGCGAGCAACTTGAGCCGTGAGCGATGCCTCGACGGTACCGAAAACAACCAGAACGAAAGCGGGCTCAGCATGACCGGAGTACTCGAAGAGGCCATAATCTGTTCCAAGCTCGCCGTTCAGAGACTTGAGCAAATCCAGCACCTTTCCTTGGGTATCAAGGTGGCGGGAGCGGGGTTCATCCAGCGTCTTGCGGATGGTCTCGTAAGAGCGTGCAACGCCGGCTTGATCCAAAACGTCAATGACACGGGTGTTCTCACGGCCAACACGGACACCATCATAGATGTGGACGGAAGGCAGGACGGACGCGAGGAGAGTCGTGAACAGTGCCATGTGCTGGGCCTCGTGTGCCGAAGCACTAGAGACAAGGCCCAGACCAAGCTCCTCAGCGAGTGACAGGGCGGAGACATAGTCCGAAACCAACCCGTCCTCACCAATGTAGTCGACAGCCGCAACGTGCGCAGCAACAGGGCTCGCAACAGAATACAGCAAGGACAGCTGCTCCAAAGCTGAGCGCATATACGGGAGAGTGGCTGACGAGGCGACAATTCCCTGAGGGATGTGACGCTTCTTCAGATCAAAGTCTTGGGAGAAGAGGTAGCCCAGGGCAATGTTACCAGCACCCTGGCGTGTTTCCATGGCCTTGACCACGGTCGATTCGCCATTGGCGTTGGTTTCCTGGCGCGAGGCCCATTCCAACAGAACGCTATCCAGATCAAAAGACTCGGGAGAATAGGAGAAGATCTTATCACTGAGAAGATAAGCGACTTGCTGGATCAGTGTCTGGGCGGTGACATATGTAGGGCCACCGAGGGCTGATAACGACGGCGAAGAAGAGCTCATCTTGAGGATTTCTTGTCTGAGTCTCAACTGACACCTCAGAGATGAAGACAAGAAGAGATTGATGAAGGAATGAGAACTCCAAGACAGAGAGGGAGGCAAAGGGAATAAAAAGACGGACTTTGTGTATACAAAATGTCCCAGAGGTCCTTGCCTAAAGCAGTTAGCGTGAATCACGCAATTGTTATCGATAACCATCCTAGGCGGCAAATGGCGGCAGAACTCTCCGTCTTCGGAGGTTTCCCTGCATTAGTAAGCATCACATGCTAAGAGTCACTTGCATCAATGCCTGAGGTATCAACATCCCTATCTGAGTTTAGCCCCAATCTCTATCAAACGTCATCCAAAACCAGCAAAGGAATGATAAAGAATGAAGATGGCCTGAATTCAAAAACACTTCAATATTCTAGAGATAACATCTTATATCCTTAAACTATGGCAAATGTGGCTCTGATAGGGGCCACTGGCATGGTAGTAAGTTTGACTCACCCTCAGTGTCAAAGCTCATATCCGGAATATATATCGTCGCTCCAGATGGCATTCCCTGTCTAATCCACCCATCAACTGATCTAGGGCAGCCATATCCTCAGCAGTCTTATAGAAAACCCCGCTGTAGCTCGGGTGGATACTATCTCCCGCCGCACACCGTCCGCAGCAGCTACCGCACCGCAGGCGAAACTCACAACGTTCGTCTCAGATGATACATCGCGCTGGACGAGTCAGCTATCCTCACTCATCCCCGCACCGTCCATCTTCATCTCCGCCTTCGGCACGACTCGTGCTGCGGCCGGTGGATTCGAGAACCAGTATAAGGTGGAGCATGGCTTGAACGTGGAGATGGCGCGCGCGGCGCGGGACGCAGGCACGAAAGTCTATGTCCTGATCTCGTCCGCCGGAGCGAGCAAGACATCGTCTTTCGGGTATTCTCGTATGAAGGGGGAGATTGAAGAGGATGTGAAGGCGTTGGGGTTCGAGAGGACTGTGATCTTACGCCCCGGTCTGATCTCTGGTCAGCGGGAGGAGAGTCGACCAGCGGAGGCGGCGGTCCGGTTCATTGCCGGTATTGCGGGGAAGGTCCATTCGGGTTTGAAGGATGGGTGGGCTCAAGATGCGGATGTTATTGCTCGAGCTGCCGTCAATGCCGGTCTCAAGGCCCTGGAAGGTGATGTTCCTGCTGGCAGTGAGAAAGTATGGGTCTTGGGCGGCAGTGACATCATCAAACTTGGGGGACAAAAATAGCTTTGATTCTTTATATATACAAAGGTATCGCAAATCATCTCTAACGTTGTATCTAACTGAATGTCTGGATAGGTTTCTAATATCGATTGGCATCTTGCACAGTGAAAACACAAGAGCTCCTTTAGAGTACATATCAAGCATTACATTGGCAGCATTAACGAATCAACTCATGATTAACCTATCGTTTCTCCCCAAAGTGCACCTCCTTGCCCTTCCTCGTCCATCCCCTCGTACTTGGCCCCGCCTTCTCAGCATTATGATCCGGGCCACCTTCTAGCGGATCCCGTGCCTTGCTAACACTCCTATTCGCAGCACTCACATCCAATGGATTGCTCACTTTACCTCCCCGCTTCGTTTCCTCCTCGGCCTCTGCGATTTCGCTCTCGGGGGTTGTGGTGCTCGGGTCATAGGCCGAATGATGAGATGCGACCTCATTGTCGGTGCCGGTGTTCGTGCCTTCGGACCGCTGGGGATTTAGCTCGTCTCTGCCATGTATCTTTGGTGGTTCTTCGGATGCTTGCGGGCATGGAATCAAGCGGAAGGGTCGCTTCTGCGTCGCAGTAGTGATGGTAATATGGAAGAAGCCTCGTCGAGCGTTTCTTGCAGGGGTGTGTCCCAATTGACCAATGGAAGTGAGTCCTTTCAGCATCGACATGGTGCAGGATCAGTTGAGGATTCTTATCCCTTTCGTGATGATATAATGTAAATGCGGAGGAGTTCCGAATCTGAGAGACTGGAAAAAGGTGAAAAGTGATCCGTCAAGTTTGGTGCTTTTTCTTCAGTGATCACATTGACGTCATTTCTCTGCAGTGTACTTTTGGAAATCTGATATGCCACGTGATGACAGTAGTACAAAGACATCTACACCTTCTTGATGAGATATGAAAAGGCTTAATGCAGTGGGAGACTCTAATCTTGTTCAGCTCACTGATTGCATAAAACTTGAAAACCCACCTGCAAGAAGAGTAAACCCAATTGCCTTGGGAGAGCCATCAGGTTGAAAATGACAGAAATAGCATCCATTTACTGAATATGGAAGGATGATTTGGCATTCAACGCCGTTCAGAGAGGGAACTATCTTGGCTACCTCTAGGTCTTCGACTCTCCGAGTGCCGCAACTATAAGCCAATGCCTCGACAACAAGTTCAACACCGGCAAGCCACGTCAATGTGAAAAGATTATATCAATGACGCCGAGATGCGGGCTTGAACAAGACTGTACTTTTGCAGATCAAATGCAGGGCAGTTACGCATCTGTTTGCTCACGCGCGAACTCAGGAAATGAGGCACACTGTGAAAGAACAAGTAGGGGATTGCCTGTACCCCGTAGATCGAGGTCACTGGGTACCGTATCCATACTCAACCTTTCGAGGACACGTCTTGACCTGAAAATTCAAATGAAATAAATGATTATTCTCTTTTTGAGGGGGGGAACGAGGCAGAAGCAACACGTCCGAAGAAAAGAAAGATTTAAGAGCGAAAGAGGGCGCAGGAGAGACTTGCACTAGTAGTCCGTGAACTTGCAGATGCAGGATCCCGTCAATGTGCAAAGGCCTGTTCGTGAGGCAAAGAGTATCTCTCTCTGATCTTTAAGGCCTAGTCATGCAGCTGGCAGGGTGTTCCTTTGACTGCATGTAGCTGTAGGTGAGCTCGGAGAACTGATTGGGCACATCCATAATAGTGACTTTCTGCATGCATTCCTCCATGAGCCAATACAATTACATAAGTAAAACACAATAGAGATGCACTCCTACCTTAAAATTTCGCAGTTGAGAACGGCAGCTTCCATTTGCTACCTGCCAAATGAACCGTTGCGCAAATGTGCAGAAGCCTATTGATATTATAACCACGGGGATTGAGAAACCCAGCAGGACGGAGAGTACATGCGGGTCTTGTAATCCAAATTCAACGTCGATGAAAAGGCGTTCGAGGACTTGCGTAGATGAACAGCCCCAGGTTGAATAATTATCAACCAGGATGATCTGACAATCTTCTGCATGGACAAGAAATATTGGCTGGCTGGCAAGGAATTGATACTAGAGACTAGTTTAGCCTGACCCTTGTTGCTGAGATCATAGCACGTTGGCCATAGACGGGTGTATATTTTCGAAAAGAGGGTTGCCTGCCGGAAGGAAGGAAAGGGTGGCAACTCGCATCGTGGAGGCAGGTTTGATAACCACTTTCATAATAGCACAGCTGGCTTTTCCTGCTCTTGCCTCATTGCGGCTACAAGCCAGCATCTGGCGGCCGCTGAGTTGGCAATCAAGAGTTCAACCTGAATCCGCTGCTCGAGAGCTCGATGTAGGGATCATCAGGCTGGGATGGCCGTCGATCCTGCACCGTCACAAAGAATACCAGGCTGGAGTATGCATGAAAGCTAAATCCAGGATCTGGAAGGCTGGAGGTCCAGAAATTGTGCTCAGGGATGCCCAAAAGACGATGGTCGAGTTCTCTGCGCACCGCGACCCCTGGCCGCAAACTGATGATTTCACTCTCGAAGGCCTCACAACGGCCTCAAGATTCATAATTTCAAGTCATGGACCAGACGAAAGACGCCACGTCAGAGCGACACTGACCTCTTGCGTAGATACAAGGGTATCAGCAGTGTGTGTACCATCCTACGGTCTGTTTCTACCATCCTCAATGCACAGGGTGATGCCCTATCACCTGTAACGAGCACGGCAAGCGGATGAAGCGAGAACCTGCACATGAGTGGGGGCATATGTAGGATTGCAGGTCTGCAGATGTAAGAGATCAGCTGAAAGAAACGCCCTATTGCGAGAAATTGAGTTCATCATACCACTTCCCTTACAGTAGCCTCCATGGCTGACGGAAAGGGTGCAATGGATGCCAATCGATAATCCCTAGCGACGCGTATTTTGCCACTGGAGGAGTGACAGACCTGAGCTGTAGCAGGAAACGGGAGGAGGCGGAATTCAGAAGGCACCCTGCAGGTTCAAGGACGATGTATCCCTGCAACTTATGTATGAGAAGCCCAATATCTGGATAGGAGACTCAAATTATGACTGGTTACGAGCCTTGAATGCCCAGCTCTGCTAATAAGAGAGCAACCAGGGGAAAAAAAAGAGCAAAGAAGATGGGACGAAGTACTTCGCAGGTGATGATACTTTCCAGGCCATCAACTTTGCTCTCGGCCCAAAGCTTCATATGGAAAGGTTTCAGAGTAGTCTCTTCGACTCAATTGGCCATGCATGAGTATCCTCGTCAAGATGTAGGGTGGACAATTGACAAGCTGAGCAAGGATGGCGAAGAGTAATCACACCAATATTGCGAAGCGAAAACCTTGATTCTGGTCTCCGACAAAGCCAGTTGAGTTCAGGTTGAGTAAAAGCCTTCCGTGGCCAGACGTCTCGGCTGGCATGGGAGTAGTTGGCCATGCAGGGGCTTTGATTCAAAAAGATGAGAATGAGGTTGCTTGGTTCGCAGAGGACGGCTTCGTATGGAATGTGATGACCTGAACGAAGCAGGGATACTCAATTGACCAAGGCAGCAGGCATTCCAATCTGCATGAACGGCTAATATCGAGTGAGGTATTTTCGAATGTTCGACCCAAGTCCGAAGAAGAAAACACACGGCCACGACAGCAAAGTGCATGCATCGTGAATCAACGACTGATTACAGCTGTCCCATGGGAGATTGATGTGGACGTTTTTGCATCTCCACAGCTTCAGCGAAGTCATCACAGCCAACCGCAAGGGTGAATCAAGGCAGATGATGCGAATGTGATGATCGTTAGCTGGACATGACAAGCCATTGTGCACTGAGAGGGGTTCCATGATTGACGATAGACTGGATGAACACCGTTGGGAACTAGCTGAACTGTAACATGGTCTCTGGAAACATAAATAGGGACCTCCAGTCCCTCAGGTATATGTAGTTTCAATCATCGTCAGTTTCAAGCCTGGTACCATCAGCAGAACTCATAAGTGATAAAGCTTTCTTCTGGATATAAAGCGTTTCAGCTTCTTATATTGCCTTCGTTCCCTCAATCGGCCATCTTGATTTGTGGCCTATCATACAGTCGATAGTTCCAGGGTCGTCAATTTGGACCAATAGAATATATCGAAAAGGCTGAAACACTGATACTGCGCCAGTAAGTGAGTTTGATCGGGACCCCAGACCGGACGTCACTGACAGATCTGATAGGCATGTGCTTTTACAACCAGAAGAGATTTGCATGCGGTGACTGGAGCTGGACCAGCTTTGCTCACCGTTGCAATTATGAATACCGCACCGGCGAGACATGCGGCATGAGACTTGTCAATATGACTGAATATGAGAAAACAAAGTGTCGGCTCTGCGAGAAGATCGAAACCAAGTACCGGCGACGAAGCGCCGAGATCGAACGCTTGGATAGATGGAAACGCGAAGGAGGCACGCTTGTGGCCTCTATGGATCGGTCACAAAAGCTCATAATGGAGCTTGAGAAAGAAATTTGCCAGCTCCAGAGAGAGCGTGAAGACCGAAGGAAAGCACTCTCATGAAATTGAGTTCTTCGAACTCAATGGTCCCTGGAGAGTGGGACTGTTCTTGAGCCTTCTCGGTTATCTTTCTTCTGTTTCAAGATTCCCTCTGTTGCAATGCTTTCATTCTTTGCCTATTCTTTTGTCCGTCAGTTCCAGTGTCCCAAGAGGTTGTGTCCCTTTGTTTGTGTGGCTCATTGACTGTGCCATCGTTTCGAACTGATTCAGAAAGTCGGGCAGACTCACACGATGGTTGGAGGAAAAGTCTTGACGAATGTAGACTCAATGTACCTAAAGTATGATCCCCAATGAATGATCTTTTTTTCTAACCGTTTCATAAACGAGTGACCGTCACTTGAAGAAACCCCAGTCCATAAGCGCCTGTGTTCCTGATGAGCGGTTGAGTGACTCCACCCATATAGCCAGCTGAAATCAGGATGGATAACATGTTTGCAAGCGGGAATAGCGTTTCGATAAACTTGAGGTGATGGTATTGACTGATATATTGATCGTGGATTCCTCCTACCAGCTCGGTGTCTTGAAAGTTGTCTGTATATCTTGGAATCAAAGTCGAACCCCACGTGTTGAGGAGTATATAATCACGTGGTCTGCCTGCCTTGAAATCAGCTTTGTTTCTCATGAACTGTGAGGATCTTAATCGAAAGGTCTATGGGTCGAGCCTGTGAAGGGAAACTTATCGCGATTCGCTACTGTTTCATCAATCAACCTCTTCGTCTCGGACTCACTGATCCTTTCGGATAACGTTGCTGGCTCCCTTGCCACTCAGGATTCTCTTTAGGACGACAATGAGCCAAAGAAGAGCATGTTTCACTCTGGCTGGATTTTCGATTGAACGACAAGATCATTTTGAGCTGGCATTTTGTCTCGACGTCTTCGGAAATTTTGTCTTCAACCGAGCAGTTTGACCCAGGCTTGGGGCTGCTCCGACATATATAAGGACGCTCCTACCACCCGATGTACACCACAGGTACCAATCAAGCGCCCGGAACAGACCATTCGCGAGACTACGTGGACCATTTACCATATCATCCTGGACGAGTTGTGTCGGAATGCGCGAAAGAATGAGAAAGCAGCTGTGGGAGTTGATTGTTTGATCTTAACCCCAGTTGCTTGCCACGTCACCGCCAAACAATGTCATTGCTCTTTAGATGCAGCAAGCATAACCTCCGGTTTCTGCTATGCGGACTCATGATGTCTCGGCAACATCTTCAATCTTCCCCCGGACCTAATATCTACAATATAAAACTCAGATCTAGGTGTTTATTTGGAAGTTGGAAGCTTCAGAACATCAACATCAACATGGCTGTATGACCGGATTACCGAAAAGGGAAGTATTGTCTCGTAAATTATTTGACATCACCAGCCTCGGGCTCATCATCAACCTTGGCTAAACCATGTTCCTTCAGCAAAGCATTGATCTCATCCGCATTCCACAGGTGGTGGTAGATTTTCCCTTCCTTGGTCTTTCCAACTGTTGCGAATTCGACTGGTGAAGGAAGCATTTCAGTCAGCAAATATGACCAGCAATTTCAAGGACAATTGAAAAGGGGCCTCATGAAATGGAAGCGATCACGGCATTTCAGGTCACTTACTCTTCTCACTGCTAAGCTTTGTCGAGTCCATTGTCTTACTCAAAACCTTGACAGCCATGGCACATGCTTCCTTCAGGTCGCAGTCCTCCTTGTAATCTTGCTTCAGCAGACTTTGGGCGCTCGCATTGTTCGCTCCCACACTGGTAGCTTTCCAACCGCCGTAGTTCCCGCTAGGGTTGCTCTGGTACAACTGGAACTCCCTGAGCGGATCGTAACCTGCGTAGATGAACGACACACCAAATGGACGAAGACCACCATGCTGGGTATATCCCTGTTTCAGATCGCACAGCCGACGAACAAGCTGCTCGCAGGGGATCTCTTCGCCGTATGTGAGAAGGTAGCGTTGAGCGGCTTGTCGGGCATAATTGATGAGGATGTTGGCATCGGCCGTCATGCCGGCAACCGCACAAATCATGTTGCTGGCATATAATCAGTGTCTGAGCGGGAAAAAAAGGCAGCGAAGAATTCTCCCAGTCGGGTTATACATACTCGTTCAGTCTGTAGAGCTTCTCCGCAGATGTGTCCTGCTCCAGCAGCTTGCTTGTCACCTTTTTCTCCGCAGCAAGAACGATTCCATCTTTGGCCAGAATTCCTAAAGCTGTACCGGCATGCGAGATAGCCTCAAGCGCATACTCCACTTGATAAAGTCGCCCTTCGGGGGAGAAGATGGTTGTCTGTGATGAACATCTCCGGATTAGCTGGACCAAGTGACGGAATGACGGAATGGGAATGGGCATACCCTGGAATCGTATCTCCGGGACATTTTGCTCTCAGATTAGAAAATAGGCAGACAAGAGAAATTAAGTATCAAATGGAGAATATGCTGGAGTTGGAGGGAGGGTTGGATTGAAGCTTTGAGGTAGATACCTGAGTTAAGTGAGAGAGCAAGGTGAGCTCCAAGTGACCAGGCAACTTGTTCTGGCGCGTCCAGCCTGACTTATCTGCCAAGCTTGGACCACCTCTAAATCTCCATGCGAAGCTCTACTGTGTAAACCACATCAGATCTCGTCTAAAATTTCACGATTAATTCAGCTCATATATCACGGATGATGGATAATTCGTCTCTTTAATATAATACCTTATCTCCAGTCTCATATCCCCTCATACTGTGGCCAAAATGCTAAAATCTACCTACGCTCCACCTCCTCCATTACCCCCAGGGTGGACGGAACATAAAGCTCCCTCAGGTTGGCTTCTCTTTTTCGATTTTTGAAATTTGATTTACTGATTCAAAGCTAGGGCATCTGTATTACTACAACGCGGAGACGAAGCAATCCACCTACACTAGACCTCAACCGCTCCCTGTTCCATCTGAGCCTGCTCCGCCAGCTCCAGCTCCATCTTATACTCCAGAGACTTTACCACCATTCTCTTCCACACCGTATGGACCTCAAGGATATGAATCTGGGAATAATCTTCCCGGGTTTTCTCAACATGGCCAAATTCGGGGAGGGTTTCGAGGCGGAAAAGGGTACCGCGACCACAGAAATCGCGGACCAGATGATAGGCCAAAGTCGAAACATTCTATACCCGGGTGTGAGCCGTGGGTGCTTGTGAAGACAAGGCTTGGGAGGAGGTTTGTCCACAACCCAGAAACGAACGAGAGCTTCTGGAAATTCCCTCCAGAGGTCATGAAAGGAGTGGTGGAGTACGATCGTATCGAAAGAGAAGAGAGGGAACGGAAAGCACGCGGAGAAGAAGTTGAGGAACCGAAAGAACGTGAGAAGGCGACGGTAGAAGAGACTCGTCCCTCCGATGCACATGATCGCGCACCAGATCTTGGTCCTGTCGCAGATGCGCTGGAAGAAAGCGACGAGTATGAAGAAGTCGAAGTCACAGATAGTGAGGAAGATGATGATCAGCCGTCCAAACGGACTAAAACCGAGGATGCCATTGACCAACAACGGCCCCTGGAGTTCACCGAAGAAGACATCGAATACCAACTCGCGGCAATGGGCGAGGAATACGGTCTCGATCCCGGGGAATACGGCGAACCAGGCGAGGAAGGCTGGGAAGAAGGCGCAGAAGGCCTACCGCTCACCGAGGAAGATGCCACGGCACTCTTCCGTGATCTGCTTGATGATTATCATGTCAACCCCTATTCCACGTGGGAGAAAATTATAGAAGAAGGCCGCATAATAGAGGACAGTCGCTACACTGCTCTGCCGAACATGAAAACGCGTCGTGAAGTCTGGTCCAATTGGAGTCGCGATCGTATACAGCAGCTTAAAGAACAAAAAGAAAAACAGGAGAAGAAGGACCCTCGCATTCGGTACTTCGCTTTCCTCGAGGAGCACGCCACTCCCAAACTATATTGGCCTGAATTCAAGCGCAAGTACAGAAAAGAGCCTGAAATGAAAGACCCGCAGCTATCGGACAAGGACCGAGAGAGATTCTACAGGGATCTGATCTCGCGACTGAAATTGCCCGAGAGCACTAGAAAGTCGGACTTCTCGGCATTGTTGAAATCAGTCACATTACAGGAGCTCAACCGATCATCGAGCCTGGAAGCGCTTCCGTCAGTAATAATAACGGACCTGAGATACATCGCATTGCCATCCAAAGTGCGGAGTCCGTTGCTTGAAGTGTATATTTCAACCCTACCACCGGCGCCCGAACAAGAACATATGACCGCAGAGGAACTGGAGGAACTGAGCAGGAAGAAAACAGACCGTGAGAAGCGCGAAAAGGCTCTCGCTGAACGCGAGAAACGAGTGCATGAGGAGAAAAGAAAGCAACACAGCAACCTTATCCGAGGAAAGCATCTCCTGAGAGAAGGTGAGGCCGAAATTGAGGAGGCTATGAGAATCAGAAAGGAAGGACTTAAGAGCTATCTGGAAGCCGAAGAAACCTCACAGGAAGTACCACGAGAGAGGAGCTCTGAAGCTACTTGAATTGACATGCATTTCAAGATAGTTCATTTTCGAGTCAATTAGTTGTACAAATACAGATATATCTTCTTCCTGAGTTCAAGGACATATGCTTTCAGTCAGTGCTTGGCTCTTCTGAAGAAATCCCAAGTATGCCAATGCCACCCTTTTTCTGGCTCCAAGCCACCTAGCACTGAAGATGGCACACAAGAATCAAACGTCATTCTGGAGAATTCATATAGCTCATGAATCAATGTATGGGGGTATCAATGTAAATGTGAAGCGTTCAGACCTCCCTTTATGAAATGGCACCGTTACCAAAACACTCCGGATCTCATCAGTCGGAATTACCTAAACCTCCAATTATCCCAATCATCGTAATCCAGGTCATCTTCGTCGTCTTCGTCGTCTTCATTATCGCTTATATTCTCAGATTGATTCCCCCGATCCCTTGAGATTTCACCGGATAAACGAGTCGCTTTCGTTTGGGCGAAGTCCGTATCCTCCGTAGCTCGTTTTTGCCTCAGCTCTTCCCTTTTGTGTTTCAATCGTCTGATACGTTCCTCGAGCTGTTCCATCTCATCAAATTCGTCCTCCAAGAACCGAGCCGCGTCTTCCCGCTCCCCTTCGATCTCAGCTTCGCGGGTTTGTGCTAGCGTCTTCTTTTCGGCCTCTTGCTGCGCAGCAAGTTGTTCCGCAGAGACTGGGGCTGCTGATATGGTGGCTGCCGCTGCGACCGCAGCCGGCGCCTGTGGCACGCGGGTTGGCGCCACAACATCGCGCTCGAAAGCTGCCCACTCGCTTTCGTCAATCGCCTGTGACGTTTTCGATCCTTTTGGTGGTTCGGATTGCACTTTGAGATGTTCCGGGATCGGGTTTGATTCTGGCGGAAGTTCTGGACCGGCACTTTCTTGTTCAACCGGCTCAATATCCTCTCCTTCTTCGATCGCTTGGGCACTGGGTGGTTGAGGCGTATGTATCGTTGGTGACCGCGACTCCTCATCCACATCCCCAGGCCTCATCTTCTTCCGTGCTAGGTCATCTGTAGCATCTACCTTCCGCTTTTTAGTGACTCGGTGTGCGACGCTTGTGGTCTGCGATGTGCCCTTGCGGGCAGCAAGTTCGCTACGAAGTAACGAGCGAACATCCGCCATTTCAGCGATGTGCCAATTATATGAGGTCCGAGTAGGAGAGGTCCTTCGAAAAACGTTGTAAGATCAAAGAAGATGTGCAGAAAAGAGTAATGTTACAAAGCAAAGCTCGGTGTGGGGATTTGGAGAACCCAAGTCGGGAGTACTTTACGCGACGAAGCAAAAGCGGCTGGCGTCTGCCAAGCCCCGAGCCGCGGTCACGTGCCCAGTTACTCACTACAAGAAGCACGACAATCCATCTCCTCCATTCTTTCCTTCAACCAACTTTCCATTGTTATTTCATCCTTTGTCGCTTCCAATCAGCGCAGACTTTGATTCAAAGAGTTATTACAACGTGAAGTATCCCTTCCCTGAATTACCACCTTGATAAGCCTCTGCAGAGAGCTGTTGAGTCAGGACACTATTCACGCGACTCTTGCACCTTAAAACTGTGCGTCAAAGCTCAAGCCTTCAGGAGAGCAACCACAGCTCGTGATACCAACCACAGCTTGCGATACACTTTATTGGCAGGCTTGCTTCATTAAATAAAGCACGGGGAATTTTGTTTTGGGAAGATACAGTAATACCTGCGTGGGCCAGGCAACAGTGCCACTGTCCAGTCTCTTCCCCTGCGTATTACTTAGCCCTCGGATGCCGTAGAGAGAGAACTTTTGGTGGCGCGAGCAACTCATCTGTGGAATACCACCTCCCCTACAACACGCTGTAGAAATTCTGAAATCATTCACATTATTATATGCCTATTATGACTGGTAAGCCGATAGAGCACCTCCTGTGACCGGCGCGTCAGACCATTAGCCAATGCTATGGCGCTCGGGGACAAGTCCTCGGTTCATGATTGAAGAGCAAGCTAACCAAGATGATAGAAGAACCGCGACGGTCCGGCCGCTCCACAAAGGGCCAGCACAAGAGCCTCGATATGATCACTGAGACGCCTGCGAAGAAGTCGAAGCCAAAAACTCTACCGAAGGAAAAGCCTGAGAAGCCTACGAAAGCCTCCGCCGAACCTACACCTACTGTCAGCGAAGAAGAAGAGATCATTCGATGTATCTGCGGCGAATATGAAGAAGAGGAAGATGTCGAACGAGACATGATCTGCTGTGACCAGTGCTCCGCCTGGCAACACAATGATTGCATGGGCCTCACATTCGCCAAGGGGGAGGTACCGGACGAATACTTCTGCGAGATATGCAGACCAGAAAACCATAAAGTTCTCCTGGACAAGATCGCGCGTGGTGAGAAGCCTTGGGAGGAAGCCGCCGAGAAGAGACGCCAGCAAGCTGAGGAGAAGAAGGCATCACGTCGCAGGAAAGGTAGGAAAGGTGGAAGACGAGGCAGGCCAAGCGAATCCAAGACGGAGGCAGGCACACCAACCCGTAATAAAGCAGCATCTGCAACGCCAGTCCGCACTCCCTCTGCTCCCCCGGCGGCTCCTGTTGTGACCCCCATCCCTGAGATGAACGCCCAAGCTCCAGATGTTCGGTCTGTGAGCACTCAGAAACGCAAATTCGATGAACACCGAGAGGCTCCATCCCCGGGTACTGTAAGGAAACCACCTATTGGCCCGATCTCTTTACCCACTCATGCTGATACACATGTGCAGGAACCCAAACCCAAACAATTGAGGGTGACTCCACCAGTTGATACAGCCATCATTCCCGATAGCAAGCCTGCTCAACTGAAGGAGGAGTTGAACGGCCCTTCCGCTCGCCAAAGCCTTGTCATTCAGAATATGGCTCAGAACCTGGGGTCTCTGGAAGACATCTCGAATCCAGCTAGGAAAAGTGCTGCCAGTGCTCTAGTCAAGTTATTTCTAGGTCAGATTTCTGAAGCTCAGAGGCAAGGATCTTTCAAGGCACCTGAGGGAATACCAGCAAAGGAGATAGCTCATCAGCTCGGTCTTTCAATCGAGAAGGCTATGTACCGGAATATTTGCGGAGGAGCCGGAGAGCCTACTGAACCATATAAGTTACAACTGCGGACGATCTTGTTCAACGTAAAGAAGAACCCTTCTCTACGGGATCGCCTGCTCGTAGGTAGTTTGCTTCCGGACACGTTGTCGAAGATGAGCAGCCAGGACATGGCAAGTGAGGAGCTGCAGCAGAAGGATGCTGAGATCAAACGCGAGGCAGAAAAGCAACACATCATCGTGCAAGATCAGGGACCCCGAATAAGGCGAACTCATAAAGGCGAAGAATTTGTTGAAGATGAGAATGAGACCGTCGCCAGCGAACCAATCTTTTCAGTGGCCCCGACCCGTCGAAGCCTGGCCGATATCGACGGCAGCCCTTCGGTCCAAAGTCCGGCGAGTCCCAGGGCCCGACAACCATCGGAAGAGGGACTCAGGGCTGTCAAACTGCACCCTGTCGACACCAAAGTGCCGGAGTCCAGAGCTCACGCGGGTACTACCGTTCACTCCCCCGGCGCTGACCATGACCAAGTTTTCCCAGAGGTATCAACTCATATACGCGAGATGCTGCCTGCTAAAAGAGCCCAGGCCGACGCAGAGATTGACCAACTGTTGAAGGATGTTGAGCCCGAATCCCCCCCCTACTCCCCCAAAGGCTATGACGAGGAAGGGGTGGTTTGGCACGGAAAGGTAGTCATGAATCCGGTTGCTGAATTCATATCATCCGCGAGACATGTTGGAGGAGCTGATTTGAGTGAGAGGGTACCTTGGAGTCAGCTTGCGCCGTCGACCTTGGTGATTGACGGTAGGATCGACATCCAGCTTGCGACCAATTACCTTTGCGGTCTACGCTTCAGCTCCTCAACAGATGTATCGGTCATCTCCATTAGTCGCCCAGAGTCTCCAAGAGACAAAGCAGGATTCGACAAGCTCTTCAACTATTTCCAAGATCGTAAGCGATACGGTGTTGTTGGGAGGCATCCGTTGGCAGCTGTCAAAGACACCTACATCATTCCGGTTGAAGCCGGGTCGACCAAGAAACCAGAGTTCGTCGAGCTCCTGGAAAATAATGTACTGGAAGATTCCATCCCAGAGCGGGTACTTCTGGTGGTCTTTGCAGTCAAAACCGGCGAGTCGAATCCTCCTTCAGCGCAGCCGCCCTCTCATCACCCAAGCCAGGAGCCTGCGGCGTCGGCAAGCCCTCTGACCGTTGCAGCAGCAACCCCTCAGCAACACCAGTTCTTGACCCCTGGTCCGAGACATATGTCGCAAATGTCTCCCACACCATCGTCCTCCTTTTCAGGCCCAACCCCAACGCACAAACCGCTTGCCCAGCAGCCTGAACAATTCCAGTCGTATCAGCCTCCAGAGCCGCAGCAGCAAGCACCCGTTACTGGCATTGCAGCTGCTGTGCAGGTACTTGGTGCTCATGCCAACGCTCCTGCAATCCAACAACTCCTTCAGATCGCGCCGAATGCCGATGTGACTCAGCTTGGTATTGTTCGTGATATTGTCCTACGGCAGCCCGAAGCAGCTTCGAATTACGAGATGTTAATGCAAGCGCTATATCAGGCTACGACCAATGGACATGGTCCGCAACAGAATGCGAGCTAAGTTTGTGCGATTACATTGCATTTGTTGGTGTTTTAACTCCAAAAGCCGTTTGAGATCTTGGGTGTCTTGTGTGAATATGGTTCCATTTCTTGATGATTCAATGGAAAAGAATACTGGGCTATAAGGGGTATCCTTCTGAGTGCATTATGCTTTGTCTTCATTTTCTTTCTGATGGTTTGATATCCTTGACTTTTCTGTCTCACAACTAGTTTATGCATTTATACCTTCCAATGTTGCAATGATCAGTTTCGTATTTTCTGCGTATCATTCTCAGCTTCATCTGTAATGCTAGGCTTGGATGTAGTTGACTGTAACCTTGAGATGTCGACCTTCCTCGACTTACATGTAGACAAGCCAACTCACCTACGTAAAGAAATGATGTCCTGAAGTATACGCGGTTACTGTCGGGGCAGGATGGCAACGAGATAAAGATGATGGATATGCTGTGCTGGGGTTCTGATTTTTAGATACCAATACATGCTCGCAATCCACAATGTCCGAGGTATGAAGAAAAGAAAATCAAACGCCTGCGCTATGCAAAATCCGGCCAGAATACTCGAAAGAAAGCACGAAAAGCAGTCATCGCAATCACCACCGTCCGCCTCGTTTCCTGTATCCGCCGCCACCGCCATATCGTGGACCCCGTCCACCACCAGGACGTCCGCCCCAACCGCCATCCTCGTCGTCGTGGTGACGGACAGGAGGCGCTCTGCCCTTGAGCTCTTCACTGAGCCTCCTGTAGGTCTTGCGCATGTCCGAATAACCCATATGCATTTTCCCGAAGAAGTGGTCGGCTAATCGGCGATCGTTATCCAGACGACTCAGGTATGCGCCGCAGACGTCGCAGACCTGCAGTTTCTGGTGACCGGATGGGCCAGAGGTATCCTGAAGGTTCTTGAGGTCCCGTTCGCATGTCTCCTTTTGGTGTTTGGCGGTGCGGATCTTGTGTAGTTCGTTGAGCGATTGAGCCACGGAGCCGATCTCGCCGAGGACGGAGACTTCCAGGAGTCCTGTGTTGATGGTTTTGGTGAGATCGGAGATTTGTTTCAGCTGTTCACATGTCAGTAGTTGTTCATTTAAGGCCTTAGTAGGATCATCCATCCTTACCAGATTGTTTGTTTGTCGGATCTCGTCCGGAGTCTTCTCCAGTCGTCGCTGGGCGGAGTCGATCCTGCGATCGCAGTCGTCAATGTACTTTTGCATATCGCGCATGTAGTCGAAGTCAAATCCCCATTTCGCCTTCTCGGCCACCGAAGCAGTCTCGTACTCCGTCTTCAGTCCCTCACTATGTACCTTGGGACAGGGACCCAGGTCTTGCTTGGTGTTGGTGAAGAGATCATGCGGACAGGTTCCCACGAGGTACGAGCGACAGACTTTGGAATCGGTGATGGATAGCTGAGCATTGCGAGAATAAGCGCCAGTGCCTATGAGCTGGTCCGCTGGAAGAAGATTTCTGTGAGCTTGATTTTGGAAGAAGATTTGGGAACTTTATGGCTTTTGTGCTGGCTTACCTCCCATGAGCTGCTCAAGAAGCTTTCTCTGTTCTGCTGCCATTGCGAGTGAATGTCAGAGAGAGCTGATCGGTGTGAAAGAGCTGAGGTTCCTGAGCTTTTGTTGGTGTCGCAGATTCGCAATAATGCTGAAGGTCACGATGGTGGCGCTAACCGCGGCTGCGCTTGTGCCCCCTATTTGGAAGATTCAACGTTGTCAACGTAGAGATGAAGGATATCATACAAGTGGACAATAAGATAATAGTTTCTATATGTAAATACTCACAATATAAGCACACTCTGACTCTTTCATTATAAAAAAAAGAGAGAATACAATCTCTAGTCCTGTGGACTCTGATGTAGATTGAAGCCGCTAAACTCAATTGGTCAAAAGGGCCAGGTCGCAACAGGAACAGATTGTCTACCATCAAGATGACTGCAATACATCTCAATCCTGGCCTATGATATTTCATGCAGGTTGAAGAAGCTCATATCTCTAACTGAACAGCTTCTGGAGGCTCTTAGATGGCAAGAATGACGTGATGCTTGTCCGCTGCCTTCTTCCTCTGCTGTCCCTCCTCATCGCGTCGGCGACATTCGCCTCAGCTGCATCAGACTACCATGAGGGACTCGTCCTCCAGCCGCTTCCTCAGTCGTCGCTATTAGCATCGTTCAACTTCAGGGCCAATACCTCACAAGAATCCTTTGATCAACGGCATTTTCGGTACTTCCCCCGTGCTCTAGGCCAGATTCTACAACACACCCGCGCCAAGGAGTTACATATTCGATTCACCACCGGACGATGGGATGCTGAAAGCTGGGGGTCGCGGCCATGGAATGGGACCAAGGAGGGCAATACCGGCGTAGAACTGTGGGCATGGATTGATGCGCCGAACAGTGAAAGGTGCGTTCGGGCTTGCTGGAGAAGTTCGGACTGGGTGATGGGGAGCTGATTTGTGTCTAGCGCATTCGCAAGATGGATCTCTTTGACACAATCCTTGTCCGGTCTCTTTTGCGCATCGTTGAACTTCATCGATTCTACTCGGACCACTCGGCCAGTCGTTTCCTTTGAGCCCGTCGGGGATCATACCGCGTCTAATAACTTGCATCTGCTGCATGGAACCCTTCCTGGTGAAGTTGTCTGTACAGAGAACCTGACACCATTTCTGAAGCTGCTTCCTTGCAAGGGCAAGGCCGGTATCGCCAGTCTTCTGGATGGACACAAGTTGTTCGATGCCGCCTGGCAAAGCATGTCGGTTGACGTGCGTCCAGTCTGCCCTCCGGCCGCGGAATGCCTTATGCAGATTGAGCAAACCGTAGATATTGTGCTAGACATCGAGCGCTCCAAGCGGCCCCGAGGTGAGTGCCTCCCCAATCTTTGTTCTTTAGCATAGCTTTTGACACTTTCAGACAATCCCATTCCGCGGCCCGTCCCTGCCGATCAACTTCACTGTGACACATCCAAGTCGTATCATTCCGACGATACCTGTTATCCATTAGAGAGAGGCTCCGATAAAGGCTGGAGTTTGAGCGATATATTTGGCCGCAATGCGAGTGGCGTTTGTATACTTGGCGAGGATCAGCATTCTGGCAAGGATGCGATCTGTTTGCGTGTCCCGCATGAACAAGAGGTCCACACAACCCCAGGAGTGGAAGAAACAAAGAATCCAGGTGGTTACACTCGTTGCTTCTCTTTGCAACCATCCGGCACATTTGACTTGGTGATTCCTGAGCAAAACAATACGACCTTGGCTCCTTTGGATGAACCAGTTTTGCGTGCGGAGCGTACAATCGTGGGCCATGGGCAGGAACGGGGTGGCATGCGTATCATTTTTGACAATCCATCTGACGCGAGTGCCGTCGACTTCATTTACTTTGAAACGCTTCCCTGGTTTTTGCGGCCTTATATCCACACGCTACGAGCGACCATCACCGGGCGGGACGGAATCTCTCGATCAGTTCCCACTTCACACATTGTGAAAGAAACATTCTACCGACCAGCCATCGACAGAGAAAGAGGCACACAGCTGGAACTGGCTCTATCCGTCCCTGCTGCCTCCATCGTGACTCTCACCTATGACTTTGAGAAGGCAATTCTACGATATACGGAATATCCGCCGGACGCGAATCGTGGTTTCAACGTCGCTCCTGCGGTGATCAAATTATCTGGCGTGGATGGCAAGGCCATCCACCACGACACCCCGGTATACATGCGCACCACCAGCCTCCTTCTCCCATTACCGACTCCGGACTTCAGCATGCCGTACAACGTGATCATTTTGACCAGCACTGTGATTGCGCTTGCATTTGGAAGCATCTTCAATCTCTTGGTCCGGCGATTCATCGCTGCGGATCAGGCCGCTGCGCTTACAGCCCAGACATTCAAGGGCAAACTACTGGGGAAGATAGTAGCCTTACGCGACCGAATCAAGGGGAAAAGGTCGAAGGTAGAATAGCTGTATATTATGGTATGTGAAGCATTCATTCAATACTACCAGAGTTATAAAACAGTAGTCTTCCACCTCAAAGGTGTGTTTACAAACCTGTTACATTTTATGCAGTCATATCAATCGAATCTATCTACCCTGACCATGCAACCTAAATCAAATCGTCAGCCATCTACCACATTTACCGATCCCAGCACTTACGTTTTAACAAACCCCTTTGTCTTCGACCACCCAGGCAACGTCTTCGAGCACCCAGGCCGATGCTCCATGAAACTATGGTCCTCCGTCTCACACGACGTACGGTCTCCCATCCCACTAGCCCCTGCGACACGATTCTCAAAGTTCTCACTCGCAGCGCCCTTTACGGATTTTAATCCGAGGAACTCACCCATCGATAGCGTAGGGTTACCGGCCTATAAACCCTGGTCAGCATCCTCATGATCTCGTCCTCAGCCTGCGACACATGGGAAAAAAATATGACATACACCGACACGTCTCAGCCTCTCACTACCCTTGAAGAAACCCTTGTCGCCCCATCCGGTGCCGCCGCCGGTGTTGGTGGCCGGGGTCGGTCTGGAGCTGGCGCCGCCCTGCGTCGAGGCGGTTTGGTGGTTGGGGGTGTTGTCGCCTGTTCTTTGGGAGCCGGGGAGACTGGGGGTTGCCATTGTTTTTTTGTGGGGGTTGATTGTGTATCTGTTGATTGTCAGATTAATGTGGTAGAAAGGTATATACTCTGAAGATGTGTGGCACTGTTGTATATTCGTCAACATACCTGTTGGGATAAGTTACCTATCCTGCGAATTTATGGTATCGAGTATGTAATTCTCGTGAACTGGATGTTTATATACCCATGGCCATCTACGAATCGATCGTATCCCTGTTCTGCCCCGTAGCTAACTATGATTTCATGGTGAACGCATGGAACATTGGCTAGGACTCGCCACGCTGAATCATTGCAATTCTCATTTTCCAGAAAGAACCTAGATAAGCCACTGAGGACTTGGACTGGTAAAATATTTGTGTTGGCAGTGTCCATGGACATCATGGAAAATCATTTCGTGAAGCATATGTACATCGTTCAACATGGTACAAGCCAGAATAGTGATATCGGAATCAAAAACAATCAAGAAACCTCTTTGGAGGTCTATCCATCATAACGACATGAGACATAATCAAAGAAAATAACCAGCCATGTATCGACTCGCAGTGAACGGAAGGGCCGACAACAGGTACCTTAGACTAGTCCCGTTGTGATTCGACCTGTTCTGCCCATGTAGCACCAGACACTGGCGACAGCGACTCCAGCTTCTCCGCCACGGCGGCGGCTTTCTCAGCGATATTGTCGGCTTTCTTGTCATTACCAGGAAGGGCAGGGAAATCTTGTTCGTTGTTGATGACCGGGATAGGTGCAGAGTCTGCAGGAGTAGGTCTCTCCGATGCCCCATCAAAAGTCGCGGCATCTGCTCGGGGTCCGCGAGGCCCTCCGCGCCCGCGGCCGCCTCGGCCTCGTCCACGACCACGACCATTGCTGTAATGATGGCGCCCCTCTGCGCTGTCCTCCTCCGTGCGGTTGTCTTCGAAATCCCGTCGAACGTACCCCGAGACTCCCCCATGCATGCCTCGTCGGAATTGGCCTCTGCCACCACGGGGGTTGTAATCTTCTTCACGTTTAGAAGCATCCCACTCTCTTCCATTCAAAGCCTCGAGCTTTCTCAGCCGATTGCGCTCACGTTCGGTGTCCATCGCGCGGCGATCCTGGCGCTCCTGGTGACGTTTCTCCTCCGCGATTTTCTCACGTTCAAGGAATGATGCATGATCGGCCTCGGCACGGGCATGTGCAGCAGCCTTTTTCGCAGCATTCTCCTTGGCAGCGGCAATCCGCCGAGACAGTTCTTCCTCTGTGAGTTTGGGCTGGTACAGGAATTAGCACACATCATTCTCTGGACCCTTTGAGGGCTGACCCGTACCTTCTTCACGCCACCAGTCGCGCTTCGATCTCCACGAACGGCGGGAACCCGCGGCGGTTCACTTCCATTGGCTGCGCCGGCTGGCTTAATCTCTGGCTTCGCTTCATCCTCTTTTGGGGGCCGCTCTAATCCCTCCGCCGTCGCATCACGCGGTGAATCCTCCGTAGCTTTACCCTCACATTCGACAGCACTGTCAGTCCAGTTGGCACTCGGCCCTCCATTTGTACGACCCCGATGCGACCCGCGTGCGCCGCGTCCCCTTCCCCTCCCTCGTCCTCGCTTTTCGCCTCCGCGCGAGCGCAGTGGGGTATCTACTCGGGGTGGTTCCTGGCTCTCCACGGTCGCGACATTCTCCTCCGGTGTTTGGATCTCCGTGTGCACTTGTTTCTCTGCAATGACGGGGACAATTTCATCGTCGAATAAATCGTCCCCACCTCGAGTCTGCGCGAACTCATCCATCAGAGGCGTGTCTGCAACGGCGTCGGTGTCGTTCGTATTGTTGCCGCCAGTTGAGGCGATTGCACGCGCCGTCACAATGCCCCAATCTGGTCAGTAGCTAGCTGTATGAATCGCGGTCGAGGCAGGTACTCGTAGAGTCAAGGATCAACGCTAAGAAGCAGAAAGTCAGTTTATGTCCTCATTTGAAAGCGATCGTGGGTGTGATTGCTAGATTCTGTGTCCGCCAAAGAGTGGAATGTATGTGATCAAGACAAGACAATTTTCCTTATTATTGAGCTTGCTGTCGAGTATGTCTTTGTCTCCAAGACTCCAACTAACCGACCAAGGCGGTCTGGGGTGTGGATCTTGTACCTTTGCGGAGGTTTGGGGAGGGATGATGCAGATGCCAGACGATATTTGAGAAAAGACAATACTTACCCTCTAGAAGAGGCGTGCCCAATCCTTAGCTTGTGTATTCCAGAGACACAGTCCTCTTTGACAAGGGGAATGTAGTATCTGAGTCTGTGAAAGACTGAAAGTGGTCTTTCTCGAGTCCTGGTGGGGCCCTTTTTCTGTCACATTTCGCCGCTTTTTCTACCGCTTTGATGATATTATGTTGATCTTTTCACGGAGAACTCCGTATTAAGATTTGAGATAGGCCTGACTGACCCATAGAGACAGAGAGAATTGAGGAGAAACAGCTATATGAGATAGAAAATGATGATCTTTGACTGGATAGCATACAGGTGATCCAGAGATAAAAGAGAGAAGGAAATCAATCTTAGCAGAATAAAAAATACTAGCTGTCATGTGACCTTCCCCGTCTGTTTCCCTTCACAGTACTCCATATGCCATTGAGCAAGGGGAGCTGGGAAGAGACTTTACAGCCTGACTGTGACTTCAATTGCATCAGATAGATAACCCGGTGACTTCAAGCCCTTTAGATTCAGAATCATAGTAATATTGCATGGAATCCTTGAGCTATTCTCATTAATCATGTATGCCCTGACAACAGTCAGTTCATTCTCCTACCAGGGAGATGTATAATGCAGCAAATTATAACTCTCTAGAACCCTCAACTCCATATGCTAACCCCCTTTCCCCATGTAATTCGTAAAGATAGATAGATATAAGATCTAAATGAATACAAATGGTGAAGATAATCTTGTATGGTTCGTAAAATTCAGGCAAAAGGAGAACCCTCTAATAGAACCGGGTCATCGTAAGGTGAACTGGAAATGACAGATTTAGTCCATGGTCAGCGACAAGCGAATGAAGGCCTATACTTACTGGTACCGATCAGGAGAGCTGCCAGAGCCAACCTCGGATTCTGAGCGCCGATAAAACTGAGGAAGAGACCGCACATGGTCCATGCGGAGTGTGGTCCGAAAAGAGAGCCCACGACAGGAGACTCCCTGTATCTCGCCGTCGTCTCGTCGATCATCGCCTGTAAGTTGGCAGCAGTCGCAGTGGCCTTATCCAAGAGTGCTTGGGATATCTGGAAGTTGGTTTCCATATGCTTCTGTAATCTGCGATGCGCTTCAAGCGCTTCCAACTGCTGCAGTTGGGCTTCGCGCAGACCTGCAGCTTTTGATTCGGAATCCTCAAGAGATGCTTCGAAATCTCGTAGACGCTGCAAAAGTTAGATCGGTCAAAAGCTTTTTGGCAGAGTCACAAACCTCAGATATGCTCAATTCCTGCTGCAGAATAACCCCCAGCCTCTCGGATAGCCACACCTGGTGTTGTTAATCATACTGAACGGTCAAGCTTTATCATGAGGTCCTTACCAACGACGAGTCGAAGCTCTCCACATTCTGGGATATCCTAGCCACATCGCCCTGCAAAAGAGACTCGAGTTTAGACTGAAGGGAGGTAGCAAGTTCATCGTGCCTCTGAGTATTCCGTTGATGAGCTTCCGCCACTTGTGCTTCTCTTGCTAAAGCATCGTCATGAAGAGCTTGTAGGATCTGCCGCAAATAGCCGGTTTCGCTAGTAGCATTTTTAATGTCCTATGCAGTGTCAGTTTGAACAATATGCCCTTTGTTTTGTTCTCACCTTCTCAAGGGTTGCCGTTCCAGTCTGTACCCTCGCAAGAGCAGAAGTCACAGTCGAAACGACAGAATCGACACCAGACTCAATATTCTGCAAGAAGTTGCTCATCGTAGCTGTAAAGCGAGTCTTTGTATCTTCAAGATCCTGTGCTAGCTTTGCTTGCAAAGCTGCAGTCGCCTGCACAAAGGCTTTGCGCTGGGAAGATTCTTCAGAGGCCATCCGCAGAGCCTCTTGGAGTCCATGGCTGAGTTTGATAGAGCTTTCAACTATAGACCTGTGAAGCTCTAGAAGCTCCTCCTTCTCCGTCTCCAGCCTCGTCGCTTGACATATTACCATAGCGTTCTGTCTACTATTACTATACGATGTCCACCATTGCGGTCGAGATTCCAAGGACCTGAGACACGATTCCAACAGCTCTGTTGGCATGGAGTCTGCAGGGTTGGACGAAGATTGACCCTTGAAGGAAAACCCAAAGAGGCCTTTCTTCTGCGGTGGGGTAAGGGTCACTGGGAGACAAGGAGGGGGAATCGATGCTCCCGCTCCATTGATTTCGCATATAGCCAGTCTGGCCGCATACAGAGAGCGAACATGCTCCAAGGCAAGATAAGCATTTGTTTCCGCACTAGTCTTGCCTCCGATTGAATGGCAAGATGCAACGAGTCTAGAAGCTGCGATTCGGTTGCAGGATGGCGATGTCTTCATCGATTCCAGTAGTTGTAGTGCCTCGGTGAAGATTACGTCCTGCTGTTGCGCCTTTGATCTTAAGTAGGAGACTAAATCAACGTCTGCAGATGCGTTGTCTCCATTTGATGAAAGATCTAGCTTCTTCATCAGCAAAAGAATAAATGGAAACTCACCACGAAATGACGTACCACCCATCAGCCTCTCGGTACGGCCAAGGCTCGGAAGGAGTAGGAGATAAAGCAAAATACATGTAAATAATGATCTCCTTGCAATCTCCATCCTGAGAATCGTCTTTAGAAAGAAAACGCCAGGGACTAGGGGATAGTTGATGTGGACGAGGCACAGCCTTGTCTCAACAATGGTATTAAAAGGATAAATAAAGAAGAGATTCTAAGACCCTAAGTGAAAATAAAGAGCAAGTAACAGGATATGAGATGAAAATGGTCAATTACCCTGGGTAATGAAGCTAGAATGAGGGTGTCTGAGATGAAGATAAAAGAAACGATTGTGAAGGAGATATATTAGAGTGACAATATTACATGACTAGAAGAGAAGGATAAAGTTACCGTTCAAGAAGGAGAAGAAGATTTAACAACCTCCCCTTCTACAACCATCAGATGAATTACTCTCATTCCTCAACGACAAATCGACTTCGGGATATTTTGAAGCTCAATCGAGAAGATCGCGATAGAGTCACGTGATCTTACGCTAACCTCATTTGTCACGCATGTCTGCGGACAAAATCAGTTGAGATCCGGAGTTCCAAATCATCAAACTCGAGCAGCAAACCACAATTATCGTCGCCATGTCGAATCTTCTACCACAAAGCTGTTTGAGACAGCTCGCACGGGGTCCTCTTAGGCAGAGCAGTCTGCCTGTCTTTCTCGCACCTACGTTTTCTCGCCCGCAACGGACACAATGCTTTTCAACCACTTCCCCGACACAATCCCGAGTAGGCGGCGCTGCGATCTCGATACCCCCAGAGGTTTCCTTGAAATTCATCGACCTACCTCAGACTCAGGTACGAGGCCGGTCGAAGGAAATCCCCAAGATTGCCATTGAGGTCAAGGGTCCTTTGGGTAAGCTACGGTGTTTCATTGTTGGTTATCTCAAAGACGGGCATCTAACTCGGGGGCCATTGTTGCAGGCGAATTGACGTTGAACATCCCTCCATTCGTCGAGGTCACACATGATGAATCGCTCCGGAAAGCAAGCCTGAGTGTCCAGGATTCTTCGATTGCCCATCAGCGTGCCATGTGGGGTATGTGATATGAGGATCAAAGTTCCCCTGCGCCGGATGATATCTGACCGTTGCGCCGTCTAGGAACCACTCGAGCACATCTCCAGAACTACATCTTGGGCGTTTCAGAGGGCCATATCTGTATCCTAAGTCTTGTCGGTGTCGGCTACAGAGCGAGCGTTGAATCCACAGCGACCACGGTGGAACCCGAGTACCCCGGCCAACAATTTGTCTCTCTGAAGGTTGGGTTTTCCCACCCAGTCGAACTTGGAGTTCCAAAGGGAGTCAAGGCAAGCACGCCGCAGCCTACGCGTATTCTTCTCGAGGGTGTCAACAGGAATGCCGTGACCCAATTCGCAGCGGAGATCAGAGCATGGCGAAAGCCGGAGCCTTACAAGGGCAAGGGTATCTTTGTGAATGGAGAGACAATCAGACTAAAGGCCAAGAAGATTCGGTGATCTGGGATGGGTTGTATTTTTCGTCGTCTTTTTCTTGGAAGAGGATCTGGGCTATATTTCTGTACATGTATATTCGAGGAATGTCGCCTCTTGTTTTCCCGATTGGTATCTATGCTATGTACTTTTAGGCGCATCTAGCGTGCAGGGGTCTGACAAAGAGTTAGAGCAATATTTGGGTTTTCATTCCGCTGTAGATTGCATGTGTATCATCACTTATAATTTTAGAACAGTCTTGACGGCACTGATGACCTCGTCCTGGATAGCCTTGGGAGCGGCGACAACTCCCTTGTTGGCAGCGAGAACCCGGCCCTTGCTGAAGTCCAACCGCTGGCCATAGATATCCGTCACCTGCCCACCAGCCTCACGGACAATCAAATCCCCAGCCGCATGGTCCCAGATCTTCTCTTGGTAGTCCTTCCTGACGGGTAGTCGCAGGTAGATATCGCCTGCTCCTCTGGCGATAGAGCAGTACTTGGCCTGCGAGTCCAGTCGCACACTTGGGGAGGTGATACCAAGGAGCTGAGCCACGGCGGCATTGTCGCCTTGCGCCGAGTGGGCGGCCTCCACCCCTTCGCAGAAAACAGCCTGTTTGATATCAGGCACAGGGCGCATCGATATCGGCTTGCTTTCGGCGAGAACACCATTCGAGAGAGGTCGACTAATAGCTCCCTCACCTTTAACGGCTGAGAAGAGCACCCCCTTGCCAGCGCCATCGGTCTGGTCGACACCGATGTTTGCGGTCATAGCGACGGAGTCGCCCACAGGTAGGTTGGGACAACCAATAGCTCCGACCTTCACGTCTCCGTCCTCCATCATCCCGAGACAGACGGCATACTGGCCGCCTCGAAGGAATCCCTTTGTGCCATCAATGGGGTCCAATGCCCAAACACGACCCTTGGGACCGCCTGCGCTCTTGCCTTGGTCGATGATGTCCAGCATTGCATCTTCGCTTGGCAAGGAGCCGCCCAGAAGTTCATTGCTCTCATTATCCTCCAGCTTGATATCCTTGACTAGTCTCCAGATCTCGGCGCTCAGCGCTTTATTTTCCCGAAGGGAACTGGCCTCTTCTTCGGCGACAATCTCGTCGTTGGGGAAGTTCTTGCGGATCGCTTGGATGATCAGAGCCTGTGCGCCAAAGTCGCCGATGGTGACGGGCGACTTGTCATCTTTGGAGACAGTTCCCTTGGCCTTCTCGTGGAAAACCTTCTGTGTCAGAATGGTTGCTCGCTGGACCGCGAGTTCAGCAATGTAGCGTTCTCGTTGGTAGGACATGTTTGCGACTTGGCTATAAGAATGCGAGGGAGGAGGGAAGTGGGGGAGGGAGGTAATTATCCGCGGCGTTTTAAAGATGATGCTGACCCCCAGTAGAAGAGTGGAGCAGAGAATAAGACGTGAGACAATTGAGAAGGAGGACTGAACCGGATTTATAGACCGGACATGCATTGGTAAACAGTAAGCACAGTCAACAATTGCTGATACTCCTCGGCCCTCAATCTGCATCCGTAGTCATCGCTTATTTTGTTCCTGTCTATACTGTCAACACCCCAGGCACTCAGGCACTCAGGCACCCAGACTTCCAGGCATCCCACTGCTTCCCCGCCCTAAGCTCCTTTTGGGGTGCGGGAGGGGGAAGTCACGAGATTGTCTCCAAGTATCACGATCAACAACTCAACAACGATGTCCATCTACAGAGTAGTCGATGCTAGATAGTCATACACACCCCCTTTTCACATTTTGTGTTGCTATTCCATCGGTGGTGCGAAAAGGCTTCGACGGCAGTTGTTTCAGAAGCCTACCCTCACTTTGAAACGTCCGTGTGTTGGACAATTTGACCCTTAACACTGCCAGCAGGACACACGGCCTCGGTTGAATCACCTGGGTCTAACCACCGTCTGGCTATTAATATTGAGGTGCTGGACTTCATAGCTGGTGTCAAGAGTCTTGGAGTCCAGGAACTATACACGCTGTAACAAGATTCGGTCTTACCTTGGTCACTAGGTCTAACCCGAACGACGGGGCTGTCTTGGGAGCAAAGATAACTGAGTTCATCTCGTGTGATCGTTGTGATTCTGCTTCCTGAATGAAAACACACCATGTTCCATTCTGCAGTAAGTATCCATCATCTCTAAGTGCAACCGACTTGATGTCTGTCTGGGTTTCCAGTCGCCAGTGTTCCTGCAGGGATCAATGCTTCTTAATTAATAGTGGAATTAACCCATTGCCTTGTGTAGAAACCATATTCGGCTGTGACCGTTCAGATCGAAGTGCTCACCGGCGACCAGTACGAGATCGAAGATTCCAGTGGAATTGTTGATCTTATTGAGGCCATCCGGATCCAGGGCAGCGGTCCAGCTGAAGCAAGTCGTGCACTGCGTAAGAAACTGTCAGTTCAAATTATCTATTTTCGCTAGATCTAGCCCGTCTAACCCTTTCCTAGAAAATATGGCAATCTACATCGCCAACTCAGATCTCTCACTATCCTTGACTTCTTGATCCAGAATGCTGGCGATCGATATCTCAGGGAATTCGCAGATGAGCCGTTATTAGAGCGTCTGCGGATTGCCGCCACTGACCCAATGTCAGATCCCCTGGTTAGACAGAAATGCAAGCAACTTTTTGGACAATGGGCAGTATCTTACAAGAACACTCCGGGTATGGAGCGGGTGGTTGCTCTATACCGACAGCTTCCGAAGCGCAAGCAACCTGCCTCCCAGGCAAAGGCAAAAGTTCTCCGAGAGACCGCCAACACCAACAATGAGCCACAACTGGGCCATACTGTTTCGATTTCTGTCGGAAATGGCCCAAGCACTATTCTTAGCGGGCCCAGACACAAACATTCCTCTAGTAAATCCTCCTTCAAGAAAGAAAAGAAGGAGAAAGAGAAGAAGATACGCGAGAGATCGTTCAGTCTGGACAGGGAGAAACCAGAGATGCTACAGACCCTCGCTTCTTCTTCGGTTGCTAGCACCAATCTTCTGAACGCGCTCAAGCGGGTTAATCGAGAAACGCAGCGGGTGAGCGAAGATGCAGAATGCCTCAACCGGTTTGAGACCTGCAAGCTACTCAGACGGCAAATTCTTCGGTATATTCAGCATGTTGAGAGTGAAGAATATCTGGGAAGTCTGATTCATGCCAACGAGGAGCTGGTTACCGCTCTCATGGCGTTCGAGGTCCTAGATAAGAGTATAGATTATGACAGCGACAGTGACCAGGATGTGCTTGAGAGTGGCTGGAGCCCTGACCGTGACAGGCTCAATGAGTCGTTTGCGGGACTGGTCGTGAATCCTCCAAAGCCTCCACGGCCCCCTCGGCCCCTGAGCATGCCGTACCCCTCTTCCTCACATCCAAAGTATATTAGTGCCAGCGAATCGGAGACAGACGAGGATGATGACGACGAGGACAATCCGTTTGGTGATCGAAACGCTATTCGCACGCCAGCTTATGAGAGACCCGATCCTACATGGTATGTACCTCTCTTCCCTGTTTATAACTCCGGTTAACTCCTCTGTAGGAAAGAGGTCTGAATACTATCTATATATTTTTACTTATCTCCCTGTATCCTCATGTCTCTGCTCTACTTTTTTCCGCTTTCATTATTCTTTATTCTCTTGTCGGCTTGTTGAAAGGGGGGTTGCTCGTGTTATATACCTTTATATACCTTTTAACTGGAGGAATTGCTATACCAGAATATACCCTTATTCTGTCTATTATCATCTGTTGAATGTCACGCAGAGGGCGATAAAATGGCTGAACTTTTACTAGTCCTAGTCTGTGTACAGCATGGTTGATGCAGTGAACTGACTTGAGTACATAACTGCAAGAACCCTGCATCTACAACATGCACGACACATGCACCATCAGCACAAACCATCGTACGGAGTACAATGTCAGTCCTCGTATCTTTGCCGAACTCGATCCTTTAGGCGTCAAGGGGTATGTGGATTCAATGGAGATTAAGCATATGGTTCGATGGGAGGAGGAGGAAGAGGAGGAATGATTGCATTGAATATGTCAAGAAGCTATTAGTTCATGCTATGTCCGTAAAAAAACGCCATTTACAAA
The DNA here is from genome assembly GCA_004769165.1 of Aspergillus cejpii. NCBI lineage: Eukaryota > Fungi > Ascomycota > Eurotiomycetes > Eurotiales > Aspergillaceae > Aspergillus > Aspergillus cejpii. The sequence goes on along the minus strand of SMSW01000005.1, from coordinate 1,045,139 downwards.
ACAAATTGGGTATATACTTCCTGATCATCGGGTCATGAATATACGAAAGAAACAAATCACAGCACTTTAGTCTTCATCCATTCGCTCGTCCCCACGCCCAGATTGAGTCCATTGCGAGCCCACCATCGTCGAACGCGTTCTTCCGCACCGGACACCGGGTCCGCATCTTCGAGAGCTTCCTCGATATCGCACGTCTTGAACTCGACTCGTAGACCACTGCGACGCCACCACTCGAGGACATTATCGTGTCCGTTTTTGGTCGGGCCAACCAACAACTGACTGTCGAAGATCATCTTGGGTCCCTTCAACTTATACCAAAAGTCAAGGACATGGACATGGCCATGAGTACTGGCAATGCGGGCGACTGACTCGGCGTGACTATACGGAATGCCTGACGCATCCCACCAAGCGAGGGACTCCACCCGACCCAATTGTGCGGCCAGAAGGACGGATTTGCCAACTTTAAGGGGGATAGGATTCGAAAGGGGAGCATTTGCGGAGGCGTTCTTCCACCACTCGAGCACGGCGACCCGGCCCTCGGCACTGGCAGACTCCAATGCCCTCTCTGTATACCGCAATTCGAGTCCCGAGGTTCGCCACCACTCAAGAACGTTCACAAAGCCAGCACGAGAAGCCCCGTCCATCGCATCGGCCATGTAATCCTTGTTAGGCAGCGCAGGTGCGTCTCGCCACCAAGTTAGGATTTTGGGATTTCCATAGATCGCCGATGCACGGTACGGCAGCTTGGTGAGACGGGACGTAGTCCACAATAAATCGAGATGGTTCTCTGTAAGATAGGAAAGGATGTCGGTTCGCGAGAATTTAAAGATGAGGTGGCAGGCAAGGTCGGACAGTGGTTTCCATCGAGGTAGGCTATCTATGCGCTTTTTAATGGCAGCAAAAGATCCTCGGAGGATTGTGTATTCCAGGGATGCCGGGGTAGACATTTTGAGCAGATGAGACTGCCATTCCTTCGGAACGGGGAGATTCGCAGGGATGCCAACCGCCTTGGCAATTTCCCAATCCTGCAGCTGTTCCTCAAAGATATTCAGCCACAGTTCTAAAGGCAATGACCGTGCGCCCTTTTGTAAATGTGGTGCCGTTGCAATACCGCTTCCAGACGGCTTTACCGGCGGTGCGACTTGATGCGTGCTTTCGAGGGATTGTCCGGGAACAGTCGAGCATTCCGCGAAGGACAACTTCAACGTCCGTTCCATAGTGTCATGCAACTCCCTCAGACCATCCCAGGGTAACTGGACGAGTTCCTCGGGACCATTAGATCGCCACAAAACCGGCTTAACGATATTGATCCACGGCCAATGTCGGTCGACCTCTGTCAGTTGCCTGTTGCTGAGAGGATGCTTCCATTCCGGAACAGTCATGCCTGGTATAAGAATCACAGGTTTTGTCGACATCCAGCCACGGAGGAGTGCTAGTGTGAGAGTGTTGGTGAGGCCTGACAGCATCGACCCCATTGCCCCAGCATCAATAGGGGCGACAAGGAGCAGATCAGCCCATTCGCTGAGTTCTGCCGCCTTGGCCTTGAGCCATCTCCGAGCACCGGTCTTTTTCTCGAACGTTTGACTATCCACCGTGTCCATGTAGTGGGGAATTTTGTTTGCGCCTGCGAGAAGGGCCGACGGCTCGTCTGTGATCAGTCGCAGCTCGATCTCGGGGTTCTGAACGAGGGATGGCAATACATTGTCCACAAAAGCGCTTTCTGTAGATAGTAAGATGCGTTTCCGGCGATGTTCCGGGTGAAGGGCGGCGTTATTCGTAAGTTCGATTCGATCGACGGCGGAATTCGTAGGATTTCGACCCGTTTTCTTCCCACCAACAAGCTCCATTTCAGTCGGCAAGAGACCTTTTGAAAGACCACCCGTCAGAATAGCAGATGTTGCAGCACTATCCCGTCGTAACCCCACTGCCATATCCAGAAATATAGTCAAAGCCGTCGAAATCTGCTGTGGAAACGGGTGTGGCGACTGGCGACGATGATCGATGCAGAGGGTTGCTGGTGGTCAAGCAGAGATAGGACTCCAAGAGACAATCCGAACGATAAATATGGAAGAGAAGATATTCAAGTAGCAAGAGCTTGCTGTCTGTACACTGTAGCACAGGAGACTACCTGTATGAAAGCGATAAGCTAAACAGGGAGAAGGGTGTTCACACCCCCAATCGAACCGTGTTACTTCGGCAGCTCAAGAAGCTCTCCTTCAACAGACAATACTGTTGAATCCATGTAAAGATCTAGTGGCAAAGCCCAACAACTTCCCTTTAAATAAGGACTCGAACGTGTCAGAGATGAACTCGTTAATGGGCTAAAGGATTTGTATGAGTTGTGAAATGTGAAGCAGGAAAGCGGTCAAGAAGAATAGAAATGCAAGAAAGTGGAACGACTCCAAACGAAGAGGAAGTCTATAGGACTATAACTAGTTCGCAGGATAGAACTCTTGGTTCCGAGCTGAGCTGGTGAAACTTGTTACTGGTCCTTTCTACTTGCCTTGGGCACTCCGCCGTCGCCACGTCTTTCTTGTGTTGTCAACGATGTTTTTGTGTGACGCCACCAGTTCGAACTCGGTCGAAACCGTCGAAGATCGCTTGCTGTGTGAGAGGTGAATGCTGGTATACTTGAGATTCTCATTATCTATGATGAGCTCAAGAACAGCGATTTACTCAAGCGCAGCAGATGGACAGAAACTCCTCTCGGATAGCAGATCAAAGAGCATCGTAAGATGTTCTGTCTGCTAACGGAGTATACGGAAATCGTGTGGAATCCTATGGCTCTGATTGGCTATTGTGCTTACTCTGATGGATGGCCATGATGCTATATCCGACAGCATTGGGAAAGACGTCAAATGAAACTTCTAAATCATAATGCGTAGCTTGAAAGACAGTAAGAGCCTTGAATCTATATACAGAGTACCTGCCTATAAACGGATGAAATCTACTACTCTATTCATGATCCCTCCGGGCCAAATTGGTGTGCAATTTGTGCTCACGCATGGCCAGACTGACCAAAGCGCCTAGGACGCTGAGTCCAAGCAAAGTCAGGAACACCGCCCGCAGGGAATCCATATAAGCGTCCAGTACTCCTGCTTTCCAGTCCTTCTCAAGCTTCCAGACCTCGTCGAAATTATCTCTGATGCGCGAGATGATCTCTTTGGCATGCTCGCGATCGCCAAAGCGCGACCACAGCCCTAACTTGAAGATGTTCTGGAAAACCGCGGAGGCGATGGTGATGCCGATCGTGCTGCCCGTGCTGCGAAACGCATAGGATGCAGACGTGATGACAGCATGATGGTCATGGTCAACTGCAGAAATGAGTGCAACAAGGGTAATAGTGAGCATGCTACCATAGCCGATCCCCATGAGGAAAAAGTAGACGAAGGGGATCCATGCGGGCGTAGTCAGGTTCAAAGTGCAGATCAGAGCGCCCGAGGCGACAAGGAGGAGCATGGAGATATTACTGAATATCTTGTACCGGCCAGTAGCACGCATGAGGATCCCTGATCCGAGAGAGCCAAGCGATGTGCCAAGGGCCTGTGGTATCAACCTAACGCCGGCAGCAGTGGCCGACAAGCCTTCAACTTGGAAGTACAAAGGTAGATAGAAGAGGAGTCCAAAGACCGCCATAGTACTGAACCAATTGGTAAGGCAGGCCGAGGAAACGGTCCGGTCGAGGAGCAAACGGACCGGAATGACTGGTTCGGACGCAATGTTCCCTTCAATATAGATGAAGATGAGGAGGAACACGGCGGAGAGCGGCAGCGATATGAGAATCAAGGGATGTGTCCATGGCACCTGGTTACCACCCGTATTAAGTCCCAGCAGCAAGAGGACGAGGGTAATGACTAGCGTGATACTTCCGAGAAAGTCCACTCGCTTCAACTTGGCGGTCTCAGTCTCTTTGACGGGGATCCTGACGGTCAATGCAACCAGGATACCTGAGACGACGACGAGGGGAACCTGTATCAGGAAAGCCCATCTCCATCCCCAAGTATCATTGATCCAGCCTCCAAAAACACCGCCCAGCCCACTTCCTGCTCCATAGCAAATATTACCGATGCCTTGCCACACTCCCCGTTTGCGCAGAGGGACCAAATCCGAGGTGACAAAAGTCGAAATCGCTGTGAGACCACCGCCTCCGATCCCTGCCACGGCGCGACCCAGCACGATCGCACTCTCACTTTTGGCCAAACCACATATCAAGTTTCCAGCAGCAAAGAACACGTTTGAGAAAATCAATCCGGCGCGTCGCGAGTAGATGTCGGTCAATCGTCCACTCAACGGTTGGAAGGCAGCATTGGAAATTAGATAGGAGGTCGCTAACCAAGAGAGCAGGGAGAAGGAATTGAAGGACGACGATATGGGACCGGTGAGAATAGCAACAATTGTTGTATCTGCTGCAGTTAGTGATGCCACAGAGCCAGTTGATGCGATGCAGTGTACCTAATGCGGCCAAGAAGACACCCAACCAAATACATCCCAGTACCAAAATCAATTCCTTGGAGCTAGGCTCCTGCGCCAGAACAACTCCGCCTTCTTCATGTTCTCGAGAGGTGACGACGGCATGTTGAGTCTGTTCGCCCAAGAGCGGTGTCTGCTCTGACACTATGGGGGGAACAGCATTTGCATCTTCCGCAATCGAGTGGTCAGAGCGCATCCTTTCTTTTCCTTCAAGCTCGGCTCGAATTCGACGTCTTCACTGACCAGTCCGACCACCACCCTGAAGCCGATGATATCCTTCGTTGAAACAAAGCGTAGGATGGAATGGAGTTGCAGATAGATAAGCCTGTGGAGTCGCTCATCTTAGTAAAATAATCAAGTCGTCATTGGACTGATCACTGAATCCTGCAAGGGATCGACGTTTCTCCGATTTTAAACATTGAGTCAATCAAATATCCATGCCTCTTTATCTACGGTCATAATGTTGAGGATAACCAGATCAGTATGGCAATCCGACACTTGGCTCTGCTACGGTGCTGTGGTGGTTCTACATAGATCAACCCATCCTGCTTTCATGAGAAGTTGCAACTAAATCTTTGAAAACGACAGTTTGGATTGATTTCATAATCAGACATGGTGGCAGATGTTGAAAGAAGGTTCTTGCCGTTGTGATGCTCTGTTCTTGCCTCTTACCGGCCAGACGGATAGAATACTGGAGATGAAAGGACACTTGGAGACTGCGATTGATGGCAGGATGAAGCTACCAGCCGTGTTCAATGGAGATGTGGAATTCATGAAACATGAAAAGACATAAGAGGCCAACGTTCAGCCATTCCTCGTCAATGTTTCATCTGGAATAATTCTGGATTGATGCAAATCATGCAATCTTCCGAGTTCTGACTGTTTATGCGACACGCCATTGGCAAGGCTAATTGTCTTGATAAGCGCCAGGTTCGTTAGAGGACACGTTCCTGTGGACGGAGTGTTTCGCTTGAAAAGTATGAGTTGGACAAAGTCGAATTCCTATGAACAACGAAGGTTGTACGGAGTATCGAGTATCGCCTATTGACTGAGCCCCCAAAAGTCTGGGGTTTTTTCATGTCATTCTGGATCTCGTAGGTATTTCAATGCCGTCCCGGATGCTCCAGATAGCTCTGGGTCAAAGTAATCTCCGTAATCATCCTTTCTCTCCTGTGCCATGATGCCATCACTTAACACGAAATGACAATGATATCCTCACGTTGGACTCTGGAGAACTCATAATAATATTGATCTGGTAAACACACTGCGGGAGTCAGTAAGCTGCAAAGGCCAATCAGGAATCAAGGTATCAATATCAACACTCAACACTCAACAGACATGACTGGACAAGAGATGTAGAGAGGAATGTGGAATGTGGATAGCATTATTAGCTGGTCCATCTTGGCTCTTCAAGGACCATCTTTGTGGCTGTGCTTTGGAAATTGACCAAGGAGCATCTCGAATCCTTAATCGAAGACGAGCAGTATCTGAAGCTAACCAGCCGTGGGCAATGATAGTCGATAGTCAATAACGTCTCCAAAAGGAGTCTGCAAGGGACGATCAGACCTCCTCAACCATCACGTGGTCCAACAAACAGTCATTATAACCTTCGATCATCCCTACTTTTGCTGAACCTTTTCTTCCTTGTATTTCTTTGGGGAAAAGACCTCATTAATCAAGCTTGTATCTTCTCTCTTTACTGCGTTATCTTGAAACTGACCACCAGGTCTCAAAATGCCTGGCGTTCGTAAGTGAAGCTCCGCCAGCTAACTCCCAATATGCTGGGACGCCTCTGACCTATTTTCCAAAGCCCCCGATGCTCTTCAGCAATTGAAGAGGGGCCTCAAGGCTATCTTCTCTCGCAAGAAGAAGAAGAAGTCTGAAAATAAGCAGTCCGAAGCTGCCCCAGTTGCGGACAAGCCAACCGGCGCCGCTGCCGCCGGTGCTGCTGGTGCTGCCGGCGCGACTGCTGTTCCTGCCACGGAGCCTAAGCCTGGTATGTTGGTCCCAGATAATCTTAACGTCCATGTGAAATGTTCAGAATGGGCTAACGTTTCCCAGAACAAGCCGCCGCAGCAGATAAGCCAGCAGAGGCGACGCCGCAGCCCGCCGGGATAACTACGACTCCAGCTGCCGCCCCTGAAGCTAAGACAGAAACACCAGCTGCGGAGGCAAAGGCCGAAGCCCCGGCTACGGAACCTAAGACGGAAACTCCTACCAAGACTGCGGCCGAGCCCACGCCAGCTTCCTCTGGAACTGCCCCTCCTGCGCCAGCCCCTGCCCCTGCCCCTGAGGCCACGCCAGCTGCTCAACCGGCCGCAGAGAAGCCCGCTGAGGCTGCACCTGCACCTGCAGCGCCAGCTCCTGCTCCGGAGGCAACGCCTGCAGCTCAGCCCGCTGAGAAGCCCACTGAGACTGCAGAGCCGGCCAAAAGTGAGTATTTCCCGTACAATCGAACCAACCCCAGAGAGATCATGCTAACCATAGATAGCCGAAGAAGCTAAGTGATGGCTCCCCTTCGCCTGTAATCCACGCCAACGCGATCTACTGGTGTGCTTGATTTGAAGGGTTATTTCGTTTTTGTTGTTCCTTTATAGCCGGTCGGGGCCTTTTAATACCCAAAGGTGTCGTTGTCGAGTTTTCGTCGAGATTGTGTCGCATAATACCCCTCTTTTGTGTTTATACTCTGCATTGGCCAGATGCAAATAATTGTTCCAGTTCGCCCAACGGCCAGCAAGTCATTACCGTGGTGCTCACACGGGTTTTCTCATGGTAAATAAGAGCGCAAATCAATAGACAAGCATGGTTGGGTATCTCAGTTTATTGGAAACAAGCTATCAGCGAGCTCAGTCGCTAGCATCAGAAGCGTCTTTCATCTCCGAATCAGCCACACCCTGACTCTGGCCTGACGCTGCTGCTGCTGCGGCCTTCAATTCCCGTGCTTTCTGTCTCCGCTTGATCTTCCGCTCCCGATTCTTGCGATTCCGTTTTTCCGCTTCCTTTTTCTTCGCCTCCTCGGCTTCCGTGAGTCGTTTCCGTAGTTGGAGTCGGCGCTTCTTGCCAGGTTTTTTCCGAGATGTTGGCACTCTTGCTGGGGGATCCGGAACGCAGACAGTCGCGACGGCATTTTGATCTTTGGAAGCGGGCGGTAACTTGATATGCTGCCGCTGCAGGCGTATCACTCGCCATGGTAGATGACAACCGGGCTGGGGAAAGGCACCGAATTAGGCCACTGGGGTCAACACACTGCTTGAAGCAATCAACCACTTACCCAGGACACCTTCGACCAATCCAACATCTGCTGCCCCGTCACAGCCACAGTTTCAAATTGCTTCCTCCTTTCTGCCGTGAACGGATCCTCCTCCACAACCGACCCGGTAAGCAAGCCTTGCGTCGCGAAGTAATACTGCCACCCGCGGAACGGGTTCACGAATCGTCCCTCCCCATCCACCGCGCCTGGCGTTGGCGAACGTATACGGATCCTGAGTTTCTGAGTTCCCCGGCTTGCCGTTGCACCTTTGTCCGTTGTAGTTGTAGTTGTCTGTCCGCCCTTGGAATTCGGTTTCGGCGCAGCGCTGAACAGACGGAACTCGAACTCTTGCTCCTCCTCCTCCTCCTCCTCCACTTCTGGTCCCTGCTTATCGCCGTGTATTTTTTCTCCTGTCTCGATCGCTGGAACACTGGATTCCGCGGGCGCGATCAGTGCGTCGAGGTTAAGCAGTTCTGCGAGGCGCTGCTGAGCGTCTTGGGCTGCGGATTCAGGTTGCGGTGAGTGCGAGCGTGAAAGTGAGTCTCGAGAGAGGAGTTCATCGCGGCGAACCCTGCATAGTAGGTAATGTCAACTGAAACGTCCAGCAATATGATAGACGGTTTGAGGTCTCATCCAACTCCAAGTATTGGGTTGACTCACCGCTTCGCGTTGGGGAGGTCAAACATGGTCTGCGGGGTTATATATCATCAACATAAGCATAAACTGAAGGTCCAGAAGCTTTGGAATGGAATCAAAGTCGTCTGTATTTGTGGTGCGTTGCTTGTATATATCACTGCGGAGAAAAAAGTGGTTTGGTTGATGTCTTGAATCTAAGGTGGTTATTTCCACGGACCGTTTTATTTGCGGCCACCACATGTAACTAGTGATAGTGAATGACTCAGCCTTCCCTACGGAGTACTTATATCTGAATCATTTCCTACTTCTCTCTCTCTCTCTCTCTCTCTCTCTCTCTCTCCTCTGTCAGAGACCATTTAAAGTCGACCCTTTGACCGAAAAGCCTACACTCAACAGACTATCTAGAAATAGTCTCAATCAGGCACCGTTTAATGATGCCTTGGATCTCCCTTACGAATAAGTCTTAGAGACGGTGATACACATCAGGAAACCTCGTCGTGCTCCTTCGCTTCTTAAATCTGTCATAGAAAAGGAGAAGCGAAACGATGAACGTCTTCGCCTGATACGAGTGGAACGAGGAAGCAAGATCAAAACAGCGTGGAGGAACAAACAAAGGATCCGCGGGGGGTGCCCTATATAGGGACTTTGAAGAGGAATATACCGGACACGGATATGCTCTCAACGCCATATGTGACGATGACAATGACCTCATTGGCTTCGGATACACAGCCATCCCAAAGGGCCTCCGTGCCCACAACGTCGAAATTCCTTCCACATATAAACATCTGCGATGCAAATCCAGATTGATAAGCTCCTAGCTAAACAAGCTTATGAACTTGTTCCCTGGCCCCAAGATGAGTCTCGAATACTTCCTGGAAAATGGGTGTACGACCTCAAACTAGATGCGGACAACTACGTTCTGGATTTCCGTGCCCGATGGGTCATATGTGGAAATCATCAGCGACCAGGAATAGACTACGATGTTGTCTACAGACCAGTCATTACTGAAGTCCCCATCATCCAGCGGGCCTTGAACTGCCCAGGATAAATTCTCCAGACTCTGCAGAAAGTGCAACCGAAGGTGGGCCTGCAGGAGATCCATTTCTCCGCCCAAGATGGGAAGTTCATTACAGAGAACGTACAGCCGAGCTGGGACTCCATCAACCCTTTGAATTATAGTCTTGAATGGTTCGTGGGGTGGTTTGAGATTGAGATATTTTCTTGGCTGTCTTTGTATTTGATTACAGGAGTTTATGGAGCTTGTGCATGTGGTTGCTGTGAGCTTGACCAGACTCAAAGAGTATTGGGGCAATCTCCCATCAATATCAACGAAAGGGAGCCGGAGATGACTTGGAGCGGACTCCTATCGCTTTCGACATGGATGAAAATTGATACAAAGTCAAGACAGAGATGGAATCTAGCGAGACCTCCCTCGCTCCAGGAGATCTAGTAGCCTGTCGTTGGCAATGTGTCAACTTCCAACAACCGGGCCAATACTCATTCCCCTGGCGACCTACAGGCGCAGGTGCCCCGTCTTCCAGAAGTCGATGCATCAGCTATCCCACATTCCCTATCATACGCGTCCAGCTCCGTCGTCGACAAATGATTGAATACCGACAGGCGCGACTGCAAACGGATCAGTATTTCATTCCAACTGGCCCTATCGACAACGATGAGGGATTTCCTAAATGGCCAGGCTCGATTGAATGAGGATTTGACGATCTCCCTCATGCCACTTCGCCGCTATGTTATCGAACCTCCTATCGATTCTACCATTGCGTGCAACGTTTCCTACGATGATAGACTCCGTCAGGTGGCCCAGTGGAGCGAACACAGTCCCGTCATACCATTGGGCGGCTGCGCTGACTTCCAAACAGAGGCGTCGTGCCCTTGAGCTTGTTCTCTTTCAAACTAGTACCAAGGAACTTGAGTGGCTTCATGAGCAACTACACGGTTTTTTGATCAAGCAGCAGCAGCAGCACGATGAATGAATGCTCGAGCTCTTGAACAGGGTTCTCTTCCTGGCTTGATTACAGGAAGCAGATGAATACGCCTAGTCGAATGGGCATTATCATGAAACGTTGAATTATCTCTTGCCACTCAGTTTATATCCCGACTATACAAAGGATATTCCCTCAAACACGAAGAAACCAAAGAAATTACGCCAACATCAATGTCCTGGAAAAAAGATGGGTCCCTCAATGTATTAGCTCGACATTCCCACCTAATTGGAAAATTCAATCCGTCATTAACGTCGCCCTCCTTGAACCAGTCCCCAAACAACCCTTTCAATAAGCCGTCGCCACTGCCAATCTGTCACGGATGACCGCTTCCCAGACCATCCTAATCGCTATGAACGACCGGATAATCTCCAAGCGACAAAGATGCATTGGACGATCTACAAAACCCATCATTGAATGTCTTATTCGATTGAAAGGATACTCCGATGGGAGCCACCCTATTCCAAATTGTATCCCAGGCACCGAGGACGCTGACAACAAGGGGGGACGGCAATTATGGCACCACCTCCAACTATCGGAGAGAAGGCGAAACTTAGTTAGATCCATCAATCAAAGTTCAATACCATCCATCGTCGCTGTACGCCTTGCTGCCACGAATTGGGAAACCACGCAAAGTTCGATACAAGGCTTTCAATATGACACCGTCTCATCGGGGATATAAGCCTGTTGCGGCTGAAATGGGTTTGATTTTTCAGCCGCACGGCCTGATAGCTTTCTATCTATCCGACAGCCGCTCCTACGCCCACCTACACCCAAACCAACCACCACCAAATTCAATCCACATGCACCTCCTCCTCTTAGTCGCACATTGAACGCTCCTACACTCAATCTCGACGAATACCACCTTGATCGGATTGACCCTCAGCCTCGCCAACCAGCACACCTTCCCCCTTCTTCCCCCGCTTCCTCTTCATCCGCCGTTCAGATGAAAGGGTGGGCCAACGTTTCTGCAGTTGCGCCGTCTTATATCTTGCTTGAGACTCTCTGATTGCCTATTTACGAAATGACTTGACATTCATCGGGTTGATTGAAATCCTCACCTTTTTAAAAAGTCATGGAAGTGAAGTGTCAATCATAAAACTGTAGGAAATCTGGGTTCCTATTGGCTCTGCTATAAATGAATGAGAAAAAGGTATAACATTCACTCCAGGGTTTGTGGTTCATGACATGTAAGGTAGCAAGTGGTCCTCGAGACGATATCAAGGCTTCTCCGCCATCGAGTTCAAATGCAAGCAGTCAAACACAGCGCCCGCCGTCCACCTGGACCAGGTTAGCCATCGGTCAGCGTTATAGTGGAGTGTCACCCACCTCCAGATTTACACCCGTGATGAACTCCGCCTCGTCGCTTGCCAGGAAGCAGCAGGCATTCGCGACATCACGAGGAGTACTGGGCCGGCCAAGGGGTACAGTTGACACAAAGGCCGCTCGATTCTCCTCGGTGTCTGGTTTTCCGAGGAACAAGTGTGTCCTACCAAGAAGCCTGATTAGACGAGCTTCTGGATAATAGAGCCAAGCAACTCACATTCCCGTACTGCCAACTACAGGACAAACGCAATTGAACCGAATCTGCTTGGGACCATATTCAACCGCCATTGCCTTGGTTGCGTTGCTTACAGCCGCCTTGGAGGCATTGTACCATGTCAAACCGGGCCGAGGACGCAACGCCGCTGTCGATGAGATCTGAATGAACGTTCCAGGACGGTTATTCTCCAGAAAGTAGGGGACAATGACGCTGGTCGACAGAAAGATCGATTTGACGTTGACATTCATGCACAGGTCGAAGTCGGCATCCGTGACTTCAACGGTTGGTTTATTACTGTAGGTTGCGCCGGCATTGTTGACCACAATGTCCAGCTTCCCATATGTGTCGAGGGCGGCCTGGAGCAGTGTCTGCCAGGACTCCCGTTTCGTCACATCGGTAAGGACGAACTTGGAGTTCAACTCGGTTGCGGCTTTTTCTCCGCTTTGCTGAGACAGTTCTGCAATGATAACACTGGCGCCCTCCTCAACGAACTTCTTTGCGATGCCGTAGCCAAACCCTGACCCTGCGCCTGTCACAATGGCGACCTTTCCGTCCAAGCGTCCGGGCATGATTATGGTAGAATGAAAGTGAGATCGTTCAAAGACCAGAGTATGCTGTCTCTACGGGTAGTGATATTCCCAATAGTGTGATTGAAAGGTTCTCCAGAAGGAAAAGACCAGGATATTGAGAGTCGAAGGAATCGAAATGCGGGGTTCATTAGCATGTAGTTGACAGTTGACAGTTGACAAGGTGACAACAGAGCAGTGGGGTCAGTCTGGACTCTGGGCTCTCTTCCTGTTTCTTTTACTCGTAGAGTCTAGTTATTTCTCAGTCTAAGATCGACAGCTTCTTATTGACCGGTTGGTTTGTACACAGAGTGAACAGACAGTGATCAGTTCTACTCCGTACTGTCAAGGCCCAAGGGAATCATCATGGCCTTTGCCTTGGGTAGAATCGCCGAGGAGATGTTCAGGGCAAGGATATCACAGAGACCGAGGTCAGAAGAAGATATTGGTAAAAGGAGAGGCTATTCGAGCCAATCTGAAGTCTAAAAGCAGAGATGAAGTTGTGTAGGAAGAGGCATACTGTGAATCCATCCTGTATTCTCCTTCTTAGTACTCCGTACTCTGTGTCATAATAAATCCCAAACTACTCCTGTGCACTGATATAAATTAAATAATAAGTAAACAAATCAATTCAGATCCATGGATATAGAATAGAATATAGATGATCTCACAGAGATAGAAAGAATAAAGATAGAAAAGACTTAGATGACATCGATACGCACGGACCAACCCAAAGCTCCCACTGTAATCTACTCTGTGAATGCCTTCATCAATGCTTGATCGTGCGACTCGAGACCAAATCTTGCATTTTCCCCCCAGCATCATCAGATGGTGTGTCGCTACGGCTGATATTTCTGCATCAGAATTTACTTCACTCGTTGAAATCATCTTTCTCTTCATTATTAGAACTTAAATTTCGTTACCTTGTGCCTTGCCTCTTGACTGTTTGTCGTCGCTTTTACCCTACGGAGTACGGAGTACACCATCCTCGGTACTCGAATCATATCAGCACCATGGGTATCTGTTCTTCCTGTCTGGGGCTAGGTCGTCGGGAGAGCCACGATGTAGGTTGACCATCCCCCTCAAATCCTTCGATCTTTAGCCTAACTAACAATGCCTTCCATAGCCCGAGTCCTCACGTCTCCTTGACGACGACATCTATCAGGCCGGATACGGCTATGGAGCCCTCAACCACGCCAGCCAGCTTAGCCACCCAGACCCAGAGAACATAAAACGCGAACGAGAAGCTCTCGAAGCCATCTGCCAACGAACATCGGAGTGAGTCCACGGACTGATACCTACGCCGGTCCCTTGAAATACAGAAGCTAACGGTTATAATATAGTTCCGTCATCGACATCTGGTCCCTCCAGCCACAACACCACCTCCAACCCCGAGCGACACTACATGGCTCCGTCGCGTCACGACCAGGCTCCGGCGCCGACGTCCCCGTGAAAATCGTCGCCACCGATCCATCAGAGTCCCCGAAATCCAACAGATCCGGCGACAGCTCCGTCCCGAAACACTGGGGTGAGGTGGTCATCAACCTGAAGAAGGGGAGGAAGACCCGTCCGGGTGTGATTACCGATGATGGGGCCGGTCGAGATGTGTTTGGTGTTTTGCAGGTTACTTGAAGGCCTTGTGGATTGCTGATGGAAGATGATGATCTTTCATGTTGATACGTTGCATACTGTCTGCATTCCCCTTCTGTTCCTTGGTGTCGCCGGCCGACGGCTTTTCCTCTTCTTCCTTTTTTTTGGATTGGCGTCGGTTCCTTCGTTTCTTCTAATGTTTCCTTTGCGTTCGCTCCCTTGTCAAGGATTTAATACCCTCTTGCGCTTCTATTTTGTGACTCTCATTCCAGTTGTCAGGTGTACATTTTTCCTTTGTGCTGCATTCTCTTGTGTCTAAGTAGATTTCATTTTCACTTGTGTTGAAAGACATGCTTTCCTTCTTGTTCATAAAAGAGTCTCCAGGACATGGCGAGAATTCAGTACATGTGCTATTTTTCTTTTCTGCTTCATCGATGTTTGGGTGGATATCGATACATGGTCATGTCTTTCAAGATTGAATGCTAAATAAATTCTAGCTATAAACATATATGACTACTAGATGCTTGGATATTAATGAAGAGATAAGGGAGATTGAATAATCTCACAGGCCACAGCAATAGGAAAATTAAACTCAGACACCAGGGAATTCACCAGCTCCACTCAAATGATCAGGCTGGCCATATCCTGACTCCATCTCTGCGACCATGAATGTCAATTGCTCCATGAATATCAATAACTCCGCCAGTAACGCCCCCAGCCTTGCTCCAATAGAATAACAGGTTGTGTAGAAATCGTGGATAAGATGCAGGATATCGAGTGGCGGAGCTAGGACGATCGATTTAGACATCATCCATCGTACCGGCCGGCTCCTCGCCGTCGGACTCGTAGCTTCCGGCCGAGCTCAATTCATCTTCTGACTCGGTATCCTCTCCGGCTTCGTCTACTGCCTCTTTGCTGGCATACTTGGCCACGTATTCTACCGACAACTGTCAGCAAATGCTTTCCAACCAGTTAACCGCAGTCCTTACCCTTGACCTTCGCCTCATAAGTCTTGGGCTCCCTCATCAACATAGCAGCAGCTTCGCCGTTCAGGGGATCCGAAGGGTTCGGGTAGCGCAAGAGCTGGGGGAGGAAGACTTCGAAAATATTGATCATATCATACATCGGTGACCAAGTCTGGTTGATGACGTCGAGACACACTGAGCCGGATCTGTAGAAACGAGGTATATTAGCGTTGCACCCTAAGAGATCTTCGATCTTCGGCTCACAATTCATCAATGTTCGGATGGAAAATCCGGTTGACGAAACCGATGCTCGGACTCTTGTAAGGATATTGATCGGGTAACTCGACGTGGATTTTCCAGTGACCACCCGCAAAAGGCGCTAGGTTCTGTTAGCCAGGTATGACGCCTGTTGACATGTTGCGCAAGACATACTCTCTTCGGGGCCCTTGAAGCGAACATAGAATTCTTGCCTATCCAGAAGCAGTTAATAAGTTGGCCAGATCTTGATCAAAATCAAGCCAAAATGTGTTACATACACTAGAGAAGTTAGTACTCAATTTTGGTGGCGAAAATCCAATCTACTCACTATTGTCATTGACCAAGGTCACCTCATAGTCACTCATCAACCTAGAAATATATCAGCACAGCCCAGAGTTTCTATTTTACTGCTGAGGTTGTTGATCCAAAGAGGCCAGCAGGCGAGGCATTGGGGGCATTGGGGGCGGGAAGGATGAATGTCCAGTTGGGGAATCCGTACATCCTGCCGACGGTTAGCATGGAACACCGAGGGACATTTTAAGATATAAATCCTTACTTCATGACCTAGGTAGAGCAAGAAAACCGATTGTCAGCTACTCTGTGTCTCTGAGCAATATCACCCAGGGTACTCAAGATCAAACTCACATCTGTCTCGATTCTTCTCTTCGGACTGCTCATTTTGAGTATTTGCGTTTTGATTTACCCGTAGAACTAGATAACTCTCAAAGGTGACTTGCAAAGATCAACGGAGGGTTGCTAATCGAGATTCCGAGTGAGGGTTCTCCAAACTGAAGCGGGGAAGCAATGAGCGGGGAGTGGGACAAGATAAGTAGCAATGGCGGGAGATTGAAAGGGAAGCCTGGTGCAGAGGAACAAAGACTGACGGGGAGGACGATACTTGAAAGAGAAGACAGTAGATAACCAAACCAAGGAGTCACAGCGGATGAAAGAAGTGTTGGAGGGAGAGGTTGTATGTAGATAGTAAGAGGAGGGATGATAGTTGAGTGATGCCAGTTGGGCAGTCATGTGGTCAGGGATGACTCAGCGATAGTACATGCTTCTTCTGCTTTTTTCAGGTACAATTCTGAGATTTTTTTTCACGTCTAGTTCCATGGATTCTATCATTATTCCTCGGAATTCAAGGCCAAGGTATTCAACTTTTTTCTGATGGCAAACCCAGCAGACATATCAGAATGGAGTCAGCATCATCAAAGGATTTTAGCGGGATCGAGCAGTTATCAACCAGCGATAACGACATCAAAAGGGATTATTTACGCTATGATCTGGCTATCTATCCAATTTAGAATCATTGAAGTAGAATATCTGATTCAAGGAGGGAATATCAGAATAATCCAAGCTACAGTCATGCTCAGACACTTGGTCAGCATTGCGAGTAGTGATAATGTACTCTGTAGTCTACCTTCATCCCCTCATAGATAACACCAAAACAACTCCAAACAATCCCCTCGTACAACCAACACCACGTCACAGTCTTTTCTATATCCTGTATCCAAACATCTACAGGCCGAATATTGTCTCACATAGTATCTACAAGCCATCAGCACTACACGTATCATCCTATCTCTGACGTACAAGAATGGACTCCCCATCATCAGAGAACCCCTCCAGTGGAAACTCCCCACGTCTCACAGGGAGCAGGCTCAGCCATCGACCTTCAAGCCGGAGACAAGATTCAGAATCCAACCCGAGAAGCACTCCTATCCCGGATGATGAGCACGGAGCAGATTTGCCAATGACCATGTCTGCTTCGGTGGTGCTCAGCAGTCTACCTCGTGATGCCCATCGAGCATTGGCCGATGCTGAAGCTGTGGACATGGGGAAAGGTAAGCCTATTTTCTATGTCACTTAAAAGACAGTTGCTTCTCATGCACTTTCTTCAGTTTTAGCCCCAAGTTCATCGACAGATGTATTCATCTAACTTTGAACAGTCACAGTTCGCTTCCAGCCCCTTCCTTCAGCTCCCATTCTCAAGAACCGCGTATTCAAAATCAGCGCGTCTCAGAAATTCGAGACGGTCGTCAAATTTCTTAGGAAGAAGCTGGATTGTAAAGACTCGGACTCTGTCTTCTGCTATGTCAACAGCGTCTTTGCTCCTGGACTAGACGAAGGTATTGGGGGTCTATGGAGGGTAAGTATTCGGATTCTGAAGTTCTTCAGTCAATCAAGATTGGAGGCTGAAATTTCACAGTGCTTCAAGGTCGATGACCAATTGATTGTTTCTTACTCCATGACACCAGCATTCGGCTAACAAGACTCGAGTGTGAGGGGGGAGAAACATAGCCTATTCATTGGTAGACACTGCAAACCTGAAAAAAAGATAGAACCACCACCGCCGCATGATACTATTCAAGATCATGATCATCAGATATGAGGTATCGCCAAAACAAACAAATGCAGGTTCCATATGATGCTTGAAAACCAGATAACCCATGCAAGAAAAAGAAAGCCCGGGATACAAACGCCGAAGGGAAGAAAAACCATTGAGTTCATAGACTTGCCAAGTCAGCAATCAACTTCGGTCGATTTTCTCAGCAGCCTTCTCGAATTCCGCCAGCTCCTCCTTATCTATGGGATAGGTGTACTCTTGCGAAGGATATGCCCGGCTTTTGACTTCTTCTCTGTACTGCTCAATCCCATTGAGGGCCTCCCCCCAGACGTCGGCATACTTCTTGACGAACTTGGGGAGGAATCGACCTGGAGGGAAATTGCCAGACATATCGATCTGCACCAGGACCTGCCCTGAGCAACCGTTGCCTGCCCCAATACCGATGGTGGGCACGGAGAGCTTCTCGGTGATGATGGCAGCAATTTCCGCCGGGACAGCCTCGACCACTATCATAAACGCACCCGCTTCCTGCACGGCCAAGGCGTCCTTCAACAGCCGCAACGCACCCGCCGTTGACTTGCCCTGCACTCTGAAACCCCCCAGGGCATTCTGTCGCTGAGGCGTGAGTCCAATGTGACCCACGACCGGAATCCCAGCCTGCACGATGCGCTTGATCGTCGGCGCCATCTCCTCACCCCCCTCGAGTTTGACAGACTGTACCCGACCCTCCTTCACGATCCGAATGGCCGACTGAAGAGCCTGTTCCGGCGACACCTCATACGAACCCATGGGGAGATCCGCAACCGTGAAAGCGCTCTTAGCCGCGCGGGCCACACTCCGACAATGCAGCAGCATCTCGTCCATCAGCACCTCGCTCGTGTCCTCCATACCCAAGGCGACCATGGCCAGACTGTCCCCGACCAGAATCATCTCCATCCCCGCCGCCTCGGCAACATGACCACTCGGGAAATCATGCGCCGTGAGCATGGTGATCGGCTCCCTCTTCTTGTAGAGATTCCGTAACGTCTGCATCGTCACTTTCTTCCGAGGATTGACCGGCGTATGCCCCAAGGGCGAGTGAGAGCTATGTCGCACGCGAGGCATGCATGGCTGGCTTCCGGAGAAGACGAGAGAAGGAATGAGCAAAGAAGGAGGACGAGCCACGACACCTCTCGCGAGGGATCGCAACGGCAGCGTCAATTGCGTCGCGGTCTTCAAAGCCATGTGGGAAAAATCGAACCAGTCTATGCAATTTCTAAAAAAAAATAACACAACGCAAAAAAGTTTTTGAAGGCGGGGGGGAGGGCCAAGGGATCCCGCAACGTCGACGTCACTACCCGAGGAAAAGCAACAACACGGGGGTTAAGTAAAAGAGGAATTTATCTCATAAAACTTCCCTGAACAAGAACAATTCCAACTCCTTCTCCCCCTCATGGTCGAATGTTATATACGAAGTAACTTTCCAGACGTGCTGGTATATGCAGCGTAGCCTGGAGCATCCCAAACGTAACAACTTTTTTTTCTCCCCAGCCAAGTAACTAAGTCATCAGTTCGTGGGTCCATGACTGGTTCATTCTGCCGGACGTTTTTTAAGGGCGGAGTTTCGGGCATCGTGTTTATGGATTTGTGATTGGCTCAGACATTGTCGGTGGACACTGGATAGTTCTTCTCCGCCGGGGATTTTGCTTATTCCGAGCCGAGATTTCTTGCCGAGGCTCGGATATTGACTACAGTACTCAGGGTACGACGTACATAGAAGAACACCGTTGAAAGAAGTTATGGGATTATTCTGGTGACTAGGACTCTATGACTATGACGACAAGAAAACCGGTCACATGGGGAAATAATCGGACATGCAAATCAAACAGATAGAAAAAGCAGCCTACCGAGAGAAAGCCCGGCATTCGGCCATATGCAACCGCCTATGAAAATGCTGTTGACAGGATAGAGAAAAGAAAAGAAGGTATCATGAGAATAAACATCGACAATAAGTCAGCCAATTTCATAAAATGCCTTCAGCATACACCTCTGTTGACCACACCTTTGGTGCATCCGCGTAAGCCAGCCACATCGTTGCCAACCTCCAAATATTGATTTCGTATGCTTTTTTGTTTTTGTTTTTGTTTGTTTTCGTTTGTCCCATTCTGGATAGGTATGCAAAATTGTCGCTAAAGGGCCGTAAGTGCCTTCTGTTCGTAAAGTCCTCGAAGCAACGTCGAAACCTCAGGAGAAAATCCAAGGACGCCGGTTGTATGATGATATAGTAACCTGGTAGATAAGAAATGCAATAGACCGCCACACGGATGAAGAAATAAAAATGGGGAGGGGAAAAGAAAGGGAGAACGACAGTTGGAATGTAGAGACCGATAATGAGGGACAAAATGCGAAGGGATATCATGTCACAGTTGCCTGCAAATACATATATGAAGCTGCAAGACACGATGCATTCTAGAAAGAATGATAACCCTATGTACTTCTGACAAACACCTTGGCAGTTTTGGTTAGTAGTGGTGGACACTATGACTCCAAAGACGAAGAGGACCAAGTCGGAAGAGTTTGGGAGATGTACATCCCCCTTTCAATAAGAGATCAGAGTGTATCTGCAGATTGAGATACATACTCATCCTTCAGAGGTCTGTCCAGCTCATCGAGCAGTTCGTTCAGGAAAGACCAGTTTGCCTCGTTAGTTGCGAATTTCCGGTGCTTCCTGGTCATGATGTGCTAGAACGGTCATCAGGCGCTGTTCCAATGCAATGCCAAGGGCTCCTGCACAAACTCTTACCTCGTCAAAGTCATCGAATTTGGCCCTGCAATTCTCGCAATACCCAGGCTTGGGGTCCCTTTTTATTTCCTTCTTCTTTTGAGTCGCGGCTTTTTTAAGACCCGGCGGCCGCTGAGTACCGTTTCCTTCAGACTGGGTGGTGTCTTCTTCATGCACGTGTTCTGGCTTCTCCTGTGCATTGACCAGGCCGGGTTTTTTGTTCGATGGATGAGCCGTCGTCTTAAACGCTGCTGACATGGACGTGGAGGGGTGGAAAGAAAAAGTGTTGTTAGTTGACAGTCCGCAGCCCTTCTCAAGTACCTTCCGCTTCAATTCGTGGACTTCTTTGCTCACACCAGCCTTGGCACCAGGTACCGCAGCAGTAGATGACACCATCTGAGAGCGGATAGCCGATGTGATATTCGACGGCTGCACCCCTGAAGCGGCAGGCTCACGACCAGCATAAAATTGTCCGCCCCGATGGAGTTGGGGAGGGACGAAGCTCTCGGAACTTTTCCTGGGGAAAGCCGGTTTGGTTGCTACTGGTTTGACAACTCCTGGAATAGTCTGCGATACCGATTCCTCGATACTGTCTGCGGCTTTGGTCTCGTTCGTCGTCTCCAGATTGTCTTTAGCCTCTATAGCTTGGTTTTGGTTAGGCATGGTTTCCCGTGTCTCCTTGACAGGAGCAGCCTTCATAGCGGCCCCCTTTTCCTTCTCTTGCTGGCGCGCTCGGTGTCGTTCGATCTCTTTTTTGCTCGGGGGCGCCTCAATGAAAGGGCACCTACCCAGCGGCGCACTTCTAAACTGTGGCCAGATGCCATCCTGTCGTCTCGCGACTTTAGGGTATTCTCGTACCATGACAGGCTTTGTCTTTTCATTCATATCATGAACGTAGATGAAAGGTCCTTTAAAGATCACCATCTCCTTCAACGAAGACATGGGATCCCGGTCCGAGGGACCATTGATGAGCTCGTTCCGCAGGACCTGCGAAAGATCCGTCTCGCCACGAGCTCTAGTATTCCCACTAGCAGCATTATGGGTACGAGTAGGATTTATACCATGTTCATCAATGTCCTCGTTGATCGCAGCGATCATACGTTGGAGTTTCTCAAGGGCCCATATCTTCATCTTCATCCGACGAGCTCGATGCAAGACATCCATGTTGTTCTGCTCACGTCGCATGTCCGTCTTCAAGGACATATGCAGGTGCATGTCAGTCGTCTTCTCCAGCAAAGATGGATTGACGGTATCAACAGGTGTCTGCTCCACGGTCAAAGCATTCAAGTCTGCAGCGGCATCTAGTTCAGGGGGTATAGGGCGAACTGTGACAACATGGGTAACATCACGCGAGAAGAATTTTTCTTCGCTCTGTATATTTCAATCAGCCACTCCGTAGATCCCTCGGAAAGCAACAAGGCAGTGCGGAGACGCCAACACAAGGCAAAAGACGCAGATAGTCACATGTACAAATAGAAAAAGGGATACTCACGGCTCCCAATGCGATGACCTGTTTCGAGCATTTGGCACGAACGTCCTCTGGGATAGCATCGAAGTAAAAAACAAAAGACGGGAACGCCTTTCGATAATGCCTCTGCCATTGTCGAATCGAATCAACAGACTCGGCAGATGGTTTCTCCTGCCTCGTTCCTTTGAGTTGAGCAAGCCGTTCCTTATCCCTTGCAGCTACCAACTTCCGTTCGAACGCGCTCGGCTGGGAATTATTCGACCGCCGAGTGAAGAGCTTCGAGTCGGTGGTGCTCGATCTAACTCGAGGAGGGGTACGGGCCTCATGATCCAACCCATCGATCATCTGCTTCTTCGGAGGAGGCTGGCCGTATGGTATATCGACTGGAGCATTTGCTGTCCGGGGACGCTTTGTAGGGACGAGACCCGTCCTGTGAGGGGAATTGGTAGCATTCGGCACGTTGGCGAGAGGTCGGCGAGTTGACATATTAAGAGAGGTTCGAGGCGAGGGGGGTACGAATACCGCTGCCATAGGGTAACAATACACGAATACTTGTTGTAGTATGTGGACGATGTGAATCGACGTGCCAGCAAGCGGGTGGGGAAGCCTGGGAGGTACTCTAGGCCAAGCACACGTCTAGCTACACGTCTCGAAGGGCAGGTTCCTCAATCACAGAAAAGCCATTGTACGTGGGGACGACAGAGCACTGGATATGGAACGTCAGTCGAAGAAGAGACGAGTCAAAGTGCCTCGAGCCTGTAGGAGGGAAATGGGATGACAGGTACTGTCGAGGACGGAGATTTCCTGGGGGTTGTACTCGAATTGATAGAAAGTACAAAAGAAGTAGTAGCAGTGAGTAAGTAAGGCAAGGAGCCAGTAAGTACTCCGTAGTGGTGATGATGATGAGTTGGTACGTAGGTAGGAAGACCAGAGGAAGAGAAGCGAAGCAGAACTAGGCGTGTGGTGGAGGGTTTGTTTTGGCTGGGACGTGCGCGTAACAGCTAAAGGGCGTCGCGCAAAGTATCAATGCCCACTTTGAAGCCCTATGCAGGACAATGTATACAGGCAGAACATTCTTCTCTTTATTTTCTATTCGATTCTTTTCTAATTTCCACCATACCTACAAGTAAAGATGACCTTTTCCTCTTCTATCAGTTGTGTTCTGTATCAACTCCACGCGTCGACTTGAATTTTACCAACGGGGCTTTTGTTTGTTTGTTTCCATGGTTGAAAAACAACCAACCTATGTTATTGTTATTATGTTGGTTTACCACGGCAACTTCTTTGTTCGTGGTGAAAGATGATCGTATTGTACAATTATCTGTAAAGGGTATCTATATACTACAGAAGGACGACTTCATCTAGTCACGGAGGGCCTCGATATCCTCAACCTATTAACCATTGGAGATTAGTCCTCATTATTCCAAAAGCAAGAGAAGGCTGAGCCCTTTTTACTGCTCAAATCGGAGGACAGGGAACTCACCTCCTTCACTGCCTCTGTGGTCAAGACAATTGGGTTATCATCCCCGACACAGACACTGTCTTCAATCCGGATACCGATGCCTCGGAACTTTTCTGGCCATCTGTCGTTGTCGGGAACGTAGATACCCCTGGATGCATTGATCAGCATGTAATTGTCGCATCAATACGAAGTATACATACGGCTCGATGGTGATACATTGACCAGCTTTGAGGTTGTAGCCTCGAGAATATCCGGGGCAGTCATGGACATCTAATCCTATGTAGTGTCCCAGATGGTGTGGGAAGAGGATGCCCATTGCCTGTTCAGTACGTCAATCACTAATTCTGAGAGACTGCAGTTGAGTTTGACTTACGCTGCCAGAGACATCGAATCCCAATTGTTGCAGTTGGTCTCTGAGACCGTTCTCAGCGATGGTATGCAATCTGTCCAAGGAGAGTCCTGCGCTTTCCCTACAAAGGGAAACACAGCTGCGCTGTACATTCAGCACGGCAGTATACAAGTCGCGTTGAGCGTCGGAGAATTTGCCATTAACCGGCCAGGTTCTCGTGATATCGGAGATGTAGGTGCCCCATTCCTAGGGATCGTCAGTTTCAACATCAATTGCATGGGTAAGGAAAAAAACTCACACCACCTCCATCAACCAGAACCATATCTCCGTCCCTAGATCTAATGTCAGCCCAGGTCGTCGAAAATCCACAAGGGCAGAGTTTACCTCAGAACATCATCATTTCGCGTATAGTGGATGCTCAGTGCGTTCTATCCCTCTTAGTCAGGGCACTATGAGAGTGAGTGGGTAAGCTACTTACGGAGCCGCCTGCAACCACAGGAACAAAAGCATTGCCATCACACCCGTTCGCCTTAAAGTTATACTCCAGGAAGGAAGTCAAATCCCTCTCTTTGGTAAAGGTTTGCCTCATGGATTCTGTAAAGGCTCGTCCTGACGCTTGTCCAGCTCGACGTAATTGAACGACCTCATCCTCGGTTTTGAACACTCGCATCTCGTTTAAAATGTTGCGCAAGGGCTTGACTTTTCGGTGATCGACAATCTTCTTTAGCTTTTCCGATGCGCCGGAGGGGCCATATAGGTAACGGTGTATGGAAGATCGTCCAGGATTAAAGGCAGGGATATCCGTGTAGATTTCTGTGGCCCCCGAGAGGATGGCTGGGAGTATATCTTCAATGCGTTCAATATCACCAGTCTATGTCCTGATATTAGCTGAATTATACTTTAGAAAAAGCTAGTTCCTTACCTCATCCGCATTGAAGACATCAACCGCAGCTTGTGTACCTGACCGCGCTCCATCCCAAAGTTCGGCCTTCGGATCCTTTTCTCGCACATAAAGATGGAAGACGTGATTGTCCCCAGACCCATCATTCGCTGTTGATGAATGAGCACTGTTCTACCGTCTGCTCAGTTGGTATGGTCTCACCTATGATAGCTAGCGCATTGGGTTCGTTGAATCCTGTGGACCGCAAAAGTCGAGTCAGCTTCTCCGTTCATCCTGACCTGCGGTTAACACGCACCAGTAAGGTAGAAGAAGTTGGAGTCCTGGCGATAAGTGTTGAATATCCCAGCGGCGCGATACGTAACCTCCGACGCAGCTAACACGGCGATTGCATTCTTGGGCAGCTTGTTCGCGAGTCGGGATCGACGTTGGGCGTATTCGAGGGCCGTGATACCGGGAGTCACTTGTTCAGGTCAATATAGATATCCTTCTTGTGCCGTGGTCCTCTTAAGTAGCAGGAGCATATACACACGTTCTCCAGGATCCAGTATATGAGGATGCGTCTCGTGAAGTGGCTGTCCGAATTTAAGCTCCGCGGCGGAGATTGAAGCATATGTACGGGAAAGAGACAGTTGCTCGCCGATTCGACATCTCCGAAGCACTGGCCGAACTGGACTGCTTGAAGTGACGGATAGATTTGCGCGACGGAGATATCGGGGCCATCTCTGGGCAATGGATCTGCATACCGACATGCTGAATTAGTGCCCTTGAAAGGCGTGCTCTGAAATTGTTGTACGGAGTAGTGAGAAGCTCATCCAAGGTTTATCGTTCAATGGTCTTGACTGAATGCCTTGTTGCCTGAGGCTCCCACATAAATTCGGTAATGTTCAACCAATCATTTTGCAGGTGTTTATTCCTGGGCACGCCCTTCGCAAGGACCTTCCTATCCTGGTGAAGTCTTGCGGGTCCTCGTGTTCCTGACTTGAAAAGTTGAAGACTTCATGTCCATGAACTATGAAGTTCATGTTCGATTTCCGAATTCCGAGGAACTGATCTCTCACTCTGATCTGATTAGTATGGACTTAGGAGTTAGGACTTAGGTATACTGAAGCCAGAACGAGTCTGGTTTCTGCTGAATGACTCACTCCAAAATGCTGGGTTTTCTTTTAAATAGCACTGACACCACAGGGAAGATTGGATCTGAGAAACAACTTACTCCTTATTCAGAATCCGTCTAGGCTCTACCATCCATCGCAATGGGGAGAACCCTCACATATCCAAAGCGGGCTGCGAACACAGTCAACCGCTACAAACATCAAGGTATAGTGAGATAATATCAATGTTTCTTTGTTGACAATGCTAATTCTGTTGTGTTAGCAACATATGAACTTGGTGCTATTCATTCCATCATCAATTCGAGTCAAGTGCTCCATGTGTCGTTCAGTCCAGGGCCTGCGG
This sequence comes from Aspergillus cejpii, assembly GCA_004769165.1. NCBI lineage: Eukaryota > Fungi > Ascomycota > Eurotiomycetes > Eurotiales > Aspergillaceae > Aspergillus > Aspergillus cejpii. The sequence continues at coordinate 1,019,118 of SMSW01000005.1, read as the reverse complement.
ACCCTTTTCCCGCTATATTGCCCATGATCGGCCAGATGGGCTCATTTGATTACCCATCATCCGGACTTGATGAGCCTCTGGATTGCTACATGCATGGATATGTCAGTTCACGAATCATGAACCTTGCACGGAACTCCGAGGGTGATGGATTACCTGTCTGCGTCGCCGCTACCAAAGTGGACGGGTTGATCCTTTCTCTTACGCCCTATTCCCATAGCTATAACTACCGCTCCGCTGTCCTGCATGGATATGCTAAGCTGGTCACGGATGAAGCAGAGAAGCTGTGGGCGATGAAACTCATCACAGACGCGGTCGTTCCGGATCGCTATGACCATACGCGAGTGCCGCCGGACAATGCTGAGATGTCATCCACTGTCATCCTTAAAGTCAAGGTCGTCGATGGTAGCGGCAAGATTAGGGATGGAGGTGTTTCTGATGAGAGAAAGGACAAGAATAATGAAGAGGTGACCAGCCGGGTCTGGTCGGGTGTCGTTCCTGTCTACGAGACATTTGGAGAACCTATTCCAAGTCCAGACAACAAAGTCTCCGAAGTGCCAGAACACATCACTTCGTATATCGCCAGAATGAACAAACAGAACCAAGATTATGCTGAGAAGGCAGTCGAGGCGGCGCTTCCAGTTGAGGAAAATTAGCGACTGGGTAACTCATGCTTCTGTCTCGGATTTTATGATTGGCTTGCAGTCCGTCGAGAAATTTGGTTGAGTCTCAGTTCAATGATTAGTTCTGGTTTAAAAAACTGAAAATGGCATGTCTGACAATACTTGTCCACTACAAGCACCTTCTTTACTGTCCTCCTTATTCGAGGTGGTGAGCATCGCTGCTCTGAAGTCATGTCTGGGTGAACAGGGCACACTTAAATATATTCAACACCAATTAGGTCTATATCGTCGGATGGTTAACCATCACAACACAACGTCAGGCTGATACTGTGATTCAGGATCTTGAGAAAACTGTGGTCTTATTATTGCAAGGTAGGTATACTAGGGTATATACTTTTACATTAAACTAATCAAGGCTGTAAACAAGTCAACTTTCTTATCCTATTCCTTAGTGTATAGCACTAGATAGACTGCGAGACACTCGCTTGCTACGTCTAGGATGATGAAAGAGAATAGAGGTAGAATACATCCTCTATTTATCTACATTATACCCCCTTATACGCCAGAAGCTGAAGATATCGAGTTATCAACCTTGTGGTCAAGCGGGGTAATCGCTGTATCGCCGAGTGCCTGTGACAGTCTGTTCCTCGCTAGAAGCTCATGGTCCGAGAGATGTGTGTGTTGAAGCTATTCATTGATGAATATATATCCATTGCCTCAACATGAAAGTCAAGAATCTACATGTTGATTTGCTCGTAAGTGAGATGACATGTTTAGCCAAGGTAGTCAATGTATCTTCTCTGATTCATCTTAGGGAGTTTCTCATAATGGAGATAGAATCATAGAAAACAGATTCAAATGCATGCCGAGGTTCTCTGTCTTTTCAGAATGACAATCCTCCCCGAATGCAACTCCTTGACTTTATTTATCTCCACTGCGATTCCTCTCCGTGAGATCTGCTACTGAGTATCCCCATCTTCAAATCATCCCAAAATGGCATCAAATATCTCAATGCCTCCTTTCCCCGGCCCACAACTACTACTAGGCTCACTACCATTACTGGTACTCTCAGAGTCTGGGTCTCGTTCCCATGCTGGAACAGTCATTTTTAAAATGCTCTCCTCGGTTGCCTTTATTATTGGCCCACTTCTCACAACATCTACTGAATGGTCCCCATATCGCCTTGCAGTCACCACGGGTCTTCTCTTCTCCCTCGTTGGAGACTTCTTCCTGCTTCCTTCCCGGGACGAGTTTTACAATCCGCCCTCTTCAGACCAGGAAAAAGGAGTGTCGACCTCCTTCCAACTGGGGGTCGTGGCCTTCGCATTGGCCCATATCGCCTACATTGTCGCCTTCCTCCGAGCCACACATGGCATTTCATCAGGCACCTTTGTAACCACATTCATCGCGACCATGATCGTTGCAAAATGGCTTGGTGTGATTTACCCACCTGAACAGTCCTCAGCTCGGACCAACTTGCTTAACCTCACCATTGCTCCGGATATGAAGCCTTTGGTGCTGGTGTATGCCCTGATCATCAGCTCAATGTTTGCTGTTGCGCTCGCTACAACTTCATCGCCTCCACCAACAACCTGGCTATCCCGGCGTGCATTGGGGGCTGGGATGTTCGTCATTAGCGACGTTTTTGTTGCCAAAAATGCGTTCGGAAGATCGTCTGTTCCTGGGGAGCGTGGTTGGCTTAGGATTGCTGTGGGATATGGGCTGTACTTCTGGGGGCAGATGGTCATCGCAGGGACGGTAGAGATGTCATAGCCTTCTACGTTTCCTTCATGCTTTTTCTTTATCAATCAAGTAGCGCGAGACCAAAAATGCCCATTAGAGGGCAGCACGAGGAGGTTGCTTCTAAAATATTCAACTTCTGGAGCCATCTCGACTGGACTACATCTTCCCTGCTTCCCAAATCGCCACTTCATAACGGAATTAGTATTGATCAGGAGAACATTACGGGGAATTTATGAATTGCTCATCGTTCCTAATACCCAGGTGCCATTGCCTGCAACGCAGAACGTACCTAGGTAGCACTGTACTCTGCATTGACCAATCTTTCTTCCCATCAGACACCTCGACACTTACGTCGCATGAATGGCAGTGGCTTGCCCAGTTGGGGGGCTGACATGTTTCAGCAGCTTCAAGAGACGCACTATGTGACTCTCCTTCGCCTATATATTGCAGACTTCCTACTATTCAGCAGTGTCACCATTTGAATTGATGAGGGCACAACAGAGTTCCCTATAATGGAGGCAGATTGATTCAGGAAGGATCATTTATATCAGTCACCATTGTTCATCATGTTCATCAGCAGTAGTTAACACCAGTAGTTATGAGGTCTGTCTCTTCTTGCCAGTTGGCGGTTCTGGTTTACTGGATCTGCCCCTCCAAGCTGATACAATCTTCCATCTTCCCCCACGTCATCACCTTATTAGACTTGGGCTTATCATCTTTTCCAAGTAGGATAAGCTATCAAAAAAAGGTTCGATTTTGACTCATCGCCATCAAAAAACCTCCCCAGTATCAGGCAGGTGTTAACCTGTATTCTCTCTCCTATTCGCATCTCGAAAACCGTCATCGAATCGCTATGGCGTCCTCTGTCATTCCAGCAGCTGATCTTAAATCGTTTACTGAGTACCTAAAAGGATGTAAACGAATCATCGCCCTTTTGGGGGCAGGCTTATCTGCCTCTTCGGGCCTTCCTACCTTTCGAGGAGCCGGTGGTATCTGGCGATCCTATGAAGCCGAGGACTTAGCTACCCCAGAGGCTTTCGAAGCCAATCCAGATCTTGTATGGCACTTTTACAGCTATCGAAGACACATGGCGCTCAAAGCGAAACCCAACCGTGCACATTATGCTCTCGCGGAGCTTGCAAAAAGGAATAAAGATTTTATCACTTTAACCCAGAATGTTGACGGTACTGTTCGAGCTTTATATTCTTCTGTCTGCGTAAATAAAGCTGATAAGTTGTCTCGAGGATAGGTCTTTCGCAACAAGCGAACCATCCATCAGGACAACTTCACCTCCTGCACGGTTCTCTTTTTACAGTCAAATGCACCTCGTTTTACTGCAACTACGTATGCGAAAATGATTTCACCGATCCAATAGTCCCAGCGCTTGCCATTCCCAATGGCATCCCCGACCTCAGTCCATCCACCGAGGATAAAACGGGCGAGGAAGCCTCTCGGGCACTATCCAACGCAATCCGGATAGAGGAGGAACTAGAACTGGACCTGTCAGATGAAAATGTTCCGCTACCTGTTCTAAGTCGAGACGTCCTGCCGCAGTGTCCAGAGTGTAAAGAGGGTCTTTTGCGGCCTGGTGTAGTTTGGTTTGGAGAAAGCCTGCCGTTGCAGACACTCGGACTGGTAGATGAATGGATGAAATCTGGCAAACTGGATCTGATATTGGTGATTGGGACAAGCTCCAGGGTCTACCCGGCTGCAGGCTATGTTGACAAGGCTCGTGAAAGGGGCGCCAGGGTCGCTGTGGTCAATATGGACCGTAACGACGTCGGACAATCTGGCCTGAAAACTGGTGATTGGTTTTTCCAGGGTGATGCAGGTGTCATAGTTCCGGAAATATTGAAGAGCGTCATTGGTGATATCTAGCAGTATATGAATAGGCCTTGGTGATTTTGGACTAAATCATCAAGCAAAGGGAGAGGTTGGAAGATGTTATCCTTGCATCTCCTAAGAATATACCAAAAAAAGGAATCTAATTATCCTGCAGAGTATCTGAAGAATAAATTCTCGAGAATGAATGTCATGAGAAAATACGTCGAACAGCCTCTTGGTTTGTTGATAGTGACAGCCTCAGGCACTAAGGCAGGTAGAAGTGGTTGCTGGGGCAAAATCCCAAACAAAGCACTTTTATCAATAAATGTGACACATTGACACTAACAACATGGATGGTTTTTTACCACGAACATTGAACAGCTCCACCAGAAGATCCCAAACTTATCAAGAATCAGGCTTTAAGGATGATGACTCTTTCTGAAAGCTATTGATTATACAGGTTGGTACTTCATTTCATCTTCATTCTGCGATCTGGTTGTCCTTGGCAACAATCATCAGTTACAGTCTGCCTCGTAGCCTGCTAACAAGGGTGCAGTCATCTGGCTCAAAGCCAAAGCCAGGACACCAATCGAACGCTCTCATACGTGTTTACCGGCCTCTTCACATTCATCAGTGCGCTAACGACGAAGCCTTCCTCATCTCGGATAGACGTTGCGAAGGGTTACTTACCCAGACGATACTCGCCTATCGCATTTAACGGGTTTCAAAGAGAATATTCCAGGACTACAGCAAAATGGCCAAAGAGAGCGACGCGCCGCCGTCGTACCCGATGACTCCTCGAAGGCCAGATGACCAACCTCAACGGCCTCTTTCACACCACCCCGAGTTTGGGAGACCATCTCCCCTAGGCCAATATCAACGCCCAAACCCACAGCATCAGAGGCCACCTAACCACCCTTTCAACATCCCGAGACCGAATCAAGCAAGACCAGAACACCATAGGCCTGCCCAGCAGATACGACCACACAATGTTACGCAGCCAGTAACCCATCAGGGCTACAGACCGCCTGTCGGTCCAGGAGCTCCTGTGGCATCAACCCCAAAGCGAAGTGAGCCGTTCGATCCTTTCAAGCCTGTTCGACCTTCGGCCTACAACAGTTACCGGAATTCGCGCCCTGTCGACAACGATGTGGTGGAAATCCGCCGTCCTGAGAATATGACTTTCACGACTCCACGAGCTCCCAAGACATTCTATGCATCTTCGGCTATTAAGATGGACAATGCATCCAAGAATCTCCGGAACTTTATCGATCTCACGCGTGAGGGTGGATTCACGCCCAGTGCCAGAACCCGCAACACGGGATTTGGCTCCATGGATGTGAATAGCTATGTGGATCCCGTGAAAGCAAACGAAAATATCAAAGCTCTACTGGAGGGGGCATTTACAGACGAAGATGAGAAGAAGCGCTCAAAGTCAACGAAACGGAAGAAGAACAAGAGCCGCAAGAACAAGAAGAAGGGCAAAGATCAGAAGAAGCAAGGTACTTCTGATATTGATGATCTCGCCGCTCAACTGGAAGGAGTAACCGTTAATGAGCCGAGCGCCGCTACTGATAAGGCCCACGAGGACGAACAAATGGCTAGTAAGAAGGCTGGAGAACTAGACAAGGAAAATAAGAACCGAGCGGATCAGAAATTAAGCGACAATGAGAATGAAGACGATGAGGAAGAAGAGGAGGAGGAGGAGGAGGAGGAGGAGGAGGAGGAGGAGGAGGAGGAGGAGGAGGAGGAGGAGGAGGAGGAGGAGGAAGACGAAGACGATGATGGAACACTGGAGGGTTTGAAGGTCAAGCTACTCCCCCACCAGCGTGAAGGGGTGAATTGGATGTGTGATAAAGAGAGAGGCGCAACCAAGACTAAAGGAGTCCTTCCCAAAGGTGGTATTCTGGCGGACGACATGGGCTTGGGAAAGACTGTCCAGGCCATTGCCTTGATACTCACCAATCAAAAGTCCACGGACGGAGTCAGGAAAAGCACTTCTAAAAACGAGGACAGCAGTACTGAGGACGAAGACGGCGACAACAAAAAAGAACGGAAATTACCGCCTGGTCTGAGCGGATCTACGTTGGTTGTTGCCCCGCTGGCCTTGATCAAACAGTGGGAGTCTGAAATAGCAGACAAGGTCGAGGACTCTCACAGACTACGCGTTTGTGTTTACCACGGAAATACTCGAGCGAAAGCGATGGATAATTTGGAGTCCTACGATGTGGTCATCACCACCTATGGCACCTTGACCTCTGAGTACGGATCCGTGGATAAGAGCAAGAAGAAAACGGGACTTTTCTCTGTTTATTGGTACCGGATCATCCTGGACGAAGCGCACACTATCAAAAATCGGAATGCAAAGGCAACGCAATCCGCTTGTGCACTGGATGCAGAATACAGGTGGTGTTTGTCGGGAACCCCTATGCAGAACAACCTGGACGAGCTTCAGAGTTTGATCAAATTTCTGCGAATCAAGCCCTACAATGATTTGGCGGCCTGGAGGGATCAGATCACTAGGCCTTTGGCCAACGGACGTGGAGGCCTTGCAATTGAACGTTTACAGGTCTATTTGAAGGCCTTTATGAAGCGACGCACCAAGGAAGTTCTGAAGCTCAATTCCAACCTCAAGCCCAACGAAGTTGGTCCCGATGGGGAGCAGAAGAAGTCAACCGGTTTCCAGATCACCAAACGAGAAGTGATCAAGATAGCTGCGGAGTTCATGCCGGGCGAGATGAACTTCTATAAACGTCTAGAGCAGCGAACGGAAAACAGTCTTGAAAAGATGATGGGCGGCTCTAAGCTTGATTACGCTGGAGCTTTGGTCCTGCTGCTACGTCTAAGGCAATCATGTAACCATCCAGATCTGGTGAAGAGTGACCTTGCGAAGGATAAGGACGTTCTACTGCAGAATGGTACTTCCGGTAGCCAGTCGGGTACTGGAAAGCAGGATGACCTGGACAGTATGGCGGATCTCTTTGGAGCCCTGAGTGTTGTCTCCAAGAAATGTGATGTCTGCCAAACAGAGCTCAGCAAGGAAGAGGCTAAGAGCGGTTCCAGCCGGTGCAACGAGTGCGAAGCCGATCTGAAGGCTACTCTTGGCGGCAACAGTAGTGGGATGAAGAAGAAGAGCTCCCACAGGAAAGGTGAAGTGGATCTCAGAGACTCGCCATCCGACAAACTCTCCGAGATCCAGAAGGCTCGGGCTCGGAGAAACAGAAAGATTGTCATTGACAGTGACGATGAGGAGGAGGATGGGGAGTGGATCGTCCCAGAGCACCAACGCGTCGCGTCGGACCTTAGCAAAGCTGGCGGCACTGATGATGAAGATGCCGAAGGAGGCGGCGAATGGCTTGACTCGGAGGACTCTGAGACTGAAGACGAGGATGGACCTGAATCGCCGACCAAGAAACCCTTCAGAACTCCCATTTCGCGGAAAATCCGGGGCCGTGAGTCTGACCGCGATGACGATATCTACTTAAACCCTGGCGATGATGACGACCAAGTCTTACCTTCTACCAAGATCCGGCACCTGATGAAGATCCTTCGGCGCGAAGCTGCGGACTATAAGTTCATTGTCTTCTCGGTCTTTACTTCCATGCTCGACAAGATCGAACCGTTTTTGAAGCGTGCTGGGATTGGATATGCAAGATACGATGGGAGCATGCGGAACGACCTACGAGAGGCCAGTCTGAACAAGTTGAGACACAACAGTGCCACTCGAGTTCTACTGTGTAGTTTGCGTGCTGGTGCCTTGGGTCTGAACCTTACGGCAGCGAGTCGAGTCGTGATTTTGGAACCGTTCTGGAATCCTGTGAGTAGTGACGTGGCGAGAGTATTTCTGTTGGAAACCCACTAACGGTGTTGTAGTTCGTTGAAGAGCAGGCCATCGACCGTGTCCACCGACTCAACCAAACTCTCGATGTCAAGATCTACAAGATGATCATCAAGGATACCGTTGAGGAGCGGATCCTCGAGCTGCAGGACCGCAAGCGCGAGTTGGCCAACCTCACCATTGAAGGCAAGGGCGCCGCGGGCAAGCTTACGATGAACGACATGATGGCTCTCTTTGGCCGCGATGCGGAGGCCCGCTTCTCCGGCGACCGAGGAAACATCGACATCACTCGGAGCGGCGGGTTGTTGACCAACGAGGCCAGCCCCTCCAGTTTTAAGTATGGGGCTACTGGCGACAGTAGTCGGCCCTGGGGTCAGCCCAGTTCGCAAAACCGAAATCGCCAGCCAGAGAAACGGGGCCCTCGGGCTGAAGATTCGGTATATGGACGGCGGTGGTGATGGGAGTTATTCAACCTTCCTGGAGATAGAAATTGGAGGAAAGAATCCTGGTGTTATCTCATGACAATTGAACGGATGGGGGTCAATCTACGGGGGGGTATTGGCTACATGAAGATGAATTTTGCATGGCGTTTTTGATTTATGGGATTGATTTCGAGTAACTTCCATATTGAAAGTGAAACTGGAACTCTTGTCGAAACCTTCAAACGTCATCTTCCTCTGGACTTTGCCCTAGGTAGGCTGCAACGTACAAGTCAGGCAATTGCTCCAGGCATCTCTCAGTCCGTGTGAGGTAAATATGAAAGAGGACTTTCGGGCTTGAGGTAAGGATGATCTGATCAGCCAAAGCCGCGCAACTGCCACATTGTGATACTCTGGATATTGATGATGGTGATGGATTGAGTAACTCAGGTTGATATCACATGACAAGTAAGTAGAGTATGAGGATTAATCTTTTGGTTGGTAACTTGGTACATCACTTCTTCATGAAACCAAGCCACAGTTTATCATTATCCCAAGTTGGTTGAAGACATTCCAGATATTTATGGTAGCTTTGTCTCTTGGGGTTGAAGCCTCATCTGGTGTACTCAACCTGAGGCTTCTACATCGTCATCAACCCATTTTTTAAGGATCCAATTTACAATTACTTGCTCTTTTAAGAGTGACATCCATGTGGAGGAGAGTCAGAGACTAATGCTGATGATCCTTTGACGGCTTTGTTGATTGTTTGAGATCTCACTACTCTGTCGCTGACATGCGATGAGAGGCTGGTAGCCTGGTGGTTTGCCATGTGAGCGTGAGGCTGCGATATTGAAGAGCTGACATTGCGAGATGAATGACATCAGATATGGCGATATTTCTCATCTGTGCGACTGACTTCTCCAGAACAAGGCCTGAAAGCCCTGAAACATGAGACAAACTGAAGCAGGGATTCCGGTGTCCGGCTGATATCTTTTTTTTGACGTCTGATATACAGATATTCGCCAATGACGCGGCCTAGCTTGGATGATCTGCAAGCTCCTTTGACTTGTCGAGCTGTTGTGAATTGTGATACAAAGGGCCTTAATCATCCCCTTCAACCCTTATTAGGGGTTTCCCTTCGGCAATCAAGGGTTCTAGGTACATTCCTGGGCCGTTTTTCAGGAGTTATCGTGAGTCTTCTCTGTACAGGAGAGAAAATTGGAGTCATCGGGCGGACATACTGGTCAGCCTGGTTGTATCTATGTACCATTGATGTACACTCCGTCCGTCGGCCCAAAAACGTGGCGGCCACGAGACTCACAACGTCAGGAACAAAGAATGGGGGGATTTGGAAAGTGACCGGCCAGTGGTCAGACATCTCGCAGATGAGAAGTTCCAGAAGATCCAAGATTGTACGGCTGTCGAATGATGAGCTGACAGGTCAGCGGGTGGCTTGTCGGGTGCGTCATTCTTTTTTGAGATCAGTCTCATTTCTCATTTCATCAGGGAGGTACGTTAGTTACTCTAGACAGGACTGCCTTTTTATCACTTCAAACTTCAGTTAATATAACTACGGACTACGGAGTACAGTATGGGGAAACTAAGCATCCAGTTCTCCACGGAGTACTAACTTACTACGGAGTATTAGCCCATCTTTAAAACTCAACATCTTCTCCTTCTTTCTCTCCTCGGAATTATCTACAGATCCTGTCTAATATCTCCAGGTTATGAGCCTTTCTCCCTTACTCCGTACCTCCAAACGGCATCTCTCAGACTCCTGAAGCACTCTGTAACGCCACTCTGGGGTCTGGACATCTTAACTAAACACCCATCCCAGTAGTCTAGGGTCCAGTCACTTCGTCCTCTGCAGACCGCTCTAGTTCTTGTACCCTGGTCAAGTCAGGAGTAGTCTTAGAGAGGGCTCAAGCCTCAGAAATAGCTTAACCCGCCAGTTGGCTTGCCTATTCCCATCTCTACGATGTATCTAGACTGCTTGAAGGGTGAAAGAACCCTTGCAAGGCTTGGAGACCCAACTAGACTTCTTCTCTGTACTTAGTAAATAAATACAAAGTCGATAATTGTTGTTGTCCTCTACTACACCGTACAGAACAGACTCGTGACCCTTAATATTAATCTTTAGGGGCGACAAGTCGACAACGAGATACGTTCAGCCTGTTCGGAAACCTCATCCAATTGATCCAAGACAAGACTACTTATCTAGTGTTTAATCCTGAATTATAAGTCCTGAGTACTTACTTCTTAGTATTTAGTCCTTCGCTGCTCAAAGTCTCAATTGAGACCTTTCATCCCTTCTCAGTTCTCACTTCTCCGCCAGTTTGGTTGACCGGACTTTTCCCATCAATCAAGAATTCTTTCCTTATACTCCAGTAATCATTCTTGGAGACTCATATCATATCATCTTTCAGTACTCAGTATATATTTACATTCCATTCCATTTCTTCAGGAGAGGTAAGTCATTCCATTCTCCCTGCAAATGATCTTGCTCAGCCTATCGGGGAAAAGAACCCCTCCGCCCACGTTATTCTTCTCCCTTTTGAAACATAGATGTTCAGTGTTCACCTTCCCGGACTCAGGCGATTCTTTGTTTCCATGCTGATCATACTTTGTTTCTCCTCTTCCGAGATTAGAAGCATTAATGAGCCCCGGGGTTTTACTTGTCTCTTGAAGATCTCTATGCTCTGACGTCCCGACAATTCGCCCTAGACTTACTCCTTTCCCCTGCTACAACTCGCCTTTTTCCGTCGGCTTCTGCGAATAACTTACGTTCCGTTTGGAGTTCGGACAGCTTCGCTTCGAGACGATCACCTTGCAATCGGACGATTGGGATGCAGTCACAGTGATTGGATCTTGGGAATACTTGATTCGGTCTTTAGACAGGACAGAGTTCCGAAAATGGGGAATTCGCAAGGGAAACCAGTGGCCTCCACCGATGAGGGTGTGTACCCGGATTCCTCGTTCAGTGTGCTATGGCATATTTTCATTGCGAGCTGACTTTTTCCCCCTCATCTACAGTAAATCTGAACCAGTTTCGTCTCCTCCGAGTGGTAGGCAAAGGTGCTTTTGGGAAGGTCCGCATTGTGGAAAAGAAAGACACCGGGTTGACATTCGCGCTCAAGTATATTCGAAAAGAAGAGGGTGAGCATTTATCAATCGAATCCTGGCCTTTTTCAATCCTGATATCTGGTGTAACTAACCCAATTGCTTCGTCTCCTTTAGTGGTGCGATCGGAGAGCGTGCGGAATATCATCCGAGAACGGCGAATGCTCGAGCACTTGAACCATCCTTTCCTTTGCAATTTAAGATACAGCTTTCAGGATATTGAATATATGTGCGTCAGGCAACACCCCTTTGCACAGCCTTGCCCATGTCCGTGTTGTTAACACTCGTCAGTTATATTGTGGTGGACTTGATGAACGGCGGCGATCTGCGATTCCATATCTCCAGAAAATGCTTCACGGAAGAGGCTGTACGATTCTGGATGGCAGAACTCGGCTGTGCTCTAAAATACATCCACTCCCAAGGCATCATCCACCGGGATGTGAAGCCGGACAACGTATTGTTAGACTCCGAAGGGCATGTACACTTGGCAGATTTCGTAAGTGACTTCCTTATCTTGCAAGTCACCACGTCTCGTGCGGCTGACTTCTCACTTCAATTGCAGAATGTGGCATCGGACTTTCGGCCTGGCAAGCCCCTCACAAGCAAGTCAGGAACATTGGCCTATCTGGCCCCAGAGGTGTACGAAGGCGGCGGATATTACTGTGAAGTAGACTGGTGGTCGCTCGGGGTCACCTTCTACGAATGCATTTACAACAAGGTACGCGATTGTTTCGGTTGCAGGTGCTTCTCTTGCTCGTCAATCTAACTTGCGATGTAGCGGCCGTTCGAGGGCCGCAGCCAGGACGTCTTGAGCGATAATATCAAAAGGGCCCAACCCAAATACTATGTCACCAACCCGGCCGTCTCTGTTCCGTGCCTACGAGCAATGGCTGCGTTGATGGAGAAGGATAGAAGCAAACGGATTGGGGCCACCGGTTTCGACACTTTCACCTCGCATATGTTTTTTGCCGATATCGACTTTGTTGCTTTGGAGCACAAGGAGATCCCGCCTGTTTTCCGGCCGTCCAGCGATAAGACCAACTTTGACGCTACGTATGACTTGGAGGAGCTGCTCCTTGAGGAGGCGCCGCTCGAGGCTCGGGCGCGGAGGCAAAAACCACGGGCCGAGTTGAGAGAGGATGCGACGGCCAAGGAGATTAGGGAAGACGAGCTGCACCGTCTTATTGAGACGATGTTCGAGCCGTTCGATTACACAATAGTCACATATCAAGGGTATGTTCTGTCAGGGGGTAGCGGCTGTCCAAAATCATATGCTAACGAAACGTAGCAAAGCCGCCGAGGCAATTGCAGCAGCAACGTAAGTATCCGTGTTCTCGGTTTTCTATCCAACTATCTCTCGCTTACACTCGCAAATAGAAACCCCGAGGATTGCCTCCCAACCGCTGACTCGTCAACGCACTGCCGTCATTATTCACAACACGACACGTCGAGAAATTCGCCTGGTTCGCGCACTGAGGGATCAGTGGGGCATCAGACGCAGCTTGACAATACGAGTACGAGTCACTGTGAAGCCGCCCACGAGTCTCAAGACCATCTGCCAAGCACGCAGCCCTCATCTCCAACGCTTTCTCTACCTCCACCTCCTGCTCTGTCCTTCTCCCGGCCGCTCCCTCCGCCAGGCACCAGCCGTCCCCGAGGAGCCACACGCAAAACAAGTAAGGGTGGGGGGGTTCAAATGGTTCTGGAGGAAGCAGGTAGCTGGAGTGAGCTTGCAGACCAAAGCTCAACTCTGCTGACCGAAGGGTACGATAATGCGTCGATCAAGGGGAAGTCCTCGAACAGCGGCATGCTTGCATTTTTGAGCCGTAAGAAGGGACGTGACAGGAGCCCGAAACCTCAAGAGCCGGGTGTGCTGGGCAAGGAAGGCGCCAGACAGATCATCAGTTAATTTTTTTTTTCCCTTTCCCAATGATTGGAAAGATTTTGACATCAGGGTAATAACCCTGGGCATGAATCCTTCGACCTTGGAGTGGAGAATGATGGACGCCAATGGCGGCGATTCGAAGTTCCTCCCAGTCTCCCAGTTATGATCATGTTTCAAAATTTGCTTGCACCAATGGGCTGATGCTTTGTGCATACCTCCTTGGTCTCGAGAAATACTCACGATAACCGCACGAGATATACGGTGCATCCTACGAGTCGATCCGAGGACCAACAAGGAGGTTTCCAATGTGGCCCTTCGCTAATGGCTCGCCTTTACCGTGACTTTACATGGCAGCCATAGAGGTTGCCGAATTGTGGTCACCATCCAAAGAGCCTGACGCTGCCTCTGTTTGCGCCTTGAGACATATCCGGTTCTGGATATTTTGATACAGTCAGAATTGTGCTGCCGGAAATTCCCCTTATAATTTCGTCTCTCATTGATTCCCCTAAAGTCGGCGAAGGGCATAATAATATATTTCCTCTTCATGTTGTCTCATTTCTCAAGTTGTTCCGGCTCTGGAGTTGTACAGGCGGGAGGTGGTAGATATACGACATGTTTTTCATTCCTGGATGTCCTTATGTACATTCTATTCTGGTCTTCTTCTTTCTTTTCTTATCATTGTATTTCCCCTCTCAGTATCTGGCGTTTGCATACCCCTTTTTGACATGATGTCTAGTTGTCATGGAGTGGGAGGCATTGTACTTGATATATAGATACTCATCTCATTGCAACTCCCTTATGGGTCTAAGATATCATTGGCATCGGTGTAACATAGTCGAGACAGGGATATCCATGTTCTAATCAAGATATGTCTCTGGCATTCTCATTCCTCTGATCCTCTCTCCTGCACTCCGTACTAGCAACTCTCCCTTCTGAAAGTAGTCGAGCACTTAGAACAGTGCGACAATATCAATATCAATATCCACAGCAATCAAATCTACCTATATCCTCTCTTTTGCCTTTATTTTCACCGCTTCCGTCGTTCTACAAGGCTCCATTTCTACCAGCGGAAGTTTACTTGGCAGTTGGCGCTTCTCACCAACAGCCACTGGCCCAGTGCAGGCCCCCTGATATCTCACAGGTTATTTTGAGATCTGAATAACCTTCATGTCTGAAGTTGAAGCATTCAGAAATCCTACGGCATCTTGGGGCCAGATATTAGCACTTGCTGTTGTTTTGCTGTGCTGGCCCTTTGCCTTTACGACAGTGTCAGCTTCTTACCTGACTTGACGCGATTGCTTTTTATTCCATTGGTGATTTTCTTTTTTTTTTCTGAAATACTATCTATATTAATATCTAATTTTTGCTGAAAAAAGGTATTTACGACTACGGAGTCTCTAGAACCGTGAAACGAAGAAAAATACGACAGGAGACCAAACTCGGTCAACAATTCCAATCCCTTGTCAACACAACACATACACACTAGATCTGTTGCATGCCGAGTCAATCTCGGAGTCGGGACCGCTACCGCGGTCGCGACACAGAGTACACCCGCCGGCGATACCCTGACGATTACGACGACGACGACGAACTTGACGAACTTGACGACCATGACATTGACCAACGCCGATATAGACGGGACGGGTACCGGCGCTATCGCGGAGAATCGCGACCAGGCGAGCAGTACGGACGCGAGGCGGCGCATGACGAGGAATTGCTAGCGGAGGAGCGAACGCGGACGCGAACACGGTCGCGGACACGGACACGGACGGACAGATACGAGCGGGCACGTGGGGAACGGTCGAGAGCACGGGACGCGGGGACGGAGCGGCATCGCGAGAGGGAGGCGCGGAGTCGACGAAGAACGTACGAGGATGACGGGCGGCATCGCACGCGGGACGAAAGGCGGAGGCAGAGACGCAGAGAGACGGGGCGTGGGGAGGCGGCTCGCGGCAAGCACCAGCAGAGTAGCGATTCGACGAATAGCGCCTCGCATCTGCTGAGTGCGGATGCGTTGGCGAGACTCGGGGCGCAGTATGATGTGGAGGACCGGCGGGAGGGTGTGGATGTGGCGGAGGAGAGGTCGCGGCGGAAGAAGCGTGCCGCTGTGGATACCCCTGAGAAGGGACCGAGGGATCGGACGAAGGCGAGGGTTGCGTCTGGGGCGTACCTCGAGGAAGGGCGGAGTCCGGAGATGGAAGTCAGACGCCGTGGAGGCGGCGGGCCGGCGATGGAGGCTCGATGGCGCAAAGAGGGCGGTTGGGAAGGCAGTGTGGACGGTGCAGATGGCGGACGGCCGTTCTGGAAGCGGAAGAAATGGTTGATTGCCATAGGTGCTGTGATACTCCTGCTAGTCATTGTCATTCCTGTTGCTGTCGTCGTGTCCAAGAAACAGAAACATAATGACAAGCCAGCAGGCCCGGCAGGTTCGCAGGGAAGCACGTTTGCAAACTCGAACCTGGACGGTCTGAGCCGCGACAGTATCCCAGTACGTTTCATCAAAGATCCTCTGTGCCTTCGGCCTTACTGACAGCTCATGCTAGGCGGACGCCAGAGGAACGGTTTTGGATCCGTGGACATGGTACGACACAACCGATTTCAATGTCACATTTACAACCGAGACAGTCGGCGGCCTTTCGATCATGGGCCTGAACTCGACCTGGGACGACTCAGCTAGACCGAACGAGAACGTCCCTCCCTTGAACAAACCATTTCCATACGGCTCGCAGCCGATCCGCGGCGTCAACCTCGGCGGCTGGTTGTCGCTAGAACCGTTCATCGTCCCTTCGTTGTTCGATAGCTACTCGTCGACGGCAAGGGTCATTGACGAATGGACCCTGTCGAAGCAGCTCGGCAGCTCCGCGGCCTCGCGACTCGAGAAACACTATGCTACATTCATCACCGAACAGGATTTCGCGGACATTCGAGACGCAGGCCTCGACCACGTCCGCATCCAGTATTCCTACTGGGCGGTCACGACATACGACGATGACCCGTATGTCGCCAAGACCTCATGGAGATACCTCCTCCGCGCCATCGAGTACTGCCGAAAGTACGGCCTGCGCGTCAAGCTCGATCCGCACGGGATCCCCGGCAGCCAGAACGGCTGGAACCACAGCGGGCGCCAGGGCGCTATCGGCTGGCTGAACGGCACGGACGGCGAGCTCAACCGGAACCGATCGCTGGCGTTCCACGACAGCGTCTCCAAGTTCTTCGCGCAGGACCGGTACAAGAACGTGGTGACGATCTACGGGCTCGCCAACGAGCCCCTTATGCTCGCCCTGTCGGTCGAGGACGTCCTCGACTGGACGGTCGAAGTCACCAAGCTGGTCCAGAAGAACGGGATCACGGCCTACGTCGCGCTGCACGACGGCTTCCTCAACCTCAGCAAATGGAAAAACATGCTCAAACCCCGTCCCGCGAAAATGCTCCTCGACACGCACCAGTACACCATCTTCAACACGGGCCAGATCGTCCTCAACCACACCGCTAGAATCAATCTGGTCTGCAACGACTGGTTCAATATGATCAAGGAAGTCAACTCTACCAGTTCAGGGTACGTCCCCCCCACTCTCCTTCCTCCCCCCAGTCATACTCACTAACCCTAGTTTCGGCCCAACCATCTGCGGCGAATGGTCCCAAGCCGACACCGACTGCGCCAAATACCTCAACAACGTCGGCCGCGGCACCCGCTGGGAAGGGACATTCTCCCTCACCGACTCAACCCAGTACTGCCCCACCGCCGGCTCCGGGCCACGGTGTAGCTGCGCCAACGCCAACGCCGCCCCTTCGGCGTACTCGGCCGGGTACAGGAAGTTCCTGCAGACCTATGCCGAGGCGCAGATGTCTGCGTTCGAGACCGCGCAGGGCTGGTTCTACTGGACATGGCGGACGGAGTCTGCTGCCCAGTGGAGTTACAGAACTGCCTGGAAGGATGGGTTTATGCCGAAGAAGGCGTATGCCCCGTCCTTCAGGTGTGGGGATCAAGTCCCGGACTTTGGGGACTTGCCCGAGTTCTATTGAGAATCCTTCGATCTCCTGTTATTATAGAGGCAGGATATTACCGGCTTTAATTATCCTCCTCCCTCCGACTTTCGGGCAACCTAGCATGTGTGTACATACATACATACATCCATACATAGATGGTGTATATGACTCAACTACATCTCCGTTGAGGGTACGAATCTACAACTCAAGAAACCTCGTTGTCAAAAATTCTGATTGATGGATCTGTTCTCTAATGATAAGCTAACAACTACCTCGACCTCCGAGTGTACCTAAGGATGCTCGTCTAAAACCTAGTCTATCTATACTCGCAAGGGTATACAACGCCTGCTTTTGAAGTTGAGCCACGCTCGTTAAAATCCGAATAACCACTCTCACCATCAACGTACTTCAACTCTCCAACTTCTGGTCAAACCATCCTCCCTTCTCCCACATCCCGGGTTTATAAATACTGTCGTTACGAGCTTCTCCCTCGTGAACTCCATCCAGAAGATGAGTCACCCGACGGAAATCAATCGGTTTCATGATCCAACCATCAAATCCTGAGTCAATGTATGTCTGACGTTCCTTCTCTATCAGCGATGCAGAGACTGCGAATATTGGTACGCGCCGAGATGAACTTCCTGCTGCACTTAAAGAAGGCAAGGCCGACTGCTCAAATTCGCGTATCATCTTGGTTGAGCCTATGCCATCAACAATCGGCATCTGTATGTTATGTTAGCTCATGATTGATGCTCTCCTATAGTTCGAGGCTCTGTGACTAACCTGCAAGTCCATCAGTATCGCGTCAAAGGCATCTGCATTCTCGCGGAACGCAGAGGCACATTCTTTCCCATTTCCCGTCATGTGTACGGTGTGTCCGGACTTCTCCAATCTCTTGCGTAGGATTGTGCTGTTTATAGGATCGTCTTCGGCTACCAGAATGTGAAGAGCCGATTTCGAAGAGCTCCCAGAAATATGAGTAGCAGGAATCTTGGAAGGGACTTCAGAAGGTACCTGGGGCTCCGGCTCTCTGGGTGGATCTGGCTCCCCCGTCTTTTCTGGAGATTTCGCAGATACAGCCGTGGAATCATCTTGGTCTGATTTGCCTATCGCCGCTTTGATAGGCTGTCCTAAGGACCCAATCTGCGCCTGGCCCCCCTGCTCCGCATGATGAGGGGACGAAGGCTCCATTTTTGTGTCTGCAGTAATGCGTTCTGAGCTGGGCTCCGCTGCATGTTCTTTCTGGCCACTTGATCCCTCTTCCTTCGAGGTGGGAGAGGGTTGCGAAGTTATGGTGGTCGTCGAATAACCTGAGGTGCTGCAATCGTCCTTCACAACATCTGTGTCCTTTCTTGGTTCCTTGTCTCGGCCACCACTGAGGACTTCCGTTACAGCTTTCTCCGGGTGGTCATCCCCGTGGTCCTCCTTTTGATCAGTTCGCATTTTTCCCAAAGCAACTTGAGATACTTCGCTAGGGTTCGGCACTTGCTCACTGGATTCGCCGGCTGGTAATGGAAACTGCATTCGAATCCTGAAGCAGCTTCCTTGACCCTCCTCTGACTTCGCCGTCAATTGGCCATTCATGTTGCGAACAATGCGAGCGACCAGGGCTAGACCCAACCCGAGAACGTTTCTCGACTCGCCGCTAGGGCCGGTCATTGCAGCATCGCAGCGCTGTGAGCTTTGAAGATAATCGGCATTTGAAACTTGCTCCAACTCGCAGAAGAGGGCCTCGATGGCTTCTTCGGACATACCAGATCCTGTGTCGTGAATTGCCACTTCCACTCCCAGCTTTCCGACTTCTGAATAATCGGGTAGAATGCAGGACTCGACAGTTACTGTGTCGGAAGAAGAGGTATGCTGAATAGCGTTGCTGATGAGGTTCGTGATCACTTGGCGTACTCGACGCTGATCCCCAAGCACGGGGGGCAGATTGGAATGCTGAACGACATGAAGGTCAACGTTTTTCTGCTTTGCTTCTTCAGCAAAAATGTTCGACGCTTCGTGTATGGTTTGCAAGAGATCAAATATCTCGTCCTTTATCAAGTTCCTCCCATTCTCTGCATTTGTTAGGTCCAGGAGATCGTTGATGATAAAGATGAGAGATTTGGAAGCTGAATGCGATCTGGAAAGACTTTCGCGGGTCTCTTGACTCAAGGACCCATCTAATGCAATCTCAAGATAATTAATGATCGCATTCAAGGGCGTTCGGAACTCATGAGCACAATTGGCCAGCAGCAGTCGCATAAGTTGAGTACTTTGCATTGCTGCTTCCTTCTGCTGCCAGACTTCAGTGAATGCCCTGTATATCAAAGACAGAACAGAGCCTTTCTGCAAGTCTATTGCGTTCCACCCGTCTGAGGTACGAATGATCGTCTTTTCGTCCGAACCATGTTCTTTTCCCTGTACTTGGCCTGAGGATCGAGCATTGTCATTGTCCCCTGCAGGATTATTGTCTTTCCAACGGGACGTTCTGAAGAAAGTAATGAAATCTCGACCATCGGCCGACAAGGGTACATGGAGCAAGCTGGTTATGTACTTGAATCCAGGTGGGTAACTGAGATCTGCGAAGTCTCTGCTTACGTCGGTTGACCACAAGATCGTGTTGTGCTGCCTCATTTTCAGATATTCCACAAACGCAAGCACCTCCTGCGAATCGATTGGCTTTCCAAGGATTTTTGTCTCACCCAGTATCAAAGATGCGGCATAGTTTGCATTGAACAGACTCAGTATGTCCTTCGTTTGGGGGCTATCGGATCCTTTGGTTTCCGTTTCAATCGGAGAACTGACCAGTTCCTGCATCTGGAAAGGCAGTGTGTTTGCAAGACGTTCGATATTGCCTGAGAGGGTGTCACTTATAAGCCAGCAAAACTTCTGTATCGGAGGGGGCAACCGCATCTCTTTCTCGTACGATTGACATAAGATAAGCCCCCATGCTCGGCCAAAGAAGGTTATGTTGATAGACATGCGAGCATAAACAGGTATTCCTGTGACATGATCCACAAGGTCTGGTGATTTCGATAAAAGGTAACAGTGGCCAAGATCAACGTCCCCCGATGAATTCTCGGAGTTCCGACATACAAGTCCAGAGCCGGGCTCCCTGTGACTGTATTCGAGGCTCACTTTCTTCCTCAGATTGAGTTTGTCCAAGTCCCGGGGCGAAAGTGGTTTTGGAAAATGCTGGTCTTTAGGGACATCGGGAATAACGCATTGGTCCACAGCATCGGCCACAGGAACTGCATTCCATTCATGATCAAATCGATAGATTGTCGCTCGATTGAAACCAGTCACCTCCCTGATGATGCCAATGATATAGTTGAAGAGGGTGCTCAGTGATGAGGTACTTCGAGCCAGTTGAGTAACGAGTGACAAGACGTTCAACAAATCCATAGAATGGGAGTTTCCTTTGATCCTCCTGAGCATTTGTTGTATCTCAAGAGGCAAACCTGGCGTGTTATCCTTCTCTTTGGGTTTTCCTTGCGTATCCCCAGCGTCGGAGCCTGCAGACCTCGATTCTTGTTGTTCCGGCTTTTGCCAGGGATCGATGAGAACCTCCACTGGTTCGAACTCACAAACGATGTGTCCCGTGTCGGCTCTGGGAGCATGCATTGTACACCAAAGGTGCCTCGTCATCCCGCAAGGTACGTGAAGATGAAAATCGAGAATTTGTGGACCATACTGCTCGACATCATACCAGCTACCTTTGACAAGGCTCACGCAACTGAGAAAGTTTTCCTTTTGGCCAGCCCGGATAATGTCACAGAAATTCTCCAACTCAAACAGCTCTTCTGGTGTATAGCCGAGAGCTTCTTTCGTATTTCTGCTTGAAAGCTGGACGATGAGTCTTCCATGTGATTCCTTTAGCACTACGAGTGCGCCGAAAGAAAGAACCTCCGTGGCGTTCGGGGTGTGTGCAGTTGTATGCTTCGAAAAAGGAGCTTCAAGTTGACCTATCTTCGACTTTGACTGCACGGAAGATGGGTCTTGCAGCTCGCTACAAACAGACTGGATGTCTTTCGGCCCCTCCCTGCGAAGAGCATTCACAACATCAGAGAATGCGCCAGAGCCTCCTTGGGTACCATGCAGGCCCTTATCCGATACCGAAGCCACTAGTACTGGCCGTTCATTGTTCCCTGTCGCTGCTGTTGAGGAGCTCTGGGGAAGTTCTTTTGTACTTTTAATTGTTGATGCAGGTGCAACTGGCTGACCTGGTGACCTTTCGGTGAGGACAAGACTTGTCGAGTGACTTTCCGCGGAAGGCAGGTTCTGGCTTTCGAGTTTCTCCAACGCAGGTGTTTGCAAAGCGGACGAAGAGGTAGAATCAAGAGAGACGACAGAGCTGATAGGGAAGACTCGCTCTGCTGTATCCGGACTCAGCCTTGGTAGTTTCAGGGTTGTCACTGTAGCCGTTGACGTTATCGGGTTGCCGTCCGTTGGGTTGGTTAGAATCCGCAATGGTTCAGGTAGCGAGATCTGCCTCTCCCAAGGAGCCCTGCGAGCTACTGGCTCCGAGGTTTGAGCTTGGTGTTGATTACCATCTTGTCGATCTTTGGACACGGAAGCTGACCCCGAACCGCCCTCCGACATAGTATCCTGATGCAATCAGATCCCCAGGTGGTTGTGATTCTGTGTCACAAGGATGTTCGTAAGAGATTGGTCATGTAAGAGATGGTAGATTTGAATGATATGCCTCCCTAGCACTGAGAATGCTTGAACAGTCAGTGAAAATAAGGACGACTATAGGGATGTGCAGAGGAGCTTACTCACAAGTCCAAGTTGATGGAGATAGAGCTATGAAGGAAGTGACAGGATGCTAGTCATCTTGGATGCCAAACTTATCAGCAAAAGACAGTAGGACCTAGCTGTGGCAGGAGCGAAAGAAGGAGAGTTCCTGATAGATGCAAGAGAGAGCAAGAGAGAGACAACAAAGCAATGATCCCCACGGAAGGAAAGCACGTTTGTTCCCCAACAAGTCCCTTGTCTCCCAGGAAATCTCAAAGTCACTACTCCACAGTTCCATCTGGAACATTGAAAGAAGATTGGGAAGAGCCAGGGGAATTCCTTTAAGGACCATCCTATGTCGGTTCTGTCCCCGGTTCGTTAGAGGGCGTCGCCAGAGATAGTGCAAGCCAACCATGGCCTCTCAGTCCTGGACCAGAAGATGGTCATCAAGCTGTACCTCTCATCATCACATCTTTATCGAAGCAACATCATGCATTGGGGCATGAGATGGCTTGGGATGGTCCCATTTTCCACTCCATGCTATAGCATTGTACTCAAGGCAGCAGAAGGAATATCTGCTATCAACACCGAGTCAGCAAGGATTCGGTCCATAGGAACGGTATGTTTGGCAACTTCCCACCAAAATAATAACAATGCTAAAATCAACATCTAGAATCGGCTGTTCTAGACACACATCCTGCCCGTTCCCTGGTTCGTATGCGGAATAACCGGTCTGTTGAACCCACCCCTGAGCTATCTCGAGTATACACATCATGCATAGAACGCGGTTCAGCGATTGCAATCCTGTGTCTCGATAAACCCCTCTGTCCGAGTAATCGGAAAGCTTCGTTAGTCTCAACATCAACGATTTCTCGAGAGAGCATACATATTCGTGACCGCTGTCCTCGGTGCTCATTTCCGTGGCTTACCTGCCTGGCCCTTGCCTTCAGTGAGCCACGTACATAGAGATACGGATCGCTATTTGCGGATACATGTTCCGCCCTTGTCTAGAACAGTCCCTCTTTAACTGTTGAGGAATCTGGGGCTATTGTGTATCTTCAATAACAACATGATCCACCTCCGAATATCCTTTGATGCGCAGACAGCCGCATCTTCTTGCAGTGATTGATCTTAGCTCGCATGTCAATTCCTTGGATGCTGCTCGGGGCACAACTGCCCGTGCTTCGGAGGTGCCGAGTGTGACCATGGTCCACTTACTGTGACTGATGGATATCCATTCCTCTCAGAAGTTCTTTCGACAGTTTTGACCTAAGCCAGTCAGGTAGTGCACCTTTTTATTGGCATATCTGAGGATAATACTAAAACTTCTCACATTTATAAGACATTGTAGACCAGGTATATAGCATCTCATGAATAACAGCAAGTGTGCAGCTCTCGTTACCCGTTCAGTAGAGACTCGGAGAGGTACAGGACAAAAAAGTAGATTCTTATAGGGAACCAAAAACAGCAAGACACCATCTCTGAATTCGATTCAAAGTCAAACACCAGGAGGTATGCTCAATTTATGAACGGCCGAATGATAAGAATGATCCCCGGCCTTTGGTTCTCCCCTCGCTCTTATGATCTGATTCCCTAGGAGTGACTGTAATAGAGCAGTCGTTCGAATTTGAAGTCTTGAACCCTTTCTCCAGATCACTGACTTCATGACTTGTCATCTCCTTTTTATCTCTCCTCGTTTGACTTTTCCTCGGCGCCTCAGGGACCTTGGGGAATCTGGGTGTCAACGGTGTCTTGATTGCCTGAGTGACCTGTCTCGCTGAACGATAAATGGCCTCCCGCATTGCCCATTGGCGCTTTTTGGCAATGAAGAAAAGCGCTGTAGATGATACTGGAGGGCAATGATCGTCAGCATTCCAATTCAGATAGATGGACGTTCAAGTATTCAACTCAAGCTAGGGGAGGAGAACAGACATCCAATGACCACAACAATCCCAACTATTGTGCAGAGAGCGATCATCCCCTTGGAGGAAACGCTGACTGAATCGGAAGCTGGTCCTGATGCTCCGGCTTCATCTTGGGCCTGGGTATAGTATCTGGTATCCAGAGCGGTTGACTGTACGAGAAGGAGGCCGAAGATAGTGCAATAGTAGAGAACTGCAGCCGAAGACATAGCGACAGGCCGCGCAATGGTGCTTTCAATTTCTTTGGGATGGTAATTAACTATGCTCGATGTGTGTTGAAAGCTTTGCGTAGAATCGTCACAATAGGAATGATAATTGGAAATAAACACACATCAAGAGTTAGGTAGAATCCTGGTTCTACAGACTCGTATATAGATATTCAAGTACAGCACAGCCCTCCAGGGACTTGGGAATCTGTGAAGAATCCAAGGCCATTAATGCTGCGTACTGGGTGGTGATAGGTTCGAAAAGGACGACAACCCTAGCTCTGCAGTTTCAAGGGTATGTGCGCTATTCTGGGATTGTAAGGACAAGATCCCAACGACGAATCATTTGAGCGAGATGCTCATCACGGTGTGATATTGGCGCTGGTTTTCTGTGATAGACGCTTTGGGTGCGACAGTTCGTTTTGAGATTCGAATGCGGCAGCCAATGGTAGATGTGCTCTGGCCGCCAGGATCTGAACACTTCGAGTCATCTCCATGTTTTGAGTTGAGTGATGGTTAAAATAGAATGGAGGATATGAAGGTAGGTAGTTATGGAAAGTGGGAAGAATCTCAAGTGTTAAAAAGTGGAAGAAAATCCCTGCTTTCAACGTGCTTCCTGATGCACTGCAGCAGGGAATATCCTTGGACCAAATACTCCGTATAATATCCCAGTATCTTCATCTCTTGTCCTTCGATGCACATTTTCGGAGACAACTATCTCTTTGTATCTACGTATTCTTGCTGCTAATCATGATTCTGAACTCTGGATTTGTGACTTCGTCCTATATATTGGCAGACAATGTTATACAACTCCCTTTTATCGAGGCTCAAAACACTCTTAATATCCTATAGACATGCCTGTCTGGAAGGTAAAGGCCGAGTATGACATGTACCAGTCTACTTGACATAGTTCGAGGTTAACTTGCTTCTCTTGAGTATGTAGAATGAGTTGAATATGGTGGATCACAGTTACTGCCTTGCTGCCTCATGAGGCAGTATACAGGCACTTCCCCAATGAGGAAATCTCCTCTACTAGGATCACGGGGGAGAATTGATTCTACCCCTCCTGTCTTTTCTTGCTTCGTTTTCATCTCTCTTGTCTATTCCCTATTGTTGTCCGCCCTCGACTCGATGATTTGTACCATCTAGTGTAGTGTCCTTCTCAAGCTGTCAGTACTCAAGACTGAGCAACAGAGTCAGGTTCAGCGTCTCACACATGAACCACAGCTGAGATGGAGAACCAAAGCAATGGACCTTCCTCCCCCGGCCATTCCCTGGCTATCTCCCATGTGGAACATGACAGTCTTGAGGACCAGTATGACGGCGATGAAGAGTTGTTACTTCTTCAGATGGAACAGTCTGGCAACGAGCCCATCTCGCCAAATCTCAAGGCCGTCATGGATAGCAATAGGGAACCGGATCGGCCAGAAAAAGATCGTACTACCCCATTGCTCCTGGCGCGGCCACAAAGCTCTGGACTCGACATCAGTGGATTCTCCTTTGCAAGGCCTGTTCCTCGTGGGAAGCCGCTGTTGCCACAACCATCAACAAGACAGTCTTTTTCAGCTCACGGGGCTATCTCACGAGAGCAGACTAATAAGGATGATATGTCCGATAAAGTCAACGGGCCGAAACAAACAAAGTGAGCTCCTACATTACATTTGCCCATGATCACCACTGACAACTCCTTCCCAGTTCGATTCATCCTGCACCTGATATGGAACCAAAGACGTATCCAGTTCATAATCCTGATGGAAGCCATCAGAATACGACAAGGCCTTATTCTCCCTTTGTGAATCCACCTCAAAGGTCAAAGGCAGCAAGTCGGACCAGTCTTGCGAACTATGAGACTTTCGAGGACACATCGTCGGATCAACTCCATGGTGGAAATAATGCTGCTGCGCAACCAGGGGGGCGCAGACAACGCATGGGTACCGAACAAATGGATCAAGGTAAGAGATGTGGCTCTGTAGGCAGCTCGGTGTTTCTAAGTCTGTTATAGAGCATACTACGTCTGAAACCACTCAAAAAGAGGTAAGGCTCCTTTTGGTTTTCTCTGGTTTCTGGCCCTAAGGACATGCAAGATTGATGACCAATCCTCGTGTCTGCTGCAGAACAATGAGAAATCGAGGGGTGCGTCAGTGATACAAATCCCTGTCCCTCCAAGTGAGACTGTAAATGGTGATCGTGTGCCTCGTTCGCCCTCATTGGGTCCCACAAGTGATGGATTCAGAGTTTCAAAGCGCCGTGCTGGGAATGGTAAAAAGTCAGCCAGCATGAAACAGCCTGTGCCGGTTAATCTGGACAAGGAAGGCGGACAATTATCGGAAGAGGACCTGTTTCAGCTTCTTATCCATCGGATGAGGATCCGTGAAGAAACTGAGATTGCAGCTTTGAATTTACACAAGCAAATGCAGGCCAATATCTTTGAGCTGACAGAAGAGAATGAAAACCTGAAAACTCAGCTAGAAGCCATCAGCACGCAGCTACAAAGAAGCAAATCAGACAGCAAGGCGCACAAAGCTCAGATAGAGAACTGGAAAGCGAAATTGGGGAAGTTCAAGGGTTTTCTTAATGAGCTTGGGGCAGAGTATCAAAATCTTCGCAAAGAGAACCACCGACTCAAAGAGGTCAAAGAATCTCTGGATAGCGAGAGGATAGAAATCAAGTCTGAGATCGAAGATGCTAGGCAACAGGTTTCAAAAACGGCTAATATCTTGAGCGCGAGACGAAATCAGCTTTCCGAAACGGAGAACATGATAGCCTCCATGACACTAGCCTTGCGAAATGCAGAGGAGAAGACTAAGTTCATTCAAGACCAGCTGACTGAAGAAAAGAGAAGGTCCTCAATCTTGGAGGCATATATTCAGAATAGCTCGCGTGCCCAAACCAAGCAGCTTGGTCTCATTAGGAACGACCAGTTGGAGATTGCCAACAGATTCAAGTCTGCGTCTGAAGCACTGAGTCAAAAGTTGGATGCTTCTCAAGCGGAAGCACTGTCAACGCTGGGTGCGACACTTGAGAGTTGCTTCTCACTCCTTAAGGAAGTGAGAAATGAGCTTTCGGTGGGAAAAGCCGACGTGCAGCAATGTAATGAAATTGCTCTCAAAGTCTCTTCATGGTATGTTCCCAGAGTCTGAATCAAGACGTTAGAGAAGGAGGGAATACTGATCCTCTATCACCAGTATGAAATCCTTCGAGTGCGAGCTCAACAAAACTATTGAGAGAAACTCTGAGCTCAATGAGAAAATGGAGTGTAACATCAACGCGCAGCTCAGGTTAGCAGAGGGGAGTGAGAACTATCATTCAGCGCTTCTTAAGCAACTCGGGATCACCGAGGAGCAGTACAAAGCTCTGCAAGAAACGTTCGAAGAGTTAGGGCCAAGCATTCATAAATTCCACTCATCTGTCGTTGGACTAGAGGAGAAGAAGAACAGCCTGGCTCAGCAAATCGATCACCTTGAAAAGAGTTTATCTGAAGCACAAATCCCAAGCGAAATGCCAGTCCCAGCGACAGAAATCTGTAACCTTACTGTTGAAAATTCCTCACTCAAGAGCCAGATCCAGCATCTGTCGGAGGAACTGAGCTCGATGGAAGGAACTGTTAGAGTCAAAGAGCAGGAGAACGAAGAGACGAGGAATGTCCTTCTTGAGACAATGGCAAAAGTCCAGGAAGCGGAGAAGCGAGCCAGCGATTTCGAGTCCAAGGTTATTGATTTGCAAGAGAAGATAAAATCGACAGAGGCTGAAGTTCGTGAGGAGTTGAGCAGAGCAAGCGTCATATCCAGGGATCAAGTCAGAGCAAGATTCGAACAACAACTCCATGGATTGCTGCGGGAGAAAGCCGAAGCAGAGAAAGAGATGGATAAAGTCCAGAAGCTACTATCCGAGACTCGGAAGTCATTGGTAATCTGCATCGAAGCTCGAAGAGTGAGTAGTACTGACAATTGGCAGGCTGAAAGTGAAGATTCAGCGAAGAGACAGAGAGATGAAATGGAAGCATTGGTGGGTACATCAACCCTATTACTCCTAAACAGTGCTGACTTCTACAGCTTTTGGAGAGGGAGCAGCAAATACGGAGCCTAGAGGACTTTCGCATTCAGGATGCCACCCGAATGGAACAATGTGATGGCGAGATGAGGCTACTTCAGCAAGCAGAGGCTTCAGCGGTAGAGCAGCAAAAATCGCTCGTCCAACAACTCGATGAAGCCAATGGAAGGATTGCTGAGCTCAATGGCACAGTCTCATCGAAACATATTGAAGCTGAAGATCTTCAAAAGAAGCTGGACTCGCTCCACGGTGAACTTCTGAAGAAGGAGGAAGAGTGTGGCCAAATCAGAAAGGAGCTTTATGATGCCAATACAGCCAGGTCGAGCCTCGAGACAGGTAAAGCCAAGGCCAAAGCTGAGATACACGCTCTTCTTAAGAGGCTTCAGGACTCGGAACGCTGGATGAATGGTATCAAGGAGGCGATCAATCGTTCTAGGGATTTGCCACTGGAGGGAACGCTCCCAGGAACTTGGGATAGACTCAAGGACTATCTGGGCTTACCGAATGTGAGCAATAACCCGAGCCCCAGCTCCGATGGGAGGAACTATTCGCACAAAGCTGGTGTTATTGGTGACGTTGATGCTTCGCATAACACTCAGTCGACCTTGACGCCAACCAAGGTCTGTGAAACTCCTGTAAAGGGTGTTATCCAAACGACAGAATTCATATTTCGGACGCAGAGCGTTCAAAGTGGCAACCCCTCATCCCCAGTTCAGCATGAACCCAGAGCTGGTGACTCTTATACTGCCGGTGGCACAGCGAGCCATTGTGCAAATTCAAACTCATCAAACGAAATTGTGCCATTCTCGAATATTCGGCAGCAGCTATCACCAGAACTTTGTTCGTCCCTGAGCCCCGAACCTAGCGAACTTGCAGATATGCTAGACCTAACGCTGCAGAACGAGATGACTAGACAAACGAATGAGCAGGCTACGGTAGTACCCTCACTCAAAGACATTGACTCCATCCCCAAGGCGGGCAACCAAGCCTCGCCGGGGCCGCAACGGGACTTACTAGTGATGGAACCTCCTGCCGGCTCAGCAAATGTTGAGGAGACCCGAGAAAAGCAGAAAGCAGTCACCTTTGCGGCGGGAGATCAAGGGATCGGGAGTGAGAAGCGCAAATTTTCAGCGACTCTGGACAGTCATGCTGAAGAGAGCACTTTTGAAAAGCGAGCTATCGAAGGAACTGAACGCACGACAAGACGCACTTATAGCCGATCTCAACGCTCTTCTTCAAAGGGCTATGCTCGGGGCTCAAACCAGCCGAGCGCTTCCTCAGCAGGCGAAGGTGCAAACCAGGACAATCAGACTGAGCAGTATACGAGTAATGATAAAAGAGCACGAGTGTCCATGGCGTCTTCATATTCCAGGACCAGAAAGCAGACTGAAGGTGTCTCCGAGTACTTTGAGCGCAGAGGAAGCCCTGCTAGTTTGGCCTCCGGAAGCAGTAGGCAGCTTTCCACAGATGGAAGCAATCCAAAGAACCACAAATGGACGCGAGGCGCAAAGCGTGGGCGGAAAACACGCGGTAAAGTCTGCTGGCGCTAGGATTATGGATGGTTGCTGACAGTCTGACACAGGTGACCGATATAATGCCCGTTTTAGCCAAGAGATCTCATGATCACGTTAATGGTATATAACCAGGAAGATCAGGGTGTTAGTGGAACGACATTTTGCCAGGGTGCTGATGACAATCTATATTACCGACGGGGGAATTTACCAACACAGCATATTTATTATGAAATTGAACAATCCAGGACGATCAGCCTCAGGGCAACAGATGGAAAAAGAGAGAGGTACCGAACATTTGAATTGACCCAGAATGTACTCTAAACGCCGAAATGCAAAACCAGAATAGATACAGTTTAGCAATATGATGAGGCTCCGGCGAAGCTCAAAATATCGCCTGCACTGTTGGATCCCCTAATGTACATGCTCGTGACGGAATGACGGGCTCGAGTTGCCGCTGCTTTTGTGTGCGATACTTCGTATGAACGTGTAGATGATCCGAACGCAATCCGTCGAGATATTCTTCAGAGCAAACCGAACTCAACCGTACCGAGAGGAAGTTGGAATAACGAGAAACGGGTGCGGGAAAAAAAATCACTTCGCCCTCCCACCCTTTGTCGCTTCCAGGAACAACACCTTCTTCTTCACCACGGGATCATATTTGAGCATGCTTAGCGGCCGGTGCGTCCGAGGACGGATCATTGTGCGGTAATAGCCAGTCATGGCCATGGAGATGAGTCGAACGACGATAGTACGAGATTTCGCTGTGGTTCAGTCAAGTTAGTCCTCCCGTCTTTTCTCAAATTTCCATGTCCATTGGCAAAGCTGGTCTTGGAAGTTCTGCACGTACATTTCTTGGCCATGTTGGGCGGCTTGAGATTGAAGGAATGACAGTAGGAGGATTGGATTTGGAGCCCAGATCTCCAGGTGTCGGAGTTGCGGAGGAGAAACTTGTGAGATATTGGGATGGATTCCCACGTGATGGGGAATGACTGGAAATGGTATAGTGGCTGGGTTCTGTGCCAAGACTTTGGTGTTCCTTTTTAGTTTCCTCCCATCATCCGGGGCAGAGTTTCCCACTCCCATCAGAGAACGAGGAGAGACTGATGACTATAGTCATATGCGCCTGTGTCTCATTGAAAGCCTCTCGGCCTTTTTTCTCATCATACAGGACCATACATACTAAGTATGGTTCATTAAGAGTCTATGGACATCTAACCATCGAAAAATACTCATACTCCGTAGTATTCCTGTACCAAGTTCCAGGAAGCTATTAGCAGATGGAATGACCTGAAATTCCGTCTTTGTCCCATCATTAGAGATGGCTCTGTACCTGGAGTTGGGTATTCCATACATTATCACAGGGTTGAAGAGACTTGTCATAGCGAGTTTTCATTTATATCATGTGCATGTTTCTATGAGGATAATGGATGGGGGCTTTGGTTTATCCTGTTGTCTCTATAGCCTCTCCTTCGATTTCTTTGGTTCATGATACAGTGTCTTGCATATCAATGGCTACAGGTGAGTGAGTTGCACCGCCATACTTCACTCTGTCAGTACTCAGTAGCTACATAATGCAACTAATGCATGGTCACTACCAATTAACTTCCCCGTAGCTATTGACTCATAGGTAGTAGGTACCTAGATCTTAGTGTTAAGAAAGTCTGGACTCTGGGGGTGTTGCCAAAACATGGCTTGCTTATATTCGATACAAATGAAATAAACTAAGTAGAGTACATATCCAATAACGATTGCCAGATTATCGATGGCTTGCAGTTAAACAATAACCAATGATTGACTTGCCGGAACGGCATGAGTCATGCGATGATGCGGTTGCAGATGGGATGCATGCTCCGATCCTCCTAGATGACGGGAATTTCGAATGAAGGGTGAAGACCCTCGTTTTTCTCATTTTCCTCATTTTTTTCGTAGTTTCTTGTGCCTGATGGATTCAAGCGGAATCGAAGTACTCGTTCTTGCAAAACAAGGTCAAACTTCAAGGCGTAAAGGCTGGCCATAAAAAACTTTGCGGTAGTTCAATGTATGGAAAGCCGCACGAGTAGGTGAAGAGAAACCTGTGCCTGGTTCTGTTCGCTCTCGGGAGCCGTAGGATAGTAGGCGTGTCCTTGGACTCGGCCTGGTACCTGGTAGGGCGGGGGCGGGTTTGTTATGGGGGTGTTGGGGTGTTTGGCTGTCGAGAATGTAGAGTGCAAACAGGAAAAGTCCATTTTCAGCGATAGTATCCAGCTGGGCGGTAAATGCGTGACGATTCCTTGAAGCGCTCCATACGGTCTGCTGCATCCGACTCGTACAGGGAGCCCCGGGAAGGGGAACTCCGAGGGGATGCGTAGACAATCACCCGGCGACCCTTGGACGAACGTGGCTCCCGCTCAATAATCTCGTCGACTGGGACGGGTTGCTGAGTGACTGGCCGGCGAGGGGCAACGGGGTATGTCCTGTCGTAGCTGATGATGGGGGCCTTAGTCTGAGCCTTAGTCTGAGTCTGAACCTGGGATTGGACGCGCTCCTTGCGCTGCAAACGCAGTCCATCCTCAATGGCAAGGAGCAGTCCCCGAACAGCGGCGCTGTCGCGGGGGATCTTCACCAACGTAGGCTGGTGCAACTCGCGGTCGATCACTGACTTGGCCTTTCCGTTCTCACTGTACAGGTATTTGGCGACGTCGAGGGCATACTGATGGCCACGGTCACAGAGGGACCGGTTTTCCCGGTGAACTCGCAGGGGATCCGCGCATTGTGAGCAGTGGCTGGCATGGCGCTCGAATGCGGCCATGACGTATTCCTCGTCATCCTCGAGGTCACGTACGCGCAGCACGGGCGCAACGGACTCGGGGCCATCGATCAAAGCGGGCATACTGTATGATCGGCGAGGACGGATAGCTTTGCGGGTTGTTGTCCTTCGGAGAAGGATTCGTTCTCGTATAGACGAGAAGATTGGTGATGGGCGAAAGAGACGACGCGAAGAGTCGTGGCCGTTATGCAGCGACACGGTGACGGCTCTGGGGGGATACTCAAGGGTTGAGCTCGGTTGCCAGTAGACAACTGTATAAGATTTGGTAGAGCGCTGGTAGATGATGAAAAAAGTATCTGGTGATGTTGCAAGTTGAAATCACGCTGGAGGTAATGACAGACAGAAAAGAAGTATCGAATCCAGGGGGGATGTCGAGGACTATATAGTCTCCTGGAGAAGAAGGCATCCATATTCAAGACCAGGGTATATGAGACCGCGACTAACAGAAACGGGTCTAGTGATGGAGTCAATCTCCCGAAGACACATTGTATGACGGCATTAACTATTGGTCACAAGAGGATTTTAGAAAAAAACGCCTTGTAGGATGGGGAGTATGGCAGATGATGCTATTCCCATTCCACTCTTAGTGCCTAGTGTTGCCTGGGGCAGGATGACAGATGACTCGATGGTGACCTTGGCCTCAAGGCCCCAGCTGAGGCTCCTGCAAATGACCGGTCGGTTGTGGCTGATGCATGCAGGCAGTGCTTTTGAAATGACTGCATCTAATACTGATCAGGAAAAGGGCGGCTTCCTGCAACACTGTCGGCCACAGTTTGCGATTGCAGGAGGATTTCTGATCCTGTGATTGGCCTGATCACGGTAACTGGCGGTCAATCTGGACTGGAGTCTGTCAGTGCATTCATCTTCTTTGCATTATTCCATCAGTCCCATGTCAATGACAAAGAGTCAAGTGGTTGAGTCCGTCATCTGTGGTTTGTGACTCCATGTGTAGACACATGACATGCAGGTTGCAGACCATCAAGAGTGCTCCAGAGTCCAGACCTGTTTACTCATAATACTCCCAGGACTTTGAGTCATCATCACAACAGGGATGTGACTTTTCAGCTTGTCAGTAACAAAGTGTGCTCTCACAAGTTGAACTGTGGCAGTGTGGCTTGACCCTCGTGTTCCTAAGCCGCATTGGCCTTCCTAGTTCCTCAACCCCCTGTCGAAATCCTTTATTCTCAACTCGGGGGTCTTTACTCCGCTCAGTTTAGGATGACACCTCGAACCGGGTTGTCATTGCTTGTGATCATCTGCATCATCGCGATAAAGGCGCTCGAGCCTCAGGGGTCCCACCCCCACTCCCTCAGACTTTTGGCCTCGATCCTTCTCATCCTTCTCATGATTGATCATTGATGATTCCATTTCGACTGACCAGCCTCAAGCCAGCAAAGCCACAGTACTCTAGTCTCCTAGACCCTGTCAGTGTCACCCTAGTCCTACCTAAATAACCTGATGTTGAATCAGAATGTGGCCCTCATCCCTGTTTATCATGCTTCAGCCACCATGAGGCTGTGAGTGATTCAAAAGTCAAGATGAGTGATGGTTCTTTTCACATTCAATTCCAATCTAGATTTCCAAATTCTCCGGAGTGATGTCGAAATCATGAACAGTATGCCGCCAAATTGAGCAGAGACGTTCATCAACATCAGGACTTGGTCCCTGACCGCTGGCTCTCAATGCTTGATGGTTATCATTTGATTTGCCTTCACTATTGAATAAGCACGAAACTTTCCATGACCACAAGCAAGTACTCAACCTCCCTCTCGCATGG
Source organism: Aspergillus cejpii (assembly GCA_004769165.1). Taxonomy (NCBI): domain Eukaryota; kingdom Fungi; phylum Ascomycota; class Eurotiomycetes; order Eurotiales; family Aspergillaceae; genus Aspergillus; species Aspergillus cejpii. The sequence goes on along the minus strand of SMSW01000005.1, from coordinate 984,685 downwards.
GCGACAAAAATGAAGTTGCTGGTGAAACACAAACTGACGCTGTATATCCGCCATCATTTGATGAATGAAGAATATACTGAAATGACATAATTTTTTCATGGCATTCAAGAAGCCTGCCGGGCTAGCTCAATCGGTAGAGCGTGAGACTCTTAATCTCAAGGTTGCGGGTTCGACCCCCGCGTTCGGCTTCTTTTTTTTGTTTTTCTCGGATTCAATTGTGGTTTATGGGAGCGACTCGGCGAAATCATTTTTCTTGTGGTTTTTTCCAAGCTTTGGAAAGCTCTCTTGGGCCTTGGGCCTTGGGCCTTGGGTCCACTTGGGTGAATCAGACTCCACTTCTAGGGCTGCAGCCTACCCCAGGGCCCAGAGCCTGAGAGGCTGAGACTCAGAGTGTCTCAGACAGAGGCAGAGAGGATAGAGTTAACTATCACTTGGACATCAACATGGCTTGTTGAGAGCATTTGGTAGTCGTCATTGACCTTCGGCTTACAAGCATACAGTCTATTAATGGTCAACTTAGAGAAGACCACCACTAATACTCTATCAGCTCAAAGCACCTACAAGCTACTACAACACATCAACTGAGGATGACAAAAGCAGTGCATTGACTATCTAGATCCTGTTTGAATAGCGAACCTCGACACCATTAAGACTCAAAGCTCAAGCTTATCACATCCATCCTAAAAGTCCATCACGCCGCCATTCAGTCGTCAGAAATCCCCAATAACCATTCGATGAGATCAATCAAGGTCCATATGAAGAGAACAAGAGACGATGACAGAGCCGACTGCCAGAATTTTCATCAGACAAGCCTATTTTCCCAGAATATTTCCAAGTCCCTTACCATTTCGAGTGATCAGTTCAAACTCAAACCTCAGTACTGTTCCATGCAGGAGTCATCCGTTCTGTTTTTAAGGATATCAGATCAGCACTTTTCTGCTTTTGGAAGGAAAGGGAGGCAAGGCAACAAACCTTTTCACTTCTTGACACAGAGGTACTTGTTGAAATCGCATTTGGGGCAATCACCGCCGCAGCCCTCCCTGTCTACGCAGACCTGTCCGCAGAACCTGGGCTTGTTCTTGAGTTCCTTAAGGGCAGACGCGGCGTTGTTGGCAGTGCTTGCAGTGTCAGGGACAGCTGCAGCACTGGCCACAGCAACAAGGAAAGAAAGGGTAAAGATGTTGAGGAATTTCATGGTGAGTGGGTTGGAGCGATCGGTTAGGTGTATTGAGGTGAGATGGTAGATGAGCTTGGTTGGAGGTGAAGAAGAAGAGAGGAGAGTGGTAGGAGGGATGAAGAAAAAAACAAGAAAAGATCGATTCTAAGGGGATATAAATACCCTAAGGGATGATGCTCCAGTGAATAGACTGAGAAGATGGTTGTGAATGGGTGTAGGGGGGTGCACCTCAAATTTAACGATCAGGATAGCATACTAACCAGAATAGATCGGAGTTCTTTCTTTCAGTGAATGGCAGTCATTAATAACTTGGCTTATGATCTATCTGAGGCTGTAGACAAGTCTTGAATGAAAGTCCAGGGAATATGCATGTATCCAGAATCATAGGAGTTTTCTTTTTGTGCCTGATGCTGTGAAACCTCAACATTTCAAATCTACTGGGCTTTCAAGTCAATCAAAGGATATTTCTCCAAGGATATCATTCTACTAGTGGTATAGCCTCGACAGATCATTATCTTCTTTCTGGTTGAACATTCACCTGAGTAAGTGAGTCCTGATGTTCGTGGCTTGACTAAAGTGAATGATCTGTATAGGAATCAGTTTTAAGGTCATCCATCCCATGTTCTTTTATGTATAGAGTACAGTGAATGGAGATCTTGAAGAAAGAAGACCAACTTAGCCTGATAGCACAACATGAGTACAAAGTTGACTCGAGCTCAAAGAACCGGGCAGTTTGTGTGACACAAGATCGACAACCAACTTGGGAAATCCGATGCCAGGATTGTCCAACGGTGCTCCGTAACCATACTGTCTATAACTGGGAGGTTGATTCCCTTTCTTTAGTTTAGTGTTTGAGATTGCTTTGCAGTACAGTCGTGGCTTCGCTCTTTGATCCTACAGTACAGTCCCATTTATTACCCATGGACATCCTACGACTGGAGAGTTAAGCCGACGATAACACTTGTTTGTGATGCTCTACTATGACGGCTGATAGTGCCCTACCTGGACTCCAACCAAAGGATAACTAACGATGTGCTTACTTTTCTTCAGCGGAAGGAAGGGGCAGACTCTGGCAGTCGAGGCAGATAACAAGCTCACCTACTTTGTATTCCTGTAATGTAAATAGATCCTTACAATTTGACTACCAGCGCTAAACTGTAAACTGCAGATCATGAGAATGCCAATGACTGTCTTATCATCTTATGTCAAGGCTTTTGCGAAACGTGGATAATAATCTTCCCTCTTGCTCTTCCTGAACGAAGCTTTTCAAAAGCTTTGACGGCATCCTTCAAGTCATAAGTGCTGTCGATCTCCACACGGACCTTTCCTTGCTGGATCCATTCGCCGATTCGAACAATATCCGCCTTGTTGTTCTTGAACATGATGATCACATACTTTCTCTTCCCGCCACCCAAGAAGCTAGGCCTGACCAGCCGACGGGCAAAGGTAAGCATTGACACCGCGCCAACCTGAACAAATACCTTGCCCGGAAGCAAGAAAGAATCACACTCCCTATACAGCGCCTCGGGTAATCCAATATGATCAACGATATGGCTGTACACATGGCCCTGACTCTTCAGGGTACTCAAGACATCCGTCTGAGTATAATCAATGACTTCGTCCGCGCCAAGGTCCTTGCAGAACTGCACATTGCGCGTCGAACATGTCGTCGTAACATGGCATCCAAGCAACTTCGCAAACTGGATCGCAAAGATCCCACAACCCCCGGAGCCCCCATTGATGAATACCTTATCCCCGGCAGAAACATACGGGGCAAGGGACTGGTACGCCGTCTGTCCCGCAACGCCCACAGCCGCCGCATGGTCCGGGTCCACGCCCTCCGGGAGAGCGGCGATGTTGCTCGTCGTGCACACGAGGTACTCGCCCAGAGACCCAAACTGGGAGGGAATCCCAATCGTGCCGTAAACTAGCTCCCCGGTCTGGAACTCGGTGACATTGGGACCGGTGAGGGCCACTCGGCCGCAGAAGTCCATGCCAGGAGTGGCGGGCGTGGTGATGATGAGCTTGGACGCGAGACCTGTTTCAGGCAATTTATAGTCTGCCGGGTTGATGGATGCTGAGATTACTTGGACAAGGACTTGGTTTTGGCGAAGAGTCCCTGGAGTGCGTGCCTCAGCGTTGAAGGTGAGGTTTTTCTCTAAACCGCCCGAGGCACTGGTATAGAGCCAGGCGTTCATTGTTGACGGTTGGGATTTTTCCATTTTGATGAAAAAATGTGAATTCGACAAGCAAGAGCTGTAGGATCTCTGGAATACTGAATAGATGAATTTCACCTTCTGGGATGATGGTAACTGGAGGGCTTTGAGCCATTGACAGAATATCATATGGTAACTCTGATGTGGATGCAGGTGACGTAATCCTCTGCTTTGACCTCAACAATGCATCTTTTTGAAGTACGAAGAACTATCACGAGTAATGATTCGAGATGATAATTGGCAAGTTCTCAGAATTCAAATTTTAAATACGAAGAATGATAATAGATACTCGTCGCCTCGCACCTGGCTTCTTTGATGGAATCAATTGGTGGTTTGGGATCTGATTTCAGGATTATGTACATTATTAATAATAATCTCATTGTGCATAGGTTATGCACACCAACAAACTGACTTGTTGCATTAAGGAGTGTCGACTTCTTCGAATGGATTCATACTTCATAGTCTCTTTTGACATCCCCCATGAGTCGCTTATCAAGGCTTCAAGCTCTGAACTTTCCCACAACGGTTCCTCCGTACAATCAAGCTCGTTGGCCAGACAAAGCTTGGTTCCTTATCTTTAAGCCAGTTGGCAGTGGCACAAGACTGTAGCTGATGGTATCATACCTGAAGCCGCTCCTCAGTCTACCAAACCTTCTTGGCGGTTACTGACAATCAAATCAACAGTTGGCGAGTCACAGGCTTACAGCCGATTCAAAGGAGATTGCGACCGTCATTTGATTCTCTTTTTGCAACTTGGTCTCCAAATTACCGCATCCCCTAGCAATGACATCACCCGAGTCCCCCTGCGATCAACCATGCAGTGCCAATAATCCACCACAATAGAAGAGCAGACAGTCTGGCCATTCTCGATACAGCTATTATGCCCAGTTAATATTCATCAAATCTATCATCCTCTCTTTACAATCTCTTGTCGTTTCATTCTTATATTTGATCTGTCTCTCAGGCCCCAGCACTCGCAACCGTGGATCGCCTAACCTTGGGACCGGATCCTGTTATATATATATCAAAGAGTCCAGGGCTCCAGGCCCATGTCTCGTAGAAATTTCTGACTAGCAGATGCAGTTCGATCTGGGGATTGTAACACCATGCCATTGAATGCGGTGGCACTGGGTGCAGCCCTCACCCCAACCGTCGTTGCGACCTTATTCTCGCACGTGGGTTTTGAGTTCCCCTGAAGGTATCACTGTGCAACCAACTAACAGCTCTCCTGTATAGTATCTGCATCGAAAATCCAGACACACGAAGCCTACCGTTCATATCTCCTACGATGAGGGCATTCAGATCATCCGCGAGTTTCTCGCTTATAGCGCAAAGCATCCTGTTGAGGATCTCCAGGCGTTCACGGCTCAACGGGTTCCTGCTCCACACTGGGTCAAGACAGATAAAGTTATCATTTCAGAAAAGTACCTGACTTCTGCAGCGACCAGCCTTATAAATCAACTTGGCCCTAAAGGAATATCCCGCGTCGGCGGGAAGAATTGGTGGCAATGGCGAGGGCCGTCGGAAGATCTGAGAGGAGAGTGGATTGAGATGAGAAAGGACTACAATGAGAGGAAGCGCGCAAAGGAAGATTATCCGAGCCAGAAGCGTATTATGTTGTATGTCCATGGCGGCGCCTACTTTTTCGGCAGTGTAGAGACACATCGATATCAACTGGAGCGCCATGCTAGGAAGCTCGGTGGACGAGTATTCGCACGGTAAGTGGCCATTCTTCATCCTTAGACGCGCACTAATTGTATGCAGTGAGTTGAAACTCCGGATTTAATAGAAAGACCAATAGCTAATCGGACCTTCATAAAGCGGAGTACCGTCTGGCACCGCAGTTCCCATTCCCTTGCGCTTTACAGGATTGCCTCGCTGCCTACCTTTACCTTCTGAACGAGCATGACCCGAAAGAGATCATCTTTGCGGGAGACTCTGCGGGCGGTGGCATGGTGCTCTCGTAGGTCAGGCCACAACTTGTGGTAGAATTTCGCTAATGTTACTCAAGCATGCTGGTCACTATCCGCGATCAAGGATTGCCTTTGCCCGCTGGAGCAATCCTGATTTCTCCTTGGGTTGATCTCACCCATTCCTTCCCCAGTGTGTTATTAGATTGTCCAGGAGACTACATACCACCGAATGGTTTCCATCATAAGCCCTCTGCAGCATGGCCGCCCCCAAACGCCGATGAAATTTACGCCATGAAGAGGAGCGCCGGCAAGAAAGCAGCAGAAAGTGCCATAGAGGATATAGCTCCCAAAGAGAATACCCAGGCTTATGAGACCGCAGTGAGGGGCTATTCAGTCAAGCAGGACAGGTCAGGTGGTTCCCAGCCTGCTCATCCAGGCCAACAAGATACGGAAGAAGATGAGCTTGACAATATCAAAATCCCCATTGATGGTCAGATAGTCGAACTAAAGGACCAGGTTCAGATGTATGCAACCAACCAGCTTATATCCCATCCACTCGTTTCACCGGTCCTTCAACCGTCCCTTGGAGGTCTACCTCCGCTACAGGTTCTTGTCGGGGGAGGCGAACGGTTGCGAGATGAGCAGTTTTACCTTGCTCATAAAGCCGCGAATCCGATGGCATATCCTCCTTGCGATACTTATCTTGACGAGCACGACCCAACCCGGGAGATTCTCCACAAATACCCAGGAACTCATGTTCAGCTTCAAGTGTGGGACGATCTCTGTCACGTTGCGCCAACTCTCAGCTTCACGCGCCCGGCAAAATACATGTACCGCTCAATCGCTCAGTTCGGGGCATGGGCTCTTGCATGTGCCCAGACTTCTGGTATCGAGATCCTCGATGATAACGACGTCTCACCTATTTCCTCCAGTGGCGCCGACACCCCCAATCGAGCTACTATCAGTGCTCACAAGGAAAATCCATGCCCTTCCGTCTCATCCGTCGGCAGGGCTGGTGATCCGTTACCAGCATTCAAAGATCGTATGATACGTCAACGAGTCGATAAGAGAGGCAATATATACCCACTTGACCCTCCGTCCTCATATCCCGTACTTCAACTTCCAAGGTCTCAAGTCGGTATCATCAACCCGCAACTTGTTAAGAAGTGGATGAAAGGGAAGCATGAATGGGACATCAAATTCGCGAAAGACAAACTCCGGGCGCAGAAGCAGCGGATGGAAGAATTGGCGCACGGATTCCAGTATTTCAAGGGTGAAACTCCCCCTCCGAGCTCCTTAGCCGCAAGAAGACTTGCTCCAGGTGTCTTACCCGCTGAGAGAGGCTGGAAGGGCCTGAAGGCCCGAAAGAGCTACCCGATGACTTTGTGGAGTCGCATCGCCACCAAGCATGATAAGCGGACCCTTGAAAGGGAGCGTCAAATGGGTGGTCGTTCAAGAAGAACGAGTGTCGAGGCCGGACAAGCTGGGGAATCTATGGAAAGAACAAGATCTGAAGACCGTGCCGAGCCGTCTCCAACAGATCAACCCAACGGATCGGATCTGGAGAAGCAATCTAAATCCGATGCGCAAGGACTCGCACCGGTCGACGCCGGAATTGCTCGTCAGGGGCCAACCAGCACTGCTGAAAACTAGCCATCCTCAACCTCCTCACCCAGATACCACCTCCACCGAAAAGTTCCTCACCCTGGTTACCTTGCCTGATTTCCGGGTAGGCAGTTCACGCAACAAGGCGCGCACGGCAACTTTGCGACATGCTTCGGGAGCTCTCTCCGCGAAGCCTGACAACCAGTGGCCTGCCTCACAGGCCGGATCGGCCACGGAGTGTCCTCACAGCAGACTTGGAAGACACCAGTACAATAGATGGCGAGAAGTCTTTCGCCGTCACGACATCCGCCGGTTGGGACAACGCCAGTACCCGGGCCTTCCGCAATTCCACGGGCGTGTAGACTTGATAAGCAAGACGAATTCGACAAATGGTTCAGTCGATGCATTCTCTGCTGCTCGTCAATCGGGTGACGTGGATTCGTTCTACACTGCTACTGCGAATACCGGGCAGAATGGGCATTCTTCCATCGGTCGTCCGCATATGTCAGAGTGGGATGTTATACCACTGATTTCGTTCTGTATATGCCACGATCATTGTTTACTTAGACCACCGTTTCCATTTGTATATATCTCGTTGGAATACAATTCAAATGATCACCAAGACTTTAAATCAGATGAAAATGGGTCTCTTACAGTATCTACTTTAAAAATAAACAAGCAAAAATTATTTCCATGGCCCTTCAGTGTTATTTTATCTGACGCAAGATCCAACCAATGTCGAAAAAAAAAATAAGAAAAAAGATAATGCGTTAGCTGGGAGTCGAACCCAGATCTATTGCTTGGAAGGCAATAATGCTAACCGCTACACCACTAACGCTTCTTATTGATAAGTAGCCCTTTTAATGACTTATCAAATACTGCAGGTTCCGTTCTTTCTGGTTGGAGGATATTCATGATGAATCTCTTCTAATTTACTGAAACTCGGTTCATTGCTATAGATGGCATTGCGTGGAGTGTACACACTCAAGGGGGTATTGTAACTGTAGACGTCAAGACATTATGATGTAAACTCTGAAGACGATGATTGTAAATCATACCTCTCGAGTCAAAGAGCGGTGTTGACATGCAGTCAGAGAAGCAAAAGTCGTGGTTGATGTACAAATCCTCGGGTATAATATATAATGTACAAGGTGGACACCCTTCAATGCCACTCTAGTCCAACCTTCCGCGCGACTTTCTCAGCAACATCAAGGAAAGCCTTGCGTCTCGCGCTACGGTCGTCACTTTCCTCCGCCACGACTGTTGGTACACCACGGTCGGCGTCTTCGCAGACCTTAGCGTCGAGGGGGATGTCGCCGAGGAACTCGACGCCTAAGCGCTTGCACTCGGCCACGACTCCCCAGTCCTCCGGTCCATGGCCATGGCCATGGCTCTCGCCGTGGGAAAAGATTTTCGTCTGGTGACCGCACTGCGGACATGCGAAATAGGCCATATTGCGAACCATCCCCAGGACTGGGATTTTCATCCGTTCGAACATGCCAAAGCCGCGGACCGCGTCACGCAGAGCGATATCCTGCGGTGTGGTCACGATCACTGCGCCGTCTACAATGATCTCCTGGCCTATTGTCAACTGTACGTCGCCCGTGCCGGGGGGTAAGTCCAAAATGAGCACGTCAAGAGGGCCCCAAGAGACTGAGTGGAGAAGTTGATGCATGGCCTTGGTGACCATGAGACCGCGCCACGAGATAGGGGTGGTGTCCATGGGTACATTGCCGGAAGATTGCGAGGCGTCCCCCTCGGGTTGCGGGAGGAGGTAGCCCATCGACATTGATTTCAGGCCATAGTTAGTTAGAGGAAGGAGGCAATTGTCTGGTCGAAATCGTAGATCATTAGCTCACTTGACCAGTCTGCGCCTCTAACGAAGTCTCACTTTCGTCTAGGCGCGGTTCGCCAGAGAGGTTGAGGAGAGTTGGAATCGAGGGCCCAAAGATATCCGTGTCTAATATCCCAGTACGAATCCCACGGCGAGCCAGAGATAGAGCGAGATTCACTGGCATAGATATAGTTAGTTTGACGACGCCGCCGAGATTCCGTAATGCACGAACGGTATCGAGTGGGATCGCCATGAAGATTTCATACCCGCAATGGTAGATTTGCCCACACCACCCTTAGCTGATGATACTGCGATCACTTTCTTCACATCACGAATCTTGCGCTTCTCTGGTAACCCTCGGCGTCGAGGGAATGATGGAGGTGTGCCGGAACGAGGAAGCCCCTGCTTAGCGTTAACATCTTTGTGATTGTATTTCATATAATTCATGTAGCAATACCAAGGGATTCTCATGCTGAAGAACCCGAAGAGCTGAGAATAACCTCCTCTGTATCATGATTGCTGCTGTGTTCCAACAAAGACAGAGATTCACGACATCATTTACTGCCGGAGAAAAGGGTACACCGCCTTGGCACACTTGGCTACACCGCATTCCGCCTTCTAAAAAATATCACGGGCAGAAAAAAATAAAAAAGAAACAGAGCTAAAAATTTGAACAGTCCAACATTCTGTTCTGTACCTGCATCAGATTGAAGGCGCAAAAATGGCGCCCAAGTCGCTCGCTGAGCAGATCGCAGAATTAGAAGATCCAACACCGAAAGGTCAGTCTCCAGTCAATAGGCCACTTTGGGTCCGTATTCAGACTGACTTTGTTTGCAATCAGATTTCGACCCCGAAGATTTGGACCGTGATGGACCGGATAGTGATGACGAAGCTGGTCAAGCTGCTGACCTAAATGCTGGAAGGGAACATTATCAAGCTGTAGGGTGGGTCACTGCCCTTTATTATTTATGACTTGCTTGCTTTGTCGAGTTCAATGGTGTTGACTGTCCGCCAGCAAAGCGAGACTTCGCAAGCAGGATCCAATCAACCTCGGGAAACAGTATGCCGGATCACGGATTAGCCGAGATGCGCTCGAAGCTGAAAGCGACGACGATCCGTTCGGGGCACGCTCAAGCGACGAGGAGGATGACAGCGAGGAAGACGAAGAGAATTCGGAGCTACTAAGTGATGATGAGGACGTACCCGAAGAAAGCGAAGAAGAGCGACCACAGATGTCTAAAAGCGTGAGGGAAATTGGGAAGAAACAGAAAGAGAAGAAGCTAGAATATTCGTCTGATGAAGAGGAGGACTTCGATGGCATGGAAACTGACGGATCGGAAGAAAGTGAAGGAAGTGAAGAAGACTCAGAGGGCGAGTTCGATGAAGATGATAAGGAAGACGAAGACGAAGACGAAGATGACGAGGAAGATGAAGATGATGAGGACATGGGTGATGACGAGGACCGACAAGAGAGATTTGGCAAAAAGTCAAAATCGGATGATCGGGAGGAACTTCGCCGGCTGATGTCCTCTGATCAAAAGACAATCGCAGCCACCATTTCCCAAGCCGCTAAAGCAGACGCTGCTAAGGGCAAGGCTGTGAAGCAGCAACGCGCGACTTTTGATGCCTTACTCAACACGCGTATCAAGTTACAAAAGGGCTTGACGACGATTGATCAGCTTTCTATCGCCGCAAAGGGTAGCGATGATAGTGATGACATCGACGGAGAAGCCATCAAGTCTGCCGAATCCGCCGCTCTCGCCCTTTGGTCTACACTGGAAGATCTGCGACTCGCTCTGGCCGACGCACAGGCACACGACCAGTCGAAGAAACGCAAGCGTCCTTCCGCAGTTTCCTTGACTACCTCCACAAATTCCCTGTGGAAACGTATGACAGATCTCGAAGCCGACGCTGTTACTCACCGTCGAGCCATCCTGGATAAGTGGTCGCTCAAGGTTCGCGGGTCTAGCACAGCACCTCCCAATGCCCGAGGCAAGCTCCTGGGCACGAGCTCTGGTAATCAGCAAACCATCACCGCTGTCATCGATGCGCAAATCGCCTCGGAAATCGGCGACCGCGCCGCCAAACGCTCCCGGAAGAGCACCACATCCAGCGGAAGTGCAAACGGTGAACACGAACCGGTCTACGACGATACCGTATTCTATCAGTCTCTCCTCAGAGACCTCGTGGAGCAGCGAATGTCTTCCTCCGACGCCATCACAAACGGCATCGACGCCCTCCACGTCCAGCTGCCTTCCCGGCTATCCGTGCACCCTGTGACGGGGATGCGCAAGGACAAGGTCAAACGGGACGTTGACACCCGCGCATCCAAGGGACGGAAGATACGCTTCGATGTGCACGAAAAGCTGCAGAACTTCATGGCTCCCGAAGACCGAGGCACTTGGACCCATACCGCGCGAGAGGAATTCTTCGCATCTCTCCTTGGTAAAACTGCCAGTGGCCTACTGCGGGAGGGCGATGAAGAGGATATCAGTGCCGCTGAGGAGAGCGATGAAGATCGTGAGGAGATTGGCTTGAGGTTGTTTCGCAGCTAGCAATCTTTGAAGCCTGTATAATTGTGTGTTAGATACCCTTGCGGGACTCAAAAGTTGCATATAAAGTTGTTGGATAGGGCCTTAGCTCGGTGCCAAGTCTCTCAATAAATCGAATCCAATAATCATTGGATGAAAATGAATAGGGGATGCTACAAGTGAAGAGTTGTCCACAGTCCAACATGTCTGCGCATATGTATCTTCTCTTTAATATTGTCATTGTTAGATTGATAAAAGAAGCAATTTACCCTAATCTACTCTGTACATTCTACAGACTTACAGAGTACCCCGCATGAAGATCCCCACATGAGGCAGGATAAGAGTAGTTAAGAGTGAGAGATCATCGTCTCTTTGGTCTTCACAAAGGAATCAAGGCAGTGCTTCTACCACTCCTACCACACCTACCACTGTGACTGCACCACTCCTGCATTTTTACTACTACTATAGCTCCTACACCTCAGAATAATAGCGTCTATTAAGCTTGACATATGAATGACTCTTTGCACTATTCTATAAGTGCTGAGGTGGTGCAGTTACACCTTCCCAAACACATATTACACAACAGATGGAGAGAAACTGACCTTCTTCCTTGGTAAGATTATACACTGTTATGTCTGAGGGTTTCTAGAAAACATCTGCTAACAGGTTAAAGTCTGATGAAGACCATTAGCAGAAATCTGAAGATGCCAATCCGAGACTCGGAGAGCCATTCTTGAACACTCTCATATCAGTATATCTAGTGCCATCCCAGGGCCATTCCGTGGTTTTCCAGGGACACCATTTGATCCAGGCGTGTTTCGTTGAGAGATGCATCAGTCACTGGCTCCAGCTTACGATGAGGTTCATATATAAGCCCTCTTGAAAACTGAGGAAGGATGCTAGTCAGTATGCTGGCATTCTGGGATTTCTCACCCTTTTGTATGGAGAGATCTAAAGACAGTCTACTTCATAGCAGGGTAAGACTGGCGGTTCAAGACTTATCATGCAGGAAATGGATTGCTAAGAACATCAACAACAGGTGCTTGATACCCAAGACTGGGCATAATGAAGCATGCGCAGATACACCTCTTCTTGGACAGTTTCTTACCCCATTTCTCCTTCAAGCAACCTTCGCTATGGCACTGGATCACCGGCAGGACTCTACACGCCCAAAAGTGGATGGACACTTTGCCTTGTTGATGCTTGAGGGCGCCAGGTATCTTCGGCTCATTACACCGGGACGAAGCAGAACTCCAGTATCAGCCACAAGGGGTTTACAGTTTATGGGCGAAGAGAGGCAACAACTGTGATTTGATGCTAAAAGGATAGCCATGGATACCGGGAATAGGCGTTGAGATACTCATCTTAGCAGCAACAGTCTTATAGTCACTATCGTCAACCCATTTTCCTCCTAATCCTTTCCTCGAGATAGCTCCATGAAGAAGTGAATCAAGCGAGCAGTAGTAACAGGGCAACAGAGACCAGGGAAGCTGAATAGAACACCCACATACTCCATACAGCCAAAGACATCCGTCTCGAGACTGACATTAAACCCTCTACTCGTACCCTTGCCACTTACAGAATCAAAGTAACACATTTGCATCTGGACTGAAGCTGGACAGTGAATCCCCCCTATGGTGTGGCTTACATAAGCGTTGTGACGGCAGTTCTTTTTCGGAAACCCAAGCAAAGCAGCGAAAGAACAACGCCAGACATCTCCAGCAATCTTGCTTCTCTTCTCTTCATTCATCTTTCTTCCTTCTTTTTTTCCCTGTCCAGCTCCTGTCGTCTATCCTTCTCCTCTCTCTTTTTTAATACCTGCATTTAAATCCCCACCCATGGCTTCTGTAAGTTGAATTCCAATCCCCCACTCACCGATCCTTGTCTCTTGCTTTCCCCATGGAGCTTCCCCAGCTCCCATGGCCAAAGGGCTACGCGTTGATGCAAGAACACTAGTGTGTAAATGCATGAAGTTATCAGCTAACTGTCTACTTTTTCCTTGTCCTCTAGCCCCGTCCTCCACACAACTTTGCTCCCCAAGGCTATCCTCTTCCGAACGGTGCTGCTGCGGTTTCTGGTCCTGTTCCTGGCGCCACTCCTCTTCTTCCTAACAATGGACGGATCATTCAGAACGGTCCCGTCAGAGTGTTGTGCATTGCAGATGTCAGAGGTAGGTCACCTGGACGAGCTTCAGTCGCAATCACGATAGCTAGGGAACAGCAATCTGACAACACGTCTTGCGCAGGAAATCTGAAATCTTTGAACGAGCTGGCCAAGCAGGCTCGTGCTGACCACATTATCCACACTGGTGACTTTGGTTTCTACGATGACACCTCTCTGGAGCGGATTGCAGATAAGTAAGTCTGACCATCACAAATTGTCTGCTTTTTTTGCGTCCCTGGTATGACACATGATTCTAACATGTGATGAATGGATGATAGGACTCTCAAGCATGTTGCACAATACTCCCCCTTGCTACCGGAGAGTGTGAAGCGCACCATCGCCCAGACTTCTCCCCAGCAGTCCATCAAACAACGATTCACCCCCGATCAACTTCCCCTTTCCGAACTTTCAATGCTGCTTGACAAGCGGCTCACACTTGACGTTCCTGTATACACTGTCTGGGGCGCTTGTGAGGATGTCCGGGTACTGGAGAAATTCCGCTCGGGGGAGTACAAGGTGAACAACCTGCACATCATTGATGAAGCCAACTCGCGGTTGCTGGACATGGGCGGTGTGAAGCTGCGTCTGCTGGGCTTGGGAGGCGCGGTGGTGATGCACAAGCTATTCGACAATGGCGAGGGCAAAACCACGATTGCCGGTGGTCAAGGCACCATGTGGACTACTCTGCTCCAGATGGGTGAGCTGATCGACACCGCTAACCGTGTGTACGACCCGTCAGAAACTCGCATTTTCGTCACACATGCATCGCCCGCTCGAGAGGGAATGTTGAACCAGCTCTCTGTTACCCTCAAGGCTGACTTCTCCATCTCCGCCGGTCTTCACTTCCGCTACGGTTCCTCCTACAACGAATTCTCGGTCAATCCTTCTCTGGATCACTACCGGGGCAAGCTCGCCGCTTCCAAGGCTTCCTTCAACGATGTCTGGGAAACCGTCCGTGGTGAAGTGGAAACAGCTATCTCGTCGAATGAGGCTCAGAAGACTCTTTTGGACAATGCCCTCGATGTCGTTCAGAGAATGCCCACTGTCGCCAACGGCGGAAACCCATTCGGCGGTCCCACTGCTCCAGGCAATGCGGCGGGCCAGGTCGATGAGAGTGCATTCAAGAACATGTGGAATTTCAACCTTGCAGATGCCGCCTTCGGCTTCCTCGTCCTTGAGATTGAGGGAGGTCGCATCGCGACGGAGATGCGTGCCCAAGGTTTCAACTTTGCTCACCGCACGGGTAAGTCCCAGGTTGCTGCTGGTCAGCCAGTAGCCAGTGGACTTCCTGCCCCGGCAGCCACCGCGGCCCGCGTTCCTGGTGCTGCCCCTCCCCAATTTGGACAGGCCCCCCCTGCAACGACTCGGGCTGCCGCTCCCGCTCAGCAGCAGACTCAGGAAAGGGGTCCAGCTGTGGGCGCCACTCGTACTTCCCCGGTCCCCGTCATTCCTAAGCCTGCGACTCCACAGCCCCCTGCCGCGGCTGCAACTCAACCTGTTGCTGCACCGACAGAGAAGGCGGCTATTACCGAGCCCAATGGCACCGCGCAGCCAGAGAAGCCGTCAGAATCCCCCCTGCCCCGAGGTGAGAAGAAGCAGAGCAACGGACTGTTCGTCTCGAACGTGGACAATGAACAGGCGGTCCGCGATCTCTTCCCCGAGGAGGACAAGGCCAAGATCCTCAAGGTTGAAAAGTGGGGCAAGTACAATCATGTCGTAACCTTTGCGACAATCGAGGAAGCCAAGGCTGCTCTCGATCGTCAGCCAGCCGAACACAAGAAGCCCAGTGGCCCTGGCCAACCTCGCAAGCCCAATCTCAAGTTCTTCGAAGACCGGGGGAGTCACCGTGGCAACGCCGGCACTTGGCAAGCTAGCAACAGAGGCGCCAACACATCCCAGCGTGGATACCAGAGCGGCGGCGCCAGCGACAGCGAAGGCGGACGAGGACGTGGCGGATTCGGCGGACGCGGTCGTGGCCGTGGCAGCGACCGTGGTGGACGGGGTGGAAGAGGTGGTCGTGGCGGTTTCAACAAGGGAGGCGTTTCAGACTCTACCGCACCCTCAACATCGACGCCATCTGGCGACAAGCCCGTGCCGTCTGGCGGGGAGTCTTGAGTAGGGGTGGTGTCGCTTTACTTCTTTGTCTGCCCAGCATTTTCGACAGCTTTTGTTCTCTTTCCACTTTCCAATTTTCCCCGCCACGTTTGTGTCCCATTAGTTTCTCATGGTTTCCCGATATGTTGATTTTCTCTCTTGTGATATTTGCAAAGCCAGTGCCTTTTTTTTACCCTTCTTACCTTCCAGCTCTTTTTTTTTTCTCCTCACCATTTCTTCTTTTTCTGAGCGAGATGCACGATGGACATTTCTTACCCGTAGTAGAAGACGTTGATCACCAGTCTCACTTTCGACTGGGCTAGTTCGGTGGGCTAGTATCGGAAGCTTGTCTCGAGCAAGGAGGGGAGTGCAGTTGCAGCTTGCCGACTTGGGTGCGGATGACGATTGGGAGAAGGAAAAAAAGAGGACCCGAAGGAATAATATCAGAATTAAAACAATCTAAAAAGAAAGAGGAAAGAAAGAGGAAAGGGAAAAAAAAGCACCGGCAAGCGGGACCTGTTGTGTATTCTAAGTCCAAGTCTTCTCTTCCCTGATGGCACCAATATCGATACCCTTGTGGCTTGAGCTTCAGTGCTGTTTGTTCTGGTTATCTACGGAGTAGATGTGTATGGAGGTATGGAGTGTAGGTTGCCGATATGTATGTATGTACTGTTCCAGCTACGATGTACCAAGAGAGGAAAAAGAGGACAATGTCTTCTCCATGTTTGCTATTTGATACTATGACTATGGACAAGTCAATATGGACAAGTCAACTAGGTAGGCTGGTTTTTTGGCAGTTTTGGCTGTACAGGAACGAGCAACCGAAAAGCAAACCCAGCAAAAGAATCGAGAAACACACGGAGACTATGCCCCCAGAAAAGAAGTCATTGAGTGGCCGATAGTGTAGTGGAAGTAGTGGTGTACAGTCTTTTCCCCCAACCCAGGGCCCCAATGCTGTATTCCATCCATGATCGCCTGGAAAAAAACCCCCGTGCCTCCGGACAACAAGATAGGAAGCTTGTTTGCGAGAAGAGAGTGTAGAGGTATCTGAGAAGAGAACTGCCTTGAGATGAGGAGAGGGGAAAAAATCAACAGTAAATGATTTCAAGATTGAAATTTGAGAAAGCAAAAAAAAGGAAGATAATGAATGTCCGTCATTTAGTTTGTGCCCCATATCTCCTATTCGCCCCCTTCAAAGATTTTTTCATAATCAAATCAATTGCAACATCGTGTAATATGGGTATCTGTCTCCGAGTTCGTGAAATGAGAGTGTATGATATTCTCTGAAGATTGTATGTAGTACATGGTTGTGAATCGTGTGTCATCGTTGTAATCAAGTTGCTTTGGGATCGCCTATTTGACGCGACCCATGATGTCATCGACATCTTTCTGATTCACGACTACGCCGCCCTCAGAGCAGCGAGCCTTGGTGCGCAGCTCGGAACAAAGACTGTCGACGTCGATTTCACCATTGCGGAACTTCTCCAGAGATTGAAGGCGGTCCCTGTGGCAGTGTCAGTCAAGGCGGAGTCCCGAGAAGACAAGGGGGAAGGGAAAGAAAAAAAAATACCAGATCTTAGCGCAACTCAGCATCTGCGATTTGTCCTCGCCAGGAACCACTTCTTCGTCATCGTCCAGTCTGCTATCAATCTCGGCGATAAGATCTTTCTTGGGTGCTGCTGGTTGCTTCGCCACCTCGGTGAGGTTATGGGATGGGCTGCCCAAATCGGGAAGAGGGAACGCATCGTCAAAAAATGTTCCAAAGTCTTGAGACAAGATAGCATCCTGAGGCTCACGCCAATCCCCGAACAAAACAGGATCGAACTGTCCTCCGTTCTGTTGGGCTAGGAGATCTAATCCCAAGACCTGATCGGTATTGTTGGTGTGAGCAGGTGTGGTCGACAAGCTCTCGCTATTCTGTCTCACAGCTGGAATGGGATTATTGATGTTGCCACATGCCATGCCAAGTTGCGCGCAGAAGGACTCCTCACCGCCAATGGTACTATAGGTGCACGTATGCTTGGTACCGTTCTCATAAGCCTTCACGGCAGGGGAGTGCGAATTTGGCTCAGGCGAAGTGCCGCTAGAAGAAAGCAACTGGCTGTGATGCGAATCTGACGACGACGACGGAGAGTCCGAGCTAGGCGTGTCGTGAGATGTCTGCTTCGCATTGTAAGCGGGATTGATCTTGGGCGCATAACCCCTGGCAGTTCCGTTGGTCTCATTCTGCGAGGATGGAGAATGGCCGGTTGACGAGGGGTTGGCAGACGGAGTTCCGTTGGTGCTCGCGCCGTTCAAGGCGTTACGGCTGATAACCCCAGGGACATGAGCGTCATTACGGAGGAGCGCAGCTTGGTTATCCTTCAACTTTGCCAGGGCCGATTTGCCCGATTGACCATTATTGAAGATGTGGGAGCCGGGGAGGTCTCCGAATTTGGGAAAGTCAAACAGGAAGTCGTTATTGTTCAAACCGCCGTACAGACCTCGGGAGTGGACGGCGGGAATTGCATTCATGGCAGAGAGCCCACTTCCGCTGGTGACCCAGGAAAGACGCTTGCGATACTCTTTGAGTTCAACCTGCAATCGTTCCACCTGCGCCCGTAGCAGTCCGTTTTCCTGGTTCGCATTGTCAGAAACCTTTTGTAGCTCCTCCACCTTGGTCTCCAAGTCCTTCAAATGCTTTTCTTTGCGCTCACGGAATGCTCGCTGAGCTGCGCGATTCTGGGCCTTGCGCTTCTGTCAAAGACGTTAATACCGCATGAGCCAGGCATAACACGTAATGACCTGTATGCACGCCGAAATGATGGCAAGGCAAGGGAAACATACCGAAGTAGGCTCCGAAGTCAGCGGTTTTCTCCCAGGCTTTTTGGCTGCTTTTTCGTCACCCTCTTTGCGCTTCTTCCCCGATTCCTCTTTCCCGTTTTCTTGCCCATCTATATCTTTTCTTTTGTCACCAGGCTCATACTCTTCGGCCGGCGGGAGACTCGGGGGAAGGTCACCAATTAGATTTTCATCGCCCAGGAAATCGAGGTCGAGGTCGGGGTTGAAGTCGAGAAACGGGCTGTCTTCGTAGCCGAAGGTAGTGGAATGATTTGTGGAGCCATCCAACCCGCCCGAGGGAGAAACGCTGAAGCTGCCAGATGAAGTATGGCCTGGTGTATGGTTCAGGTCATGGTTGGATTCGGGTTTCTGCGAAGTGTTCTGTTGTTTCTGAGGCGGGTTGGTCGAGGAAAGAGCGGCGAGTAGAAGGCCCTCCTCATCTGGGGAAAGATAGAGGCCTTGCTGATAAAGGGTATTGTAGTGTGTCATGGTGGTGTAAATGGAAGTAAGATGTTGTTTCGTTGGTGAGAGAAGGATAGGGTAGGGTGACCGAGGTCAATTGAGAGGGATGTATGACGGAAGAAAGCAGGATCGGCGTCAAGCCTACTGTACTCTGTAGAGTCCGTTAACTTGACCCTTTGTATCGTCGAACTGAAAGGGCCGGGCTTCCCGCCCGTTTGTGGTATCGATGGAAAGCACAGCCAAGTAGGAGTGCTGATGTTGTCGTCCTTGATGAAGTGAGAAGAGCAAACCGAAGCTGATCTGATGCCACCCCACTTCAAAAAGGAATCAAATCGTTGACGTAAGAAACAGGACGAAGAATTTATGAACAAGCACGAAAAACGAGCCTGGCAAGTCTGGAAGGGCTGAGAAGAGAAGACAAAGGATAGATGGAATCAAGAGCGATGTAAGATATGGATGAAGAATCAAGACACAACGGTCAAAGTCAGGAAAAAAAGAATGCAGGAGCCAGGAGCTTATGTTAGAGTGACGCCTAGTGTGCAAGAGAAAGGGATCGTATAGGGTGGAATGCTGCAGACGCAGGGTGAGCAGTGAGCAGTGAGCAGTGAGTACTGACTACTGAGTAGTACCTGACAATGAGGGGCAGCCAAATGAGGCAAACCCGAGGATCTGATAGTGGAAGATGTACGAGCAATTGGGATTCAGGTTAAGCCGGAAGAGATAGGAAGTTAGGAAGGATGATGATGATGAAGGAGATGAGAAAGATCATGGGGGAGATGGTGAAGAGTGAGAGTAGGAGGTTTAGAGGGGAGATGTACCCGTAGTAGTTTAGTAGCAGGTGAAAGTGAAACCGAAGACATCGTATTCTTTGGTACAGCATCTATTTCCAACGACAACTATTACTTCTACATCTCTACTCATCTACTGCTAGATACTAGATACGGAATACAGAATACAAAGTAACAGATACTGAAATCTAAGAAATTGAGATTTGAAAGTGACAACAAGGATGGAAATTGAGGCAAAAGTGGTGGATAAAAGCGGCGATATAGTTTGACAGCTATAATAGGCAAGTTTGGAGCAACTGATAGGGAGTAACCAATAAGATTGTGGGAAAAGTATCGCTGTTTTAAACCGGGGGAAAATTGAGTGACTCGATGCTTACCAATCCAACCATCGGATATGAATACTCTCCGCCGCCGATGTTTCTTCCATGAGCCATTTCCTTCGATATGTCATCTTCCATGGTTCTTCCAAGAAAGATCACAGGCAATTCTTAACTTCTACGGTTCGTCTCGGATGACAGAAAATGAGAATTAAGAAGGCCTCGACCTGGACCAAGAGTTCAGAGTTGACTTTTTCAGGATGACTCACAAGTCACAAGTCAGACACCGAGTTTCTTGAGTCTCACCGCCTAATATCCCTGGACTCCTGGAGTCTTTTCATTAGTCCTCCAAGCCTCCAACTGCAAGCCTCCAACTCCTGCAGTCAACTCCATATATATTGCCCATTAGCCAAGACAATCCGCTTATCTGATCTTTTCTCTGGAGTCTGGAGGTCCGGATAGTGGACATCCTTTGAGATCGTAGTTCGTACCTTTCTCTGTCCTGATTCCTGAGTGACTCCCGAGGTCCTCGAAGGCACTTGTCTTGCGGCCTTGCCATCCTGTTGATCTCAGTGGCAACCGGGGTTGTTTGACCGCTGGCGCCACATCTAGAGTCTTTTGACCAGTCAGAGCTTAATTACGGAGTACTCCGTAGATCCAAGAATAATGTGACGTCCTAAGAGATGATCCTCTATGATCTATCTTACATCGTAGAAGTAGTTAGGGAGACAGTTCTTGAGAGTTGAGGTCTTTCTTGAAGAGTAAGAGATACCATGAATCAGAAATCAACCCAGTCTATCATCAATAGACTACTCCATACTCCGTAGTATCAGAGCCATTCGAAACTGTCTAAATTGAAAGCTCTGTGGAAGGAGAGTAATATCACGTGACTCCTTATCCTCAGAATCCCGCACTTATCAAGAACCTCAAATGTGTCGCCCTGTCGCATGTCTGAATACCTTAGTCTATCGACCTGAAGGGCTGTCCTCATACATCTAATTTCTGGCTTCTCTTTTGCAAAGCTGATTTGTAATCGAAAGTCAACTTTTCTTTTTCGAAATTATCATATTTTCTCACCCTATTCATTTTTTCAGTCGCCATGGCAGATGTCGCAGCTCTTGAGGCCGAGGTCAAGGAATTCAAGCTACAAGTAAGCCAGGTTGCGGTTCACATTCCATCGTCTGATATCTAACCCCTGGGTCTTCCTTCGCAGCTTGAAACGGTTCAATCGAGTTTGCAGGTAGATCCAGACAACACGGAACTACAGAGTCTTAAAACTGAACTGGAAGAACTTATAAACCTCACCGAAACCTCGATCGCCGAACTCAAACCCCCTGCTCCACCGGCGACGTCTGCAAAGCCTCCTCCCCCGCCTGTGAAGGAGAAATGGTCTAAAGAGAACCATCCTGCGTATGTGGCTGGCTATCGCAAGCCCACTGTCGAACAACCAGAGGAGGCCTTGGCTCCCGTCACCTTCTCCGTCAATGACAACGTCCTTGCTCGATGGGTATCTGGGGATAACTCCTTTTATCCCGCCCGTATCACGTCCATCACCGGCTCGTCCAGCAACCCGGTTTACCTGGTCTCTTTCAAGTCGTACGGAACGGTTGAATCTCTAACAACCAAAGACATCAGGCCCATTTCCAACGCTGATTCGCGGAAACGTAAGGCTGATGGAAGCTCAGGCTACTCCTCCTCGCAGTCTCCAGCTCCTCAACCCCATCATTCCAGTGTCATCTCCGCGGCGGCAGATATCAACCCGGCACTTGCCAATCAGGCGCGCAAGACCCTAGCAAGGTCGGCGACGGTCCGGCGCGGCCTGCGAAGGTGCCCCGGAAGGTCAAGGCAAATCGCGAGCTCGAGGAGGGCAAGATGAAATGGAAGGATTTTGCTAGTAAGGGCAAACTGGGCGGAAAGAGAGTATGTTCCGCACTGGAGAAGGGATGAATGCTCGAGGTGGGTTTTACCGGGTCTGGTCAACAAATGCGGAAAGATCCCTCCAGATCACGGCATGTCTATCAACAAGCGGATGAAGAGGGCTATTAATTCGAAACAGTCGCAGGCGATATGTCCTAATGTCCATTTGTAATGAAATCCTCAACCCCATCATTCCAGTGTCATCTCCGCGGCGGCAGATATCAAACCCGGCACTTGCCAATCAGGCGCGCAAAGACCCTAGCAAGGTCGGCGACGGTCCGGCGCGGGCCTGCGAAGGTGCCCCGGAAGGTCAAGGCAATCGCGAGCTCGAGGAGGGCAAGATGAAATGGAAGGATTTTGCTAGTAGGGCAAACTGGGGCGGAAAGAGAGTATGTTCCGCACTGGAGAAGGGATGAATGCTCGAGGTAACAAATCCTTGTCTATCCATGTGGTTATGATTGCTAACGCACTCCTTACTAGTGGTTTTACCGGGTCTGGTCAACAAATGCGGAAAGATCCCTCCAGATCACGGCATGTCTATCAACAAGCGGATGAGGGCTATTAATTCGAAACAGTCGCAGGCGATATGTCCTAATGTCCATTTGTAATGAAATCATCTGGCATCGGCGTTACATTTCTGTTCTCTCTCGATCACCAGTCTACAATTCTATCTTAATTTGTTCGTTCCCATTGCTAACTGAAAGATTGGCGACACAGATCAAGTTCATCTTTGATTGGTATTTCGAAGGCATGGAAGTATACCGTACATAGACTATGGTTGTGCTGGCATGATATTTCCCATGAGTTCTTCCTCCAAGCTATCCATTGGTTTTACACTGTTCTGATGACACTCTTTTCGTGATAGGGTCTTCTGGTTTTCTGCATCAGAGGATCCATTAGGCGACATCTGATAGCCGCATTCGGCGTTGGAGAAAGCGCATGAACTTGCGAGGAAAAAGGCCGACCTCACATTCCAAATATCCGGATCAGTGTCCTAAGGTATCTGGTGTGGTGCGGGCCGTTCAAGCGCGAGTTCAGGAGCATATAACCTGTAGAATCGTTGTTAAAGAGTTGTCGTGGTTGAAACCTGAACGCAAAGCTTGGCATTCGTCTCCATGACGGCTCAAGGTAAGTCATCATGAGCGAAGACGAAGTCGCATCCATTCATGAGATGTGCGACATAGATGCCTTTTGAGACATACTGCACCATGCATTGTGGACGATATTGTAGGCTGATAGGACTATATCTACTGTCTATCGAATGGCAGAGGCTGCCATCTGGGACGAGGTGAAGACCATCAGTTATCAAGCCGTGCAGGTTCAACTCCAACTCATCTTGTGTCTTCCTCATCCATTGGCTAGCATCTGTATCCCGAATGTATGGGGGACGAATACCCTAATTATTATAGTATCATGACGCACATAGCTCTTCTGTATAAATAGTTGTGATTTGCACAACATACTGCTAAATCGTAAACCCCAGTACACCACTCACCACTCAAGTCATCCACTGAATTATCATCTCCAAATGTCTCGCAACATCTGCGTCACCTCCGTAGAGGGTAACACAGGCTTCCTCATCGCCGAGCTCCTCCTCTCGGACGAGAACTTCACCAAGCTGACCGGCACCATCTTCGGCCTCACCATGAACCCGGACTCGCAGCGCTGCAAGGACCTCCAGACCCTCGGCGCCACCATCGTCCCGCACCAACCGGGCCGGCTGAAGAACGTCGCGGCCAGCATCAAGAATACCAACGCCGACACCGTCTGCCTGGTGCCGCCCGCCAGCCGCGACAAGATCGACATCACCGCCGAGCTCATCGAGGCGGCCAGGACCGCCGGCGTGCCGAACGTCCTCTTCCTCAGTGCTGCGGGTGTGACCTCGCGGAGCGGGACAGGCAACCCCATCTGAGGGAGTTTATTGACCTCGAGGCCAAGTTTTTGGGGGCTAAGGGTGATCCAACCTCCGCGACGGGTCACTCGCCTGTTGTGATTCGGTATGATTATGACTCTTGAGGGCTGGAAAATCGTGCTGACTTGCGCTGATAGAGCCGGCTTCTACGCTGAAAACCTGCTCGCGTATTCTCCTCAGGCTAAAGAGGAGGGTTACCTGCCGATTCCGATTGGTCGGGATCATAAATTCCCCCCTGTCGCTTTGGGTGTAAGTCAAGTCTTTTATTCCAGTGACGGTGATTCTTCGCTGAAATATTAAGGACGTCGCATTGCTTGCGGCCCATGTCCTTACAGGACGAGGGAAGAACGGCTTCAACGACAATCGAGGCCAATTGATGACTCTGACCGGTGAGGACTGCCCCGATTCTTTCTGTTATTCGAGCAAAGAAGTGTGATTGACAGCTCCAGGCCCCGCCCTTCTAAATGGCGACGAACTGGCGCGAGCAGCAGGCGAGGCTCTTGGAACGGACATGAAGTTCGAAGATATCTCCGAGTACGCCCAACCTTGACATACTCACAGCTTGAGTCGATGCTGACGGAAGCAGATACGAGGCCAAGAAGGTCCTCCGAAGCCAAACGGATACCGACGATAGCGAAATCCACTTCATCCTCGAGTATTACTCGCTTGTCCGCGAGGGAAAGACCAATTATGTCGCCACGACGGCATTCCGCGATGTCACGGGTGGTGAACCGCAGCTGCCAACGGATTTCTTCCGGGCTTATGCCGATGAGTTTGCGGCGAAGAAGCCGGCGAAGAGAAGGAAGGTGGATGGGAAATGAAGCAAGAAAGTGGGTAAAGTGGTGGAGATTTTCGATAGTGCATGTCCATTCGGAGGTAAAAGGTGTCAGTGTAGACTGCTATAGAAGAAAGTGATTCAGATTTCGTTGACCTCGATGCCTCTGATATTATCGTAGATGGATTCCATGGGTATCGGATTGAACGAACAGTCCATGTTGAACTTGGGACTGCATTGCACGCTGATCCTGCGCTCCGAACCTTTGCCAATGTTATCCTTAGAGCCATACACGCATATAGGGCGATATGACTTGCGCGGGGTAGTTTCTCCTCCATCGACTTCTCCACAGCCTGTGGATAAGTTAGTTGGCATCCTCTACAGAAATTCATAGTAGATAGACTAGACCTTCAGCCAGTACCAACAGCTTGATGATGGGCTTATCGCAGAAAGAAGTCCCCCTTCCTCCACCTCCCCATATCCAGACTAAGATGCCACTTATCGCAGAAAGAAGTCCCCCTCCTCCACCTCCATATCCAGACTAAGATGCCATGGATACGACTTGGAGAAATCGACCAAGCCACCACTTTGACTCCTCCTCCAGCTCTATTTCCCGAGGATAGCACGGCAGAGCGGCGGGCTGCTCTCAGGTTCCAAGTGAGCGGGAATGCAGTATGTAAGTCAATGTCTACCTACTCCTCCGACTTCTCAAGACTGCATCTCTTACTTCCGACTAGTCACTGGCGGAGCAGGAATGCTCGCTCTGGCCTCTACGCGAGCGCTTCTCGAGCATGGGTTATCCGGCGTCGCCTTGTTAGATCTCCCCGCGGCTCTTGACAAGGGTGAATCCGAAATCAATGCTCTTCGAAAGGACTTTCCTGCTGCGAAGATCATAACCCATGCATGCGACGTGGCCGATGCAGCAGGCATGCAGGCCGCCGCCGACAAAGCACGAGACGAACTAGGAGATTTGAGTATCCTTTGCTGCTTCGCAGGAATGGTCAATTGCGTCGCGGCCGAAGATCTGGCGATTGAGCAATGGCGACGGGTCATCGATGTGAACACGACGGGGTCGTGGATCGCCGCGCAAGCGGTGGGAAAGTAAGTTTGCTCATCCGGTTTGTTATAGATATAGGGACTCCTCTAATGCAAACAGACACATGATCGCCAGCGGACGAGGAGGGAAAATCATCCTCATCGCCTCCATCAGCGGTCACCGGGTGAACTACCCCCAGCCCCAGATCGCGTACAACGTCTCCAAGGCCGCGGTGCTGCATATGCGGAGTACCCTTGCGGCAGAATGGACTCGGTATGGGATTCGTGTTAACTCGGTCTCTCCCGGATACATGGACACGGTTCTCAACGAGGGCGAGGATCTTGCCCTGGCGCCAGATATGGGCGGATCGAAATCCGATGCGGAGGATGGGATCCCCGCAGGAGCTGACAGGGCCGGTGGTCTTCCTTTGCAGTGATATTGGAGGGAGCTATGTCAATGGGGCTGACATTGTTGTTGATGGTATGTTTTGTGACATTTCTGTGAATGTGTCATGATACTAACAAGCTGGTAGGAGGTGGATTGGTGTTTTGACAGTGAGGAAAGATATCAGAATTAGACCAGGACCAACTTGAGCTGTTGAGCTGTTGAGCATGCCATTCCCAGGAAACTGCTGTCTCATAGATGGATATTCGACTATGTAGCCTAAACGATAGCATGGATATGGAAAGCGATGGCCAAATATAGCTGGGGGGCTTCGGGATGGGTTCATCCTGGGCATAATCCATCCATTCTAATGAAGTACTTGATAATTGAATGATTCTCTGTGAAATATCCAACAGTTCAAACTTCAAAGACATCACAATGGAATTATGGAAGAGTTCTTTTTGCTTTTGTTGATCAGTGTCTAATATTAGTGCCTGATCAGTTCTCCGCTTCTGTCTATCAGCTTCACTATCTTTCTCTTGGCTTCCTTGTTTCTACATCATCGATCTGATCTCCCCAACCTTCCCAGCTTCTCGTTTAACTCTACTGTTGATTATCGCATGATAATATCATCTAAACTGACTTGTCTCCCTTCATCAGCTTCATGAGATGCTGATAGAGTTAACTCCTTAGTCTTTCTTGGATCCACGCGACATTTGGTGAGCTGCTCTTGAAGCTACTCTGAAGATATTAGCTATACAATATTCCCTCCAATTTGCTACAACACTATCCGGATATCATTTCTAGACACCTTCATCTGATAGAGGAGGCGATCGACGTGCTGGACTCGTCACTGACCCTCTGTCCTAACGATGCGGGGACTCCGCTTTACCCCGATTCTAGCAACATTCGGCCTTCTTTCATCCCTTCCCCAGTCATTCGTCCTCGCTCAAGGCGAAACTAAGATACACGAGGAGGGCCGTTGTGCGATCCGAGGCCATTGATTTTATCGGTGGCGGTGCTAAAAACTATACACAGTTCCTGAAGTTTCTGGGTGATAGAGCTTCTGGGAAGTCCATTTCAGATCAACTACAAAACGGAGCCTATGGGACCAGGTCAAGGCATGCGACCGTTGCTCATCAAGCCCAAGACTTGCAATGACCCCGACGAGCATTCCGCTGTTCATGTGTCGACTGTCCAGAGGTTTGCCCTGAATTGCCGGAGGTAAAGCAGACAAGTATTGCCATGTCGGCTTGTTGCCCTGCCTTCATTCGCGGTCATTGTCATTTACTCAGTATTTTTACTGGCTGTCGTGGCTCTGTCCAGCTATTTTACGTACCAAGAACGGCGCTATCGCAAGTCCGAACGGGTCCGACTTCTGCAGGTCCGACTCCTAGTGACGATGAGGACGAGGGCGATATCGTTCACGCTGGCGGCTTACTGGAGAAACCTACCGCAGTATATAATCTGAACTCCATGCTTGACGCAATGTTCAATCGGATCGGAGGCGCTTGTGCTCGGTTCCCCTCAATGTCCATCTTCACGAGTATATTTATGTTGGATTTCTGAGTTTGGTTGGCTGCGTTTCGCTGTTGAAACCGATCCCGTACGTCTCTGGGTGAGCCCTACGTCCGCAGCAGCTCAGGAGAAGGAGTATTTTGATGCCAATTTTGGGCCCTTTTATCGCGCCGAGCAGGCCTTCCTCGTCAATGACCATGGGCCAGTGCTTAGTTACGACACTCTGATCTGGTGGTTTGACGTTGAATCGCGCCTCCGACGGATGCTCTCTCCAGAACGCGGACTGCTACTGGACCAGACCTGCTTCAAGCCTACTGGCGATGCTTGCGTGGTCCAGTCAATCACGGGCTACTTTGGTGGCTCTGCATGGAACCTTCACCCAGACACCTGGGAAGATCGGGTCAAGCATTGTGCTAATTCGCCCGGGGACCCTAGTTGTCTTCCTGACTTTAGCCAGCCTCTCAAGCCTGAAATGATTCTGGGTGGCTATGAAAACTGGCAACGTACTCGATGCCCAAGCGCTGATCACAACGTGGGTCTTGAATAATTATGAGCAAGGAACCGAGGGGGAAGCCGATGCCATTGACTGGGAGAATATGTTCAAGGGTTTCCTTAATGATGTCGAAGAAGAGGCAAAGAAGCGTGGTCTTCGCGTCTCGTTCAACGCCGAGGTCAGCCTGGAGCAAGAACTCAACAAGTCAAGCAACACCGATGCAAAGATTGTCGTTATCAGCTATATCATAATGTTCATCTATGCATCCTTCGCTCTGGGCTCTGCCACAGTCACCTGGAAATCTCTGCTAAGCAACCCCGCAAATATCCTTGTGCAGTCAAAGTTCACTCTCGGCATCGTTGGGATTCTGATCGTTTTGATGTCCGTCTCTGCATCGGTTGGACTGTTTTCAGCCGCAGGGGTCAGAGTAACGTTGATCATTGCCGAGGTCATTCCCTTCCTTGTGTTAGCCGTTGGTGTGGACAACATCTTCCTCATCGTCCATGAATTCGAGAGGATCAACGTTAGCTACCCCGATGAAGAGATTGACGAGCGGGTTGCGCGTGCTGTCGGCAGGATTGGCCCTAGCATTTTCCTGTCGGCTGTGACGGAAACCGTTGCCTTCGCCCTCGGGTCTTCGTGGGCATGCCTGCTGTAAAGAACTTTGCCGTTATGCAGCTGGTGCTGTCTTCATCAATGCCGTCCTGCAAATGACCATGTTTGTGTCCGTACTTGCTCTGAACCAAGGCGGGTGGAGAGCCTTCGTGCGGATTGCCTCCCATGTTTGACGGTGCGTAAAGCAACCTCACCTGGCATGCCGGAAGAAGAAGTCTACAGTGATCAGGAAGGCGAGAGTTTTTTGCAGAAATTCATCCGCAAGATCTACGCGAATTTTCTGCTTGATCGCAGGACGAAGGTGGCTGTCATAATTGTTTTTCTGGGAATCTTCACGGCCGGTTTGGCTTTGATCCCTGAAGTGCCTCTCGGGTTGGATCAACGTATCGCTCTTCCGAGTGATTCCTATCTGGTGCAATACTTCAACGATTTGGATGCTTACTTTGGTACTGGGCCCCCGGTTTACTTTGTGACGCGCAACGTCAATGTGACTGAAAGACGCCACCAGCAGCAGCTCTGGGGCGCTTCACAACATGTGAAGAATTTTCGTTGTCGTTTGTCTTGGAGCAGGAGTCCAAGAGGCCGAATGTCTCGTATATCTCGGGGTCGGCGGCAAGCTGGATCGATGATTTTTTCTACTGGCTGAATCCCCAGCAAGAATGCTGTAAGGAAGATGGGAAAATCTGTTTTGAAGATCGGATTCCGCCATGGAATATATCTCTTTACGGCATGCCCACTGGAGGGGAATTTATCCACTACCTGGAAAAATGGGTCGAGTCGCCTACGGATGCATCCTGCCCACTCGGCGGCAAAGCACCGTACAGCAATGCACTTGTCATTGATCCGAAGCGAGTGATGACCAACGCCAGCCACTTCCGAACTAGCCATACACCTCTTAGAAGTCAAGATGACTTCATCAAGGCGTATATCTCAGCGCGTCGCATCGCGGATGGAATCTCCAAGGAGCATGGAATCGATGTATTCCCTTACTCCAAGCCCTATATCTTCTTCGATCAATATATCTCGATTGTGCGGCTCACAGGGACATTGCTCGGCTGTGCTGTTGCCATCATCTTCGCTATCACATCGATCATCCTGGGATCCGTCGCCACCGGTGCGGTAGTCACTGCTACTGTTGTGATGATCGTGGTCGATATTATCGGATCCATGGCCGTTGCCGGTGTCTCGCTCAACGCTGTTTCCTTGGTCAACCTGATTATTTGTGTCGGCATCGGTGTCGAATTTTGCGCTCATATCGCTGGTTCATGTTTCCTTCTCGCACGATCTTGGAGAAGACGCCGACTAAGTTCCGAGCCAAAGATGCTCGGGCTTGGACCGCTTTGGTCAATGTGGGCGGCAGTGTCTTCAGCGGCATCACCATCACCAAGCTGCTCGGAGTCTGCGTGCTGGCGTTTACCCGCAGCAAGATCTTCGAGATTTACTATTTCCGTGTCTGGCTGGCGCTGGTCATCTTTGCTGCGACTCATGCGCTCATTTTCCTGCCAGTTGTGCTGAGTTATTTCGGTGGTGAGGTAAGTTGAATTCCTCTTTCACCTTCTATTGAAGCTTTTTGCAACGACTTGTGGTTCGGGTTCTAACCTGCGAAATAGGCTATGCTGATCCGGGATCCGCTGGAGGTCTGGAAGAGAACCTCGCGTCCAGGGGCTACCGTTCCCTGCTGGTCGATGAAGATTACGAATCCGATGGGCTCTAGCCGTACTCGGTCAATGCTCTCAAACCGTTGAGATCGTTATATTAGTTTGTATCCGCTCATATTTCTTAATGCCATATTGACGAACCTTCTGGGCCGATGGAGTTGAGGCAGTTGGAGTTGGTACCTATATGATTCCCAGGTTCTTTTGCCTTCCAATTTCCTCTTATATTATTTGCTCACTCTGTATCCTGTGAACAGTTGGTCTATTATTGTTGTACATCTATTGCAGATAGACAGTTGGAGGGATAATAAATAGACACAATCTGTTATTATCTTGTATCCAATCTGCTATCCTTCAAGCCACATGATTCTTACAGAGGTACTCTCTCACTATATCACTTAAAGATAGAACAATCTCCTTCTGCTTCTCTTCATCTTCTGAATATTCAGTTGGGCAGCCATTAACTATCAGAATCACTGAGACTTCCCAAAGTGGAACAGGTCACATGACACAATCGCACTAGTCTGAAGAAAGTAAAAGCGGATCAACAGAAAAAAAAAAACATTTTCTTCCTCTCTTTCCTCTCTTTCCTCTTCATCTCTTCTTCATCCCTTCTCTTTCCTTTGACCCTCTCATTCCTTTCTTGTGTGTTTCTTTTGTTCATTATTTTCTTCTTTTGATTTCTGTGATACCCCATTTTGAGCTGTTTGTCTCTTTGCAGGCAGCTCAACTTATAAGAACCCCCCTTTCGCCTTCAGAAGGAATAAGGGACAACCCCACATCGGAGGGAGAGAGGTACATATTTTTTTTTCAAAGGAACTTTCTGTTCATATTATCCGTCATGGATCAGCAGAGGTTTTTACAGCAGCTTCAAATTGTCTTGAACCGTGAGTATTGCCTTCGACAAGCGAGTTGTGATTGCATATGGATGACGGTGATGCTAACACAAAACTAGCTGCCCAGGGTAACGTCAAGGAAGCCACTGGTGTTCTCCAGCGGGAGTTCTATAATAAGCCTGACGCCCTTGTCCTTCTCATCCAGATCGCTACTGGCCATGAAGATCCCAACCTGAGACAGCTCGCTGCCGTCGAGGCTCGGTCGTTGGTCAACAAGCACTGGGTCTCGGTCCAGGCCGGCCAGAAGCCCCAGATCCGTGAGCAGCTGCTGCGTGCTACAATGGGCGAGGGCTCCTCGCTTGTCCGCCACTCCATTGCCCGGATCATCTCTGCTGTTGCTCGGGTTGACCTGAACGATGGCGAGTGGGCCGAGCTGCCCAACTTGCTGATCCAGGCTGGCAACAACGGCAACAAGGATGAGCGTAGTGTGGCCATCTACATCCTGTTCACTATTCTGGAGACCCTGGGCGAGAGTCTCGAGGCGAAGTTCCCGGATCTCTTTGCCCTGTTCAACAAGACCATCCGTGACCCCGAGAGTGAGGAAGTCCGCATCAACACCCTTCTCGCCCTGAGCAAGCTTGCCATGCACCTTGACTCGGATGAGGACGTGGCGCCCGTCAAGGCCTTTCAGGATATTGTCCCCTCACTGGTTGCCGTTCTGAAGGACTCGATCGACCAGAAGCAGGAAGATCGTATCATGCAGGCCTTTGAGGTCTTCCAGACCCTCCTTGGCTGCGATCCTGCACTTCTGACCGTCCACCTTAAGGATTTGGTCATCTTCATGAACGAACTCGCCGCCAACACCGAGGTTGATGACGATACTCGTACTCAGGCAATCAGCTTCCTCATGCAGTGCATCCAGTACCGTAAGCTCAAAATCCAGGGCATGCGTCTAGGTGAGCAGCTCACCCGCACTGCGCTGCACATCGTCACAGAGCTCGGTGACGCGTCTTCCAGCGATGACGATATCACTCCCGCCCGGTCAGCTCTCGGTCTGCTTGATATGCTCGCTCAGAGTCTGCCTCCCAGCCAGGTCGTTGTGCCTCTTCTTCATGCATTGGGTCAGTACTTCAATAGCCAGAACCCCGACTACCGTCGCGCCGGTATCATGGCTCTGGGGATGTGTGTCGAAGGCGCCCCGGACTTCATCAGCACTCAAATGAAGGACATCTTCCCCGTGGTCCTGCAGCTTCTCGCCGACCCGGAACCTAGGGTCCGCCAGTCTTCCCTCGAAACAGTGGCTCGTCTGGCTGACGACCTTGCTGAAGATCTCAGTGCCGAGCATGAGAAGCTTATGCCCTTGCTCTTCAAGAACCTGGCCAGCGCTATGCAGGAGTACAAGGGCGAAGAGGATGGTCCCATTATCGATATCATGAAAGCTGGTATCTGCGCCATTGATGCCGTTGTCGATGGTTTGGATGAAAAGGACGTGGCTCCTTACCAGAACGAGCTGGTCCCCATCCTACATAAACTCTTCAAGCATCCCGACTTCAGAATCAAGGGTCTGACTGCCGGTGCTCTGGGCTCACTCGCCTCCTCTGCCGGCGATTCCTTCCTTCCCTACTTCGATGAGTCCATGCATCTTCTGCAGGAGTTTGCCACCGTGAAGGACAGCGAGGACGAACTGGAGCTCCGCGCCAATGTCACTGACGCTATGGGTGAAATGTCCGCTGCTGCGGGTCCGGAGCGTTACCAGCCCTACGTCGAGCCCCTCATGCGTGCCACCGAGGAAGCTCTGCACCTTGACCACTCTCGTCTCAAGGAAAGCACCTACATCTTCTGGGGCGCCATGTCCAAGGTCTATGGAGAGCACTTCTCCCCCTTCCTTGATGGCGTTGTGAAGGGTCTTTTCGCTTGCATTGAGCAGGACGAGACTGAACTTGACGTTTCCCTCGGCGAGGCAGCCAGGGATCTTGTTGGCCAGGAGGTGATCATTGCCGGCCGCAAGGTCAAGGTTGCCAGTGCCGATGATGACGAGCCGGTTGGTGAGGATGGCGGTATCGAGGACGTTGATCTTGACGATGAGGATGCTTGGGACGACATCACCGCTACCACTCCTCTGTCTCTGGAGAAGGAGATCGCCGTCGAGGTTATCGGTGACCTGGTCACACACACCAAGAGCTCCTATCTTCCCTACTTTGAGAAGACCATTGAGGTGGTCCTGCCTCTGGCTGAGCACCCTTACGAGGGTGTGCGCCGCAGCACCATCAGTACCTTGCATCGCTCGTACGCGATGCTCTGTGCTATCGCGGAGGAGACTGGACAGATGGCCAAGTGGAAGCCTGGTCTGCCTCTGCAGGTTGAGCCCGCCAAGGAGGTCAAGAAGTTCGGTGATATTCTGATGACTGCTACGATTCGGATGTGGACCGAAGAAGATGATCGGTACGTATTTTTTTTCTCTTCCCTCGTTTTCTGCACGGCTGCCTTTCAATGATGAACGTACTCGTTTACCCAGCTCACTCAGATGCGCAAAATGCGTACATGATGTGAAACGCGATTTTTCCAACCAAACTGAGAAATTTATTTACCCTTTTTCTGATTACAATGCATCACTGTGACAATGAATTCTAACCAACGGACACAGGGCTACTGTTGCCGACATCAACCGCAACATGGCTGAGAACCTGCGCTACTGCGGTCCTTCTCTCATTGCCAACGAGACTACGCTCCACAACCTCATCCAGATGGTCACCGACATTATCACGAAGAAGCACCCTTGCCAGATCGAGTTTGGCCCCGAAGAGGAGACTCTAGAGGCCGGTGAGGAGAGTTCTGAATTTGACTGGGTCGTTGTCGACACTGCACTCGATGTCGTTTCCGGTCTCGCTGTCGCTCTGGGTGAGAGCTTCGCCGAGCTGTGGAAGGTGTTCGAGAAGACCATCATCCGCTACGCTGGCAGCACCGAGGCCCTGGAACGCGCCACCGCCGTGGGTGTTCTCGCCGAGTGCATCAACGGCATGGGTGCTGGTGTCACTCAGTTCACCCGTGCCTTTTTGAAACTGCTCATTCACCGTCTGGGCGATGAGGATCCTCAGACCAAGTCCAACGCCGCCTATGCTGTTGGCCGCCTCGTCGAGCATTCCAATGCAGCTGCAGAGATCGTCAAGGAGTACCCCGCCATCCTTTCCCGGCTTGAGTCCTGCCTTCAGATGAAGGTCTCCCGACTCCAGGACAATGCTACCGGATGTCTCAGCCGTATGATCCTGAAACATCGCGAGAGTATCCCTCTCAAGGAGGTCCTTCCGGTTCTCGTCAGCATTCTCCCCCTGAAGAATGACTACGAGGAAAATGACCCGTTGTATCGTATGATCTGCCAGATGTGTATGTACCCTCAAATCGTTTGATCGGCATCGTTGCTAATCATCTCAATAGACAAGTGGGAGGACCCCACCATCCGGGAGCTTACACCGCAGTTCCTGCCCATCTTCCAGTCTGTCCTCTGTGGCGATTCGGATCAGCTTGAGGACGAGCGCCGGGCTGAGCTTATCGAGCTAGTCAAGTGGCTGAACCAGATGCAGCCCGGCGCTGCTCCTTGGGTTGAGCAGCTGTGATCGGCTTGCACAACCTCTGATTTATAACGGCTTGATGACTTCAAACAACAACCACGAATACTTAATGAATAGAGCCTACGCCACAAAAGCAGGACATTTACGGATGATACTTGGACGATACCCCGGAGCGCATTGAGGATAGACGGACTCACTACTAATTGAACCCCCGATCGGGATAAAATTGCTGGAAGAGATGGATTGAGTATGCGCGATGATTTATGAGCAGAGAACAGAAAAGTTTGTCATTGTAAATATTATTGGACTTACTTGAATATGTTAAGGATAATTTACTACTCCTTACTTAGAGAGTGACCTTGTTCAGTAGATATACTGACGCCAATGACGTCTGTGGTGGGGATAAGGCAGGCAATACTACTAGGTACACCTACAGAGTAGTCTAGTACCTATGTACTTGCTACAAAGAGGGGAGCAAGCTTGCTTTGATATATTTCTGCTGGTAAATATGGGGAGTTTCATGGACTTTGTACGGATATCCGTCATTCATCAGGCTTGTGTTGTGAAGGTGAGGTGGTTGACTCAATGCTTCTTTATTTAGCGCCAAACTTGGTTGCCTCCAGCATGTACTCCGTAGAAGTATTTATTCTTGACTCCCAGACCGACACTTTGATGTCTTGCTGCTCAGCCTGACCTCTATTTCCTCCGTACGTACTCTGCGACTTTCAAGGTCACCAGGCAGTGTAAGTGATTTCATCCATCTCCTCTTTTTGTTATCAACACTACTGACATTGACAGCTTACCAGTCCCATCCTCAAGACCTCCATCTTTATCCCCGTCTACAAATCCTTACCAGCACTCTATACGGAGTACAAAGTACGGAGTAGAAACAAGAACAAGAACAAGAATGACCACCACATCCATCTCCTCACCCATTAACTGGACCCTCCCATCCTCCGGCTCGTCCTCCTCCATCAAGAAACCTATACAGACCGTCTCGAAACCATGCTTTGGGTGTGATTGTGGTGATGGGGAGTGTGATTGTTGTATTTGCACTGTGATGTGAATATAGGCTGGTTTGATAACTATACTCTACGGAGTAGATACGGTTACTACTTCGTAGGCCATGGATGGGGTGCTTGTGCTTGTTTAGGTCAATGCTTAGTCAAAGCTCCGCTTACAAATCAACCAAAGTACGTTTGTCAGCGGCCCTCGGAGGTTAAAAATCTTCATCTCACTCCGTTTCCTTTACGGAGTATACTCCCCATCAATCATCAATCATCATTGAGTTCCAAGCTCTTAACCCATTTTATGCTTAATTTCCGCTTAGAACGTGCCACGGGCTAAGGCTAGCTAGTTTCCTGAGGTCAGAGTCAGAACTGACAGATGGAACAGCAGAATCAGGAGATTCCGTTGCCGGCGTCAAATACGGATGCGGATGAGACTCAGGGTGTACAGGTGCCCAAGAGAAAACGTGTTAGAGCGTGTGATGCGTGTTATAAGCGGAAGGTACGGAGTATACTACCCTATGTCAATTTCGGGGATGATGGTCTCCACGGAAATCTTGTACAGAGTACTGATTATGGTTGGGCAGATAAAATGCGATGGTGCTGTGCCGCAATGTAACTGGTGCAGCCATCAGGAAATCCCATGTACGTTCGAGAGGGTAATTTGGGGGAGGGGGAAAAGAGGGAGAGGAGAGTAGGTTTAAAAAAAAAGACAATTCAATTACCCTCGAGAGAATTTCAGGGGACTAAAAACGATTTATTTCAGACAGCAAAAGGGCTCGCGGTTGGCGGACCGTGTCAGCAGGATAGAGAAGCTTCTGTCCGAGAATATGCTGAGCGAACCCGGTTCTGGTTCTTCGCAGATCTTGTCTGCTGCCTCTGCGACTTTGACGGCTGGGACGTCTGCTCCGACAGGACCCAGCCTGTCACCAAGCGGTTCGGATCTCGAAGTGTCAGTGTCACCACTTCCGACGCATTCTACTCAACCCGCTGTGTCTTCTTCCTCCGCGGCGCTGCATTTCGCGGGCCGTGAGTTGGGCGTCACCAGTTTGATTACTGGGATCCCGTTCTTACTCCCGGAAGGTCAGCAGTGGGTTCAAGCCCGTACCGGACAGCGTATCTCCCTCGACAAAATCAGCTATTTGCGGCCGCCGTGGGAGAAACAGCGCGTATCAAGCTCGGACGCGCGCATGCTGGATATGCAGTCGCATGCAATGTTTGAACTCCCAGATCGACGGATTGTCGAGACTTACTTCAATCTATTCCGCTCGACCCTGATGCAGCGGGTCTTCCCGGTCGTGGATTCGGTCTTATTTCCCGAGACCATTAAAGCGGCGTACTCGGACTCGCCATTAGGCCCGGAGCGAGCTGATATAAGAGCTTGTATTTTATCCTTCCTTGCCTTTAGTTCCATTCTTCAAGTTGCGGAGGACAAGGACCGGTCGGATGATCTGCTGCCCCTCGACAGCGAGGGACTCGCAGTCAAGGCGCAATCTCTGGTCCCCCAGGTTCTACGGGGAGACCTGACCGTCGAAGGGCTGGAGGCGGTTGTCATTTTGGTGAGTGTCCGAGTCTCCTTTTTGGTTAAAACTTCGCAGAGCTGACTCTGCCATTCATAGGCTCTGTTCGAACTGGTGACTGGGAAATTGCGAACTGCCAACCATTATGGATGCATCGCGGCACGGTTATTATACATGTTAGGAGGCCATATCTTTCCTTGCCCGCCGGAATCTTACTCCGTCTCGCCCGCAGAGCAACTGGAGTACAGGAAAAAATGGCATCTCAGGAACCTGTTCTGGGTTTGCTATAGCATCGAGAAAGACGTTGCTCTTCGGACGGGCCAGCCGCAGGTACTTTCAGATGAAAACTGCGACTTGACCTTACCGCCGGGATATGTGGAGCAGCTATACGTCAGTTTAGGCATCCATCATCATTCCCGGGAACTCCCCGAGGCGCCGATGTTCCCTGTCGATTTGCGTCTAAGCATCATCAAGTCACGAGCCTACGGCGCTCTGTACTCGTTCCGAGCGCTCCAGAAGACAGACGCAGAGCTGCTCAAGGAGATCCGCGAGCTGGACGACGAACTCGAACGGTGGAGGATCTCCGTGCCGCCGGAATGGAGACCGACTCTGTCCTTCTCCCAGGAAACCCCGGACCCCAATGTCAGCATGCACTCCGTGATGCTCCGGCTGAACTATCATCTCTGCATGACGATCATCCACCAAGCCAGCAGCCGGTGCAAATCCTGGATCCAAGGCCAGGGGGGAATGATCGAGGGGGTCAGCTCAAGCCTAGCCCTCTCCGTCGAAGCAAGTCGCTCAACATTACTCTACTTACAAGCAGCCGAGCATGTCCTCGTCGATGGAGTCTTCTGGTAAGTCTTCCAGTCCCCGCCCTTCCGCCCACCCACAATAAATAAAGTAACTGATTAACCTCCACCAAGGACCCTCATCTTCTACCCCATGTCAGCCCTCATAGCAATCTTCTGCAACATCCTCCAAAACCCTTTCGACCCGCAAGCCACGAAAGATCTGGGCCTCCTGCGAACAGCAAAGAGCATCATGGAGCGCGTGTTCCTGCGCCAATTGTCGTCCATCGACGACGTGGTGCACATCAAGCAGATTGCGGATTTCGTGACCGAGCTGTATCGGCTTGCGACGTGTGCGATTGAAAAGGCGGGGAAAGAGCGTGCTGGGTAGTGTCCTTTGGTAGTTTGTGCTGTATAATCTTGGTAGTTGGTACCGTTGGAAAATATAGGAAGATATGATACTGAAGGATATAGATAATGTCTACTACGGAGTAGAAGATATAGCAATGGTAGGATCACACAGAGATCATCAATCGCATTCATTCTATTAAAATCCGGCTATCTACGGAGTAGTAACCTAAACCTAAACCCTAACCCAAGTCGTTAGCAACTGATGAACTCAGTAAAGCAGGTGAGCTTGAAAA
Organism: Aspergillus cejpii; assembly: GCA_004769165.1. Classification (NCBI taxonomy): domain Eukaryota; kingdom Fungi; phylum Ascomycota; class Eurotiomycetes; order Eurotiales; family Aspergillaceae; genus Aspergillus; species Aspergillus cejpii. The sequence goes on along the minus strand of SMSW01000005.1, from coordinate 946,099 downwards.
GGCATATCAAGACCAAGCTTTGCAGGCTTGATTTTAGATTATAATGCACAGATAAAATCAAAAAAAAGTACTACTTTTGTACTTTTCATATGGGGTTGAAACAAAGAGATTGAAGGGGGGGGAGGGGTTGAGTAGAGGAAATGGTTAGGCTTACCAAGTTTCTTTCCGAGTATTCTGTTGAAGTTGAATTGCGAAGAATGGCCAATTCTATTTCATTGAATAGAATTGCAATCTTTGGAGTGCTGGCTCTGTCAAGTCTTCATATTGATGTTGAGTTGAACACTGGAAAGAAAGTGCTTGACATGGTGATAGTGTAGCACGTGATCTTCGGGTAAACTCATCTCCCGAGTCCCGGAACACTAAGGATGGTCCAAGCTCCATGGAATAATTTACCGCCTTGGTTGAGAATCAGAGAATGATTTGCTCTGAGAGGTTGCCCAGACCATTTTGGCGATCGCTGAGATCTCGCGTATTCATGTGGCTTGGGATCGGAGCATGTATCTGCTAGGTCATAGCAGTTGATAGTAGAGTTTTGCGCTTCAAACACACGGAATCAATGTACCGTAGAATCCGACCATCAGCCAACTTCAATCGGTCCCGTCCAGTATATCCCAAATCAAGCGAGAATCTTCCACACCCCGGTCGATCGGTATATCAGGCTTTTCGATACCCTTGCTGGTTGATTCATCGGCGGAATCCACGTCGATTCCCTGAGCTTTCAGTTGTTCCAAAAAGCCCTTGATCTCGGCATGCGTCTTGTCCATCTGTTGGATCTCTTCTCGACTCCGGTTCAATTGCTCTTCCATCATCATGATCAGAGACTCGCGCGCCTGATGTGGTCGGTATAGATTCAATAGGTGATGTGCGTTGATGAACAGATTGCGCAGATCCTCAACCTTGGATTGGAACTGTTCTGGTGCTGCGGAGAGGATACCGACGAGCTCCAGGAAGTTCAAGAGTAAAGACTTGCTGATTTTCAGGAGGTAGTAGGCATGGTTGAACGGACGGGAGGGTTGCGATGGCGCTTCAAGGTCTGTCTCTGTCGGGGGTGATGGGTAGAGTTGTTCAATTCCTTGTTCTTGCAAGGACGGAAGCGTTGTAGAAAGCTGTCAATGACATAGTGAGTCGCAATGCTATACAGCATCTCCAAAAACACGTACACTTTGTAATTCTCCAAACACGCTGTAATGTCCCGAGGTGGGTATCTCTGGCGGCACGAGGAAACGGAGCTCTGGTGGTAGATCGAGGGCGCACAATTCAGCAGGCGACCACTTCTTCTTATGAGGTTTACCGTCTTCCCCTTTGGAGGCTTCTCTTTTGATCTCTTCAAGTTTCTTGAGATTGCCCGGGGTGAAGTGCTTCCATAGAGGAGGCGGAGGTGCGAAAGCAGTTGTGAGCGCTCGTTGCTGTCCAGCTTCAGTCATGATGCCTAGATTTATTCATAAGAGAGTCCTGGGAGCTACTGCAAGGCTGAGAATGTTCAACGACTGTCGAGATAAGCCCAAGCGCAGTGGGTGGGAGAACAGAATGTCAACGGAGAAGACGTGGAATGAGGCCGTGGCCCGTGCTTTTGGTGAAGGCGGCGTCAGATTATGGATTTCTCATGTGCTTCTCAACAATCAACTGGCACTGTTTCAGATTGCTTGCCTTTGCTTTTACTTATCATTTTCCGTTGCGCTTTGCGACATGCGAGGGAAGCGACTCTCATGAGTGAGTTCTTTGACTGACTACCGCAGAAATGCCTCTCAATGGCATGGCTACTGGACCAAATCCGACCGGAGCACCGGGCAATCTGGCTCGGTTCTGTCAGCGTGTCTATCCAGTTGTCGATTATATCGCTTTGGCATGTTTAGCAGGAATATGGGTTTTGGTATGTGCTTTCTTTCTACCGGGTTAATATTAATGAGCTCTGCTAATTGCTCCTGCCATCACAGATCCAACTCTTCGTGGACCCGTTCCATCGCATGTTCTCTCTCGACAACAGATCCATTCAATACCCATTTGCCGTGGTGGAAAGGGTACCCGTGGGTGAGCATATCTGCAGCCTATCTCGAACCTGTCGCATGCTCATTTGTGTCAGTATGGGCTATTGTTTATGCCGGACTCATCCCCCTCCTGATCATCCTCTGCTGGGTGGTTGTCTTCCGTCCCAAACCTTATCAAGCCCAAGTGACCGTCCTCGGGCTACTCGTTGCGATCATGTTAACGTCGTTGATCACCGATATCATCAAGAATGCTGTGGGGAGACCCCGTCCTGATCTCATCTCGCGGTGTATGCCCAAGAAGGGCACTCCGGGGAATGCGCTGGCGGCATGGACGGTTTGTACACAATCGAACAATCACATCCTCCAAGAGGGATGGAGAAGCTTTCCAAGTGGTCACAGTAGCTTCTCGTTCGCGGGGCTAGGATACTTGTCAATGTCAGTTTGACCAGATGCCGCAACTCAATGGCGCTGATGGATGTTTGGTCTAGGTTCTTGTCTGGGCAAATGCATATATTTCGCCCGAGGGCTGATCTCTGGCGTTGTATTTTGGCTCTCATTCCGATACTGGGTGCACTGATGATTGCGATCTCGCGACTAGCAGACTATAGACACGATGTGTATGATGTCACCTGCGGCTCTCTCCTTGGTTTAGCTGTCGCGCATTTCTCCTACCGACGCTATTATCCTCCATTGCGATCCGCTGCCTGTGATATTCCGCATGATATTGCCGAGGCTGCCGGTCCGAACGGATTCTCTAAGCTTCCCGCTGATGAGGAACAGCAGCTTCAAGGACGAGCCTGGGAGGCTGAGGCGTATTCCCTTGAGGAACTGCCAACGCATCACGGTCGATAGCTGACTTTCTCCGCTTACTACTTTGCTACACTGAGTTGAACAGTTTAGCTGTAGCGGCACACCAGCGAATTCTGGCGAAGCTGAACAGACGCTCCGTCAACTGAGGCATGTCTCAGAGAGCAGAGCTCTTACTTTCGACTTGGCCCCCCGGGGAAGTTGGGTATTCAATTCAAAGGGAATGCTCGTCACAGTTCCGTCGATAGAATACAAGAATACACTATGTTGCTACATCCTGGGTATTCATCGCCGTATCTCCCCGCACTCCTCGTCTAGCTCAAGAAAAGCCTCTCTCGAGAAACTAATATGTTATACAGGGGTTGTTCTTGGGGTTTCAGCGCGATGTGAACAGCGCCCATGCGAGCAGAGCTGATTTCTGAAGTCGAGGGTTTAACCAGCACTGGCGTGCAGAAGAAGGTCCTCTCCGTTGGCGATAACCTTCGTCGACGAAATGGCAAACGGCGTTTTCATCCTTACCTACTTTTCTGTATCTTGATTGTTGTTGGCGTTTATCCAGGAGTTTGATGCTCCTAATCAATTATAAAAACTATGACTATTGTAACCTTGTTCAACTTTCAAGAACTCGACGACGCTGAACTCTGAAGATGAGGTTGTCTATGGACGGGGCAAACGATCCTATGAGCTGCAATGGTTGGGAGTGGTATGTTGCAGCAGTGAGTACAGCCATTTGTTATTTACCAGTTGGTGGTCTATTATTTTCCATTCCCTATTGTAATAATATCATGTTGAATCAGTTGAATCAGTTGAATCATATTGTTGGTTGAAGCGTAACTGAAGCAAATCAAAAGAGATGTCTATAAGCGGGGCTTAGTAAAGTCTCGTGATTCGCCCAAGAAGTCAAAAGGACGTCAATGCGAAAGCATTCATCTCTCGACAATCATCTCATCTATTCTACCTCGAACACTTGGAATTCTTTGATTCCTATGACTGTCGGAGCAGGCTTTGACAAAACAGCAGGTCATTGCGAATAAACCGAGGAAAACACCAACACCTACAGCAACACTACTACTTTCATCAACTTCCGATATCAGATACCAACATTCACTATGTTCCATTGAGTCTCATGTCCTGATTGTGGGCCCGTGGCATTGACGCTGTTCAAAATCAAGCTCAATGGCTAATCTGACATCATTCATCAATCCTTCGACTCTGTCGCACAGTCTCCCATCCGTCCCATTCGCAAGCAGGCTGAGCGAGCAGTTATTGCAGAACAAAGACCATTCTGAACCCAGTAGCGACACCGACTCCGCGAGAGACAAGGCGGGCAGTCTTGAAGCGCCATTGCGTCCCTCCTCCAAGTCCCGCTCCCTGTCTGATGCGCCAAAACCCGTCTCCGTCTCACCGCCCCTCTCAGTAGATACTCGTCCTTCCAGTAAGGATGACAATTCCATCGCCTCGATTCCCGCAACTCCACAGCGGCCGTCTGCACGCCATCTAGGCCTGTCTCTGAATTTACCCTCCAAGTCAGCCGGGTCCACCTCGATACCCAACCGCGTCCCGCTCTCCCCAAAGCTTGACCCCTCTCACAGCTACGGCTCTCCTGGTTCAGTTCTCCCTCGACGGTCGCGTGGTCTCGATTTCTCACGTGCATGCACGAATCTACACCACTCTATACTTGCGGAATCCTCACCTGACTCGTCACCGACAGTCGGTGGCCGAGGCGTCACCATTCCGCAACGCCGCGGCTCGCCAGGCGCGACCTCCATGGGACCATTTTCAGCATCCGGGCCCGCGGATCGAACCGCGATATCCTCCTCCGTGTCTAGTGTGAACATAATGGAATCAGATACAAGCAGCAGTGAGGAGGATGACGAGCCAATGGTAGGCGACAGGGACGATATTATGATAGCCAGTACCCCTCAAGCGAACAAGATGGTCGGCGGGCCGAGTCCGTTTGCTGTAGGGCACGTTCCTAGCCCCGGAAATGATTGGATGGGTGGGTATTCACCGGCTGCAGTGAGTCTGCTGAGCTTCCAACGGGCCCGGTTCCGTAAGGGTCGGAGCAGACACAGCTCCAGCAGCGCCAGTGGGAATAGCTCGAAGCAGAGTCCTGGTCCGCTCTCACCGCCGGTGATGAAGAGCATCGAGAATCCAATGAGCGGTTATTTCAGTGCGAAACAATGCTTTAGGCCCCGGCGCGAGAGTCTGAGTCTGGGAACTCGTGATTTACGCTTGTCGGATTTGAGCGATGAGGGCGATTACCGTCCCCAGAGTTCGACTGGCGGGTCAGCTTCGGAAGGCGGGCCTTTGGGAGTGATTCGGCGCGCTGTGACTCGACGAAGCAGCTTACTGGTGAGTATGACGTACTATTAACCTTGTTCAATGTTAACGAAGTCTTCTACAGCCGAAAACAAAGACATTTGCGCGCATCAGGGCTGCTCTTCTCGAAGAATCCGCGCCTATAGACAGTGAAGCCAAGCGGGAAGCTGAGGTTATTCGGCAGGTCCGCGAAAGCGAGCCTGATCTTCCGCAGGCATCGCCAAATCTGAAGGCTTTGTCCTCCTTAACTTCTACATTCCGAGAGAGTGCGGATGAGGTTTCTAATAAATCTGGCGCATTTTTCCCGGGCGAACCGAAATTCAGCGATCAGGCTCATCGCAACTCCGCAGGGGCGGACTTCTGGAATTCTTTCGATGAACGCTACCGCACACCACCACCCTCCATGCCCCGGCCTGGCCCTTCTTCAGTGTCGGAAGACGACATCGCCATGGATATCACGCCGTCAACTACTCTCGGGTCAGGCACTGCCGAATTTGCAAAACCGTATGACCGGCCGGGATCCAGAAGCTCCACACCGTATGCAAGCATTGTTACCATGAGCGAGATTAATCGGAAGCGACGCCGGGATGATGACTTTGACCCTAATCTCTTCAAGCGGAGAGCCGTGTCTCCAAGCATGAGTGTCCAGAGCAGCCCAATCATGCCCAACTCGCCCGCCATGAAAGATTCTGGGTATAACATCTGGGGTCCTCTGCCCAAGTCTAACCTGGGGCCACTGTTTCCGGACCGACCCAGCACGGAATTTCCCACCCGGAATATTCCAAATATCCCACATGCTGGGACTCTGAAACGCGTTGGATTACAGGGTATGAATGAAACCAATGATGGTCTCATGAACATGAGCATCGAATAAGGTCCGGTGTCTCTGAGACTCAGTGATGTTCCACGACTATTTGTTGACTACGAGCTGGACTCGTGTACTCCATCTAATACTCCTATCTGATCATCTTTTGCTCTTAGCGTTGTTACACTCGTTCTTCCAGTGGTCTTGTTTTTATGGCGTTGAGTGTACCGGTTTACCCATAGTTGGATTGATTCTGGCGTTAGTCACTCCTTGGACAGGACGCTCACCACTTAGATGTTTATTAATTGATTTGAAATTGTTTTCCTGGGGAGAAATATCTCAATCGAAGCAATGTACGGAGTAACACAGGATAATAACTGCATTCTTCTCTCCTCAATGACCACGTGCATGATAGGCGCTTATCGCGCTAGAGTTGTCTTCGCTGTTGACAAGCAATCCAGCCAGAAAGCTGTCACTCGTTTACATCCCCCTCTGCTTTCTACTATTCAATCAAACATTTCCAGTGTCTATATCGCATTAGATCTCCAGAAAACAAGTACAGCCAAACTCCAAACTGAACGTTGTAATGTCTTCCACTGTTGAGCTCGCATCCTCGTTCATCGAGGGTGCCCCGCCAGGCGAGGTATGCAACAAGGCCACAAGCTCCGATGCCTACAGCCGGTCTCTATGACCCCATCAGGTTGATCAATACGATACTAACACGAAGACATCTAGCTCGCCGACGTCGTTGCTGGTACTTCCTCCTACCCCCCTGGTGCCCAAGCTTCCCCGCACCTGCATCAACACAAGATCCTATCTGACTGAATTATTTCAATGCGCGATAGATATCAAGGCACTAACCTCCGATGAACCGGATATTATCCCCTCGCTCGCGCCTGCGTTTGAACGGTACAATCAGAAGCAGTTGGCTACCGTGAAGCTGCCTGGAGCTAGTCAGGAGGTGGGCCGACCTATTTACACTGCGGGAGTTGTCCATTCTGATAAGAGATTCGGGAGCAGGTCATTGTCAGCGAGTTTAACAGATTGGAGGGGAATCGGTACTTTGATGTGGAGAGCCAAACGTCGTTTGAGGTGGATCATGTCACACAGGTAGGTTGTTGATACTGCGCTGGGGGGCGGGATGCGGGAAGCTGATGAGGAGGGTTATGGGATAGGAAGCGTCCGCTGCTCAGTCTTATGTCCTGGAGTCACAGAATGCGGATCTGATGTGAGTGGGCTCTATCCTGGCCTGGATTGGGATACTGATTAAATTTTCGATCAGCAAATCCTTGCTCAAGTCGCTTGCTAAACACGCCGCTGAACACTACCCTAACTGCTCCTACGGCGTATACCCGACTGAGGATGATACGGCCGTGGCGATCCTCCTCGTTGCGAACCGCTACTCGCCGAATAACTTCTGGTGAGGCTCAGCTGGTCCCGATTGGCTAGTTGCATGCTGCTGATTGTACGAAAACGTAGGAACGGCCGCTTCCGTTCAATCTATACAGTCCCCGTGTCCGAGTCGAGCACCGTGACCGGCAAGATCCTCGTGGATGTCCACTACTACGAAGATGGCAATGTGGCCCTCAACACGAACAAGCCTATTAGTATCCCGGTTCCCTCTGTCTCTGCCGAGAGCATCGTCTCCCGCATTGCTGCTGCGGAGCGTGACTACCAGGAGGAACTCAATCGCGCGTTTGTGCAGATGGCGGATGGTGCCTTTAAGCATTTGCGGAGACAGCTGCCCATTACACGGCAGAAGGTGGAATGGGAGAAGGTTGGAGGGTACCGGCTGGGACAGGATATTGCTGGTGGAAAGGGGCGGTAGTTTTCTGGACAGATGTTTCGGTCATTTGCTAGCGTTGTAGACGATTCAACGTCAAGTTTTACAATCATGGAGAAACTCCGTATATTGTGTTGCGCATCGTCCATATTCATGTGGTTGATATACTCTGTAAGTTGTTCAACGCCAAGTCGGCAAATGACGGTGAAAATGCCGATAATCATCAATCGTTGAAGTGTCTGTCTAAGACCCAATCGACCATTGAACATCATAACAACCCCAAGATCTTCATCAGAGGCATCAACATCAAACAATGACCGTAACCAAAGCCCTACCATCGCACTCACCCTCACCAACCCCAAGCTTCCTCAAACAATTCTCCAACTTCACCCACAGCGCCGCAGGCCTCGAAAAAACCCTACGACTGCTGCAAGCACTCTCGCAAATCATCATCGAAACCAGCATCGACGACGCAACCGTGACCAGCTGGTCAACCGCCAAGTCTCAATTAGCATTGAGTGGGTAGCCTTGTAGCTCTGAACCCTCTCCCCGCAGACACACTGACAACGTGAGTACAGCGCGACGATTGTTCCGATTCTTCAACTTCCTTGATTGCTTTGAGCGGGTCTATGGCCTTCTCGGGGGATCTGGGGATGGATTCCCGATGGCGCTGATCGAGCTTGGTCGGTGGAGTTGTCTGGGGGTGTATTTTTTGTTGGAGGATTGTACTCTTGTCTGTTTCCCATCCTCTATCAACAGCGCTGTCTACGGAGTATTGACGATTCTAGCTACACGCCATGAACATCTGGCCCGTCCCCTGGGGTAAACCCCTCTTAGTAGAAGCCTACAAGTTCTGGTTCTACGCGCTGACGCTGTCGATTCTCGGCGCTGTTGGCGGGTTACTTTTTGGTTCTGGGGGTGGGAAGGGGTCGAAGACGGCGACTTCTACTTCTACTTCTGCATCTGCGTCGAGGGCGAGGCCGCTGGTGAAACAGATTGTTGTTGATGGGTGTGATCTGTTGATCCCCGGGGTGTTTCTGGGGTGGATTGAGGTGAGTGAGACGGTGGTTGGGATGGCGATGGTGGTGAGTACGTTGGTTGCAGGGAGGGATGTTTGGATTAAGGCTCAGGGATGATCCTTCTGTTGGTAAGGAGCAAAGGATATAATCTTAGTAGGTCCTGGGTGTCGATATTGTAGACTTGGCTGGTAGTAGTATATATTGGCAGGCCCAAGAAAGAAAAGGGAGCTGGTCTACATTGATCTAAGCTGGTTGATGGAAGTATTTATAACTCTCGACTCTCGACTCTCGACTCTCAACTATTCAATTCCCAAAGTCCAACAAGAATATCCTCTTGTTGCCCCAGCAGCCAGACCTGGATACATACCTCAAGTTCCATTCCTTCTAATCCATCTCTCCATCAAAAAATCATCATCACAATGAGGAAAACCAACCGCAACAAACCCCGTCTTCTACTAGGCCTATATGCAAGGCCCAAACACCCCAACAACCCTCACTACGCCCTGTTGATCACTCCAAAGATCACATCCTCTCAGAACCAACCCCTCCCAGCAAGCAAATACCACGTGAAGAACACCCTGCAGAAAATCGACAACCAGCCCTCGCAGCCGTGGCGCTTCGAACAGGCCTCGCTGGCGGATATAGCCGAGGATCCACGTCTCCTGGTCGCCGTCGTCGTCGGGAAGGTCCTGTCGTTGGAGCTGGTGGAGGAGGTCGTGCAGCTGACCCCCGTGTATCAAGTCGATGATCCGAATAGGCGCAAGGCGCTGGCGTTTGATTGTCGGACCTGGGTGCGGGATGCGCTTTATGGACTTCGTGGGTTGGATTGTGTGTCCGGGTTGATGGATTGGGAGACGCTTGAGCAGCGTGCGTTGGAGTATGTGCGGGAGAAGAATCAGGCTGGGAGGTGGTCGGCTGGGGATCTGGACTTGAGGATTCCGGTGTTGGATCTGTTGACTGGGAGGGAGCTGGTGTCTTGAACCTTTCTCTTTCTGGCATCAAAGTAATTGCATGGAATGTGATGTATGTACAAATTCAGAAAGATGGGTCATTTCTCATGAGAATAAGGGCAAAGCACGCCAAAGGAGAAACAGAGAAAATGGAGAAGACACCAGCCCAGCTTCTATCTAAGTCTAAGTCATATTCGATGGGTCTCGTCACCCGGCGCTTCGAAGATATGGGTTTGCCGCAATTCAGCATACAGATTGTGCTTGTGAAACTCCGACAATGACCGTCCAGGGTAGGCAGGTTGAAAGACGGGCTGCGAGGACTGAAAGGTGAGCCGTACAACCCTCCCAAAATCTTGTATGAAAAACTCACTCTATTCATCTCCGTCAGCAATTGCTTCCTCCTCCATCGCCTTTGCATGACTAGCAATATCACCACGAGGGCTATCGCGACAGCTCCCAAGGGAATCCCCACACCGAGACCGATCTTCAGCCCATTGTCCACGCTGGCGTTCTGTGGGGTTGGTGTTGGAGATGCAGACTCTGCCGACGATGATGGGTGGGTCGTTGCTGTTACTGTTGCTGTTGCCGCCACAAATGTCGATGTACCTGCTGTAGAGGCAAGCGTCGAGGTGGAGGTGGAGGTGGAGGAAGATGTTGTGGTCGGTGTACGGCTCGCCCCGATGGGAGTCAGCAACGAGCTCGTCGCGACGGTGGTGTCCAGCGCGACAGACGAGCCCACGAGGACCGAGTACTCAGGCAGGAAATCGCGGATTTTCTGGGTGTTGGCGCCCGTGGTGCAGTTGCAGGTTGGCCCGTCCGCGCAGCAGTATGTGTCAGCGGAGCAGCGGAAGACGGTGTTGTGGACGTGGTCCCCTGTGAACAGTCAGTTTGGACCTGAAGATCGAGACTGGATGGAAGACGCACGGAAGAAGCAGTAGCTTGGACACGCTGGGGAGTTCCAGGTCTTGTCGGTGCAGCTGCCGATGACATAGTAGGAGGCGTCAAAGTACGCGCACATGTTGTTCGTGGCGCAGACGTAGGTGCTGCCTCCGCAGCAGGCGGACTGTGGATTCTCCGGGAAGCAGGGCTGGTCGTTGACGGCGACTTCGCCGTTGGGGAGGTAGCATGTTTTCGTTGCGTGGATTGAAGTGACGAGGGAGGAGGTGAGTGTCACCCGCCAGAGAAGAGGCCACTGCATGGTGTCTTTTCCTGCGTTGCACGAAGAAAACCGGCGAGAGAACAGAACAACTCCGATATCGATTTCAGTTTCTCCTTTCTCCTTGAATCTGGTGTGACCTCCATGGCGCAGGGTCTTAAATGTATTTTCATCTCGGCCATCCGGGCCCGCCAAATGCTGTGATGTTGTCCCTGCGCCAGGAGAAGCATGGCAAACGGTGCCATCGGGATGGATTCGAGATCACAACAGAAACAAGCCCCCATAGGACGATAAATTTGGGGATATACTTGGCAAAACCACAGACCATCAGCCAAGTGGGCTCGTCCAGGGTCTTCTTTGGCTTCAAATGGTGATCAACTGGCCAAGCCAATCCCCATCTTCGCCCACCCGCCTACAGCCGCTGGCCCCTGTTAGCGCTGAGAATCCAGATTTCGAATGAGAGCACAATGGGGAAGATGTTCTGTTATCAATGCCTGAGATGCTTTAAACTGTCCAGCAACACATGGTGAGAGACCATCAGTATATATCACAAGAAGGATGTCGTTGCCTGGGCAGATTCGCCACTTTCGCATATGGATCATCACTGCGGCAGTGACTACGGTTCTGCTCAGCTCGTTCTATCTAACTACACAGAGAACATCTGCTACTACTCCGATTTATCGACGTCCAGATAATCTGGCTGCTGCGGACGCCACTGCGTTGGTGACTGCTTCTACGGTGACCCCAACGCCATCACCGTCATCAACCCCAGTTGACGGGATCTACACCAGAACAGTGGTCATCGCCAAACTGGAAGAAGAAGATGCATCGTGGGTCGATCCACTGGTACAGGCAGATCCGCATCTATCAAGTGCCGTGTACACCGTCGACAACACCAATGCATCCTTGACGGTACCCCAGAACAAAGGCCACGAGGTGATGGTCTACCTGACCTACATAATCGACCACTACTTCCAACTGAGCGACGTGACCATGTTCATGCACGCGCACCAGATAACCTGGCACAACAACGATTTCCTCAACTCCGACTCCGCGCTGCTCGTCAAGCGGCTGAGAAGCACGTACGTGCAGCGCAAGGGCTACGTCAATCTCCGGTGTCACCTGGAGCCCGGATGCCCGGATCACATCCACCCGACTGTCTCGGGCGACGATCTGCTGAATATCCCCGAAGCGGCTGTTTTTGGCGAGGCCTGGCAGGAACTGTTCCCGCGGGTGCCGGTGCCGAAGGTCCTGTCGCAGCCGTGCTGTGGTCAGTTTGCTGTGAGTGCGGAACGGCTGCGGAAGATCCCATTGAAGGACTATGTCTACTATCGGGAGTGGCTACTTGCGACACCGCTGGAGGATCGGCTGTCGGGGAGGGTCTGGGAGTATCTGTGGCAGTGGCTGTTCGCGGGACAGCATGAGTATTGTCCGGATGAGCAGGTGTGCTATTGCGAGGGATATGGGGTTTGCTTCGAGCCGGGGGAGTATGAGGAGTATTTCAAGGTGCGAGACGAGTCACGAGAGTTGGAGAGGAAGATTGACGAGTTGAACAAGCCGGAGGAGCAAGTTGAGCCATCGGTGGAAGAGGAGATTCGGTTGCTGAAGGATCGGATTGATAAGTTGCATCAGAGGATGAATGAGATCAAGAACAAGGCTGCTGGAGATTTATCTTGAGGACCTTGAAGGATGACTATATATACACTGTACAGCCAGTAATAATTGTTGACAGTTGAGATTTGTCTCTATAGCAAGGTCTACTCTATCATTCCCTTTTCTGTGCGACAAACACTTGTGAACCAGCCACCTTTGCAACCAACACATTTCATCTCCATCCATCCTCATCATTTCATCAGGTTAATCTCCCGAATTCATCAAATCATCCCTCAATTCATTTTTGAAGGATCACTGCTGTGCATCCCTCTCATTCACCATCTCCTCAATGTGAGGGTTGAGCCAGTATCCCTCCAACTCCTCACGCGACATCGACTTCGCCCCAGAAATCCATCCCTTGCACTTCTCCCCAGCGCCACAGTTACAGTTGAAGGGCTGATCCATCTCCCACTCCGAACTGGGGTAGAAGAAGGTCAACGCATCCCCGACCTTGAGCGGCCGGTCGTCCACCACCCGCACCTCCATCTTGTGCATGTCGAAGTTCAACGACGGGTCGCACGAGTGGTTGCAGAAGACCAGGTCGGAGTTGAGCTCGATGTGTGAGTCCGCACCCGTCTGCACGGACGTGTAGGCCTTGCGGGAAGGCGTTGCGGTGGTGATCTTGGCCAGGACGGCGCCGGCGGGGAGGTCGACGAGAGAGGAGGCGCTGCTGCCGAAGGCTTTGGCGGAGCGGTTGACTTGGAGGACGTCCGGGTGGGTGGGAGCCGGGAATGTCGTTGTTGGTGTCTGCGCGGGTGCAGGCTCTTGGACAGCGATGGGGGCCATTGTTTTGAGTGTGGAGGGGTAGGGATGGCGGGGTATGTTTGGATGGAATGGTACTCGGAAGGTGGAGAAAACTTCAATTGATTCAATTCAATCGAGTCCTGAGAGATACTGATATGTTCTTGTGGACAACAGGGAGAAAAATCGGATGCCCCGCCTACTTATAACTATAATGCGGTTGTGTTCAACGATGTCGTGGACAGCGGGACACTGGACTGACCCGATCCCTACCGGCGATGGCATGCGTGTCTAGTTTGCATCATTTGATTTTGATTAAGAGTCTAATTCTATGATTCCCTTCTGCCGAGGAAAGGAATGCTGCGTTGCGGAGAGATGGAACGCTGGTTCTAGTGGACCTGCGCAACGGTCCGATTGATTTGTGCTGTTGGCAGAGAACCAGAGATGGTGTTTACTGTACCGAGGTACGTTGCCAACAGTTGAAGTCGAGGTTTACAGTTATATTAACACGAGTGTTGTCAAGTCGAAAGATCAATTGCCTGATGCCAACGGTCTGTCAATAACGATGCATTAATATACGCATTGGTGAACCTCTGCATATTCATCCGAGGTACTCCGTGGTCCCAATGGCCGGGGAACTAACGGAATGACGAAGGAATCTCGGCTCGAATAAGGTTCTGCATCGCGCTGATTTGCACCGTGGGGGCCTGCGCCTGGGCGGACTGGGGACATAAGTCTTGTACAGCAAGCACTGCAGTGACTGGCTGCGGCCTGATGGGACTCAACGAATCGGTCGACTCGGTGTGCACCCACATGCAAAGCACAGTGCGTGCAGCAGCCAAGCCTCACTGTCTCCAGATGTTTCAGATTGGCCTGATCAGGGGAATTACTATGTTGAGCCTTGAGCGTCCACAGTCCACACGACTCTTGCATCTATCACATGTTTTAGGCATGCTCACGGAGGATATACAGCTACGATTCAACCACTAATTCAGCCGGATTTGGAGCTCCTTCCCATCTAACCACCGTTCCAAATTAGCGGCCACCTCCTTGTACCATCCGTTGATCAGTTCTTCCTCGCCATATCCCATGTGAGGCGTCAATACAACCTCACTCCGACCATCCTGGCCCCATGCCGTGGTCCGCCAGGGACTGTTGTCAGGCAATGGTTCCGGGTCGAACACATCCAGCGCAGCTCCTCGAATCCGACCCGCGTTCAGGGTCTCCAACAACGCCCGCTCATCGATCAATGGTCCCCGCGAGGTGTTGACAATCATCGCCCCCGACCGCAGCGCACCCAGCTCCGGCGCCCCAATGATGCCCCTACTGCGCTCCGAGAGCACATAATGCAAGCTGAGCACATCCGCGCGCTGCAGGAACTCCGTCTTGGACGCAACCGCCTCAAAGCTTCCCACGGGCAGACCCTGCGCCTGCGCCTGCTCGTCCGCCTTTTCCTGTGTCAGGTTCGCTGACCAGGCAATCACCTTCATCCCAAAGGCCAGGATGGCGATCTTGCCGACCTGCGACCCGAGCTTCCCCAGCCCCAGCAATGCCAGCGTCTTACCGGACAAACCAACCCCCAGCGAACCCTGCCAGCGACCCTGTTTGACTGCGGCATCGTCGCGCGCGACGTGTCGGGCCAGCCCCAGGATGAGGGCCCAGGTATGCTGGACGGTGGAGTTCACGCCGGGGGGACGACCAACAGTGCCAGCGACGGGGATTCCTCGCGTCGTCAGGGCATCGAGGTCCAAAGCGAGGTTTCGGTTTCCTGTCGTCAGGAGCAGCTTGAGGTTGGGCAGGGCGGCGATGGTGTCCGCGGAAAAGGGAGTGCGTTCGCGCATGGCCAGGATGACATCGAAGGGGCGCAGCCGGTCGACCAGGGCCTGCTGCTGTGCGGGGTCGCGCGGGTCGAGTGTGTCGGGAAAGTAGGAGATGTCGACTCGGGATGTGAGGTGGGCGAAATGGGGGGCTGCGATGTTTTGGTAGTCATCGAGCACGGCGAATTTTGGTTTCATGGTGAGTATGAGGTTTGTTGACTGTCCCTCTGACATTGATGATGACTGACATTGACGATGGACTGTCAATTGAAGATAAATGATTCATGGCAAAAGATATATCCGAGGAGTTGCTGACCAATTACAGAATTGATGACTCTCTGTGAACTACTGTGGATCATTCTCTTGAGTCTTGACTCTTGAACCCCGCAATTTTCCGCATTTCCGATTTCGGGAGGGGTTGAAGCCATTCAGGAAAGGAAAGGTCACAACCATTTCAATGGCCTGGCCAACACACTCAATCCTCCCAGTAACGCTGTGGCCCCTGTGAACACAATCAATCCCCCATAACTACTGCCATATCCAAATGCGGATGATTTCCACGACCCCCCCGCTAACAAGGCACTACTCAATGGCCCACTGACCACATTCCCAATCCCCCTGCCGGAACACAGAAATCCAAGTACAATGGCGGGGTCAGCGAACGGGTTCTTTTTTCTTACTTCCCCGGAAACAGCGGGCCAGGTAGAACTGAACGAGCCGGCGAAGATCCCGTATGCCAGACAGAAGATGAACAGCGGTGCCAAACTAATGGAGAACCCCCACAGCAGGAAGGTGGCCAGGACCGTCCCAACGGTCGAGATGAGAATGCATGTGGTGGCATGGCACCGATCCACCAGCGTGCCCATGATGATACACCCAAACACGGATGCAAGATTGAGTAGGATTACTGTCAGCGACGCGGTGAGGTTACTTGCCCCCAGCGAGCGAGCATAGGTAGGCAGGTAGATTGTGGGGAGAAAGTACCCCAGCGCCTCGATAATATTGCCGGCTTGGTAGATGAGAAAGGTCCGGTCGAAGACGAAGGTGAGGTTGAAGGGCCGCATGTTCGTGGACGCGGAGATGGGGATGCGCGGCTTGACGAAGTAGAGGAGCGGTGCGGCCAGGATGAACAAAACCACCGCCCAGGCACGCAAGGCGACACGGTGGCCGTAGCTGTTCAGAAGCCATTGCAAAGTAACGGGGAGAACGACACCTGCGAGGCCTGTTCCTGCCTACAGTCCACACCAACAATCAATCCTGGCACAGCCAAAGGATGGGAAAACCACTCACCCACATAATCCCAAATGCCAACCCCTTCCGTCGCACAAACCACTCATCCATAAAGATGATGGTAGGCGTATAGGCGATGCTCGCACTGATGCCATAGAACACCCCCTGAGAGATAATCAAGTGCGTCGTTGAGGTGGAGAACGAGCTCAGCGAGATGGCCAGGGACATCATCACGAAACCCGCGGGAGCAGCCCAGCGACGTAACCTGGGGAATGAGAGGAGGATGCCGAAGGTGACGGGAGAAAGAAGGTAGGCTACGCCCTTAGCTTCGGTTAGCACCGTCACCACCATCACCATCCAAGGTGTAGATACCATGGCACATGTGCCGATGACGGCGATATTGGCAGATCCCTGGAAGGGTTCATGGGTGCTGTAATAATCCTGGAAGATGCCGAAAGCGAATGAGAATCCTGCGCGGGACATCAGCAGCTGCTTATTTTTCAGAAATTCACCGAGGAAATACCCCAGACCAACCCCTCGATCATAAAACACGCAGCGAGGAAGAGCCAGGCGTGTTTCCCACCGTCCATTGGGGGAAGTTGTTGGTCATGGATAGAATCCAGAGATTGGGCTTGAGAGCGAAGGTGAATCTGGATATCTGATTCCATTTTCTTTTCTCGGGATGGAGATGAAAGGAGAATTGATTCCGATGACTCTTATATGTTCTTTAGCAGAATTTGGGTGTCGAGTGGATGGCGTGAGTGAGTCGAATCTTATACGAGGGACTTGACCAGTTGGCGGACCATTCTTGTTTCTCCCAAAGAGACGAGTCTTCCTTCAGAAATGCAGTCAGCTTACTGAATCACACAGGGACTTGACCAGTTGATCCTCAAGGGGTTATGATTATGCCTCCTCCTAAGACGATATCTCACTGGCGTCATAATTTCTCCTCCAAAACAGAATCACGTGCCCGAACACCAGAGGATGAATTGTCCACTGTTTGATCCAGAATTTACGAAGATGATAGTGATAACCTGGTTAGGTATGATTCGCATTCAATTCAAAACACTGCGGCCATTCGGGTCAACAGGTCAAGGCGTTTCGGCTACATTATACACCAGTTTCTCCCCGCTGACCTTGCGCTCTCTCATCAACTGCAACCCACTCATCACCCCCTTCAGTCCTCCCGGATTTACCCTGGGCTGGTGCACCTTGATCTGACTCTCTGCGAGCAGCTTCTCCGCGACCGCCCAGAACTTCTGCGCAAACTTGAAATCCTCCGGCTTCGCCGGGACCGTGGTATCGCCGTATGAGAACTCCTCGCCGATGGCGGTGTATGACATCGTTGCGCGGCAGTTGACATTAGCACGGTCAATGCGGGTCGCCAGGAGGGTAGTGCAATCGCCCCCCTTGGAGCTCATCGCCTCGTCGCAGAACTTGGCACTTGACCCAAGCGAAATCGTATCCAGAACAAGCTTGAGCCTGTTCTCCGTGGCCTTGCGGATCTCCGCCGCCGCCTTGGGGTTGTTGTAGTCGTACGCGGTGACCGCTCCCAGACTCTTCACCAGCTCGAAGTTGCGCGGCGAGCACGTCGTCAGCACCCGGTATCCAGACAACGAGGCGAACTGGATTGCCAGCGCGCCCGTCGCGGACGAACCGCCATAGATCAGGATCGGCTCCGGGGTCGTGATCGGTTCCGTGGGCCAGGCAAGTTTCAGGCTCTGGTACAGCGACTGGCCGACGGTGGTGATACCCACGCCGAGCGTGGCGGCCTCCTGGAAACTCAAGTTATCGGGGATGCGGATCTGCAGATCACCCTTGGCCACAATATACTCGGCAAAGGCACCATCCTCCGGCTGCACGGTATTCGCCCCGTGGACAAACCCACACACCCTATCCCCTTTCTGAAAGGGCTTCTTGACATCCTTGCCAACCTCCTCCACAACACCGGCATAGTCGCAGCCGATAAGCACGCCGCAGGGAGCCACGTAGTCGATATTCTTCCAGTCCGTGGGGTTCAGCGCCACGCTGACGGTCTTGACGAGGATGTAATCATCGCGCAGCTTGGGGATGGGCCGATCGGTAACCAGGCTTTCTTTTTTGGGGGCGGTGATGACGATGGCTTTCTGAGTTGACATTTTGCACAACCGATGAGATGCGTACTTCCTCTCGGGCTATTCTTATTCCTGAGAAGGGTTTTGGGAACGGGACTTTGGAGTTCCTCTGACGACGAACCTGAGATTGGTCCCTTATTACGTAGGGATTACAACAATCCATCAATACCCGTGCTTACGGTTGCATTAATCTCCTCCAGGGGTTTCCTTCTATCCCATCCAATTATTTCAAAGCTTCCATTATCCATTCATTAAACCGACTTTAAAATGCAAACTTGACACTCCGTAATCGTCAAGATTATTACTCCCTCGGAGTTAAGAACACCCCAATTGACTAAATCCGGCAGGAGCAATAGAGCACTTCAGTCTAGCCGAATATGGACTAGTTCCCGTTGTGGATTGCATGCTCCTAGCCTCCTTCCTATTTGGGTTCTACATTTTTATGCATTGTTATTGGGCGTTGGTACAACCACACCCCTTTCCTTCCAGCCACACCCCTCTCCCTTCCAGCCACACCCCCTAACATAATTGGTCAATTTTTAAGTCACATGACTTTCAGGAATCTCCGAAATCCTAAGTATTCTGATTCTCATACGGAGGCGTGCACCATAAGTTTTGGCCGGGCGCTAGTAATAAAAATGTATTGCTGATTCAATCGACTAGTAATTTCTATGGCAACCGTATCACAGGTACATACCAAGACTAGTATGGCCAACACAAAATTATTGCTTCTTCCTCAACCTCAACGTCTCAACAACACGATTTTTGAAGCTATTCAGACTACTAGTTAGTCAATTTTAACAATATTTATAGTGTTTTAAAGCGGATTTCTTACTAAACTTGATAAAACCTCCTCCCCTTCCTGCCTGCCTGCCTCCACGATGCCTCGCAATGGCTTTCATCCAACGGAAATCCGCGTTCAAGTCCTTACTTTATGGGCCGTTGGCTTCAAGACCGATCGGATAGCTGAATTGCTAGATCTTTCGCCTCGAACCATACGGAACCTCGTGAAGAAGGGTAAGGATCGTGGCTACCGGCCGGAGGAGAGCTTCCGCGTGAAGCTTGAATTTGTTGAAGATGGCAAGCGCTCTGGCCGGCCTGTAGAGATTACTGAAGCTATAGAAAATGCAGTTCTAGCTTCAGTATCTGCAGACCGTGCGGGGCGTGAGAAATCGTCTGAAATTCTTGCTTTTGAAGCTGGTATATCTCATTCTTCTGTTTTACGCATTCTACACAGGCATGGCTTTGTTATTGCAAAACCTTCTTGGAAACCTGGTCTAACTGAAGCTGCACGAGCTAGGCGCCTTGAATTCTGCCTTGCTCACCAATTCTGGACTCTAGACGATTGGAAAAACGTGATCTTTACCGACGAGACTGCTGTAGTTCTGGGCCACCGCCGTGGAGCTGTACGAGTTTGGAGGACTCTTCCAGATCGATTTCATAAGACGTGTACGCGGCGGCGTTGGAAGACCTCCAGCGACTTCATGGTGTGGGGTTGCTTCACATACGATAAGAAGGGGCCTTTGCATATATGGGAGCCGGAAACTGCTGCTCAGCGGAAGCAATCTGAGGTAGAGATTGAAGCTCTAAACCGTGAGCTAGAGCCTTTATGCAGAGAGGAATGGGAGCTTAATACGGCAATGAATCGACTTCATCTACGTGCAAATCGTGGCCGTACACCAAAATGGAATTGGAACGAGAAGAACGGCAAGCTAGTACGCAAGGGAAAGGGTGGAATCGATTGGTACAGATATCAAATGGTTGAAATCTCTTTTCTATGCAGAGTCTTCATTATTTTGATTACTAGATTGCTAATACTGTTTCTCTGCCTTCTAGGAAGTCCTAAAACCTCTCCTTATCCCGTTTACTAAAGAATGCATGATCGAGCGCCCTAATACTGTCGTTTTAGAAGATGGCGCGCCTGCTCACCGTCACCATAGCCAGAAGCATGTATACAACCTTCATGAAGTCAAAAAGATCCTCGATTGGCCGGGCAACTCGCCGGATCTCAATGCAATTGAGCCATGTTGGGCGTGGCTCAAGAAGCGTACAACCTCTCGAGGCGCTCCACGTGATAAGAAGACTGGTAAAGATGTATGGATCAAGGCGTGGAGTGATCTTCCACAGGAGACTATTCAACACTGGATTGAGCGGCTCATGCGTCATATTCAAGAGGTCATCCGCCTAGATGGAGGCAATGAATACAAGGAAGGCCGTGAGGATCGCGATTCGCGTAGTTGGAAGGGCAGGAGGGTCAAAGGGCGCCTCTCACCGCGTGTAGACCTTCCTCCGCTACTAAATGGGGCCTCTGAATAGCTTCAGTTCCGACGTTTTTAGTATTTTTAGGTCTATCAGCCGATTCAGTATGTAATGTTTAATTTAGTAACATGTTGTAATTTATTAGTAAAGTTGTTATATCGATACACAAAAGTTACTAGCGCCCGGCCAAAACTTATGGTGCACGCCTCCGTACAAAATTTAATAATAGGATATACATGAAATGCCTCTTGAAACCTCATAACATTTAAAACTGAATAACACTAGTCATCTCCGCTGGGATGCCTTCATATCTACCATCATGAGGGCCACCATGCTGAGTACGATCTCTTCCACCTCGCTGCATGTTTTCATCAGAAAGCTGACCATTTGACTGTGTTACAGTGCCACCACGCTGACCACGCCCTCCACGCCCTCCACGCCCTCTACCCCGTTGACTCCCTTCCTGTGATAACACAATCTCAAAGGCAGATGGCTCCCGTCGGGTGCTGGTATCTGGTCTAGCAGTTGGTACCGTAGCCTGCGATGCAGTTGGTGGGCGATTAGTTGAGCCAGCTGGCCGTCCACGTGTACGTATAACGCGAGGCTGTAATATAAGCAGCCTTGGATCAACTAAAGGTGCCTCTTCCACATCATATAGATGCCACTGATGATGGAAATCATTGACCCTGAGAGATTGCTGAGCTATAAAGCGTGCCTTAATAGTATGGATACATGGTATACCATACTGGGCAAATGTCACGCTTGTACACTGAGGAGTAATGCACTGCTTTCCTGGTCCCTCAGGTAGATGCTTGTCACGTAGACTAACACATAAGTCTAAGGCTTTAGGTGAGATTCTCCTAACAACATCACGGAAGAGAAAATGCATATGGTTAGTATGCGTATTCATGCGCTCATCATCAAGTTCCTGTTGAACTATCTGATGTCGATATTCAACTGTCCGCTCCATGCTTCGTACAACCTCTAGCTCATCATGGGTTGAGGACTTTAGATCAGATTTAAAGAGCCAGTGAGCTCCCTCAACTCGAGATGTTGCTATGTTGTCAAAGTGTAGAGTGAACTTAGTATAGCAACGAAGCAGGCGTTGTCTCATAGCTAGATTAAGCCACTCCTTGCGAAGATACTTAATTATTTGAGTATAGACTGGGTCACTATACTCTTGCCTGAAGTCTTCCCATGCCCTCTCCATCTCTGAGTCTGTAAGTGCATAGATAACCTTCATCTAGTGGCTCTGCATAGTATGCCATTTCTTCTCTACTTCAGTAGAGAATCTGTGAGCATAGTCTAGCTGAGCTTGCTCCTCCTCTGTCATCATCTTTAATACCTCCTGTCGTAGAGTAGGGTGGACATATGCAAGGACATCTTTATTATGATGCCATAGGCAGAGAAGGCTGCGAGTTTGAGGAAACTTAACCTTAATGGCGTTTAGTAAAGCATCATCCTTGTCCGTAATGATTGTACGCGGGTCCATAAGATCAAGCTGCCTATAGAGATCATGTAGACACTCTAAGGCAAACTCATATGAGTCTTGTTTCTCACTAGAGAGAAGTGCAAAGCCCACAAAAAAGGTTGATTTCATAGCAGTACAACCCACAATATTCAGCATTGGCATATTGTAGCGGTTTGTCTTGTATGTACAGTCCATGAAGATGACATATGGATTGCACTTAAGAAGATTCAGGCTTGACTTATGACTGCAAAATAGAGCTGTCAAAACATTATCTTCATCATACTGCCAGTTGAATATCCAGTTTCCTTCCTCTGGCAGAGCTGTGAGAAGTGCTTGGATAGGTGTACGGCCCTTGAGAAACTGGAGACGTAATCTCTTGCGGAGATTATAGACATCTTAAGGCCTAAGGTGACTCTCTCCCTGTCTTCGAATTGTTGTTAAAATATGACGTGGAGTTGCACCGAAGTGTAACTGAGACTCAATCTCAGCAAGCTCTCTCTTCCAACTCTAGGTGACGAAGTGTTGGATGGCTTGAAATTGGTGCTGGATCATGATTATGCTCTGCATTTCGAACCTCAATTGTCCACTCATCAAAGCTCTTAGAGTATTTGATGATAAGACTAAAGGGACAGTCAGTCAGACGGGTAGATCCCTGCCTGCGTCGACAGTTTGCTTTAATACGGCTCTTGTAGGTGCCACCACGGTTGCAATGCATGTATATCTTTGTAATATACTGCCCTTTCTTATCCTTCTTTGATCGCTGTGTAGTCAATGCATATCCATGTTGACTTATAAACTTGTTGATGAAGTTGATGGCCTCTTGCGAGCTGCTAAAGCTCTCATCAGTGGGAGGAGGAGGTATTTGTAGATTTAAGGTAACAGTTACATCATCAGCATTAGCATCGGCATTGTCATCGTCATCGTCATTAAGGGCAGTGTCAAAGAGATTGGCGTTAAAGAGATCAGTGCCAAAGAGATCAGCATTGTCATTAGCATCAGCATCATCTTCATCATCAGACATGCCATATGGCACTAGTGATAAGCCTGTAGAAGCCATTATATCTAGCCTCCTAGATAGCTAGACTCCATAGCTTCCTACTACATACTTGATGCTATGACAACATGTTAGTGATACCCTATAGTTATGCCCTAAGCCCTTGCCCTAACGCTAAACTTATTTCTAATAACTAAGTGGGTCCACGGACTTAAAAATTGACCAATTATGTTAGGGGGTGTGGCTGGAAGGAAAGGGGGTGTGGTTAGAAGGGAGAGGGGTGTGGTTGTACCACTGCCCTTGTTATTCAAGTGATTGTTTAGCGAGAGGAAAGGGAAAAAGAGAGTGGAATGCTTGATATCATGATGTTCGTAGGCTCTATGTATTAAGAATCAATAAGAATCCAAGAATACGGTAGTATTTGTCTGGAATATCGAGCATGGGAGAAGGAGGGAGGAGAAGAAAGAAAACTATACAGGACGCCCCTCGCTTAACAACTAAGTGAAAGGCAATGCTGTGGGGAAGGTCTGAATCAGTTCCAATATATCAAGTAAGATCATCACCACGAATGCCTATCCTGAGGCCGACTACCGCCTCCAATTCCACCTCGTCACGGATACTTCCCAAACGGACCTGGGCATGAGGGAGTTGTCGCTTGGGTTTTCAGGTCCTGGTACCGCTCAAGGTAGAGTTGGCTATGCGGTTCGCTCGATGAAGCAACAGAAGGCAATCAATCTTGCCAAGTGGTTTGGTGAAACCATCAACTGCCTGACCAGTAATGGGAAAACCACACCGGAGTCCACGTGTTGGAGGATAAACAATGATAGCGGATCTTAATGTGTTTAGCCCGGGGGCGTGATATGATTCAGGATTCTTGGCCATGGCTATGGCACCCTGTCAGCATACAGAGTAGTGGGTGAAGGAAGGACAAAGATCTGTGGGTGCAAAGCGGGCAACGTACAGTTCAGAGAGGAGAAGCTGAAGCCATATATCAATTCCTGAACTGCGTGGGTTTGAGCAATTGTACTCTGATTCAGTACTGGATAGGGCAACACTGGTTTGGCGTTTAGAGCTCCATGACATTGGGCCGCCAGCAAGCATAAATCAGGCGTGGAAATTTCGGAGTAGATCTGCTGAATCCTTGAAGCTCCGAGCAGGATAACCGGGCAAGATCTGGACCATACACAACGGACTCGATTCAGCTTCCGAGCTAGAATCTCCTCGACTTCCCACTCATCTTCAACTGCTTTCACCACATGACGCAGCAGCTATGTAGTAGCCAGCTGTGGCAAGGCCTTAACCATATTATTGCACTCCATCCACCGACTCGTGTGGTCTTGAAAGAGAATCCACACCTTCTGCCTGGCACTCTGCCCCAGCCGGTGTACAAGGCCAATCAACTAGAATAGAGTGTTCAGATTGATGACTGGATCCATCACTTAACTCAGCAAAGCAAATGCAGGTTCAGACCATGTACCCCACTCCGGTAGCTTGTCGGGAGGACCTAGGTACCCAGCAACACCGCAGAACTTCACAGCCACCTCCCAGCATACCGAGTCGTTCATGGATGTGCGAATTGTAACGTAGGGGACATCCAGAGGGTGCAGAAACATCTCGGTGAGCCACGTCACCATCGGCCACTGGACGAAGATGATGATACAACCGTCAAGGCTGTTGAACAGAGTCTGCAGAGGGAAGGTCGTCCACACTATGAGTCTTTCGCAAGTGAGAGCTCGTGTGGACGGATTTGGAATGGAAAAAATGGACAGTAAAAGCGTCTCCGAAACAGGTCGAAAACTCTCCCAGCCGTAACTGCCGCAGGAATTGGAATGCTAACGGCTGGATGAGGAGTATCGCCTCCTGAAAGAAAATCTTTGACGTCAGATCATGCGAGCGAACCCAACCGGCGGCAATTCATTTCAAAAACAACATCGACATCTCCAGCATAGGCCTCGATGGCCGCCTCCTCCTCATCCTAGAAGTACAACGGGAGTCCATCCAGTGCGCGATGGCGTTGACCAGACGGAACACATTGCGATTCAGGGACCGCAGTTGCTGCAGTAGCTGCTTCTCATGATCACTCGGCAACACTTTCATCAAGCCCTCTAGGTCCTTCTTCCGGTTAACCCACCAGCCCGAGGACCGTCCTCGGGAAAAATGAAAAAGAATGAACGCATGCTGTGCTATCTCTTTGAACATGAAGAAAAGAAACCGACTCAGCAGTCAGCACGAATAGGGAGATTTCTGTGAGTGGTCTTAGTCCTGAATGGGAAGGCTAGGTATCCCTTCCCACGCCCCAGGACTGGCTCGCAGGCCTTGCCCATCCGTGCACAGTTCGGCACTTGGCATACGGTGAAACATGCGAACACTCATGCTCGGGGGACGCGACCAACTGCTTGAAGTAGCGGATACACGGTGCCCTTGAATCGACTTTCAGCTTGTGATGGTGACTTGAGGGGATATCTCGTCGTTTGACCGATAGTGCAATGTTAAGTCCCCAGAAGTCACATGGTAGGCCCAGGAGAGCGCAGATGAGCCCAGTAGTGCAGATGAGCCCAGCTACCTGCTATACCTGTCCGACAAATCGTCGGGGTATGAAGCGTTTCGTTCTTGGGGACTGAGGTTGCAAACTTGCAACTGCGCCTTTGTTCCAGTTTAACTGATTCCCTGAGATCACTGAACACTGAAACATGATTCATTCGGACTACTTGCTGTCCCGCGACCCGATCCTCCAGCTCTTCAATAATGTCACGGGGGAGGACTTAGGACATGATGTATGGATTTTGGCTTATGAGGAGCCGCGTATGAGCTATTGCTCCATCATCATGCCACTTGCAGCCAGTGCAGGAGCTGCCTCTGTAGCCAGAGAAGTAGCCATAATCAAATAAGATTACCTGGGAGTTCTTGGTGCGGTACACAATCAGGCTATACCAATAGCCCTTGCGTCTTTGAGTTCTGCAGCTCGCGACGGCCTTTCGGAAGCATCCCGTCTGTGTGATGGTGAAATGCCACCGCAACTTGCAGGAGCAGATGGTCGAAACCCGTTCCCCTAGTTGCAAGTTGGTATAAAAAGGAATTTCTTTGTGGTAATGCCTTCGCCGTTCTCAGTGAACTCGTACTGAAGCTTACTGAGCTTAGGCCGACGATAGGCAGATTCGAATGCGTTGGACACGATAGCGTCTGATGGTTTAGTTATGGAGATGACAAGGCTCCGTGTCATCCCTGCTTTCATTACAGGGAGACGAACTCCATCCCATGAAGAAGCTCCTCAAGTGTGTCAAAAGGAAGCAGATAATGTTGACGGCGGGGCCGGCAGGTAAGGAGAGAGGCAGATGAGACCGAAGTAATAGGAATGGAAATGAGAAGATTAATGCATCCTTTGCATCCTGATCGCTCCAATCAAGGAGCTCCTCCAAGGTAGCTTGAATGGATATGTAAACGAATGGTTTTTGCTCCATGGATTGTATACTGCTACCCTCGCTGTCTTCCAACGTTATTTGATGGAAACACCAGTTGTCAAGACCCTTGAAGTGGTCTTTGGCGGTATAAGGCCTATCTTTTTGTCCGGCCATTACTCGCTTGGTGCTCTCACCTCATTGGGTGGCATGATCGCATCATGTCAGACAGCGCGTCCACCGCTGCTGTGACGAGTCCATTGGTATCTCCAGTGGAGTCCGTCAACATAATAGCCCTAGTTCCGATCCAAAACAGCTGAGTCTGGGAGAGAGGCTATCGTTTCTTCCAGCGACGAATAGTGCTTGGATCTTGCACTAAGGGCAAAGAGTGTCTTCCCCCTGTATGCATGCCCACTGGGGGTTAACGCCTTTAGATTTCCGGTATGCTTAGTGCTTCTTGCTGGGGCCTTCCAAAAGCTCCAAATCCGGGACACTCTCCGGTGAGGTCAAAATAGTCCAGGTTCATTGAGGGCGTGGCTTCTGTTTCATACCCAGTAGCGAATCTTTAAACTCCAAGTCCCAATTTGATATTGCTGAGGATTGGCAGACCGACAAGGCAACTCGTGTTGAGTCCAGACGATGAGTGTGCCACATTATGTGAATGTTGGTCTGCAGTTGAAGCCCTCGTTGCAGGAATAGGAGGGCTTGGGTACAGGGCCTCCCTCGTACACCTTAAAATGAGGTAACAGCTTCACAGACATGCTCAACATGAGTTATGTCAACAATCTGCCTTGTGATATGTGCTTGGATAATGCAGCAGCAAAAGCATGTTTCTGCTTATCAACTTCTTGATCCGATAGGATGTCGTGCCAGATACCATATTTTGCTTCAAGCTGGTCGAGGAAACTAGCAATTGTCGTTTCTTCTGTAGGCTCTGGGATATCCCGACGAAGGTATGCGTCGATCCGGTTCCAGGCCACAGTGAGTTGGAAGTAAAGTCAATGTGAGCGGCTTTGGCATGGCGAAAGATTTGTTGGGCGAAGGCTCGTCGAGATCGTTCATATCCGACGTCTTGAATTGAGCGTGAAACGGCGTTTAACTGGCTGGACCCTGTTCCCCTTCACGGCCGGGTTTGCCTTGCGGGCCAGAAAATATGGTAGCACTGAGGCTCTCAGGTGGCATGTTCCCATCGTCAACTTTCACTTCTTACCCCCTAGCAAGATATCCAGTTTGCACATCGTATAAAAGCTCGATCTGGATTGCAGCAACGGAACTTGGTGAATATACGCTTCACCGGGGGGGATTTTCAGTCAACCAGACGTAGTTCACAAGTTTGAAGATTCGAGAATGTTGGTTCGATTGCTCGAACGCCGCCAGGGGCATCGAATCCGATTGACGCCAGCCTTAGCCTCCAGGCAGTTCATACACGGAATTCTGTTCACCATCGTCAGCACGAGGAAATCCGCTGCAATTCTGATTGTGTTGGGAAGTCCCCAGACTGCTTGACCTCCGCTCCTTTTACAAGGGGGGAGGGAGCACGCTGCGATGCAAAATCGCCGTTGACGGAGACAATGAATCCGTATGTGGCAAAGACGCCCAAACTGACTGACACAGACAACAGGGCACTGCCACCATCGCGGACAAAGAACAAAGCCTGTACCCTGCATACGACCGACAAAGGCCGTTGCCAACGGCGATTTGAAGCCGCATCCCCGATCGGAGCACCTCTCACAACTGCGAAGGAAGGAGATCTACTCACCTCGCCGGCATCTTGATGAGATCTGGGGAGAAAAGAACCCGAAAGTTTAGAAACGCCCAGCGTTTCTAAAGACAATGCTAAGTACAAACAAAACCCGAGACTGCTTGGTGCCCTCGGGTGCAGAAGTCACCGGCCCAAGGTCGAGTTTTATATCGTGTCACTGGCTTCCGATTTCGAGTAACTTCGCAATCACCCTTTGGGCCATGAACCCGAGATCGGGCCTTTCCTTTTCACGAATCTCATGGGTTGTCTGCTCATGGGGGGTGGTCTCCTTGGTCGTTCTCCGTGCTCATCTCAAATATGAGGACAGCAGAACCGTACGTGATACTCCATCATTTCATCCAAACCCAAAGCAACATCTCTAGTGCCCGCATGCCATCTGCCATCTGAGTAAGGTATTCCTCTGGTTCAGCCTTGATGAAGCCAGGTTTCGTTAAAGGTCTTATAAGCGAGCAGGTCCAGCACGCCTGAATCGGGGTATTGCATGCAAAACTTTGTCAGGTCTTCATCGAAGTAGTCTGATTGATGCGTCCAACCATCCTTTAATGTTCGCAACACTGATGCTTTTAGCTCTTGATTGTAGAGCAAAAATGGCGCAAGGAATGAATAGATAAGCCATTAAACGGGGAATCAGCATCACCCCGTTCCTAGCCACAGGGATAGGTCGACGATAAGACCGCGTCGACAATGTAGCTGGAGGAGCTTGCATGGAGTCGATATAACACAATGACGATTCAAAAGAAGAGCTTTTCATCGCCAACCGGCAGAACTTGTCCGAGTTGGGGCTTGGAGAACGACCGGTAAATTTGTGCGGGGGAATCTCTGCTGAACAGTGTGACAGGTGACAGAGTACCATATCACTCTTTTTAAACTGAAGATCTGTACGCGGCATGTCCAGCAAAGCCAAATCGCACGATTTCTCTTTCAATGATCCTTTCACTGTACTTGCTGGTGAATACTTGAGGATATCCAGTCACTACAACAAGTTAGCTGCCATTCCATAGGATACAAAAAGATGCCAAACACTCACCTTGACTGATTTAAACCTCCAATATAGCTACCAGCACCACCATCATCCCAAAGAAGAAGCGCGCCGAATGTAGAAGCTCGCACTTTCTCCACCCCATCCATCTTGATCTGTACTGGTAGCGAAGTTCATCCACGGCCCGTTCCGGCGGCTCCATGACGCGGTAATAAGGATCATGTGGTTCTTGTTCCAGGTGAATGACCGATCAGCGCTCTGTTTGGGCTGTTGCATGAGAGGGATCCAATCGACGGCTTGAACGTAGATATCGGGGATATCGCGGGAGGGATGCGTAGGGAGGCTGGAAGACGCCTAATATCCCTTTCAAGATGGGGGAGATTGTCGACTGTTTTGGTTTTGCGGAGGAGAGAGCTCCGTATGGACCGATTTTGAATGGTAAAGGTGGACCACGAATGCGTCACCGAAGCGGGTCGAGAATCCTCAAGTCACGCATCAACGAGTCTACTCGGGCGTCGGCCTGTGCTTTCCCTCTGTGATATAGAAAAACGGGGAAGGAGATGATTTTGATGCGAAATCAATAAATCTCGAAGCCATGAGGGCTCATAACCTCTAGAAACGAATGAATGGATGCAGCATACGAATGTGATAATGCGCAACGAGGCATACCACAGCATTGCTAGTGTCGATAGGATCTTCTCAAGGCCACAGGCGTTGGCCAGGATACCCCCTGAGGTACATTTCTGGCCAACTCTCCATGCATCCCTGGTCACCTGCCAGGGCTTGAGCGCCGTCCGCGGTATTTGACGCTAACAACACCGGATTTGTTGGCTCAAGGTTGGGTTTCGTCTTCATCTGGTACATTGATGTTGGGGCTCGTGGAGATGAAGAAGACTATTTGTTTGTCGTGGTGATACCTCCAAAGACCCTCTCGAAACAAGACAACCATATTTTCCAACCAGACAATGTACGGGACCAAATCCCGTGGTTATTGTTGCTTGTTCACGCCATCGACGCCATTCTAAGATGTTTCGATTCCGCAAGCCGTGATGCCCATTCTCTGCGGCAAGACCAGGGTGGCCATTGGTAACACATAGCCGTGGCATCCATAAAGGAAACATAGTTGCAGTCGGCAAGTTCCGCAATAATCTCTGCCCGGGATAGGATAGGATAGATATCTGGAATAACGGCGGCACTGACGCCTCGATGAAGACAGGATAGCCATCATCCACAAGTGGCTAATGACGGTTCTGGTTCATTCTCTGCGCTTCCCCGGGGGGACTTCTTCAACAGGTCGAATAGATGTCACCTCAAGCAGTTCTTCCCGAGGATATTTGAACAAGGTTATTTCGGGGACATTGGTTAGAGAAGAGGCACGAAAGACCATGGCAGGCAGGGGACTGTGTACCACCGTGTGCGATGGTGCCATGCCGTGATGGTTGATATCAGTGGCAATAGCATTCAATGTGAAGAGTTAAGCTTCCTAATGAGTGAAGCCACAGGCATAGGTAAACCAGAAGGAAGCAGTAGCACCTATCCGAACATGGCTCATCCGCAAATCGCCAGGGAACTGCCGGGACATTGCGAGGACCTCTGATGTCCCTGATCTCTTTCCATGTGTGATGGGTTGAGGATAACTCGGCGGTCTTTCTTGTGAATATGTCAAGACAGGAGACATGGCCCACTGAACTTTGGCCTGGCGAACCCAAATGCAGTAAACCTGAATCATGAGATGTTGTATCCTTTCGCTCGAGAGGAGGAATTTCTGAACAGAAGGGCAAATGGAGCACAAGTAAGGTCCTCCAACCCGGAGATCCCGTTGCGATTCACCACTTAATCCCAACAGAGATCATGACCACAATGCCCAGTACACTTCGGAAACCATAGCGCTTTATAAAACGTACCGGGAGCTGTCGTCCATGTATCGAGCCAGTCGCCCCAGGGGAAGAATAGCAGTTGCAAGCACTGCACATCATTTCGGCCACACGGCAGCATATATTCACTGCGAAGGCAATGTTTTCAATCAATTGAAGCCGAAGTTGACCCTGCAATAGGAGACCAAAACATATGAATGTAGATGTTGAAAGCAGCACTGACAGTAGGATGAACCAAGGAAAACATGAAGCGAGCCTTGGGGCTTCCACGGGTCGATCTCTTCTTAAGCGTAGAAACTTCTCAAAGTCATGAAGAGCAGTTTGCGGTCACCAATTACGTCCAGCTCGCAGAAACCTTGCAGACGCAATTATGGAAACCATTATGCGGGTTAAGCAACATCAAAGTCGGTGTCCATGGTGTATAATGATCATGAAAAAGGAGCCAGACAAATAAGGACAGCTGAGGTCTCAGCCAAGACGAGTCCTTCGAGCTGCTTGGGCTGCGGATTATCCTGGGTTGCCTTCAGGGAGCATCATGAGCGGCTACGTTGGATTGCCGGAGACAAACCGGAACACTCCGCGCCGTATGATAATAAGGTGTTTTTCGCTGGCATCTTCTGTGGATCAATCAAACACCGAGAGCTCTACCCAGCAAAGGTTGACTTGACCTCTTTCGGCTTCCTCATTCGAAAGGCTGATTGGCACGTCCGTACAGAGCCACGAATATTGTACATTCAACGTCAAGTGGGATCCCGGGCAGGGGCTTCCTGTGAGATGTATATTGGAAACAATCGTATACCGTGGGCCTCCAATATTGCTGTTGTCCCACGAGGCCTGGCCAGAGGTTGTAGCGCACCGTCCCCGTGATGAATCTGGTGGCAAAGAAACGTCACGATCGCTGAGTAGGGTGTTGCTAGGACAAAGCAATATGCCTTGTCTCCTGGGCTCTGTACAGTGGCAGTGTAACCATCACTTGGAAAATCCCTCATGCAATAGACGGATTCAAAAGCCCGACACCATGAAGCCAGGGCATGAAAGTGCGCGAAAGGGACGACCTTGATTGAGCGACAGGAAAGGAGTCCCTGGAAAGGGTGCTGCAATGTCAATGCCTGCGGCTGCTAGCTTGATATACTCCAGAAAGAATGTATATTCTCACAGGAAAGCCACTTGTAGGGCATCTTAACATCCATATAGCTGGCATAGCTCGCTTGCGTAAGCCATCAAAGACATTGAAGGTGGTTCCTTGACCCTTCTCATCATGGCACTCATCCCGAAATGCCCGCGCAAATCGCGCGCCTCCCACACTGACCAGTGCCCCCTTGGAGCGTGAACCTATGCCAGTTGCAGGGATAGGAGCGTTGCAGGACAGGGACAAGGGATCCTTCACAGGCCCTGGGAAACCTTTCGGGGTTGAGAGGATCACAAACCGGTCTGCATCCTTGGGAATGGTACCCTTCTCATGCTCAGCAGCAGCTGCAACTGCTTGCATGCCGTAGTTCGCAGATCCATGACCCAGGCTCAACCCTGGTAAAAAAGGGACGGATCTGGCTTTCCGAAGTCGCATTCGCATCATCAACAAAAGCTGGAACAGAGAATGAGGCATGCCTCCAAATCTAATGCAGCAT
This sequence comes from Aspergillus cejpii, assembly GCA_004769165.1. NCBI lineage: Eukaryota > Fungi > Ascomycota > Eurotiomycetes > Eurotiales > Aspergillaceae > Aspergillus > Aspergillus cejpii. Next base: position 913,358 of record SMSW01000005.1, on the reverse strand, counting down.
TCTGTCCACATCTCCCTGATATGCCCTCGATCAACGAGAGGACGTAAAGCTGAACGTATATTTCCAGTCCTCTGAGAGGTAAGTAACCGGTTATTGCAAAGCAATAAAATTGGTATCTTCGTCACAGGCATCGCAGCAATGTCATCCAGCGAGGGTTTGAGAGCCTGTTTCGATTTTTCCAGCACTGGGCTGCAGAGACTTCCCAGGATTGCTCTGTGCATATCCCAATGTGCGATCGCAAGCAGTGAATTGACCACGGCCATACATGGTAATTCTGCCAGTGACATCTTGATACTGTAAGTAGAAACCAGATGATTTGTGGGAGGAGTTGGAAATTACACTGTCGACAAGTATTAGTGTCATCGAGGCCATGAGCAGGTGTCAACGTCAACAGCGATGTAGTTGTCCGGCAAAGGCGTCAGCATGTTTGGCAAAATGATAGACTGGATAGGCCGACCAAGTCGTCTGGCTCTTATCGACCTCTTGTGAGGCAAGAGTTGATCGATTAGAATGTTGACGGATCCGTAAACATCTCCTATTCATAAGCTTCAGCAACGTCAAAACGATAAGCCGGAAACAGGGCCTTAATACTCACCTTTACACGGTACAATGCCACGGCATGGGACTCTCCATCAATTGCTGATCAATATTTGGACCGCTCAGTAAGCGACATGCTCTCGTTGTTGACCAGTCAAGTTCTTCAACCAAGGTGTTGGGCATCCCCCGCGCTATTGAGGGATCTTCAACTGAAAGAGACCAAACGTGTCAATCTCAATTACTGGGTGAAACAAGTGAGGGAGCGGTAGTCGTGGGGAATAGGATCACGCCCAGACATAGCGAAAATGTGGAAATACAGCTGTTCGTAGCAGGTAGTAAGCTTCGGAAATGAAGCCAAGGGCACATGCATCCAGGAAAAGGGGCTGGAGAGCTCGCGAAGGGGTTGAGTACTTGCGGGACGAACAGAATCGCAGGGGATCCATTATGCTCAGGTCGTCTTCTTCCAAAGATGGTGGGCAACTTGGTTGAGGTGGATCAAGCCATCGTGTTCAAAACCCCAGCCACCAACCGGAAGATGATATTTTTTGCCCAAAACAGCAAGGGAAGATATCACAACCATGGAAGACCAGGGGGATTGTCGGTACAGGACAACAATGATCAAGGGGCAAGGATCGGCAGGTTGGATAAAACAGAAAGCCGAGTTTACTTTACCTCTATGCAAGAACACCCCATTTCCCAGAGAGAGCATGCCGAGGCTGGCTTGTAGTTGTAGCAGGTGAGGAGAAGACGCATTGAAACCACGGCCTCGCCTACCGAATTCGCAGGACTTGTTCCCCGGGGCAACCTGAGGGAGACTCCGGTCATCTGGGGGCGTCCACCCGGAGGATGCTGTCTTTTGGCTAGGCGAGAATTGGCTCCGATGAGTGATAAGAATTGCGCCAGGTGGCCCGTCTCGAACCACCAGCTTCTTACCACACTAGAGCCAGCATCAGGTAATACAACACCAGCATCCCCCATCAGAAGGAGGCACACGTGCATCCGAGCGAGGATGAAATTATCCGTCGCCAGTACCTGTGACTTTCACCTCCCTCCAAAGAGGTCGTCGACCAAAGGTAAGATCCAACAAGACAGGGATGGCCATTAGGGAAGTGACAGAGCAGTCAATCATTATGGGGTCACCAGGCACATTATTTCTTGGATGCTTTCTTTGGCGGATATGATGTGATAATTCGGGGACAGAAATATCCTTTCAGCAGAATGGATCAACCATTGAGCGTCTCGCAGTCCTCTGGAATGCGGGAAGGATATCGGATAATTGAAGCTATCAAAGTCGGTGGAGCTCGGATGTGGATTATGAGGACTTCAAACCTTGATCATTTCCCAATATTTGTCTACGAGGTTAACCAGACCAAGGATATCCAGTGGCATGTAAGGCGTTGTTCTCTCCGGAGCATATGGGGTCTGCCATCTCAATGAATCTGAATCACGTGACTAAACAGTCGCGCATTTTGACAAAGTGCTCGGAGAAACCGTCATGAAGAAATTTCGCTGGATAGTCTGCGACGTTTATTAGTTGTGCTTTTCATCAGTCATGTCACCTCCTTTGCTTACTTTGCTATAGTTTTGGTTTATCTGTAACCTCTTGCTCCCCTAATGGGTTCGCTGGGAAACCCGGGTCTTGTCGTGGCAGCTTGGCTGAATCAACGTCAGGATTTCCTCTACTCAAGTGTCGACTAAGAGCCGAGACAACTCGGTTTTCGGAAGACCGCGGGTGTACCAGTGTATCCCCTGCTTTTGCTGAGTTGCCTTGATCCCAGCAGGAAAGATGTTGACCTTCGAAATGTGCTAGGGATTTATATCAATCGACGAGCACGAGGCGGGCACACCTCAGGGAGTGGTGACCACGGTTGCAGTCGCGAGGAGGCTGTTGCGTGTCTATTTGCTCTCTCCCTCAAGGGCAAGCTCAACACCAGATTGATGTCTGAGCTCGAGGTTGCCAGAGTTGTGTGTTCTGAACAGACAATAGGGCGTACTTGTCGTCAAGCAAGACCTATGTAGAGAATCCGCAGTATAGGAACCTCTCATCTCCATGGAGATGAGATAGGCGGCAGATCCAACCAGAACATCTCCGTTGGGATTGAAGCGCGGGTCTTGCCTGACCTAGTCGAGGACCTTGATGCGCGACCAGTCCTGAGTTTGGGCCTTTCCAATGTGAAATTCCTCATCGTCAGTCACATGTTTTGTGTCAGCCAGGAGGGAAAGTCTTACCAGTCTCAGCGTCTTTCATCACGACGGTGATGAACGCGGCAGAGCTGTGATGCAGGGCCTGTGCAGTCCAAGAAGGCACCGAGTTGCCATTTGCTGTAGATAAATGTACGAAACGAAGAGCCCTCGCTGGGATGTATGAGCAGCATGCAAACTGGTAGCTGGAAACTGTTTTGATACCACTGCTTCTCGGTCCACGTGGGTGCGTTTGAAATAGGGCTGAGTCCTCGTTGAGATGCTTGGATATATCGGGAAGAAAGAATAGAAGTATTGAGTGAAGTCCCCGACGAGATAGGCTGTACATTTTCAAACGGACATGCCACAGCTCGGATCCGACATCCATTCGAACTTTACGTCCGCCGAGCGCGGCCGGTTGGTTTAGCGCCCTGTCACTGATATATGTTGCATGGGGGTGGTTAGTCCTCCTGTGATGACATCTCTAGGGCCAACATACTGAAGATCCCATATAGACAGCCTAACACAATTAGCTTTGCTTTCCTGAGTTCAGGATGGCTGCTTACCAAAGTTCCAGTACGCGTGGCCCATAATCTCGCTCTGGAATTCCAAACTGGAATCACATACTTTTTCAGTCCCATTGATATCCGTAGTCTGGCAAACACATCATAACTTGTCTCAACTGCGAGGGCAGCGTCGGGCAGAAAATGACATGTCCTGAACCTGAGCGGGGGGCTTTATAGCTCCAGCCGGCAGCGTCTGTACACCTCCTCGCATATTGGCCTCGTAGTCCTCCTTTAAAGGTTCTCCGTGAATGTCGTTGTCCACGCCAGAGTTGTGCCCAACAAGCTGAATCGCAGATCAGCCGTCCCTGCAGAATGATACCGCGGCTCATTGGCTCTGATCAGCCGTTCCTGCAGATGATACCGCGGCTCATTGGCTCTGATCAGCCGTCCCTGCAAAATGATACCGCGGCTCATTGGCTCTGATTGGCAATAAGTACTCCCAGAGGTATTGCAAAGTGGTCCCTCACGAAGGTGAACTGCCTTTGGTTCAAGCATTTCCGGGACAGTATCTGCAGATGGCACCAACAAGTGATGCAGTATTTAAATAACCCTTTCAAAGAGCGAGAGCATATCGTCACTGAGGTTGTCCATGTGCCTGATACCTGGGTTGAGGAGTCCTTAGCTCCCAAGGTCTATAAAGGCAATAACTGACAAACAAGGAACATGGTTTCTGGAAACTGCACCTTGGCTTTCAAAGTTAGCTGTGAAGGAGAAACCATCAGAGGGAGACATACCTTATGTTGGCAGAGATCTGTATGAGCCAGGAGAATGAGTACTTCTGACCCAAGGACAGCTTAGGCAAAGGAATCAAAGAGCCATGTAAAGAGGAAAGCAGTAACATATCTGTGACTTTAGACTATCAACGCCTTGGACACATTGGTGTAAAAGAGTATTGCGACTTACCTCCAGCCATTGACAACGCAAGTCAAGAAAACGCCTCAAGGCCCCGGGACCCCGGAATCGTCAGGATGAATAATCCCGTTGGATCTAGGCACTGGACAGATTGATATACTTCGAAATGCCCCGTGGGATACGGAGAATGCGAGCAAAGAAGAGTTCACGGGGATGTGAGGTGCCACAAGTCTCATTCATCCTGAGATTCAGCATAAAATGCTGGAATTCGTCAGAGAATGTTCAAAGAGAGAACACCACAAACTTACTTCAGGAAAGAACTTCCAAGAAGGCACTCGACAACATCTGCTGTAGTGCCAACGATGGACTCAGGTGGACTGTACATGGTTGTCATCCCGCCAGCGCATGAACGTGTTGTGTGAGAAGCAATAATCACAAGAGGACGGGGTGGATATTTTGCAAATCAGCTCAGGGGGTTTGCATTCGTTCCTCCTTTGAGTGCTGGATCAGTGCTTCTTTCTTAAATATCACGAGTTTGCATCTCCTGCGTTGTTATCCAGAAACGAGCTGAGTGAGCCATTGTACAGGGGAAGACCAGCAGACTCCTGTGTAGATATCAGTATTAACGCTTAATTACTTCAAATAAATACCTACTATGCTTGATCAAGAGACCGCACAAAGCAGAGGACTCACTCATGCAATGGAACATGAGTACCCTATGAAGATCCTTCATGCATCGTCCATCAGGGACATCTCATTAAATGATTGAATCCCCACAAGGTCTGAGCCAGACTGTGTCTTGCGTGCTGTATGGAACGCCTAAATGATAGTAGGTCTTGCACAAGGGTGTAGGCTTTTCGGTCGGGAGTAGTTCAGGGGTAGATGTAGAGAGTCCCAGCGGATAACCTGGAGGAATACACTGTATATCTTCATGTCAGGTAGTGCACACTTGCATCAGGTATTCTCTCACTCACTCGTCCTAATCCCAAGATTGAGTTGTCACATTTCCATGGAGCACCTCAGAGGCAGAAGATAGCTGTCAACCTGAGAAATACTGTGAGCGCGTATGGTTCGGTGGTGATTCTTCGAATGAGTCTTTGTTTATTTTCTTTGTTCGCGATAACTAGGTATACACTTGTCAGTTCTATTCATATTCTCATAGACTGCAGTACTCACGTCTTTGGATAATACCCTATCACCAAATCAAGCCTGCTTTTGAGTCGGCCTGGGTGGCCATATGATCATCAGCTTGCAAGAAATGTATATCTCTCTGTGCGGGACGTCATTGCATATTCTTTCAAGCTTGTCAGTGTTTTATTTTCGATGGTTCTGATTGAAGAGCAGAACTGGTTCGAGTCAGACTCAAGCTGGTATTCGTTCCAACCGTTGCAGGCGGTAATTATAGTGAAAGAATAATGAAGTTGAAGGTCGCGTATATAGATAAAAGAAGGGATGGATATATAAAATAAATCAAAGCAATGAGAAGGACTCTGAGAAGATTCACCAAAAGCTGAAGGGTCAACCTTAGCAGATAAAATAAAGGAAAGAAAAAGAGAAGAGATTGACAGGAGAATATATATATTGACGGGGTGGAAGAGAAGAGAAGGAGAAGAGGAAGAGGAAGAGGGAAAAGGAGAGTATAACTATATGCTCAAGTCTTCGCTCTCTCTTCCTCTCCGTTAGCAAGAGAATGTATATCCCTGTCCATCTTGCATCCGGAACCTGTTTGACAGCTGTCTTGTTCATCAATAAGGATTCAAACGAGTAATCATTGCTCCAGCCAATCTCCTACAGGTTATACACCCTCGCGGTCTCACGCATGGTCTAGACAGTAGATACTCATCAACTGATGTAGGTTGCTTTCTGCAAGAACCCATAAGGGCTACAGACCGCTAACTAGTGAGGGAGCTGTACGAAGTAGATATCCCATACCTTGGTCAACTCTCTTCGTTTGTCTACGTCCTTTTACCCCTCTACTGACCTTCTGGACAAACGTCTCCAGCGAGCCCAGAGGAACCATCCAATCATGGTCATATGATAGCAGGACGACTGGGGGACTATGAGGATCTGTCGGAAATTGGCATGTTCCTGTTGGATGGGTGACAATATTAGATGGTTCAGGATACTATCTCTGTCAGAAGGCAATTCTATTCAATAGGATTCAAGATCAGGCCGTGTCTTGCAAATTACTTCAAGTTCCAGTCCTCTGCGATGATGGAAGAAGCCAATACTGGAGATGGATAAGAGGATGAGGAGCATCCCAAGGCACGATCTGTGAGTCAGACACTAGGAGAGTATGAAGAAGAAGAGGACCCTCTCTTTAAACTACCTTACTGACAAGAGTTCTTCTCCATCAACATGCCATATGCATACCTCAGGCCTGTCCGTCCATATTTACTCAAATCCATCTCCAGAGTCCCCCCAACATCACGGAATCCACATTTCTTATACATCGTATACCCAGCCGGGGAAGCCTCCAACCATCCCGGCAACTGGAGACGATGAGCCTCTTCCACACCGGCCATGAGCAGCATTGTCCCGATACCTCGACGTTGATACTCTGGATGAACCACCAGAACTTCCAGAACTTCCAGACTGAATCAGAACACACTCACGCCGATAAGTACCACGGGGAAAGAAAGCACTCACTAGCAACCGACCTCCCCGAGATCCATTCCTTTCTCATCCTCGCCTTCCAACCATGATAATCCAGATACGCCTGTGGACTGATCGATGTCGACGGCGGCGTGGTATCTCTCTCTGCAGCCTCTTGTGCGGCTTTCGTATGTGTTTCTGCGTCTTGGTAGATACTCCACCACGACCAGCCGACAATCTGGCCTGATTCGTCGACTGCTTTTACCAGTTTAGCGCTGGTGTCGTCGCGGATAATTTGCTCCAGGTCACTGGCGAAAGGCGGGTTGTCTTCCATAGGACCGTACATGAGTTCTAGGACATCGTCGTTGATGAAGGCTTTGTTGTGGAGCTGGGCGAGGGTGAGGGCATCCGTAGGGAGGGCGGGTTGTAGGGAGATATTAAAGGACATGATGAAATTGATGTTGTTGGGATGAACTGGTCAAGGGAAGATGAGTATTTAACTAGGCGAGGATTTCCTAATCGGGACCCCGATGAAGCTAACATCACAACTAGGCCACCATTACGATTAAGACATAACTGGCTGCATATTAGCCCTTTATCGGCGTCAGATTCGTCTTGGCTGGCCCCCCGATACAAATCCCATCACAGCTGAACCGACTGCCATGGACCGGACAATCCCAGCTCTTCTCGACATTGTTCCAGGTCAGAATCCCCTTCATATGCGGACACACCGCGCTGAACTTGTGCGGCACTCCAGCCTCATCCTTATAAACCGCCACCGGTTGCCCCATTGTCTTGTGAAGCACGCCTCCCGTCCCATCCGCGAGATCCTCAATGTCCTTGATGTCCGACTGCAGCCACCGCTTGTACTGCGTGTTGATCTGGACGTCGTGCTCCAGCATACTCGGCAACGCCTTGGCCACACTCGCCAGTCGCTTGGGACTGTACAGCCGCGCCCACGGGTTCTGCGTCCCTTCGATCTCGTCCGCGATCAACCGGCCCGCCAACACGCCGTGCGTCAGCCCATTCCCGCTATCCCCGGTAGACACATACGTATGCGTCTTCCCCTGGTTCTTCCCGATGAACGCCATGTAATCTACCGGCTCGTAGATCTGTCCGCTCCAGCGATAATCGACAGTCCGAGCCTGCGGGAACCGTTCCCGCACCCAGGTCTCCAGCTCCGCGAACCGACCCTCCGCCATCTCCTGCCCGACCTTGTGGTCGCAGCCGCCCACAACCATGTAGTCATCCACGGCGTCGCACCCCATCAGCCGCACGTACTTGTACGCCTCCGCCTCGTCGTACACCAGACAATCCGCCACGGAACCACGCGGCACCCGCACCGCAATGCAGTACGTCCGCATATACTCCATCTCGGAGATAATGCTCAGTTTCTGCAGCGGCACACACGTCGCCTCGACTACATCGCGTGCCGTCACGGTATGTCCGTCCGCGGTGCGTACCCGCGTCCCCCCGTGCCCTTCCTCCACATCCACCATCCGACTGTGCGTGAAGCACCGGAATCCGGGCTGCGAGGTCAACCACCCCAGTACACCGACGAGGTACTTCGTCGGATGAAACGTCGCCTGGTGGCGAAACACCGCCGCGTCGCGCTGGTCTTTGCCCTTCCAACCCGGCACCGTCGCACCATCACAGAACTCCACCTCCAGCCCAGCACCAAGCCCATTCACCACCTCCACCTCATCCTTTAACCCCTTCACCTCCTCCGCATGCCTCGGATCCGACCTCTCAAACTGAGAAATCTCATACGCAGTCAAAAACCTAAACTCGCAGTCAATCTGATGCCGGGCCACAATCTCAGACACCCGCGTAATCGCCCAGCTATGACTTTCCGCCGCCAGTCTCGCCCCGTTTCCCCCATGTTTCTTCTTAATCTCCGCGTACCCATCATCCAGCGCATTGGAGAGATGTCCACTCGTGCGGCTCGATTCCCCGGAGAGTATATCCCGGGCCTCGAGCATGGTGACGCGTTTCCCGCGCGAGATGAGCTCGTAGGCCGTTTGGATCCCTGTGATCCCTGAACCGATAATGCAGACGTCGGTTTCGAGGTCGTGGGTGAGGGGTGGGAAGGTTGGGTGGGATTTGTAGGGTAGGGCGTGGATCCAGACGGGGTCGGTTTCGCCGGAGGTGTGTAGGAAGTGGTTGGGGTTGGGCATTGTTGTAAGACTGCGGCGGTAGAGGTGGTAGATTCGCTTCATGGTGTTGATCTGTTTTATGTAGTAGACTGTAGTTGTTTTGGGTATATACTATATATACTCTATAGATGATTGAACATCATCATGACGTTCAGCCTATCTTTAGAGCTGATATAAATACTGATCTGATCTCACTATGGCTTGAATTCATCTAGTAACAAGAGTCCCTAAGATGCAGATGCATTTGTATTATATATTCCTAATTTGATATGCCTGCGATTTGATATCCCGCGATTTGATTTGCTGAGTAGGTAAAATAAGTACATGCAGTATCCAACTTGGAAGAAATGAAGCTATTCAGACTGAAGCCCTAATGTATAGCCCTAAATCACATGTTTTCCATTATGTTGGACCAATCAAAAGCTTTGCAATATTCCACCAAAGGATCCGTCTTCGGTCTCTGCGCCTAGGTGTTTTTCGTACAGAGTATCTACTCTGAAGTAGAAGGATGGATGGATGATGTTGTGCTTGTATGGAAGACGTCATAAATAAAATCCTTTAGTTGTGATCATCCATATATCGCGCCAGTTGTTGCCAGAGCTTTGCAGGAATGCGAGGCACATTTCACCCCTAGCGTCAGGGAGTTGAATCACTGTCGTTGACTGCTTTGGCTGGCTTTGCATTCGAGGTAGGTGATCGGGTTGACATATCTTCCGTCGAATTTGAATCGTATCTCAGTTTCTCGTGGAGGATATCGTCAAGGTATCAAAGGTAAGAAGAAGACCGAAGATGAGGTTCAACGACTTCGTTATCCGTCCATCTTTGAGCGAATGGAACTTGTCATGATCATATCCAGGCATATCGAAAAATTCGATGGATGTCTCGACGAAATGAAAGACGGACAGGACACAGGATTGCTTCACCTGATCCGTTGGTGGTCGCATTGACCACAAGCTGCTGAACACTCCACCGATATCAACCAGCGTTGGCCGGTCTTGCTGTGCCACCAGCTAACCTCCCGCAAGACCAATCAATTGAATGGTCTCTGGAAGGCCAAGATCCTGAATTTGAAATTCCGAGTCGGTCTCGGAGCTTCAAGGGGACGCCGTCCTTTATTGCGGAAGATACTGCGAGATGTCGAGGACCAGCCATGCTTGTTGGAAGAAGATGTTCGATAACAGCCAGCATTCGCCGAAACGCAGAACACGGTCCCAAATTGGCATGAGCCAAGAGGATTGGGGAATACAAGGTCAGATATAAAAGTTAAAGAAAGCAACCTCTCGCCTGTTTTCTAGGAGGGTAAACGCCAGGACGATCATCCTGTCGATGATGTCTTGGAGGCTGGAGTGCAGCCTCAGCCAATGGCCTAAGAAATCTATAATAAAAGCCAGGAGGATATCTAAAAGATATTAGAGAAATAAACCCAAGTAGGCTTTTCAGTCGGGGGTATTTTTTATGAAGGAAGAAGTTGAGAAGAAGAAGAGAAGATGAGGTCGATGAGGATGCTTTTATACCTGAGATTTAGGGGAAAATTCACTCTATTGATCTCGCGAATGTCATTAGAATTCACAGTTATATCTGAAGTAGACTGGAATATTCACGAAGTAGATGGAAATATCCATGAAGTAGATTGGGGATATCCACAAAGTAGACGGAGATATCCGTGAAGTAACTGAAGATATTCACGAGTAGACAGAAATCCATAAAGTAGACAAAAATTCACGCACCAATTTCATATCACCAGTGAATACACCCCAGCACAGTACCCAACAGTTTAACCCTTGGCAAACTTCTTCAGATTATCCAAGTTTCCATTCCAAATCTCTGAATCACCACCATAGGTATACTTATCCGAGTTCTGCCAGAATGACTGATAGGGCCATCCACCAGGAATCGTCCCCACGGAGCTGGAATAGCGCGCCAGCACCAGCGGACACTCGGTAAAGGCCTTGCTGTTGCCCGTGCAGGTATTCCACCAGTCATTGTTGGTGTAGATCATCGGATACCGACCGACGCTGCTTTTGTAGGTCTCGACAAAGTCCTTGATCCACGCGACCATCTGGGTCGCGCTGAGTCCGTAGCAGGTGGCGCCGTACGGGTTGTACTCCATATCCAGCATCCCCGGGAGGGTGATGCCGTCGTTGCTCCAGCCTCCACCGTGTGCGAGGAAGTACTTGGCCTGAGTGGCGCCGCTGCTGGAGCTGGGGATGGCGAAGTGGTAGCCACCGCGGATGAGACCGGCCTTGGTGGCTCCGGTGTAGTGGGTGGAGAAGGCAGGGTCGGTGTACGTGGTGCTTTCAGTGGCCTGGTCCGATCAATACTAATTATGAAGGATGCTGAAGAAGGACAAGTACCTTGATCATGACAAAGCGAGCACCAGAGTTATATGCCCCTGCGAAGTTGACATTGGATTGGTAGTGGGAGATATCGAATCCCTGAACAGCAGCCTGAGCCATGGAAGCCGATGCCAGGAGCACGGCCAGAGTGTGCTTGAGATCGAACATCATCTTGATCGTTGTTGTGCAGGCTGACAGCTCTGAAAACAAAGGCTATTCAGCAGGAATGTCGTGCCTATTTATCCTTCCTCGGCCATATGGAACTGCAGAGTCGACTCTCAGGTATGCACTCTGCACCTGCACAGTCAACACCATGCCGATCCCTCGAATTTCCAAATGACATCCCGGACTTCCATTGACTGTGAGTTCCACTATTTCTCTCCCCTGTCTCGACTCTCAAGGTTGATCAGGAGACTCGCTCCAGCGTCAATATTCCTTCATCTGACTACCTTGATCATTGATCGAATCAAGTTCATCCATGGAAGAGATAAGTTGCTGACTGCGCGCTCTAGTCATCAAATGTCATCTCTCCCATGCACGAGTAGTGTCTTCATCTGCATTCCGATGGATCTCACTCGACCAGTGAAGAAGATCGTCGTGATGAAATACGAGGTGGACTCTGCACCAGTGATTGAACCCCGTCGGTGCCCCGAATTAGCAGGAGACTATGATATGAGTCTTCATCGTGGCAGAATTGGAGAAGCTGATTTGTGTCTGTTGTTCTTGGAGTCGAGATGAGCCGTGACGAGAAGCGGATCGATCGGAGCGCTGATGAAGGATGATTGGGATTTGAGGGCTGTCATAACTCATGAACCAAGGATATGATTCATGATTCATAATTCAATGATCAAATCCTTGAAGCAATATGATTGATGGATGGATTCTCTTGGCTGTGGATGATGGTGTTTGGTGGTGGTTGAAGTTGATGGCGATGAGTCTGGGAATAGCCTCATATCAGAGATATCCCAGAGATGAAGATAGAAACCATCTTCAAGGATCGAACGCGTTCTACTCCGTACACTGAGCATCTATCAATCAATGTAGAATCACAAATGGATCGTTATGATCTGCAGAATCTCCCTACCTTCTCCGTCCCGTCTCTTCGACTTCAACCTCTCCAATACTCCATCCTCCATCGAAATCATCTCCATTACTCCGTACATCCATCTCAAAGCTTCAATCGTCAATGATTGATCACTTAAAACTTCCTCATCTTCTCTAGGTGATCGGAATGGCCCCTCTTTCGTTTCTCGCCGCCTTGGTCACCCACTACCACTGATTCCTCTCTCCATCATGACCGCCGCCAGTGATAAGGATTTTCGAGGTCAACTGGGGAAATTCCGTCTCGAATCCGTCATCAATCCGCTTCCTCCTCCTCTTCCTCTTCCTCTTCCGAATCAGTCCGTTCCTTCTCTCCTGCCTCCTCTCAACTCCACCATCGCCAACTCTGCTCCTCCGCTGCGGCCGCCCCCCAGCACCCGTCCCAAGCGCGTCTCCACGGCCTGTGATTTCTGTCGCAAACGCAAGAAGAAGTGTGATTTTCGATATCCGAATTGCTCTGCGTGCACTCGCGCCGGTGTCCGGTGTACCGTCCCTCCTCCTGGTCCACAGGTCGCCAGTGCCTCCGTCCCCCGCGACCAGCTCGAGAATCTACAGAAACGGGTACAATGGTTGGAAGATGTCCTACGGCGCAAGACAGGGTTGTCCGTGGCGGACCTGCCGACCGGGAGCAGCGTGGATGGAGGGGGAGACCCGGACTGGTGGTACCAGGTACCTACCATGGTGGCCCGATACAGTAATCGGCGGTCGCTAGTAACCGCAGCGGGAAGTCCGGCGGGTAGTGGACGAGCGTCCTCTACCAGTGCTCCAGCGTCAGAAACGTCGGGGTTCGGGGTGGAATTACCCAATGTCGGGGAGATCTTCCGCGACCAGCTCGAGCATCGCCGGCCGTCGATCGCGCGTCTGACGGTATCCGCTCCGCGAGTAGTGCGGCTATCATCTCTGGAAGAAGCAGAACGGGTGGCGGGGAATTACTTCGATAGCATGGGATATCAGTATCCGTTCCTCTCGCGGCCGGATTTCACGGCGCTTCTGCGACACATCTACGCGGGCGGGGTGCCGACACCGGAGGATCATTATTCGTATCATATCACCATCGCGATCGCGCTGGTGATTGGATCGGCGGACGACGCGCAGACGACCGAGTTCTATCGCGCCAGTCAGAAAACACTGGCGTTGGCCTTGCAGAATGAGGATCTGGCCGCAGTGCGGGCGCTCCTGAGTCTGGCTCTCTATACCATGTTTGCGACGTCCGGTCCCAGTGTATGGCATGTGCTGGGGACAGCCATACGGCTGGCCACCAGCTTGGGTCTCCACAAAGCGCGGTCCTCGGCCAGTCTGGTGGAAGAGGAGATGGCCAAGCGGGCGTTCTGGAGCTTATACAATCTCGACCGGTTGATTGCGTCGACTCTCGGACGGCCATTGGGGATTGCCGACGAGGATATCAGCGTGGGTATACCGCGGGAGTTCAACGACGACTGGACCGAGGTGCCGGGGGGCAGTACCATGACCATTCCGGTGCAAGTGGTGAAGCTGCGGCGGCTGTTTTCCCGGATATATCGCTACTGTGAGTTTTCTTTCACCGGTCTACCCGGCTGCTACTGACTGAACAGTGTACAACAATCAACCGCCTCCCGGCCCCAAAGAGGTCTCGACTACCTTGAGTCAGTTCCGACAAGAGCTGGATGACTGGCGCATGGGAGCGCCTGTATATCCACCTGCGCTTCTGTACTCGACGAGCTACTATGATTATCTATACTTCACCACCCTTCTCCTCATGTACCGCCCCAGCCCACGAAATCCCACCCCGGACGCGACCAGCATCGTGAGCTGCGGCGACTCGAGCATCCAAGTCATCCGATCCTACTGGGACAGCTACTCGGTCGGGAAAATCAAATGGATCTGGCTGACGCTGAGCCAGACGTATTTCGCCGGCATCACCATCCTCTGGTGTCTGGAGCAGAACGCACGCGCCTTCCGCGACGCCCTCCCGCCGCTATGGCAGCCAGACGAGCAGATGATGCGCCGAGCCATCCAGGCCGTCATCGTCCTGCTGGAGGAGTTCGGCAAGCGACGGCCAGGCGTCGAGCGTCTCGCCGAGTCGTTCCGCCATCAGAGCACGATCATCTTCAGCCAGATGGCATACCAGCAGCAGCAGCAGCCGCCGCGCCACGAACTTCCTCATCCGTATCCTCCCCCCGCCACTCCGCCGTCATCTCTCCCCGCCGTCCCACCACCCCCTGTCCCCTTGGCGCCGATGCTCGACGATGTCCTCCTCGTGGACGGTAGTATTGTCCCGACGATCGATCCCCAGTTGGCAGAGCAACTGTTTTATTCCTATGATTGGTTCCAGGAGGAGATGGCGACTTATTACACCCTGTGATCCGCGTAAATTACTGCATGATACTCTTATCTCATACCCCACACCTCATACTAACCATTCCTCTTCTTCTGTTTACTCTTATGTAGAGTCTGGGTAGTAGTGAGTATACATATGATAATGAATAAAGCAACGGCAGGAAAATCTCCAATTCCTCATACACTTAAAACCCGCACGATGGACACGTCCTGGTTCTTAACACCTGCTGGTGAAATATATACTCCGTGATCTTCTGCGGCTACAAGCTGCTGTGTTGTCTCGGGGATGCATATTAGAGAGGTGAGGTGGCTCTGTAGAAGAAGTTTCTCATAAAGGATGATGGCAGTATATATATATATATATATATCTGTATATTATGTGCAACAGTAGCAGTACACAATAGTATCCCAAAGTCATTAGATCGTACGGAGATATTTATTCACTCCCATGTACCCCTCGGAGGACCGAAGTATCCCGACGCAGGTAGAGGTTTCCACGGCGTGCCTTTCCCATCGGCAGTCTCGCGATATACCCTGTTTCCCCACCAGTGCAACGGCCCAGCAGGGAGCATGATGCAAAAGAAGATGATGACGGTGGCTACAGCGACGCCGGAGTCGAGAGCAGCGGATAGCACGTAATCTAAAGAGTCAGTGATCGGTGCGGGCTACAGCTGCTGATTTGGAGGAAAAGACTTACTATACTTGGACCACCAGGCAGGTTTCCGTCGTTTGATGATGCCGTTGAATATCACATTCACCAGCCACCACGATGAGAAATTTATCCCCGTCGCGGGCGGGACGAGGCTCATGGCCCCGAAGGCTACAGGCCATGACACCCTGTTCAACCACTTCCACCGGCGTCCAAGGAGATACGTGGTGACAATCACAACAGGCCCAGCGAGGAAGAACCAGAGCAGGTTCCCGTAAATTTGGCCAGGGGAGAAGTTCCGCGCCGGTCCAAGGGCACCTATTCCGTCAGCCATTTCCATGGAAAGGAGACTCGAACTCACCCCAGATCAGAGAAGATGAGTACGTTACTCGACCATGCGGACAGGTGAAGCCGCCATCCGCGTCCGGAGTGCAGATGTCATCAAATGTCGTGATCATGAAGACAGTTACACCGCATTGAACAACCGCTCCGACAAGGGTGGCTATCCCTTGAGCCATGAATAACGTCCGAGGGGGGATATGGAGATAGTGCGCCAATTTCATGTCAGCCACAAACCTAGATAATCAGCCTGCTGCCTCGCTAGCCAAGCGGGTTACGATGCTCACTCTAGTCCCTGGGACACGGCGACGTAGCCATAGAATTTGAAGACCATGTTGGCGACCGGTCGTCCGAGGAAAGCATACCCGCCAATAAACTCAGTAATCAGATTCAACTGATTACTGCTGATGTTGGTAGTGGCTTTGATGATCCCAACTGGAATGAAGTAGATCATCGGAAGGACGAACGCCAGCAAGACGGCCCACGCTGGAAGTCCCGTCTCCCAGACTTCGTTCGTCACAACGCTGAGGGCAAATATTATCAGGGTGACGACAGCGAACCACCACCAAGGGACGCCTTTGTAGGCAGCCATCAGCCGTGCGTGGATATCCCTTTGATTCCTCCCTTTCCACTGCTCCCACAAATCCTTTCCATTGTACAAGGCAACGTGGACAAAAATCCCCGTAAGATTCGCAAAGGCAATTCCGTATGTCAGCGCATAGCCTGCCGGGAGAAACATGGGCGAGTAGCCGCGGTAGGCTTCCGCATCTACAGTCCCGTCGCTGCGCATGACTCGTCTGGTATCGTAGGGTCGTCCGGTGTTGTCAAACGTGTTGGAGTTCAACAAAGGCATATAGGCCGAGTACCATGTGTTAGTATAGTAAATGATCGGGCAGATCACCCAATAGAAAAAAACGAACGAGCCCATGACATTGAGTCCTGCCCAGAAGGGGACGAGTAAGGGACTATGGTTGGCAAAGACCACCTGCGCCCAGTCAAAAGTCAGGAGAGACATCCCGAGCCCAGTCCGCTGACCAAACAGCTGGTTGACAACGACATTATGCGGGGTGATCCAGCAAATAAAACTGAAGACGCTTAACGCGGTAAACAGATAGCCCGGAACGAAATACCAGATGGCACCCGCAATGAACACGAACAGAAAGAAGCGAAGGCGTGTGATGGCCCAGCCATCCGCGAGTGGGTTGGTCCGTGAATGTAATGTCATGAGGAGCGCCGCATTGGACAGCACCCCAGGCCATATCATCGTAGCAGGCCCGACGAGCCAGCGCGAGGCCATTCCCGCCAGACCGAGGCCAAGAAGCTGCGTGGTAATGATCAACAGGATTTCGAATCCACCCTGAGACGGCATGCCATAGAACTTGACCATGGCCTCAATGATCTGAGTGGCAGCGGCCGACCCAAAGGAGACATTGGCCATGATGGTGACCAAAGCATGCTCCTTGATGTTGAAGTGGCGATTGGGATTTAACCGGCCGAGTGGTATCCATCGTGCCCACGAGCAACCAACCGGATACGCCACGAGCTGGGCGACGAGAGCACTGATCATGACGCTGGGTTGTCGCAGGTTGAAGAACTGATTCAATCCGCTTCCCACCTATTGGCCGTCAGCAACAGTGTCTTTCGTGGGTTCAATATTGGACAGATGACATACAATGGTGGAAATGATGCCAATCGTCCACATGCGCACCGTATTGACTGGCAAGCTGATATCGTCAACCGGCTGCACCACGGCGCGCACCTCAGGAAATGGCGAATCGTCTGCTTCATAGGGGAGAATCCTCTGAGCATCATAGTCTTTGAGAACATTTGCATCATCATAGACCGCATGTCTAGATGGTTCCTGGTCACAGAAGAGATTAGTGCCTTACACTCGTGAACCAATATTAGCTGTCAGGGAAGATGTCTCCTTGCCAGTGGGTAGATAATCAAGGATGTATAATTCGTAGATGGAGACACTCGTGGGAGATTGATAAGGACAGGGAAGTGGACAATAATAGAACAAGGACCCCAGTAACTTGCGCAATGCATTATGCACCCACCTGGATTAATTCCTTTTGAACATGGCCCTGTTGATCCTTGGACGAATCAACATGATGCCCCAGTTTCTCATCCATAATCCGATCGTGCAGCTGGCCCTGGCATGCAGCTATACTAGAAAGGATCCTAGTCCCCGATCGATAACCCTTCCCGAGTTCCCCCAGAGTCCCCCACTCCCCCTAGCCTTCTAGAATTTAGACAGATCTAGTTCTAGGCTTCTAAGCTTCTAGCTCTAGGACTTTGTTGGTCCGATGGCCGGAGCCTCGGAGGCACTCGGGTGGAATGCGAGTGGAGATCAAATCAGACAACACTTCAGTTGACAGTGACTGTGGCGCTGTGAAACGCCAACTGTATGGTATCTACAGAGTATCTACAGTCAGCAACTTATCTCACTGATGGATGAACTTGATTCGATCAATGATCAAGGTCAGATGAAGGAATGTCTGACTGAAATCTGAATCCTCCGGAGCGGGTTTCCTGATCAACCTCGAGACAGGGGAGAGAAACAGTGGGAACTCACGATCAATGGAGCCAGTGAAGTTCAAAATACATCTCTGGCTGTTCAACCTCTTGAACTGGTTTGGAATTTGGATTGTATTCCACTTTCTAGATGACTTTGAGGGACAATTGACGACTTCAAGTAAACAAAGAAACTCCTTTTCTGGCATGCCGCTTTAACAGAGTCAGGTGATCATCTTGCTGACTTATTCAGAGTCAGTAGGAGTACTCTTTACTCTACTACTCTTCGGGAAGAGTACATCACACTGGAATCTATTATATTGTTGACTTTCTTGCTTTAT
The DNA here is from genome assembly GCA_004769165.1 of Aspergillus cejpii. NCBI lineage: Eukaryota > Fungi > Ascomycota > Eurotiomycetes > Eurotiales > Aspergillaceae > Aspergillus > Aspergillus cejpii. The sequence goes on along the minus strand of SMSW01000005.1, from coordinate 894,872 downwards.
CTGTCCCTGGAAAGAGTTCTGGCAAGTTTTTTACTTGTCCTGGATGCCCACTGCCTGATAGCTGATGCTGATGGCTGATGGTTGCACTCCTCATACATGACTCGCAGTTGTCAAGGACTCAAAGGCAACTCTGTGGAGTACACTAACAGACCTAATCACGGCCCGGTCCATACTCAGTGCGGAAGTTACCAATAACTTTTGTCAGACTGCCAGTTCAAGTCAAGTCAATCTGTCGGGATAGTTCGTAAGTTTCTCCGTTGTTGGTTCGATAGGAAGGCTTTGTCGCTGTGAGCCATCGAGGCCTGCGATAGGTGAGTTGATGAGGACCTCAATGATTCAATTGCCACTTAGGGTCGAATAATCTCTCTAATAGACTAATAGTGTATTGCAGAACCATTGTGGATATTCCTGCCAGCGGGTAGAGCCGACTGTCGGATCTGAGCGCTTCATAGCCTCGACAAGGACACATTGTGTCAGGGAGCGGACCCTCTCAATACAGGTGGCTCGCGGGGTACGAGAGGTTAGATCCAGAATGCGCCTCCAATGTGATGCTGTGTCGTCCGTTTTCGAGGGTTCACCTGGACACATCACGTCATGTCAGCACACCTTTTGGATTTTCAACACCATGTTGTGTAGCTTGTCCTACCTTGACTTATTCCGTAGTCGCTTTGTCTTCTCTTGTTTCCAGTACTCTCTGCATTCCTTCATTAACAGGCCAGTGTCGCTGTCTCGGAAAGAGCACAAACCAACACCAACAAAATGGGCGAACGCGACCATGACAGCCACACGGCTACTGTTCCCTTCTCCCAACGTCCGATCATCATTTTAGGTGCAGGAATTATCGGGTGTGCAGCAGCACGGCAGCTTCTCCGAAGCGGTTTCCCCGCTGTGGTCGTCGCCGAGTTTCTCCCCGGAGACCAGAGTATCTTCTATGCATCGGCCTGGGCCGGAGCAGCTTGGCACGCGGCTGGCGGCATCAGTCCTGATAATCGTTACCTACAGGCCGTCACGCATCGACATCTGTTGAAGATGGCTCAAGAGGGTCCCGAGTCAGGAGTTTGTCTTGTGGATGCACGGGAGTACCTTGAGCAGGCCCCATCTGAGAATTCCTCTCTATGGGGAAAGACCGTTGTATCTAAGGTGGTATTCACCAAATTCTCTCCCCAGTGCTACATACTAACGGCAAGCAGTTCCGTGAACTGAAACCCGGCGAATATCCCTCCAACTTCAACTGCGGCTGGTCATACCAAACACTCGTGACGGATCCTACTCGCCACATGCCTTATCTCAGGAAGCAGATTACTGGTCTCGGAGGCCAGTTCATTCGCAAGCGGGTAGAGTCCCTGCAAGACCTATATATCATGTTCCCTGAGTCGACCGTCTTTGTCAACGCCAGCGGGCTCGGAAGTAGAAGTCTCAAAGATGTACAGGATGAGAAATGCTTTCCTGAACGGGGCCAGAATGTATTTTACCAGACGGACAATTGCCGACAGATGTACCTTCGCAATGGCAAGGAGTATACCTATATCATCCCGCGACCCTTGTCTAATGGAGTGGTACTGGGAGGTGTCAAGCAGCAGGACAATCTGTGCGTGTCCCCAACCTTCGATGTCGAACCACATGCTGACCATATGTAGTTCTCCAGATGTTGATATGGACATTGCTCGAGATGAGATTGCCCGCACACACTGTCTCGCACCGAACATTGTTCCCAAGAACCCACCCGAAGATTCTTTAAGCTACATTATCGGTATTCGCCCATCGAGACATGGTGGATTCCGCTTGGATTCGGAGCAGATCGGCCATCGGACTATCTTATCGGCGTATGGGTTTGGGGGAGGGGGTTATGCGTTCTCATATGGGGTGGCTGATGCACTGGTGGCGATGGTGGAGAGAACTGAAAGGGAGAATATTCTGTAGCTGGTCAGATACTATGAGAATTGAGAAATCAGCTGTGTTATAAATGGCATAGAGTAGTCCATGTCGAAGACCGTGTGTTAGGTTTGAGGTGCCTCAGGCAATATGAGATGCCTGAAACGCCATGTGACCTCACAATGTGATTCGTCGAGAAGTTGATTGTTTCAGAAATCTCCTACACCAGCAGTTGTTAATACTACCGAGTAACTAATGCCATCACGCCACGAGTCCGTTCGCAATTACCTTACTGTTAATGGCTAGGTTTCAATCATAAAGAGGTAGTCCCCGGCTATTTAGTACGATCGTCGATCCCTTGGTGAAGCTTGAAGCTTCGGTTGTCATTGCCATCAGGTTCGATTGCAGACCACAGATATGTTCGAAACACACTCGAATCAGGCCTTGTTTCATCACTTCTGAGTTCTGACACTTTCTTTTTGAGTCTAGATCATTACGGTACCCGCCAGCCATCTGCTGAGATGAACCATGTCCCCTGGTCTCGGCCTCGGTGAACTCTTGACGGCATAAGCCACAGCATCAAGTGGCTAGTGACACAAAAGACATACTCTGAAGAGATCTCTATGGTTCGAGGGCGGAATGTCACACTTGATATGTCATAATGGCATCATGCATTGAGGCTGGGAGACTATGCATTGTTATATCACTGTGTGACTTTCATGCTGACAATTCACAGTAGCGACCACCTCGAGACTCGAGTACAGAGTACTTATTGGCGACATGGTCTGCAATAACGAACAACCAAGTAGATTTGAACATGAATGGGCGAAGTAACCCCCCGACCCACAGGGATCATAAGATGCAAGGGTTATCTTGGCGTCTACTCCATACAGAACTACAGATCGGACAATTGGGAACTGGTGGATCCATCATCCAGTACATTTCCTTTGGGACTCTGAAGTCTGAAGTTCCGAATCTGAACCCATGAAATGCTGCGAGCTGTCATATCAGACAGAGTCCAGGGGGCCAGCTGAAACCATGAATGGTCATCGCTGGTCTGTGGAATCCACCCCAAAAGTGAATATTTTAAGGCTTTGCTGCTGTTTCTGATCGAGGACTCCACAAGGACAAAGGACCTCAGAAGGTGACCGTGAATAACTAGCGCCTACAGCTCTGCATTACTCTTCAGTCTTCACTCTTCACAGGCTTTCAGGCTCAGCACCTTGGAATGGGTTAGTTCTTCCCCGCAGTCACTGCAAATTTCCAGCCAGTGGCTGGCAGACTTGGCAGGTGAACGTTTCTGAAGTGAACATGACGTGGGTGGTGCCTTTTCGACTGGATTCTGTCACTGGTTCCCAGTCATTTGGAATAGCCTGATCATTCACGGACTACGGAGTATTATTTTTGACTACCCTACAATCTACATTCACTGAACTAAGATTTTTTAGGCTTACAGGCAGAAAGTCAGAAGAAGAATTGTGTTTATTTTTTGCATACTTCACCAACTCTTGTCCTTCTACCGATCACATCTTCCTACCACCTGCATACATCGATCCTTGCTATCCTTGTTACCTTCTTCATCATTCAGATTGCTCCTCCTCGCGTTCTTCCTGCTCGGTTGTTTCTCAATCCTGTCTTGGATTCGTCCGGTTGCGCCACAGGTGCAGCCTGGCAGGTCCAGGGCCTTGAACTGATACAGAATTACATACCTTCTCTTCTTCAGGCATCAAATGCAGTAGTCAAGTCCTTTCTGGGTGATTATTTCCTGCTGTGTCTTCGCTAGACTCTTGCAGAGAGTTTGGCCGCAATGGCTCTGGAAAAACAATTACTCGACGTCCAGATCGGGGAGGGACAACAGAATCCCATGAATGTCTCTCGCGGCGACGGTATTGCTGCAGAGAACGACACCGCGTCCTTGAGTCGAATCTTCAGATACACCCCTGTTCCGACTATCATCCTCGATCCGTCATTGCGCGTGATCGAAGTCTCGGATAGCCACCTTACTTTCTCCAAACAGAGCAGGGACTCCCTTCTGGGCGCGTCCATCTACGAACTGCCGCTTTCCGCTATCCCGGCGCCGGACATTGCTATCTTGAATGGTGCCCTGTCCCTGGCGATCACGACTAGCACCGTCCAGACCATCAACGCCATCAACGTTCCCCAGCACAACTCCCATTTTTCTCTCAAAATTACACCCATCTTTGAGAGAACGTGTTTGATGAATCTAGTTTTGGAAGCGCACAGCGTCACCAAGACCCATGACGAGTCATCGCACAATGCTTGCATCAACGAGACCTATAAAACCCTAGTCGACACTGTCCAAGATTATGCCATCTTTATGATGGATACCCGCGGCAACATCCTCACCTGGAATCCTGGCGCGGAGGCCATCAAAGGATACAAGGCTCATGAGATCATCGGGAAACAGTTCTCGGTTTTCTATAACCCCGAGGATCGACTTGCGGACAAACCCGGAAAGGAGCTGGAAATGTGTCTACGTGATGGTAAAGTCGAAGACGAGGGATGGCGCTACCGCCAAGACGGATCTCGGTTCTGGGCTAATGTGATGATCACCTCTATCTTTCGGGGCGGCAAGCATATTGGTTTTGTGAAGGTCACGCGCGACTTGACCGAGCGGAAAGCTGCCGAAGCCCGCATGGCCACGGCCTTTGAGGAATCGTCCAAGATGAAGAGCGATTTCCTGGCCAATATGAGCCATGAGATCAGGACCCCCATGAACGGGATGAACCTGGCGTTGACGATGCTGTCTGGGACCGAGCTTAACGATCAGCAGCGCGAGTATGCCTCCATTATTGAAGACTCAATGTCGATCTTACTTCATGTGGTCAACGACATACTTGACTACTCCAAATTGTCATCCGGATGCTTCTCGTTGACTACGGAGGTGCTGAGCATTGGGAGCATTTCAGAGGCGGTGGAGCGCAGCTGCAAGCATCTCAAATCTGACGTGGAAATCAGCAGCTCTATGCCGCCAGACTTCCCACAACTCCTCCGGGGAGATCCAATTCGTTATCGACAGGTGCTTCAGAATCTTGTGGGAAATGCGATGAAGTTTACTGCCGATGGACATGTCAAAATCAACCATTCTTTCACCGTCGATGAGAAAAACCCCAACATTTTCACCATCCTGACGGAAGTTGTGGACACCGGCATCGGGGTGCCCGAGAGCGCGATCAATACCCTATTCACACCGTTCACGCGATTCGCGGACTCGGCCACCAAGCGCTATCAGGGTACGGGACTGGGGTTGTCGATCTGCAAGAGCCTGGCGGAACTCATGGACGGAACCGTGGGGTACAAACCCAACCCGGAGGGAAAAGGTAGCATCTTCTGGATGACAGCCAAGATGGGCGGAGTGGACGACCCTTCAGCGCACAAACCTAGCCCAGTTCCCACCACCACGGACGGCTCATACGAACCGATGGACGAAGTGAAAAGCATCGCCCCCCAGAAGCACATTCTGCTCGTCGAGGACAACATGGTCAACCAAATGATCATGCTCAAGCTCCTCAACAGCCTTGGTTTCGAACGCGTCGACACAGCCTGGGACGGCGCCGAGGCGGTCCGTCTCGTCAAACAGACCCCGCTCTCCTACAACGCCATCCTCATGGACATCGAGATGCCGGTGATGAACGGCGTCGAGGCGACAGCGGAGATCCGCAACTTGGGCGTCGGTGTCCCCATCATCGCTCTGACCGGTAACGCGCTCAAGGGGGACGCCGAAAAATACCTCGCCCAGGGCTTGTCGGATTACCTCGCCAAACCGGTCCATCGCAAGAATTTGGTGCAGTTGCTGTGGAAGTGGCTCGGATCTTGACTCGAACTCGATCTAGGTCTTGGATGATTGGCTGTGCGGTCCTAGTCCTAGTACCTACCTGTCTACGGAGTAATTTGTCCTGGGTAGGGAAGGACAGGGATAGCAAAAAGTTCATTCGACCCTACGACTGTCTTGACGCAACCCCTGCTTGGATATGGTCTGGAATCGTGTCCATTTATGAATTAATGAATGACTAGTAATGACACAATGAAAAGCGTTCGCTTTCGCTTCTCGAAAGGACTTCTTCTACTGTAACCGTAGTTACTTCAATCCATTCGTACTGGTATTCTAGGCGAATCGTAGAGTGTATGAGGTCCAGTGATACTCCAGAAGAGTACAGATAATGACTACATTGTATGTCGCTATCCGAGATGATTCTCTACCTGGAGATGACGCATTTACAAATCATCAGACATGACAGACTTGCTTTACACAATAACCCTGTGGGTAGCAGGCTTCTCCTCCTCCTCGCCGAAAATGTTGATGTTCCAACGAGGCTTGTAGGCAGTATACGGGGTATTGAAGCGGCAACGCTGCTGGCCCAGAGCAGACACCTTCTCGACTTCCTCGGAAGTGAGCTCGATTTCCTGGAAGTTGGCGGCGATCCGAGAAGGAGTGATCGACTTAGGGATGACGCTGTGGCCGCCGACCTGCGACCAGGCCAGAATGACTTGCGCCGGGGAGACCTCCTGACCCAGTCTCTTCGAGACCGCGCCGGCGACTTCCTTGACCTCGTCGTTGGCGATCAGCAGAGGAAGGCCGAGGATGTTGTTGCCGAAGGCGGAGTAGGCGGTGATGTGGATGCCCTTCTCCTTGCAGTATGTGATGAGCTCGTTGCTCTGCAGACGAGGGTGGCGTTCGATCTGATTAGCGGCGGGGACGACGCCGGTGGCCTTGATGAGGGCTTCGAGCTGTACGGTATGAGCTACCCACCTTCGATTCAAAAGCGTGGCTAACTTACGTGCTCGATAGCGTGGTTGGAAACACCAACGGCGCGGACCTTGCTCTTAGGGAGCTTGATCATAGCCTTCCAGGTGTCCACAATGGAGATACTGTCATCGATCTCGACATCGCCCCCCGGGATGGGGCTGTCCTTGAGGAGGGGGAAGTATTCGCTGCCGGTCTTAAAGGCCACGGGCCAGTGAACAAGGTAGAGGTCAAGGTAGTCGAGTTCGAGCTCAGCAAGACACTCATCGAGCGCCTTCTCGACGACATCGGGGTGGTGTTGGTTGTTCCACAGCTTGGATGTCTGTATATCCTTAGCCACTGGTCATGGAATCGTTCTGTTCTGGTTAACATACGATGAAGAAGTCCTCGCGTTTGAGGCCAGGAATGTCCCGGAAGGCTCTCTTGATACCCTCGGCGACTTCGCGCTGGTTCTGGTAGCTTTGACGGTCATTGTACTGCGGATACATACGTGGAATCGAGCACAGAACCTACATAGTAGCTAAATCCTGTACGAGTTTAGTCAGTAGTCCAGAATTGCAGAAAGTATAGAATGAAACGCACCAAGTGACGGTATCCAGCCTTCAAGGCATGGTAGACAGCCTCACCGACCTGACCGGGGGCAGATTGCCAGGTACCGAAACCCAGCTGGCTGTTGATTGAGATTCAGTTAGTCTTCGACTGACTTTGGCGTTCCATGGGAAAAAGCGCCGGAACATACGGGATCTGGGCACCAGTGTTCAGAGTAACCTTCTTTCCAAGGGACATGGCGGTATCAACTATCAGTATCAACGTACGGAGTAGATTCGAGAGTAGTGATGCCGAAGGTAAGGACGGGACAGTCTTGAGGTGAAACTCCGCGTTTAATCCCCATTCAAGAACACCATCATAATAACAATCCTCCTCTCATCTTTCACTCTCAGCAACCCCGCCATGCCCCACCCATTGCGTCTTGACTCTTGGATATCATCATGCCGCGATATCCTCAGATGGTCAATCCTCTGATAGCCATGGCATTCCATCCATAAAAACGCAAGTAGTGGCTCCTGTTATTTGCCAGAGCATCAACAACAGCTTTATCCTGCTTGAAAGCCTTGATCTAAGATCGTTGTTGTGGGATTGTTCATTGTTGTTGTTGTTGTTGTCTTTTCAAGGGATGATGTCATCTCGGCAGAACATGGCTCCGTTTCCGGATGATCACGTGGCCATCCATGAATTTTGAGTCTGGTCAGTAATCATCTCTAACAGTGACAGTATGGGAAGAGTATTCAAGGGAAGAAAAGAAGAGAAGAGAGAGAAGATAGAGAAGATATAATAAAATGAATGAGTACCTTAAAGGAAAGGATTAACTTATTAAGGAACAAGCATTTGGCACTCTGCTCATGCATATATGGATACTGCTACGGAGTACTCCGTACTACTAACTACTATGATGCCAGTGAATCATAGGGACAGGAGTAGTCAGCGGACATGCTGAAAAGGGTTTAGTTTTTCAAACAAAAAACTGACTAATTACCCACTCACCCCCCATAACTATATCCCCCATATAACAAAGGGTAGAAGGGTAGATAATGGAGTACTCTGTAAATGTCTTTTACTAAATTAGTGGGGAGTGAATAGTGAATAACTAAATAGGTATAAATGTATACAGCATCTCTCCTTCTCCATTTGTATTCTATCTACCTTTACCACTCTTCTTACTCCCAGAAAACATAATGTTGGGACATCGATTCATATCAAGAGGATCTGATCTTGAAATCACCTATGCCTCACCGATAATCCTCAGCATGAAGGGAGCTGATGAGGAAAGTGTCACTTAACACGAGAGAAAGAAGCAAACGAGAGCCTACAATGATGAGGAGGGAAAGCTTTCGGAAGCTAATGGTCGCAAACGGCGCTCTCAAGGGTCCAGTGACGATGGATCTAATATTACTTGTGATGGTTTTGTGAACGAGGATCTTCGAGTTGGTGGTCCCTACTTGTGTTCCTTGCCACTAGAGATCAAGTGTATACCCCAGAGCCACCCACTCTATCAGCGCCTTTGTTCCCCTGGCAATCCTCTTCTGAAACAGGTCATGTCAATTCTGGACAAGTACCATATCAAATTTACCGAGGCCGCCTGCATCGGAAAACAGTCCAAATTCAACCCCGAAACGCAGCCAGTCCTGACTGTTGCTATTCTCGCCCGCCGCCAAGAGCGCGACAACACCTGGTTGAAGGCTAGCAGGGAGATTCACTCCTATCTTCTGGAAGAGGGAATCGCGGATGTTTCAGTGGAAATTGCTGACCCCCAGGCCTTTGAGCCTAATCAAGCATTCCCGGTCTTTATAACAGATGCAGTCTTTCCGGTATGGGACAGCGTGCTAGATACCATACTCACAACCATAGACCTCACTGATGTCAAGGCGGTTGGTTGCTATCGCTTTGGAAAGAGCTTGGAGCGTCTGGACAACCCACCGACTGTCGTCATCGTGTCAGACACTCGATCAACCCGTGACTGGAAAGGAACCCGGGAGCTAGTTATCAACATTCTGAACCACCTTAATCTGCACATGGTTGCTGTCGCGGTTGTGAAGGATGAAATCAGCTGCCAGATGGATACCAGTTGCACTCTCGACCAGGGAGTCCTGCGCGGTCCGGCTATGTTAGGTCAAAGTATTGGCTTACAGAATAATACTGTATCATCAGGCACCTTTGGTGGATTTATCCAGCTGAAGAACCCCAAGGACGGAGTTTGGGATACTTTTAGAATCACATGTTTCCACTGCGTCGTACCTGGGGAGAAGGAATTTGCTGCACTCCCAGAAGACTTTGCTGATAGTAAGTATTCCTGAGCCACGACAGACTCGCCATTGTTGGACTGACAGTCGATTTCCCATCGCCATGCAGAGATCAGAGATTGGTGCCGTAACGGTATCCCGATGAATGATCCCACAGCCAGGCAGTATCTCCGACTCACCCATCCCAGTCTGCGAGACATGGAGGAGAAACTGGAAGAACTTGCCAGTGAGGCCCAACAGATTTCCCAAAGGCCAGTGTACAGACAAAACCTTCAAATGGAGGAGCAGGGTCTCTTGGAGTTCCTCCCCCGCAGGACCAAAGCCACCTTTACCGAAATGAAAGAGCGACTGAGATTCCTCAATACTTTCTCCGAGAACATCCGGAACTTTCGTGAGCAGGGTCGACATGAACTGGGTTACGTGGTTGCTGGTTCTGGCTTCAAAACGCGATATGCCAGATCCATCCAAAACCCCCAATACCCGACATGCCTGGACTGGGCTTTGATCCGTGTCCGCGATGAGAGACAAGGCCTTAATCTGGTAAGTATCTCTCTTTTTCCCTTTTGAAATGAACTCAGACATCTATCTTTGATCGTTCTGACCTCTCTAGTTTCCTGACGGGAAAGAATTGGATGACCCCCCAGATGAAATGACTGACCTCACTGGAGAGTCTCTCTTCATTTACGGCTGTGCATCTGGGCACTCTGCGGGAGTGTATGGTGGTCTTAGACATGCGAAAGTGGCCACAGAGACTGTGGATGGTGAATTAGTCACTAAGGTGACGCTGGAGTACAATATTACAGGCATTCATGGAAATCCGTTCTCAAAGAGCAGGGATTCTGGTGCCTTGGTGCGTGATTTGGAAAAGAGAATGATGGGGATGGTCTTTGCTGGCCCAAAGGCGAACAACTGGAGCTACTTTACTCATGTCATTGACCTGTTTGATGACATTGTAGAGAGCACGGGTGCAGCTGGAATACGGATGCTGGAATGAATTAGCCAGACGCTAACATGGTTGTACGAGGGCATTCGCTCTTTTATCCCCATAGCTTATAGCTTAGCTCTTTACTGAAATGGATCAGTTAGGGTATTGATCCTTGAAGACCATGCTCTTTTATCCTTATAGATGCAGCCTGGCTGACTTCCTCGAGTCCTGGCTACGATCCAGAGAATAAAGCCTTTCTAGGTCTATAAGATACTTCCTGCGAATACAACGTCAGGTAAGTCTCTCTACCCCAGAGAAGGCCATGCCGCATCAAATCCAGTATCAAATCCCACGGACCACGATTCGTCAATGAACGGCCACTGCAGCATTTCCGTCTGCAGGTCATGAAAGTCACTCAAGGGAACATGCTCCCTTGCCGCCAGCCCGGGGTTACTTTGACTCCGTGTTGTCCGTGTTGTCCGCTCGCTCGTAGCAGCCGAGAGTGCCCCCCGCGATATCGGGCGAGACTGTTCGTGTCGGATATCCCGTCACTGGATGTCGGATTTAAGACTTTAAGGCCGATATCTGTCCGATTAGTAACGCTTAGTCAGTGTGCAGATGGATGCTCGATCCCTCGAGCATCCATCTGCATCAATCTCACTCATCCTTTTCATCAAAAATCAACCCTTTTTCATCAAATAAGATCTAGAGAATCTAACAATTAAGAGTCTCAGTGTCATTTAAAGCTATCCTCGCTTTAAAGATTCGCTAGATCTTACGGTTTTGTAGAAATCCTGAAAATCCTCTTTTCAACGACTCAGATCACTCATAAAGCGGTTGATTTCGATCGATTTCAACTACGAACGACGACCTTTCCCCTCAGGGATCAGAGATCCTACTCTCTCTCAAAGAACGGCCATCCTATTCCCTTAAACGAACGTCTTACCTGATCAAACATCGAAAACATCCTTCCTACGAACGAGTATATCCGAATCGACAATGTCTACCCCCAATGACGGCGTTATCCTCAAGTCCCCAGCGGATTGGGACGCGTGGAATAGGGAATTCCAGGCGGAAGCAAAGAGAAGAAGCTTGCTTGAGCAGATCAGAAATTCTCTTCCGTTTCTCCCTGAACCAGTCCTCCCACACCCAAGGGATTTTCCTAAGCAAGTCCAAACGCGTGCTTCATCTACTGTGGGAGCTGGCACTACGTCATCTACAGCCACCCATATTATGGAACTCTCACCGGAAGGACGCACGATGTTTCAACTAGCCCTTTCCTTCTACCAAAGCGAGTGGGAAATTTACGAGAAACAGCAGGAGGACTTGGAGAAGCTACAAAACTGGATGACCAAGACTGTGGCCATGAGCTACAAAAGAACATGTTTTGGAGTCCAGGATATCCTGGGATGGTATCAAGCATTGAAGGATCAGGTTGGAGTGGATGAATATCATATCAAACGTGATATCAAGGATGCATACAAACGAGCGGTAAAGCCCCTATCTAAGCCACCCAAAGACTTTGAATCCTGGATTGCAAATTGGGAACAGATAATGGCTCAGGGCTTAGAGAGAAATTTATTCTTCGCCCTTAACCATGATGACTGGTTTGAAGACTTCCTCAGCGCTGTCATCCAGATTGATCCAACTTGGACCAAAGCATATCGTTTAACCAACGAAAAAGGGGTTAGGGAGGGCACTCTGAGTTACCATACCTTGGCTAACGACTTCCGCGATGTTGTGAGAAACTTAAGCTCCTCATCAGCTAGATCCACACGGATCGCTAAACCATTGAAGGATCAGGTTGGAGTGGATGAATATGATATCAGACGGGATATCAAGGAAGCCTACAAACGAGCGGTAAAACCCTTATCCAAACCACCCAAGGATTTTGAATCCTGGATTGCAAATTGGGAACAGATAATGGCTCAGGGCTTACAGAGAAACTTGTCCTTTGCCATCAACCATGACGACTGGTTTGAAGACTTCCTCAGCGCTATCATCCAGATTGATCCAACTTGGGCCATAGTATATCGTTTAATCAACAAAAAGGGGGTTAGGGAGGGTACTCTGAGTTACCGTACCTTGGCTAACGACTTCCGCGATGTTGTGAGAAACTTAAGCTCAGCTTGATCCACACGGATCGCTAAAGGAGCTTTTGGGACTACCTTCGACGGACATAACCGTTGAACATATCTCTACTAAAGAAATGATCGCAAACGGATTGACGAAAGCTTTATCAAAAACTGAATTCAATGAGTTCCTAAAGCAGGTCAATCTCGTTGATATCGCTGATAGGATTATCGAACGGGAGGCCCAGGAAGGTCAGAAAGAAGAGCTCAATCACAATTCGCTGATGGCGTATATGGGAGATGTTGAATAGCTTCATGTACAGCTTTGCCTTCGGCTTCAGCTGAGGGGGTGTGTCAGATTAGTTACGCTTAGTCAGTGTCGGTCAGGGCCAGCAGAAAAATCTGCTGTATACGAGGCCCCTGAACGCCGCACACTAGAACAGACACGCATCTCAGGCTTCATGATTTTGATCAAGAATTCAACGCCTTTCATCAAATCCATCTAGAGAATCTAACAATTCCCTACATGGTTACGAGTTAAGCACATGGACTGACGGACAGTTGACCCGTTCATTATAGCTGGATGACCAGCTCCCTCGAACAATAACGGAAAAAAATCAAATATGAATAAGCTGGGTATGTATACAAAGTAAAAAACATCATGACCAAAAACCGATTCCAGCCGGTCATGCCAACTCCCATTCTGCAATAAAGGCAAAAGCCATAGGCACCCGACCGGCTTGCTGTCGATACTCCTCCACAGTAACTCCCCGTGCATCTCTGCGATCCCCGAATTCAGTGAGCACACCGATCTGAAGCTTCTGGCCGGGAGCGCCTAGAACTCTAGGGTCCGGGATATCAAGGTACCAGAAATCTCCGCCGCCGCCGGGTCCCGTCCCCCGAACATGGTTAAACGCGATATAATCATCTTTCTGACCGTCGACGCCATTTACCATCAACATGAATACAGCAGGCTGCACATGGCCGTGTCGCTCCAGAGAAAAGTGCTCACAGACAAGACTGAACTGGAAGCGAATCGGGCCCGGCTGGTGGACCGAAATTCGTTTGACAGCCGGTAAAAACGTCCGCTCGCCTATGTGGTGCTTCTGTAGGTCGCCCCAGCCCTTAGGCTGCTCAATGCCGAATGGGATTTGAGGATCACTCAGGATGTACTCCTCCCAACTCGGTCCAGGCCGGCCATTGTCGCGGAAGAAATGGTCGCGATTACCCGGGAAGTGTTTGAGGCCGAACTCGTCATTTGTCATGGTGAACAAAGACGGGTTGAAGAGCTTCTTGTATGGTTCTCCCGGACCTTGCACAACTCCAGCGCCCCAGCATACGTCGATCAGCTTCCACTGTCCATTATCAATCCGAACCGCATTCCAAGCATGACCCGCACTATACGAAGGTGCTCTCGCTCCGGGTGCCAATGGCTCGTAACCGTAGCCCTTGCCGTGGCCTGAGATGACTAGCGCTTCCAGCCCCGCATGAGTCGCGAGGGCGGCAAAAAGCCCTGCGTACCCTTCACAGACAGCCAATCCGGTGGCAAGCGTACTGGCCGGCGTCGATGGTTTGACACAGTTGTTGAAAAATGCCTCCACATCGTAACAGATATTATGATGACACCACGTAAACAACGCCCTGGCTTTGTCCGTCGACGAAGGGAATGGCGCCGTCAGCTCTCTTGCGAGCCAGGCTGGATCGCGGGTCGGTAGAGTTTCGCGCGGAAACCTGGCCGCATGTGCGTCGGGACCGGAAAAGTCTCGACACTTCAAACACCCTGGCGTAGATGTACTGGGGGTATTCCCAGCAGACAAGCGAGGCTTCGTCGCCATGAGTTTGGAAAGATCCGGCATTTCGGGCCTTGACGCTATGGGCACCGGAGGTGGAACATCGTTCGATATATCCGAAGGGTGCGCGATCTTATTCAGTCCCCCAAAACCTGACTGTTGTAATTTTCCCAGCGCGGCCCCTGAAGGAGGCGGCGGGGGAAGCTTCCTCGCCAGTTTGGCTTCACCGTCCGCATCAGGCGACCGATCCTGACCGTCTCTCGATGGTAACCGCGGTGGAAGTCGAATGGCCGGATCTCGATCTCTGTTCGCCAAGGTACTGTTGCTCGATGCTCGACGAAGAGGCAGTGCGGGCCGGGAAGAAGGTAGTGAAGGCGGTTCTCTAATAGACGGTAACGGACGCGGTAGACTACCTCTGCTCTTCGGCCGCGGCGGCGGCTTGGCACTCTTCGCATCTTCCCTCTTCGGGGGGAGAGGGGGCAATTTTGCCTCGTCGTAGCGGGGAGCCCGCACTATGCGACTGATTCCAGTGTCGCTCGAACTCGAAGTCCCCGTAGTCCTCGCAGTACTGGTAGATATCGTTGACCGCGAGGTATCCGACGCAGCGGAGTCAATCGAGTTCACCGAAGGCCTGCGAGGGGGCAGTGCAGGCGCAAGTTGCTGATTAGAGGCTTTTCGTGTGGGCAGCGGCGGCGGTGCCTTGTGTTTCTGGCTGGTCGATTGCGGCCGAGGGACCGGCGCCGGGGGCCCTACCGGCTCTCTATCAATTGTAGAACGCTCAATCACCGGCCCATGGCCATTCGTTGGAGGATTGTTGACCGTGTTCGCCCGAAAAGAAGAAGATCGCGATGCGAATGGCGTTGGCTGCGAGCCGACGAACGGCAATCCAGGGCCATCGACGCCTTGGCCGGCCTGGGCCTGCTTTAGTGCGGCGATCCGCTGCTGAATGGAAAGCACTTGAGGTTCTTCCGCCATGTTCTTGCTCTTTCGTAAAGAAATACAAATATCCAAATGTGGAAATAAGACAATAACGAGTGTTTAACGGCGAGTTACCACCGAATGTGAACGGCAACTTGAAAGCGAATGTGTCACACTGGGTGAAGTTGATGTCCGGATTGGGTAACTGGGAACAGCCGCATTCAGGAAGATAGAACCCCCCATCCAATACCTGCAATTTCCGTGCAGACAAGGAGAAATGGACAAAAGGGACAAATTTAGGGTGGCGTGTCAGTTAATTTATAGCCCATCCATACTCCATATCCCTACTAGGGGCTGTTGGAACTCGAAACAAGGCTGGGTGGTTTGGGACTTTGGGGGCCTTGCAGGGTTGGATAGTGGACTACCTGAGGGAGAAACAAGTCCGGTACAACAACCACACTTGATGATAAAACATTATAATGGGAGAAGGGTTCTGATTCTTTCTAAATAGCCGTCAATCAGAATATGATAGAGAGTTGAAGCCTTGAAGCCTGAAGGGTGCAATTTATTGTTCGAGATCCAGGGTCAAATCACGTGCTTGGACCCCACTTCGACTCCACAAATTCCAAGCCCCCATTTGATGCCTAAGGTGTCATTTTCCAATTTCCATGTGATAGCGCTTTAGAAGATGGAAGGAGTTATATTATCAACATTGGCTACTACTCGGACAATATTTCAACAGAATTAAAACACTATCTAGGCAAAGGAAAAAAGACGGACTTCAGCATAACAACGGGAAAAGGTACAGAGAAAGAACCAGGACGAGTCCAGTTGCGAAGAGTGTGATGCAGCTCAAATTGCCTGATTCTGTGGCTCCCTTCAAGGGGACACAGATACAGGGGCAATAGTTGAGACTCAGAAGAGAAAAGATGAAAGAGACAAGGTAAAGGGAATTCAGACACGGGTCAAAGAAGGAGACAGACACAAGAATCAATGGACACAAAAGAAAATCCTAGACGCAACCCAATGCTGTAAAGAGGAAGAAAGGAGAAAAATAGCAAGAGAGGGAAAGAAAAAGACAAAAGAAAGAAAACAACATCAGCATATTTCAATCCGATTCTCTCGGGCTCAGCAACTTTCCTTGGTCACTTATTCCATTACTCGAGAGCGAAGGGAAAAGGGATTCGGTCAATCATCAACATCATATCGTCCCATAGTACATATCCGTTCGTACCGCTTCTGTAGTGTCGTTATGTTCAAACATTCTTGTATAGTAACAAGGGCTCTCCAATGTTTTCGATCTCCGGGATGGTGCACTTCAGGTCGAAAGCTTTAGCGAGGACAATCTTGAAGATCTGTTTAACTAGTTAGCCCCGAGACCATCGTCATACTTCGATCGATCTAACCTTTTGAACATTGATGCTGTGGCTAGTGCTGCTAAAGATCAAGCTCGCTTTCATTGCCTTGGCGAATCTCTTGGCCTGCAGAGTCATCAGCTTATGCCTGATGGGAAATCATTATTGATACCCACCTGGATTGAAATCTCCTCTTGATCCTCTCGGGGAAAGTTCACGAAATGGTCATACTTCGTGCCAACCAGAAAAGGAATGGCTGTCTTGTTGAAACCACGGCCCTGGCGGTACCACTCTTTGATCGAGTTCAATGTGCTCTTGCGCGTGAGGTCAAACATGAACAGGATAGCAACAGCATCATTGCACACGAGCGGGAGCATATTGACAAACTCGCGCTGGCCGCCCAGATCCCAGATGGAGAAGGTGATTTCCGTGTTCCTAATGGAGATGGTCTTTTCCATGAAGTTGACACCTGTATAGTGGTCAGCGTAGTCAATGATACCCTCCCGCGAGCTGGCATACCCAGTGTTTGAATATAGTCCTCATCCCAGCTGCCCTCGACATACTTGACCATCAAGCTTGTCTTGCCAATCTGGGCATCGCCGACCATCCCAACCTTGATCACAACGCTATTCTTCGTTGACTGAGATGGCTGTTTGTGGCCAATCTCTTGAGATACTTGAGAGACCCCATGTCGCTGCTCAGGGCCGCTAGACAATTCAGAGCCTGGTCTCGACGAGGACGGGAGGTGTGGCTGTTGGGTCAATGGCAGAGATGCGTTGGATCGGGATTGATCCTCCTCGCGGGTTCGATATTCATGCGTGGTGGACGGGGAGTCAAAATCGCCGGTGTGCGAGGTGTAATGAGCGCGTGAGTCACTGTTGTATCCATTGTGAAACTCCGAAGGGCCCCCGGAAATCTCGGTAGGTGCTAATCCAGATCCCGGCATCTCGAAGTTCTGACTGTCCTGTTGACGATGCGATCCAGCGACATCCGGCGCACCAGCAACAGACTGCGTCACATCCATATCTGTGAAGTGTAAGGCTAATGAGCAACGACACCAAATGCGACCTGGTGTAATACATCATTCGTTAATTCTCCGATAGCCTGGTGGAGCACGACGGAAGAGCTGAAACTGACCTGTTTGCAGAATGCCGGTCAGAGGAGAGTTGCGCAAGCTCGCATGAGATGCGGTTTCAAGTTACGCTTGGAAAAGAGAGTGTCGTCAAAATAAAAACCTGATTCCCGGTAACAATGCAGATACAAAAGAAGGACGAACAGCCGAAGCCTGTGTTTGTTTTTGTTATTCCTTTGCTGGAACGAAGTGACGTGGGAGGTACCCGAGCCACCAGACCATCAAGCAAGGAGAATAGAACAGTACGCTGACGGCAAAGGAAACGGTCAACCACAACAGCAGCCTTGCAATCAAGTTAACTGGACAAAGATTATTCGGCGACCCCTGGGGATGACCGTCGAGTTCAACACAGCCGCAGCTCCAAAAGAAGAAGAAGAGAGAGGTCCATAAGGCCGATCTGAGCTAGTCCACGATAGGCTTAGCGTACATCCCACCTCAATTTCTGGACGGAAAAAAAAAAACAGTTTCTCAACCCTAATCAATTATTGCTCCAAGACACCTGTCGCGCGACTGGCTGGTGGACAATTTTTATCTACGAAGGAATTTAGGGAGGGAAATCTTACGAAATGTCCAAAAGAGCCGCCGAAGCGCATGAGGAGCATTCTACCGCTCTGAAGGCTGGAGAGCGACCGATTGCCGATGCCCCTCCAGATGAGGTGGGGGAGTTTGAAGATGAGTTCGAAGACGAATTTGAGAGTGAGGATGAGATTCTGGAGGCGGGTGTGGATGGAAGACCCGATGCAGAACGGGAGGAAGAGGAGAGAGGTTTGTAAATGGATGTAATGCGTGGATGCGACAGTTACTGATAACAATGCGGTGGACAGATGCTATGGATGTAGACAAACAGACATTCATTCCTGGACGAACAAAACTCGCTCCAGGTGAGGTACTCTCGCCGGATCCGTCTACATACGATATGCTACACACGCTCAGTACACCATGGCCCTGTCTCTCATTCGATATTGTACGCGATTCCTTGGGAGACAACCGCAAGACATACCCCGCGACTGTCTACGCGGTTGCAGGTACACAAGCGGCAGGAGGGAGAGCAAAGGAGAATGAATTGTTGGTGATCAAGATGAGCGGCCTCAGCAAGATGGAGAAGGAGAACGAGACAGATTCAGAGAGCGATTCCGACTCGGACGATGATCTCGATGACCCCATCCTCGAGTCGAAGACGATTCCCCTCGGGTCGACGACGAACCGGATCCGTGCCCATCAAACTCCATCGCAATCTGCCGATTACTCCAAGCCACCGCAAACAATCACAGCCACTATGCTCGAAAACTCCCAGGTTGTGATCCACGATGTCACTCCTCATCTGACCAGCTTTGACGTTCCTGGCACGGTGCTACCTCCTTCCGCCTTTAAACCACTTTCGACCCTTCGTATGCACAAGTCTGAAGGCTACGCTCTCGATTGGTCTCCGCTGCAGCCTCTCGGAAAGCTGTTAACCGGTGATAATGACGGATACATCTACGTTACAACCCGTACTGAAGGAGGAGGATGGGTGACAGATACTCGACCATTCACAGGCCACACCTCGTCGGTGGAAGAGCTACAATGGTCCCCCAACGAGAAGAACGTTTTCGCCTCCGCCAGCAGCGACGGCAGCGTGAAGGTGTGGGACGTCCGGTCCAAGTCGCGCAAGCCCGCCGTAGATGTCAGGGTCTCCAACACAGACGTCAACGTCATGAGCTGGTCGAGGCAAACGTTCCACCTGCTTGCTACCGGTGCCGACGACGGACAATGGGCGGTTTGGGATTTGAGACACTGGAAGCCGAATGCGTCGGCACCCTCGTCTCAGATCAAGGCGTCGCCTGTCGCAGCATTTGATTTCCACCGCGAGCCCGTCACCAGTATCGAATGGCACCCCACAGACGACAGTGTCGTTGCCGTTGGTTCCGCCGACAACACCGTAACCCTCTGGGATCTGGCCGTGGAACTTGACGAGGAGGAGAGTCGCGAGGCTGGTATGGCTGATGTGCCGCCACAACTGCTATTTGTCCACTATATGGAGTCGGTCAAGGAGATTCACTGGCAGGCTCAGATGCCTGGTACTGTTATGGCTACTGGCAGCGCTGGATTTGGGTAAGTCTTCTTGCCTTTGAATCATGGAAACCCTCTCTAACTG
The DNA here is from genome assembly GCA_004769165.1 of Aspergillus cejpii. Lineage (NCBI taxonomy): Eukaryota > Fungi > Ascomycota > Eurotiomycetes > Eurotiales > Aspergillaceae > Aspergillus > Aspergillus cejpii. Next base: position 875,111 of record SMSW01000005.1, on the reverse strand, counting down.
ATTGCTGCAGTGTCTTCAAGACCATCAGTGTGTAAATAATCGGCATGCGCATGTTGACACCTGTCTTTCCTCGATTTCGATACCAACAATAGTTCTGGTGCTGTGTCTTTGATGAAAATATCTCATGGAATTCTTATATAGGGTTAGTACAGCATCGGTTTGAATGAAGATCATGACACCACAACGACCAGTTGTAGGCTTCCAATAGACTATGATTTATGTTCTGTTCAGTTTATGAAATCCAGATATTCAAGGGAACGAGCTACATTTGACATGGGGAGAACGAGAATGAGGGAGATATCCATTCCATTTCTAGGTGATGGTATTTTCCCAATACCTGATTCAAAGGAGATACTATACTTCATAGATATATCAACTCGAATATCGAGAATAATCACAGCCTCAGGAGCTCGCATTTCCCGCAGGTACTGACTCCCGCCAGGATCCGGATATAAGCCCATAGCTACTGCCCACACCCGTGAAGCAGAACACCTCCAAATCAATCACTCGATAAGACCCATCCACACCTACGCAGAGATGCTCTTAATCATCTCCTCCAACTCCCGCACATTTCCGCCGACCACCCTCTTCTCCAACGGCTTCCCATCCTTATACAGCACAAACGTCGGCATCGCCCGGACATTCATCTCCTGCGCCACCGAGCGCACCTTGTCAACATCGACCTGGATGAAGCGCACATTGGTGTAAGTCTCGCTGAGCTTTCCGACGACAGGCGCAATGGCCTTGCAAGGGCCGCACCAGGTGGCGAAGAAGTCGACGACGACGGGACCGGAGGAGGTAAGAGCCTTGTAGATGACGGGGCTGTCGGATTTATCTTAGTATAGTCCTTTATTTAAAGCGTGGAGAGAGTCAAGAATGGGAAACGTACTTGTCTACCTCGATGACCTTTCCGTGAGCCATAGTTGCAGCGGGGTTTGAGAAGAATCGGTTATAGATAAGGCGGATGGCTAGAGTAGGCTGTTAGACCGGTGCTGATGGGAATTGATGGCCGGGTTGGAATGAGGTGCTTAGTCTTACCGATGTAAGCGGCGATTGCGAGAATGATACGAGAGAGCTCCATGATGTTGGAGAGAGTGAGAGAAAGAAGTTCGGCCAAGTAGATAAGTCGCCGAAAGGGGAGATGCCGAAGGGTAGTGCATAATTAGTAAGCGGTGTATAATTTCATCACAATTTGTTTATGATCATGTGGCCTAGCCCGTACGTATATTGTTGATGACTCTCGGTCAGGACTCAGGACTGCCACAGCTGGTTCGGATCCTAACACTTGTCGTTTCCATGATTATGCTCCGCTCGCCATGGTACGGACCTACTCTGACACACTTGAGAAGAATGATTGCGTCGGTACTGGAAGCGCGTCTCTTGTCTACAACGTCAGTCCAACTATTGTGGTGAAAACAGTTCGGGGTCAATAGTTACTCCAAAACGGAGGATCATCCTTTCCTCCAGGAGATCAATTTCTATAAATGCTTTAGCAAGCGTCAGGATCGATGTCAGCATATTGTTGAATGTTTTCTCCTGCTCCCGGACCATCTTTTCCTGTCCTACTGCGACCTAAATAACATAAACTACCGCTTCTCTGAACATCAGACTCGAGAGACCCTTCCAGACGGCTGGCCTGGGCGCCTTATCTGCGTGAAAAACCACGAGGAGCCTGCTCTCATCGCTCGATGGCTACAGCAGATTACCTCGGCGCTGGAATATGTTGAGAGAATGGGCTTCTCACATAACGATGTGCACCCACGCAATTGTCTTCTTGACAAGAACCTCAATTTGAAACTGTCAGGCTTTGGTTGTGCTACCACCATTGGCCAATATCTTCAAAGTTCTTATGCCCCATGGGCTAGAATACTAACTGCTGGACCTTTGAAGGGCACGTACGGCCTCTGCGGTGCCAGGACTGAACAGTTTGCGGTTGGAACACTTCTCTACTTCATGGTATACGGTCATGAACCCTACGAAGAGATTGACCTCAAGAATCAAGACCCGGAAGAGTTAGATCGCCGATTTCAGGACATGGAATTCCCCGAACTCAACAGGCACAAGGTCTTCGATGGGCTCATTTCAGCTTGTTGGTATGATGTTTATCCCACAATGGCCCTGCTAGCATATGATTGCAAGCGCAAGACAAAGGACATAGCATTGGATGCAAACATATCTCCATTGACTCCAGAAAAGAGAGGAAGACTTGCAAGGCGCTGGTCCAAAGAGGCTTACTTGGGCCCGACTTGGCAGTCGACTTCCAACCGGTCTGGCGAAGATATTTTTATGTTATTGCGGCGAAAAGTATTTACATCTGGCAGCGCTTGGTCAAACTACCCAGGAGGTTCTGGACCTGGTCGTGATTGGAATACACAGTTGTGAAAAGGACTTGATGTTGCATTCCCGCAGCAAGAAAATGTCGATATCTGGGATGGAGATGCAGACTCTCTAGCATTGCCAGTGATACCTCTCGAATGCTGCTTGCAAAATCAGTAGCCATTGGTGCAGGACAACAATGGCAAGTGATATGACCAGAGAAGGTGTCAGCCTTCTATGACACCTCAGCTCCAATTCCCCTGTCAGTTCCCCCACTCAGATTTGCTTTCGAGCTGATCACCTACAGTCACAATGGGTGCTCCCTGTTAGATTGATACAGACAACTTTTCTGTGTCCAGATCAGATGTACTGACCTATCTTATTCCGAAAGATAGTGTTCCCAGCCCCTGTAGTGAACTCCGCTCAAGATACCGTGCACCGCAGGACAGTATAAAACAAGAGCCATTCCATAGACATACCAGCTCTTAATTAAGGTAGAGTGATCGAGTTTGTATGCCCTCTTCAAGAATCGATCGAGTCTAATACAGAGAGGAGTAACGGTGTCACCACAGGGTATGGTGTGTATCCAGCGTACGAAGGGCTCGTACCTTTCCTTGATATTCTCCTTAAAATCATAGAAACCACTCTTGGAAATGTGAAGATATGTCCCATCATGGTATACCTGCAACATACACGCTTTGGATTGAAAGATGGAAATAGCAAGAATCTGTTGTACAAGTCAACGTTAATCACGGGATGGCAGGAAATAACTCACAGGAAAAAATATAGTGCTCTACATAGTCGAACTGTCTCGTCATCCATTTCATGTATGCCACGATGACCCTGAAGCTGCAGTGATCTGCCTCGAGTTCTCCACGCGTTTGCCATTGATATGGATCAGTGGGAGTATCTTCGCCAGTCCCGATATTGGGATTATCGCGGTAGCATCTGAAAGGATAAAAAGGTTGGTAAGTCACGATTCCTCCTAGCTACCCTTTGCAGAAGCATTTGTATTGGACTCAGTACTTACTTCCGGTGCACCCAGGCCAACTACTTATCCTACCGGAGCCATGCCCCCCAAAGCTCACTCGAGATGTTTTGGAGAGTGATATCGACGCGACGCGATTCTTCGCTGAAACCCTCCATCCAGTCAGAAAATCCCACATCATCCCAGTCGATTAATGGGAACTCTCCCTTTGGGAGTGGTCTATAAAACCTCACGCTGTGACCTCGCGAGTCTCCCCCGAGATCGAGGGGGGACAGCTTGATTCCAAGCTCGTTCAAGTGGCGATCAGTGAAGACTGTGTCCTAGAGGGCCTTTGTCTCTTTGAAGATATGATGAGGGTGACGTCCTATAACCTGTCTTGGATACGCGGTCGAGGACAAACGGGCGTACTTCCTGTATTTCTTCCTGGGTTTCCATTGTTATTTCATCAGCCGATGGCCATAGAGTGTTAGATTGAGCTGAGACAGAAAAGACCCAGACGGAAACAGAGTTCCGGGACTGTCAAGGGGAAAAGCACGATCTGGTCTGGGATATCAAAGGGCAAGGATAACATGAGGGACAGTATATTATCTTGAGTACACCAAGGTAACATCTTTTACTTCACTTCTGATTCCATGTACTGACTCTATCCAGAATCAGATGAGTGCTCCTTTGGAGTTTGGAGACATAGTTGCAATCCTCCGGCTCCTGGGCCAAGAATTACTTTGCTTCCAGTCTGGATATTAGATTATGACGAGTTTCTTTTTATAGTCAACAGTCAACAGTCAATTCCCAACAGAGCTTCCATCATTCCACTAGAAAATCCTCGTCGCTTGGCAGTACTCCGTATGGGGCAGTGTCTTGTCCCGATTCTCCAATGGCTTGTTGGTGGTGACCTTGGCGTTCATGATGATCACATTGTTGGAGAGTCGGACTGAGCAAATCCAGGTCATTTGCTAAATATTTCAGGCACCAGTGTTTGCTGAAGAGCATATGTCTTTACTCTTCACTTGGATGCCGATGGCCTGCCACAAAGCACTGAAGCAGACCTAGGAAAGCCATCGAACTGGCAGAAAGCGGTTGATCAGCATCTGACTTGTCTCCCCATGATTCCAGCTGTCCGAAGATCAGTGGATGCCTCAAAGAATTGTGAATTTGCGATAGTCTGAGACATCGAGCATGAACTCAGCCACATCCCGATGACAGGGTCCACATTGAATGGGCTGAGAGCCTGAGATTCGAAAGTCGAAACAGTTAACTAGGCACGATTGCCCATTCGGATGCATAACCTGCGGATTTTGATATCGATGATATTGCTGAGGAATAGCAAATGACGCTGCTTATCTTGTTTCTCCTAGCAGCGCTACGGCCTGCAGCTGGTGATTCCGATTCCAACCCATCATGTAAGCACTGCTTTGATCCCATAAACTATGTTGACTGCCAACTGATATATCAGGTAACACAAACATCAACATCACCTCCCAATCTGACGCGGATTCCATCGCCTCCTGTCAAACCATCCGGGGCGGCTTGGCCATCACCTCTGCAAACGGCACGATCAACCTCCATGGGATAGAAGAGATTCACGGAGATCTCACCGCGGATGGTGTTTCGAATCTCAATGGCTTGGTAGCGGCGGACCTGGAGACCATCACGGGGACGTTCTCCCTGAAGAACAACGATGGACTGAATCAGATCTCAATGCCCAATTTGCAGACCGTCACCGGGGACATCAGAATACAAGACAACAAGAATCTAAAGAATTTGTCTTTGAATGAGCTGGATCAAATCAGAGGGGGCCTGACGGTCTCCGGAGATTTCAACCAGTAAGTCATCCCATTTCATAGACATCTGCGCAATGCTGATCAAACCAGCATCTCCCTCTCCAACCTCAACAGCGTCCAAGGCCAAACCACAATCCGCAGCACAGGAACATTCAACTGTTCCAGCCTAGACCGTCTCTCCGGAAGCAGCCCTGCTTCCCGGAGTTTATACTCCTGCACCACCAATCCACCCGACACCGACAGCGATGGACTCAGCCCCGGCGCCAAAGCAGGAATCGCCGTAGCAGCGGTCGTCGCCGCTCTTCTCATCCTCGCCTTTATCTGGCTGTTCATCCGCCGTCGCAGACAACAGCGTCGCAAGACAGTCCCAGACCCGGAGGTCACAGAAGCACCAACACCCGCAAAAAGTCAACCCCCTCCCCAAAACCTGGAGGGAAATAGTCCTCCGAAAGTATCATCTCCGCCAGTCGCAGACGCAAGATCCGCGTCCGTGCCCGAGTCGTTACTCCCCGGATTCAACACCTCGTCGACATCGACATCCATGCCCACATCATTACTCCCCGGACTGAACCCATCATCGGCGTCGACCTCCGCATCGCATCGAAGAACCGTCTCCGACCAGTCGTTGTTCCTGCAGATACCGCCTCCGTCCGAAACGGACGTCCCGATGCTGGACAGCGGGGATGTGTATGAGGTTGGGGCGGGGGAGCGGATGCAGCCGGTCTATGAGTTGGATGGTGGGGGGGTGAGTTCCCGGCAGCGGCCTATTAATCATGAATGATGAGATGATTTGGTTTTTTTGTATGTACTTTATGGTTGGTCTGGGGGTATATTTCTGAGGTTCTGACATTGAAATACTCTGTATACAAAGTCTTATGAAGTCTACGTCTGTGTATGACGATTCCCTACCGGCTGTTTGATAGTACGGCCTAAGGACATAGCCAGAATGTAAAAGCCAGTAGCTATCATACACCTTGGATATCTAACTCATCTCGAGATAATCATGATATCTATTTACCTGACTCGTACTGCGTACTTGATAAATATCTCGTCATGCTTGCTGACCAAATAAGATCATCGGTAAGATGCCATCGACCGTCTTCTCACGGGAGTACAATAGAGACATCTGCAACTTCTGCGACGGTCAGTCCCAGTTTCAGGTCACGGAGGCAAATAACAGTCCTACCCTGGAATAGAATAGTACATAGTTACTCATTTACCACCAAATTCAGCCCGACTAACAGCCGCAGCCGCAGCCGCAGCCCCAGACACATCCTCAGCCTCAACCTGCTGCTGACCACGAGCTTTAGCCCTCTTGGCCTTCCTAGCCCTCCGACATCGATAACAACAAACCGTACAGCACGCCACCGTCAGGACAAACGCAATGACAGGGAGCCCGACAATCATGAACCAAAGCTCGGCGGTCTGGGACGAGCTCAAATGCTCCGTGCCATCAGACGGACACCACACCGAGCTGGAATTGACTGTTGTCCCGGGGACTTAGGATCCCAGCGACGCGCCTATACAGGAGAACTGTGGCGGAGATGGGCTGAGGGTGGCTACGTCGCTGGTGTCCCAGGTGATATGCCAGGCCTCGTGTACGCGTATGCTGTGTGGGGTTGCTGTCGCGGTGATTTCCTGGATGCAGGCGTCGGCTGCGGTACCTGGATTGGGGATGTTGTGGAGATAGGAAAGGCTGAAGCCGCTGGTCCATGTAGCATGATTAGCTGGTTATTCTCACGACAATATCCCGATGGGTATACATACCTAGAGCAACAAAATGCCGTCGTGAGGGTCATCTCCTGGTCTGTTGCGGTTTGAGTGGTCGTTAAGCTGTTTCCAAGTCTATACGCCGTCCATCCGCTAGGACACACAGCCGGACTGAATTGGAAGCGCGTGCTCTGGCCCTGGTCCCAGCCCGGAGGCTGGCAAGCCGAATCCTCCTCCGAGACAAGGGCCCTGACGGTAGTGGTGGAATAGTTATTCCAGTAGTAGCTGGTGATGAAGCTGGTCGTCCTGAACTGGTCAGTGCAGTTTTCTGGCTGCACAAAGGGGGTTATCAGAGCCTGAGGCGCTGGTATTGGCGTGGTAGAAGACATCCCCACGTGATCCTTCTGGTTCTCAAGCAACTGCGTGATAAACCTGAAAAGAGTCTCGAAAGGATGGTAGAATCGCTGGTAATACAAAACTTGCGATGAGTTGATGTTTCGCAAGCTGTCTTGCAAACAAGAATAGGTTTCTGAAAGAGAGTGATATCCGCCTTGTAACAAGTGAATGAGAAAACCGAAGACCATCTTGCTAAGCAGGTAAATCAGCACGTGCTCTCTGGAAAGAGTGATATAGGTTGATCTTACACAGTATCAGCCTGTTAAAATAGTCCCAACATGGCAATATAATGACAGGCCATTATCCAACAGCCCCGAGCGTACTCATGTTACATGCAGGTACAACACTTGGCTCATACGAGAAGAGCCGCGAGTTGCACAGAAGTTCAGATGTTGTGCGGAGATGACGCTGGGATATCCTCAGCTACAGGTGCTCGTACTTTACCTATGACCTCCAAGATGTAGATAGAGTCTTCAAGCTCTTAAGGCACACAGACTCAGGCTCGGCTGTGCCTGACAGTGGACTGCAGGCGGATCCAAGACCCTGAAGGCATCGGCAAGATCCGCAGATTCGCGACTTAATTTCAACTGGAGTAGCAGTAGTACTGTAGTAGTACAATAAATCGGCCCTGGCCATGGCAAGTCGGACAAGGGGGGAACCCAATGGTATCTATAACAGCTTCCAATCCTCGTCGGAGTTTCCAGACTCTCATACCAATCTCTCTGACCTTTCCAGCAAGATGTGGGTTACCACTCGTGCTGCCCTCTTATGGGTGTCCCTAGTTTTCCAATCTCTTGCCGCATTCTCCAGGTCTATCTCGCACTTGGATCATGTCGGTTCGGCCACGCCTCGAGAGGGCTTCCTCCCCCCCTTTGTAGCCGCTCACAATGCATCTTCCGGCGATATCAAAGGGGCTCGGCGGATTGTCAAGGATGCCATTGCCCAAATGACTAAACTCAACTATTCTCGCGAAGCAACCCTTTTCGGATCAGAGGAGGGGCAGTGCTCGGACAGCGATCGGATGTATAGCAACGAAGACGTGCCACAGGGCGAAATAGAGATTTGGTCGAACGATGGTACGGCCTTGAACCACGCCGAGGACACGGACGGCCACCAATGGGTGACGATAGTGAATCTCACGCCGTATAGATTCGTGCACACGGCGGGCCCCGAGCCGTACCAGTTCGCGGCTTGGGACTTTGGCGATGTTCCTTCGGGAAAGGCAAGGAAGAATGAGGCCACGTACGACCTTGGACTCGATGTCGGAAGCTTCGTGGATACCAATGGGTATGCCTATTACCAGCTCGAAGGCACGAGCAAGACATTCCGGATTCACGTGACGACACACATCCCAAACAAGTACGAGCGACGGGTAGTTTTCGACCTCGGCGGTATGGGCATGGGCTGGAGAGAGCTCGGCTTCCCTGGCGAAGGGGCCAGTGTGGCACTGGTCATCACCGGAAGCGAAGAGTATGGCTACATCAGCTCGCTGCAGCTCAACGAAGCCAACTGGATGCGCAAGATGTACGACATCATTAAGGACCGCGAGCTTCGCCATGTGGTCGTGGGGGGCTCACACGACGCCGGCATGAGCCGCATCAGTTATTCAGGCTGGTTCGGGTTGGGAACCGCCAGCAACACCGAGACACAGAGCCTGGACCACTACAACCAGCTGCTAGTTGGCGTGCGATATTTCGACATGCGCATCGTGAGCGTCAACTGGGGGGAGTTTTGGTCAGCCCATGTCAACAAAGAAACCGCCGAATACCCGGCTGGAGCGACTGGGGAATCGCTGGACGACCTGATCAAAGGTGTCAACCGGTTCACGACCGACTACCCCGGGGAGGTCATCATATGGTACATCACGTACATGACGGACTTGGACAACGACAAAATTAGCAGCGATCAGCGATACTGGGATGCTGGCATGGCCACAGCGTTCTACGGCAAGCTGGAGCAGGTGAAAAACCGCTGCACGAACCTGACAGGAAGCCCTCAGTTTGACCGCCAGCCTATCAAGAACTTCCTGGACGCAAACGAAAATACGGGATGCGTGCTCATACTGACCGACGGAAGGTTGAAGGATGGCATCCCAAAGCACCGGCCCTCGTCCGGCATCTACCACGGGCCTACCTACCTGCAGCGCGACGACTACTGGGCCGACGAGCAGCACACCAAGCAGAACGCCGACAAGCAGATCGACAAAATGCTGAGCCACAGGCGCAACAGGGGCGAGTCCGACGTCTACTACATCATGCAGTGGCAGTGCACTCCATGGGCCCCTGACGTTTCGATCCCTCCGCCGACCCTGCAGCTGATCGCCAATCAGGAGACCAACCCGGCGCTGTATCATTACGGCCTCAACAAGATCTCGCCCGAGTTCTTCCCCACCGTGATTTTGCACGACGCCGTCGGCCTGTTCCACGTGAGTGACCTGAACGCGGCCAACTACAACCCTATGATGCAGACGTTGGTCATCGGCCTGAACCTGTACATGGTCAGTCAGAACTGCAATGCCAGCAAGGCCAAGAACCCGCTGTTGGGGAAGCCCTCTACTAGATTGCTGGAACTGGAAGCTAGCATCGGGCTCAAAACGTTCAGCGGCGTCATATTTGCCAATGGCACCGTCCTCGACACCCCGCCGCCCGACTTTTGCCGTACTTGCACGTATAACGATACCTCGAGTATTGACCATCCTGTAGTGAACAAGACTAGCTCCAGCACAGGGCTCCATCTCCGTTGGTGATGGGAGATTGCGATCAAGCGATATGTTTGAGTTCAGTGTAATCTCAACGATGACGCGACGGATGGATTACAGAGTTCTTAGAAAAATGAAAAATCCATAGTTAAATAGCTGAAATGAGAGATGGGAATGAGTGTTCTATTAGTACTTGGAAAGGAACCATGGGTTCAATACGTTGTTCTTTTGGGGTACCAGAATCCCTGATAGTTGGTGTAAGTCAAGAAGAGTGTAATATTGCATGCTTCAAACTGAATAGATATAATTGGCATTTTGATAGTTACTTTGATGAATGATGAATGATGAATGATGAATGATGAAGATGAAGATGGAAGTTTGGAGGTTTAGGAGACGATGCAGTCACGTGAGATCGGGATACTGATGACTAAGCGGAGTGCCAAATGGGGACTAGGGCAGTAGTCCCAACGAGTCAACGTCCAACGATGAACGACCCCAGACTATTAATATTCTTCAATCGGCAATCAAGAATTCAAGATAATTGACCGAGTCCAGTAAAAAGAATGCAAAAAGAAAGTCCAATGCAAAGAACACGGTGTCAACAAATCCAATTGGTTGCTGCTAAGAAGAGTGGTTCTTCCCCCGTGTTGGTGGAGTTGAAGCGGAGAAGAAAAAAAGACCAAAAAAATCTCCCTTAAACAAGTTAGCGCCTCATCTCTAATTTCCTCCTCCGCCACCAAGTTGAACACCAACAGTGACCAACTACAGAGTACTCCATACCAAGTCCATAATCCCACTGATTCTCTCGTCGCAAGAGCTTCTTTTCTCTTCTCCTTCTTGACCATATTCTCTCCTTTCCACCTTGTTTCGTCGCTTCCATTTTATATCTTCGAGATCGTCGATTTCGCTTCACTGAGTCCGCTGCTATCACCTTGGAAACCTCCTCCGCTCAGCGCAAGACGGAGATTGAACTGGACAAAGGGAGAAATTGTATCAATTGTATAGGTTCATCCGAACGTCACCAAATTCAACCTGCCATGGGTCGTGCGCGCAAGTCCAGTCATCTGGGTGAGGATATTCGGGGCGACACCAGCGCCCCGGCCATGTCTACCATGAACGAGATCAGTCCAGTTGAGGGGGAGGCCCCGAAATGGGACAAGGTATGACTTTCCAGCAGTCGAAAAATTGTCTTTAAAAGAAAGGCCCATGTATCCATGCTCACTGTGTTGCCAGTTACTGCAGAACCACGCGACCCCTGAAAAATCTCCCAAGTCGCATCCCAAGCGGCGCAAAACCCGATCGCTTCCTCATCGCTTCAAAGATCTTTGTCTGAAGCACACATGGGTCCTGCCTCTTCTACTGATGTCCCTGATACTTCTCGCATACGCTGTCAACCCGACTCCAGCCAATCCTCTCCACAGCGCCATCTTCCTGTCCTACCCTGAACCCCCCAAGACTCCCGGCGGCCCTGTGATGTACGGAAAAGGCCCCTTGGATTTCGCTTTCGTCGGCTTCTATACCATTGTTCTGTCCTTTACTCGGGAATTCCTAATGCAATGTGTGATCCGCCCATGGGCTGCCTACTGTGGCATCCGAGGGAGGGGAAAGACCGCCCGATTCATGGAACAGGTTTACACGGCCATGTACTTTGCGATCTTCGGGCCTTTTGGCCTGTACGTGATGAAGCAGACGGATATCTGGTACTTCAACACGACAGCGATGTTTGAGGGGTTTCCCCATCGGGAACACGTTGCTATTTTCAAGGCCTACTATCTGCTCCAGGCCAGTTACTGGGCCCAGCAAGCCATTGTGCTGCTGTTGCAGCTGGAAAAGCCAAGGAAAGACTTCAAGGAGCTTGTCGGCCACCACATCATTACTTTGGCGCTGATCGGATTGAGCTACCGCTTCCACTTCACCTATATGGGCATTGCTGTCTACATAACTCATGACATTTCCGACTTTTTCCTGGCGGTATGCTTATAAGACCCCTTTTCTTCAATTTTAGCTGACATTCCCCTTCTAGACCTCCAAAACATTAAACTACCTCGACTCCATTATCACCGCTCCGTACTTTGGCATGTTCGTCGCCATGTGGATCTACCTGCGCCACGTGCTCAATCTGAAGATTCTCTGGGCCGTCCTCACCGAATTCCGCACCGTCGGACCCTACGAGCTCAACTGGGAAACCCAGCAATACAAATGCTGGATCAGTCAGGTCATCACCTTCGCCCTCCTGGCCAGTCTGCAGGCCGTTAATCTCTTCTGGCTCTTCCTGATCCTCCGCATCTTGAAGAACTACATCTTCAACAGCATCAGGAAGGACGAGAGAAGCGACGACGAAACCGAGGAGGAAGTCGAGCAGGAGGTCGACAGCCGCGCCACCCTTGCCACTGGAGCGCAGCAACCTATCCTCATCGCACGTAACACCGGCAACGAGAACAAGACCCCTCGGGTCTTGGTTAACGGCGAACCCCTCGGCGCAAAGGCTGAGTCTTGATTGATCAGCTTCTGGGAGCTCTGCTTCGTATCCTCTCTTGTTATTCAGGTCGATCCGCAGCTTGAATGAACTCTGTCTATATCATGAACTCGTATTCTGGCGGTGTTTGGCATGGTTTCTTTTCTCTGGTATACTGCGACCACTCCAAGGTCCATGGCAATGATCGTTTTATCTCCTTTCCCATTGTTTTGTGATTGACATTGTGCATGGCGAAGCTAAATGGATATAGTGACGGTTCGAGAAGTGGGCATTCTACAGCACTTGTTTTCTTAGGGGATGATCATGGAGAGCACCTTCTGCACAGTTAATGATAATCATAATAAGAAGATTTGCGCCGATGGCTCGGGCAATTTCTCTTCGAGTTCATTGTGTAGTGTTTTGACGATTACGGATACAGTTGTCTGCGCCATGGGAACGTCGCAGTCATATTATTTATATTACACTCGAAAAACGATCCTGGAGCTTGCATCAGAAATATCACTACCCAGCAGACCGAAGGTTGACATGTCTCCCTGAGCCTCAGGACAGTTGAATCACACTTGTCGTCGCTCCACAGGAACAGATCCCTTGATCCTCACACTATCCGTCTCACCCTCACCCTTTACGCTCAGACCAGGTTTTGTCACGAAAGGGTTGGCGGTATCCGCGCCGGTGATGCCCTCCTGCTTGTAGGACATGGTGTTGAGGCCAGCAGGTGGTTTACGAGACGCAGGCTGATGAAAAGAAGATTCAGCTGAGAGGACTTGTATACCTGAGAGGACAACTTTACCTCGTCGATATCAGAAGGCTTCACGTCCGTTCCAACCATCTGCATTTTAGCCTCGGCTTCCAATCTCTCCTTCTCCTTCTGGGTGAGTCTTTGTTCGCCGTGGTGACGGTGCGGTGGGGTGGAAGGCCCGGATTGAACGAGGTAGAATGCGGCTGGGACCCCTAGGCCAACTGATGCTAGCATCCTGCGAGCAGGAAAAAAAATCGAGGTGTTGATTTCAAATCCGGAAGATGATAGAGTGGAGTACTTACCAAGGCACATCGCTGGGTCTCTTCACCTCGACTGCGGCAGCGTATGTCCGGCGTCCAACCTGTTGGACGGGTCGTCGGGTTAAAGCTCCGACAGCGCGCAGGGATGCGCGGATCATCTGAGAACGTGCGAAAATCATCTTATCGATGGAATTGTGGAAGGGGATCAAGATTTGGCGATTAGTGGTGCTTCCTTGATGATATATGGTGTACTTTGAGATGAGGTAGGGAGGAGGAGGGGAGGAAGTTGAAAGGGAAGCTGGAACATGACGTGGGTGCCCTTGCTCTTACGTATGCACGCCATGGTCCAGCTGGTCTCTGACTTCCAGCATGGAGGAATAGGGAGCAGTCGGCCATGCATAGTTGGTGATGTAATTTTGGCGTTACTCCATGCTGCAAGCTCGATGTATATACAAGTACCGTATACTTGCCCTCTGATGGACATTGATTGTAGAACTCTTTTATTTTTTGATTCTTCCATTCTGATATCGTCCGGGATGTCAATTCCTTGTCCAGAGATTACAAGCTGGCAGGAATGTGTAGTAATTTCTGAAGCTCAATAAGAGCCTAAGGCACCAACTACAGCTCTGGATTCCTCAGGCACTCAGGCATCCCCTCTAAATCCCGCCCCCACGTTTACCTCCATTGATTCATATCACGACGTGACAATCTACACTGAGGTTTTGCTCACTGATACCACATCTAAAGTCTTTGATATTCCTTGCCTTACGTCACTAATCTCTACTTCCTCACATCTTGCCTTGCTGGCCCCCATACACAGCCATGGCGGACCGACAGGCGATTCAGGGAAGTCTCAACATTCTGCTGTTGAAGCTCGACGACCCGGATGCAGATCTCAGATACATGTCCCTGAATGATCTGCTCGGTATTCTGAATAATCCCAACTCTGCATATCTTTCACATGATCAGAATTCAGCATCGCGACTTGTTCAAGGCTTGCTAAAAGCTCTGGACGACCAGCATGGTGATGTCCAGAATCAAGCGCTGAAATGGTTTGTTAAGGAAGACCCCCTTCCTACTCTGAAAAGCACATAGCTTACTCGTGTATGGCAGTCTTGGTCCGCTTGCCCTCCGCTTGCCCTTTGAATGCCTCATACCCCTTCTTGAGAACCTATCGAACCTCACAGCCTCGCAAACTATTGATACGTCGGTTCCAAACACCGCGCTACGAGTCATTGTTACAGCACTTCCTCGTCCTCAACCCGGTCAGGCGCCTAGCAAAGAAGCCTCCTTGGCATATTCGGCGGTGTCGAGAGTCCTCATTCCTCGTTTGACGGGCCCCACGCCATCGCCTTCGAATAGGAGGGGTTCCGTTGTAAGGGGGATGTTGGAGAAGGATCCTGCCAAAAGTTTCAGCAGCGATGCCATTGATGTCCTGATCCAGGTGGTCACCTGCTTCGGTCCTCTTCTCACGGAAAAGGAACTGACCGCTTTGCAAAAATCTGTTATGTCTATCATCGATAACGACACGGCTGGTACCGTCGTTACGAAACGGGCATTGGCAGCTATTTCCGCTCTGGTTCTCCACTTCTCAGACAACCAGCTGAACACCTTTGTGGCGGAACTCGTCAAGAGATTCAATTCCCCGCAGTTGACCACCGCCCATCGCCGACACCTGATTGCTACCGTGGGCAGCATAGCCAAAAGTACTCCGGCGAAGTTCGGCCTCCACCTTCAGACACTGGCGCCGTTCGTGTTCTCGGCTGTTGGTGAGGAGAGTATTGGTCAGGTAGCTTAATGATACCCAATTCAATGTCATGTCCACGGCAGATGTGTCTGACTGGTGCAGTAGTTGGCTCTGAATCTTAGTTCGCATACCGTGCCCCCGATAGCTTAGATATTCTCACCACTGCATATGGTAAGCTATCAAGTTATCCCATGGAGCCTTTTTTCGGTATATTCC
Organism: Aspergillus cejpii; assembly: GCA_004769165.1. Taxonomy (NCBI): domain Eukaryota; kingdom Fungi; phylum Ascomycota; class Eurotiomycetes; order Eurotiales; family Aspergillaceae; genus Aspergillus; species Aspergillus cejpii. The sequence continues at coordinate 859,784 of SMSW01000005.1, read as the reverse complement.
AGGGAAACATAGCTCCTCTTTATGCTTTATACAGTGACTATCATACCATTGGGATCAAACGGCTATCAAGACAATGATACTCGAAACATAATTATTAGTTGGACAGCTGCCTCTATGATTGAGCTCAACAAGTTTCTACATAATTACAATGATGCGAAGAAAGACAAATGGCCAGTCGGTACAGTGAAGCCATCGTCCCTATCAAACCTATCTCAAATGCTTTTTGGAACACTCCTCATAATATGGAAACCGACCATTCAGATCGTCGCTTCCTCTCTGGTGCTCCTTCCTTATTCCTACTCCTGCAGTTCTTGATGTTTGTGTTGCTCTTCTTTCTCAAATGGAAGCGACATGCCTCTCAACCCATCAACATCAACTCCCCCGCGTGGGATGCAATTCTTCTTCTCACTGCATCCTCTTCATCCGAGCATCATACCATCTCCATTTTATGCCGCATTATAGCTTTCAGCATTCTCATCCAACCTAGAACTTCAAGATGCATCTGCGTCACTTGCTGCTCGTTTCCAGCCTTGGTTTCAAGGCTTATGCAGCTGCTCGCAACATTGTTAACTTGAAGGCTTCTCACGAGACGTCCCAGTCGGAGTTTGTGCCTGACTATGGTGTTACCATCCAGCTGCTGAAAGGCCGCGGTGACGGTGTACGATGTGGTCCTGGCGTGGGGACTTGCTTTGACGGGAAATGCTGCTCAATTGCTGGTATGACTTTTCCCCCTTACGAAGCCAAAGAGTGCGCTCTAATCGTATTAATAGGATATTGTGGCGTCACGGCGGATCATTGCCGCTCCCCGGATTGTCAAATTGATTTCGGACATTGCGACGCGCATGAAATGCCAGTTGGGCCCCCCACAGAGGATGTTCCCCGAACTCACGTCGGCACCGTACCGTACGGTCCACATGTCATCCGTGCATGTGCTAAGGCAGGAACTATTGCCCTGACTTATGATGATGGTCCGAAACAATACACGGCTGAGCTCCTCGATCTTCTCGACAGATATGGCGCAAAGGCGACATTCTTTGTTACCGGGATCAATAACGGGAAGGGTCCAATTGATAGCCCGGATGAGCCATGGGCAGGCTTGATTCAACGCATGTATCAGACTGGACATCAAGTTGCGAGTCACACCTGGTCGCATCAAGATCTCAGTAAAATCACGCCAGAGCAACGCCGGGAACAAATATTTCATAATGAGGCCGCCTTCCGTAACATTTTGGGCAAAATCCCTACCTATATGCGCCCTCCCTACTCGAGCTGTCTACCCGAAACAGGCTGCCTGGACGATATGGGCAACTGGGGGTACCATATCATTCTTTATGATATTGATACGAAAGACTACAGCCACGACAGTCCTAACGAGATCCAAGTGTCTAAAGATGTGTTCGACAGTAGCTTGGCGCCCTGGAAAGCGTCCGAAAAATCCTGGCTCGTCATTGCGCACGATGTACATGAGCAAACCGTTCACAATCTTACAGAACACATGCTCAGACGAATCGCAGACTATGGCTATCGAGCGGTAACAGTGGGTGAATGCTTGGAGGACCCTGAAGAGAACTGGTATCGCGAAGCCGGCGAGCCCATCAGCGGAGTTCCCGTCAAGAAGTCGCCACCCCAGCCTTCAACTCCTCAACCACCTCCATCCGACGCTCCAAAAATCGCCTCGCCCGATGGTACGTGTGGTGAGAAGTTTACATGTGCTGGATCCAGCTTTGGCCCTTGCTGTAGTAGCGCCAACTACTGTGGTACTTCGAATCTTCATTGCGGGTTCGGCTGCCAACCTAATGCTGGGAATTGCTTCGAGTTCAACGAGCCCCCGGGCAACAACCCTGATGGGGACAAGAGCAAACCTCCAGAAACCGGCCCTGGATCTGGTGACCATGGTAATGACCATGAAGACAAGGACGATGAAGACGATAGCAAGGTCCCTGGCACCATACCAGTGAAGAAGCCTGTGTTTTCAGCGGCAAGTTCGGTCTCGCGCACTCTTTCTTCAGCAGCCAGCTTGATGATGCTGGTCTTCACCATCACAGTCCTGGAATCTTGAATCATCCTCTAGTTTTACCTCTGCTTCTATCAGCTTCCTTGGACCCCCCAAATGTTGGAGTATTGTGAAAGTCGCCGATTTTCTTCGGAACATCGGTGCTCAAAGGGGGCATCTTTCATCCTGTTATCCTCTATTATTCCTTATGAGTACTATCGAGTAGAAAAGTTGGTGACAGAAACACAACACTTTCCTAATCTTGACTTCACTATTCTCAGTCTATAAGCTTGTGTAATATCCGAAGAAATCCGGCAGACCTCAAACGACCTGCTGGATCTAAGTAAATGTATATTAATTGTCTGAGAGAGTAGTATGCCCGAGTTTGGCAGTTCCATAGGCAGAATACACAACTGAGAGATATCTGTACCATAGGATTACATTTTTGATCTGACAACTGATCAATGAGTACGACTTATTCTTGGCTACGTCGAGATTTATACACAAAGCATACAACTCATTGGACGAATATGCCATATTTTTATATTCCTCGCATGAATTCTCCATACTCAAACCTAAGGATGCAGTTGTAACCTTGTACAGAAGGAAACTCATCACATAGCTCATATCATACTGCATGCAATGTGTATAAAGGATACAAGATATGGTATACAGGGGTGTCATTGAACTCGTCGTAAAACGTAAGAAGTGTGGAATGTGGATATAGGGGGTAGATTATACAAACCGGAAGCTATACGGAGTACTCCGTAGGATATAGAGCATGAGGAAGGATGATCAGGAGGATGTGTGTGTTGTTACCGACGAACAATCTTCAACAGTGGTGCGATTCTAGCCTTTCGACTTAGTCCCACGCGGTAGGGTACTTTGCTTGTCCCTGAGATCGGGCTGTGTTTGTCTGGGCCTTTTGTTCTGGGGCCTGGATAGGTGTCGGGTTCAAGGGCTGGTGGGTTGGTTGGTTGGGGGTCTGGTTTCTTGGGTGTTTCCGGGGCGTTTGTTTTTGTTGTTGAGGGTTTTGTAGGTGAGGGGGTGGTTTCTTTGTGAGGAATGGTGTTTGTGGCTTCGTTGGAGGGCTGCTCGAGCACGACGGTCACCTTATTCAATTGCTGTTCTTGGCCGTTAACAGGGACTTCGCTGACTTGCGCAGATATCTCTTCGCCGATCATCAGTTCTGAGGTCTTCTTTCTCTTTCGCCCGCGTTTCTTGGGCGTTGGGGGTGCGGGTTTCGGTTCTTCCTCCAATGTATTGGGTAGGATTTCGTTCTCGTTCACTTCTATTAGAGGGGGTAGAGGCTTCGGTATCTCGATGTTGATCATTCCTTGGTGGTCCATCCCAGTTGAAGGTGACTCATCGCCGGGGATTTGGCAGGCTCGCGAGTCTTGCGCTGGATTCGAGGGCCGCTCATCAATCCAAATCACGTCGTCTTCGACATCTGATTCGTATGTCTTCTTCAAGGTTACCGAAGTGGTCTTGCCACGTTTCAGTTTCTTCTTTTTGGGTTCTTTTGGCTTCTTTGAGGGCTTTGTCGTGGGCAAGTCTATATCTGCAGGCGGTTCGATCGAAACACGAGTCTGTTTGCCGTTTAGAGTGTCTTTGACTACAACTTGCAGGCCTTCATACTCAGTAGTATCATGCGGTGCACAGTTGACTATGCCGTTGGATACGCTGGAGTCGAGGGATGGATCTTCCTGGGGTTCTTGTGCATGTCCCGAGATGACAACAGAGTGGTCTTGTGGCCTATTAGAACTCAATTCAACACCATTGGATTCCTGGTCCATGATCCGTGCACTTTTCGGTGGTCGACCTGGCTTTCGTTTCTCGGCAATGCCATTGGGGGGAGGGTTTTGGTCATTCGAAATAGCAAGTTCGTCATCCTCATCGTCCTCTGGTAAATCTTGTTTCCTCTTGCGTCCACGTTTCTTCTGTACCGCAGGTAAGTCGACAGCAACTGGAACAGAAAGATCGTCATCCGCTCTCGTCGAAGATTGCGGCAGAGCAACTTGGCAAGTGGTGTCGCTCTTCGATCTGTGAATATTCGGCGATACAAGAGACGAGATCAGTTCTGTATCATGCGGGGAGTAAGGTGTTGCTTCCATCGAATGCGACCTCCCAGGGGTCCTATGCAAGGCTCCAGTTTGTGCAGTACCGCTGGATTCCACGAGCGACTGAATTTCACCATTGGAATGTGAGGAGTCAAAGAAGTTATATGAAGTTGAAGACTGCGCAAAGTCATGGCTGGACAGACTGTTGGATGGCCCAACATGCATTACATGGTCCCCGTAGAACCCAGTAATGTCATTATTCGAGTACCCACGGCCGTGATTCTTCGCGTTCAAGACCGCCATATCCTGCGACGTAGGGGAGGCAAAAGCATGCATGAAGGCGGATTCCTCTTGATGGTTGTAGGCGTCGTAGTTCGATACAGCCGTATTCAAAGACATCTTCGGCACACCAGCTACTGGGCCGTCCTCTAAAGCTTCACAGACAGTGGCTTGAGGTACGTGGACATCACCATGTTGAGCATCATCATCGTCGAAAAGCCGTCGCTGCGCGAGTCCAATCTCCGTCATCACTGCACCTGAACCGATTAACCAACAATAGTCAGCCGAGTACTCAGCCTCAAGCAGGACTACGACTACGAGGAGAGGCATAAATGGCATATCGACGGCATTACTCACCAATTGACCCCGCCCCAGCGTCCGACGGAATCCATCTCTCCTCCCTCCGTTGCTGAGACGCAGATAAGCCGGTTTGCGCCGCTTCCTGGGACTGTAGAAATGCATCAAAGTCGACAGTAATGTGATTCCCATGGCCTACTGCTTGATTCTCGTCCCCTGTTTCAACAGTCTTTGAGTGCTCGTTGATGGCGTCGGTGGTATCAATTAGCTCCCCTGCAAGCCGCTTGGTTGGGGGCGGCATCTCCGATAAGGGATCATCTTCGTCGTCGGAGTCTTGAATCACTCTGCCGTGGGACATATCGTAAAAAATATGTATATGTAGACCGTACTCCGTAGAGATAAAGGAATAGCCCGTGGATAGATGGAGATTTGCTTATCGATTTACGGCTATCTAGAGACTCAGACAGCGCGTCAAGTTCGTGGAACTAAATGACACGCAAACACGTGATGATAAGGCGCTGATAAGAGACAAGTTCGTAAGGCATCAAGGAAATCCAAAGGATTGTAGTTGGTATCAAGTTGAAGGGACAAGTCAACAATAAGAAGAACCATAACACAGGCTGCAAATCACGATTCCATAGTGCTTTGCGGCCGCATCACTCCCCGTCCGAAGAACTCGCTAATCACACCAAACCGATCCTTTGACCGTTGAAGTTCTCCCTCGAACAGGTCATGTTGCTCCGCTGAATCCACTTGTCTTCGCCTGATAGCCTTGATGGTGGAGTTTTCTTGGGCACACATCGGACACTCGGCGTCTTCGTCCACTTTATTGAGGCAACGCTGGTGGAATGAATGTTTGCAGAGAAAGTGCACCGTAGGAAGGTCCAACGCTCCACCACACGACATGCAACGGCGTGCTTGGAAAACAACAGGCTTTGTTCCCAGTTGCTCGAGTTCTTGTTTCTTCTTCTCGGTTTCCGAGCTGTAACTCGAGATCAAGCGGCGGTTCTAGTACAGGATTAGCTTAACAGCGCCAAGTGTCAAACGGTGCGACGTACGGTAGATATTTCCTTCCGCTCCCGTTCAATGTTATCGCTGAGATACTTCTTAACACGGCCCATGGTGACAACGGAGTTGTTGCTCAGGGCTTGAATGACCTGAAGTGGCGACATCAATCCATCTTCGTGAATCCTTTTGAGCACCACGTCGAGTTCGTCTCCGGCTTCTTCGAGGATGGCTGGACTCGAGGCGAAATATGTCAGAGCGTCCACATATAGCTGTGGCTCCTGCGGTCCATATTTCCTCAACGCCCTGATAGCTCCACGAGTGTCCTTCGCTGAGGTAAAAGACCGGAAAATGTCCGACCGAAGCCCCTCCTGCTCGCGGACAAGAGTCGATCCTTCTCGAAAGTTGGACAGATCAGACAAAAGCAGAACATTTGATGTCGAGATTGGAATCTGAAGCCCCAGTGAGAAAAGGAAAACATGCATTAAGAGTGTAATACTCACATCCTTCCCTTCAATAAGTTTCTTGGCTTTGCTTTCCCATTCTTCTTTCTCAGCAGAATCCTTCTTCCGATTTGCCGTGTCCAGATACATCTCGAAAAGGGTTGTGTAGATATCAATCTTGTCCTCCTGTTTCAAGTTTTCCAGATCGATCAGGGACTCCAGGAATGTGATGAACTCTTGTGGATGTCCTACGAAGGCCGAAAAGGCCGTCCTTGGTTTTGGAATTGGATAGCCTGGAGTGAGATCAGCTGCCTGATCTTCTTCACCAGCTGTTTCCTCCAGTGTTTCGGTCTTCGTTCCGGAGCCCGCATTGATCAGAGATAAAGGAAGGAAGCCCGCTAAGCTCTGCAGAGTACTGGTCGGTTGTGCTAGGGGCTCTGCTGGAGCTTCAACATGTGTTTTCGGTTTGTATTGCCCCTTATAGTACTCAATAAAAAACTCGGTGGTGTCTTGTGGGCAATTCGCCAGAAAGACCCGCGCATATTTCATCAGGTTATGGTAAGCCTTAAGTGAGTTAGCATTGAATCGCAGAATGACCACTGCTGTAACGAACCAATGCAGGCTCAAGCCTCCAGATGTATTCCACGGCTTCAGCATACTTCTTCGAGTCCTCGATTAGGATGTCGATGACCATATCATTTTCGCCATACTTTGTGGCCAAGTATGCAGCCTGCTCATAATAACCGCCCTGTCGGCACATGGCGATGGCCGTCTCCAGGTCGAACTTGAGTTCACCTGGGGCTTTAATAAAAGAATTAAGTTTGTCTGTATCTTTTAACTTGGCGTAGCAGTTGAGAAGTAGCGTTGTATGGTCGACAGTGGCTCGGTCATGGTCGTGAAGTTCTTCGAGGTACTCAATGAGGTTATGGATGCGCTGCGTATCGAGATACTGCGAACCGAGTCAGCGAAATGAAAATTTAAAGAGTAGAAGCAGGGAATGGCCACCTTCCGTATGACTTGAGACGGTTCTGTGTTGTCAATCGCCCGGAGGTATTGCTGCATTGCCGTGTCGTAATCTCCCTTCTGGTAGAGGTAATCGCCATACTTGCGGTAGATAGCATTCTGCTGTAGGGCGTCAATGCCTTTCTTCTGCGCTAGATTGATCGCCAAAATATAAAGATTGCGTTGGTAGAGGATCTCCAACTTCTGCTGGAGACTCTTCTCGCGATAGCGGTAGACCTAATCCATAGTCAGGAAAAGCACGGTGGATTTTAGGCAAGCTGCATACCTTTCCGTCGGTGGAGAGCAAAAATAAGTCGCCCCATTCTATGAAAACATGCTTGACGGCGGATGCCAGGGATTCGGAATGAGCGATGAATTTGAGATCTGTATCGAGCAGTGTAAAAGTTGTTGCGCTGAAGATCTCGTCGGCGGGAGCGCGGTATTTCCCCAATGAGTCTGGCTCGGAGGACGTGACTCTCGGAGGACAGACCAAGGCAACATAGTCTCTGAAGATGTTGATTGAGTTTTTAGGGCTGTCGAACGCATAACTCGGACCACGCCCATGCGGCCCATAGGTGTATATCGCATCCTCTCTGGCAACGACCACATCTCCAGTGTCTCTGTCCAGCGCCATGCATCCAACGCCACATCCCGAATCATCTAGCACACGCGCTGGCTGACCTTGTCCTCTACCAGAGATGGCCAAGGTTAGTATCCGGCTCGTCGTCGAGATGAAGAGTGTCGCCAACGGCCCGCTCTGTACCTCGAGTCCGGTGATGGGCTCTTCCGACTCGAAAACGATCCGCTGCCGCGCTCCGCGATCATGAATCAAATCGCCCCGGATGATTGCAACCGACCCGTTACCGAATCCGACCGCGACCTGAGACAGATCTTCCAGTGCCGCGAAGGCGGTTATCTATATACCACAATCGGCCATCAGCAACCCGCATCTCGGGAATCAACCTGAGGAAACCAACGCACGGGAAACGGTCTCCTCGCATTCTGGACCGGCGTCGTAGACAAACATCGCGGGGCTCCTGTTTTCTTCTCTGGCTTATCGAGGGCCCAGACTTTCAGTACGGGCTCGTTGGGAAGATCTTCTGCGACGGTGACGAGGAGTGATGTGCCCCCTATCTGTTTGATATGCGTAATGGAACCACTATCGGCTGCCTTAAACGACCGCACGGTCTTGAAGCCCGAAGAGACGATATGTACCTGGCCATCAGTCGATCCGAGGAAGAGATTGGCAGAGCCAGTGCTAAGCGATGAGAGATCAGACTAGTAAAAGATGATATACGTCAGACTTCGAGTTGCAGCAGAGTCGATAAAAAGGGAGCACCTTGAATATTGATGAGCACTCTTCTGGGAGTTTGACCGAGGAGACGTCGAAGAAGTTGAATGCTTTCCACTACAACAATTCGGTTAGTATGTTCCAAGAGATGCGGTCTCAGAAGGATATGAGTATACTGATGTCAAAGCCATTTGAATTGATCTCTCGCCATAGACTGAGTGCAACCAGATAAAAGGGATGATGGTTGACCGCAATGTATCGTACCTATCTCGGCTTCAGTGGAGCTCCCACCGCCTATCCTGTAGCTCTACCCAACGTCATCTCCTTATCCTCGCAAGATACCAGATTATGGGATTGCTGATATATAAATCAAATACTTTAGGAACTTCGTCTATGATTGCCAGTGTGATAAATGTGGATATATCGTGTTTATTTACATACAGCATAAGGTCGTCGTCAACTAGAATATCTGATCACTAAACTAATACACATGTGAGTTGTTTGCTGATGCTCAAATCAGAGGAAGAAGAGATCGAGTCTACCACTGCTGATTTCTTCACAGAATCCCTCGTGGCCTTTAGGAGTATATCCAGCAATAATCTACCACTTCTGTTTAGTCACCGGTATCCACACTCAAGGTAGGACACGACGCTTCAGCAGGCAAAGGAGGGCCCGATGTAGTGTTGGCGCATCTCTGGAGATCTCTGTTGATCTCGAAGCTCTGCTGTAGCCAGCTCCCCGCATCTGCGATAGCTTGACTGAGACTGAAGCTATCCACGCGTGCGATAGCTCCTTGTCCGTCCTGACCGGTGGGAGGCGTTGTCCCCGTCAAGGTCATTGGTAAGGCGCTGGGTTGACTCTGGGATTGAGAATCTTGAGGCGATGAAATCTGGTGTTCGACGTTCTGAAAATCTCTTCCACCATCTGGTTTTGGATGCCCCGAATGGCCCCTACAGCTCGGGGACGGCGACGAGTGTATTGATGGCGATGACTGACTTCCGAAACTGATACTCGTGTTACTTTTGCCACTTGAACGACTTCTCGACGAGGTATGGACACGGTAATTGACTTTCTTTTTTTCTGTGCTGAATGTGAAGGGAGTAACAGCATCGATAATGCATTGAGTACTCATCAACGGCATTCCTGCAGCGGACGCCGGCCTCGGGTGGCCATTAGTGCCCATCTTGTGAGGAGTATCCAAACGGCAGAATGGTCTGATATTGCTTGCAGGAGACGAATTCGAACCGGGGGTTCGCGACGGGTTATTTTCCCGCCCTGCAGAGGCTGGGTCTTGCTCCGGGCTCTGCAAGTCATTTTGAAATGATCTCTGAGCGAGTAGAACCGCTGCCTGGGTGGAAAATTGTGGATCTGGGATAGTATCGCCATCATAATCGGAGTTATCTTTCGACACAGCAATGGTATGCAAAGATGTGACACAATCCATCAAAGCTGGGTTTCCCGGAACTCGTTGTGCGGAATGTAGTTTTTCGCTTGTATTGCCCAGGTCGGATCTAATGGCCTCTCGGCTCTGGTTTAAGTCGGTATCAGACGGGTTGACAATAGTGTCCGAACCTTTTGTCAAAGTGTGGGATTCCTGCGAGCTTTCCAATCGGCGGTGCTCAATAGTGTCTGCAAATGACACATTTCGAGGTCCTGGCACGTTAGGAGGATCAGCCTCGACGTTGGGCGCTTGCTCTACCTCCGCAATTGATGGCGACTTGATGTTTTCAGGGGGTGATGGTGGCTTGGTCTGTTTTCTCCCACCGGCGATAAGGAGCTTCCGACGACGGTACTCAAATTGTGGAAGCTGTGATGACGATGAAACAATGTAGAGTGAACTGTTCAGGTTGCCTGCCTCAGGGATAGCATCTTGGCCTGCACTGTTGTGTATGGGGTGATTGTTGCCCCTTCCGGGCTCCCGTCCATTGGATCCATTGTTTTTCGCAATGGAGCCTTGATGGGAAACAAAGTAAGCTGGAGAATTTGAGCGATCAGTAGAGGCCGCAATGGAATGAGTTTGAGATCGAGACACAGGGGTTTGGGAGCGTCGCTTGTATGAGTGAGTTGTCGCACGAGCCCTGTCGGAGCGACGACTGGATATAGTCGTTGTCGGAGATGTGGGAGGGTCAATGTTCCTAGAATTGATGCGAAAACCATCCCTTTTCAACCAACTTGCATCATGTTGGATAAACGGACTCGGCTCCTGCTCTTGCGTTTGTGCATTGGATGACCTTGCCCGGGGAATTGATCTCCTCGGTGTTGGATGCGAGGGCAGAATTCGGGCCGGTTTCCCACTCGGTGGCTTTAAGTCTCCAGTTTGTAAATGCGTAGTGGTATCCACGTTTAAGGGAGCGATAGGCGAATGCGAACCACAAATGTCCTTCAGCTCATGGTATCGCATACGTTTTCGAGAGTTCGTTTCTTGTATCACAACCTCCTCCGCCTCGACTCTCTTCCTATCAGGCCGACTACCCCTAGGCTGCGCGCTGGTCGCCTTCCTCGATTTTTTCCAAGGGTTGACCCAGTCTTTATCGAACGATCCTCGAAGTGAAGCGGAGAGTATAAATAGGGGCGTGCCGTGCAAGTATGCCTCTGCAAGGCGTTCTATCCTTTGGTGCTTCGCAGCTCGCTCAGCTTCGTCCAGCTCATCATCGGAGCCAAGGACACCACTGACGTCTAGGTCGGAGGTCGGAGGCGAGCATGTTTCTAGGCAGAGCGGGGAGATGGGTCGACGAGGCGGCATCAGGCCGGGATGCGTAGATTACCGTGGAGTTGATTGTTTGGGCTGAAGCAGTTCGGTACTGCATTTGAGCATCGGCACAGCGATACCTCATGCCTGTTGACCCAATGCTTATCAGCCCAATGCCGTCGGTTGTCAGTTGTCACTTGTCACGCGAAAAGTTGTCGAACCACTTAACGCGTCTTGTATTGAAACCCCAGCAACCAGGCTTACATAATCCACACACTCACACCACAGAGCACAACAGTTCTCCAAGTCTCAACTCGAAGTTGAAGAGAAATAATAATATAATAGGTTGAGTCAAGGAACTCATTAACAAATACGGATAGATTGAGATCTAATTACATCCAGACTACAGAGTACAGAGTATGACGATAGTAACAACTAACAACTCTGCTACACGGACCTTCTGCTGCCTTACTTGAATCCCTCCAGGTCATACATTGCGCCACAACAGCCAGTAGGAGACTAGATAGGAGCTGATCCTCCAAGACTTGAATCCACTCATCTTGTTGTGCCCCTCGCTTGATTATTGATTATTGAGTCTTGAGTCTTGACTCTTAGATATGTGATGGCTTGGCTAGCTCATTGAAGAGGGGACGGCTTACAGCTGTTGAAGTCGAAGCCGAGTAAATACCGTAGAGAAGCACAAAGACTTCCGAAGCCAGTATCAAGCTTGAAAATTGAAGCAACAACTGAAAGCAAGGATCTGAAGGTCTGACAGCTTGTTAGTTGTTTCAAGATCTGTGAGGGGAGCAAAACCTGCTGGGGTTGTAAAACTAAAGCTGCCTTGACCATCTTCAACTTATTGATTTCAACCTCCACTTCCACCATATCATAATTCACACTGAACTTCCATCATTTCTCATCTGTTCAGAATATCTCAATTTCAAAGATGTCCCTTCTTACATCTTCTGTGATGCTTATTGGTTGAAAATTGTGGTGGACCCTGATCTTAATGTTTTCTTTGTATTGCTTATCGCCAAGTTGTGCTTCAATTCACTACAGTTCCGTGATTGCGAAAACGCGCCTGGCTGGTTCAGCGCAACAACAAAGAGAGAAAGAGAGACAGAAAAATGGGGAACCAACCATGGCTGGACAATCTCTCAGACGACTGGGTATCAATACCAGGCAGTCCGACCAGCCCTGTTCCTTCTCCATCCCTCGACCACTCCCGTCGTTCCAGTTTCCAGAACTCCTCCAGTCATATTCCGGTCCTTGCGCGTCGCTTGGCCCAACAACGATTGTCGGCTGATGAGAAGAAAAAAGTGTCTCGTCCTTGCCATTTTGTGAAAAGAGAGCCTCCGACCCCCAAAACCCCCAGAACGCCGAAGACCCCGTCGAAGTTGCGATCGCCTGTGCCCGACAAGACAAGGAGAAGTCCGAGGCCAAGTCTGCCATCCGGGCGCAAACAACCGTCTGTCATGGATGCTAGGTCGCCTTTGCGGTCTGTATCGAATGCATCGAGTCCGTCTGGCCAACAGGATACTGTTCAAGTGAGACCGAAGAAAGGCAAGGCGAAGGAGACGACGACACCTGAATGGCGGAAACGACTGGTCCAAGGAGAATTGCCTTCTGGCGAGCACCGGGATCTATTTGCGCCCATCGGGCTGGAAAGCGTTTTTAAGCCACCGACACCGGGCTCGAATATAGCACAGAAAGGAGCGTTTGCGAAGATGAAACCTGCTGGTGACTTGTGGGACTTGACGAAAAGCAGCTCTGCACGCAGACATGAGAGGAAACCTAGCAAGCTTTCGATTGAGGTGTCAGGCAGGAATAGCGAGGATTCCCATGTGGAGGATCCCGAGCAACCAGCGTCAGAGATAACCCAGCGCGACAAAGATGCACGGATCGAAAGCCCTACACCATTATCAAAGGGAACGTTGGAAATCAGGAAAGCGCCTGGCAAGGGGCTACTACACGGTTCGGAAGAAAGCCAGGGCATCTCCGAGAATACCAATCAGGTGCGGACTGCAAGCGGACTGGAGGACCTTCGCAACGAGGGGATCACGCCAATCCTGTTCTCACGCGTCAACACGGTCGAAGGACAAGCTACGTCGGAGGTCATCAAGTCAGCCCTGAAGCAGGTGACCAACAAACTTGAACGTCTCTCCGTGGACACCCGCGAGCGCCCCGACTCCAGGGCGAGTGATAGCGTTCTATTTCATCAACAGAGTGAGATCCTTGATAGCCTCCCCGATGACGATCTATTGGATGCCACAAGTCATTCTTTGCCCCAGGACCTGTCTACGGGGACTCTGGACTATCAGGGACGAGGGCCTTTTGTGAATCTTCGCGGGGATCAATATCCAAGTGAAAATTCCGCCCCAAGGCGACAGCTCTCTGCATCCTTTCCCGCGCAACGCCTCTCTCCATTTCTACCCTCCAATTCAAGAATCCGCAGTTCGCCTCCGTTCTACAATAAAATCCTTCACGCTACCGACCCCCCGACATTACCCAGGCCCTCTTCTGCCCATTTAGGAGCTCCCAGCGTTGGACGATCAGGCGAGAGCAATGCCATGCGCTCTTCTGGGAGCCCGCTCAAGCTGTTCGGAAACCATGATACATTTACCAACAACCGGCTTCTACGTCGCATGAGCCAGTTTGAAGAGACCTTTGGGGATTTGTCAGAAGAGGACGAGCCGGTTTCGCCTTCGGAAGAAGCTCGACGTAAAGGCGAAAGCCGGACCTTCCTAAATGTACGGCAGGAAACGCCTGGGGACCGCTCTACGAGGGCTCATGAACGCCCACGGTCCCGCAACATGATGAAACCTAGAATTAGCCGATTTGGTGACGGTGAACTCGACCATTTCGACTTCTCCGATACGAGCCCCTACGAGCCCAAATTCTTGAATAATGATCTGTCTGGGCCCAACTTCCGGCCATCCTCCCGCCAAAAGTTCCCCGGCACGCGGCAGCGTCTTCGGCAAAGCGCATTCGGAAACTATAGTCGGGATTCTGATTTTCACTGGCCTAGCTCAGGCAAAGCTTCGAGGGCCAAATCACAACCCAATGATGATTATGATTACGAGGATGACTCCGACCACTTCAAAATACATTGGACATCGGACAGTCCAGTGAAGGATCCGAATCCGAAGAGGCGCAGGACGATTCTAAGTCTGGATAACTTCGGAGAGGACAACTACGATTTCAGAGACGGTATTGACCGGGATAGCTTGTCTTTGTTGCAGAGAAGCTTGATTCAACATGGTATCAACTATGACGATGAGGACTCGCTTCTTCGGCCAGACTCCACAGCGAGGCCTAGAACTCCAACCCCAAGTCAAGCAAGATCGTCCCTGAGGAAGAGGTCCTCGTCGAATAGAGACGGGTCACATTGCGACGTCACTGGTCGAAAAAGCCAGAAATCCTCTGCGGAAACGGAAATCCCCATGGTAACAGTGACAGGCGTGAATGAACAGATCCGAAAAGGGTCGATAACGACACAAGATTTCCTGAGTGAAGCAACCAAGATTATGGATGCCATACGAGCCAACGGCAAACCCGTGGTTGCTCTCTCCAGCGTGGAGGAGTCTGATATGGAGGGTGAGAACAATGAAGAGAGCTATGAAGACGAGTCTACTCGAGAAGAGTTCTCGCGTCCTCCAAGTCGAGAGGGCGTGGATATGCGTAAGTTACGAGAGCCAACGAAACCGAACCCTCGAATTTTGAGTCACCTGAAAAAGTACCAAGAACAAGATGACCCGGATTTTGATGTCCACGCCTCCGTCACGTCGTTGCAATTCGGCGGGAACTCTCATGAGGGACATGTGCAACAAGATCCACAGAGGAAACAGACTGTTCAGCAGGATTCACGAATTAACGCGGAGAATCTCGAGCAGTCAGAACATTTGGCTGACGAACAGGACAACGATATACGCCCCCCTCTGACCATCGATACCAATGTATCGTCCAAAAGCCTCAGCTCACGCTCTGTACCCACAGCATCCTCCCTGAGCTCCCATGCAAAGGGGGTGCTATCGTCGGATCTAGTATCGCATTTGATCCCCGAGCAGGTAAACGGCATGCATTATGATCGTTCCAAAAACCTGTGGGTGAAAAAGAAGCATGAAAAGTCCCCTGAAAAGCCAAAGGGTGAGGATAGTGAGGAGGATCCTTTCAGAGACATCCCAGACCTCCTCGTCGACGAAGTACAGGAGATGATGAGGGTGCAGAGTTTATCCTCGCCAGAAAAATCCAATGATCTTCCCCAAGTCGAAAAGCACGGGGCCATCGAATGCCCTTCAGGCAGCAAGAACTCCAATTTCAAGTCTAGCTCCGGCACACGGCTAGCAGGCACGGAGCCATCAGGTAGTGGCAGTACTGTTCATTCCAAGGTGACCCGTTTCACCTCCAGTGCCCCAAATCCGGAGACTAGGGCCACGTCGTGGGGTACAGACGAACAAACGGGGACAGAAAGTTCTGGTGAAGTCGAGCATGAAATCCAGCTTCACGAAGGCCGTCTATCAAAGCCACCGTGGCACCAGAAGGATGTCAATCACCAAGCTCGGGTCGTTACGATCAGCTTCTCGTCACCCCTTGTTTCCCACATTGTCTATAGCGACGATAAAAGCCCGACGAAATCCGCACAGGGGAAGGAAGGCGAGATTGAACAGGGAACTACGACAGGGTCATCCAGTCGCCCACGCCCCGGTCGGTCGTCTCAGATTGTTGCACGTCAGGCCTCTTTCGATGCATTATCCTTTTTGCGGCATTCGATATCCAGGATAGATGAAAGTGGCGAAGACGTGGACAGTAGTGTAGGCCTACTTGGAAGGGATCCTGGAATTGTTAGCTCTGGACCTGCGAACGATCAACCAGGTGATTCCCTGGCCTGCATTCCGTGCAACGGCCATGATACTACCTACAGCTTCCATCTCAGTCCTCTGCCAGACTTTACCGTGAACCAGATCGACCAGCCTTTCCATCTTGAAGTGAGTTATATCGCGCAACGCACGAATCCTACATCCCTACACCAAGTTCATGGAACGTTTGCTCTGGCCACCGAAGACTTGATCAAACACTTAACCGAAGCGGAGCCTTTCGAGCCATACTGGGACCACGTCCGGCGCTTGATTCTTCGAGATAAAGGACTGATTACGCTTCACAAGCTGAATGAATTCTGTCCCCGTCTAGAAGACCTTGACGTCTCGGACAACGAAATAGGTCAGCTGAGTGGCGTGCCGACAAGTTTGAGGACTTTGCGAATACCACGAAACTGCCTTTCCAGCTTAACTGCGTGGGGTCATCTGGTCAATCTTCAATATCTTGACGTGTCAAATAACCAGCTGGAGAGCCTCGATGGTTTTGGCTCTTTGATCCATCTGAGAGAGCTCAGGGCAGACGGAAACAATATCCGGAATATTGACGGTATACTCGATTTGAACGGCCTCTTAAGTCTAAAATTGAGCAACAATTCGCTGACAGCGGTTGATTTTGGATCGGCTGAATTGTGAGTGGATCGGATTTCCTATACTACCTGATTCTATTGACATGCTAATCTTCTTTTCTGGGTTTGCAGAACTCGCTTGCAAGAATTGGATTTGAGTCACAATCAACTAGTATCCGTTCGGCACCTTGACTACCTCTCGTCTCTATCAAAGCTTGATCTTAGCTTCAACTTCGTGAAGGAGATCAGTGCCTCGGCCCCTTTGCGCCAGTTACGATCTCTGAAGCTTGCAAGCAATCAGCTTCAAACCCTTGATGTTAGCATGTTTCCATCCTTGACACTTCTCTACCTTGACCAGAATTGCCTCTCCACCATATCTGGGTTAGAGCGATGCCGCAGTCTGGAGATCCTTTCCGTCCGGGAGCAGAATATGGGTGATCGGAAGGATAAGTACTTCGACCTCGACCTAGGACGAGTCAGAGATGTCCGCAAGGTATTTCTTTCATCGAACAAGCTATCGGCGCAAACACTTTTGCCCTCGTCCCCGCTTCTGAGCTTACAGCTCCTCGATGTTGCCTCATGTGGCCTTCAAGGCCTGCCTGCGGACTTTTCTTCGAACTTCCCCAACCTCAAAGTGCTGAACTTGAATTTCAACTCCTTGACTGATCTGACCGAACTTGCGAGCTTGAATTGTCTCTCTCGGCTGGGTGTTGCTGGCAATTCCATCGCGCGAATGAGAAAGCTCTGCCAAGTTCTGAGTCGGATAGGACGTACTAGGAAAGGACAGGAATGCTCGCTCCATAAGGTTGACCTCAGGGGAAACCCCCTCACGGTGCGATTTTATCCACCGGCCGTGACCGGGAATGGAAGACTCGAGGACAAAAAGAAGACCGCAGCAATCTCAGAAGGTCACGAGCACCGACCAAAAGCCATCATGGATCTCCGCTCCGCATTGTCCGGCATCGGGCCGCACGACGGCATACTCCGCTGCCCTCCCTGGGAAGGAAACGAAGAAACGCCTGAACCGGACCTCGAAATCAACGATCCATACACCTTACCACCAGCCGATACCCACGCGGACCAGAAATACCTAACCCGTCTGGACGAAGGGACACGGCTCCGCCGCCGAGTCTTCGAACTTATGCTATATGCTGGAACAGGGGGTTCGATCACATTCCTCGACGGACTGGACTTCCGGCCCGTTTTGATTGAAGGGTCCGATATGGATCATGCATGGTCGAAGTTGGAGGAACTCGGTGTGTTGAAGAAGAAAGCTATTACTGAGTAGGGGGATTTGAATGGCAGTGGTTTTTGTCTTGGGTTTGGTTTGGTTAACTGGGTTGGTTGGCTGGCCTGGGTTGGCTTGGGTTTAAAATGGTATTGGGAGTTGGAGTTGGAGTAAGGATATTCTCCTGGGGAGTTTTCTTTTATTTGACTCTCTTTGCTGATTATGTGTTTGTTGGTGTGTTTATCTATCCTGGTGGATGGTGGATGTCTGGCGTCGATAGTCTTTCTTTGCATATTCGGAGTTCTGAATCTGGCTTGGTAACATTGAGTGATGCCGTTTGGCATGAATCATAAGATGCAATTTGGAGAATTTCTATCATTGTAATCTGTAAGCTTTACTTACTCTAAGACAATAAACGGTGGATGTTCAATCTATGTTTTTCTACTGCTATCTAAGATGGAAAGCATAGTACCCGTCCCAGTCCAGTACCTAAAACTCCGTTTCAAGGCTCTGCAGCTGCGTAGCAAACGTCTTCCGAACCCATTCCATATACGCTCTCCACTTGTGGTGATCGCCGGAGACTTCGGCGTTGGGGAAGGCCCTGCTGAGCTCGCGGGTCACCTTCAAGATACCCATGGAGGCCTCGTGTGCTTTCTCGAGTTCCTGCTTCACGGCGTTCTCCTTGGGTTTGAAGGATAGGACGGCCGAGTAGCGTTCCGAGAGAGGGTCAAGGTAGCGCTGGGTCTCTTCGGGAACTATGGAAATGAGTTTCGAAGTCATGAGGTTGCATATGGTGCGGATGTCCTGCTCGTCCTCCAGACCGGCTAGGATGCGGTCGTAGAATTCCGCCACATGCGAGACGGAGAAGGCGGTGTCCAGGGAAGCGTAGAGCGTCTCGTAGGCGGTCTGGTGGCTGTTAGACCGAAGAAATAGTGAAAAGTAAAAGAGAGGTAAACCACATACCTTACGGAGATCAAGCCCATCGTCAACCTTGTGCTTGAATGGACCCATTTGTACCTCGCGAATGAGTTCGGGTTTGACTTGCGTGTCGCCAAAGACGGCAGGAAGCAATTCACTGAGATGAGGAAGGATGATTTTCATCTTATTGTGAATTGCAGAGTTGAGTGTTGTCAGAGCGAGACGGTGGTTGCCAAGATCACGGTCACTGAGCATGTTGACCAACAGCGGGACAATCAACGGTCTCAAGACATCATTGTAAGTATCGCGAGTGTCGCTCAGAGTGTAGCGGAATGCAGATATCACAACACCCCGAATAATCGGATCCCGATTCGAGAGGTAGTCCTAGGGCAATGCAATCAGAAAAAGGGCACACGACATAAATAAGGAAGGGCATACCTGGAAAAGTGGGATGTACTGCACTGGATCAATCAATGCTAACCGGCCGATGCACTCCGCTCCTACGGCCCGGTTATCCTCCTCTTCCGAGACAAGGAGAAGGGCCTGCCAAAGCTGGATAGCAGTAGGAGCCACATCTGGGCGAACGATTTCAGGATGTTGGAGTAATTCCTTGACGGAGTGCAGGAGTAAATAACTTTGGGGGTTCGATCTCTCCAGGCCTCCTAGGATGATGGGCAAGTATGCCTTCACATTACCTACAGCTGCGTTCCCAAGAGCGGTAGCAGCAGCCAGTCGGACCTTGTCGGATTTCGAGTTGAAGTGGGCGATGAACAGTTGTGGAGTCAGAGAGCATGCGGAGCCCATCCGGAGACCGATCTCGCCAAGAATTGCGAGCGCAAGGCATTTCCGCTGAGCATCTTGGGCGGTTTCTAGCTCCGTCAAAAAGTCTTCCATTCGGACGCCCAACTTAGGACCACCATACACGAGCAGGGTTCCTATCGCTCTGCCAACTACGGACGTGTCGCCGTTGATGCCAACATCTCGTAAAAGCTTCTGCATCAGCCCAGCTCCAGCGCCTTCCTCTCCGATGACCTTGACAAGGAGGAGCAACGCCTTGAGTACGGTGCCAACGAGAGGAGCGATAACAATAGAGCATAGAGCAGAGATCAAGCTCTCGTTGACCAGAAGTTGGGCATTTCCGGGGATCAACTTCGCCAGGATGATGAGTGAGGGAGCGATGAAGTGGAAATCATCAGAACCGATCATGGGTAGGAGGCAGTCCTCGAGCTCCTTCATTGTCTTCGCGTCGTAATGGGTCCTTGTGTTGGGATTCATGGCGAGACTGCGTAAAGCTTCAAGACTGGCACCACGCAGAACACGATCCGACTTGCGTAGCTGGGCCCCGAGTTCCACAGTTACTTCGCTGATCCATGTTGGGCTAATATCTGCATCCTGTGCGCAGAGAACGGCAATGTCATCTACCGCGCGGACAGAGGCAAGACGAGTGGTCTCATTCCTCAAACGATCCACCAAGACGGAAAGCCCCTTCGATCGGCGGTCTGATGACAGAAAGTCGGGTCCCTTCGCTCCAGATGTACGTGCCAAAAGGACACCGAAGACATGGATAGCCCGCTGTCGAACTTCTAAGTCGGCGCTCGTATCGGTGATCCGCGAGAGCGTCACATCATACAGCTTCCCAATCTGCGATGCAAGGTCCTGAGACGCTGCTGAGACACGAGGCGGCGTGAGGGCTTTGACGATCTGCTCAACAGTTCCCAATGCTTCGCTGCTGACCTTGTAGTTACGATCATTGACAGCCCCAATGACGCCAGGAGTCAAAGCGATCAAAAATGGCAAGAGAGCGTCCGAAGTGTGGGTCTCAGCAATGGCTGAAATGAGACTCAGTGTTTCGGTCTGTAGGGTTCCGGCACTGACGGCCGCACCAGCAGGGGCCGATGAACCGCCTGATGAGGTAGAGGACTTCAGAACATCAGCGATAGGGTCCTCGATCTGCTGCAAATGGTCAGCCAGGCCGCCGTAGCGGACGAGTGCCAAGCTTTTCAGCAGGACAATGATAGCTTGTCTCAGAGGGACTGAAGCCGACTTCCACATCTGCACGAGACTTTGAACGATAACCGGGACGGACCGGCTCAGCTCCGCCTGGGGACCGGACTTGGGCGAAGATGGAGCGATAACTGGGGTGTTAATTGCGGAGGAAGTGCCGATACTGGGTTCAAAGTCGATCATGCTAGCATCACTGTCTTGCCGTCTCCTCTTCCTCGAATTCTTTGATCCTCCCACCGATTCAAGGAAACCGTTGGAGGTGATGATCATAGCGCCTTCGCTAGTCTTCCGGACGAGAGCGGTCATGGTGGAGACCACCTCAAGCTTCACACTCTCTTCCCTCTCATTCTTGAACCGGGAAATGAGCGCGGGGGCAATCTGCTGGTACAGAGCTGTGTCGTCCAACGCTTGAGTCCGACCGTAAGTTGAAATCAGGGTGTAGAGTAATTTCGCAGCGCAGCGTCGAACCTTCCAACTCATGTCGTCGATATCACTGTAGCCTCCCTCGTCTTCAAAGTCACCGAATTCGTCGTCTTCCAAGTCAGGCCCCTCGGTTGCGTCATCCTCGGAGCCATCATCTTGTGTGCCACCCATCTCCTCGTCATCTTCGACGTCCGCCACATTGGGATCGTACTTAAGAAATCGAAGAGAAGATTTGACAGCATTCACTAGGTAAGGTTGCATCTGCTGACTGCAGGAGCTGATCAGGGTTTCCAACGTCACCAGAGCTGTCTCGCGGAGCTCATCCGCTTGAGGGTCATGTTCGTCATCTTGGGAGTAAGTCGACATTGAATCGGACATCTGCCTATTCAGCAGATGTATAAGCGAGATAATAGATTGTGATGTCTCAGAAATAAAAGAAAAGATGATGTTGTTTCCTCCACTACAGTGATGAAGCTGGAGCTTTCTCCAAAGCTCCCACTGATAACAGATCCGCCCCGCGCTAGTCCTAAAACAGTTTCGGAGTAACTTCCCCACCGAGAATGTCAGGTGACTCAGGTCTTGGCATCAAAATTGGTACTCGAGACAGAATCACTCCTGGAGAAAATCAAATAGATCGAGGGATTGGGATGATTTTGATTGAGATTGCTGCTTTGAGGCCAAAAGGGCTTGTAAACCACCCTTTCTTGTTTTTGCACGCTTTTTGCTGCTCGCGTTGTCGACTGATTTACTGGTTCGGGTGGCGTCAAGAGATTCTGTACTTGGACCAGGAACAGTCTTCACAGTTGTAGAGATCGTTGATTGAATAGCGGTGCTGGCAGCAGATGCTACAGACTTAGATACTGTACTGGAACGGACTGCTGTTGCTGGTTTGACTGTCCTTCGACGGCAGCGAAGGCATTTGTAGACAGTAGCTCCACCAGTAGAAGCACCCTTGACAGCAGAAGAATCCACACGCTTGGATTTTTTCCTCTTAATTTGAATAGTTTTGGTAGATGCAGGGTCTCTGATAGTACCACAGGCACCACAGGCAAAATCCAGTTGTCGTTGGTTCAATGGTCTGAATTCTTCGTGCAGAATCTGACTCTGGACCATCAACAGATAGGCTGCTGTTGAAGGACTCAAGGAGTTGAGGTGGCTGGCGGAATCTCTTAGAAAATTGAAACGAGTAGTCTGATTGTTGAAAGACATGCTGATTGTTATTTTCTATTGTAACTCAGAAAGTTATTGTTGAAGAAGTTGAACAATAGAGGAAGAGTGAAGGAAACTCCCCATCGATAGTGAATGTCACCACTCCAACCCCCAACTAAATAAAACTTCATACAAAATCATTCACTGTAACAGTAACAGATTTGATCAAACTACCAGCCTCCTGTTCTTCTCTCTTTTCCCAGCCTCCTTTTCTTTCCTTCTCTCCTTCTCTTCTTATCTCCTCCTTCTCTCTCTCTCCCCTCCATCTTCCTTTTCTTTCTTTCCCATCATCTTCTCTCCTCTTCCTCTGTTCTTCTCATCAACATACTCTCATCTCTCAGCTCTTTCATCTCTAACAGTCTCATCTCACTGTTCCAAATACATCTACCTCGAGATTTCAACTCTCTTTTGCTACTGTAGACACTATCTGACACGATGGCGTTGTCAACGGCGAATCCTCCCTCTCTTAGGGTCGCGTTCGAAGGCTGTGTAAGCTCTCTCCCTCTTCCTTTTCCTCCTGAACATGGAGAACTATCCTCGCTGTGATACTGATGATTTGTCGATCTTAGGGTCACGGCCGTCTCGATGACATCTATGCTTCTGTTGGAAGAACTGCTGCTCAGAGAGGCTGGAATGGCGTCGATCTGGTGATCATTGGCGGCGACTTTCAGGTAAGAATCATATACCTCCCTCGTGTGTTTGTCCTAGATCTGACTCTTCTGACTCTTCAAACCAGGCCGTCCGCAACTCAAACGATCTCGCTTGTATGTCTGTGCCTCAGAAGTACAAGCAGATTGGTGATTTTCACGAATACTACAGCGGAAAGAAAACCGCCCCGTACCTAACCATCTTCATTGGTGGTAATCACGAAGCAAGCAACTATTTGTTCGAGCTTTACTATGGTGGTTGGGTTGCTCCGAACATCTATTACTTGGGGGCCGCCAATGTGATCCGTTGCGGTCCTCTTCGCATTGCCGGCTTGTCCGGAATCTGGAAGGGTTACGACTACCGCAAGCCACACTTTGAGCGCCTTCCTTACAATAACGGAGATCTCCAGAGCATCCATCACGTGAGGGAGTTAGACGTTCGCAAGCTCCTTCAGGTTCGCACCCAGGTCGATGTTGGTCTCTCCCACGATTGGCCCAAACAGATCGAACTCTCGGGTGACTACGAAACCCTTTTCCGAATCAAAAGAGGTTTCCGCGAGGATTCGCACAACGGTAGGCTTGGGAGCACTGCCGCCAAGTATGTTCTCGATCGTCTACGTCCTGCCTTTTGGTTTTCGGCCCATCTTCACGTGAAGTTCGCCGCCGTCGTCCAGCACGGTGACTACTTTCGTTCAGGCTCTCCACGTCCCGTGCGGCAGATATCCGCTTCACAGGGAGGACCTTCCAAGGCCTCCAGTCCTTCTAAGCTGTTTGGTATGGATGGAGCCACCGTCGCGCCGGTTGCTGGTGAAGAAGAGAAGCACCCAGTCGACCGGCCCCAGGTTCCACACGATCTCCCTAAGGGTAGTGTGCTGACCACCGATGTCCGCAAAGAAAACGAAGAATCGGGAAAGTCGAGCAGCGGCACCGCTATCGCTCAGACCACAAGCACTCAGCATGAGCTGAAGCGTGCTCCTGGAGACCACCAGAGCCGGGTTTCCGCATGGAACAACTTTCACGCCATGGCGACTAAGAGGGAGGCCGCTGAAAATGCCCGTCGTCTAGCTGAGCCAAAAGGCGATACAGCCCCCGAGGCTGATTACAGCGTGAAGTGGCGCCAGGTCTCAGTCAATGATGTTAGCGTGGATGCGTCTCAGCGCAAGCTCACGACTGTTGAAAAGCCCACCGAGGAAGAACCCGAACAAACCGTCCAGCAGAAGTCTCCCATGGAGAAGCCCACCGAGGGTAAGCCTGGCCAAACCGTCCAGCAAAAGTCTCCCATGAAGCGTGCCAGTGGAGACAACCAAAGTCAAATTTCTGCATGGAACAACTTTCACGCCGTGGCGACTAAGAGGGAGGCCGCCGAAAATGCCCGTCGCCTGGCTGAAGCCGCTGAACCAAAGGGCAAGACAACCCCCGAGGCCGATTACAGCGAGACATGGCGCCAGGTCTCAAATGTTACTGTGGGTAATGAGCCACAGCGCAAGGTCACGACTGTTGAGAAGCCCACCGAGGATAGACGCGATCAAGCTGTCCAGCAGAAATCACCCATGGAGAAGCCCACCGAGGTTAAGCCTGATCAATCCATCCAGAAGTCACCCATCGAGTGTGTCCGTGGAGACAACGAGAGTCGGGTTTCTGCATGGAATAACTTTCATGCCCTGGCGACTAGGAACGAGGCCGCAGAGAATGCCCGTCGCTTGGCTCAACTAAAAGATGGTATTGATGCAACCCCAGAGGCTGATTACAGCGTGACCTGGCGGCAGGTCTCAGTTAATGATGTTAGCGAGGATGAGTCGCAGCGCAAGCTCACGACTGTCGACAAGCCCTCTGATGGCAACGACGAAGACCCAAAGAAGCAGAAAACAGACCATCAGCTGATGTCTTCGAAGAACTCCGATGAGATTAGCCTGGAGTTGGACAGCGACTCGGATCGTGATCGTTCAGTGTCAACTGAGAAGAGCAAGAAGAGCGATGCCACTCCAGGAAGCCAGGCAATTCCTGCTGGCCCTGTTAGCGCTTCCGTCACAGTCTCAGAGAACCAGCCGAAGCCCGCTTCCCAAACGGATCTTCGCAGTCAGCTCCCCGCCAGCTTTGCACGTCCCCAGCTGACTGCAACGACTGACCCCTCCGTCATGCATCCTCTGCCAGAGGCTATCACCAACCAAACCACTCGTTTTCTGGCATTGGACAAGTGCATGCCGAAGCGCCACTTCGTGGAGCTGCTCGAGCTTCCGGCTGCCTCGGTTCAGGGCAATGCTCAGTACCCACGTCCCTTCCGCCTCGAATACGACAAAGAGTGGCTCGCAATTACACGTGTATTTGCTAATGAGCTCCAGCTGGGAGACCGTACGGCTCGCAGCGCCCCCGACCGTGGCCAAGCATTCTATAAACTTCTCATTGAGGAGGCTGAGAAGTGGGTCGAGGAGAACGTCGTGAAGACCGGCAAACTCACCATTCCGGAGAATTTCACCCCTACCGCTCCCTTTTACAACCCTGCAGTCCCCATCAGTACCAATGTGATGCCGCCTGAGTACTCCAACCCTCAGACCGCCCAGTTCTGTGCCCTTGTCGGAATCGAGAATAAATTCCACCTCACCGAGGAGCACCAGGCGAGCGCGAAGGCGGGCCCACGTCCCAGCGACCCCGGGTCCGACAATGGAAATACTAACCGGCACCCTCGTCATGGCGGCAACACCAGCGGCAGTCGCAGTAGCAGTGCCACTACTGTGACTACTGCCACTACCGGTACTAGTTCCACCACTGCTACTTCTGCCACTGGCGCCGGCACTCGCGCTTGCAGTACTGGCACTACTAGCAGTACTGGTGCTACTGGCACCGCTCGCGCTAGCAACGCTGGTTTTACTGGCTCCGCATCTCGCCCTGGCCCTGCTGGCACCGCTGGCGCCGCCACTGCTCGCTCTACCAGCACCAGCCCTCGCACTGGCAATGCTGGCCCTACCGGCACTATATCTCGCCCCGTCGCTGCTGGCACCGGATCTCGCCCTAGCGCTGCCGGGACTACCAGCACCGCTCGCGCTGGCAATGCTGGCACTTGTGGAAACAACGCAGGCCAATGGCCTATTAGGGGAGCAGATTGTGTTTACATCCCTAGCGGTTATTCCCCATCGTGGTAATTGACAGCTACCTAGTGTTTACTGTTCGGCGTTATTGGATTTTCATTATCTGTATTACTGCTTACTAGTCGGAGTTATTGGATTACATTTCTGTTTTACCTTTTCTCGAGCTTTGCAGGCAAGGTTCCTGTTATTCTGGGACCTTTTTCATCATCTCTGAAGACCCGGTGGGTGTAGTCTTAGAATGATCCACCGGGTATCAGATTGATGATTTAGGTGACCTTCACTGGCTGTTTTATCAAATAATGGGATAGGTTTTATGATAAAGATATTGTTATCTAGATGATAATCGAAATTGAGAAGCTGAATGGCAATACATTGTTCTTTGTCGATATGCCCTGTAGAGAAGAAATAGCACTATCATCAACTTCACCAAGAGACACACACTCTAGCACACCTACTCAATTTCCTCAATTCTTGGGCGCGCACTGCCCCTGTCCAACGGATTAATACTCAACCCAGCTATCCGATCACCCAATTCCAACCGTGGCTCATTCCCCTCTCCATCTCCACCGCGCGCCCCAATCCCCCATAGCAGCGATTTCTCCAGCCACGCCTCCAAACTCTCGATCAGCACGCGCAGATGGCCACGGACAATGGGATCCGATTCCTGAGACTCGACGAACGCCAACGCGCGAAGCATACGGGGGATATTGCCGATCGTCGAGACGGGACGGGTTGCCGTGTCGTCGACGAGCGAGAAGCCAAATCCCAGGGCGTGGGGACCGCGTGCTTCCCTGGCGGCGTCGACGGCTTTGAGGATATCGAGGAGGAGGACGACGCTTGCGCGTCGGAGGATGGCGGATTCGGGACCTGGTTCTAGGCCCAGCGTGTCGAGTGCGAGATCGACGGCGGAGGAGAGGATCAATGGGCCCAGGCCGGTGATGTTGGCCTGGACGGCGGAGGCGAGGATGGATAGTGCGGATGCGCGGGCTCGGAGGTCGTCGGGTTCTTCGTCTGATGCGGCCCCCGCGGCCCAGGCGGATAGGATGGTCGCGGAGTGAGCGGCTTGCTCTGGTGACTCGGTGTCTGAGTCTTCGTCGGCGGCGATCTCCAGATTTTTGGAGGTCGTGGGCGCTGTGGTTATCTTCCAGCTTGCAGGCATGGCGGGTTCCTTGTTCCGGCGCTCTTCGCGCTCCTTCTGTCGTTTCTCCCTCTCAAGCTCCTCCATCCGACGTCGGTGCGCTTGTGCTTTGCGTGCACGTCGCCCTGCAACGGCGATCATACCGTCGCCGAGGATCTTAGCGCTCTCGCCTGTCAGAGCCTCCCCGAGATCCTGGACGGTGCGTAGCAAGGACTCTCCGATTTTTAGTCTCTGGTCCAGGCTGGCTGTTTCGGTCCTATCCACGTAGCGATCCACGAGTGTCTTTATGACAGTCCGCGGGTGCCTCGACGCCAGCGTACCGATCAATTTGATTGCGTTAAGATATATGAACTCGTCATTGGCCGCGGATTCAGACGGATCTGTAATCACAGATAAGAGGAGTGTCAGAGTAGACGGTATGTCAAGCACTGGTGAAGACTTTTTAATCAGATCAGACAGCAATGAAAAGCCCTCGGCTTGCACGGGTGACAGATCTGAGTTCAGGTTGGCCAGCGCTCGACGATGTGTTTCAAAATCAGAAACCTGAGCTGGCGACTTGGTCGGACCATGCTGTTCTGGCGATGTCATCTGGATTTCCAATAGCATTGACGCAGTTGTCCCTGGCTTGGCAAGGGAGGGTGGAAGACTAGGAATGAGCTCATCGAGCGATGATTTCACTTCATGAAGAAGCGGTAGTGTTTCCGGCGTTATAGAGAACTCAGGGGAAGCCAGAACGGTGGAAAGCAAGCTGAAAACAGCTGGCAGGGACTCGGCAGCATCCGTGTCAGTTGTGCTCTCTTCTTCCCTATCGTTGTCTTTCCCAACAATGTTTGCCAACGATGAAAGGGATATCCCTCCAGTGCTCTGGGTTCGGGTCTTTTGTCGGACTCTCACCCTATTCAATTCGCCCTCGATCACTTGCCTTATGAGCTCAAGCACTCGGAGCGGCCGCCGTGATAGGGTGTCCTTGAAGTTATCCAGCAGTGCCTCCGCTAGCTTTGCACTCACTAGTTTTTGAATGATGTTGCTAGACTCCTCATTCTCCGGAGGCAGTTGCAATCTGTTCAATGGACGTTCCTGTGAGGGTTGGACAAGCCAATTTTGGCTCACATACAGGAAGATATCACCAGTCCGCTCTTCACCACTTGGGTCCGCGCCCAGTAGCGTGACAAAGAGCTTCACCCGGGACTGTAGCGCATCGACTAGCCGTACAACATTCAGGCTCCCCGATTCCCCAGGCTTGCGTTTCCTTAGAAACACATGCTTTCCAATATCCAAATCGTAAGTCCAGGTGGTCCCACCATCCCAGAGCAGATTGTCAACTAGCTTCTTCAATGGCTGTGCTCCTACCGATATACCAAAATATGTCCGTAGTATCGCCATTACCTTCCCATGCAACGTTGGCTTCTGTTGTTCCAAGGCAAAACAAGCAACTCCCCAGAGCGGCAGAAGGATGGGATACACGAGCCTTTTCACAAGTCCCGGGTTTGGATGCTGAAGTGTCAAGCTACTGAGCCTGTCAATTGCTAGCAACAAGGTCGGTTCATTGACGACAGCCTCATTTTGGAATTCCTGGTCCCTGCTACCAGTAACATTCATCCATTTTTTTGTGGAGACATCAAGATCTGCCACGAGGGTCTTGAAGATTGGTTCCACAAAGATTGAGTGGCCAATGGTCCCCGGAGCCCCGTACGCTCGCTTGCCCAATATCCCATTTCCAATAACGTAGGCCACGGTCTTCTTCAAGTCGGGATCTTCTCCATCCAGCAGTGCCAGCAGCTGAGGAGCAACCGTTGTGAAGTAGAAGTTCGGGTCCATCCCTTCCGGCACTGAGGAAAGTAACCGCGAGATTTGCATTATCCCTTGTACAGTAAAATGAGGGCCATTTGACAATTGGGCTTGAGACTCTTGTCCTAACGAAGGAGCGAATTGAGAAGCTAGAAAAAGGATAGTTTGCAGCACCCCGTTCTCACGTAGGGGAACCCGGGATAACTGAGTGGAGATGAGGCTTTTAAACCAAGGGGCAGGCTTGGATTGAAGAAAACTGGATAAAGTCGGTAGCAAAACCGAACTGGGGGTCCTACTTTACATTAGCCAAAGGACTATGAGCCGGAGACTGGAGCATACCCATCGATTAACTTTGAAAATATACTGCAGTACTTCCCTCTTCGATCGGAATGCGTATTGTTAGGGTTGAGCGCCAGGTCTGCAGCAGCACTGATTATATCGCTTAGGATACGCCCGCGAATGACAGGTTGTATGCTCGGCCTCGGGTCGAAAATGATATCAGACAAGGTCATCAATATACGACTCAGGAGAGTCTCATTCTGTGAATAATCATGTGCAGATGTGTTTTGCTGTTGAGCGATAACTCCTGCTGGTAATACAGAAATGACTCGCTGCTGAAGGGGTATTCCTACTCCTGATGAAAGACATGGGTAGACGCCCTCAAGGGATATCAAGTCGAGGAGAGCATGCAACACTCTCCGTCTCTTCGCATCTTCTAGAGCTGTATCCTCCGACTCAGCAGGTTGTGAAGCTCCGTTAGCATAGTTTTCTGGCGTGACAAAGGCCGCATGGATCTGAGATAATATGTCCAACGCCCTTTCGACAACAGCACCCCGAGTGAGGGCATCATCTCCAGGATTAATCGGCAATCCTCGGCTCAGAATCTCTAATAGGGACTTCCCGCGAGATTGTTGAATTTCCTCTTGCGTCTAGTTAGCTATGAGTTCCATTGGTCAATGAGTGGTCTACATGCCTCGCTGGAGAACTGGATTCAGAAAATCATATGCGGCATCAAAGGCTTCCTTAACCCTTCTTGAGTCACCCATAATTTCTCATTCTACTTGGCTATTGTATCATGCCATCCCCCCATAACATTTATCCCATAAGATATTCCCAGTGGATGATGTCGTTTCAAATGATGAACCTGGTATCACCACGTGATCTCTGTTATCGATGGTACTAGCCATTCCTGAACTAGTCTGTTTTAAATAAATCTAACCTAATATGGTTAGCGTCAATTGCTCTTGGCAGGATCGACAAACAGTCACGTGCAGACGCGTCTCGCCCTGTTGTGATACGATCCCCCAGCTCCCCTGTTCTCTCTCTCCTCTCTCCACCCACTGCAGCAGCGCCATCAGTCAGTCTCAAACGACTTTGTGGGCAATTCATTCTGTCCTGATTCTCGGCATTTCAGTCATCGCTGATTTTGATCTCTACGGATTTCTATCGGACTCAATTTGCTTGAGCGTGTGTCGGCGTGTTGTGTCATGAGCCTCTCGGGTTATTAGATCGTGCCTCAAATCGCTTGAGAAAGGCGGTCCTTGTACAGGCCATACTCTCCCCACAGTTTTCCAATTTCTATCATTGCATTTCGATGCCCCCTTCGGCAGGCTTATAATCGTATTTTGCTCACCCATCATACGGTTATACCTGCTGAAGGGTGAGATGGGTATTGGGAATCTAACCCTAACCTAGTCGGTTCAGTGTTCGCAATAACACGAGTTTCGCGGTTTCGCATGGCGGAGCTATTGATTAGTCGATCGATCCCTGGAGGAATCGATGGATGAAAAGTGCCCGATGTCCAGAGCTTGTGATGGGCGATAAAAGACGGTTTACTATGCGTTTTTAAGTTCCTCAATTGGACACGCGTCAGTTTACCAATGCTGGGCGTTACATGCTGGCCAATATGGATGGGTTGTCAATGCCTGGACGCTTTGGGATTTCGGGGAGAAAGTAGGTGGAACAAGTCAGGCTCCTCGTCACAGAGGTTGTCTTTGGGAGCTTTCATGAACGCAATGCAAGGGAATGCTTGGGGAAGCACCTTCAATATGCAGGCGTGATCCATTATCCTTGTCACTGATCATCTTGAACGCAACAAAATCTGTCCTTGGACATGCCTACAAACAATCATGAAGTCGGTATGTCGGAAAGAATCCACTCGTCGGAATCGATGTGATATTTTGATTGCACCCAGGTGCTTAGCAAAAACATTCCATCGTAGCGAGGTTCTTCTGCACTACTGGACTGAATGGTTTTCGACCACGTTGCTCCTTGAGTGACACCGTCAAACACTCGGCTTGTTGTCTTGTTCCGGCGTATGATCAGTCGTCAACGGTAATGGTCCCGTTTATGCGAAGGTTGCTTGCCTTTTCTCTATGCTAGCTATTTTGCTGTCCCGTACTTGTTCCCCACCTCGGTGTGCCTGGGCAACCCGTACCTACTTTCGAACCCCTTGCCCTTAGCGATTCGCTTCCCTTTAGGGGGCTTGCAAACCTCGAGTCAGGCAACAGCCACCGATTCGTACTTCATATGAAGATCCCGGCCGACCGTGTCAACCATCTCTTTGCAATGTAGATTGCAAATAGATCGATGGGCGCCGACATCGGCGGTGAGAGTCTATCTCGTCGTCCCTCCCTTCGGGGAGAAGGAAGCGGTTTTTGCGGATGTTCTTTGTTCGCTTCTATCAATGCCCTCCAAGATCTGCTAGACGCGGAGAGGAAACAAAAACTTGTCTCTGAGAGTACTGTACCACACACGAGGTTTCGGTCTAAAGGCCAGGGTTGTCATCATGCACACATGGACGACATGTTCGAAGGCATATTGAGAGATGGAAAGTTTTGATCAATGTTGGACTGGGTTATGCGGAGAGTCTGAGACTGGTTGAATCTGCAGAATGGCGTGAGGCTTAGTCTGATTGTGCAAGCTGCGTCCAGGAGCTACGACTATTGTACCGTTGTTCAACATCTATGCTCGAGCATCTCGTGATACCGATTCCCGCACACTGCTCACCTTTATTCCTGCATGCTAGCGATCACCTCAGTTGGAGTTATACGTCGCCCTCCTCTCGATTGTCAGTTGGTTCGTCCATTAGTTGATCGGGTAGCCCATTCAGTGACATTCTGCTATTTATGCTCGTGCACGAAAGGAGGCATTTGTGGGACCTCACAAGGGTGGGGATCAAAGCTCAGGCTTGTCTACTTGACTTCATGTCGTTCGCACTTGCTTTGGCGGAAACTTCTGAAGAGCGGGTTTTCGGTTGCGGGCGAGCTGAACGGCCAACGAAGAGAGTGTACCTAAGCTCCAATTACACATGGAGTGACTGTGTGAGCTTCAGGACTGAGCCATTGTGCGCAAGGCTGTGTTATGAGCTCTGAAGCATAGGTGCCGGACGTCTACAGGTCGATCAGGCTCGTGGACCGCCGCTTCCTCTCGGGGAGGCGGCCTTATTTTTTTTTATAAGTATCCCCCTTCCTTCAAATTGGCACCGCTAACTGCTGTCTTAGACTAGACAGGGTGGACACCACGGTATCTACCTACTGGCACGGCTATAATGGATCGATACAATTTGGAGATGTAGTGGAAAGCTTACAAGTTGCCACTCTACGTTCTTCGGTCGTTGTGCTTATCGCAATCCCGCTCCTGGGTAGACACGAGGTGACGAGAGGAATTTAAGATGCAGACAGTTTCTTGTATTAAATTGTTCCTGCATAACATGTACATAGCTGACTAATCCACTGTGCATAACTATGCCCCTCCAAAAAAAAAACAGTTGCCCCGCCACTGAGAGAGTAGAAGACGAACGAACGTTCCCGTGGTTGCTGGTTGATTTTTCTTTTCAGTGCAGATGTGTATAATATCGAGACTAATCCTGTTTATATCATTTTTCTATTCTTCTCTTCCTTAAGATCAATTGAACAAGCAGTCTTTGTTTTTAAAAAAAATGTCGACAGAAGCAGATACCGCTGCCCCTCAGGGCACTGTCGTGGAAGAGTCGCAATTCCAAAAACCCGGCGATCTGGTGGAGAAAAATGAGGACACTGGTGTTATGTCGGTGGAGAGTCTTTGCATGAACTGCCATGAGAATGTAAGTGGTTGAAACCCGCATGACAAGGATCTGAAGGATGGATCGCTGACAAGCACTACAGGGCATGACAAGACTTTTGCTTCTCCGCGTCCCTTTCTTCCGTGACATTATCCTCGAATCATTCGAATGCGAGCACTGCGGTCACCGGGATAATTCTGTCAAGTCCGCTGGCCAGATTCAAGAGAAGGGAACCAAATACACATTGGACGTTGAGAACGAGGACGACCTCCAGCGCCAAGTCATTCGAAGCGATGTTTCGGTCTTCAAGGTCGAATCTCTCGGGATCGAGATGCCCAAAGGCGAGAGCCAGCTGACCACGGTCGAGGGAGTCATCCAGAGGATCCACGAGAATCTCTCCGGCGAACAACCTCTGCGGAAAGAGCAGGCGCCTGAGCTGCACGATGCGCTGGTGCCTGTCATTGAGAAACTGGAGAAGATCCTCAACAGAGAAGGATTCCCCTTCACGGTCTCTCTGGATGACCCCACGGGCAACTCGTGGATCGCACCCACGACAAACGACAAGGGACACAATTACAGACGTCGAGATTACCCCCGTACCCACGAACAGAACGAAGAGCTGGGTATCTCAACCGACCCCGAAGCCATGAAAAACGAGGATGTCGAGGTGGAAGGCGATATTGATGATTCGGAAATTGTGGAGGGACAGGTTTACAGTCTCCCCGCCGAGTGTCCTGGATGCTCGAAGCCGTGCTTCGTGAACATGAAGAAGGTCAACATCCCTTACTTCAAGGAAGTTTTCATCTGGGGCACAGTGTGCGACCACTGCGGCTACCGCACCAGCGAGGTCAAGACGGGTGGTGAGGTTCCTGACAAGGGCAAGCGCATTACCCTGCGGGTTGAGAATGAGGTGGATCTGTCGCGCGACATCCTCAAGTCCGACACCTGTGCGCTCCACAGCGACGAACTCGAAGTCACCGTCCAGCCCGGTACCCTTGGTGGCCGCTTCACCACCGTCGAGGGTCTACTTACCGAGATCCGCGACCAGCTGCACGGCCAGATCTACGATGTGGACGACACGGCCCACTCTGGAGGTGACAGTATGGCAACCTCCGACAAGGACAAGTGGGAGCGCTTCTTCAGTCGTCTTGAAGATGCTATCAGCGGAAAGATGAAGTTCGTCATCACCCTTGAGGATCCCATGGCCAACAGCTACGTTCAGGACCTGTGTGCCCCGGCCCCGGATCACCAAATCACCACTGAAGATTATACTCGTACCGAAGAGGAAGAGGAAGAGCTTGGTCTCAAGGATATGAAGGTTGAAGGATACGAGGAGGATGAGCAGGAGCAGGAGGAAAAGTCCAGTGATGAACAGAAGTCATGATGTTTATGATACCTTTGAAAGTTGGAATGTTTTTTTCTGCTTTTTCCTTTTAGCTTGTGATGTTTGGTGCTCGGTTTGCTCATGATATGTATGATTCCTTTTTTCCTATTCCTCTTCCACTATCTAACGACTGCATCATGGGTGTTTCTGTTATCAACAAGGCAGTCATGTGCCTAGCACTAAACAAACAGCGCCTGGTGTCTACTACTTATGCTGTTATATATATGTTTTTCGAAGTCCCTCCACAATATAGATATCATGCTGTAGGAGATGACCATGGTCAGGCGGCCCGGAGTTTCTCCGAGAGTTTAGCCCCGATCTTTTTTCCTAGTTTAGGGAGCTCCGCTCCATCTTAGCTTCTTCAAGCATCATCAACAATGAACCCCATACTTCATGCCTTTGCTCCCACGTAGCCTTCATCATATCATCATCTTTTATTTCTGGTACATATAACCAGGGCTTCCCATCTGTCGTATCCACGAATCCAATATATCACGGAGGAAGGCACGATGCAGTGCCTTCCATGGTTGAGCCATGGAATCACGGATCTCAGTCATCTCTACATCAACAAACGCTAGATAGTTGCTGGTGGGAGCTGCTGATCGCTATACAGAGCTATTGCGTTCAAACATGCCTGGGCCTAAATTTCACACCTTCACGTTGGTTGTTTATGGAGGGGGGGGTGCTTGACCTGGCGCTGGCAACAGACTTTGTGATGATCTCGAAGAAGTTCATGGCAGACGGGCTGCATCCGACATGTCTCTCGGGAACCCATCTTCGTGATATCACGAACGTGTTCGGGCCATTTCTGTTCGGGTGAGAGGACTTGAGAGAGAGAATCCCCATTTACGACATCCAGGGACTAGGGCTTTTATGGCTATTAGTCTCCTTCTCAGTGAGAAACACTCCTTTATGCACAATTTGGAATCATTCTTCTGGGTCCTCTTTTGGGTTTGCATTCACTACAATGGACCGAATGAGAGTGGGTGGTTGAGAGGTTTGACAAGTGGAATTACGTGGACATGGAGGAACTGGCCTTTACTCCATACTCATACTCTAGCTCCATGGGTGGATAGGTTGCGGCGAGGAGTATTTCCGGATGATAGACGATTGAATCAGGAGGATGAAGGGCTGTATTCGCGGATGAAACGAGTTCTTCAGGAGGCACAAAAGGATCCCAAGATTCAGGGTTCGGAGAAGTGATTTCCTGATGCTATTTCAATGTATCTTAATAGCCTACAGTATGTGTTAGCAGTAGCTCCTAGTCAAGACATCTTTATCATTACTGACACGGCACAACGGTTCCTAAGGGGATGATAGTGCTTGGCCAGGAAGACTATAATACGGATGTTCAGGAGTGATAGGCCATTTGCTCTAGTGTCAATAAGTGTATTCATTAAGTGAGTAAATCTTCATTAGCTATCTGTGTTTGAATTGTAAAACCATCCTTCAGGTACCCGTAGTTTGTGGAAGGTCTTTTGCACATATGTCAATATCAATCTTGCCTAAGAGGGAGACTTTCAGACTGTCTAGTCCGAAGTAAATTTTTGGGATGACTTGGCCTTATGGCCTTCGGGTTGCTGGGTTGGTCCTAGCCCTGGGGGTTGCCATCCATGAAGCAGGCTCCTTTAGGCAGATGCTGTTAGATACCAAGCAATATTTGCTGGTTAGATCAGGCGCCTAGTGTGCCTCTGCCTTTTGCAAAGGTCCCAGAGACGAGCGCTCTCTGATCTCACATCAATCCGTAGTGCCAGAGAATATCCACCGAAGCAGACTCAGGTCGTAAAATCTCCTTTTTTTTCACTTAGCCAAGGGATTCGCATGAATCGTCACGCGGTTGATCCCGATCGCTTCATATCCCCCCACATCACCCTCCCTCGGTTGAGTCACTCTCCCCTTCTTATCGACCTTTACATTCGCATTCTCCAAACTCGTCAACACGTCCCCGCCTTCGTCCTGCGGGCTGAGATTCAAGACTTTCCCGAACACGGTGCTCGCCCCGTCCAGATGCGGCGCCGCAGCAAAAGTGATGAAGAATTGACTTCCGTTAACCGTTGTGCCCGTCGCGCCTTGCGAGCCCGGTGCTGTCCGGTTCTTGACGGGTCGGGAGGCCATGGAGAGGATCCCGCGTGTGTTATGACGGAGAGCCGGTAGGTGGATCTCCTGGTTCAAGGCGCCCGGGTGGTAGATCGAGGTGCCACCTTTGGGGATCTCGTCGACGAGGAGCATGGGTTTCGGTGTATTTAGGGAGGCTGGTGCCGGTCCGAGGGAGATATCCCCGCCTTGGATCATGAAGCCGGGGAATAGACGGTGGAAGGGCGTGTTGTTGTATGCGCCGGATGCGCAGAGGGCGAGGAAGTTCTGTGCCAGGTATAGTTGGGTTAGTTTTCAGGCACAATGGCAAGCGAGAATATGTATTTAAAACATCCGTGAGGGAGCAGACACATACTTCTACAGTTTGAGGCACTGCTTCGCAGAAAAGCTCGACCTTGAGGTCTCCGTGAGTGGTATGGAGCTGCGGATTAGGTTAGCACGAGTTTCTCATAAATCTCAGTATTCAGGAAACGAATAGATCAACTTACAGTGACAGACATGGTTATCGATTAAAACAGTAAACCAGTCTCATATAATGAACTTGACACTTGCCTCTACGGAGTATATCTTTTGGACATCAGTACCATCAATATATTGATCACGTGATGCTTACTTACACTAATCCCTTTTAGGATTGTCTCTACGAGTACGGAGTACAGTGAACTGTCCCCAAGGCATAGCATGGCTGGGAACCGGAAATGATCTCCATGGCATTCAACTTAAAGCAAGCTTCTTCAGCGATTGAGAGACAGCTAATTCAACCGAATCGCTCTCGGCCAATATGTTGATGACTCCCAAGTCCCAAGATCTAAGTCGACCGATAACGCTAACCCAACGGGGTAACCAGTAACTGATCACATTTGAACTCCCTTGGACCAAAGTCAACATCTCAGTGATCTACGGTTTTCATATACTATGTTGAGTGTCAGCCAAAATGAATAGACCCGTTGAACAAGCCTTGTCTACGTTACTACCGACACACGCCAACGATCTACCTCCAGAGCTAGTCAGCCTGGCTCTGTCTTTAGTTGCGCAATCTCGAAGCTTCGCGACCAGCTTGAAACCAGAGGAAGAGATTGCGCGCCCCTATGCTTGTGCTGAGATTGCCTGTAGAAAGTGAGTACTTGCGCCTTATCAATTGATGCAAATACTAAACGTTTGTTCCGTCATTCAGGCTGAGCAGGGCTCTCAAACTTCCTCCGTTACTAGGCCATCCACCATGTCCTCCGCGAGCGTACAAGAAGCTCTACTCCTTCCTTGAACGGTCTCTCTCGGCTAGTATCACTAGGGACGCCTCAGCGCCAGGGACCCCCACACGATCTGGATCCATTCCATCCACCCCTACGAAAACGCAAACGCCTGCAAAATCCGCGACAACGTCGCGAGGGCTGCAAAATACCCCGAGCAAGTCCACGCCACTCAAACGAGCAGTCAGCGCCTCAGATAAACCAGCTTCTTCCCTTCACACTCCGCAAAAGACCACCAAGATCCGTCCCAATGGCCTGTCCACCTCGACGATCATCCCCGATGCGCCTGCGTGGGTCATGGCCTCCATCCGAACAGTGTGCAAAACGCTATCCACTCCAGCTCCACGCACGACGTCATGGTCACGCCCTCCAATCTCGAGAACCCTGCCACCGCATATTTTCGCCGGCGTTTCGTCGATTCTGTACTTCGTCTCGAACCTATCCGCCAAGGACGATGAGGATCTGGACGAGGAGATGATGGAATTCCTGGAGCCGATCATTTCGGCCCCGGATGGCGAAACGGGCGAGGATTACAGGGAGGTCGTGTACGCGTTGATAGTGGCTGTCTATTTCATCGTGCTTGCGCGACGACGCAATTCACCCGACGACAACCCTTCCGGCACAGGCGGGGCAAAGAAGATGGACAAGAAGACTTTTTCGGAGATGCGGCAGACAGCGCTCGTAAGTCTTGGCCTTCCATCGACGGAGCGGCGACACCGCGATGATGTCGATCAGTGGATTGCTTTGATTATGGAGCAGGATTGGATGAAGGGCCAGGAATGGTTTGAGAATATCCTACAGGCTGGCGAGCTGGACGGAGACGACGAGTACCTATCCGATGGGTATGGGGGCCTTGATCGTGGTGATACGAATACAGCCCATGGACGAAAGCGACAAAAGACAACGGGTGCAGGACGGGGGTTCTCGTTAGCAGACTCTTCCAGGAGAAATGGTCTCCTTCCCGGTCTGGGGACGATGATACAGGACCGGGTCGACTGGTTGAGTGAAGATCGGCGGGAGGATTATGTCGAATGGAGGGCCGAGATGATGGCGCGAATCGAGCAGATGGAAAAGGCTGCTCAATCTGCATGTTGAGTGATCAACTCCTATCTGTATCTTTACATCCTCCTCAATGTTTGCATGATACCCTTGTTTCTGGAAGGTTGCCCTTGGAATTTCTATATGCTCTAATGCCACGCCCTCATGCATCCTCATCCCTCATACATGCTATGGATAAGTCTAAGTATGCTCTATGCCAGTAGATGCAGTAGAAAGACACCCCGCCGGACTCCAGAAATAGAAGATATGTCCCACGGATGTACGGGATAAGACTCCGAAAAACGCATTGCAAAGAAATCAATGTATCATCACCAGGCCTGAATATGCATGAAAACAAATATGGGTATCACAGTAAGTAACGATGGGTTCTCGTGAATCGCGTCTGGACTAATACCAGATACTTCTCGTCCGGTGATGCGGAATCGCCTCGCGGCCATCTTCCTCCAGTTCTTTCATGGTATCATACAGGAAGAAATCGATCAGAATCGCATTAATCCCGGAGCCGGATGATGGATGGATACTTTTCTGTTTGACGGGCTTTTGCGCAGTGCATTGTCTTCCATCTTCGGCCAAAGTGGTTTCGCTCTCTGGCTTCCGGACTGATGTTCCATTCGATGGCTTCGGCTTCTTCACGTCTGGATGCTGACGTTCAATTTCTCGTCGTATCAACTCAACACACCAGATGCTGGTTGCGCGCAACTCAATCTCCCAGTTGGAGCCACTGGGGATTAGCTTCTTATCCCTGATGTGACTCTCCAAAGATGGTGAGTATAGCAGGCAACCGAGCTGATGGAGCATTTGAGGAATCCGGTAGTCTGGAGGCATCGTCAGTCAGTGGACATGAGCTTCTGGAACGCGATTGGATCCTACCGGCAAACATCGTAATCTTGTCGATATCATGAAACTCTCCGTAACTCTCCCCATTGAAGCATGCCCACAGGTCTGCTACTAGGATCTGCGCACGCTTGTACAACCGTACTCTCCGGCCTTGAAATACCGTCTCGTCACGGAAACAAGGAAAGCTATCCGCCAGA
Source organism: Aspergillus cejpii (assembly GCA_004769165.1). Lineage (NCBI taxonomy): Eukaryota > Fungi > Ascomycota > Eurotiomycetes > Eurotiales > Aspergillaceae > Aspergillus > Aspergillus cejpii. The sequence goes on along the minus strand of SMSW01000005.1, from coordinate 819,987 downwards.
AGGTTGACAAGAGCCGCGGCGGAATAATTGGCGTTATGGATACAGTTCACGAAGCTCCCATCGAAATCCTAAGCCATTGTATCAGCATTCGTGCTCTGGACAAGTGCCGAAGTCATTGCCGCAACATACCGTACAGAGGATTCTGCCCGCTTCACGCAGGCACTGGAGTCGTTCTTCGAGCAATGGGATTTCCTCTTCGGTTGCTGATCGAAACACATGCCTCAAAAGAGTATCTGTGCATTCATCCTCGTTGATCCAGAACTCGGGTGAGGTGATTTGAATTCCTGCGAGCAAAACGCGTTACTTTCAACTCGATGCATATATCAGAGAAGCACAGAGACGACATACCCTCTTCTAAAGCCCTTTGCAAAGCCGCTACCAGACTCCAGTAGCCAGTCCACTTCTTTCCCCGATACTCAATACAGAATCGCTTGGACTCGTCGCTCTCGTCCGACCAGAAACTGAAATTCAACAGATCCATGGTGAAAATAAAATCGACCGTGCTTGTATCTTTCGCCTTGGGGTGCAGGTCATGCTCGGCCCATGTCTCCGTCGAGTAGTTCTTCTTCTGCATCAAATGCCAAATTGTCTCCGCGGCTTCCTTGGTCTTCGCTGGGCTCAAGGCGACGTCAATGGCGTTGTCGAAGACGAATTGCGCATTCTCTAGTACTTTCGTCTCCGCAATCTCTGGCTTGTCGGATCCACCGTCTAGTCCAAGGGACTTGCGAAGGAGAGCCAGAAGTTCGGGGTCCGCTTCGTCGTCCGACATGGCGCGTGCTATCATTCTGGTCCGCTCCTGAGAGAACCACTCACAATGGCGGCAAGCGTTTAAAGCGTCGGAAGAGGCACTTGCCAACGATTGTTGACTCAAAGGGTATTTGGGTATCTGACTAGATGGAATCGAAGAGTCTTATCATGGCCTGGGAAACTTTTCCAACTAGTTAGAAGATCACAAACTTTTCAATGCAAACTGAGAAAGAATTCAAATTAAGGGGTAAAGGAAAAACGAACATCTCAAAGCAAATCGAATTGTCTTCTTTATCTGATAGTCTGATATGGTACTTCCTTTATCTGGGGAAATCTGGGTTTTTTTTTCTAGGGGTTATGTAAGCAAGAGAAATGTTCGCCACATTTCTCAGGCACAACCAGGCACCCAGGAACAAAGAATCAACCAGGGCAAACATGTCTCATCGCATCTTTTTTGGATTGAGAATAGTAGTTGGAATGTTTGAAGGCAGGGATATAATTCCTCTGGTTGACTGTCAGAGTGTGGGTGACTGAATTGAAGCCATGATTCTGCTGATGACGTGGGAGGAATTGTATCATCTCTGGGTCATTCAGTGCCATTTTTGCTGATAATTCAGTTCAGGGATATATCCTTCAGGAATCTGTCTCTGTAGATGTGCTATTATCTAGATAAGTCCTAGATATTCAATGCATAGATGCAATGAGGAAGAGGGATGCAGTCCGGGAAGATGCAGGTGACTTCATTCAGGAGATTTGTCTAGCTCTATATGTGCTTTTTCTTCCTCACTTCTCATCAAATCAAATAAATTAGTTCCTTTCAGACCTATAAATGCAGGTAGACACAAACTAACAAGAGGAAAGGAGACCTCATCCTGTTGATTCCAAGGCCAAGCTAAGGAACTCCCCTCTAGCATCTCCCACTTGGAAATGTCTTTGTAGACAGTACTTCGATGATGAGATCGACTGCAATGCAAAAGATCCTCAGTGATTGATTTATTCTGTCTGTGATGGATAAGATGTCAGGTTGTTTGAAGCTACTTCGGAGCTGCCGTCATTCTTCGTCCTTACGTCTGTTCCCCGGGTTTCCTTTCTGCTTCTAAAAGGCTGATTGAATTTGATTTCTCTCCCTTCTCTTCCTCACTTCTGATCTAACTTACTCTTCCTCCTTGCGCGACTCTCCCAGGGATGTTTCTCTGGTAACTTCCAACACATCTCTATCCGTATCTGATTTCTATCGCAACCATGGCGAGGGACTCTTATCTGAAACGGTCTCTCGGAACCCTGTCCAGACGTATCAAAGAGGTAGTTATATCGTTACCCCCCGCGCTTGGATTTGCCATGTGCTCATGCTCGCGTCTATTGTCTTGTACTCGGTACTAACACTCCCTGGTCAATCTAGTCGCGTGTGCTTCTCGTGGGTGCTGGCGGCATCGGCTGCGAATTGCTCAAGGATCTCCTGTTATCCGGTTTTGGAGAAATTCACATAATCGATCTCGATACCATCGATCTCAGCAATCTGAATCGACAGTTCCTTTTCCGATTTGAACATATCAAGAAGTCGAAGGCATTGGTACGTCTTCGTCGCCTGATCGCTTCTCTACATTCCCACGTCCCTTCCCATATGCGCTCTGGTCATCTCTCGCTTGATACATTTTTGCACCATCCGACGATAGAAGAGAAGCTCTGACAGATATGGTCGTTGTGTATAGGTTGCGAAGGAAGTGGCGCATAAATTTCAGCCGAGCGCAAAACTGGAGGCCTACCATGCGAACATCAAAGACAGCCAATTCAATGTGGACTGGTTTGCGACCTTCGACGTCGTCTTCAACGCGCTAGACAATCTTGATGCTCGGCGACATGTCAATAGAATGTGCTTGGCCGCCAATGTGCCATTGATTGAAAGCGGGACAACGGGATTCAATGGACAGGTTCAGGTTATCAAGAAGGTGGGTTCTCTACAACGCAGTCGCTTGCCCCTCGGTCCAGCAACCTCTGCTGACTACCAATAGAATCAAACCGAATGTTATGACTGCAATTCAAAGGAAGTCCCCAAGACATTCCCTGTGTGCACGATTAGGAGTACACCCAGTCAACCCATCCACTGCATTGTCTGGGCTAAAAGTTACTTATTCCCGTAAGTGTTCCGGGGGATCACACATTTGAAAGGTCTCTGACCTTGAGAAGCGAGCTATTTGGTACCAGCGAAGATGAATTCGAGGAACTCGATCACTCAGCAGATGCAGAGGACGGTAAGCGCTACCTCTCGATGTTTATCCGCTCCAAGCTTATCCAATCCATAACAGCCGTCGAGATTGCCAACCTTCGCAAGGAGGCTCAGGCTCTCAGGGAGATCCGTGAGTCTATTAGCTCTCCTGATTTCTGTCGGAAAGTTTTCGAGAAGGTCTTCAAGGAGGACATTGAGCGGTTAAGGGGTATGGAAGACATGTGGAAAACACGAAAGCCGCCTCAGTCCCTCGACCTAGAGAAACTGCAGGAAGAGTCGTCATCAATTGAGTCCATCGTCTCGGTTAACGACCAAAAAGTGTGGTCACTAGCTGAAAATTTTGTTGTCTTCAAGGACAGGTAGGTAACCTTACCAAACCAGTGAGTATTAGCTGACTGTCATAGTCTGGACCGTCTCAGTCAACGCTTGAAGATCCTTCAAGACACTACAAAGGATGGCATCAAACCGATTTTGGTATTCGACAAGGACGATGTCGACACGCTTGACTTTGTGACTGCTAGCGCTAACCTACGAGCTATAATATTCGGGATCGATCCCAAGTCGAAGTTCGATACAAAACGTGGGTTCAACCGTTCCGCAGCTTTTGGTAGATATGGCTAATTGTTCTACCAGAGATGGCTGGCAATATCATTCCAGCAATTGCGACTACAAACGCCATGACTGCTGGTCTCTGTGTGCTACAAGCTTTCAAGGTTCTAAAGGATGATTATCAGAATGCCAAAATGGTATGCTTCTGCTTATGGGGTAGCTCCTATGATGATTCTGACGTTTTCTTCCCTCAAACAGGTCTTCCTTGAGCGCTCCGGTGCCCGCGCCATCAATTCAGATTCTCTGAAACCGCCGAACCCCAGCTGCCCTGTGTGCTCGGTTGCCACAGGAAGAATCAAGATTGACCCCGAACGCGCCACCGTGAACGATCTAGTCCAGGATATCCTCCGCTTGCAGTTGGGCTACAGCGAGGAATTCTCCTTGAGCAATGAGCTGGGAACCATCTATGACCCTGATCTGGAAGATAATCTGCCCAAGAAACTGTCTGATCTCGGTATCAAGAATGAAAGTTTCCTCACCGTCGTAGACGAGGAAGACGATCAGCCGCGCGTCAACCTGGAGCTTGTCGTCCTTGTGCCTGAAAAGTAAGACAGAACCCAAAGGTCATAATTATCCTTAATCATCCCGCTAACCGCATTCTAGACCCGAGCCCTCCACCACAAAGGAGAAACCCGTCCTTCTTGAAAAGTTGATCGATATTCCACGGAAACCAAAGGCACGTGAGCCTCCCGTCCCGGAACCTCTCGACAGCATCCCAGTTCCTGGCAAGCGTAAGCGCGACGCCGAGGAAGCCGGTCTCACGAATGGCGACGAACGCGCCAAACGCATCGCTAGTGTTTCTGTGGCAGAGGGCGATGGATCAAATCCTATCGTTTTGGATGAGACGGATGGCGGCGCGATCTTGATTGATGATTGAATGATTCCCAAGTCCTGTCGCTGTTGCCGACATATGGTCAATGTTCACCAACAGACCGGATCATTGGTTCTTGCCACACTACTTCCCTTCCCCCTTTTTTTCATGCGGCATTGGAATTGGGATTTCCCGGCTGATGTCCTCCCTGTAACATATCTCACAAACATGTCTGAAATGAAATGAAACATAGATCATTGCGCTTAAATCTCGAATTTCATTCCTTGCACATGCACCTATATCATTGTCCTTGGCGCTGGGTCTGACGACATGTATCTCTAATATCTGTTCTGTAGGGTAAGGAATGTTAAACAGCAAGCTCGTAGTGCCCATCATTGCAAAGATTAAAGAGCACTCAATCCACCATCCAGATTCAGGACACAGTTATTCGCATATTCATTCTGCGCCAGGAAGACCGCCGCATCGGCAATTTCACACGGGTGAGCGAATCTTCGAAGAGGGATACTATTTTTCAATCTGGAGGTTTCCTCTTCACTGAAATCTATACGCAGAATTTAGCTTTTTCATAGAACAACAGGGAATACAGAATGTAGGAGAATTGACAGACCTGCAATCATCGGCGTCTCAACATACCCCGGAAGAATCGCGTTGGAGCGGATCACAACGTCTCGTAGGGAATTAGCCGTTTCGACGGTCAACGACCGCGTCAGACCGAGTATGCCAGCCTTGGATGCAGCGTAGGGCACCGCGCCGACGCCTCCCTTGACTGCCAGTAAAGACGAGATATTAATGATGCATTTCGAGGGTTGGGGGCCGGAGATGCTGCTACTGCTGCTGATGCTGCGACTCTTCATCCGGCTGCGGATCGAGGCGCGGATTAGAGCCCGTGATGTGAGCACCGCTCCTTCGAGGTTTGTGCGGAGAACCCGTGAGATGTCGTCTGGCTCGAGCTTGGCGAGGATATTGGATATTGAGATGCCGGCGGCGTTGACGAGGATGTCTACGGGTTGCTGTGGGTATGGTTGTTAGTTCGTCGTCTGGGATATTATCCGCCGGTAAAATAAAAACGTAAATTAAAGCTTACCATTGCTTTTTCCAACTGACGCAGCCAGGTCCCGGCTTCTGAGACATCGCCGACGAGCAGGCTGACTCTGCTCGAGGACTCGATGAGTGTGCCAGGGTTTGGCTTGTCAACTTGGTTCGGTGTTTGTTGGTCTGTTCTTGTGGCTACTTCGCGGATAGTGCCAACACCGCATGATGACACAGCAGTCGAAGCATCCTCAAGTGCAGCAGTCTCCAATCGGGACGCGGCATTGACAAGACGTTCGTAGGACCTGCCCACAAGAATGACGCGGTTGGCCCCTTCTTGGAGAAATCGTTCCGCGATGGCAAATCCAATGCCGGATGTGCCGCCTGTAATCATGCATGTTCGACCAGATAGTCGATCTGAGGGTTTGAATGAAGTTCTAGCACTTGTTGATGCAGACAATGATCGTTTCTGAAGGAGGCATAATGGATGTGAGGTTCTGGAGAGATATGCTATCCTGCCCTCAGGTTGGGATGCAGAAGCGCAGAACGAGGACCATGGTGACGACGCAACCCCCCGGAGGCGGGAACGTAGGATATAAGTATGATTCATATAGAGATGTTAGGTTGTCTTAGTTCATCAATGCGAGATTCGGCTTCGAGATTTGATCTGTTGGATAATGGATTCTCTGCGCCGGGATGCAATCAACTCAACTGAAATACCCTGGACGAATCTGAGTCCTTCAATGAAACAGGTATCAGGAGAACCTCATACTCCAAAAGACTGACATCTCTTTGTACTCCGTAGTCTGTTGATGATTGAGATCATTATCAAAAGCTTGAGCACAGACCACGTGGGAACACTTCATAGAAATCACCGTTTCTCTTCCCTTTCCCATCTCACTGCTTTCAAGTTTCCACAGACTCAACTCATCAAACATGGCCTCCATATCCACACCTTCAGAGTACGTGACACTAGTATCAGGCGATGGATTCGAGTTTATCATCCCACGGAGTACAGCCTGCGTCTCGGGGACAATACGACGCATGCTTGACCCTTCCAGTGAGCACTTGTTCCATACCCTTAATTTCCCCAAATCATGGCAGACAGAGACTGATGTGTACTTCCACAGGTAAATTCTCCGAGGCAATAACTGGCCGATGCGTACTGGAGAATATCAGCGGTGTTGTCCTGGAGAAGGTGTGCGAGTACTTCTGCTACAACGAGAAGAACAAAACGGAGACGAATGTGCCGGACATGGATATTCCTCCCGAGCTGTGCTTGGAATTGTTGATGGCGGCGGATTATCTGGATACTTGATTTTGTGGGATGGTATGTGGTTTTTCTAATTCGTGGCTTGTTTTCTTTTTCTGTTGACCTTGGTGTCTCTAGTGGTTTGGTTTCACGATTCATGAGGTGATGACTTTTGAAAGGAATGCATTATGATTGTTTATAAACTGGAGTTCTTGGAGGGGTATCTTCCTGGAGCTAGCTACAGAGAGGTGTATGGTATTTTATGTGCCTGGAGATCTGCAGCATCATGGAGCACATCTTCCTTGACTTGTATCTGCTGAGCCATCTGAGCATCACATCCGATCCCTGCCTCAATGGTCGGGTGTCCTAAAGATGATGGCAGATCAGTCAAATGTCCCTTTTATTCAGTCCTCATCCATATTCCATGGATATCAGGGCCTTATTCCAGGGGATACATGCTTAATATGCATTCTCTGTAATCCGGGGTGAATATTGGCCTGCGAGTTTCATGGTCAATCATCGCCCTTTAGGCTGAGGTTTCGAAAATCGCCTCATTTTATTCCCCTGAGGATTTCCTCTTCCTTCGTAAAGTCTCTCTTTTCCGAACGCGGCGTCTGCGACTCGCAGGTAACTCACGACACCTTGGTCGATCACAGCCAATATCACATTCCTATATCCCTGCCGTAGTCGCATGTAGAGTTGTCTATCCATTTTCTCGCCTCGCGGGGGATCCAACCGGGTGCTTTCAAGCAAGGCGCCCAACTGGGACAGAGTGGGCATAGAATGGGTTCGGGAGTCGATGACGGCGATCCTGAAATCAGGCGCCGGAGGAGCAGATTTGCGGAAAGGTGTGGAGGGTTTGTAGACGTGGAAGACGACGCGGAACGGAGCAGTGGTTTGTGGAGCTGGGGATTGAGGTACAGTAGGATCATACCAGGGTATGACAGAGAGCTTGCGGTAGATATCATCTGCAAATGAAATGGGTTAGCAAAGGCGATGATCATATCGCGGGCCAGACTCACTGTAGCTACGATGAATGCCGATGCCGACAAGGGGTATTGTTCCAGGGGCAGGATTAGGCGTCTGAAGCCAGTTCCAAAAACGCGCAAAAATCCCAGCCAAACCCGCACCTTGCGCTGCAGGTTCCAGAGTCTCTGGATCGGCAGCCACCTCTTCAACATCATCGCACCATCCAGGCGCCCGAGTAAGGGTATAACCCAGACGCTTGAGGCCAGTATAAACCGTGAACCTCTCTATCGTCAACCCACCCCGCCCAAGGAAACACGCATAGGCAGCCTGCAAACTCATCGGAATCCCCGAATCACTCCCATCGTCGCCGCCGCACCCCGTCGAAGAAAACGGCCATCGAATCTCTAGACTCCCCCTTTCGAGCAGATACAACGCTTCCTCAGGGAGCAACCACACCCGATTCCACCGGTCCGCCTGACCCATCGTCTTGAAATACTGGCCTTTCGGGTTCGATACGTACACACACGCGTCCGGATGTACGCCGGGCCTGGTCGCGGTGGGCTTCGAGTCGGCGGTTTGAGTCTCGTCGTCGGGGACGTTCATGGCCGGTGGTGGAGCGGGCCCGTCGGGCGTGTACACGCCTACGATCTTGTGCTTCGGATGATGCAGTCGTGGGTATGCGAGGGCGTTGTGCATCGCCTGTCGCGAGGCCGCAAGAACATCGGCTTGGAACTCGGTCGGGTTGGGTTCGAAGTCCTTCTCGCCTCGTTTGGGGAGGCTGGTTTGTGATGCGTCTGAAAGGCTATAGTGTTGATTAGTTCATGTGCTAGAAAGATCTGGGGGGACAGTGCTGACAAGGAAATATGGTTTAGCATGCGGAAGTCCTGTGTTTCGTCTGACAGGTCGGTCTCGATGTGCGATGCGTCAGTAGAAGGTAGATGGGCGGCAGCTTCATCCATGTCCGCCATTTTGGTCTTGGGAAGCTTTCCAGCTCCTGTGTTAAGTAGAGGTATGAATGTAAAAGTGTGGTTAGGGAGAGCTTTGATATCAACTCACGATAAAAATCTCGTGGCTTATCAGTTTCGCCTGCAAATCGCGGGGAAACAGTAAACAGTGAAACACCCATGTTCCACCTCTCCTTACATGCATGATATTGATATCGAATCCTAATATGCCATAACTCGATCAGTATGGATCATGAAATAAACTACAACGACATACTGGATCAGGTACAATCCAAATGACTCAGCCGACATAACATTCTCTAAACCTGTACCAGATCTCTACAAACCTCTCCAACGCTTTGAACACTTTCGGCCCGTCCTCCCAGCAATATCAGACCATTTTGAAGATCCTCAAAAGTTGTCTGGATGATATCGAGAATGACAAGGACAAGAAAGCAACGGATATCAATCCAGATACGCTGAGCCTGGCGATGAGGTTCCTGGATATTGGGGAATGATCTACCCTATTGACCCTCGCGAATGGGTCATCATGGATAATCCGATCGCACATCGGCTATGAAGCGTACAGAGATGTCAGCATGATAGATTTTACATATTATATTGAGCTATGTGGCTAGAGAATGTATCCCACCGGCGACCTTTCCCAAGGATATAAGCAACGTCGACCAAAAAAACACCCCGTTTTCCCCTCCTCCCAGCCAAGGAAAAAACATCAAGGCTTCCCTGAATGAGATGCAACAAGACAAACTCCAGACCCATGCATTCGTAAAACATGACCATGCTCTGCATCAAAGCAGACTATACCGCCCATGATCGCAAGTTTTCGCTCTACCATAAGCTGTAGGCGATTTAGGTGGAGGGCTTCAGGAGGACCGCAAATATCTGGTCCAAAACGAGGTATGATGAGCGTTTCAAGAATCAGTCGCTGTTCAATCGATGAGCGGCTTCTTCTGGCTTCCGACAATTGCGACTCCAAGATGACGAAGTGCATTCGGTTCATTGGGCCGCACAATCGAGGGGAGAGGTAGCATGGGGTTGTCTGGGTTCACATGAACCGCATCTCGAGCGGCTTGTTCGATGGCTTCCATCTCCTCTTTACACCCAGCATGATCAAGAGGGCAGACGACTATCGGCTGTCGGATGGTAATGTCCCTCGCGGACGTCAAATGAGCCTATATGGGGATTAGTATAGGACCGATGAGTCAAAAACCGTGGTTTGGTAGAGAGAGACGCACCTTGACTGTCAAATAATATTCAATCTTGTAGAGGCTTGCTGTCGTAGTAAACCCACTCACGGCATACGTCGGAAAACCTGCTTTGCCGCGAGGAAGGATTCCCTCTGCATCCCGAAGGTCCTTTGCTGGAAATACCAGTCCCAAATTCGTCAAATAGCCGGTAGGGGGCAGCTTGACACCAATGGACTCCGTCCGCTTGACCAATGTTTTGATCTTGCGCTGCGGCTCATCGCCCTCATGATTATATATGATCTCTTCATCGATACCAATAGTGATCTTGCTTATCGTCACCTTCCTGGCTTTGTTCATCCAGTCAGGGTTCGGGGATAGCTTGACGTAGACGCTTACGGGGTCAAGAGGGCCGTAGGACCATCGTGGTAACGATATTCCCAAAGTTACCAGGTGATCCGACACCCGCTCCGCGGACTCGGGTCGATTGTACATCCCAAATGTAGACAGTGTATCATATCGTGAGATAGGGACCGGAAATGAGTACTTCCTTTGTTCTGATTGCCCTTGCTGGACCGTCACAACGATTTCGTAGTAGGTCTCTGCAGTGCGACTGGGGAGCTGCAGGCTGGCTGGGGGGACCCGTCTGGACGAGTCCTGTCCACCACGTCCGAACGGGATGAAGAGGACAAAGGGCAGATCCATTGATATCACCTCCTCGTATTCTCGGCCGGCTGGACATCGAAACAGAAGCATTTCCTTGCCGACGACATCGGTGATTTCCTTCCTTGGGGGCGCTAGATGCTTTTTGGTCACCGAGTCTGCTGACGGGTGTATTGTCTCGCGACGGTGAAGGGATATGGTCACGAGGGAAACATTGACGGGCGCTGTGATGCCGACACTGGGTCTGATCTCGACTTTACCTTCGACCCGGGGCTACATCGCAAGTTAGTACTCCCACGGCTTCACTTCATCCGCCAGGCCGGGCGCTTACCATAGTCGCAGAGATTCCAGGGTAACCTATCAGGAAGTTACCGTTCGGCGGGCCTGACACTCTCACGAAGGCGGCCATGGTGAGAGCACTGTGCCCGCACCATTGGCACGCGGCGGTTGAAAGGGATGCGCTCCGAGTTCGTTGCGGGGATTATGCGATTCTAAGGGCGTTAATTTCTTCGAACAGTTCATAGAGTCCACGTTCTTAATCACAACTGCGCCAAGGTGATTGGCAATGACGCAGATGCAGTAGGTGGCTGTCGCTTCCCCAGCAATGCAGGTGCGGTGACGGATTCGACACCGAGCAGTATGAGCTGCTCGTTGATACGGGGAATGGAACTTCGAGCTGAAGAAGGTGAAACTGTCGCAGAGAAACAGAGTATTACGTATTATTGTCTGAAGTGATGAAATTGAAAGACAAGGTCGCAAAAGGTGGTTTGTTGATTGGCGCTGATGTGGGGAGAGGAAAGTGATGGGGGAAACATTTAGTTACAGCGGCTAAGAGTGACTCTCTCTCTCTTCACTACAACACCGATCGGCATCCAACACGAGGGCCAGATTTTGACACAATGATTCAAGACAATGGATTGGATCGTCTATTCTTCAGCCTCAGCCTAGGTACACTGTGATTAATGTGTCACTGATGTATCTCTTGTTGTTGGTCAACTTGGTCCTTTGTCTCCGGCTATGAAACAGCGGACTCTTGGAACCTCCTTGGTATAACTGGACCCTTGATATTCATCTTCGATGGTTCAATTTCACATTAATCTGCACCTGCTGGACTTGAGATGCAATCTGTCACTGTGAAAAGTACTTCCATGGTCTACGTCATAGCCTTGTCTCATCTTCTTCTCCACAGGCATGGCAACAGGCAATACACGTGTTACAAACCAGGTGAATGTGTTGTTAAATTCAGCCTCAGTCCTTCCTCTCTCCAAAGCGATTCCGCTGGACTGGCCATCTGAGAGTCTCCCTGCATCCGCAGCTGCTGCTCATCAGGTTGATTACAGCTAAGAGAAAGGAACGAGTGATCTGCTTCTTTCCTGCACCAAAGATATGGATCTATATTTCTACCTCAAACTGACCTTGCTAGATCAGATAAGTGTTACATCAACACTCGCATTGGTCTGATCCAAGTCACCCAACTGCAAGACATTATAAGCTGTCGGAAACACCCCCACGGCAGCCTTGACGACGCTCGACTCTTCCCTGGACAATTTTCCTCTGGGTGAGGAATTGAGGATACTGCGAATCGCATTCTAATTTCCTTCAGAACCCATGCCAGCGTAAAGCAGTTACAGTATGAAGAATATATCGAGGGCCAACGATACGGTCAACTCATGCTTAAGAAGTTGCGTTACATCACTAGATCTTCATGACAATCATGTCTTTGAGCTTATGAAAGGGAGTTTCCCTCCTTGAATTGTCTATTCTCCATCCTGGTTGTTGCCTTCCTTTGCGTTAACCTTCTCTGAGCGAGGGATATATATATCAGCGTTGTACCTGCATTATGGACCAGGCCTTAGCTATTCTGGTTGAAAAGTAGACCATTGGCTTGTTAAGAACAGTAACTGACAATGTCATAAATTTTCTAACCATACCAATTGTAGAGCTCTCTTTCAAATACTGAAGTTTGTGGCTACTGAGTGGTCAGCAGTAGGCAATCGGCGTTGCCATGTGCAACAGCCTTCATGACATTGCTCCACATCATCCCGAATGCTTACAACAACCCACGACCTCATCAACTTGATTGTATCAGATTAACCGATATACATAGTCTTATCTTGATCCATCAGAGTTAAATATCTCAAAGATGCCTACTACTCGTCGCCGCGGAGGCAATACCGCTGCCTCTCGCTCCCAGTCAACCCTTTCTTTCGGTTCCAAGTCCAGAGTCACCAAGCCATCGGGCACATCAACACGGTCACAGAAGGTCAAGGACCTCGAACCGATTTCCACTGCCACTACATCGAGCGAGGAAGTCTCGGAGCCGCAGCAAGTTCCCGTTGCTCCCTCCAAGCCTTCAAAGCCACACACTGCAGAACTTGCTGTGAGACAGCAAGCTCGGGAGGAGATTCAACAACCTTTGTCAGAGGAGGACCAAAAGGCGATCAAAGTCACGGAGCCGGAGCTCCAGCGGTATTGGGAGAAGGAAGAGACTAAACGGAGGGGCCCTCGAGGTTTGTTAGCGGATTTGCTGTGGTCTTGGTGGACGATGTTGACAATATCCCGTTTTACGAGCAGTTCACCAGGAAGATCTATCGATACATGAGAAGATTCTGAGACACTTTGACCTGTCCAGTCAGTATGGGGTGAGTTTGACCTGTCTCCAGATGCTTTGCATGGCATGAGTTTGTCTTCTAACTTGTTTGTAGCCGTGCATCGGAATCGCTCGGCTCAAGCGCTGGAGACGAGCGAATATGCTGAATCTCAATCCTCCCATCGAAGTCCTCGCCGTGTTACTAAAGGAGAAGGATACCATCAAACAGAGGGCTTATGTGGACGAGCTGATGTCTTGAGATCTGTTCGGGCAATGTACACAATGGCCTTATCATAAAGGGATGGCAAACTGAGGATGGGAATGGCGTTGGGGTTATATTTATCAGCAAGGCGTTCGGATTTTTATACATACCCTTTCTTGACTATTAAACTGTCTCTTCCATTTTGTTGTACCACTCGGGTGGACTCTGCCACTGCACGGGCTATTTTCAGTTACGCTCCGAGTTTGTACAAGTCGACTGCACAGCCTGAACGAGAAGTTCGGATTATATATGCTTTGTTCTACGGAATGAATCTACGCAGATGGAATCTCGAGTCTACTGTGGTGGTACCTGAAGCTATCGAAGGAGTCCCTCCCCCCGATGTCCAGGTCACTTCAGAATCTAACGAAAATACTTGAACAGGTCTCCTCTCAGCTTACAACCTGTGATTTTCCTCAATCCGTGACCATCGTTACTCAAGTACGTACGCTGCGACACTTGCTCTGGTAGCACATTCCGACCTTCAGGAGTAAGTGATCTACAACGCAGGTACTAATGCATCGCTGAGCACAAATGCCAGTCCAGCAAGGAATCAAAAGATGTCCTGATTTGTCCCATCTTGTGCCTCATGATAATGCAAAGAAAAAAAACGCTGGTCGGTTATCCTCAACCTTTTCTTTTATCACAGTTTCAAGATGAAGATCGCGCTTACACTTGGAGACACCATTCTACTTGACGGAGTACAGAAAGAGAATCAATTCCAGTCAGATCATCTCTCAGGGATTGCTCTGAATGATTCCCGCCCCCTTGGATGCATGCAGATGCTTGTGTGGAATGAATCTCCAGTCTTAAAGTCAACCGGACGCTATACAGGGGCCTCCCCGCGTCTCTGCTGGTCATCTCTTGCATCAATCTCCAGTCGTTGCTGCCATTTTACTCGGTGTCGGACAGCAGGCTGACAATGAAATGCTACCTTAGCCCTGGATGGCTGGGTCCTATCTTTCATGTCCTGGTAAAGAGTGCTCTCACAGTCTTTGCTTTCTGGAAAGTTATTGCACTGCAGTGAGCCTCTTGAGAGATACTTCCTATTAATCGTCGGCTGGTCTTTGATTTTCTACGCTTGATGTTGGATCGCAATGATAACAGAAGGAGGTGCCGTCTCTACCAACTCTACCAGCCATGTTGGACCTCCTTACTGCCACATCGCATAATGTAGCGCACCCTGTGGCTACGGTCCAACAACAAACAACATTTGATCGGGAGTAGTGTCCTCGAACGACCGCAGGTTACACAAGTTTTCCGCAGAGACGACACGCCGGCAACGAATATTACGATGAGAGTTGGGATACGTACGTCAAGCTTGGCTCTATTCTCTGTCGATCATTGAATGATCTTAACCTCAGGGCTGGACTGCTGTATGTGATGCATCTGTCCGGAGTCTGGTGCTACCATGTTGGCTTGGACGGTGGTATATAAAGAGGTTTTTGCTCCCCCCTGAGACCCAAGGTTGCAATGGTGATTTGTGCGCATTCGACAATCTTCGCTCCTTAAGCATATTCCTCGATACACTGTCGTCCTTGACTTGAATTGTATTATTGTGTCCTGCCGCTTAGTATACATCATGCAGTTCTCTCATGCCTTCCTTGCCCTCCTCGCTGCCGGTCTTGCCAGTGCGCAGTTACCGAATGTTCCAAACTGTTCGGTAAGTTAGGTCGACGTCTTCATAAGTACGCAAACTAACCCTCCTCACAGCTAAACTGCTTTGTCTTGGCTCTCAGCTCTGATGGATGCCCGTCCATAGAAGACTTCGCCTGTCACTGCCAGAAGCCCGAGCTTGTCGGGAAGATTCAGCCCTGTGTGCAGAAGGACTGCAGCATTCCCGACCAGTCTAGTAAGCTTTCTCTCTTCAGAACATTTATAGGACTATCTATCTAACAAGCTGTACAGTCGTATCCAGTGTCGTCGTCTCCCAGTGCTCTGCAGTTGGTCATCCCATCTCCGTCCCTCCAGTGGAGGGCGCCAGCACCACTGTTTCTCAACCAACCACTACGGAGTCCTTAACCCAGACTGACACTGCAACTGCAACTGCGACTGCAACCCCGACTGCGACTGGAATTACGTCCGGTCCCACTCCCACTGCTTCTTCCACCGGTGCTACTGAGCCAGGAGCTTCCTCATCAGGAGTCTCCTCTTCCTCGGCCGTCAGCTCATCCCATCACGTTTCTTCAACCCCGACAACCACACCTACCCCCTCCAGCTCTGCGTCTGAAAGTCCCAGCCCCTCTACTACCACCACACTCTCCAATGGTGCGGGCTCTACCAAGGGTGGTGTCATGGGTATTGCTGCGATGGCGGCGGCCGCTCTCTACTTACTGTGAAAGTAGCATGAGGGGAACTTGATGAATATGAGGAGGGGAATAACTCGGGGTAAACGATCGTTGTGCAGATGTATAGCCATTTACCTAATAATTTTGTCTCGATCTTTGTATAACCTTCTTCTGTTGAGTCTCTATTTTATACTCCCTTTGCTTGTCAGGGGTATGGAGAATGGATTAAAAGCTCGAAGCCGGAATTTAAGGTCATGATCAGATATCACTTGGACAGGTTGACCAATGACAAGGTCATACTCCAGATATCACGTTTGGATGTTGTATGTGCACCATCTGGTATCTATTAAACAGACCCAATATGCCCTCCTCGAGATAACCCACTTTAATCAAACATCATCGTCATCCATTTACCTGCCCCTTCCATCTTGGGTATAGAAATTGGCGTCAAGGGCATCCCATATGTAGCACGTGATGGTATAACTAAGAAAAAGAGTAATGATATTTGTATTCTTGCTATGTACAGTGGAAGATCTCGTGGTGATACTGGAGACAGTCGACTCAGCTACCCGACTGAAATGGATGGGGATGGACGTGTATAGAAAAAGCAGTAGTGACGAGATGGATCCTGATGGATTCAGTCCAATTCGTCAATCTTGATGAAGAGTGAGAAGAGGAAGAACATGGACGCTGGAAGGGCCGAGTTGAAACCACCTCTGTTCCTAATGGTCATGGGCATGTGGTGCCTCACTCTTTATAAGCTGCATCGGTAATCTCCTGTCACTGTGTGATGGTGAGAAACGCTTTGAAAAGTCATGTAACGTTCCAATGGTTCATGACCAGTTCCGTGATGTTGAATAGCCCGACAAATTGGTCAGAGTATTAGCCTTGAAAAGACATTCAGGGTGGTATAGCCTTCTATGTAGACGCAGGGTTACTTTGTCCCCCGCTTTGAAGGCAACCAGTATGGAGGAGGCTGGGTAATTTGTGTTGTTGTATTGCCATTTCATCACGATGCCCGCTAGCTTTAGGTTATAGTGGGGTTTTCCACTGCTCTGCTTCCATCAGCATCATTGCATGGCGAATGTTTGTGCGTCGTCTGAAGACCGAGGCTGTTGAGCTTAAGTAGTTTGATGTATTGACAGAATCGGGGGATCATCTGGAGGTCTCCGACCAGACCAAACGATAAATCGGCAAATCGATGCTATAGATGCCAACGCCCTTAAGACAGGACGATTTGATTGACGTGCTCATCCTTGCGAAAGCTCGGACAGGATCAAGCAAGCAATGCTTGGGTGGGATGGAGATGGGATTATGCTCCAGGGGTGAAGCATTGGCATTGGAATTCCCCAACGAAAGTCTACCCGACTGAAGGTGGTAAACAAGGAGACAGAGAGCGTAGAAACACCAGCTATAGGTTGGAAACCAACGGAGTCTATGCGCTTCTATGATGACAGTTGGACCCCATTAGGCTGTGGTTTCCTGGTATCACCATTGAGGTCAAAATCTGCGGGCCATAGATTTCCGCGGAGAGTGCCGCCTAAGAGCTTGATCGCTAAATAGACATCTCTGGCAGTCAAGAGGGTGTTCCGTGGCGGGAAGCCCAAGCTGACTTCGAAGGATGCGATGGGGGTTGCGAGGTCGAGGGCTTGTGCCACAATGTCTTGGTAATCGATACGACATTTCCACTTGGCATAGGCACAGTGCCAGCTTGGAACTGTCGTTTAGGTCGTCTGGTTCTACTCCGTAGGGAGATGAGATTTGATGGATTCGGTTCAATCCAATGAGCTAACTGATGGAAATTGACATAAAGCATTTTGTGGGTTGTGGGCTTTATAGGGCATTCCATAATGCTAGTCAGTGGGATAAAACCGCTAGCAATCACGTAATTCTCCTCCCCTTGCCGGTGGGAGTGGATATCCAGCTGTCGGCTGGGGCCCAAGAAGAATGGACTGCCAAGGAGCCGTAGTGGTGGTAATATATATGCGATCGATTCAATCAGTCAATTAATCTAGCAGGGGAAAATATCCACTGCTCATTGTCCTGGTCCGAGGGTGAAGAGCCATGTCGTCTTCTTCTCCCTCCTCCCTGTGTAGGGACATCAGCGAGAAAGTCAGCTCTTCATCGAGTTGAATGATATCATTTAAGAAGCCCTCATCGTTCTGGGTGTCGATGGGGACGAGATATTGGTCCTGTTATAGACGAATCCGTCGATGCTCGATCACCAATGACTTGGCAGCGCCGGGGTTGATTGCGGGTTATGTCAAAAGCAGGATAACTGATCCGATTGATCTGGCATAGTTGCAGTCGTTCATTGAAAACCCACTCATCCAGTTGTTTTCAATTGAAGCCTTGCGAGCACTGACTCGTTGAATAGATCAACCGACTCCAGAATCCAGTCCCACTAATCCCCTGTTCATTTAGTGTCTGGCTTTGTCTCCATCCATATGATAGTGGAGGAGACGGATTAGGGACACCGCTCTGCGATTGAAACCAATTGTCACCACGCGTTGTTGGCTTTGAACGTTGCCAGTAAAGAGGTAGGCTGATGGCCACCGCTTCCCGGGGAACTTGCATTTTGACGTCCCTGATGGAGTTCGCACTCGGACGGTTGACGGTAGCGACGTTGGAATTTGAAGTGCAAGGATGAGTGAAACGGTGGACCGGCCCAGGCTGTCACGCCGCATTTCATTGGGCCCAGTTTCAGTCTTCACCATGGCCTGTTCGATATCATCATGCCCAGCATTGGCCAGCTGTCAAGGGTTTTTAGTGAGAGGAAGTGAAAGTAGATAGGGTGCTGCTAAAAGAACCATTCGTCAAGGGCTCCCAGTACGCGACGCTTAGCTTGGTAGTACCAGGTCCCTTGTTGGTTTCCCCATTGGCTTTGGGACATCGTCAGCTGGGTATTCCCCAGAGAGTGAAGCTCCATCTCCCTCATCATCACCCAGGTACGCCCTGTCTCACCCATCCTTTGCACAGGATGAGGAACCGGGTGATCGAAGCACCCACCACAGCATCCGACTGGGTTGCAGGATGTGCTAACGGTACCATCCCGAGTGTCCTGACTCATGACTCATGTTGGCAGTGCCGGTATCCACACCGTGGCCTTTGGTGAATGGTTCCTCCACGATCTTTCGTGTAGTCGCCGATAGGGTTAACCAATGTGGCCTTCATAGTGCATACTATGAATCCCTAGGCGAAGAATCCGTCAGCGGCGCTGTCGACGACTAAAACGCAGTTCGAAGACTTACTCTAAACTAGCCGCTGTCCACTGCCCACTGTCCACAATTGAGGAACAGTTAAAGTGTCAGAAGAACAAGTATGCAGCGAATACATTCCATCCATCCATCCACCCCCCCGCCTTAGCAGCCCCCATTTCGCCCTGAAAAGCTCGACATTGGGCTTCAATGGTTATTCAGGATTTGAAATTCGTTGGACGGCCAGTTCGGCAGGCAGAACATAGCCTTCAGCAATTCATTTTAGTGGCCACACCGGTCTGGATGGCCACTGTGGGCTTCAAGGAGCGAGAGGAACCGCCTGATGCACAGGCGTGGGCGATGGATGGCGATAATGCCACCCAAATGAGCCGGAGGCTTAACTTTGAAGAGCCTGCTGAATCCCAGTGTGAGGAATTCTAGATGTTATGGCAGTGATCGTTGCCTGAATGATGCCTCTCGTGTCAGTACCGGCATGGAGGAGTCCCCATTTCAGTCATATGGGGAGGTGTCTGATGGAGGAGTGGTCATCATCATCAGACAGGCAATAGTAGGGAAGTTGATGGCCTTAAATAATGAAGATTATGATTGAAGGAGGATAAAGTAAGTATCTTTGTCTGGATATCAATGAATATGATGAATAGTAGATGGGTTGTAGGGAAGGAAGAGACATGGGGAGTTGGAGGGAAGAAGGAAAATCTGTGATGAATCATAAAAGCTGAAAGAAGTGAAGAGAATTTTTTCACTTATCTCAGGCATCATCGATCTGCAGAAACATGGATACCTATCGGTCCTCAGTGGATGGTGGCCGATGAGTATGGCAGCCTGCTGCATTGTACATGGAGAATGCTATTGCAGATAGACGTTTATACAACATGTGATATGAACATAAACCCATGGCTAACGCCACTGATATAACTCAAATGCAAAACTGATCCAGGAGATAATCAATGGAAATCTATGGTACCCATAACCTGACAAACCCTCCAACTTCCTGGCGACAAGTCACGCAGCTGCTAAAGTTGTTCATGGCAAGGCTCACCCTGCACTCCTCACATACACAGAGGCACCGACAAGGCCAGGCGATGATAGACCGGGGGTTGGTCTGACAGATTACACACGGCGGTCCATCCGGCCCAAGTCCTGACGCCCCGGATTCCCATGTCTGTCTTTCAGGGACCGGGTTGGCATCAGAGCGTCGATTGAGGATGAGATTTTCTAGCATCTCGGATTCTTCTTCCGCGGTTGGCCTCCGTTTCTCATTACCCCTCTGCTGGCCGCCAAGGCGTGATAGCCTTGAGGATAAGAGGACTTGGGCTCTGTCGCGCTCGGTTTTTTGCTGGAACTGACGACGTGTCATAATACGGCCCTCTCGCCCGGCAGCAAGATGGGCGGCCAGGATACGTGCCTCATGCCTGCTTTCCTGATCTCGAGGGTCAAGAAGGCGCGCAAAAGAGCCTAAATCCACCAGCGGCTCATCGACCGGACTGCTTTCGCGTAAAAGGCCCGCTGGATACGGGTTGCGTGGTGTAGGTGTACGGCGGCCATCAGATTCGTCTTCCCATTCTGATTCGGCAGTTGTTGACATTGAGACAACGCTGGTTGTATCATCATTGCCAGAGGGGATATAATCAGGGCTTTGATCCTGATCACCCCACGAACCACCCGCTTTCCACCACCCATAAAGCTTCTCGTCGAGATGCGTCTCCTCAGACTGCCCCCAATGAGGTGCGATGGAAATTTCCCTCTTTCGCATTTCCTTCTCTACATCAAACTCGTGGTCACCGGGCAGCTCCAACTCGCCGTCATCGGTCAGAATCCAGAACTCCAGCGAATCTGGCTGAGCGCTATTGTTCTTGGCCTGGGGAACTCTCCTACGCGACCCGACAAGTGTCTTCAGCCATTGGGGTCGCGCGCTGATGCCGAACCGATTCAGTACTCTGTCGAAACCATAGGCGAACCACTTGAGCAAGAGGTAGAAAATGCCGCGGAAGAACGAGAATCCATGATAGCATCTAGTGGCGCCTCGAAATGCACCGACACCACCGGGGTCCACCTGAGATCGAACAGACCGAGATCCCCCTTTCGGTTTCTCAATCTTCTTCTCCTTGCCGTACCCGCTTTCCCATTCTGCCGGCGGTTCTGGAATATCAAAGGTGATTGGGTCCACGCCCGTGAAAGGCACATCCTGGTCCTGTCCGCCTGACCCCTGCGGGAAAGAGCGTGCAAGCCGCAAGCTCTCGACTTCTGCTAATCTATCCTCTTCTAACCATGTCATCCGTCGTGCAACGACCGCTTTACCCTCGTTCAAAAACACAGCTTCACTGGCAGCTGCTAAAGCAGTGTATCCCATCCGTAGTAGGGTGGTATAGAAGTCTTCATGTCGGTTGAACCGCATGTTGCGGATCTGATTTGCGCCTTGCATGTTTTCGTGCGCCAACGAAAATCGCTCTCGGAGCGAAAGCGGATGTCCAACGTCCGGCGGCAATGAAAATGCGGTGATCACGAGGGCTAGAACGTATATAATCATGCATATTATGATGCCAAATAAAATCAGGAGATGAGGCACAAAGCCTACAATGCAGACTGTTGGGAATTTCAGAACACCAGCATCGCTTCCCATAGATAAGCCGGTCCACAGACCCCATACCATGGCAGACATGAAGCAAAGACCCCAGAAAGCAGTATTGAATAAGCGATATCGACTCTGTTTCCCAAGCACATCCAGAATATTCGAGGTTAAGTTATTGCAACAGGAAATGAGCGCGATCAGGAGCAATTCAGGCGTTACGTTCATCCGTTCTAATACCTGCGCTCTGCTGAGCAGCTGAAGTGCCGGGTGGGCAGGTTCCCCGGACGAAGAGGGGCTGCCTTTGCCAATGGCTTGCTTGGGCAGTCCAAACATCCCAAGTCCAATGGACTGGCTAATCATAGATTCAGCCTCCGCGAAGGCAAGAGAGTGCTCAAAGAGAGACATCCCAGCCTCGGTCACGACCGCTCTTCCCTGCAAGGCACAGGACAGCGTCTCGACAAAGTGGCTGAGGCAAAGCCGCAGAAAAACTGGCCACAGAAAGACGTATGAACCATAGGGAATACCGGAAACATTTGCGGACCTAGTCATCCTGACCGCGCTGCAAGACTGTTCATCCGACTCCCATAGCAAAAGCGAGGAACTGAGAGAATAAAGAAATCCCCCTTCTCCAGCATGGTCGAGCGAGAGTCGTTTCCCAGTGGTACCGTAACGGTAGAGGGGGTAGTCGGGAGATGTCTGGCACCGAATACCACGAATCAAGACAAGAATCTGGGTCATGAATAGAACGATGGGGATAATTCGCAAAGCCATGCGTCTGTGAAAGTCCAAGGTGAGATGTCGTCTGGTCGAGGCGTAAATTGTAATTCGATTCAAGATCAGGGCCTTGCATGGTTATCAGAAAAATTGACTTTCACACTTCAAAAGGCGTTCCTTACCACTGTGAAACAAGCCAACGACCACCGACTGGTCAAATATGAGAAAAACCCACTGAATCTCCGCATAGCTTGGAAGAAGTCTGCTAAATAAACACCAGTTTCAACTTGCGCAGCGGCATCAGCTATACCCTCCCCAGCAGCTTCAGCCGCGGCCACCGCGGCATTGGCTTCCGAACCTGCCACAGGCGCATGAGCCAAGAGACGTGCTGCCATATCTGGTAGTCCCACCAGCCTCGAAAGCTGTCTTGGTATCGTCGAGAACGCAAGGGTCTCCGCTTGGCGCAGACCGCGAAATGGAAGGGCAAGCAGCTCGCGGGGTGAAGAAAGGAGCGAATAGCGGGTGGCAACGGCGGCTGTCGTATTATTGATTGATTGCATTGCGGAAAGCGAGGCTGTAGCAGCCGGGGTCGCTAAGACGGTAGCGGTATCTTGAACTATGGACATCGTCACTGACCCCAATGGGAAGGGATATCAAGCTAGAATCGGGGGCGTTCCAGAAGCAGTAGAAGCTTCCCGCCAGTGGGTAGTGGCACTCGTGAAGGATGAGATCATCCGTTCGCAAGACTAGGGAAGGGTATCACCAACAAAACATGGTAAAGAAATTCTGCTCAAATAAGAGTCAAAGAAGGAGAGATAATAGTAAGGCACATTGTCTCAGAAGAGCAGTTGATGAAGTGGAGTGTCTATGAGGATGAGAAGGTGAGGATGATGACCCCAATTATTATTCCCTTATCGTTGACAAGTTTCCCCCATCCGGAACTAACCCTATCAAGCAATACCCACTGGCTCAACACGTGCCTCTGCCTCGGTCAGAATGTTGCATTTGCTATGAAGTACGGGGTAATACTTTAAAGTAGGTAGATACAGCTGCGTCAAGTCATACAGAGAGAATGAGCATTCGGTCGGAAGATTCGTTAATTCATCTCGTATTGTTCTCATCATGACAGGCTAGTAGGTGGCCATTTGCGAAGCCTCAAGTTCATCGTCGAGCTCTATCATAGTCTATACATCTCGCTGCGACTATGTACTCCGTCGAAAATGCATGTATTGTCTAGAGGCATATACTGCCTTGTAATCACCTTTAGTGCCTCCTGCGCAACGAGCCCTCCTGTGAGAGCGGAGATGTTGTGCAACTCTCCACCTTCTGTGCGTCTCAACTCCTGTGTAGCTTCCAGGATTGTCTCTCGTGCATCTTCATCAACTGCACCGGGATTGTTGGCAGTAAGCTCGCTGATGAAATGGTCCACTTGAGTATCCCAAAGGGTATCGTCGTCCAGAGATGCCCCGATGGCGTTCCCTTCTTGGACCTCGGTCACAATTCGATCCAGAACTCGACAGGCGATAAAAATCGGAATAAGAGACTCGGACGAGCTCAGATTGCTTTTAATGGTCTTGAGAGTGTCTGCATCCCCGACATGAGGAATGCCACGGCCATGGATAACCTTGATGTGGGAAGCATTCTTGCAGAAGATCTCGATGTCTTTCTCTGGGATGACGGCCAGCCGTGGTCCCAGTTGAGCTTCGAGTCTCCTGACTGTTGCTGTTACTTCCTCCACATCCTGTCTTGCTTTTGACTTGTAGATATTTTGAAGAGAAACGTAGTCAGCCGATTGAGCTTTCATGTCAGGCAACGAACCTGGCAGAGGGAGCACTTTGTGCTGTTGATAGAACTCATGAACAGCGGACGCAATGAGCCAAAATTCAGCCGAGTCCTGTCGGAGATTCCTGCATTGCTCCATTTCGAATATTTCCCGAATGGAGCTACGCAAACTGAAATGGTTTATGGATTTCAGTACT
The DNA here is from genome assembly GCA_004769165.1 of Aspergillus cejpii. NCBI lineage: Eukaryota > Fungi > Ascomycota > Eurotiomycetes > Eurotiales > Aspergillaceae > Aspergillus > Aspergillus cejpii. The sequence goes on along the minus strand of SMSW01000005.1, from coordinate 795,896 downwards.
GCGGCCACCGCCTCATCATAGTTCTCTTCGCCACCGTCGGGGGTATTGGTTCTCGCACTGGCCCTGACAAAGTCTCTGAACTCTGATTTCTCTTTGTAGCTGGAGGGCACACTGCCGTTGTGCGCTTGCTTCCACTTCTCCAAGTAGTGAAGCAGCAATAGCACGTATGGGACGTGGCCATGTTGGTGATCATCCATACTATCCAGGTTGGCAATGCTGGCGCCAGCTGCAGCTAGTTCTGGCCATGGATTGAGTAAACGGAGATCCTGAGTTGATTCTGGATCCGGATGAGTCTCTACTATGGGGAACTCTGGTGGAAGCTGAAGAGAGAAGACAGAGTAAAACCCGACGGAGTGGGTATAAAGCACTGGAATATTCAGTGCCTTGGAGAGATTGCAAAGGGAGTCAAGAGATGATCGCTTCATGGGACCGGTTATCAAGACCAGCTTAAACTGGGCAACAAAATTAGGCTCCTCCTGTAGGACTTCAGCGATTGACTGGTGACTTATGTTAGTGTCGATTGCCTCATTGAGCTAAATGGATCATTCAGAGAGTGATCGAGAGTACCTTGGAACGAAAGCTCCCTTCCACATCTGGATTCAATTCCTTCAACAATCGGCAGGTTTCCTCAGCCCTGGATTTCCCCAGGCTCTCCTCCTCAAGGAAGAAATTCACCCCAAGGTCAGGCTCGGTAACAACAGCCGGATCTACAATTGTAAAACCACCGATACCAGGAAGCACGAGGTTCTTGAGCGTTTCGACCCCCACCACACCCGAAGCTCCAGTGCTTTGATTTCCCCAGGGACCGTCAGAATTAACCAGTAGAGCACGAGATTCCTCTAGAGCTTGCTGCCCACTTGCAGCCCACAAGCGCAGCTGGCGATCATACTTCCTCTCTCTGGAGGATGGCCCTACTAAGGCGCTGGGAAAAGTATCAGTCATCCTGAGGGGTGCTGGAATCTCCTGAGTTTGAAGTAGAGAGATCAAGTATGCTGGTAGAACAAAGGTAAGAAAGATTAATTCAACCACCCTAATCAGCCGGACATTGGCCTAGTACTGGTATCGATGTTGATTGTTGTCACAGACATCGTTGTGATGAAGTCACATGACCGGAAGCCATGTCGGCCCGTGTTTTAGAGTGTTGGCCTGAGGAACTCAGGTCTCAGGCAGCAAAGGTACACTATGACGCCATTGCCCCGCCATCAAAAACTGTCAACCTGAAAAAGACCAGCAGAATAGTTGTAGAGTATAGTTACAGTTAAATTAGGTATCTTCATTATGAACAAGACAATTCGATTGCCATGCTATTGCGCTATTCGCCTCTGTAAGTCCAATCGTCGTGGTTGTGGTGGCCCCAAGAAAAGTTCTCTGGTTCTCTCCCAGAATTCCCCCACACCATTGATTCTGGCCATGTGGATAACGATCAAAACCTTTCCCTCGGGATGCATCGATTATCGAGTCTCTAATTCGTCTATAGAGTCCGGTCCCTGTCCCTGTCCCCTTCCTCTTCTCCTCTTTCTCTTCCCATCTATTCTTCCTTTTCTTCTTTTCATCTTCGCCCGACCCGTCCTCAGTCCACAATGGCTAGCGTAATCGAAGCCGCAAAGCGCGCCGCTGGCCATGCCGCCGTCGCCAACCACTACCCCAAGAATGCCAAGTTCGTTGGTATCGGTAGTGGTTCTACAATTGTATATGTCGTCGAAGCGATCAAGGAATCGGGCATCGATACCTCTCTGACAAAATACGTCCCCACCGGCTTCCAGTCCAAACAACTTATCCTTTCGGCTGGCTTGACAGCCGTCGAGTTCGATACGCTACCTGAAGGAACAGTACTTGACGTTGCTTTTGACGGCGCAGACGAGGTCGATGACGAGCTCAACTTGATCAAGGGCGGTGGCGCATGTCTCTTCCAAGAAAAGATTGTAGCTCTGCAGGCTAAGGAGTTCATCTGCGTTGCAGGTTAGTGATGACTCATACATACCCTTCGGCCAGCGGAGGAAGATAGAGATGAAGCTTGAAATAGCCACTCACTGACACTTCCCTTCAAGACTCGCGCAAACTTCAGTCTCGCCTCCTCGCGAATTGGAAATACATTCCCATCGAGGTGGCTCCCATCGCCGCCCCTCGCGTTTTGACCAAGCTCCGAGAGCTGGGTAGCATCCAGCCTGCGATCCGCCTCAGCGGCACGTCCAAGGGACCTTTAAAGACGGACCAAGACTTCTATATCATCGATGCTCCATTCCCGCCACTACTTACCAAGGCAGACGTCGCCGCCGGTAAGGACGGTAGTGGAAAGGGTGGAATCTGGGAGGTTGATGCTCTGGCCCGGGCAATCAAGATGATTGCTGGCGTTTTGGAGGTCGGCATCTTCTCAGGTGTAACAGGGCCACAAGCTCAGGCCCTTGGAGACATTGGCGGCCAGAAGCCCATTGCTGCCTACTTTGGCATGCCTGATGGCTCTGTGTCGGTCAGGAAGGCCGTTGTTTAACCTACCCTTTTTTACTCCCACATTGGATATATCGAACTATACAAAAGGCGACGTAAATATGATACCATGAAACTGTCAACATATTTTTTTTCTTCCTAAGAGCAGACAACCATCATATAAGTCTTCTCAAGTACTGAAATTACCAATATCTCGTTTCAGTTCACAAGCCATACAGTAGTGATTCTTAGTAGATATCTAAAACTATAGGAGTTTATTTCGCACCCTTCCCTCTTGCCTCGGTCTCTCCAAGTTCACGCACAAAGATTTTGACAGTCCCTTCAGTAACATCATCTTTCCCATCTTCGAAACCAGGGCTGACCGCGATCGCCAGATATTTCCCGTTGCCGCTGAAATCAACCGCAGCAATGCTGGACGGGTATTTCTGGTACTGTCTGATTCTCCTCTTGGCGATGCCGTCCCAAAGAGCAACCACACCGTCGCCACCGCCAGACGCGAATGTTCCATGAATGGGGTGGAACGCAAGAGTATTCACGGGGTATACCACGTCGACATCGTCGGCCGTCTGGCGATGGCACTTGAAAGCGTATTTTCGGGCTTGCGACTCGGCAGATGGATCGAACCACTCGACTGCGACTCGTCCCTCAATGCTCGAAGAGGCGTAGCCGGCGTCATTGGGCATGCATGCCACGCAGCGGGTCATGAACTTGAGGCTGCTCTCTCGTCGCTGCCAGGGTTCGATCTCGACCTTGTTTGGAGCAGCTGAGTCGGATTGATCTGTGAGGAGCGCTAATGCTTTTAGGTCGTAAATGTGGAGAGAGCGTGAGGCCATTGCGACGACGAGCTTCGTGGCGGTGAGAGACATGGAGAAGGGCTTTGAAGGGAGAGGAATAATTGCGGGTAGAGAATCTGCTTCGGTGTTTGTGCGGTGCACATGTAACGTCGAATCCCACGACGCGGATATGACCAGGTTATGCTCCTTGCTGTAGATAACGCACCGAACTCCAGCGTCGTGGCTGCTAAGCACTCTTTGTGTGGATGAAGCAACATTAATCCTGTTGACCATTAGCTAGAGAAGCGGACAATTGCGAAGCCCAGAAGCAAAAAAGGATGGCTGGAGGCCTTACTCTTGGACGTCCCAGTCCAAACCAGCTGTGTATATCACATCCTCAGTTGCGCCAAAACACACGTCAAGCACCGGGGCACGATGTTCAAACTTTTGTAATATCTTTCCTTCCCCCACATTACCATTCTCGTCTCGCAAATCATAAAGATAGACATTCTTGTCCCATGACGATACCACGATTCGTGTCGAGTTCGGATCTGGCGAGAACTTCAAAGCGGAGATAGCATCGGTTGGCGGATGTGCAACTGTGAATTGATCTGAAATAACAGTCAGTACGGGCAATATGTGACTCGTCGCAGGTGAGCTTACTGGACGTCATTTTCCCTTCGATTTGCCCTGGAAAGCAGCCTTCTTATCCACCGTTGTTAATCGCCGGGCCATCATCGAAGCTTCATTAAGATCGTTTTCTGCCACTCATTACCGCCCTGATACATTTCCCTCCCCGCCTCTTGGAGATGAAGCTGTTGCTTGACCCGAAGCACATTTATTCCGCAGACAGCCCATAATGCCCTTTGCGCAACTAGTTATAGGCCCCCCCGGCGCGGGGAAGTCAACATATTGCAATGGCATGCATCAGTTCCTCGGAGCTATCGGCCGGAAATGCTCCATTGTGAACCTGGACCCCGCAAATGACCAAACGTCGTATCCGTGCGCGCTGGACGTTCGCGAGCTTGTCACTCTCGAAGAGATCATGAGTGAGGACAACCTGGGCCCGAACGGAGGTATATTGTATGCTTTGGAGGAGCTGGAGGAGAACTATGAGTGGTTGGAGGAAGGGCTAAAGGACCTCGGAGGTAGGCTGTTGCCCTATCGCAGATGGACTGCAGCAATGTGGACTAGAACACTGATAGTTGACATTCATATGGATAGAGGACTATGTGCTGTTTGACTGTCCGGGTCAGGTCGAGATCTTCACACATCATTCTTCGCTGCGGAATATTCTCTTCAAGATACAGAAGTTGGGATATAGAGTCAGCCCACTCACCGACTGCTCTTCAGGATTCTGCTAATGTTCGATTCTACAGCTAACCGTAATCCATCTCATTGATTCATACAACCTCACATTACCATCGATGTACATATCCGCCCTTCTACTGTCCCTGCGCGCCATGCTCCAAATGGATCTCCCTCATATCAACGTCCTAACCAAAATCGACAACCTCTCGAACTACGCTCCGCTCCCATTCAACCTTGATTTCTACACAGAAGTGCAGGACCTTTCATATCTCCTCCCACATTTAGAAGCAGAGTCTTCACGGTTATCGCATGATAAGTTCGGCGCCCTCAACAACGCCATCATTGACTTGGTCGAGGAGTTCGGGCTCGTGTCTTTCGAGACGCTCGCGGTGGAGGATAAGAAGAGCGTGATGAATCTCCTGCATGTGATTGATAGAGCTAGTGGGTATGCGTTTGGGCCTGCGGAAGGCGCAAATGATACTATCTGGCAGGTCGCTGTCCGGGAAGGCTTGGGGACCATGGATATTCGGGATGTCCAGGAGCGATGGCTCGACGCGAAAGAGGAATATGATGAGCATGAACAGAAGGAATTGGAATCTGAGGCGCAGGCCCGGGAGCAAGCTGAACGGGGGGCGACGGCCGAGGAGGAGGACGAGTTTGATGCTGATCTCGCCAGGTTACGAGGCTCGATGCCCGACAGCGGCGTAAAAGTTATACGAAAGTCATGATCCAAATGCTTATGGTCTATATGTACATATATTATAGGGTATCTCTAATGAACAAACAAGAAAAACTCCATGACGCACCCAAACTCACCCACAACATCACCACAAACCCCTGATCAATCCTCATCACTATCCATACCCACATCCTCATCATCAACCACATCCTCCACAGCGAGAGCATCCCGCGCCTCGACCTCACCAACCAACCCATCCAACACCCCCATCTCATCCTCCCCCTTCAACCTCACAATCTCCCTCCTCGCGCGCCGAACCGCCTCCTCCTCCGCCCTCCTCATCGTCCCAGACACCCTCAACACACGAAACACACACGCCCGCATCTTCCCCGAAGGCGCACCGCGCCTCGATCCCATCCCGTCCGCCAGATCCGGGACCCGCGAGAGAACCGTGAGCGCAGCCCAGACGAGTCGGAACGAGGCGCGCGGACACCGGATGATAGCCGTTGATGTCGCGGGGGATAGATACTTGACTACCCCACGCAATTCGTTAGAATTACTAACCTCTCTTCCCAGCAGTTGAAACCCAGTAGTTGGAGAGCAAACTCACCACTAACACCTCCCGCGCCTGCACCGCCCAGCCGTCCCACGCCCCAATCGCCAAAGAGCTCCGCGACTTCCTCCCTGACCATCTTTGCGAGTAGTGCCGGCGTCAAGGCATCGGATGTTGGTGCGTGGATCTGTAGCTGTGATTGTGATTTTGGGTTTGTTGTTGATGTTGAGGTTGAGGGCCAGGATGAGGGTTCCGGGTAGAGGATGTCGAGGAGGAGGTAGCGGTGTTTGACTCGGACCATTCTTCTTGAATTGATTGCGCTGCGCTGATTTTTTCGAGGATCTGTCTGCTGAGTGACTTCAACACGAGGTTCTGGAAATGAAGCTACTTTTATTTTGAGACCTGTAGAGTTGTAGGAAAGATGACACAAGGTCTGTTGTCCCGATATCGATAAACTTTTTGATAGGAGCTCGGGCCAAGTGGAAGAGAAACAATCTACAAAATCAGCCCTCAAAGAGTCCAAAGAGATCGTCGAATATTGTCTAAATGGTTTGGAAATAATCTTGAATTCTGTCTCAATCCTTGCATTGAATTCATTAGCCAGATCGGCTAGTCATGCCACATATGCGCAATACAGATTGTAAGTTAAAAAAATAGTGATAACGAAAAGAATTAGAACCAAATGCAAACAAAGCCATCATAACTCCAACGTCGATGTGACGGATTTTATGACTCGAACCGCAGAATCATCGCCGCTTCCGCAATGACGAATAAGGAAAACAAAATGTATTAAGAAAGGCAGGGAAATTAAAGGTTAACCTCGACACGACCCTCTGCGCCACCCCTATGGAGGGTGGGGAGCAGGTAGGTGATGTCATCCCAAGGGTGTCTGTACAGACCGGTGCGCAGTCTCTTCTGGTCGAGGTAGTGAGCAATCAGACCGATGCTACGGCCAAGGACGAAGAGACCGTTAAGAACACCCATTCTCATGTAGTCTTCCACTTCCTCGGCGGAGAAAGCGCCGCAGTTGCGCATCAGGTCAACAAAACAGACGGCAACGCAGCCATCAACGTTCAGGATGAGGTTATCCTTCTTCGAGGTAGTGACGGTCTCGACGGCAATGGCGTAATCGAGGAGCTTGGTGCTAGGGAAGTGCTTCTTGGCGAACTCCTTGACCAACTCGACACGCAGATCGGGGTTGTTACGCGACTTAACTCTGTGGCCGATACCAGGGACTATGGCAAAGTTAGTAATCATCCAGATAGTTCTACTTCAATCCAAAATGGTCACGTACTCAGCTTGTTCTCCTTTCTCATCGAGTCCACAAAGTCACGAGGGCTCATGCCCTTGTCGAATGCCTTGGTGAACTCCTCGGCGGCACCGTCAAGAGCACCACCGAAGCGAGATCCAATGGTCAGGAGACCAGAGACCAGGGCGCTGATCAGATCCTTACCCGCACGGGTGGTGATGATTGTGTTCATGGCACCAGAGACAGCGGGACCGTGGTCAGCAGTGAGCATGAGAACCATCTCCAGGAATTTGCTGGCATAGCGAGGGAGACGGCGGCGGAACCACAGAAGGGACATGACACCACCAATGCCAATGTCCTCCTTGAACACATCAGAGATGGGCATGCCGGCGTACAGGAGCTCCTGGCCACGATCGTCGGTGATGGTGGAGATGAAGGCAGCAGGCTTACGGACGAGACCCAGCTCCTGAGCCCAGGAGTAGTCAATGGGGATCTTGGGAGGGACGGGCTCGGGCTGGGGCCTGATAACGCCCTTCTTGACCTGGTCCTCATACACCTGCTTGAGCATCTGAGGAAGCTCCTCGAAGGTGTCCGGAACGTGGAAGCCGGCCTCTCTCATGGCCTTGTTCTTGTTCACAGCAGTCTCCAGCTGGGAGTTGGCCGAGGCACCAGCGTGACCGAACTGAACCTCAGTCTTGAACATGCTTGCGCAGGTACCGATGGCCCAGGCAACAATGGGCTTGGTGATGGTGCCGTTCTTCACCGCTTCAATGACACGGTACTCCTCAACACCACCGACTTCACCAAGCAAGAGAAGGATCTTGCACTCGGGGTCAGCCTGGTAGCGCAGCAGGTGATCAATGAAAGTGGTACCAGGGTAACGGTCACCACCAATAGCAATACCCTCGTAGACACCATCGGTCGTCTGGCAGATGATGTTGTTCAACTCGTTGGACATACCGCCGGACTTGGAGACATAGCCGACGGATCCCTTGCGGTAGAGCTTCGAAGCAACAATGTTGTCCATCATACCACCAGTGTTACCGATCTTAAAAGCACCGGGCTTGATACCACCCACGGTGGCAGGGCCGATGATGGTGATACCCTTCTCCTTGGCTGTGACCATGATCTCACGAGCACGCTATGGACATCGTCAGTCTTGTAATCATTTGTAGATAGCTGGAGCCTGACGTACTCTCTCAGGTACACCCTCGGCAATGATAGCAATCGACTTGATCTGGGGGCATTGCATGAGCTCCATGGTGGAGCTGTAAACGGAACGAGAGGAGGCGAAGTTCACCACGGTGTCAACGTCCGGGTGCTTGGCCATCGCCTTGGTGACATCCTGGTAAACGGGAAGGAGAGTCTCGCTGGTACCCCAGTACCTATCGTTGGAAGATTAGTAGCTGCTCGGAAAGTATTGGAATCCAAACGAAGTCTTGCCGTACATCTTGCTGACGAACTGGCCACCGAAAGTGTAGATAATACCAGCAACGGAAGGTGTGCTCCGCTTGCAGATGAAGTCGAAGTCAAGCATGCCTTGCACGGCTCTAGGCTGCATACCACTACCATTGCTGTTAGCTCCAACTCTGGGACGTAAGTCTTGGTACCAACATCACTTACTATACAAAGCATCTTGTCTTGTTGTGGAAGAGGGTGTGGATGAGAGGAGTGCGCACTCGGCTGGGAGGGTCAAAACGAGTGATGTTATCGTTGGCGTTGGCACCGCCTTTGGCGGTGCTGGCAAGGGAAGCAGTAGAGGGCATGATGGCTGAACACTCTGTTTCTCGGATGTTGGTTAGTAGAGGGCTCGAGAAGCAATGCCAAGGATTGAGATGCGAGAGCTCCTGAGAAGTCAACATACCTATCAACGGAGATTTTGAGTCAGGAATAGGAAAGAAAAAGAGCCTTATTAGGTAGATAAAGAGGTAATAAGAAAGATAATCGGGAGGACGAAGGAAAGAGTCGCTTCAACTGTTAAATGCAAACAGGAGGAGCAATTGTTTTGAAGGATGAGAGAGGATGGAGAGAGGAGGGAGGGAGACTGATAGAATGACGAAGTAAGGGGAGGAGATGAGATGAAGAGATGAAGAGATTGGGATTCAAGAGGATTATGGGGAGAGGTTTATTTTGATGATGAGAGAAGGAGAATAAAAAGAATAATTGAATAATACCTAGGTATTTCCATGAAGAGGGGTATCGGAAATACAATACAGAATATTGAAACGATACAATACCAATACCACAACACACATACAGTAGGTAGTTGTTGGCTGGGTCAAGGAGGAGTTGGGAATCAGGCTAAAAATAAAAGAAATTGATTCAAATGAACTGGCAGTCTGACACTAGTTTGACTGCTCAACAACATGCAAGGCAATTAACTATATTACTGAGTAATTATTTTGTACTTTGTACGGAGTATGGAGGTTGAAGATAAGCCGAGAAGAGAAGTCTTGATATCGAAGGCCTTATCGATCTCATCAACCAAGCGCTCCGTAATCTGTATTCAATTGTGAATTGGCAGGAGTGTAATACTCCCTCGTCCTTCACAAGAATAATAGTCCCTTCCTCAGGAATCATGATCCATGTTTTCAAGAATCTAATACTCCGAAATATCCCTCAGCTCGGAGTCATACTCGGTAGTGAGTGTGAATCCCTATCTGTCTATCTGCCTAACAAGTTCACCGTATGGGTCCAGACTCTGGAGTACTCGGTAGATTCTGTACCTGGAATCTGGATGCCGCGTTTCTTGGTTGATGGTTCAGTCGTTCAGGTTGGGACTAAGCAGTGGAGCCTTGTATTGCGGACCCAGCAAACAGGTGAGCCCCTCCTGTCCATCGGTATCCACTAGACAAGTTGATCTACAGACTACAGTAGTTACTCACCGAAAAATGTCTCCAGACATGATGTATCTAGTAAACTGTTGTCAATTGTCAGGAGATTCAATTGATGATGGCAACTTGATTCAGTATCTGTACAGAGTACGGAATAACTTCAGTACATGTGATTAGATATGATTTGTCTTATGGAATGATAGGTATGTTGTTGACATCATAGGTATCCCTGTAGGCCTGTACATAACAAAAGTACTCCGAACAATCGGGCAATTCTGGTCCTTTACAAATCCTTAGGCCAACAAAACTGGATTATCTGCCCGAAATTCAACAAAAAAGTAACAAGAGGAGCAGATGACTCCTCAGGACGCCATCCAGTGTCCGATCATTTCTTTTGCAGGAGTTCAGTATTGAGTCTACAGCGTAGGGTGTGTCCTGTCTCTAAATATGTCTTCCGAGAATCCCAACGGAAGCTTTCAAGTGAGATACATCATACGTATTCAATACTCCATATCAATCTTCCCCACTGAATCTCAAGTCTCAACAACTCAGTGAGTCAGTCTGTGTATGATTGGTATTAGTGTATTAGTGTATTATTACTCCGTAGTACGTACTGTATCCACTATCCACTACCATACTTCGGGTTGACCCCTCATCAGTCCAAGCTTCAAATTCAATACCTCGCTGTGAACTCCGTAATTTTGGACAAGCTACCAAAAAGAAAAATTGTCAGTCCAAATTATTGTTGGATTACGGAGTATTGGTTTATTTTGGGGACACTCACTTCTCGAGTCATCATCTCCCTATCCTGTGAATCCTCTTCTCTTCTTTTCCCCTTCATTTCCTCTCCGAATCCTACTCTCTTCCTCAAGTTCAACAAATATCTTCTTCAAGGCGATTGCTTACCGAGCGAAGCTCTCCTTCATCTTCAACCCCCCCGCTTATATTCTTCTTAATCTCGATTCCCTTCTTTACTCCGTACTTGCCAAATACTTCACCTCTCTTCTCCCCCCCAATAACCCCTCCATTCTATCATCATGTCCGCCAAATCGATTCTCGAAGCTGATGGCAAGGCCATCCTCAACTACCACCTCACCCGTGCTCCTGTCATCAAGCCGACTCCTCTCACTCCTTCCTCCACCCACAATCCTCCTCCCAGACTTGCCTCCATCTACTTCCCCGAAGATGCTGCTGTCAAGGATGTTCTGGACCAGACGGAGGTTGTCTATCCCTGGCTGCTGATTCCCGGCGCCAAGTTCGTCGCAAAGCCAGATCAATTGATCAAGAGACGGGGTAAGAGCGGTCTGCTCGCTCTGAACAAGACTTGGGCCGAGGCCAGGGAATGGATTGAGGCTCGCGCTGGCAAGGACGTCCAGGTTGAGACAGTTACTGGCGTTCTTCGTCAGTTCCTTGTGGAGCCTTTCGTTCCCCACCCTCAGGAGACCGAGTACTACATTAACATCAACTCCGTGCGTGAGGTAAGTCAGCTTGTCAATTCCCAATTGGAGCTTGTGGAATTCTAAGGGACTGACATAATGACTAGGGTGATTGGATCCTCTTCACTCACGAAGGTGGTGTTGATGTTGGTGATGTCGATGCCAAGGCAGAGAAGCTGCTCATTCCCGTTAACCTGAAGAACTACCCCTCGAACGAGGAGATTGCTGCTGCTCTCTTGAGCAAGGTGCCCGAGGGCGTCCACAATGTCCTGGTTGACTTCATCTCGCGCCTCTACGCCGTCTATGTTGACTGCCAATTCACCTACCTTGAGATCAACCCCCTCGTCGTCATTCCCAACGCTGAGGGAACCTCGGCTGACGTACACTTCCTGGATTTGGCGGCCAAGCTCGACCAGACTGCCGAGTTTGAGTGCGGTACCAAGTGGGCCATTGCCCGCAGCCCTGCCAACCTTGGTCTGGCCACCGTTCCCCAGAATGATGGCAAGGTCAACATTGATGCGGGCCCGCCAATGGAGTTCCCTGCTCCCTTTGGTCGTGAACTGACCAAGGAGGAGAAATTCATTGCCGACATGGATGCCAAGACTGGTGCTTCCCTCAAGCTGACTGTCCTCAACTCCAACGGCCGTATCTGGACTCTTGTCGCTGGTGGTGGTGCCTCCGTCGTGTATGCCGATGCCATTGCCTCCGCTGGCTTTGTTAGCGAGCTCGCCAACTATGGTGAGTACTCCGGTGCTCCCACCGAGACTCAGACCTACAACTACGCCAAGACCGTTCTCGACTTGATGCTGCGCGCCCCCAAACACCCGGATGGCAAGGTTCTCTTCATCGGTGGTGGTATTGCCAACTTCACCAACGTCGCCTCGACGTTCAAGGGTGTCATTCGTGCCATTCGCGAGGTCGCTCCTGTTCTGAACAAGCACAATGTTCAGATCTGGGTTCGTCGTGCGGGTCCCAACTACCAGGAGGGCCTCAAGAACATCAAGGCCGTCGGTGAGGAGCTAGGGCTTAACATGCACGTGTACGGTCCCGATATGCACGTCAGTGGAATCGTCCCTCTTGCCCTGCTGGGCAAGAAGACCGATGTCAAGGAGTTCGGATCTGCTTAAAAAAGGGAAATAAACTTGCGTTTGTTTGATTTATTTTATTTAATTTTCTTTGGGCCTTTTTTTCCGTGCTTCACCCCATTTGTTCTCTTTTTTTTTCCTGTTCTGAACGCATGGCATGATACGGACCTTTCCTTACTTATCGAGCGAGGACTGAACATTCAAGTAGTATGAGAGATGAAACTGCATTGACAGGACCAAGGGGAGGGGGAGATATCCATTTGTTCTGGAGTCAACTGTTACTCTTAGATTATATTCTTGGTTGATTTCGAGGCATGGGTCTGCGCAGTGATAGTCGACTTAAATCTATGATAACGATCAACAAATGATTTTTCTCCAAGTAATTTTTATAGTAGTGTTTCATTGCCATTATGATCGAGAGTAAGAGTACTCTACGGAGTATATGAGTCGAAACCACTCACGTGACACTAACTATCACCAGTATCAAAGTAACAGTACAACATTACCAACTTACAAGTTACAGTATTACAGAAGTTCAGAACACCAAGATAAGCTTAAAAGAGAGACCCGGGGACTAAATTAGGAGTTCAGGTCCACAGGAGCTCTTCATGGCTCATGCAAGGTAGATCTCTGATCTGAGATCTCAAGGATGGGAAATCCGGGGGGGGGGGGGTCAACTTCCGCACGCCCGAGATTGTCGGAGGTTCCGAGGGAGGAGTTTGATTGTTTATGTCGGGATCCCGGAGAAGGCAGGCCGTAGGGCGCAGACGGGACGGGCCATTGATGGGTCTTGGTTTTGAATGGGTTGATGGTTTTTTATTTAGCTTGGGGATTCTGATTGAGAAGGTTGTTGTGAGTTGTGATGTTGGAGTAGAGATTGATATGCTAAGAAGATGGTTTGAGTAGAATGATAAATGCTTGATGTACGGAGGACTAGTTGGAGTTATCTACGGAATGATCATGGAGCTATCTTGATGATATACGGAGTACTGTCGAGGAGAATCTACGTTCTCAGTGACCTGAAGAACTGTTGTTGACTTGGTGGTGAGTGTGAATCTGATAAGGAGGAACTCCAAAATAGTCAATGCCAAGTTCATCGGAGTCCGGACGAAGGGAACCCATGTGGATATCAGCCGAGCATATACATCATCGCTGAAGTACTCCGTAACCTCGATATATTTATCGCATCGCCAAAGCCCTGAGGCTGGAAAGCTACATATTCCCCTCGAGTTTATCAATTGCAATTGAACCATGATGAGATCTGGTCTCGTTCATTCAATATGGATTGAAACATGGAAGTCTACGAAGTATGGAGTATGGAGTACTCCAATACTTGAGTACTGCCTGCGCTGAAGTTGTTAGAGGTGCAACAGACACTCATCGCGATGGGTTTCAAGAGTCATGACGCTAGAAAGTCAGCTGTCTGACCAATTCCGAATCAAAGTCAGATCGGAATGGTTTTCTACTTTCAACCTGATGGTGCATTGGCGATTCTTGGCGTTGTTTTCGCCCTTTTTGAACCTGGATATCTTCGTCTCGTCATTCGGGTTCATCGGATCATGAGGCGGGTGAGATACTGTTTTGGGTTTGAACTGCCAGGCGCAGGATGGAATCGTGAATTGCTTTTACATCTGCCTATGCTGCAATTGCGACTGAGTTGATGGACTCCTACCGGTAGGTTCGAAGGGTTAAATCTCGGAATGTGGTCGAATTGCTTGATCAATGTATGTGAATCAAGTATCCGTATATATATTTCTCATCTAGACTTCAGTGACCTGCAGAGAAGACTACCACCGCGAACTAACCTCCGATCATAAAATAAATATACACATTTAACCCTGCTAGCGAGCACAAGCACCGAACAGGTTTAAAGAATCGTATTTTCGAAAAGAGAGGATCTCAGAACAGATGGACTGTTCCCCGTTTTACTCGCCATACCCGGACCAGGCGCCTGGAAGCTGAAACGTTCTCGGTTCACCGAAGTGTTGCCGCCGTGCACATAAGAGCCCGCGACATTATTGTCATGGAATCGCTCAAACATCACGCTGTCCTGCGGTAAACTCGACATGCTAGTCGACGGACGTACAGGACCTGGGAGACGAGTTCGGTGTTGAGGAGTTGCATTCGGAATCCCCCCTATCATATCTATCAGTCAACCCTGACAAACCGGACAGAAGGAATTTGCTAGTTACGGTTTCTCAAGCTGATTGGGATGCCCGGTGGTGGCATTGCGGTGTTATCAACCCTCTGCTTTGCGCCTTTGGAGCTCCCAGTCCCGCTCCTTTGATGTCGATGCAGTTGCTCCACCCCTTCTAGGTTGACAGGAATAGGATTGCTCTGACGAGAAAGTGGAGTCTGCGGCGGTCGTGATCCGGTCCCCGGCTTATTCAATGCTGGAGGCACTGGCTGGTTACCGAGAGAATTCAAGGCTCGTGAGATGCTGTCTGAAGCGGCTGTTTGCATCTGGGATCTCATGGCGCGGGACTTGAGTAGATTGTATAGATTTGTGATTTGCGTGAACTTCTTGCACTTCTCTCGGTACAGGTCAACCAGTTCCTGGTTCTTCTTGCGGAGCTGCTCCTGTGTGCTCTGCATGTCTAGACCTTCTGTCAGATGTAACCTGCGGGAAGCTTTCCAGAGATCTACCGTCGACGAACCATTCAATCTGGCTTGAAGTGTTGATATCTCCGTATTCGCGTTATGAATAACCCGATCCATTTCAGTACTCAGTGAAGTGTATTTCTCCGTCAGTGTCTTTCCAAGGTACTCCTGGTAGAATCTTCTCCATGTTAGAATGACGCTAGGGGATAATCAAAGAGAACGCACATCTCCTGCGTGGTCTGATATGCCCAGAAAACCAATGCTCGGCTGGCACATTCCATGATCGTGTTGGGGTCCAGTCCGCTCAGGACGCTGGTCTTGTAATCTTCAGAGGGGTTGAGGACGGTCGATGCAGCGTCATCGGGGTTGACAAGGACGGTTTGGCAGGCTGGACAGCGACGTTCGCCATGAGTAGGGCGGGAAAGACCTAGGCTATCTGCGCAGCGAAGACAGAAGATATGTCTGGGGGTATCAGCGTTGAATTCGTCCGCTTCTAGGATGAACTGAAGGCAAGGAAGCCGGACGGGTGGAATGACTTACGAACAAGTAGTGACAACTGCCTGCTCTTTTAATTGAGACCGGCATTTCAAGGCATTGCATCGTAGGTAGAAGTCCATAGCTGGTACGAATGCTGTGAGCCCGAAAACACTCGAGTATGTGGAAATGGCACCTTTGATTGATGAATGAAATGGAGTGAAGGTTCGAACCCTGAAGATCAGAACTCGATGTGCCATGTGCCATCTGCGACTTGCACCGAGGTAACTTTGAGAGCATTGTCAATAATTCCTGAAGTAGAAACAGTATAGAGCAATGATTATTTTGGTTTGGGTATCTAAAATCTATAAATGTTCGGCGCGCAAGATCTATCTTCACAGGATCTTTCCAACCGTTTCCTATACTCAAGGCCATGTCAGAAGAAAAAGGTATTGCCTTCAGCATCACGCCTCGTTGAGCGCATCTTCTCTCCAAACTCGGGGCCGGGCTCATACTCCCGCCACAAGCTGGCAGGAAAGATATGCTTGTTTCGTTCATACCACCGTCTATCAACCACTTTGGTCAATGTGGGATCTGCATCGCCACCTTCCAGTTGATCATTATCCGGTCGTGACAGGGGATTATCGGCTGAGGCTTCTGCCGGTGGCTTGTCGGAATAGTCGAACAATAGCCCCCTTGCGGTTGAGAAGTTGGGTACCCGATTGGCGATGAAGTAGTAGAATTCGTAATGCTAGAGAAACAATCAGCACATGTCAGGTGTAGGATATTGAGATTCCACCTACGTGAGGAATGATTATCTCCCCCTTGACCAGCATAAGGTCATCAACACTGATTCTGGCCCACTCACGGCGATTATCTTTCCGGCCCTTGGATGCTCCGCTGGCACCCGCGACGCCTAATTCGGCACCGACTTTGCGACACCGATCCAGAAATAACCATACAGGGTCCCCTTTTTTAACCTTGACCGTCCCCGCAGGTATATTCGTACCATCGTAGAAGATGAACGGAATGAGTATCTCCGTGTTCTTGACCGCCTCCTGCATAGCCAGGAATTCCTTGCGAAGAGCATCACGAGCTTCAGCCTCTGCCTTCAATGTCGCTTTTGTCATCGCTTTCGGGGGCGGCGGTGCATTGGGGTTTGGTGTGATGCGCCGTGAAGACGGCGCAGAACCGTCGTCCAAGGGTGTTCTTGACGCAGACCGGGAGATACTCGGTTCGCGGGCTGAGTCGGCGCCAGTATCCTCCTCATCGTCACCGAATGAAAGTTTACTTTTCGCGAGCGGCTTCTTTTTCTTCTTTTTCGGAGGGCCTTGACTAGGGGGCGTCGCATTACTATTTTACCGGCGATCAGCTCGGAACGGAGATGGAGAAGCTCGCGCCTTGACTCACCCGTCAGTTACATCGCCCGTTGAAGGAGTTGCACTTCTGGAGTTACCGGATGTAAATCTCCCAAGCGATTTATCATGCGCCTCTCGTTCCTTCTGCTCTAGTACCTCTGCGCGACGCTTGCGAAAGTCGGAGAGATGGACCAGACCAACTGTTTGCGACTTGAGCAGATCTTCTGCGGAGGCAGTCTGGCTTGTAAATGACCGCGGTGTCGAACTGTGACTAGGTTGCTCGGACATCGTGTGTGTATTTTGGATTGAAGCTGTTTGAGAGCATCAGGAAGATATAAATCTCACTGAAAGCAACTGACGTACGGAAGACACGTGACCAGGTTTGGTCAAGGACGCCAAAGCAATACAGAAGTTATATCAAACACAGTCAATAAGAGATGAAACTTGCTAATCAATGGGTCGAATATAAATCCTAAATATCTACTATATTAAGAGCAACCAGGTTGCTCAGCATTTAACCAGAGAACATGAAGATCTACTTCGTAGCAATTGAGCAAACATGCCAAACACAGCTCCCGTACAATCTCAACAGAATCACAGGAAACAGGACTGTCACTCTGCACTTTTCATTGTCACCATTCCCTTTATTTCAAGTTCAAAATGATGGACGAAGATGAAGATGATTTCTACGATCCTGCTGATGCAGTACCCTTAAATCAGACTCAGAATGCTCCTCACATCCAATCGGAAGCTAAAACCCAAGAAGCAAATGATGGGGAGGAGGAAGAGATAGAGGTGGAAGAGGATGAGGTTCGCTCGCGGCGCGCATTCATTTTATTTTTTTTTAGCTGACCTGTCATCTAGGATGACTTCAATATCATCACAGAAGCTCCTCCAGATGCGCCTCCTCCGGAAGTGTCAGTTCTTGATCGCTCAGTCAATCCAATTCCACGGCATACCTCTAACATCAGGATAGACCACATCCTCGTCATGCAACTCTACGCGCAGAACCCCAGAGACCTTCTTCGGCAGATCCAGCAGCTATTTCGAAATCCGTCACACCAGCAGTAACGCCTAAGATCGAAGCTGCCACCCCAGTATCTGCCAGTGCAAGACCAGCAGTACCTCAGAAACCCGGTTCCGCATACCCCCCTGTACACGTATCCACGATCGATGTGAATGTGAACCCAGTTCATCCTGCCACAGGCAAACCGATCCAGTCGACAGATATGGATACTGATTTCCCATCAGAAGACGATAAGCCGTGGAGACGCCCTGGCTCTGATATGTCCGACTATTTTAACTACGGATTTGACGAGTTCACCTGGGCAAGCTACGTTCTAAAGCAACAGGAGCTGCGGAAAGAGATCGGGGACCAAAAGAAACAGCTAGAAGATATGCAGAGCTTCTTGACCATGGGGCTTCCTCCAATGCCTGGAGCTCCCCCGGGCCCTGGAGCACCTTCGGCTAGCGCACCACCAGCTATGCCGGGTATGCCAGGTATTCCAGATATGTCTCCCGAGATGATGCAGGGCATGCTGGCGAGCATGATGTCGCAAGGCCTGGACCCATCATCGATGGACCCAATGTCTTTCATGCAGCATGCACAGGCGATGATGGGTGGTCAATCCGGCGCAGGCGGCGGACAGCAACAGGGCCAGCCTGGGTTCGGCGGCCAAGGGCAGGGGCCAGGGTTTGGAGGACAAGGTGGTGGTCAACCTCACATGGGATTCGGAGGCTACGATCAAAGAGGTGGATTTGGCGGCCGAGGACGAGGGAGAAGATGGTAGAGCTTGGCATTTATATCTTTTATTACATTGTCGTAACCCTTTTGATTCCCCAAGGAGTAGTGTGCGGAATAAGGGGTCGGACCCTGGCGGCGTTTAATGATATCCAGCCACCCTGAACATTTCATCGATCATGAGTCTCTCATTCAATGACTCTAAAAGCTATTCGAAGCCAGTTTGATCGTGTTGTTCATTCGGAGAAATGGAGCTATTCCCAACATTGGGAGCTGGAAACAGGGCTCAACACCCCAGATGTAAATCAATAATCACTCGACAGCAGGAAATATCAATTGAATATCGCTGAAAACACAGCAACGGAGTTCTAATTACCCCCATCTGGTCCAAAATCCTCGAGAATTCAAGGAAGAAGAAGACAAGATTCCCTCGGCAGTGTTGCTGGGAGCTGTCCGGTCTTGGCATTCTGGAAATTTCTCGCAGTCCAGATCTTCTTCTTCTAAAGAACAGACCGCCCGAAAAACATCATCTTTTTCTTCCTTGCTCTCCACGACCTTGTCTTCGATATCTTTCTCGCACTCCTGCTCAATTAAAACCAATTCTCTACGACTAGCAACTCTCTTCTCTCACATTTTCTATTCAAAATGGTACGTGATTCCAACTCGCGATGGGGAGCTCAAAGCTTCCGGTTGACGTCGACACACCGTCTTGACAGTCTCTGTCTATCCTTCAACCCTGCTCGTCTGCGTCATTGGGATGAAACATTTCTTTTTTGACTAACATTCTCCTCTCTCTAGTCTATCCTCCGCAACATCAAGAGCCTTGCCCCCCTCCTGGACCGCGTCCTGGTCCAGCGCATCAAGCCCGAGGCCAAGACCGCCTCTGGCATCTTCCTCCCCGAGAGCAGCGTCAAGGAGCAGAACGAGGCTAAGGTCCTCGCTGTCGGCCCCGGTGCTGTTGATCGCAACGGCCAGAGAATCCCCATGAGCGTTACTGCTGGTGACAAGGTTCTGATTCCTCAGGTATGTATTGGTCTCTTTTTCTAATGTTTCCGTGTCTATCCGATGGGCCTTGCTTCTTCCAAAACTTAGTAACTGACAATCTTCTTTTCTTGGATTTAGTTCGGTGGTAGCCCCATCAAGGTCGGTGAGGAGGAGTACACCCTCTTCCGGGATTCCGAGTACGTTTTCCTTCATTTCGAGCATTTAAATCACCATCATATGGGTTTGATATTAACGTCTGTGGTAGGATCCTCGCCAAGATCAACGAATAAAGGAAACGATTATAGTTTTTTCGTCTTGTTCCCTTTTTTCCCCCATTTCGTTTGCGGATGAGGGCTGAGTACGTCCAAGTCGGAAGACGTGTACTATACCTTCCAAAAAACCCATTGATTCTTACCCCCCCTCGAAAACAACTATATTCCTTCGCAAAACCGTCACCATTGGAGATTGGGAAGGGCAGCTCTTGCTGTATATCTTTTGGACCAATCTTGCCTCGCATTTATTGTTTAAAGCGTGAAACGACCTTGTCCCCCCCCCCGAGCATTTTAACTATGATGTACTTTTATATTTAACAATCGTCATAAATCACGTCGGCTGCGGCGCGATGAAAGCGAGTAATATCAGCAATGATAATCTCCTCTCAATTTGATTTTTATGCATAACGCGATTGCCCGTCGCTATCCACAGCCTCGAAACTCCACGCTCGCCCAAGAAGGGCGCGCTCATAACTCCGCATCAACATCAAAGTTAAGGGCCCAGTCGCATTGCCAATCCTTGTCGATGACATGGTTGATCCGCCCCAACATCCTTTCACCTATTAACTCCCCGAAGAGCAACCTTCTCTGCTCCGGCGTCATCTCAATAAACCTGGAAAGCCCCTTCCCACCTCCCTTCTCGGCAGAGTCACAGACGGTGTGATTCCCATCATTCACGCAGCGCAGAAAAGCCATCTCCCGCTCGTATTCCCGCCCGAGGACGGCTAAGATCGACTGCGCAGCGTACGGATTGAGTCCCGCCCGACGGAGGAAGAGCTCCCAGGTGGATGTCCTCTCGAACATCTCCGGTCTCAACCTGTCTTTCTGCGCCTGGTTGATCGGTGTAAATCCCGTACCATGCGCACTCGACGCAGTCCCCGTTGGGAATCGAACCGCGTGCTTGGTTGCGAGCGAGAGGACCCATCCGGCGACGGCCTCTGGGCTTGAAGGTATCAATAGCGGGCAGATCGTTGCGTAGGCCGACATCGAGTTGCAAAAAGCCGTGAGTGATGCGATGGATGCCAATACGCGCTTGTCTGCCGTGAGGCTGGGTTGCTTGGCCTGCGTTTTTGGGCTGTGGCAGATGAAGACGTAGATCCGTTCATAGCGCGGAGCGAGAAGAAAGATGCGTTCGCGGAGTGGAGAGTTGATGATGCCTGCGATGTCGTTGAGTTGCGGATGGCTGAACTTGTGGCCCGGTAGGTACAGTTGTGTGGTTGCTTGGGATGTTGTGAGTATTATACCGGTAGATGGAGAGATTATGATATCCGCTTCGGTTTGAAGGGTGGAATGATTGCCGGACTGGGCGGTTATATGCTTGGTCTTAGTCTGGCCACTCGGATTATGGTGATTATATTCTCTATAAATGATTATCGGTGGCTCTGCCATGCTTTCAAGGGAACGTACGAGCCGGAGATGGCTCTTGAGCAGTGCAGTTGAGAGGAACAGGATATGTCGCTCTCCCGTCGACTTCTGGAATCGGGGGAATTGTGCGGCACTGCCATTATACGGCTCCTTGTCTATTTCTTCTGGCTCTTCTGTATGCCTGGCCGGACCCTCGTTGCTTTGTGCACAGTGTCGCTTGGGGGCATTCTCAGCCGGACCCTTGCCAGGGAAATAAGGGCTTTGCGTCTTTTCAGCGCGTTTGCTTTTGCGACCCCTTATCTCCATGAAAGCATCCAGTGAACCCAAGGATGTGAATGACGGTATTGCGAGTTCCCTCTCCTGATCGTGTGAGGTCGGTTCTCGAGGGTTGGTTCTATTTTCTCTCGATAGACGTCTGATATCCTGGCGCTTTCTTTTCCTCTGCTGTAGAGGCTGCTTGTCCGCTATACGAAAGTCGCCTGCCTCGAACCGAATGTCGTTTTTCACCGTACGAATGGTATCACTAGCCTGTGGTTGGCTCCCTTTGCTCTGCTGAGTCTTAGCTGGCAATTTCCTTCCACTGGCAGTCTGTTCAGAGGTGTAGTGGTAACATTGGGTTGCAGATTCCGTCATCTGTCCCCCAGCAATGTCTGCTTCGCGAGTTTAATCAGTGATTGATCATTCATGATCTTTTTGAAGTTTTACTCACCCTGCTGCTCGTAATCTGGGGAATGGGCTGATGGTTCCGTTGGTTCGACACTGCGTTCCAGACCATTCTGACGTCCTTCCGAATGAGATGGATGAGATTGAGACGATGCTGTACCCGCCAGGTCTTTATCTATGGAAGCCGTTTCCGCTAACGATACACCTTTTCCTTCCATGCTTGTAGTCTCCGCTGTTTGAGAGAGACATTCAATTAGATCCTCACTTGAGTATTGCTCGACGGTCCTCGACGCCTCTGAATTCACCTCTACGCGAGTTTCTGATGCTTCTTCAGCTTCTTGTACTTCGCCTGGAAGAGGTGTAGATATGTGAGACTCCGCACCAGTTATCCCTGCCTCTTGCCAACTTGGCCCATTCTGCCTCTCGTTTGTTGTCTGGTTATGGTCCGACTTTACCACGCAATTGGGTTCAAGTATAGCCGTCCGTCGCATGCAATCATGGCCCTGAGGTTCGTAACTGATATTAGATGGTTTTGAGGGTGAAGATTGATACTTTGACTTTTCGAGGAGTTCAGTTGAGGCTGGACTGGGCAGCATTTGAAGTTCCGGTTCTGGCGAAGGACTCCTGTATACTTCATCGTCCGTACCCATCGGGGCAAGAGGAGGGGAATTTGTTCGAACACGGTATATCTGTGTATGCACAATCATTGGCTTGGTAATGCAGACGCAAGGTCTTTGAGAACTTACCGTCTGAGGAGGATTGTCTAGTAGACTGCCCAGATGATTCGACGGCAGATTTCCAAAGTTCATGACGTCCTGCAATAGCACGAGCGATTGTTTGCTGCAGTTTATCTTCTCGTGCCTGATCGCAGCGTAGATTTCATCAGCCTTCTTCTCCAGGGTATCGGGTCGAAAATCTAGAGCTTCCTCGAGAGGCGACGGGTCTTCCTCATCGGTATTGTCATTGACTGGACCCTGGGGAAGCGCCGAGCTAGCCTCATACTCCAAACTGAAGATGGGTAGTTCCAATTTAAGCTGATTGATACGGCGATACGCCATTATATGATCCCCATGGTTATGCTCGATCGCCTGTGCCTTCGCATCTCTGATGACCGCTGAGAGAAACCGGGCGTCATCTTTCCTCACGTTGAGCTTTTCTTCACGGAGGGTCTTCTCGAGAGACTGCTGTGTGCTGGAAAGGTATTCATCAAGCGCCTTGAGTCTGTCTTCGGGTAAAGAAGGGCTCTCCAACGGTACTTCGACGGCGCGGTTGAGATAACTTGAGGGCTTCGCCGCTGTAAAGTCACTGGCTATTTTGTGGAATCTGGCATATTCCAGTAGGGAAGGCTCATGTTTGTCTGACATTGAGGATAAAGATCAGTGAGTAAAGAGAATCGTGAACGATGGACCTGTTTTACTAGAGAGATGATGGATGAGGGTATTCTCGAAAACCTATTCGCATGCACGTGTCCTGTCGAGTTGGATACTGGAAGACAGCAATTGAGCCCATCAATCCTCATTCTTTTACAAAATAGAAGCAACATGTCTCTGGCTGAGTCCTATAGGAAGATTATCCCTATCAAAAATGTAGTTATTATATACACTGCTCAAATGGTCTATCATAAGGCGGCCATTATTTCTCAACCCGTACAGACAGTGTTCATGGTCCTCCAAAGCAAGGTAGTCAGGAGCTCAGAGAGAAGGGGCCAGCCCAAGCTCAATCATTATAGTTGGATCGACGAGAACCATCCTTATTGACTGGCGGCAGATTGTAGTAAGCATTATACTCCTCTTCTTGTGATTTGCCTTCTGGATCCAAGTAAGGGCGTTCAGCATGGCAAGCGACTCGAACAGCGTGACGACGATGGGGGGCGAAGCCGTAAGAAGCAGAATGATTCTGTCCAGATGGTTAGAAGCGATCCCTAAGGTCGCATCACTGAAACATTGTAACTTACTGTTGTTCGATTATCCCACAGGGCCACATCATCCTCACCCCATTGGAAGCGGGTGTGCGCTTCTTGCGTGGTGGAAACGACCTCGGTGAGATATTTGATGATGGCATCGCTCTCTGCTTTGGGGATTCCGACAATCTTGACCACAAAGCCAGGGTTGAAGAAGAGACTGTTCCAGCCAGTCACCGAGTTTGTTCGAATCAAAGGGTGCTCCGTGGTAATTGGTTCGCGACGAACAGTCCGACCAAGGGCTCGCGAATCCGATGCCTGCATGTTCGCCGTATGGAGAGCCGTCAAGCCTTTCAGGTAATTCTGCATATGTGATGAGAGCGCGTCGTATGCTGCGTATTGGGATGACCAGAGGGTATCACCCCCTCCTCCTCGAGGGGGCCCAGCTAGGACCTTTAATGATGTGTATGACGGTGGTTGGATCTCGTACGTCACGTCTGAGTGCCATCGAAAACTAGGAGAAAACAGTGCTCGTTGGTCGTCGGAGTTTTCCCCCGTGTAAACAACATGGACATCTTCTAATCCCTTCTTCTTCGGTACAGCAGTAGTGGCATGCTAAAAAGTATGGTCAGACCTCGGCCGTTGCCAAGCGGTAGCAGTCCCGAGACATTTCAGACTTACCTTGTGCAATGTCCCAAAGTACTTCCCCAATTCTCGTTGAGCTTCTATGTCGAAATCCTTCTGATTGCGAAAAAAGACCACACCACGGACGGCAATTAGGCGGGCGAGATCGTCTCGCTGCGCATCATTGAGCTTCGCCAAGTTGACCCTTTGAATCTCAGTTCCGATTCTCGGTGTGTAGTCGAAGATGTCGGTCGCATCTTGTAGTAGAGTGCGGAATTGCGGGTCTCCACGAAGCCCTCTATCTTCGTATGGAATCTCCTTCAAAGGGGCCCACTGAAGGTC
This sequence comes from Aspergillus cejpii, assembly GCA_004769165.1. Taxonomy (NCBI): domain Eukaryota; kingdom Fungi; phylum Ascomycota; class Eurotiomycetes; order Eurotiales; family Aspergillaceae; genus Aspergillus; species Aspergillus cejpii. Next base: position 771,207 of record SMSW01000005.1, on the reverse strand, counting down.
TGGAAACGAGGGTAAAAGATCATCATAAGGATAGCTGTCGTGGCTTTTGACCGTGGTGCGTCCCGGCTCGTACCAGAATTTATTGTGCCCTGATGTATCCTTCTTGGGGACTGTAAAATGACCACGGCTCGAAGCAACAGTCGGATCTTTCAGCGGCAGTGCCATGGCGTCCAGTCGAAACAGTTATTTACTTGGGTTGGAGAACTATATATCTTCAGCTTAGGGAGAAGAAGCAGTGTTTGAAAGTAATCTCATCCAAGTCTACAGACTTTACAAACCAAGGATAGACAGAACTTTCATATCCCAAGCCATTATATATATAGGTTTGCCAGCATTACGCATATTCTAACAGTTCGGGGCGGAAATGGCGCCATCACCATGGAGAATCACCTTAGGAGGAAACAGAATGCTTCCGGGACCACTCAGACCAAGCCGGAAGTCCAAAATGATTCAATCGAAGCACCAGCGCCATCATGAGCAAGCATCACGTCACATTGTTCACTTGAGCCACGATGGATGGCGAAGGAGCTGAGACATGTACTCTCACTACTCCGTAGCTATCACTGAGATGCCTCCTCAGAAAAAGTAACAGTAACCACAATATAAGATGGAGATGAATACTTTTCTCCAAGATAGAATGTCAGACTGTGATCTTATTATTGTTACTTGGAGGTTGAAACAAGCTTAACGGGCGTCGGATGTGGCTGTGTTTAGCGTGCAGAGTGCAGAGTCCACTTGGCCAATGCTTGCTGCCTTGCAGACTGCAGACTGCAGACTGCAGAGTCAGAGTTAGACTGGTCGTCTGCCTTATGTAATATATTAGTAATCAGTATGCTGAAACGACCAGAATCAGATCTACTTCGACTGTAGGTACTAAGATTCTACAATTGCTGCTTGTTATTACTGTGGAGGGGATTGACTGGGTAAAAATATCATAAAATATCATAAAGTTCAGGTTTTAAGGTATCAGGTACTCATGCTGAATTACAAAACTTCGCTGTGCAGGGAAAGTAACCGAGGTTCATCATGATGTACAAAACAAAATCATTATCCTGAATATGTGTGACTTGGACCCGGAAATCCGACGCCATATCTTTTATAGCTGCATTAAGCATACGATTCCCGCAATCCATCCTTAATTGAGCCTGCCATCCGCTCCGGACGGCGGACCCAGCACCAGTTCCTGCACCTGTTCTGTGACTGTGCCCAGTCGGCCGGCAACGCCAAGGATGCCAGTTTCAACATCCCCGAGGACCACGGCAAGATCATTGAGCATCGATTTCTGCGTTCCAGTGGCAGCGCCATCTCGGCTCCGTGAAGCCACAAACTCATGAATTTGGCGGTTCAACGTAAGTTCGATACCGTGAAGATGATCTTCGATTTCTTTCAAGTTGCGAGTGTAGCGCTCCAGAACTGATCCCATCTCGTCCGAGCGTTGAGAGAAATAGTCGACAAGGTTGACAGGCACGCCGTTGACAGAGGTGGCAGAAGATGGGTCAGTCTCGACATCATCGGGAAGGGCGAGAGTGTTCTTGCGCGTAGATCGCAAAGGCTGCCGATTTGGCCCCTTTTGGTCCTGAACAGACCACCAGTTTGCACCTCCCGATGACTGATACTGCAGGGGCAATTTTAAGGTATCAATAGCACGGAATGCAACCTGCGCCTCAGCTGCGTCGCGAGTGACAAGGCTGCGCAACTGATCGATATCGCGAGCATCATTCTCCAGCGCGTGCTGGATAGTTTCCAGCTTGCCCTGGACGAACTCCACGTCATTCGGGATCGTCTCGCCTTGACTTACAATTGTGGGAAGCATATTGGATACCTCATTAGACAGCTTGATTTGAAGGAGGACATAGTTGTCGAATTTTTCCAACTCTGACCTGATTTCGTCGGCGCAGCTTTCATACTTGGTTGTTGGCAAAAGGTTGCTAAGATCGACTTTGACCCCAGGAACTACTGTTCCCGTCGTAGCTGTCTGCTGGGCGGATTGTTGCGGCGCCGTACTTTGATTCCCAAACAGGGACAGTGTGGGCTTCTGAGCTTGCTGTTGCTGCTGTTGTGTGTTGGCCTGATTTCCGCCGCCGCTGAAAATTCATCAAAAGTTAGTTATCGAATATCATCAGTCGTTCAAAAGTAGTGCAGATTACTCACAAAAGACCACCACCACCACCAGTTGTTGTGGAGGCGCCCAGGCCACCGAAGAGAGGCTTGGATTGGGCTTGGGTCGTGGAGCCAAACAATCCTCCGCCAGTGCCTGCGCCTTGTGCAGGAGCACTGCTCGCACCAGTAGTCCCCGAAAAAAGCCCACCGGATGGAGGCTGCGCGCTGGTCGCCGTAGTACTTCCAAAGAGGCCTCCACCCGTAGTATTACTTTGCTGCTGCCCACCTAAGCCCGAGAACAAACCAGCCCCGGAAGTCTGTGATTGCTGCGTATTCCCACCCCCAAGGTTTCCAAAAAGGCCACCACCTGGCTTAGACTGTGTATTCGAACTTCCGAGGTTTCCAAAAAGACCGCCCGCCGTGCTCGTCGTCCCAGGTGTACTTGTCGATGAGGTAGTTTGAGCATTGGATCCGCCACTACTGGCAAATACTCGTTAGCTCGGGTTCAGCGCGGGTATTAATCCATCGTAGCTCTTTTCCCAGAGCAGGTTATCACTGTAGACTTAACAAAATACGAGGCAAAGGCAGGAAAAGTCTTCTGATATGACGTGGTAGGGGAAAGATATCGGCAATTCAAGAAATTTACCGGCGAGACCACAGGAGATCAGGCTGTGAAAATAAGAATACTTACAACAGTGAGTTGGCCGAATTGGTGTTTATGGACAGGCCGGTTGAAGGCTTTGCGGAAAACATGATGAGAAGGAGGAAAGCGCCAGCCCAAGGTTCAGGATGATGAGCATAAAATAAAGCAATTAAAAATGAGTGTCTTTTTCCACGAAGGGTTGTTCTGCTCGACCAAAGGCGTCAATATTTGAATTTTGAAAGTCCTCGATTATTTGAAACGTTGATGTGTTGTTGTATCTATTGGAGCTATCAGGTAGTGATGGGTGATGGATCAAATGGGAAAGATTCGCCGAGCCGATGGGTCAGCCGAGAAGGACCAAAACTTCAAGATCGATTGATCGGGTTGGAATTGGAATCCGCTTCCCTTGTTAAGCTCTCAAGATTATCTCCTTCTTATAAAATAGCTTATTGCAATCATTGAGAGACGATCGAGATGCATTCAAAGCTGGCTGGATATAATATGAGGCTGCATGATTGATATGTGGTTCTCAGACCATCCAGCTTTCCATATCCTGTAGTCTAGGAGTCCATGGACTGGCTTCATTCATTACCTATAGTATTCTCACTGTTGATATTCTAATGTTTGTCCTTTATGCCTGCTGCTGAGAAGTCCATCACCTTCTGTCCATTTCACTATACAGAGTTGAGTGTGACTATCATAAGGTGAATTGCCTAGTTGCTGCCACTGCAGTATCTTGAAGTGATATAGCAGCATTGAGGGCAACCTCCCCCAATCTTCATACTGGCATCAGATCTCATTGTCCTTTGCTTGGGATTCTGAGGTATTGCATGCCTCTCTCTGGAGTTCTTCGCCCTAGATATATTTGCAACTTGGAAGTTATCTGGGAAGCACTCTGGACAAAATGGGTGAAGATAATCTTTTGAACCAGGGCCCTCTATGTGTGGCTTCAACTCAAGCCGATAGTCCAGGAGATTTGAGTGCTGATGTTGAGTCATCTACCACCGAAAGCCTGGATATACCTTTGCGGACAGCAGAACAAGAAAGTAGGATTCATCCACGTCTCAATTACGCGAAGGGTGTTGAATGGTAGGTCTGACACTGACCATGATTGACGAGATCCTGGCTAACCATTGTCTGTGTAGGTCTCCTGATGGTACCACGCTTTTAACTGGCTCTGCAGATCACCATATCAGAACCTATATCTTGTATGTCATGCTCAAGGCTTTGGGGGTTTCAAACTAACAAACGGCAATAGACCACCGGATTTGCTGGAAGGAGGATCATCACCACGTCGGCTGTGTCCCTATTCTGTTTTACCTTCAGCGGAGCCAACGTATGCCACTGCCATTTATCCGTTCTTCAATCTTCAGGATCCGTCTAGTACCTTGTTTCTGTCATCAGTTCGGGACCACCCAATCAGACTCACATCTGCTCTCGCGCCTTCTGTTCTGGCGACGTATTCGCTGATACATCCGACGACAGAGGCGTTTATTACGCCTCACTCAATGGTGTACCCGCATACCTTGGGTGGTACGCACTTTCTCACTGGATCTGATAGCCTGATATGCTTGTTTGATATATCTCGCCCTGGGAACGCCGGCCCTGTTACTTGGATGCCCACGATTCCCAGTAAACGCAAGCAAATGGTCGGTGGAGGCGTTGGGATGAAGGGTATTGTATCAGCGATGGCCATCTCTCCTACCGGAGATAGCATTCTGGCTGCTGGGACGTTCTCAAGACAGGTTGGTCTTTATGGAGCAAACGGGACTGGAGAGTCTTTAGGGACATTTAGCATTGCAAAGACAGAGGCTCATCGGCACATTGGGGGTGCGGGAATCACACAGCTTCTCTGGAGTCCCTGTGGGAGATACTTGTACATTGCTGAACGCAAAAGCGATGGAGTTTTGATATTCGATATTAGGGTCACCGGGCAACTTCTCGGCTGGCTAGAGGGTCGACAGGCCGTCACAAATCAGCGCATGAAGATTGATGTCGTGCCTGTCGCTCAGGGTGAATCGCATGAGATTTGGGCTGGAGGAACTGACGGGCGTGTGAGAGTCTGGCGGAACCCCACATACAGTGCTGGACCGCAAAAGTGTTACTGGGAATGGGAGGCCCACAATGGTAAGCAATATCCCACAACTGATTTAGGCAATTGCACTTACATCAAGGACTACCTACTATAGACGCAGTCAGTAGTATTGCACTCCATCCAATCGGAAACATTGCAGCCACAACTTCTGGTCAGAGGCACTCCTCACGTGATGTGGACGCTGTTGATGGATCGCCTCCCTCTACCATGAAGGTCGACAATAGCTTGAAAGTCTGGTCAATGCCATTCACGGATGACTCAGAACGCTGATGTGGGTCTGAATAGACTCCACCCAAAGCTCGAGGCCTTGTGGTATATGTCAGGCATGCAAGGATGCAAAGCGGATGCGCTACCGGTACGTGACAATAAACGCGGATCCATACCTCCCTTTAGCGTTGCTTGAGGCTTATTAGCTCAATTGGAACGCTAGTACGGAGTACTGCATCTGGATCAGGATGGGTCCCATCGACTACCGGTTCGCTTGTCAGTGGATCCTCATTGAGCACATCGCCAGCCTCCTGGATCAGAGTACTGATAATAGACTTGCTGCGCGATACAATGCCTGAACAAGCTATTGTCCCTGAAGCTTCAATCCATTACGTGATTTTATAAAGAACTGCACTCGGCTATCAAAGCTAGGTTGGAGCTGATTTGATTAGGTAGAGTGAATGGACTCGCTTCAAGATGTTTCAACTTCCCATTTTGGTCCCTCCGCCAGGCCGTCTGTGAATAGAGCACCCACCAACATGCCCCATTATGTCCCTTTTTGGTATATGGGTCTGCCCTGCTTTGTTTACATGCCCCAAGCACACGGCATGTCCCGCTTGTGAATAGCATCTTCCATCTAGATCAGGGTCTAGACGCATCACACACTACCTCACCCTCGCTTGTCACCAGCCCCCCCCAAATCAACTCGGTTGATATTTCTTTTTTGATCTGTATTATTTAATGGACCTCGAGCCTCCTCTCAACAAAAAAATCTCTTACCTCTTTACATCTCTCTCATCCGTTGAAGTCTCGTTTTCATAAAGCGAACACCTCGAGATACACCAATCTTGCACAGTTCCTCTTACAGTATCACGGCGTCGATTTCTCAGCTCTTCGTCTTCAGTACCCATCATCTCCAATCAAGGAAGTCTCTGTGTTGCTATTCTTTGACTACATCTTGACTTGCTCAATATGTCTGCTCCGATTCGTGACTTTCCCGCAATGCACTTGGGAACTCATACCAGCCCTTTCCCTTTGGATGGCATTTCTCCTTTGCTTTCTCAGCAACTTGAGTAAGTCGTTGACGCGTCATCTTTGCTTGGGACTCTCTAATACCGGCCACAGGGGATCAAACCCTAATTTTCCCGATCAGGACTCCGTGAATGCCTCTGCGCAGGAACAACACGAGCCGGATAGTGAGTTTGATAACGCTTTGTATTGCTATAAAGCTGTGAGGAATGGCGAGAACTCCGACGGCTTTGGATCTGGCCAAGACCCTTATATGGACACCATGGCTTCTTGGGAACTTGGTGAGGGACACTTTGATGCAGTCAGTGACTGGTCCACTCCGAACCTTGTTGAACAGGCGGGAAATGTCTCTGCTGAGGCAGTCGAGCTCCTTGCCACCGAGGCTCGTGCTTGTGATGCCAACCAGCAAACTATTGAGCCTCCCAGCATGGGCACTCACAATGCTGAACACAGCCAAAGGCAAGCCGAATCGTCTGGTGATGATTACACCCCCCCCAGAGCTGCACAGTTCGACGGAGGCGCGAATGAGGATGGTAGCAATCAGCCTGGGTATGTTCTTATTCTTCTAGTACTCTATGGTGAACTATTTCTGACTCTATTGACAGTGCAAAACTGCCGTCCAATTCTGATTCCATACAAGGCCAGCATAAGCCGTCTGCAGCTCCTCGGGCTGCTCGCAAGAAGGAGACGAAAGGAAATCAAGGAAAGCAAGGAAATCAAGGAAAGCAAGGAAACCAAGGAAACCAAGGAAAGAAAGGAAGGGAAGAACAGGAAAAACAGGAAAAACCGATTAACGTCCCAAACGTTAAAGACCTTTTGAAGCCGGAGGAAAACAATGTGGATGTATCCACTAGATTCTCTTCGTACGAGGAGGCGCAGAGGACGCTAAATCCTCCCCAAGAGGGCATCGACACGGATCTCAGTCTGACTGAGATCCAGAAGAAGGCACTTGTCTGTGCTTTCTTCAAGGCGATGATCAACATTGAACACGCCGAGGACAACAAGAAGACGGTTGCTGCATGGGCAACTCTGGCGAAGGAGCAGCCCATGCTTATTGAGGCTGGATGTTGGGGCCTCTTGGTAAGCCTTTGCGACATCGAGTCCCTTTGGATTATGACTAACACTTTCATAGGAGGCGATCATAGCCTACCATAGGAATGGTCCACTGCTCCCCACTGCCGACGAAGAGGAAGTCGTCGGCGGAGTCGTCGGCGACAAAAAGAAGAAGAAGCGGAAGCAGCAGGCCAAAATGACCATCAAAAATGGCCTAAAACTTTCCTTCAACGACCGACTCCACAGTATGGTGGACATCCTCTACCGGCGCAAAACCATCTGTAAGAGGATGATAGACGAGAATTACACGTACTTGTTCGCGATGGTTCCCATCCACTGCCTCCACCGCGTCAGGTGCAATCAATCCATCAACAACCAGAAGGGCAAGTACATCAACGTCGGTCGCGAGGTTACGAAGGAAAGAGAAAAGGAAATGGAGGAAATGGAGGAAGAGGAGGAAGAGGAGGAAATGGAGGAAGAGGAGGAAGAGGAGGAAATGGAGGAAGAGGACCATGAGACCCCCCGAGCGGCGGCGGCCACCGACCAGGCAGGCCACACTGGGCAGTTGCCAAGTCCTCAGAGTGTTGGGGCGGCTCCCGTCATCGCTGCTACGAACTCGGAGGATGCTGCTGCCGGGGAGATCCAGCTCCAGGACCCTCGATTCCCGAATATCTTGCACCCTAATCCTGCTCATTCTTGGCATCACGAGGCCACTGTTCAGCCTCCCCGTACTTTCACTCCAACTTCTATGAACTACGAGGCAACAGAACCGAACATGAATCTGAACAATACCTCCTACGCAGACATGACGACTGATGGATGTGTTAGTGATATCGGACTCTTTGGGGGTTATGATCCTTTCTCGGGGATGCAAAACAACCAGAATGTGGGAGATTTCTCAGGCATGTACAACTCAGAGCCTATGCAGAATGGCCTGGGAAATTTCTCCAACATGCACAACTCTCAGACTATGGGACATTTCTCTAACACACACGGCATTCAACGCATGGATAATCCTATGGGCATGCAGAACTTCGGGCATATGCAAAATACAGCAGTCGCTCAGGGTCGTCATATGAACGCGACGCCTCAGTTTTCTTCTCCCTCAAACCACAGTCCGATGTCAAATTTCGCGAATCCATCTTTGGCTGGCATGAATCCGGTTGCTTCGAAACCCTTAGCCACCCAGCCTCCGATGCCCCGGACTCGCGGTCGTAAGCGAACTTCTACTCAATCTGGTCTCGGCGACGCTGAAGCTTGCCCCCCTGCAGCCAAGAGACGGCGTTAGACTGGGAGCGACGGCACAGCTTCTATGGTCTCTGCCTTTTTACTCTTTCTCTACCACTCTCGTCAAATAACCGGTTTTTCAAGGAGTCAGCGTGTCCCCGCCTCTCAATGCTTCTGAATCTTCCGGGGGACGGGGTTCTCTTATTATCCTTCTTATTCTTTTTGTCTACGGCGTCTACTGGTCAACAAGTTAGCGAGGTGCTTGGAGTTTAGGGTCACATTATGTGACTTTCACTGGTCCTCTATGGAACTGGGCTCTGTTTCGGCTGCTATGCATTTGCATACTCCATCAGCCAATCCTCTTTTCTGTATCTTCATCTGCAGCTGGACTGCATGATATCCCTTGGTTGATGGCGCAAGTTATCATGTTTTCGCTGGTCATGCTTTTGTGCGCAACATCAAAATATCTGGACCAGGTTCTTCTCGGAAAGGGAATTGGTTGAGGAAGTTGACTACTGTGTGAGATTGGGGGTTTTTGTTTTCCTCGTCGGCGCAATATGGGACATTTGTACAATATTTTTACTGAAGCAAAGCATAAATGCGGCCTTGTAGCTAGTCAATACAAGAAGACTATGCAAGATAAATACCATATTTCTCGTAAGAAAAGTCCTCCAAGGTTGAAACCAACTCGCCCCATCCATCGTCAATCTCACCCGGTCTACCGGCCCCTTGAATCCTCCACGCCGTCAACTCCTCCGCCTCCCTCTCCGGGGCCGACTTCTCCTCCTCCTTATGTTCACCCGTCAGCCCAGCGAGGACCTCCGCTTCCCGACCCTTGTAAGCCTCTAGTAGGCCAGGATGAGGACACCAGATGACCCGCATACCAGCTCGACGACCAGCCTCTACGCCTGGAACCGCGTCCTCGAAGACGAGACATTCCTCGGGGCGGATTTCCAGCTCCCCCCGCCGACGCAAGGATTCATTGATCGTTTCGAGAGCCAGCAGGTAAATGTCCGGGAGGGGTTTCCCTCTCCCTTTCCCGATCCGAGGATCATCGCCGAGGACCTGCTGGGACTCGGGGAATGCAGAGAACAGATCCTGGAGATGGCTTGTCTTCAGTTTGAAATTGTGGCTATGTGAGGATGTTGCCAGGGCGAGGTAGACTGGCTTGTCCGTCTTCTGTGTGGAGAGAAGGTTGGAGAGAAGGCTTTCAACGCCTGGTAGGGGCTGCGACTGTGGGAAATATTTGGCTTGTAGAGCGGCCTGCTTCGCTGCGTATTCCTCGGGGTTGATGGGGAGTTGGGCCCAGTCGTGGAAGATCTTGCTTGCCTGCGCGACGTAAAAGTCAGAATCAAAGGATAGACAACCGTGGAACAGTGCCCTTTGAGCTTTGGCGGATGGGGGGCTTACCTCAGGATGTGGTCGGCCCTGGAGTTGGGCTTTGATTTCCCAAGGTAGCATCGGCTTTCCATATTCTTGGAGGATGGCGTTGGTGATTAAGCTGTACTTGTCCTCCGAGTCAATGAGGAGTCCATCCATATCAAAGAGACATGCCCGCACACGGGGGATACTGTTAGACTGTTAGCGGGAAGTCCCGTGGGCTTGTATGCGAAAACTTACCTGGCAGCGGTTTTTGTCATCTTCTAAATCCTGTCCAGATTAATGGGATACTGTAAAGTGTAGAGTAAAGAGTTAAAGGATGAATTGATCTCAGATGGTCAGATAGGTAATATAACCCCCACTTTGGCTCTTCTGATAACGATCGGTTCGGGTGTAACCGATCTTGACGGCGGGATCAACCAGTCCGTCCGATGGCATTCCCGATACTCCCCCAGAAATACTCCGTACACTTTTAATCCTTTTACTCTTTTGATTTTTGAAGCTGTCGGGTCAATATGAAAAGTGACGCGTTAAAGAAAGATTTACAACATGCTGCCGCTGAGTCTGACAGCGAAAGCGAGGATGTCTTTCACGACGCGCGATTTCCTCCAGACGAAGAAGCCGTGAGTTTAGATTCCCATGCCCTCCTCTCAGACCTGCAGTTGCTGATGTTTATGATGATCGTCTCGATAGCGCCTGTTGAAGGAATCCCAAGAGATAAAATCGGAAGCCAACACCCTCTTTACCGCTGCCTGTTATGACCAGGCGATTTCCTGCTATGATCGCGCTCTTGCCTCGTGTCCCAATTACCTTGACTACGAAGTCGCTGTACTCCGAAGCAATATGGCCGCGTGTTACCTGAAGTTGGAAGACTGGAAGGCATCGGTCGACTCTGCAACGGCTTGTCTCGATCGCCTGGAGAACATCATCCCGCTCTCTCCCAGGCAAGCACCGACCCAAGGCGAGGCAAAAAATAAGCATCCCGAATCATCGGATCAGACAGACGCCGTAGTCGAAATCTCCGGCGAGGATGAAGAGGCCGAGGCGGAAGAACTACGGCGTTTACAGAGGATGGACAAGACCAGGAATGACGTTATGCGGATCCGGGCAAAAGTGCTCATGCGCCGTGCTCGAGCAAAGAGCCAGCTTGGCGGTTGGGCAAATCTACAAGGAGCCGAAGAGGACTACAAAGTACTTGCCGGTATGGACAATCTGCCTCCAGATGATAAGCGGGTTGTGCAGAAGGCTCTTCGCGAATTGCCCGGGAGAATAAACAAGGCGCGAGAGAAAGAGATGGCGGAGATGATGGGTAAACTAAAGGATGTGAGTCGATAAACCTCATTTGGGTATGCTCTTGCAATCCAACTGACGTATTTCGTAGCTCGGAAATGGGATCCTCAAGCCGTTCGGGTTATCGACGGATAACTTCAAATTCGTCCAGGACCCGAAGACTGGTGGCTACAGCATGAATTTTCAATCGGGGTCATAACGTCCTGCAACAGTTATCGGTGCTCTTCTATAACTCGGAATGGAATGGCCGGATTTTGACTGAACGAGATCCAATTTTTCTTCCTTTGGTGAATATAGCCCTATTCTATACAACCATGATCTCCATCCATTGGCCTTAATCTACTTATTTACAACTTCCTACGGACTGAGTCGAATGTTGCACAGGTGGATAACTCGTACAGTGAAGGAAGGTTGAGAATGAGGTTCTTTTCGAGCAGGCTGATCGAGTGTCACTAGATGAGTCTCCGAAGGCACTCAGTTTATTCAGAGAACCCTGCCCTTCGGTCATATAGCATCACTCGAATGAGAGGATGCTCCTCCTCTTGCAATCGTCTCTGTAGTTCTGAATTTGAAAACTGATGGAGTACTGTTCGATAGGACATACAGGCGGATTCAGAACCGGATATAATCCCTTCAAGGGACATCGCTTTACGAGTAAACCAACATCTATCATTTTATGGACAAGAATCATGCCAAAGAATCTATGGAATTATCTCGTCAGTATATGTTGTCAACATCGAACTCCTACAGTTACCACCAGGTCAGAAGTACCAGTGCAGTCATCTTAGAACATCACCGTCAAAAGAGACACCTCGCTGAGTCCACCAGACAACATGCACCCTTTCTTATCCAATGCAGTTCGAGAATCTTTTGTTTCCAATTCACAGCTTTCACTTTTGCCTCTTGAACATACCCATGATCTCAACTACATCCTTCTCTCGGGGCGACGGGACCCGCGGACACCGAGGCCGTCATCACAGATTGAATCATCGTGTGCGATTTCTAATCTATAAAGTCTCCTTGTCTTCCTATATCTTTGATAAATATGTTTCTGACAGATCTTCCAGATTCTAGTGCATACTCCCCTTATCCTTTCCTGACTGTCCTCCTCGAAATACCTGTACAACGTCCTAGTGGCAAGAGCAAGATCATCGAAACCGAAGTCACTTCAACTGGAGGTATATCTATGAGGATATTCTCGCGGCACAACACGGTCTGGAGTTGCCATTGATATGGCTTGGACTATAAGCCTCCTGTTGCCCAAGAGCAAAAGACCCCCCAAGCGACCAATCCTCCTGGAGGCGAGGTCTTCCAAAGCTTTCGTCATATTCGTGGTCTCCTTCGCAGCTTTTACTGCAAGTCATACTCTTGGAAACCCCCATGAATTGGAAATATGGTTGCTGATTTTGGAAATACCAGGATATATTACTGTATGGGCTGGTGAGTAAATCATTCTGTCTTGAGGGATTGCTCTACGCCCTGTAAATGTTGCGCAGATGGGTTTCTCATGTGATATAGATCGTCCCTGTCACCCCGACTGCTCTACATGAAAGAGTTGGCTTATCTGAAGATGATGGTATGTGCTACCATCTGCTGATCTTGTCAGGGTGATCTTGTTGGCGGTGATCTCGCTAATGGTGATCTCGTTGATGGGCTGACATATTGTCAATGTACTAACGTCATTGCTTCCAGAACAATCTTGGACCTCTATACTGTTGGCTCTGTACGGAACGGCACTGCTAGCAGCCTCTCGTAAGTTTGGCCATTTGTCGAAGAGTCCAATGGAGTTACTACTTACCACCTCCAAATATAGCTCTTTCCGGCTACATAGCAGATCGAATTCAGTCCCGACGCTGGCCCTTTCTGATAGGATTGATCGCCTTGGGGGCTGCTACGGCATTGCTCTGCGTAGGGACCACTATCGGCCTCTGGATTGCCGGTCGTCTGTTCCAGGGAGCATCTGCAGCTGTCGTCTGGACAGTAGGCTTAGCCCTGCTAGCCGATACAATAGAGAAAGAAGCTCTAGGTGAGGCGATGGGATATGCAGCCATGGGCATCACATTTGGAACAATGGGTGGCCCTCTTCTCGGGGGTGTCATCTACGAAAACGGAGGCTATTATGCTGTATACGGGATGGCGTTTGGCATAATCGGCTTAGATATCTTCTTGCGGATCGTCTTGATCGAAAAGAAAGATGCCGTGAAGTGGCTCGAACCCGAAATGCCGCCTTTTGACCATGGAGAAAACATAACACGCGAGAAGCCTATCTCTGGACGCGCCTCCCATGGAGACGGCGACAGCAATAGTCGCAATGAGGACAATGAGACGTCGGACGACATGGCATCACACAATCATACCCATCATAGCGGTGATCAAGACCAACAGACGCCTCACAGGCGACGTTTTGGTGGTATTGCTACACTACTAGCATCCGATCGAATGCTCGTCACGCTATGGGCTTACTTTATTGTATCAGTCTCCCTGACATCTCTCGACAGCGTGCTCCCTCTTTTCGTTCGGGACACATTCGGTTGGAAACAAACCGCCCAGGGGCTCATTTTCATCCCCGTGTCACTACCCCATCTCTTAGATCCATTGATGGGTTATCTGAACGACAAGTTCCCAAAAGCCCGACGCTTCATAACAGCCGGTGCGTTTCTTACCACCGTGCCACTTTTCGTGCTTCTCCGACTCGTCACGGCAAACTCCATGAGCCATAAAGTGCTGCTATGCGCATTACTGGCTCTTATTGGACTCTGTCTGGCGTCGTTGATTCCTCTTCTTGTCGTGGAAGCCTCCTACGTCGTACAGGAGAAGGAGGTAGAATCACCCGGTGTCTTCGGCAAAGGAGGCGCCATGGCTCTTGCGTACGGTATTCTCAACTCTGCCTTTGCGGCTGGGGCCATCGCCGGGCCATTCCTTGCGGGCTTCATTCGTGAAAGCGCCGGCTGGGGCACAATGGCCTGGACGTTGGGTCTGGTTATGGGTGTGTCGGCTATCCCGGTCTTGTTGTTCTTGGGTGGATGTATATGGAAACTACAGGACATATCTGAGTCTGGTGAAGCAATTGGAAGACTAGGAGGGGGATAAACACATATATTGGTGTTAACGTTCCGCTTTACACTCAACCTGGGAATCAGTACTTGAGTATAGGAGCGGCGCGGTATATTTGTAAAATTAATGAATAGAAACCTCTCCCCCCCAATCAAGGATGAATCCGTACAAGCAAAGAGAGCTAGCTGTGCTGATGTGATTTATCCACCCCTTCACCTCAGCGATTCAAGCTCACCACACTTTGCCGTTGCTAGCCATGTCTCGACTATTGTCTACCATGATAATTTCCTAATTTAGTTCTCATCAACCGAGTCGCAATTGAGAAACCCCTGAGGATTTGATCTGCATAGGTTCTGGTCAGGATGGGTGTCAACAGACAACTACAACTACCCATCGCCAGTATCCGACTCATATCAGTATCTTGAGGAAAACTGGATAAGTTACATATCTGTAAAGATTTTCTAGGAGATGAATACGTCGTTGATTCATATATAGTAAGGAAATCGACGTTCAGTGGAGGGCACGCGGTGACTTCAACAAGATGTCAATATGCCATCACAAAGGCCTCATCTAGGTATGGTAATCAAACAACGATTCATATCCAACCCAAATATCACACTCGAATTATTCTTCTGCAAATCGAAACAAATACAAACAATGGATACAACACCACGCTACAACTTCAAGAACATCAATATCCACGACCTCGAAGCAGCAAAGCTCTTCGAGGTCAAGGGCTATGTGGCCGTAGTCACAGGCGGATGTAGTGGCATCGGCCTCATGGCCGCACAAACACTGGCAGCCAACGGCGCTCGAGTCTACATCATCGGCCGGAGTGAGGAAATCCTCGACACGGTTGCGGAGAAGTACTCATCCAACGGACAGATCATGCCGTATTTCCCCTGCCTCCTAGTCCTTTTTAATTTCTTGGCGATTAACTGATATGATGCCGGTAATTTAGACTCCCAGGAGACATCTCCACAACGGACGGGATCCAAGGAATTGCCCGCGAACTCTCCAAAGCCGAAGAAAAGGGCATCAACATCCTCATCAACAGCACAGGCGTGACCAGCGAGCCCCGCGCAAAAGCCCAGTCCTCCACCGTCGACTTCACGGACCCGGACGCCGTCTCGAGATGGATGGTCCGCGACGGACCGGATGCATGGCGCGCCGCGTACGCAGGGAATGTCTGGGCGCACCACTTCCTCACCGCTGCGTTGCTGCCGCTCCTGGATGTTGGGTCGAGGGCGGCTCCTGGCCACTCGAGCATTGTGCTGAATGTGGCGAGTCTGTCTGGGTTGACGAAAACGCATTCGCAGGGCCAGTTTGCGTATTCGTCCAGTAAGGCGGCGCTGATACATCTGACGAGTGAGTGGGCGCATACTTTCATGCCGTTGGGGATCCGGGTCAATTGTATCGCGCCGGGATTGTTTCCGAATCAGATAAGCACGGGTAGGCCGGACGAGAGCCAAAGGACAAGGGTGGAGGAAGAGGCAGGGAGGAAGTTTCCAGCAGGTAAGTTTGTTTTCTTCGTGGTTGGGTCTTCAACTAGTGAGACGGCAGTGGATTGATGCACTGAATGCAGGCCGAATCGGCCAGGAAGCCGACATTGGCGGCGTCGTTCTGTACCTTTGCAGTAGGGCTGGAACCTATATTAATGGACAGATCATTAATTTGGATGGAGGTCAGTTCATCAGCGTCAGTTCGATATACATTACCTAATGCCTTCCAGGATTGCTTTTGAAATCCCCAGCTGCTATGTAGAGCAGCACAGGCAACGCTCTTGTGGATACTTACTCCGCATCAAGATAACGAGCCACAGCACACCATGGCCATAGCAACTGACGATAGCAGAGATAGAAGACACAATAGTATAAAGGATCTTGGGAAAGTCTTGTATTTTCATAATTGGTATCAACACGGCCAGAAGTACGGACATACAATTATTGAGGCAAGTGAGTCTTTCGTATGCTTCTCTCAGCATGCCAGTAGCCCTCTCGAAGGGTCCAAGAAGCTCAGCTTGCAAGTAGTAATAAAGGAAAGTTGTCTATTGCAGTCAGATCACAGGAAATAATCGGGCGTGCGCCTCGAGACCATCGGTTCTCCTGCACGTGGGCAAGGGTCGAATTGTAAGCTGCAGGATAACCAATTAGCATAACCCTTCAGCCGTCGAATTATCTCTCCAATTATGACATACAATGTGTATTTCAGATGCTCGTCAATTTCCATAATTGCAGCTTGATTGCCACAGCGGTAGCAATAGTTGGGGGCTAGGAATAGCATATTAGTATTGTGCATGGACGGCGGTAAAAAAAGACGCCATACCTGAGAAAATGGTGACCACGTTTCTGTCCTGCGACCAATTGTATCCCTCCATAACCAATTGATGTGCGCGTGCAACGAGAGTCAAGCCGTTGTTGTGATTGAATGCTTCTGAAATATCTTGCCCAAAGGTGTAACCAGCACCACGGGGAGAGATACCCCAGCCGCATCTGTCGTCAGGGTCACTCCAGAGGAGATCACACATAGGTCCCTCGTGCGGAACCTCCTGAATCCGATCCAGAGCTCGAATGTTGTCCAGAGTGTCAATGGAGGGGCTCAGGCCGCCGTGCAGGCAGAAGATCTGATTCTCAATGAGAGCAGTGAGAGGAAGATAGTCAAAGAGGTCGGTGAAGTATTTCCAGACGTTGGCATTGCCGTATTTGCGCAAGCACTCGTCATAGAATCCATACACTTGTGTGATCTGACGGGACTCGTGGTTTCCTCGGAGAATGGTGATTCGCTGGGGGTAACGGATTTTAAGGCAAACAAGGAGAGTGACTGTCTCTACAGAGTAATAACCACGATCGACATAGTCACCTAAAGGAGTACGTGGCCGTTAGTCGAGGATGAAAGAAAGATAGACAGAAACCCAGGTAAGGGGGTAATGCCCACATACCCATGAAGAGGTAGTTTGTGTCGGGATTAGGACCGCCGATGCGGAATAGCTCCATTAGATCATGGAATTGGCCATGTATATCACCGCAGACAGTTACAGGGCATTTCTGAAGGTTTTGAATCAATAAGTCAATCAAGTCGCATACTTCCACGGCAGGAAAGGATTAAGGGAAGCACATACGACCGGCTGCACGTTGGATTCATCCTGCAATACTTCTCTGGCCTGCAAGGCGCGATGGTCAATCAGAATCATTACCATAGAGACTTCGAACACCACAGATATCAAGAAACACGCACTCGATCACACAGTCTCCGAACATCATCCTCTGCGAGCTGTTTGCAGGACATCAAGTTTTCAATCCACCCATCGAGCGTGGGGATGGATCCAGGATCAGTTATGGGCGAAAGATAATGAGGCTCCGGTGACCGCACCGGGTCGATTTCCATGCTATTATCCATTATGTTGGCCCAGGATAGGCTCAGAACAACTGCAAATGTGGAGGAGGGGCGGGAAACTGGAAGGGGATGGTCTCGTGAGGCTGACTAGGGATTTTCACTGTTTCTGGATAGTGCACGAATTCAGGAAAGAAAGCTGGAGATAGAATTGAACAAGAACAAAAATGACTTGGGATAGGCAAATGAATTTTGGATGCTGTGGGATTGATGGCGATGGGATGGGATGTTGTGGTGGGTGTGGTGAAGGGGAGATAATAGGATTGCTGTTGTGCTGGACGACGCCAGGGTGTGCAAGCCTCAGGTTGGGTTGGGCATGCGCCACACTCTTACTCGCCAAGCCACACCTCCCCACGATCTCAAGGACAAACCCCCACTTGACGCCAAGAGAAATATATACATTGTAGGAGGCAATTGGTATTTACATTAAAGAAGCATTGGAAATTCTTCAGTGACTAGAGTTTAAGGAACATCTGGCATTCTGTCGGAAACCATTGACAAGATTACTATTTCCACTTTTCCTGCGCGTCTCCGCCAACTATAGCTCGGAGCTTAGCCGCGCGCTTAAATGATGTCACCATATCCTCCACCGAAACCACCTCCAGATCCTTGTCCTCGACCGGATGGAGAACCTCCGGGGCCTACAGGATCATATCTTGATCCAGGGGGCGCCTGCGGATCATAGCCTTCCCTTCTGCGGCCACCAAATAATGGATCATCAAAAGTTGGGTGCATACCACCACCACTACCTCCTCCTCCGAGACCAGGGCCAACGCCTCCTCGGATAGGATCATTAGGACCGAGGCCTGCGGGATACAAATCTCTATCCCCATAATTCCCGGAATTTTGGCCTCCGTTTCCTGAACGATATCCTCGAGGTGGTCGGTAGATCTCATATTCGTCCTCGAATCCTGGTGGGGCAAAATCGCCTGGGGGAGCTGGTCGACGTGGACCTGCTGCCAGGGGATCATCGAAAGGATACGGACGTGCGGGTTGGGGAAGTGTGTCGTCCCGCAGAGGATCGTACTGGGGAGGTCTTTCTTGTTGTCTTTCTCGAATAGCCTGGCCGATATCTTCGTAACCTTCCTTATACAGACCAGGAGCTAGCTTTTGGATGACATTCATTTTAAACAATCCAATCAAGTCATTCAGGCGCGATTCGGATATGAATACTTCGCTTAAAGCTTTTGTTAAATCATCTGTGGTTGAGAGAGGGAGTGCAGACTGGGAAATGTAATCCTTGACTGGAAGATCGAAAGAAGAGGTCTTGTCATCGCCCAAGGCCAATGCAAGTACAACGGCGTTATTCCCTAATCGACTAATCTTCAGCAAAAACTGCATCGAGGACTGCGAATGGGCGTAGCGAAAGGCATCGATCGCCCGCATTCCATTGAGACCAGCGACATTAGCGAAATGCGAGAACCAAGATGAGAATGAAATGCAATATCAGAAAGAACCCCCACAAACCTATATTATGCTCCTCCCCGAGTCCAAGTAACCTGAACTCGACTGCCTTCATACAAGCATGGCCGATGAGCGCAATAGCCTCATAGGGAGTATTAAGGCTCAGTTGAACATCGTCTCCACGAAGAGCCGTCGCTGCAAGAGCTATAACGTTGTCAGAACTAAGAGTGTTTGTACTCCCAGCCATTTTGTAACCGTATAATGCTGAAAATCAAACTATGAGGTATCTGTTTTGCGAGGATAATGTATTGGTAACTTTAGACAAGATGTCCTCCGTGTCTCCTGATTAACTCCAGAGTCCAGGCTGATATCAAGCTGCGTCAGAGGCCGGAGTCATAGACGGACCGAAGATAGGCAAGCAAATGATGCAAACACCCCACATTTTTGCGAGGATAATGTATTGGTAACTTTAGACAAGATGTCCTCCGTGTCTCCTGATTAACTCCAGAGTCCAGGCTGATATCAAGCTGCGTCAGAGGCCGGAGTCATAGACGGACCGAAGATAGGCAAGCAAATGATGCAAACACCCCACTTCACGTGCTAAATTACGAGCAGCTTGCGCCCTGAGCTAAGCTAAATATTGCCTAGCCCAGATTTACTACCCCACTAAGCCATAGTATCTACGGGGTACAGACTACAGACAACAGATGCATCAACCAAGGTGATATTGATCGATGAGAACTCGTGGGACATTAAATAATAGCCTGAATATGCTTGGGCAGCTTCCCAGACTCTCAGCAGGTGACTTCAAACCACAAAAGCCTTCCTTTGTCATCTAGAGTAGACCGAAAGTTGCTACAAATCGACGCACAGCAATTCAATGCTTAGCTCTCATTCATAGCGCTTGTGACGACTTGTCCAAATTATCATGGTTGTGCTATTTTACTGTGGTGTATTGCTTCTTTACACGGAGATCTTCCACTGATACTTGGCTGTTCTCATCGAGATCTTCCCCGAGCGCATCCACAGGGCAGGAATGCCACGAGCTGGTTCGTCCTCTCATTCCTATGCTGTGCAACCAAAACCAATTGTACCTAATCATAGGTAATCTCGCAGGCCCTGCATGCAAGACATGCCGGGAAAAGTGCCGCAAGTGTGATCGTGGTAGGCCCAGGTGCCAACGTTGCATATCGAAAGGCTTAGATGCGGGGGATACCCTGAACAATTCCGCTTCTGTGGAATCGCCAGTCGCGGCAAGTGGAAGGCGCCCGAATACCGACTACCAGGATGCCAAAGCTAGATCCAGGGCCGTCGAGTCTCGGCAGGTTCATGATCCTACTCCTACAACGCCAGTACTGGATGACGTCTCTGGGCCAGCAGGGGTGTACAACCGCAATCATGCCCTGAAAATTCCGGCAGGGATTTAGCAGAGTTCCGAATGAAATTTCCAAGCTATCAAGCTGACCCAGACTGGGATGTTGCTGTCGCCTGTAAGATCTTATACGGGGACTTGCCTGACATGTTGCTTACGCCGAACTGGCACAGATGATAGCTTCATATGTCCGCATCAGATCGCGGAGATAGGCAGTACTAGCGACAACCCATATCGGACCTACATACTCCCATTGGCGCAAAAACAATAGGCTTATTGTATGCCATACTTGGACTTTCGGCATCGCACCTTGGGAAACTGACCGAAAATAAAAGCCTGTACGTGGAAGCTGCGGTTGAGTATCGATTGAGGGCCATACGTGCCTTGAGCGAAGAAATAAGGAAAAGCCAGGGACCAGCCTTTCTTCATGAGGACGAGCAAGATGCTGTTCTTGCCACTATCCAGATTCTACTGCTTCATGATGTAAGTTGACTGAACAGCTCATTGCGCAGTTGACCTGACAATCCTCAATAGATTGCTGAAACAGGTATCTCGAGCCATGGTATACATATTACAGGGGCTGTGTCTGTATGTAACCAGCTATTAATAATGGATGGGCTGAATGGTCGGCGACGGCGGGCAGTCTTCTTCCTGGGAAACCTGGCGTGGTATTTATAACCTATGCTGTTATTAGGGTCCCGCTCTCTGATTACCACTTCCTTCAGGCTTGACATCATCCGTGCCTTCGCCAGTCCCCAACGGCTGTGTTTCTCTCAAGACATTCGTGAAACCGTGGCCTGCACCAGTGACGACAAGTTTGAATTGGTAAACGGATGCCCTAGGGAGATCTTCCTGGTCATCGGAGCTGCTTTGGAAAAGGCAAAGGAATACAATCTCGGTTGGCTGTCGTGGGATGAATATCAGATCGCTTTACATTTGGCGAAGCGCAAACTTTATTCCTTCGACAGGACATCTAATATATATCCTAGCTCTGATCCTCGTTGGATGTCTATAGCGGAGGCCTTTCAGTACGCTTGTATACTGCGCATTCTTCGACTGATGGACTCATCACAACCGGCCAAGAGTCAAGAAATACAGGACTGTGGCGAGAATCCTAGATGCCACGGCTAGAATTCCCTCGGACTGTTGCCTTCTGGAGCTTCTCGTTTTGCCTCTGTTCATGGGCGGATCGGATGCGCTTTCCCCTCACTCCCAATACTACGTTCTCGCTCGACTGAAGGATATCGAGAGAAGGTCTGAGTTCCGGAATCCGATACCCGAGAGCTGTTAGAGAAGGTGTGGGCAGCTCGAGCTGCGCAAGCCACTGGTGACGATATAAATGTCTCCTGGACTACTTTTGTATGTATGACCTGTTGAACCCCATATCTCATTTATCAGCTCCTAACCTTTCCCAGACTCATTCTCCCGGGCTGGCTCGGCAGCATGATTATTTAATAATATGAAAGGTATTAAATGGCCTCCAGACTGACAATCTGCAGCAGGTCTACTAAGTATATGACTGCCATCACCTTCTTCTCTTAGCTTCCTACATTCCACCCCTGGCCGTGAGTTGTCATAAAGCAGCCTAGTTAGTTTACATAGTGAGAACAATGAGAAAACATTAAATAAAGCACCTACTTCATAGGAGAGGGGTCACTGTTATGTTTGCCTTAGGCCTACCACCTGTACTTACTTAAAGGTCTCATTCACTTCTAGACCAGAAATGCTTCATACATAATTTTCTCTCTCCTTCCTTTCTTTCTCTTCTTCCTTACGCTCAGTATTTGAATCAAATGCTACCATATCTTTGCATACGAATGGGCAATCCATCATATATTATTCCCTCTTAGCCCTATATCCTTTTACCCAGCCTATACTTTCGCTTTCCTTAGGCCCTAGGGCCTAAACCGTCGCCATCATGGCTATGTCAACTGCGAAGCCAGTTCCATCAAATGGATGGAATAAATTCTAGGGAATATATCCCTTCTTTCAAGTCTTTACCTGGACTTCATCAGCAGAATACTGGAGGCACAGCCAAGGAGCAAAGCAAGACGAGAGAAACTTCAATGGAAACCGATCCCCCTTTCGAGATTCTGGATTCCAATCCCTTCTCGGTCTAGATTGACATTCTTTGGTTGCGATTTGGAGATGGGCCGGCGTTTTTGCATCTACGGTTTTGACAAATTCAAGGCAGCTGGAGCTGGAAAGGGATACCAAAGATGATGGTATTTTCTTGGCTGGTCTGTTAGTCACTCAGAGTACGGGACTCGATTTGACATGCTATAAATCTCATACTGACGAATGATTCTTTTTCATGCAGGATGTACTTCATTGCTGGCAGCCCTGTGCAGATAATCCGCGTATTGGGACAATTATGGACTCCGGGTATCGTGCTGAAGAACAGGAGGAGATATAGAACAAGTACTGATGAAGAGGTTACAGTTATTGGGTGTCTGCATGTTATTTATGACCGGCATAAGAACTCAATGAGAAGACAGAAACGCTATCCAAAGAGAATGTTTGCAAAAATTTTATATATGTTATATATAATTACAGAATGACTACTAAAAAGCGCGGTCGGTTCAAGGCTTCTCGTAGTCAACCATCTACAGCATGGCCTTAGGGAACTTCTTGAAGGCCTGTCTCACACCGAGATCAGCCAGAATTTCCTCCGTGCCACCGAGAATGGCATCGAACTTGTATGTGCGGTGGAACATCTCGACGATATTGCCCATTCCGGACTGGGTAAGTCCACGACCACCGAAGATGTTAGTAGCGTGGTCCGCGACCTCCTGGGCAGAGCGGGTAGCGTGAGACTTGAGCAGACCGATGGGACCACCCAGGTGCGCAGCCTGCTCGGCGTAGTTCATGTTGCACATCTGGTAAGCGATGGATTCCAACCAGGCCTGGTTGGATTCGCACAGCGAGATCATACGGGCAAGTCTATCATGATTGTCAGTAATAGCACTTTCCCAACACAACAGAGAAAAGAAGAAGGAGACGTATTTTGACGCATCACAGGCTGCTCGGCCAACTTCTTTCCAAAGGCGATGCGTGGTTGCACCACTTCATGCACTCTTCGGTCACAGTCATCATCACGCGGACGACGGCGCAGATCAGGGTGAACCGCTCATGGTTGAAGTTGCTCATGATGACGATGAAACCCTTGTGCTCCTCGCCCAGCAGGTACTCCGCAGGCACCTTGACGTTCTCGAATTGCACAAACGCCGTAGCGGCGGCAGTCGAGTAAGCGGTCTTGATTGGTCTCGACACCCTCGCCTCTGGGGATCAGGAGGACCGAGAATCCCTTCTCGGTACGGCAGCCGGTGACGAAGTAATCGGCGAACATGCCGTTGGTGATCCATTTCCTGAGTGGGCAAATTAGCATGCCTGCATCGGACGGGGAGGGTTGGCCGTAGGGACAAAGGGATAGTCATACTTGGTGCCGTTAACAATGTAGTGTTTTCCGTCAGGTGTCTTTGTTGCCGTCGTCTTGATACCGGCCACATCACTTCCGGCGAATGCCTCGGTAATAGCCAAGCACATCTTCTTGCGGCCAGACAGGACTTCTTCGGTAATCTTCTCACGCAGAGGGACATCGCGAAACCAATGTTGGACGGCGGTCAGGGAAATAACCATACCGGCCATGTTTCCGTCCTGGAAGCCTACGAAGCGTCAATCTCCTCATCGTCCCCGGATCCCCGAATTGAAAAGCCAAAGAAAGACCAACCTCGAGCATTACTCCGCACCATCTCCTGCGCAATAATCAAATCATGCAGATAGTCAAAGTCCTTGCCATCGACGACACCACCCAGCAGCTTCCGCCCATGCAGATGCTTCCCAGGACCCAAGCGCATCGCAGAATATTCTCCTCAGCCATCCTATCAATCAACTGCTGGCTGATATACGTGCCGTCCTTCTCCTTCTCCTGCGCCTCAGGCGTGACATACCGGTCCGTGAACTCACGGATCGCCCGCTGCAACCGCCGATGGCTCTCGTTGTAGTAAGGGCTCTTGAACTCCGGACGCAGCCAGAGCGGCTCCGCGTAGGGGACGGGGCTCAGATCGCCGGGCTGCGGACTGATCACCTCGGGTTTCTCGCCCTCGATCGTCCCGATGCAGAGCTGCTCACGGTACTTGTCGAGCACGGCCTGTCGGTGGAGGTTGTAGAAGTCGGTTGTCGCGTCCTGGCCGGCTACCTGGGCGAGGACGACGCTGCCGCCTGGATGGGATCGAGAATCCGTCAGCAAAGAAAAAAGGAAATCCGTCCTCGACGACTTGACGATATCCTCCGTAGATATTGGAATTCGCCAGGAAAATATCCAACAGGAGAATGAGGAGGATGGAAGACCTGCCAATCATGCGGGGATGATTAGTATTTTCCTGGGATACCCTGAGCCGAGGTTTTTACCCTTTTCGGACGTTCTAGACACCTGAAACTTGCCAAGGTTTAAAGAGAAGAGATGGCCTGATGTCTGTATATCTACAGGACTGCTGAAACAGATTAAAGAGATTATTCTATTATTCTAGGATCTTCAAAACGCTGTTCTGTCTGGACCGTGGTCTAGGGTATATCAGGCATGCTATGTACATAAATAGGGTAAAAATACATCAACGATGATCCATCCAGAAGTCTTATGCCTTCGTGCCCGAAGATTTTGCTGGATTTCTCTCTAAATCCTTTAGTGCCTGCTCAGCGAGCCATACACTAACATCCTGCATATCCTTTCCTACACGCCAACTGCCCAAAACTACCCCTGCTCATCAGGACTCATTCGCTCGCTCCCAGCGTCGCCGCCATAGTTCCTCCCTTTTATTTGGCAAGGAGGTGGAGGAATTGATGGTGCGTCTGGCTGTTGATCGCGGCTCCTGAGATTCGTGCTGGACCTGCTCAAGGCTGGGTTGGAAGCCCTCGATCGTAAGGAACTGGCTGGGGAGGAAGACCAATTGAGTCGCTCGGATGCGTATTGTAACGCCGCAGCAGCGGCGGCGGCAGGGTATGACTGTGGCTTCTGCGATGAAGGCCGGTTGAGGGATAGTTCGGAGCTTGTAATTGAAGCCCCGGTGTTTGTTCGACGAGGTGGAGGAGGCGGGGAGCTTGTTTGGAACGTGTGGAGTTCGTTGTATCAGCTTCTTGGTCCGTATCGACCTTACCAGAAGTCTTAGGTTGGAACGGCAACTGATTCGTTGCAGTTGGAAGGGAGTTTGTGACTGTATGGACAGCTTCCTTGATCGTCCCAGTGTACCCTGGCGCACCCGAGGCAACCGAGGTATTCTCTCGTTCTGCTGGACAGCCACGGCGAGCCGGTAGTGGAGGCGCAGGCTTGCGCCGGATAACCCCCTGAATATCAATGGATGGGGAACTATCTTTTTCTGCCTCCTCGGCGCTATTTGTAAACGCTCGAAGAGAAGACGGTTTGGACGGCTTCGCTGGCGGCATACGTACGTTTGTCGGCTTAGAAACATTGACTGGTGTACTCCTCTCTTCCACTTCATCCCGAAGATCAATCAGGTCGACATTATCGCCACTGATATCATCCGAGGATGAACTGGGAGGTTCACGGGGACGACGAGGAGGCAATGCAGGTCGGTTTGCTACCGCATCCGAGTCATTGACCAGTTGAGCCGTACTGCGAGTTCGCGCCGGGACGTCTTCCAGATGGTTCACTGATTTTTCAAAGAAATCTTTGCGATCTACCGTAGTAACGTCACGTATGAAGACCCCAAGAATTCTGCCCGGATTCGCCGAAACGATATCAGTATAGACCTCCAGATCTGCCTCGCCGCTATCGCCAACCAACATGAACTTGCGCTCAGGGAAATCCCGCAGGATTTGCTCGAGCGACCCTTTCTTTCTCTCCGCTGTAGGTTCAAAAATACCCTGCAGCATACCACTATACTGCTTCAGGTGGAAGGATCCAGGAGGGAGCCCAACCAGTTTGAAGTAGCGCTCCAACAACGGATAAAGCTGCCATGGTGCATTCGAGACGTAGTGAATCTGTACACCCATTTTCGCCAGCTTGTTATACCACTCTGTAACCCCATCGATACTAAGCTCGGACAACTCGCGGATAAAGGTGTTTCGAAACATCTCCTTCGCCCCGTTTGTGATGGCGGAGTGTTTCACGGTGTCGTCAATGTCACTGATTAGGCTGACACCACCTGGCTCGATGATCTGAACCTCCTTTGATGCAGATAAATCCTCCGAAGCCAGCACGCGGATATGAGTAGGTACAAACGGCAACGCTGCGCGCAGTTTGAAGTGGCCTGATTCATCAGTCATGATATTCCTGGACTGACTCTGCTCGTCGTTGTAGAAGAAGATAGTGACAGGCATTTCGGCCATTGGATTTGTCAAAAAGGGACGGAGTCTCTCCATAAGATGTGCATTTGCAACCGCTAGCTCGTCTTTGCTCAACTGCGAGGGATCAGGTATCGTCGTCGATCTTCGCAATGGTTTTCCAGGAGATACATCTGAACTGCGATCATCCGAGTCACTACCTCTCCACATAGGATTCGTGCTTGTCTTCTGCGTTGCGGAGGATAGATTGCGCCTCTTTATCCACGATTTCTTCCTCGCTACCCCCGTTCGATTTCCTTGAAGGTCCGATATCTGCGTTTGCGTCTCCGCCATCATTCGAGGTGTTAATAGGAGCAGGTATCCCGCTTAGCTTCCTGGCAACGGCGATCAACAAGCGATGCTTCCGGGTCATTGGCCCGCGGTGAGGTGAGTAGACCCAACCGCGCACATCGACATCCACAATGGCATGTTCATCCTGATATTCCATCCACTCAGGCGGCCCAGGCTCCAAGTCATCCGAGTAGCCACGGTATTCATCGATTGTCGAAGTTGAATCACGCCGCTGGTGAGTTGTAAACTCCGATCGCTGCCGCTTGACCAGCCGCCTAGCATAACTCGGAAATAACACCATCTCTTCGTCCCCAGATCGCGCAATCTCGACATCGGGAAAAGCGCCCGGGGCACTGTACTCCTCATTGTAATCCCGCAGGCTGTTCCTCTGCGCCGACCATTGCGCCGCATATGTCTGCCGTAGCTCGTTGGCCGCCTTCAGGTATTCGTAGACCTTCTTGCGCCGCCCGCCACTCCCAGTGCCCCACGACGAAGACGCGGACGATTCGTACTGTGACATCGAGTCTCTTGTAGCCGCATACGGAGTTTGCCGTCCGGCTCGCAAGGCTTCTATGCGTTGAACCAGTGATGATTCTCCAGTAGTATTTTTACTCCCGGGGCCAGCACCCAATCGCCGAAAAGGCTTCCTCCGCCCCAAAAAGAGCAGCTCAAGTATCCCTTTCTTTCCAGCTTTCCGTCTTTGAGCTTGTTTCACTTGCTGCTGGAGGATCGCTCGATAGACCCTTGCTTGTGCCCGATGGCGGAAAGAGGGAATGGTTTCGTGACGGAGACTCCAGAGATGTAGGTGAGCGCGGCGGGTGGCGTGAGAACCGATGAGAAGGCGAAAGAAACGAAAAACTCGCCCTTGCCCGGTCTGTCGGTCACCATTCAGCGGACGAAGTAGCGAAGGGAGAAAGCGAAGGAGGGGTTGGCGCCTGAGGTGGGAAGTCGATGGGGGCTTGAGCCACCGACTGCGAGGGTAGAGTTTTGGCGCCAGTGTCTTTGGATTGAGACGGATGAATCTCGAGTCCGATCACTGAAGAATGAGATTAGCGTTTGATACTGTCGACATCAAACCCGTGCAATATCCGTCATCTCACGGGGAGGGCAAATGGTAGGATCGACTGGTTGTGCTGTTTGGTCTCCCAAACCACAACGTATTTGGAGTTATAGCCTAGAAGATAGGACCAACATTTATTCAGAAAGCCGTACTCCGACTCTAAGTTGATGATAAATCGCAAAGATGGGAGAAATACGGAGTACAGGAATCGAGACACTGTTGGAGTGGTGGGGAAAGAAGCAGAAGAACAATGGTCGAGTTTCATCATCGCCCGAACATCATCACATGTAGAGCGACGAACAAGAAAGAAACGATAATTATAGATTCAAGGTATTTCGGATTATTCTTCCAAGAATTTGCTATATTTATACTAAATAGTTATACGTATATGGCATGAAGACATCGAAGTCTTGACTCTACCAGTTACGCGGCCAAGACCCTGGGATAAATCCTACTTTCCGTATGACCAGCACAGTTCGCTATAAGTGCCATACTTCACACAGCAGACTCATCCAGCATAGGCACGAAGGCCCAACTTTCCTGGAAGGGAGACCTCGGGGGCGCCGGCCAGGGGGAGGCGAATGGCCCTATCTGTCGCTGCCGTATCGAAAAACCAATGGTTCCGCTGACTTGTACAGATTCCTGTAGATAGCTAACAGTGATACCATATTTCGCGAAGGTACCATAGATCACTTCATAGTGAACGAACGCAAGCGAAATAGAAACAGGGAGGAGAATGAGCCAGACTATCAATCAGAGTGACTCTCCTCCGTGTAGTTTACCTTCTTTGCACGTCGACTGCGCCGAGTGCTGCTCGTCTCGGTGCGGATCACATTGGGTGTCTCTGCCAAATCGAGAGCCTCGATATCAGAAACGGATGGGGTGGACGGTGGTGTGGTCGAAGCCTTCCGTTTCCTGCTTGACTGTTTCTTGACACTTGTGGTACGTTTCGGCTGACGGGGGGTCTTAGACTGAGGAGTAGCGAGAGTTCCATCTTCTAGTTCAGCGTCTTCTACCTTTGGTTGTAACGAATCTCCATCGGCATTGACTTTTCTCTTGGACGCACTTGATTTTGCTGGGCTCTGCGCTGCTTTGACGCGGATGATTTTCTTCGGCCGGAGCCACTCCTCCATGCCAGGGGGCCAATATACCCTTCTTTCCGGACCTCCCATACCCACCTCTTCCTCGGGAATGGTGGCTGTAGGAGGGACTTGGGCTTCGAGATCAACGAAGCCTCCATTCTTTTTCGTTTTGCGAGGCGGTTTGAAAGGTTTATTCTCATCGCTTCGCGTGTATGGAAGTATGTCGTTGAAAAGATCGTGACCGGGCAATTTGAACCGCCTCATCAGCTCAAATACAGCCTGTTCCTTGTCCTTGGCCTCGATCATCAGATCCATTGTCGGGTCACAAGGCGGAAGGGTGGACACACGATTGCTGTGCTTTCGGCGCTGACGATTTGTGATAGCAGAGGGGACAGGTTCTGAGTAATGCATTTTCTGTGTGATGCCCTTGCGGGTCCAAGTCGACTTTATCCTGTCGAAAAGACCTATGATGTCCAAGGTACCCTCGCGCAGTTGGCTGGAGTTGAAGATGATGTTGTGATGATGGAAATCCAAAACAAGCGGGATATTCAACTCCTCACAGATGGGCAGTAGATCATGTACCGACCAGCTCACATCGTCATTCTCCAAGACAAGTCGATTCTTGACGTCCTGCGAAAGGTCCTTGTAGTTCTCTCTGAATCGATCAAGCGTGGCCTCTTTGTCGCCAAATACACCGCCCATGTGGAGGATCATAACAGCGTCACGGTCCTGCTGCGGAGGTAATTTGAGCAGTTGCAGCATCTCGGAATGATACTCCAGGTCTCGAATCGAGCTGTCTATGACATCTTTCCTGGGAGAGCCGAGCTGCGTAAACTGGCCTGGATGTACGGATACCCGGTGGCCCAGCTCAGCAACGACATGACCGGTTTCCGCCAGAACTTCAGAAGCGAAAGGGGCAAGTTTATACCCGTATTCCTTGTGACTGGCGAAAGGAAACATTTCACTGCTCAATCGCATGAATTTGATGCCGTATTTATCATTCCAGCGCAGGAGTTTGATGAGATCCCGTGCATTGGCGAGCCCCAGGGCTTCGACGTACGCCTGTCCGCGCGCAACATCGGGAGTTTGGTCCCTGTCTGGACGGTTCTTGGTCGGATGAGGCGGCTGCGAAGGGTCCGCGAGGGGGTGTCGGTTCTCTAAAATCGAGGCGATACGACAGGTGCGAGAACAAAATACCGGCGGATTCGAGTTACGCAGATATGTATTTAAGCAGGCCTACACATCATGAGATAAATGTCTACCAGATAGACACAGTTCAGCATCCGAGTAAGCGCGCAGATGAACTTACATAGCCTAATCGGCCTTTCCACGGGAGAGGAAGATAGCTACTATTCACTGGCGGAGGGCGTGAGAGAGCAGCCTGTAGTTCCTCAGCCTCGACCGGGACATCCTCATCTGACTCGGGGTCTATAGGAACATCCTGAGTCCGCTCATTCTGGTCGGTTCCGCGTGGAGTGACTGCGACAGTATCGTAAACCCCGCCGGCCCCGCCATTGTCATCGCGCACGGCCGCGCTGGCTGGCATGGGAACAGACTCCGACAGTCCAGACAATCTTCTCAAGGGCAAGTATGACGGAGGAAAGGCTGGAGTAGCGAGCTTAAACGGTCGACTGGCAGAGGAATGTATCGCAACCGCGCCTGAAACGCGTCCATGTGGGCGAAAAAGGACTGAAAAACGTCCACGGTTCTGGGTCCGAGCAGTAGAAAAGGCATGGCTCGCCACGGGAGCAAATCGAGTTATCCATTGTGACGACGAGATGTGGCGAATCGAACCGGGAGGTGAGCCAAATTCCACAAGGCCATAGAAATACGCGGTATGTTGAAAGGGAAGAAGAGCATGAGCCAATTTCCTCTGCTGGGCAACAGGAGGCCGTAGAAACATCCAGCAAAACACGCTGATATGCGGACGGAATTTCTAGTCTCAAATCATCAAATGAAGAGGTTAAAAGACCTTGATAATTTAAGCATTTCAGGGGGGATTCGGGGAATTGAAGAGTTGAAGGAGATGACGATGATGAGAATATTCGCCAAGACTCTATCAACAACTTCACAAGTATATACACACTACACAGTACCTTGTTCTCAATCCTATTTCATGATAGCTGTTCATTTAGATGGAAAATGATACTTATTCTCAATCAATCTCCCAATTTCAAAGTCTACGGATGCATCAAAGCTACCAAGTGACATGGGTTGAGCTCAGTGGACGCGGTAAGAGAGAACCAGCATACATATAATGGGATCTCACATTCTAATTATGCGTTCTCAATATTTCTCACTTGAGTCGACATACTTATAGTCGGATTAAGGTTCCAGCATTCCTGAGAGCAGGTTCGAGGCTTTCTTCAGCATTCATGCCTGTCGAGGACAAGCTGAGACACGACGCAATGGAGTCTTGCTTACCAGCTCGTGTTGCTACATGGTTTTTAAAAGGTTCTGTCAAACTGGCCATAATTGTATGAGTATTACTTCTAGCTGAGAAGCTACTGTCTAGACACCTTTTTGGCGTAGTGGTGTATTTCAACAGGTTCCCATCAGCTAGAATCCTCAATTGCTCTCGTTGCTGAGCAGAGAGGTCTAGGTGTGCTTACACTCCTTCTGTTGAATCGCTGCCTTCCTGATCTCCCGAAAACTTCTTTCTCAGACACCAGAGCTGGCGCTTAATTTTGTCTTGTTCCATTCGGCAGCTTTGTCCTTCCCTTGAATCTGTGCATGCCCGTCGTGGTTGTCTGAAGAGAATCAGTGAGTAACTATCTTTTATACGTCTACGAGTGGTAGAACGGCGTCGAATAATAGCGTGGGCAATTGAGATACCCAAGTTTACTTTATCTGTCTTGAAAGCTTTGAGACAGTGGAGTATAAGCTATAAATATGACTATCGATGTCGATATACATTCGTGCTAACGTATACCAGGAAAGACTCCCTAGACCCGAAATCTCCTGCTGTCGTGCTTCCAATAGACACTTCGAAAATTCTACATAATGAAGAGCCTCTTGATCGCTTGTGGTCTCCTGGCATCATGTGTCTCTGGGCATATCCAGATGTCCATTGAATCAGAGGGCAAGCGGTCCGAAGGATTTCTCTTACACAAACCCTCTTTCGACTGACGGATCCGACTACCCATGCAAAGGCTATGCCAACGATACATTCCAATCAGTTGCTGATTATACCCCTGGCCAAACCTACGAACTCCGACTGCAGGGCAGCGCTACCCACGGCGGAGGGTCATGCCAGATTTCACTCTCCTATGACAAAGGAAAGAACTTCAAGGTCATCCATTCCATGCTTGGAGGATGTCCCATCACCCAGAAATACAACTTTCGGATTCCTCCGGATGCCCCCTCTGGCGCGGCTCTCCTGGCGTGGTCGTGGTTCAACAAGATTGGGAATCGCGAAATGTACATGAACTGCGCTCAGGCCACCATTAAGGGAGGTTCCAAGGCTCGCCGGCATACCCGCGATCTGTCTCCCGTGCTCCATCGCCACGCAGGCGGCTTTGACAGTCTCCCGCCCATTTTCCAGGCCAACAACAACGGTCCCGGCGACTGCAAGGCAATTGAAGGCGAGGAAGTCAATTTTTCCCTCCCTGGACCTTCTGTCGAGGGCTCCTTGACCGGAAAGGGATACCAATGCGAAGGGTCTGCTCCTTTCCTCGAAAGTAAAAGCTCTGACTCTGGAACGTCATCCAGCTCCTCTTCGCTCGTATCAGCAAGCAGCAACACCCGTTAATTCTGGCCCGGTTGCTTCTGGTGTGCGATGTAGAGATGGAGTCCTCGAACATATTTGAAATATCTCTCTGCTTTCCTTCTCGTCATGGAGTTTGACTGTGTGGTGAATGCACATATCTATTCCCCCATCATTTGATTGTTTGAGTACTTCTAATTGAATCTCTTCGGAAGCTATTACATGCTTTATGAACCTCCGGCTCGTCTTTTGTTTCTGTATTGGAGGGCGGTGTTTGGACCATTCCTAATGTCTATGTCATGTCTTTGCTTGTAGATCTAGAAATGGAATGGGAATGATGATTCAACTTGAAGCCTCTCACCATCAAGATAAACAGATTTCTAGCTTGTCAGTGTCATTACCCTTAGAGATATATCGCCTGGGCTGAGGCACGATTGAAATACCCGAAGCAAGTTCAAAGTATGATAGAAATGTCAAGCAATGAGTGATGTATTCACATGCTGAACTAGAAAAATTATTGTACAGCA
Organism: Aspergillus cejpii; assembly: GCA_004769165.1. Lineage (NCBI taxonomy): Eukaryota > Fungi > Ascomycota > Eurotiomycetes > Eurotiales > Aspergillaceae > Aspergillus > Aspergillus cejpii. The sequence goes on along the minus strand of SMSW01000005.1, from coordinate 737,958 downwards.
ACCTTCATGAGATTGACCTGCATTAAAAGTATCATCATCTCATCAGTTCATTCAACCGTAAACCTGATCACCTCCAGCAAGATTGGACGCAAAAACCCCCATTCAGCAAACGAGGACCAGTCGAGCTCATTAGTAGCCAACATCCTCATTTCGAGCAGCCTCCAATTCGACGACGGACGATACGTGCTTCTGGGCTTTGCCAAGCAGTCTGGTGATCAATAGTTCCCAGTGTAAGCGGAGCCTCCATAGCCATGGCCGGTCTGTATCCTGATGGAGTTACGGTTGGCGATGCTCTTGCTTCTTGAGAGGACGGCACCGCTGAGAACGCTACGCTTTTCGCCCAGTCCCAGGACCCCAAGAGCCGGGTGGCCGTAGTACGCAGTTTCATTCTTGTTGCGGCGCCAGAGGCCACGGCGCTTGGTTCCGTAGGTGTATCCGTTGGCTGGGGAGGGGCCGAAACGCATCTCGCGCTTGTGATGGCGGGCGTAGAGGATCTGGAAGACGATGGAAACCAAGAACAGGAAACTAGTGCGGTTACCACGTTAGCATGGAACTTGGCGCCGTCAGGGAATAGAGACTGTATCAAATTTACCTTCCAATGATTGCGACAGCGAATAAGACCTTTTCGAGCATGCAGGCGTAGCCGGAACTAATGCCAGGTGCAATGTCGTCACTAGCGCCTGAACCGAAGAGGGGGTCGACGTCTCCTGAGCAGGACTGGGTGCCATCTCGAGTCATCACAGCGATTGCGATCATCGATCCAATAAAGCATATATCGAGGACAACGGCCAGAAAGGCGAAGAAGGCAACTCCTCCCAGGCAGCAGGTGAAGACCATTCCGAATAGTGCGTACAGCGTTGCTGCGCCGGAAAGACCCTCAACAGCCTTCATCCATTGCGGGATGTCCAGATTATAGCGCCTCAAAATAGCCAGGAAGTAGGTAAAGATACCCAGGATCGCACCCGCATCGAGGAACTGTAGGACGCGGACGGCTAAGTTGAGGCAACGAAGGACCTCTCCTCCAATTCCCATTCTGACGATCTATGACTCGCAAGTCGGCCAGAAAGAATCGTAAATAAACAGTAGATAACTGATTATGGCGGGTTTGGATGAGCGAGCTACACGAGGAGTATTGTGTGATGCTCTGTATTGCAAGCAGTGGATGGTCAGGGGGAGGGAGGGTGGCAGCAGTTGAAAGAAGGTAGCACTCGAAGGCAGCAAAGTTGCATTGTGTTATGTCCCAGGGGCCAATGTGCCCCAGCATGAAGATCGATGGAAGCATTTCCCTGGATCCAGGACCAACGATGAGAGCTTCTCAAAGGCCATGATGACTGATGATTGATGAGAGTTGTGTATCCAGAAGATCACAGTCATGATCCATGACAGTGATTGGAAGCTGAAGGGGCAAAGAGAGAAGCTCTCCATAGATAACTACTCACCATCTACATAGGAGCAGTTGTACATCTGGATAGGATTCTTGATGTCACAAAGTAACTCTGTAGTGACCGATTAAGATGATTATCTAATAACATGTCAGTCCCTGATATTAGGTCATCAGAGCTGAGCCACAGTGCATAGCCACAGCCTGCTCTGAATCAAGCAAAGATACAAAAACATCATCGCATCATCATGACCTGCTTTATGTACACACCCTGGGATGTTAGCAAGGGGCGAGAATAATTTGCATGTAATGTTGTAATCATGTTAGACTATGGTCAGTTATCTCGAGTATGAATCCGAACAAAGGTCGGGATGCTCATGTGAATCAAGTATGTACATTCGGCTTGGCCTTTAATTGGCAGATATCAAACGCCGTCGACTGATCAAGACCTTGTCGGATGGATCCATGGCTCTGGAGTCTCGCTTGTGACTATCTGATCGTGGAGAACAGTCACAATCTGATTTGCCGTGGTAGACCAAGCTCGTTCATTGAAGACCCAACAACAGTTTAGCCTGAAGGACTGCAGGCGGTTGGTATCTCCGCAAACTTCAAGAAACGAAAAAGTGTCTCGCAGCAGCTTCCGCCTTGTCGGTTCCCTAGCCTGGCACTGTGGCACCCTAGAAGTGGCGTCCTAATTAGAATAATGGATAAAATCTTGGCAGACCACAAATGCAGAGGTTGGGTTGTTTCTAGTTCCAGCATTCGTTAACAGGTTCCAGGCAATAGAATTCCTCGGAAATAGTCTATGCGAACCTTTTGCGATTGGCCTTTGAGGTCTTTCACCGGCAGCTAGACAGTTCCACAAATAGGATTCGATCCAGAGGGGCCGGGATCCTTGTAGTTGCGAACTTGCGAGAGGTAGATGTGCATGGACAGCAAGATATGCGGATGAAATCAAGCTTCCTCTTCCCGCTGCTGATCAACGAAGGCTCGCAGAATTGACTCCAGTCCTTCATTGCGGCGCGCAAGCAACATCACATCGGAGACATTGATTGTGGAGCGCCCTGCATGCCTACACAAAAGTACCATATTAGTTGAAAATCAAGAAAGGCCCTCGTTCAGGGCAGTTTTGTGGAGACGATCTTTGTAACCAGGGGAATCTCAACGAAGAAAACTCACTTCGCAAAGAACTCCAAATCTTGGCTGACCGTTTCTATAGGACCAAGTTAGTCAGCTCAAGGTTCATGATGAACATACAGGCCCCCGCTGTCTGTAGCGAGGATAGTGAAGACATAGACATACCAATCTGAGCCCAAACCATCTCCGTCAGAGCTCCGATGAATTGGGGAGTGGCATTGACGCCGAGCTTAATGGTTTCCTCATCGACAATCTTGCCAATGGCCAACCAAAGAGCAGATTTCAGGCGCTGGAGACTCGACATCAGCATACAATGAACAACGCGATCTGACTACTTCATACCTCTTCAAGGCTGACTTCCTCATTTTGATCCATGTTTTCGTACACAAATACCACAAGTGTATAAAATATCCGCCCGATGTACTCTGTACCGAAGACTCGAAAAAGATACGAGTTTAATGATTGTGATCTGATGCTTGAAACCACAGAGATGTAACAAATGAGTGGACGTGTTTGATAGGTCAAGAAGACACGCTCTGATTGGCTGCTGCTGTGGGCCTGGATAAATACATTTTCCGAGATAAACATATCACGCTAAACCCAAACAGCAATAGTTTCCATTTACGGAATTCTCCTCAGGAAGACATAGCTATCACAGGTCGTAGTGATCAGGACTTCAAGTACCGTCCTGATTACTTTGGCTATTCTGATAGTTCGGCTCTGATTTCCTCAGCTCAGAGACATCGGCCTCAAGCCGTAAATTCCGAGTTCCTTACTTCATTCCTCTAAAATCCCGCACGGAAGTGGTTCTTATCTGTTCTGCCGCATTCCCAGGGAGCTCTTCTACCATTCCGACCCGCTTTCTCACGGAACTTGCGTGAATTTTCTCCCTCCCATCTTCTACTCCGGTACCCATTTCTACCATCCTGCTGAAATCCAAGGGAAGACAGCGGACCAATCGACATACAATGGCGTCTTCCGAATCCTCCTCCGTCGTATCCGACGCCCTCAACGACTTCTTCAGCCAACTCTACACATTCTGCGAAACGCTCATCACCCGATTCTGGAAAAACCTGCACGGATCCTTCGTCGACGTCAGCGCCAGCCGCTGGACGAAAGTCATCCTCTCCGTGGTGGGCTACATCCTCCTCCGCCCGTACATCGAGGCCTGGTTCCGCAAGATGAGCGAGAAGGACCGCAAGAAACAGCTGGAGAAGGAGCGCGCTGCCCGGGAAGCCGGGGGGAAGAAAAAGTCCAAGGTCTCGGCTAATGCGCTCCGCGGGGTTGTCGGTGGTGAAGGCAAGGTGCTCGGCGAGGTGGAGAACACGGACGATGAGATCGAGGACTTTGCTACCGCTAGCGGGGTTCCGGAGTGGGGGAAGAATGCGAGGAAGAGGCAGAAGAAGTACATGAAGGAGCTGCAGCGGGAGGCGGAGCTGCGCACGGAGAAGTTGACGGATGATCAGGTTATGGAGTTGTTGGATTGGAGTGAGTCGGAAGGCGAGCAGAAGGGAGAAGAGAAGGAGGAGGATTGACCTTGTCGCCTATTTTCTATCCATCTTTTAGCTGGCTATGTTGTTTAGGGCTTATCCCGACTATGTCCTTGTAATGACTTCTTTTTCTCACCTGACTGTGTAATTGCTATCATTCGTGTCGTTCCGGTTGGTGCTCTGTTTACCAGCGACTTTCATGGAAGTCTATAGGACAAGGCTTGGGTTATATCAACCTGCAAATGCCTCAACCTCTTCGCATGATACCATACGTATGTCGACTAAACATGAACTTAGGTGGACAGCTCAAACCCTTTTAATAACTTCATAATATCATTGAGCCCAATCGCCATTAAAATTAGTCGAAGCCCACATTGAAAGAAACTCCAAGACTTCTACAGTTAAAGGATCGTACAGTCATCCATACGCCTTCGATATAGCATCAAGAGAAAGTCATTCTAGATCAAAAAAATCTAGTGTAATCTTCTTAGTACTTCTATCATCCCTTTCACCTCGTCCACAGTCATCGTTCCCACGATACTGACAATTTCCTCCTGCACAGTCGGCTTGCAGGTAAGGAATCGCTCAATGAGTTCCCCATCCACGAAGCGATAGGGCTCCCGCGCCTCACGCACCATACTGCGGAAGCCTCGGAATTCATTGAATGGCATGTTTCCGATCAATTCGACTTTATTGGCGATGGTTGCTTGCAGACGCATCAAGAAGTCTTGGTGGTCAGGGTTGATGACGGCGAATAGGTAGATGGAGCCTTCCACCTGTTATTGAAAAGCACCGTGGTCAGTCATTTCCGTGTCGATCCAGGAGAGGAAACTTACGGTGCCTAGGAAGGCTCTCGGTGTGACAGCCACACTTGCTAACTGCTGGATATTGACTGGTCGGATGCGGTTGACCATCTCGCCCAACGAAATCTCACCAGTCACTTCCAGCCGACGTTTGTCATCTTCCTCCACACCGGTCGTGTTACGACGAAGGAGGACCAGATTCCCCTCTGCATCGCTCTCCAGGAAAGTATCCGGTGCAATACAGGCAACACCAGTGGCCCAAACGGTCTGGAAGTGACGAGCCACTTCTGTCAACGTATCGGGCATACCATTTTCCCCCTCCTTATATTCCACGAGGCATACGCTCTTCATGAGATCGGAGATGGCGATGAGGTTGCCTGTCACTGTGATGTCCACTGGCGCGGTCGATGTCCTATAACTGGCAAGCTTTTCAAGTTTCATGGCGCCGAAGTCGTTGTTGACTACCTTGTATACAACAACCTTCAAGGCACGTTAGCGAGACAGTTCATTGGTATTGATTGCAACAAAAAAAAAGGACTTACAGTCTTCACGAGGGCAGCCACGATTTTGTCCCCTAACATTGCCAAAGCCCGGCATGCTCCTCTGACAGGTAATTTCGCAACTCGTGTCAATTTTCGGCCATTGTCGACCTCGAAGATCAGGATTCGGCCACGGATTGACCCATTCCCTTCATCGTCCAGATATGCTGTTCCGACGATGAACCTATCCTTGACCGTACCACGGTCATTTTCGTCTTTGCTTGCTGGAAATTCCGCACGGATGACACTTTCCACTAATTCCTCTGGGCGCAACTGGAAGGCATCAAGGCGTCTGAACAGGATCTCGTCGGCAAGCACGAATTCGCTCTTGACAACCTCTGAGCCTTCCACGAGTTTTCGTTCAATGGTTCCAACACCGAATGCTTTCTCGGATGGTGAGTAGGCCACTCTGCGGACGGTTGCGCCGATTGGGAGTGTTTGAATCTGCGTCGTCCTCTCCTTGTCCACAAGGGCAATCTTCAGGTCATGGGATGTTGCTAATGCAATTGACTCGGGGTATGCCTCAGAGTTGAAATGGCATATCCGAGAGGCGCCTTCGGAGTTGACAGCGGAATAGATGATTCGGCCCTCTGATCCGTAGATCATGCTCGGGTTCTCGCATGTAGCAAAGACATTGAACAACCCGTCGCCTCTTGGTAATTCCTTGAAGGTAGGCTGCTCAGAGCCTAGAATTAGCTTGGTCATACCACTGAGTGAGAAGTCATCCGTGTTGAATGAATAAGTGATCACACTGCCGTCCGCCATAGAAATGAAGAGAGTAGGCGGGCTATGCGGAAGGACATCTGCAACGAGAACAGAGCGAGGGAACGCTTCCCCAGCCGGGCCTACTGACGTCGCCTGAATCTCCGTCAGATCTTGAAGCGATAATACTGATACTTTTGCCAGTTGAGGGAATCCCGCAATACAGACGCCGGTCGACGATGAGGGTACTGTGACACCGGATATCTGACTGTCTGCTCCAAAATCCTTCTGCGTTACAACTAGAACTTCGTTCGTAATATCCAGAACCGTCACGAGCTCCCCACCCGCGACGAGAACAATCGAATCATTGTTGGCAGAAGCAGCAGTTATGATGAGCTGGTTTGGCGGAGTCCACTCATATGTAACCATCTCACCCTCCAAATCGGCAATGAGCACTCTCTGCTCAGTGACTTGCAGTATCCGTCCACCAGGTAGATTAGCGGCGAGTAGAGTGCTCTCTGAAAGGCTCAGTCCGAGAAAGTGGTCCATCTCTTCTACCTCACCGTCGGAGCTGAAATGGAACACTCTGGTCTCATCCACGAACGTAACCAGAAGCGTATTCAAGAAGTCTCCTTTGCTTTCAACCTGCAAGCCCCACAAATCCGTGATATGCTCCATCTCACCGAGAACACCCAACTCTTCCATCCCAACACCACTGCGGACACTTCTGAGTGTCCCGTCATCAAAGGCGCCAGAGCCAGTGACAATACGTGCCTGCCCTGACGAGAACTCGTGTGTCTGGCTCTCACTTGTGCGGTTCCCAAGGTCCATGATCGTAAAATCCAATATGGGCGCGATGTTTGACAGAGTCTGAACCACATCCAAAGAACCATTGCTGATACGCAGGACTTGGGAGTCTCCCTGATGCGAGCCCAGAAATAAGACACCGCCACCGAGGTAGACCAAGACGGACGCACGGGAGGTGTTGCCCAACAGGTCTAGCTTCCAGCTATCAACTTGATTGTCAGAGTCTAGCACCAACATCAAGAGGAACAGCCGTCCGTAATCATCAGCCAACAGCCACCGCTGACTATCCACCTGTTCCCAGGCGACAAAAATGGTCGCCTCATCCAACGGGCGCGATATAATCTCGTTATTATCTGCGTCGACATACTTAATCGACGTTTCGCCTAGGATGAGAAGCCCGCCTATTCACATTAGCACTGAAGAGGGGGACCTCCAAGGAGCGAACGCAGAATGAATACCTAATGGTGCAGGTACCGGAATCAAGTGGGACGAGCCGAGTTCTAGATCCTGCGTAAAGTCCGCGGGTTCCCCGAACGTTGTGTCCGCAATGCTGTTACTCCCAGTTGCAGCATGGTATTGCAATTCCCTCACCCTCAGCCGAACTTTCTTCTGGTTGTCCACATACAGCAAAGCCAGACGCGGGAGCCCTTCTTGGACATGCAAGAACGCTGACGAGCGGACAAAAAGCTCCTCTATCCTAGCTGTTGTCGGTTCGCCTAACTCCCCCACCTGCGGTGCATCAGGGCCCGCAGGCAAAGCGACGTTCCTCACTCGTTTCTTGCTGGGCAATTGTATAATCGGTACGACCGCAATGACACCTTCATAGATCTCCATAGTCATGAATCGACCACTCGGATCGATCAAACATCGGTTCCCCGTTTGCGATTCCCGCGACGACGGATCGGAGATGTCGACATATTCCCGTTCCGTACGGACTTGATTCCGCGAACCGTCCCAGGATAATGTAAAATAAGTATATCGATCGGTACCGACGAACAGATAGTCCGTAGGGGAGTTGGCGGGGGTAGGAAGGCGGGCCAACATCGTTACCCTCGCGTAAACGGCGCACGAGGCCACGATATTGAGGCCATCGGCGGTCGGGGAGTAGAACTCGAGCCGGTTAGACTTCCTGCAGTCAACAAATGAAGAAAAAAGGTCAGCCGATGATCCATTCAACTGCTTATCTGCCCGATGATACTACTGGGTCACCAACGCAACAACCAAACAATCTTCCTCCGGATTCATGAAATGCAGCTTCAGGGCATGGCGGATGCTGCTCGCCCGGTGAATCGGCACAACATATGCCATAATCTGAGGTCAAACAGGTCGTGACTCTCAATGGAACTTCCGGACAGCTTTTTGTGGTGGATACCAACCACTGCGGGGATGATTAGAGGGAAGTGCAGACTGCAGACTGAAGCAATGAAAGAATTCAGATCAACTGTCGATCGTGTAATGCTTAACGGACAGCACTAGTCTGCATCACTCTTTGTCTGGATTATTGCTATTTGTGGGATGCAGGAGAATGGAGAAGCTGGGGGGGGGCGGAGATTCAGTATTCACTATTCAGTAGTTAAGTGATGAGTGACGAATCAACCCCAAAAGTGTCAAGTCGCGAAATGACGATGCTTGCGGTTCCATTCTAACTTTTTAACTCCGACCTTATAACCGGGCACTGAGGACATCTTCGAGTCTGAAAATGTACAGAGATCAAGCTGAATTCTACGATGACTTTTATATGCACAGGACTAACTCATATCACATTTGGAGCTACCTGATAACAACCATATGTACTTGCATCATATCAATCTGAGCGCAAAACATTCATGTGAGTTTCATATCTTCAGTGTCGTATTACCTTTTGATATGTGCCGTCATCTATTCTTCCCAGTAAATGGTAGCTGCTGATCTGATGGTGACAACTGCCAACCATCTTTTCGAAACTGACCATGTATAAGCCCCAAAAGAGAAGTATGCATACATGAAAACACGCCTAAAAACGAGGAGAAGAAATCAAAAAAGGCGGTGTATATAGGCAGATATCATCTAGGCGTCACAGAGGAAAAGGGAAGGAAAAACCAGTCATGACAAGGAAGTCGCGGTGCATGAAACGAAACAGCTGAATGACAGATCATGACCAGACATCCTCCTGGTAGCTGCCACTGCTCCGCATATGCTTAACCATCTCCTCGCCCTTTTCGGCAGGCAAACCACGCGACTTGGCAATGATTTGACCGAGGACGAGGTTGACCTCACGCGCCATGTTCGCCGCATCACCGCAAACATAGAAGATAGCTTTCTGCTTCAGGAGGTCGCTAACAAGGTCGGCATGCTCCTGCAGTCTATGCTGGACATAAACTTTCTTCGCGGTCTCACGGGAAAAGGCAGTGACGATCTTGAGCTTGTCTCCGAGTTTCTCTTGGTAGAGCTATGACGGGTTAGAATTATGGAAATCCCAAGGAAAGAAACCCTGTAAACAAGATGAACATACCTTCCACTCATCCTTGTACAAGAAATCCTCGTTGCTGTTGCGGCAACCAAAGAACAAAAGAGTGGGACCGACATTTTCGCCTCTCTCAGCCTGAGCAGCGCGTTCTTGGATGAATCCACGGAAAGGAGCAACACCAGTACCAGGACCAACCATGATGATGGGCTTGGAGGGATCAGAGGGCAATTTGAAGTTGGAGTGGCGAACATGGACAGGAACGTGGATGCCGTCGTACTTGTTGCGAGGACCGGTGATATCATAAGTCAGACCATGAGCATCGGGAGACGGGTCGCCATTCTGTTTCTGCTTGAGGGCCAGGAGATAGTTCGTGGTCACACCCTTGACGATGTGGGATGCACCAGGCAAACGAACCGATTCAACAACAGCCGTGATACTGATCTTATCCTTCTGGACGAGGGACGATGAGGAAATGGAGTAATAGCGAGGCTGAAGCTTGTTAATGCCTTCAATAAGCAGAGAGAACGGGACAGCAGAGAACGGCTTGGCGGTGATATTCTGGAGAGCCTGAGCGATGTTGAAGCACTGATTGGTGATCTTCTCGTGGAAGTAATCCTTGTCGTTACCGAGGCGTACAACTTCGGCCTTGCTTGCGTCGTCGGGAGCAAAGGCTGCCAAAGTGGCCACAAACTGACGCGAAACGGGGGCACATATCTCCATGTAGTAACGGATCGCAGCATCATAGGTGGTGGGGGTTGGAATGGGGACTTTGGCGGTGACATCAATACCCTTAATGTTGATCACAGTATGGCGCTTCTTTTCGAGACCAAAGACCTGGAGGAAACGATCGACTTCGATGCCAGCATTGGTAGGCCAGACGGCAATGTGATCACCGGTTTGGTAAGTGAGGTTGCTTCCAGCAACGCTGATTTCCATGTGAAGGCAGTTACGATCCTTGACGGTAAACAGTTCATGGGACTCGACGATGGGGGCGATGTAGGGATTGTGCGCAGAGTAAGGACCTTTGGGGGTACCTTCGAGGTGACTCTGGGTCGGCTCACCCAAGTAGACTTCCTTATCCTCAGGGCTCAAGGATTCTTCTTCCGTGACACAGAAAACCGGTTCATAGACAGCCTCGCGTTCTTGCAGATTCATGGCCTCAGAGAGAGCAGCCCACATCGGTTCCTTCCAGGCCAAAAAGTCCTCTTCCATTGTGCCAGCACCGTCGTCGCCTTCACCAGCCGTGCCAATGCGTTGAGCGCCAAGCTTTGTGAGAGCGACGTCGACATTGCGAACCATGGCATTGTAGTGCTCGTAAGTGTTGTTGCCCAGACCGAAAGTGACATATTTGAGCGAGGACAGCGGCTTATCGTCAGCGGAAGCGCCACTTTCGAAAGCGACATCACCACCAGTAATGAACTGATAGAACTCGACGGCATTGTCTGTCGGTTCGCCTTCGCCGTAGGTCGCCAGAACAAAGAACACAATCTTATCCTCGGGAAACTTATCAAGGTTCTCATAATCGTAGTCCTCGAGATCGGCGACCATGGTCTTGAGGCCAAACCGCTGAGAACCTTCCTTTGCCAGTCGGGATGCGTAATCCTCAGCAGTTCCAGTCTGGGAGCCATAGAAGATCACACAGTTCTTCCCAGTTTCTTCCATCTTCTCAATAATATCCCGAGTCTTACCAGCCTTTGCAGCGCCATTCATGACCGGTCCGGAGGTAGCATAGGGGTCCTTGGGAACAGCCCAGTAAGTGCCCTTGGTGAAGTAGGCTACGCTACCCACCAGGAGCACTACCAGAACAGCAAGGTCGAGGGTATCAAGTTGTGCCATTTTGACTTGTTGAACGATAAGATCCAGATCTGTCCCTATCCAGGGACAGAGAGACAAGAAGACGGGAGGGATGAACGGTCAGAGCCTCCTCAATCAGGGGAGAGCCCGTTCACAAGAAAGGACTGGAAGAATGGAAGAGCAGTGGCGATTCTCTTTTCGAAAAAAAAAAGGTAAGAAAAAAGATAATTGACAATCAACAAGTAAGAAGAGGAGAGAAGAAGAGAAAGGGATGTGAGACTGACTAAGAGCAATAAATTGTCCTTCAGTTAATCGAACCACATAATTCAGAACGGAACCAAGGGTGTACTTTGTATGGAGAAAGTGAGTAACCTGAGGCCGATAAAAGTGGCCTGAACTGGCCTCTCGGATGATTAGATCGCCGGTATTCCGGGCTTGGCTTGACAGGTCAATTCCGGTGCACGTGATTGAAGTATGGAGGCAGATAAGAATGATGGAGAAGTAAAAGGATAAAACATTAAGAGTAAGGTCTCTCTCTTTTTCAAAAAGAAACCTGGAGACCGAGGCCAGAGGCAATCTTAGGCTAATATATATCTACATTCTACACCTTATCTGGAAGGGAAAGTTGAGATGACTCCGGGGCGTGACGCCGAGAGGTCTGGATCGGAAGGGGACTTCGGTCCTCGATGGACTCGACAAAACAGACTTGAGGGGGACGAATGAGTAAGAAGTTGGGGATATCGAAATGAATCTGTTTGGCAGCTTTCTCTTTGCATGGGGAAATCTCCCGAGAAGCATGCCGAGCAACGTGGCTAACCGAGTTCCGCCTTTAGAATAAGATTTACAAGCTGTATTATTGGAATATGGATTGGGTGTGGATTAGATAGAGAGACAAATTGTTGAGTACTGGAGAAGGAGCGGAAGAATATTGTATCACTTTGTTAACATGGGTTCTATCTATGGGTTACACTGAGTGATAATTCGAGTATTGTAGTTAGTTGCTAGATATCAGAATCAGATATCAGATTCAGTACGGAATAGTAGCTGAAGTAACGAAAACAAGCCAATGAATATGCAATTCGAATCTTATTTTCTGGGGAACCAATCTAAAATGTTGAACTTGGGACTTGGAGATCAGAAGTTCAAGACAAGTCAAAGAACAATGTCTTCTTCCCTTTAGCCGCTTCGAGTCTTCAGCGGAGAGGATGTTATCATTTCCGTTGTTTGTTCAGAAATTGTATGGATGTTGTTATGCAGACATACAGCGGAAGCAGGACGGATGGATTCCGCACTGTACTTTTACTCACTCCTCTGTTGGTTGGGCGGAATATGAGAACTTCAGACGCAGTATCTACTATCAACGTTGATGCAAGTATATCATCGTCCTCTTGTCCTGCTGTTGCCAGATTATACTCCATACAATGCTGAAAGGCGTGTCTTCAAAGAATCAATACTCCTCTCGTGACACATATTCCGACAAATCCAAATCCCTAGGGCGTCCCCCACTGCCAGGCATGGCAGCCAAAAGCCAAGCGAAGAATTCGGCCACATTTTCTTGATGCGAGTTGAAACCAAATATGCCTGTGATCATGAGTCATGACAGATTCACACACAGAAGAGAGAGAGGAGATGATTCTTCTTCATGTGTACAGAGAAAAACAACACGTGCTCGATGCCCTGGAAGGCTGGAACTCGAACCTTCATCAGGGATTCGAACCTAGGATCATCTGTCTGGATCTCCGTAGTACTCTTCTCAACATGTGATGACTTCCTGTACGGTACTGCTTCGAGTTTTAACTTGACGCAATCCAGTTAGGTTGGATATCTTCAAGCGAAGGTAGGTCATTACTTGGTTAATTCCAGTCTGGCTTCGACAATCTGGCCTCTCAGAATGAAAGTGATTGAAAGGATACATGAGAGGCACCATCCTCTACCTTTACAGGATGATTAAATGATAGGTTATGGATGTTCAGAGCAATTACAACTCGGATACGGAGTACATAAAGCGAATATAAAATAGAGATTATTGTCTTCGTGGTTGACCATTGGCCTATAAATCACTTTGCTTCGCAATCGAGTAGTACTGGACGACTCGATCCTGTCCGACGATTAGATCTCTTCTTCCAAATTTAATCGTTGTCTATGCCAGGGGTTAATACATCTGGATTCTAGGGATATGGGAGAGAGCAATATATAAACCCACCGTGATCAGCCCAAGTAATAGGTCGTCCAGTCACTGAAGACCAGGCAGGCAGATCGATATAATAACGTAAAGGCGTATTATTTTTGCGACTTCAACTAAACACACATTCTCAACCAGTTGATCAGTCATCGAACATGGCCATATTTCTGATTGAACTCGATGTTTCCTGGTCCTTGGAAAAGAGCCCGTGCTCTCTCTGGCTTTGTCAAACAACTGCCCAAACTGCTTATCACAGCAATTTCACGACTTCCTGACCACAACCACCATTCAGTCTTCCTACTTCCTACTTCCAGGGCCTCTTAGCAACAATGTGTTACTGCTCACAAGCTCATGAGGATCTATTTTGCTCTTGTAGATATGAGCATCAGCAAGGCATGATCGCCTGTTGAATAAGAATGATGCAGCACAGTAAGTGGCCTCAGTTCTTGGGCTTTTTCTCGTCCAGTCTCACCATAATCACTATGTTCTGCTTACATCTTGTCATCTTCATTTTCTGGTTAAATAATCAATGTGTCCCGCCTGTGTTGCTTTTATGAACTGCTATTCAAATGTGGACTGCTGACGTCTATCTGTGTGTAGCAGCATCACATCCAACAATTAAAACTGGACCCGTCCAGCAAACGACAATGCCCCTCATCCCCGACGACTCCAGTGTTGCGTCGCACCATAATATCTCATCCCCATCAGAACGCCTGGTAACGAGAAGTACTCCTGCGTCCGCCATACATAGTCGAGAAACGTCCGCTGTTAGAGGGAGAGCAGCCGATGCATCCGCGCTAGCCCCCTCGACGCTACAGCCTCAGAATAATCGTCGCGGCCAATCTCATTCCAAGAGCCCCGATCCGGCCACTGGACGACCAGGCGTAGGGTACGATGTCGGTTTGGAACGGAGGCCTTCCAACTCGTATGGCCATCATCGAAAAACCTCGATCGTCCATGGGATTCAACACTCTCGAAATCCGAGTTTCGCGACCTCATCCACCTCGGCGAGTCCTTTGAGCCCCGAGTTGATCGCATCACTGGGTCGTGGTACTGGCAATGAACAGGAAAGTATTGGTGCAGGGCCATTGGATCAGCACGAGATGCACGCAACCCACCAGGGCCCTGGAGGCAATGGAACGGGTCATATTTTACAAGGAACCCTTAGCACCATCCAGGATCAGGATGTTGGAGATAGCAAAAACCCCAGTCCCGTGAGTTCTGTGCATAGACGGATGAACTCTTCCGGGAAATCGTGGCGAGAGCGTTCTCATAGTCAGTCACACTCGAGACAGCACCACCCGGAATCGAAAACCGTTGGGGAATATGCCTTGCACCATCTTTTCAACTCTGTGAGCATCTACGTCTACACCACAAGCCCGAGGGTAATTACTGACAGCTTGCGCAGTTTGTTGGCCAGGCGGACAATAAGGTCAACCAGGCCATCATGAAGCTGGGACATTCGGATGCTCCTGTGGAGGAGGTCTGCGGGCCTGGCGTGGACCCTACATTCGATCAATTGATCGCTGCTCTAGGCCATATCGCACGCCAGAAGCCAAAGCCTTTGATCGACACCATCATGCTTTGGCGAAAGGCGAAAGGCGATGCTGCCACAATGGCCAAGCAGGCAGCCAACCAAGTATGTCGCGAAACCAAATTTCACCATTTTTTGCCCGCACATGTGATACCGGGAAGGGAGTATTCAAGCTGACACTTGCTTCAGCAGAAACACTCTGTATCCGATAATGGGGTCATCATGCGTCGAAACACGGAGCCATCACAGATTGCGGTCGACTCCGCGGCGCAGGCCGACCCTACAGCTCCAAACACCCTTCTATCTCGGCATGAGGAAGTCATCTTGGCAGAACGACGTGCGACCGTGTCCGTATACCTTGTCTGCAGAGTCTTGATTGAAATATTCAATCAAAGCAACATAGCCTCCATCACAGTTGACATGGCGGAGCGTTTGGAAGACATCGTTTTCGGTCAACTGAAGACAGGAGATCCGGACCAAATCTCAGCATCGCCGCTTCGCATGGCTAACTGGCGGATCTACTCCCAGCTGCTTGGAATCATGAGCGAAACAAATTTCACCAGTGTCGCCAATCGCTTTTTAACGGAACTTGAGCGGTATCAAAAGGAAGAAACGCTCCGTGGTCTCTCAAAGGAGGGCGACTCCCGAGCAGAACTCCTGATCTTGGGAATGAGACACCTCCGCATCAGGACGCATCCAGAGATGTGGGGGAAATCCTGCGACTTTATGCGGGCTCTAGCTCGTTTATTCGCCTCAGCTCACGGGCAGCGTGTCAAGCAGGCCTACTGCTATATTTTCGAGAAGCTGCTCCTGCCGGTGGCGGCGAGTTCAAATTGCGATCTCAGCTCCCCCAAGTTGAAAGAGTTTCTGGACTCGGTTCAAACCCGCCTGGCGCAGATGCTTACCAAGCCCCGTCACTGGGCAGCTGCTTTCCCTCTCCACGTGCTGCTACTCTGCATCTCGTCAAAGGAGATCTTCTCGTCCCAATGGCTCTCAGTTGTTCAAGGTCTCCCGGCGAGACTGAAGGATCGCCCGTCCCGGGGTCCAGCTCTTCAAGCCATGTGCCGCTTATTGTGGACATATTTCTTCCGCTACTCCGACTCTCCAACGGTGACCCTTCGGAAGATTGAAGAGGTAGCCAGAATAGCTCTGCCTGCTGGGAAAAGGACGTACCTGAGCACTGAACCAGCAGTTTCAGAGCCCCTCGTACAGTTGGTACGCATGATCGGCTTTAAACATCCAGATGTTTGTTTCCGCAACATCATCTTTCCTCTGATTAACTCGGACTTGTTTCTTTCCGGAAAAGAATTGAAAATTGAACAAATGGAACCAGAGAAAATGGTTATTGGTATCAGATCTTTTCTCGCAATAGTGACGGACCTCGAGAATTGTGATCAGCTCTGCCCCCCGTTTCTTACAGGGTCGATCCCAAATCCATTCACTGATATTGCTACTCCGATTCCTCCACATCGCCCTCAGCTTCTTGCTGATCCACGGCTAGCAAATGCGTCAGCGAACAGAGATACGATGCTGTCATTGCCTGTCAATACCTCGAGGCTGAGTGATAACGTCAAGGAGTATTATATTCGATTCTGCGACATCCTAGGCAAAATCACTCTTCTGTGCGACAATACATTTGGTGGCCAGGCTGCTCTAGATGAGAAGTTTGGTGGTACGACGCCCAAGACACCAATCTCAGAGGCGTTCAGCTTTGGACGGCGCGATGATCACCTTAGCGTTGTTGATCAAAGACAGGGGTTTTACGATCTGCTTCATGTCGCAGTGCAGGCGCTCCCTCGCTGCATGTCAGATCGTATCCCGTTCAACTCGTTGATCAATTTGCTTTGTACTGGGACTGCGCATGTTCAGTCGAACATAGCTTTTTCCTCTGCTGAATCGTTAAAAGCCATTGCGCGGCAGTCACACGCCCAACAGGTTACTGTCGGATTTGCGAAGTTCATATTCAATTTTGATGCAAGGTATTCAACCATGTCGGACGAAGGTATGCTCGGGCCGGGCCACATTGAGTCTACGTTGAGATTGTATGTGCAACTGCTACAAATATGGATAGAAGAGATCAAACAGAAGACCAAAGGCGTTGTTACAGATCCAGTTGACAAGTCGGCCACCGGAAGTCGGGCCTTGCAGTTGGATCTCTCTTCCATTTTGGCACATGTCGATGGAATCGAGTCCCATGGTCTTTTCTTCCTCTGTTCACAGTCAAGGAGGGTTCGTGCCTTTGCAATCACCGTACTTCGGTTGACCACCGAGTTCGACCGCGCGCTCGGCAAGGAAAATACAAGGATTATAAGGATTCTTGAAGCCGACCCCCAGCAAATTCTGAATGTCAACGATGAACAGCTAAGTGTCGCTGAAAGAAGTCGGATTCAGAAAGGCAAAAGGAAGAGTGCATCCCGCAGTACCTTGATTGAACTATGCAGCAGTGAGGTGTCGTACGACTCGACATTGTGGTCAAAGGTGTTCCCGAATATCATCAGGGTTAGCTTTGAGACCTGCCTAACCGCCGTGACAATGGGAAGAGAAATTGTCTGTGCAAGACTCGTACAGATGCACAAGACCATCACTACTCTGGCCGAGAGTTCCCAATCTCCCCAATATGTGCCTATTGACCCCATCCAAGCTCGAGCACTGGGCAGAAGTAATATGACTGCAGAAATCTTGATCGAGCAATGGAAACTCTATTTAGTAATGGCTTGCACCACTCTCAACAAGGTGGGTGCGCAGTCCCAGAGCCAATTGGCAAATGCTCAACATGCGCGAAAATCCTCAAAAGGAACCCAACAGTCACAGGAAAATATTAGCTCTGCTCGAAGTCTTTTTGCTTTCGTGATCCCGTTATTATCAGCTGAACGGGCATCTATCCGCAATGCCATCGTGATAGCTCTAGGCTCCATCAACATGAATCTCTATCGTACGCTGCTTGAATCTCTTCAGTATGCAGTTACGACGTGCAACGAGGAAGCAAAGGTCCGCATTGGGGCCCATCACCGATCCCCTAGCAGCCCCAGGCGGAATCGGAAAACCGATCGGCTGCGGACAGAAGTCACATATGTGTACAAGTTGACATCGCATTTTCTCAAGGAATCTGAGGTGTACAATGATGGTTGGATTGTGAATAACCTCGTCACTTACACGAAGGATCTGCGAATCTTTCTGAGTGATGCGGAAGTCCAAAACGATTGGGAATTCCAACGACTACGGTTCCATTACTGTGGCTTGATGGAAGAGCTGTTCGAGGGGATCAATCGTACAAAGGACCCATCTCACTGGATACCATTCGAGTCGCGAAAGTCGGCATTCTCACTGATGGAAGACTGGTGCGGGTACTCGCCTAATCAAGCACAGATCTCTCAAAGGGAGGAGAACATGCGGAAATTCGCTATTGCCCAACAGTCCGGGTCTGGCGAGTACCGAAACACTGCAGCTGCAATGGAGATTGAGAAGAAAAATCTACGCGCAGCTGCTCTTAGTGCAATGGCATCCCTGTGTGTAAGTATTGGGAGTATACTGTGGCTTGTTGATACATTGGCTGATTTTTCATAGGCTGGACCGATCAGCATCACAACAGAAAGTGGCTCAGTGCTTCAATTTGATATGGGAAGAATGCTTTCATGGATTGATATCATTTTCAACACAATCAGTGATAAATGGCATGCGATTGGTAGACGTGCGCTGAAGAATTTAATCACTCATAACAAAGAGCATTCATATCTTTTAGAAAGATCGATTGAAATGTGCTATGTTGCAGAGAGGCCAAAGGCACTGGAAAGCTACTTTGAAGTGGTAAGTCAAGTGCTGATCGAACACACTGATTATCCACTCGGCTTTTGGAGGATCCTGGGTGCTGTGCTTGTCACCCTGGGTAATCAAAAACGTGAGATTCGGATGAAGTCTGCCAAACTTCTTCGAATTTTAGAAGAGCGTCAGCAAAAGAGTTCGCGGCTTCAGGATTTTGACATCAGCATTTCCGACAAGACTACCGCTGTCTACAAACTCGCTCAGTTCGAAACATCCAAGCGACTGGCGAAACAGCACTCCGATTTAGCGTTCACCCTTTTCTCCGAATTCTCCTTGCACTTTCGCAATCTGGGTCCTGATAGCCAGCGAAATATGGTGGCTGCGATCCTGCCTTGGGTCCAAACGATGGAGTTGCAGGTCGATCCAAATGGAGGCCCAACAGCCAGGTCGTACATGCTCCTGGCCAACTTGTTCGAAGTCACGATTCGATGCAGCAGCATATTGCCAAACGAGGTTCAAGCCCTTTGGCAGGCATTGGCGACTGGGCCACACGGCGGAAATGTGCAGTTGGTCCTGGATTTTATCATCAGCCTCTGCTTGGAACGCAAAGAACAGAATTTCGTGGAGTATGCCAAGCAGGTCGTTGTGTTCTTGTCAGGAACGCCTGCCGGCTCAAAAGTCATTGAGTTTTTCCTGATGCAGGTTATGCCGAAGAATATGGTGCAAGAGAGGAAGGATATAACACCAACTCCGCCAGACGTTAAGAGCTTACCCTATGTCGCGGATTTGGGGACCGTGCTGCCGGTCGGCAACAAGCAAGCAGGCCTTTCACTTGGTCAAGTGGCACTTATTTTTCTTGTGGATTTGATGGTCGCCCCAGTTACTCTACCTCTGGAGGATGTCGTCAAGCTACTTCACGTTGTGCTTGTTCTATGGGACCACTACATGCTCACAGTGCAAGAGCAGGCTAGAGAGATGTTGGTCCATCTTATCCACGAATTGACCGCCGCAAAGATCGAGGATGACGCGACCGCAATGACACGAGAATCCATTGAGGACTTTGTAGAATCTATACGCAAGAGTGATCCAAAGGTCGTCTGGGAATATGAAGACAACAACGACAAAGAGGCCGGGGACGACGGTAGCCGGGTCCCCCCCGCCATGTCCACTGTCATTCGCCAGGTTCTCAATTTCTTCAGCTTCGTATATGAAGGCATCGATGGTCTCTGGGCGAAGGAAGCCCTTAACTGGGCCACTTCATGCCCCGTGCGACATCTCGCTTGTCGGTCATTCCAGGTATTTCGGTGTATATCCATGCCCTTGAACCCGAGGATGCTCGCGGACATGTTAGCTCGACTGTCCAACACCATTGCGGACGAAGAGGCGGATTATCAAACCTTCTCAATGGAGATTCTGACCACACTGAAAATCATCATTAGTTCTCTCGCCCCAGCAGACTTGTTGCGTTATCCTCAATTATTCTGGACGACTTGCGCCTGTCTCAACACCATCCATGAGACGGAATTCGTCGAAAGCATTGGTATGCTCGAGAAATTTCTGGACAGAGTCGACATGAGCGATCCGATGGTAGTCACGGAGCTCATTCAAGGCCAGCCTCCGAAGTGGGAAGGCGGCTTTGAGGGTCTTCAGAATTTGATCTACAAAGGGCTCAAGTCTTCAGAATCACTTAACCGGACATTGGATATCTTGCACCGGCTGAGTGGCCTCCCGAACAACGAGCTGATTGGGGACAGCGACAGATTGCTTTTTACGATTCTAGCAAATATGGCACACTTCCTCCACCAGTTCGACCAAGATGTCGATGACCCGAAGGCTCTTGCGCGAGCGACACTGTTGGCGCGTGTTGCGGAGGGAGAAGGGTGCCCACAACTCGCAGCGTCTCTTCTCGGGCTTGCCAACGGGCAATATAAGACCGAGAATGATTTTCTAAATCACATCATTACCGGGATACGGTCTTACTATTTCCCTCGCAAAGACGTCCAAAGCCTGATCTTTCTCATGGGCTTGCTGACCAACACAACCAACTGGTTCCGCATCAAGGTCATGAGGATACTGTGTGTGCTGATGCCTGAAATTGACATGCGGCAGACAGAGGTCACCAGCCATGGGCCTGATCTCATTTCTCCGCTCCTGCGGCTTTTACAGACCGATCTTTGCCCTCAAGCCTTGCAAGTCATGGATCATATCATGACTGTTTCAGGCAATCCAATGGAGCGCCATCATATTCGAATGAGTATGGCATCTTCATCATCCTCTCGCGCTATTCGCAAAGAATATGAACGCATTCAAAGTCTGTATGGTATACCAGAGCCCACCGGGTGGTCTATTCCCACGCCAGCTGCTCAATCAAATATCACGCGGCACAATGTTCACGCCGTTTTCTACACCTGTGCTGAAGTGGACCGTATGGAAGTGCAAGAGACTGTCGCGCCAGAGGTCGAGTTCCACTCGGATGAGTACAATGACGCATTCTTCCCGATGCGCGCAGATACCATGAGGTCCATGGACACGCAGCTGGACGGTAATATCGGAGATATTGTACAGAAATTGGACAGCCTGGACGACTTTTTTGAGGAGACAGAGGCCATGGACTCTGAATTGGATGCAATGTCGGACTCCACACTGCGAGGCTTTACTGGTGCCTATGCGGATACCAGCGCTAGTCTTTATGATCAACAAACGGCACCTATTTTGCGGAAATCACTCGCGCGGACTGCTTCAACCTCCTCATTCCACAATGGCCTCGCTGAATCTCGACCTCCAAATATGCGCTTTGACAATCTTGGAGTCCATTCCCCGAATATGCTTGCGCCGCATGTTCCAAGCCACACCTTACGTCCAACATCGCACATTCGTTCCGTCACTTCTCCAGCTAACAGCCTGTCCTCGCCAATTGTTTCTCATCCTCAATTTTCTACTCCGCCCATCGCGTTCAGCGAATCGGCATTCCTGTCCGATGATGAGATTGACGACGGAATCTACGAGTTCGAAGAGCGCCTGACCGTCAGCAAATCAACGACTGCCCATCCGCACAGCCAGACCCGGAGCGTAACGGACGGGCCCTCGTCACTCGAGTCGATAATTCGCAGCGGAATGAGGCGTCTCACAGGCGGTGCCGCCACCAGCCGAGAGAAGGAACGGCAGCGCGAGCTGATCCGAGCCCAGCAGCGAGCAGCCACTCAAGCAGCAAGCTCTCCCCGCGTGCCAAAAGTGCCTCCAGAATACCTCGTAGGGCTGAACAACCACCCGACATCACCAGGGCAGTGATCATCCGTCGTCAACCTCTACCCCAACCCGGATCCTTGCATTTTTTCAATCTTGTGCAACTGTGCTTGAGAACATACATCTGGAATCTTTTTTAGTCATCTCTCGTGTTGGTCTGGAACCGGTGCGATATGGCGGGCGTTTTTAACACAGTAACCATTACAATACCCATTTTGTCCGATCATTACCCCTTGTTTTCCATGCATCGCATGAATTTGTTTTGTCCGTATCTAGATAGACATCTTACCTTATTATCATGATCTGGTGGATACGTCCACTTGATTCCTTTCCTGACTGGTTCCGTGCGAGGGTATATACTCCGTATACATATAGATTCGTAGACATTCCATGATAGCCATGTTGATTTATGGCCAATCTCTGGGGATATAATGTTGTATTCTAAGCTTAATCTGGCTTTTCATATGCTGGAAGCCTGGAGTATGGGAATTCATCTGTGTATGCCTCAGGCCGCAACACACGTGATGTGGATTTTCCCCGCATGGATTCAGAGCGGATCAGCGGAGAAGCAGCTTGCCAGTTGACGAAACCAACCACCACCAGCGAGGACAGTGGACGAAGTAAAGACGTATTTTCCCTCTCAAGAGCCCAAGACTCTCAATTCTCGACTCATAATGCTGCGATTCTCATGATCACATCCCTCCACGAGGGAGTTGGCTTAGCTTCATGGCAATGCTCGGCAAGCAGCGGAGGAAGGAAAGCTTTCCCCTCTCTTTGGTTACTTGACCCTCGGGAATACCGCTGCTGGGAATTGGACAATTGGACACTGTGCCTTAACACCGAAGGAGGTTCACCGTTCATCACCTTACGATCTGGGGAATTTCCAGTGTCTTGCTCAACCTTGACCTTGACCTTGACCTTGAACTACTCATATATTGTCAGTTCCTTGGTGTGGCTTGGGAAAGGTACTCAAACTGAAGAAAATCGTTCTTGTGAACGATTAAAGCTCGAAGAAGATGAGTTTCCTCAAAATGCGGGGATTGTCTGTCTCCAAATCGTTTCCTTCGACTGTAAGAGCATTCTCTACAACTCGACAGCGCGATGCTACCTGGGGATTCATTGGGTTGGGCCAAATGGGTATGTGGATTTAATTGTTGTTGTTTGAACGGATTGTGGTGGTTTTACGGCTACCAGCTCGAGTGACATTCCATGCTTCAATTGGATCGAGCAGCTTTCCAACTACTACCGCCCTCCTTGGATGAATGACGAGGATCTAACTGCCCTTCCTCTAGGCTACTTCATGGCTAAGAACCTACGAGCCAAGATCCCTGCAACTGATACCCTCATTGTGCATGACGTGAATGAGCGTGCCACTGCGAGGTTTGTGGAGGAAACACGGGAGGCTGCTAAAAGTAGCGGTCTTGCGGACGATGCTATGAAGGTCGAGGTTGCGAAGAGCGCTCGAGAAGTCGCGGAGCAGTCGGTGAGTTGGGAGCTATATGAACTTGACTAGCAAGGCTTAAACCTTTGTGTCAGTGATTCTGATACGCTTCTACAGACAGTCATGATCACAAGTCTCCCAGAGCCTGAGCATGTCAAGGCTGTCTTCCATTCGATTATGAAGCATGGTGACCTACCCGCTTTGGGAGAAGAACGCCTATTCATCGATACATCGACAATCGACCCCGCATCGTCCAAGGAGGTTGCAAATGCGGTTCACACAACACGTACAGGCCGCTTTGTCGACGCACCCATGTCGGGAGGCGTGGTGGGTGCTCGCGCCGGCACGTTGTCTTTCATGTTCGGGGCCACCTCCCAATCCGGCCAGCTCATTGAACGGGTGAGATCGGTACTATCTTTGATGGGAAAGAAGGCATGGCACCTCGGCCCCCCCGGAGCCGGTGTATCGGGGAAGCTTGCCAACAACTACATTTTGGCGATTAACAACATCGCTACCGCTGAGGCCATGAATCTGGGCATCCGCTGGGGCCTGGATCCCAAAGCTTTGACTGAGATGATCAACACCTCCACCGGCCGCTGTTGGCCAATGGAAATCAATAACCCCGTCCCTGGCGTTGTGGAAACGGCTCCGGCCTCTCGTGGATATGAAGGCGGATTTGGCGTCGGCTTGATGAACAAGGACCTCAGGCTAGCCATCACAGCTGCAAAGGAGTCGGGGACTCCCTTGGAATTGGCTGGGATGGCTCGTGAAGTATACAACGCCGTCGAGAAAGAGCACAAAGGGAAAGATTTCTCTATCGTCTACAAGTGGCTCCAGGACAAGTCAGGGAAGTAGGACTGGTTAGAGTGCATGAAGATGTAATTTAGCATGTTTCACTGGCTCTATTCCCACTTCTGTTTCTTCCTTTGACCTTCCGGCTCGACTGCCGCCTTTCCTTACCTGGTTCATCTTTGCCGGTGTCATCTGC
Source organism: Aspergillus cejpii (assembly GCA_004769165.1). Classification (NCBI taxonomy): domain Eukaryota; kingdom Fungi; phylum Ascomycota; class Eurotiomycetes; order Eurotiales; family Aspergillaceae; genus Aspergillus; species Aspergillus cejpii. The sequence goes on along the minus strand of SMSW01000005.1, from coordinate 713,712 downwards.
TATATCACCATGGATTGGACTCAAGGAAGGTAGAGCGCTTGTCTCTTTGTGTTTCTTGTATAGTAGTGCCACTTACAGGCTTGCTAGTACTGACAGTCTTGCACATAAGGAATAATGCCAGCTACATGGATATATGAATGATCAGTTTTGAGGAGTCCTTCCTTGCACCTGGGCATATCTCTTCACCTACAATGTTTATGGTCGATCAAGATTCCCTGCAGATTCCCAGTGTAGAGCCTGCACTTTAAGGCTGCACTCTCTGTGATGCTCTTTCGATGATGTTATTCCTCAGGCTGCATATTGATGCCTAGCATCATCCTTCCTCCTGCCATCTCTTTCTCTTCTTCTCTTTACCATCTCTGCCTTCCTTCCTTGCACGCTCAATTGAACTCAATCGACTCCTTCTCATTCCTGAAACGCTCTTTCTTATTCCTGTTGCTTTGCTCTAGAGGTGCTCTTTCCGTAAACAACTCCTTCCCCTCTACTCTTGTATACTCAACTACAAGACCCTTCCCCCTCTCTTCTTCCATCCTGATTCCTCTTGTCTTCTCTTCACTTCATCCTCTTCATTACCATTCTTCTGCTCCTATCAACTCTATTACTCGTTCAGACAGTGCCTCTCGGCTGCCTATACTCGCTCTCGTTACGACTGAGAAACTGATCCTCATCGTCTTTATATGCAATTCTCCACTGTGGGAATCCAGGTGAGTCGATGATGGTCCTCTTCTATCATCCATGTCTGCTCTGACGTCGAACGTGGTCCTTCAGCCGTCCTTTTCAACCCTTTTTTACTAGCTATCTTCGTTCAATCTTGAGTATCAAGGTAAGCGTCCCCCCGAGTTTGTTTGTTTGAGTTGCAGATACTTGTGCCCGTTGTCCGTGTGATAAGATGCTGAAGCCTGGAATTGACTACATGAGCATTGCTAATTGACATGGAAGATTTCATTTAGAACCACCATCATGCAGTCCCAGACTCCACAGCATGCTGCATCTGCCGATTCCGGCCAGGCTTCTCACGGCCAGTCTGGACAGTTTGCTCAAGATTCGCGTGCTCACTATGCCACCGGTTATCAGCAGAATGGTCATATCAATCAGCCGGATGGCAACCATGCGAGCTCGGTCCCTCTTGGTGGTCTGAACATCCAGAATCAACGTTCAGGCTCCAAGTACGGCCCTCTCAAGGGTAATATACCACTTACGATGGCCCCGAACCTGGACTTGTCTGGGGTTCATCGTACCCCCTACAATGGCCAATTTGTCCTTTTCCCCAACGGACCGATGCTCAATGGCATCCCCCCTGTCACTCCGTTTGCTCCCACTTCTGTTCTTGGGCATAACCAGGTGGGCCAACTTCCGTACCTGCCAGCCGTGTATCCAAGTGTCAACCCGGCCTTCCCCATGGCCCCTGCACCAATGCAGGGATACCCGTTCCCTTGCCTGACGGACAATAACATACAGAACCTTGCGGGTCACAAGCGAAATGCTTGGACCTCTAACGAGGAGCACAAGGGAACCGGTCAATCTGCCGCTGAAGCTCCTGGCAATCAAGGAGATTACTACTCTGGCCCCGCTGTCTCCAACCTGGACGGTTCCACCCTCCCGTGTTTCAACTACAACGGCCTTCAGCAACCATGTCTCCCATATCAGATGATGAAGACCCCCAACGGATACATGCTTCAGGACCTTGAGAGCCTAACCCAACAGGATCCTCCGATCCCAAGAGCCGTGCCTGCCATGTGGACGAACCCATCGGAACTGACGCTTGCAAAGTGCCTGGAGAATCGTGAAGGAATAACAAACGTCTACATCAGAGGCTTCCTTCCAGAGACCACGGACGAGATGCTGCATGCCTATGCTTCTCGGTTTGGGAAGATTGACCGTTGCAAGGCCATTGTGGACTTGGACACAGGTCTCTGCAAAGGGTATGTTTCACCAACCGACATTGATTAAGTTATCCCATCTAATCAACTTGACAGGTTTGGTTTCGTCCAGTACTACAACTTCGAGTCGTGCGAGAACTGCATTAGGGGATTCTTTTACCTCGGATACCAAGCAAGCTTTGCACAGGTATTGGTGCTACAAAAGCTATTCAAAGCATGTTTCAAACGCTAATGGAGCCCAGAAATCTCGTAACTCTCGTCTCAAGGATCTGGAGGACAAGGCATCAACCAACATCTATTGCACCAACATTCCCATCGACTGGACTGAGGCGGTAGGTCTGATGCCCTTGACTCTAAGTCCGTGTCTGATATATATGTAGGACCTTCGCCATCATTTCGAGCCATATCATGTTGTCTCCGAGAAAATCAGCCGTGACGACAAGACTGGTGTTAGCAAGGAGGTTGGTTTCGCTCGGTTAGTGCTAGATCTCCTTCCATCCCCCTCTTTGGGCGTGAACTAAGTCTTTGGTAGCTTCGACACTCGCGAAATTGCTGAAAAGGTGCTGGCCGAGTTCCACAACGTCGTGGCTAAGGACGGGGTGAAGTTGCTTCTTCGATTTGCAGACACGAAGGCACAAAAGTTGCTGAAACAGCAGAGCAATGAACGCCGTGCCTATCGTGCTGGAGAGTACAACTACTCTGTGGAAGTGGTTCAGGGCTCTACTCCGTCTCCCTCTCTGCATCGTCTTCACCAGACCGCCTGTCACCTCAGCCCTAGCTCCCAGGTCAGCTATCCATCGCCGGTCGGAGTAGGTTCCACTTGGACTCCTGCAACGTCCATTTCCCCGTCGTATGTATAGAGGGTTGTCTGGCGCAGATATAGTGAGTCGGCTAACCGTGCAAGCAGGTATCCTTTGATGAAAAATCCGGCTAGCAACATGCGCTTCAGCTCTTGGTCAACCAGGAACAGCCCTGCGGCCTGGGAGACCCCGCTGTACCAGGGACGCCTTTATTCTGCCAATCGTAATGTCCTGCCGAAAGATGTCTCTACCAGTTCCTCCAAGACAGCCATGCCTAGCACTCCTTGTGTCAAAGCTCGATCCCAGGGTTCCAGTCCCCAGAAGGAGAACATCAAGGCTGAGTCTCCCTCTCCGATGTCCTCGTGCAAGGATATCGTCATGACTTCTCCAAGGTCTGCTATCTGAGTTGACGTCACCAACTGCGTTTTATCCCTCGCGTTACTTTTCCAAATCTATTTCTACGAATTCCTGCTCAGAGGAAGATCCGACACTATCAGACACGGGAACTAATTCGGTATGATGAAGTTTTATGCAAATTATCGTTGATGAGAGAGATAGTATGATCTGTATGACTACATGCAAATGTTTTATGAGGTGAAGCTCTGATTGTTATCCTTTCTGTTTTTTCCTAGTCTCCTGTTGCCGTTTCAGTTTTCGACTTGTCTGTTCTTGCTCAAGATTAAGATTTGAGCGTTGCCAGTGTTATCTGTGCTTCATATCTTGATACAGCAGTTCCATGTATGATCAACAGAATGTTTTATCTTGGACTGCATTTGTTACCATTCGGCTGAGACCAAACAATGAAAAAGTTTTTATAAGAGTATTTGGATTTCTGTATCAGTCTATAAAAGCGCAGGGTAGCTCTTCCTACCATCCAGCAGGCTAGGCCGCGATGTCTAAAAACAATTAGGGGGTCGACTCGAGTGGAGTGTATACAAATTCTATAGAGTTTGGAGCGGCATTAACCAAAAGGGGGGGGGGATGGCCAGCCTTTGTGGATTTCGAGAAGATGACTGGAAAAGAAATCAGGAATCCAGAGAAGCGAGGCAGCCCACCGTCTGAGACTATCCTCTCGGGAAGGGTGCCGAGATTAGCTGCGTCCCAACCTTTCCTCCTGATCGTCGGTCAATTCGTAAGCTGGTCGATAGCGACGGGTCTGGGCACCATCGGCAGCGCCCTGAACCGCGCCAGTAGGGCCATCATCCACACGCAGCTTGGGATTGGGGTGGGTATTCGTGGTGCCGCCGAGGCTGGTGTACCCCTGATCATACAGCGAGCAGTACTTGAGCCCCAAGTGACGGATGAAAGCCCAGATTTCGGCGTAATGCCAGTCGATGACGGGGTGGATGCGGATAAAATCCGGCCAACCGCAGTCGGTGGGATCGAAATGGGTAAGGGTCGCGCCGTGCGGATCGGTGCGCCTAGTGCCGACGAAGATGGCCTTGATGGACGGGTTGAGGGAGAGGTAGTGCTCGAAGGAGGAGCGGAGGGTGGAGCGGGGCGGGTCGGTGGTGTAGCGAACGATAGCGAGGTGGTAGGCGCGGGAGGACCAGTGGACGAAATCCTCTACGTCGGGAAAGGGGTCAGGCGGGAGGGCGTAGATGGCGGGGATATAAGCGGGGCCACCTTCCTCTGGGCTTGGGAGCGGGTGTAGGCCGGCGAGGAAGAGGATGAGGAGCACGAGACAGTCCTTCCCGCCGTTATAGGAGAGGGAGAGTTCGGAGAGGTCGTAGCGGGTGCGGGCGGTTGCGACGACGTCGAGCGAGGTGCGGGTTTGGCGCTGGACGGCGGCGAGGAGGGAGTCTGGGGGGTGGGATTCGGAGAGGAAGGAGTGGAGTTTGTGGTGGAGGTCGGCGACGACGGCGGAGAGGGGGGGAGATGGGTCGACGGCTGTTGCGGTGGTGGTTGAGGAGGGGAAGGATGGGATGTTGTCTGTTTCTTTTGCTGCGGCGGAGGAGTCGGGATAGTGTGGAGGAGGAAGGGGTTGTTGGGGATTCATTGCGGTGCCATTTACTGTAGGGAGCCTGGTAGATGGCTCGGAGATGGAATCTCTCATGTCTTGCATTCCAATGGCAGTTTTGTAGTTGTATATTCCGTAGTGTTGGTCCTGATAGATATTTTGGATTGTTGGAGTGGGAGGGATAACGAGATGCGTAATCAGTTCACTGATTGACTCCTGCATCCATCAATCAGTACCACACTGCGAAATAAGCAAAAAAGGGATCTCTACTTACCTTATGGATGTTGCAATGAATTCTTCAAGATCAATAATGATGATATTTTGATAGCAGGTCAGTCAAAAGGAGTGGAGAGTGTCTTCAATCTGGAGAATCTTCTCGGCTGAACTGCCCCACGTCCCGCATTGTGAAGTTGGACCGAGGGCTGATTATACAGATAGAATATACCATCAACTATATATCAGTGAGCTCAAATACTCAATTGGACTGTGTTGATACTTGAAGATGGACTACAGAATGATTGTGGAGTAATGTCTGCAGGGGAAGTTAACAGACACAGCTATTGTGTACATTCACAGAAGCAAAAGGAAGATAAGTCTTAAATACCACTATATAAGACCATATTATATGAAAAAGAACAAGACAGATCACACATCCCAAACGCCAGCCAGCTCCTCTTGGCCCCATACAGAATCATCAGCCCAGGACCTTCATTTTCTTCTTCTTCTTCTTGTCGCCATCTCCTCCCTTCTTCTGTCCCTTTTGAAACTCCCGCCAGCTTCCAATTCGCTCGTCGCGAGTGTCCTCCCAGATTTTCTCATGTTCCCTTTTCCGTTTCCTCGCTTCCATCTCCTCTTCCTCTTTGCGCTTTTCCCGCCCTTCCTCCTGCATCTTGGCTTTAAGCTGCCTTCGTCTTCGCGCCTCTTCTTCCAGTAGAACCTGCACAGTCTTTTGGCGCCATTCCTTCTTGAATTCCTCTGTCTGCAACTCGGGAGAGTCCACTGTATACTTGTGTTCCCGGATCAGCAGCCGTCGCGCATCAGAGATACATTCATCCAGATACGCGCGGGCCTTCTCATCCAGTAGTGTTGTTTGAGCTTTTTTCAGTCGGTCAAAGGCATCTGGGGCGGCAGGGTTTTTCGTCTTGTCCGGATGGATAAGCAGGGACTTCTTGCGATACTGTACTTTGATATCGGAATCGGGGACACCGGGTTGAAGATCCAGCACAGCATACCTAGATAGAAAGTGATTAGCTCTACATTATGAAAACTCGTCCCCGACCACCCGAGATATGAACTCACGCATCTAATTGGAATGCCTTGCGAATGCGATCAATTTCCGCATCCTAGTCAAGTATGTGTCAGTCTGACGCCGGTCATGACAGTAGAACAACTTGCGCGTACCTTGATAAAATCCGATGCCTCTCTCTCCAGTGCGTCCAAGGCGTCCTGCTCTTCGGATGACATTCTGACTGCTGTTTTAAATCCAAACCTTGAGCTTTCTTTAAGATAAACAGCTGCACCTGAGGTTCTCTGAGCTCTCGTGATAAGCTGTCAATCTTATCTATGGCTGACTCAGCAAGGGGAAAAAAAAGTCGCTTCACCGCCCGGCAGTCAATTATTGGATGTCCAACAAAAAGATCATCACCATTCTACTACTGTCCTCAACGATATCCCACAGACCGATCATGGCTTCTGCTACTGGCCCACGCAACGGCAAACATGCGAAGCCACCCCATGGACGATCAAAAACGCTGAAACGCAAGCGTGGAGAGGAAGAACTGTCGTCCCTCATCCAACGGGTCGAAGACCTTGACCCCAAGGAATCCTTTGAATCGTTCTCCGACCTGCCTCTATGTGAACCGACCGCTTCAGGACTCGCTTCATCGCACTACAAGACCCTGACCGATATCCAATCCCGTGCGATCACCCATGCGCTCAAGGGTCGAGATGTCCTGGGAGCCGCCAAGACCGGCAGCGGCAAGACGCTGGCGTTTCTCGTACCGGTGCTCGAGAATCTCTATCGTAAGCAATGGGCCGAGCATGATGGCCTAGGCGCTTTGATCCTATCACCGACCCGCGAACTCGCCATTCAGATCTTCGAAGTGCTCCGGAAGATAGGCCGCTACCATAAGTTTTCTGCCGGTCTGGTTATTGGTGGGAAGAGCTTGCGCGAGGAGCAGGAGAGACTGGGACGGATGAATATTCTGGTGTGCACGCCTGGCCGGATGCTGCAGCATCTGGACCAGACGGCGCTGTTCGATACGTACAATCTGCAGATGCTGGTGCTGGACGAGGCGGATCGCATCTTGGATCTGGGCTTTCAGCACACCGTGGATGCCATTATCGGTCACCTTCCGAAGGAGCGCCAGACGTTGCTTTTCAGCGCCACGCAGACGAAGAAGGTTTCGGATCTGGCTCGGTTGAGCCTTCGGGATCCCGAGTACGTGGCTGTCCATGAGACGGCATCTTCGGCCACGCCCGCCACCCTCCAGCAACACTATGTTATCACACCGCTTCCGCAGAAGCTCGATGTTCTATGGAGTTTTATTCGAAGCAATCTCAAGTCCAAGACGATGGTTTTCTTATCATCGGGGAAACAAGTACGATTTGTCTACGAATCCTTCCGACATCTTCAGCCTGGTATCCCGTTGATGCATCTCCACGGTCGTCAGAAGCAAGGGGGGCGACTGGATGTCATGACCAAATTCTCCCAGGCCAAACACTGCGTCCTGTTTTCTACGGATGTCGCTGCTCGTGGGTTGGACTTTCCTGCAGTCGACTGGGTCATACAGCTGGATTGCCCCGAAGACGCGGAGACTTACATCCACCGAGTGGGACGAACAGCGCGGTACGAGCGGGAGGGCCGTGCGGTATTGTTTTTGGATCCTAGCGAAGAGCAGGGCATGTTGAAGCGTCTCGAGCAGAAGAAGGTGCCCATTGAGAAGATCAACATCAAGGCGAACAAGCAACAGAGTATCAAGAATCAGCTGCAGAACATGTGCTTCAAGGATCCCGAACTGAAATACATCGGACAGAAGGCGTTCATCTCCTACGTCAAGTCCGTTTACATCCAGAAGGATAAGGAGACTTTCAAACTCAAAGAGTTGAAGTTGGACGAATTCGCGGCCAGTCTGGGTTTGCCTGGTGCGCCTCGGATCAAATTTATCAAGGGTGATGATACGAAGCAACGCAAGAACGCACCTCGAGCTGCAGCTCACTTGTCCAGCGACGACGACGACTCGGATGCGGAAACCGGCGGACAGAAGAGCAGGAAGAAGGAGGAGGAGCCACAGTTGCGGACCAAGTACGACCGCATGTTCGAGCGGCGGAATCAAGATGTGCTGGCGGAACACTACTCGAAACTCATCAACGACGACGGAACGATGGTGGCGCCCAATGCGGGTGCTGGCGCCGATGCGGACGAGGATGACGACTTCCTGTCCGTCAAACGCCGGTTTGACGCTGGCGATAAGGATCTGGGATCGTCCAGCGAGGAGGACGAGGAGACCGCTGAGAAGAAGGGAGCCAAGGTGGTGCAGATCGATGGCAAGGAACCTCTGGTTATCGATTCCAAACGGCGCGAAAAGCTCCTCAAGTCGAAGAAGAAGCTGCTCAAATTCAAGGGCAAGGGAAGCAAACTGGTCTACGACGACGAAGGCAACGCCCACGAGGTGTACGAGCTCGAAGACGAAGAGCAGTTCAAGGCACGCGGCGATGCCAAGGACCAACAGGCCAAGTTCCTGGCGGAGGAGACGGAGCGCACGCGCCAGGCGGATATGGAGGACAAGGAGATTGCCAAGCAGAAGCGGCGCGAGAAGAAGGAGAAGCGCAAGGCCCGCGAGCGCGAAATGCTCGCCGAAGCCGAGGGAGAGGAGACCGTGGTACAACTTCCTCCGTACGAGGGGGAGGACCACGACATGGACGGTGGATTCTCCGCCGCGGAGGACGACACCCCTCGTCCCAGCAAGAAACCCAAGGTCAAGTTTGTCGAACCGGACGAGAGCGAGGAGGAGACGGAGCCTTGGTACAAGAAGAGCAAGAAGTCCGGCCCCAAAGCGCCTGCGCAGATTCAAACCTTGGAAGATCTGGAATCGCTGGCCAGTGGATTACTTGGGTAACAGAGTCTTTTTATCGACGATTTACGGGATATTTTCTCATGTTTTTTCTCGACCTGTTCCTTTTCTAGCGGCGTATCAAAAGCATTGTTTGCTTCAGGGTTTTATATCAAGTATACAAAGCGGATAGTCTAGACTTATTTCAACGGCATCTTAAGCCATCTTCAGTCAGTCTCAACATTCCACTCGGCAGTAGAGATTCTCCCCTCCTTATGTATAGTAATTTCTATTCTACGACAGATAAACAGACGAGTCAAGTCCAAACTACAGAGTACCTACTGTAAAGGGATGATCACAAGATAATGAGATTAACAACAAGTCAACAACGATTTGAATCTCTTCTCTTCTCATCCCTCAGCAAACATCAAGAGACTATTCAGGTATCATCTCTAACCCGTCCATCAACTCGAAAAGGAACGTTAGGACAACTCGGAGAAAGACTGATAGTAAGATAAATCATGTTGGCTGTTCCCTAATCCAATGTGATGTCTATGCAGTGCTGGTGTTCTTGGCTAATTCGACATTAGATACTTGTGATGCTGTCCGCTAATTCCTCGACACTTACAGTGTACCATCTGTTATATCCCATTTCATCAGTCATCAGCCAGATAGCAGTGATTTGCACAGCGTGATATACCTGAAGGTACCAACCACCATGTCTTCCAAATCTACCAACCACCCCAATAAGACTGCCCCTCCACCTCCACCACCCCCAAGAACAATCAGGGCTTCCACTGCAAAAACACCCTCCCCACCATCCATCACCTCACAGGGGCCCCCTGGATCTTTCCTAGTTGAGCTATTGATCTACAACGGCCATCCATTCAAGGATCACTGGGCGTACCGGGTACGGTCGAGCACGGATCCCGACCTTGGAGTCAGGATCCACGCTACCGGCGACGTGTGGAATGGATTCAAGTTTGAGATTGAGCGTGGCCATGACTTGCGTACGACCCTACACCCTCCGACGAAAGTCATCCCGCTGCAGTGGGTTGATGGACGGTACTTTGATGAGAATGCGATGTTGAATCATGGGGAGTATAAAATCGACAATGTGCCTGTTTGTCGATTCGAGGACTGTTTATACAGGATTAAGGTCCCCGGGAAGAGTCTGAATACGATTAGTGATACTGCAAGTTCCAGTCCCCCTTTTGCTTAATGTATGGGGATATGGCAGCTAACGCTATAGAGAGTTTCAGGTCGCGTCAGCTGGAAATGTAGGCAAGAAAGTCACGCAAAGAGACTGCCAGACATGGATTGTTGAGTCCGCGGAGCAACTCGTCAAGGATTGTATCTTCAACAGGGAAATTGCCAGCTTCCTTTGTGAAATCCAGCAGTGATTATGGAGTATTATCCATGGATAATCTATCACTTAGGTATAGGGGTTTGCTATCACCCTGACCGAGTATCGTCTTCTTCTTTGGCATCATTGCTGTATCTGTATAAATCAGGGCAATCTTGCTGCCATCTGAGTGTGATTTGCTTCTGAGAGGAGGGCGCCTCGAAGCTCAGGAATGAATTCCTTGTCCTAGGGCACCACTCGCTGGTGCCTCTCTAACTGGTACTCTGGCCGCACGGCGTTACTCCATAGAGGTACGTCAATCATAGACAGTCCGTCGAGCAAATCTTCGGCGGAGATTATTGTTCGCGTAGCATTATCTGATTCTGGGCCTCAACAGTTATATCTGCGCCATACTTGACAACCAACCCTAGTGATGGGATCGCAGTGGGCAATTGAAACTTGTGTAGAGGCCTTATGCGACCTTTTATTGCTTGCTCGGATATCAGGTGCGCTCTTCTCCTTGAAGAAGTGAAGACTTTCATTTGGTCTGAGCCGAAATTTCTTGAAATAGTGTGTAGTTCTGAGAAATCTGCGGTCAATATGGGAGTTAACAAGTGAGCGTGACTTGAAGCAGGATACTCTAACCATATGCTGCTCTGTTCATTGTATAGCAAATTAGCAATGTATTGCCTCTCAGAGATGATGAACAGATCTGACTCTGAGTATGCTCCAATCACGCCATCGCCGCTAAAGCTTTTTGAATGCAACGTTGCAACAGGGATTGTCCTCGCATCAGAAAGATCAAAAAGGGATAAAAATTCTGGGGATCTGTCTTCTCTTGAGCATCTGTTGTTGTTGTCTTGAAGGAAAATCGAGAATTGTTGATTGATAGTCACGTGCTTATCTCCCGATTAGGAAAGGATAGGGTATCTTTTTACATCGCAGGTGAGTTTGCCATCTATAAAATCACCTCCACCAGTGCTGACATGGCTCGAAATCAAGAATATCGGTTGATCCCAACTTCAGGGAGGGAGACATCCCATCCAAGGGAGATTCTTGGCCTTCTTGTAGTCATCTGAGGGGTAATCCATAGTACAACTCTACACTACCTGTCCAAGATGACAACCGGCGACATCGAAAAGCACCCGTCCGCAGCTCCTCAGGAGTTTCTGGGTTATAAAACCCCCCAGCCAGTAACCGAAGAACCCCTCACAGCCAGCAACCATGTCAAAGACGACAAACTCGCCCGCAAGCTCTCCGCGCGCCAGGTGCAGATGATCGCCATCGGCGGCACCATCGGCACAGGCCTGTTCCTGGGAACGGGGAAGGCGCTCGCGACAGGCGGGCCGGCGTCGATGCTCATTTCGTATGCGATCTGCGGCGGTATTGTGTTTGTGACGATGTTGAGTTTGGGGGAGATGGCGGCGTTTATTCCGATTGCGGGTTCGTTCTGTACGTTTGCTGGGTGAGTGGCCTCTTATTATGGGCTGCCAGGGTATTTCTGACAATGGAGATAGTCGGTTCGTTGATGATGCGTTGGGGTTTGCCTTAACGTGGAATTACTGGTTTAATGATGCCGTCTCGACTGCGTCGGATGTCATTGCGCTTCAGTTGCTGCTTCAGTATTGGACGGATAATTTCCCGGGCTGGGCGATTAGCTTGATCTTTCTCGTCGTTGTCATCGTGTTTAATATGATGTCTGTGAGGGTGTATGGAGAGGTTGGTTCTATCTTGATGTCTCCTGCATGGCTTACTGCTGACTGGTTGCAGATTGAATACTGGCTCAGTCTTTTGAAGGTTGTCACTATCATAGTACGATTCTCTCAAGCTCTGATCCTAACTTCTACTAATCTCTATAGATCTTCATTATCCTTGGGATTGTGGTCAACTGCGGCGGGAACACAGAACACAAGTATATCGGCGACAAGTACTTCTATATCGGTGATGCTCCCTTTGTTGGTGGAATTGGTGGATTTGCTTCGGTCTTCGTCACAGCTTCATTTGCTTAGTATGATCTACTTTTTCCCCCGATGTGAAAATCAAGCTGACCTGATATAGCGGCGGCACCGAATCAATCGCCATCACAGCCGGAGAAACCAAAGACCCAGCCAAAAACATGCCCCGGGTAGTGCGCAATGTCTTCTGGCGCATTCTCCTCTTCTATATCGTGTCTATCATCCTGATCGGCCTGAACGTACCATACAACTACCCCAACCTGTCCAAGAAAACGACCGCCACCAGCCCTTTCACCATCGTCTTCAAGCAGGCAGGCAGCGCCGTCGCAGGAAGCTTCATCAACGCCGTGCTGATGACGAGCGTCATCTCCGCCGCCAACCATGCTTTATTCGCAGGATCCCGACTGCTATATGCCCTCGCAGTGGACCGCCACGCCCCCGGTTTCTTTGCCTATCTGAACCGTTTCCAGATCCCCTGGATCGCCGTCCTGGCCACATCCGTGATTAGTGGACTGTGCTTTGGAGCCAGCTATATCGGTGCAGGCCAGCTATGGACATGGTTACAGAAGTAGGTCCCCCAATCCATTCCCCCTGGCCCACATACTCATCATCATCGACAGCATCGTCGGCGTCTCCAACCAAATCTCCTGGGTCTGCATTGGAATCACATCCCTGCGTTTTCGCGCCGCCATCCGCCACCAGAATCTCGAACACCTCCTCCCCTTCAAGAACTGGACCTACCCCATCGGCCCCATCATCGCCGTCGGCCTCAATCTCGTCCTGATCCTCGTGCAGGGCTGGTCGTGCTTCAGCCCTTCGTTCAAGGCAGTCGACTTTGTCTCCTTCTACATCGAGATCCCCGTTATGATTGTTATGTTCGTGGGCTGGAAGCTGATCAAGCGCACGCGGTTCGTGCGTCTGGATGAGATGGATTTGCTGACGGATCGGTATGAGGTGGATTCCGAGGGTGGATCTTTCGATCGTGAGCGGATCGGGGGATTGGTGCGTTTTAAGAAGGGGGGTGGTGGAAGTGTTCTTGGGATGTTTAAAAGGGTTGGGATGTGGTTGTTCTTGTAGGTTTGAGGATATATCAACTCCGGAGATACTGTGACGGTAACTCCCATTTTCAATAAATTATATTGGTAACTCCGTATATCACAGGGAATAAATATTAGACTGTCCAGCATAGAACCAGTCTTATATGTATAGTATAGTATAATAGTATATTCTATGACAGGGAAAGCTTCGTATGGCAGTGCAGACAGGACAATGAATCTGATAGAGCATGACAAGAACTCCACAAGAACTTCAAGGATGAATCTTAATCTTAACCTTGACCTTGACCTTGACCTTGACCTTGGGAAAGAATGAATAGACGTTGCTCATGGTATAACTTAGAGAAAGGAAATCGTGGTACCATCAGAGAGGGTTCATAAAGACAATAGACAAAAGAAATCGGATGATTATGACTGATAGATTGAAGATGGAGATGGAGATGGATGGAGACAAAAGAAAGGATGCATCAAGGTCATTAAGTTCGTGGAATTTGCGAAGAAAGAGTATAAAATTGGGGAATGTCCTGGGTGATTGGCATTGACAAAGGAAAATTCGAATTTCAATCAGAATCCAAGGGGAAAAGGTCAGTCATTCACCATATCATCCAAGGCCATTTTCCGCCGTTTGGTGGGCCGCGATCCGGTCTCGTGGTCTGTACTTGGTTGTTCGTCATGACGAGTAACAGATGGCTGCGCCGCTGGCCCAACAGGGGCAGGTTGCGATGCTTGTTGCCATAGGGGATCATCGGTAGGTGCCCTGCGGATTTGGCTGGTGGGGGATATCGACTCCATGAATCCGTGCTGCTGCTGCTGCGTCATCTCCTCGCGAAGTCGAGATGACCATGCCGCCGGGTATGGGTCGCTCAAGCGATGTCCCTGCGGCGGGGGACGGGAATGCGTCGTCGGTGGGAAGATCGGCGGTAGTCGAACGGGGGACTCGGGATATGTCTCGCGGGGATCCCGTGGGGGTACTGGTAGAGGTTCGCCTCCCGGGAACCGGGTCATTCTTGGACTTCCTGTATATGGAGGGATGGGTACGCTAAATGGTTGTTGGTATTGCGGCGGTGATGTTGTAGGCGGTAATGCCTGGTTGGCGTAGGAAGAAATAGGCCGTCCTGGCGTACGGCCTGGATCGAACACCGGACTGAACCCGGCCAACGGGAGGAAACTCGGTGAGGATGCGACTGTCATCTGCGATATGGAGCCAGAAGATGAGAATCGCCTATGCCCCATGTGTGCATGCATGGGATCCACAACCTGTGGGAAAACCGAAGTCGACCACCTCGGTGGGTGTGCTGCTGCCCCAAGCGGTGTGTTAGGCAATTGAAGGTCTGTCACGGGCCGAATCTCACGGGAGCCTGTTGGCCTGTGCGAATGAGTGCATCCGGGTAGAGCGGTCTGTTGCTCTGCCGATGTCGCCGCGCTGACCGTTTGTGATGCATATGACCGAAGGGATGCATCTTCGGCTTTTAACGGTGGTCTTCCTCTTTTCTTATGCGTAACATCCACACAGGTGGCCTTTTGGTCGTTGTACATCTTAGCAAAGAGCTCGGTGAATTTTCTTCGTCACCGGACAGCAGAATTGAACTCACCTCCTTTCCGGACAGGACGCATCGTCGGCACGGCCTGGCAGTGTCACAACCTAGATGCTTCTTCTTGCAATTGACACACGCCGACGCTACATGGGGTTTGGTGCGTCGTGTCCCCCTTGGTGGTAGCGCTCTACTGGCCGCTCCAGTGGGCGACGTTCTGAAAGCTGAGGGAGGTAACGTCGATGTATAGTGCGGTGTTCGCTGTTCATGGACACCAAGCGGCGCTTGAGTATGGACCGAATCACTGGTAAATGGCGGTAGTATCTCGCCTCCAGTGGTGGGGACCACACGCTGTTGAAACGCTGCATTGTGGGCTATCGCAGCGACAGAAGGTCCCGAAGCCTGAGCCGTCTGTGCCAGAGCGGATATGGCCACAGTAGGTGCAGTCGCTGATGCAGTGGACACTGCGGTCCCCTCCACTTGGGAGGGAAGTCTGACGTTTTCAGGAGTCTCCGGCGGGTCTTCTGCTGGGACCGAGCTGGACATAGGGCGAAGGGGTAAAAGATCCCGAGGGTTGCACAGACGAGCATTTGTCGGGAGAGGGTAATTCAGTGCAAGCCGCTCAGAGGCCGGATGAAACCTTGGATGTCCAAACCGTGTGCTGGTGAAGGATGTAGGGGGAAGGACTAGGGATTGCATTTGGAAGAGGGATTGAGACCAGTGATTGCGGCACAGCAAGGTTACGATTCAAAGGGACAGGACATGGGCAGCATCTTCTTCCGACATGGAAGAATATCTTTGTATATCCAATGGCGGTAGTTCTTTTTCTCGATTGGCCTCTGCGATTTTCACGCTTTACAAGGTCCGAGGATTAGAGGAGCTTATAATCCTGTCAGTAGAATATCCGCAATTGGACGAGTCATCAACTAGGGTATGTCAATCATTGGAATAGCCAGAATAGCCAGAACATGAGCTTCGGTGGCCTCCATGTAGGAATGATCAACGGGGCTCGGCAGGCGTACAAAAGGGGACATATCAGGGAAAGGAAGAGAAGGGGGATTAGACAGGCCATCCTTACCTTGAAGTCACGATGCATGGTGAGAGTTCACCATCCCAAAGGGGGAAATCAGAAGAACGGTGAACTATAGCGAAAGAGCCCCAGATGCTGAAGCCACCTGACTATCAGGACGAAAGAACTGCCAAGAGGATAGAATCGAGCCAAAGAAGATCAGAGAAGGCCTAAATACTAGTTTCGTCTCGAGTGACAGAGGCTAGAGAGACCTGGAGGTACGGCGAGTTCTCCGTGTGAGCTCTCTTGTCTCAAATCTCTATTCTCGAACCAAGGACTCACGGGTCACGACTCAGGAGATCTTCTTGCAGTTAGAAAGGCTTCTATCTTAAAACAGGAAGAGCTCCAGTGGTGGCATGAGATATGAGGGTCCTGAGACTGAGGGTTGAGGGAAGAGTGGATTCTGGGAATTGGCCAGTGCAGTGACTAGCGATAGAGTATAGTATCGACATGTCGACATGATCTCCATCGCAGTAGATCTTAATGCAGTCAATGCAGTCAATAGTCAAGAAGTCGAAGGATGAAGGACGAATAGTAGACTGATAGTCAAGTTCCAATCTTCCGGGAAGTCAAGGAAAAGACCACAGTCAAGGCCAATAAGATTATTGTTTTCTTGGTCCTTTGTCTGTGATTTCTTTTTTCTTTTTTCCCTGTTCTGATCTCAACAATAATCATTTTTCATAAGGAGATTCGAGAATGGGTGCCCCAGTGACACAGTCGAAAGGGGTTAACTTGCAGACTCCGTAGTAGCGGTTTCTGCTTCCCCTTTCCCCCTTCATTTTTTCCATTTTCTCCCTTTTTTTGTATGGAGTAAATGAAATGAAGCTGAATCAGGCTGGACTTGGACGCAAGGCAAAAAAAATTAAAAAAAAAAGTCAACGGATCGACGTCCGCAGCCGTCCGGTTGCAGCCATTGCCAATAGTCCGCTCGACAAGGATGGAGCATTGTCATTTTGTCCACGCCAATAGATGAGTACTTCTATCAGTGTTTCTCGGAATCATAATTGCAGAGAATCATCCGAATTCTTCCCCCTGGCCAATTTTTAGAATGTAGATCATCCTGAGGCTTGGACGGGAGTACGGGAATCTGATGATATGATCAGCCTTGAAGTTGAAGGCCAAGCGCTCATGCAGCTAGTGAACCTCGTCTCACGAGGCTTTACTCCGTACAGGAATCTCGAATAGTAACTCGTAAAGATCGACGGATTGAGATAACTATCGCTTTAGCTATCCGCCAAGCAAAACTACAATTCTCCGCGCTTGTTGCCCTGTTCGTCACTTTATTTTGTTCCGACCCGCCGTTATTGTAAGGATGATAACTCGTAGTTTGTTCCCAGTGTGTCCAGGTAATAGTTCAAAGGTAACCAGGCAGGAACTGGTCGTCTCGTGAAATACGCGCGAAGAGTCAAGAGATAGTTATCAAGTCGTACATAGCATGATAGCACATGCAGGCTGCAAGTGCATCCACTTGGTTCATGTATGATGTATCCCAGTCGTTAGCGCACAGATCTACTGGATCGACCGTTGTAGGTGATCCTCGGCGTACAGTCTGTAAGACCAGCCCTCTGAAGTCTGCATCACCAGTTAATACTCCGTACAGATGTTGAAAAGTCAGGGATCTACTGGATAGTAGATAGTCTTTCGACTCTCGACTGAGTCGAATCGCAAGTCCCGAAGCATAGGGTCCCTGATACCCCGTACATGTAGGTAGTTTCGATCTCAGACGGTAGTTGCCAATTACCATTGATGTCTGATGATTGCTAACTGCTAAGTGTTCTGATCAAGATGTGGCTGCATCCGCAGCGTTCTAGTCTTAGATGGTAAAGACATGGATCTGGCCAATAATCTGTCGTCTAATCACCTTGAACCCGGAAATTTTGCGTCGAAATTGTTGATCATCACCTGCTAACATCCGAGAAGAGCCGTCGAATCGAGCCAGGGTCTCTGAAGAGCAAAGACTGAAGAGTGTAGCGTGTAGAGCCAATCAGGAATCGTCAACACATGAAAATGATGATAGCAAGAGCCTTAGTGGATGCATTGAAAATCACCGTGCTGGACTTTTAGGAATATTATCATCCGGCCGATTGGTACGGAGTATCAAGTCAATGATTTGACAGGAGTTACTCTTGAGAAATGGGACCACTTCGGAGGAATCATCCCCATGGCCCATTCCCCTCAGAGGACACAGGCTCACATTGTGATTGTCAGTTTCCCCACTCTTTGATCACAACACGCTGTATCCCGGGGATATGGAACTGAACTGCCGTGTCTTTACCAGCCAATTCGATGTCACGAATAGCAAGTCGGCAGTCACTGAGGAAGACTCGAGAGGAGAACCTATGTGGAAGATGCCAGAGACAGTCACCAGATGTGATCCAGACTTCAGTCACATAATTAGTCCTTCATATGTGGGGGAAATAAGCAGTTCATGCATGTTGAAGCGGGAGGCGCCAACATGATCTACCTGTTAGCCAAAGGAGCTAGGCGCCAACACTGTCAATAGTTTGAGTCACCACTCATAGAAATTCCTTCCAAGGACGGCTCATGCTGTGTCAGTCTGTCAGAAACTTAGACTTTTTCCAGGATTCTTGATTATGAAGATAATAAACGGTTGAAAGTAACATCATGGTCATCATCAGAGTGATACTTCATAGATACTTGATAAGTTGATGGACTCAAATCGGGCATTTTCCTTTGCTGGAGTTCGCGACTTCCCCAATAGGGTTTAGTGTGTCCCGTGAGCAGACTGCCTGTTTTGGGGAAACACTCAGTACCCGATGCAGAAATGATCGACTCAGTATTTGTCATCCACCAAGTTACAACTTAACAACCTCCTGCTAACTATCTCTCAAGCATCAAGTATCAAGCATCATCTTCCATATGACCGACATACCTGAATTGTCTAGCTCTGTCTTGCTACAGTACAGTTACTTCATACCCATGGAATCAAAAGAACTAGTCTGTTGTACCCTAACGGATCCTAAGTCTAGTGTCTACCTTGACAAAGTCATTATGGCTGACAATTATGTATAGATTTACAGTTGCTCTATGAATAACCGATGATACTGTATCACATCATTGCAGCTGCTTGCTACACAAGAGTGAAAATGTTCCGAAGAAGGGTCTTTCTCCGAGCAAACCATGTCCTGAGTCTGACCACGTTTGATGGAATATTCCCCGAATTATGGAGTACAGACCGGAGTATTGCATTGGCTAAGCCTTGACTACCACCATGAACATGTGAAGTATAACTTTACTCTCCATCACAGCTCACGAGCCATCGACCCTCCCGACATCTGTGACATCATTGGATGGCTATATTCTCCCGACGTTGAGAGTTGAGTTCCCAGTTTCCATAACATGGGGAAATTCCTCTTATTGTGCACGAAAAGACACCTTTCAGGCTGTGACTGCCATCCTCGTCAATGGTGCACATCACAGCCAACTGACATGCCTCTCTACCAAGTCTATCGAGTTGCGAAGGAACACAACGCAGTCGACTCTCTTTTCTCCTTCCAGCTACCAATGCAAGCTGTACGATGGATAAAAGTTTTGGACCATATGTATCAGTATACAGTGCTTCAACTAACGAAGATTGCACAGACCAGACATTATCAATACAGCAAATACCCAATCAATCGAAGCAACGAAATCCCATGAGAAATCATTACGACCACTCGGGGGGAAAGGACCAATCACTGTAAGATTGTGTAGGTATTTATCACTTTGTGCTATCCCCTCCAGAGCGAATAACCACGGTGATAGGAGGTCAATAGGTTGAAGGCCATCGACTTCAGCTTGAACACATACATTCGTCCTGCATGAAGCCACTTTGAACTTTGTGGACATCTGATATTGCTGGACTTCAGCGTACCGCTCTATCATTGGTGATTCAATGCATACTGTGCGACCATATGCTGCCATAGCGTTCCTCGTGATATCCCTTTGGTGGGACTCGAGCTGCTTTCAAGGTAGTGCTGCAGTGCATCGATTCTTCTTTGCAGATTTTGGAACTGTCATCTGCATCAAGCGATGCAGGGTCGATGGATTGTCTCTGAGAACAACGAGCCCATAATCTCGGGTCAATCTTCTCATATTCTGTTGGCAGTTGACAGTTGAAGAACGCAGTTCGCAAACCAATACCAACCGTCCCGAGAGTCTGCAATCAGTTGTTAGTTTGTGTTCATGCAGTCCATGCCAAGAACCATCTTCAACTACGAAGTATTCCAATTTCCCTTCCACAATAGAGATGAGATTAAGAGTTTGGATTGTACCAGATGCTTGTAAGATTATGCATATACACCTCGCATAGTAGTGATAGCACCATTTGGCTGGATACTGTCCCTTATCCTATTGGAATCAGCATTGTAAACCCTAATCAAGTAAGCCAGAAGCCCAAACAAGGATATAACTATCCCCTACATAGAAAACATATGGCCCATGGCCCATGGCCCATCGGGCCACCAGCCCACCACACGGAGAATATCAATAGTTAACTAACAGGGGAATGGAAATTCGCCTTCGAGAAGGGAATACTATCTAAATTTCTAAATAATAATAGCCTCTCCACTATCCAATCTTCCGAATCAATAGTCCAGTCGATGCCTGATGGAGATAAGGATCATGCGATTTTTCTCCTTTGGGTGGAACTCATAGATCATAGGAATCTACGGAGTAGAGTCTAGACTGTTCTCTCGTTATTGAGGGATGGTAGCCTGATAGGGATATATTACTATTCCGTCGATCAGAGGATGAGGTTCAGTTTTTATACAAAATGTGGCATCATGGTATGATTTGGCAGATATTTGACGGAGTCGGTAAAGAAAATGTAGCAGTATTCCTGGTATATAGACTACCTCTTTCTAGAAGGACGAGCGTTCTTCTCCAGTCTCTTCTGCTTCAGTTTCCGCGCGATACGGATATCATCTGTATTCTTCAGCTCGCTCTTCCCACGGGCCGCCGCGCCGCCGGCCTTGGACAGAGACCGCTCCTTGGCCTTTTCGGCTTTCTTCTTCATCTTCTCGTAGTCGCCGCGGAGAGGATCCGCCCTCTTGGGCGCTTGCTCCCTGCGATGCTTAAACCGTTTGCCGGAGAGAGCCGCGTTGAGCCCCGCCGCGAGGTTCGGGGCTTCGCTCTCGCCCACCCGCGGCATGCGGCCGACGCGGTTGCCTCGCTTCCATGCGTCGAACCGTCCGCTCCGGAAGCTCGCTGCGATCTTGGCCCCGCTCTCGCCCCGTACGAGTCGTGTCCCCTTGGACCCGTCTTCGTCGTTCTGTCGCGACACGTACTTCTTGTGTCGCTTGTCCCAGCGCATCAGGGTGCGAGGCTCGCCGAACCCGCGGCTTCCCTCGTCACCTGCCAGATCCATGGTCGCGCTGCGTGATGCCTGCGCAAAGTTGGAGTTCGTACCCGAATGGACACCGTACGCGCGGTCTTCTGCCAGTGAGGTGTCGTTGGGGGTGTAGGACATGAAGTATTCGGGATTCTGGAAAGACGTCGCGCTGGCTTTCTTTGCCTTGTTCCCGTTGGACTGGGAATATGATGAGAAGGTGACTTCGAGCTCCGAGTCGGACGCCATGGACATGTTGTCCGGTACACCTGCGGCGCCGTCGTTATCCTCGGAGAATGCGCCATCATTTTCGTTCTTTTCAGCCTCGCTAACTCCGGCCTTGGTTTCGTTGGAAACATCCTCCAGGAATTCGGACTTTTCACTAGCCTGTGCTCGCTTCTTCTTGGAGTCTAACGTTGTACGGACTCTTTTGATGGTGTCAAGAGCCTCGTCGCTCTCATGTTTGCCGCTGCGTCGATTGCTGATTTCGAAGATCGTCTCCGAGGGTCGGTAGCCTCCAATGCGAGCGAGCATCTTCTCCCGCTCCGCTTCAAGATTGCTGGTCTCGTCTTGGAAAAGGGGGTGTATATTTGTCCAACTGTCGGAGGAAACCACCTTCTTCGATCGTTTGGCGCTCTCAAGAGACGCAGAGTTCCGGGTCCGGATGTACAGCTTCTCACCTTTAGCGGCGACTACGCGCTGCGCTGCAATATCGGCGTCGTCGTCCAAAACCTTGGTGACCCACTCACAGCTCTGCGACAGACCGTCTCTGGGCAGGCTGCCAGTAACAACATCCTCGGCAAAGTTGACTTGATCGCCAAACTCACGGCCGACTACAAGCCTTCTTCCGAGGAACAGCTGCAGATCAAGGAGATACGGAGCGTCTGCATCTCGAACGAGACTGTAACTCCAACCCTTTCTCCCCGCCCGGGCAGTTCGACCCACACGGTGAATGAAGATCTTTGGCTGGGACGGGAAATCGTAATTGATAACGTTTGCAAGGATAGGAATATCGATACCTCTAGCCGCGACGTCCGTGACAACCAAGATATTGGACCAGCCAGTTCGGAAGTTCTGAACCTGAATCTTCCGAGCCGTTTGATCTAAAGAACCGTAGACGTAGGACACTGCAAAGCCCGCCTCGTGGAGCAGAGAGTACAGGTAGTCAACATGGTGCTTGGTCGCCGCGAATACAATCGTCGAGTGCTTAGTGGGAGACTCCCTTGTGTTGACAGCCTTCTCCATTTCCGCCCTCTTCCGTTTCTTGTCTTTCGAATACTTTGTGCTGGCGTTTTCTTCTTGTCGTTGTTGCGCAACCCCAGTCGGCCCAGTTGGCATCTTGATAACCTCGTGAAGAATGTAAAGCAACGCACCCTCCTTCTCCGAAGACTTGACGGAGAAGAAAGCATTCTGAAGATCTGGCGAGATCTTGCTTTCGGTATCCAGACGGATAAGCGTAGGCTCCTGTAAGCCGGCACGCGCGAACTCAACAAGAGACTTAGGGAGTGTGGCAGAGAAAAGAAGCGTCTGTCGGTTATGGGGCAAGCCATGCAGAATTTCCGTTAGTTGTGCCGCGAAACCCATTTCGAACAGCCGGTCAGCTTCGTCGAAAACGACATAACGAATGCTGAAAAGGTCAAGATTCATTTCCACCTTTAGATGCAGGAATCGACCGGGTGTAGCGATGACGATATCCGGGTTGCCGGCCATCATGGCGAACTGCTCCTCCAGGCTGTCTCCACCGACCAGAAGCACGCATTTCAGGTCAGTACCCTTGCCCAATTCCTTGACGACCTTCAAAGTCTGCAAGGCCAACTCTCTCGACGGGGACAGGATCAGCCCCCGAGCCCCGACCTTGGTGCTATGGCTCTTCAACTTCTCAATCATGGGGATGACGAACGCCGCCGTCTTTCCGGAACCAGTACGAGCCATACCGACCACATCCTGATCGTCCATAATCACCGGAATGGTTTTGCGCTGGATGGGCGTCGGCACCGAGAACCCTTTCCGAGCAATCGCCTTCAACAGATTCGCACTCAACCCCATCGCCTGGAAACCACCGCCCTTCTTGACAGTACGGCCCTTGAGATTCGAAGCCTTCCGATTGGCCGACGTCTGCTGCTCTGCGATAAAGGCCTCGTCGTCATCATCCTCCTCTATATCTCCAAGAAGGTCAAGAGCCTGCAATGGAACTTTCTTCGGTGGTCGCTTGGCCTTGGCCGAAGCCTGCTCGTTCTCGGAGTCGCTGTCATTCTGGAAAAGGGCGCTTGTGATATCGAACTCGTTCTCCGACGCCGCCGGCGAAGCTTCGCGACGAGGCATCTTGAATTTCTGGCGCGATTGTTCAGACGCGATGCGCCTATGAATGAAATATAGGAATGGCCCAAGCTTGTCACAAGCTGGGATCGACTCAGATGAGAGATTCCACTTGAATTACAGTATAATCAAAAAAAGCAAACTCGACCACATTAGAGAATGTATTCAATTCGAGAATATGAATTCAACACCTCTCCTGACCAGACAGCATCTGGTTCATTCTGATGATAACAATCCCCAAATCCAAATATTTTTCCTTCTTCGGGCGGTGGAGAAAAAAAAAACCGAAGGCGGTGAGAGGTCAAACTCTACCTGATGCAAACAAAGCAAACACTCCCCCGCGACGCGTTCAACAATGTCCCGAAGCGGTAAAATGGCAGCCATTCAATATGACTGATACTACAGAGAAGGGGAATAGTGCTTGACTTTTCATATTGGGATTTCTCTGAAGAGTGGCAGACTAGGTTCCTTGGATTAACACAAAATGGGTGAGTAGAGCTTTCATCCGCAGCGTCGTTCTACCTGTACTGACATCTTCCAGATGGCGGATATGGATACGGCAACACCTCGTACGGAGGGGGCGGGGGTGGATTTATGCCTGGAGAGATGAACAGCCCGGCGGGCGGCAAGGTAAATACCCTTTAACATTGATCGATGGATCAAGGGGTACTGTACTGACATGAACACCAGGGCGACAACAACAACGCAACCCTCCGCCCGATCACAGCCAAACAAGCGCTCGACGCCTCACAGCCCTACCCGGAGGCGAATTTCCAAATCGACGGCGCCGACGCCGCCAGCGTCAGCCTAGTCGGACAGGTGCGCAACATCAGCTCGCAGAGCACAAACGTCACATACAAGATCGACGACGGCACGGGCGAGATCGAAGTGAAGCAGTGGATCGACTCGCAGGGCCCGGATACAATGGAGACGGATGATGGGAAGGCCAGGCCCGGGGCGGAGAAAAATAACGTCCAGCTTAACGGCTACGCCAAGGTCTTCGGGAAGATCAAGTCGTTTGGGAATAAGAGATATATCGGGGCGCATTGTGTGCGGCCCACGACGGATATCAATGAGGTGCATTGTCATTTGCTCGAGGCTGCTGCCGTTCATCTGTTTTTCACGCGGGGCCCGCCGGGTGGTGGAGCCGCTGGCGGCGCTGCTGCTGCTCCTGGTGGTGTGGATGGTGCGGATGCTACAATGGGTGGTGCGGATGACTATGCGAATAGGAATCTGCCTGCGATGACTCCCGTCGCTCGGAGGGTGTATAATTTGCTCAAGACCGAGCCGCAGAGCAACGAGGGTCTACATGCGCAGCTGATCGCGGCCAAGTTGAATCTCCCTGTGCCGGATGTGGCGCGGGCTGGAGAACAGCTGCTCACTGCTGGTGTTATATTCTCGACTGTTGATGAGCAGACCTGGGCTATATTGGAGTACTAGGTTGCATCTCTGTCTTATGTTGATGATGTGCTCAAGAAGAAATACCAAGATCAAGCTTTTCTATGTGATACTATATGTTATGACCAAACAATGATGAGAAATATCACTATCCACCCTCTCTTTTTCTCTATGCAAGCTCTCAAAAACCCCAACAATGTCAGTTTATACACCTGTCAAGGGGGCAACATGTCTCATATATCATCAATCATGTATATATTGCAGAAAATCACGCCATCGCATTCCTTCGAAGAGCATCAGTCACCGCCCTGTTCCAATCCGTCCGAGTGAGGAAGATCGCCTCAATGACCGATACCAAACAGAGGGCGATAGCAACACCCGTCCAGAGACCAAACAGGCCCCAGTTGAGTCCAAACGTCGTTCCGAAACTGATCGGCATCGCGATGGCATAGTACGATAATAACTGTACGTAGCCTCCGATTTCCTGTCTTCCGATTCCTCGCAGGATACCATTACAGTTGGCGGCCAGGGCATCGAAAAGCTGGAATGCCGCGCAAAGGGGGAGAACTTGAGCGACAAGCTCGATGACCTCTTCGTCTGAAGTGAACAGAAGGGGGATGTGTTGGCGCAGCGAGGAGAGGAGGGTCATGTTCAGCAGACCGACGATGACTGCCCCTCCCATGGTGACTTTTGCCGAGGTTTTGGCGGCGTCCACAAGCGTTGCGCCAATTAGGTTCGCAACACGAGTGCTACCGGAGATAGACACAGGGAAAGGAACCTGGAAGGTGATGCTCGAGATGGTGGACAGGATTGATTGAGCCGCGAGGGGGGTCGTGCCGAGCCATGATGAAGCCAGAGTCAAGACCTCGAAGGCAAGACACTCAGCCTCAACCATTACCAGCCCAGGAAGTGCAAGTTGAACCATCGGGCCCCAGTTACGGAAAGCACGTGTAGTCAGGCCATTCCAGCATTCGGAACCGGCAATGAAATACACGTAGAGGAACAGGAAGAGCGGCATCAGATTATCGGTAATGGCGACAGAAATGGGCGCCCCAATGAAACCCCAGCCAAGTTTCTAACCACGGTCAGTCAATCTCAATACGATCCATATCTGTAGCCACATAACGATGACACGTACCCAAACAAAGAACCAGTTCATGAAGGCATTGAGAGGAGCACATATCAGCAGAACGTAGAGGGATGCCGAGAACAATCCCTGGGCCTGCATATATCGTTTTCCGCTCTCGAAGCAGGCGTACCCTGGTGCGCCCAAGAGAACCACTTTCAGATACAGGCCCGCTAGCATAGCGATCTCTTTCTCCGGAACGATCATCGCGAGGATCCTATCTGCGAAAAACCAGACCACGGCGATGGGAATCGTAATGGCCCATAGGAAAAAAACCATCTTCTGCATCTGCAGACCGACAAGCTTCTTCCGTCCGGATCCGTATGCCTGCGCACAAAGGGTGTCTAAGCTGGTCGCGAGACCTTGGTAGACTACATATCACGGAATTAGAATCTGAGATGGTCACCTCGGAAAGATACCCGACAAACCTGCGTAACCAGTGATATTCGCACTCATACTTGCTAAGCTGACTGCACCAAGCTCCTTCTTCCCCAGGTGGCCCAACGTAAAGATGCTCGCTACCGTCAGGGAATACTGGAGCAAAAAAGTGACTATCAACGGAGCTGCATATTTGCTGATGACCTGAGCCTCCCGCTGCCATGTCGTGTGTATCAGGCCTGCTTCAACCGCTTCTTCCCACTTCCGATCAATCGCTTCGGCGTCTCTTGCGCTGTAGTCGGGACCACCCAACAAAGCGGTCGACTCCGTCGGCGCAGAGACCGCTTCCGCCCTCTGCCGCCTTTCCACCTCACTACCCGACTCGAAGGGCTCAGCAGGTTCCGGGGTCGCTGATCTTAGGCTGCGGGACAGAAGTCCGCTCAGCCTGCGCTGCGTTGCGCTCTGCCCAATGGGTCTGATATCATCCGATATGACGTTGTTATCGCTCAGAAGGAGTCTTTCCTCCTCGATGGCCTGGTCGCGCTCCCTCCGCGTCAAGCATTCCGGCTCTCCCCGGTGTGGAACAACCGTGCTGTGCGATACTGTCGTGAAGAAGCTGGGGCGCTGATAGGAGCCAACTAAAGAGTGGGAGACGGTGCCGGGCTGGCTGTTGATTGCGCGTACCGTCGACGCCTCGGATTGATCATCGTCTTCAGTGGTGGCTATGGAGCCTTCATCGTCCGCGTAATTCTCTATATCTCGTGCAATTGCCGCCTCCGCAAGTGGGGAGCTGGAGATGAAGCGATTGTGGGTGTTTTGCTCGTCTGCATTGAGCGAGCGAGTCCCTGGAGCGTGGACCATGGTGGTGATCCGAAGAAGGAAGAAGATGAAGCTGTCTGTTGAGTAGCCACGATCCCCCGCATAACCCGATCCACGAAAGGGAAACCTTCAACAGCGCATAGAGATTGCTCAGATGGGAGAACAAAACACAATGGCAGAATTGGACGAAAAACAAGCAAGAAGGACGTTGTGGTAGACTAGCAGAGAATTCGCTTCAAGGAATTCGGCGATAAGAAAAGAGAGAAGAGAAGAGAATAAAGAGATGGGCCGGAGGTTCCACCTCTTTGACGCCATCCAAAGACCTGACTCATGGTCATACTCCGTAGGGCGTAGTGTTGATTGACTTACAGATCGACAATTCTGACATTTGCTTAGCAGTTAGTTCATTTGAGTACTCCGTAATGGAAAATGATTCCATTTCAGCTTCACGCTGATATCAATCTTCCTTGCAATTACGAGCAGCGAGCAGTAGCACAGTATGGTCCACTGCCAATGTCCACTCGGAATATTTCCCATCTAAATAAGAAACTTCAAGCATAAAACTCGGTCAATAGTCAATACTTATTATCTACCGATAATCTCATGAATTCTGATACTCGCTACCAGATCAAAAACCGCCAAGCGAAATGAAGCTCAAGCCAAAATACACAATCCATTGTACTCCGTAGATGTTAAGGTGACACATGACATCAGTCTCAAACGGGACTAGTATTACATATCACGTGGACATCTCATCGGGATCTTTGTCCAGATCAAGAATATCCCATCGAACAAAGCATCCATATTTAATCCCTGATTTTCATTCTTGCGAAGGAAACGGTTCCCCCTCGCAATGAATTTCCGAATCAGTCCTGGTTGAAATCTCATTTTCTAAGGGTTTCTTCCATTTAATCTACCTCTACCATGGCGGAGAGCACAACACAGGATTCACTACGGCAGCGGTATAACCCCATCATCAACATCGCCGGGGCAAGACCGGTGATAGTAGAGGAGTAAGTAGACAAATCCATAACTCACTTTTGATTTAGTTTGGTTGTCCTAAACTCCATCTAGACACCTAGAGGATAAACGACACATCCTCCTCACCCGTCCTCTCTTCGGGGCTCTGTTGTTCGAGAATACCGCCTCCGATGCCCGTGACCACTGCGCCAACGAACGTACATTCCTCTCCTGGGTCCGTGTATCCATGTACCTCTCCATCGTCTCTATCGCGATTATAATCTCGTTCCATCTCCGTATCAAACCGACCAAGCTTGAACGCCGCATGGCCCTGCCGCTGGGGATCATCTTCTGGTTGCTCAGTCTGACGTGTCTTATCAACGGGTTTGCCATCTACGTCCGCACCGTGAGGATGTACAGTCGGAAGGCGGCGTTGGTGCAGAGCGGGTGGAAGACTCAGGTGACTTTTACTCTTGTTGGAGTGGTGATTTTCGGGAGCTGCATCTTGTTCATTGCTACTGGAGCGGAGACTCGGCGTTAATCCATTGGTTTTATTAAGTTATATACAACAGCATTGATGTATAGTTTGGTGTCTTATCACGACTCCGTATCCAAAATATAATATTAATTAGTCACAGGCTCAGGCCATGGTATCATGCTATCCTTCAAACAAAATGTATGTATCAGACAGTGAAGGGCTTTCAGTGAAGGAAGAGATGCAGGAGGCGTAACACGCCTCCACCGCGCAGACGTCTCACATCCGGCGAATCCCCTTCTCCCCCTTGTACTTGTCCAAACCCGCCGTGCCAAGCTGACTCCACCACTCAAACAGCATTGAGTTGCAGATCAACTTGAACCAGGGCGTGAATTTCAGGCCGGGCTGGGTGAACATTTGCTTCAGGTCCTCGGCGGAAACATATTTCGAGTCACGGATCTCGTTGAGATTCACATCCAGATCGACATCTGCTTGGATGAAGAGGATATAATCGACTAGTCTGCATTAATACGATCCAGTCAAAACGCCAAAGCAGTAAGGGCAAGAACATACTCTCATGCTCGCCCCATTTCCCATCACTGGGCGACTTATAGAGTATTCTGGTAAAGAACTCGAACTTGTCCAGCGGGACTTGCTCCGGCTTGATTCCAAGCTCATGGTGGAGTTTCCGCTGCGCCGCGCGCTTGACGCCAAGCACGGCAGCCTCGAGCTCGGTCCCGGTTTCGCCGGGGATGCCCAGCGGGTGGGAGCAGCAGGTATTTGTCCACATGTCGGGGAAGGTGATCTTCTCCGAGGCGCGCTGCTGCAGGAGCAGGCGCTTTTTGGAGTCGAAAAGGAAGACCGAGAAGGCACGGTGAAGCAGACCTCGGTCGATGTTGGTCATGAGATGGCCTTATCCATTATGGCAGATGTCAGGGTAGTTCTATAGCCTCCATCGAAAATCCCTGGAGAAATGGAGCCCCGGGGAAAACACTCACAGGCCTTCTTGCTGGCGCTCCCAATGGGCTTGTCGTCGTCGTCCAGCACAATGCATACTTCATCCATCAGACGGACCTGTTCCTCATCGTAGCCCGCCAGCTCCTCGCTATTTTTGGCGGAGTTGTCCGCCGTTGAGGGGAAAACTTCCCGCGCGAGGGATGTATCGACTTCGGGAAAGAGAGTGGCGACATTCTCTGCCGTGATTCTTGTGGGGGTGAGTGTTGTAGTTGCCGACATTGTGATCTGACACCGGGTTTTGAGTATTTACCTGTTGAGGGATTGTGTGGAGGGGTGTACAGACTACCCCCTTGGCCTTGATAAAGTAAACCCCCACCATATCTGAGGCGGTGAACATTGGCAGAATCTCTTCTTATTGTCCTCCATTCAACCGTGAAGTCCTATTGTTGTTACTCCGTACAGACATGTCGACTGACTTGACTTGCATTCAGTTGTGTACCATCACTTCGGATACGATGCTGATTATCAACGGGGCATAAGACAGAACACGAGATAGACTTTCAAATGATCGCAATCATCATATATCTACTGCAACCTGCAGAACTCAACTCAACTATTTTCCTCACAAGACACAAGGCGACATTGACAACTACCACAATGATACAGGGATTATCCCAATTCCAATCAATACTCCGTAATCCCGTCCCGAACGGAGAATTGTCAATTGTCATCCTGAATAATTTTAGAGTCAGAGTTACTTCTGCCTTCTACATCCCTGACTGCTGACACCAGCCGATACTCGATTCGGGCAATGTACTCAAGCAGAAAAATATACGACTACGGTGCATCTGCATGGATATACCTGCATGGCTGACCAAGACACATGCATGTTGGATTCTCCAGCCAACGGTCGCTCTCATCATCATTGGGTTTAGTTGCTGGGGTAGTCTCCAACTCTCCATACGAACGAATTCACTTCCCTGGTTAATAAAAAAGGTCTGATATGATACCGAGCAACGCCGATGCTGATGCTGCGATGCTGTCGCTGATCTTGCACATTGACGCTTTGGTAATTGTTCTGCAGAAGTGCTTTGAGATTAATTAACGATATCAGATATATCTTATTCTGAGATGAGACGACTCAGACGAGACTCATACGGAGTACTCCAAGTCCAACATCCTGACTACGGGCCAAGAGTCAAGACAGGCTGCTGGTGATGTCTGTCAGTTCACAATTCTCACTCTGGACCGGACTCTGATCCAGATCCTGCTGATCAGCTTGGCAGTTAACAGCCATCCATGACCTCCATAAACAATGCTATTGCTCCCATACTTAGTCTGATTGTCTGAATAATGTTGACTGTCAAGTCCCTTTCTGGAGAAGTGGGCCAGTCTACTCCGTACGAACTTGGGTATTCCGCCCTCCAGAAAGAACACTATACTAATGCAGAGTGATGAAAAGAATACAACACCGTATCAAGTGGGGAGATGTACTCAGAAGCAATTCAAACCAATAATGACTCCAGTCCAGAGGAAGTTGGAAGTTGTACAACCAAGCAAGTCTAGAGTCTAGACAGCCTGAAGGACTGTACCTAGTTAGCTGTTGGCTGTTAGTTAGCCTGTATGTACCTACCTAGTCTATGTACCTGACTTGGGCTTGTCAAAGCCTAAAAGCTTCGAGGTGCCAGTGTTCACACTTGCAGAAATCCTGCAATCCTGCAATCATGCACTTTATATATATAATCCCGGGATTTGTCAAGGCAATTTCTCACCTCGGCAAGATAAGTAAGAAATAACCATTGGCCATAAATCAAGGTACGCTGCGAGTCTCACGCTCAACATGATCTCGCGCTGGAAAATGCCGGTTCTCTATCCTATCCTCACATGCTATGCTGTTATATAACCAACACTCCAACAAGAATGCTTAGTCCTCAAAAACCACGCAACCAGATGAGAGACAAATCAATAAACATAGAAAAGGAAACGCCAATCTTTCTCTGCCATAAGGGGGAAAAATCTAAGACACTGACAACCACCCAAATGCTCAAAACATATGTCAGGGGGTATTCGTTGTTCTATCTGTATGTAATATCAATCGTCGGTCTTCGTGAAATCCTCCCAGGAAGTTCTTGGCTGGCATGCTGCGGTCAACGCAATCTGCTTGGCCTTGTCGTTCTCTCCTTGGGGATGCCGTATCAAGTTTCAAAATCATCAATTATTCGATGAGTCCCGATTACGTTTCGTTGGCTTGTTTCGGTAACGTAGATCCGACGGGGACGCAGGGAGATGCTGGGACGATTTGTCCGTGGGTTCCTTGCTCTTTGGATTGGACTTTCGAGGCTTCCGCCGGCATCCATCGGCCTTATGTCTATGAAGATATTCATGTCAGAAATGAAACAAGACTACGCAGGTTCATGGTGTAACCGACCTGGATAGTGTGTCTTGTCGACTGAAACGACGGTCACACTGGTCACAGCCGAATTTCCGCAAGCCCTTGTGGATCTTTGCAATTCATCAGCCATCAGCTCATCTTTGAAAGGTTCAAGACAACTTACACTGTCCACATGTCTCTTGAGGTCCGTCCTTCTTCCAAAGTCTTTCCCGCACGCCTCACACGGATATAATTTTCTGCAATTCGGGTCGTGGCGTTTCATATGTTCTCGACAATTTGAGCGTCTAGTAAAGCACGTTCCACACACGGTGCAGACAAGACCACTGGCTGACTGGACCTTGCACGGTGCACCATCGTTCAATGGCATCGAGCCATTCTCATTTCGTAAGGAGATTGCTTTGGCAGGGAGATCGAGCACCGTCGCTCCCCGATCATACTCCACGGAGCCTTTCATGGTGTGATCGGACTTCATTAAAGGGTCCAAGCCCTCTTCGTCAGAAGAGGCAAGGCCCGCAAAGGCGTTGTTAACCACTACCTGAGGTATCGAGGTCGACGTAGGTAGCCCTGCCGCATTACTCGAGTCTGCGAAAAGCAGCGGATCGGGACAATCGCCAGGCTCCTCCTTGACGTCGCACCAGCCCTCCAACGGAGTATCCGAACAAGGAGTATTCGGCCACATATGTGATGGCTGGCCCCCCATTGCATCCTGGCCCCCAACATCCATAGTTGAACAGTAACTCGGCGATGCACTCAACATTTGCGGGCTGTACAAGCTGTGGGGGGAAGCGGAAACATCATGGTGGCCACCGAATGACTCGTAGCAAGTCCCAGCGCAAGTCCCAGCCGAAAGATTCCCGATTTCTAGGGAGGAGTTGAACATGGACGGCATCAGTTGATCGGACCAATCGGTTGTCGATAGCGGAATTGATTCTGGAGCCGAGCAAAATCCCAATTGACTGAACTGGGTCTCCATTGCGCTGTACATGATCCCAAGACCAGTAGCGGGTTGGGGATTGCCTGAGTAGTCTGTATGCGCGAGGACTCCAGGCGCATAGCAGGGGATGGTCCCTATCATCATCGAGTCGTCCTCGGATGATGAAGGAACATAAGTGGAGATGGAAGTGAAAGGCTCGGAGGTCCAATTCATGTCCAGAGTATTGCAGTATATCAGGGACAGAGCAGATAGTCACAATCGTATGCGAGTGTGTCGTGTTGAAGACCTCTCAAGCCCGACCAGTGGTGTTCGTCCTTGTTCGGATTCGCAATCAAGACTTCTTGACAGATATAGGAAGGATGTCTTTATCGAAGTCCAAGACGGAACCATGCGCACTATATAAAGAAGATTGACTCAACAGCAACGCTGTTGCAGGGTAATATTTGTGGTGAACATGTGTAGCGGCTGAGAAAACCACTGGAGAATCAGCCATATGACGCTTGAGAGGGTAGATTTCCCGCCGCATCGGCGCAGGAGAGACAAGTAGAGCAGTTACCTTGACGCCCGGGTCGGCAAGGCAGACTTCGAAGGGAAGCAAAAGAAGAATGCAGTGGAGGAGGGAACGAGATTGTGAGGAGGGGGGAAGTCTAGCTGGACAGAAGCCGGCTCGGATTGATCATTGCAGCCCATGTCTGCAACATCCAGATAGGCGCAACAACAACGCGGACTTATGCACAATGACTTAGCGCCGAAAAGGTGTGATCAGCCCAAATTGTCAGTTTGATTGCTTTGTTCCTGGGGATTTGGGAGGGGTTCACTGAAGGGAGGAAACGATGGAGAGATACAGGCAAGCCCACCGGAGCCGAGCAGGCAGTGTATTCGAACAGGACAGGGGTCTGGAAATGAAAAAATCCAGAGAGGGAAAAAGAAAATAATAATAATAATAATAATTAAGAAAAGAGAGAAAAAAAAAGAAAGGAAGAGACAGAGAAGAGAGGGGCAGAGAAAGGGATTGGTGATCAGGGAGGGAAAATACCCTACCTAGTACCTACCCATGAGACCAGGGTTTGCATAAGAAAAATGAAGGCACTCAAGGCCGTTGATAGGATCATAGGACAGAAGGAACAAAAAGGCTGTACTCTGTAGTAATGCTTCAGCTTTAGGTCCTCTTCTTAGTTCTTTTGATGCTTGCGAGTCTGCTGAGTGCTGAATGATGATGACCTTCAGACTAAACGCCTCAGGGCAACGGAACAACCGCGTACTTCTGCATTCTTGGGAGGGGGGGAAGACAGAATGACAGAAGAGCCACTGCCACCTAGTCCCCCCCGATCATCGCCGCCCTGGTCACACATCGGTGACATTTCCTTCTTTTCTTGCTGTAGGACGACCATCAAAGAGGTTTAGTTGCAACCCGACGGTCTGGTACCTTGCTTGGCAAACGAGCAGTGCGTGTCGCCCGATGTGATTGGCATTTGGCACAAGTCGAAGCTGTGGACAAGGCGTGAAGAAAGCCAGACTGTGAAGACTGGAGAGATCTGGAGGATCCTGTATGATTTTGGATGATTTTGGATGTTGGGAGATGGAAATGTTGATGGAAGATGGATTGATGAAGAGATGGAGGAAAAGAGTAAAAGAAGAAGACCCCAGGAACAGGGGAAAAGAGGGGCCATTGCCTGAGGCCCTAAGGCCTATACTCCATACAGATTATTTTATGGGTACCGTTTACTGGGCTTTGGGACTTGGGTATGCAGACGATGATTCTAGGCAGGTTGAATATTTTTACTATTGGTCTGATCTTCTGGCTGGACTTCCATCCTACATAGTTAGTACTTTGTAGATAACTGCTACTCTGTATACGGAGTACACTATACATGGACATACGTTAAGTCCTCTCCTCGTGACAATGCCAAGGGCGATCGTGAAAGAAACGGGAATAACTCAGTCCTGCAATACTCCTTAGTCCTTACTAAAGGAAGATTTTGTCCAGGGGAATTCCAGAAATTGGTTGTAATGATGCCTGGCAGGCTGGCAGCCTAATAATAACCGCTTGTCTCGGCTGTCATAGGCTCCATCTAAGCAATGATAATCACCAAGGTCCCATCTGGAACCATCGCTAGATAGTAGCCTAGTTGTCACTTGTCAGACTTGTCAGTACTAAGTAGTGGCCGGTGCTCACGCTAGTCCTTTAGACTATTCTCTGTGTCTGTCAAAAGTGCGTGTGTTTTAGCCCCGGGTTGTGGCCCGTTCGGATGGATATGATAACCCCAATCTTGAAATAATAATACTTATCTTCTATAGCTCTAGGACTGTTCTACTGGATCACGGTTCTATAGTCGATTCCGTTGGTGGAAAGCCACCGTAGTTGCCACTCGCTCCACTTGGGTGCGCAACCGTTCCACCTCGTCGACCATTTCTGCAATGTCGACACGCCCACCCAGTCCCGGAGCAAGTCCGCGGGCCTCAGAATGCGGACCTGTGTTCGTCGGTCCCTTTGGCTTGCCAGAATCCAACGGAGGGATATCAACTGCAGAGGCGCGGAGAGGGGCATGGTGCGAGGGGAAAGCAAAGTTCGTTTGCAGCGAAGACTGCCCAGTCGATCGTGTTGGGGGCATTTGGGTGTTTCGCCGCAAAACATACCGGCGGCTAGCCTCGAAGGCCCAAATCAGGGCAACGAATGGAAGATGAGTTGCACGCAGGAGAATGATTCGAACTCGGCGAATGTGCTCGGCGGACAGAAAGAGCCTCAGGGGACGGATGCAGAGCAGGGGGATGAGGTTCTGTTGTGGTTCAGCATGGAGATTGCACCAAGGTCAATGACCCTTCTCCTGGTGGGCTTACCAAAGGTGGCATGAAGTAAGTCAGCCTCCGAGAATTGCTGCTTTCCAAGACATAAATCGATAATCTATGGTTCATGTATGAGCTATGCTCCGTAGTCGTAGGCCAAATAAGCTAGCGCGACGGCGCTTCGACTCACTGGAAAAGATACTCTTCCCGTGCATGAGCCATGACCTGGATAAACCAATAAAGTAACAGGTTAGCCATCCGTACATGGTTTGTTGTTCGACGTAGTACAGGTGGTGACTTGAAGAGACCGTACCCCTTCCAGACTCATGCTCATCAGGCTGATCAACGAAGATATCAACAACAAATTTGTCATTGAAACGAATAGTATCCTGCAAGTCGCGAGAATTAGCAATTTCTGCACCTTGTCTTCTTTTCCCTTTTGCATTCTACTCCATAATGCAGATCCAATTGACGGGCGGCTTGATCGAGGAGCGTCAGCGTCTAACTGCGGCCACCGCAGAACAAACGTCCAAATCGAAAAATAGAAGATAGGAAGGAAAATGTGAATGGATCAAACAAGAGAAAAGAACTTCCTTCACAGCCACTTCAGCAGCATTGAACGTGATCAAACCCGTATGCGGTCATGTTTTCCTGTTGCCCTGTGGCGCAGTCGAAGAATATAGATAAAACTCACATCAAACTGTAGCCGAAAATTGGGGAAATCTAAGAATTAGCGCATTAGCTATCTTCGCACGAGAGCCAACCGATTCCGCCAAACTCCCTTGGAATCCCAAATAACGCTGCATGACAGCCACTCGGTGCAACAAACTTACATCGTATGCGATGTCCTGTTAACCAATCGATTCAGCCACCAGTCAGTCAAGAATCGCTTTTCTTCTGTAACACGGCCAGGGAAGAAGCGCACAAATCCTAAGACACTCGATCTGCCTCGCATCGTCATCAGTCAAAAAAGCGGTTGACAAGTAGGATTTTTCACCGCCATACCCAAAGAACACATTCACCAGGATCCATGACATTTGCCGCAGAGATAGTCGGTCACGAGCAAGCATGGTGAATGTCGTCAAGAACCCTGTCAGGGAGTACAGTTCGCATGCGTCATTTTGTAAGAATGGCCTGAACTCGGAGCCACTCACCAATGTACAGAACTACAACCACAGGGAGGAATCTGAAAAAGGCTTTGGTCTAGAACATATCAATCAGCCTTGGGATGGTTCGCGCACTCCGAGGCGCTGAGGATGGTACCATCTCCTTCAAAACAGGGATCTATGAACGAACGTGGATCAGTATGGGTTCCAGAAGGTCTGTCAAGCATGTGGAGGATAGTCCGACGCACCAGGCTTCCAAAGTATGGATTTAAGCTCACAAGTGAGCAGATCCTGTCGGGTCGTGTCAGCCGACGTTGTCCACCGCACACAGAACATTTTGACAACGAGGTTTGAGCTTGCCTTGGAACCAAAAACAAAGCCTCCAATGATAGTATATCGAATGACAGGTCTGTAATATAATCGCTCTCCTTGGCTAGTCCGATGACTCCTACGAATTTCGGTCAATAGGGGGATTCAGCTGAAAGGCAATGCGAGCTTCTTTCACAATAACCAAACCCAGCTGAAAGCAAGAGACTGTCGACTTACGAGCAATGACAAAGGCCAGGCCAATGGCAATAATGCCCATATCCCAGAGGCTCCAGAAATCCATCTGATAGAAGAGCATACCCGCATCGACCATTCCACTCACTTCATCGTAAGCGAACGCAGCGATCCAGACATACATCAACGCCTCAAAAGAACCTATACCGGTAGGCTTCCTTTCAACAAGGACTGCGTAGTATAGGAATAAAAACGAGACAAAAAATGCCGCTTCGAAAGCTTTGCGGTACATTGGAACTCTCAACCTTGAGTATGGATCTGCAGTCCTATAACACATAAACCCATCAGTACCTGGTGAGTAATCAGCCTGTCAAGCCTTACCTTTTATTGAAGAATTGAGGCTTCTTCTTCGAATGGACACTTAGTGAGTCCCAGAAAACAATTTCTCCATTCCAGATGTTGTCTATCACTCTTTGAACTGCCTTTTGGCTGAGAAACTTCTTGGCATGGGCAATTGTTGCGATTTCCAGGGCATTAAGACCAAAGAAGAGGGAGAACGATTGAAGATCATGCGCATCACAGTAAGATCCTTGAGATCCTTGAGATCCTTGAAATATCTGACTATCCCCTGCATAGGAACCACCCCGCTGGCCCTTACCCACGAAAAACTGATAGAGAGACGTCGAAGAGCTGGGCAATAGCGGAGTTCCTTCACCTTCTGTTTCATTGCCATGATCTTCGTAAGAAGCTGATCCTATTCCAGACGCGCCAGTCTCGGTCTGAGAAAGCATCGCGGAGTCTCTCCTGGGAGATGGAAGCTCCTCGAGCAGGACATCTATCGTCTCACGTTGTGTGAGATGGCAGAGAAACTGCCAGGCGACGTATTCACAAGCATAACCGCGACTCTCATTCATTCCCCAATCGGAATCATTGTCTTCATTACTGAATTGCCATTTCAGGATCCTAGATTGCGATTCTTAGAACTTGCCCTTCTCCAAGGGCAGGTGGTTTGTCTTACATTAAAGCTGAGATAATCCAGGGATTGTGAGAATTCTCGGCCAGAGAGCTTATTAGCAGCCTCAGTTTATGACCATAGGAAGAAGATCTCAACTGCTCGAAAGTGCACGCAACATCGGGGACAGCTTGATTGAGGTAGCTGAAAGGAATAAAAGTCAGATTTGCCATGGATGCAGATTGCCAGATTGGTCCAAATGTAAGTGAGATTTACTTTGCTAATTTTCGAATCACATCCGCGAGAGACTCACTGTCATCAATAATCGGAATCTCAGGGAATGCGTTTCTGTTCGGTAGAATTGAAGGTATTGAGGAATCCATCCTTACCAACACTACCGAAGAAATGATCGTTTCGTTGACTCTCACAAGCTCTGAACCTCGCGAATATCAACGATCGAAGATTCGTCAATGATAGGTGATGTTCTGCGCCCCACGATCGGTGGACTCAAGTCTTTTGAGGGCCAATTTTTTCTGCTGTGTCGAGTGTGAAGGGATTCCAACTCCAGATAATTGTTATCGACGCCGGCCTTCATCTAGACTGGGTCATGTGGAATATGATGCGGGGCTCACATATCCCGAGCTGCTGAGCAGAGTTTGTGATTCGAATTGCAGAAGATCATTGTAGATAGTTACGTCGTTTCGCATTTGTTGAGACTTGAGGAAGCCGTGTCATTCAGGGAGGAGTCAAGGACGGCCCAGCTGTCTCCTTGACGTCCAATCAAACAGCCACACCAAAGACTGGTGATACTCCGTAGTGCTAACTATGAAGCCGCGACTTAGATTAGTAGCTCAAGTAGATGGGGAGAGTGAGCCAATTCCAAATCATCCAATAGACTATCCTAAAGAACTAAGCGAGTTAAAATGCAATCTCTTGACAAGTCTTGAGGCAGCCATTCGATAATTTGTAGAAGTTCATCAGTCATCCCTGGGAAAACAAGCAATGATTGTGATGTTGTGGTCGTTCCGAAGTCTTGGCACGTGCTGCCTCACCGCCTACATGTCATGTGATCCCTGCCCAACTTCTATGACAGGTTGACAGGTTAACATGCATCTCAGGTCGCATGTAGATTTGCCTTCTGGGGATCCTGGAATATTGATCCATCTTTGTCTGATGAGATTTATGTTTTTTTGATAATTTCTGAGATGAGGTCGTCGCGACACTATGGGACAAGGCTACTCCCTCACAACCCTTTCGACGGGTTCGGCTGGGATCGACGTCCCCGAGTTATCAGACCTGGTGTATGAGAAATCCATGGGTGGTGGGAGGTTCATGAAAAGTATTCGAGCGAGGCAGCAAAATGGTCTCGTTCTTGTAAAGGTGATTATGAAGCCTTATCCTAGCATGAAGCTGGAGCCCTATGTCAAAGCCATTATTCGTAAGTTCGTTTTCCGAGGCAACAACCATCAACTGTGCTCTAACACTCAGTACAAGGGGAGCGCAAATTACTTGCTGATGTTCCCAATGCTTTGAGCCATCAAAGGATCCTTGAGACCGGCACCGGGGGTTATCTGATTCGCCAATACATCCACAGCTCTCTCTATGACCGGATGAGGTATGATCTTTTCTAACTACCGATCATGACTGTTCTGACATGCGCAGTACTCGACCGTTTCCTGAAGACATTGAGAAGAAGTGGATTGCATTCCAACTTTTGTGTGCCCTTCGGGATTGTCACTCGCTCGATGTTTTCCATGGCGACATCAAGACAGAGAACGTTCTGGTAACGTCATGGAATTGGCTGTATCTTACAGACTTCTCCTCATCTTTCAAGCCGACATTTTTACCTGAGGACAATCCCGCGGACTTTTCCTTCTATTTCGATACTTCCGGTCGACGAACGTGCTATCTGGCTCCTGAGCGGTTCCTCGAGGCCGGCGAGGAGCCGGGGAACAGGCGTGTTAACTGGGCCATGGACATATTCAGTGCAGGCTGCGTAATTGCGGAACTTTTCCTGGAAGCGCCCATCTTCACTTTGAGTCAGATGTATAAATACCGCAAGGGCGAGTACAGTCCGGAGCATAGCCAGTTGGTCAAGATTGAAGACCCGCAAATCCGGGAAATGATACTCCACATGATTCAACTTGAGCCAGAGTCAAGGTATTCGGCGGAAGAGTACTTGAATTTCTGGAAAAACAAGGCTTTCCCGGAGCATTTCTACAGCTTTCTTCATCAGTACATGTCTCTGATGACCGATCCGTCGTCTGGCAGGGCGCAGGTGGAATCGGAATCAGCCAACCGAGGCGAGTCCGATGAAAGGATAGAAAGGGTGTATTATGACTTCGATAAGATATCTTACTTTTTGAGCGCATCATCCAAGCCTGTGAGAAATGGCTCCAGTCGCACCACCTCAAGGCTTACCGGGAACGCTTTTCCTGTCCAACTTGACCTCCCCAACTATGGGCCACTCACTTCAAAGTCTCAACCGCAGACTGACGATGGGATCCTGATTTTCTTGACACTTGTTGTGTCTAGCCTTCGCAATACGGCCAGGGCATCCGCCCGCGTGAAGGCTTGCGATATCCTCCTAGCTTTCGCAGAAAGACTGTCAGATGAGGCGAAGCTGGATCGGGTTTTGCCTTATATTATGATCATGCTCAATGATCGCACAGATACCGTGAAGGTCGCTGCTATCCGCGCTCTGGCACAGCTTCTAGAGATGGTCCAGGTCGTTTCACCTGTCAACGCGTATCTCTTCCCTGAATACATCTTTCCAAGATTACAACCATTCGTGTCTACTTCCAGCTCTAATCCAAGCTCAATGGTGCGGGCCGCGTACGCTTCTATCATTTCTTCCCTGGCACAATCTTCACTAAGGTTTTTGGATATGATCCAGGCCTTGCGTTCTGACACCCGTCTTCAAGCTCTCATACCAGCCGGCTCTGAGCCACGGTGGACCGAGGATGCTACTTTTCACAATCTCTATGACGTTGCCAGGCTAGATCTTCTTGAGTACTTCGAGAACCATACCAAAGCCCTTTTTACTGACACGGATGCATCTGTCCGCCGTGCGTTCCTGGGCTCGGTTCCCGACCTTTGCGTCTTCTTCGGCAACCTCAAGACAAATGAGGTGATCCTGAGCCACCTAAACACTTATCTCAACGACCGTGATTGGATTTTGAAGTGCGCATTCTTCGAGGCGGTCGTTGGGGTCGCGGCCTACGTTGGGAGTACAAGTCTGGAGCTGTATATACTGCCTTTGATGGTCCAATCGATGACTGAGCCGGAGGAGTTTGTTGTTGAGAGAGTACTCCGGTCCCTTTCCGCCATGGGTGGCCTCGGTTTATTTCAGCGATCAACCACTTGGGAAATCCTTCAAATTGTTGTGCGCTTCCTGATCCACCCGAATATGTGGATTCGAGAGGCAGCCGTGAGTTTCATCGTCAGCTGTACGAAGTTTCTCTCTGTTGCCGACAAGTACTCGATCTTGAGTCCTCTCGTTCGACCCTTCCTCAGGGTGACCATCGTGGATTTCTCCGAAGAAAAACTGCTCGATGCGCTTAAAAAACCGCTCCCACGAAATATATATGAACTAGCCTTTGTCTGGGCTTCGAAAGCTGAGAAGGGGTTGTTCTGGAAGTCCACAGCTCGAGATGAAGTGTTCAGTTTGGGTGGCACTGACCGGTCTCTCCCGAAGGGAGGGCAGAAGAACTCAACCTTATCTATGAACGTGCAACCCAGGAATGGGGATGATGAGCAATGGATATCTCGGTTGAGAAACATAGGGCTTGGTCCGGATGATGATGCCAAATTGCTCGCTCTCAGGGGCTACATCTGGGGAGTGTCTTTGCGTCAAGCGAAAGACTTGGACAGTGGGCCATCGGTGAACAACGTGATTGCTCTGACCCAATATGAGGTCACACCTCAGACTGTGTTTTTCGACAAAAATCAGAATGTCAAGCCACAGAGTGCTTCTTTGCCGAGGCTTAAGGATGCTGCATCAGAAGAAGGCAAGCCGCACACTATCGCTGATGCACTTCTAGATGCGTCGACTACAATCGATGGCGCGCCGCAATCTGGCCGGAAACATTTGAGAACGAGGAGCCAACCGTTCAAAGATATTGGGAAAGCGACTGCCACCCCCAGACAGGGGGCTCCGGACAACGCTCGAGCAGAACAATCCCCAGTATCATCACCGGTTACATCCTCACCAGGTGTTGCACCAGGGTCACGGCCGTTATCCCCGCCTGGCTTCGATGCCGAGCGGAACGGCAAGGGTAGACGCAGCTCCAGGCAGAGCCCATCAGCGCCTACTGATGCGGCGAGTCCAGCCACGAAGAGCCATCATCTAACAACCAGCATGCAGCGAAAGCCCAGTGCGATTAGCCTACTCAATCGCAAGGATTCATCCAAAGCGTATGCCGAGACAAGCATGAGCTCAGCGAATGCATTTGGCAAGGTTGACGTGCCGTCTCAGCGGCAGGCACCGCAGCCATCCGCGTTGACTCTGGCGCATGGAAAACAGGTTCGGAAGGATGAGCCGCGGTACTACCGTGCTAGTCACTCTTACACGGGAAACGACCCAGTGATTCTCAGGCTTCTGGACTCGGTTTTCGCAGAAAACTATCCCACCGACCTTTTCGATCTTGGCCCGTTTGTCAAGGAGGCGGACCCCAGACGGCCGATCAAGAAGGCCAACGGTCACGATGCGAACCGAGTCTGGAAACCGGAAGGGAGCCTGGTTGCTCTCTTTGGGGAGCACAGTGGGCCTGTCAACCGGGTGGTGGTAGCCCCTGATCACGCATTCTTTGTCACAGCCTCGGATGATGGCAGCGTGAAGATCTGGGATACCACGCGGCTCGAGAAGAACCTGACGCCTCGGTCTCGACAAACTTATCGTCATACAAGCGAAGCCAAGGTGAAAACGCTGACGTTTGTGGAGAACACACATACCTTCATCAGTGGTGCTACCGATGGTAGCCTTCATGCTGTCAAGGTTTACTATCACAACGTCAACGACACGGTCCGATACGGAAAGCTTCAGCGCGTACGGGAGTATCGGCTGCCGGCGGCCGACGATGGGTCCGTCGAGTACGCGATTTGGATCGAACATTTTCGCTCCGACGCACAATCCACGCTTCTGATAGCGACCAACACTTGCCGCGTCCTGGCTCTGGACATGAAGACTATGCTCCCCGTGTACTCGTTGCAAAATCCTGTCCACCATGGAACGCCGACCACATTCTGCTGCGACCGAAAACACAACTGGCTGCTGGTGGGTACCACCCATGGGGTTCTTGATCTCTGGGACCTTCGATTTCGAGTACGGTTGAAGGCGTGGGGTCTTCCGGGCTCGGGTGCTATCCACAGGCTCCAGGTACACCCAACGAAAGGACGCGGGCGATGGGTTTGTGCTTCAAGCAGTGGCAGCCACGGCAACGAGATCACGGTGTGGGATATAGAGAAGGTTCGGTGTCGTGAGGTGTATCAGGCCGATTCGCCTGGCGCTAGCACCCTGCTTTCCAATGGAGGACATGCCGACCATAGCAAAGCCAAAAAGACATACTTCAGTTCCAGGGACTACGAAGCCTGGCATGTCGAGAGCGATCGGCCGGAGGGAATGCTCAGCCGGTTCGGCACGGATGGACCGCTGTCGGGAGCGATTGACTCCTCGGGGCCGTCACCCTCGAGCGCACCGGCGGGCATCTGCGCCTTTACGGTTGGGTATGACTCGCCGGAGGATGGCAAGGACAACAGCACCCGATGCGGATT
Source organism: Aspergillus cejpii (assembly GCA_004769165.1). Classification (NCBI taxonomy): domain Eukaryota; kingdom Fungi; phylum Ascomycota; class Eurotiomycetes; order Eurotiales; family Aspergillaceae; genus Aspergillus; species Aspergillus cejpii. Next base: position 669,865 of record SMSW01000005.1, on the reverse strand, counting down.
CATCGTCTCGGCGGGATGCGACCGCAAGATCCGCGTCTGGGACCTGGCTCGACCGGAGCTGTCCACGATTGTCAGCGGGCTAGAAGTTGTGTTGGATGGCGGAATGAGCGGCAAACCGCGGTATGAGCTGTCCCAACCGGCGCCAAATCTATTAGTGACGACGGAGCACATTCCCAGTCCCCCTGTGGTCAACAGCACGGGTAGCACGGGCGGGGGTAAGAAGGGAGGGGGCGCCCGGCTGCCACGCAGTACGGTGATCAGTCTCCAGCAGCAACAGCTGTTGAAGAATCATCTTGATTTTATCCAGGACGTCGCGGTGCTACGGGAGCCATACGGGATGATTATCAGCGTGGACCGAGCGGGAATGGTGTATGTTTTTCGATGATGTACTGGCCACTATCCACGGCTGGTTGCAGCAACATCCCTATTATCCTGGACTATCTATCCCTCAGATCTAGTAAATCGCTACGGTGACACCGGAATCCGGATGCAGGTCCACCGGTGGATCCGGAAGCTGATGGTGAAACACTCGGCATAGCTAGATATCTATCCCAGAATCCAGACTCCAGAGGGTTTCTTTTAGCGAGAAGTGAGAATTCCTGAGTCTTGACTCTTGACTCTTGATCCTGAGTCCTATCTTCTATGCGAGGTGAGGTTTCGGTTTCGTCGTACAGACTACAGAGGAGATTGAGATCAGGACCAGTTCTTTACCAGGAGGAATTGAGAAGACAATGCTCTTGTCGGTTGGATTTTGAATTTCGGAGGATTTTATCTTAAAAAGGGGCTATCGAATATCAGACATATAATGATGTTATTATTAGTATTGGTCTCTCTATATCCATATTCCATAGTCTATAGAGTATAGAGTAGCTATGGTCACGGAGTAGAGTCTATGTGCTGCGACAGAGATTTAAGACAGAGTAAAGATAGAGATCAAGTCCAGTTCTTGATGGATAAATATAATCATCTTCCTTCAATTTCCCCTGAATTAATGCAGGAACAAACAACTAATTTATTAACTATGGAGTAGTTGATTATTAAGTTACTATTAACCCCTAACGGAGTTGTTTCTTCTCAGATACGAAGACTTCTTCTTCCCTTCTCTTCCTCCTCTCTTTCTATCACCAGTAGAAGAGATTTTTCTTCTCTTCTACGTGTCGACTCTTCAACTGTTGGATGGTCTGGGAAATGCTCATCAATTTCATCTCAATTCCATCCCAGTTGCCTTCCTCACTCCTTTTATTCGGCTTACTGCAGCATCTTACCAGCCCCTGAGCGCCCTGACTTCTTCTACAGCCTCCAGATACATCTTTCTATCTTCCTTTATCATTAATTCAGTTCGTTTCCTCTGTTACATCAAGTCCGATTTGTATATATCAACCTGTCGGATAATACACTATGGGACCGTCTTTGAGAGAGCACCCGTCCTTTGTCCGGCCTTCTACTCGTGATCGACCAGTTACCCGCGACCAAGGAGAGAATTCACTGGTCGTCCCTAGTCGCACCTCCTCGCTTCATTCCCGCATCACCCAGCCCATCCCCTCCCAGATGAATGCCAAACCGACTCAGCGAACACCCAAGACCCTTACCCATGCCTACATGGTTTGTGGTGTGGGCCGGGAACCTTCCCAGTGGGTCAAGGCCCCGGCTCCGGAGCAGGGGAAGATCGGTCATATGAAAGGTGCTGTGGGACAGTTCTGGCTGCCAGAGATCTTGGGAAGCAGTCCTCGGCTGGAGCAGGACAATGAGATTGCGAGGGCTTTGCATTCGGCGATGAGGGTAAGAAAGTTCCTTACGTCTATCAATTGGCTTTGCTTCGTCAATGAGGCGGATGTGGCGGGTATACTGACCAACACAGGCTTGCTTTCCTCACGATGTCGAGATTTGCACGGGAAAGAGTCAGCCCCATTGCGTCCACCATGCCTTTGTCTTGCAACAAGACTCGTCACACACCCTGTACGGTATCGCCCTGCGGGTTTGGTCGCGAGCCGATGAGAAGCGCGCCGAGACAATCCGTGAATTGCGGAAAAAGACCGAGACCGATTTCTACGATAACCCCGACGAAACCTACTGGATTCCCTACTGTTTGAGTTTCCTTTCTCGCTACCCTCTCTACGACCTGCTGGGTGACTACCTTCGTGGCATGTGGATCCACTGGAACAAGGCCACTAATCTCTTCCATGCCGAGGAGGTCTCGCGGATCCTCAGTTTCCCGGCCCCCCGCCAGAATGATCTCGTTCGGATCGATATGAAGGACTACGCCTTGTGCTACCAGTTCCCCTCGTCCCCCACCGGTTTCCAGAACTTCTCCATGTGGCCCTTGTTCACCTGCTTGTCCATCCCCAATATCGTAGGTGTCATCGAGGCTGCCGTCTCGCCCACTCGCCGCATTATCTTCGTCAGTCACTACCCGGCGATGCTAACGATCGCCGCCGAGACGGTTCGCTTTTGCGTTCGCGTCTACGAGTGGAGCGGCCTATACGTTCCGGTGGTGCACGCCCACCACATCAAGGATCTGGTGCAAGAGCCTGGACCGTATATCCTCGGTGTCACGGCCGAATGCCGAACCCTGTTCAACGCGCCCCCTGATGCTCTGGTCGTTGATCTGGATCGCAACTTTGTGCTTACTTCCAGCCCTCCCAACGTCCTCACTCCCGGCCAGCGGACCAAGTTTATCAACCGGTTGACGCAGGCATTGAACGGGGATGTCTCCCCCTCGGGCGTTCCCAACTACCTGCGGTCTGCCTATGCCGGTGGCAAGCTCATCCCTGCCGGCCAAATCATTGTCATGCGAGGCGAAGTGGAAAGTGTTCAGGAGCCAACGTGGTGGAACCAGGATGGGGTGATGAGCGTCATGGACCACGTCTGCGAGAAATTGGTAGGTCTGATTTCACAGTAGTCGACATGGGCAAACTAACCCTGCTTGAACTAGGGCCGCAATACCGGCATGAAGGCCATCTTCGGCAATTCCGTGAAGAAGCCTCTGATGACCAAGGTATCCACGCGCCATCTCAACGAGATTGTGCGTGAACGCAACCAGTACTCTCGCGACGCCATGGAGGCCTGGCAGGACTTCATCAACCTCAAGGGGCGGATGGATACTGAGTTGAGCAAGGTCACCAAGCGCAACAACTTCTTGGTGGAGGAGCTAGAGACCTGGAAGCAACAGGTTTGTCATCTCCATCTGCATCAACGACGTATCTCTAACCTCCTCCAGTTCCTCAAGTTCCAGGCCTTCGCCGAGCAGCTCACCAAGGAGACAACGGAGCTCAAAGTCAAGATCGAGAACCACAAGCGGGAGAACCGCCGTCTCACTGGTCTCATCGACCAGCAAAAGGATGACGTGGCTCGCCTCACTCTCCGCCTGTCCGGCACGGAGAAGCAGCGGGATGATGCCCTGGAGGCGCTGGTCCTGCAGCAGGAGATCGCGGAAGAGCTTGAACGCGAGAGGAAACGCAACCACAAGGAGCTCACCTCCTTGCAGCATGCCAACACCGCCCTCGCCAGGCAACGTGATGAGGCCCAACGAGTGGTCCTGCACCTTCGTAGTCTCATTAACGGCCAAACGCACCACATGGAACACATTGTTCGTTCCATCGGGAGCTCGACTGAGCTCTCGGAGTTGGTCGAGCAGGAGGCCGCTGAAGAGGGCAAGGAGATTGACGAGAACGCCGCAGCAGCCGAGAACAAGGCGCGTGTCGAGAGCGCGAGGGGTCCCGCCAACATGAGCCCGGAGTTGGAGCAGCATCTCCTGAACCTTGGTAGAGAGCAGAAACGTCTCGCACGCCTCAGCATCACCGACGTGGCCGATCGCTACCTGCGCGACAAGACCGACGCCATTTCCGACATCATCCGCAGCATCAGCGAGCAATGCGCCGCCGCTGTTGAGGGCCTCCATCTGGCCCAGGATGCCGAAGACGATGACGACGACGACATGGACAGGCGGACACTAGATGGCAACCGCCTGGCGCCGGATTATGATGGTCGTGACGGACGCAGCACCCGCGAGGGCAGCGAGATGGGTGACGACAACAGCACCCTGCACCCGGATCACGCGAATTCCAGCGTTCCCCCTACGCCGGACCTGGTGCATAACCGCTCAAGCACGTCGATGTCGATGATCAGCAGCTCGACATTCCAGGAGAGGTCGAGTCAACAGTACAGCCCCGGCGAGTTCCCGACCCGGATAGTCGAGGACGACGACGAGCGTGTCCACGAGACCGATGGTCTTGATGACCACACTGAAACCGGCACTCTGTCGAAACAAGCCAGCGAAGATCTGATGCGGTCGAGCTCCCGGCTGGTCGTGTGATTGCTCCATCTCATTTCGACGTGACATGAATCCTGTTCCTGCACAGTTTCAGAATTAGAGCGCGTTGTGACCAAATCAGTTGGCACTCTCTACTTCAGTTTTCTTGGTCTCCCTTCGATTCTTGTCATTTTGGATATTCCCACTATTGCTTCTTCAGGAGGTGTTTTTTTTTTTTTATTTCTTGAGATCCTCGGCGGACCTTTTTTTTTTCTTCTCTTCTTCTGTCCGCTGGAGTCATTGGGTGTTTTTCTCTTGTCTAATTATTCTTCCTACTGATTCATCCCTTATTCTTACTGCAGGTGTATCCTCAGCTCACCTACAAGATACTGATTTTTAGCCAGCCAAGCGTCGTGAAAACAGGCCTACTCCTACACTCTCTTGCCGTCATTATTTACCAACCCGTCTCTTCCTTTTGTCTATAGCTGCACCAGGCTGCTTTGAAAGCTGCTGGGTGAAGTCTGGAACATAGTTGAATTGGACATTATCCTACGGGGTGTTTATACACAATGATCTCCATAATTACTTTTTTGATGGCTTGGTTGGTTTCCCGTAGTTTTATGCCAACTTCCCCGGCACGAAAGGGTGTCCAGCACTCAATCCGCCACACACAGCCCACGCCTGCCCATTGACGTAGCTACTCTCATCACTGCCCAGGAACAGAGCGACGCGAGCCACCTCATCCGCCACGGCGCCGCGCTGCAGGGGATTCAACTGCCCGATCTTACGCTCGGTGCCCCGGGCCCGCGCCGCGTCAAACACCTTCTGCGTCATCCCCGTCTCGATCAGGCCAGGACAGATGGCGTTCACGCGGATCCCCGTGCCGGCCAACTGGTACGCGCACGTCTGCGCAATCGAGATCACCGCCGCCTTGGAGGCGGAGTAATCCGTCGAGCCGGCGTTCGAGCGCAATCCCGCCACCGACGCGGTACAGATGATCGAGCCGGAGGGATACGGTTTCTCGGATGAGGTCGTCTTCATACCCATTGCGGCATATTTCACCGCCAGAAACACCCTGGACCTGTTAACACATCCCTCCACCTAATGGAAAAAAGACCAACCCAATGGTATTCGTCCTCAGGGTCCTCGCAAACTCATCCCCCGTCACCTCCGTGAAGATCTTATTCTGCCCGACGATGCCCGCGTTCGCGAAGAAGATGTCCAACCGGCCATACGTCGCAATCGCATTGTACACGACCGTTTTGACTGCGTCCTCGTCCGCCGCGTCGAATTGTCGCACGTGCACCGCAACCCCGGGGTACAGCGCCTCGATCTCCCGCTTGTGTGTCTCCAGGTGCGTGTCCGCGTAGTCGCACAGGTAGATGGCCTTGGCGCCGTTATGGGCGTACTGGTGTGCGGTGGCGCGGCCGATACCGTTGGCTGAGTTGGCTCCTGCTTTCGTTAGTGGTGTTGTATAGGGTGTAGTGTGTAGTGTGTAGTGTGTACCGGTTACGATTGCGACTTTGTCTTTCACGCGACTGCGCCCATCGTCAGCTCAGTATCACCATCTGCTTGATGGATAAAGGTACTTACGGTCCCACGGAGTCACCAGCTACTGTTCGGATCCTTGGGATGTCCTCGAATTTCCCCGCATCGGGGATTCCCTCGGCCAGTTGCTGGCTGATGGCTTGGAGGCGTTTGGCTGCAGACATTGATGATAAAAAATTATAAAAGATGGTAAACTGAAGATAAGCGGATCAAAAGACTCTCTTACAGGTTTATATAAGTTCTAACCCCCCCTGTTCATGCACATTCGGTTGTTTCTCCATATGTTCTTTTTGCGGAGAGCCGAGGCTCAATTTCCCTTGCATAATGTGCATAGATGACTAAGTGCAGGTTTTATGTAAGGAATAAATCACATGACTGTACCACGTCATGTGCTTCGTCGAAGACGCAGTCCAGAGCCTGTTTTCCTTGTTTTCTTTGTTTTTGCGCGATGTGATATTGCTTCTCTTTTTTTTACCTTTCTTGATATCGGCATCGATGTTGGATTTGTCTGTCTGCTGAATTGTTGGGCTGAACCTGCCTCCTTCATTCCATCAGCGAAAAATCATCGGATTACAACGAGTAAAAAGTTTGGAGGGAAGCAACACAGTTAACAGTCAACAGTCAACACAACACGACGAAATACATGCAGACGCTCATGTGCAAGAAGAGAATATAAAAAACAAGCCTTCATGAAGCCCACAGTCGATCCATCCCCTGTCGTCTCAGTCCACCGCCCCACGAACCATGGCGGAACGCGATCCCCATCGACAGCGTCGTTCCTCGTCTCGAACTTCGTCCGTCTCCCGGCACAGCCAAAAGGCTAAGACGGTGCATGCTCGGTCGCAGAAACGCCACTCCACCGCGTCCAATGCCACCCCCACCGACCTTACCTCCTTCCCCTCCCTTACCCCGGACCGCTCGCCAGACGGCTTCGTCGGACAACCCGCGCTGAACCGCGCTTTGACAAATGCACTACTGGACGGGGAGGGGGATGATAGCGGCCACGACGCCAGTCGCGGGCGGCGGTCCGCCCTGGCCAAGCTGACGGGGGACCTCTCGACGAATCCAGGCCGCGCCGCCCTGTTCGACGACTCCGTCCACCTGCACGACTTTCCCGGCGCGCTGCATCTGGCCGACGACTCGCATATCGAGCGGCTGATCAGCACCACCGGCGCAGTGAAGCTGGTCCGGCAGTTCGCCCGTGATCTGGCCCTGCGGGATGCGGAGATCTCGGCCCTGCGGCAGCGCGCCGATGCCCGCGAGCGCGAGCTGAAGAGGATGCTGCGTGAGGTTTCCGTCTCGAATCAGGATATCGAGCGGAGGTTGTATGCGCTGCAGAATGCGCCGCGGAGGGACGCGGATGGTCTGGGTGCGGCGGATGATGTGGAGCAGCGGGCTCGGCCTCTGTCCGGTGTCCATGGGCTCATGCAGCAGGCGATCAGCGATGGTGTGGGTTCGCTGCTGCCCGGGGGGGATTCGGTGGATACGTCGGCGACCGTGCAAGCGACTGTTCGGGGTCCGCTGGGCTTGGAGAGCGATGCCCGGTCCGGCACGTCGAGTCTGGATTCGGGGACCGCGCGCATGAGACAGAGGCGCGGGTGGCAGGATTTGATCTTCGGGAGTGGTACCGCGAGTCGGAAGACCAGTAGAGCCAGCAGTCCCATGAGCGATGTTGGGGAGCTCGAAGAAGAGCAGACGCAGCGTCAGCGTGTTTCTGGCAACCCATCGATCCGTCGAAAGGCCCTTGACGACCAGCTCTTCCAGCCTCCCAGCGAACGTGCTGCTCCTACCGTCGGCGAGGTAACTGCGAGCCGTGCAGCTGCGGCGCTGTCTAGTGGGGACGATTCCAGTATGCAATCCCGCAAATCGCAAAAATCGCTCTCGGCATGGACAGTCAAGTTGTTTGCCGGTGGCGCTCAGCCCGTCCGGGATGAAAACGGCGCAGGCTCCGTCCGTAGCAGAGCTTCATCCATCAACCAGGACAAGGGCAGGGGTTCCTCGTCCACGTCCATAAACCCCAAAGCCGGGCTGTCGGCGGTGGCGGCCTTGAAGCGGATAAACAGTAACACCAGCATACACAGCGTGTCGGGCAGACCTGCCAATGGCCCAAATGGGCCTGGGAGATCGACTACTCAAGCCGCCCGACGGCACGCAGCGTCAAGCATATCCCAGCCTGCAAGCTCGGATGCCGGCGACAAGGCGGCCACTAATCTGGGACCGGTCGAGATGGATGCCATCCTGCCCATGGAGTCTCGCCCTCCGACCCTTTCCTACATGTACAACAACTACCAGCCTGGCGGGCTCCTTACCGATCGATTTGGGTTCATCTATGACCAGCGTCGGAAAAAGAGGCAAAGAGAGGCCAGCATGTCCAAAAACCGTGGCAACCGTCTGAGTGTCGCCGAGACTCTGAGTAGCTTCCGCACCGACACATCAGAAGGTGATGACGGGCATGAGGCCCTCAGGCAATTGCAACCAGTTGCAGAACCCCAACGTACTCCTTCTTCTGTCTCTACTGACGATCCAGAAGCTGGAGCTGTCCCTGATCGCAAGTGGCAGGATTATCTGGAGTCCCCAACCCGACCGACCGAGCTGCTGTCTCACACCCCTTCGGCCGGTCCTATTGTGTCACTTACTACCGCAGCCGAACCTCAGCCACGTAGTACTGCAGCTGTTGATCGACATGGCTCGCTGTCAGTCAACCCAAATGCCCCGCCGTCTGCATCTACATCTACAGTCGTTGCGGACCGTCCAGAATTCGCGGGAACGTCCACCGATGAACTTACGGCCGCAACCGCCCCGAGTGCATCGACGAGCGAGAATGAGCCCGTCAAACTGCTACTCGATCAGTTGACTGAGCTCCATGATACGCTCCAGCGAGACCGGACTGTCAGATGGAATGAGTTTATGCGCAAGGTGCGTGCCGAGCGCAGAAAAGAGGGAGAAGCGGCGGCGGCGGCGGCTTCAACTCGGTCCTCCCAGTCCGTCGATACACCAGAGGCATCTTTGGCCGTCGGCGAAGTAGTCGGGGTATCCAACCTTGGGATCAAGGGCAAGGTCGGCCGGGCCAAGTGGCGGGAATTTCGATTACTTGTCCTTGGGGGGATACCGGTCGCTCTCCGGGCAAAGATCTGGTCCGAATGCAGCGGCGCGTCGTCCATGCGGGTACCGGGTTACTATGATGACTTGGGGCGAGGAATCGGCGGCAGCGATCCTGATCCGTCCGTCATGGCGCAAATCGACATGGACATCAACCGGACCCTAACGGACAATGTGTTCTTTCGCAAGGGACCCGGGGTCTCTAAACTCCGAGAGGTTCTACTCGCATACTCGCGTCGCAACCCCGAGGTGGGCTACTGCCAAGGCATGAACCTCATCGCGGGTTCGCTGCTCCTCATCACCCCGACCGCGGAGGACGCCTTCTGGATCCTCGCGTCGATGATCGAGAACATCCTTCCGGAGCATTACTACGACCACGGACTGCTCGCCTCCCGCGCCGACCAGGTCGTCCTGCGGCAGTACATCTCCGAGGTTCTACCCAAACTATCCGCGCATCTCGACTCGCTAGGCGTCGAGCTCGAAGCCCTAACCTTCCAATGGTTCCTCTCCGTCTTCACCGACTGCCTATCCGCCGAGGCCCTCTACCGCGTCTGGGACGTGGTCCTCTGCCTCAACGTCACCAGCGCCGTTAACCCCAGCTCTGCCAGGGACACCAGCGACCCCGGCACCCCGCCGGCCGGTGACATCGCCTCCGGCGGCGGCGGCAGCACGTTCCTCTTCCAGGTGGCGCTGGCGCTCCTCAAACTCAACGAAAACCAGCTCTTGACGACCTGCTCCACCCCCGCTGAGCTGTACACTTACATCAACCACCAGATGACCAACCACGCCATCAGCATCGACGGGCTGATCCAAGCCAGCGAGGGCCTCCGGAACGTCATCCGTCGAGAAGACGTCGTGGCCCGCCGTGCTGAGGCACTACGGGATATGCGAGAATTCAACACCGCCGTTGTGGGTTGATGGCTTGTCCTTCTCTCTGTGTCTCATTTTTTTTTGACAATGCGTTCTATTATTATGATACCACCGTCCGTTCCTTAGATGGCTTTTTTGATAATTTGATGGATTCTTTACCTGGTATAGATAGTAGTTTGTAACCCATGGATTGAAAGCGAGTATGACTATCTTCCTCAATGCATAGCCCTTCCAATCTTCCAATCTTCCATTTATCTAACTCTTGGCTCAGCCCAAGATACATCACTGAATACTCCTAGACGAATATGAATTCGGAAAGTGAGATACATGTTATCCGCTGTGATTTATCATTTTCAGTAATACATCGCTCGTAGATTCATAGGAGGTTTTTTTTTGGAACCCGAATCATCAGAAGGAACTAGAGAAAGAGGATTGCTGAAGAAACTACATGGCTTACCCTATCTAGGGTTTGGCCATATGGCTTATCGTGTCTTTTAACATAACGACTTATGAAAGGGGTATCAAGGCAGTGCACTGCGACATTATATATAGGAAAATAAGCTGGACGTGGGCGCGGGCGTGGGCGTGGTGTTCACCGGGGAAGTGCCTCTGGCAACCAGAATCGACCTCCGTCGAGGACGGTTGTCAGATCTAATGGTTCCATGGTGGGTCGTAGCCCAACGTCCATGACGTCGCGCGCGACGGCCTTGATCTGTCGCATAATGGTCTGGGAGATGGCCCAGGTGCGGGAGAGGGATTTGAAGACGCCGATGGTGAGGGTCAGTCGGTCGCGGCTGGGATCGGGCATCTGTCCGGCCTTCACGGAGCAGGCGGCCAACTGCACGATGGAGCTGAGGACCAACGCGCAGATGAAAAAAGGGGTGTGTTTGACGACCGGCATCCGGATGGCTGCCAGGGTTGAGATTTCGCTGGCGGCCTTGACGGCTTTCATCGCGTGGACGTGGTGCGAGAATGCGGGGATGCTGCACGGTCCGTGGTGGCCGCAGATCACTTCGGCAGCGACGGCGGGTGACGAGAGCAGGTCCGAGCGCGGGAAATGGAGGTAGACACCCGCTCCGTTCACAATCATAGTGGCCTGGAACATCATCTCGTCCACTGATCCGTCCGGACGCAACAGCTCCGCTTTCGATTCCGGGAGATGGTGGAACCAGCTGGCAATCCGCGCGTCGATGGCTTCCACATGATCCTGCTGGCCCTCGACCATGTCCTGAATGGCCACCACACGCCCGAGGATCCGCACTGCTTCGATCCGATATGTATAGGAGGAGAAGTCCCGCTCCTCGTCCGCGAAGACGCGCTCGTCGAACTGTAAAATTGTGGGGGGCGGCGGCGCGGCCAAGCCATCCTGAAAGATGCGTTCCTCGCACGGCAACGGTACCTCGAGCGGTACTAAGCTGGTGCGGAAAGCGCGCTGCACACCTAGTGCAGTCAACATGCCTTCGACGACGAACAGCTCCCACCACGTGCGCCGCAAACTTTCCTCCCGAACCGGGTCACCTCCGCCCATGGCGACCGCGAAATTCTCTCGATGCACTCCAAGCTCAAAGGCCAGGTCAACCGCTGTGGTGAGACACTCCCCGGCCTCTGCTCGTTCGTTACGCGAATGTAGCACGACGGCCAGCAGGAGGAGCGCCTGCAGCTTCTCGACAGAGGCCTCCTGCTCCATGACTGACGCCATCACGGAAGGTCTGTACACCGCACTGTTTGCGGCGGGGGTGAAGTGGGATCCGATGAACTTGATGACACGCTCGAGATATGGGGGGACGGGGTTGAGGTAAAGGAGACGGAGTGGAGGCAGGATTGGATGCGATGGATGAAAGTAGGTGTAAAAGATGTCGATGAGATAACCATCACCGGTGATGGGGGTCAGGGATTCGGGGGTGAGAGGGCCACCAGTGCTCACCCGTGCGGGTTGCGACACGAGCGCCTTGTCGTTATTCAGACTATCCGAATCCAAAGAGGGGAAGCCGTTGGGAGAAATATATGGGAAAGCATTCTGAAAGCTCCCACTCTGGAGGGTCCAGTCCGTCGGAACGTCCAGTAATGCGACCGATTGAGGGTCGAACGATGACGACGACGACGGGTCTAGAGAGTCTAGAGAGGGTGTCTGTTCGGGAGACGACGGATTGGCACGACGCTTCTTAGAGGGTCCTTTGTACCCACGACGCGAAGGAGTGTACTGGCACTCTGCTCCCGTAGTTGCGCAGCGACCACAGACAGGGGTCATCCCGTCGCATTTAAGATGCTTATGGCGGCAGAGAAGACATGCTAGGAGAGATGGACCAGAGCCCTTGGGGGGGGTTTTGGTTGGAATAAATGGTCCGTTCATGATGAACCACCACACAGATAAAATCAATTGAGTGCGCTCTGTCTGAGGGACATATATAGCCGACAGACGAGCAGAATGAGTTTGAATAAATAAAGATAGATGAAGAGATACTCCGTAGACAAGCAGCAAAGAAACCCGGACGCCAATCTAGGTCAACTGGAAGGCGGGGGGAAGTCGAAGAGAAGATGGGAAAAGGCCTCGGTACATATAGTGAAGGAATAAAGATGAAAAGAGATGGATAATCGACAGGAATCGCTTTGATTGATGAGATGAATGAATTGATTAAGAGGTTGATGGAGAGTAAGTAAGTTGGAGATGAGTTCAAAGTGGCTCAACGGGAGCTTACCTCAGGCTGTGCAACTCTCCGGATTTCCTCCCGTACACATTCTCCAACTCATTCCATCAATCATTCTATTCTATTCTATTTTCAGAAGTCATCCAACTTTGAAAAGGACAGGGAGTCATCATCAGCAGGGAGCAAGGATTGAATCCGTACCACGGAGAAGTCGTTACGTTGGATTGTGAGTCTCTCGCGACACCGTGTCCTGTCTATAAGAGATATGATACTGACTATCCAGGACTTAAGAGCTTCGATTCCGCGTTTGTCAGCCTACTCGCCTTCCGTATCAATCCTAAACTACTTTACAATCCTAAATCCCCTCAATATGATCTCCGATAATGATCTCTACCGTCTGGCCGTCTTCCTGGGCTCCTGCGCCATGATGATGATTGTCCTCTACCATTTCCTCGAAGTCAATGCCGAAGACGATGTGGCTGAAGAGCAAGTTCCGCCTGTCAAGAAGTCGGTTGGAGGTGCTGGTTCTACTGCTACAGCTACAGGTGTACCACCAGCCCCGGCGACGGCGACTCCGAGTGGTAAATCAGCGATCGGAGGGGGGAAAGACAGGTAGATTCATTCGGGTTGAAGGGTCAAGGGTATGGCCAAAGGGCATTAATGGCGAGCTGAATTTGATGTGTCCGGACTACATTTGGTCCAGTTGCCACTGCATTTGATATCCTCTGCAATCGTTCAAGCGCTTGAATAATGCTTATTTCCAGGAAACTCAGCAAAGCAAGATGGAATGAAATGTAACAGAACCTGTCGTTGTGCAAAGCCCCCGATGCTAATCGCTAGATCCCCTCTCAATCGAGACAATTACCGCGAAATGAATTCACCAGATCAAAAGGGTATCATAAAAGCTCAAAAGTGCTAAGACTCATGCCTCACTGCAAAGAAATCCTCATCATTGCTCACTCGTTTATTCCGTGCCGGTGTGGCCAGCTCGCATCCACCTGGATCCAAGCCAAACCCAACCTGCTCCTTGACTCTTTGGACAGCCTTGAAAACCTCCCGGGCTTTCTCAAATTGCGTATGCTTGCCGTGGACACGATTGAACGCGCGGATCGAACTGTAGCTCGCTGGGAAGACGAGCGAGTCTTCGCCTCCTGGCTGATTAGAATCCGGTATGGTTTTAGGCTTTGGATTTGCGCCGGCATCACGACCCTCTAGATGACGATAAAAAAATAAATGTTAGCCACCGAATCCATCGGTCAAAGAAAATAAACACAATCATCTAGATGCTTTCTCACCAGTTTTAGGCACTGATGGTCCGTCGCCCAACTTCCATGCAATCGATTCCACATGTTCCTTCAGAATATGCTTGTACAAGTGTACTGCCGGTAGATTCTCCAGGAATTTGCAGCCTTTCCATTGGCAGGTGAGAGCGTACGACACATGGACCTTGAAGATGTGTTTCTTGAGCATCTCAAGGTTGTGCAACTCCGCTTGACAATTCTCCCAGTCACAGGCATAGACCTGATACGGAGTTTGAGACGAAAGAGGAATGGTAACCTCAACCTTGGAGCTTGCAGGTGGCCGCCCGGGCACCCTCTTTGGAACCATGATCGATGACGGACGCGTCGGAGGTTTCGCCTGGGATGGTGGCTGAGGTTTTGTAGTTGTATGGGCGTGGGGATGACGATTCGGCTGCGGCTGCGACTTCACTGGCAATTGTACCTGGGGGACTGGAGGCTGCGACTGAGGCTGAGGCTGGGGTAAGGGTTTGACGTGTATCTGAGAAAGGGATTGAGGTGAGATTTTTTGCGGAGGTTGTGGCTGCGATGTCTGCGGCTGCGGCTGCGGCTGCGACTTCGATGGCAATTGTACTTGGGGGACTGGAGGCTGCGCCTGCAGCTGAGGCTGAGGCTGGGGTGGGGGTTTGACGTGTATTTGAGAAAGGGATTGAGGTGGGATTTTTTGCGGAGGTTGTGGCTGCGACTTCTGCGTCTGCGTCTGCGTCTGTGGCAACTGGGATCGCTGTTGTTGTGGGTGGTGGGGATAAGAATGATTCGATTGTTGTGGTGCAGGAGTACGAGACATCAGACTCGATGGGGCTGGACGCGTTTCGGTAGGTAGAAGGTCACGTGTTCCCTTTGTATTGTTGACCTGCTTCTCTTGCGGGTCAACCAGATCCCAGCGAAAGGTCTCCAAGTCTGAGTTAGTATCGAGTCCGGCAAACACATCCCGAAGGCGAAATAGATGATGGTTAAGAGGTGACTCTGTAGGGTGGCGCCCAGACGCAATCAAGACATCCCGCGCGATAGTCTTGGGATCATATTGTAGCTTCTCCGCCGCGTCGGCCTCGTTCAAAGGTTGTGCAAGATCTGTGCGCATTCTCAGGTGGCTTCTGTCCGTTGAGTTTCGAAGCGAGAACGAGTATTTCGAAAGGCTCCCTGGAGGCGCCATTGTCGGCTTCGGTACAGTCACTGTCGTCGGCAACTCAACGCGACGTCTTTTCGCATCATGCTCACGATCGGTTTGGTCGGTGTTGGTCGTCGCACGCGCGAATGGCGGGTAGTTAAGGTAGGAAGGAGGGTTGGTTGGCTGTTTCGGAGCAGCACTCGTGGGCAGGTGTTGTGCAGCGGTTGAACGAGTAGAAGAAGGAGGCGCTGGTGCCACTACTGGTGTAGGTCCGGAAGGTTGTGGTGGTGCTGTCGCAGTTGGATTCGCTCGATACTGCTGCTGCGATCGATAGATGGTAGAGCGGTAGGATTGAGAATAGTATGTTGTGTCCTGTGGTCTCGCATAGGTGTGAGGAGGGGCATATGGCGAGCTGTATGGGTATATGTGTCGAATGCCGCCTGTCAGTGTTTGAGACGTAGGGGGGAACCCCGAGCACGGAGCAGATGGACCCTGAGACGATGATAGGGCGCCATATTGAGGTTCCGGGGGGAATCGCAAGGGAGCAGACTGTGAATATCTCTCAAGCCATTCGAGGTCATCATTTGACATCGTGAATGGATAATTACCAGTTCAGCTTCAAAGCCTGTAAAATTAAAGGCAGAGAAGTTAAAGTAAGGCCAGAGTGACAGGATCAAGCATGGTAAGATAGTTCATCTCACGAGTGAATGAGTAAAACAACGCGTCCTTTTAACCAGATTGAAGCTGTATGGAGTAGCTATTCACACGCCCAAAGATGTCGCGATAGTAACTCGGCGATCTGATCAGGCTATCAGGCAGTGAATTTTCCCTTTTCAGCAAGGGGCGCAGCACCAGCCAATCAGCTTTAAGCCGCCAACCCTAGCCTAAGCGGGAAGTCATGTGACGCACATTCGGCCGTCTCACACAATTTCGGCTAACATTCTGAGGAGACCAAGCAAAAAAAGAGTCCCTTTTTTCGACGACTAACGACGACAACGTTCACCACGCCCCGGTCATATCATAAAAGGAGGCTGTATCAAGATGACCGTCATGAACCACGGTATGTTCGGAATTTGCTACGTGTCTATGTGGTTCTGTACGCCTTCGATATTCTTCGATCTCGGACGAACTTTGCTAGACCACCTACGTTCAAGGATTACAGACGGAGGGATACTGACTCTCGGTTTCTTTTATGCTAGGAATCGCCTCTTCCCGCCGGAAGTCGCGCAAGGCGCACTTCAGCGCTCCCTCCAGCGAGCGTCGTGTCATCATGAGCGCTCCTCTGAGCAAGGAACTCCGTGAGAAGTACAATGTACGCCTTCCGTCATGCCACCTCTTCCTATATCACGATTTCCGTTACTATCAGATTCTACGCTTCGAGAGCTCTTGTGGACTTCAACCAGGACTTGATCGAGGAGTACGGGATATTCCGTTTCTGACCATAATCTTATAGGTTCGCGCCATCCCCATCCGCAAGGACGACGAGGTCACCGTTGTGCGCGGCTCCAACAAGGGACGTGAGGGAAAGATCACCACCGTCTACCGTCTCAAGTGGTGTGTTCATGTCGAGCGTGTCGTCCGTGAGAAGTCCAACGGCCAGAGCGTCCCTCTCCCCATCCACCCCTCGAAGGTCGTCATCACCAAGCTCAAGCTGGACAAGGACCGCGAGCAGATTCTGGAGCGCATCGGAAAGGGCCGTGAGGCTGCTAAGGCTCGTGCTTAAGGGAACGTCTTTTTTTCGTGCTGTTTCTTGTTGCAATAGGGACGATGGCGTGGGAGTACATTTGATACTCAAAATGAAAGAATACCTGCTATGAACCAGGCTTCCGTCTTCCCAAGACAGGTGCATGCTACGAATGGAAAGGGGAAACAAGGAAAAAAGAGCAAAATTCTTTTTCATCTTCGGGTTTGACTTTGACGGCAGTTTGCGCTCCTGAACTTTTTACCTCTGACCCGACTTGCATCTGCATCTTAGGTAATTCCTACCAAGGATACAATCAGTTTCCAAATCCACTTCCTATGTTAGGAATAACTTCACAGGTACCGATTCCCCTCGAAACATCGCCTCATCGCCTCCCAGCGACTACAACCCAACCCCCCTACTCCGAAGATACAACCCAGGACTGCGGAACAATCGACATGCCCATCGCAGCATCCCACGATCCTAAACCCAATCCCCTTCCCCAATTCCCCTCCCCATCAGCGCCAGATTATCTCCTCCTCAACCCCGATCCATCCGGACGGACTCTATGGTTGAAGAAGGTATACGGCTGGCGCAGAATAAACTACAGAGAAATTAACCAGATGGTTATTTATTTTCTGTCTTGCTTGCAGACTTGCACTGAGCTTTTAAGCGAGGATGTTGTGAGTTTGAAAGTGAGGGACATGTTTTGTATTTCTAGTGTAGGAATTGATTTATTTGTGTCTGTATGTTCGTCTACTCCGTAGATTTGGTTATCTGTCATTATATATTGGAAATATATCAATTGAGCTGATGTACAGGAGATATGTCTTTGTTGATGATCATTCTGGCCTACGGGTATATTTCCAGATGAGGTCTCAGCAGAGACAAATTACACCAGTCGAGTGATATTGCCATACTTCAAAGTAGAGAGTACTCCGTAGATATTGATAAATCGCCGGTCACATACAACCATAAGTCGCCCAAGAAGATATCACAGAATAAATAACACAATTATTACAACCAAGAAAGGGTATTCGCACAAATAGACCATCCTATTCACATCCCGGCTCCACAGCCTACACACTCCCAACACACTTCCCCCAAGCCGGCAAGCCACACGCCATACCCACAAAGAGATAGATGAGGAAAACCACCACGACCGCCAGAAGCATCATCAGCTTGACATTCTTCCACCACATGCGGCGTCGCAGACCACGACTGCGCACCCGGAAGTCATGCGCACCGCCACCGAGCCGATCCGTCTTGTCGACGAGTAGATCGATGCGCTCCCCACGCTCGAGCACCCGCTCGATATTCTCCGTCATGATGTCACGGACGCTATCGATCTCGCGGCGGGCGGAGGCAAGCGAGTCGGACGGCGGGGCGGTATTGTAGGTGTGAAGAAGGGAGCGGAGCTCCGGGTTAAACGCGGCGCAGCCGTAGGCGGGAAGGGAGGAGAAATCTGTACTGGCGGGTGGGTAGGATGCTAGGAACTTGCGTTTCAGCTCGAGGAGGAATGCGAATGGGATGCGGCGGCCTTGCTCCGCCGTGGCGACGACGATGTAGCTGAGCGGGGCATAGGAGTTTGGTTCCTGCCGGCTACCCTCGTCTGGGCTGCCGGTGGGGGAATCTGCGATGTAGTGCACGAAGAGACGTTCGTGGGTGTAGGTGAGTTTCTGGGGTTTGTCGTAGGTGATCTTCGGGAGGATGATGGAGGCTAGGGATGAGGCGGCGGTGGAGGATGCTCCGGGTGATGAATGTTCGGCGAGGATAGTTGTGCGGTGGGCTATACAGGAACTGTCATCTGTTAGTTACTGTAGGAGTGCCTGATAAGTGTAGAACGTACTAGAGTAGAAAGCTGGAGGGTTGCGATGAGGATGCCATGATGATGAAGCTTGCTACAGCTGTAAAGACAGAATAACCGGGTGATTCCTCTGGATAATCTCCTGTCTTTTCTCTCTTGACCCTGAAGATAAAGGATCTAGATGGAATCCATGCAAGGTGGAAGGTGCTCCGTAGACTATTCCGTGACGTCGGCGCCAAGATCCCCGGATTCGGTCACGTGGCATCTATATATCTACAGCTACAACTTGACTCTTAAGAAGGTAGAGAACATTTAAATAATAATTCAATTAAGTCAAAGCCATGTAATCTAGACGAATGATGCCAAACCAGAAAGGGTAAGACGTACCTGAACCACATCCTCTCTCGGTTCCACGAGGCTCTGGTACGGAGTATATATAACTGTTCAAAAGTCAGACAACGGACCAAAAACTCACTGATTATCAACCACATAATCAAGACAACCTTGCACCGCGATATGGTTACGGTAGATATCAAACGGGTGCGTCGCCCAGGGAAACACACTCAGCTTCCCATCCGCAGTCCAGTTATAAAACTGGACGGAATTACCCACCGCGACCGCCCCACGGAGCGATCCCCATCTCTTGCTGGAGATATTCGAGAGCAGTCTCCGGAGCTCCGCCGCGGCTCGGACGCGCGCCATTGACGCTTCGTCGTGCACCGCCGTCGAGCAGACGACGACGAAGAAGGAGATTTCTGCGTCCCCGATGCCGGGCTTGATGACTGTTCGGGACTGGAGACCCTCTTCCTCCGGCGTGTCCAGGTTCGATCTGATCCGGTAGCCGTCCTGGGGTGCGAAATGGAGTTGTAGGATTTGGAACCAGATCTCGACGAGCTCGTTGAGATTGTTCTCTCCGTTGAGGATGTCGAGGACGGGTTTGACGCTGGGGGATTCGCGGTACTAAAGTTTGTTAGGGGGGGTTCAGCAGAGGGATGGGTTTTTACTCACTGTTCTCAATGCGGGATGGACATGGCCGGCAGGTACTCTGGGGTCTCTGGGTGGTTGCGTGGAAGTCGGGGTTGTGCTATTATTGCGGATGAGAACCGGCCTCCTCAGGTCATCATTCGGCGACAGTCTCGAAGGAGTGCGAGTTGGCTGTTGTGAAGACATATTGTAGGTGATATCCGTCGATTTGGAGATGATTAGAAAAGAGGAGAAGTTGAGATGATGAGATGATGAGAAGTATTGACGACGAGGAAACAGTGCAGTTCTATATCCTCATCCATCTTTGACATCGCGATGTTTTATTGATGTCTTTCAATCTATATATGAAGAGCATTGTCCTCTCAATGACTGTAGCAAAAAGTCAAGGATGATGCCTGAGAATTTTATACCATCTCCATTGAATTAATGGGCGTTGTCTTTGTTTCTTCGAGCAGTGTATCTTGGAGACCAAGAATAAAGGATCATCTGCTCAAAGGACCTTCAAAGGGACGTTGCTACTATTTAAGATGAACAAACAGCCTCTTTGTTGGGATGGGCTTGCTCTGAAACCATAGTCTGCAGGTTTGAATCATTGATGTGATATCAGTTGTCTATCAACAAGGGAGGTTACAGATGAAAATCAACATTCGTTAGGTCATTAGACATTAGCATCGTGACATGTCCATCAATGCGAAGGAGAAGCATTATCGCTCAAATGCACCTCCTCAAAGTCACTCACGAGATCGCTCTGATCCACAGGGCCCATGACAGCAGTGCCGGTCGAGTCGCTGTCGGAATCAAAGTCCACCGCATCATCGTCGGCGGAGCTGAAATCAAACCCATCGTCATCTGCCGTCTGCCATCCAGGGCCGTGCTCGCTGTATATTCGGCTCTCCGTGTTTATGGACATCACCTCGGTGTTGTGACTCTCAGTCGCTCGATGGGACGCACCTTGGACCGTACTATCGGCCTCCGTGGGAGCTATGACGGAGTATGAATCAGGAGAGGCCGCCGTGCTACCCGTGTGGATTGCCGGCCCCGGTGCGGAAAACCCCCCGGTTTCCATCACGGGGATGTTGTGATCGATGAAAACTCCCCCGGAGCCGTCGTCATTGCCTCCGGCCCACAGGGGGAGGTACTTGAACTCATTATCCGTGAGGCATGTCAGAGTATCAGTGAGCTCGTAGACCATGCGTGGCCCGCAAGGCATGGTCATCTGCTTTGAGTAGTTAGACGTGTACGACCGGACCTGGTCAAGGAAGGCATCCAGGTCGAATCCATCCACTGCGCGTGAGAACGGGTCACGGTTCCAGACATCTCGTTGCTGGGACGTAGACGAGAATCCAGATCCAAGAGCATTTCTCGCCGATTGAGGTGGGCTTGCGTTCTGGCTGGGGGAGCCATCGACGGAACTGCCGTAGAATGAATTGAAGTCTTGGACCTTATCCCTCAGCTCATTTGACGAAACGGGTTGGGTCTTCCAATCTTCTCGCTCCATGAACGGTGGTATGTGTTTCGCGAGTGAGGCAATGACCGACGTGTGCTTGGCGCGACTATCCTTGAGATATTCAAAGACGAGATCTCTCCAGAATGCTCTCCAAAGGATGCGGAAAGCCGGTGGCATGTCTTTGCACGCTTGTATGAATCGTTTCGATGGATAACCCTCATCATCAACTTCTGAGATGATAGGTGGCCCCTGCAGCAATGCCAAACAGTAATTACCGGACACTGTCGAAAGTAGGGTACTCCGAATCGAGTCCTTTAGACAGGTGAGGAGCCGGTCCTTGGATTCCTGTTCTCGTGCGGTCCTTGGCTGGTAATGGTAGACCTTTTGGAACTCAGGTAACCGATGGAGCCAGGCCATGTCAGCCCCCATCAAGTTCACAAACCGATTCATGACATAATCCAGAAAGCTTTTGCTGGCATATTCAATCCGTTGGAGCTCTGTGTCATCAAGCGACTCGCGTAGGCGTCCGTGCCACGTCTCCTGTGGTCTCCGCAGAGTGGCAGGCTTGTCCGAATTGGCAAGGAGAAGCAGGGCCTCTTCTCCCACGAGGATAGCGAAAGTGTCCCGGCAGAGGGAGGCGCACTGAACCCCGCAGGCAATCTGATAGCCGATCTCCGGGTGGATCTCTAGAAAGAAAACATTCGTGGACTCGTAGAACCAGGACAGGATCAGATCGCAGATCTTGGGCAATGTGGCGATACCATACAGCTTGGCTAGAGCAAAGAAGGTCCAGAGCTTGCAAGGAGTGTCGAGCCGGGGATGAAAGCCCTCCAGAGCCTGTAGAATCTGTTCAATCCCCGCCCGATGGCGGACAGGAGAATAATCCAAGGGCAGCCCGGAATTCTTGCGTTCGCGTTCGAGCTTCTCGTAAATGGACGTTTCGGGCCACTTTGCAGCCTTGGGTTCCACCTTATCAGATCGACTCTCCACAGTCACTTCCTCTGCCTCGGAATCCTGCTCCCGACGCGGCTCCGCTGTCTTTTGACTGGCGTCCGTGCCCAACCACTCGACTTCGTCTTCCCCTCCCACACAGGACGGAGGGAGTTTCCAGCGATGCTGAGCACGAGCCCACGTGCGAATACCCAGCGGACAAGAGAGCTCAGTAATGGTCAGCACGGCCTCCTCTCCCTCCGTCGGGGGAGTCAGATCAATAGCATATTTGATTCCATCGACCAGCCATTCAGCGAGGCCACGCTGTTTGATAACCCGAGCCTGGACCCTGGGGCTGAAAAGTTTCGCGAGATATGCAGAGCCTGTTTCCAAGAGTGTCTTGCTGTGTATGCGGTGTGGAATCGACTTGTTGGAAGAGGGTAGGGTCGAGCTGGACGGTCGCTGTGGCGGCGCATCGATAAACACGAGTGTGTCTGCGTTATCGAGAAGGAGCAGCGGTGCTGGAGCTGCTTGGAACCCTTGTATTGGTGGGGGAATGTAAGTACTATCTCTGATCTCTCCAGGAGGGAACTTTGGCCATTCTGAATCTTGTTGAGAAGATGGATTGGTATCAGCTTTGGCTGCTGAGGAGGAATCCATGGAGGATTCTATGCGATGACGGTTTGTTGTGTTGTAGGTTGGTGAAGGATGCAGTAGCTAGAACGAAACACCGTCAGCCATGAACCTCAAGACTCAAACTTGAGGAATAGAAAATGAGTCTGAAGCAGATAGATTTCTACTCCATAAGTTCAGGAAAGAGTATGGAGGTTGGTCAGCCTCGTTGGATTTACGACAAGGCGGACAAACCGATCCTGTAAGACGGGTCAACGGCTGTATTAGGCTGCCTGAACAGTTTGAGATGTAAATATTGATATTTGCCAGTTAAGATGGAAATAAGTCTATCACCAGACTGTCGATATTGACATGACTTGTTATGATGGAGATAAAGTGTCTGTCTGTCTATACTCTGTAGCATTGCTGCCTCAGGACTTCATACTTCTATACTACTGTCCTATGCCATTCCTCTCTTCCTCAGTTATATTCTATTCTTCAACAGCTCTACGGAGTAAAATCAAAATAAATAATCGATCCACGGTCCAACTTCCAAATATTCCCCTGGCTCACCTGTGACGTCGTATACAATCATGGAGATGTCACCCGCCACAGACTCAAATATCATCACTCATTAACAACTTCCAAGAGTCAACCTACTGAATCCAGTCCCTCAATATTCCAGAACAATGGCAAAAGATGGACCCCTAACTCATGGCCATAGATCAGCCATTAAGTGCGTACCCCCTATCTAACCCATTGCAGTTTGCATATAGTTAACTGTTTTTGTGGCTGGCAGGTCCCGGAATTTCGCCCTCATGGGCATTTTCGGCGTTTTGTCCGGAGCGTGGGTTGCCTTCCGTGCTCTGGCGCCTAAGCATGGTTCCTACGTGGTCTCGGATGAGGAGCGGGCGACGGTGCATGGGGCGATTAGTGGACAGGATCCTATGAGCAAGAGGGCGACGGTGCCGAAGAGTATAGAGAGGACTTAAGAGGTGGTCTTGCATTGTTGTTAGAGGATAAATAACAAGGGAATTTATGATTCCGAGGTGTATTGAATCAATCGAACTGAGATAACCATACAGCATAGTATTTCGTACTCAACATTGCTCATATATCAGGTCCCACGGCTTCAATGTCGTAATTGTCCATCGGACAATACCTCCTCACCCTCACCATCCTCGCTTCTTTGGGGTTTCTTCGCATCCTTGCTCTCCATCCGCTTCTTCTTCTCTCGATGATTACCCCGGAGTTCATCTGGTCGACTCTGGCTCCGACTGGACCCTCCCCGCTGGAGATCCTTCACCTCCCGGAGCATTTCGCGGAATCCTTCTTCGATGTTGTTCATGCGCGCCAAGACGAGCTTGCTGAGCATATCCTGGTTGCTACTGGGGCTGTCAGGTCGGGGAATGCCGCCTGTCACGTAGGCCATTTGTGTTGTCAAGCTGGAAGGCAGAGCACCTAAGAATCCATTCGCAATAGCCCTGTTGTCACCTAGGTCCGAGCCCAGCCCATATAGATGGGATCCCTGACGAGGGCCCCGATATTGTGAGTCGGTTGGCAAGAAGCCACCCAAGTCAGGTACGGATATGGGACTGGATGTGGGCAAGGCCACGTTTCGAGAGTTGCCGGCATCCTGGCCATGTCTTTTCTGCGTCCATTGATCCACGGATGTCGCAACGACCGCATCATCGCCTGGAGAAGGCGTCTCCGCTTTGCGCCTGACAGGAGTAGGAGAAACTTCGATTCCTTCGCCGTTGCCGACTGATTGGGCAGGGCCGTAGAGTACTGTGCCAGCGGAATAGTTCCGTGTATGAAACTTAGGACGCCGAGAGGGGCTACCCTTGCGCGACTTGACTTTGGCTGTAGAGGACCGAGAACTGTAGAACTTCGGCGTAGCTTTACCCGGACAGGCGCCACGCTGACTTCCAGGGCTCGTGGAGTTGGACCGGCGGACTTCTGTATCCTCGCTCGTCAGCTCGTCGTCCCCTTCAATGCCCGTATGCCGAGAAAGCTGTCTGATTTTTGCGGGAGACATATAAGCTCTCTCGCGACGCGGCGTAGCAGGCGAAGACACCACACTGCCGACATGACCTACAGGGCCAGGCGTAGCTGAACGGTTGGAGTCGGTCAAGTGGCGAAGACTCCTGCTCGGTCTTCCGCGGAGGGGAAACCGAAACCTCGGTGGCCTCTCTAGTCGGTCAACTTCGTCGGAATCCTGTTCGTCAGGAGGGTAGGCTGCGCCAGACCCCATGGACTGCATCCAGTTGCTAACAATGTTGCTGCTCTCCCTTCGAATCTTCCTTGGGCCATGCCGCTTCGTCTCCTCCCTTACGGGATGCAGGAAAACTTCCTCCAGAGCACGGTCTTTCTGATATGTCGCCACCGACGGTTCTCGCACCAGCCGATGAGCCTGAGAGGTGAATGCCCTGAAC
Organism: Aspergillus cejpii; assembly: GCA_004769165.1. Lineage (NCBI taxonomy): Eukaryota > Fungi > Ascomycota > Eurotiomycetes > Eurotiales > Aspergillaceae > Aspergillus > Aspergillus cejpii. The sequence goes on along the minus strand of SMSW01000005.1, from coordinate 645,152 downwards.
CGGATATGGCGGGGACCGCCTCGAGACGAGATACCGGGGTGGTGTGAAGAATCGACAAGATCAATAGGCTCGTTCACACTGCGACTGAGAACAGCCTTTTCATACAGCCAAATGGTGAACAAGATCGGTAAATGTGTAATCTTGATGATGGTGCGATTGAGTCGGATAAATTGCCTGAAAGGCATGAGATATCGAAGAGGCGTGATCAGCCAGGCGAGTATGTTTGTTGGAGCCACATAGGAAAAAAGCGCGTCCGACTTGACCATCGAAATGGTGTTGACTGCAAATAGGAACTGGTGCTCCTGGTTGGCATTCTGCACAATCGCCATGAAGGAATTGGTGAGAACCGTAATCAGGATGGTCACAACGACAAAGTGGCAAATAAATAGGAAGACGGTCAGAATTATCTTGCCTAGCAAGTTGTAATCGTCCCATAGACTCCATGCAGCAGGAGTAAACCCCATCAGCATCTGAAACAGGGCATACGCAACGGCCGCAGGGGAATGCTCTTCAGTAGTGCCAAATGATAGGGTGAACGCGACGAAGAACCCACTACATGTGATGGCGATCAAAAGAAATACCGCTACCAGGTCCCATGCCATTATGCGGAATGCGATAAGCAGCTGCGAAAAGTACCGATAATGGTCCAGAACCGAAAAGAGTCGAGGGAAGAGCAGAACTGCATTTGCGGCGAGGATATCATATGCGCGGTCTGCAACTGGGCGCTTATAAAGACGGGGCGTTAAAGCACCGAATAGCCGCATGCAATAATAGCTATAGAGCAGGAACAGGATTCCCAGGTCAAATAGGTTCCAGAAGCTCATGAGGTAAAGGCTGAAGCCTTGCTCGTTGAAGCCAACGATCTCGTCCAGCATGAAACCTGCACTCCAAAACCAAAAGACGAGCTCCATGGTCGAGATTTCCACACTCCGTTGCTTTAAAACGGCGAGGAACAGCCCCAAGAGAACCGCGAATGAAAGTGTGGATAGAAATTGACGGTACCGAGGCACTCTGAGCCTGGAGAGCTTGAAAAGGGAGGCATCCCTCGGGTCGTAGAGTGTCACTGAACGTCGAAGCCCGGGTCCATTGGGCTGTGCTAGCCTGGGAAATGCGTTGTTCGTAGTACCGTAGGCTCGCCTTCCGTCACGGCGGGCCGCCACCGGTGAACGGTGAAGACTATCGGCAGCTGAGTGAAAAACAATTGTACCGGCCCAGATTGCCTCTAGCTGCTGTACAACCACCGGGTGGGCCAAGAAGCGTTTTGCCTGGGCGCGAATGGCAACCTCGAGACAGGAAATGCGAGCTGCCCCGGCCAGTGATTTGTAGCCATGGACAGAATTGTTGCCCGAAGATACTTGAAAATCTCGGGCCACCGGGGTCATCTGGCCCTGCAGGGGGTGGAACTCATAAGAAAGCGCGTCTATCAACTCCATTGTCGAGTATTCTCGCAACAGTTTGATCGCAAGAAGCTCGCTCACCATGGCCCTTGTCTGAGATGCGCCACTATTTCCCGGATTGAGATGGATTTCCTTGGTGAACTGCAAGCAATTCGCCATCAGCGCGTACAAAGTGGCTCGCGAAAAGTGTAACGCTCTAATTTTCTGCTGGATCGGTTTCACCAGAAATTGAGAGATTTGAGGCGAGCGCAATTGATCCCAGGTCAGCGTGGTTTCGCAGCGAGACACGATCAGCGGGCGAATCGCGTGGGTAATGTCGTAAACCGGAAGGGCATCTATATCCAGGAATGCCAGTATTAGTTTTTGCATCATCCAATTGTGTCAAAAGGGAAGAATATCTGTACCTAGATGAGAAGCAGAGAATATGGGAAGAAGAGGAGTGGACTCGACAGGACGTCCTTCTTCCTCATCCCCTGCATCGTCCGCATCCTCGAAAGCATCACTGGCCAATCCAGCACCATGGATCTCAGTATATCTTGCTCCAGGCTCCCCGTCCCAAGTCTCATCCTGGCGAAAAGGCCATGATATCTCCCGAGCCGTGTATGGGGATGAGAATGGAGAACGGTCCGCGTACACTCGCCGTTTCTTCGGACGCAGAAGCGAGGCAAGCATGATTGAATCAGATCCTGAGATCTTAGACGTTGACCAATTGATGCAGAATTACTCAAGGCATCCCATCCCGGTTGGTGGATGAAGCGTAGGGTGGGCGCGTGGACGCGTGGGGGGGGGAATCAAGGATGTAAATAAGAGTAAATATCAAGACTCCAGACTAAAAGAAAGGGCCCGCATGATTGAAAATAAGAAGTTGTTTGATCGAGATCCAAGCATGGATGAAGCAAATCAATCAGAGAGCTAAAGGTTGAGGCAGTTGGCTGGATTAATTGACGCAGTGCACATGGCCACCACATGTGCCTGCAAAGAAGAAGATGATCATGCATGTATATAGGACTTATATGCAGCTGATATAGACCCTATTATTAATTGACCACTAAAGGTCAACTTTGATGTTATCATTAAATGTCAGGACTGTTTATTAAGAGATGCTTCCAGGGTATTAAAATGATGGTAGAGTGGAACAGACTGTGGTTGGCTTAGTAGCTTAATGGCTTGCCTGGGGCATCAACTTTGTTATTTTAGGGTCTGAGCTCTCATACAATTTAAATGCAGGAATAATTTCCCTATAGTCTATGCTCTGTACATATATACTGAAAGCCATTACTCTTTATATGACTATGTAGCAAAAATTCATACTAGAAATAATATAAAAATTGTTTATAGAGAATACTCATAGTTAGTGATCCTTTTCATGCTTATCTTTAAGATTAAACACACTAAAGGCCTAAATTTGCTGATGACGACAGAGAAAACTACTAAATAAGGGTGCTTCCTGTTTAGGCCCAGGGGGAGGAGGGGTTAAATCCTTAAAATGGAGTACAGACGACAGGGACAGACTACGGAGTACAGAGTACAGTGTTGAGTGTATGTCTTATTGTCTTTCACATCTTATGCCTTGCTATTGATCCCTCGTTATAAGATCTATAGCTATCTTTAGAGTACTCTGTATCATATTTCTTTCCATCTATCTACTCTGTACGGATACTCTGTACAGATAGTTAGTCGAGGATGTTGAGAATGAGTGCTTACCGCCTGCAACCTTTCCTGGTATAGATCAAGGACTAACTTGATCTGGATAGTGTGTGGCAACTGGCAAGGAATCCTGCATAAAATTAGTAAGTACTATTACTAAGTAACCACATGACTAAGTACTGTGGGGGCAAAGAAAAAAAAAGTCTGCAGGCGGTAGAACCTGGCAGAATCGCCTTTAAAATGTATCAGTCAAACATGATCAGTCCAATGAGAAAGCCTCAGGCACCCGCAGTACACAAAATTTTAATTCTGCCATTCCCACCAGATTTCCCCCTCTTCTCTTCTTCTATTCTTCATCCTGTGCTGAAGCCAGCAAAAATATACTCCTCCTACTCTTTTCTCACTCTTTAGAAGAGTCTTGGAGGCTGCTGATGCTACGGTAGAGTGAAAACCCTGCCATTTTGTCCCCGAGAGGACCTTCCCCCTCCCCCCCACACCAACAACTACCTACGATGCCGCACACCGCTGGTAACGACGAGGTTACTCTCCCCTCTAGCCCATTGTCTGGAGGGGCAGTGTCTTACAATCAGATCAACAAGGAATTGCAGCCGCTCCCTTCAATGGAGTTGAGCAATGGAGCTGTGGTCCCGCCTGCTTCTGCCCGCGAAAGAGGCAGCACCGGCAAAATGTTCGCTCTTGAGCTTGAGGATGGCACAGTCTATCAGGGTTACAGCTTTGGTGCTGAGAAGAGTGTGTCGGGAGAGTTGGTCTTCCAGACCGGTATGGTGGGATACCCAGAGTCCATCACGGATCCCTCATACCGTGGTCAAATTCTGGTTATCACTTTCCCCCTGGTGGGCAACTACGGTGTGCCCTCCCGGGAGACCATGGACGAGCTCTTGAAGACATTGCCTAAATATTTCGAATCGACCGAGATCCACGTCGCAGCACTCGTCGTCGCCACATACGCTGGAGAGGATTACTCCCACTTCCTCGCTCAGTCGTCGTTGGGCCAATGGCTCAAGGAACAGGGTATTCCTGCTATGCACGGTGTGGACACTCGTGCTCTGACCAAGCGTATCCGTGAGAAGGGTAGCATGCCCGGCCGCATGTTGCTTTCGAAGTCAGAAATTCCCGATGGTGTCGTGGAGGTGACCCCTGGCGACAAGGACAGCTGGAGGTCGTCCTTTGAGCAGATTGATTGGGTGGACCCGAACAAGAAGAATCTTGTGAGCGAAGGTAGGTTTTTTTCTCATCTAAAATTATACACCGAGGCGATAAGATTGTTGACAGGTCTCTAGTTTCTATCCGGGAACCTCGTCTGTTCACGCCCCCCGAGGATGTCGCCCTTAAACACCCATCTGGCCGTCCTGTCCGTGTCCTCTGCTTGGATGTGGGCATGAAGTTCAACCAGCTGCGCTGCCTGCTTGCCCGTGGAGTGGAGGTCCTTGTTGTTCCTTGGGACTACGATTTCCCCAAGCTTGCCGGCAAGGACTACGATGGTTTGTTCGTCTCGAACGGTCCCGGTGACCCAGCGATGCTCTCCACAACCATCAACAATCTGTCCAGGACCCTGGAGGAGGGCAGAACTCCCGTCTTCGGAATCTGCCTCGGCCATCAGTTGATCGCTCGCTCCGTCGGTGCCCAGACCTTGAAGATGAAGTTTGGCAACCGCGGTCACAACATTCCTTGCACCAGCATGCTGTCTGGCAAGTGCCACATCACATCTCAGAACCACGGTTACGCCGTTGATGCCACGACCCTCCCTGAAGACTGGGAGGAGCTCTTCGTCAACGCTAATGATGGCAGTAACGAGGGTATCCGGCATGTCAGCCGCCCCTTCTTCAGTGTCCAATTCCATCCCGAAAGCACTCCTGGACCCAGAGACACCGAGTACCTTTTCGACGTGTTCATCAACACGATCAAGGACACTCTTGCCTCTCCCGATGCTCTTCAGAAGCCCGTCTCTTTCCCTGGTGGCACCAAGGCTGAGAACATCAAGACCTCGCCACGCGTCTCGGTCAAGAAGGTTCTAATCTTGGGAAGTGGTGGTCTCAGCATCGGTCAGGCCGGTGAATTTGACTACTCCGGCAGTCAGGCCATCAAGGCCTTGAAGGAAGAAGGCATCTACACCATTCTTATCAACCCTAATATCGCCACTATCCAGACCTCCAAGGGTCTCGCGGATAAGGTGTACTTCCTCCCCGTGAACGCGGACTTTGTGCGCAAGGTCATCAAGCACGAGCGCCCCGATGCTATCTATGTCACATTCGGTGGCCAGACCGCTCTTCAAGTCGGTATCCAGCTCAAGGATGAGTTCGAGACCCTCGGTGTCAAGGTCCTTGGTACCCCCATTGACACCATCATCACAACGGAAGATCGTGAATTCTTCGCCCGCAGCATGGAGTCGATCAATGAAAAGTGCGCCAAGTCCGCTTCCGCCTCGACTCTCGAGGAAGCCCTCAGGGTTGTTGAGGACATCGGCTTCCCTGTCATTATCCGTGCTGCCTATGCACTCGGAGGTCTCGGCAGTGGTTTCGCTGAGAACATGGACCAGCTGAGGGATCTGTGCACAAAGGCTTTCGCCGCCAGCCCCCAGGTTCTGATCGAGAAGAGTATGAAAGGCTGGAAGGAAATCGAGTATGAGGTTGTTCGTGATTGCCAGGACAACTGCATCACTGTCTGCAATATGGAGAACTTTGATCCTCTTGGTATCCATACTGGTGATTCTATTGTTGTTGCACCTTCCCAGACCCTTTCCGACGAGGACTACAATATGCTGCGTACCACCGCCGTCAACGTCATCCGCCACCTCGGTGTTGTCGGAGAGTGCAATATCCAATATGCCCTGAACCCGTTCTCAAAAGAGTACTGCATCATCGAGGTCAATGCTCGTCTGTCAAGATCTTCTGCTCTTGCTTCCAAGGCTACTGGTTATCCTCTTGCCTTCATTGCTGCCAAGCTTGGTCTGGGCATTCCTCTCAATGAGATCAAGAACTCAGTTACCAAAGTTACCTGCGCTTGCTTCGAGCCGTCTCTTGATTACTGTGTCGTGAAGATCCCCCGTTGGGATCTGAAGAAGTTCACCCGCGTTTCGACCCAGCTCGGCTCTTCGATGAAGAGTGTTGGTGAAGTTATGGCTATCGGAAGAACTTTTGAAGAAGCCATCCAGAAGGCCATTCGATCTGTTGATTTCCACAACCTGGGCTTCAATGAGACGAGCGCCCTCATGTCCATCAGTGAGGAACTGCAGACGCCTTCGGACCAACGTTTGTTCGCCATTGCCAACGCCATGGCTGCTGGCTACAGCGTCGATGACATCTGGAAGCTCACCCAGATTGACAAGTGGTTTCTTAGCAGACTCAAGCGCCTGAGCGACTTTGGCAAGCTTATGAACACCTTCAATGCCACCAGTGTTCCTCGGCCCCTCCTGCGTGAAGCGAAGCAACTTGGTTTCTCTGATCGTCAACTCGCCAAGTTCCTGAGTTCGAACGAGCTTTCGATCAGACGGTTGCGTGTCGAAGCTGGCATTATCCCTATTGTCAAGCAGATTGACACGGTTGCCGCCGAGTTCCCTTCGGTAACCAACTACCTGTACCTCACTTACAACGGATCTGCCCACGATGTCTCTTTCGACGACAACGGTATCATGGTTCTTGGCTCGGGTGTCTACAGAATTGGTTCTTCCGTTGAGTTTGACTGGTGCTCTGTGCGGGCCATCCGGACCCTTCGTGAACAGGGGTACAAGACCGTCATGGTCAACTACAACCCGGAGACTGTCAGTACTGACTATGACGAGGCTGATCGGTTGTACTTCGAGAACATCAATCTGGAAACTGTTTTGGATATCTACCAGCTGGAATCCTCTAGCGGTGTGATTATCTCCATGGGTGGCCAGACTCCGAACAACATCGCTCTGCCACTCCACCGTCTGAATGTCAAGATTCTGGGTACCTCTCCCGAGATGATTGACGGAGCTGAGAACCGCTACAAGTTCTCCCGCATGCTTGACCGGATTGGCGTGGATCAACCCGCTTGGAAGGAACTTACCAGCATCGAGGAGGCCAAGGAGTTCTGCGACAAGGTCGGCTACCCTGTCCTTGTCCGTCCTTCGTATGTGCTCTCCGGAGCTGCCATGAACACTGTCTACTCTCAACACGATCTTGCCACCTATCTCAACCAGGCCGTCGATGTTTCGCGCGACCACCCTGTTGTTATCACCAAGTACATTGAGAACGCCAAGGAAATCGAAATGGATGCCGTGGCTCTTAACGGTGTCATGGTCGGTCATTTCATTTCGGAGCATGTTGAGAATGCCGGTGTTCACTCCGGAGACGCAACCCTGATCGTGCCACCCCAGGATCTGGACCCCGAGACCGTCCGTCGCATCGAGGAGGCCACCAGCAAGATTGGAAACGCCCTCAACGTCACCGGTCCTTTCAACATCCAGTTCATTGCCAAGGACAATGACATCAAGGTCATTGAGTGCAATGTCCGGGCCTCCCGGTCCTTCCCCTTCGTGTCGAAGGTCATGGGCGTCGATCTCATCGAGATGGCAACCAAGGCGATGATTGGCCTCCCCTTCACGGAGTACCCGCCAGTGACCATTCCAAAGAACTACGTCGGTGTAAAGGTTCCTCAGTTCTCCTTCTCCCGTCTTTCCGGTGCCGACCCCGTCCTGGGTGTTGAGATGGCCTCCACTGGAGAAGTTGCCTCCTTCGGTCGTGACAAGTACGAAGCTTATCTCAAGGCTCTCATCTCCACTGGGTTCCGTCTTCCCAAGAAGAACATTCTGTTCTCCATTGGTTCCTACAAGGAGAAGCTTGAGATGTTGCCATCCATCCGGAAGTTGCATCAGCTGGGATTCAATCTCTTCGCTACCTCTGGTACTGCCGACTTCCTGAAGGAGAACGGTGTCCCCGTCAAGTACTTGGAAGTGCTGCCGGGTCAGGAGGACGAACTCAAGTCTGAATACTCCCTCACTCAGCACTTGGCTAACAACCTCATCGACCTCTACATCAACCTGCCATCCAACAACCGTTTCAGGCGTCCTGCCAACTACATGAGCAAGGGTTACCGGACTCGTCGTATGGCCGTCGACTATCAGACTCCTCTGGTTACCAACGTGAAGAATGCGAAGATCCTGATCGAAGCGATTTCCCGTCACTATGCGCTGAACGTGCAGACTATTGATTACCAGACCAGCCATCGCACTATTATCCTGCCTGGCCTGATCAACATTGCTGCTTTTGTTCCTGGCCTTGTCACCCCTGGCTCCAAGGATTTCGAGCTTGTGACCAAGGCTTCCATCGCCGCTGGCTTCAGCATGGTGCGTGTGATGCCCGTGGGTGTTGAGGCCTCCGTCACGGATGCTCGTGCGCTGAGGGTTGCCCAGCAGAATGCCCAGAAGGCTTCTTACTGTGACTTCAATTTCTCCGTTGTGGCGACTTCCACCAACTCCGACCAGATTGGCCAAGTGACCGGTGAGGTGGGCTCTCTGTTCATTCCCTTCAACCATCTCTCTGGCAACATCAGCAAGGTCACGGCCGTGACGAACCACTTCTCGGCCTGGCCTTCGAGCAAGCCCATGATCACCGACGCCAAGTCCACCGACCTCGCGTCCATCCTGTTGCTGGCGAGCCTCCACAACCGCAACATTCACGTCATGAGTGTCACGTCGAAGGAGGACATCAGCCTCATCGCTCTCAGCAAGGAGAAGGGTCTCAAAGTCACATGCGATGTCTCGATCTTCTGCCTCTTCCTTTCCAGAGACGATTTCCCTGACTGCAACTTCTTGCCCTCCGCGGAGGACCAGAAAGCTTTGTGGGAGCACATGAGCACCATTGACGTCTTCTCCATTGGCAGCATTCCCTTCCAGCTTGCTGGCAAGCAGGCCTCTCCGGTTGCGGGTATTGCAGAATCACTGCCTCTGCTCTTCACCGCTGTGTCTGAGGGTCGCCTGACCGTTGAGGACATTGTCGCTCGCCTCTACGAGAACCCCAAGAGGATCTTCGAGCTGCATGAACAAGCCGACAGCTCGGTTGAGATCGAAGTTGATCGCCCATATCTCTTCCAGAGCCCCTACTGGTCTCCCTTCAACGGCAAGAGCGTGCGGGGTGCCGTTCAGCGCGTCACCTTCCAGGGCAAGACATCCTGTCTCGACGGCGAGATGACTCCAGATGCCCTCAGGGGCACTGACATGTCCGGCCACCGAATTGTCCCTGCCTCTCCTTCCATCAAGGCCATGTCCCCCATGGTTCAGCCACGCCCGGAGAGTTCCCTGGATCGCAGACTGTCGATCTCCGGCACTCCAGGCCGGCCTCTGAAGCCCAGACTCGCTGACCCGGCTACCAATGAGCTCGGACCTCCTCTGTATACCCCAGTGCAGACTTTCTCCCCCCTTCGCGAGCTGCTGGCGCGGTCCACCTTCAGACAGAAGCACGTGATTTCCGTCAATCAGTTCACCCGCGCTGATTTGCACCTGCTCTTCTCGGTGGCCCAGGAGATGCGCCTTGGCGTCCAGCGCCAGGGTGTCCTCGACATCCTGAAGGGCCGTGTCCTGACCACCCTCTTCTACGAGCCCTCCACTCGTACTTCGGCGTCCTTCGATGCTGCTATGCAGCGTCTTGGAGGACGGACGATCGCGATCTCGACCGCGCACTCTTCTACCAAGAAGGGTGAGACCCTGCAAGACACCGTCCGCACCCTCGGCTGCTACGGAGATGCCGTTGTGCTGCGTCACCCCGACCCCAGCAGTGCCGAAACGGCCGCCAAGTTCTCGCCGGTGCCGGTCATCAACGGCGGAAACGGCAGTGTCGAGCATCCCACCCAGGCGTTCCTTGACCTGTTCACCATCCGCGAAGAGCTGGGATCGGTCACTGGCTTGACGATCACCTTCACGGGTGACCTGAGATATGGACGCCCAGTCCACTCTCTGATCAAGCTGCTCCAGTTCTACGACGTTCGGGTGCAGCTTGTCGCGCCCAAGGATCTGTCTCTTCCCGAGGAAGTCCGCCAGACGGTCATCGCTTCCGGACAGTTGGTGCTGGAGTCCGAGGAGCTGACTCCGGAGATCGTTGCTCGGTCCGACGTTCTGTACTCGACCCGTGTGCAGAAGGAGCGTTTCGCCGATCTCGACCAGTACGAGCGTCTCAAGAACAGCTTCATCATCGACAACGCTCTCCTGAAGCGCGCCAAGAGCCACATGATCGTGATGCACCCGCTACCCCGGAACGCAGAGATTTCCGAGGAGGTTGATTTCGACCAGCGGGCGGCTTACTTCCGACAGGTTAGTTGCTCTTCTCGAGTTGCATTATTGAATTATGCTAACGTTGTCTACAGATGAGATATGGCCTTTACTGCCGTATGGCTCTGCTTGCCTTGATCCTGGCGCCCTAGACCGTTTCGTGTCTTATATAGTATGACGTCTGCGATAGAGTCATATCCGTTAATTCTTTCTGTCATTCTTCCTTCGTGATGTTCTTTCAGCACTCATGTCATGTCTCAGAAAAGTTTTTTTTATTTACATACCACGTAAGCCTCGCGAGGGCATATTAGATTCTGCTTTAGATTAGATGAATCTCCTTGATGAAGTCGATGATCCGTTATGTGTTTGTATGTTGTACGGAGTATTTGGTGTATGTCATGGTGTGTTTTGTGTGTTTTTGCTTTTTTGATTCTTTCTTTTCTCTTTCTTTTGATTTGATTCCTGTTATTCATCGGGATTTTGCATCGTGATGGCTTTTTCTGGCGTTGATTTGAAACTTGACGGACGAGACATCTTCATATACCCATATCATATCATATCATTCACATTCATTTGATAATATCCTGGAGTATTATTATCAACTACGGATACTCCGTAGATACTTAACAGCTAGAATAGTTACTGCTCTGTTTGGCTTCGACTCCACACGATCTCGTCATCGTCGAGTCCCGATGGCTCATCAACCGTCAATACTGGCCATCCGATTCTTCTATCCGAATTTACCAGGATCTTGATACGGAGTAGTCGATGGTCGATGCGAGTATGGATATCTATGGATTCCCCCCGCGCGACCGTTTCCATCGCGCGATTATGGTATGGATGATGTGCTTTTTTGAAGTGTAGTGTTGATGTTGATCGTGTCGGTGGGAGACTTCAAAAGAAGCTGTTTTCCTCTGGGTTGTTCATATGAAGTAGAGCTTATCATCCTCTTGAAACCATGGCTGAACTCGAGAAGAAAAATGACCCGGAATTGGCTTCAAGTCTTGGAGGACAGTTTGATATTGATGAGAAGGCCCTTCTCCGGAAATTGGATTATCGGTTGCTTCCGCCCTTGACGATATTGTATCTTTTGTCTTTCTTGGATCGGAGTAATGGTATGTTTGCACTCTAGGGCTGAGATGTTGATGTTGATGTTGACTGGTTCGCAGTTGGGAATGCCCGCTTGGAAGGCATGGCTGATGATATCGGCATGAGTGTGTTACCCTCTTGCCAAATTACATTTGGTGCTGAGTGCTGACAATAGGCTCGATATAGCCGGCAACATGTACTTGACCGGCCTGACGCTGTACTTTGTCGGTTACGTCGCCTTCGAAGTCCCCTCCAACATCGTGCTCAAGAGGACCACGCCGCGCATATGGCTCCCCACGCTCACTTTGGTCTGGGGAATCGTCGCTACGCTTCTTGGTGTTGTACAGAATTATGCCGGGTTCCTCACCTCCCGGACAGGTACGTAGTACGTACCAGAAGAGAGAATCCTTGAAGAGAGCCTGAACCGTCGAAATTCCATAGCCCTTGGGATTGCCGAAAGTGGCCTGTTTCCCGGCGTCGTTTTTTATCTTTCCATGTGGTATAAACGCAATGAGCAGCACTATCGAGTGGCTCTGTTTTTCAGCGCTGCGTCGCTTGCGGGTGCCTTTGGAGGCATTCTTGCCTGGGTGGGTGCCCTTTATGGATAAGATTACCGGCAGCATATTGACTTTTTCTAGGGAATTGCGCATATGCGCGGTGTTGGTGGATACGATGGCTGGCGATGGATCTTTATCCTGGTATGTTACCTCTCGTAGCCCTCCAACCCGAACTGAAGAATTGACCGGTAGGCAAAAGGAAGGGCTAGCGACGATCGTCATGTCCATCGTCGCTTATTTCTGGGTTTACAACTACCCTGCAACAGCAGAGTTCCTGTCGGACAAAGAACGTGCATTTATCCGCTTCCGGCTCCAGAATGACAGCGACGCGAGTCGAGATGAGAAGTTCAGCTGGACTGCGGTGCTTGATGCTTTCAAGGATGTGAAAGTTTGGCTGTATGGAATCTGCTTCCACACGATGTCTTTGCCGCTGTACACGCTGTCATTGTTCATGGTAAGTTCCACGTCGCCAAAGTCTTGGAATAGGTTGAATCTGACAAGACCAAGCCTACAATCATCAAGGAACTGGGCTACTCGGCCGCTCAGGCCCAGCTCCTGACCGTTCCTCCATATGCCCTGGGATTTGTCCTTACGATCACCGTCGCAATTCTCTCCGAGCGCACGAGACGCCGCGCGCCCTTCATCATCGGCTCGACCGCGTTCGCCTGCATCGGATACATCCTCCTGCTCACTTCGCGGAAAGCATCCGTGGCATATGCCGGGGTCTTCTTCGCCGCCGGCGGCATCTACCCTTCCGTGGCCATCGTCCTCGCCTGGCCCGCCAACAACGTCTCTGGCCAGACCAAACGGGCCATCGCCAACGCAATGCAGATCTCCATCGGGAATCTGGGCGCCGTGATGGGGACCCAGCTGTATCGGACCGAAACCAGCCCGCGCTACTATCTGGGCCATGGGTTTGCCTTGGGGTATCTCCTGGCAAACGTTGTTCTCGTTGTCGTCCTGTGGACTGTGCTCAACCGGGAGAATGCCGAGAAGGCCAGAGCGAGGGACGCGCTGGGCATTACTGCCTTTATCGGTGATATTGGTGATGCAGAGGGCGATTTTCTTGGGGATAGGGATCCTCGATGGATCTTTCAGACTTGAACAGTCTTTCTTGATATGTTGGTGTTCATGTACATCGATCGTTTCGGAGCGATGTGTATGCAATTCTGTTACTGTATCCTCTCGGATTCTAGAGCAGCAAAAGTAGCTAATATGCCAAATGAAATATATATGAGTGGCCTGCCGAGTTAGCGCATTCTTATCGGGTGTTTAATCCACTTGATCTCCTCCTTTTAATCAAAGGAAATGTCATGATTCAAGCCAGATATCTCGGCCTGTAACTGTCCACTCAACCAGTATGCTGAACTAGTCACCAACAAGGAAGCGTACGTTCCTTTGCATCGGTTGTGGTCTGCTGGATGAAGATGGCCATGTCTGGTATGCAGTGGTGATTCTTCAATGACTTGTCCCTTTCATGCAGGTTGTCAATCGATGAAGATGAATCTTACCCGACGCTTATCGGAGGTTGGTCAGGCCGAGACTAGAGAGAGATATTCGATATCTGATGAGGAATTTGGCAATTCCACCTGAATAGCATCGCAGCATGTTCCACAGAACCGGGATGAATCATTATCAAGATGTTGAAGTGGATGAAAGGTGTGTACTCTGTAAGAAAGGTTATACTTCGGATGATCACGTGATTAATGCCTGATTGATGCCTGGGAGTTAAGGCCACCCAGTGATAACCGTCCGGATCGCATCACGAAGTGTGACTTGATGTGACGGCTCTTGGAGGGACAACAGGCCAAAACCATGCTTCTCAGACGATCAATATTGCGCACCTCTTCTCTCAGACCGTCGAGTTACCTCCGCATCGCACGTTATGGCTCCTCCTTGGCACCGCCGTTGATTCGCATCCAAGATGGGACTTTTTATCAGAACTATCCGACCCCAGACGATGCAGTTACGGGCCACAATCCCCCTCTTTTCCCGAATTTGAATTTCATCTTACCCTCAAAACCGATATCCTCCTCTGCCGGTGACAAGGAAAGTCTACAACATTGGGCTGTGATCGGTTCTTCGGGGAGAACTCAGCTACTTGATGTCCTCCGCGGCCAGTATATTTGTCTTCCGGCGACGGCTCGCAGCTACCCTTATCTCCTCACGGATGAAATCGCAGCGAAGGATCCCCGGTTACGGCTCGTTGGGGAGGCGATTCAGTATATCGGGTTCAAGGGAGAAGGGTCGGAGGCAATTGGTGGCACTCGAGGCGCATACCTGAGTGCTCGGTATGAGAGTCTTCGGGAAGAAACCGACTGGACTGTTCGCCAGTATCTCCGGGGTCAAACTTCCTTGAATCCATTGGAGGAGGATCAAAATGGCACTGTCCGCGATGAGCAATTGCTGGAACGGGTCATTGTCGACTTGCGGCTAGGAGAACTGCTCGACATGCCGGTTGCCAACCTGAGTAATGGCCAGACAAGACGTGCGCGGATCGCAAAAGCCCTCCTTAACCAGCCGGAGTTGTTGCTTCTTGATGAACCTTTTAGTGAGTACCTCGTTTTTGCAATTGGGGTTTAATTACTGACGTTTGTTCAGTGGGCCTCGACCCGGCCACAGTCCGGAGTATCTCCGGCTTGCTTGAAAGCCTAGCAAACAAGGCTTCACCCCGATTGATTCTCGCTTTACGACCGCAGGATGCTCTCCCAGATTGGATTACCCATATCCTTCTTCTCGGAAACTCCAGCCGGGTTCTGTTCCAGGGTACGAGGCTGGAAGCGGACAAGACATTGAGCGTGTGGAGGCACCTCACTGGAAAGGAGGCGGCTCCAGAACTTCCCCGCGATGAACTTCGGATACTAAAGAAAGCCAAAGGGGACATAAAAGCGGGATACTTGGATAGGCAACTACTCTGGGACCTTAAACTCATCGAACCACAGGAGGGCAAGATAAGCGCGGTAACTACCCAAGGAGGAGAACCGCTTATTGAGATGGATGGGGTCCGCGTACAATACGGCGATAAAGTCGTTCTTGGGGGTTGGGAACAGAAGGTCGGTGACGAGAGGAAAGAGGGTCTACACTGGACAGTCCGTCGCGGTCAGCGCTGGGCAATACTCGGAGCCAACGGGTCAGGCAAGACTACTCTGCTGTCATTGATTACATCGGACCATCCACAAACCTACGCCTTGCCGATCAAGGTATTTGGACGCTCCCGCCTGCCCGAGGCCGGGAAGCCTGGTATCTCGATCTTCGAGCTCCAATCGCGCCTTGGCCACTCGTCCCCGGAGATTCACGCCTTCTTCCCCCGCCAACTTAGCATCCGTCAGGCGATCGAGTCTGCGTTTGCCGAAACATTCCTCGCTAAGCCGACATTAGACCACGATCGAGACTTGGACGTAAGCGCAGCGCTGCGATTCTTCAAGGCCGATCTAGACCCGGATGCAGCACACTCAGTCGGACAGAAACCGCCCGAGGTGTCGGCCGAAGCGCTGGCGATATTCCCTAAGATCGGACAGCAGAATAACAAAGGATACGTGCCCACGGACTATGATGTGGAGTACGCCGACTCGGTGCAATTCGGAGAGCTGAGCACGGCCCAGCAACGGCTCGTCCTTTTCATCCGCGCCTTGATCCACAAGCCGGATATCGTCATCCTGGACGAGCCGTTTTCCAATATGTCGGCGTCCCTCCGGGATAAATGCATCCAGTTCCTCGAGGCGGGCGAGACTCGCGGGAAGCCCACCACGATCACAAGGCGCATTCCTGGAGACGATACATGGCTCCCGGGCTCCAACGTCGAGTCGGACGTGCGGCACCATGGATTGTCGGACGGGCAGGCCCTGATTATGATCAGTCACGTCAAGGAGGAGATCCCGGACAGTGTCCGATACTACATGCGTCTTCCGTCGGAGCCTGGCGACGGAGGTGAACCCCTGGATTTCCGATTCGGTGTCTTGCAATCCGACAGCGTCATGAGCGATTCGGAAATCTGGGATCTGGCCTGGTCGCCACCCTCGCAGTTTACAAAGAATGCCCGTCTACTGCGACGAGACTCTTCCAGTGAGGAGACTAAGCATGACGAAGATATCTATGAATGGTACTCAATGTAGACCTGTCTTTAGTATAGAACTTGTAGAGCACTGGGGATTATATAGAGATTCTAGATAGACCTGTATATTAGTTTGATCATTCAACAACTCCTGAGGAAAGAGGCAAAGATATTCAATTCCATGTGCTTCAACCTAGATTTTTGGACCTCGGCGACTTCGCATCTATAACAAAGCATCTGATCAGCCTATCACGAAGAATACCTCAACCAAAGACGCGGGGTCACAAAGCTGTCGATCTTCAATAGACCCTGAAGAGTAAAATCCAAAGGGATATCTCATTTCCAAGTTCCAGCCATGTGAAGATCACATCACCATGTCCCTCTCGGCCAACAACCCCCAGAATCCATCCAAAAAGCGTCCATGCGACGAGAACCCCCCTCATCACTACAGAAGGACCAGGGCTCGGATAGCAGAGCTGGACGAGGAGGTACGGTGTCTCCGACGATCAACGCAGACGCAGGAAGAGACGCTCGATGCCGCAACGAAACTCGATCGACTGGAGAACGAGAACCGGAAGCTCTACCGGATCATCGAGGCCATCAAGACGGCTGTCGCGGAGGATGAAGAGGATGGTCATGTTGATGAAGGATCGTCAGATACGCTCGCAGCAGCAGCAGCAGCAGCAGCAGGCCATAATCCGTTCTACGGAGAAGGTGTGGATGTCACGCTCTCGCTTCTCGATGATGGTGTCTTGTCCTCAGGACAAGACACGCCCATCACCGTCCCCCCGACGATGTTGCATCCGATCCCGCGCAAAATCCATCAGATCTACGAGGCGGTGTTCCGGATCGGCGAGACGGATGCGCGTGCGGTTGCGGACGCGGACCCGGGGGTGATCTTCAAGGCTGTCAATGAGGGCTGGCAGGCGGTGGATGCGAGGACGATGCGGAATCCGCTCTTCTGGATCTTGTTCCAGATTGATCAGCGGATGTTTTATCAGCAGCGGAGGGTGACGAGGTTGGCGATTTTGTATAAGGATATGAATCTGTTCAAGGTTTTCTTCTCTGGAATATATGAATGATCGTGTTGTCTATGCTGATCTCGATATACTAGTACTATGTTAACCCTTCCAAGAGAAATCTCGATAATCTCCCTCCTTGGATTCAACCAAAGTCAGTCCCTGTCCTGTCCTGTTTCCTGCAAATTCTTCTGACAGACTGACACTCCAGACCCTCCCAACTATCAACCGAGTTCCCCCTAACCATCAACTTCTTCCCCTGGTAAGCCACGCCATCCCTATCCAAATACCTGTCTCATCATCCAGGCCACACGTCCGAAAGATCCTCGCCGCAAATCCCATCCAGTATAGTGCCTCGACCGAATTCTCCACCGAATTCCGTCGCTGCTTCCGCTTCTACTGGCCTTTTCCCTTCCAGAACGCGTTCGGCTATGATCAGGCCACCAGGACGTACCGGGTGAATCCGCTTTTTGACAGGTATTATAGGAATATGGCGTCCTGGGGGATGGATAGGGCTTTCTTTCAGAGATTTCCGGAGTTTGCGGAGGGGTTTGATGGGTATGCTTTGCTTGAGTGATTGTTTGTATGTTTGGGTGGATTGTGGTGAGGTATGGTGGTTACTCGACTGTCGAGTATGCGGGATGAAATATAAGCTCTGTACGCAATGGAGGAAGCTTTGTGTCCATTGAAGATCGTATACCTTATAAGAATATAACTCCGCTGCCCCGTACTCATTCAAAACCCATGGTCTCGTGCAGTATCCTGGAGTCCCGAAATCAATGACTCCGATCGAGTCATTTGCGGCTTCTCGCCGCCGTCGTCCTGTATATCCAGCCCCTTGGCGACGAGGTCGGTGAAGTCGACCCCAACCTCGCTTAGAGTCTCCGCATGCTCGTGAACAATATCGATGCACTTTTGCCATACACTCGTGCCCCGCTGGACGCTGCTCAGTTGCCGGGTGAGAAGGGCGTTGAACCCGTCCAGGTGGTGTTTCGCCCATTTGATACAAGCACTAGTCATGACGGGCAGAAAGCATTGCTGATAGATGCTGATCGTGTTCTTGATCAGGGTGAAGTAGACGTAGGAGACTTGGAATATGTAAAGCGGTAAGTCGCCCTCGAAAATGCATGCCCTGATCCCCAATTAGTTCTGGCGAATCTCAAACCCGACATATACAACAACTCACCGAATCCGTTTGGAGATCACGTCCGACCGAGCTTTCAAGTAGGCCTCCCGAGCCTGGTCCTCAAAGCCCAGGCGAGTCAGCCAAGTGATGTTCGTCTTGGTGGCCATCAAAAACGAATGCGTCCTGGTCAATGCTCGCGATAATACCCCGGCGAGCTTGGCGGCTCGTTCATCGACCTTGGTATTGATCACCTCCTGTGCAACAGCATTGCCTTTCAAGCCCTTGGCCAGTTTTCGAAGCCGCTCAATGCTAGAAACTGCTTCCTCGAACCGTTGAAGCGCGATGTCAATGTCAAGTTCGTCCACCTGCCCTTCGACCCATCGGAGATTCTGTTGCTTTCCATCGACGTCAATGCGAACCTCCGGCTTGTCTCGGGGAATGTCAGCCCCGTTGTAAAGATCCGCATTTTGAGAGTAAGTGGAATGTCTGGCACCCGCGTAGCCGAATGGATCGTTCGGTTTGGTAGATACTTCCGCTTCGGAGCGCAACGTTCGTCGGAGGTCCTCCACTGCTTTCCGGAAGGTCGCCAGAAGCTCGCTCTTTTCGGAGCTGTTCCGCTTGTCATGGCGATATGTGAAGGTCTTTGACCCAACTCGAATACTGATTGCGTTTGCGATGCTCCGCTCTTCGGCTTCTTCACGGGTTGGCCCGCTCCCGAGATTCGCCCCAAGGTCAATCATATCGACGTCTTGCAAAGGCCAACACTCCTCAGCAACCAGTTTAGTCGGAACCGGGCCTCGATGATTGGGGTTGTTCTGATCGACACGCTTGCGCTTCTTCGCAGCCACCAAGAGATGATCATTCAGGAGCACGATGTGGACAGGTCGCCTGGGTTTCCAGGTGGCAGAGTCCAGCTCCACCCATTGACCCGTCTCCATCACAATATGCCGGCCCGGAGCTACCGGCAAGAACTTCTGTGAACCTTCAACTGTCTTCCAAAGAGTTTGAAGCTGGGCATTCCACATGCTCTCCAGATTGGCAACTGAACTGCGATTCGCGCTGCGCTTCGGTAGCCAGTCATCATTCGACGGAGATATCGGATTGGGTGCATTTCCAATAGTTGTCTGACCCAGTGCCGTGGTAAGCTCCGCCATCAAGGTGCGCAGAGTCCGCATCTCACCCTTGAGCTTCTCCGCCTCCTTGCTGATCTTGATGAACTGGGTGCGGTTCTGGTACACATTTTGCTGGAGGTCGGTGGACGTTCTGTTTCTCAGTTTGCGAAGTTTGTTCTGGTATTCTTCGATCTCCTCTTCCGTAGCACTAGCGAGCAGATTCGCTACATCTACATAGTTAAGATGCCGTGTTAGTCTGGCATACCACTGCGAGAGGTGTATATACTGAGCAAAAGACCCACATCTGTCTACTGGCAAACTTGGATCCCGTAACGCATTCAAATCGACTTGCGGAGGTCCTGACGAGTCTGAAGAGGGCTTCCGGTTGGTTTCTGGCGGGTTCAGCCCACCATTCTTTGTCGCTGTAGTAGGAAGACCAGGGACAGGGGGGGCACTAGCATCGAACTCGGGAACCTGATTAAACCGAGTAGAATATCTTCGTTTGACTAAATCCGACGTCGCATCATTGGAGGGAGCACGCTCGCGCGACTCCGAATTCGAGTTCGAGTTCGAGTTCAAGGTAGTTGCTCCCTGGCTTGGATCGGCACTCTTATTGTTCGGTGGAAGAGGCCCGGATATAGGTTTCGGGGCACTAATCTGGGGACGAGCACGGCCTTTTTTGCTACGGAGGGTTAAACCGCGACTTTCCATGCTGGAGGTGACAAGTTAACAACAAGGAGAGGCATCACTGTCGGTTGTCACAGTTGTCCTGTTGGGCTGCTCAAGTGGGACAGAAACCCCGAGACGGAACAACGATGATCCAGCGCTTCAAAAATTATCGCCGCTGCCCAGTTAACCAAAGAACTCGAGATGAGCGTCATCAAAACTACACTCCCCCAAAGTCATCTTGTGTTGGAAGTTACCAGAGGATCTCGTGTCTCTTTGTTTTATTCGACTGTATTCTACCGTTTCTTGAATTACAGTCCACTTCCTCCCTACCCAACATGAAGACATCGACTTTGGTGGCCGCTTCCGCTGGCACGATCTTGACCGGCCTTCTGGGTAAGAACCGAGGAATTTATCGATCGCGTGGTACAATCTCAATGCTAACGGAATCGAAACCACACAATAGCCTATGCCGTTTACTTCGACCACAAGAGACAGACCGATCCGGAGTTCCGCAAAAACCTGAAGAGGAATAACCGACGACTTGCGCGTGCTGTCAAGGAGGAGGCAGAGGCCCAGGGAGCTATGCAACGGGAATCCATCAAGAAGGCAGTGCAGCAGGCCAAGGATGAGGGTTTCCCGACTGATCTTGAAGAGAAGGAGGCTTACTTCATGGGTCAAGTTGCCCGGGGAGAGGGACTGTGTGCTGAAGGTATGTTTCTGACGCGATCGTATGATGGACCAACAAAACAAAGTAAACTCACACATACTCTCATTCAGGCATGGACCAGATTGAAGCTGCTCTGTGCTTCTACAAGGCCCTCAAGGTCTACCCCCAGCCCAAGGACTTGATCTCGATATATGACAAGACCGTCCCCAAGGATGTGCTGGAGATCTTGGCTGAGATGGTGGCCATGGATGCCGGTCTCAAGCTGGGTTCTTTCACTGGCGAGAGTGGCAGTGCCGACAACCACGACCTCGAATAAATGTTCATTCCAAGAACGCGGCCATCTTATCCTCCTCCGTCTCCGTCGTCCTCTTTCCGCATAGGAGTCTCAGCTCTTTAACATGTGTTTCTTGCACTTGTACGGGACGTGACCTATCGCGAACTCCTTCATTCGACCTCTCCTCGCGCTTGCAACATCTCCGCTACCAGTGTACTACCTTCCGCCCTTTGTATATGTGCATCGTGTCTTGGTCGCCGACGTGGCGGGCCATCTTGGTATCTCTCGGCGCCATGACTTTGTGTCGTTTCTATTTCTGTCTCTTTCTCCCCTTTCGCCTATCGTCGTCGATCTCCTTGCCTCCGGACCTGGCCAGACACCGCAATTCTCAGGGTTACGTTCCTCTTTCCGCATCAACCTTGTTACGATGGGTTTGCTTTGGGTTGTATTTTTTAAAAAGGACTAGTAGTTTTTTAGTGAGATGAAAGGACAGTTTCTTTTTTTTAAAAAGGAAAGGGAACCTCCAATATGGGTGCTTAATTGTATGACAGGGCAACTAAAGATGATTGATATTTGATAGTCTTCTGCCACCCACAGATCCTGTCTAGTCTTTCGAAGTGAGACACTGGTAAAGCATATCAAATCTCTCCAAAAGAGGGCTCAAAAATTGGTACGGAGTAGTTATGGTGTTTTCTTTAAAATATTATTCTGCGGTCACCTGGTTATCACCTGATAGGATGGTATCTCAGGTGATCACCAGGATGACCGAATATTTATTATTGTTTACATACTTGAAGTCACTCAAACAGCAAGAAGTTTAGTGAAGGAACAGCAGATGCCTGCTTAATCAGAACAGTACCCGTACAAAACACAGGGTTCAGAAGGTAAGAATAATGAAATCGAAAGCAATGGATTACTGGGAAACTGGTGCTTCGGGTATCTATCTGCGACGGCTCTGGGTTGTCGAATCGCCTATTTGGGTTTGCGTATTTGATCTCCCTTAATCTGATCATCGATGTAAAGCGTTATTGCTAGAAGGATTGGGCCCAAATTGGCCATGTTGCGGGAGTTAAGGGTATTCCAGGGGCCATGCTGGTGCATGGTAAGGAATGGTAGATTTCTACCGCTGACTTTCTCGTTCTTCAGGTAGTTAGCGGGGATAATCAGCATCATATTCCGCAAAGGTTAGGAATATTTCATGTCTATCCTGAGACACATGGATCCGTCTAATTTGTTGCAGTCAGAATAATTCAATTTGAGTGTAAGATCAATTGAACACTTACAGTCTATGCAAGGTCCAGCTCGATTGTAGATTAAAATGCATTGTCAGGGCATTGAGAAACACGACCAACGCAGTATTGACTATTTGCTCATCTGCTGTTGGTGGGAACATGTATTTCTGGAGCTCTTCAGGGACTTCAGTGGCTGGGGTAATGGGTGGGGGTGAAGGTGAAGGTGAATCTTCGATGGTGCTATCATCCTCTTCCAGCGACACTGCAGGGGATGGTGTCAAAAAAGATCTCATGATCTGCTTTTCAGGCGTCTTTGGCGGCCTCAACTGAAGCTTGGAGACTCCCGATGTGATGGGGTCCTTCTGTGAGCGAGTGCGCCGGGCCACAATGGGTGTGTCAAAGGCGTTAAGGCGCATGGTTCCCTCGATATTGGCAGATAACATCTGATAGAGACGCGGAATGGCAAAAGTTCCCTCTGGGATGCCAGATGTGCTGAAGCTTGAACAGTAGGTATTCCAGGACAAGTTATTTCCGAGCAACTCCTCCGCCCGCGAAACATATTGCTTTAACGTGTTCGGGAGTTTTCTTTGATCCGGGTGGTACGTCTTCCAGAGGACTCGCAGCAACAGGAATTGTTCGTATCCTATCTTTGACCCCGATGCAACTTTTACATCATTCAACCTTTTTCCTTCAACGTTCTGCCTTTTGGCCTCTCCACTCCATCCCTTGGGATGGCTAGGCAAGGGCCGTGGTTTTGACATAGTACAGTAATATGAAATGGATGGATAGATGGTCTGAGTTTCAACAGTGCAGTGGAAGAAAGTAATGGCAGAAAATAGAGAAGCCAAGGGGGGAAAAGAAAGATGATTAGTCTCTCTCTAGGTAGAAGACAGGGTAGTTGACTGTAGGTATCGTTGTAGACTTCACCATATCAAAGCCTTTATACCATGGGGCAGTCTGTGTTCATAGTCATACTGCTCCTCTCACTTAGCCGCAGAGTGAGGAATGCTGGTGAGGACCATGAAGGATTGGTTTCGTCTATCTACTAGATAGATCGTAGTAAACCATACGGAGTACTCCATTGTTACTTCCCTGTAGAGGCGTAAATGTATAGACGCGTAGACTGATGTTGATAGCCTCACCTGTGACGGCGCTGAGCGGAGATCTCCGGATATCATAAAGGGCATCAAGATCATAAAGGGCTTTGAGCGGAGATCTCCAGATCTCTAGAGCCTCAACCCTTTATGCCAGGCGGTCAACCACTGTCTATTTAAGATCTCTCTCTCCCTGATCCCTCTCTCTCTTCTTCTTCTCTCCATGCTTGTTATTTTAGATAGACGCTACCGAAATCCTATCTATTCATTTAGTATTGGAATCGCTTGAGCAAGGATTGTCACATCACCGCCTGGGCGGCAAATCATATCCGCCCTTTCAAGTAAATAAAGATACTCTACAGAGTAAATCTCTCCATCTCCATCTCCATCACTATCCAAAATGCCTACTCCTGAACCTGCTGAGCACCAGAAACGTCGCGCGAATGTGCGCTCCCTCGCTCAAAAGGTTGCTGCTTTCCAGGGTTTTTATCTGGACAAGTCTTCCAAAGACATCCCCAATATCGAATTCGGCAGCATGGTCTTGGATGAGAAATCACCCTTGGGTCCATCCTTTTTCGCACCGTACCCAGCCCATCTCTTACCAGACCCCACTGACGAGCTCGACCAAGAGACAGATTTTGAGTATTGGACGTTTGACCCTCCAGATGGCGAGCCGGAAGAGAATAGAAAGCCCAGGGACGGGGCCCGTTCGATCGATCATTATTTTTCACACTATGTTGGTGAATGTTTCTACGTGTATTTCGATAGCAAGGAAGCCGAACGTATTGTATGGTCCTCGATAAGGTAAATCCAGCTTCTTTACTCTCTTTTAAGCTAGGTACTCACCAATATACGATAGCATTCGCGATCCCCCGTTTACCAAATTGGGCCAATACAACATCGACGATGGTGACTTTGGACCAACTGACCTTGTTCAGGTGGAAGATGGGTCCGTCCCGCACATCAAAGCCGTCATCTACAATAACCTGAATGGCAACAATAATGAGATTCTTCGAGGGGAGCTGTTCATCGCTACACGCCTGATGGTTGGACAGATGAGGCGGGCTCGTTTCTTCTCCCATTTAATTTTCCCGGTAGGACTCCTCCTCTCTCTCTTCGATGATTGAGGTCTAATATCTGATGGGGGACAGGTCCTTCTCTTCTCATTCATGGGACCCCAGCATGCCCGACTGGTGGAGGTACACTTCAATGGACATTCATTGATTGTACGCGCAACCCAACTCTATGACCTCCGTGAGAAGGATGAGGCAGCTTACAAGTCCTTTGCTCAGTGGTTCTTGGGAAAGCCTATTGGGGATACGAAGCTGTGAGATTCTATGTTAGATAACTATTAAGTTATTATCTGTATGTTTTAGCTAGTTATATTAAGCCAAGCCTTGGTACATCCACTAGGGGGCAGTTGGCCAAGTCTTCCAAGAGTCTGTTCCTTTTTCCACTCTTGGCTGTTTCTTCCCCTTAACCATCTTCTCCTCCTTCTCCTCCTTCGTTGTTTGTATCCCTCCCCAGTCCTCACCTCAGTCACTCTTTTCAGGTCTCAGGACCTTAATCAAGTCTCTCTTTCTCTGGCATCTTCCTGTGGAAGAGTCCGTCCAATCTTTCAGAATTTCAGACTCGTTCTAATCATTCTTCTAATCCCTCCGGTCGATATCCTGTAACTTCCAACATGGTTCCCGTTAGTCGCACCCCAGTTTCCAGTATTCCTTGATTTGAGTTACTGTGTTTTCTTCGTCATTGGAATATATAGCTGATCGATCATCGGTATGCAGACTTATCTTCGCCTTTTTACGGCGGTCTGCGCTCTCGCGACCACTGCCAACGCCGTCGTTCCCATCGAGGTCCAAGGGAAGGACTTTGTGAACAGTAAAACCGGTGATCGTTTCCAGATCCTAGGTGTCGAGTAAGGATTCCTTACCTCGTTTGGATGACCTACCGTGGAAGGCATTTGTTGATCATCCGTTCCTTGTCTCAACAGCTACCAGCCCGGTGGTTCCTCTGGTTTCACCAAGGACAAGGATCCCCTCAGCGATCCCGATGCATGCTTGCGCGATGCCGCTCTCATGCAGCGTTTGGGTGTAAGCTATGAATCGTCATCTCGACATAAAACATGCCGCTGATTCGCAATAGGTCAACACCATCCGTGTCTACAACTTGGCCCCCAGCCTCGACCATGACAAGTGCGCATCCATCTTCAACGCCGCTGGCATCTATATGATCCTCGATGTGAACTCCCCCCTGTGGGGTGGATACCTGGATCGTACCGACCCTAAAAGCACCTACAACGCGGTGTACTTTGAGCAGGTCTTTGGGGTCATCGAGGCCTTCAAGGACTTCCCCAACACCCTGGCCTTCTTCGCCGGAAACGAGGTCATCAACGAGCAGAGTGTCAAGAACGTTCCGGCTTACATCCGGGTATGATTTGCCTTGTTTCTGAGTTCACTGGCCAGAAACTAATACTGTACAGGCCGTTCAACGCGATATGAAGGACTACATCGCCAAGAACCTCAACCGTCCCATCCCCGTCGGTTACTCGGCGGCCGATATCCGTCCCATCCTCATGGACACCCTCAACTACTTCATGTGCGAGGACAAGGACTCTCCCAGCTCCCGCTCCGACTTCTTCGGCCTCAACTCGTACTCGTGGTGCGGCAACTCCTCCTACACCAAGAGCGGCTACGACGTCCTGACCGAGGACTTCGCCAACGCCTCCCTCCCCGTCTTCTTCTCCGAGTTCGGCTGCAACGAAGTCCGCCCCCGCTACTGGACCGAGGTCGAGGCCCTGTACAGCGAGGAGATGACCCAGTCCTTCTCCGGCGGCCTCGTCTACGAGTACACCCAGGAGGAGAACAACTACGGCCTCGTCCAGCTCAACACCAACGGCTCCGCGACTCTGCTCGTCGACTACCAGAACCTCATGGCCCAGTACTCCAAGCTCGACATGCGTCGCATCCAGGCCTCCAACAAGACCCAGACCTCCGCCAAGCCCCCCACCTGCGGCGAATCCCTCATCACAAACTCCACCTTCCACAACTCCTTCGACCTCCCCAAGAGACCCTCCAAGGTCCAGGACATGATCGACAAGGGCCTCGCCAAGGCAAACACCGGCAAGCTCGTCCCCGTCTCCTCCACTGACATCCCCCAGAAGATCTACGACCACGACCGCCAGGAGATCACCGGTATCAAACTCACTGCCCTCGCCAGCGACCAGGCCAACGCCCCCGGCGAGCACTCCTCCGGCTCCAAGTCCGGCTCTTCTGGCTCTTCTGGCTCTTCCGGCTCGGACAAGAAAAACGCCGCTGGCACCATGGCTGTCCCCTTTGTCGGTTTGATGACCGGTGCTGCTGCCCTCATGGCTATCTTCATGCTGTAAATTGCCTTACCACCTCTCGTCTAGTTTGTCATCTTGCTATATATCTGTGAACTTCATCTTGTTTTTTTTCTTCGAGCGACTCGTGTAACCATGCTTTGTATACCTTTGTGTATAGAATAAGTATTACAACCTTGACATTTGCCAAAGAAGACGAATGTGTTCTTAATAAATAAATTAAATCTTGAAGGTAATGCATAGAATAAAAATGCAAGGTTCTAAAAAAAAACACAAATAGCATAAACTAAATCCAAACAGTGTATCACTGAAGATCTCTACAAACCTCTTTCTTTGCCTTTACCCTTGTCGGGCGACGGTGAGAATGGATATAACGGATACTCTTCTCTCTGCTGCCCTTCCGCCTGCGCAACGCTCTGGCTCTCTGCGAGACTCAACTGAATCGCGAATTCCAGGTCGTCGAGCTCCTGCTGTGCACTGCTCTCGGCAACAGCCAATTCCGACGGTGACATGTCGCTATGGCTGGACTGAGACTCTTTGTACTTCACAGGGAAGTAGGTCTCACAGGGAGATCCCCCGTCAAGAAGGCTCAGGCGGATGGCCTCGGCAATATCATCCTCAGTGTCTTGATAAAGAGAAGATGAAGATGAATAATCATCCGCGGCGACGGAGCTGTCGTTCCGGCCGAAAGTATCGCTAGGGGATGTGCTGACCACGGAGCTATCGACGGTTCCACCGTGTTTGACCGCTTCGCTGGCGAAGGATTCCTCGCTCAACAATTGTGCATAAGCAAGGAGTTGCTCCTCGCTGACATCGGGTCCCAAGAGATCGACGCCGAAACGATTGCTGAGATGAGCCTTTTCTTTCTCGTCAGCGACCTTCTGCCGCTCCATTTCCACTTTCTCATCCTCAATGTAGTCCTTGATTGCGCCACGACCACTGTTGCTGAATCGCTGGCCCTCAGCGGAGATATTGCTGCCACGAGGGCCGCGGCGGCGAAGTCGACGCTTGTTACCCTTGTACTGATCCGCAGCGGAGGAGCTGTAAGCCCAATACCGCAGGTGCGTCCCCAGAGCGACCATGCCTCTCAGCACTGTCGGATCTGGATCAAGGCATATGGCACCAGATGCAAAATAGTTATTGCCAACCCCTTGAACGGAGGCCTCTGCCTGAACCAATCGGCGACGGGCTCGCGAGGAAAATCGAGAATTGATTGTCCGGATTGGGCGTGTTGTAGAGGCAAGGGGATCCCAGGCTTGCACCAATCCATCGTTACCACCATGCACCAGGTACAACGAGGTCAACGCAACACATGATACTTGTGGTGAATCAGTCTGGATAATCCTCAAAGGAGCGACAGAATTGATCATATCCGTGCTCTTGGAGGAGGCCGCCCTTATATCCCACACGAACACCAGACCCGTCGCAGTACCGACGGCCATATACCGTCCTCGCTGCCCAGGTACTTCTGGTTTGGGGGACGACTGCTGCATATGTGGCAACGGAGATGACATGGCTGAAGAGAACGCCGAGCTACCGGACATTCCCAAGAGTGGATCCTCGTCCGCTGTTAGGACAGCATAGGCAGAAAGATCTAAGGCGCTAGTGGTGATTTGGACAGACTTTCGATCGCCAAATGTAAAGTCGGAGATGCGCCATTCCGTATTTGCGACAGAACAAACGGTATCACTAAGGTAGCTAGACGCCCTAGATAGTGGCAAGCTACCTGTGTCTGAGGCCGAGGACGGCATGGGTGTCTGCACAGGCCCACCGAAAATGGACCGGGGCGCCGTGTCACCGATCTTGGAGTTGCCCGCGAGAGTCGTGGGCAGGTCGCCTTTGGACAATAACCTGGTGAACCTCCGAATCGAGGCCTTTTCACTTTCGCCAACACCTCGAGCGATGACCAAGATGGATTCACCAGCTCCATGGCCGTCATCACCAGCAAAGTCGACTCTTAGCTGACGTCTCATATCCCAACCGTCACAAACCTTTCGGAAATGTTTGGGTCTGAACTTCAAAAAGCGTTCGATTTCCTTTGTCTCGGCAACAATCTGCTGCTCACCCAATTTCATCGAGTCCGACGAAGACCGAGGGCTATAGCTACCATCCACAGGCTCCCTGTTGAAGGGGTCTGGTCGTGCAACCCGCCGGCTCACCTCAATGAGCTCCCAGCGAACGCTTCTGCCTGTCTTCCAAGCCAACTGATCGAGTTCCTCCGCGCTCAATTTGGTTGCAATATCGGGCTGGCGAGGGACATCGGTCAGATAGTAAATCTCTCCCAGAGCATTGAGAACTGTAGCCCAGATTCTGCCACGAGAAAAGCGCTTCTTGGAATAGTTATCGTCGACTGCGATTCCGACTATGGGAACACCAGGGCAAATAGCCCACTTAGCGGTCACTTGACCCCTTTCGAACCGTTTCTCGTAAGTAGGATGGGGGCCTAAAGCAAAGGCGCTAAGGATACCAGCGGAAGAGCCGGACAACATCCCTATCAAGCCTCCTGTCATCTTGAGAATGTGCGAGGACTTGGCGATCCAAACTGCAGTGACGGCAGTTGTGGCCGGATTGAGCGCGGGTATACCCAGCTGTGGCTGAGAGCTTGATTCGGTGAGGCCGAGGAAGCGGCCCCGCTGCTCAGAGGTCGAAATGAAATAACTGCGGCCTTGAGGACAGCCCTCGCCGTAGACCATGCCATACGGCTGGCTGACATCCATACAATTTGGCTGTCCGACGAGATCACCCTGTCCAAGTCCGTACTCGGCATCGCCAGGGAACAAGTCCGCGAAATGGCGGAACATCTGGTGATCAGACAAGCCCCAGGTACCAACTTTGACCATAGAGGGGTCACTAGCCGACGCGATTCCCTGTTCCGAGGCACCGTGAATAAACAGGGGCGCCTTCTGGGCGTCTTCTGTACCAAATGAGGCACCCAAGTGACTCACGGGATACAGAAGTTGCGAGGTGTATGTGACTACGGCACTCCCATTACGCACACTCGCCGATCGGACAGTGCCGTTCTTCTTTGAGGGTTCGAACTGAGCTGGTTTGCCTCTTGAAAGTGATCTCAACAAGCGAGTTCTCAGAATGTATTCACTTCGCCAGGAGGCGAGCGCAGTCAATCTCGAGAAGTATCGTTTATTCGAAGTCACATTGTCGGAGGAATCAGCGGTACGAAGACGAGCACCATTCTCGACAGTGAAAGGGCCCGGAAAATAGCGGGAAAACGCAATTCTCCAGGCATGGGGTGTAGTCACAAGACTGTGGAATCGGCGGGATACCAGTGCGATAGACGACAGGGACGGCGGGGGCAGGTGGGAGAGAATATGAGTCAAGACCTCTAGATTCCGAATCGTAAGTGCGGTGCACACATTGCACTAGAGAGAAAATGACGTACCATTGGGCAAGGCTCCCAAAGAAACACACGGCTGAGTTTTGAAAGCCACTCGCTTAGAGTGAGAGCCTGCTTGTCTACTGGGAGACTGAGGGATGGTAATCCCATGACTGGCCCAGTCGACGGACGACGACGAGTTAAGGAAGGGACCGGAGCTCATCGACTTCAAGGATGAGTGATCACTGTCCTTGATTGAGTCGAGTCCAGCGCTCGAGTCTCCAGCTTCCTGATCGGGCGGAAGACCGGAGACCCGGTGATGCTCTCCACAAAGTTCATATCCATGCTGGGCGGGATGAGAAGTCTCTCCGGAGGGCGATTTCGCTGGGGAACTCTGTTGAAGAACTGCAGGAAGCTCTGATTGCATAAAAGGATTTGGTGAGATGGTAGGGACAATGGAGGCGACTGAACCAGCAATGAGTCCTGGATCAGCCGGGATGAAGACCAGAGAGGAGGATGAAGAAGAGGAAGCGACAGCCGAATGCTTTAAGATGGAATTCCGATGTCAAGGTGAAGAAAGGAATGCAGGAATGAGTCAAGATCGAAAGATGAAGCTATTCGGAAAAGTGGGGGGAGAGACTTTCGCGCGTCGGAACACGTGATACACGTGACGCGGTCGCTACTCGAAGGCGAAATTGCTTTTAATTCGAAGGACAGCAAGAGAAGAGATTCAAGACACCTATACGGAAGAAAGGTTGATATTTAAGGCTTTTATTATTTTACAAGAGCATATAGATCACTTTGTTCTTGTATGATTTGCATTCCTAGCGGTTGTGCCTGTCTGACAAAGGCAGCACTCCAGGCATCAAAGCAGACATCTCGTATAGTTCATTTAACTTCTTTTTGCTCAGATTTCATATTCTCTGCTACTGTCATTCTTTGCATATGAAACTGATTTAGTTGATCAATATGCCTGGTCCCAGTGGTAAGCAACACAGCTAGACCTTCCAGCTACAATACTGATTCGAACAGACGCAGAAACAATCCGTATCCTCGTGTCAACCGATAATCATGTTGGGTACAATGAGCGAGATCCAATACGAGGAGACGACAGCTGGAAGGCCTTCCACGAAGTTATGTGTCTGGCGAAGGAGCGAGATGTGGATATGGTACTCCTTGCGGGCGACCTCTTTCATGAGAACAAGCCTTCGCGAAAATCCATGTATCAAGTCATGCGGTCGATTCGAATGAACTGCTTGGGTGATAAGCCTTGCGAGCTGGAGATGCTCAGTGACGCGAGCGAGAATTTCCAGGGGGCGTTCAACCACGTCAACTACGAAGATTTGGATATCAACGTCGCCATCCCGATCTTCTCCATTCATGGAAATCATGATGACCCCTCGGGGGAGGGCCATCTGGCAGCGTTGGATCTACTCCAGGTTTCAGGGTTGTTGAACTACTATGGCAGGACACCGGAGTCGGATAACATCCACATCAAGCCAGTGTTGCTGCAGAAGGGACGTACGAAATTGGCTTTGTACGGGATGAGCAATGTCCGGGATGAGCGACTGTTCAGGACGTTTCGAGATGGCAAGGTCAAGTTTTACCAGCCGTCGATTCAGAAAAACGACTGGTTCAATTTGATGAGCGTCCATCAGAACCACCACGCTTACACAGAAACCGGGTATCTCCCAGAGAATTTCCTCCCAGAATTCCTTGATCTTCTAATTTGGGGCCACGAGCACGAATCCCTGATCAACCCGAGACTCAACCCCGAGACTAAGTTTCACGTCATGCAGCCCGGGTCGTCAGTAGCGACATCGCTTGTACCCGGCGAAGCGGTTCCGAAACACGTCGCCATCCTCAGCATCACCGGCCGGGAGTTCAAATGCGAGCCCATCCGGCTCAAGTCGGTACGTCCATTTGCAATCAGGGAGATTGTACTGTCGGAAGAGAAAGGCGCGCAGAAGCTGGCCCGGAAAGAGAACAACCGAACCGAAGTGACGCGGTTTCTCATATCGATCGTGGAGGAACTTATCGAGGAAGCCAAAGCCGAATGGCTGGAGATGCAGGATGACGCGGAAGAGGACGAGGAGCGCGAAGTCCCGCTGCCGCTGGTGAGACTTCGCGTCGAGATCTCCACTCCCGAAGGAGGCAGCTATGACTGCGAGAACCCGCAGCGCTTCTCCAATCGGTTTGTGGGCAAGGTTGCCAACGTAAACGACGTGGTGCAATTCTATCGAAAGAAGAAGAACACCACCACTCGTAAGAATGACGACGAAGTTGACGAAGCGGCCATGTCCCACCTTTCCACTCTGGACACGGTAAAGGTGGAACAGCTCGTCCGCGAGTTCCTTGCCGCGCAATCTCTCACCATCCTCCCCCAAAACTCGTTCGGGGATGCCGTCGCCCAGTTCATCGACAAGGACGACAAGCACGCGATGGAGATGTTTGTCAATGAATCCCTAGAAAACCAGGTCAAACACCTGATGGACCTGGACCGCGAAGGCGACGAGGTCGACGACGAGGAACCGGCGCAGAGCTCTATCCAAAAGGCCATGGAGACATATCGCGCACAGATGGAAGACATGTTCTCCCGGGGGATCAAGAAGAGAAGCACAAAAGGCAAGAAGCGGTTCAAGCCGAAGCCCGACGGCTGGGACACCGAATTCGACGGCGAGTGGGAGGATCAACCGGGGGCTCTGATCCACTCGGACAACGAGGGCGGCGATCCCAACGCAGAGGAATCCGCCGAGGACGGAACCGACACGGCCACGACCAGGAGGACCACCTCGACGCGCGGTCGTGGTCGAGGCCGCGGTCGCGCCCGAGCAACCACCAGCTCACGCACATCCAAACCAGCCGCAACGAAGAAAGCGACTCCCGCTAAGACCCGCGGTCGACGACAGCAAGTGATCTCAGACGACGACGAGGACGTAGTCATGCTAGATGACGAAGACAACGCCCCACAAGCCCTGTCGGACATCGACGAGGACGATTCACAAGCACTGTTCGTCAAGCAGCCTTCGCGCACGCGGAAACCAGCCGCCCCCCGGCGATCAGGACGCAGCGCGGCATCTCCCGCCCCATCATCTACCACCATTAGTGGGACGGGTCGAGCCAGCCGAGCGCGACCAACGCAGACGACGCTGAATTTCACGGGCTCTCAGGCCAGTACACGCGCGCGGGCGACGGAATCGTCGAAACCAGCCAGGAGCAGAAGGGGTGGAAGCGTGAGTGAGATTGATGACAGCGATGGGTTTGAACCCATGCCGAGTTCACGACGGAGATGATTTATCTTATCTTTATATTCTGCCGTCAAGACAGGACAGGACAGGGCTACAAATCAGAAGTTATATGATTGCATCTACCCTAAACCCGACCCTACACACTACAACTTCCCACGGTTCAAAAACCTAACCGGAATATCCACCCATTTCGCCCGTAGATACTCGGCGACATTCTTCCCCAGAAAGTCAACGGTGGTGGTAACCCCGACTCCCCGATCCAGCAGATTCCGAAACACAAAATGCACGGCACGTAGATTCGGCATCTCCAGCCTCTCGACCTCCAACGCCGGGTTGGCCGTGTACGCAGCGCCCAAAAGCTCCCGCGCCCGCGACGCGGAAAGAACCGACCGCAGCCACAGATACTCGTCTGCGTGCCGTACCCAGAAACCGCAGTTCGCGTCCGGCCCCTTGTCGCCCGAGCGAGCGTGTACGATCCAGCCTAGGGGTCCGCGCGTGGTCGCGCCGAAATCCGTCTGCGGGTTTGCGGGTGTGTGTGTGGCCGCCTGCGAGGGTTGTCGGGACGGGTATTGCCTGGTTACCGGGGGCGGGGGGATGTCGATGACCTGGTTCTTCCAGGGGAGGTGGACGCGGTGGTTGATGTCTTGCTGCGGGAGGAGGGAGACGTGGTACTCGTGGACGGGCCTGGGGAAGCCCAGACGCAGGTCCAGATGGAAGGTGGCGCCGGGGTATCCCTGCATGATGTTATCGGTGACAGGGCGCAGGAAGCGCGACGGGGCGAGGTCGTCTGCTGTACGGGCCTGCGCGACGACGCGGAAGGTGGCCGTCGCGCTGTCCTGGTCTCCGGGGTCGTCTTGGGACGAGCCCAGGGTGGAGAACTTCAGGGCGGAGAAGGCGGCCGAGTAGGGCGCCAGGAGGCGTCGGAGCTGGTCTTCGAGCATCCGCGCCTTGGCGGCGATGTCCAGCCCGACCAGGAACCAGGACACCTCGGCCTGGAACCCGCCGCGGGCGGTGATGCCGACCTTAGTGGTTGGCGGGGGCGGGGCGGAGCGGACGCCGCGCAGGGCGACGCGGTTGGCGCCCAGCTGCTCGAAGTGGACGTCCGTCAGGATGGCGGTCACGTCGGAGTTGAAGTACCACGGGCCCTGGATCTCGTAGAGCAGCTGCGACGAGCACGTGTCGACGGTGACGGCGCCGCCGGTGGAGCTCGCCTGCTTGGTGATGACCACCTGGCCGTCGCGGGCGATCTCCGCGATGGGATACCCGATGTTGGTCCAGCCATCGCCCCCGGCGCCCTCCAGCGCTTTGAACCCCGTGAAGTTGCCGCCGCAGACATAGCTGCTGCATTCGATGAGGTGGCCCGCCACGAAGGCATTCGCCAGCTGGTCGAGGTCACCGCGTTTCCACCCGTGGTACCAGTACGCCGCGCCGATCACGGGCGACGCATCCGACACCCGTCCACACAGCACGATATCAGCGCCCTGGGCAAAAGCCTCTGCGATCCCAAGACCCCCCAGGTAACACTGGGCGTAGATGGGCTCGAACGGCCAGTCGGAGAGCGACTCACCAGTATAAATATTCTCAAACATCGATCTACCATCCGACAAAGCCTTCGTGACCGTGTGAAGAACCTCGTCGCCAGATACCCAAGCAACCTTCAACCCCAACCCCTTCGCCTCCACCATCCGCACAACAGCCTCATACAAACCCTTGGTATCCGAATTCCCCGCATTAACAGCAACCTTGATCCCATACCGGGCCAGATCCTCCAACGCCGGCTCCAACGCCAACAGGAACGACGCCTCGTACCCGGACACGCCTTGTGTCTGGTCGACCTTCCGCACCGCCCCTGTCACCATGTTGGCTTCGCTTAGGAAGTCCGCGATCACCACGTCCACGGGGTCTTGCGGGTAGTTGTGGGCGAATTCGGCGAGGGCGTGCCGCCGGTCAGAGGCGGAGCCGGAGGAGCCTTGGTTTGTTAGAGTCTCTCTAGTATGTCTGTATTTGTTTATGGCTTACCTGCGATGCGAATCGGACGGGTTCTCATGTCGTTAGGGTTGGTGATTTGGGTAAGTCTGCGAGATACTAAATGAACTGTTATATGATGATGCACATTGCTAGCCACCAACCCATGTCTGCAAGTAAATAAAGACAAGATATACATCTGCGACGCCGAGGACCGAATATCATATCGATGATCCTCGGTCTGGAAAATGCGGGGTTGCAGGATGCATCCGGGGTATAACACAGGGATTGTGTGGCTAATGCAAGTGCATAATCTTCATCTGACATTCATAGCCAAAAAGGCATATATATAGTTATATACAACATCTGCCATAAGTTCATTTAAGCAAAGATCGCATCCCCCAGACGGATATGCACCGATTTCACCTGCGTGTAGTTCTCAAGCGCATATGAGCCTAACTCACGCCCGAGACCGGATTCCTTGAACCCGCCAAAGGGTACTTGGTAGGAGATCATGTTGTAGTTGTTGACCCAGACGGTACTGCAAGGGGAATTAGTGGTTGTTTGAGGTATGTGAGGGGTTACTTACCCGGCCTTGAGGGCGTTGGAGACGCGGATGGCGGTGTTGATGTTCTTTGTGTGGACTGCGGCGGCGAGGCCTATTGCATGTTAGTTATAGTTGTAAAAAATAAAAGGGGACTGTTGGCATAACCCACCATAGCTTGTGCTGTTACCGATCTTGATGGCCTCCTCTTCATCCTTGAACTTCTGGATCGTGACCACCGGCCCGAAGATCTCCTCCTGAGCGATCTTCATGTCGCTGGTGACGTCGGTGAATACGGTAGGTTGGATGTAGTAGCCCTCTGAGCCGTGACGCTCGCCGCCCGCGGCGACGGTGGCGCCGCCCTGCTTGCCGTGCTGGATGTATTCCATAATACGGTCGAACTGGATGCGGGAGACCTGGGGGCCCTGGAAGGTGTCCGGGGCGAACGGATCGCCGAGTTTATTCTTCATGGCGCGCTCCTTGAACCGAGCGACGAACTCGTCGTAGATCCCCTCCTGGACCAGGATGCGCGAGCCAGCGCAGCAGGTCTGGCCGTGGTTGAAGAAGATGCCGAAATTCGACCAGCTGATCGAGGCGTCGATGTCGGCGTCGTTGAAGACGATGTTGGGGGACTTGCCGCCGAGTTCCAGCGTGACCTTCTTGAGGTTGCTCTTCGCGGCGGCCTGGAGGATGGTGCGGCCGACAAGGGTCGAGCCTGTGAAAGCAACCTTGTCGATGTCCATGTGGTTGGCGATCGCGGCACCAGCGACACGGCCAAAGCCTGAGATGACATTAATCACACCGGGAGGGAAGCCAGCTTCCTTCACCAGCTTGGCGGCATAGAGACCGGACAGGGGGGTCTGCTCGGCAGTCTTAATGATGACGGTGTTCCCGGCGGCAATGGCAGGGCCAATCTTCCAAGCCCACATCAGGAGCGGGAAGTTCCAGGGAATGATCTGGCCGCAGACGCCGATAGGCTCATGGCGAGTGTAGGTGAGAGTGTCCTGGTTGGTGTCGATGGTTTGACCATGGATCTTATCAGCCCAGCCACCGTAGTAGCGCAGACAACCGGCAGCGCCGTCGAGGTCAATCCTGGCCATGGTGAACGCCTTGCCGTTGTCCAGAGCCTCAATGGCGCACAGCGTGTCCATGTCCCGCTCGAGGAGATCGGCCAGCTTGGTGAGCATCCGGCCACGCTCAGAGGGGGTCACCTGGCTCCAGACGCCCTCGAATGCCTTGCGAGCAGCAGCGACGGCGATGTCGACATCTTTCTCCGTAGCCTCGTGCACGGCGACAATGGGCTTCTCGTTGTGGGGGTTAATGGTCTCGAAGGTCTTGCCTTCGACGCCCTTGATGAATTCATTGTTGATGAACCTAGGAGAGTCAGTGGGACATTATAGTCAGGGATTTGAAGGACATACAGGCCAAGAGGCTGTTCATATTTACCCTGAGGGGTCTCGATGGTGGCGAAAAGGTCCGACATGATGAATGGGAGTGCTGTAGGGACTTACAGGGGTAGAGATGCAAGAGAAGGACGCCATATTTATTAGTCGGAAAAGGAGATGAATGAATAGAATATCCCCGCTTTCTTACAAGCCGAGGAAGATTGTTGCTCGAGTACTCCGTAACTATGGAGATTGGAGATAGTTCCTTTGGCTTCATCCAGACGGACAGACGGAGAGATTTTCACCCGAAAATGGGGACATTTCTTGACCAGATGAAATAAAGCCCTTGTTATGCAGTGTGAAGCTTGTCAGTGGAGATGGTTACACAGCGTCATCCTGAATAATTGTAAGCAGTAAGCAGGGTGCATGAGACTAGTTTCCTGATTGGTGTTTAGATGAAGCTATCCCCATCGTCAAGGAGTCTGATCAGCATCTGATGATGTGTCAAGTCAGCCAAGAGGTTATCTCCCTTTAGATACTCCGTACGGAAGTAGTTGGTGAGTAAGTCCCGGCTATATTTACTATTTAATATGTCATAAAGTAATACCATAATCAGAGGCATACTGACCCGCTGTTATCAAGCTCGTTCTTCCTGCAGCGGAAGTATCTCCTCGGTAAAAGGAAAGCTATCCCACAGCGACAGCTCCATCCCCTCCCACTCCAACGATCCATTGATATCGAATGTGCTCGTCAGCGGTAGATTCTCACTTCCCTCATCCTGTTGCGCTGGAGATTCATCCCCCTGGGTTCCACGGGCGGGGGTGTGGCCGCTCAAACTAAACAGCTTACTGACGTACTGGCTCTTGCCGTATCCCTGCAGGAGTCGCTGGCGCTGCTCGGAGATGGCGTTGCGGAGAAACGTGAGAATCTCATAGTAATGGGCCGCCTGGGCGGATTGCTGAGAGAACATGCGGAGGATGTCGACGGCGCCGGTGAAGGATTCCTCAAGGTCGGGGTTGGGGTCTTTCTGGGAGAAGAGGGAGAAGCCTACAACGAGAGCTGCAGCGAAGATAAAGGCTCTGTTGGAGCTTGTCAGTGAGGAAGGAACTAGAGAGGCTGGCGAACACACTTCAGAATGCACAAGTTCCCAAGTAGTAGCTTTGAGCGATGGATCTCCAAACAAGTCTGGAGCATGTACAATGCCGAGTCAATGCAAGCGACGGCGAGTCGCGAGTGGACGGGGTTCTCCGGGATGTCGCCCAAGACATTCTCCGTGAGATTCTGCTGTACTCGGTGCAGCCGAATCCCCAGTGTCGCGATAAGGAACGGTCTCGTCACAACGATGACCGCGAAGTGGTAGGAACAGGCGATGTGCAAGCTGCCGAGAACCCGGTCCTGCGCAGCGAGACACTCTTGCGCCGTGTCTGGGGGTTTGAGTAGCGACTCTGGTAGACCGTCGCTCCATCGCTTGAGTTTTTCCAGCAGCGACTCAGCTACTTGCGCTGACGCCGACTTTTCGCTGTACAACCGGGCGATTGTTTCGTCGAGGATGTGTGTGAGATGATAAGAGGCTACCAGTCCTTCTACCTGGCTAGTTTGCTGAAGTGCTCCGGTAATGCTGGCTCCGGCTTCTGATCGCAAGGAAGCTGTGGCAGGCGGTCGTCCGAGTATAGAGCTGACGAGGAGGTCTAGATTGCATAAGCTCATCCACACACATGCTCTGTTGACATTAGTCCAAATCAATTACAATCAAGAGGTTATAATATGAGTTACCTTCGATTCTGTTCGGTGGCTGCCAAAGAACTAGAACCATCAGTATGGAGACCCAGCGCCACGGCTGCTCGAGCAGCCACTCCAAGATACATGAACGCAGCATTCCTGCGACAGGCTCCGAGCATGTAAAACGACATGAGCAGAAATAAGCGAACCATTCCCAGGCTCGGATTCTCCAGCATGCTGACGAACGTCCTGCGTTGTCCGCGCGCAAAAAAAAAGTGTTCGATGCGAAGCGTCGTGGGATGATGCTTCTGAGACTGTGCGCCGATAGCGATCATGACGTCCATCAGAGCCATTGTATCTTGTCGACAGCCAAGATCGCGAGACTGGTTGGTTATGAGATCCGTCAGTTCGGGGTCCGGCATGATATAGAGGAAGCCGCTTGTCTACCGCACATCATTAGCCCGTGTATTTGAACCGCGAGGGCTAGCAAATAGATTCGAACAAACCGGACTTACTGCAATCTGGTAAGCGCGGATAAAGGCCTGTCGCTGCTCAAGATCCAGCCTGTCCTCAAAATCCGGCGGATCATACACCTCGTGGGGTGCCTCCGTTTCAAGCATGTCTTCACTCTTGACATTGTGTGAGAACTGTGACGGACCGATATGTTGGGTGACGGTATCACGGAGTAACTGCAGGAAGGACAACGACGCGGCGCTACCTACGTAGACTTGACAATCTTAGCTCATCATCTTCCCCTGGGGATCAACAACGACATACCTCGTTCACCTTGCAGGTTACGCAGCATACGCGGGCGCGTTTTGTGCGGGGCCTCGGGGGAAACACCTGGCTCAGCAGTCTGCAGCTCAACAGGTTGACGATCCGTAGATGGCTGAGGTGTTGTAACTGGCCGACTTTCAGAAGCACGGTTGTTTTGCGCATCCGGTGTGCTCGACTGCCGGCCTGGGGCAAGGTCTGTTCGTCTGGAAGGCATACACGAGTGTGCTTGGCCCCTTCGGATGCAGTTCTGGCAGGGAAATGAGCCGCTACACCGTCTCTTGGATGTCCTGCAGAAGAGACAGGCCTCGTAGGCTCGTAGGCGGTTTGCGGGATGCACTTTGGGACGCGCCATGTCATCTTATCCAGCGATATCGATCGACATGTATGATATGATGGAGATTCATATTAGTACAGAGAGACGAGGAGATGAAGTCAGAAGTCACCCCCGCATTTGGAACGATCGGGTTTCGGTTATCATCGCGAGTGATCACTTTTGTCATCGTTAGAAGAGTTCCTGTAGATGACTGTCATTTGATAAGTGTTTGACTCATGGTAGTTGGACTTGAAGTATGAAGTCTACCCCAACTACATATATATATCTTGGTCAAGTCTACAATATCAGGCTACAAACCTCCCTTCAATGCCCTCCGACATAAAAGACCCGTCTTGGCTGCTCTTCCTCTCTCTCATTCTTCCATTCTTCCTTTAGCCAACCACAACGTTGTGCTCCGCGGAGAGAAGTTCCTGGGATCATCTCCGGCCCCTGTGATGGTCTCGGGATCAACGACCAGTACAGTATCGGACTTCACAACGGACTCTTGACGACAAAACCTCACTCATAATCTCATCATCGACTTGACTTTACCTTTGCCCGCAAGATGGCATCTACTCACAGCCTCAATCAGCCGTCGTCCACCGCAACTAAAACATCGCGAGACGAAATGCCCGAAGTCAACGACGATATCTTGGATGGACTGGAAGACGTGGCCATTCTGGATTTCAAGGGGCCTCAGTCCCTAAAGAACCAAGTTAACTCCCGATTGAAGGAACTACAGGCTAGTCACTCCTATCAGCAGTACATCGTGTGCCAGAATGTTAGGAAGGAGCAATTTACGAGCATGGATCAGCAAAAAAGCCTTGGTAGAGGCATTCGAAAGTCCTATCATTCAAAATGGCAAATTCTCGTGCTAAAGATATTGACTACAATCCACGAAGCCGCTCACTTGACCTTATGGCAGAAGATTTGGATGCAGCTTGTGGCAATGGGGGCTGAAGAGGTGATGGCACCATGCGGGGGAGGGACCTTCCAAAGCTAAAGCAACATATCATCTAAGGAAGCTGATACAGCATACAAACCAGCAACGCGAACCCAGGAGTCTGACTGGCCAACTATCATCCTTGAGAGTGGCTACTCTGAGTCAATGCGTCGCCTTGTAGCTGACGCACGGTGGTGGCTGGTCAACGCTGGCGGTGATGTGAAGACAGTCCTCCTCATCTCAATAAATAAGGAGAGACAAGCCCTCCAAGATGGTGCCTTGCTCCCCCGAGTATGGTCCCGACGAAGATGGATGAGGTAGATATTGTCGCGGGTAATCCCAGGCCACTCATGTACTATATCTGTAGTACTGTACTAATCATTGCCATCATAGGTTCTGTGACAGGGGCGCCGCTATGCCTGAAGTTTGAGGACCTTATGGAACGGCCACCGCGCCTAACAGAGAGGGACGTTGTCCTGACTGCTGCTCAGTTGGCCGCATGGGCTAACTTCCTGTGGACCACTTATCAGTAACTGCCATCTCAGTCGGCTGAGCACTGAGCAGTAGTCAGGCTGGTACTACCCTGGCGTCTCGTGCCTCTCTCCTCCTCTCGCCCTCCTCCAAACGGTCCCAATTTTCCGTTTCACCAAACAAGATGTATAACTTCTCCGGCAGGGACAAGCTCGACGGAGGGGTCTTTACCGGAACTGTTAGTATGCGTTTCTCTCACGAAGCCTAGTTCTTATGTGACCTGATATGGAGGTATTCAATCCAGGCGGACTGGAGTCCCATCACAGAAGAACAGGCAAACGATAGCCCGCAAACGTCTATCGAGCCAGTATTCAGTAAGACATCCCGACATCTCGATGAAAAATCCAGGACCCCGTACCTAAACGAACCTAACTCCCAGGGACGGGCGGCATGGGAATTCGTCGAGAACGAAAAGCCCAACTTCTCTCCGTCATCAATCCGCTCCTGGTTCTCGGCCCATCGTCCACAACCTCACCTCGAAGCCCTGAACACTTCCAATCAACTACCTCTTCGTCGACGTCCGTGATCTCGGCTTCGCTGAGTTCGCTCACGTCCTCGCCATCGAGAAGGAAGAGGCTAGACCTTGCTAAGATAGTTGAAGGAGAACAACATGCTAGAGATTGCGCCCAATGAATTGTGATTAGTAGTGCTTTTCAAAAACCATGTCACCAGACTGACTAAGCACTTTTGCTGCTCCTCTCTAGTAAAATTCCCTGTAAGCTGAAAGTCAGACTTGATACAGAGTACTCCGAAGTCCGAACAAAGGCTGTCATTTTCGGCGTTGTTATCACAGGTCCTCAGATTCTACTCCGTAGTTAGTAATGAATATGACATTCACAACTGAATTACTGAATGACTGATCCAAACCATACCCAAAGTTGAAGTTTTGCAATGAAGAAGTGGAGTAGAAGAATTTTCACTCCCAATTAGTCCCAACAAAGCAAACCATGCAAACCTAACCTCCCTCTCGCTTATCGTTAGCGCCCACACTAGCTCCACAGCTCAGGTATATAAACCCCTTCAACCCCCCAGAACTTTTAGAAAATCAAGCGACTCTACGTATGTTCTCCCCTCCCTACATTTGAACATCCTCTTCTCAAGTCAATACTAACTATTTCCACAGTTCAAAGAATCACTTTAGAGTAGACGTCCCACCTCTGAGCTCTTCTAAAGAGCCACAGAATCTCCACCCTTGCTGATGACTGCTATGTCCTCGATACCCTAAAGTGAAGCCGTTTTACTCCCGTCTCGACCTTGTTTAAGCACTTGCGACTTCGTCGTTTGGTTGTTTTTGCGATGGTCTAGGGAGTGGTGATGATCTTGACCTTTTCTGATGTCTTGACTTCGGTCGGTCGGATTTGGTGGGTGTCGAGGAGGTCTGAAAGGTTTTTCTCTTTCATCTTTTGATGTGAAGAGATTGGAGTATCTTAGATAGAGTGAATATGATTTTTTAAGACTTTCACTTTCTTGTCTCCTTGTCGTTGTAGTTATTTAATCAGTCTTCGAAAAACTACGGAGTACTCGAACGGGGAATCCTTTGGCTTTTGGCTTCACCTCCAAACTCATCATAATGCCATAGAGTCCTATCATCATTCATCTAGGGTATCACTACATAAGTACCATACACCTTTCTAACGTTTATTTCGTCTCGCTCTTCCCCCCCTTCCACCCCTTATTCCTAGATCCACGACCGCGTGGTCCACGAGATGAGGATGGCGTTCCTGCACCAGATCCCCCTTCTCCGGCCGACTTCCCTCGATTCCCGTTGCTGCTGCTCATATTAAGCCCCGATTCGCTGCGACCCTTCCCACGGCCTTTCTCCGCCCCAGGGTTCATCTTGCGTTCAAGCACCACAACTTGACTCTGGGCCACCGTGACAGGACTAGCAGCGATGGCTCTTTGTAGACCCTCTGGTTCTGCAAAGTCGATGTACCCAAATCCTTTCTTCTTGTCGATCTCCACTTTCAGGATCTTCCCGAATGGTGAAAAGGCCGTTTCCAATAAAGGCTCTGTAACTCCTTGCGACGGATTGGCGTGCTTGAGGAATGCCTGTGTAGCTGTAGAAGTAGCGACCGCCGCGGCTGGTTTTCCCCTCCCTGATTTCGACGGTTTCGCCGGGGCAGATGGAGCGTTGGGAGGGGCGCTTGGGCCGGATAGGGCACGAGATGATGCGGGCTCGCTGGGCGGGGGGGTAGCATTGGCCTTGGGGTTTGCTATCACCGGCTGTGACGGCAATGCGGGTTTAGTAGACTTCGTAGCGGTATCCTTCCTGCCGGCGTCTGGAGCTGTATCCGCCTCCTTCTTGTGTTCCGATTCTGTAGGAGTACCCCTTCCACCTCTCCGACGGCCTCCCGAAGGCGCAAGTCCAAGGTCTCGCTGGAGGATCTTGGCTGCGGCAGCAATATTCCCACGCTCTCTCTTCCTTTCACCCTGCGTAGCTGGCTGAGGAGCATCCTTGCCTGCCGCTTGAGTCGCTGCGGGTTTGCCAGCCTGCTTGACAGCGGCGTTGGCGGCTTTGTTTGCTGCTCGGACAGCTTCTTTGGTCGCCTTGTCCGTAGCCTTGGCCTTCCTCTCCGTTTTCTCTGCAGCCGCAGCCTGCGAGGTATCCTTATCCGGTCGTTGCAGGAGTTTCTTCGCTTGCGCCTTTTCGGACTTGGAATCCTTCTCGGCCTTGGCATGTCTCGACAATTTGCTGGCCGCCTCCTTCGCTTTGATGGCCTTCTTCTCCTTGATGTACTGAACGAGAGGCGTCATCGTCACCGTTTCCTTCTTCTCCTCTGCATCGGCGGGTTCCGCAGGAACAGGTTTCGTAATCGGCTGCGTCAGGCTCTCAAGAAAAGCAATGAATTCAGGATCCTGATCGATAGTTCCCTGGCGCGCATCCTTCCGTACACGACTACCGGGAATCTTAGCGTAGGGAGCGAATTCCAGAGACGGCGGCCCCAGGAGCACCGGGTCGTTGAAGGTATTACGAGCATCCAAGAACGAGGTCTGTCGGACTTTATCCGAGAGAGGCGCAATGTATTCGCTGGACGTGACGTGGATGTAGGCGCGGGACGGTCTGGAGGGTTTGGCATGGCTTGTGTCATAGTCAGCTTCTGCGCGTCACACTCAACAGAGATTCAGTAACTGACTCTTTGGCTATCTTGCCAGGCTTATACTGATACAAATCCACCTTTCCTGCTCCAATAGCCCACTCGGAACCCAGCGCATTCTCGAATTCGGACTGCGTCAAACCGGGAGGTAACCGTCTCACGAGTAGTTTGAGTCGCGGAGCCGCTGGCTTGGGAGTCTTCCTTGCAGCTGAGGCATTCTTCTGCGTTGCAGCTGCAGGGATCT
Organism: Aspergillus cejpii; assembly: GCA_004769165.1. Taxonomy (NCBI): domain Eukaryota; kingdom Fungi; phylum Ascomycota; class Eurotiomycetes; order Eurotiales; family Aspergillaceae; genus Aspergillus; species Aspergillus cejpii. Next base: position 600,534 of record SMSW01000005.1, on the reverse strand, counting down.
GGAGGACACCTCCCGTCGACTTGCCAGGGGAAATTTGCGTCATGATGAATGGGTGAGGGGTGGATCTTACACTCCGACGGAGTGGACAGTGGACACTGATTGATGTATTGATATTGATAGTATTGAGACAAGGAAGATGAAGAGAAGAGTAACATTAAAAGGACAATTTCAGAAAGTAGAGAGAAAGTCTCGACTGGTTGTCAGAATCAAGATAAATGCAGGGAGAGATTCCAATTCCTAAGGCAACGAAATTACGGGGAACGAGGACCGCCAAGCACGCGCTGGGCCCAACATCCTGCGGGGAAGAATTACCCTCGAGAATCTTGGACTCTAATTCTCTCTGATTTTTGAATATTTTATAGAACTTTATTAGAAAGTGACTATCGCAAGTCAGTTTTGATTCTCTCTGTTCCCAAATACGTCCTTCGAATTCAGCTTGATTGCATTGGTCACATCACCATGGCGGATATCACCGTCCCAGAGCCGGGACCGGCCAAACTGAAGCGCAATGCAGGTCCAGACGAATGGCTAGAGGCAGCCAAGGATTGCAAATATCTGTCTGAACAGCACATGAAGCAGCTTTGTGAGATTGTCAAGGAGTATATGATGGAGGGTGAGTCGTGACTTCGAATCCAAGGATGACCAAGTCCCGGTTTTTTTAACGAAGTCCATTCAAAGAGTCCAATATCCAGCCTGTCTCGACGCCAGTCACAGTGTGCGGCGATATCCACGGCCAGTTTTACGATCTACTTGAGCTTTTCCGGGTTTCGGGCGGAATGCCCGGTGAGTCTGAGTCTGAGGTGGAAGCTCCCAAAACCCAACCTTCTGTGATTACGTCCGAAGATATCGAGCCCCCGTCGACCATCACAGATCCCAAACTGCGGAAGAAATTGAGGAATGCGTCTGCTGTGTCGGAGGAGAGTGACGAGAACAATGCGGGTCCGAGAGACCGGTCCTCCAGCGCGGGGTCGGACGATCTTCAGCTCAAGCGGAATTTTGTGTTTCTGGGTGATTACGTCGATCGAGGATATTTCAGTCTGGAAACCTTGACTTTGCTTCTGTGTCTCAAAGCCAAGTAAGTGCTGTGCTACCCACTGTCTGGGTCGGGGTTGACCTGAGCGTTAGATACCCTGACCGGGTAACATTGGTCCGTGGGAACCACGAGTCCCGACAGATTACGCAGGTATACGGGTTCTACGATGAGTGTTTTCAAAAGTACGGCAATGCCTCGGTCTGGAAGGCTTGCTGTCAGGTGTTCGATTTCATGACATTAGGCGCTATCATCGACGGGAGGGTATTGTGTGTGCATGGAGGGTTGAGTCCCGAGATCAGGACCCTCGACCAGGTCCGCGTGGTCGCTAGGGCGCAGGAGATCCCGCACGAGGGTGCTTTTTGTGACCTCGTTTGGTCGGATCCAGACGATGTGGAGACATGGGCCGTCAGTCCCAGAGGAGCTGGTAAGTTTTTGTCAATTACCGCGAGAGTCAAGTGCTTACACTTTAATAGGGTGGTTGTTTGGAGACAAGGTGGCCGACGAATTCTGCCACGTCAATGACCTGACGTTGATAGCCCGAGCACATCAATTGGTGAACGAAGGGTACAAGTACCACTTCACGAACCAGAACGTGGTCACCGTCTGGAGCGCGCCCAACTACTGCTACCGATGCGGCAATCTGGCATCCGTCTGCGAGATCGGCGACGACCTGAAACCAACCTTCAAGTTATTCAGCGCCGTCAGCGATGACCAACGACATGTTCCCGTTTCGCGGCCGGGCCGCAGCGAGTACTTCTTGTAGAATACCTTCTGAGCAACCCACTTTTGTATGAAACCCACGGGGGGGGACACACACACACACCTGATCCGCATCGGCGCTGGCGTCCTGGATAATGCTTGACGGTCTGTCCCATGTTTTTGTGCCCGCAGTTGATGATGATTATATAATGAGATTAGATTTGCACTTAATGATGCTGTTTGACCCTAAATCTAAGGTTCACTACGAAGTACGGAGTACTTTCGAGTTTGGCGTCTGATCTGGAGTTTCGCATGCCGACTTGGTTCAACCTCAGAACACCGGCATAGCATTTTTCAAACCACCAGATATTGTATTCGGACATGCTAGCATCAAAGTGTGAACTGGCAGTTGATCGAGGCATCATCTGCCGACATCCCGGGATAGATTCCGTTGATTTCGGGATCGATTCCGGCCCCGGATCCAAGCATGCATTAAAGAAGCAGGTCGACCAAGAATCCAAGGAAAAACCACTGTCCCTGAGTCCCTCTCTTCAAATAAAACCAAAATTATACGGAGTACCGTACAATGACCGAGAAACTCGACGTCGTGATCTGCGGAAGCGGATCCGCAGGCCTCTGCGCAGCGGCATGGCTCGCCCGGTACGGTATCCGGTGCAAGGTCCTGGAGCGGCGCGACGGGCCGATGAGCATGGGCCAGGCGGATGGGGTACAGTGCCGGACGGTGGAGATCTTCGAGAGTTTCGGGATGGGCGAGGAACTGCTGCGTGAGGCGTACCATGTTCTGGAGGTGGTATTCTGGGCGGATGACGAGACGGGGGCGATCCGGCGGACTGGCCGGACGGCAGATACGCGACTGGGCCTCTCGCACCAGCCGCATCTCATTCTCAACCAGGCGCGGATCAACGGGCTGCTCGTCGAGAAGATGCGGGAGTGGAATGGCCAGGAGATTGACTATGGGTGTGATGTGACCCGGGTCGAGGTGGATGGCTGCCTGGCGGCGGATCCGCGGGCGTATCCTGTCAGAGTGACTGCTGTGAGGGATGGACGGGTTGAGGTGTTTGAGGCGAAGTATGCGCTTGTACGTTCCCAGAGTTGGTTTTAACGAGCGGTTACTGACTGGTAAGGCATGCGACGGGGCTCATAGCACTGTGCGGAAATCACTGGGCTACAACATGATCGGCGATACCACGGACGCAGTCTGGGGCGTCATGGACATGATCCCGCGCACCGACTTCCCCGACATCCGGAAGAAAACCACGATTCGCACCCAGACGGGCAATCTGATGATCATTCCCCGGGAAGGGGGCAGTCTGACCCGGTTCTACATCGAGCTACCGGCCGGCACAAAGGCCAAAGACGTCAGGCTCGAGGATCTCCAGCAGACAGCTCGGAGCATCCTCAGCCAGTACACCATCGAGTTCGTCGAGACGGTCTGGTGGTCCGCGTACGCGATCGGCCAGCGCCACGCCGATTTCTTCCACAGGGACTACCGCGTCTTCCTTGCCGGAGATGCCTGCCACACGCACTCGCCCAAGGCGGGCCAGGGCATGAACGTGAGTCTGCAGGATGGGTATAACATCGGCTGGAAACTGGCTACCGTCTTGAAGGGCCTGGCTTCGCCGTCCCTGCTGGAGACGTATGTTCTGGAGCGCCAGAAGGTCGCGATCGACCTGATCAACTTTGACCGATACTTCTCCAGGCTGTTTTCCTCGGGAGGACAGACGTCGCCCGCGGAGTTCCAGGAGGGCTTCATCAAATCGGGCAAGTATACTGCCGGTTTGACAGCGCGGTACGACAAGTCTCCCATCACTTCAGACATGGACGGATCGGACAGACTTTCGACGAACGTCGTTGTCGGGATGAGGTTACCTAGTGCTCAGGTTGTCCGCTTTTGTGACTCGAAGCCAATGCAGCTGGCTCAATCGCTCCAATCTGATGGTCGGTGGCGAGTGGTGGTTTTCATTGGGGATATCAGTTCACCTGAGACAAAGACCAAGTTGAATGCCGTAAGTCATGGATACCATCAGGTTGTTTTAACTCTTGCTCATTCTCGCAGATTGGGGACTATCTCGGCTCCACCGAATGCCCTATCCATACATTCCGTCCCGAGGGAGAAGATATCGATGGTCTTATTGAGCCGATCCTGGTGGGACATGGCCGGCGTCATTCTGTTGAACTGGAACAGATCCCTGAATGTTTCTATCCCGTCACCGGGAAGCATCAAATCAGAGGTACGTCGGACTATAGCCCAAACCGCAGCATGCTGACATCCCCAAGACCTTCATAAGATCTACTACGACGATGAAAGCTACAACAAGGGTCATGGACACTGCTATGAGCACCTCGGCATTAAGCCCGAGAAGGGGGTAATCGTCATTGTCCGTCCAGATCAATGTGGGTTTCCCCTTCAGGACGAGAGAAACGCCTACTTAGTGTGAATAGATGTCTCGGCTGTGATGAGTCTCGATGACTTTGAGCAGATTGGAAAGTTCTTTGCAGGATTCTTGATACCCCAGCTGCCTGTAAAGAGCCAGTGACTTGACATATGAAAATAACCATGCATGATAGTTGTATATCCAATAGCAGCGACAGTAATCGAGTGTTCCGTGTTGGTACGTAAAATCGGGTGAGCTCTTGAAGATAAGTTTAGCGGAGCCACTCTATCAAGATAGAATTGGATATCCGTAGATTAGGCTGGTCATCTGGAACTCGAGGCGGAAAAGAACGCGTCTGCCTATCAAACGAACAAAGTGTTATCTCGTATAGCATGACTCAGTCGAGACTATAAAGTTGATCATTGAAACTCGGAAACCTGTACGCATCAGTCCATCTCATCCCATCAACCATGGCAGAAACACACTTCATCGTCCCCCCTCACCTCACCAAATACAACACCCCTCTGGCCGAATTCTCTGCCTCAAACCCACACTTCACAGACTTTGTAGTCGGCGGACTGGTCTTCTCACAAACCCACCCGGACAGCAAAGCGAAAGGAGCACACCACTTTCGCATTCTTCTTCTCCAACGCGCTGAAACAGATTCCTACCCGGGCTACTGGGAAGGACCAGGCGGGATGTGCGAGCCATCCGATCCCACGCTCCTGGCAGGGGTGGCGCGCGAAGTCTTCGAGGAGACCGGACTCCGGGTCTCGAGATTTCTGGACCTGGTTGCTGTTGATGAGTGGGTGCGGGCCCGGCGCGGGGATGTGCGTCGTGTAGCCAAGTTTACGTTCCTGGTGGAGGTGTGTGAGGCGGGTGTTGCGTCTGAGTGCTGGGAGGATGGGGTTAAGTTAGAGGAGACGGAGCATCAGGCTTTTGTGTGGGCGACGGAGGAGGAAGTGCGCGAGGGTGTGCAGAATGGGGGTAAGTATAAGTTCTTGAAAGATCAGGGGATGAACTTGTTGAAGGGGTTTGAGTTGTTGATGAAGTGATGAAGTTGGAGTTGAGGAAGAGGATAGGTTGATGGCCTGAGGCATGTTTACTCGACAGGTTGAGCATCAGTATATGGATTAAGTATCTCGGATTTATACCAGATTTGCGATATATAACATTTCAGGAGATCAATGAAGAGCTGCGTCGGCCTGATTATTGACAATTTGCCGGGTTCCACGACCAGCAAAGTACTCGTAGACACACAATATCTTCAATCGCTCGAGATCCTGGTCAGAGGATCTAGGGACAACCCTGTTCACTCATTCCAATTGTCCTCCACAGGAACAGCTCCTTGAGCTTGCATCCGTAGCGCAACCTCATCAACCCGTTTCCATACACGGAGTAAATTGCCTCCTGCCACCTTGGAGGCATCTTCATCGCTAACCCCTCGTCTCAGAAGCTCTGCAATCAGATTGGGAAATTTGGACACATCCTCGAGACCCTGCGGAACGCTAAAGATGCCATCGAAGTCGCTGCCCAGACCAACATGATCGAATCCAATTAGACGCCCGATGTGCATGATGTGATCTGCCACTTTGTCCAGGGTGGCATGGGCCGGATCCGCCTTCGGTAGCTCATCTGGTTCATCCGAAGCATTGCATGAGACAAAATCCGGAGAGAAGTTGACCATCACCAGCGAGTCTCTGGCCTTGACAAGCTCCAACACATCGTCCGGAACATTACGGGGATGAGGACAGATTGCGTACGCCGAGCTGTGGCTGAATATAACTGGGGCACGACTGCCAGTCCAATCGTCCTTACCCGCACCAAGGACATCCCGCATTGTTTCGACGCTCACATGCGACAGATCGACAATCATACCGAGTCGATTCATTTCAAACACAAGATCCTTCCCAGCGTCGCTGACGCCGTGCCAGTACGGATCGGCCTTTTTCACGCTGCCGTCGGGCTGCTCGGTGAGCGCTGCATCGGCGTACCGATTGTGGCAGTTGTGTGTGAGTGTGGCGTACGATACCCCCAGATGGTAGAAATTCCGCAGTAAAGCCAAAGAGTTGCCGATTGAGTGAAGACCCTCTATCCCCATAGGGGAGATGATCTTGCCATCAAGGAACGATTGAAGCGCAGTTGTTCCATTGGGAGGTAAGGAGAAGGTGTCAGGATAGGCTCGTGCTAAGCGTGACATGACGTCGACCTGCTCCATCGTTTGACGCACGCCTGACATGCTCATTAGTAGAGATTGATGATTAGGTGTTTCTTAGTCCATACTCGTGGTGTATGTAGCATCGGAGAAATCCGTCCAGTTCTTGGGGCATTCGACAAACACGCTCCAGAAGGTGCCACCAACTTTGCCCTGGGAGAGTCGTGGCAGATCAACATGACCCATGAGGTTGCCCTTGGTAAAAGGGACGGTGAAGTTGTCGCCATATATCTGGTTGCGAAAAAAGGCACGAATGAGGATAGGAAGGTCATTGTGACCGTCTGTAACCCTTGTCAATGTCTGCTTACCCATGCGAAAGGCAAGGAGGCTTACCGATCAAGGGTGTCGTCGACAAGATCTTGTCGACTCGATGCTCAATGCTCAGGGGAGCGGCCGATCTGGGTGTACCAGTTGTGATAAACAGAAGAAGACATGCCAGGAGGAAAGTCGCGGCCAAATGCCCAAGACGCCGAACAGAGAAAGTTGTCTTTGGGGGAGGATGGTGAACCATCTCCTTATCGATGGAGGATTCCTCGTATTGCTTCTTTTCGACAGTCATCTTGAATCTACGGAGTAGATGTGTGATAGAGAGCACATCAAGGAGTTCTGATCACAATCGAAAAGTTGTACGAGTCAACTGAGAGGTTATGCTGACAAATCTAAGATGCTCAGCTTTGTACAGAGTATAATAATCTCATATCCATCCACCTGGATAATAATTGAAGCGTAGTAATGAGTAGGAGATGATGGTATTCAGTTACTCAGTCAATATATATGCTGATGGAGCATTCAAAATCCAAGTAAAAAGACCTCGGTCTGGTGGAGGATCAACTCAGATGAATTCCATATTCTGATAAATGATATCTTCTATCTTGAGAATGTAATCCTGTCAATTCATCAAGAAGTAAGAAGCAAGATAGATTCATCCTGCCTTTCTCTAGAGAGAGAAGAGACGATCACGTGATCATGAAAATTTCGGCTTCTTCCATTTTTATTTCTTCAATCTTCTTTTCATCCATCGACTTCCTTGAGGACATGTTTTCTACGGAGTAGAGGAAATCGATTGCATTATTAGGCTCTTTGTCAGGATTGATTGCAGAATCACCGAGTCTATGCTGTGAGAATCTGCTGGTCCTCAACTTCTCCCCGCTTGGTCCCTCATCACAGTCCATCCATCAATTCATCGTGATTTTTCTCAATTTCCCGCGGTGAATGAGATCAATTAAACACAAGAAGAGCTCTCTCTGTCGTCTCGTTTTCCTGGAATTATCATGGCAAAGCCCTCTCTGACCGAAGGTTTGTGAAGCTGAACTTTCGTTAACTTAATACCCGTCCCTTGCTAATCAGAATCTTCGCGGCTTAGGTCTCTTGACCCTCTGGCATTCGTATCGCCTGCTCTTCCTTGTGGCTCTCTCGACTGCGATTGTGGCTCTCAGGTTCTACCGCAAACTTAAGACCAGGTCTAAGACTACCGCCTCTTCCTCCATCCCATCAACACCCCGAAGTCACTCCCCCGAGAAGACAGATAAAGGCCTGTCCAACGAGGTCACTGAACCGGCGGCGATCCAGAAAGTCAACTCGGAAATCTCCCCAAAGAATGCGCCTTTGTCAAAAGCTGTGTCGGGTCCGAAAAGAGTTTCTGGTAAAAAACCACTCAAGGTTGTGGCCCGACGAGGACAAACCGATCAAGGACAGCCTCTCTCATTCATTCAACCCATCATCTTCTTCGCCTCGTTAACCGGCACAACTGAAAGGTATGCCAAGATTCTGCTGGAAGATCTGCGCGCCGCCGCGCAAAAGCGAGCCGATCTGGATGATCGCGAGCGTGGCCTTCTCCCTCCCCAGATCCACGACCTGTCATATATTGATCTCGAAGACTACTTCACCTCTGCACCCAAGCCTCCATCGAACTCACCCGGAACACGCTATTTTTATTGCTTGTTGGTCCCTACCTACAACATCGATAGCATCATGGATACGTTCCTCGGCCATCTTAACGAAACGCACAATGACTTTCGCATTGACACCGGCTCCCTGTCGAGTCTTGCTGGCTACACCGTCTTTGGCTTCGGAGATAAGGAAGGCTGGCCTACCGAAGAGGAGGGTTTCTGTTCACAGGCTAAAGAGCTGGATAAATGGATGGCTAAACTCACCGGAAGGAAGCGCGCATATCCCCTCGGACTGGGTGACGTCAAGAGTGATGCCGAATCTGCTCTGAAGGAGTGGTCTCAAGGGCTACAGGACATTCTGCTTGACATTCTGGAGAGTGGGGGACTGGGAGAGGGAGTACCTGGCAGCGGTGATCCCGTCGAGAGTGACGAGGAGTTGGACGACGAAGACCTGGAAAACGATAACACGGGAAATAGCAAGCGGCGCAAGGCCCAAAACGTCGTTGACCTGGAGGACATTAAATTCGGTGTCGATGGCCAGAACGCAGCCGGCTCACCTATTCCGGTCGATTTCACAACTACAGGAAAGTCCGCGCCGGCTCCTGCAACTGAGAAGGAGATGGTCCCTCAGACGTCCCCCACCTACGCTGCTCTTACGAAACAAGGCTATACAATTGTTGGCTCCCACTCCGGTGTCAAGATCTGCCGCTGGACTAAATCTGCGCTCCGTGGACGAGGCTCTTGTTACAAGCTTTCCTTCTATGGTATCCGATCACATCTCTGCATGGAGGCCACACCGTCTTTGTCCTGCAGCAACAAGTGTATTTTCTGCTGGCGCCATGGTACAAACCCTGTCGGAACCACCTGGCGTTGGAAGGTGGACTCGCCGGACCTGATTTTTCAAGGAATCAAGGAAGGTCACTACAAGAAGATCAAGATGATGCGTGGCGTTCCTGGTGTGCGAGCGGAGCGATTCGCGGAGGCAATGCGCATCCGGCACTGTGCCCTTAGTCTGGTCGGCGAACCAATCTTTTATCCTTATATCAACCAATTCTTGAGCCTGTTGCATGGTGAACACATCTCCAGCTTCCTGGTTTGCAATGCTCAACATCCCGAACAGCTGGAGAATCTGCATCGCGTGACCCAGCTCTACGTGTCGATCGATGCTAGCAATCGCGAGAGTCTACGTAGGATTGACCGTCCTCTCCACCGTGACTTCTGGGAGCGCTTCCAACGCTGCTTGGATATTCTACGGGAGAAGCGTCATGTTCAGCGAACCGTTTTCCGCCTCACTTTGGTCAAGGGATTCAACATCGATGACGAAGTCATCGGCTATGCAAACCTCATCGAGAAAGCGCTGCCATGCTTTATTGAGATCAAAGGGGTTACATACTGTGGCACAAGCACCAGCGCTGGAGCTGGGTTGACTATGCAGAATGTTCCATTCTACGAAGAGATCACCGAATTCGTCACTACTCTCAACGACGAGCTTCAGCGCCGTGGCCTGAAGTATGGCATCGCCGCAGAACACGCGCACAGTTGCTGTGTACTTATTGCATCTGAGCGTTTCCATGTGAATGGTAAATGGCACACTCGGATTGATTACGACCGTTTCTTCGAGCTGTTGGAGAAGGAGAAGGCCGACGGCATCTCTTTCACCCCCGAGGACTACATGAGGGAAACCGAGGATTGGGCACTCTGGGGCAACGGCGGTTTCGATCCAAACGACGAGCGTGTATACAAGAAAGGCAAAAAGAGGCATCTGCAGGTCACCGCGGAGTGAGAGAAGTCTGGTCATTCGCTCTGCTTGCGAGAACTAATTGTGGGGGATTCAGATCTTGATTGACCATCGACTGCACAGTTTCGGGAGTATAGACACTCCGCCAACGCTCAGGCGTTTTGCTCATCCAAGCGATGGCTTGGTTCCTGCCGCTGCTTCCGAGCCGCTATCAAGCTGCTCGATAATCCAAGGGCATCCACAAGCTTTCCAACTCGATGTAACATACCGATCGTGGCATGGTATTGCTCATGTCTTATGAACATGACATCCTCTCCCTGGATTGGGTATACACCCAATGAGACCTTTTCAAGGTAGAAAATATGGCTCGCGGTAACCGCGATACAAAGAGTCATTGTTGAACTCAACACATGTACATACTTGGTCATCAGCACAATATTTCTATGATGCTTCTGACGGCTGAACCGTTTCTGGTTGACCTTACACGCACTTGGCCGATTTCTAGATGAATATACTCGAATTTCATGCCTACCCTCTATCTCGGAAGAACCACAGCTTCCTTGCATCCTCTGCGGACATTCCCCTCTTCATCTTCGTCTTCACGAACAGCCGGTACAACTCGTCATGCCTGGCTTGAATCTTTTCAAAATCCGCCTCTGGTCGCACCCATCCACCATCGTTTGAACTGAGGAGTTGATGCGTGTGCTCACGCAGTTTCAACCAGTCATTATACTCGGTCATCTGGTGCTCGTGGCGAGCAACCTCCTCTGGAGTGAAGCTATACGGACATTCTTCCTGCACGTCCAGGTGGGCCCAGTGCTGCCAGATCCTGATCAAACTCTCTTGGAGAGGAAGTATGCCATCCCTGTAGGTGAACGGACACGAAGTGAACAGCCTCCGTATGGCCACATCTGTCTCCGTCAGGGCCAGGTACGACTCAAGATGGCTCTTGAGAAGCGCAGCCTCGTAGCATTTGGCCCTCATAGCCTCATCCTGCTTTCGTTTCACCTCCGGATCTCTCTCATGAGTTTCCTTGCCGTACTCGGGCGCCAGCTCTGGATTACTCGTGCCTGTCTGGTAACCTTCCGGGGGCGCTAGGAAAAGTGGCCATCGGACTTGGGTGAAGAGCGGAAGAATACAGGTGAACTGCCAATCAATCACCCCGGCAATTTCCGTGGGATCCTCCTTCGACACGAAGATATTCCCCGGGTGGAAATCCGGGTGGCACAGCACGGGCTCCGCGTGACGGCATATCGGGTCGGCCTTGGCCAGAATGGGCATCAACTGCAGTACAGTCTCGAGGACTCTAAAATGTTCCTCGGGCGCGCCGTAGTGCGGGCCCCGGCCGGCGTAGGAGGTTTTATAGTTGGCTACTTGGCAAATGCCCTGGTGCACGAGATCTCTCCCAAGTTCCTGGAGTGTCCTCCCTAAACCACCTGGATGTGAGCGTCCCTCGCAGAACATCAAACCGGGGGGGGAGGCTTACATGGACCGGAACGCTTCGCATAATCCTCTGGATCAGCAGCAAACCCTCCCGGCCAGGAACCATGATACATCGGCCCCAGACAATACGTCTCGTCGACCTCGATCGTGCGACCTGGCTGTTTTAGGGCTGGCGGGAGCGCGTCCCGCAGGTACAAGGCGCCGTAACCGGGGAACTCGTTCGCCGCCAGCTTACTTTCGAGAAAGGCAAAGTTCCGGATGAGCTTGACGCGGTCGTGCTCTGCCAGACGGTCCCAGACCTTGGTGAGCTGCTGGCCGACACATGGCTCGAGCAGGATATACTCCGACTGAACGGGGTTGGAATCGTCGGCACTCCAGGCGAGCACGTCCGAGACGGGGGTGGGGGAGTTCTTCTTGACTATGCGCCAGTAAGCGAGCAGGCCCAAGGACAGAATTTCGAATACCTACCAAACTTCAAAACCGCCACCTCGGACGCAGTCCCATACCCTCGAGGCACGATATTCCGACACGGTATCTTAGCCAACACCCTCTCCCCATTCTCCGCCGTCACCAGCAACGCCTTATTATACCCCCCTTCCTTCTTCTCGATCCTCGAGACGGGCGACCGTACGGTTGGAAGCGCAGACACCACCCGACACAGCTCGTCAAGGTTGAACGGCGAATACCGCTTCGCAAGCTCGTACCCTTCATTCACCAGGAACCGTCCATTGTTATACCCGAACAATTCCTCCTCGGTTACGGATTTGCCTGATTCGGATGAGTTTTTGACCTTCGCTGGATGTCCAGCCGCACTCACCGTGCGCATATAGAGATACCCGTCGATGGAAAGATGGCAGTGATATCCTGGGAAATCCGCGACGGAGACCCATTCTGCCTATCTTGAATGGTCTACATGTCCAGTAGTGTATTGCGAGTGAGGGCTTGATGGCTGGATAGGGTCAGGGGCTACGTCATGATTGTGGAAGAGTCACGACATTGCTGATTGCATAGGATTAGTTGTACAGAGCATATCTGACTATCTTCTGTTCCAACTCGCATACATGTTACAATTCCTCCTGTACTACGGAGTATAGTTAAGGTTCATTCCCATATTTAACAGTAGAAGCTAGATAACCTGCAAGGCTGCAACCAGAGCATCCGGTTTTAACACATGTTATTTAGTAATTACAGATCCTCGCAGTCACACTCGGTCCTCCATACTCCAAACGAAGTACTGATGGTGAGGTATAGATCTACCGAGGTTGAAACCGGTCCATGTGCTGTTTTGTATTAAACAATAAACAATGGATGACGAGGCAGAATGTAGATCATGTTAGATAACCACTACCCTGGATATTTTCAGCCGTTGCTTCATGCCATGCCACGAAAGCACAGTATGGGCCTGAGTGCGGGGGAGTCCGAATATTGTCATTCTAGTGACATGTATGTTATCCCTCAGGCCTCAAGTGGTTCCAACATATACTATCTAATTGATAGTGATCTGTGAACTTGTGAAGACTGAAGAGGTTAAAGAGAAATGGAGCTGTTGCAAGGAATACGATGGCCCCATCAGGCCCAGACTAGTTTACCCCAAAGTCGGAGTATGGATGGGATGACTTTGATAATGGATCATCAGACATGGATGTTGGACAACATGACTGGTCGGCGTTCAAAAATCATTTTGTTTGCCAGACTGACTCAACTCTGAGACTCTCTGTCACTGTCTGTCTGTCAGAGTCAAACTCCAACCCCAGCCAGGTACCAAACTCAAAGATATGAAGGATAATGGATCCTGCAGGTCATTCCTCAACAAAGCTAGACCATTTCTAGTCAGTAAGCTTCACAAGTTTCGGCCTTTCAGAACTTCGAAGACGGACTGATTCAGGTATGAAGCGTGGCTTGCTCGGCGCTAGGAGAATACGAGGATGCCGGAGTCTGGAGAACCGTTAGACGATAGAATTGAGAAGGATCAATATGCTCTCCTCGTCTGCAAGATCCCAGTGCATGGCTGAATTGATTCGTGATGCTTTGGTTGTTGTAGTTTGTTCCAGTGTCTGATGACTTGGTCCCATTATATACTGTCGACAGTATCCAGATTGCTGTTTAATGATAACAATCGCACTGCTGGAACCAAGAATTCAGAAAGTATGTACTCCATACTCCGCAGTCAACCCAGTAGATACAAGTGCTGGAAAGGGGAAAACTGCTAAGCCGCTAAGTCGTAAAGCTTTCTCCGCGGTCAAAGAGTAAAGACTCAAATGGCTTTGTCGCTGACTCGTTTGAAAGCCAACTGCTGCCTGTCAATGTCAGACAAATTGTACGGAGTACTATTATCAGACGATCTCGATGTTAAACCTCTGACATTCAATTCCAAATCCCTTCAAATGTGGTAAATATTGCCACTTGCCAACCTGCCATGCCACTGGTGTATAATCCATGCATGAATCTAGTGATTCCACCCCTGGCGATTGACGAACTAGGAATGAGGACTGAAGAGTCGAACTGTCGAAGACTGAGAGTGAGGAGTCGAGGACACACACCGAAAGTCACTCCCGAAAGATGTCCGAAGACCCGAAGCGGTTAATTTTACTGACATTGTCCGCTTCATCTCGCCTTGCTAGGTGCTATTCTAGAACCAGGGGCGAGGTTTTGAAAAAACGTTGTGCTCAGGCCACTTGAGAGGAATTGACAGCCAATCTCGATTCTTTGACTTTTCCCCCCTTCTGGCGGAAACATCTCCCGAGGTAGTCATGGCCACTCATGGACAGTGGACAGTGGACGGGATGGAGTCATAAAACTCATGATGCATAGATTTGGCAATTGAGCACGCTCATCACTGGAACATACTTTTCCTTTGACAGGAACAAAGTCAACAGACTCACCAAAGCGGATTAAGTCTGGAGGTTCTGGAGTGTGGCTGCCACACTAACATTGCTGGACGGTTGGACCCCATACAGTAAACAAGTTAACAACCCGATACCCTAGATGACTAGGTCCTAGGTCAGGTTGATCAGCGTTCGAGTTGCAATGGGAGGCGAGCTTGTCTGGCAGTTGACATAGTGGACCACTGGGACCCTGGACAAGTGGGCAAGTGGGCAATGGGCATGCCATCCTTTCGGACTCCCCCCTGTCCCTATTCCCTAAATACTTAATACTAATATCGGGGAGTTGAACTTTCAAGAGCCAAAAATAAGACGGCCGTTATATATGGCTGTGAGTCCTCTCCCCACACCCACACGTATAAAAAGCATGTATTGATCTCGTTATACCAGCATGGGCGATATCGATGATCGCAGCCTAGAGGTCAGGGGGGTCGCGGCTGTCTTCCTCACGGTGGCCTCGGTGACTGTGATTCTGCGCTGCTATGTTCGATTATTCGTTGTGAAGGCATTTGGTTGGGATGATGGGGCCATGGTGATTGCGATGGTAAACGATCGAATGCGAATTCCACCACACAGAAGTCCGAAACTGATGAAGCAGTGAAGCTATGGTATTTGATGTTCTCCGGGTGTATGATCGGTGGTTCTCTTTATGGTACTGGGAGAAAGTTCGAAGTCTTGACGCCGCACCAACGGGTGACGGCCATGGAGGTAACCCTCCGAAAAGCTCCTCCGTGACACGTCGCGAATACTAAAGTGGTTGGAAAAAAAAAGTACTGGTGGCTCTGTGAAATCGCCTATTGTCTCTCCTCCGTCGGCTGCAAAGTCTCCGTCTGCATCTTCCTGCGTCGTATCACCATCAAACGCTTACATATCTGGATCCTGAACGTCGTCATCGTACTCACTGTCATCGCCGGCGTCGCTTTCATGTTCATCATGTTGCTGCAATGCAAACCCCTCGAATACTTCTGGACCCGGACGGCGTTTGATCCCAACATCAAGGGTTCCTGTATGAACATTCACATCGTGATCGCCATGACATACGTGTACAGTGCATTTGCTGCCCTGTGCGATTTTACCGTTGGCATACTTCCCATATTCATGGTGCGCAAGTTGCACATGCGCCGCCAGACGAAGATCGCCGTCATTGGTATCTTGAGTATGGCTTGCATGTAAGTAATTCCGGCCTCGATTCAGGCCAATCCGGGAGAGACTGACGGGATAGTGCATCTTCTGCGGTCATCATTAGAGTGCCCTGGGTGAGCACCTTTGCGGACCCGGACTTCCTTTGTAGGTACCAGAGAAATGGTCCCCTGACGTGCTCGACCATTGACTGACTTTTCTTTTAGATGCTACCGTTGAAGTATGTTCTCAGTCGCTCGTCCGAGAGAGATCGTCTCGGCTAACCATTACAGATTGCGATATGGTCCAATATTGAAGTCGGGTTGGGTATCTCTGCCGGCAGTCTGGCCACACTTCGTCCCCTTCTCCGATTGATTCGAGGCTCGAGCACGACGGATGACTATGTGTCGCCAATGCCGGGACACTCCACCTCGCGTCGCATCGGCCCCAGTCACGACCGTCCACTTCCATTAGGTTCCCTGGACATGGACACTCATGGCCGATTCCGACCAGATAAATTGGCCACAACTGTGACCACCGTTCACGCTCCCGATAGCCCATGGGGGGGTTCAGGCGACAACAGCAGCGAGGAAAGGCTGAATACCGATCGGCCGGGGCTATCAGGGATCGCAGAAGGTGGAGAGATGGGATTGAGCATCCATCGTACCTTTGAGGTAACACAGACCTCGGAGGCAAAATCACCAAGCGTGAGAGAAAACGTATAATACTGATAATGCGATATTATATACTCCAATAGATTCATTTACAAAAGTGCTTTATCCAATTCTATATCCAAAAAGAAAAAGGCCATACGGCGGTCATCAGGGGCGCTCGGAGGCGATGGCAGACTCGTCTGCATGGAGAAATCCATTGACAACCTCCGTGAAGGTCTGCGGTCGCTCCACCATCGGCAAGTGACCAGCCTTGGGAATGATCTTCAGTTCAGCACCGCCCTTCAGGTCAGTGGCCATCTTCTGCATCGTCTGGGGGATGATACCGTCGCACTCGCCGGCCACGAAGAGGCCCGGAACACTGGCATTGGCCATGCGCTCGCGAACATCATATGCACACAAGGACTGCATGCCCTTATGGAATCCTTCCAGACTGTTGTTGCGGACAATCTCCTTGACCCTGGCTGCCATCTGTGGTTGCGTCTCGTACGATTCGGGGACGAACCACCGACGGGTCGTGACCTCGGCCAACTGTTCACCGATGATAGGCTCCTGAGTGCTAGGAGACACTGCACCCTCACTTTGCGCCATTTCATAACGGTCATTCCACGCCTTGCGGTTTGATTCGGGGGCAGAGCTGTTGGTGTCACACGAGATGAACCGCGCCACGCGGTTAGGGTACAGAAGCGAGGTGTTCAGCACAGTTACGCCGCCTAAGCTGACACCAATCAAGGTGGCCTGCGGAATGCGCAGAGCGTCCAGCAGGGCAATGATGTCGGACGCCAGAACATCAATATTGATTGGCTTCTCACCGCACTCACCAAGGCGCCCACGCGTCAGGTAGCGTAAAATACGGTACTGTTGGTTCTTTGGATCGGACAAAAAGGCGTCCACGAAGTCATCCCAGATGGTCCAGTCGACGAGAATGGAATTGCTGAGAACGATGACCGGCGCGTTAGGGTCTGTGCTGCCTTCGAGGCGGTATGGGAGTGCAACGCCATCCTCGGTGGTGACAAAAGACTCGACAGCAGGGCGTGTCTGGGAGGGGAGCGTCCGGGTGCGGTTGTCGTTGGAATGCCAGGGCCCAACGACATCCTTGGAAGCGAGGGAAGAGAGCTCCCGCGGGGCAGGACCGAATGTGTAGGCCCACTGGTAGACGCGACGTTTCTTCTCAATGGCAATCTCGCTGATTCGCTTGCTCCAGGGAGTATTCTTGGCAGCGTTGTGCTCGGGGCCTTCGAGTCCATTCTTAGGGGCATATTCGTGCAGCGAAATGTATTCTCGAGTGGCATTGGGGTCGATGGCTGCCGTCACAAAGCGGCGAGAGCGACGCCAGCCCGGCACACGGGACAGCATGGCAATATGTTCCTCGTCGTACCAGCGGTTGAGCTCCTCTTCTTGGTCAGGAGAGACTCTGACAGTGATGGCGATAAGGACGGAGCCAGCCGAAGCGGCGTCGGTTTCGTTCTCGAGAGGATGATAGTCAGGGATTTTCTGGTCGTCAACTAGGTCGTAGAGCCGGCGATCGACGGCAATTTGAGCCATGGTGGCTTTCTCACGTGGGGTCTTGATCCCGTCGCCCCGAAGGGCCATATAGGTCTCGCGGGTCAGCTCAACCATGTCGGTAATATCATAAAGGGCAACCCATTCGGGCTCGAGGCCATCCGTAGCTCGATACCGGAAGCCATTGGTGACGAAGGGCAAGCGCAGACGCAACGGGCCATGTTCTGTGTTATACCAGTCGTGAAATTGAGCCGCCGGTAGGGAGGGGCGGGGCTGCATGGTGACGTAGAGAAGGCCGGAGGTAGCCATTTTGATGTTTCTGTACAGAGATGATGTATGAGAGAATGAATGTGAATGAGAGAGTCGGAGGAGAAGAAGAATCAACCCTGAATTTGGTGAGAAGTGAACTCACAGATGAATGTTGCAGTTTGCCAGTTATACCCAGACCACTCTGGAAAAGCATTCAAGGCCGATGTTGACTGCCGACGGAAGACCCGAAGTGCCGCTGTCAATATGGTTAGTCATCTCGGTTGCTTGATAAATCAATTGAAATGTGACGATGGAGATAGATATGCAGAGAGATCGATCGGCCATGATGAGGAGGTATTAAATAGCTTCACTCAAACTCTTACCTGCCATGTTGCATGCTAGACTACAGTGGTAGTCCTACTCCGTAGCCCGTCCGTACTATGTTTTCCAGCCATATGAGTGGGTCGCTGGTATGACCGTATGATCAACATGCTCTCTGATCAGGACAGACGTGCGATCTCATAGATACGGATCTTACATTGAGACTTCCAATACTCAGTAAACGATGTAACTTGGGGAGTATGGTTGATGCTGATGATGATGATGATGATGATGATAATGTTGACAGTTGACAGTAGAAGCGTCTTCACCGCTCTATGAATTCTGCCAGTTTATCAAGGTAGTCGCCCTCACCGCTTAATCTATAGCCAGATATCTATAGAGATGCCCTTCAATGAGCAGATATCCGACCAGGTAAAGGTCAAAAATCTATCCTATTATCTATACGTGTCTATCATTAATCATACCAAACGGCATTCATGCCGAATCCCTTCTCGGGAATATCCAGCCTAGCCACCCGGGCCAGCGTCTCATTTTTGAAGCGATAAATCTCCACGAATCCGTCTTGGTCGTCGCACAGCGCCAACCACTCATCGCTAAAGTCGCAGGGGCTGACGGCGTTGGAGTGGCCGCCGCTATTGGAGGTCGGGTGGATGAACAGCTGCCGCTCGATGTTGCCATTCGGACCCAGCTTGAAGGCTGTGATGTAACCGGTCCAGGGGTGTCCGTACGCGCCGCGGGTGGTTGCGAAGAGATACTCGCCGCTCTGGGTGGTGAAGCATACATCACCGCGGTACTTGTTAGTGGGGGGGACACCTGAATCGTCAGTCCTGACCGCATAGGCTCAGGTTTAAGGAAACTCACCTTTAGGGAGCAATGGGTATGTGATGTGGGTGAACACTGGCACATTGCGCTTCTCGTCAATCACATACACGGCCAAGCGATTGCCCGCCTCCATCAGCGCGTAGAGATACTTGCCGCTGGGATGGATCTCAACCCAACGGGGGTGGTCATTGGGCGAGGGAGCCTCGAGACAATCCACCAGCGTTAGCTCACCAGTCTGGGCGTCCTTCCGATGAGTCCAGATCTTGTTGGCCTGGAGATCGGCCGAGTAGAGGTAGGTTTCAGTGGGGTCAAAGACCATGCCGTGGATGCCAGTGTTCTCTTCATACTCGTAGTTCTGAACGTTCTTGACCAGACGGCCGTCGGAGGGATCCACCGAAAAGACATTGCCGTAGCCGGCGTATTTATAGAACGGAGCGCCGTAAACGTTGTAGGGAGGTTTGTGTGCGGCGAGGACGAAGATGGCGCGGGTGTTGGTCTCGCTGCTGGGTGCCAGAGCTGCGATAATTAGTGGACGATGGGATATCACGAAGAAGGAGAAACATACGATGACCGGCCAGCGGATGCGACACCTGATGGACGATATCTGTTGGGTTGTTGATGGCGAAACTGTTCCACTTCTTCATAGCAGCTCCATACAGGGTTTTTTTGTCATGCTAGACTTGCGTCAGAAAAAGATCTTGTAGTCGGACTGTCGGAAACATACCGAAATAGTCAACCAGGAGATGGGCTCTGCCTCTGGAATCTCCGTCTTCTTGACCAACTCCAGTGTCAAGGCCTCATCGTCGAATGCGACGGTATACAGACGGCCGGGAGGGGTCCATGTGCCGATGACCAAATGGTGCTTCATGTTGCGCAACAATCAATTCGACTTCCAAGGAGGGTTAAGCAATTGAAGATGGTCAGGAATCACTCCATTTACTCCAGAGTAACATGAAATCAGACCAAACGATCTCTCTCCCATCTTGGTTGAATCTTTCTTCCGACTTTAATTCCGCCGGTGGAAATGCGGAAGTGAGTGGCGGCAGTCTAGATGTGCCTGAGGCAGCAGGGCATTGATCCATTTCTCTTCATCTTCGATCTTTTTTCAACCAACAAACAGAACCAGGGATACTCCATCGGTTGGATATCCGGATTCTGGACAGATAACATTTCCGCATTGGATACACGGGAAAAATCACTGCCGAGGGCAGAAGTCATATCCGCAATGGCATCAAGTCCAATCGGGCCGAGTGCCTTACCCCAGATTCCAGGCATAACAAGTTAACAACAATCAATTCTTTCAAGTTTCAAATTTCAACCATACTATGCGCATCCGTCCAATCCTCACTTCAAATCCCATCAAGACCAAAACCAGACCCTTTACGTTGAGCACACCCCCCAAAATGCGTCTCCCCTACGCCCCCTCCGTCCCCCCCGCCGACGCCGACCCCTCCACAACTGAAATCTACACCCGCATCGCCGCCCGCCGACACCCCCGCCCCCTCATCCCCCTCGATCTATCCCTCCTACACTCCCCCCCAGTCGCAGACGGCTGGAACTCATTCCTCGGCGCGATCCGCACACGCACGATCCTCGCCGGCGCACTGCTCGAGCTTTCCGTTTGCCGCGTCGCGGTGCTCAACGGCGCCGTGTACGAGTGGAACGCGCATGCGCCGCTTGCACTGAAGGACGGCGTCACAGCGGCGGAATTACAGGCGGTCCGCGATATCCCTTCGACGCTTGACGAGGCGGGGAGGACGGCGCTGGAGGGGAGTGTGTTGAGTGCGACGCAGCGGGCGGTGGTGCGGTATACGGACGAGATGACGCTGAGGGTTACGGTGGAGGATGCAACCTTTAAACAGCTGCAAGAGGTTGGATTGAATGACCGGGAGATTGTCGAGTTGACGACGGGGGTGGCTGGGTATAACTGTGTGAGTCGGGTGCTGGTTGCGTTGGACGTTGGGGAGAATAATGGGAAGGAGATGAAGAGTGTGGAGGAATTGGTTGCTGGATTGAAGTAGAATGGATATACTCCGTATAGACGAATTGATTGAATTCATTTACTATAGTTCACTTCAATGCCCCTGCATTGGACTACTGGGTTTACTATGGTGTATTCAGGATGAAAGCCATGGACCAAGTCTGAATTCTACTTTTGCTGATCAATTATGAGAAAACCAGTCAAGTATAGCAATTGGATGCAAGATCGTCTGAACTATCTACTTATCCTCGGATATCTAATTATCTATGACTCTAAACTTCAGCCCTAATCTTATCAATCAACCGGAGACCGGAAATGGCGGGCTTCTCGGACTTATATTTTGGTGCTTCAATTCCCACATCGACCATCAAAGTTGATAACTTGATAGTTGATCCCATTCTCCCAGTCTCCAGCCGATTCAACATCATGGATAGCTTTATTCTCACCCTCTCCTGCCCCGACCACCCGGGGATCGTGCACGCAGTGACCGAATTCCTGGTCCAACGCAACCTCAACATCATTGACTCATCGCAATTCGGCGATCCGACCTCGAAGCGCTTCTTCATGCGCATGCAATTCGCAAGCTCCAGCCCCACCACCGACGACAACCAGCCCAGCCTCACCGTCGACGAGCTCCGCGCCGCCTTCGAACCCACCGCCGGTTCCCTGTCGATGGACTTTGAGATACACGCAGCAGCACAGAAGCCACGGGTACTCATCATGGTGTCGAAGATCGGCCACTGCCTCAACGACCTGCTCTTCCGACAGTCGACGGGCCAGCTGGCGATCGAGGTCCCGCTGATCGTGTCGAACCATGCGGATTTCGCGCCCCTGGCGGCGACCTACCACGTGCCGTTCCTGCACCTGCCCGTCACCGCGGACACGAAGCAGCAGCAGGAGGAGCGTCTGCTGGAACTGGTCCGCGAGCACCGCATCGATCTGGTTGTTCTGGCCCGGTATATGCAGGTGCTCTCGCCGCGGCTGTGTGAGGTTATGTCTGGGCGCATCATCAACATCCACCACAGCTTCCTGCCTTCGTTCAAGGGCGCCAAACCTTACCACCAGGCCTATGACCGTGGCGTCAAGATTATCGGTGCCACTGCGCATTTCGTCACGAGTGACCTCGACGAGGGCCCCATCATCGAGCAGAATGTCGTCCGTGTCAACCATGCCATGAGTCCGAAGGAGTTGACGCATGCGGGTAGCAATGTGGAGAGTAATGTGCTGGCCGCTGCTGTCAAGTATGTGACTGAGCGGAGGGTTTTGTTGAATGGGCACAAGACAGTAGTGTTTAATTAGTGGATATATATAGATATTAATAACCTTGTGTTGATGGGAGCTCCATATACTCCATTTAATGATGTGATGGTTAGCCAGTGGCTATTTTCAGCTGTACTTAATGCTGTTTTATGCTGCTAGTAAGCTTGGCAGAGTAACAGCTGTAGCTATATGACTGCATACTCCATTACATGATGGCACATGGGGCATTGTATACACAAGTCTTCTCTGGGCCTTTCTAACTCCGTACTCCACGTAACCTGACAGCATACATTTAAATTCTCATCAACCAGCCGTAGCCAAAAACAGGATCCGAAATCTCCAACCTCCCTCCATAGTAGTCTCATCCTTCTCAGTTCGCCGGAGTAGTTGGTGATACATGCCTGTGCTCCATGCTGAATCCAAGCTCGGTGGGCTTACTCGAAGTAAGTAGGCGAAGAAGTCCACGCTTCTCCAAATCCTGGCAGAATTCCTGTTCCGAAGATAAATGCTCACCAGAGTGGTTCTGATCCACCTTGTAATAGTCGTCACCATTGGTTACCTCCCTGTTGCTCCGCCGTTGGGCCCCGAGGCTGTACCACAACCGACGCAGTACACTGTCTATAGCTGTGCGCCATCCCGGAGTGGAGGCTGCTTCGTCGTCTAGTACTTCGCTTCGTGGTTCCTTAAGCAACGTCTCTGTGTGTGTGGCCAAATCCGCAAGCGTACGATATTGGTTGTGCCAGCATTTATCGATGATATCATCAATAAGCGGATCGCCATCGAGCTTCGGAAACTCCATGTTCTGTAGTAAGTCCATGACCTTAGGTCCATGCTCGTAAGGATCGTCGACAAGACATTGATCGTCATAAACCTCAAAGCCGTAGTAGATCAAGTAGTATAATGAACCGAGGGCGAACTGCTCTGTTCGAGGACCTAGGAAGCCAGCAGTTCCTGGTATTCCTTGGTCTGTCTCATTACTATTGAGTAGTCTTCCGTACGGGCAAGGACAAGTTTCGAAATCTGTTCCGAATTCGGCCGTGCAATCAAAATCCGATAGTTTCAATCGGTTACGATCAAGCAGAATATTTACAGGTCGCAGGTCACCATGAGCGAGGTTAAGCGATCCGAGAAAAGCAACACCTTGAGCAAGATCGTTCATCCCTAAGTATATTAAGAGGCCAGTTCCTTATAAGCAGTTATTAAGTGTCTACTAACACAACTTTCGTAGTGCCAGGGGCTCCAGCCTTTCCACTTTAGTAACCACACGAGTTTCGTGGTCCCGAGTAAGATTGAATTGTCTCCTATAAGCAAGAGATATATCTAGAAACGCAATTAGTAGATATATCATTAGCATACCAATAGGGGTCGCACCTCTCATATACTCAAGGAAGATTCCATCTGTTGTATAGTAGAAACACTGCACCAGAGAGGGGCCGGGCGGATGCTGGGATAGAATCTCATAGATCTTGAGTTCTTTGCGAAATTTCGCCCTCTCTTCCTGACCGGACTTAGGAACCTTGACCACGGTGAGAGGATGGACCTCATAGACAAAGGAGATGCCTCCTCCCCAGACCCAGTGCACACCAGGAATTTGGTTTTGAATATCCATAACAAGGAGAACAAACACAGAGGAACATAGGAGGAAAGAGGAACGAGAAAGGGGGAAACGGGAAAGAGGCCAGGGGTGTTGGATCATGTGACCATGTGTCTCCTGCTTCTTTCCTCAGCAAGCTGCCTCTTGTGGGAATCAACCAACTTCTTTTCTTTCTTGAGAAGTTCCTACCTAGTGAAGACGGGACGGGAGCTCAAAGGTGGTCTGTAAGCAGACAGGTTGATGCAGGGAGAACCTGAACACCAGCACGGTCTGGTAAGTAGTGTTATTAATGTACAGCAATATAGACTATGCGCCCAACTCCGGCAGATTCTCTGACCCCTCCAACTCTGTAGGGCGATGATAACTCTGCCTGGCACCTCCCACCGGAGGCTGGTAGAACACAACCGGGTCCACCTTCTCATTGACCTCCTTGGTCTGCCGCATCTGCCGTCGCATGCGCACAAAGAAGAAGATCAGTACCGCCGAGACGAGCAGTAGCGGTACCCCAAGGCCAAGGCCAAGCCCTGCGCCGATCGTAAACGCTGATACGGAACCTGATAGAGGGATCTGGGCTATACCAGTTCCCGTCGTGTCCGCTCCCGTCGTCGTCACCATGGCCCCTGTCGATGTCGCAGTGACAATGTCTACCGACCTCGACACCGAAGCCGAAGCCGAAGCCGACACTGGCGCTGACGTTGATACTAATCCTGACGCACCATTCTCCGCCACAGACACACCCCCACTCACCCACTCCCACTGCCCCAGATTCGCATTACACACGTCCGTCGCCCAGTCCGCATACCCGCAGGTAAACACATTCGCGGTTGAATTCGGACACGAGTAGAGGTTCGCCCGATGGTCAGGGATGGCTTCATAGCCTTAGCATTAGCAAGTATCGCCCAATGGTGGATTTGAAACGGAGTACAATCAAGACAAACCGGCGGACACTCATCCGCCGGCCAGGATTTATCCGCGCAGGAGCCGCGGTATGCGACGTTGAGTTTCGCGCCGTAGCAGAGGCCGTTGGAGAGACAGGATTCGCCTCTGAGGCAACAAGCTTTGCTATTCGGGCAGGGGACGTAGTTTGCGTCTGCGTTGCCGTTGGGCCAGTAGCATGTTGCTGCTGCTGCTACGGCGTAGAGGAGGGTGGAGATGACGGGCGTCATTTCTGCTTGGGGAGATGAGGGAAGGGGAAGAGGGGGTGATGGGCCCGTCTTTGGTTTTTATGCCATTGTCGTTCCCTGTTGAGATGGAGGGCTTAGCGCTGCGTGAACTTGTTTGTATACATTCTTGGTGCCTTGCTCCACTGGCTGGCGCTTATGGAGCTTGGCGGTTCGAGGGCTTCCATTGACGTTGCTATACTGTCGATGAGTTGGTCAAGCAGGGGTTTTTATTTATCTCCCATAATTGGCATGAGGCACACAAGGCAGATTCGAGACCCTCTGGAATGGCCATATAAGTCTGGGAGAAGAAGCTTAGCAGTGATCAGTAACTTGATTGAGGGATCTGACTGACCTACTGAGTAAAGCATCTCATCTTCTCTCTCCTATATCTTAGCCTTTCCAATAATCACGACGAGATCAACTCAACAAAAGCCAGAATAGCCGTAAGTCTAAGAGTGATCCTCAAAGAAGCCATTGAACTCTCACACTGACAGTCTCAATCACGTGATTATGATAACATAATCACAATCAAGTCCCCACGTGCATACTGACATAATCAACCTGATTAGATAAGACCTTAAGATACCCCGCCCTAATATTAAATGATCGGATAAAATCTCCTCTTCTCTCGACTCTCGAATCAACAATAACCAACTCCTTCTCTATATTCAACGTGAAAAACCTCAGAAACCACAATGGGTGTTACCAAGGAACTCAAGGCTGCCGGTAACGGTGTCGACTTCCCCAAGAAGGGCGACTTTGTCACCATCCACTACACCGGTACCCTGTCGAACGGCAACAAGTATGTTGATGACATGACTGTTTGATATTTGAGCTATTGCCAACGGTCATCTACAGGTTCGACAGCTCCGTTGACCGGGGTACCCCCTTCCAGTGCCAGATCGGTACTGGCCGTGTCATCAAGGGTATTTCTTTCTGCTGACGGCGAAAGCCACTTGGATGGCCGTCGCTAATTCGTGATAGGTTGGGATGAGGGTGTTCCCCAGATGAGCTTGGGCGAGAAGGCTGTTCTCACCATTACCCCGTAAGTTCAATTGACATCTTGAACATGGTATAACTTCCGCTAATTGTTGAACAGTGACTATGGCTATGGTGCTAGGTATATTGCCTTGGCGATTTACGATAGTGATTATCATCAATTAAACTGACATGTTCTCTAGCGGCTTCCCCCCCGTCATCCCCGGCAACTCCACCCTTATCTTGTAAGTTTATCTCTGGGAATTGTCTTTTTGAAATGGTTTGTTGGATGGTCCGGATAGCTGACTGGTTACAGTGAGGTCCAACTCCTCGGTATCAACAACAAGAGGGCTTAAATTCCTTCAATGGGCATAGAGCGATGCTTGGATATCACATTTCTAGAGCTTGTGCAACGACCTGTGTTATAGTCATGAGGTCGTTTTGAATTGGATATGGTGCCAAAATAAGAAGTTATGATCCTAGCACAGCATGATCAATTCGAGATCACGACTCTCTGTACGAACTACCGAGTATTCCGTAGAGATATCTAGTAGAACTGTAGAATTCTGCTTCGGAGAATTGACCACAGTGGGTCTTGGCGGTCAGGGGTTGTCTATTATTGTCTTCGGTGTTTCCTCTTGTCTCTCTCCCAGTTTCATCAACATCAACTCCCCATCGATATCGGAGAATTCATCCATATCCATCATCAATCAGTCAATGATTATCTCAATGTTCTCAAGATCTACCCATTAACCCCTTGAGAGTGAGACAAGTTGAGAACTCCAGTGCTCCGTACGGAGAGAAGAAGAAACAGCCTGTTGCTTGGCATCGCCGATCAGCGTTTGAGTCTCAAGTCTCAACTAGGCTACTAGCTGGTTTCAGATCCTGGCTTGCTTGACGAGGAACTGTTCAGGGGATGTTTCTGCTTTTGGTTCTTGCACTCGATCCTATTTCGATATCGAGTCGAATCATCAGTTAGTCCTCGGTCGAGGTATCTAGTATACACTCTGACTCGATATCAGATGTGTGATGAATAGCCGAGGAATCTTCCCGGATCCAATCATGATGGTTCTGTCTCATCGCAAACTTGTTTCTATTTATTCCTCAGGAGGTGAGGTTACATCTCGACAGTCGATTCCTCTCCAAGTGCCTAAGATCGTCGATTTAGCCTCTGCAACTCCGTCTTAGCCGATCAGTCACCAGTGACCAGACTACCAGAGTCGATCGGGTCTTCCTCAGTTCTGTGGATCTCAGTCTACGGAATAACAAGCCTAGACTTAGTTCGAGCATTGGGTTTCGCAAAGATGTACACAAGAGTCGACTAGAAGACGGAAGTTTCAGACTGAGGACTTTTCCATGCAATCTATCATGCTAGCAGCTCCACTGCTTTACTCTAAGTCCCCATGCCTCGAGAAATCAGCTCACTTTCTATCTAGTGGATCTGTGAGAGTTGCAGAGTGCAGACATGATCAACACTACTTGCACTGTGATGTCCTCATCCTCGTTTGGATGCATGATGGTACATGGACATTTCCTTGTCCCAATGTCCTTCCCCTAGAGCTGTATGAATGCTCCTCCATGACAAGCCGACACTTCAAAATAAAGGGATTAATCTATTCATCAGTTGCAATGCACGCATAGAGCAGTCTTCAAATGGAAGATCAGACCTCGTATCCTTACCAGGCGATCTTAGCAGGTTTCAACCTCATGTGCTTGTCTCTGTTCAAAACTCGGGTCACCATTCGATGGACGCCATCGTTTCATGGCCGAGAATAGAGTCATCCCTCCCCAGCACTGTCAAGTGTTGAAGGCACTCGAAGAGCAATACCACGAACATATAAATACCTCCTACATCCTCTTCAAATAATCCCATCCATCCACTCGTCACTCATTGCTTCTCTGGTAGAGGCATCTCCTTCCTTTCCTTCTTTTCTTTTCCCTTCTCTCCGACATACTACCATCGTTTCTCGTCTATCGTTGAATTTTAGCATGCATCTTGCTCTTTCTCTTATCGCGCTCTCCGCGACTTCGACACTGGCTGCGCCGGTGCAAGTTCTTCCTCCTAATCAAAATCAAAATGATGTCGCGGCTACTCGCGCAGAACTCCTCGCTCCCGCCCCCCAACCCCCGAGGGAGAACCCCAGCTTGGAGGCACGTACCTTTGGCCTGCTGTCGGGTATGCTCCCACACGGATCGAGCGAATGCACCACCTGCGAGACTGAGGGCAGTGGCTCGCTTGGCATCGGAAGCAAACTGGGCGGTCTCCTGAGCGGCACTCTGGGCCATTTCGGCGGTAAACCCATTGGTGGTATCGTTGGCTGGGGCACAGGCTCTGGCGAAGATTGTGACGATGGTAAAATAGGAATTGGTATTGGCGGTTCTTCAGGAGGATCTTCCTCTGGCTCTGCCGGAGGATCCGCGGGAGGTAGCCATGGTCCTTCCCCTAGTTCTCCTGGTGGCCCAAGGCCAACTGGAGGCATCCCTGGTGGTCCTTCTCCAGGCTCTCCAGGCTCTCCAGGCTCTCCAGGCTCTCCGGGTTCTCCAGGTTCTCCAGGTTCTCCAGGTTCCCCTGGTTCTCCGGGCTCTCCAGGTTCTCCTGGTTTCCCTGGTTCCCCTGGTTCCCCTGGTTCCCCTGGTTCTCCGGGCTCTCCTGGTTATCCGGGTTCTCCTGGCTCTCCAGGCTCTCCGGGTTCTCCTGGTTCCCCTGGTTCTCCAGGCTCTCCGGGTTCTCCGGGCTCTCCAGGTTCTCCTGGTTCCCCTGGTTCCCCTGGTTCCCCTGGTTCTCCGGGCTCTCCTGGTTATCCGGGTTCTCCTGGTTCCCCTGGTTCTCCGGGCTCTCCTGGTTATCCGGGTTCTCCTGGCTCTCCAGGCTCTCCGGGTTCTCCGGGCTCTCCTGGTTCCCCTGGTTCCCCTGGTTCTCCGGGCTCTCCTGGTTATCCGGGTTCTCCAGGTTCTCCTGGTTCCCCTGGTTCCCCTGGTTCCCCTGGTTCCCCTGGTTCCCCCGGTTCTCCCGGTTCTCCCGGTTCTCCTGGCTCTCCTGGTTCCCCGGGTTCTCCTGTTTCTCCTGGTGGCCCGACTGGAGGTAGCCCCGGTGGTCATCTTCCTGGCTCCCCTGGTTCTCCTGGCTCTCCTGGTTCCCCCGGCTCCCCTGGTTCTCCAGGCTCTCCAGGTTCTCCCGGTTCTCCCGGTTCTCCTGGCTCTCCTGGTTCCCCGGGTTCTCCAGGTTCTCCAGGCGGCCCGACTGGAGGCAGCCATGGTCCTTCCCCTAGTTCTCCTGGTGGCCCAAGCCCAACTGGAAGCATCCCTGGTGGCCCGACTGGAGGCAGCCCCGGTGGTCATCTCCCTGGTTCCCCTGGTTCTCCTGGCAGCCCGACTGGAGGCAGCCCCGGTGGTCATCTCCCTGGTTCCCCTGGTTCTCCTGGCAGCCCCACTGGAGGCAGCCCCGGTGGTCATCTCCCTGGTTCTCCTGGCGGCTCGACTGGAGGTAGCAACGGCGGTTCACCTGGCTCTACTGGTGGTTCGACTGGCGGTTCGACTGGAGGTAGCAACGGCGGTTCATCTGGTTCTACTGGCGGCTCGACTGGAGGTAGCAATGGCGGTTCTTCCGGTTCTACTGGCGGCTCGACTGGAGGTAGCAACGGCGGCTCTTCTGGTTCTACTGGAGGTTCGATTGGCGGATCTGCTGGTGGCTCCGGTTCCGGCTCCGGTCACATCAGCGTCGGCAGCTCCAGCAGCAGCAACAGCTCCAGCAGCAGCAGTGGCTCTGGCTCGGCTTCCGCCAGCGCCAGCGCCAGCGCCAATGCCTCTGCAACTATCGATTTCGGTGGCTCCGACTGCCCCACATGCAACGACTCGCCCGACTCTATGGATGATGCCGAGGACTGTGACGAGTGAGGTGAAATTGAGAAGGATCGATTCTAGTGTACCCGTCTGCCTCTCTAATCCCTGTTTTCGTTTTCTCCAATTATCATTGGACCTGTGTTGACCTGTCAGTTCCGTCTCTTGTTTTCATGTAATACCGACCGTGTCACTCCTTTTGATAGAATCATCAGCTTAGAGCTGCATAGCTTAGCATCATTTACAATATCTCGAGATATTTCTTCAATGGGTTGCTGTCAGTATAATTCCGTAGTCGAAGAATTCCACGAAGCTGGTAGCAATATAATTATAATCCACCTGTTTAAACTCCATATGTATCTACCAAGACAACTTTCTGAGACCTTTCCGAACTGCAACCAACCTCGTCTCATGGTCTGTTTCTACCGGGGGGATCTTCACGATCTTCATCCTCGAACTCGCTGCGATGCCGGATATCAACCCAAGGAAGTACATGTGATCGATGGTGATCGGTCTCGATCTCGGATCATGAGGATTCGTAGCTCATGTGGTTGAATTTCTAAGCTGACATGAAGTCTTCAATGGGTGAATTAGGATAATCTGAGAAAAATTCAAGTGAAAGAGAAAAGTCATGTGAATGGTAGTATTTAAGTGGCAGAACAGCTTCCATCTACTTCTTCTTCTTCCCCAACATCTATCTTGACTTCCTGAATCAAACATCCCAAGCTACAAGTCTTTAATGGCATAGTTGTACCTGACACTGACAAAGTCATCAAAGGCATCTTATACGGTCTCCCTTGCCGACGTTCATGGTTTTCCCCAACCGGCATACAAACCATCCAAGCGAGTCCAAATACACACTACTCCTACGGAGTCCCCGATGTATATATTGAAAAGGAGTGAGATGGAATCACGTCTGGTCTTTATCTTCGAGGAACTGCGACTTGAACCCTGCCATACCCGGAGAAAGGAAACCTGAACCCGTTTACCTGGTGATGGTTGGCTCCAGGGACAATGAAATTTTGCCCTTGTGGGCGGAATGAAAACCTATTGGACCTTTAAGCCTGCAAAGGGACAGAGTGACGAAGACTTTCTTGCCGAGAAACTGGGTATGTACCTTATAACCAGAGCTGCCAATGTATTTTGTTCTTTGGGGCTCTCGTTAACGATCCCAGTGGCATTATGGCTAATATTGCTTTGAAGGTCTGAATTCATCATTGCTGGCGTCTACATCTCGAGCAAACAACTGAAGAGAAAGACCAATATAGACCTTGAAGACGACTTAGATGTCAACAAGGATAAATCCTGGCGCTCTGTGATTGCTCCCATGAAACTTGGCGTCTTCGATGATCTACTTCCCCTTCATGCATGGATAAATGGAAGAGGCAATTGCAAAAGGCTCGGTCCTTTTTAGTCTGCGTTATGACTCTGAAAGGTGAAGGTGAAGGTGCTATATGGAAGCCGATGTACATTATCTCAAGAGGAGCATCTGCCAGCCGTGGGCATCTGAGCTCTGGCTCAGTCACAGCCTTGAGGTCTCCTAGTACAATGATATCCGCTTCAACTTGACGATCGTCTCAGAGATCTACATATCATGCACATTCGGCTCTGTCTCCATCTCCATCTCCGTCTTCATCTTCTTCACCTTCTGTGGAGTCACTTCGAACTGGACATCGCCCCGATCTGCCTTGACCTGTACACGTCAGCTCAGTTAATATCTTCCTACTGAATAACATACCGCCGCCTCGCTAAAGGTTGCATCGACCTCATCCCATTTCCTGTATCCGTTACTGAATTTTGGAGTCAGGGCCTCGAAGTCGTCAGGATAAGCGGCGGGGATATAAACTATCCAGTCAGTATCTACTACAGGGTATCCTGAAAAAAACTAGAGGCATACACTCGCCCTTTGTGGTGTGGACTGAGAGATTATGGTAGCTAGCCCGGAGGGACTGTGTGAGACAGAGACGGAGGGTTGAGTTTCTGAGGATTCTGAGTGACATTTTGATTGTATACTGAGCTGAATGTACTCCGTATGTCCATAGAGTTGCTGTATGTGTGCATGTATATATGTCTATACATAGTTCAAGTCATGATGTCAAGACTCACATTTCATCCACTGATTGGATCCTCCAGCTGTCTGGCATCAGACATTCTCACAATTAAGATATACTGGCCAACTGCGTCACCACCTCCTCCGTACTCACCACCTCCGCAAACTCATCCTTCAAACTCGCCACCGAAACCGCATGCACCGTCTCAGCATCGAACCCCCCCTTGGCCCACGTCGCCGTCGCATCCGCCACCAGCACCACCCGCCCTTTATCCACCGGCACCACACTCAATCCCCCCGCAGGAGAAACCTCCTCCCGTCCACACGGATACACATCCACCACACCCAGGTTCGCCGCCATGCGCACCGTCGTCGAGACACAGTGATCCGTCGTCAACCCAGCAAAGAGGACCTGCCGAATCCCCTTCTCGCGGAGATACTTCTCCAGCCCGGTATTGACGAACGAGGAGTTGACGGACTTCCAGAAGACGGGCTCGGAGTTATCCTGTAGCGGCTGGGCGAAGTCGAGTGGACGGGCGCCTTTGCTGGGATCGGCGGGGTGGAGGGGACTCGTGGGAGAGGTGGAGGAGTGGAAGATGTGGATGATCTCGAGGGGGAGGGAGGGATGAGAGCGTCGTGCGGTGCGGAAGGCGGATAGGAGAGCTTGGAGGTTGGCTTCGTAGAGGGGGTTGGAGCGGGAGGTGCCCCAGTATGTTGGATGGGAGAAGGCGGCTTGGTTGTCGATGAGGATGAGGGCGGTGGGGTGATGGAAATTGAGCATTTTCGAGTATAGAAGAGTAGAGTTGACAAGAATAGAGGAGTAGAGTTGAGGAGTAGAGGAAGTCTGGAATATCTAGACTCTAGAGGATGAGTGAATTGCTTCATCGATCGATAAAGACTTGGCGCTGTCATCGATCAAAACATCCAATCATCAGATCAAATCAGCCCATTTCCTTGATTTCTCCAGATCCATGATCGAGGAATTTCTGGATATGGATGGATATCGACGTCATTAACTTGGTCATGATCTCAATATTTAACTGAGATGGATCTCCGTCAATCCATCCAGACAGACAGACAGTACAATCGCAATGACCGACAGACGAGACCCCAATAATACCCAAGCATGGCTCATCGGCAGCGGTATCGAATCCCTCGCTGCTGCTATACATCTCATCTATGATGCCCACGTCCCCGGTCCTAATATACACATCCTCGATCTGCATGAAGGATGTGGAGGACGCTTGAAGACATCCGGGGATATCACTGATGGCTACTTCCTCCCCGTCGAGTGTCATCCGTACTTCCACGGCCCTTGCACTGAGCGACTCCTCTCGCTCGTCCCTAGCGATGACCCCGAGTACGGCACCCTGATGGACGCCGTCAACGCCTACAGCGGGCAACGGCCTCCGCAAGAGGCTGTCACTCGCGCCGTCAAGCACGACGAATCCGGCCTGGAAGTGGCGCACATGCGAGGCTTCCAGCTGGGCCTCAAGCACCGGGCAAGTCTGATCTGGTTCCTGGTGGAGAGCGAGCATGCGCTGGGAGCGAAGAGTATCGACCAGGTGTTGGACGCGGGGTTCTTCGAGACCGAGTTCTGGACGCTCTGGTCGACCACGTATGATGATCGCGTCTCCTTGATGGCCATCTGCTAACGAGGGACAAGATTCGGCCTGCAGCCCTGGCACAGCGCCGTCGAGTTCCACCGCCATCTCCGCAAGTATCTCGACGACATCCGCAGCCTGCACACCGTCAAGACCTTCCACCGCACCCGCTACAACCTCTACGACTCCCTCATCCGTCCCCTCACTGCCCACCTGCAGTCCTGCGGCGTCGACTTCCGCTTCAACGTCGAGGTCACCAGCCTCGACACCTACCCGTCCAGCGACCCAACAACCGTCTCGGAGATCCACTACCGCAACGCCAACGGCCCGGACTCCGACGAATACCTCGTCACCCTCGACCCGCAGGACATCTGCATCGTCACGCTCGGCTCCACCACCACCAACGCCGCCATGGGCACCAACACCACCCGACCCCCCTACCTCTCCCGACAATGGGAGGACCACCTCATCAGCGAATGGGGACTGTGGCAGGGCCTCGCCCACCAGAGCCCGAAATTCGGCAACCCGACCAACTTCCTGACGCGCGGCGTACAAGCCCCGATCGAAACATTCACAACCACGCTCTGGGGCCCGCAATTCCCACGTCTCATGCAGGAACTCCTCGCCGCCGCCGATCAGCACCCAGACGACGGCGACGCCGCCACCCTCTCCCTCCCCGAAAGCAACTGGTCCCTGACCCTAACTCTCCCGCGCCAACCGGTCTTCCCAACCCAACCAGCCAACGTCACCGTGATACTGGGATCGGCGCTGCAGCCCGCGCGCACGGGCAACTTCGTCCCAAAACACATGTACGAGTGCACCGGCCGCGAGGTCTTCGAGGAAGTCCTCCGACATTTGGATTTCCCCGTCGAATCCATCCTAGAGGCCTCCACGACCGTTCCCTGTGGATTACCGCTGGGTACCGCGCCGTTCCTAGCCAGGGACGCCGTGGACCGTCCCGCTGTGATCCCCGAGAATACCACGAATATTGCCTGTGTGGGGCAGTTCGTCGAAGTCCCTGACGATACGGCACTTTCGGTCGAGTATGGTGTGCGCGGGGCGCAGGTGGCTGTGTCTGGACTTATGGGGACGGACTTGCCCATGGGGAGTAGGAAGAATATCCTCTGGGAGGTGTTTGATTTGATGCGGTAATTGCATTGCCCCCTGTCCACTGGATGCCGTAGTTATCGCAGTGTATCAATTAATTTTATATATATATATACAAGCATGGAAGAATGAAGAATGCTCACTCCGTCGAACGAAGCAACACTTCCTCCGACGGAACATGCTGGTACGGCTTTCGCCGACGGAAAAATATAAATGTATACACCCCGGCCCCAATCCCAGCTACCGCGCAAGCGACGACGACGAAGCCCAGCGCCAGGACTAGATTATACGTCTTTTGCGCGATCTGGAGGGCCTCCTCCGCTGCGCCCCTGCTGTCACTGCTGCTGCCGCTCGTATCTGCCGACTGGTTGCCGTACAAAACGGACGGGTCGTCGGGTTTGAACCCCATCACGGCCCAGGTGGCCGGCACGCGGCTGCGATGGATACGCGAGGAGCCCAGGATCCGGCCGTGGCGGTCGACGGGCTCGGCGGATACCCAGTCCAGATATCCGTGGGCGATGTAGAAGGTTTCGAAATCGGACTTGGGGGATTTCCCGACGAAGGCGGGGGGCGCGTGTTCGGCGGCGCGGGCGTAGAAGTTCCAACCCGCGACATCGGTAGCGCCGTTCCAGCTCACGTGGAAGGTGGTCGACATGTCTGAAGTGTTGGTTCCGTGGACCGAGGCGACGAGGTCCGGCGGGGCGTTGGGCCGGCCCGTGAACTCGAATTTGTAGGCGCGGTAGGTCGAAAACCGCGTCGAGTTGAACATGGCCGTCAGCAGGACCTCGCCCTCCCGCGTGAATTCGGAGATGTACCCGCGTTCGCTCCACCCGACGAACATGTTGCCGTTGCGGAGGAGCTGGGCGTTGCCGCGCAGCCGCGTCAGGCCGCCGTCCGGACGGTTGTGGCGACGGAGGACCTTGGCGGTCATGGGCTGCACGCCGGTGTCCAGCTCCACGACCAGGGCGCAGGAGACGGGCTCGTCGTTGCTGTCCTCGTCGGAGGCGTTGTTGAGGAAGGAGATGATGTGACGGGGGCCGCTGGACTCGACGAATTTGACGTCGTGTTGTTTGGAGAAGGTGAAGTCCTGCACGAAGTCGCTGTGCGCGCCTCCCAGGCGCCACATGATGCGCCCGTCGACGCCGGAGATCATGTAGATGGTGTTGGTGAAGCGGAAGGACAGGATGTAGTCGCCCGCTTCGTTCTTATCCACCGAGTTGGCATGGACATAGTCCCAGCCCGGGAGCCCCTCCGGCGCCGAGTCCGGCCCGTAATGATTCGACTCATGCAACGGGATCTGGTTGTACGAGTCCCACTCAAAGGTGATGTTGGCCGTGTTGATGTCCAGCTGCACGAATCCGCCACTCAGAATCGCCGTCCGCTCGTCGGGCCGGCCGAAATCCTCCAGGCTGGTCTCGTGCTCGCGGTAGGTCATCGCCAATCCCGTCTTGCCGTCATCGAGGATATTGAATTCGTGGATGTCAAAGGCACCCAAATCCGGTCGGAAAGGAAGCAGTTTCTGGATTTCATAGTTGTTCTTCAAGATCACCCCGTGGCCCTGATCCACCGCGTCCCACGAGCGCTGCCAGACCAGCGAGAGATGCGGTTGGTCACCGATACTGTTGACTACCTTGAAGTCAAAAACGTTGCGATTGTCAAACAGGGGTGAACCGGCCCACACGAGAACCTGTCGCCATTGCCGTCAGCCTAACCGCAGCAGAATATGTCGCGTGCCTTCTGCTACAGAGTACAGACCCCATCGCCATCATAGATGTACGGTCCGATCTGATACTGTTGGAACCGATGGGTCGGTAACTCTGGTTCGATCTGACCATAGGGAGCGACGAACCAATATCCAGGATTCACACGGTCGCGATCCTGATAGTGGATGTCGAATTTTAAGGCCCTGACCAGGGGAAGCTGGAAAAGACCTTGCATTAGCGTTGACAGTTGACACTTGACCAGGGGTTGAAGACCGGCAGCTTACCGTCACAAAGGACATGAGGTCGTCATCCTGCTGCTGTGCGGTTGCATTCTGAAGAAAGAGCGGCAGTAATAACAACCAGCCATGAAGCATCAAGAAATGGAATCGAGAGACAAGTCGAGAAGAACAAGGAATCATCCTCATCCTCATCCTCAGCTTTCCCCTGCAGAACTTCGGGCGAAATCCATCGTTTTAAACAACAATTTGGGCAGTTCTTGGCAAGGGGGTTTCTCGGCTTTCTGATTGGCTCAACAGGAAATCAAGCCTCAGGCTGTCAGGCGTCAGGCATGCAGGCACAAATTGCATAAATCTGCACAATCCCGGGCCGAGTTTCTCCGGTTAGGGCTGCAAGTAGGGCTTTTCAGTAGGGCTTTCCAGTAGGGCTTTCACAAGGCATATCTCTCTCTCTCTCTCTCTCTCTCTCTCTCCCTACTAACCATCCTGCATTCAGTCTGCTCCCTCAAAGCATCCACTCATTACTGCCTCACTGTTTACCTCTCACCTCTTTCTCTTGTTTCTTCTTCTCCTCGTGTCTAGTATTCTCGATAAATGCTACTTTTTTGAGCCAGTCCATCACCACCAATTCCCTTAACCAATGTGGCTTCATCCACCCAGGTCTCCAGTGTTTCCTCTTCCTCGAGATCATGGCATCTAACGATACAGATTCCCTGTACCCCTTGAGGTACTGAGTTGATTTGGTATGCTTGCCTTGAGCCTCTGATGCTGTCATACCAAATACAAATACTTCGCTTCGAAAAGCTATAGCGAACCCTAACACTGGCAAAGTGTACATGTCTCTTGAACGTCGGGATGCCCGGATGCTAACCGTAAGTCCTTTTAGATGTCACATTGATACATTAATAACATTCCATGACGAATATCAAGCGATCAGTGGCAACTGGCAACGACTAGGAGGCGCAGTGACTGGGTCTGGAATGTGACCCGAAATCACTATTTCAATCAATCGGATGGTTTCGTCCATCGTACTGAAGCTCGTCTCCCTAGTGTGTTCCT
This sequence comes from Aspergillus cejpii, assembly GCA_004769165.1. NCBI lineage: Eukaryota > Fungi > Ascomycota > Eurotiomycetes > Eurotiales > Aspergillaceae > Aspergillus > Aspergillus cejpii. Next base: position 562,961 of record SMSW01000005.1, on the reverse strand, counting down.
TCGTTTTCTACATCCTCTATTCCTCGATCTCCACCTTCGATCGGGTAGACATGTTTCGGCTTTCAGTACTCAGGGCCAAGTCGACAGCGGTTTCGTCGATATCAACAGTTACCAATGGGTAATAGACTGTTAGAACCAAGCAAGTGGACTTCGAGGCAATTATAAAGAAAGGATTTGGAGGAGATATTTGCCCTTATACGCAGCAGAATATCGTCGCTGCGGCAGAGAAGTGCATATACTTGGGACGCCAGTGGAGGGAGGCTTGAATTTCGGAAAGGAAGGCTTTATTATGAGTTGATGAGGGATTCTGCCATGATTCATCATACCTTGGAGATCAAATGGTGTTAGTTACAAGAATCACAATGATATCAATATCTGACAGAAAACTCTCTGCCAGAGTATTTCCTTAGCATAAATCTATCTATTCAATCTTCAAAGAGCCTATAGTATACATAAATTAAGCCAACCCCATACAACTAGCATAATAAGTCACCGTCGCGGGCCAATCCGAAAAAATGCCCTTGACGCCCACCTTTTGCGCCAACGCATCGACAATCCGATACATGTCGCCGTCGCCAGTGATGACAGACTTGATGGACTGGATGTAATACTCGGACTTGGCAGCGGCCTGCTTTAACGGACCAGACCGCTCCAGCGACCAGGCGATGATATCCAGGCCGGCAGCCTTGGCGGCCTTCGCATACGCCGAGGGCACGATCTCCCCGTCCGCGGAGGTGTTCAGCAGCGCATAGATGGGCGGCGACATAATCCGGACGCCTTTCTGGGCCAGCTCGGCCATGCCGTCGACGGCGGCGAGGTAGCCCTCGGGGGAGTCGACGCGCTCGTCGAGGTAGATGGCCTGTCTAGCGAAGGCGGGCTCATGCGCGATCCAGTAGAAGATGTCGTCTGGGAGGAAGGACTGCGGCCAGACGCGGGCCGGGTCGATGCCGTGCGCCTTGTACTCGTCGATGAGCTGCTGGGCGTACATGGCCTGGGTGTAGTCGCCCTGGAAGGGCATGGCGACCTGCGGGGTCTTCAGCTCGGGGGTGAACTGCAGTCCCAGCGAGTCGACCAGCTCGATGTACTCGGTGTGTTCGACGAGGGTGCCGCAGGTGGCGTACAAGTCCGTGCGCCACGCCGGCGTCCCGTGCTGGTAGTCCTCTGCCGTGGTCGCGGAAGCGTTGTACCCGTCCATCTTGCCGCAGAGCGTCTTGAACTCGGCCAGCGTGATGTCGGACGTGCAGCAGCGCGCCGTGGCGCGTTTCCCGTCCGCCGCGGGCTTGAACGGCTTCGTGCACTTGGCGGCCAGTTCGGGGATCGTCAGGATGTTCGTCGTCGTGTGCAGGTCGCACTGCGAGTGGCGGCACACCAGTCGTCGGTCCGACGTGAACGCCACGTCGCATTCGACGATGCCGGCGCCCATGCGTGCTGCCGCTAGGATCCCCTCGCGCGTGTGTTCGGGGAACTCGAGCGGGCCGCCGCGGTGCGAGATGGAGAACTGCGGGGCGCGTTTGATGCGCTTCTCCTGGCAGGACTGCAGCTTCGTCTTCAGCGGGCTGTCCGCCATCGCGTCCACGAGGTAGTACGGGCGCGGTCCGACCTGGATGTTGGTGATGGCTGGACGGGGGTCCTTGCCATGGCCGTTGATCGAGGGAGCGGCCACAGCCAGACTGGCCGTGAGGATCAGAGATGCAATATGCATGATGACTTGTTACTCTGTATTCCGATTAAGAATGAAGGTTATCAACCCTGGACATCATCCATACTTATAGCCTCCATCCATCCATCCCGACCTCCGACACCATTCACAGAATCAAGCCATGACAGATAGATAGAGACCAACCCGTGCCCAAATGAAGAAATCTCACTGCTCAAAATCTCCCACGCGCTGCTCAGCTTCAAGCCTTCAACGTAACGCTACTCCTTGGCGTCTCTTGGCAACGGCACATGGTTCCAGCTGGAAAGATGATTTGAGTCTTGACTTTGTAGAATGGATATTTCTGGGTCATTATCGGATGTCGGATGTCCTGACGACTTTCTTGCCCCTGTTGATCGATATCAAATGCCCACGTGGAAACTGCGGGATCAATAATGTAGACCCTAGAGGAAAAGAATATCCTGATCATGAGCCTGGATGGAGTATGTCTTTGAGTATTCCTGAGTTGGATGCTGTAGTTGATACTATGTAGAATCCTTAGAAATAATGTACATATATCTATTGATTCCTCAAAGTACAGGCATCAACTGTCCAAGTATATACAACCAAAAACATCAACGCTCAACCAATAGGTATCAATTCAAGGGGAAAAAAAACAATGTTTTAGAATCACAGCATAGGCTTGATTTCATCCGCCACCTTGAACGGTGCTCCCGTCTTGCTCCGGACCTCTTCCACGGTAACTCCATCAGCTAGCTCAACGAGGGTCAATCCGTCGGTGAAGTCGACGTCGAACACGCAGAGCTCCGTGATGATCCGGCTGACGCAGGACTTGCCGGTCAGGGGGAACTCGCACTGCTTGACGATCTTGGGGTTACCCTTCTTGTCGGTGTGTTCCATCGTCACGACGACCTTGGTCGCGGAGGGGTTGGAGACTAGATCCATGGCGCCGCCGAAGCCCTTGATTTTACCGGGGAGCATCCCTATGACATAGATTAGTATGGTAATTGGCGTAGTAAGAAAAAAAAAAGGAGACTTACAGTTGGCTAGGTCGCCACCGGCGCTCACCTGCATCGCACCCAGGATGGTGAGATCGATCCGACCGGCCCGGATCATTCCAAATGACTCCTCGCTGCCGAAGCAGGCCGCTCCAGGGATCAATGTAACCGTCTCCTTGCCGGCGTTGATCAGATCCGCGTCCTCCTGGCCCTTCTTCGGGTAGGGACCCAGGCCGAGGATACCGTTCTCCGACTGCAGCATGACCTCCACCGAGGGGTCGACGAAGTTGGGCGCCAGCATGGGCATGCCGATCCCCAGGTTGGCGTACATGCCATTCTTGAACTCCTTGGCGGCGCGACGCACGATGCGCTCGCGCTTCGCGGCGGTGTCACCCTTACCCAGCGCGGCGGTATCATCACCGTCCTCCTTGGCGAAGGTGTACTTCTCGATATTCTTCGGCGCCGTGCTCTGCACCACGCGCTTGACGTAGATTCCCGGCAGGTGGATGGCGGCGGGCTCGATCTCACCCGGCTCGACAATGTGCTCCGCCTCGACGATGGTCATCTTGGCATTGCGGCCCATGGCGCCGTTGAAGTTGGCCGCAGCGTAGCGGAACTGGCAGTTACCCAGCTTATCGGCCTTGTACGCCTTGATGAAGGCATAGTCGCCCTTGATCGCCTCCTCCATCACGTAGCTCTTGTTGTCGAAGACCTTGACGTCCCGCGGCTGGCCGTACAGCGCGACCGTGCCGTCCGGGTTGTGCTTGAGTGGGAGCTCGCCCGTCTGCACCACCGTGCCGAACGCGGCGGGGGTGAAGAAGGCAGGGATACCTGCGCCCCCGGCCCGACACCGCTCGGCCAGCGTCCCCTGCGGCGTCAGCTCCAGCTCGATCTCGCCCGTCAAGTACATCCGCTCAAAGGTCTTGTTCTCCCCGACGTAACTGGCGACCATCTTCTTGATCTGCTTGGTCTGCAGGAGCAGGCCCAGGCCGGCTCCATCAACGCCTGCGTTGTTGCTGACGACGGTCAGGTCCGTGATCGACGGGTTGGCGCGCACCGCGCTGATGAGGGTATCGGGTACACCGGAGAGACCGAATCCGCCGGCCAGCAGGGTCGAGTTGGACTTCATATCCTTGATCGCTTCTTCGGCGGAGGCGACGACTTTGTTGATCTCATTTCGACGGAGGCTGCTCGAGAAGGCTCGTGCGAGGAATCGTTGGTGCTAAACCAGTCAATACAATTCCCGAAACAACAATCCACACTATTCCAGTAACTACCTTGGAAGGATTAGCAGAGAATTGCCGCGCAAGGCGCAAGCAAGTCGCCACTTGTGAAGGCATTATGGGTGAGATGGAGGATGGAGGATGGAATACACAGCTTGGTGACAAAGCTGCGGCTGTATGAACTGTCAAGACAACAATGCTCGTTCAGAACTTCAGACACTCCGTAGAAACCAGAATTGATCAGTCTGAGACAATTGAGGAGACTCAAGATACTCCGTAGATATATAGGCATTGCGGAGTTGCGGAAAGTTATCCGCGCCGAATGGCCGACTTTCTTTCCCCGGAAATACCCCGCACTTTACACTGCCTGAGGCTGCAAGGCTGCAACCCGAGTCTGTAACACCCAAGTCATCGTCCATCGCATCTTGGACAAATGCCCATTCTCTTACGTCCTACTATCTATGATCTATCTAGCCTTGATTCTAACACTTCATCTCCCCATATCATCAACTCATAGATCAACCGACACCATATCACTGGATCCGAAGTGGACAGTTGGTTTTCCGGATTCCGATCCGCGGGCCGCTTCAACCCACGGGTCACGTGTTATTAGTATTACTCATCTCATCGACTGATGACTGACTCCTTGTCCTTTCGGAGTGCTTCGGTGATCGGTCATGATTTGGTTTGGTATCTATCGTATCTGCATCAAAATACACAAGGTCGAATCATGAATCATATCCCGCTAGTATGCACAGGTATCAAGTACAAACATGACTGCAATCATTCAATAAGCTGGTTGTGAAAGAGACGAGACACACCCCCCATTCCCACAGAACGTCGTGTCGGACATCATACACAACTCAAGTCACCCTCATTCTTGCGCTTCAGAGGATTCACCGTCGTGGCCGCCGCGGGGGGGACTTTCTCGATCCCTACCACTGCGCATTATGCTGGTCAGCGACGTTGTTTGGCGACCATGCCGATGTGGGAGCTTTGCTGCCAACGCCGGCAGGTGCTTTCTGTGCCTGCTCCACACCGAGGACTGCTCCCGTACCTGAAGTATGATCCTCAGCCAATGCCTCGTCGTACCCAGGAGGGTCCATGTCGAAATCTTCCGGAGGTACCGGTGTTGTGGTAATGACTCCTTCCGTGGGAAAACTTGTTTCTGGAGACGCGTTATGTGCGGTCGGGTTTTCAATGATTTGCCTGCAGACAGGGTCGACGAGACGGTCCTTCAGAGCCTCATTGACGTACACCAGGAAATACGGGGTGGGAGGGTTCTGGCGCTCTTCGTTCTTGAAAATCTCGTCCGGGTTATGCACTTCGGTCACTTCGTTATCGTTGTACTTGCGCCAGACGTTCTTTCCAAAGTCGAAGATGTAGATATAATAATGGCCAAACTCGACAGATCCATGATGCATGAAGACGGCATAGAGCCGATACGCCAGATGCTTGAAGTCGACAAACTGGCTGGAAATCAGAGTCTGTGTATTCTTGATCTCTTGTTCGACATCTGCAAAGGAATAGGTCAGCCTGTGTTCCAGTTATTTGACAAAGGAAGAGCAATGCCCACAGTTCAGCTCAGCCTTTGCGATCTGAGACAATTGGCCGAGCTCCGACGAAAGCTGTGGGTTAATATCAATCGCATCATCGGCAGTTTCTGGATCCTCCTTCAAGGCATTCAAGTCTTCGACAACCGATTTGGCGCTATCGAATAAAGCCGCCAGATCGAGGCCGTCGCTTTCCTATTACCGAGATTAGTCTTGGTTCGCAGCATGATACCGGATGTGTCTCTCCCTACGGTCTTACGCAGCAGCTCGGCCCGGCGATCTTCGAGCGTCCTAAGCACATTCTTCCACTCCCAGCACTGTCGCCGTCGGTTCATGATTTCAGGGTGCTGTGTATCCATATACCGGTCAAGGTAAATTGTCTCCTTCAATTCGAGATGATGAGTGGATTTGAAAGAGCTCTTTTTGATCGGATCGAATTGTACCCGTTGCACTTGGATCTGGAGCACCGGGGGCAACTTGCTGATCGCACTATACTGCTCCACGACGGTATTGTCGACGTTGACTTTCTGTGCATCAAACGCACCGTCAATCGCTGCATAAATGTCCCGAGATCCCGTTGCGACGTCGACCTTGATATCACACCACCATTCCTCTTTGGAACGGACTCCCGCTTCGGCAAGGATATAGGACTTGGACCGTCCATAGAACAAGCTGCCGTTCATCAGCTTCAGCTCTAAATTAGAGGGACCCAACGTTCCTAAGACTTACTCTTTGACCTGGTCGAGTTGTTCGCCATCCTGGGCAAATGCAATCGGCTTGATTGCGCACTGGCTCTGGAAAAGCACGTTGTTGATCACTTCCGTGACATCTTGTTGAGCCCCAATCTCCACCTCTTCCAGGAGCTGCTTTTGAGGATCAACCTGCGTCGGCCGAGGAGGCACTGGGGGAGGCTGATTTGGTGGCCCAAACGGTACTGCCGGTGTGGGGTCTTTCGGGGAGAGGCTATCCGCAATGCTCTGAGGTTCTGGTTCAGGCTGCACCTCAGCCATCACAATATCTTTCGGTGGTGGCTCGTTTTCTTTCTCGTCACTAGGCGGAATTGACGCATCTGGCTTAACACATTCGGAGATAAGAGTCGATTCACTATCCGCATCACTTATTGTCGGGTGTTTGGGCTTCTCTGTTTCCGCATCGGCTGGGTTATCACTCCGATCTGGCGCCAACTGAGGTGGGCCGAGGGGACCCATGATGGGCATTCCGTTGACCTCTCCCAGTCCACCAGGTCTGCTCATAGATATCGTCGACCGGCGACGGATAGCGGCTTCGTTGGACGGGCTGATGAGGGTCAACCGTGCGAGCTCCTGACCCGGCGTCACAAATGATCTTGAAGAAGTGATCATATCCTGGAACAACATCCGTAATTCTCTCAAAACTGCAAAAAACGAGAAACGGTCAGTGAAGAACTCATGCACAACAGAAGAAGAAGGCTACCCACACGTCTGAGATCGCTCAACCTCCCTCTTCGTGACCTTGCGAGATCCAACCTGCTTCTTGCTCAAACTCTCGTCGTCAAGTTCCATGCTGAAGTTCTCATAGTCCAGGACCATTTCCCGGAATGGACGGATGGAGAAATAGAATTGCAACAAGCTGTTCAAATAGCAGGTATTGCCGATATTCTGCAGACCAACAGGCCATTCGGCCAAGTCCCGACCGGAGTCGGCGACAGGCCCGGAGATCAAACTGCCTAACAGGGCGCTATTCTTGTCCTTGGCGATGATGCTCAACGCCTGGTTGTACTTTTCGGCTTGTCCCGGAGCTTCGTCCACACAGATGGTGTATGCTGCCATAATCGCCGCGTCGTCCACGGTGCGATCAGGGATTTGAAGCAAGCGATAGGCATCGGCAACGTCCATTTCCCCGGCTGTCATTTCACCGGTCTGAAGAAAATGCGTCAAGACAGTCGACTTTCGAGACTCTGCGATCAATTCAATAGCACGCCGTGCGATATCCCTGCTCGATGGGTTGTCGTTGACCTGGACCCATAAGTCATTATCAAAACCCCCTTCAAAAAAGCCAGCCGGTTCGTTACCTTGGTAGTATACATGGTCAGGACAAACTCGTCGCTTGTGGTACTGTCGACACCGAGGAAGACCTGGGCTTGCTCAACGGTTGCGACCCCTATCGTCATCCATTAACACCACGATGTCGCAGAAAGGAATGTGAGTCGAGATCCTTACTATCTTCCGCCGCTGACTTGATACGCTCACTTCTCCTACTATCGCCGATCCTCCATAATCGCATGCGCGACTCATTCTCCTGTGTGGTGGAGCTCATAAACGCGTAGAATTTCCCAATGATACTATCCTCGGTGAGCCTGGGATCATCGTGAGCAAGTCCAAAATACTTGTAGGCGTCGACGACGTCTTCATCGGTGTATCTGCCCTCCGCATAGGCTACCTGGACCGCCGCGTCTATGACTTGGGCGTCATCACCGCCTCTCAAATTCCCGATAGATTTGAGACATTGTAGATATAGTGCCGATCTTGCCGGATCGATTGAAACTTGTCTATTGAAGGCTTCAACAATTGAGGAGGCCGACATATCTTCGACGACGCCCAAATCCTCGTAATAACTAGAACCATAAGCCACTATGCAAATATTTCTGGGAGATACAGCAACGTACGGTGCAGGCGCCATTTGGAACTCATTCGACCGGAGAGATTTGGGATCTCAAGTCGTGTTAGCAGCGTACTCCACAAGGTTAGTCTTAAAACACTCACAATCCAAGGCATCCATCACATAGAGAAGGTCGTTCAGAGCTGGAGCGGGGGGGTTTCGCATTTGATGACCTTTCTTTTCTGCCACAGGTCGCTGCTCGATGAGCGCAGAGAGTTCATGTAAGACATCATCGAGGAAAATCTTCAGCTGGTCTTGATAAGGATACTCCGCCCAGGGGTTAGGCCGAGGTGGTTCCCAAAATCCTTCATTCTAAGAGGAGAGTCAGATCAATGGTCACTGGACATGGGGGGACTCAGTGCGGACCTTGACAGAAAATCCAAGATATTCCAACAAACTTTTACACGGTCTTCCTTCAATACCGAAACACGTCATAAATCTCTTGTTGACTGCGGATATGGATTTGCTTCGCTGACTGTCATGAAGCGCATTGAAGACGTATGTGCGCAGGTTCTCCAGGACAGTAATCGGCAGCGGTCGACCAACTCCCTCCAGACGCTCAGGATGGGTCGCGATCGCCTCGTCCGCACGCATCCGCAGCAGGTCGGGGTCAACCAGAAGTCGCACCCATTCGTCGGCGAGAACAGGCGACGCGATCCGCACGGAGACCGTCACGGGACATGTGAGATAGGAGCACTCATAAAGGAATGTTTCCACAGTCTGCCCCTTGGGGGTGACTTCCGCTGCCGAGAGGGCCCCTCTCTGCCTTCCGGATTTATAGACCAGATGGTGTATATGATCTGCAAACTGACTGGATTGACCTATACCCGGCGTGGAGCTAACGACAAGTTGAAGGTGGTACCGGCACTTTGTACATATCGCCGAGACCTTTGAGGGGTTTCCGGAGCTTCGTTTCTGATCCGGCTGAGGTACAAATGTCTGATTTGGTTTGGTCACATAGTGATGGCGACACGCCGAGGGCGAGATGAAATCGAGTGGCCCCTCATATCGTTCAGGAAACACTGGAGGGACTTCTGAGAGAAGGTTGCGACCAGTGCCTGGGGGGTGAACAGGATCATAATCATGGATATCTTGGACGAGCCGTGGGGCAGTCTTGCCTAGAGAGTCAAAACATAGGTGTTGGTAGAATGCGCATTATCTGTATGTTCAACCAGGCTTCATACCGGACTTTGAAGAGGACAACATGAGTATGCTCTTCCGAGCTTACTGTCGGAAGACCAAGGTCCAAGGTGTGAGCGCTATATTGATGCTCAAGCTCCCATGTATTCACTTCCTGCTTTTGCTTGATTTCTTAGGAGAAGGATTGATCGCAATGTGCTGGAAGACAAGAGAGCTGGCAGATTGGAGAGCGGGGACACAGGTATGGCAAAGCAATGATCAGGATTTGTGTTCAACCAGTATTCTGCTTCTTTGCTAACACTGAGGATGTGTTAGAAGATAGTTAAGCAGAGTCAAAGATAAATAAGAGAGGAAAATGCATCAAAGTCCAACATAAACCAATGATTTATGACCGATCATATGCGCTCATCAACTGGACATAGTAGCTCCAACCCATGGGAAGGCGGTCTCAACCGGCAGAACCCGGACATCCCAAATTCCAACATCTCTCGAATCGGGCCTAAAATGAACCTATCCAACAGCCGATCCATCAGACGTTCCCTGTCCCCGAACCGCCACCATGGCCTCGCATCACGATGATCACACCTACCATCCAAAGGATACGATTGCGGCGGCGATGAAGACCACCATGCTTACCGGTGGAGTCGGTCTTTTCGCGTCCGCCGTCCAGAACACTCTCACCAGGAAGAACGTTGGACCATGGGGTATCTTTGTGCGGAGTGGCAGCACAATCGGTATTTTCGGTACGGATACACAAGTGATTGGGGGCGGCAATTGACAAAGATTCGAGTCTCTGACAATCTGTTTTGCAGCGGCAATGGGCGGTACCTATGCGTTTGTGAAGAACGCCTCGGCCAACCTGCGGGAGAAGGATGACCACTACAACGTTGCCCTTGGCGGTTTCTTCTCCGGAGCGATTCTTGGCCTTCGAGGTTTGTAGATGCCGCTGACCTGCTGTATGACAATCCGCTGATTCCTACTCCAGCCCGGACATTCCCCGCCCTTCTGGGTTACGGTGCGGCTCTGGCGGCGGCCATGGGCGCTTTCGAATTTACCGGTGGAACATTGTGGGGATTGAAGAAGGACAGCGATGTTGATGAATTCGATCGCCGTACACAGATCAGGAAAGCGTACAGAACTCCGGCAGAGCAGACGTTTGCCGAGTTGGGAGAGGGGCGAGGTATGTCTGATACATTCTACCATTTATTATGGCGGTCTAAAATTGATTTCACAGGCATCTACGGCCCCGGATACGCAGAGAGACGGGCAGAGAGACTCAAGGAGAAATACGGCATTGAAGTTCCCACATCGGCAGCGGCATCATGAAGTGATTGATTCGATGTTTTCTGCCAGTCTCTTCAGTGTAAATTATCGATACAAGTCGAATGCCTTTCAGCTAGCACATTTGGCACAATGATATCTTCTTTCTTCTTCATACCCTGGGATATATGGACGATATGATATCACACCGAAGTGTTCTCACCTCAACATGACATAATACTACTCTACCTGTATACAGAGTATAGATGCATGACGTCGAAGACGAACTTAGTCAACAGGATGATCTTCAACCTCTCCTTGACTCCTTTTCTTTGCTTTTTCTCTCCTATCATCATACTATCCGTAGTAGTAGTCGCTACTCCGTAGTCTGTAGTCTGTTCAGACTTCAAAGTACGGAGTCAGTTGTCAGTTGAAAAGGGGAAACCATAAAGAAGGATTTATATTACTTCAATTAAGGTCATAGATTACTCTGTATATCTCCTGAATCAGTAAACAGGCAGCTATTTTCAAAGTCATGACTCTCTTCTATCATTCTATGGCTCAATCTTTATTCTCGTCATCGTCGCATTTTCTCTCCATCAATCCAATGTAGACGTCATCCAGACAACTTCAACTTCTTCTTCTTCTTCATCTTCATCTTCTCTTCTATCTTTACATTCATCTACTCTCTATAGTACTCATCTCATCTTCCCCTTTATCAAATTTCCTTCCTCAATAGTTCCTCCCTAAACCTGTGGGTCTAACTAAACAATCCTTGTCTTTCTTGATCTCCAATCCCCTATTCTACGAACTACGAACTACGGAGTATTAACTATTCTATCTATCTTCTAATTCTATTCTTGCTATTACTATTACTATTACTATTCTGAAGTTCTGAACTATCCCCGATCATGTTCCTAATTTGAGATAAAAAGGGTCTCCTTTCTTCGGCTTCTTATCGCCACTCGTCTACGCCTCTACGGTCTATTCCCCCCCGCAAACGATTCATATTTTCCATCCTCTTCTTGTTCAGGTCGTGTGCTCTCTGAAGTCTCTGGCTGGACTGTTTTCTATCTGGTTACTATCTATCTACCCTTAACTACGACAAAGTCCAATTGTCTAGGGTAGCTCATCAAACCCGTCCAACCATGGCAATGACCGCTCGGACACATACCCCGACGCCAATGCAGGATGCATATCGTCCGCTGTCACCCCCCGCCGAATCCGTCCTCTTAAATCGAGGTTACAGCGTGCGATCGGCCTCTAGACCCAACTCCTTTGTCGCCGGCAATTCAGGCTACAACTACGTTTCCGGTGCTGTTGCGGAACCTCCTTCCACCACCCACAATCCTCGCTTTCATGAGGACTTTGATGCAGCCAGTCAGCGAGATTCTGTCGCACTCGATGGACCGTCATCGTCGGGCGTCCAACCTTCCACCTCGCACATGTCTCACTCCCGTTCCGCGACCCCGACCCGTTCTACCACTTTGAAGAAGAAGTCGTCCCTCAGCAGGAAAGGCAGCATGCGTCGTAGTGGAAGCCGGCGAAGTTTGCGCGCTGGCAGTGTGAGGAGTCTGGTACTGGGCGATAAGGAAAAGTATGGTGTCGACGGGGGAGATGACTCGAACAGCGCTTTCTACATCCCCATTCCAACCAGCGGGAATCCAACGGAGGTCATGGCCCAGCGCTTCCAGGGTATGTCCCCTTTCCCCTCACTATACTTCCTTTTATCATGGCCGTAAGATACTAATCCAAGGTAGCTTGGCGCAAGATCTTGAAAGATCTGATTGTCTTTTTCAAGGAAGTTCAAAAGTCCTACGAAACCCGGTCTAAATTATACCTCTCCGCGTCGAATGTGATCCACAACTCATCACTCCCCCCGACCTTCCTCAAATCCGGCGGTCTCGCCGATGCAGCCGATATCCTGCGAGATTTCCACCGTCAGGGATACTTGGAAGCGAACAAAGCGGCCGAGGTAGAGAGCGAAGTCGTCAACCAGCTCATGGGCCTCCGAAACGATCTGCAGAAGAAGACGAAGGAAATCAAGAGTCTCCATGGCGATTTCCGGAACTCTGTCGAGAAAGAAGTCGAGGGCACGCGCAAGACCGTTCGTCAGTTGCACGAAGCCCTAGGTCTGGTCGACACCGATCCCTCGGCGACATCAGGCAAAGGCGACCCGTTTATCGTCCGCTTGGGCGTTGACAGACAAATCGAGAAGCAGATCGAGGAGGAGAATTACTTACATCGGGTAAGCGTCATGCCTCGCATGGGACGGCGTTTCAGAATCGCTGACCCTCCCAGGCATTCCTGAACCTAGAGAACTCCGGTCGCGAACTCGAGTCGATTGTCGTCAGTGAGATGCAAAAGGCGTACAATGCGTACGCTAGTATTCTCAAGCGAGAAGCCGATGAGGCGTACGATACCGTGGAGAAACTCCGTGCGGGACCCATTTCCATGCCTCACGATCACGAGTGGAATCACTTTATCGCCAACACCGATGAACTGGTCGATCCCCGTGTTCCTCTCCGCAGCGTGGAGAATATCTCCTACCCAGGAAAGGATCATCCGGCCGCAGTCGAAGTCCGATCTGGCATGCTGGAGCGCAAGAGCAAGTACTTGAAGAGTTATACACCCGGATGGTAAGTGACCAAATCGATCCCCTCCCCCAGTATGTTTCTGACCAGTATAGGTACGTCCTGTCTCCCACTCATCTGCACGAATTTAAATCTGCCGATCGGGTGGCATGGCAGACACCCGTGATGTCATTATATTTACCGGAGCAAAAACTGGGTTCTCACTCGCAGCCGGACTCCACGTCGCACAAGTTTATGCTTAAAGGACGTCAGACCGGAACCATGCATCGTGGGCACTCGTGGGTTTTCCGCGCAGAGTCACACGAAACCATGATGGCCTGGTACGAGGATATCGAAAGCTTGATCTCCAAGACTGGCGAAGCGCGTAATGCGTATGTCAGACGGCATGTCCGCAGTGTGAGTGGTACGAGTGTCCGGACCAGCCTCGACGGTATTATGGATGAAGACGAGGCCGACCGCACGCCATACTCCGCAGAAGCGGTCGTCCTGAACCCAGAACGGCCGACGTCTGAACCTCGTCAGCCCGGTGGCCGTTTCCCGAGTGACGTGCAGATAGATCGCCACATGCAAGCCCCACTGTCGCCGTCTAGCGGTGAGAGCTCTGGTGGGCCTGACTTGTTGGCCACTGCGGGGGATTTGCCCGACGGGGTTCCCTTTAGCGACGGGAACTGTTTGGTCTCGGGAAGAGATGCAAGTCAGAGCCGTAGCACAAGCGAGCGACACGATTCTTACTACGGTGACTGGATGGGGCCGGCGGAGATGGCTGCTCGTCAACAGCAGAGCAACTCGCGAAGCGACCACATCGAAGCTGCTGCGTCAACCGGAGGCGACGCCCATCCGATCCTGTTCGCCGGAATGGGGTCAGGCAGTTCCCGCGACCCATCCATGACACAACACCGGAACCGCCGCGAAAGCACATCCACCGCGCCGACCACCACCAACGTCACGGATCACACACACAATACGATTCCGACCTCGATTGAAGAGAATCGCGAACCTTCCATGATCGCCGCAGACTACTCAAAAGAGCGGATCCTGGACAGCGCGACAGCAACACCGTCGTCCGAGACCACCCCGGACGGCTCCAACACCGGCCCGCGACCCCAGAACATGAGACGGACTTCGTCCCGGCAAAAGCAGACGCTGTCGGCGCTCGAGCTGCAGATTCCAGGCCATTACCCACCCGCGAACCACGTCCCGGCGTGAATGGTCCTTGACTTTCAATTCTCTTGTACAATATTCACCTCTCTTGACAACTAAGTACGGTCTTGGCGTCTCAGGGTGGGTTTTCGACTTTTGACTATGATCACAATACTGGGGATAAGTTCCATCGGCGTTTTCGGTTCGTACCTACTACCTGGGATGGGATATGGCGGGAAGGGGGTCAAGGAATAGGATGAACTTTGCTCGATTTGATTCCCCCCAATTATGTTACTTTTTTTTTCCTATGTTACATTTCCTATGTTCTTTGCTTTCCCTATGTCTGATGTATTCGCTTCTTTCTGTATAATAAATACATTATGATTATATTTTTGGAATAATATCACGACGTCTGCCCTAGACCTAGTATTTCCAAGTCCTTTAACTACTCCGTAAATAAACAAAGAATGACGCAAGTCAAATTTTCAATTTGTCATCAACTCATTCTCTTTATATGATATTTATGCTCTGCCCACTCAGGAATCAGATCGATTGGCCCAGTGGTTAAGGCACCTGCTTTACAAGAATACGCAGGGGATCGCAGGTTCGAACCCTGCATCGATCATTTCTTTTTCTTTTATAGTTAAACATACTTCATTGATTATGTTGATTTATTTTTGTAAAACTCTACACTGTTCGAGTGGAAAATATGTTGTAGGAGTCTTCTTGTGTCTGGTGACACTTTTTCGAGGTAGAAGTGAGTCTAGGACTCTTGGTGGTTGGATGCCAAAGCACCTTGACTACTCAGCAGGAATGAGTGTCTGGCAGGCTACAAAGTTGCATCCAGATATCATGTCAACGAGTCAACACTAGGAGAAATCAAGTTCACTATTTGAAATACCCGAATTAAACAGATGAGCGAGATTGCGCAAAGTAGAATAAAAACAAAAACATTTTCAAATGCAAGTCAGCATATCATCAATTTCACATGTTTCTGAGGAATACAGGTATATTGATCTCCCCCAAGCATGCGACAGCTTTACATGATCTGATCCTGCGTAATTCCTGAAGTCGGCTCGGTGCCTTCCATAGCCTCACCTGGACCGGGTCCTGCGTTCATGTATTTGACAAAGGTGATACCAAGAGGACGACCGCCGTATTGATAACCGGTGAACTTGGCTGCCACAGAGTTAGTCCACTGTGCAAACGAGGCTAACATGGGGTTAACATACCAATCGCAGTCTCTGCAGTCTCCGCGCTGTCGAACTGAACCACGCCCGTGCCCCGAGAACGGCCATTGGGCTCGTACTGAATCTCAGCGCGGTCAACCTTTCCAATAGTCGAGAAGAGATCCACCAGATCATCGTTGCAAGTGGACCAGGGCAGCTATTAATGAAAGATATTAAGACATGCGCTGCTGAAAGTATACGAGAAGACAGGGAAAACTTACGTTGCGCACGTAGATGACAGGGCTCTTCTCTCCTCCAGAGGTTGCAAAGTCAGTGAACGGGTTTGGAGGCACAGAGGCAACAGGCTCGAAATTCTGAGGACCTCCAAAGCCTCCTCCAGGACCTCCAGGACCGCCATAACCGCCCCTGAAGCCGCCGCCGAAACCTCCACGGCCAGCAAAGCCACCGCGACCACCGAAGCCACCGCGGCCAAAGCCACCGTAGCCACCACGGCCGCCACCGAAGGCGGGTCCGGAGCCGGCAAAGCGGTCTTCCCGGACCTCCAGTGTGCGTCCCTGCCAGTCGTAGCCGTTAAACTGTTGAATGGCGTTGCGCGCGTCCTCGGGGTATTCAAACGCGACAATACCAGAGCCCTTGGGGCGGCCAGTAGCGTCCATGTGAACATCGGCGCGAACCACAGCACCTTGCTGAGCTATGGCACGGTCAAAGTTAATTCACGAATCATTTCTTTTCGGGTGGGTTGTGGATGGGGGAAAGAACTTGGCGCAGCGCAGCTCTGTTACTTACCAGCTTGGCGGAAGAGATCCTTCAAGTCTTGCCAGCCAACATTAAAGGGAAGCTAGGTTCGAAACGTTAATTCAGATCTGAAGGTCATTACCGAGCACAGCATGACTCGAAGTAGGGGCAACAAACGTTAGAGACAAAGAGTTGTCTTCCTCCAGCACCGGGGGGAACACCGGGGGCACCGCCGTAGCCTCCGAAACCACCTCTACCAGCACCCCCAAAGTCTCCTCGAGAGGGGCCACCGGTGAAGCGTGGTTCGGGTTCACGATCCTGAGTAACGACGACAGTCAGCGAGTGGATCGATGGGTCGATCAGGACAGATTGAGCGTGGAAATACCTCGCGAACGTAGACTAGACGACCCATGAGGTTCTGGTTGCTAAGCGTGTTGACGGCATTTTGCGCTTGCTCCCTTGTAGCGTATTCCACAATCCTGGTACAAACACAGGCACAGGTCAGCGAATAACTCAAGAGAAAGGAGAAGGGAGGCCTACTCACCCGCATCCCTACAGTATCCGGACGGCCAGGCCCAGCCCGTCAACCCAAATCGTCCATGCAAAGGTACCAATGAAATCCAGGAGCAGAAAAAAAAAAGGAAAAAAGAAAGAAACCAGCCACACTACGCATTGGCGCCCACCTTCGACATTCCATTGGGAAGTAGTAAAACGTCGGCAAAGATGACTTCACCAGCTGTATGGAGCGACGCGGAAAATCATCCCCCCGCAAAGTCAGCCACAAGTTCCAGTCCAACAAAAACGAAAAACTGCGTCGCACTGCCGACACGATATGACCCTGCTCACCCTGTCTCATGAAGTCCTTAAGGTGATGCCACTTGACATCGTAGGATAGGTTTCCAACATAGACGCGACGGTCTTGCTGGGACGATTCGCGCACGGATTGCATCATTTGTTCTTTGGCGACTGCACGGTCCTCGAAAGATCTTGAAGGAGGGTAACTGCTGCGACCACCGTAACCAGATGCTGAATGTCCTCCAGTCGGGCCTTGAGTAGGACTCATAGGAGACCGAGAACGGCGATCACTGCGGCGATAGTCGTCACGGCTGCGGGAGCGACTGCGCGGGGAGTATGAACGACGACTGCGTCGAGGGCTGCGAGAACGTCGACGAGGGGAACGGGACCTCTCGCGCTGGGGGTAGTCAGCATCAAAGGAATCGGAAGGCATCGGCAGGGTAGGACCGAGTCCGTCAAAAAACAAAGAGAAAATTGAAAAAGGGAATTTGGATTGAATGAGAGGCCAGGAAATAACGGGGAAGATGCAATGTATCAGGGAGGGAGGGCCTTGGATCCAATGGGTTGAAAGTGAGCTTTCCAAGTTTCAAGGAAAGTCAACAAGTGAACAGGTTGTACGGAGTACGGCAGAATCAGGTGACCGCCTGGATAACAACAAAACCAAGGAAGTGATGGGATGAGGACCCGGGGGGAAAGGGAAGAGAAGTGAAGGGATAAAAATTAGATAAATTCAAAAAGGAGTTTTGCTTGGGGGGGAAACATCAAACAATGTGATAGTAATACAGTTGGAGTGAAATGTGTTGCGTCTGAGACTCTGAATGTACAGGAACAGTGGGTACCCGACATCATAGGCGGTACTCCGTATGACACTCCATAACCATTGTCCAAGAGAACTATGGAGTATAGACATTCTTCGGAAAGAGACATGCAGGAATAGGACAAGGGTGAAAGGGTGACAGGGAGAGAGTACGGAGTAGGGGGACCAGACTTACTTGGGATGGTCGGTAGACGTCGGCTGAAGGAGAAGACTTGAATGTAAGCAAGATGAAGAGTCGGAGAAAGATACAGAAGGGAAGATGATGGAAAGGAAGATCAGAGGAAAGGTTAGAAGAGATGAAGAGAGGGATGGGTAATGGGTTATGGGTAATGTATGAAGATGAAAATCCCGTAGAGATCCGAGACAACACAGCAGTCTAACCTGTTGATAGTCGATACTCGATAGCTACCTAGTAACAGGTAGAGGGATGGGATGGATAGATGATAGATGAGATGATAGGGATAGAAGATAGGGATAGAGGATGAAAAGGAGGTTGAAGAGATGGATGAAGATGGATGGAGATGGGGAAGAGGGGAGGAAGTAGGAACAGGAGAACAGAGGAGAACAAGAGAATGATTGGAGTAACCTTGTAGGCCTAAGACAGGGGGGGGTATGACAGATAGAAAGAGGACTGAAAGAGAAGAATATCGAGGAGAGACAGAGGAAGATGATGAAGATGAAGATACTCACCCATAATGGAGGAAGAATTGAAGCTTTCGATGAGATCTGTTCTCTGATATGAGATATAAGAGAGAGACTGAGGAGTAAGTAAGTACTCCGTAGTAGATAATCTGAGAAGAAAAGAGATGGAATTGATATGAAATTCTGAATTGATTGATATCAGAGAATTATACGGATAGACATAGACTACTTTTCTCTCAGCTCAGACCACCGCTTATACCTTTCCTTTCTTTCATCTTCATCTTCAGCTTCATCTCATCTCATCTCATCTTCACCATGGCTCAATCTATCTCCCTCTCTCGTTGCTCTACAGCTATCTCCTCCCGAAGACAAATCAACACCCTTCTCTCCTCAGTTCTACAATCTCGCCGATACCACTTCCACAGCCGACCACGTCCATCACACCAACCAACCCAAACACCATCACCAAGATTATGCCTCCCTACCCCCAAGCTCTACCACTCAGTGCACCATCCCGAGCTACCTCCCCATGAATATACCAACTCACAGACCACCATCCTCTCCGCCGCGCTGGACCACGTCCCCAAGCACGGTTTCACCACCGAAGCACTAACCCTAGGGGCCCGGGACGCCGGATTCCTCGACGTCTCCGTACAGCTGTTCCCCCGCCGCGAGTTCGACCTCATCTTGTTCTGGCTGGCGAGTCGTCGCGGCCTACTCCGCGGGAAAGTCGAGGATGGGTTCTTCGAGGGGAAACCCCTGTCCGTTGAGGAGAAGACCAAGATGCTCATCATGGAGCGGTTGCGGATGAATACGGAGATTAAACATCAATGGCAGGATGTACGTCAATCCCCCCCTTTTTTACTACAGAATTAATTCTTCAGGCATTGGCAACTATGTCCCTCGCTGGAAATATCCCCCTCTCCCTGTCTGAACTTCATGCCCTCGCTTCCGATATCCTGAATCTCGCCGGTGACCCCTCCGTCGATGCCTCGTGGTATACCAAGCGGTTGTCTGTCGCGGCCATCTACGCCAGTGCCGAGGTCGTCATGACCCACGACGCCAGTCCGGATCTCTCTGCCACCGAGACCTTTGTCGATCGTCGTGTCGAGGATAGCAAGTATCTCGGTGATAAGATCACGGGCGTCAAGGAATGTCTGGGGTTCATGGGTTCGACTGCAATCGGCCTGGGAAGGAGTTGGGGATTGAAGATATAAGAGGAGGTTCATTGTATTTGTAGTACTGAAATTCGCTGTATTATATATATATATCACGTCTGGCTTTCATTCAAACGGGAGATGGCTATCTACAAAAAATCCCGTCGCCCTCGGAGCTCCTGCACACGCGCTTCCAATCGCTGTAACCACCCATCCGGCCCAAACAACTCGCGCACCGCTTTCCGATTCGGCACCATATCCCACCACGGGTCACGGACGGAGCCTCGATTCTCACGACGGACCCGCTCCCAGTGGAGTTTGAGGTCACGCTCGCGATGCTCCACAATGGCCTTGAGCAGGCCGCAGGTCCGCTCATCCGGTTCCACGCCCGTGACCTCCATCTCCTCCAGTAGAGCCACGACGCTGGGCAGATCGTTGCAGCCGCGCCAGTAGAAGTAGATCAGCTCGTTGTACAGGCCCGTCGAGCTCCCCAGCACCGCGGACGTCCGGCCGTGCGACTTGATCGTCGACCGGAACTGGCTGATCAGCGGCGAGCCCGGGAAATGCGAGTTCAGTAGTCGGAATGCTACTAGCAGTACCTTCGGGTATAGCGCCGTGACGACTGCTTCGACGGAGACGGACGCGGGGACGTCTAGGAAGCTGTCCCCCTGGATCTCGGGACTTGCGCCGAAATCGTCCCTGGCCTCTGGTAGTAGCCGCTCATCGCCAAGATACCGTAGCATGGAGAATATCCTCTCCTTGCACACCTCCCAGATGCCCACGTCGCCTCTACCCTCGTCGATCGCCGCGCGTAACGCCGCTTCGATCTTCGCCGATTCCCTCTGCACGGTTAATTGGATAGCTCGCTCCATCGAGACAGGGTCATCGCTGCGTAGTTCTGCGGGTGACAGTTCACCCAGGGCACGTTCTCCATTCTGGCCTTGGGCCTGTTGTTGCTGAGTCCCTGACTCGGCAGTAGATGCAAGCTCACGCCGAGACGCAGCACCCGTCGATTTACCCGACCGCTGCTTCCTCTTCCGGATATCCTCAAGCACCGAGTCGAATATAGCAGAGATCTGAGACATTTCGGTGCGATCCTCCTCGCTCAGCGTCGGCTTCTTCAGCCCCGTCGCCGCGGCCGTCTCCCCCGCCTGATTCTCATCCACACCCAGCTGCTCCAGCAGATCGCTAAACACCTTCTTCTCGGTCCTCGTCATGGTCAACGGTTTAGTAGACGGTCGCGGACTGGGCCGGGGCGGTTGCGGCTGCGGCTGCGAAACTAACGCAGCACGTCTCTGCAGGTAACTCTTCCTTCTGGGCCCATCGCTTGCTGGCCGGGGGGAAGACTCCGGCACAGACGATGTCTGGCTTTTGCCATCGGCGCGCTCTTCGGTTTTATCTAAGCTTGAGTCCGGGGAGGTGTTCGACGTCGATCGGCATTGTCGGGCATTCCATTTAACACGGTGGCGGACCGGTGCGGTCAGCGTTCGGGTCTGGTAGAGAAAGGGGACCGGTGAATTGTGTGTTGCTAGTGCTAGACATGTTCGGCAAATGCGTATTGACATTGGTATATATATCTGTGGATGGTTGGGGTTGAGTTGCGAGAGTCGGATGATGTTGACTGTTGAACGAGTTGGAGAGAAATTTCAGGTGATTTATGGAGCAGTTTGTATGGAGTCAACGTCCCTCCAACCAGGGTAGAGCAACAGCCTTGGTTCTTTTTTATTGATCTTATAATCCTCAATGTCTACTCCGTACTGAATAATAAATAAAACTGAAACCCCGACTCTACGTACGGAGTATATCCTGTAATCTCTTTGTTTGACAATCCCCCATTAAGTCACGTGACGACGCGACGCTCCACACGCGATGAATCCGCGTTTGTTCAGCGACCCTTTTTCTCTGAAATTCCAAGCAAAGGACCAGTAGTTGCCCACAGCCATGGTCAACAACAGCGAGCTCTCAGAGTTCGAGAAGCAGCGTCTCGCGAACATCGCCGAGCGCGATGCGCTTCTCAAGAAACTCACCCTGGACGCACAATCGTCAGGGCTGTTCCCAGCGAAAGTAGCCCGAAGCGCGGCGGGAAGCCAGCCGAAGCCGAAGAAGAAGCCCGCGGCGAGGAAGATCAAGAAGGAGGACGAGGCGCCGGTGCCGCGGCGCATGTCGTCGCGGCTGCGCGGCATCGCGGCGGAGAGCGAGGTTGCGAAGCGCAAGGCGGAGGAGCAGTACGAGGCTGTGCGGGAAGCGGAGCGGGCGAAGAGGGTGCGGAGGTCGGATGCGTTCTCGTTCAGCGAGATGTTGGTGTCTGGGCAGAAGCTGAGTGGGGATGGGCTGCTCGGGGTGGATGTGGTGACGAAGGGGGTTGCGAAGCCGTACCAGCGGACTTTTGGCGATGAGGATATTGAGAAGACGGCTGATAAGGAGCTGAGGGCGCTCCGGGAGGAGATGAGTGGGTTGAAGCTGTGGGAGGCCTGGGAGCCTAATCGTGCGTTGATTCCGTCTGGATTTGGCTATCGTTGCTAACGCGAGCAGGTATCAAAGTTACCCCCGAGAGAATCTACACGATGATATTCCACCCCTCGGAGGCGAAACCGCTCATCTTCGCCGGAGACAAGATGGGTAACCTCGGGGTCCTAGACGCCTCGCAAGAGAAGCCAGTCTCGGGGGTCAAGCACGAAGACGAAGACGAAGACGCAGAAGAAGACGATCCAGACCCGGTACTGACGACCCTCAAACCGCACACGCGGACCATCAGCTCCATGCACATCCACCCCTCCAAGCCCACCCACCTCTACACAGCCAGCTACGACAGCTCGATCCGCGAACTGGACCTGGAAAGGACAAGCTCGGTGGAGAAATACGCCCCGGAATCCACCTCAGACGACATCCCAATCTCCGCCATCGACATGGCCCCAGACGACCCCCACACCCTCTACTGGACGACCCTAGACGGCGCATTCGGACGCTACGACACACGCAGCGCCCCGCTATCATCCGCCGTAACCACCTGGCAACTCTCGGAGAAGAAAATCGGCGGCTTCTCACTGTACCCGAGCCACGCGCACTACTTCGCAACGGCCAGTCTGGACCGCACAATGCGCCTCTGGGATATCCGGAACCTCTCGCGCGACGACCCGGTCCCCGTCGGTGAACACCTCAGCCGTCTCTCCGTCTCGCATGCCGCGTTCAACGCCGCCGGCCACGTCGTCACATCCTCCTACGACGATTCCTTGAAGATCTACGATTTCGGCGCCAGGGGGATCGCCTCCTGGGAACCCGCGCATACGCTCCCGTCCGCGCAGATGAACCCGGATACCGTCGTCCGGCATAATTGTCAAACGGGACGATGGGTGACGATGTAAGACCTCCCCCTCAGCCTCAGCCCCTTGAAACGAAGAATAACTGACAAGCCAGCCTCCGCCCCCAATGGCAAGCAAACCCCCAATCCCACATCCAGCGCTTCTGCATCGGCAACATGAACCGTTTCGTCGATGTATACAGTAGCTCCGGTGACCAGCTCGCCCAGCTAGGAGGCGAGGGCATCACCGCCGTCCCTGCCGTGGCTGTTTTCCACCGCAGCAAGAATTGGATTGCCGGTGGGACGGCCAGTGGGAAGATATGTTTGTGGATGTGAGTGTCGTTTTTAACCTTTGCATCTTTAGGTAGCTGTATGTATGTATCCTTTACTGTCCGTATTCGACTTTGCCCATGATGAATCCGGGAAACCTGGGCTTTAATACCCTATTTACACTGCATTATATACTCCGTATCCGTAGTGATAGTCACTCCGTAATTGCTCAAGTGAGAATATCAGATGAGCGGTAATCATTTCATCTATGCAGGCAGAAAAAAAAAGGGGGTTATATACACCAAAAAAAGAGACAGACTGCTTTTGCATCAACAGAGAAAAAATATAAAGTCCAGCAAACCCTTTTCTGTCCGTATATAGAAAAGTCAGGACAAAGATGGAAGGCCACACAAACTATTTTCCATCCAAAAACAGGGACAGGGTATCAACACCGTGACAAAATGCTATCCAAAGGGAAAATTGATCAAAGTAAGAATGGAAGAGGAATTCGAGAAGGGGAAAGAACGTCAGATCATGAACACATCAGATCGATCAATGGGTTGCAATGGGGTAGGGATGAATGAATATACACCAGAAGATGCAAGGTTTTGCTCAGATAGAGCCCATCTCTTGTTATATAGAATAGAAGGCCCTCTTCAGTTGCCGCTAGGGAGGCTGAGGATTTCAGTCTCCGTATATAAACCATGTTTGTCAGAGAGTAGGGGAAACAAACACAGAAACTCGCCTCAGAACTCATTGCGTAGTTGTTCGCCGGAGTTCTGGTGAGCATTCTCCCGTTCTTTGGCTTTCCGTCTTGATGAAGCTGGGACGAAATCGAAAAATCGATACTTGCTTGTCGTTGTCTCTTTTGTGACACTGGCTCTGCGTGCCTTGGACATGTCGGAATATTCAAGAGAGTAAGTGGAGGAGTTCTTGGAGCTGCCGGTGCTGTCCCGGGTGTCTGACCACCGGGGCATTGCAAACGGCACACGACTCTGCTCCCAAGTGGCTGACGAGGAACTGGGAGGGGTTTCCTCTTCACCTTCCGGACCGTAGTCGGTAGAGCGGCGGGGAAGTGAAGGCCGAGAACCAAAGTAGCCAATCGAATTCCTGTGATTCCCGGCAACAGAGGCTGTCGCTGGCGCTGGCACCGCGGTCTCCGCCGCTGGTGTCGTGGGTTTCGAGCTGTCATCGTAAAATGTTGTCGATCGTTCCATGGAATCCACCAATTCTTCCCACTTCACTTCGAGATTGCCGGTCGGACGTTCTGCCTGTTCGGCCTTGCTCAGACAGTCCGCCGTTTGTTGGTGGAGGCGGAGCGCCATCCCATGAAATTTCTGGATCGCGGGGTCGACCTCTTCCAGATCCGCGAGTCTAACAGGCGCTGCTTCAAGCCAGATACTGATCAGGTTCGCGAAGCTCCTTGCATGATCGATCAAGAAAGGAAGACTGGGAAAGCCCTCGCGGGAAGTGGCAGGTAGTCGACCGAGTATTTGCATTGGGGCGGTATACTGCGGTGTAACAACGGCAGCTGGCGGTTGACGATCCGCAGGAATCGCGCATATCGAATCAACGAACTGCTTGAACTCGGCGCGATTGCCGACCAGGAACCTGTTCATCGGCTCCATCCAAGGCTCTTTACTGCCAAACGTCGTCATGTTCGCCAGACCTTGCAAGGCTTTCGCGATCAGTGTCAATGTTCGTTGAGCACGAGGTCGAGGGTGATCTGGGCGAATTAGCTGGGAGGAAAGAGAGAAAGAAAGAAAGTGCCATCCTTACCTTTCAACAATCCAAAAAGCTTTGGGTTCAGGATTGCTGGACAGAAGAACCGCAGGAACAAGAAACCGGACACGCTGCTATAGGTCACAGATCGTAGGAAATCGCCGTATCGATCTTCTGCACAAGCCCGAATATGCCGGAAGATAAGTCTCAACTCCGCTGGACAACGGGATGCGGAACCAGCGATTGACTTCCAAACGCCGGTGGTTAGGGCAATCAGGCTCCTCCAATTGCGATCGAGGTCGTCGGAACGATGTACTCGAGAAGGGTCAACTTCACACTCTGGATCGCTCTCATCGATCTCGCGTAGGCGTTCTCCTATTGTTTCCTCCAGATACTCCTTCCCGAGTCGACGCATGTGCAAGTCGAGAGCCTTGGTCAGCAGGGAGTTCCCTCGGAAAAGGAGATTCGCCTCCACGGTGGCCGTCCGTCCCAAGTCCCTGACAAGAACTTCTCGGTCCTGAGCCGATTCCCTCGAGTCGTTGGAGTGTATCCGTGAGGTATACCTGAGTCTGTTTGTAGTCGATTCCTTGTGGACCCCGTCAATCTCATCCTCCACTAAAGCAGAAATCCATTCAACAGTCTGGCCCGAGACCTGATAGATATTGAGGAGGGCCTCTGACAATGGATTGAGTTCAGAAGGGATGATCTGGGCCATATTGATGGTGAGCCCGTTGGTGAAGGAATGCAGAAGGTTGGACATGGGCTCGTATTCATCCGACATCAAGACGACCGTCTCTTCCATCCGAGCCCTCATTAGCATCTCTCCTACGGCCTGATCTCGTCCATCCAGTATCGTCCACCATTTCTCCGTTTCCACGCCCGACTCCAAGTCATCCAGTCGAATCTCGACTCGTCCAAATGTGGCATCATGGGACGAGATCTCGACATCATCCAAAATATGCATCGCATTCTTATCCTGGTTCAAAGAATAGGATCCATGTGCGATGAGTGTCCAATCTTTCTGAGAGGGATTGAGGGTTTTGACGAGTATCTTGACTTGTGATAGAACGGGCGGGAGATCGCTAAAGACGAAGTCTTCCCGCCAGAAGGGGTTGGAAGTACGATACTTGACAACGGTTTTGGCCCGAATTTCCCCGTCGAGAAGAACTTCCGCGTAATAGTCACTAACAGCGGGCCCCGGAAGAGAATTGCTGTGGGACCTGGACTGCTTTCGGTTTTTCGGTATGTCCTCTACTTTGTCGCGAATTAACTTGGCCTCCGTCACCCTCACACTCAGCATCCTTTCGATTCTGAACATGTCCTTGATGGGTGGCGGGCTGGTATCGCCTGGCTCCGCGCTGCTGGTCTGTTCTTCGTCGGCGGCTGGTATTTCCGGACCATAAAGTTCTGGAATGGTGAAGGCGCGCAAGAGAACAAACCAGACTTCGAAGAGCACTCGGCTTTCAAGGGCAAGGTACACAGGGCGAGTCAACCCGGGGGAAGAATGCGCCGCGTACTGAGGATAAATTGCGATGCAGAACTCGTCCTCGAGGACCGACTCGTTCAGCTGTTGCACTGCACATCGAGAAAGCAGAGGCAATTGAATGCAAGTGATGAGGGCGATGTCCGATTCGGTGAAGAGTCTGAATGCACCATTCTCCTGCAGAGTGCAGCTTACTTTTTGCCATGACGAAGACAGGGCCCTTTGCTGACGATATGTCGAAACCCGACGGCCAGAGTTGGGCCGCACACCGGACGCACTCAATCTATCCCACAGGAGCATCTTACCGACTTTGATAATGGCCGCCTCCCTTTGAACGGTGGTCTCGGAGTTTCGCCGACGGTCAGAAAGACGGCGGTCGCTCATTGCCACGGACTGAGGTTTGGTCATCTTGTTTTGCACGCCCTTGGGTCGAATCGGCTGCCAGCACAACAAGGCAGCGAGCCAGGAGTCGAACGTTTCACTGACGTGTGGCTTCAACTCAATACCCAGCCCCGAGGTAAAAGTAGAAATTTTGAGGTAATTTGTGTGCGTTTCCGGGTCGACAAGCGAGCGAACCTGGCATCCACGCAGATCCGGGATCAAGGTCTTCGCCAGTGCAGGTTCTCCTTTCGCCTGATATATCAGGCTACCCGTTGCAACGTTAATCGCACAGTAGCCTGACGTCCAGGCTGTCGTCGAGGATGTTCGAAATGACAGAATCCCATGCATCCTCCCGCAGGTTGTCTTCATCAGCTGTAAAACCTTGGACGCATCGGTATTTGACAAGGGCGGAGAGGCCGAGTTCGCAGCCATACTCATCACCGAGCTTGAGCTCCCAAGGGTCCGGCTCAAACGTTGGCGCCCAAGTGTTTGGCTAAAATAAGAAGCCGGCTGTATTGACGGGAAACCAATGGAGCTCGCTTGATCTTCCGTTTGTTTGGGCTGAGGGGAGGCAGTGTTGATGGAACCGAGGCGATTTCGAGTTCGCGTCAAGAAGGAATTCGGGGAGATCTCGCTGCGTTGGTCGTCCAAGGTTGTGGTGCGAGATCGCGCCCGCTGGTTCCGTGATTCCACTTGGACATCATCCTCGTCTACTCCGGAATAACCAGGGTGGACATCACGACGAGACTCAAAATCAGGCGGTCTCGTTCTGTACGCAGCATGAGGCGACGGGGCCGTGCTCCCAGACAAATACTCGGCTTCTGACAAGGGTGATCGATTGCCTGTCTCGGAGGAGGAATCCGGCGTCACTGTCCGGATGCTCGTCTCTCTAAAGCCATCGGGATAGACCATGCCATGGCGGTCTTTGGAGGATGACTTCTTGCTGGGGCGTCGTTCCACGGGGCGACTGTAGATGCCGTGGTGGGCAGAGTTCCGCTTGAACCCGTTTGAACTCGAACTTTCCGATTCCATCTTGCCAGCAACACACGATGGAAACGGCGACGGCACTCAAGACAAGGTTCGCTACGAAACGTACGATACGCGAACAACGACCAATACAGGCCCGCATACACACACACAGATAGAGAGAAGTTTTTCGCTTTCGAGAGTGTTACCTTGCAGCACGATGAAACCCAACTAACGCTGCGCAACCGTCCTCGAACAATTGAGGGCCTTTGTCGTCCAATGAGCCACTAAACGAACGCATGGAGTCCGATCAGAAGATTTTGAGTAGAGTCGCACATTCGGTTTGAGGCAAGCGCGTTGAGATACGGGGCGTTGGACGATCAAGCGACAAAGAGAAAGGGCTGCGCTTTCACAAAAATGTCGGGTTCAGGGGAGAGGGGGTGCGCAGGGCGGCAAGATGGGAAAAGGTGTTGTCGAAAGGAGGTAGAGATAGGATCAAAGGTGTAAAAAGAGTGACCAGACCTTCAATCACAACTGGGATTATGATCAGGATGTCAGTACTAAAAGAAGAACCATGATGATGGGATCATGGGTGTTAAGCCCGGGAGAGTGGGTGGTGGGAAAGGGAAAGTCTGGAGAAACGGGATTCCCGTTGGTACGAGGGCCATAATTATTAGGGTGATATCATTGGATGTAGGGAAGAGGGACTGACCTTGGTTAACCTGGTTGGTTCCCCTCCTTCTTTTTAATTCTATTTTAATTTTGGAATACTTCGAAGCTGAAAAAGAAAGGAAGGAAGAAAGAAAGGGAAAAAAAGCAAGCATCGATGGAGTATCTATGGAGTATGGAGAGGTACTCCGTATAGGCAAGACCACTGGGTGTTTCAATGTTGCAGCCACTTGGTCACGTGGAAGAGGTATGATGAGTAAGCAGGAGGCGGTGTGGACAGTGGATACTCCGTACTGATAGATGAATCATAGATTGACGACGACGACAACGAAGTAGATACTCCGTAATTGTTGAGAATTCGAAGTTTTATATCCTATCTGATGGAGATAAGAAGTAAGGTAGGTTGTACAAAGGCGTTTCATTATTTCATAAGGGATCTCATTGTATACATTATGAACTCCCCTGCTAACAGGAAATGCCTGTTAGATAGAACACACAACACAGAGCCCAAGACAGGCACACAAATAATATGAGCTTCTCGACTTCTTTTCGACTTCCAGAAGGTAAGGAATTGGAGAGAGAGACTCCACCCCGCACAAACCATAGTTCAGCCGACCCTTTTATGACCAATCTTTTCTTCTCTCCTGACTCGTTGTCGTCAGAGAGTCGGGATTCGGTGAATCTTTCCAGTTTGCAGTTTTCACCACTTGTACTCCGTACACGTGAGATATTGATTACATAACTATTAGCGTCACCTGATCTCATTTTGGAACTTTGAGCCTCAGGCAGTAAGGCACTCTAGTCTCTAAGTTAACCTGTGGAACAGTTCCTTACCGCCTGCATCATAGGAAGCTTATCATGAGGATACGGAGTACAGACTCTACGACTGGTCATCAGGTCTGCATGGTCAAACGACCACCATCCATACAGACTTCAACGGCCGTCTAGTCCTCTTCTTCTCGCGAGGTTGAATCCCATATATATGTCCCGCCTCTCATACCCACAAGCTTTTCCGGTGTCTTGATCTTGATATCGCCTTTGTCGCTCCATACCACTTGCTCCCTCTGTCGAATGGCCGATAACTGACTTAAGCTACCCGCGTACGAGCTACTACGATGGTTTGAATTCCCATTACAATCTACGCTTTTACCGTATTTGGTTCGATGTTTGGATATACAGAATCAAGATGATGACATCAAACATCATGTCCCGCTTCCTTCCTCCGAACGGCTCACCATCTGTATACGAGGCGATTCGGCAACACGACGCAGACTCAGATTCCTCAGACGTGGAGGAGCGCGCGGGACTTACATTAGAGGATGGCCATGGAGGACACTACACCGATCGCGAACTCGAGGAGGCCATGGTCGACGCTGAGCGAAACGGGCTACCCAGCCCGGACGATGCGTTTTTGACAAGAGAAAGCCCGCAGAGAGTCTCTGCACAGGGTCCGCCCAAGTCGAGCTCCCGCCGGCGCAGGCCCAGCCGTCCGCGATGGATGCAGACCGCTTCACCTGGGCACGACTTTGAGGATGGCGATGACGACGATGATGTTCCCGCTTCTTTGCTCGTAGAAGGGCGTCGGGAGGACGATGAGGATTTGAAGGCCCGCTTACCGCCTCCCCCTCCTCACCTCCCACTTGACGAGACAGAACCTCCCCTCCCTGGACCCTCATCCTGGGGTAATCGAGATCGCTGGAAGGCTGCTAGAGAACAACAGCCGCTACACAATGTCAACCCGGCGCACCCTCCAGGGGTAAGGTGGTCTCTCGGGCAGCCTAATCTAAACACGGTAGACCCGAAAGAGAAGGCAATGTGGATGTGGGCGAATGTTGAAAACTTGGACAATTTCTTGAAGGAGGTCTATACATATTATCTAGGGAACGGAATCTGGTCGATTCTACTGAACCGGATTCTGAGTCTCTTGTATGCCATTACCGAGTTCTGCCCTTCCATTGTCCCAGGGATGTATACTGACTACTGGTACAAATAACAGGACATTCGCATTCGTCGTGGGATTCAGTACGTTTCTCACCAATTGCGTCGATTACCACAGGGTTCGTGGGAGTAAGACATTAGACGACATTTTGGTCGAGAAATGTACCACGAAGATGTCTCTATCTTCTACCTTCCTGCTTTGGCTTCTCACATTTTTCTGGATTGGAAAAGCCTTCCAGTGCCTGTTGGATATCAGAAGGCTCAAACACATGCAAGACTTCTACTATTATCTACTTGGAGTGTCCGATACCGACATCCAAACTATATCATGGCAAGAGGTTGTCAGTCGACTCATGACCCTCAGGGATGCTAATCCCGCGACGGCCGGTGCGGTCTCGGCGAGACATCGTAAATTCATGGGCAGTCAGTCGAAGCAGCGAATGGATGCCCACGACATCGCGAATCGCTTGATGCGCAAGGAGAACTATCTCATTGCGTTGGTGAACAAGGACATATTAGACCTGACGCTTCCCATACCTTTCCTCAGGAACAGGCAATTGTTCTCGCAGACTTTGGAATGGAATATCAATCTCTGCATCATGGACTACGTCTTCAATGAACAAGGCCAGGTTCGGACCCTGTTCCTGAAGGACACCCATCGAAAGGCGCTGAGCGAGGGCCTGCGGCGACGGTTCATCTTCGCAGGCATTATGAATATATTTGTAGCACCTTTCATCGTCGTCTATTTTATGATGCATTATTTCTTCCGCTACTTTAATGAATACAAGAAGAACCCGTCCCAGATTGGATCACGCCAATACACCCCGCTGGCCGAATGGAAATTCCGCGAGTTCAACGAACTGTGGCATCTCTTCGAACGACGAATCAACATGTCCTATCCCTTTGCTAGTCGCTACGTGGACCAATTCCCGAAAGACAAGACTGTGCAGGTCGCAGGGTTTGTGGCGTTTGTCTCGGGTGCCCTGGCCTCCGTGTTAGCTCTGGCATCCGTTGTCGACCCGGAGTTGTTTTTGGGGTTCGAAATTACCCCTGACCGAACGGTTCTGTTTTATCTGGGAGTCTTCGGGTCCGTCTGGGCTGTCGCCCGGGGAATGGTCCCGGAAGAGACCAGCGTTTTTGACCCGGAATATGCTCTGCTTGAAGTGATCAATTACACCCACTATTTCCCGGGCCACTGGAAAGGACGACTGCATAGCGACGAAGTCCGAAGGGAGTTTGCGGAGCTATACCAGATGAAAATCGTGATCTTCCTGGAGGAGATTCTGAGCATGATATTCACGCCTTTCATCCTGTGGTTCAGCTTGCCGAAATGCAGCGATCGCCTCATCGACTTCTTCCGGGAGTTCACCGTACATGTGGACGGGATGGGATATCTCTGCTCATTTGCCGTGTTCGACTTCAAAAAGGGGACCAATGTGATCTCCCAGGGGGATCGAAGAAACCCCGCGAGGCAGGATCTCCGAGCCGAGTATTTCTCTACCAAAGATGGCAAGATGCTTGCTTCGTACTATGGGTTCCTGGACAATTACGGCGCCAACCACCGCGGAACCCATCCTGCCACCAGACGACAGTTTCACCCGCCGCCGGCCTTCCCAAACCTCGGATTACCACCGGCGATGGAGATGAGCAACATTGGCGACCGGCTCGACCAGACCCAAGCTCGACACGGACTGGCAGGTCCTTTCGCGGGCCAGCAATCGACATTCGGTCCTTCCCGCTACGGGCCGACTGCCGATCACGGATCTCCCGCACCCTCGATCCTCCTGGACCCGCATCACCAGCCGTCAACTTCAGGGTTTCGAGCAGTCAATCGCACAGCCTTCTCCCGCTATCGGTCATCCCGAGCCCCGCCCCCGATGTCAGGGGCCATTGTGGACGATGACGAGCCTCCTATAGCCATGACTCGTAGTGGTCATCCAAGACAGCCAGCCACCGGTAGCAGCGCAGGTGTCGGAGCCAGCGATAGCAACTTGGCGGATTCATGGCGGATGAACCTGACGGGGGACACGGACGACGAGGACACAGGTGAGGGAGGGGAGGACGTAGACGCCATTGCAGGCGCCGGGGTGCTGGGCCTGATTCAACAGTTTCAAAGGGCGAATAAGGATGGTCGGGGACGAACAACGGTTGGGTTATAGGGTTATAGGTATAGGCGTTGGCTGCAGGATTTGAAGACAGATTAGATTAAATGTTATGACCTTGTGAGTTGTGATATACCAATTATTTCTTTCCATCATTACCCCTGGATATAAATAGTAAATTCTCCGAGTGAAAGACTATCAGTCCGGTACTCCATAGACAGTACGGAGTAAGGATATTGTCTAGACTAGGATTGACATTGGACTCTGGACTCTGTATCTCTTCAATATTCGATTAATCGGGGGATTCCTAAGAAGGAAGAGATGAATCTATTCTGTTAATCTGTGAGTCCTGAGAAAAGACGATAGGCAACTGTCAAAAGCCTCAGTCTGTGGCATTAATATTGCCGGTTTCTTGGCTCTTTAACAAATTATCAATTATCAATTCTCCCTCAAAAGTGAAGAAATGATCTTGAGATGATCTGATCATTATTCTGTTCAGGAGAACCTCTTCATCCTTCTCTATTGATTGATCTGATGATTCTCCTGAATCTGAGGCCATTCGTTACTCCCCTGTGATTGTCTTATCATTCGTTTCTCCATTCTGGTCTCTCCTTGAACCTCTTTATTATTTCCTGTACCATTCCTTCGATCTCACTGTCAGTCGCCTGTCATGATTCGAGCCCGTCGTTATCGGGTCTCGCTGATTTTCGCGGCCATCTTCATCCTCGTCTTCATTCATTTCTCCCGATCCCACGATGCTCCTGCCAGTACTGTGATCGTCCCTCCGTCTGCTGATCAACGCAAGTCGTCCCCTCAGAGTCCTCCCGTCGCGCAATCTCCTTCATCTCACGGCGCCGGTTCCGATTCCGCTTCTTTGCAGGGTGCAGACAAGCCCGCTGTCCCGGACACCAGCACCCCGAATCGCGTTTCGTCCGATGGGAATGGTCCAGTTCCGTCGCACGATAGCCCGATTGCGGGTCAAACCACGATCGCGTCGAGCGACAATGTGCAGAGCAAAGGAGGCGCGCCGGGAACGACCCAATACGAACTGAGTTATCACGGCCATGCACGGTTGGAGGTGGACCTCCCCGAGACGAACCAGCCCACACCGCACTGGAAGCAGACGCCAGAGCATTTCCCCGTGGCGCCTGCAGACCTGATCAAGTTGCCGACGGGCAAGTCCAAGACTCTGCCGAAGGTGCAGGCTGTTTTCAAAGACGAGACGTCCTCGGATAAGATCCAGCGGATGAAGCGGTTGTCGAGCGTCAAGGCGGCGTTTGAGCACGCGTGGAATGGATACAAGGCTTCCGCGATGGGCCACGATGAGCTGAAGCCCCTGCGCGGCGGGTTCCGAGACCCCTTCATGGGCTGGGCGGCCACCCTGGTGGATTCCTTGGATACCCTCTGGATTATGGATCTCAAGGAGGAATTCGCCATCGCTGTGGACCAGGTGAAGAAGATCGATTTTACGACCAGCAAGAGAGAGGAGTTGCCTGTGTTCGAGACGGTCATTCGCTATCTTGGTGGACTGCTGGGTGCGTACGACATCTCGGGACACAAGTACGATGTCCTTCTCGATAAAGCGGTTGAGTTGGCGGAAATCGTGATGGGTGCCTTTGATACACCCAATCGCATGCCAGCTTTGTTCTACAAATGGACCCCGTGAGCCCCCCTTTTGCCTATCGGGTTGGGGAGTTGGAGGATCTGGCTAATGTACGGCAGGGAATATGCCACTCAACCTCATCTGGCTGATATCAACGCCACTCTTGCCGAGATAGGCACTCTCTCTGTCGAGTTCACTCGCCTGGCACAGTTGACAAAGCAAGATAAATACTACGATGCGATCGCGCGGATTACCAACGGGCTCGAGAAACTACAGGGTCAGACCAGGCTGCCTGGATTATGGCCTCTCAAGGTTGATGCTTCTGGATGCAGCAAGTCCGCGCCGCTCAATCATGAACTTCCCCGTGATGATCCACCTCAGACCCCGTCTTCTATTCCATCGTCGGCACCTTCGTCTACGTCCAGACTTTCACCTACACCTTTGTTGCTTTCTTCCTCTACGCCTTCGTCCATGCATGCCTCTTCGTCCGCACATGCGCCTTCGCCAACTCGGAAAGTGCGGCCGTTGCCCAGCAATGCGGAAAGCTCTGCCAATTTCCTGGAGCGGCGCGATCCTGGTAGTTTAGATGTCGATGCCCAACCCGCAGATTATGACAACCTTGGCAAAACCCCAGCCGCAAGCGCCAGTCCTGCGACCTATAAGACCTTTGACGGCAAGGATTGCACGGGAGGACTCAACTCCCCATCCTCCTCGAAACACAAGTTCGGGATAGGGGCACGTGGGGATTCGACGTACGAGTATCTGCCCAAGGAGTATATGATCTTGGGTGGTCTGAACGATCAATACCCCGCGATGTACAAGAAGGCCATGGATTCCGTGCGCGAGCATCTCGTCTTCCGGCCCATGGTAAAGGACGACTACGACATCAGGTTCCTGAGCACCATGACCCTCACACATCCTCTTGAACAGGTCCCCAATAGTGTCTCTGTGACATACGAAGCAACCCACCTGAGCTGCTTTGCGGGTGGCATGTTTGCCCTCGGCTCCAAACTGTTTGGAATTGAGGGCGATCTGGACCTCGCCGCTAAGCTCACGGAAGGCTGTATCTGGGCCTACAGCACCACCAAAACGGGGATTATGCCGGACAACTTCTTGCTCGTCCCCTGCAAAAAGGGCGAGCCATGTGTTTGGAACGAGACCGAGTACTGGGATGCGCTGGATCCTGACGAGGAGAAGCGAATTGCGGCAGCTGAAAACTCCAAGGAACAGCAGAAGGACCCCGCCAAACGATCGACAGACTCGGTCGGCCGATGGCGCGTCATCGCAGACTCCGAAACCAGCGACGACCTGATCAATCCTGACGAGGAGGAGGTGAAGAAGGATCCCGATGCCGAGAAAGCCCCCCACAATCAGTATGTCGCCTCGCGGATCCTCAACGAACGCCTGCCGCCAGGGGTGACCCGCATTGTGAACCGGACGTACCTCCTCCGTCCCGAGGCCATTGAGTCCGTTTTCTACATGTTCCGCATCACGGGCGACAACTACTGGCGGGAAAAGGGCTGGGAGATGTTCCAGGCCGTGTCCCAGTACACCCGCACCGAACTGGCGCATTCGGCCATCAACGATGTCACCCTTGAGAATTCCAAGATGCGGGACACCATGGAGTCATTCTGGCTGGCGGAGACGCTGAAGTACTTCTACCTTCTTTTCAGCGATCCAAAGGTGGTGAGCCTCGACGACTATGTTCTGTAAGTACTGATATCTCTTTTTGACTTGAACAGGACCAAACTGACTGTTTTGTTAGAAACACCGAGGCTCATCCATTGAGACGCCCGCGGTATTAATTTTTCGTCTTCCAGGGGGAGTATATATTTCCCTTCATGTGAATTTCTTCTTTGATGTAGGAGTACTGATACCATCCCCTTCACACTTACATTCTACTGCTTCAAATAATGTTTGATTTAATGTGTACATATACAGAGTGCTGAAGACAGGCAATGAAGAGATGACAACCCTACAGCAAAAGACTAGAGAGACTTCGTCAATAATAAAGTAAAGACTGTGACACTGCATATTAGATTTAGCTAGTAACTACTTTGTATACGAGGTTATACAGAGTATCTAGAAGTGGATTGCAACTTGCAAGTTCTCCCGCCCGCCTTTGTTGTCTTGGCCACATTCATCGTCATCACCATCATCATCACCATCATCATCCCCAAAACATCAAATCATCAAATCGTCTTTTCAGTCTCCTTCACTGGAGCAGCCCTCCCACCTGAAGGTTCACGGGCACCAAGACGGGATGAGTGCAGAGACAAGACTACGACGACGATCGAGTGGGAAATGGAGCTTGAGGTCTCCCTGGATGAGCAGCGGTTCTGGGACGGTGAGTTTTATTTATTTATTTATTTATTTTATTTCAATTCCTATCGGGGTTTGTAACAGATAGTCTGATGATATTCTGTGCTGGTAGAACTCCAGGAGATTGTTTCCACGTCCTGCGGCTCCGAAGACGGTATTGATAATGCGCTACGGTCATATCTGAATCTGGGGACGAAGTACAGAGGTCCGTTACCTTGAATCAACACACATCACAGTGCCGTGGAGAGAAAGCCACGAGCTAAGATGAATCGCAGATGAATACCTTACTTCGGAATTCGAGATCTCGCGCTACTCGTACAAATTGCTCTCGTCGGATATCTTCACCTCGCATACGGACTACGTTCGGAGACAAATGATCTATGGCTTGTTGCAGGTATTACTCCCGAGCATTGGTCACGCTCGGCTTGGGTCCCGCGTCTGACGCTTTTGTGTAGGATGAGGACCCGAACATGTTATACCTGACTGCAACGCTCCTTCTCTTCGACGGCCGGCAGCATGAGGCGGTATTCCGGATGATGAACGGGGAGGGTTCGTTCCCGCGGCTGCTGGAGCTTCTTCGGATTAAGGACCGGGATAACCAGGCTGCGCTGCATGGCATGCTCATGGATCTGCTGTATGAGATGTCGAGGATTCAGCGGATCAAGGTTGAGGATCTTGGTGAGCTGGTTAGACAGGCTTTGCTGGAGGACATGCTCGGCTGACATGTTCGGTAGTTCTCGTGGACGATGACTTCATCAAGGGTCTTTTCGAGATTATCGAGTATCTCTCCTGTGATGCCGGCGATCCTTACCATTACCCTGTGATCCGTGTGTTGGTGAGTAGCCTTCAGCCAGAGCTTGGAGTGGTTTACTTATCAGTCCGGTGTCCAGTTGGTTTTCAACGAGCAGTACATGATTTCAGCGCATGATCCTGTCGATGAGCGATCGTCGAGTCCGCTGACGAACAAGGTCATCAAAGTCTTGGCCATGCATGGCAATCTCTACAAGACATTCGGTCAGAATATCATTCTCCTAATCAACAGAGAAGGTAGATCTCCTCTAGATATTTGTCCTTTAGTGATATCTGACGAAACCTAGCGGAAACATCCCTCCAGCTTCTTACACTCAAACTCCTCTATCTCATTTTCACAACCCCCAGCACTTACGAGTATTTCTACACCAACGATCTTCATGTCCTGGTTGACATTCTTATTCGGAACCTTCTCGACTTACCCGAAGAGGCATCTGCCCTCCGACATACATACCTCCGCGTCCTTTATCCATTGCTCGCTCACACGCAGTTGAAGAACCCCCCACACTACAAGCGGGATGAGCTCAAGAGAGTGCTCAGCATACTGGTCCGAGGCCAGCTCTCAAGTAATGACAGCGACGTCGAAAGAATACTCCATTTCGAAGAAGTCGATGAGACCACGAGGAGATTGGTCTTCCGCTGCGCAACAGTCGACTGGCTACGAGATCCGGAACCCGAGTCCCGGAAGGAGAGCATTGCCTCACTTGACTCCGGCGACGCTGTCCAGACGGACACGGAGATCACCCCCACAAGCACGGTAGGCAGTTCGCCCGAGGCTCTATCACCTACCAACAGACCGGACTCTCCTAAGCCAGACGCGCAACCGAACGCAGTGCAACACCTCGGAATGCACCTGGAACCCGCCTCATACTCCACCCTCAGCGTGCAGGAAGTCGCAGTCCAGCGCGAAAAACCCGGCGTCATCACCCCCAGCCGCACCCCGGCCGAGCAACCAACAACAAGTCCCCCCAAAACAACCAACAAACCCAAAATCAAACCCAAACCGCCCAAATCCAGGCGATGGCGCGGGAGGCGCATCGCCAAAGAGGAAGACCATCCCGAGAAAATCCCCGGCGACGCAGCCACCCCACCAGACCGTAGAAACTCGACATCGACGTCCGTGCTCGCTCCCCCAGTTCCCGCGCACTTGCAGCGCTCCTCCTCGAACCCACCCCCGGCGCTGCCACCGCCGAGACGGTCGATGCATCCGGCCGCCCAGGCACATGCCCTGTCGGGAACTTGTACCCCACTCAGCAACGGTCCTTTAGGATGCGGAGCTCCGGCTCCTCCCGTTGGCAAACATGGTTTGAAGCCAGAACCGCCAAAGACACGCCGTTCGGCACGGGGGAAGCATGCGCATACAGACTCGGCGGATAGTTCGGGGAAGGGAGTAGCTGAGTCGGTTGAGTCGAGTGGTGATCACGATGGCGCAACGGTTAGTATAGAGAAGGCAGTGCGGAATATTTCACTGGCGTCATGATTGAGCGAAGCATAGGTATCTGCATAGTGCATACAGGGCGTCTGCTTTATTTTTTTCACTTGCATTGTCTTATCGCAGAGATACCTTTTGTTTCGAAGATTTACATAATTAAGCCATACACTGGCGAATGAGGAAATTATTTAATTGCCGTCATTTAGACAAAGCATGATAGATAAAGTACAGATCAAGATTCAAGAGATGAATGATCCAAGAAACGCCAAGATCTATTCCAACCCCTTCCCCTCGATCCCCCAGAACTTCTCCGCCCCAAACGTCCACTGATTATCGACCTTCCAGGCATCGTCGAACGCACTGAAGAGGACAAAGTCCGGATCACTAGCAAACACACGACGGAGACTCGCAATGGCCTTTTTCTGGTTCTCCGGAGACGAGACCGCCCGACCGTTGGGGTTACCAGCATGCGGCCAGCCAGACTCGGTGATGACGGTTCTCTTCCCACCAGCCGCAGCGGAGACCCGTCTCGCCTGGTCGATGACATAGTCCCCAGCCGCCTCAGCGAGCTGATTACTATTAAAGAACGCATGGCAGTTAGCAGCACAGTAGTCAGACGAGCTACAGAGCGACGGATGCTGAATGAAAGCGGAGAACGTATCGACGGTGACGACGGGGCCTTTGTACCCGGCCGCGCGGAGGATGCCACGGGCCGTATTAACGGCATTCACGACATCGCCGACGGAATTCGCGCCCTTGTTGACGAGCTCGTTGCCGACGGAGATGGTGTGGAAGACCGACCAGTCGCCCGCGGCGGCGTCCTTGATGGCGTTCAGACTGGCGGGGAAATTCTGCAGGTCGAAGACCCCCGCGAAGACCTTCATGCCGCGCTTGCGGGCGGCCTGCGTCACGAGCCGCGTCTGGTCGCAGTCCACGCCGTAGATCCGGATGAAGGTGTGGTGGGTGAGTCGCTCGATGTCTTGGTCGATCTGTGCGGCGGTCTTGCAGGTGCTGTCGCCGTTGTAGGGGGAGTAGGAGATGCCGAAGCGGCGGTCCGCGTTGGTCTGATCGGGGGCCTGTTTTGAGGTCAATTGCAACTCTCGAATGGGAACATTTGTCTGATATGCAGACACTTACGTTCATGAGATCGGCGGCAGGGATGGCTGGCTCATTGGGGGTGATGTCTCGCTCAACGGAGCGGTGATAGTCTCCTAGTCCAACGTATCAACAACGTCTCTGGTCTGTCAATACTACATCCAGGGAATCCTACCATAAGGATGGGCAGCTGCCTGGTAAACCAGTAGCAGAGCCAGAAAGCTGATGATGAGTTTCATTATCCCAGTTACTCGAGTTGACTTTTGTCTGAAGAACAATGAAGAGAGAACTGAAAGATATGAACAGATGATCAATGGAAGACAGAGGAAAACAGACTGAGGAGGTTTATATACCCAGTGAGTACCCATTCACTATAGAACCAGTCTATCACTCTCCTGGAGATCTGTGAATCTAAGCATCGGAGATTCACTATGGCTGTGGAACGCCGCCCTCATTATGGAAGAATGTGCGTCGACCTTGAACCGTGACAGGTTCCCAGTGGCACATGGCACACATCCTATAAGTATGAATCATCTATTATCCACTCTATCTTCAGGCGGCTCCATAGTTGGAAATCTCCAGAGTGAAAGGCACTCCGGAGTCAAGGATATAGCCATGCTAAGGACCCTCTACTAACTTGGGATATGGCGGAGGGCAGATATGGTATGTTGCCATTCACAGGTATCATTTACAGATGACTTCAAACCCATTAGATGGTCAGGACGACAAGAGTCCAGCGAAGCTGATTTGTGTGACTGTCTCATCCTTGATTGGCATTAAAGAATAGCACTCGTCCCATTGATTAAAGCTATTAAGTCTTATTAATAATGCTAATATCGACACACATCAACATGATTATAAACAATTGGTAAAGCAGTCTGAATGTCGAGCATGTCCAAGGTGTCATTATCCCTGTCCATTCCACATAGAGTTAAGAGAAAGGGATGCCTCCAGGTCCACTAAGCTGCATAAAGAAGAAAGGTGATGGCCGACGGAAGCTTCCATCATTAGGGCATATTGTACACGAAGCGGTAAGAGTAAGAATGTCACAGGTGAACTAGGAAGCGAATGAGGTCATGGCAGCATGAGTGTTTATGAATAAGCCCTCGGAAAGAGGTGATCAAGGAGAAAGATTTTACTTCCTTTTGCTCACAAATTTTGTGATGGCATGTCGAATTATCGTTCCTGCCTTCTCGATCTCCTTCTTGGTGAGGCCAGTAGTGACACACACTTTGAGGGCTGGAGGAACGATCTGCTTGGGCTCAAAATTATCTTCCAGAGTCTTCAGACGGCTGATAAGGACACCATTTGCAAGGCACTGTATAGAGAAAAGGGATGTCAGCTAGGTCCAGATCTTATGACGTTTCCAAAATCCTTGGGATTTGAAGCATACCTCGTCAACTACGTCCTGCAAAAGGTACTGCTGGTCTTCGGCAGAAAGCCTCTTCGCGGCCACCACCTCGGGTTTGAGAACGAGGATCATCATGGGATTCTCGGGGGCGGAAGTGCAGTAAACCCAGTCACTACGAGGATCCAACTGTGCCCACATAGCTTTGGTATGCTCCCGAAGTTGTGATACGGTTTCGGGGCTATTCTGAAGAAGATTGATGGTTGCACTAGCCGTCGTCGAAAGAAGAGCGGGCAAGGCAGCCGAAAATGTATAGGCGGCCGCAGAAATTCGCTGATGATGGACAATCTCCTCAGAGCCGGCGCAGAAACCACCTCCGGCAACCAGCGGACCAGCGAGGGAACCCACGATCATATCGACCTCTGCTGCATCGACATTTTGGTGCTCCGTCACACCTCGGCCAGTCCTTCCCAAAACGCCGAATGACCATGTTTCGTCGAGGATGAGTCGGAATTTGTACTTGAGCTTCAATTCAATCTTCATTTTTGTCAGAATGGGTCATCAATACCCAGGGGAGAGGGATACAGAAAGCAACGTACGATTTTGGGAAGATCAACCATGTCACCATAAGACTCAAAGAGGCCCTCGGTGATGATGAATCTTCTCGTAAGAGGCTTTCTCGCCTGCTCCTTGGTAATCTTCGCAAGGACTCGTTCCAAATCCTCCATGTCATTATGCTCATACCACCGTACCATACTACGCGAAATCTGAATGCCCTTCCGAATAGCGAAATTGACCCCCTTGTCGGCGACGATGATATCCCCACGTTTCGAGAAAGCCGGAATAACACTAGATATGGTCGAGAAGGCCTGGGAGTAGATGATACAAGCGGCCGTGCCGAGATAGGCAGCAACATCTGTCTCCGTCTTCATGTGGACATCCTGAGTACCATAAAAGCCTCGGGGACCGCATGGACCAACGCCGTAGTTGCGGAGGGTCTGGATCGCCTTCTCCTTGAGGGCCTCATTCGTGTTGAAATTATAGAAGTTGAAAGAACCGAGGTTCATCACCGTGCGACCGTTGGACAACTTAGACTTGGGACTGATAGGACTGTAGATGACCAAAACATATCAGCATTATGGATCACAGATTTCATAACGACCAAATCCCCCGTACCCAACAATCACCGTCCGCTTATCAACCTCCATTGCCTCCAGGGGGGTAGGCTCCCCGACAAGGGGTTCTGGAGTCCATTCCTCCACAAGGTCGTCGATCTCATCCTCGGAAAGTTGAACAACCCCGGGTTTGGTCGAGTACTTTGGCGCCAGCAAATATCGGACAGCAAAGAGGAAAAGGAATAACTCGACGGCGGATCGGATCGGATCATTCTGATAGCTCGATTTCACATAGCGGAGGAAAATCGCAGATCCCGGGAGGCGATGGAACAGGTTTGCGAGCTCATGGAGGTATTCCGAGAGGAGACGTTGGGTCTCCTGGATATCCATGATGAAAGTGAGTGGACGTGGCCTTTGGGGGGGCGCAAAGGCCAAGGGATAGAATTCAGGGGCGGAAAATTCAACAAGTCATTCGACGACAGCAACTTAGCAATCGGCAATCAATAACGATAGTATCAGCGGATGAAAGAAACCTAGTTGAGGATAGGATAGCAACGGGGGTCAAACAGAGGAGCTTCGTTGCTTCGTTGATGGAGAAATCCAAAAAGTTCGGGCAAGACAGAGTCGCGCACGTGACATTTGTATGATCCTGACTCTCCGAGGCAACAGCAAGATGAATCTTCAAGATTAACCAGGAATCTCTGGCAGTATTTTCCACCCTGTCTATTGAGTAGGCCTCTATATTTATGACTTAAGGCACTTTCCGGACAAAGTCATGCTGAAAGAATACTTACGACCCAAGGGACCACTGGGAGCATATAGGATACAATTGATGTTTGATAATATTGAACCCATTGATTTTAACAACAGTAAAACAGTACACTCAGACTCGAAAATAGAAGAAAGACGGAAAATTTATGCGGTTCAGCAACTTCGAGACGCTGAATACTTTATACAGCTCGTGTTCATGATGCCATTTCTGGAAAAACAGGTGGGAAAGGGCAAAAGAAAGTCAAGAAGAGAGAAAAAAAAATTACAGCGCTGTCTATTTGGAAGTTGGCAAGCTGGAAGGCGTTATGACCGGTTCAAATCCAGGTGGGACATTGTTGCCGGTGTAGTATGTTTCGGTGTCGTTGTTATTCTTGTCAAGAGGCTGCATCAGGCCACTGATGGGAAGGTTGAACTTGTCTACCAATCCCATTGAACGGGCAACAAGTGGCACAATGAGAAGGACAAGGAACAGAATGAGCATCGCAAAGTAGAGGATAGCAAAGCGGATCACTCTCCTCTTCCGAAGCTTCGACTGCTTCAGGGAGTAGATAGGAGGACGGATTTGCCGACTAGAATAAGAGTTTAGAACAATCGTTATCACTTTCAGGATTGGGGGTTTCTTACCTTGGTCGCAACCAGAAAAGCATGACCGAGTGGAATTTGTCAATAAAGGGAACGCAGAGAGCGGGCAGCATGATGAACAAGAGGAGGTGGCCCAAGATGAAGTCTGCGGAGAAGTAGCCCAGCTCGGTAATCTTGCAGAGGAATTCACGACCAGGTTGAGACACCGAGTGCCAGCCCATGCTATACCATTGGCCGGTCCACCATGCAATATTAGACTGGTCGTGCTTGAATTCACGCGTCAGGGCCAGCGAAATAATGAGCTTGTAGATGAAACGTTGGATGGCAGCAGCTGCAATCATGCCGATAAGCATTCTTGGCCAGGACCAGGATTCGAGGAAGAACATGACTTCAAAGATGGCAAGCAGCACAATGACTGCTATAGCGTGGGCAATGGCGGCAAGGACAGCACCGAACTTCTTGCAGCACATGCCGAAAATCGGACCCATACAGCAAGCCATGCCAAAGAAGGCACCAGCGACACCTGCATTGACACCAATTGGGCCGAGCGCAACGATAGCGATACGGAGGACAGCGTCCGTCGCATGCTTATCATCGTTAAACATGCCG
Organism: Aspergillus cejpii; assembly: GCA_004769165.1. Classification (NCBI taxonomy): domain Eukaryota; kingdom Fungi; phylum Ascomycota; class Eurotiomycetes; order Eurotiales; family Aspergillaceae; genus Aspergillus; species Aspergillus cejpii. The sequence continues at coordinate 518,907 of SMSW01000005.1, read as the reverse complement.
GTTCTCGAGTTGATGTAGAGATATGGGACCAACGTCACGCCGACCAGGACCAGAGGTGCAACGATCTCACTGAAAAAGATGTTGGTAATGCGGGCCCTGGGAACATCGGCGGACCCTTTCTCGGATGGGACACCGAGAAGTTTGCGCTTGTAACCCGTAATCCGAGTACGGGACAGGCGGCAAAACCCAATCCAAGACGACGAATGTGAACGTGAGTTGCCACGAGAAAGCCATCGTAGATAATCGCGGTAATCAATGAAGAAGTCGTTCCAGGCGAACTGGTGAGGGTTGAACAAGAACGGGGAGATACACAGGGCGAGCAAGGAGACCCAAAACCAGATGAGAGACGCAGTCCAGACGGTCGAGGTCGCAAACAGAAGCATGAGGAGCAAGCGCGAGCCGGCGTAGATAGAGGGGCCAGCAAAACGCGAATACAGGACCCCGAAGGGAATACGAGCCGTAGCGAAACCACGGCCAGTACCGATATATCGCGCACCGCCGAAAGAAAGGTTTTGATGCACAGCATTGGCATAGATTTGGCAGACGAACACCTCAAACATGAAGGAGACGGAACCGAAATGCTTGGCTAGACGCATGGCCATGCGCCACACTCCCCTTTCCGTCAGTTCCTGAACGGCCAACGGAACGAACGAGATGAAAAAGACGATGAAGATAGAGATGATACACCGGTTGACCCAGTCCACAATCGGTGTGAGATTGGCACAGTAAGTCGGACGGAGAGGGTCTGTTATTGGCAGGTCAACGTTGTAGCGGCAAATAATTGTCTCATGCCTCAAAGCTCCCAAGTTGACCAAGACGATCATGAACATCTGTACCGACATCATGATGAACATGTTGTTGATGTGGAAGCCAGGGTGAGCATAGTAGAATGACAGGAAGCGATCAAGAGGAAGCTGAGTGCCGAGATAGTAGTACTCTCTTGACAACATCTGTTCACCCATACCAGTACCAATCTTTGTCGTGAAGTTCAGAATGGAGCCAAAACCAAGATCACGGCCTTTGCCGCACTGGTAGTACTCGCAGTGTTTGATGCGGCCACCGCGAATCATGGCATTCATACCGGCATAGATATCTTCGTTGAGATGCAGACCTTTCTGAGCTTTGGAAATACCGCCACGAGTGGTCATGAAGATTCCGTTGAGGAAATCCGGGTGACCATAGTGAAGCTTACCACCGATTTGAGCCAGGGTACGAGCGAACAGAGTACCGAAGGTCTGTTCTTTTCCAGCGGCAACGTCACCAAGGACACCGATATTCTCGGAGAAGATGTATTCACGGGCACCCAGAATGGCCACGGGATCAGTACTTGTGGAGGGGATACCGGGCGTGTAGGGAGAGACGTTGTCGGTGGTCAATTCCTCGAACTCTGCAAGGACACTGCGGATCTTGAGACATTCCTCGAGGTAATTGTCCTGATTGGCATCGATCACCTGAATATATTCGCCGCGGTAGAAAATGATTGAATGATTCTGGTTATCGGACTTGCCGTCTCCCAAGATTGGGTTTCCAGATAGCTGAATCCTGAATTTCGGTTTCCGCATCCCGTTCTCGAGCAGCTCGGAGTGTCCATCAATAAGCGCTGAATACAAGCGGGGCTCTTCACCTTCGTTGACGGGGGGTTCTTCGTCCAGGTAGGCAATCTGTAGGTCTGGATAAGCCCGAAGGAGGAACTCGGTATTTTCACGCTCGTCTTTGTTGAACTTGGCATAGCGTTGCATGGAAACGACGATCTTGAACTTGCGGCGGGCCATCCTCTCAAGCTCGCGCTCGAGCTTCTCCGAGTTACCACCGAACATCTGCACAACTTCCGGGTTTTCAACGCGATACAGCAGCTTGATAGCCCGGCTGTAATTCATGAAACCAGACACTGTACGGTAGAGAGTCTGTGAGCGCAAAGAAGACCAGATACGGGTACGAAGAGTGTATTCCGGAGCGGCGGACTTGAAACCGATGCAATAGAAAGGCAAGTCGTCGATCTTGCTCTTAGCGACATCCTTTTCGGTTTTCTCGGATTCGCCGTTGAACTGGGAAGTCTCGTCGGCCAAGATTTTGGTGTCCTTGACGAAGCAGTCCCACTCGTGAGGATGAAGCTGCTTGAGATATTCCAGCAGAGTCACGCGCGAGTACGGCTCATCTTCACGGATAATCTCACGGAGGGAAAGGAGAATCTTTTCACTGTAGTGGGGCACCAACACGGTGAAGGTGGGCATGTTGTCAACGGGAAGAGGCTCAGGCATCGGTGTGGAAAGCGACTGCGCGAAGAAAGAAATGCGACGCTCGGCTTCACTGCCAGGGGGGAAGAACTCGGTCTTAAATGACTGGTCCTCCTGCGAGACAAAGAAAGTCGGGGCGCGCAGAGTCCGTTTACCCTCCTGCTCAGACGGAACTTGGTGGTAGAGTAATTTCTGGACGTGATCAATGGCCAGCAAATGCTCTCGGTACATCGAAATGATGATGGCGTTCCAGACTTGGGAGATCAACACCTTCGGTTTGTACTTGATTTCCATATCGGTAGTCGCGAGAACCTTGGAGTAGATACGCTTCGGGAGCCGGGAGAAAATGTTTCTCCAGGGTGACCAGATCGACACACCGAGGTAAAATGATCGGGCCACGGAGAAAACGGTGTTGCAAATAATGTACCAGAGATAGCTATCCAGGAAGAAAAGCGTCAAGTCCATGACAAACATCAGGCCAAGGAGGATTTGAGGCTGGGCGTGGCACAACACATTGGGGATGTATTTCACGCCCGCACATTGGCGAATCTGCATTGGCGAGAGAATGCGAATAGGGTCCTTGAAGGACAGAGTCAGGAAGAAGTACGATTCTGCCAACTTCGCTCCAAATACGCAAACCCATAGACCGTAAGACATCCACATATCGTTCCCGTGGAGGCGGGGGAAGCTTGCAGTGAACGTCTGGCTGGCCACGTATTGACGCCCATGTTTTTTCAGGTAGCTGCCAAAAAGGCCACCGAGTGGCATGACAGAAAAGAAGAAGAAAGTGGCCAGTGCAACGAAGAAGTGGACGATGCCAATGATCAGAGGGATGGTCTTGCTGATGCCCATATTTTTATTGTAGGCGAATACAAAAACTCCCGGGCCCAGGTTAATGATGAAGACAAGAATCAGGAACATCAACCGCTTGGTAAGGTGCTGAGCACCTGCCCAGCGTCTGGGCACATATAACCATTCGCAGATTGTGGCGGCGATCTGAATGAACGACACAAGGGCACCGCCGAAACCAACAGCGGACCATTGTCTGTAGCCAGGAGGTTTGTTGTCCACTTGCTGTTCGTAGTGGTCGGTGTAGAGCGTGGGTGCGTTGTAAGCAGTAAAGAACCAGAAAGCACCCAGGTGGATGACCCAGATACGATTGAAGTTGGTAATCAGGTGGAACCAGGACCTCGTCTCCTTGTAAGTCTTGAAGAACGCCTTCTTCCAAGCGACGTCCTTCAACTTCACCCATCTCTCAGCCGGCGGGATGTCGACCAGGCGAGTCTTGTCCTCAAAAACAATCCGCTCGATACCTTCTGGATACCAAAATAGCTGGTTCATGTCATCATAACCAACGATGTGGTTATGATCGCGCTCACGACGGACGTACTTCCCGTCCACAATTTCATAGCCCTGATCACGGCAGAATTGATAAAGTGGCGTGATGATTTCATTCAGGTAGGTAAACTCTTCGACAGGCTCAACTCGGTTCTGGCACTCGGGAGAGTTGTAGTAGTCGTCGGCACACTTGAAGATGAAGCAAAGGCACTCGGGCAAGAACCGGACCTGATTGGCCTCACCCCAGCACAATAAGAAAAGGGCCAGTTGGCGGATTCTGTCATGCTGAGACATCCGATTCATACGACTTTTCCATCTGTACTCGGCAGCTTCCAGGCTGTTGTCCCCTTCCAGTGCCTCCAGAGTCTCATCGACATTCTCCGGGTTCTGCTGCGCGGCCTTCTTGGCTGCCTTCCGTGCCTTCCTAGTCTTGCGATCTGCTTTGCCCAGCTTCATGTTGGCGAAACCCACGGCGTCATCCAGATCCAGGTGGGCAGCGAAATACCAGCGTCTGTAATTGGCATTGTCGCCTCCAATGTAATCAGCATGCAGCGAAAGAAGCGCCTGGTTGGGCGTCATTCGCGAGGCGCGCGAATCCAACATTGTCATCAAGTGGTCGTACATGTTGCGCATGCTGTCTCGCTGGAAACCGAATTTATTCACCAAGTCGAGAAAAATATCCTCTATCTCTTCCTTGGAAACGGGAACTTGGCCATCGGATGCCCACGCAGGATAAGGCTCGCGAGACCGCTGAACGCCGGGTAATGCGTTGCCGTAGTCCATGCCGTACACAGGAGTTGACGCCCCAGAAGACCGGTTGGCACCGTATGAGACCTGAGATGACGGTGGGCGGTACCCGTACCCATGTCCACCATACTGGCTATCGGCGTAGCTATTGTAGCGTTCGTCGCCCCGACCATAATAGTCCATATCTGCCGCACGAGCGGTTTCAGACCTCATGGTGAAGTCGCTAAATGTCTCCGAGTCCTCTTCAGAATCGCCTCTGCGTCTTCCCCTGTTCTCATAGCCCTGTTGGCCATTTCCTTGGTCAAAGTACTGCTCGCCATAGTAGTCGTCATGTTGTTGACTGGCATCGTAGTATCCCCCTTCTTGCTGGTAGTTGCTGTTACCTTCCGCGCCGTATTGACCGCTACAACAAGTCAGCTAGTTTTCAAACCACCTTTCGGATTGTGGGAAACAAACGATCTATCATAGTAACCGTCGCCGTAATCATGGTCATAATACGCCTGACCATGATCATCCTGATAGTAGGAGTCACCATGCTCCTGGTGGCCATAGCCCTCCGGGTAATGGCCCCCTTGTTGATATCCCGACATGCTGAATGGCTAGAATCCTCAAGCGACTGACAGCTCTATGGCCATGATAAGGATATTAGCTCGTGATTTTCCACGGGGGGGGTAGGAGACATCGGACGCAGTGGAATCTTACATCAAGGAATACCCATTAATTGATTAAAAGCTAAGGACCAGTTGTAGCACAGTATCAGAGTATTGATTGGTAACAGCTCAGCCGTTCTGAAAGGGATGAATCCAAGTCGCAGTAAACCAGACGCGTCGTGATGCAAGTTGAGCAGTCACCAGTTCCAGACTGTCCAGCCGCGTTTGGTGGTCGATGGAGCAATTCTCTATCCCTCAACCCAGGCAAAGAATCGACAGGTCGTTATTGCAAGTATCGTTTAATGAGCGAGTGTGGAAGCAGAGATTCGGATGACAGGGAAAGTGAAAGTCAAAAATGAAAACAGATTCGAAGGAGAGATTTTAGGTCGACAGTGAAGAAAAGCGAAGCGATGCGTTGCACAATCCGAGCCGTCAGACTTGGCCAGAAATGCAACAGGCTAGGCAGCGAACGCCCTCTTCTTTCCTTAAACGAAAGCAGGAAAGAAGGAAGGGAGGATTTATCTTTGACCGCCACAAAGGAAACCTTTAGTTTCCTTTCAGTGCTAGGTTAAGATAGTAACAATGTTAAAGAGTGAACAGGAATGTAAAAAAAAAACGAGAGAGGTCAGAAAAGAAGAAACAAGAGATGGGACGAAGTTAAGGAGAGCAGACTTGAGTAGGACAGCAGATCAAGTCTAGTCCTTCATAGTAACTAGAGGGAAATGCTGGCTGGCAATTCGGGGGGGGATTTGTGGTTATTTTGGGATCTTATGTATGGTAAACACCAAATACAGTATCTGAGTGGGGAAAGTAGGTACCATGCAGGTAAGGTATGGTAATTTTGGCTGACATACCATCTCACATAGCATTGTGCTACCAGAATAACCAGATTTGTAATCTTGCCAATCCCTTAATTTCTACGGAGTACAGAGTACAGAGTACAGAGTAACTACATAATAATACAAAAAGGTATGGAGGTACTTCGAGTCCTTGACACTCGACAGACCTTCTTAACATGAATGTATCCTGACTTCCATTCTTTTCCGAGGTTGAGATTCGATGTTTTGATAAGCTAATGTCTGGTGGTGGGCTCATAGTAAGTTGTAACAAATGACCTGTTATCAAGAACTTCGGAACCCATGGAAGTTGATGGCTCTTGACGGCCCCTGAAACCAGACTCCACATCTTTGAGACGTGACAAATACAATGGTAAGGTATGTAATTAATTACATTCAATACGATGGTTTTTGTTTTACAAATTCTTTACAACATACAGTCGGTGGACTTTGTTTGGAATGCAGGGATGTATTCATCCTAACAGTACGCAGTCAACATAGGTATCATGAATGCATCGCTATGTAGCTATAGAGTACAGTACTACAGTCAGAGACATGAGAATTTGGTTTTGTTTATTATTGCTTCCCTGGTTGTAGCCGCATGGATTGAATGTACCATGGATGCCTCCATCAGCTCATAGGATAATCCCCTAGTTGACCAACCATCAAGTTTACTGCAGCTGAAAGGCTACTACATCCGCTAAGTAGATAAGCAAACTGGTCAGTATATGAGTAGAGACTACTACGGAGTACTCCGTACGGAGTAGAGAGTCTGCCACAGGACTCACGATCAAATGCTTCTTCAATGATGTTCCGCCAGATCAACAGATCAGATTCGATACAAGTTGTAAATGACTTACCTATGTGGTCCGTACCTATGGACGGAGTAGTAGGTAATTTACCTATTATTCTCCAGTAGTTGGCCAGTTTGCCTGTGACTGTGGATCAAGGAATCATTTGCCTTCAAAGATACAGGGTTTGGTCTTGAAAGTGAAATAGTGAAACAGAGTGACCAGAGTCCAGATGGTCATTTTTAAGCTTGATATTCCTCTCTGTGAACCATGGAATGGTACTAATATCTAAACAGAGTAAGCAGTCTGGACTTTGAATCCTTCAGTTTTAAGACAGATGAATTTCAACATAAAGAAGAAGCCTGTCTTCTCTGGCTGGGCTTCAGAAACCGATATTCGATTTGAACAAGTAACTATCGATACTCCGTACGGGGACATACTGTCCACTGTCCAGTGTCAACTGTCGAGTGTCAGGGTTCAGGGTCATATCCGCGATTGTAATAATAGCTCAAGGAGTTATTCTTTAAGCAGAGAGATATCCAAAAATATCTCCATCTCAATAGTTTACTTTTCATGATCAGAACTTGAGTCTTTGAGATCCTGAATCCATGGAATGATGGAAGTTGAGGAACCGATTACCGAGCATCCAGTTCCACCACTCATTTTCCCCTGAACCATACTCTGTACAACGGTACAGTCCATTGAATAAACCTGACAAAAGGAGTTACCTAGATACTCTGACCTGTCCAAATTTTAGTGAGGTTGGTTAAGTATTTCAAACTCACGTTCAAGCCTCAAGGTATGGAGTACTCCGTAGTATTTACACAAAGTACTCGGTAAGGTACGGATTACACCGCTGTACTATCATACAATCTAACTCTTACTCAACTGGCTGGCTGAGTTTGATTAACTAGGTACGGAGTAGTTTCATTGTTTCCACTATGAACCAATCTTCGATGTTGGAAAGAAATGTGGCTGAGAAATATGGACTGTTGGTGGGGGGTATGGACCAGGACTCAAGGAGTTGATATCGCAAGCCAATAAAAGGTTCAGGTATGTAGGTACTAGGTACTAGATAAGTGGCAATTCAAATTGAACAGTCTGGCCTGGAAGTTGGGATTGAACAGAACTTGAAGGATTTCCAACAGTTCAAGTTACGTTGTTTATAAATTAGTTCCATGCCAGCCAACATGTTGGTTGAATTACGCAAAAGAGTTTAGCATGCTGATTTAGGTTTAGCGCCTCCCTGCGCGTTACTATCGCTGTGCATGTTTCTATAAAGTCTTGTTTTCCTCTGCCTGATCGATAGGCTTTCAAATTATCATCTAGAATTAACAGTCTATAAAGCACATACTTACTCGTATGCCTGTTGGAACTCCTGACGGATACTGTCTTGCTGCTTTTTATCAAGATCCCAGAAAAACGTCCGCGATAAAGGAACCCCGGGAACCTTTTCCCAGACGATCGTGGTAACAAATCCCCCAGGAATAACTCCATTATCTGCTTGCTTTCCCTCTTGATAACCCAGGAGTCGGGGAACAGCAGGGCATGCCTCGGAAAGCCACGCACAATCATGGCCTTTTCACCGTCACCCTGATCTACTCTGAGGACTATCTACGGAGTATTAGCTACTCCATTGGTACCTCCTGTCCTTTAACTATTTTGATACTATTCCCTTCAATGTTTCATGAGATCTATAATAAGACAATGTTCAACAACTTGGTACCTTTAAATAATATCCCTATTCCCTTAGTCCATTGCTAATGTGTTCAAGGCTTAAGCCAAGGGCCCAGGGCAAACCAAGAGTCGCAAGTGGCAGATATAAGCTTATAATGGTCCCCTTTTGAGTTTTGATATGCCCCTAGATACGAGGTACATGGCTACGGGATCGGTCTGGGGCATAACACTGTTGTCAGACTTGGTACTTGGTAGTAGTGTCATTCGTGAGGGTATCATGAGGCTTTGGGAGATTATCCACTAGACCTTTCTGCCATGGTGGAAGGCGTCATCACCTCGGGACAGGTTGAAATGACTTGACTGCAGGCTATCTATGTCTACTGCGGTTGAGCTGATGCGCTCAGCTTAAGCTTACTCCAGCGGTCTAACTTGGCATCGCTACGAACACATTGTTGTGGAGTGGACCATGTCCACAATTCCTCGAGTACAAATGGTTCTATCATGGACCTACATCACTGAATCCGGAGCCTTTGAGAACCCGAGGATGAATGGATTCGAGCTATATTGGAGAAGAGACTGTTGATAAGCGTAGCCCAAACCCGGGCGAAGAAGCTTTAGCGATTACTCTTTGTGTTCCAAAGGGCTCTGGTATGGATGTCTCCTGCGGTCACAATGCTTCTGATCGAATATCAGACCACTAAGAGGGGAGGGTCACTGATAATCCCCTTTGATCGGTGATCATGGCCTGAGACGAATACAGCAGTGTATATCCCAGGTTGTCCCTCTATCTGGAGTCCATACGCCGTGAGATTGAGACGGTTGATAGGGTTATGCACTTGGGTTATCTCAAGGCTTCTCCTCCGGCCTTTCAACCCAGATAACATTATCACTCCTGGAATCCTCACCGACCCAGTAAAGTCATCGGCCCTTTTCTACTTAGAGGCCGCTGCATGCTAATCCTTCAACTGCCAACCAGGGGATCTCATATCTGACTAATGGATATCGTTTGGATAATAGCAAGACGGGGGTGTTTCATGGAACAACGTGAAGCTCCGAGACCTGGCTTTGTGCAAGTAGCTCCTATCCGAGGTTGACGCCCTTGTAGCCCTTGCAGTCCAGCGCTGGGATGGAGTGGGAAATTTTGGGAAGGTTGGAGTATCTCGCCTCTGTGTCCAGGCGTGCAGCAAAATTATACAAAGTCTGCCACATTGTTAGGGATATATATATACATCTACCGAGCATAGGAAATACCACACCCTCAATTTAATGCTAATATCTCCGACTTCTCTCGGTCTATCCCCAAGAAAGATTCCCCCGTGAATTCTCACCGGCGGTACAGAAGACTGCCTCTCAGCCTTGTTGTTGGCGGATGGTAGAGGGTAGACCTGATCTGTCCGAGTTAGATGCCAATTGTTGTTAGCTTATATAATTAGTTAAGCGGCACTATAAATATACAAGCCCGGGTGGTCTAGTGGTATGATTCTCGCTTAGGGATTAAACCCAAGCATATCTGCGAGAGGTCCCGCGTTCGATCCGCGGCTCGGGCCATTTCTTTTTCTTCTTTTTATTTTTAATATTCTGCGACTATATACACGGCAGCGACATCATCATCTGGATTCTACGTCCAGCATTAAAACAACAAGCCTCGACTGCATAACTACAGTCTGAGTACACTGTACTCCGCAGCGCCCCTCGTCATGTCTGTTACACAATGGCCGGGTCACCTGGATGCGGTTGCCATGTCAACCAGCCCACTCGATAGCCGGATATCAACAAGAGATACTTATTCAGAGAGCCGACGCCTGTACAGACTACAGAGTATTTGTATATTTTATTCATCTAGCGACTTAGCAGGAGGAGATCTGAGAAAGCACCCTCAGCACCATCACCGCGCTATCACCTCGCCTTCCGGTCAACGGTCGCGAACAAGACGCAGGACAAAACTAGACACACTAGGGCCGCAGTAACTCGCTGCACGACCGACAGGGGATGGCAAGACTCAATGCAACGCCAGCGAAGCGGACCGACGCTCGGAGATTGACAAAACTGTCTGATAAGAAAGAGCAGAATACGTCCATCCGACGCTTATTTAGAGGGCACACCCCAACGACCGAAGCCGTGGAAGACAAGCAGGAACAATGGACCAAGGAAAGATCTCATGGGTTCGCAGAAAGGCCCCCCCTGGGGAGAGGCCGGCCACAAAGGGCGGGAACGACGGCATCAGGAACGAGTTTTGATATACTTCCCGACAATGATGGATCAAGTGAAGGGGAGGAAGACCATGAGTACCCCGCGAACTTCTCCCGCGGAGATAAACCGAAGTTAGCGATCCCCCTGAAGCAAGCACATGTGAATTCATTGCTGCTACCCCTGTCGCAGCAACCACGAAACCGGCCTACCCAGAAACTGGAAACATACGACTATGCCAAGGAGAACGATCCCGTCGACGAGGAAGAGGAGGAAAACGCACCGACAATATCCAGGCATTCTTCTAATGCATCGGCACGACAGTCGCCGGCGAGAAGGGACGGCCGCCAAACACAGGCAAAGAACGATCACGGCAACAACTTCCTGAAGTATCGCCAGACCTATGAAACCCAGTCCGAAGATGAAGCCGACGGCGACGGCGACGATAGCTTTGGTTCTCTGGAGGATTTCATTGTCAGCGACAACGAGGAATTGAGCTACCACGAAGCATCTGAAGATGATTCAGAGGATGATATACAGGAGAGAGTGTCTCCACCCAGACCAAGGAGGAGGTTGATAAGAGGCAGACGGACAAATCTAGAGGTACAGGCGGAGCAGGTTTTAATAAACCCCCTGTACAAGGAAGATATATGCTTGGAACCGTCACTGCCATCTGCAATGACAATATCGTCACCCAAGCTGCATGCAAAATCGAAGAGATTGCTGCACCAAGACCTCAAGATATCCGAAAAGATAAACAACCTTACTCTGGAAGACATTGACCCTGCCTTCCAGCTTCAAAAAGACCTGCACGAGTGAGTCTAGTTTATCAGCACAGATCCGCACTCTCTTGATTGCCTTACATAACTGACACCCGACAAGATTCGCGGCAGATTCCGATTATCTCGCAGAGGACTTCAAAGAAGCGAAAGACATTCTAGGGACACCACCCTCTAGCCCCTCTAAAGGTCTTCTTCGATCACCAACAAAGGAGAAGATCCGCCTACCTCCTACCCCGTACCGCGAGAGCGTTGATGCCTTTTGGAGCCAGGAGGCCACCAACGACTGGGTCGATCGACATTCCCCGCGGAAAGGAGGAACTGCCGTAGAGCGGTTGCTACGAGAGTTTGATGACTCTGACACCGATACCAACACTGATAACATGCCCAGACCTCAAAGGGGGCAAAAGGAGCCCAAAACCCCAAGCAAGACAGCCCTGAAACGAGCAGAGATAGAGAAAAAGAAAGCTGCTCTGGCGCGCAAGAAGTCATTTGACAACAAGAAAGCGCAGATTGCGAATGATTTCCTCAAGGTTCTAGATGATGCGGTTTCCGGAGGCCAGATCCAGAAGCTCGCAGAGGAAACGGGTGGTGTCCAGATTGTTTGGAGTATGAGCCTATTAACAACAGCAGGCCGTGCTAGCTGGAAACGAGAAAAAATCGAGACAGGCCCCCAGCAGTCTGGCAGCGGGTCGAGTTCACCAGCATTAGTCAAGCAGCACGCTACAATCGAGCTGGCGGAGCGGATCATCGACAACGAATATCGTCTGATCAACACAATGGCGCATGAATACTGCCACTTGGCTAACTTCATGATCTCGAATGTCCACAACAACCCCCACGGGGCAAGCTTTAAGCAATGGGGACGCAGATGCAAAGAGGCGTTGAAGGCTCACCCCGTGTATGGCGGGCAGGTGGAGGTGACAACGAGACACAGCTACCAGATCGACTACAAATACGTCTGGAGCTGCGTCGATTGCGGCGAGAACCACGGACGACACTCGAAGAGCATCGACACGACCAAATCGCGCTGTAGGGAATGTGGAGGCCTTTTGCAGCAGATCAAGCCGAAGCCGAGAAATGTCTCACCTAGAAAGAAGCAGTCATTCCAGAGCTCGGAAGGGTATGAGAAGAAAACAGTCGACGATGTGGCAGGTATCTTGGGCGAGGTCAGCTTGGACAGTTAGTACTAAAGGATGGTCACAGTCTCTCTTTCATTTGTGCATCTTGACATATCCAACGCTCCTGTGATAGTTTCACAAGATTTTTGTATGTATCTGACGATGAGAATGTCTATCTTTCATCATCTCGAGTTTTGAATATACCGATTCAATGTATCCTGCCTGCCTCATGAATTCATTATGAATACTGCAACTAATTTATATATCCTATCTATAATCCCTAAAGTACCATTTGGCTTCCGTGAGTCCCCCCGCGGTTTTTTTTTTCTCATTCATGAAATTGATTTTCCCATTGTCTGAGTGTCAACTCCCCTGGCCGCGACCCCAGGGCAAAAGAAGCATGCATACCCATGTCACCAGTCCCTTCGTATCCCCCCAAAGCCTCAGGCAAAAAGTCCCCAGTCCCTAATCTCCAAAGTCTCCACCAACTTATCAATAGCCTCCGTAGCCACCTCCTCCTCCCTAGACAAGCCGCGCGGGTCGCCGGACAGATCAAACTCATCATGCGGCACATTGAAAAACACCAGGACATCGGACTCCTGGGCCTCGAGGCGCACCAGCAGATAGTGGCACGTGACACGGGAGGTCTGCGGGCCGTCCGCACTGGATCCCGCCGCCGAACCGCCCACAGACACAGGGATACGTCCGGTGTTGTTGTCTCTGCGCTGCCGCTTGGGCGAGGTCATCTGCACGACGCCCTTGTAGGCGTGGATGCGCGCGGCAGGGGCCGCGCCAGCCACAGCGGCGCCAGCGACGGCGGTGGGGGAGGTGATCCGGGCCATTGACACCACTGTCGGTGGGACGATCACCTGCATTGTGTCGTCTTCGTCGCAGAGGTCGCGGAGGTGATACATGACGGCTGCTTTGTCGATGGTCTCGTGGGTGGCGGGGATGCCGCCGCGGGTGGCGGACTGCTCGTCGAGGGTGGAGAGTGCTTGTTCCTGTGTGACGCGCTGGTTGATCTCGATGATTAGGTTTGAGAGGGTGGTTGGGGAGAGGAAGAGTTCTTGGTGGTCGGGGACTTCGCGGAGGGTGCTTGTTGGGGATTTCGGTGTTAGCTTGTATGTCATTTAGTTGTGAGAGGGGGTTGATTCAACTACTCACCTTCCGTCCACCCAGCCTGCGGGGATAATACCCTGGATGGCACCGCCGTAGAACGCTTGTTCGGAAAAGGTAGCCATGTTGTCTTCGTTTGATGATCGGCTGGTGGTCGACTTCGCGGGGAAGCTATGACAGGTAGCTAGCTGTGGGGGAGAAACAGTGTTCGCAACTTTGCACAACGATGAGATGGAGATTTGATTGAGCTCCGAGTCCAACTCCCAGAAGCTATTTATCATCCCACTCCTCCACACATTTGTTCAATCCTGTTGACTACGGTTGACAGTATTCCGCCACTGTAGAAATTGGAATGACGTCCGCCTCCCGGTTGTGCCTAGAGAGGCCGAGTATCTGATTGGTCGGATTTGACATCTATGACTGTAAGATGGAGGCAGCATTGGACAAGCTTCTAAGTAGATGACTGCAGTTATTTACGCCTCTAACAGGATGACCGGCCATTGATGCTCCGGTTGCGGCCTTCTATACGGACTTATGGAGTACTACGGATTATATGGCGCCAACTGAGTGTTCACAGGAAAAGACCCCGTACTTCCACAATGTTCCATTGTCTCCCCTACATATCCAAAAGCTCTTCAATGTACTCATCCAGGGTAATGATTCGGAATTGTTTCCCCCATTTCGCACGAAATTCCTTTCGGCGATAGGCAAAGCTTGTGACTTGCGAAAAGCTCACGAGCTCCACGCTCCACCCTCGCTGCAGTGCTCGCTCCACCATCTTCATGAATCCTCCCGAGAATTCGGCTTCCGCCGCATCTCCTGTGGCTAAGACGATGGTCGCAGGTTCACCAGTATCCAGCAGGCTCTCCAGAATCTTCAGGTGCAGAATTTCGTCCACTCCCTGTTCAACCCATCTCTCTTCCGGCGCATCGTTCGTTTCAGAACCGCTGCCTCCTTCCTGAGAGCCGACCCGAGGATTTTTCCGGTACTTCGGTTGACGACGAGTTACATGTTTCACCTTGTGAACTCGATCTAAAATGTTTGCCTCATAGCCGAGCTTCTGACTTTCGTCAATCGCTGCAAATCGATCGGAGCCCACCAACACTCTTTTGGCAGCTGGCCGACCACGCTCGAGGATCAAAGAGAAATTCTGGAACGAGAGAGGCAGACGTCGAATGCGTGACTTCACAGGTATATTGCGGGATGATTTGACGGAGTCATGGAATCCAACCATGATCTGTTTTATGACTATGTCAGTCGCAATTGTTGATTCCAATCGAGGTAGGAGGCAACTCACGTTGGACATGTCAACAAAAACATGGATAGGGCGAGAGGCTTGGCTCTTTGCCTTAGTGGTTGGAGACCGGCCAACTTGAGCCACGGTTTCCGCGTATTCAGGGAATTTCTTCAGAAGTTTTGTCAGAAGACCAACTTTTCGCTCGGCTGCTGACTTGTATGCGACTGGCTGGACGCGTATAGGCCCAATGGGTAAGGTCTTGACAATCTCGGTTGTCAAAGATCCGTCCAACTCATCGAAAGAAGACGGCGGGGTGTCGTACAAATCGGACTTGGAAGCTGATGTGCACACTTGCGAAGGGACGGAGAGCGATGTACCCTGTTTTTTCAACAGGGGTGGATCGAAAACACTCAAGTTGGAGTCTGATTCTGCCTCCGCGCTGCTCTCACATGACCTTACCTCCGGACCAATTTTCGATGGGAGATTGTTGTTGCGGTGAGCTGTGCTATTGCCTGCTACAGTTGCTTTCAACGTCCTCGAGGATCTGAATGAATTCGAACCAGGAATTGGCTTGGGTGAGGTCCTCAAAGGTTCTTTATCGATGTCTTTAGCTACGATTGCCGTAGTTGTAGGTCTCTTGAGAATCCGAATTGGCTTGTATTGCTGAGGCTGCTCGGGCTGTGCCCGTGTGGAATAAGTGGTCGTGGTCGTGGTCGTAATGGTCTGGGATTGTCCATGGCTGACACCTGTAGAACTGCCACTGTGGCCGAGGAGGTCCCATAAAGGTCCGAAATCACCTAACCTGGGAAGATCGACGTTTGATTTGTTGGTAGCATTATGAGCACCGTCTCCTGCAGATGTAGGAGTAGGATCAGGGCGGCAAACTGGGCCAGGCTGCTCACGGCTGCTGTCACTAGGCGAGCGAAGCAGGTTAAACACCGGAGTGAAATCCCAGTTCGAAGCTGGCTCAACCAACGATGGCATTGACGATTATAGCAGTGTTTGCTGAATAGTTTATAGATACGCTTATATATTGTAAATGTTGTGTCGAGGCGCTCCTGGCGATAAGGCGGGGTTTCAATGGTGGTGAGAATAATAAATGACTAGAGATAGCAATATGAGAAACAAAAATAATGTGTAGATAAAGAGCAGATCAACATGATGTCGTTGCTGCCAAACGCATTGAAGGAGATGTTGATCATCAGGCATTCATTGTCAGTTGTCACTTGGGTAATGTCAGCCTTGCGGATGACTCGGGCAAGTGGCGATTATTCTGTCAACTCCCACCGCCTTCCAAGTTCCAACTTTGAATAAAACCTTAACCTAAAAATAGTTTAGCTTGCTCGGAGTCCGCTGGAATATATAATCCGATACAAACAATGAAAAATGCCAAGACCATAAGTAAATGATTATGATTGGCCCAGATCACCACTACGTCATTCATCAGGTTATCTGACACCCATAAAAGGAAAGAATCGTATTCTAGCTATAATAATAGGCGATCATCCAGTTAATCAACACCACGACCTGGATCGCACCGCCACTTCCTCCAAGAAGGAGATCTCGGTCCATAGTGAGACCATTCCCTGACTCAGACCAGCCTACTTCAAAGGCGTTCGCTGGGAGTGCTGATGGCAGCCGTGGGCGGATAAAGAAGTCGGGCTGCTTTTGACTCTGTGTATATGGAGAATGTGGGAGTTCAAAGGACGTGCCGACATGGGCGTCTAGGGAAAAGTACTCAGGCCAGCCGATAAGCCCAGCCTCAACCCAACGGCCCATACAGCGTACAAGCCATGATTGTATCATTGTATACCTCAGTGGGCCCCAACTAATTCTTATCCTTTCTACCCTATGAATCCATACTCATGAACCATGAGCTTGCGACAGAGTCTAGTACATACCTAGCATTCCTAGATATCTCAAGATCAAGGCTGGTCATCAATAACGCCCTCGGTATCGGCATCTAGAGTTGCTGTGCTAAAAGTGGATTGATAGCCCTTGGCGGACTACTATCATGATCATATTCTCCAGTAGTCTTGTGTTTATATCCTATGTCAATATTAGCTATGAATGATATGATTTGAATCACTTGAAATAATGCAATATACGCACTTCTACTTTGTGTAGTTCATCGATGACCCACTAAACCTTCAAACATCGAGTCTCGTTGCTGGATAAGCTGGCCATACTCTCGCTCTAGCTGTCTGTACTGACCACGAGCCCCTTGTATGTCTTTGGGTAGATCATGAAACATCTTGATCCGGTGATTTAGCGACTTGACCATTTCCTTTATTTGCGTGATTTCCTCCTCTTCCTTGGCCAATTCTTCGATCGTAGGCCCTTGGGGTTTGTTTCTCTCCAAGGTCTGTAGCCTATCTTGGTACTCTCCAACTTTGGCAGTGAGCATCTTGGTACCCCTCGACCATTCTGCCGTTAGAGCTGGTAGATCGCTAGATACTTGATATGCCGGATCGGTCTTGAGCTGTGCAAGTTGTTCTTGTAATGTAGCCAATTCCCTCTCAAGATATTTATGTATCTTCTCCGCCTCGGATATCTGCTCCTTGACATCGAACTCCTCCAAGGTGAGCTCGATAATAGACTGACCAAGGTCTTTGGTCCCTGTGCTAAGCGCCCCCAAAACAGCGGTAGTTTTTGCCAGATCGTCGAGATCGCGTTTCGCACTCTCCCCTAGACAAAGCTCCAGCTCATCCAGTAATTCTCGCTTCTGATTTTCTTCAGCACCCTCTCGAGTTTTGAACTCCTGAACCGCTTCTTCACGCGCACGATGTAGTAAGGCCATCTCCTCATCGGCTGCGTCGTTGGCAGCAGCCAACGCGAGGAGTGTACGTAAAGTGTCTTCGTTCCGTTCAAAATTCGGTACAGGATTTGGTGCATAATGTCGACTTAGCCAGGAGTTCACGTAGGCCCAGTCTTTGGCCTGAATAGCTGCTTGTCGTGCCTTTGCGGGGGAAAGGAGTGGGCTGTCCATCGGTGACGGTCAAGTAAACAAACGCTTTACCCGTAGAGAATCAAGCCGAAAGAGTCCTGGAGAAAGGAAAAATTGTCCCAAGTTCGATAAAACCCGGCGCTGTTAGTCGATTCTAACTGAAGGGTCTGGTCACTCTGGTGTCAATTCAACGATAGATTGTTTGACGGGAATCAAAACACGGAGATTATCATGATTAATCCGACTTTCCGCTTTCAACCACCTTTTGGATAGATACATCATCCACCACCTACCATTAGCTGGCTAGCCCACCATGGCAAGCTACTTTCCTCCCGGGGCTACAGCCAGCCATGCGTCGATTAGGACTCCTTCTCCAGCTGCTTCTCCGTTGTCACCCCCTCCACAGCGATCCAATGCCCTGTCAAATCGATTGACCAGTGTCCTGTCGGCCTCCTATGCTGACTCCGATATACGCGATGCGCTGGAGACACTCAGTCTTCGGGGCATACACAACACGGCGGAAACTAGGAGACAACTGCGCTTAGATGTGCAGAAAGAGGTGGTGGATTCCAATGCGGAGATTGTGAGAGATTTTGGGAAGGTCGCCGAGGTGAGCCAAACCACGTCGCAAGCGGGCAAAAAGCGGATAACTAACATATCGTCGAAACCGTGTAGCAATTGAAACGGATTGGGGCTGTGATTTCAAGCCTAAACCAGACATGCGAGGAAATGCGACAACACATCTTCCTGGCGAAGCAGGACACGACACCGGTTCTGGAGGAAGCGTCTGCACTAATAAATCAGAAGAAGGAGTCGGAGACCAAACAGCAACTACTCGATGCATTTGCGAAGCACTTCATAATCCCAGATGAGGAGTTACTGGCCCTCACGTCGGTGGAAGAGCCAATTGACGACCATTTCTTTGATGTGCTTGCCCGGGTGAAACAGGTACACCACGATTGTGAAGTCTTACTCGGAGGGGAAAACCAGAGACTGGGCTTGGAATTGATGGAAAAAAGCTCCAGGAGCCTCAACTCAGCCTACCAGAAACTTTTCCGGTGGATACAGAAGGAGTTCAGGTCCTTGAATCTCGAAGACCCGCGAATCAGCAGCTCGATCAGGCGTGCTCTACGAGTCCTGGCAGAAAGACCGAGCCTTTTCCACAGCTGCTTGGAGTTCTTCGCCGAGGCACGGGATTATGTCTTGTCCGATGCCTTCCATTATGCCCTTACTGATGCTGTTTCTGGCGCTGGAGGCGACCGCGGCGTGAAGCCAATTGAGTTTTCTGCCCATGACCCTTTGCGATACGTCGGCGACATGCTAGCGTGGGTGCACTCGACAACGGTGTCTGAGAGGGAAGGCCTGGAGGCTCTGTTCGTTGCGGATGGGGAAGAAATCGCCAAAGGAATTCAAGCTGGACTGAGCAGCGAGCCATGGTCTCGCGTCGACGAGGAAGAGGAGGTCCACTTCGACGGCCAGAAGGCTCTTAGTGACCTCGTCAATCGTGACCTCACCGGGGTGTCTCGGTCCTTACGGCAGCGGGTTGAATTGGTAATTCAGGGCCATGACGATCCGGTCACTTGCTACAAGGTCGTTCATCTACTTTCGTTCTACCGAGCAACCTTTTCCAAACTACTGGGACCAAGCTCTAATCTGGCGGAGTTGATCCACACTCTGGAGAATTTCACATTTGCCCGCTTTGAGAGCATAATGCGAGACCAGGTCAACACTCTCTCAAACGATCAATCTGCTTTGGCTCCGCCGGACGATCTCTCCGCGCCAGAGTTCTTGCTTGATGCGCTCGAAGTCTTGACCTCCCTCATGAAGACTCACGACGCCTCGTTGGGAGTAGAAGATGCGGATCCCGCATCCACCAACGAAAACAAGTTCACCCCCGTCCTCCGTGCTGCATTCGACCCTTACCTGGAACTGGCCAGATCATCCGCGGCAGAGCTCCCCGATGCCACAGCACGCGCGATCTACACCACCAACGTCCTCCTGACAGCACGCTCAACGATCTCCGCCTTCCCGTTCGCCAGTACATCCCACTTGGGTCCTATTTCCACCGCATTATCCGCACTCCGGATGGAACTTCTCGAGATCCAACATCGCTATCTACTAGACGCCTCCGGCCTGCGGGTGCTATTAGCAGCCCTCGAGCCATTCTCGCCGTCATCCACAACCGCAAAACCTCTAGCCGGAGATACAGACGCACAGGCGCCCCCGCAAACAGAGAAGACACCCACCAACATCGCTGAAATCACCAACCTCCCCGCCTTCCAGCCAGAGGCCCTCATCGCCACCAGCCAACAACTTGACGACTTCCTTCCCTCGGCACTCATGGATGCCAACGACAACCTGAAGCGCCTGCAGAGTGCCAATTTCGTCAAGAGTGTCACGGAGGAAGCGGTCGAGGCTTTCTGCCGCGACTTTGAATTCGTGGAAGGCATGATCATCGGCGCGGACGAGGCGAGGGGTAAAGTTGATATTACGCGGGCAGACAAGGGTGGTGAGGCTGGTGCGGAGGATGGGGCCGATAGTGCGAACGAGGGGGTTCTGGATGGGGAAGAGCAGGGGCTGGGATTGCGGATGCTGTTCCCTCGGACTACGGGCGAAATTCGGGTGTTGCTTAGCTGAAGCCGTGAACCTTGGATTTGCGCCGATGGTTAGGGTGGGGGGTTCATATCTAATCGTTGTGTATATATAGATTGTTGATCCTGGTCGTTTATGTTCTTGAGCATGCTCCTTGGATTTCCAGAATTGTCTTCACACCAGAAACTACGCCCGTCGAATCATAATCCCGTAAGGGTCCCGATCGCGCTCGCTGACGTCGACGGCACACTCGACGTCGCTGTAAGCTTCCTGCAACCCCTCCGTAATACCTGCCCCTCCCTCCTTGATACTCTCCGCCAGAGCCTTCAGCGCTTCGCCTCGCTGAGCCTCCCACTCCGCCTTTAACGTGCCAGTCAACTTCTGCCGCATGACTGCATGCAAGAAGCCTCTTTCGGTGTTCGAGTGGGCGAGCGCAATCACAGCCGAGCCACACTCAATGGCCGACAGCGCCTCATGGTGACTCAGCTCGCCTGTGAACAGGAGGTCGGGGAGACCACCTGAGCCCTTGAGCAGGATACTCGACCCGGACCCCGGGCAGATGCCGATAGTGCGGATCTTCATGTCATCAACCGAGGCCGACTGCGGTACCGCAATGGGGATACCGCCGGGATTACCCACTCCTTGAGCGATGCGGTCGACGATGGCCCCGAGAGGCTGGGGCGTGTCGAATGTGACCAGACGACCCATACCGGCTGATTCCATGCCTTCGGGGACTGGGGGTGGAGAGGGGTGGATTGTGCTTCGGACATGGGGGACGGCGGTGGAGGGGGAGGGGGAGGCTGACTGAGGCTGTGGATATGTCGGCTGGGAGTAGTGCTTAGAGGAAGAAGCGGAAACGGAGGGAGAAGAGTCGGTGGATGATGCGAGGGCGCCTGTGACGATATCGCAGAGCCAGTCTGCCATCCCTCCAGGAGTAGCGTCGACGGCCGTGTGCGGGGAATAAACACTGATGCCTTCCTGGGCGAGCCTCAGGAGAGACTGCTGCTGGGGGTCATTGAGAGTGAGGGACTTGAGTCCTCGAAAGATGATGGGGTCTAGGGTGCAAGCAATTGATCAACCCAATGTTCGTCATGGTCGTCCTGGGCACATTGCGTACGATATGCTACCACCACTGAATCCTTCCGCTTGATAGCCTCATCTGCTACCGCCTTTGTGAGGTCGATGGTCAAAAGCACCGAGTTCTTCTGTCTCCGCGTAGGATTGAAGGGCGCTTCGAGAAGTACTAGACGAGGATGTATATGAGCGGTTGAAACGCTGCGAAATGATGTAGAGAAATCTTACAGCCTGTATTATCGAAGCTTTTATCTGCTAACGACTCGGGATAGCTGTGACACCATCAGTAACCAGCTAATCGATAAACAGACTGCGATGGTAGGTGAACGCATACAGCTTCCTCATGGAGCTTACAACCGCCCGAGTGAAAGGTGACGAGGAAGAAGACATCGTTGAATAGTGGCGCAATGGTACTCGAAGAAAGGAATTCATGAAAAGGGTCGAATGACTTGTATCTATAATCAAGGGAATGATCGATCCAAAATTGTCTTGATTTGTACAGAGTAAGAGAAAGTTTACGATGACATAAGCGGGGCGGAAACAGCTCCCGTTGAGCTGTTCTTCTGCCGCCAGCCACCGCCAGCCTCAGTTAGCCGGATTTATCCAATCCAGAACCACAATTTGCAGCCTTGGAGTATCAACTATCAAGTCCCCCAATACTCCGTACGGAGTACTTCCCTCTTCACCTTAGAGTAGTCTAGGGAGTAGGGATCTCGAAATGTGGAAAAATAATCTACTTTTGTTTCTTTCCTGGAAATGTGCTCCAACAACATCAAAACTCTTTTGTTCTGCGGGTAAATTAGTAAGCAAAATGTTACGTAAACTAAGCCTTTTCTGGCATACACTAAACCTTTCTTGGTTTTACTCACGTGATTAAGTCTCTCTACTCAGTAATGCAATTCTCCCCCTTCTCCTTCTCATATGCCTGCAATTCAACATCCCTATGATTCAGTATGCCTACGGTGCTGACATGTCATAGGCGCCTAGCGGGGAGGTCCCCTAGTATGAGGTATATAAGCACATTCTGACCATGAATGGTCATCTAGGATCATTTATTAGGACCTCTTAGCTTTGTGGTTAGCAGTTGCTTAGAACACTGTTTCTTACATGACAGCTGGCAGAGGGACTGAGAGTCCGTTTTCTGGTGGGAAAGCATTGACAACTGTCGAGAGTCTACGGAGTATACGCTGTCCGTTTATTCCTGAAGGGCCGCTCTGCTAGGACTACTTAGCTATTGTGTACGGAGTACATATGGCGCATAGGTGGTGAAAACCGGAAGACTACTTCATTGATGGGTTTTGAACTGGGCCTTGAATCCAGGGTGAGACTGTGTCTGCAGTCTATCTACACCACAGGTTAAAGTGCTCTGCGTTTACAGAAGGAAAGAAGTTGCTCAACTCACGTCAAAAGCACTCCGAGGCTCGGAACAATGGCTGATTCAAAGATCTACAACAGCTTACAGGCTACAGCCAATAGCCATACTCCGTACAATGCGGAAGAATGCCTAAAAACGCCGAAAGGCCTAGAGGATTACTCCGTATTCCGTGCGGGCCACCTTCCAACCACAATTGCAGGCTAGCAGCACGCTGGAGCAGCCCCAAGCCCCCAGGCCCCCCAGCAGACTGTAGTGTCAACTCCTTGCTCTTCAATTTTACTCTCTCTCGTCTTTCCAAAACAAACACACCCCGCCTTACATCTCCTCTCTAATCTAATTCTTTCTATTCCCCTTTGCGTCGCGCGCATTCATCACCGTCGCAATGGCTGCCTCTCCCACCCACAAGAAGCCTGAGGGCCTTGACCTCTACTCTCGGTTCGCTTTTGCTGGTGCCGTCTGCTGCTCAGTCACTCACGGTGCCTTTACTCCAGTCGATGTGTATGTTTTTTATCAGATTCAGCTCCGCTATCGAGTGTTCGCGACTTATTGACATTCCCATAGCGTCAAGACCAGGATCCAGCTCGACCCCGTCACCTACAACCGTGGCATGATTGGCGGGTTCCGTCAAGTCATCCAAAAAGAGGGCGCCGGTGCCCTCTTAACTGGCATCGGCCCAACCTTTGCTGGTTACTTCTTACAGGGAGCCTTCAAATTCGGCGGTTATGAGTTTTTTAAGCAGCAATCCATCAACATTCTCGGTCTCGAAAAGGCTCGCCAAAACCGTGCTGCGGTTTACTCTGTCTCAGCCGCCTGCGCTGAGTTCTTCGCCTCCATTGCTCTCTGCCCCCTTGAGGCTACCCGAATCCGTCTCGTCTCTGAGCCTGGCTTCGCCAACGGTCTGATTGGTGGTTTCGGCAAGATTCTCAAGAACGAGGGCATTGGTGCTTTTTACCGTGGTTTTGGTCCTATCCTCTTGAAGCAGTACGTTCATCTCGGTGACAAGCTCAATGATGCAAAAAAAATAAAGCTGATATAAGTATCCAGGGTTCCCTACACAATAACCAAGTTTGTCGTTTATGAAAAGGTTGCCGAGACTTTTTTCGCTCGCCTTGACAAATCCAAGCTGTCGGATGGTGCCCAGACCGCTGTCAACTTGGGATCTGGCCTCATTGCTGGTTTTGCTGCTGCCATCGTCTCTCAACCTGCTGATACTATGCTGTCCAAGATCAACAAGACCAAGGGCCTACCTGGTGAGAGCACCGTCTCGCGTCTCATCAAGATTGCTGGCGAACTTGGCCTTCGTGGTTCCTTCGCTGGTCTTCCTACTCGTCTGTTCATGATCGGTGGTCTTACTGCTGGCCAATTCGCCATCTACGGAGACATCAAGAAGGCTCTCGGTAACGTAATTTACCACCGAGCTGCGCGGACCACCGAGCTGCGCGGTCCCCACCAAACTGCCCAACAAGTTAGCAACCACAACGAAGCTATCCAATTTATCATTAATCTCCAACCACAGCGTCATGACAGATAATTCAAAAGAAGGCCGTTTACAGCTTGCACTTGATGCCTTTAAAAAAGGCCTTTTTACATCCAAAACTGCTGCAGCGAAGGCATTTGATGTCCCTCCAAGAACCTTGATGACGCGTCTAAATGGCACCAGTTCTCGCAAAGGATCAGTTGCGAATGGTCGCAAGTTATCAGATACAGAAGAATCAACCCTTACTTCATGGGTTCTTGATATGGACCGTCGCGGTCTGCCCCCACAAATATCAACTGTACGCTATCTTGCGCACCTACTACTCTCTGCTCGGATTCCATCCCCTCCTCAATATGTTGGGAAACACTGGGTGTCGCGATTTGTCGAACGCCATCCAGAACTGAGCTCAAAATACACCCGGAAGTATGACTAGAGAAGAAGGGCAGCAAAAGGTTCATGAGCAGGAGGAAATCTTGAAGAATCAGACAAGAGCACCACGCAGGCCACCAACTTGTAGTAATTGCAATCAAGTAGGGCATAATAGACGTAAATGCCCTAGTAGATAGAGCTACATTAATTACATGGCAAAATGGATTCATCCTGTTGAGACAAAACCTTCAAAATAATGTGGGCGGTCTTGTTACGTAGGACCGCGCAGCTCGGTGGTCCGCGCAGCTCGGTGGTAAATTACGTTAAGTCTGCTTGCTTTCTTGGTTCCTCTAAGGCTGACTTTTGTACCCTTAGGTGCCACCAATGGTGTTGAGATCGCCAAGTAAACTAAACGACCTGTTACGAAAACTCCAAAGTTTGCATGGTTTAGACAGAAGTAAGGAAAATTATTTGGTTTAGAGATAGATGTAGCCAGGTCTACGACATACTCAAAAAAGTTGAGTTGGAGATGGTCCCCCCCTTTTACCAAGATGCCGTGCCCTGCCCTCCTCGACTTTATATAATTGTATCTCGCCAGCATAAACAGCCATATACTCTGGGCATTGTCATCTTTTTCCAGTGACTGCAATAGACTGCATTTAGCCTCCACAATACCATCATGTTTGAGATAATGATGTGTTCTTTCTTACGGAGTACAATTTCTGGAACAAGCCATAGCCAATGCAGTATGCACATTGCACAGTTGAATCTGGTTAGTTACTGGTGCCCAGAACTCTGCTTCTTACTTCTTAGTTCTTACATCAGTGTAGATCCAAGTCAGGATCTACTGATCTACCTTACTTTGTAGGGGTGCGTCAATGGATGGCATCTATTGGATTAGTTTGGCATACTGCATACTACACACTCACTGTCACACTGGGCAGAGCAGTATCTTGTAAGAGGCTGAGAGCACTTAACCGACCCCTCCCGCCCGCTTAATGCTTCGGGGTCGCTCACTAGAGCGACCCGGACAGCTCAACGCTCAGGACAGCTCACGACTCACTTTTTCTATATGAAAACTTCAGAAATTCCTAAAAAATCAAAACTTTTGAATATCACTATAAAACATATATGAAAAGAAAGCCAGAGATCTCCTATTCCCTCCTACTCCTTCGTGATCTCTTTGTAATAATTCCCCGATTCAATGCATGCGTAACAAGTTCAGTCATGACAGGCTTCCATTTCCTCCGTAATTGATCTCTAGCCCTCAAAATGTCATGATCTTCCTCATTTCTAGCTATCTTAGCAAGATCAGTACTAGAGACAACCCCTCCTAGTCGTAGGCGACGTCTAGATGCCCTGTCTCACTCCTGTTTCTCACGTTGAGCCTTGGTCATCTGGTCAAGTTGATTCTGAAGGCCCGCCGCAAGATGACCCATTGTTAAACTGCCTTTTATAAAGCGCTGGAGTTTATCAATGAATCCATTATTTTCCATCTCAAATTGTTGAAGATTTCTAGCCATTTTAGTAAGGCGAGAAACTGTTTTGGGTGTGCTTCCAGTTGAATTTTCACCACCGGAATGACTGCATGTTGATGTTGAAGATGGAGTCGATAGTCGAATTTCAGGCAGATTTTCAATGACAACATTAGGATTCCAAGGTACAAGCCCTGCCATACGAAAGGCATGCCTAATTGTTGTATCTTTAAAAGTTTTCTGTTGAATTGAACAAAGTGCATGCAAGAAATCATTCTTGGTAAACTTTCCACAGCCAGTATAGGTTGCATTTACCACTGCTTCTGCATGGTGATGCTTATAGGCCTGAAAAACATTGATGTCAAGAGGTTGAAGAAGATGAGATGAATGTGGAGGAAGGAAGAATAAAATAATCTCCTTTTCTTCACAGAAATTGACGAATTCATAGGTCAGATGAGATCCATAGCCGTCGCAGAGAAGAAGTCGATATCGGCCCTTTTTTCGATGTATAGTAGAGGCATGGAACATCTGAATCCATTGAAATGCAAGAGAATCAGTCATATAACCATTCTCTGAGACTCCAATCCTAGTTCCCTCCTCTGTGTTATCAAACCATCCAAGAAATATGCACTTTCCAGGCATAATAATAAAAGGAGGACAGAGTTCTCCAGAGGCAGAGATTGCCTCTATAACTGACACATATTCACGGTTTGAATTGGTGCCAATATAAGCCTGTTTTCTCCTATCTCTTGTGATGATCCATTGATTCTTTCCAATGCCAATTTGGAAGCCTGTCTCATCAAAGTTCCAGATATCTTCATTCACAACCCCACGGCGATGAATCAAGTCCTTAAGACGTGAAAACCAGTCCTGAATATCCTCCCGATCATGAGCACTTCGTCGCTCAACCTCTATAGCCCTTCCTTTCTTCATATTATACTGCGGATGACGAAGAAGCCAGCGAGATAGCCATTTTTTTCCAACAGTTGGAGCCGGGGTGTTATGGGAATCATGGGCCTCCTTCAGGATTGTGTTGGCGCATTTTTCCACCATTTGCGGTCGTGGGGGAAGGCCTACTGCCTCTAAGGATTCAATATATTGACATAAGGCGCGTTCCTGAGCATCATCAAGCTTCCTGTTGGTTGCAGGTCGTGTACTGCGTGATAAACTACCATGGTAGCGCTTTGAGAGGCAATGTCGAGAAACTCCAAAATCACGCGCAGTTTTTGAGATATTTGGTTTTTCCTGATACCGCAATGCGTCAAGAGCCTTATTGATTCTCTCCTGAGTCTCATAATAAATATTAGACATTGTGGTGGTAAGATATGAAGTGTTAAACATAGATGGTTGAAATTTTAAAAAAGTGAGCCGTGAGCTGTCCTGAGCGTTGAGCTGTCCGGGTCGCTCTAGTGAGCGACCCCGAAGCACTAAGCGGGCGGGAGGGGTCGGTTAACTCCTGTGGATATTGGATAAATCTCATGTAAGTACCAAGTAGTCATGACTCATATAATCTCCCTCATCCAATGCATTGCCTTTGAATGATACTGCGTTGTCCGAAGGTTGCCCTTTTCCAGTATGGTGCTGTCTATTTTCTGCGACGGAGTCACCAACGGGTTATCTGATTGATTGAGATGCCCGCTGGGCTCTTGGCTCTTGCGGTCAGAAATCAGGATGGTTTTGTCGCAGTTTGTGCGTGAATTGATCAATGTCTACTTGGCTTCTAGACTTGGACCTGCGTTGCGTCTAGACTCTGGATTCTGGACCCCTCAAGGTCCTCAATTCATTCGGTGTTCTTGTGTTCTTGTCTTGGTTGTCAGCCAATAGAAAATCCGCTGCATTTCTTTCAGAGAGTTGTATTAGGTCAATATCCAGTACGCTTGACATGAGAGGCCCGGAGCTGCAATAGCCGGATGCAATTGGCAGAGCACTTGATTTGAGACAGGTGATATGAAGTATTTGAGACGAATGGACATGTCAGCACTCGACAGCCTTGAGCCTTCAGTGAGATTTGAGAATGGGAGGATTTCGTCTCCTCGCTTCCTCCGAAAAGGATATAAATTTATGGTTGAGATGGCGTACTTGAACCCGAAGACAAGTTCTTCGTCGAAAGTTTCCGTACGACCACCAAGTCAAAAATATACACTTCCGTACGGAAACTTTTGGGTGTGACTGTACTTCTCCCAGTCAATCGGGTTTGATAGCGAGAAGATCGTCGAGCTTTGACGCGAGTCACGAGGTTTGTTGGTTTCAGAGGAACTGTTTTATGAGAAGAAAAAGCTCGCTATGAATCTTTATACACTGCTTTTGACGAAGCCATCGCGAAGCATCTTCAGGTGTAGA
This sequence comes from Aspergillus cejpii, assembly GCA_004769165.1. Classification (NCBI taxonomy): domain Eukaryota; kingdom Fungi; phylum Ascomycota; class Eurotiomycetes; order Eurotiales; family Aspergillaceae; genus Aspergillus; species Aspergillus cejpii. Next base: position 490,545 of record SMSW01000005.1, on the reverse strand, counting down.
TACATATTCGGATCCCCTTGTTTCATGGCCCTGTAGAATTGTCTATATCCCTCCCTCAACCGTCTCTCTTGGAAGATATCCGTTTCATCGACGTATTCCAGTAGGTAGGTTAAGATTGCCATCCAATAGGGCTCACGGGGGCTTTCGTGGTCTCGACAAAGCAGAAGAATAATAGCTTCACAATATCGGACGGCGCTTGGAATTCGGACGGCAGAAAGGCATGGAGGGAAGCGCCCTTGGCCGCGCCCGAGACTTGCTGGGGGAAGTCGAGTGTCAGATGCTGACATGACATCTGCACTGTTGGCATCAATATCAAAATCAGGAAAATCCCAAAGCATGTCAGATTTCCTATACAACGATATCACAAGCTCGTCATTGATATGCAGGTGTGTAGCAGTCGACAAACATTGGGCCATGTTCAGGCAAGGGCATTGTGGACCTTGTGTGCATGAGAGAAAGCCTGCATGGGAGAGAGTAGAGAAGCCGGTTTTGATAAGTGCATCAGGTACAACAAAAGAGACACCCTGGTACAGGATTAGAAGTTGCTCAATCAATATCTAACATGTACAGGGAGACAACACTAATGTCAATAATGGTGGGGACTCCATAGACAGTCAGTAGATAGTTGCCCCATAGTAAATTAGGGACACCAGCAGCATTTAGAAGAGAGGATATTAATCCAACAAGATTATTATCTAGGTTTTGGTCACTGAAGCTGAAAGTAGACATTGTATCTTTATTAAGCTTCATTAAGCTATTCAGCAGTATAATAAATAAGAGACATGAGTACCTGGCAGGTTTAGATGGTAAATAAGCTCACGTGGTATGATAGACTGAGCCACACATTATAGTTAATTTCTGTCACATGTAGTTAGTCAGCATTTTAGTTGATAGCTTGCGCCACAACCCAACACCAGCCACAGCATATATGGGGATGATAGACTAAGCCACACATTATAATTTCCGTCACATTTAACTAACAATCAAATCTGACTAATCTAAGATTGATAACTAATCTGATTGATTTGATCACTTCAACATCACTCATCTTTTTTTATATACCAATCGTCATTCGTGCTATCTTATAGTCAGCCTGTCTTACCTACCTAGTACCTATCTATCAAGCCTATAAAATACCATCTCTTCTACCCCTCATCCTCAACTACCACACTTGATGTACTCCCGCACCACCACCTTGTTTAGCAGAACCTGCCAGTATCTTCTCCGCACCCCCATTCAGCACCAGTCGGCTTTTTCGATTTCCGCACGCTCCTTCGCAGCTGTCAACGCAGCAATGGCGGACGCAACATCAAGCGTCACCGCAGATCTACTGAAGAGTAAATTGGTGGAGCAGCTTGAGGCGCAGGTGGTTGAAATTGAGGATTTGTCGGGTATGTTTCGAGTCTTTTTTGCGATAGGGAATTTTCAGGCTTTGGTTAATGGTTTCTTGTGCTTGATCTAGGTGGCTGCGGACAGGCTTTCCAGGCGGTTATTGTTTCCCCCCAGTTTGAGAAGAAGACCATGCTTGCGCGCCACCGGTTGGTGAACTCGGTCTTGAAGGCGGAGATTGCGGCTATCCATGCCTGGACGCCCAAGTGTTACACCCCTGAGCAGTGGCAGGCCTTACAACAAGGAAGCGCTTGAATTGGTTCTTACGTTGGGAGTATGAAAAAATGTCGAAAGGAGAGGCGGTTTTTGGAAATTCGGACGTGATATATCCTATGTGACTGTGTTGCATCGAAGGGGGCATGTGTACACCACCTCCGGCTATAAAATACATACGAAGGGGAATGATTACTGTACTATCAACAGATGTTCCCGAATCAACTGTCAATACCTAATACCATGTTCTTCAGCCCAACACTTTTGCAGCCGCGGAGACTACAGTATATTTGTTAGCAGATTCGTGGTGGTCAGAAAACTAGCAGGATATAAGACTTACCATCAACGCCAGTGTTATCTGGCTCGATATAAGCTTCCTTGACCTTACCATCCTCAACCACCAGCGCATAGCGCTTGCTTCTTTGATTTCCAAAGATCGACATGCTGTCAAAGGTCACGCCGAGCGCCTCAGAGAACTTGCCGGTCGGGTCACCCAAGAAGCGAATCTATACTGTTTAGGACATGATTGACTTGTAAAGCTGTTAATCCGGAGCAATGCGCTAAATGACTTACACCACTCTTGCCGGCGGGATCCAGAGACACGCCCCAAGCCTTTGTCCTATTGCCTTGTCAGCCATAGTCCGAGGTCTGCGGCGGCGCCACGACTTACACAAAGGGATCATTGACGGAGACTACGAAGACTTGACCAGCTTCCTTGAGTTTCGGATGGCTGATGTATCCAGGTACATGGGAGCTGGAGCAAGCCGGGCCTGTCAATTAAACAAATCAGCATTTACAGTTGACCCTCAATTGATCCGGGTAATGTATTCAGATGCCGATGAAAAGCAAAGGCACGTACTGAAAGCAGCAGGGACACCGAGGATAATCCCCTTCCCCTTGAGCTCCTTGGCGAGGTTCACTTTGTTGCCGGGTGAGTTCTCGACCAGCACTTCAAGATCTGGAATGAGGTCCCCTTTTTGAACGAAGGCTGGTGCGGTGCTGTGAAACAGCGCCTTCCCAGGGACGGCGCGAGGAAGGTTGACAAGACGGCGGGATGCAAACATGGTTATTGTAAAGAGTGTATGGTGAGCTTAGATGAAATTAGCAGCTGTCAGGAAAAACTGCTTCAGTACGGAGTAGAAGATCGATTGTTGATTGTGTAGCAGTGTTTTGTGTACTCCGTATCTGGCGCGTGGTTGAGGAGCTTCGGAACCTTTATTACGTATTTCGTCAGCGGGCCTCGACTCTCAATGAATTGCTTTTTGATACCTTACACTTAAGCAATCTGCTTCACCTTTATAAGGTGTAAGATCGTGCATTAAATGCATTAAAGATTTTTCTTTTCTTTTTTTTTTGCTTCCGGCTATCTACATTCTACGCTGCACTTTGGTGTTGTTGACCTTCAGAGATCATGTCAATGGGCTTAGCCAGCATAAACCAGTCTAAATCAATCCTTACAGCAAAGAGACATCCAATGTTGCTATTTTCCTGATGTACTTGTGACGATCCTAGGCTCAGCAAATCCAATACTAAACGAGAAGAGAGGAATTTGGTAGCATTCATCTAAAATAACAAGCATGAAGGGAAGAAGAAGAAAGAGGAAGGGAAACAGCAAGAGAGAAATCTATCTAGGTGGCGGTCTTACCGCCTGGCAGTAAAAGGTCGAGTGAATGTGACGGGGAGGGGTTGATGCCTCAGGCATCAACTCCTTCGAGATCTGGAGTTCTCCGCTACGCGCCGTCACAGTACTCCGTAGATTGACATGATACTTGCAAAACTGATCTGGAGGGATGATAGCTAAGCTGTTAACAGTTGACTAACTTACCTGTTGTTTCTCTCAGTATGATGCCTGCAGGGTCCTGGCAGCTTAGTTCTGATGCCGCCCCTAAAGGTCTCCCAATCTCGATTCATGATTGTCGACAACCGATGCGGTTGCTGCCATCTTTATTATCCTGATTCTTCTGCAGCGACATTCTTCTTTCCATAGCAAGACGGTATCCGCTTGCCTCGGATGGCATCATAGACATGTTTCCATCTAGCTAACTAACTGTTTACTACATCAGAATATATCCTTAAGCTGCAAGGGACACTTACTCATTGAACACTCCTGGTAAATAGTTGTGGGTTTCCTCAATGACCGAACTGCAAGAGGTCACACTAGATCTTATGATGGTACCTTGATAGAGGTAAGACGTGGATCTTACTCGATACTCAATATTCTGATAACAGCTTGTTGATGTTGGTATTGAGATCTATATTGACTATTGAGGTGATTGTTCTCTTAAGTTAACCTTTTCTGGATGATCTGCTGGATGTGGCGCTCAGGCTACGGCCGAGTCCGTGATAATGAAACCAGGGTTAGACCATGAATCATTATTTGAAATAGATAACTGAGGAGTTGTCATTCAGTCGGTTTCGAGTCTCTATTTCTATGGAGTATTTCCATCTCGACTGTTCTCATGAAACTCAGTATAACGGATATTGGTGGGGGATATCCGTTGTACTCCCTACGGGGTAAATACTCCGTATTCCTCGACAGTTTTCTGTAGTCCATCCCTCAAGCTCTTTGTACAGATAGGCTTGAATGTTACTACAGATTAAGACAACACTTATGAAATCATTGACCTACAGTATTCAAGATAATACTCCGTACTCGTAGAGTCGTAGACCGAGTCTCTGCCTCATAAAGACGGTCAGGATGATCGTATCCTAATGCATTAGTCTCGCCTCGATCCACCTCTCTCCATCAATGAAGATCAAGAAGCACAACGTCTTCCCCTCCGATATTTCTGCATCTAAATGCGCACTGACATTACCAGCTTCCATGCTTCTCCGAGTTACAGTCAACAGTTACTGTACAGACTACAGAGTAGATATCAAGTAGGAGAGATATAATAAAAGTAGTCGAATCCACCAGTTTTATTAAGATTTGTGTTCTATTATATCGATTGTAGATCTTTCTTCCTATTGTATGTGTCCCATTCTAAGGAATACTGAATAACTACTGGCATGATTCTTTTCTCTCTACTCCTTCCATTGATCAGTTGAAGGGAAGAAAGCCAAAGGAAATACATCAATTATCAGCTTCAGCTTCAATCAAATACACAGATGGATCAAACCACAATAGAAACAGTTATGATTCAACGTCTCCAACAACTCACCTCATCGTCCCACTTTACCAACCACTAAATCACCCACCAACTAATCATTTTATTCCTGTTGCAAAACTACTGCTTCTTCTTCCTCTTCAACTCCTCTACCCATCTCTCCAACTGTTTCTTAATTTTTTTCTTCTTCTTCTTTCATCTCTTTCTTTGATTTACCTAGTGATAATTTTTTCCCTGGTCACATTTCTGTGAAACATACAGTGTGATCTTCATTACCGTTTAAAGGGCTGCGTGGTGAGCTTGTTACTTGTTCGATCGGTCGCGACCCATCTAGCCCACGATGGAGGCTGGCCAGACCACTACCAATACCGCCCCCGCTGGTAATTCCAGTGATTTTGTAAGTGTTGGCCCTGGATGCTTTTATTTCTATATTCTGCGTGATGAAGAACATGGGGAACATGAGGTTATACAATAATTATGTCTACTGTGTTGATGGCTAACACTATGTATTTCAGGTGCGAAAGCTCTACAAGTGAGTTCTCCTTATTGACTTAAAACTTCTTCAAAGATTTCCTTGTCTACCCTCGGTTAAGCTCGGATGGATCGCATACTTGGTGGAATGTATCTAACCTGTCCTTTTCTTGTACAAGGATGTTGGAGGATCCCTCCTACGCAGAAATCGTTCGTTGGGGAGATGAAGGGAATAGTTTTGTGGTGTTGGAGGTAGGTCACTCTTGCTCCCGTCTCTTCCGACAAAGTGCTTTATTGTGTTCCCGCTATTGCAACCACAGTGTTGACCGTGATTCCCTTCTCCCAGTGCGAAAAATTTACCAAGACGATTCTTCCGAAGCATTTCAAACACAGCAATTTTGCCAGTTTCGTGCGTCAGCTGAATAAGTATGACTTCCATAAAGTCAGGCAGAATAATGAGGAAAGTGGACAATCGCCATATGGACAAAACGTAAGGCTTCCTCTGTTCCGCGACCTGACTGCCACCTGGGCGTTTTTTAACAAGGAATCAGGCATGGGAATTCAGGCATCCAGAGTTCAGGGCCAACAGCAAGGAATCACTTGACAACATTCGACGGAAGGCGCCCGCGCCCCGGAAGCAGACTCAGAACAGTGATGACTCGGTCCCGACACAGCAGCTCGATCTCCTCAACCAGCAAATCGTCGCACAACAGCAACAGATCCAACACCTCTCTGACCGATACGCGCAGTTGACGGTTGATCACCAGCTTATGTTGCAGGAGCTGATCAGAGTTCAAAAGACGGTCCTGAACCATGAGACTGTCATCCACCAGCTGGTGAGCTATCTGCTATCAGTAGATGCTCGCCAAAAGCGCGACAACAAAGCAGCGGCAGCCTTTCAGATCCAGGGGCAAGGCGGTTCGAGCGTGAATACAGGCCAGGTGGATGACGTTCCTTCTTCCTCTCCCTTGCAGCATGCATCTAAGCTACTGAGCAACATGAATGCCGAGGTTCAATTCAGCTTGGCGGCTATTGAATCAGCGGGTGAGTCGTCCAAGACGGCTCCTGTCGCCCCAACAACCGCACTGGAAGTCGGATCTTGGAACGGGGTCGTGCGTCCGCCCACGGCGGCAGGCGCCAATCCTACCAATGTTGTCTATCAGAAGATGAACGGAGAGATCGAGCCGGTCGTTTACCCGGTTGGCACTACTAACGGAATCGACCCGATTTATCCTGAGCATGTCACCGGTGTGCCTTATTCCATGCCGCCGAAACAGGACGTGGATGACGCTCGTCGGCAAGTTCCTGACAACCGGAAGAAGAGCACCAATGTTGATCCTGGTTGGGTGCGCAGCCCACACATTTTACTTGTAGAAGATGATGCAACGTGTCGCCAGATCGGGGGAAAGTTCCTCTACTCTTTCTCCTGTGTCATTGACACGGCGGTCAGTTTCCTCCCCCCTTCCATCTAGGTGCAAGCGGCTGACAGTGCCACAGTTCGATGGACTGGAGGCGGTGAGCAAGATCCGGGGCGGATCGAAGTACGACCTCATCCTTATGGATATTATCATGCCGAACTTGGATGGTGTTTCTGCCTGCCAAGTGATTCGCCAGTCTGAGCAAACTTCCATCCGAACTCCCATCATTGCTATGACCTCCAATATCAGAAGCGATGACATTCAGTTGTACTTCCAAAATGGTATGATGCCAACTCATTAGAAGATTTCTGCCCTTTCCACACTAACATCTGCTCAGGCATGGACGATGTTCTTCCAAAACCATTCACGCGGAAAAGCCTTTTGGACATGCTTGAGAAACATCTGATTCATTTGAAGGCCATTCCTCAAGGCCTGGAAACGTCGCAACCCGCTGCCGCAGTTACGATCGCTGCTCAAACCTCGGCAACCCACTCTGTCAAGGAAGACAGCTCCCCTGGCCAGTCACCAGCTACATCAATGAATAATTGGCAATCGCCGGGCCAATTCCAAGGAATGGCCACGGTCCACCCCAATTTCCAACAGGTTCAGAATCAGTATGTTCCTGCAACTGCGGCCCCAACCGCTTATGCGGTGGACCAAAACGGCGTCCAGTATTCGGTGCCCGCAGTGGCACTCACTTCAGCGACAGCGACAGCGCGACCACCACACCGACGGCAGATCTCAGAGATGTCCAGCGCGGCAGCAGAAAATCCGAATTTCGCAAAGAGACCCCGTTATGCACATCCATCGCAACCGATGGTCAATCCGTTGCAAGCTACCCGTACTGGCTAAGCTGAAATCTTCTATACCTTGTACGACCACTTCTCAACCTATCCTAATCTCCCCCCACCACTTCTCCATCGCGATCGTCATATCAAACTCCATTACTACTATTTGTCGCCGCCATACGAAGATTCTCAATCTTGAAGTGAAATACGATCATTGCCTCGGCATCATGCCTTTGTGCGCCCTTTTTGGCCCATTAATTCCTGGCGTTTGCGGAGTTCAATATCCTATGGGTACATTGATAAGTACTGATAATTTTTCTGTTCATAAACACACAAAAGGGAAGGCCCGAGAAGATCTTTGGGAAGATGCATCATATCAGCCGAAATCTGGGTGGGCATTGTGTATCAGTTGTTGGTTGGTCTGTTGGCAGCATTACCCTCTTCTTTTCACCTGTTGATACTTCTGACCCTTTTTTCTTCTCTTTACATCAATGGGGTGAAATGTGGCTTCTGCCAGTATGCTCATGCATTGGAGGCTATTTTGTGACATTTGGTCAGTAATGATGTCATCTGCACCACCGACAGCTTGTTTAGAAGAAATGCGCAAATTTGAAATGATATCACTGCATTAGTATGGAGTAACTGGTTGAGATGAAAATCTCCGACGCGGATGGCCGACGAACAAATAATTAAGATTAAGGTATTCGAGGTATTCGGGTATTCGAGTCTTCAGGACGGCTACATCCGATCAAGCGTTCGTCACACAATCCATTATCCATAGGACCATCATTCATCAATGATCAATCAGTCGTATTCTTCATTCAATTTAATATGGTTCTCCGAGTACTTGGAGATTGGAGTTCCTCAAGTCCAGGAGGGCCCAGACCTTGGGAAATGAACCGATGAAGTTCTGGACTCTTTGAGGCTGGAGCAAGTAACAACTCAGAAATAAATCTATCCAAAGATTGTGGCTTGTGCAGTATTATCACGTGAGAGTAAATGCAAACTGCAAACTGCAAAGTGCAAACATTCTTGTTGAGTGTTGACCGCCCGGCAGTAGAAGTGGGATACAATGACTCCTCAGGGCTTGGCACATTTTTTGTCAGTGATAACCTGTGAGGCTTTGGCTTTTGAACTGGTTTAGTATTTGCCTGCTTTGCAAATAGGCAAGTCACAATCAGCATACTTGCACTCTTATTCTTGAAAGAAGGGTTCCTTTAATTTTGTCCCAGGAAAGTGGTGCAATCCGAAATCCTCAGTGAGTGTGGAACTGGAACTGCTTTTATTTATCGCGCGACAGCTTCGCTCTGACCCATTTCTCTTACTCTTCTAGCAGATGGGTCCTAAAAAAGGCGGCGGCGGCCAGGTGAGACAGAGGGGAAATGTTGCCGAGGAGGTTGAGGAGACTTTGCAGGCTGTGGTATGTCTTGACTCGCTTGAAGCTGTGTTGGACGGTTGGCTGATTGCTCTCGCGCTGCTCCTTTAGGTTCTTGCCGATACTTTCGAAACGAGATTCGAGCCCTTTACTCTCGAGAAACCCCGGGTATGTCCTGCATTTGTCGGAGGAGTGGTTTGGGGCTAACGGGAACTTGTAACAGTGTCTCTTGCCGCTTGCGAATACCCCTTTGATTGAATATACCTTTGAATTCCTGGCGAATGCAGGTGTCGAGGAGGTCTTCCTCTATGGGGGCGCTCATTCAGACCAATTGGAGAAATACATCAAGTACGTTGACATTGCAGCAATCTACCGGGCATACGTGGGGGAATCATGGACTGATATCGGCTTGCTCAAAGTGCATCGAAATGGAGAGGCCACTCGTCGCCCTTTACGCAACTGACTTTTCTCAAATCCACATCGACTTCCGTCGGAGACGTGATGCGGGATCTGGACGGGAAACACCTTATTACCGGGAATTTCATCGTTGTGAGTGGTGACGTGATTAGCAACCTGCCGATCGAGGGCGCGTTGGCCAAGCATCGTGCTCGCCGCCAAGCGGACAAAAATGCCATCATGACGATGATTCTGCGCGAGGCCGGTAGAACCCATCGGACCAAGTCGACCTCCGTGTCCCCCGTTTTCGTTATCGATCCCACCAAGGATCGTTGCTTACACTACGAGGAGATTGACCACCATTCGGACGAGGCGTCTCGCCTGACTATCGACACCGAGCTCATTACGACTCATCCCGAGATCGACATCCGGCAAGATCTTATCGACTGCAGTGTCGACATCTGTACGCCTGATGTGCTGAGTCTGTGGTCCGACAGCTTTGATTATCAGTCCCCTCGGAAACACTTCCTGTTCGGTGTGTTGAAGGACTATGAGCTCAACGGCAAAACTATTCACACACACATCGTCAAGGATTACTACGCAGCGAGAGTCAGGAACCTGAAGGCCTACGACGCCGTAAGCAAGGATATCATGTCCCGATGGACGTACCCACTGTGTCCGGACACAAACTTGCTTCCCGGGCATACCTACGACCTCCGGAAGGGCAATTTGTACCAAGAACAGGGTGTGACTCTGGCTCGCTCGTGTGTTGTTGGGCGGCGCACGGTCATTGGCAAAGGCACAAGCATCGGTGACAAGACGACAGTCAAAGACACAGTCCTGGGAAGGAACTGTAAGATTGGCAAAAACGTTACATTAGACGGTGCCTATATCTGGGACGGCGCGGTGATCGGCGACGGCACTACAGTGCGGCAAGCCATTATTGCTGATCGGGTTGTGGTGGGCAATAACTGCAGCGTCGAACCTGGTGCTCTTCTTTCATATGAAGTCAAAATTGCCGACGGTGTGACGGTAAGCGAAGGAAGACGCATTACAAAGGCCCCGAGAGACGAAGACGGCGGTGTACCAGCGAGTGACCCAACCGTGGTCGGCGAAGGGGGCGAGGGTTACGAATTCTTCCATGAGGAAGACGAGGATGAAGACGATGCGGCAAGTATTGCTTCGTCGGGATTGGGTATGCACCTTGAACTCCCCCCTTACCATGAACATCAGGCGCTGACATTTGGTTGCAGTTTACAACATGGCGCAGCTCTCCCTCTCCACCGAATCCATTTCGACGCTGTCCTCTGAGATATCTCGTTTTGGTTCTCGATCAGAGAGTTTCGGCACCTCATATTCTGAGGATGAGGATCAAGACCATTTCGTTCACGACGCAGCAACCAGTGTCTTCGACAGTTTGAAAGATGGTGTCACATCAGATGTTGTGCAGTTGGAATTGGTCAGTTTGCGAATGACTGCAAATGCTTCCGATCACCAAGTCCGACGAGCTGTCGTCTCGGCCTTCATGAAGCGGAACCAGCAGTTGATGGAGGGAGGAAAGGGTGCTAGTGAAGCGGTTCGGGATATTTTCCGCACGTATCGCGAGATTGTCGAGCGTTGCATATTCGATCGAGACAGTGACGAGAAGCCCGACCAAGTGGACTTCCTACTCCTGCTCCAAGAAGACCTTGTGCACCGACCCCGCGGCGAAACAGTTCTGTTATTTGCCGCCAAGGAACTGTATGATTTGGAGGTTTTCGAAGAGGAGGCTTATGAGCAGTGGTGGGCTGATGAAAGGTCCAGTGCCACTGAAGAGTTGAAGCAGGTGCGCAGTCAGACTCAACAATTTGTGGACTGGCTTGCCAATGCTGAGGAAGAGGAGAGCAGTGAAGAGGAAGAGGAAGAGGATGAAGAAGAGAGTGATGAGGAATGAGATTGCATAGGATTCATGCCTTGACATGAATGCTTAGTTAGACGGTGTATTAACTTATTGGGCCATTTATGATATCCATTGATGGGCTAGATAGATCCTTTAACAAAAGTTTCTTAGAGATTTTTCTTTCAGTGTGTGGATTGCCTTAGAGATAATAGATGTAGACATTCACTGCCTGGCTGCCTGGGGCTAATAAGTGACTCAGGCACTCCAAAGTCCAAGGCGTTGATATAAATACTCAAGTCAACAGCATACAATGTTCACTCTTCTCCTACCATCTTCACTTTTGTCGATTTACATCTGTCAACTTTTCTTTTTCTATATATTTGCATTATAGATGATTGTTCTTCAAGCAAGCCTATATCAGACTGACTGACATCACTGCATCAACTCCTTTTTTAAGCGTTTTCGGCTGATCGATCCCAGGTCTCTGTACACCCAGGGCTATCCTATCACACCCAAAGCATTCAATCATCAGAAAAAGAGAAGTCTGAAAAGTTTCACCTTCTCATCGGTCACCGGTGAGGCTGATTTTTTTAACCTAGTAAGGCGTTCCTGGTTCCTTTTTACTGTGGCCTTTCCCACGAAACTCAGCCGAATCATCTCAACTTCCTTGAGTTCCCTTCCCACGAGGCTCTCGTCTTGCCATGCTGCCGGTTCATACGTGTCAACCTCCGGCTATTGGTTTCTTTTTCCTTTCTGCATTGATTTAGATTCATGTTCCTTCCCGAATCATTATTGTCAGCGATTCATTGACGTATTGGGCGGGCAGTTGTTCGTTCTGGAAGTACTTAAGACGTCCCCACCCCCGTGACGCCCCAGTCCTCATCCGGCGATAACTGACCCCCTCGCTCGCTCCCTGGACGCTGAAAGTCTGAACTTGATAAGCTACGCAACGATCTTTGTGCTAGCGCTGCATAGATCCATCCATTCTGTTCCCCTCACTCTCTCTTTTCTCTCTCGCTTTTCGATATCATTTCCATCCCTGGAATACCACAAAAAAAATCAGACCTTCTGGTGAGCTGTGACGTGAGTGGTCCCGGAAAAGAAGAAGGTCTCGAGCTGCTCCATCGAGGCCTGCTTTTTTTCTAAGTCAGCACGTACCGGCTTGCCCGTGGTAAATAACACAGTTCACCACGCCTCCCTTAACAAGGAAGAGGAAGGCGGCCGAGGCGGCGATTACTGACCAAGAGACATCCACAGCCGCCACCGAGGCTCCTGTCACTGGTTCGCGGACCGCCGCCGGAAACTCTTCATCTGGCAAAAGAACTACACGTCGAAAAGACGCAGATCAGGATCCCGGGACAGATTTCATATCGGTGTCGTCGGATAGTGGTTCTGCTCAAGACCAGAAAAGGGAACCCGATCTTGTCACCCTGGTGTCCACCAGTATGGAGTCCGATGATGATTTCCTGTCGGATGCCTCGAGCCCGGATGATTTCTTAGATACTCAAGGAAGTGATGATGATAGCTTAGGTGAAGGTGTGTGTCAAATGGGAACATCCATGTTTTGATTGAAACGGTTTTGCTGACCCGGTCCCCTTTTCGGTTGTTAGAATTCGGTGACGATTTTGACGGCGGATTTTCCCAGGATAGGGATATACTCGGGAAAGCAAAGAAACCATACGAAGTCGATTTCAAAGTTTTGAGCACAGAGGACATTGATCGGGAACAAAGCCAGCAGGTCAATGAGGTCTCGCAGATCCTGGGTCTTCCACCGGAGTCGGCAGCCATTCTACTACGGTTCGGGAGATGGAACCGGGAAAAACTCATTGAGTCCTACATGGATCATCCGGAGAAGACACTGGAGGAGGCTGGCCTTGGAACAAACTTTGACGGGTCACCGCAGGCAATAGTCGTACCGGGGTTCATGTGTGAGATTTGCTGTGAGGATGGTGACGATCTAGAGACATATGCTATGCGCTGTGGACATCGCTTTTGCGTCAACTGCTACAGGCAGTACCTTGCACAAAAGATCCGTGAGGAAGGTGAAGCCGCCAGGATAGAGTGCCCCGGCGATGGATGCCATATGATTGTAGACTCCAAATCTCTCGGTCTCCTTGTCACCGATGATCTCAAAGAAAGGTGAGACTTGAGCTCAAAGTTCTATGTGTGGACAACCCTACTGACGGATGGTTTGTGCAGGTACCAAGCACTCTTGATGCGGACGTATGTTGATGACAAGGTCAATCTCAAGTGGTGCCCGGCCCCGAATTGCGAGTACGCCATCGACTGTCCCGTCAAGGAGCGCGACCTCCACCACATTGTGCCCACGGTTCAGTGTGCTTGCAAGCATTTCTTTTGCTTTGGCTGCACACTTAATGATCACCAGCCAGCGCCCTGTCCGTTGGTCAAGTTGTGGCTCAAGAAGTGTGAGGATGATTCGGAGACCGCCAACTGGATTTCGGCCAATACGAAAGAATGCCCGAGGTGCCATTCGACGATTGAGAAGAATGGGGGGTGCAACCATATGACGTGCCGAAAATGCAGACATGAATTCTGCTGGATGTGCATGGGCTTGTGGTCCGAACACGGCACCAGCTGGTACAACTGCAATCGTTACGAGGAGAAGTCCGGATCAGAAGCTCGCTCTGCACAGGCGAAATCTAGAGCATCGCTCGAACGATACCTGCACTACTACAACCGATATTCCAATCACGAGCAGTCTGCGAAGCTCGATAAGGATCTGTATCTCAAGACAGAGAAGAAGATGACAAGCTTGCAATCGCAGTCGGGTCTGTCGTGGATTGAGGTGCAGTTTCTCGACACTGCGTCCCAGGCACTTCAGCAATGCCGACAGACGTTGAAGTGGACCTATGCCTTTGCATACTATCTTGCCCGGAACAACCTGACGGAGATTTTCGAGGATAACCAAAAGGATCTCGAGCTTGCGGTGGAGAGTCTTAGCGAGATGTTCGAGAAGCCCGTGCCAGAGCTGGCCAATCTGAAGGTGGACATTCTGGATAAGACAGCTTACTGCAACAAACGCCGGGTGATTCTCTTGAGCGACACTGCTGAGAACTTGAAGCAAGGTATGTTTCTTTTTTTTCTTAAAAAAAAAAAATCAAGCTGACAACTGTTTCCTAGGGGTATGGTCGTTCAATGTCAAGTGGTAGATGACAGAATCCACCGACACTTGAGTGTTGCAGATGGGATCATTCACGACGTGAACGACTACAGCGCACATACAGTCCATTTCTCTGATTCATATCCTTTATCTTGTTACATCTGGCGTGACAGTCCTTGTAGGAGTTAGCAGACGGAGATTCATCTTCATCTTAATGCACTATGTTCTTTAACTTCTTTTATCCTCCGTCCAAAAAGACCCAGTTATTATACTTTCCATACTCCATAGTGTATTAGCCAAGAGAAATGGCTCGGTTATCATCAGATAGAAAATCTGATTAATAGGATCAGATAAGAGCTTGAGGCTACCAAGATCCCCCAGGTAGATTCCTCCGCGGTTCGGAGGTTGATAAGATAGACTCTGTCTGGACTTTTGGTGCTTCACTTCATGACGAGATTGGTATCCAAGTGTCTGTTGAAGAGATGTCTAATCTGGATCAGATGAATATTTCTTTGCAGTTGATCACTACAGAGTACTCCGTGGAGTTGTAATTGGAAGATATCCCCGAATCTTACCAGAAGAGACTAAACTCCGTCATCGGAACCTCGGTGTCTGGACCTTGATGATTAAGCAGTCATTACATAACTAACTCAACAACTATGTTGGAGATGCAGCCAAGAGAAGAAGAAGACAGCATCAGAAAATTCCTGAGCTTCAGAAGGACGGAGTACTCTGTAGGAAATATAAAATATAATCATCCTCATCTTCTCATCTTCTTAAGAATTCTTTTTGTATTTGTTTTGTGCTTCTCAAAGTAGGTACACGTCGTGAGTCGTGTCTTTTAAACTCCCGCGGCATTCGACCTTTAGCCTTAGCCTTCAATAATTTCCCCAGACTGGATTTTCCAGTTTCCACCAAGATTGTCTACCTCCTACACACATCTTATCCTTCCTCTCTGCTTCTTGCATTGAGCTTTATTACCTCTCGGGACGGATTGACCTTTTACCTCGTCTCCTTCCCCCCCCCTCCCATCGTCCTCCCTTCCTCTGCTTCGAAGCAGTCCAGTTCTCGTCTTCTTGCAGCCAACCAAAGAATCCTTACTGCTGTCAAAAGTCTTGTCTGTCTCCTTCGAGATAATCGGTCGCCGCGCAAAATCGCCTCTCTTGCTGCTCTCTTTTTTTCCCTCCTTCCCTACTCCTTTCAATTCGTGCGACTCCGGCTGCGCCCGGGGGGCTATTTGAGCTCGATGGCTGAGGAGATTCCTGGGCAGGAGGAATATGAGTATGTTGCCCGTGAACCACCCCCTCCCCCAAAATCTCTGCAGTGCGAGACGAGATTCCAAAGGGAAATGCACTTGGAAAAAGAAAAAGAATAAGCTCATCTCTTCTCGGCACCTGACTTTTTCCCCCCCACGCTGTGTTCCTGGAGCTCTGGGTCCAATGACGCAAGTACTAATCTCGTGTGATAGCTACGAAGCGCTCCCTTCCAATTATGGCCTTGGCCGGAATATGCTGGCTGGTGCGTTTGCGGGGATAATGGTATGTGGAATGGGTGCACTTTTTATCGAATTCCGCGGGGTCGATACTGACTGAACGGGGAAAGGAACACGCTGTCATGTACCCGGTGGATCTGCTTAAGGTATGTCGAAAAAAGATAACCTGCTTTTAAATCCCGTGGCTCGCTGCGAAACTGAACTGACATTGTGGTGACCACCGGGCAGACGCGCATGCAAGTTTTACATCCTACGACTGGAGGTCTTTACACAGGTTTGACCAATGCGGTCTCCACAATCTACCGGATTGAAGGCTGGCGGACGTTATGGAAGGGCGTTTCGAGTGTGATTGTCGGTGCTGGTGAGAATATGACAAGGGCTGGATAAGATGCGGGAATCCGGGAAGGCTGACTGCTCCGAATTGACAGGTCCGGCGCATGCAGTGTACTTTGGTACCTATGAGATAGTCAAGGAAATGGCCGGTGGAAATGTCGACGACGGTCACCACCCTATGGCTGCTGGTAAGTGTCGCAGCTACGCAGAAATAACGGAGGTGCTAACGTTCCGAAGCCGCGAGTGGAGCTGCAGCTACCATTGCCAGTGATGCTCTAATGAACCCGTTCGATGGTTAGTTGTCTCCGATCAACTAGCCAGTTTCTCCTCTCCTAACCCATGGGAATAGTCATCAAGCAACGGATGCAAGTCCATGGCTCCGTACATAAAAGCCTTCTTTCATGCGCCAGATCCGTCTACCGCGCCGAGGGTCTGCAGGCGTTCTACGTGTCATATCCCACCACTCTCTGCATGACCGTCCCTTTCACCGCTACCCAATTCGTCGCATATGAGTCGATTTCTAAGGTGATGAACCCGTCGCAGGAGTATGACCCTTTCACCCACTGCATTGCTGGTGGTCTTGCCGGTGCTTTCGCAGCTGGTATCACCACACCTTTGGACGTTGTCAAGACCTTGCTGCAAACCCGAGGATTGGCGCACAATGAGGAGATTCGATCGGCCAAGGGACTCTTCAACGCTGCGGCAATCATCAAGCGCCAATTCGGCTGGAGGGGTTTCCTGAGGGGTGCTCGTCCCCGTATCATCTCCACCATGCCCAGTACCGCGATCTGCTGGTATGTTGCGATCTGCTCTCGACCTCGTTTCGCCATTCAAAAATATAGACTGACCATGGGGTATAGGACATCCTACGAGATGGCCAAGGCGTATTTCAAGCGCCAGGTCGATTGACGGCTAGAAGGCGAACTTTCATAACGGCCCCTTCATATGAATGCGACTCTTTCATATCATTCCTCGAATCTGAACCAACGCTTTCCCGTCGGCAAACATGAAAAGTTATTAACAATTGGAACTCCAAAATATGAAAAAAAAGAATATCTTCGACAGTTATCGTTCAATGGCGCAAATTGCTCCGCACCGCATATTGCATCAGGGAAGTGGAAGACAAGAGGGAGAGCGCATATCCAGTTCTCCGAGTTTGTCAGATCGATGGCAATAGCTCTCTTTCTCTTCCCTGCTCTTTCAACCCTTTGTCTTTTTTTTCAACCTTGAAGTTCCACTTTCAATGTCTTCATCTTGCGCGCTGCATTCCGAGGCACCCGAGCCGATTCTGGAGTTCGGTTCACCCGACACAAGGGTCCAGTGGTGGAGATGCGTCTCTCCGGTTCATATTTCCGTTCTGATAATGTGTGCATAAGTTTTCCTGGACGGGTGTTGCGGCTTGATATAGAGGGGGGGGTTCCTTTTTTTCTTTTCCTTTTCCTTTTCTCCTTTAGGGACGCTCATGAAGAGGATCTTGTGAGATTTTTCTGAAGATTCCTGCTGGACCAATGTATCCTGATTCCTGTATTGTATCGGCGTTGGGCACCCAGGGCAGTTTTTTTTTTTCCACGGTTATGATTCTTGGATCTCATTTGGCTTTGACCTTATTTCAGTATACATGTACTCATAGACGGAATGATCTGGATGCAGCTCATTTGGACAAGGATGAGAAGGGAGGTGCTCATTGTTGTATAATGATCGGTGAGCCTAATAATTCAGCTGTTTGACACAGTCGATATCTTTCCTGTTAACTATGATGATCCAGCACATTCCTCTTTCTCTCTCCCTCTCTTCTCTTCTTCTTCCATGGGGCACAGGGGCAGTGTCTCTCCTCGATCCGGACTTTGTCCAAGAATGGACGGACCAACGACGTCACGGGAGTTGCTTTCTGATGGAAACGAAAAAAAATCCATCTGCAAAAGCTCCAAACTTCCCTTCTTCCTCTTGTTGACTCTTATCACCATCGATTCCATCTCCTTTTCATCCCTCTCCATCCATTTCTCGAAGCCTCGACCCCGTCAATCCCCTCTTACCGCGCCACCCTGTACTCCGTACCGTAGTACCACTCCTCCAACATTGCCTGACTCGGTTCCCCGACAACCTTTACAACTTCGCCTCCGCATCCAAATTGTGGTCGATGGCTAATGCGGGCGGGTCCTGCATTTCCGCCGGCGTGAATGATGCGCTCCAAGCCCGTTGCGTCTTCGTTGCAGAAGACGTACGATGAGTGCTACCTCTCGTGCTCCACCGCCGTTTACTTTGAGGGGCAGGTTTGTCGCCCCCCTCTTCTTCTTCTTCTTCTTTTTATTCTATCTATCTCCGTATAGTATCTGATCTGTGCTTGGTTTTTCTAGAACAATGAAGATGAAGCATTAAGAGCATGGCGTTCCGCATTAGATACTATCACCTATCACAACGCGTACCGAGTCTCGGCGACATATACGCCCAAGAATGAAACGGAAAGAGCGTTACAGGAATCAATCCGCCAGCTAGAACTCCAATGCCGAGAGCGAGTCGATTTACTACAGGCCCTTCGTGAAAGCAGAAAGGACGCGCAGGATAAGGACGGTTCACGCGTCAGCAGTACGAGAGACAGGTTCTTCAAAGGGAAATCAGCTTCCAGATCGCCAGGTTCGAATACACCTGGCTGGATCGGAGACGGGACGGTCCCTGCAGTCGGCTACACGGACTTATCTCGACCACCGCCCATCCCTGGACGTCCAGCAGTGGCTCAGACGAGTTCGGAGGCTGATACACCCACGACCAGCTTCCCGGCGTTGCGCCTTCCGTCGTACTCACCGGGCAAACCCCAGTCCCGCAACGCGAGCCCCGAGAAGCGGAAGACGATGCCAACCACGCTGCGCAAGTCGGACGGCCACAGGAAGCCTAGTAAGACCAAGGATATGCTCGGGCGGAACGAATTGCAACCTGCCGCGTCCCAGGCTGCGGGTTTAGCCTGGGGAAGCATCTACCGGTCTCCCTCGTCATCTGGAAATCCAGCAAGCGACACCGCGTTAACCCCCTCCCGAAACAGCACCTCCAATGACTCTGGGTTTCGAAAGGTCCTTGGTCACTTCAGGTCCAGCTCTGGGGATGGTCTTTTATTGAAGAAAAATGCAAGAGAAGATCCAGATAGGCGAGAGTCTCCTGCCCACCGGCGGACTCCCACGGCACCAGCGCAGACACAGAAACCAACCGATCGTTCCCCCGCCGGTAGGGTTCGGCAGCAATCAGGCAGTCGGAACAGGACCCCTACTCAATCCCCATCAGAGCCCCTCAACACGACCCGAAGGAGTTCGTCTCGGCCTTCCGTGAAACCCAAGCCTGTGACACTCAGAGCACCAACCAGCCACCCTAATGAAACAAAATCTCCTGTACGGAAAGTCAGGTCCGATGGCACCACGCATGCTTCGAACAAGCCACAGAGCAAGCCCACATCAAGGTCCTGGGCCAATGACGCTTCATCGGCCAAGCCTGTCACCAAAGCAGAACATGAGTGTTTAAGTCCAGTCGTGAGGCGAATGGCTATATCAGAGACTCCCATTCGACGTAAACCGCCACCCACCAATACGGTCACACCACCATCAAGCGACCAGGAGTCGTCTGGTCTAAAATCGATAGATGCGGATGAAGTAGAGGAGGAGAAGGAGGAGGAGGAAGAGGATGACGAGGACAGATCGATCAAGGATATCATGAACAAACTACCCAAGGGTATTGACCCAAATGCGGCCCGGCAGATCCTCAACGATATCGTCGTCCGCGGGGACGAAGTGCACTGGGATGATATTGCCGGCTTAGACGCCGCCAAAAAGGCGCTCAAGGAAGCCGTCGTCTACCCGTTCCTTCGCCCGGATCTGTTCTCTGGGCTCCGCGAACCCGCGCTAGGGATGCTCCTGTTCGGTCCACCGGGGACAGGCAAGACGATGCTGGCCCGGGCCGTAGCGACGGAGTCCAAGTCGACCTTCTTCTCGGTCTCCGCCTCGACCCTGACATCCAAGTGGCACGGCGAAAGCGAGAAGCTCGTCCGCGCGCTGTTTGGGCTCGCCAAAGCGCTGACGCCGTCCATCATCTTCGTCGACGAGATCGATTCGCTCCTTTCGTCGCGCTCCTCGGGGACGGAGAACGAAGCCTCGCGGCGGTCCAAGACGGAGTTCCTGATCCAGTGGTCGGACCTGCAACGCGCAGCCGCCGGACGGGAGCAATCATCTGTCAAGAAAACAGGCGGCGACGCCAGCCGCGTGCTCGTCCTCGCGGCCACCAATATGCCGTGGGACATCGACGAAGCCGCCCGTCGACGCTTCGTCCGCAGACAATACATCCCCCTGCCAGAACACCATGTCCGCGAACAACAACTCCGCAAGCTCCTGAGCCACCAGGTCCACGAACTCAACCACGAGGATATCGAAATCCTCGTCCGTCTCACAGAGGGTAAGCAATCCTTTACCTTTCCTTACACCCTTGTCTCTTATAGTAATTAAAAACCAAAAGGCTTCTCCGGCTCCGACATCACCGCCCTCGCCAAAGACGCCGCCATGGGCCCCCTCCGCAACCTCGGCGAAGCCCTCCTCCACACCCCCATGGACCAAATCCGTCCCATCCACTTCCAAGACTTCGAAGCCAGTCTCAAATCCATCCGGCCCAGCGTCAGCGGCGACGGTCTACAGGAATACGAGGAGTGGGCCAGGAAGTTCGGTGAACGGGGGGGTTGAATTAGTCCATTTACCAATGGTAGATATACATATTACGGCGCTGTATGCGTCAGGCTTGGTCCGTATTCGTATATTTTGTATTCGAGGTGTCAGGTGTCAGGTGTCTGGGTTCATCATATTACAGGGGATGGGATGGGTGAAATGATTCACATATAAACCCTTCTTCCTATTCACGATAAGTGATAACATGAGAAAGATGATAGATGCCCAGAGTCCCGAGTCCAACGGATTTAAAACAATCCCAGATCATTCCTAGGCTTGATTCTCGAAGTACTCCGTAGTTTTCAAGCATTCACAGGTCATGGGCAAAAAGGTATCATCTCATTGGTAATGGAAATAGATACGAAGTGAAGTACCTTACGGAGTACGGAGTAGTAGGTATGACATAAGGACAAGTACATCACACAAAGGGATAAATGGAAAGAGCCAGGGATAGACAAGAGCGAAGTAGTGTGGCAGATCTGGGGGGAAATTAACACAAGACACTAGGAAATGGGTAGTAGGCTGTAGGCAAGATAGTATCTTGTTTATTCACAATACTGATGATCAGAGTAGAAGGATTGCTAGAGCAAAGATGGACGATAAATAATGAAGAACATAACCTTGGTATCCCAATCAATGAAGAAGTAAAATGATTTCTTTTTCAACTGAATGACATCAATTGATCCCTGTAACACACACATCTCGTATCTACAAGTCAATCAGGCTGCCGCCAGCTTGAGGTTGTTGCTGATATGAATGCTGACCGACCCAGGGATTGCTTGGAGGCGGAGCAAAGCCCGTTGACTGTGGGACAAACTGCTGTTGGTTGAAAAATGGGTTGTTGCCCGTGTGAGCAGCCCGTAGACGTTCCAAACCCTGGCCGGCAGAGTTGACGAAAGTGCCTGGAGCTGTGTGTTGGGCAGGAATACGTAAATCCCCAACGTTGCCAAAGGTATCCTGTCCTTCGCCAGTGGCAAGGAGGGCATTGAGACGGGAGTGGTGAGGGTTGTTCATCTGTGGAGGGGTACTCTTAGGTGGTGCAGGTACTGCCGTGAAAGCCGGAGCCTGGAAGTTGGCAATAGGGTTGGTCGACGAAGAAGTAAACTGATTGGTCGCTCTTTCCTCCACAAGTGTGTTGAGCGAGGGAGGCCCTGTCGACGTATGAGGCCGGGTCTGGAATTGAGTGCGGGCGGCAAACGGGTTATTGGACCCGGTAGGCATGGGTTGCAGCGCGTTCGCTGACGGCGCACCATTCTGAGCCCATGGGTTGTTGCTACCAGCCGGAGAGAAGTTCTCCTGTCCTTGCTGCTGCTGCTGGGAAAACATGTCTGTCCCGTATGGGTTGTTCGTGCTAAAAGCGGTTTGCTGGGGCTGGAGGGTTGCTTGGGGTTGTAAGAAATTGTTCTGAAGCTGGCCATACGGGTTCTGATCGAAGGCGGTTGGCTGAGCTTGAAACCCGTTCGTATATCCATTGGGCATCCCGGTGACCTGGTTCTGGAATCCGGTGGGTTGTGCATATTGGTTGTTCAAGTACCCGGTCGAGAGAGGCTGCTGGGGATTGATTGGATTGCCAAACCAGTCGACGGCGCCTTGTTGCTGGTATCCCTGGTTGTAACCGGTAGGTTGGGCGACCGGCACCGGGGTGTCGTCAAAGAGCGAGTGCGCATTGCTTTCTTCCAGCTCCCGCTTTCGCAATTCCTCCTCTTCCTTGCTCAGCTTGATCGCCTTTGCCAAATCCTCATCCTCTTCCGCCATCATGGATTGTTTCGCCCTTCGTCTCCGTTCTTCTTCGGCCTCTGCCTTGCTTGCCTCGATAGCCAGGCGATACTCTATATCATCGTCGTCGGCCGGTCGGTGGCGCTCCCGCCGGTCAGGTCGGCGTGACGGCTCCACACCATGGCTCTGATATTCGTCAAGTCCATTCACTCGAGATTTCCAGAGCTTGCGGTCGGACCGTTCACTGCGCAGTCGATCTTCGTCAAGGATGAGGGTTGTAAGTTCCTTGGCCGCAACACGGACTGCGGTCACAAGGCGAATCGTTAGCTGATGCGAAAAAGCCACTGCGCGAATCAAATTCCAAAGGATCGCCTTACCATTCTGACCAACATCTCGCCCATCTTCATCGATGTATTGGAACTCGCGCAGGGTCTTGATGATATAGACATTCTTTCTGGCCCAGGTGACAACCAACTCAGATCCTTCATGAAGACAGTAATCTAATACCTTCAACGACTTGAGCACATGGCGCCAGTTTTTGCCTTTATCGTTCAGTCGCTTATCTAGCATATCCATAATCTCGTAGAAATCTGTCGGACTAGTCGAAGCCATCAGTCTGGGGTCGGGTTATACTTGAAGGAGAAAAACGAATATACCTGCTGAAGGTCATCGCAGCAATCTCTGCCATCTCGGTACCTGTTGGGCCCCAAGGGTCATTGCTCGTCGCTGCGTAGGAGTTAGTCCAGTTGTTCAAATGGTAGAAGATTGGTGGCAACCATCCAACCAGACACATCGAGATGAAGGATCAGCAAGAAAACATACCATTTCGGACCTTCACCTGTACCGAAGAGTAACCCTTGGTTACATTCTTCACGCTTCGGACAACTTTCGACATGTTGGTGGTTGTGAGGGGGGGATGAGAAGTGGGATTAGGCGCAGTTCTCGAGTCTTGCGGGAAGAGGAAACGAGGCGCAAGCCTTTTCGCCTGTCTAGTATGGAGATGACAAAATCTGATATCAATCGATTCTTAAAGCTGGTGGTAAGTCGAATGTCTTTGCAACTGCCTTAAGTGATTGCTTCTTGAATCGACAGCGGTTGCTGGCGGGCGTCTGTCTCCTTATCGCACGGTCCAGGTAAAGGTAGTGGAGTATGTAAGCCCGTGTTCGGGATCAGTCAATGCGCAATCAGAACAAGTCGGAACGTCGAAATAGGGGGTGGAAAGGGAAATGTCCGAGAGAAGGAAATGGGATTATTTTCTTAGGATAAGCTTGACTGATGATAGAGGAGGAAGAGTGGGAGATGAGAGATGGAAGAAAAGAAGAGAGAGGGGAGAAAGAGAGAAGAGAGAAAGATTGGAAGAAACAAAATGGAAAAAGGTCAGTTGATTTCTGGCAATGACGAATTGGGCTGCGGTCGGTGGACTTTGCTTTACTCAGTAGAATATCTAGTAGAATAGTTTAAAGGATGGGAAATATCTGATCTCTGTCAGAATTATGAATTATGATCAACTTAGGAGATAATATCAATAGACAATTGGATCTGTTTAATGGGTGTCTTCTAGCGATGAATGAGTCTTCACCATCTCTACGAGTATAGAAATTCAGTATCTTCATTCATTCAGTCAGTTACACACTACCAGCCTATCCTTTCACCAGTCTATATATGTATTCAAGACTCCTGTCAACTCTGACTCTTAACTACCTTATAATATCTCTCATTGTCATTGTTCTTGTGGCAAAATGGCCGCGTATGACTGACCTTGGCACCATCATTGATAACCAGTATCTATGAGTATTCTCATAATGGTCAATCTGTGGCGGTGCTCATCTTCAAGAATAAAGAACAAACCTCGGTCTACGTCATGAGCTATATAGCCTATTTTATTGAGGAATAGAAAGAAAATTGATCATATCCATCATTCATCTCGATTCTACGGAGTACAAACACAAAAACCTGTATCTACGCCTGCTCCATATTCAGATACATGCTCTCAGCGCCCTTGATGCACTGAATGTTGGCACCCAGTTTGTTCAACGTCTCGACATACTCATCGTACGGGTCCGAATCAAAGACGATACCGCCTCCGGCCTGGAGATAGGCAACCCCGTCCTTGACGAGCATCGTCCGCAACGCAATGCATGTATCCATCACACCAGGCACCTCGGTCGCTCCGTCCGCACTCGAGAGGTTAAATCCGAAGTAGCCAACCGCCCCCGCATAGACGCCTCGCTTCTCACCTTCCAGCTCCGCGATCAGCTGCATCGCACGCACCTTGGGAGCGCCAGACACCGTTCCCGCAGGGAAGATGGACCGGAACGCATCGAAGCGCGTCTTGTCTGGGCGAAGGATGCCCGACACTTGCGACACAAGATGCTGGACATGCGAGAATTTCTCCACCACCATCAGACGGTCAACCTGGGTCGTAGTGGGATCGCACACCCGGTTGACATCGTTGCGCGCCAGATCCACCAGCATAACGTGCTCCGCGCGATCCTTCAGACTTCCTCTCAGCTCTGCGGCCAGGGCATCGTCCTCCTCGGGAGTCTTGCCACGTTTCACCGTGCCCGCAATGGGGTGGGTGATGATCCGACCTTTCTCCTCCTTTGCGAGCAGCTCCGGGCTGGCTCCCACAAGTTGAAATTCCTCGCAGTCGATGTAGAACAGGTACGGGGAGGGATTGACTGTGCGCAGGTGGCGGAAGAGGTTGAACGGATGTAAGGACGTTGGACGCGACAGACGCTGGGACGGCACGGTCTGGAAAATGTCCCCCTTGGAAATGTGTTCCTTGAGTCTAATCACATGCCGCTCATACCCTTCCTGACCGATATTGGACGTGTATTCCTGGTTTGGGATGATGGGACCCTGAGGGGGAAGCGGACATTCCGGACGTAGCAGCGTTTCGATGGTCTGTTGAAGCACCTCCTGGCCTTTACGGTATTCCGCCTCAAGTTCCGAATCGTCGCTCGGGATGGGGATGTAGGTGACGACCTTAATGACCTGGAAGAAGTGATCGAAGGCAACGATGGTGTTGAGCATCATGAAGAGCGACTCGGGGATACCCAGCACGTCCTTGAGTGGCCGGGCCGTCTTGGGCTCAAAGTATCGAACACAGTCATATCCGACATAACCGATACCACCCCCGGTGAGTGGCGGTAGTGTCAATCCGGGCACTGTCGCAATGCGGAACTGCGAGAGCTCTTTCTCGAGGATGGGAAGGGGATCGCATGCGGGACCATGACCGGGTCCTGTCTTGAGAACTTTGTAAGGGTCTTTGCCCGTAACCCAGTCAGTGACATGTTCCACACTCTCGAGACACGCCGCCACATACCTGCACCGACAAAACTATATCTCCCAATCGTCTCCGTAGTAGCCGCACTTTCGTAGAGAAATGATAGCTTCGATCTGTCCGAACAGTCGGGTTGGTTAACTCTTGTCAACGTTGCGCTCGAGGTTCACGACTCACTTTTCGGAAAGCTTCAAGTAAGCCAATGTTGGCGTCAAAAGGTCAGCCGGTATGCTCGCAGTCAACGGAAGCAGATTCGGAGGATATTTCGAGTTTCTGCTGCCGTTGATCAAATCTCTGGCCGTCTCTAGGGACGGCACAATGGTTGTCTGAGTCATAGGCAAAGCATTAGCATCTGATCCCAACTTCCTCCACCAAATTGCCAGATAAAATCAGAAGGGATTTTTCAAGAAGATGTAATGAATACTCACTGAGGGCGCCATCCTCCAGAGAATATGATGGAGATGAGTGTGTCAAGAGGAAAAAGCTCTTTGCGGGGATAGAATGGTGGACGAGGGGGAAAATACAACGGAGTTAATACCTGTTCCGCCGATTCTTCTACCCAAGTACGGAGTACAGAGTAGTGAATAGTAAAGAGTTAGACCTGTGACTGTGAGCCAGTGAGTGAATTATCTTTAGGTATCTGACTGACAGATCAGAAGAAAGTACGGAGTACTCCGTACTCACAGTAGTAGTTAATTCAACTGAGAAAATGAATCAATCTCCCAGAGTGGTTTAGCGTTGATGCACAAGTTGAGATGACTTGATAAACAACTCCATCAGGTAAATCTGACCCTTTTTGCACCTCTCATGATCATTCTCCAGTCTCGACTCTCTAACTCCCTTCCTTGTCAATTTCAATGTACTCCCTTCGCTAAAACCTTACAAACTGCCCTTCAGCCACACATCGGTGAGGCCGACGGCAGACCTGACCATAATCCATTCGCTTCGATGGACTGGTGGACTTGCACCCTCCTTGCGTTATCCAAGCCAGAAGCTTGCGACGAATTTATTGGTTCTCTTGACAACTAGGTACTGTACTTCCTAATGTACATGTCTACATAATATCACACAAAGTACATGCATAAAGTAACGAATCATAATGTCATGGAGACCTCACACCCAACTTGCAATGTTCGTGACTTCGATGCAGATTCAATTGCGAATCACGATCACACTTTGAGCGCCACACTCGCGAGACGGTCACCTTCCTGTATCTCAGAGACCAGACCAGCATCAGAGCTACTATCAGACCGCCTAGCAAGGGTAGCTCTCCTCAGGTCGGAAGATGTTCCCTTGCCCGAAGAGGAATCGATTACGCTCAGCCGCTGCGTCGACAGACTCGACACTATCGAGTCCATTCTCGACCCACGCCCCGAGCTGACGCATGAAATCTCTAAATGTCGACCAAGAAATATTTGCATTGAAAAAGCAAATACAGCCACTGCCGATCGTCCAACCGCACCTCCAACCAGAGCCGACAATGTCATTCCGCCCGTCAAACAGGCTTCGCTGAAGAATCTAACAGCTGTCCTCAATGAAGTTACCGCACTGGGCGATGAGTTCGACAGGCGTCGAGAAGAATCGTTCCAAATTTATGGTCTCCTTACTCGGGAATTCCAGCGGATGACACGAAAGATATCAGAACTGGAGCATGATGTGCATGAATTGTAAGCAGCATCTGCCTCGGAATAATTAGCGGCAGCCCCAAAACTATTGTTTCTGACTCCCTCGTAGACAGATGGACATTGAGGAGGAGGCGGCAGAACGTGAGGGGCTTCAAGGCACAGTTCATGGTTTGATAAGTTGGGTTGAAGGCTGGCAGGAACAGCGTGAACTGGCGGCGTCCACGTCCAGGTCGCAAAAAAGTGGACGAAGGCGATGGACAAGACGTGAAGATGAAGGGCACAACGCGGATGACAGTGAAGCTCTTCTCGAAGGCATACACGCGTGGTCGCGTGGGTGGAGAGATGCTGAAGAGGAATTTCGGGTACGCGAAAGAGAACGCAAGCTAAGGAGGGAAGACAGACAAAAATCGCGAGTGAATGCGGGCGAAAACGTCGAAGTCAACGAACAGGGCCAGAGACAATAAAACCGTATGCATCCAAGAGCACGGCATTGACGAGGGACATGCCATGATCTTTAAATGATTCGCGAATAATTGGCTGTATGTTATGAACGAAGGCCCGGCTACGGAGTATAACCTACAGATATACAAGAAGCTGGACATCACGTGACACAACATGGTAGATCGATCGACGGGTAGATCGCGCCAAGCCCCATTATACCATTTTCTTCGAGGTAAGATGTGCGCCGTGGCCATCGAATATTAGGATATGTTTTTTTGCCTCTTTTTAAGTGACCGTCACGCTTCATGGCCTTAATAAAATAATCTAGCCAGTTGGTGAGATCCCTACTACTTAGGTGGTATCTAGATTCTCTATTATCAATGGAGGTACTATATTGGCCTTCATTTGTTCATTGGTAAGGAAATAATCAATCTCAGCGGGAACTTTGCGGGACTTTCGCGGACGCTCTACAGAGTACAGAGAGATGATAAAGTGGTACACAGTCAACTTATAATCCACTTGTCCCTCCTTCTATTCCAGTCTTAGTTCTTAGTTACACCATTAAGAGATCATTGCATTAACAAGAAATGAATGCCACTGATGTTTCATACCATGGTCCAGGGCAGATTCTCTTTACGCCGCTCTTGGCCCCGAATGTTATTTTCACAACCATTTTCACAATCTTGTTGCTTATTCATGTGCTTTTTGCCATTCGCTTCTGGCAGTTCTATGGATATGCATTTGGAATGCTCAGTGGTTTACTTTTAGAGCTACTCGGATATGTGGCTAAAGTTCAGCTCGCCCATGACCGAAGTAATAAGAATGGATACATCATGTATGGCCGGCTCTGCAAGGATTCTATATAATCACCTCTGGCACCTCCAAAAGCTGACATAGATCACAGGTATATTATTGGTCTGACTCTTGGGCCTACCTTCCTCTCCTCGTCGCTCTATCTTGGGATCAGTCAACTCCAACAGCACTTTCAATCAACTTGTTTCCCCCAGGTTGGGCCACGGCTTTTCACAACAATTTTCATTCTGGGTGATTTTGCGTGTCTTTGCTTCATTGGAGTTGGAGGATCCTTAGCCGCAATCTATGCCGACAACCCCATAGGAGTAGATCTGATGATGGTAGGGCTTGGAACGCAGGTGTTGGTTACGGCAATATTTTGTGTAGTGTTGTCGATTCTCACACACAAAATGTGGCAGAAAATTCTGAGAGGTGGGAAGAAATGGTATATTATTGGTGAGTGAATCTGGAAAGATCCAGCAGATTATCATGGAAATCTAATTGTCATGGCTTCTGTTACAGGCGCTTTGACAGCGGCCGTGTGCCTCTTGATTCGGTCTTGCTGGCGTGTATCTGAGCTACAGGGAGGATTCGATGGGCCGCTTGCATCGAAAGAAGGAATTTTCATTGCACTTGATAGTATCCCAATGGTTATCATGTGTGTGATTCTCAATTTCATGCACCCGAGGTTTTGGTTCATGAGGGTTGAAAACCAGGCTCAGTTTATGCCGATAACACCCAAGGCACAATGGTCGGAACGAGAACTAGAGATGTATTAGCTGAGTTCTCAGATCTGAAGTGCTCATATTCAGAGTTGCCTGTATCTAGAGTCGGTAGTGAAAATAGTGGAAAGGACGAATATATCTAATTAAGTCCCTAAGAAGATGAAGGACTCATGCATGACACATATTATGTGATAGCGTCATAAAGGACGTCTGCACTGAGAAAGAAGGGAAGCAGCGCGAAACAAACGTAATGTATTGAACTATCTATAATGTCTGGGGGAAACGATCGCGATGGGAACATATGAAGACGATAGCATTGCATATGGATGAGGGAAGCAATCACCATCATTATAGATTGACGGTAATTGAATTTGGAACACAGATATGGAAACGCGACCTGGGATGCGTGCAGACTAGGATTTTGGCGCCTGAGTAAAATGAGGAGAGTTGCTGTCCACAATGTCAACACAGATAGATAAGAGCATGTCAGAAATGCAATGATATAGACGGAATCCTATATGTCCGAGAATATATGAGAGTCCCTAAGAAAGAGCGACATGCAGGATAATGAATATCCAGCGTGGTGGGAGAGATTAGATAGACTAAAACAGGAAAGGGAAGCGAACTAAGCGAGTGTCACGGAAAAACGACGATACGACCAACTTCAACAGTTGCCTGCTCCGCCATCAACCTTGTACAGCGTGTCTCTCATAACTCGAGGCTCTATCGCGAAAGCGATCCCAGAATGATCCAAATGAACGACAAACTCATCAATAGCAATCTCCCCGTACATTGGAGTATCGACGGAGCTCCATAGTCCTGCGCTTTGGTCCATAATCCGGGGTTGGCCAGTCGGGTCACTCGTGTCTTTCTGAAAAATCGCTCGGTATGCCACGCGACGAGACCTAACATCGTTGTCTTGACTATTTGGCGGATATCCTAGATTCGTCGCCTGCAGGATCGCTTTAATGGGCGGGCTGCCGGTCTGAGAAGCATAAGCCTGTATAACTGCCTGGAAGTTGACACCGCGATTGATCCACCGCTCCACTTGGAGACCATTCGTGTCCACGGACACGGTAAGACTCGAGTTTTTGCTCCGATCAGACGACTCATAAGTTCCGCACAAGCCCTTGCATGCTTCGTAGAGAGTTTGATTCTCCAGAGTCGGGATCAAAGACTGCAGGACAATTTCGGTAGCGACTTCAACAACCGCCGCGCTGCTTGGGCCGGCTGCCATTATCGAAAGAGCAACGCCATAGTCCGGGGAGATAATCAGCAGCGAGTCGTACTCACCGATACTCCCGGACTTAGTGTACAGGTCAATAGTGCGGCCGTGGGATATTTGACTCTTGGTCCTCAGGATCTCCCAGGGGCTTCCCACGGATAAAGAAAGACTTGAGGTATGGGAGCTCGGCTTCATCCAGCGTCTAGTGGCGACCGGAGAAAGCTGCTTGTTGAGCAGAATATCACGGCCAAACTTTGCCAAATCAGACGACGAAGAGTACATCCCTGCTGTACTTGATATTGACACAATTTAGAAGAGCTCGGTGACACGGAAGTTCCCAGGAATACTTACGGTGTTTCGTCACCCGTGTCCTGATACCACCCGCTCTCACCGTTTGGAATTACCCACGAGCCTTCACCCCTAGGAATCGCATAAGTGGTGGTTGTCAGATTCAAAGGTCGAAGGACTGAAGACTGTAGCAGTTTATCGAATCGAGTACCACTGATTGCTTCTAAGATGTATCCGAGCATTCGGTAGGCAGCGTTTGAATAGACAGGTGTCGTTTGCGGTGCGAAAATTGGAGCTCTTCGAAGTAGACCCTGGAAGTATTCTAGAAGGAGAAACGATGAGTATGAATATTGAGAGACATGGATAATGAGCTCGGTACCATCGCGATCACATGGTGGCACGCTAGCATTGCCACCGCATTGGGGAACATCTTCTGGTGACAGTAAAGGTAGTCCAGCTTCTGACCAGGAGATATCAATATTGGCCAAGTCTCCATAAGAATCTTTGTTAAACATTAGCCTTTGCTCTCTCGTCCCTTTTTCATACGAAACTCACAATCCCTGCCGATACCAGATAGCTGTGAGGCAAGATCTCCGATCGTGATCTTGCTCCAGTCAACATGCGCAACCGAAGTATCGTCATCGAGATTAGCAGCGCCTTGAAGTTCAGGAAGATACTTCGTAATGCTGTCATCCCAATGCTCCCAACCGTAATTGACCAAAAGTGTATACACAGTGAAGAGCTTGGAAATGCTACCGATCCTGTACAAGGAGGTATTGGTCACGTTTTCAGTACTACCAGCTGACTGGTTCAAAAAAGGCGATGAGAAATGGAAATCAAAAAAGGGAGAGTTCTGATCATCCTGGGTGGACAATGCCGTGATGGAGATTGAGGACGAATTGGCAGTGAAGTCTCCATAGATGCTGTGGCCCTGATGAATGGTCTGAATCAAGGAGGTAGACAGATTCGCAGTAACAGCTCTCACGTCGGCGGAACTCAAGAGCCCTGACGGTGGCTGATAAATAGGGCCAAGAAGGAAGCCAGCCATTTTGACTAGATAACAAGATCGAGTAGCTTCCAATCGAAACTGATAACGCAGTAGCTTGAAGAAACTGGAGTAGGAGCCTGACGGCTGAGAGACCGTATAAATACTTGAACCATGTCTCGAGCTTGAGTACCTGGAGACGGAAGTTCGACGGGATCATCGCGGTACCTTTTCGGCGGGTACTGAAGACGGAGATAGCGACGCCACCTAAAGGGGCCGAAGGGGATGGAACCAAAGGGAGGATGGTGGGATCTGATGAGATCAATTCAATTAAGACAGACTAACTGATACAAATTGATAAGAAATGATGGAGATTGATGCGAAGCATGACATTGAGATAGATGGGAAGGCAAGGAATCAGTTGGATGGAAAGCTACTAAGAAATCAAGTCACGTGATCCACCTTCTTCCCTTCGCAGTACTGAGGTCCATAACCAAGCTGAACTTTATGGGCTCAAGATTGTTCAACCAACTCCTTCAAAGCATTTAGCTGCTCATTCAGCCGCCTGATAACATGTGCGGTGTCCATGTGGGACACAGCCGTTGCTGCGGTATCCCGTAGCTTGGTCGCTTTTTTCACGTAATCTTCAGCCCTTTGTCTGGATAAGACTTTGGGATGGTGGGTGTGTGCCAATTTCTCAGCTCCAACCAATGATTCATCCCTGGCTTGTTGATATAAAAGCTTTTGGGCATGGCTGGAAAACCAGTATGAGGCACCAACACACATATTGCGCAGAATACCTGGCGAAAGATCAACCAGGGAGTACCGATTTTGCACTGTGATGGGTTGCCCGCTGTCCTTGAAGGTCTCCATGTATTGTATCGTCTGGAAAATTTTGTTGGCTGCCTTTAACGTCTCGTATCCAATACGAAGTTCAAGCGCCTCACCTTCAGCAGATGCCCGTTCTTGAATGCCAACCTCCAGGCATCTCTCAATTTCCATGTAGCAATTAAGCTCCAACAGTGAAATCACTGTCCGGTGCAGCAAATTCTTGCTCATTGTGTTCGAGGATCGGCTATCTCCTTTTCGCTCCGCAGAATCAGAGTTGATATTTCCTGTAAACCGTAGCCGTGACGGACATGAATCTTGCCCCCACCTTGAGAGCTGCTCATAGAGGTTTTCCACATCCTGGAGTTTGACTCCCTTGTGTTTAGCTCCAGGACTGCAGATTGTGCGTGTTATTTTTCGGGCAATAGTGGCTAATGAAAGCATAGTGTCAAGATAACTCCCCGTCTCATGTCCGGTAAAGCTTTCGGAAGGTTTGACATCCTCAATGTCTTCTTCTTGTATCCGAGACATGACTCCATGATCAAGACAGTAGAACGCATCCAGTCCGTATACGTGCCACAGCAGAAGCGCTTTGCGCTCCGCGGCTCTTTCCAGCGTTGGGGGGGAAAGAATCTGGTACTGCAGCGTCATTAAGACAAGGGATTCGTGCGTCAGGAACAAGGCGCCCAGTTGTGAGTGAAGGGCGGTAGCGGTGTTCCCATCTGATTCGTAGGCAAAGCCAACCATGAGTGCCAGCGCTTCAAGATCATCAAGTCTAATGGTTTGCTTAGATGTTGCATTATTTTGCGCTTCCAGAAATGCCAGCCTGAAGCCAAAAGCAAATTGCTGCTGCAAGTTCCACTTGTCTGGAACGGGAATGAAGGGACAACCTCGACATGCCACTGCAAAAATGAGAGCGGAGCTACTTCGACGGCTCTCATAGTCTGCCATCAATGCATCTCTGTGAATTATGGGCAGAACTAGAGATGCGAAATCAAAGTACGCAGTGAGAGCTGCCTCTAGGGTGCTGAAGTCGATTCCTTGGATCTCGTAAGGACTTTGATTTGCAATCGCCCCTTCCATAATCTCGTTTGCATTCTGTAGGCAGGCGTCTGACCGACCGTCTATATTGGCAATTGATTCCGAGGGAGCAAAACCTTGCATGAACACCTCATCCAGAAACGAAATGCTTTCGGCGCTGAGTTCAAGATCCAGGTCTGTCCACAGCGAATCGCTGGTTGAAGCATGTAAAGGAGAGTCGGTATTGGTATCTGGAGTTAATGTTGCAACCATAGCCTTTTGGGGTGATAGTAGTAACGAGGTATTCCCGCCTAGAGGCGGAGTAAATTTGCCCTGGTCGTTCAAGGATGACTCGAGAAGAGTCGAGACTCGGCTGCTTCCCTCCAAGTGCGCACTATTGGGGTTTATCTTGCGGCGCCGGTGGATTCGGACATCATCAGAGTCCAAGGTGCATGGCCTCTGCCGTAGATCACATTGAGAACATGAGTCATGGCCCTCTCTTGCACGAGATGCCCGATCGCATTTGATTTTGCGCCGAAAGCAAAAGTCACATGACTCACGCTCTAGCCCTCGTTTCAACGACATTGGGGTTGGATGGCAACAAGCCCCATACAAACATTCAGTTGCCGAGTCGACAAGAGCAGACACTCGAGGCGGAATTTGGGCCGATGGAATTGGCGACAGACGTGGAGAGGTTGAGTTTCGGGAGCTTTTCTGCCACGGGAGTTCTGTGGGACTTTCGCGGAGATTTCCAGCCACCAACCAAACCAAACCAACTGCAGCACCACGAGGCGCAGAGTGAGCAATCAGCCAACTTTGTCTTCGTTTTCTTATTACTAAAAATCATCAAGCAAAATATATCTGGATTTTCTCCCGTTGGACCAGCCAAATCTGTGTGTACTGTGTAAGCGACCGCGAACCTCGTGTACGTCACTCTATGGAACATCGAGATAGGCGTTCATAGCTGGTCTTCTCCAAAGCTTAGTGCTTGCTAAGATGAGACGTCACGTGATCCTGTTTCTTCATAAGTCTTTGGTCTGATCCTCGGTGACTCCCTCGCCAGTTGATCCCAAGTTGATGGTGTGCCCGAGGGTTTCCTAACATAAGCCTTTCTTCCTTTAAGGGTAAATCTACTTCCGTCCATCTAGCCGAACTCGGTGTGACGTTGCAAAATGGGTAAGCGGTAGAAGGTCGAAATGGGTGAAAAAAGGGCAAGCGAATTCGGCGGTAACTCTGCCGAAACATCGGTTGTCAAATTTGTGAAAGCAAGCTCGTTGATCTAAACCGTATCCGCGTCGATTGCTTTCAGAGTTGTACTATCGCATTCTAACAGGTCTGTTGGTATGGAGTCACGAACTTCCTTCACGTGCTGCCTATGGACAAGCATTTCAACGTTGCAGATTGATGACGGCCAGCTGTTCGACAACATTGAGTTACGGGAGTTGACTATGTAGAGAATGTAAAGAGACGTACCTGTTTTCCGAAACCAAACGCGAGCTTCTTACCATCAGTATCCCATGACAGGGAACGATCTGGCAGCAGCTCTGTACTCCCGTTTTGTCCATTGACAACATGATCACTTCCTTCTTCTTTCTTTGTCTCTGTAGTACCCGGCACGGCCCAAGTAGCCATAGCAGTCCCCCCTCTCTCCACATTCCAGATGAAAAGTCTATCTCGAGTGGCAGCCGCAACAGCGTAGCCATCAGGTGAGAAACAAGCCGTAAGAGCCGGCATAGACGGGCCGAGGTTCAGACGGTGAATGCAGATAAATCGTTTAGATTCCAAGTCAATATGCCAGATCTTGACCGTATCGTCCGTAGATGAAGAAGCGAGAACCACAGGGTGGGTGAATCGCGCTTGTTCGGGCTGAGGACGCAGCTCAATAGATGTGATATCGCCTTGGTGTGCATCATCAAGATACATATCATGCGTTGGTACCCACAAGGCGGCAGCATCGGAAGACGCGGCCACGGCCACAGGTGAAGAGCCAGCAGTGGCACAGCGAATGAATGACCAGACTTTGTTAGATTCGCCCGACGAGAAGGTCTTGGCGATACGGATGCTAGAGTCCACATCACATTGGTAAGCAACGCCATAACCACAGGCAAAGGCCTGTGTGTGGCCCAGCCAGCTAAGGTCATAGACAGAACCATCAACTACTTGAGGGGAAGGAAACCCATCGGGCCGTAACGAGTCGTCCCAGAGGGCCAACTCAGAGACCTTACTATCCGACGCCACCACAATCAAATGGGTGCTATTGTCAGACCAATGGAGTCCTGTTATCATTCGTGGTACTTCTGGTAAAAGGTCAACGGCATTTCCAGCCACATCGTACATGGTGATGGAGCCTCTCATGTCATTGTAGGTGGCGACAGCGAACTTCTGGCCCTTGGGGTGCCAGGCAACCGCTGAGACACAATTCCCATCTCCTCTGTTGTCGACCAATTTCTCTTCCACCGCGCCAGGCAACGTAGATTGTAACCTCCACAAGCTGCAAAATGTGTCCCCGGCAGCGACAACAGTTGTTGGATCATTGGGGCGCCACAGTGTGTGAGTCACGTGGTCTTCTCCAGCCACATCCAGAATGACGGTGTTGGGGCTAAGGTCGGCGGCCTTGGCGGGGCTGATCTGGACGCCCACACTGTGGCCGGTCGTCAAAGTGAAGGTTGGCGCCACGGCGGCTTCGTGCTCTTGCTGCAAGTCTGGTTGTATGTCCATGTGCACATCACCATCTTCATCCACAGCCATCTCAGCCGGCGATGGCGACCCCACGACCGGCAATTTCTTTTCAGCAGCCACGCCATTAAAATCTATTTCCATAGGAGTTTTATCTCCGTTGACTTCTGCGCGGTTGCCTTTGCGTGCTTTTTTGACAGTTGCGGGTGGAGTGGCAACCTCGGTAGTCAGGTGACCATTACTCACGCCGCCTTCTCGAACGGCCTTTGAAGGCGAGACAGGTGCTTGGTCAATGCCGACACCTACTTCTGGAACCACTGGAGTTTTTTGTGCTTCCAACTCCAGTGGTACAGGGCCAAAGAAATATTTTGAAGGCGTGAATGGCGTTGGGTTCCCATCCTGCAGGCAAAATTAGAAAATCCCGTATATTAAATGTCGAAAGTCAAAAGAAAATCTTGAAAACGAAAAAGCTTGAAAGCTTTAATGGAGAAAGCTAGACATGCCTTGTCGATTGACTGCTCGAGTTCATGATACCGAAGACCCTTCTGGACTAGAGAAACAAGTGCATGCGTTTGGATGTAGGGAGCGAACGGCAAGCTCTGCGGATCACGGTTCCATGCGCGCTGCAGCGTCACTGCAGCTTCACCATGACCTGGGACTCAAGTTAGACCATCACAATCTCCAAAGACTGATTCACCTTCTGCGAGAGATCTGCAAAGATCGAAGAGTTCAAATACCAACCTGATTCTTGAAGATACCTAGAATGTGAATTAGTAACCTTGCGCTAGAAGAGATAGGACTATTATGGTAGCAGGTGATGATGGGTTGAAAATGAGGACTTGGATGTTGGTAAGGGTATTCAGCACATACCTCCATATTAGGTAATTGACATGATGTGAAGTGAGATCAGGATGTGCCATTGTTACATGTGAAGCAACGAGTGTGGTGCAGGATTTGCTTGCATGCCAAAAATACTGAAGAAATCCAGGAATGAAAATATCTTCAGAAGGAGAAGATGAAGATGATGAAGAGAAGCTGCGGTAGATGGAAGAATGGGGCTCGAGAGATTCAAGATCCGCAGGGTTGGATGGGTGGGCCAGTAAAAGACAAAGAAGGTTCCTTAGGTTCGTCTCTCACGGATTTTCCCACCCTTCATTAGATGGAAGATTCCTTTTTGGGGGGGCAAGAGGGGACTGCCGAGTGCACGATTGGGGAAGATGCAGCCAAGACTATGACAAGGGAGAAGAGGGGAGAGATTGGAGAATGGAATATAGAAGTAGAAAAGAAAATGAAAATGAAATATTAAGCCTCAGGCCCCAAGGCAGGGAAGGGGTCGATAAATTATATAAGGAGCCAATAACAAGCATTAAACAGTATGTTGCTCAGGTTAGTAACTTAGTAAGATACAGTGATGACTGATGTGTTGATGACTGTTGAGAATTTGAGAATAGGATAAGAATAAAGAATAATATGAAAGTCGATGAATAAAATGAATTTGAGTCAAGTCATGCGATGGAATCATAGAACACAGTTAAGAACTTAAGAATAGTTAGTGGCTTAAGGATTCTAGACCCACTACGGAGTATGAACTGCAGATTGTATCATTACAGACTGTAGAGGTTAGAGCAGTGCAGGAGGATACCAGAGAGAAGAACTTTTACTTAGTTAAGGAACAAAATAATAAAGATCCAACACTTGATAGCCTAGGAGGCAAAAATGGAACAGAGATGCTACATAGGTTGAGGGTAAGAAGACTTCTGGCCCTCTGGGGCTGTTTCAGTCTTTTGACTGCCAGGAACCAGGAACTGACAAGTGACAACCCAACTAATAATGTGTAATTCTTACTTCTTACCCTTAGTCCAGACTCAGGTAGATAGAGGCCATGGAGTTGAAGACATGTTGTTCAACTTGGTCTTGAGTCTTTAGTTTTACTCTTGAGTCTTGAGTGTCAGTTGTCACCTTGTGGCGTCTAGATAACATCCATTTACCCACCATCCGGCTAGCCCCTTGGAAATTTGGAACTTAACTATCAACTTACGGTTCTGACGGCCAAATGATCGTCTGTCTCGGACGTTTTGTCCATTTGAGTCTATCTAGGATTGCTTGACTGAGATGTTTACCAAGAGAGGTAATATGATTCATAGTTATCTAGCCTGCTGAGTAATCTTCTATTTGAGATGAACTAGATATCTACGGAGTAAGCATTAAGCACACTGTGATGTTTTTGAATAACTTCTACAGAATCTACACTCAATGCTCCATAGTCACTAAAGATATGCAGACTGGTCTAAGTCGGTTTCACCTAAGGGGATGGTACTGTTGGATGTGATATTAGGTGTCTTGCAAACAACGGAGCCAAATGGTACAGCAGGATAACTAGCACCAAGTCATCCTGGTGTCCTATATCCAAGAACTTGGGCCAAAGTTCCTTACTGTGGAATCGTGAATTCATACAGAGTACTCTTGGATGTCAATCATGCTCCTCTGGACATACCTCTACAGTCAGACATGAGCTGAATGTTAACCTCGATACGGAGCACAGTAGACGTCCAATACAATTGAAGGAGGAATCTACGTTCAGGTCATTTTCTACGGAGTATCAATCTTGAATAAATTTCGACATATTTACAGGGTTGGACTACTTCCAGTTGAGTGAGGCAGTCCTTTGTCCAATCATTCAACACGATCACAGTTCGGACCACAAGTACGACAAGGTCGGATTGGCATTTGGCACCCGACTTTCTTCCATCCTTCCCAATATTATTTACCACCTTCTCCTAACCATCTGAGCTCTCATCAATAGCTTGCGGTTTGTGCTCTGTGAGCAACCGTGAGAGCTCTTCCTCTTCAAGATGGTGCTCCGAGTTAACATTCCTCCCGCAACCCGTACTTGTCTTGTCAGCCTCATCACTCTCTCGTTGCTGTACAACATCGCCAGATGGCGACAAATCGACTCGACGGGGAAAACACCCACTTCACCACTCATCATTCCCTACTTAACTCTAGTCCCGTCCAAGTTCTTTTTCTATCCGTGGACCCTTCTTTCGGCAACATTCGTCGAGCAAAATATCTTCACAGTACTACTGAATGCGGCTACTCTGTTCTATGGCGGGAAATATCTCGAGCGCGCCTGGGGTTCCAGGGAGTTCGCGAAGTTCATCGTCATCATCGCAGTGATCCCCAATCTGGTGGTGGCCCTTACCTACCTGCTATGGGCCACCCTCAGGGGCAGTTCAGTGAGCGGGTATGAGATCTTCTCCCAGCATCAATGCACAACCTCTTGCGCGCTGTCTGCTGACTCCCCTTCTCCTAGTCTAACGCAAATCTGTGGCGGTATATCTATCCAGTCCTCCTTCCTCATTGCCTTCAAACAACTCGTCCCGGAGCATACGGTTACAATTTTCAAGGGTCTAGTCAAGATGCGGGTGAAACATTTCCCTGCACTGTTTCTGCTGCTCAATACAATTAGCGGGCTGGTGTTTGGCACGCAAGTCGCGGCGCTCCTCGCCTGGCTGGGCCTTCTGGCGAGCTGGTCGTATCTGCGATTTTACAAGCGCCAGCCAGATCTCACGGGCACATCGACCGATGGTCAAGGGATCAAAGGTGACGCCAGCGAAACCTTCGCATTTGCATGCCTCTTTCCGGACGTGATGCAGCCACCAATTGCATTTGTCTCCGACCAGGTTTATTCTTTTCTAGTGGCC
Organism: Aspergillus cejpii; assembly: GCA_004769165.1. Taxonomy (NCBI): domain Eukaryota; kingdom Fungi; phylum Ascomycota; class Eurotiomycetes; order Eurotiales; family Aspergillaceae; genus Aspergillus; species Aspergillus cejpii. The sequence goes on along the minus strand of SMSW01000005.1, from coordinate 450,561 downwards.
GTGAAGATATGTACGCCTTTCTCGGAGGAGGACATTGCATCCGGAAACCAACAGGTCCTCGCGAGAGGCGAGGCCGGCCTCCCTAGCTTGCTCAACAGTCAAAGGGGTGGGGGAATGCGTGGCATGGGTAAACGCGAGGAGGCAGAACGAAGACGGGCACTGGCGCTGAAGGCGTTGGACCAGAGACTCCAAGCCGCCGCGGCGGGAAGAGCTCAGTCCCAATCATCCACTTTGAATCAACCTGCGCCCAGCCAAAGCCATACTGCAGCACCCACTGTGGCAGCAGGGCAGAGTATGCTGGGAGAAACCAATTATACACCTGATCATGCATGAATCACTGGGTAGCATTCTGAGTTTTCAAGCCATTCGATCATGGAAAGCCTGAGGGAGAGTTGAATTCTCGTCGGTATTGTTTACGCCTCATCACACCAAGACTATGCTTGCACGATACTGCTTTTCAACTCGGATCTGGGTGAGCGAGAGTTATATGCTTCTTCGGAGTTGGTGTGTCGTTTGGCATTGGTGTTCTCATTGATTTAATGAACTGTAGTCATGAATATATTCAGGAGATATGATTGATGTACATGGCGTGGGCTCCCAAAGGGCAGATTATATGGAACATCGGGGTCGCAAGGACTTTTACTCTAATAATACCCCATTGAATCATACACATAATCGATCGCTCAGCAGCAGCATTGCTCGTAAGAATCGACAAGAGATTTCCCAGAAACTACATGATCGAAAATAGAAAAACGGTTATGTTACAGTTGGTCATGCCAGCGTCGGTTTCCCACAGTCAAAAAAATATAAAAAACAAAAAACCGAGCTATGTACCCAGAAGCCACGGAATGCGAAAAAAAAACGATCTCAAACAAGCCAGCTTACATCTGCCGCAGTTTCTCCACCTCACCTCTCGCTTCCTGCAGCATCCGCTCCTGGTCCTTCTTTGCCTGCCGAATGCCGCTCACGCGCGCGCGGTCCTTGTCCGCCTGCTGACGCATCTGCTCCAATTTCTTCAGCTCGGCCTCCTCGTCCGGCGTGGCGGGGACCTCCTGCGCCCCCGTCATGATCTTAACCTTGTTCCAGATCTCCTTGTAGTCGAGGTTCTTCAGGTCGACGACGGCGGTCTTCTCCGTGTCCGACGGCGCGGGGGCATACTTGTCCTGCACCTGGGAGGCGTTCAGCGCCGCCGCCTTGCTGGCCTGCTCGGCGAAATATATCGTCAGCGCGGCGGGCCCTTCCTGCTCGTCCGTCTGCTTGACCGTCATCTGCACCCCTGGATTGTGGTACTTCAGTCGTGGCAGGCAGTTGCGCCAGAAATGCCGTGCGCCTTGGTGTCCGTTGTAGATCTTGCGCGCGTATGTGAGGTGCAGCCGTGTGATGGCTGGGAATTCTTTGGTTGCTGATGAGGCGGCGGGGAGGATGGCGGCGCCGGTCCCGACGCGGACGTCGAGGAGCTGTAGATGTAACCTGGAGTTAGCGAATTGTGTCCGGTCTGATGAAGATGGCTATGTCTGATTCTAGGGTTTGGTCCGGAAACTCGAACTGTGCCCTGCTCCAGGTCCAAGGAACGACGTCGGGTTAGGGGGCCTGGAAGAAATAAAGGTCAAGTCATACCCTCTAGGTAATCAATTCAAGTCAGTGAAAGGCGTTCAATTGAACAATAGCCAGAAAGGTCGGTCAACGTACAGTCCTCAACTTCCGCATCCGCTTGAACAGATTCACCATCTTGAGTAGTCTGACCGCACAAGGACCTGATCCTTGCGGCAGCTGGAATAATTCAATAAAAAAAAATCGAATGGAACCACTCAATTAAACGAAGATATTATTCTAATACTTCGTACCGGTGGAACTAAAGGAAGTCCTGGCTCGGAGCTGAACCTCGATTTCTGGACATGGCGGAAAAGAAAACGCTCCGATATAGAATCACGTGATCCATAGAAAGGCATCACAACTTTCAAGAAGATGTTCTCACTCATTGACTCGTAATGCTCTGTTGTATATCAAGAGTCAAGGCATTCGAGAGTCTACTCAGTAATAACAGCCTTAACCCATGCTTTTACACCTGACTCATATCACTTTAGTGCTGCGTAGAGTCTACAAAACGCTGCGTTATCTAGACTTGTCAATCTCGATCATGCGACTCTGACTAGGATCTTCTTGAGCATTTCAGTCTACCATGCACACATAGCAATACAAAATGCTTTGAATGATTCATATTGAAGCTCATGAGTACTACAAGTAATCAAGTACTGTAGTGCTGCAATGTTGTCTCTAAATATCTAACGCCCAAAACAGCCAATTAGCACGTGCATGATAAAATACCACTAGTACTGTCACCGCCACTACCGTTTTGACACAGAAGAACTTTGCTTAATAAAGTCGAACCCCGCGGATAGTTGATCTATAGTGGTTGAACCTGCTCTGATCACAACTCAGAGCTCTTCCACTTTCTGTCCGGAACAAAGAAAACCTCAAATATCAAGAGCCATGGCAGCCGCTGCTGCATCTGCAGCTGCCCTCGATCCGGCCAACAGCACCAAGAACACTCTCAAACTTGAAAATGTTTCTGAAATTCATTACCCCTCCCCCTCATCCAAGCCTTTTTTGATGGTCCATGTAAAGCTAATGGGTGGATTGTCGAGTTAGACCGAGAAAAGAGATGCTCTTATCGCCATCGAGAAGAAATACCAGGCACAATGGAAAGAGAAGAAAGTGTTCGAGGTCGACGCTCCGTCTTTTTCGGAGGTCCCCGTCGATGCCATGTCTGCCGCCGAGCTGCGTGAGAAGTATCCCAAGTTTTTTGGAACCATGGCGTATCCCTATATGAACGGTACCCTTCACGCCGGCCACAGTTTCACCGCGAGTAAGGTCGAATTCATGACTGGTGTTGCTCGCATGGAGGGTAAGAGGTCTCTGTTCCCTCTTGGCTTCCACTGCACCGGTATGCCTATCAAGGCGTGTGCAGACAAACTCGCCGAGGATGTCAAGAAGTTTGGAAAGTATTTCGAACGCTATAGTGAAGAGAGCGAGCAGGACCCAACTGCTGTTGCGGCTCCCACACAAGAAGTCAAGGCCGAGCAAGAGAAGTTCTCTGGGAAGAAGAGCAAGGCTGCCGCCAAGACTGTCAAGATGAAGTACCAATTCCAGATTATGCTGGCTATTGGTACTCCTCTTGAGGAGATTCACAAGTTCGCCGATGCTGATTATTGGCTTCAGCATTTCCCTCCTCTTGCCATCCGTGACCTCGACAGCATGGGTGCTAGAATCGATTGGCGCAGACAATTCGTCACAACTGACGCCAATCCCTACTATGACACTTTTGTGCGCTGGCAGATGAACCGCCTCCATGAGCTGGGCAAGATCCTGTACGGTAACCGTTACACCATCTATTCGCCCAAGGATGGACAGCCTTGTATGGACCATGACCGAACCGAGGGTGAGGGTATCGGTCCTCAGGAATACACCGCTATGAAGCTGCAAGTGAAGGAGTGGGCCCCGCAAATCGCTGAATTGATCAAGGGAAAGATCGAGGATGACGCCAAGGTCTACTTTGTACCTGCCACTCTGCGCCCCGAGACCATGTACGGACAGACCTGTTGCTTCCTGGGCCCCAAGATTAACTACGGAATCTTCAAGGTGAAGGAGAAGGAATACTACATTGTGACGAAGAGGGCTGCCTGGAACATGGCGTTCCAGGGTATTTTCTTCGACAGTGAACACTTCCCCAAGTCTCAGGATCAGCTGCCGCTCGTTCTGGAGGCTCCTGGCTCCGCATTCATCGGTACCCTCGTCAATGCCCCGCTCTCTTTCCACAAGGAGGGTGTGCGGATTCTGCCTATGGAGGGTGTTTCTGCTACTAAGGGTACTGGTGTTGTCACCTCAGTGCCCTCGGACAGCCCTGACGACTACGCCACTTTGCTCGACCTGGCAAAGAAGCCCGAATACTACGGCATCAAGAAGGAGTGGGCAGAGCTGGAGATTCACCCTCTTATTGAAACCCCGACATACGGAAACCTCATTGCGCCTGCGCTGGTCAAGCAGCTCAAGATCAATTCACCCAAGGACGTGAACCAGCTAGCCCAGGCCAAGGAGTTGGCATACGGCGAAGCGTTCTACAAGGGCACAATGCTTGTGGGCGAATTCAAGGGCGAGCCAGTGAGCGCTGCCAAAGAGAAGATTCGCAAGACCCTCTACGACAGCGGCGACGCTATCCCCTTCGCTGACCCCATGGGTAAGGTTGTCAGCCGAAGTGGAGATGACTGTGTTGTCGCCTATCTCGGCCAATGGTTCCTGAACTACGGAGAGAATGACGCGAAGTGGCAGCAGGATACACTGGACTATGTCGCTAACAAGCTCAACACCTACCTGCCTGAAACCAGGCACGGTTTCGAGAAGAACCTCAGCTGGCTCAACCGATGGGCTTGTGCCAGAACTTATGGTCTTGGCTCCAAACTTCCCTGGGATCCTCAATTCCTCGTCGAGAGTTTGAGTGATAGTACCATCTACATGGCGTACTATACCATTGCTCACTTCCTGCACGGTGACCGATATGGTAAGACGCCTGGCCTCTTGAATATCAAGCCAGAGCAGATGACCGATGAGGTCTGGGACTATGTGTTCACAAGACGCGAGCTTAGTGACGAACTCATTGCAAAGAGTGGAATTAGCAAGGACGACCTGCAGAGGATGCGCAGAGAGTTTGAGTACTGGTACCCTCTGGACGTTAGAGTCTCTGGCAAGGACCTCATTCAGAACCACTTGACGTTTTTCCTTTACATCCATATCGCGCTCTTCCCACCCGAGTACTGGCCCCGTGCTGTCCGCTCGAACGGACACTTGCTCCTGAATGGAGAGAAGATGAGCAAGAGCACCGGCAACTTCCTTACATTGAAGGATTCGGTCGACAAGTTCGGCGCCGATGCCTCTCGTATTGCGTTTGCCGATGCTGGTGATGGAATCGAAGACGCCAACTTCGAGGAGACTGTCGCAAACAGCAACATTCTGAGACTCTTCACACTCAAGGAGTGGATTGAGGAGACTCTCAAGGATGAGTCCCTGCGCACTGGTCCCGCTGACTCCTTCTGGGACAAGCTGTTTGACAATGAAATGAATAGCCTTGTTCGCGAGACCATCAAGCACTACAAAGAGTAAGATCCTAAATTTGAATTGTTCTTGCGACGCTTCGAACATGGCTAACCTGTCTTCAGTACTAACTTCAAGCTTGCTCTGAAATCTGGTCTCTATGATTTGACCAACGCTCGTGACGTCTACCGTGAGGCTGCCATTGCGGCTGGTGTGGGAATGCACCGTGACATGGTCCTGCGCTACGTTGAGCTCCAAGCTCTGATGATTGCTCCCATTGCTCCTCATTGGGCTGAATACATCTGGCTTGAGGTTCTCAAGAAGGTTTGCGGCTCCGTGGATTGATAAATCTGAAGTGCGTCTCTCTAACTCGAGTCTCACTAGCCTGAAACGATCCATTATGCTCGCTTCCCTGAGGTTCCAGAGCCATCCCTCGAGCTCTCGGCTGCATTGAACTACGTTCGCACCACTTCCTCCAGCATTACATCCGCCGAAGCTGGATTTGTTAAGAAGCTGTCCAAGGGCAAGAACATTGCTTTCGATCCCCGTAAGCCAAAGAAGCTCACCATCTACGCCGCGAAGAAGTACCCCGCCTGGCAGGAGAAGTACATCGACCTTGTCCGCGAGGCGTTCGACGCCGTCAGCCTTACCGTAGACGATAAGGACTTGAACGCCAAGGTTGGCAAACTCGGCGAAATGAAGAAGGCTATGCCTTTCGTCCAAACTCTGAAGAGACGTTTGATTCAGGCCAAGGAGGCTCCTGACAATGTCTTCTCGCGTAAGCTTCCGTTCGATGAACTTACAACCCTTAGCGAGATGCTCGGTATCCTGAAGCGGACAACGGGCTGCAAGGAGATCGAGGTCATTGCTGTTGACGAGGGTGGCAAGACCGGCGATGTGTTGGGCACTGGTGAGAAGAGAGAAGGTCTCTCGGCTGAGAATGCGGTGCCTGGTCAACCCACCTTTGGCTTCGCCAATATTGCCGAGTAGGGGGGGATGATATCCTTTGTTCGATTTCAATTAGAAATAGGATTGTTTTCTACATGCAGTTTTTTTACGATTGAAGGAAATTTTTGATGATTCTTGCAATTAAGAGCTTCCAACAGTCGCTCTGTAAAGATATTGATATAGGAGTCTACTCTATCTGCCCTATGGGGCAGGTCATGGTATGTTCCCAGCGAGATCATTGAGGGACAGATAACCGCTCCTAAACACTCTTCTATTCTATAGATATCCATAACTCGGCACATCAATATATATATTGTACAGATTGGAGATCGATAAATATCAATTTTACCCTCCGTGTCCCATAAAACACCAATCGCTATGCATGTAGTATACAAACCCACCAGGTTGGTAGAAGACACGGCGTGGAGCCATCTCCCCTTTCAAGCCGATCCAACTCGTCTCAACAGGCCGATATTCTGTCTCCCACGAGACGGATTCCTGCGCTTATCGACCGCCCGCTTCTCAGCGATGAAATTCCAACATTCAGCTGGAGGTCGCGATCCGATGTGCTGTCCATTGGGGCTGAAGACCTCGACCCGGGGCAGGGAGTTCGGCGACTCAGTCCCATCGGACACGGAACTGGCTCGGATCTGCACGGTGAGTTCCACCCAGCCGCATCCCTCGATCAGGATGTCTGTCGACATCACTTTGTACGGTAAAGGGGGGATCGGTTTGCCCAGGTCCTCGACGGCTTTCGCGATGCTTGTTGGTAGATGGGAGCGGGTGACGTCCCATTTCAGTTCGAATAGTCCGGCGGAAGATATCGTGGCAGCGGCGTCGTCTTTCATGATTGTTTCGCCGGGATAAGGGCGTTGTCGGGCTTGCATCTCTATAGCCTTGTCCGTCCGGGTGACATGGGCTTCGATGGGGACGAAACAAGCCGCCATCAACAAGTGGTCGGGGTTCTCTGCGGTAATCCGGATGAGGCCGCCTCCAAGAAGCAAGGATTGTCCGGGCTTGATCGTGTAGCGTTCGGGCTTCATCCGTTTAGTCATGATTAGGTCCCGTTTGTGCTCATCGCGGACGTAATTTTCCAATTGGCCGCGATCGAGCCCCGGTAGGTCAATCATTTCTCCTTTGCCGTGGCCGAATGGGATACGGATGGGAGAGACAGTAGTGCCCGGTACTGACGAGACGACCGGAAGCACGGGGTATAGATCTTCTTGAGGGGCTGGCGGTAGAAGGCTGTCAGAGTTCAACGAAACATCTTTGAAACTGCGGATATCGGACTCCTGCTTTCGCTGTTCGACCAATTCCGCGATCTTCTCAAGGTTCCGAGAATCCTTGGGGAAGCAGGCTTCAATAAAGCTGCTTTTCCCGACATTGGCCTTGCCGACTACCCAGATACCCCCTCCATGCTTTCTGATCTCTTCCTTGACCTGTTTAGTCCACCAGCCTCGGTGAGCACTGATCATATGTACATTGCCCAAACGGAATTGCTCCGCCGGCAAGTTCAGAGATTCCCGGAGAATCGAACGCATGTACTCCATCTTCGAATCAATCTGTTCCTTGGTCGCGGCTAGGAGATCGGAGCGCGTTATGACAAAGGAGATGGTTGGCAGTTTCTTCCCTCCCTGGTATTTCTCCGTCGAAGCTCTTCGATTCCGCGAAAGAGGTTCTTGAATAGACAAAGCGTCGTAGATATTGTCGACAAGAGACATGGGAAAATCGGCCGCGTCAATAACGTGGTAAATGCGATTATCCCTATGCGGCGACTCTTTAAGAAACTCGTTGATCGAGTATATCGAAGGCGAGGGGGCGGAGACGGCCGTGTTATGGTGAATCAAGTCATGACATCTGTCGCATACCTGCACAGGAACTCTCGGTTTCTCGAGATACCGACTGGCAATTGCCGCCGCATTTTCTAGCATCGCTCCATCTGCGAGAGAAATAGAAGAGTTAGTGCCCATCTGACAGCCTGACAGCAATTCCCACATACGCTTAGCTTTGGGAGCAGCTAATTCGGAGTCGATGACCAGCTTCTGTATTGTGCTCGCTGCTTCCTCCGCCTCAGACCTTAAACTAGACTCTTCCTCTGCATCTCCGCGCTCGTCGCCAGTCGCTTGTTGGAGCTTGGACAGGAGCTTCCGAGTCTGTTTCCTGGTTTTGCCATAGTATCCGGGCTCGTTCGGCTCGACGGTCTGCGCATAGGCACCACACCCTGGGCAACAAACGGGCAGGATATCTTCCACAAGCTTAGTTGACCCCGTACATGGTTGAGATGTGGACGATAGACCGCGAAGCTGGCTTCGTTTGATGAAGAGGCTTGGATTTGGGTTGTGGAATAGCTTCACGCGTGCAAAAAGACTGCGCGCTGGTGCTCGTGAGGCAAGTCGTTGTGTATGAAGTGAGTGTCGTAAAGATATCCGTTGAAATTCAAGGGCTCTTAAGTATGTGCTCCTTAAACAATGCGACATCATGAAATTTTCGAAGAGCTGCTAGGAAAACAGCATGGGATATTTGATAGAAAGCCTAGACTCCTACTCCGTAGATACTGTTGGTGGACCGCCCTATCTCCGAAAAGTTCACTGTGGCGAATGAATTACTTGAAAGGCGATATTACGACTACAAAGATTCACATAAACAGTTGGAATTTAGATCAATTATCGGACTTCATGAGAAAAGATTTTGACCAATTATACGATTTGATCATGTACAGAACCTATAGATATCCCAAAGACAAACACGCTTGTTAACACATTATCATAAAAAAGACATCTCAAGATTTTCGAAAAGAGCCATAGTCGGGCCGGTACAGTGCTGTTCTCGTATAATCAAGCCTTCGCTTTGCCTTTGCCCTTTGTACGGTCGTCCTGATCAGTCCCCTCAGCTTCAGACTCGCTCGTAAACTCGTCGTCGTCATCGAATCCGATAAACTTCCTCGCCGACACTGACTTGCGAGCAGGCTCCGATGGCACAGGTACATCCCCCATATCCTGCTCCTCATCGCTTTCTTCCTCTGAACTGTTCGGAGTCTCCTGTCCGCTATTTTCACTGGCACTGGCGCTCGTGCTAGATCCACCCAAAATCGTGTCGCGTAGGTTATCCGTCCAAGTGCTATCCTTCATTGCTGCTAACACAGCCTCCCTTGCCTTCTCATTCATTTCCTCCCTGTCTTCCATCCACTGACCATCAATCTTATGTTTTCCGCCACCATTCTTCAACTCCTCCTGACGCTTTTCTGCCGCCTCCACAACCGACTGCCATCTGCGCCGCCGCTCTTCTTTTTCCTTTCGGTCCATTTCTGGTTTGACTGCGAGGTATTCTGCCAGCGCTTTGGCTTCGTTGACCGTGCGAATACGGCGACCGTCGAGATTGCGGCTGGAGCCATTGTCGTCACCTTGGTTGCGCTTCCGCTTGCTCGACATACGTCCACCAGCCGCACGGAGCTGGGAACCGAAACCTCCCTTTCCTCCACACAAGGGTACAGTGAGGCGGAGTGGGAGGAGATTAGACGTTGTCGCAACTTCGCCATTGGGGGCGATAAGGAGAGAAAGCAAACGCTCAGACGATGGGACAAGCTGCTTGTTACTTGTTGTAGTTAAGACGAGAGACCGAAGTGGTATCGACAACGGCAGGTATGTCGAGACTCTATCTGTAAGATCCGATATAGTTGAAGTAGACGGGAGCGAGAATGAGACTGTCGAGGGTAGAGAAAGTCCCGGGAAAGAGGAGAGGAGGATGTTGACTGTTTGGGCTGCCATTTTGGTGGTCAAATGGTATGAATCTCAGGCAGCTTGTACAACAAGCAGATTGAATCAGTGATACGGCAGCGTCACAATGTAAAGGATAGTTGGACTGATATCTTGCCTTGATGTAGAGGAGGCGTTGAGGTTTGTTGAAGGCGGAGTTGAAAGATAAGGCACATGACTAAGGCTTGTTTGTTGAAGCCTGAGGCATAAATTGTATTACGTAATCCATATCAGGACTAGCGTGCCGATTAGGGTCTCAACCCTAGCCAGTGGTCCCAAAGAGGAAGCGTCGCACTTTTAACTCAAGTTGGCGCTCCACTCTATCACTTCCATCATATAAACCATTCTTCTCGCGTTGTCAGAGCGATTCCCCGAATAGCGCCTGGAACTCGCGACAATGTAAGTGCTAGGTTGAGCCTCACGGCTTTCAATAGTCATTTCGCGGCCTTTTACTAACGTCGCTGCAGGCTTATCCCCAAGGAAGACCGCAAGAAGATCCACGAGTACCTCTTCCGCGGTATGTCAACGACGACTCCCAGCCATACCGCATTGGCAGTGCAAACCCTTTCGAGCCTGACGATGGATGATCGCTGACCTGGTTTTTGCCTGAACAGAGGGTGTGCTCGTGGCCAAGAAGGACTTCAACCTTCCCAAGCATGGCGACATTGACACCAAGAACCTCTACGTGAGTTTGCTCAAACCAATTCCTTCGCACGCCATCGAATATGAACAGCCATTTCTGACGAGAGCTCTTTCGGTTGTTATAGGTGATCAAGGCCTGCCAGTCCCTGAACTCCCGTGGCTATGTCAAGACCCGGTTCTCGTGGCAGTACTACTACTACACCCTCACCCCTGAGGTATGTTTCAGCGACCTATCTATTATTGCAATGAGCAATACCTGACTGTTTCTCAGGGTCTTGACTACCTCCGCGAGTGGCTCCACCTCCCCGCTGAGGTTGTCCCTGCTACCCACATCAAGCAGCAGCGTTCTCACGCTCCCCCCCGCGGCATGATGGGTGGTGAGGAGCGCGAGCGTCGCCCCCGTGCCCCCCGTGAGGGTGGCTACCGCCGCCGCGAGCAGGAGCCCAAGGAGGGTGGTGCCCCCGGCGAGTTCGCCCCCAGCTTCCGCGGTGGCTTCGGCCGTGGCCGTGGTGCTGCTCCCCCCTCGTAAGGGAAGGTTGTTCGTCTCTCGGTCATCCAAGGGTTGATGGATTTTGCACGTGTGGCTTGAGTAGGCTCTAATATCGGCCAGAAAAAGCTACACCGCTGCTCATCCTTAAAAATTAGAACGACTTGTCATACTGGGAAATGAGGATTATGTTCTGCCAGTGTTTCCCTGTTTCGAACTAGCTAGGATCAATGGCGAAAAAATCATGACTCAGTATACTGTTCTCAATCTCGTAGGATACCTATTTACGCTCGCAAAACTGCCTAGATGAAGAGCTTGCTCTCGTGTAATCAGGTGGAACGGGCTTCGTGACAGATTGATTTGATCCAGTCGATGATAAGCGATCTTTGTCCCTATGCCGAAAATCTCTTCCGATCATAGAGGAGAACAGCCTGCAGAATGACAGATGCGCCTGCGGCACAGTCTTCATCAGAGCAGAATTCTTCAGGATGATGGCTCAAACCGTCCTTACACGGCACGAAAACCATGCCCGTGGGGACTCGTTTGGAGGTGAAAACACTGTCATGTCCTGCACCACTCATCATCGTCCGCACAAGAGATTTGGGCTCAGGCACACCGGCATCGGCGGCCACAGCTTCGGCGGATTTCTGTACACATTCGATGCAGTCAGGGTGGAACTTCACTGCTGGAGAGTCGAAGTCCACGGTCCACTCCACTCGACAGGGCTTCCCGATGCCTTTACCTTCCTCGGCGGCAATCGCGTCAAAGTCCTTCCTGAGTTCTGCTTCTACGACTGCGACTAATTCGGTCTCCGCGCCGCGGATGTCGAGAGAGAAGCTCACCAGCCCCGGAACGGTGTTTACGCTCCCAGGCTTCGCTTCGATAATACCAACGCTTGCCAGACACCCATGGGATGAGGCAACCTCTCTAGCGCGGACCATCATGCGGGCGGAAGCGTACAGAGCATCTGCTCGGTGCTGAAAGGCAGTGGTACCAGTGTGGGTGTCTCTGCCAATGATGTTGAGACGGTACCAGCGGTAGGCCTGGACAGCGGTGACTACACCAATACGCTGGCCGGCAGACTCGAGGTGAGGTCCCTGCTCGATGTGCAGTTCAAAGTGCGCCGCCATTGGGGTCTCCTTGTAAGAACAAGGGACGCTTCCAAGGTAGTTTATCTTCTCTAGAGCTGATTTCATTGACTCCGGAGAGGAAGCTGCGGTAGGGAGAGAAGCAACCGTCGGGACTTCCTTGAGCTCATGGGCTCGCGAAAGAGGAATGCATTCTGCCCATACTCCAGAGGAGACCATACTCAGGGGAAACCGTGCACCCTCTTCACTGTGAAGCCGTCAAAATATGGTCTTCGAAGAAGTTTTGCGTAAGCGCTCTCAGAGGCGTCCTTACTTTGTCCAGTTAACAACCCCTACACCACCCTCTGTCTCGATTCCCATCTCATCAATCACCCTCAGAGTTTCGATGCCTGCTAGGACACCCAGAATCCCATCATATCGACCACCAGTCGGCTGGGTGTCGAGATGACTACCGATGAATGTTGCTGGTACATCTTTTCTGCGCCCTGGGCGGACGGCAAAGATATTTCCCATCTCATCAATGGTAATATTGCACTTCAATGCCTTGGTCGTTTCGATGAACCAATCCCGCACTTTCTTATCATCTTCAGATAGTGAAAGGCGCCGCATGCCTGTGTCTGTCGGTCCACTATCTATGCTTTAGCCAGTGCTGCCTTACTTGGAAAGGAATTAGTGCAACAACGCCCATGCTTTCTTCTGTCGCTCGAACAGGGGCATCACAGGCTCGGTCCAGGAAAGGGTATGGGATGCCATGCTTACTCTCCCCATCGAATACCATAACCCCATTGACAGCTGTGATGCAGGTCGTTTGCAAGACGGCCTCTATTGGCTCGTATAGCCATCACTTGAGCTTCAGTGAACTCCGTCGATAGCATGTTTCGGTTCTTGGAAATTGGAAAGGCACGTTAGGACTTTGAAAGTGATTGCGAGAGTATTCGCTCTGAAAATGCCGCTGGAATCCCCAGGCTAAGAGTAAATGTCATTATGCATTTCAATGAGCGGAAAGGCGACGATTTATCTACAGGTCCCCAGCATTGGAGCACCACTCTCGGATCAGGAGAGATAGGATGACTGTTCAGGTGGGGTCACGGCTCTAGCTGTGAGTTGTGACATTCCCCTCGAATTCAAACCTTGCCGGACTTGAAGTAGTTGAGGAGCGGAGTTTCGGCCGTTTATCAAGGTAGGCTGCCTCTCCAACTTGGAAGATTTGGGGTAGTGAGGTTGAGGATACTGAAGGAAGACCCGTATGCTCCTCATATCAAGTTGAGCATAGGGGCACTTTCTTATCCTTCACGGCCCGGCATAATAAACAGGTAAGTCGAAATAGGTTCTGTGTACAAGCATAGGTAGGCAGCAGTACCTACACAGAACTGCAGTTCCTGGTTGGTGAACTCCGAAGTTGTGAGGTACTCCGTACTATGGAGTATGGACACGAGCCAAACCCGGTAAAGCACACGCACTTCAAATCATTTCCTGCAGCTAACCAGGGCAATTTTTGGCCTAGGAAGCGTAAAAAAAGCGAGGAATAGAATCAGACAAGCGATAAATCTTCATCGAGCAAAAAATAAAAATAATAAAACCGACAGCTGTGTCGATGGAGAGATTCCAAAGATTGAGGAGAGGAGTATTTTGGGCAAGCCACGGCCATCTCTGGTAAAAGGCAAGAAATGGGTTCTGAGCTAGCTTGTCCCACTCCTCGCAGTTCTTACACTTAATTATTATATAACCCATTCCAAAATTTCATAAAAGGTACACTGTTCGAATCCCGTCTATCTCCATTCTTTCTTTTTCTTCTATTTCTTTTGGCCGATACTCCCGCATACCCCGCATCCCACCTGTTGTCATCTCGTAGAGCTTCAAGGACCTGGAATAATACTATCTACCGTCAATTGAAGTTCCTGATCTCTCCTCTATAATCCTCTACTAGTATAGTATAAACCCACGCCTCATAATGTCGTCCGCTGCGTGTATCTTCTGCAAGATCATCAAGGGTGAGTCCCTCCCTCTTGGGATGTTGTTGTTTCTCCAACTTCCGCTGGAACGGCTTCCGTCAGCAACGTCTACACCTGGACTTGATGGCGCTAAGCATTCATACGGATATTAGGTGACATCCCTTCATTCAAGCTCTTCGAGAGCGACAAGGTCTTTGCTTTCCTTGACATTGAGCCTCTCAGCCGTGGCCATGCGGTAAGTCTTTTGCAAGGATTGTCCTGTTCGCGAACAGTCCTCCGAGATGGGACCTCCTTACCTAGACATATATCGACCCGGGACCATCTCTTCTTTAGTTTCTGCATATCGCGTGCTGGTAGTGGCATATAAATTGCTAACAGCAATGATGATTCGTTTATGACAGCTCGTGATCCCCAAGTTCCACGGTGCAAAGCTCACCGACATCCCCGACGAAGATCTCAAGGAACTCCTGGTATGTGACACTGGATAACGGGGGTTCGCCCAATATAAAGCCATCCGTCCTCCAACCCCATGCCAGCTGTCGAGGACCTTGGGGGATAAATTCCACGGGGGATCTACCCCCCAGAGATTCTAGGCTGGCCCGCAAACATCAGAGCTAACGTCCAATACTCCGTACAGCCCGTGGCGAAGCAGATTGCCAAAGCAAGCGGCGCGGAAGATTTCAACATCCTGCAGAACAATGGCCGCATCGCTCATCAGTTTGTTGACCATGTAAGAGGCTAAGAGCCCCCTTGTTTACATGGCTTTTTATCATGACCACATTGCGCTGACCCCTCTGCTTCTCAACCCAAATTAGGTTCATTTCCACATGGTATGTCCCATGTCCCTCCCTAATATGTTGTTCCAAGTCGCTGGCACAGCTGAAGCTAGCTCTGGGAACAGTGCTAACCCGCAAAAATCATTAGATCCCCAAGCCCAACGAGAAAGAAGGCCTCGGTGTCGGATGGCCTGCTCAGGATACAGACATGGAGAAGCTCAAGGCTTTGTATGAGGAAATCAAGACCAGGATGTAAATGGGGCTTTGCACTGTCCAAGTCATATTCTTCAGCGCAATGAGCGAAGGCTAGCGCAGATTCAAATCCACCTTGTCATTGCATGTTGAGAATCAATACAAGTTCAAGATTCACAGTGATGCCGGCGACATATTGAGATGAGACTACGAGGAGTACTCTGTAGATAGGCTCTTCGGTAAACCATTCGAGGCAGTTCTATGATTATCAATTTTCATTGAGAAGAATGTACATTCTATGAATATATATACTGCCTATCAACAGCAGAATGAACAGGGAGATGGGTTCGCCGATACCCAAAACTTCGAGAACAATCCGGTCTATAATAGTCAACGCCATCAGTCGCAGCAGATTCGCATCATTGGCTGCTGGCGGCGTTCCCCTTCGACAAGCTCTCGGCTGAATAGAAATTGATCTTGCCGTCACCTTGGATCACATTTAAACGGTCGTAGAGAGACCTGGCGCGGAGATAAGGGTCAAGCTGCCAGTATTGCACCCTCAACCGCTCAATAAGGTCATTCCTCTTATCTCTCGATGCAGCCACAGCTTCTTTGTCATCTTTGAGGCCGGCAGAGATCCATGAAACCGTGGCATCTTGGACCATTTGCGCGAGCTCTTGTCGCTGTGCCACCAGCTCGTCTCGCTTTGCAGCATCCTCCATTGTCTTATTTTCGTCGGGCTCGCATTCCACGTACTTATATTTCCAATTCTCATCACCCTCGAGCTCTTTCATGATACGATCTCGAGAAATAAACACTTCCAGATCCTTGGCATTTCTGGTAAACTGAATTTTGGCGGCAACGACAGGATCAAGCCACCCTTTGATGATGCTCCAGATGCCTGTTTTATGATATCAGTATACGACGCTATGAGGAAGAGGGACGAGGACGAACCTGAAAATATCCAGGGTGCCTTGTGGATGAGAACCACCCCAAGGGACTCGGGATAATTGGCCTCAAAGCACTTGATCATAAATTTGACCGGATGGTAGTCCTGCGGAAATTAGCCAAAGTGCATATAAACTCCTAAAATAAACTTACCATGTTGGCCAAGGAAAAGTCAGTCATATCAAAAATAATACACTGGATTCTGTCAGCGATATTGTTACGACGACCGGTTCCTTGAGTCTTACGGCTGTTTCAACAGGGGGTGCAAGCATCATGCGCGCCGATTCAATTGTATATACGGTGAAGCGATCCAAAGCCTCTTGACTTTGCTCCCCGGCTTTGTGCAGGCGCACCCTAACAACGCAAATCGGCCGGCCGAACTTGTCGACGCCATGAAGGAAACTCTTCCCCATACGCATCTGGTTCAAGAAATCTTCGCCGGCCTTCTTCTCGGCAGGGTCGGAGCTCTGCTCCTGTTTTAGAGCATGTTGTTCACCATTCTTCATGATGTCGCTGTCCACTTGCACGTCCGACAATCTCCAGCGGATAGTAGAGATAAACATCACGAGGGCTTTCTTGACATCCCACTTGCGTGCGCGCAGGAAGCGCAGAACCAGTGAATCGGGATTGTCTTGTTTCACCATACTCCAGAAAGTTGTCCGCATCTCCTCCGGTGACATATCCGCCAAAGCTTGATGGAACTCCTTCAACTGTCCATATTTGTCGTCGCCGTCGGTAATGTGGATTGACGAAAGGCCGGATGAGATGGCGGTCGCGGATTTCTCGGGAGCCGTATCATCTTCGTCGTCCTTGCCTCTTCCGAAAAGGCCAAATCTGCGCTTGGGCTGTTTCTTCTTCTCCTGCGACGGGCTCGACGGAGCTTCCTCGGCTGACTCAATTGCGTCCAACTTGACCCCGAAAATTTGGAGGAGCAACGCCCAGAATTCCTGCAGCTTTACTTCCTGTTCTGCGGTGAGGTTCCCAATGGTTCCGGGAGGCAGTTCGGTAGGCATGGTTTTGAGAGTATCGATCACTCCGAGGAATGAGTTTTGTTGCGGGGGAAGGTCTTGGGGGATTGGCGTGAGATACACGTCGTTTTTGGAGCGGGAATGTCTATCCTGAAACCAGACTCCTCCACAAATGAGAGCTAGGGCAAATGTGATGGCCCAACCAGTTGAAGCCTTCCTTGGGGATCTGTCTTGGAATGAAGATGTAGTAGAGAGCGACCGTTTAGACAAGACAAAAGATGCCGAGGGGCCTGAAATTGAACACGACTTCGATGTACCTCTGTAGGGTAATAAAGAGCGTGACCAGAAATGGATGGGACTGGCCGAGGGAAGGAGAAGATGGCGTCGTATTAACAAGCAAGCAAGCATGTGCTGAGCAGTTGATGACGAGGGACCGCTTGGAAGATGCACCAACGATCCTCCGTCTTTCCTTCTTACAGAGAGTCGTAAGGAAGGATGCCACAGGTACTTGACTGGATGAAAATGAGTACCCCTGAGATAGAAAAAGGGAATGAAGATTAATGAACACGGGACCAATAGACCAATAGTTCTAATTAGCAGCAGTCTAGGCAGGGGTTCACTCTAAGTTATCATCGGTGTGTGCACTGTGCAGCGTGGATAGCGACGGTTGGAGTTGGACTTGGCTGAGTTGGAGTCTTGGAGACGCCTCAATTTCCGCCAACCGATTCTTAACCTCTATCTAACGCGGGGGATCAACAACGCGACGTCTATCACTCTATCTACTCCGTACTAGTTGATGAAATATTAAAACAGTCAACCGATACACAAAATTGCTAATTATCGGCTTGATTGAGCTAACTGATCGAATATCACAATACCTCTCGCGAGACATCATCATTACATCTCAAGCGGACATCTCTATTGTTTATTATCGGTTCCGCAGCAACAAAGATCGTTCAACGTTTGAATTCATATTGAATTGCATCGAAGTCGAAACCTCCAATACTCGTTATCTTCGAGATGGACGCAGCTGTCCCCCGGTCATCCTCACGCCCACGACCCTCATCCAGGCCAACAACTCCCCTAAGACCCAGTTCTCGATCGTCCATTCGCGAAGCACATGGTTACGGGGCCAACATTAGCAATGCTGGCTATACCCAGCCCGCAATCAATGCGTTAGAGCCCCAATTTGCAGAACTGGCAGATTCCATGGCGGACCTCGAGGCCAATTTCATGCACCTCCAGCTCATGCATGAAAGTTTGACGCGTTTCACCGAGAGCTTTGCTGGTTTTCTATACGGGCTGAATATGAATGCGTTCTGTGTGGATTTTCCGGAGGTATGCCCTGTTGACCTCTTCCATTCCCCAATGAATGATGCGCTCATCAAGACCAAGGCACCAATAGCTGAGTCGTTTCGGAGGGCAAAACAAGCCGAGGCCCAGAAAGGTAATGACAATCACTTCGTTGATGGGGCTACCCATGTTAGATATACTAATCGGAAATATAGAGGCTGAAGCGGAACAAATTCGACCAGTTGAAAGCGAGGCAACGTTCATGTGAGTCATTGCTGCTAAGTCATGGCAACATTATCGAATGAATGTTCATTCTAACCATGATATCCGGGTCACAGGACAACAGACACCTCCTTCGTTGAGAACCCACCCAGCACGGTTTCCTCGAAACCCACGAGAAAGCCCTCCATCCCATCAAGGGGAACCACTCGAGGTCGTTCGACCCGTGGTACGACAAGTGGTCGCTATACAACCAGAGGATCCAATCGAACTCGGCCCAGCGCATTGCCTCGAGGTAGGGGGGTTCGATGAACAAGAATTGAAACATTACGGATGTATCGTCCAAGACATTATGAGGCAAGCGAAACTCCCCACGACTCAACGCCATCGGAGACCTTGGAACTCGGTTGGTTTTACGTGAAAATGATGAACGAGATCTCGGAACTTCTGCCATGATGCAGGTTATCCCATAGGAGAGAATCACCGGGAGAATATCTAGTGAACTCGAAACTTGCAATGCAAAGCGCCGGTGGATCAAAGCATTCTAAAATCCATTGAACTGGATACATTACTACACGACTGCCTCGGTTTAGATCTCCAATTTTGTATGGTGTAGCTCGCCAGACTTGCCGATAAAGAAGGGAAATGAGTATTACCATGTTACAGGCGTCATTTGTAGAACCATAATGTATTCAATTCTCTAGATCTTAATGGCTAGGTCAATAATTGATCATATATTAGAATCCTCTCCCATCACTATGTATTCCGTATGGGGTTGCGGATCCGTAGCCAAGCCTGGACAGATGGAGAAAAAAAGATCTCTTGAGCCAACAGCAACTTCTCGAGACAGCTTTAGCAACGCCATATAACTAGCTCCGAACAATTTCATTAGGGAATTCGATTCTACATATGCCATTCTACAGCAGTGGATTACCTGTGTTCTAAATTTGAACGAACACTGGGTTTCGCCGTGGGTGTAGATATACAACACCCTTTCACAGGTTGCTTCGGCGCCACTCCCACCAACACTTTGAGTGCAGTCGGCGACTCTTGAGATTCACTACTCTGCACAGTGTACAGCCAACAATAACCAACTACCAGCCTGTTGGGCAACACAACATCAGATTTCTCTATTGATCGAGAGGCTGGCCTCTGAAAACCCCCCATAATGTGGATTTGAATCCATACAGGGTCTTGACGACAATCCAATTCATCTATTCATCTGTATTCAACTATTCATCTGCTGTCGACCTTGAGCATATTGTCATTCCCATTTAGGCTTCAGAGTCGAGATATCATCTTCAAGACGCTCCGTCTCACCGTGCCCTATTTATTCCAGTGTTTCTTCTTCTCCTTTCTGCTCTTCTTTGCATACTTTTCAAGCCATCTTCCAGTTCTTCTTACCATCTTCCAATCTCTCAACTTCCTTCTACCAAAGGTTTTAAGACTCCTTCTCAACGTTACATTTGCTTCCATCACGATGGCAAGCATTACTTCAGTGTCCCTCCTTTCAGAGGCCGAATTCGGCTGCGGTAAGAAAGACCCTACCCAGGGTTGTTCTCATGGTTGTCCTTTAGACTGACGTGCAATAAGAACATCTTGCAGCTATTCTAGCACAGGATGGAAGCACTGCCGATCAGTTCAGAAGCTCTTTCATCAAGACACACAACGATCTGGCTCCGCGGTCCATAACTGCGGATGATTTGACTAAACACAAGGGAGGCCTGCGTCCTGCGTCCTTGCTGAGGCCAAAGTACACTTGTGTTACATGCTTCGAGGTGTGCGTTCCTGCGAATCGCGAAACTCATACCGAAGAGACGGGGCATCAGTTCTGTAAGTCAATCAGGGTAAGACTCGGCTCTGTTTGATTGCTGACTTTCGTAGACATGGAGTCACGAGGCCGTACTCTTTTTTGCCAGGGTTGTGGCGATCTTGTCTATGATCATGACTTGGAGCGTCTCCGATTGTCGCCTAAAGATGGGAAACTTCAAGGTTTGCATGCACTCTCTGTCAACGAAAGTTTGCTTACCTTACTAAAATTTAGCAGGAATCAAGAAGCGTCGATTCAGCGAAAGTTCCTCTGATGAGCTGTATGTTAAGAGCAACGCCAACAAGCGCCCCTGCGCCAAGCAGGGAGTCAGAGGCCTGTACAATCTTGGACAGACCTGTTATCTCAACGTCATTTTACAGACTCTACTTCATGACCCTATTCTTAGTACCTATTTTCTGGGAAATGGTCACCAGCCGCACGAGTGTACTGCCCCTGACTGCATAGGCTGCGCGGTTGCAGAGGTATTTGCGGACTTCAATAGCAGCGATAAAGCAGAAGGATTCGCAGCCTTGAGTCTTCTTCTGGCAACATGGCGTGCAAGCCCTGTAAGTGGTCCTTTGACTGAGTTCTCGCGCAATGAGTGGCTGCTGACTTGCTGTAGAGTTTGGCAGGATACCACCAGCAGGATGCCCACGAATACTACCAATTCCTAGTCGACAAGCTACATGCAAGCACTGAAGGGCACGTGGACGATCATGAGCAAGCCTGCCCTTGCTTTTTTCACAAAACATTCTACGGCAAGCTTCGCAGTAGCGTAACCTGCGATAAATGCGGCAACGTGACCAAAACTGAAGACCCCATGGTGGACCTGAGTCTGGACGTCCAAGTGCAGGCGAAGAAACGAGCCATGGGTGGCGGTGTTGGCCCCTCGGCGACCCCCACACTCAATGGCTGCTTGGAAAGCTTCACATCCCCTGAGAAACTCATGGCAGGCGTCTACAATTGCAGCGGGTGTGGCAATACTCCCCAGAAAGCTACAAAGCAGTTGCGGATTAAAAAGCTTCCGGCGATTCTCTGTATGCAGTTGAAGGTATGTCACTCGAGTATAACAACCCCAGTGCATCCAATTGACACATTCTTAGCGCTTCGAGCATAGCTTGGCAGTGTCCGAGAAAGTGGAAGGCAGAGTCGATTTTCCTCTGTCGATCAACATGCTTCCTTACACAACCAATCCGAATAGTAAGGACGACAAGTCCAAATACATTTATGACCTCTCGTCCGCAGTCGTCCACAAAGGCAAGCTGGACGCAGGGCACTACTACGTCTACTGCAAGCAGGGCGATCAGGTACGTTAATCCCTTCCTTAAGTTTCAGGAGACGACATACCCAGCATTTCTTATAATGCTAACCTAACGACGATAGTGGGTACTGTTCAACGATGACCAAGTCACCGCAGTTACCGAGGCAGAAGTTCTGAACGCCGATGCGTATCTCTTGTTTTACAATCTGCGATCTTTTGTTTCCACTTCGCAGTAGCTCATTGCTCTGCCTTAGCACCGCCCCAGGTCTGAAGAGGATAACAGCTAATATGTTCCACATGATGGGTTTTAGCGGGCAGGAGTTCGCGGTACGGGGAGTTCATTCCACTTAGTCTGGTTTGCATTGCGAGAAGGGTCTCCCGGGTATCTTACATTGAACATGTCATGTCTCATTGAACAAATGAATGGTCGAGAGCGTTTGCTAGTACTACACTGAATTGACACACCTTCGGTAATAGAATATCAGTTCACCTTAATTCTGCAATACGTTTTACACCTTAGAAGTGACGGACGTCCAGAGGTTCAAGGCTCACAATCTCAATGACGGTCACTGAGCGGTATGTTTTGCTACGAGTTGCGACTAAGACGACCAGGTAGAATGGGTATACCGAAGAATTTACTACAAAGTGTTATAAGTTCTAGCTCGGGGTGAAAGCGAGATGGGCGACGTCGGATCGAGAGCATTGATAAGGGCTTCTCGAACGGTCGAGGCAGTTCCTCAAAAGTGCTGTTACCACCAGCCGTCACAACCATCAATCCGCATTGTCAGACATAGTAGGTTACAAGTCGCATTGGCCCAGATGCAATGGTGCTCGTCGTATCCAAAGCACGTCTTCCGTAGTAGCGATTGTCCCGAAAGTAAAGGCAGATTGATGCGGGAGAAAACGGGGAAAGAGAAAGATCCTCATTAATTCAATTCAAGAAGATTGAATTGGAAACATAGGAAAGGTTTCGACATGACACCTTTTGGATTGTCCACACCGGCCTCTGCACAAAAAGTTTCCTCTTCCTCTTTTTCCTATTTTCCCCCATCGGAATTCAAGCAGATAGGATTCCCTTTTGGTTTTCCTCCATGGTTGTTGCTACCGAGCGCCGAGCACGTAACGAAATCGTCGTGAATAGGAAATGGATAAGAGAAACAATTTAACGGAACTGAATGGTGTGGAAGACCCTGTTAGCGAATCTGCTCCTATTTTGCCAGCCAATTCGTCTTATATGTCGTCTTTCTTCCCATGCCCATATGTTTCCGAATCCGCGTATGTGGGAACCAACCTTGTAGAAACCGATGTCCTGAGCCTTCTCACGGAAGCACTGTCTGCAGATGTTCATCTAAAAACTCTCCATCAGCCAATGTTTCGAAAACCCCATCGTTGTCCATTATCGGGTTTGTTTCCATACCCCGTACTTGCGGATGAGACCAGCGCGGTGGGCGCAAACACGGCTGTTTCGACGCAAAATATCTGATTAGCCATTTCTGATCGTAATCCAAAAAACCCTCGAGAACCTCCTCATCGTATCGTCGTGGGGGATTTCGTTCACACACCATTCACGGGAGCCCTTGCCGAACCTATCGAGTAGAAAAGGAATCAAAATTAGTCAAATTGTATCGACGCATTCCAGGGTCAAAAAGGATATCCTTACTTGCGGGGACGGCTGTACCACACGGATTCGTGAGTCATCTTGAATCTGAGACGAGGAAAACCTGGGGGTTGACGGTGTTTGGCAGGTGGTTTGTCGTCGCTGGGCGTTGAGGATGGAGATCTAAATCTTTTAGGGTTGAAAATGCGTTGTGTGCTCCCAGTTCCACCGCGGGCTCGGGACTCTCGCTTGAGCGAAACTAAGCCTTTTTAGGATACAGTAGGCTCTGGCGTTCATGTGATTTGAACCTCTCGACGTTTTGGGTTTAGCGTCCCGTCTCCATAGTCAACTGATGTAGCTTATATAATCTGGCTATTGATAACTAACCTACTCCAACCTTGTATTTCTAACTTCCAACAAGGACAACAATGTATCCAAGAAGTGCTCCCTTACGGACATGGATCCCTCCAGAACCAATATTATTAGGGAGATTACGCGCTCGGACGCGTCTTCAATATTTGAGGTAGATCTGGATGGACGAAAGTATGCATTGAAGCTTTTCCACGACAACAGCCACCCTGGATATACCTCAGTCGACCGTTGAACGCGACTATCGTTGTCAGCGTCAGTTCACGCATCGCCAGGTTCGACTTACCTTCCGCTAAAGGTCATGATCTGAACCGATTTCGCTGCGAATCCAATGCGTACAAGAAGCTCCTCACTTCTGACGTCTGTGAGCGCAGCTTCATTCCAAAATTCTACAGCTACATCAATCGAGTGGATCCGGCTGCTTTCCATCCTGCTTTCCAACATTTCGCCCAAGACAAGTTGAAGCCGAGAGCAATATTGCTAGAATATCTCCCAAATGCAGAGAGTTTAAACTGCGTGAACTACTCAGGTGCGCTCTATCCCCAGGCAATTGAGGGCATGAAGGAGATACACAGGGCGGGCGTCTCGCTGCTGTAGACTATCTTGCCTTTTCACCACAGACCAACGTCACAAGGGCTAAGAACAAGGCTTCATGAATTTGACCGTCAGAAGCACGTACGTCCTTGAGCTGTATCCAGCAGTATCTATCAGTGCAACCTACAGGCATACCGAAAGTGATGACTCTGGTAGTGAAAGGTGGAGTCCAGGACTTTTGAATTTGGGATTCTGGATGAGTCCCGCTTCAAGCCATGACGGGTTACCTGCACTCATATACCTGAGCAATATGAAGCCATAATGGACAAGTGAAATCGAAGACAGGAACAAGAGACACAATGTCTCTGTTCTCGCCAGTCCATCTGTCCCAGACTCCAGTCATCAATGACATAGCCTATGGATGAATGTGATTGGCTGGCATGATTCCGTTAACCAGAGCAACTTTGGAGGAGGCCCATGAAATCTTTACACATTTTTCCACTTCCAAAGTGCCGGATTCCGGACGCAAGCAACCCAGAAGACCAAGGGTGTGGTTTCCTGCCGAGTATACGTTCTACTGAGATCTTTGCACGTATTTTATGCTTTTGCGCATTGAGATTATGCATTTTACATCAATCCAATGTGGCCTGTGCAGTTACGTGCTTTTGAAGTTTGAACCAGATTATGATGGCATGCACATGTAGTCCTAGATAGATAGTATGGAGTACTTCCGAGGCACATGGTGTAATACTAATATCGCCTACTTATCCTTCCAGCATGCATCATTTGACAGCTTTATGGAGTGCTCCCGAATCCCGATCAACCTCTCCACTACTCCGTACCCAAGTCCAGAATCCAGATCCTTGTAGATACTAGATAGTGAACTAGTTAAGAGTCTAGGTAGTAGGTACATTGAAGAGACAGAAAAAAAGTCCCCGAGACTTAAGTCCGAGACTCCGAGCAGAAGCCCTTTACTGCTTATATTGTTCGACATTAATTTAGCCTTGCTGATAATCTTGAGACTCGGGGCTGAAATATTACAGTCTGGGCCTTCTGGCTGCTTCATCACAGAGATGAGATCAGTAGCTGTCGGCTGTCCAACTTGAACTTTTAAGGATTTCTAGAAGACAAGGAAGTGTTCTGATAAGATAAGCAACAGTGGATCAAAAAAGTGGCTGATCAGGAATCTATGAGACTATGACAGCATAGGTTAGTAACCAAGCTTCAGAGTTCTCATTGATATCTATCGTCGAGACCGTTGGAGTTTGGCACCCTCGCACTCGCAGACAACAAGACAAATGATAAAGAATACTTCGATGTGTTCAAGTGGCTCGGAAATTCCAAAACCACTGCACCATGAGTCATACCACCGGAAACTGTGAGTCTGTGATACGAAATCAGTAAAAAGCACCATGGAAAGATCGAGAATCGCATTCAAGTACTTCAGCAGAAGCAGAAGCAGGATTGGATCGGTGTTATTGATTCCCGAAAAGTGTACGGTGTCTTGAGTGCGTGCATATTACTTCGCACTCCGTACCAGTGGGATAGATAATTATTTCCAGACTTCCCAGCCAGAGGAATTCATAGTATGCGGAAGCTCGCGGATGATGTAGTCTGGTCGAGTCCTTCACCCGTTCTTACCAGCCAATAAATGGAGATCTAATATCTCACCCCCAAGTCCAAGGTAGAGGTCAATTTACCAATGCCGTGCCACTGACATAAACATGTGGTTGCTTTGGCGGGGTATGATGATGATTCCCATTGTATTATTGGTTGTTCTTGATAGTAATCAAGTATGTATCCTCGCTTAGGTCAATGATGTCCATATCCCGTGTTTTTACTCTTGAACTAACTATTGTCACTTGTCATTGCTTTGATATACGGAGAATGCGATTTAATTAATAGACACATAAGGCGCTCTGATACTGGATGACGAGGACTGACCTATCTCATTCAAGTACACTTGGAGGAGGTACTGAGTACTTCCAACAATGCACCGCTACCAACCTCTGCAGTCTGTATGATGTATCTCAATAAGCATGAGGGGTACAGAGTACGGACTTCGGAGTACTCATATGTGACTGAATCCTCCACCTGTTAGTGTTTGCTCGGTAATTATGCAAGGACAAGCTGTTGGCTAGACCTGGGGTCAGATTCCAGATCGCTGTCTAGAATGAATAACTGATATCTAGAGTCTATATATCAGTTATTCAGTTTATCAGCCCCTCCTCCATTTCCAACAGAAGACTATGGTTTGTAAAGCTTACAAATGGTTGATAAAGTGACAAGTGAGCTTTGTTAAAAAGGCCAAAGGGATCGACAACTGTAGAGTGTAGACCAAAGAGTGGTCAATTCATCTTGGCCATTTCTTCAGCAAATCAAAATCCCTGCAATGATCAAGTGGCACCTTGTTCTGACTTCTGAATGTTGGAAAATTAAGGCTAGCCAGAAGCCACAACTTCTGCCTGGACCCCGACCAGCTTTGGCCAACAGAATGTCTCTGGAAAGACTGGCAAGACCTTGAATGGCACACAGCAAGTCTATGACCAGACTATACTCTAGTGATGGCAACTGAGAATGACAATCCAATAGCGAATCTGTGCTGCCAATTTGCCTTCAGATTATCAAGGCGTACAAATAGAGTAACACTCAAGTTCTCTAAATGGAGTAACTCCATTTCAGAGTTCAGACGCTAAAAATCCATCCAGTTCCTTGGAATGAGGTCATCCCGCCTGGTACAATGCGCTAGGCCAAGAGTGGTAATTCAGTCAACACACGGGTTGACTCTTTCCGAAGGATCCGATTTCCGTGAAAAAAGATCTTTTTTGATGAGAAACTTGAAAGTAAACGGAAGATGAAGTACGATGTTGTTGGAGCCTGGATTGGCTTTTATGTTGCCAGCTTCATATTCAATACTGTGGGTGACCAAGGAGGATACTCCGTAGTCTGTACAGAATCGACTACAAGGACTAAGTGGAAAGGTATTGCGATGGCATAATGCTATCAACAGTTTATATCAAAGTCAAACCCAAGCTTGAAAGAAAAAGAAGAAGAAAAAGAAAGTTCATTTACCAAAGATCCTCCTCCATGATCCATCCCAACAATTAACTGAAGACACCGCATAATGACCATAATGACGGTACGGTGTCTTCACCTCAACCAGTTCCGGTAGTCATGATAGTGATACTCGAGAGGTCACCGTCATCATCAGTACTCCGTACGGATAGATTTGAGGGAATCGAATTGACCGAGAATCCGAGATAATTCAGTTCTTCTCCATAGATTGAGTTAAAGCAGACTAGCAAAATAGTGCTTTGGAATTGGAGCTCTTTGTTTCCACGGCCCTCTCAGGCTCAACACTGGGCGCTTGCGCATCTTATCCCCGCTTGATCCGAAAGAAGCAGAGAGAAGACAAGCAAGAAAAAGTCATATCATTACTGTAGAAAAAAAAATAAAAATAAAATAAAAGTACAGAGAAGTAAATGGAACTCTTTTCTCCTGCATCTTCCCCTCCGATTTCTCTGTTTCTTCCTTGCTTTCTTCTTCAGCTGTTGTATCCTTTACTTTTCTATACTTCAGCCCTACCACCACCCCTAACGTAATCATTGCACTTCAGCGAGAAAGCACTCACACATACGGATACATCTGCTGTCTTGCGCGGGAGATCCGGAGCTCACGAAAGTTCTTTTCCAACAGACGGAGCTGGAGCTTGAGTTTCTCAGCTCTAGCTCTTCACTTTAGAAAAGTCGCGGCTTGCCAATCTCTTAGGTTGAGCTCCTTCTCACCAGCACAAGAATAAACATCAAATCGCCCATGTTGAGAACAGCGACTCGCGCCGCGCTTGCGGCCTCCTTCTTCCTCGTATCCGTCGCGAATGCCATTCCCCACGGAGACGACGAACCGATGGACATGGATATGGGGACGAAAATCGATCACGCGGCTGCGAAGCCCGAAGCGCATCAGGACGCAAACGATAACTCCCCTATGAGCTATTTCGCTTATGGAAAGCACTCCGGGGTGATAATGGCTCATATTGCTCTCATGGTGGTCGCCTGGTGTTTCATCCTGCCTTCAGGTGAGAGCTTTCTCGGGACCTGTCCTGTCTGCAGTGAGGCTAATCACGACTGTCACAGCTGTTATGCTCAGTGTCGCTCGTTCTCGATTCGCACTACCGTCGCAATTCCTGTTCCTCGTCTTCAATGCCTTTGGTTTGCTCATTGGGATTATTTACAACAGCCAGACTCCTGATCTTTACGAGAACAACGCTCATCACAAGATTGGATGGATCGCGACCTGGGTTATCAGCGCGCAGGTCGTCATGTCCCTGATCTTTGCCTATGCAGGTCGAGGCGAAAGCGGAAAGGCATACGAGCAGGCTGCATTCCTCCCCGTCTCCACCGACGAAATGGCTGATAATCCGCACCCGTATCCGTCTGGTATCCGTCATGACTATCGCTGGTCAAAGGACAGTGGTCAAGGCACCGAGAGGAACTCGGCTTCCCTCCACAGTCGGCCGGGTTCGCCCTCCTGCTCATCCCCGTTATCTGAAGAATATGATAGCTTTGAGAAGCCTGAGGAGCAAGAACCCCAGATGCCCCCTCGCCGTGGTTGGCTGCACAGTACTTTTCTGGACCGCTTCCTTGCAAGTCGTGTGCCTCGTTTGGTCTCCAGTCGCGTGCTCCGAATTCTAAATATCGTATACATGGTCATCGACAGAATCATCTTGATATTCGGCTTTATCGCCATCGCCACCGGAGGTGTGACTTATGGCGGTATCATGGTAAGGATCTCCCCTGCTTGAGAATGAAAGGGATACGCTGACGTAGTATCACGTTGCAGAGAGCCAGCGAAGTCTTCAACGGTCTTGCACACTTCATCAAAGGTGGAATCTTCTTCTGGTACGGTCTATTGACTCTAGGTCGGTGGATGGGCTGCTGGGCAGACTTCGGCTGGGCATGGAACGCGAAACCGTCGAGCTCCATTGTAGGCAAGTGGAAGGCCAAGATTCCAACTGGCGAATTCACCGAATCCTTCGTGATTTTTATATATGGAGCAAGCAATGTCTTCCTCGAACATCTGGCCGGCTGGGGCGGCGCATGGTCTGCTACTGATCTCGAGCATGTTTCTATCTCCATCATGTTCTTCGGTGGTGGCCTCTGTGGCATGCTGTTTGAATCCAAGCGTGTCAAAAACTGGTTGAACAGCACCGTTCTGCAAGCTCCTGCTCATGTCGACGTGCATGGATCGGCAGATCCTGCTTGGAAACTCCCCGACACTCAGGGCGTCTCTCTCAACCCGATGCCTGCGCTCGTTATCCTGCTTCTCGGAATGATGATGGGATCGCATCATCAAACTAGTATGCTGTCTACTATGGTGCACAAGCAATGGGGAAACCTGTTCGTTGGCTTTGCTTTGGCTCGTGGCATGACGTACGTCTTGCTGTACCTCAAGCCTCCCACCTCTTTCTTGCCATCTCGTCCCCCAACTGAGATTGTGGCTTCGTTCTGCCTGATTGCTGGCGGTTTGGTTTTCATGCTTAGTGTAAGTGACTCTCTTATCTTATCGGTATTTGTTGATAGGGTTTTCGCTGATCTTTCGCAGACCCGCAATGTGGTTGACAGTATGGAATACTATGGCCTGGATGCGATGTTCACTTTCACTGTTGCGATGGGATTGACCGCCTTCATCATGGCTTGCGAGATCATGGCTATTGCCCTTAAAGCCTGGGCAGTGAAGAAGGAATCTCGACCACAGTTGCCTCCTTTCCAGTTCCCCAGTGCGTGATGTTGCGGCATTCCGAATGAGGAGTCACATTATCATCTGCTACCGGCGTGCTGCTGAGTTCCTTGACTTGGATTGGAACCGGTGTACAACAAAAGCCAAGTTCAATCGCAGGTTCCGGTAGTAGAAAACCAACGACAAAAAAAAGAAAACAGACATGATAAAGAGGGTGTGAGGTTTTATTTGGTGACAGTTTTATACCCCCATATACCATTCGATTTTCTATCCGGTGTTCAGCTTATAAAGTGAACGGACATAATACAACACATACGCCCCGGTTTCGAATCTTCGATGGATGCATTTTGATGTTTATGACAGATATCATGCGGTAAATGGATTGATTAATGAGGAGGGTACAGAGTATTAATGACATGGGATCATGCTGGGTCTTCGGAGCAGTTGGCCTCATATAACATAAATGAATGTTGAACAATTGCAATGCATATAACTTTAACTCCTGATTCTGGATGTCTTAAAATCCATATTCACAAGGATATATTGTGCTATTCGGAGTAGATAGGTAGGTAAGTCCCATAAACAAACCTCGGATAGTCGGACTAACTCTATCGGATTTAACAACTCCTAATCCCCGATCCTCCAATCGCAAAAGCTTAGCTTTTGTATCTACCTCGGTGGCTTGAAGTTTGAACCTGAGCCTTGAAGTCTTATCTAGGTTTCTGCGAGTCTGCGACATATGGTCGAGAGAACCTTAGATAGAACGTTTGGCAGAGGTAGGACGAGAGCTGTCGGTCTTTTTTCCCCCCATGCTGCTCACGGATTTAAGGACAAGTAAGGAGTACTCCGTAGTGGATAACTCCATTATGAAGGCAGCACTCCGTACGACAGCCATGCGCCCTTGTCGATATTACTATCAGGCCTGGGTAGTACATTAGTAATCCTCCATGAGGGGCAAGAGTGGGGGATGGAATATGGATGGATGTTCTTGAGGATTCTTCGGGGCATTTAAAGGGGAGTGAGAGACGGTCTCTTCGATTAATTATCGTTTCCGACTGTTCACATCGTTTTGACCTTCCCCCTTCCATAGCTGTATCAGGATGGCATCCAACCCCCCCGGAGATTGTTGCGCCTCTGGCTTCAAGCATGAAGGCAATCCAGTCGGCGAGATTAAGACCATCCAGGGTGGTAAGTAGCTGCCTGCTTTTAAGTCGTCTAGGATAGGCATCTGTATTGACTCCTCGCAGTCAAAACCTACATCTCATACCCCAAGGATAATGAGAGCCCCGAGAAGGCCGTCCTCATTCTGAGCGACGTCTTTGGTATCTATACCAACTCCCAGCTCCTTGCCGACGAGTTCGCTGCCAATGGATACCTAGCCG
The DNA here is from genome assembly GCA_004769165.1 of Aspergillus cejpii. NCBI lineage: Eukaryota > Fungi > Ascomycota > Eurotiomycetes > Eurotiales > Aspergillaceae > Aspergillus > Aspergillus cejpii. The sequence continues at coordinate 419,522 of SMSW01000005.1, read as the reverse complement.
TCATCCCCGATCTCTTCGATGGCGACTCCATCAAAATCAGCGACATGGAATCCGGCAAGGTTGATCTTCACGCCTGGCTTGTCAACCACCAGATCGCGAACATCGACCCTGTTGTCGAATCCACAATCAAGCACCTTAGACAAGAGCTCGGAGTGAAGAGAATCGCGGGTGCCGGTTATTGCTTCGGTGCCAAGGTGAGTTTGTTGCCTGGGAAATCTCGTGGGACGCATCCGCAAGGTGGGAAACTCGTTTCTGACAAAATCTTCTCAATTAAGTATGTCTGCCGCTTCATGAAGCCTGGAAAGATCGACGCCGGTTACACCGCTCACCCCTCCTTTGTGACCAAGGAGGAGCTTGGTGCCATTACCGGTCCTCTGTCTATCGCTGCTTGTGGTAAGTTGGCCTGAGGATGCAACGGATCAACTGCGTCAAGACCATGGCTAACGCTGGATGCCTGGTAGAAATCGACACTATCTTCACCACTCAGCTCCGTCGTGAGTCTGAGGATATCCTGATCAAGACCGGTCAGCCCTGGCAGATCAACCTCTTCAGCGGCGTGTCACATGGCTTCGCTGTCCGGGGTGACTTGAGCAACAAGCACTTCAAGTTCTGCAAGGAGCAGGCCTTCTACCAGGCTGTTGCGTGGTTAAAGCAGTACCTGTAGATTAAGACAAAGTAGCCTGGATTCTTATTATTTAACGAATGATATGATGAACGAGAATATGTCCGATCAAGAATCGTCTGTACCTGAAAGATAAGGCTTATCCTCCACGTGACCTCGGGGAATCGTGCGACAGTGTTATGGGAAAAAGGCCCACTCGAACAAAGTAGATAGCCTCAATCTCGAGCAATCTATCATTTAATGAATGCATTACCGCCTGCATTTTATTTGTATGTTGTATCATCCTTCCTGAGCCTTTGATTGGGATTGCATACCCAGATATTCTCTGGGCTGCACTTTCATATTGCAAGCCTCCTAATCTCCTCCACGTCGCGTTCATTCTGGTTTTTGCATTTATCCGCAGCCTTTTCTCGAGACTGCCAGACTGGCACCGGCGCTGTCTGATTCGCGATATCTTGACACGTTTACGAATCTCACAATATCGATCTTCTTTCTCGGTCACTTGCTTATCTGTGTCCACTTGATCCCCTCTCCGTCGATCTCAGCAGCAGCTTACGGAGTCTGTTGCATAACCCGCCCTCAAACGGAGCATTTACGAGGCTATTTGATACATTGCATCTTCTGTCATCTTTGGCATCCTTATTGCAGCAGACATTTCAGTATCCGAACAAACTGTGCCGTCGTCTTACCGAGAAAAATGGCATCACCAGCCGCCTTACCGCCATTGCCATTTAACCCAAGCAGGGTGAGATCGTATGTACTACGATTACCGCTTTTCACGCGTCTTGTCCTCCTGGCCATCATCGCATTTTGGTTGCTCGAACTACAAACAATGTGGAGCGCGGTACAATGGGGGTCATTGACGCCAAATGAAATCGGACTTGGCAGCAGTATGTTCTCTCTGGTCCATGCGGCCGTATGATATGCGCTTGCACATGGTTCTGACTTGGGTGAATAGTGTACCGGCTCAACACCTACCCATTCATCCATGTGGGATTCTTCCACGCATTTCTGAATTTGTTGGCTCTCACGCCGTTGCTGGAGCGGTTCGAAGCTGAGCATGGCACCTTGACCGCTGTCGCTTTATTCATAGGGCGTATGTCATCCCTCCTTCGGCTGAAAAGCCCTAGAGACACTCGAGGAAATCTCAGCCTGCAGGGTACTAACTGTTCAATTACATGCAGCCCTTTCTACATTACCTGCTGGTATATATATCCTGATTGAGAAGTTTATTCTACACAGTAACACTGCTGTGGTTGGCGCGAGGTAAGTTCTGATGTGCTTGATGGAATAACTGAGCGTTTCTCTGACGATATCTCCAGCGTCTGGGTGTTCCTACTTCTGGGCTCCGAAGCTATCAGAACATTCAAATCCAACCCATACTTCAGGTATGTTGATCTCCAGGTACTAGCAACTTTACGTGTTCAATGCAATTAACTTGTCCCAGTCTCGGAACATACAAGATTCCGACATGGACTTCACCCCTTTTCGCCTGTGCTCTCGTATCGATCTTTGTAGCAAACACGAGCTTCTTGGGCCATTTGTGCGCTATCTTGATAGGCTATTTGCGTGAGTATACTTGGTGTCAGCCCATTATCCCACTGATATACTAATATATCCTCTCACAGTCGGCCTCGGATATCTTAAGGTGTTCGTTCCTCCGGAGAAGATTCTCAGATGGATCGAGGGAAAGCTGAATTTGTTGGGACGGCTGCCACACTATGTGTCAGTGGATCAGAAAACATACGGCCGATACGGTGTCCTCCCTACAGCGACAACGGCTGTAGGTGGTGAAAGGTCCACCCCTATGAGCTACTTGGGAACAACTCAGCGTCTTGGTTCTTGAGATTGCCAACTTGAATTTAGCGATTATCAATTTCTGTGCATATTAGTCAATACATGTTTAATAGGTTTAATTGATTTGAAAGGGCAGTCAGGGGGTGAAGATTGTAGTGGTAGTGGTAGATTGTATTGACTTGTGCAGATGGTCACTATCGGCTGACGTAAATTTACCAGTCCGAGATAAACTAGATGTGCTCCCCCCCAACTCTCAAGGCGATTTTGCAACAATACTCGGCATGGGAGGATACTTCCGGATGTCTTTGATTCCATGGCTTTAAAATGTAAGTCATTTCTCTGAGAAAATACGTGTCAAGGCCTTGGTGTCCTTGCACAGCGCATCTCGTTGCGGTAGATGCATTCCGTGGCCTTTTACCCCAGAGTATCAGAAAGGACAAGCTTCCAGATCAGATCGACGCTGACAGTCGCCGTCTAACAGCCGCGATCCGCAAATTGCGGAGCAATCCCCAGTTCCTTTATGTTCGTCTGCCGTACATACTCTCGCTTCTCTGCATTGTTGCCGGGGTCGTCTGGCTTCTCCTCCTTCCGCTCGACGAATACGCCCGTCGAACCTACATCTCCGAGAATGCGCTTCTGCCCGGCCAGGTCCATGCATACTTCTCTGGTAGTGAACAGAACATATTTCGCGGTTACAAGAGGGAGCTTGAGGGCTTGTTGAATTCTGGCGATGAGTATGGTCATGGCCAGGCGGCGGGGGATAGTGAATTGACGCCATTGTATGTTGCTGTGGTCCGATCCTGCTTGGAGGGTTGAATAGGAGGCTATTGCTGACATTCTATTTCCGAGTAGGGTGTCGGATAAGATACAATCCATTCTGCGAGCGGCTGGGTTGAAAGTGGCGACGCAGAAGTACGAGTATACCTCCTCGGGTATCACGCACGAAGGACAGAATGTCTATGCGATCATCCACGCGCCGCGAGGGGATGCGACGGAGGCGATTGTGCTGGTTGCTGCTTGGAAGACTGCGGATGGAGAGTTGAATCTGAATGGCGTCAGCCTTGCGTTAACGCTTGCCAGATACTTTAAGCGTGGGTTGATAATTCTTGTCTTGGTGCTGTCCGAAGGAGGCCATTGAGTTGTGCTGATGATGCTTATTCCAGGCTGGTCTTTGTGGTCGAAGGATATCATCTTCGTGATCGCGCCAGATAGCAAATCGGGGACGCAGGCGTGGATCGACGCGTATCATGACATGCAACCGCCCTCCGTTCAGCCTTTGCCATTGAAGAGTGGCGCCTTACAAGGAGGATTAGTGATTGAATATCCCTTCGATCACCGGTTCGAGTCTTTGCATATCGTCTACGACGGCGTCAACGGACAATTGCCCAATTTGGATTTATTCAATACGGCCATCTCGATCGCCGGTGGGCAGATGGGGATTGGGACCAGCCTGCAGGAGATGTGGGAACACGATGACAGCTACGAAAGGCGCCTACAGACAATCCTCAGAGGTATGGTCAAACAAGGCTTCGGATACGCGACTGGGGCGCATAGTAGCTTCATACCGTATCATATTGATGCTATCACGCTGCAGACCAAAGGACATGGCTGGCAGGACGAGATGGCCCTGGGCCGAACCGTGGAGAGTCTCTGTCGGAGTCTGAACAACCTGCTTGAACACCTGCATCAGAGCTTCTTCTTCTACCTTCTTATGCATACCAATCGCTTCGTCAGTATTGGTACTTATCTCCCCAGTGCAATGCTGATTGCTGGAAACTTCACAATTATGGCGATTGCACTGTGGATGCGAACAGGGTACTACATGGGCGCTAAATCAATTGCTGCCACCAAAACAACCGGTCTCATGGATGAGAAGAAACCGGTCGAGCAAGCAACTAACCCGGATGACAAGCGCGAGCTGAGTGACATCAATTCAAAGGAGGGGACGACCCCTGGCAGTGTTGTAGAGCGACAACTCGCCCTCCCCCTCACATTAGTTATCGGGTTACACTTGGTTGGCCTAGTCCCTCTGTTCATCTTTAACAATCTTCATCATAAGGTCAGTACTTCCATCTTGTGCCTAAAGATACCGCCTCGAATTGCCTCTTACAATGACAACAGTACTACACAACTGCGACCTACACATGCCTTGGAGCCGGCGTCGCTCTCCCCCTCATCGTCGCAGTCCTCCTGAATCACGGCCCCGGCTCCCCTCCAACGGCCCAGCAATACCTCTTGACCAAATCCTTCTCCCTCCTTCTCCTTGGGCTGTTCCTCTCGACCCTCGCAACCCTCAACTTCTCCCTGTCCTTCATGGTCGGCTTGCTCTGCGCACCACTCAGCTTCGTCAACCGTATCTGCCCCAACACGAACGCCGCACTGCGCTATCCCCTCACTATACTTGGCTTGTTGGTCCTGAACCTTCTGTCTCCCCCCGTGGTTCTCCTCGGGATGTGCTGGTATTCGGGCGTGTCGGTCGAGTCGGCTCTGACGCTGGCGGCGTTCGGGTGGAATGTCTGGGGCATGTGGACGCAGGTGGTCGTCTGGTGCGTTTGGTGGCCCGCTTGGATGGCCGGGGGTGTATTACTGGGGTCATCTCTGCTTTGAATCTGTCCGAGATGATGGCCTTGGCTTTGTATCCAGCTGTTTATATACCGACAGAACATTTAATTTTTGTACTACGCTGCCCTGTGTTGGATACTCCATAAACACGGCTTCTGATTGAGCCCTGGAAAGGTGTGATTGCTTCAATGCCTCTCCAATTATTCAGAGAGTAATCTAGGATTCGTACATCATGCAAAATAAGTACCCTAAGGAGTACCCATCCGACATCAAGAAATTATGTTTAAATTGTTTCCCTCTCTAAGCAGCCCACACATCCTTACCGACCCCCTCGATCCAGTGACCCAGCTGATTCACACCGGCATCCCAGTCCTTAAGTCTATTACGCATGCCCTCGATTTGTTTTATGTCCAAGACCTTGGGCTGCACCCAGTTAATCTGGGCGACCTGCGCAACCTGATCGATCGCACCCTTGAGCAAACCCAGGGACAGCGCCTTCATGATCAGGTGCTCGATCTCCTCGGGCTTAACTTTGGTCTCGGAGGAAATCGACGCGAATGTGAGGTTGCGGTCGTGCGGGGGCCGACGGAAGACCATCTCTGTGAGGGCTGACAGGGAGATTTTCTGGTAGAGGAAGATGCGGTGCTGCTCGAGCAGATTGTTCTTGGAGATGTTACCGGCCAAGACATCGTACGCGGTGAGGTCGCCGCGGTTGAAGGCAAACAGGAGGTCGCGCAGCCAGCTGTGCGGCGTCTCGATGAGCGAGTCCAGGATCGGATGCAGGAGGAGTTCCCCGAAGTTGTAGATGGTGTCGGAGACGAGGGCGGCGACACTCAGGCTATATGCACGGGAGATACGCTCTGACTCGCTGAGATCCTCCAGGTTGATGCAGGCGAGGTAAAGAAGGGCGTTTTTGTAGTAGGCGGCGAATTCTTGCTTGGCCTTTGCGTTTCAAACGTTAATTCGGGGGAAGGAAAAAAGATTGTAAGGCCAACTTACGTGGTAATAATCTGCGTTGACCTTGTAGAAGGAAGCGTGCACCACCGTCTCAACCGAATCGAACGAATCCAAGACCTCCTGGCATACCTTCAGGTCCTTTTGCGCCCCATCCAGGTCCTGTAGTCGCTGCTTGACATTTGCAACTTCCGCAAGGGCATAGACGTAAGCATCTTGTGTGTCGCGTTTGTTCACTTTATCCGCCAGTGATGTCAGGAAGGAGAGCCGCTCTTGGTCATCTATGGTTATATTGCTGTTAGCTGAACCGTTCCCCTGCGCTTTTCTTCCTCAAAAGGAGATTTCCGATAAAAGAAGCAAAATATAGAACGGACCTGCGCATTCTGTCGATGCCATCAACCCCAACGAGACAAACTTCAGCTGATTGATCTTGTCCGCGAAGCTCAGAACAAACGTCTTGAATAACGGTAACCGCTGGGGAGCACTCTCCGGTAGCTGAAAGAACTCGACCAGGGCGTTGGTCAGTTGATGCCATAGCTTCCGTTCCCAAAAGTCTTCAAAGCTGAGGAAAAAGGCCTGGCTCTGTTCTGGAGCTTGCTGCAGCTGGTCGGCCAGGAAATCGGAGATCTTCTGGTTCTCCATGGTGGAGAAGGAATGGATAGAGGCTGAATTCGTTAAATCGAGGTATTGGGACCGTGGGGAATGAAAGGAAGCTTGAGTGATCTAGATAGATAGCTAATAAGTGGTGGAAAAGTAGGATCGGGTAGTTGTTCTACTCGAAGAGTGAGATTAAGGATGGATGGATGGGAGAGTTACGTTGGAGCTTGGGTGGTGTCTCTGCGTCGCCGTAGTCAATAGCCATGGATGACCACGCTTTTACGACCTTGTCTACACTCTACTCCTGTATTCTATCACAGTTTCGAGAAGCCACGCAGAGTCGCACATTAATGATCCATCATCCAGCTCTATTTGATTTTGCGAATTATACTTATACGTCATTCAACATGCAACATCAGGTAATGCCCTTCAAGTTACCCTAACAGTGGATCCGCAAAGCTCACAGGCTACAGCAATGTGTCCGATATCTCTCCGAGTATATGTATCCAAGTAGTGGCCTGAGATCTGCCAAATGAATCTCTCTTATGTACAGAGTATCTCACTGGAATCTACCCTGTACTTTCTTGGCAGGATTCTATCCTTGCTCTTCTTTTCTTACGCTCATCCTCACCACCATCAAACCACTTCGAACATCACCTAGCAATTCACAATGTCGGACTTTACAGAGTTGAACAGACAGTATTTTGAGTAAGTCAGTCTTCTCCAGTAGATTTGGGACGCCTATCTTATAAGTCTGCACAGTAAACTGTCCAGCTCCTACAATGGCAATTTTCGAAACGTCCTCGAAACGATCTATAACCAGGTCCAGGGCCGTCGCTCCTGGGTTAGTGACACTTGGAATGACACTGAGGCCGGAAAAGGGCATGTGATCAAGATGCTTGAATACGCCTGTGGACCAGGTGCTGCCTCTGCGGTATGTACACCTTGAGCTCCCAAGGACCTGTATGATCCTTATGAATCCAACACAGGCGCTGGCGCCATTCGTCAACAAAGTCGTCGGCATGGACGTATCAGAAGGGATGATCAAGCAGTTCAACACCAATGCAAAAGAAGCCGGCCTCGCGGATAAGATGGTTGGTTACGTGGGCGATCTTTTGGCTGAATCAGTGTCGGCCGATATATCCGGACCTGAGTTCCTCGACTTTGATTTGGTCGTCGTGAGCATGGCCTTGCATCACTTTGATAAGCCTGACTTTGCACTCAAACGCCTCGGCGAGCGCCTGAAAAAGGGTGGCGTGTGTCTGATCGTCGACTTTGTACCCCAGGATAAACATTCCCCGAATGCTATGGGCCATGCTTTTCCAGAAGCGAACGCAACAATCAGAACCCATGGATTTGCTTCGGAACACATGCGAACGTTATTTGAAGACGCCGGGATGGGGCAAAAAGTCGACTACCAGGTGGTTGAAGAGCCAGTGGTGTTTCACAAAGAGGGAAAGGAGATCTCAAAGACCATTTTCATAGCCAGGGCTCAGCGCAATTAGTGCACGCGGATTGAGATGACCAGAAAACGATTGCCTCAAATGTTTTCGATGTCAAACTCCCTGACTACCTGGAGGATGATGTTACTCTCAAACGAAGCTTTGACTTAGTCGGCATGAAGATAATGTCTCAATAGAGCCTGTATAATCAGAACTTAGCACTTGTATCGAAGGAGTTCAAAGCAAACTGATAGACATGGGAATACCTAAGGTAGCCATCACCCAATCAGGATTCCCGAATAGTGATTTCATCCAGCCTAAGTCATATATTAGGTAGTCTGATCCCACACCTTCAAACAAAATCATTTGCTCTTATCGAAGTTATTAAAGGTCTCAATTCCTCGAATTCAATCCCTGGAGAATCAACTGATATTGAACAGGGTAAGTTGTGACATTTTGTCCTGGTTGTTGATCAGAGTTGCTATCCAAATTAGGACTAGCGCGACAGTCTCGTGCAACAGTTCGCTTTCTGAATAACGACTTTCAACCAGCTCAGCGTCAAGCACAAGAGACCTGCCTGTCGAGCTCTGCTCTCACCTCCGTCTCTCTCATCACCCACAAAACATCGATCCGGACGCAATCCGGTGGTCTCATTCGATCCGCGAGCTGAAGGGAGACCATGCAGAAGTGCCGGGCCGTCAATTCCGCCCTGGGGTCGAGGGCCTTCGTCCCCGCCCCTCGGGTCCAAATCCAAGTGCAGCGCCGGAATCTCCAGGATGTCGCCATTACTAGGACTGGGAAGCCGATTTTGAAGGTTCAGGGTGGACGGTGAGGGCAATTGTGTCGGGATTGTGCAATTATCGGGGGTGCTAACGAGCAGTTTCGTTACAGGTCATCTCTCGGAGGTATCTAAGCCATTGCTATCAATTCGCGTCTTCTGGAGGCTGGTCTAACACAATTGTGTGTTTGTTAGGTCATACCGCGACTGTCTTCGGCGCTACTGGTTTCCTGGGTCGCTATATTGTAAACAGGCTGGGTAGGTCAACGAGGTAGTCCGCAGAGAGGAAGAAGATGCTGACATGCGTCTAGCCAACCAGGGATGTACAGTTGTTGTTCCATACCGTGAGGAAATGATGAAGAGACACCTGAAACCGACAGGTGATCTTGGAAGAGTTAACTTCATTGTATGTGTGTCTCCGATGTCGAATCCACGCCCGGCCGGCTAACTCGAGTACTACTTAGGAATATGACCTGCGGAACACCCAATCGATTGAGGAGAGTGTTCGTCACTCTGATGTTGTTTACAACCTCGTTGGACGTCAATATCCTACAAAGTCAGTGGCATGGTCATGGGAAACAGGAAAGAAAGCATCACTAAGGCTTTTGCAGGAACTTCTCCTACACCGACGTTCATGTCGATGGAACCGAGCGTATTGTCGAGGCTGCCGCCAAGTACGATGTCGATCGCTTCATCCACGTCTCCTCCTACAATGCTGACAAGGACTCGACATCCGAGTTCTTCGCAACCAAGGTCCGTCTTTTCGCTTTCTTGGACGTCGGATGTCCGGGTATGCTGATTGACTGAATAGGGATGGGGTGAGGAAGTTGCTCGCTCAATTTTCCCCGAAACTACCATTGTCCGGCCTGCTCCCATGTTCGGTTTCGAAGACAACCTCCTCCACAAGCTCGCCAGTGCCACCAACATGTTCACTGCCAACCACATGCAGGAACGCTTTTGGCCCGTTCACGTAAGCTCTGCCCAGATCCAGTCTTTTTGAATACAACGCTCATTTTGTCACCTAGGCCATTGATGTCGGTACCGCTCTTGAGCGCATGTTGCACGATGACACCACTGCTGGCGAGACCTTCGAGCTGTACGGCCCGAAGAACTACTCTACTGCGGAAATTGCCGAACTCGTTGACCGTGAAATCATCAAGCACCGCCGCCACATCAACGTTCCCAAGGTCATCCTGAAGCCTGCTGCTTACTACCTGAATAAGTACCTCTGGTGGCATACAATCTGCGCCGACGAGGTGGAGCGGGAGTTCATCGACCAGAAGATCGACCAGACCGCCAAGACATTCAAGGATCTCGGCATTGAGCCTGCAGAGCTGAGCGACCTTACCTTCCACTACTTGGTATGTGAATTTGTATGGTTCAATCCTTGCTCACACGCTGACTCCTGCTACAGAAAGGCTACAGAAGCTCTTCGTACTACGACCTGCCTCCTGCTACGGAGCGTGAGAAACAAGAAGAGAGGAAGTACTTGCACGTTCTTGACGACCAGTAGTTGTCTGTTTCTTTAAGTGTGTACATAAGTTTACTAGACCCAATCGATTTCCTTGTGTTGTTATCACCGTGGATATTGACGGAGATTGTACGGAGTAATGACAATGAAGATTAAGTAAAATCAATCCTTTATCCAAGTTTCTAAGAAAGAGCGACATAAGGAAGTGTAATGGAAAAATGATGATATGACTAGTAGACCACTTCAACAATTCCCACTTCTCAACTCCCAATTCCCACTTCCCAGCACTCGAGTACTCCAGATCACCACCAAGCCATGGCAACTCTTATCCGGCTGTCGCCGCAAGTTCAGCAGATTCAAAAAAGTTTACCCTACACTGATATATTTACAAATGCCCCTCCCGCTTTATTTCGCTCACGAGAAAACACGCAGCACCGCAGCCTAACACTCTCTCACGCTCACTCTGATTTCTGCCGATGGCAAAATCCTGGAAGCTGGGGTGCACGACATATCAACGACACAGCCCCTTTCACGCTGTGGGATGCTGAGAATCGCAAATTCCGTAGGACAGATCGCAATGAATTACTCTGGATTCGTCAGAAATTCGGTAGTGGAAACATCGGGCAGTCTGGTTGGTTTATGTGGATAGAGACTGCCAGTCCCCCTCAGCCGGTTCCTTTGACTCTTGGATGTATGCCGGTCAAGTTTGTTGGAATCGGGGCAGATCCTACTGAAGCTATTCCACGGGCCAATTATCCAAACCCGCGAATCCAGGACCCGTGCCCGACCCTAGTCTGGCCCAAAATGGCATTCCCGACGAAGGAACAGAATGTCACTCTCCTCACAGCTCTGAAGCCCTTTATGAATATCCGAGCAATCTTGTATCTGCCGAATTGGACGGTCGTGGAGCTACAATATGGCGATGGCCGAACCTATGAGCCGCGATCATTACCGGGAATCGTTGCAGGTCGCACTACACTATACCACCACGCAGAGGGATCATTTTATCATCAAATGCAGAGCCAGACGCAAACCCACTTCATTAATCCTGCTCAACACATGAACACCTCAGAGCCTATGCCTCAAGATGATTCTAACTATCTTCGGCGGACATGCCTGACGCCAGGGTGCAGAGTTGAGAGTGGCTTGGGTTCTCCAGACTCTGGTTATGAGTCAGTGAATTCTGCAACAACATTAAAAGTGAGACTTCGCAATGTGCATGGGGAGGAGGTGGTCACAGTTGCCCACCACGGATTCTTGCACTCAAATGAAGTATATCATCCAAGGGTTGGTGAAGACATGATTGGCACAGTTTCAGATACACGTCCAGAGTTAGACATTGCATTCGTCAAGCTGACCACTGCAGCCTCAGCAAGCTTCACTAATGAATGCAACTTCCAAGCAGAGCCGCCGCGGAGCCTTGTGCCGGGTGACATGATCCAGGCAGGTTCATGGAGTGAAGTAGATGGTATGAGCTCCGGCCTGGTGAACCTGATGGCATATGGCAAGTACTTCATGGAGCCAGTCCATCCGTCTGGTCATCCCGCGATTCCCTTTAAGCAATGGAAAGCGATATTAGTTAATGCTGTATTTGGCGTAATAAACTCTACTATATCAGAGGGGATTTGTGGGGCACCAATCGTTGAATGTGAAAGTGGCAGAGTTATGGGCTTCTTCCACCTCTCTGATGGAATCAACTGCCTTAGCATTTACCTGGATGATTTGATAGCTGAGGGGTGGCATGTGGTTTAGACGTGATTTATGCCCTTGGGTTGGTATTATTAGACTGTTGAGTCCTGAAGCTAGATGCTACATTATTAGGTGTTAGATTCCCCAACATTGCTGCTTGAATTATGAATATAATTGCTTTTACATCCATGATCAGAACCGCGGTCAACAGCTTGACGCATACAAACCCGCTCCGAAACCGATAACTCCTCCTACCCCACACATATCATTCGAATGGAAGTAATCAACCCCGAAGACTGGCAAACATGACGACCCCTTCATATCCCTTCTCCTCCTCATCCGCAACACCCATCCTCCTCCTCAAGACCAAATCTACCCCGCACGATGGCTACGAGGAGTTCTTCTCCGCTCGCGGCTACAACCCTGCCTTCGTCCCAGTGCTGGAGCACCAATTCAACCAGACGAACCTCCAAGCCGTGAAGGAGCTCTTCGAGTCGGGTAGTCTAGCCGCAGGGCCTGCGCGGAAACACGGCGGCTTGATATTCACCAGCCAACGGGCAGTAGAGGGGTTTGCGAGGTTGATTACCACGGAGGTGGATGGTATGTATGCACCGCACCGCAACCGGCTTCATTAGATAGAAAGCTCACTCTGTTCGCTTGAGCCAGTCTCCATAACGACAGAAGCATCCCGCTCTCTCGTCCTCTACACCGTCGGCCCTGCTACATCCCGCTCCCTCTCCTCCCTCCGAGACACCCACCTCCCACACGCCACGATCCACGGCTCCGACGCCGGAAACGGCGAGCAGCTCGCCCGCGTCATCCTCGAGCATTATAACAGTCTACATACCTGCGACAGCAACATCGACGGCCAATCATCATCGTCGGGCAAAAAACCACCCCTCCTCTTCCTCGTCGGCGAAACCCACAGCAACGTCATCCCGCAAACCCTGCAAGAACTACCCACGCACCTCCGCATCCAGGTCGACGAGCTCGTCGTATACCAGACCGGCGTGATGCGGTCATTCGAGGGCGAATTCCGCGCCGCCGTGCGTGCCGCGGAGGAGTATCTGGCCGTAGCTGATGAGAGGGTTATCTGGGTGGTTGTCTTTTCGCCGACGGGGTGCGATGCGATGCTCCGTGTTCTGGGGCTGCTTTCTGCGGAGTCCGGTGCGGAGGAGGTTGCTGGTGCTGGTGCTGGTGTTTTGGATAGAGACGGGAGAAGGGTCTTTGTTGCGACGATCGGTCCGACGACCCGCGACCATCTGCGTAATAAGTATGGTTTCGAGCCGGATGTTTGTGCGGAGAAGCCGAGTCAGGATGGGCTCGGTGCTGGGATTGAGGCGTTTATGCGGCGGCGGAGGGGAGAGTGATCGTGGCCTTGGTGTGTGGGAGTACATATGCCTTGGTGGGCATTATTAGATATGTATATAGACAACGGTCAGTCAGTATACCCAGAGTACTACTAATACTTCTCTCAAGATAGGTCGCATCGGGTCGGAGGAGGACTCTGCATGCTTGAATTGTACGATATCGTCTTCTTGAGATCTCAAGCAGAGTTCACATACAAGGGAAAAGTGAAATGGGATGTATATTCTAGGCAGACATAGACTAGTTAAACGCCAGATTGCAAGATTGCGGGTAATAAAAGGGTCAGGCCAGCCTTGATTTCTATTCAATGAAACGGAAGGACCAGGATGAAAAGGGGTATTAGAACGCCTGCGGAAAAACTTCCAACATGGCTACCGGTCATCGAGTAGAATGCATGTGGTGCGTGAACATAAATATCCTAACCATCCCTTCAAGCAGCTTCGAGATTACGCATGAGTTAAACCAGTCCCCCTATCGACGGGTGAGCTGCTTTCGTTTCACCATGCCTCGGGTATTTCTTGGCTTACTGCCATTCAGTCGGATACGATCGGGTAGAGTAGCGATGCAGACCAGCTTATATGTGCCTCTACCGCATGATTTCCTCGTAGATCAAGGCTAGGGACTATCTGTCAGCACTTCACAGAGGAATATTCTGAAAGTGGGGGGGATGACTGACTCTTCAGTTGTTCCTTGCTGAGAACATCCTTGTTCTTATCAAAATCAAAGAATCCCTCGGGAATTGGGGGAGCTGTAGGCTCATCATCAGGATCATGGTAGGGCTCCAAATATGGATGGCGCAAGGCATCTTCCACAGTGATACGCTTCGTGGGGTTGAAAGCCAGAAGCTTTTCCAGAAGATCCAGTGCTAATTCATTGCTCTTAGGGAACATAGCCTTGAATGGTATCTTCTTCTTGAAGGGAAGAGAGCGAATGTACTCTCGGGCCCGCCGAGATTTGATACCGTAGTAATCTTCCATCGTCGGTGTTCCAATAACATCCAGAATGAGGGTCAATTGATGATGATCTGCGCCGGGTGTAAGATTGAAATACTTGGGAAGAATGACGGCTGGCACTGCATGGTCACTTACAGTCTTTCCCAGGAAACAGGGGCTTTCCGCTGAGCATCTCCGCCAAAATGCAGCCGACACTCCAAACATCAATGGCTTTGGTGTACTCCTTGAAGGTCAGCATGATCTCCGGTGCACGGTACCACCGAGTGGCAACGTATTCTGTCATGAAGCCCGAATTGTCATCAGTCGACGCAGCCGAACGAGCCAACCCGAAGTCACAAACTTTCAGGTCACAGTTTGCATTGAGGAGCAGGTTCGAAGGTTTCAAATCACGATGCAGCACATTGGCGGAGTGCATAGCTTTTAGTGCACGAAGAGTCTGGTAAATGAAGTACTGGCAGTGATCATCAGACAGTTCTTGGGTACGGATTACTCGATGCATATCGGTTTCCATCAACTCCTGTAAAGCTGTTAGTTTCCCAGCGTCTTCTCGCATATGTATGAATATTTGAAACATACCTGGATTAAGTAAACCTCATTGAAACTCTCATAATTGCGAGGTCTCTGAATATCGAGGATGGAGATAATGTTCTCGTGGTTAAAGTAGCGCAGCAATTTCATCTCACGAAGAGTTCGCAAGCAGAACATGGAGTGATCAAAAGGAGTAATCTTCTTGATGGCAACTTTCTGGTTGGAAGGTTTGTGGATAGCCGAGCTGGAGTCCATCAGTATTGCGGCCAATGTCATCACCACAATCAGGGAACAAATATACCAGACAACACCGTAAGCGCCCTCTCCAATGACATCTTGAATCTCGTATTGCTCAGAAACGTTGAAGGAGATCTTCCTCGACCCTCCTTGAGGGGGCATTTGCTGCACCATAGTTACGAAACTAGATGGAGGTTAGCTGAGAACCTTATGGTTGTATATAGAGGAGCAGCATCCACAACGACTGTAATCGCCGAAAGAGGCATTGACGCAAAGATTCAATGCATCCTTATTCGGGCGCTATCAGGTACGTTTGGTAGCAACCCGACGATACCCCAAAGTCTCAAGAACAGAAAGTGAAAAGCGGTGCTTACTTTCGGTTATACCGTGGATATGCTCAGCTTTTTTATGATAATTATTCGCCTAGTCGTAGCGAATCTTCATCCCGCGATGGGGTCGGAAATAGGCCAAATATCGGAAGCGGGGTATGTGCTAGATAGTAGATGCCCCTGTAGTGCACTCGAATTGAACAGGTGAGTTGAGAAGTCAAGGTGAACTCGAGGTGGTCAAGTTCACAAGCTCGAGTGGTAGCCGCGAAGCGCTCAGAGTGAATAGGGTCAGGTGGACAGGTACTAGAGCATGTTTTGTCAGTCTTTGGGGAGGGCAGTGAATAAGTTTCAATTGCAAATATGTAATCAGTCCAACAAGAACAACACAATTTTGATGAAGAAATAAAAGGCGAACATGATTGGAAATCCCATACCGAAGCTCGAAAGTTAACCTCTGTTGCTCGAGGATCTGATACTCCACGGATAGCTGATAAAGGCTATCTGTTGTTCTCCCCTGAATGAGCTTATCTTGTTTCTTCTTTCAGAAATCCGACAGCCAACTGGGGTTGAATCAAGGAGCTTGCAATAGATATGGAAAGTATGTCAAGGCAAGCAGTAGAACATCCGACTTTCTATACGGAAAGAGAGGGGGAAGGAAGGTCGATCATGGAGATGCGGAGGGGCTGGAGAAAGCAAGAATAATAGCGGACAGCGAGAGAGTGGGGCAGTGTTGGAGGTCAAGGACTGAAGAGTGAAGAACAGGCAAAAAGACTTGAGGAAAGAAAACTCACCAAGAGAATTCTGATGTAGGATGTAGGATGTGTGGAATGTGGATAGCTGGTTCTGCAACACAATGATAAGAAGAATGTGAGAAGTGAGAACTGTTTAGTATAGAAGACTGAAGAGACCCAAATCTGTCGATGATGATCGGCCACAATCTTGGATCAAAATGGTCCGATGATGACGGGTATCGATATGGAGATCAAATAGGACCCCAGATGACTGCCGGATAAGAGAGAAATGAGAGAAGAAGATCTATCCTGATGATGATGTTGATGTTGATTTGGAAAAAACAAGAGTTTAAGGGGAAGAAGTAAAAGAGTAAGACAGTGTTGGTCGGGACTGAACCTTGGATCACACAGAGAGGGGCCGCTGTGGATGATTTGGGATTTGGGATTTTGGAGTTTGGACCATATGATGATAAATTCAATTTCTCTTCTTCTTCTGTTCTTCGATTTGCTGAGGAAGATAAAATTCTCGTCGAGGGTCTAAGAATAGAGGAAGCGATGGTGGGGAGAGAAGTATACAGATCGATGAAGTCTTCAACACATTGAAGGCATCATAATTAGAGCTCTATTTATCTCAATAGTCCCTGAAAATAAAATAATAACAATAGAGCTGCAGTGGATACAACTATTATATCTATCTATTACCTACTATTGACAATGACCAGGAATCAGGATAGCCTGTCATTAAGGATTCTTGAATCCAAGATGAATCATTCACATTTCCATACAGAGCAGACTATCCGTAGGTAGTTATCTCAACCAAGTGTTTCAATCCAAGCCATCGCAATGAAACCAGCCCTCAACCAAGTCAACCAACATGAAGAAAGTATACAGGAAGAGAAACACATCTCTAGCCGCCACAGCGCTAAAATCCGCATCCCGTACACCACACAATGGTCCCACAAGCTATTGTCCCTCAAATCAACAAGGTGAGTGACTGAATATCATTCACTGGAGGAGCCTACATGGGTGATGAAATTGCTTCATGATGTTACTGCCTCATCAACCAGATTGATCACAGCAGTCACCAGATGATAAGTCACCTTGGGGACTGCCCAATGCCGGCAGATACTAAACTGTGATCGGAAGTCTACCTTGCATAATTGAGCCACACAGACGCCAAAATCACTGCAGGTGGTGTGGGATGAGAACACAAGTCTCAGTGATGAGCAGAAATTGACTGCAGTGTTAGGGCCAGATGATCCAGCCTATCTTATTGCCAGGAGAACCACTGATATGCAAAAGGATCGAGAACTGTATGAACCCTTGACTACTTGCCACATGCTTTCACGAATTTGATTCTGTATATGTAGTCATCGAGAACATTGCTCCCATCATACCCCAAAATATCCCATTATGCTGGTGCTGAAATAATGGTACAGCAGAAAAAAAAAGAGACCAACAGTCCAGCCCAAGTCTTTGGTCCAAGACTAGACATGTCGCTTGATGTGACACACACAAAAAAAAGGAAAGAAAGAGAGAAAGAATCACTAAAATTGCGGATGGATTTGTCATATAATTTACCAAAGCTTGTAGGAAGCATCATTACTGAACAACCTGTAGGCGTGTTCAAAAGCGCGTCAGTCTCAAATGACCTCGTGCAGCATCTATATCAAAGTGGGATCGGGGGAAACCTCAAAGAAAACGGGGCGTTTTTCAAACCTTTTCCCGCAGGGATCCCATCCATTGCACCAAGCTGACGCTCTGGTCGGCCCTGTCCTCCACGAGCATCGTCTGGGCCCACAACCGAAGACCCGGTTCTCCATCCTCCTTGACCAAGTACAGGTGAGGCACCACGATGCTGCCAACACCCTTTGAGCGATGATCCCGGCTTTTCTCAATAACCGCACGCACTCGTTGACTAAAGTCATTGTCCAGCTCCGGGAGGTTCTGCTTGCCCACACGAAGTTGCGATTTGTCGGGTAAACCGAAAACATCAAGGAGGAGCTGGGGCACTGCGTCACGCCCGACCCAGAGGAATTGGGTCTGTCCGTCGTCGATCAGGTATAGTCCGTACGGGACGATGCGTTCAGAAGACAGGTTCACTGGGGGAGGGAGAACAATCTCGCCCGTCTGCTCATCAGGCAATCCTGCATTATCTGGCATATCATGGAGGGAATACATCTTCGGGTAGATGTATTGGATGAGAAGAGGAAGAGGGAGTGTCGATAGCAGGCACAGCGCTGCAGATCGCATATCCGTGGGTATTTGAGCTGATTTCCGAAGACCAAGCTGCAAAGGACAAAAGGTCAGCGAACACAACACAAAAAAAACGAGACGTTAACTGAGAAACGAAAAAGTAGGACCTACGTTCTTGATCATGGCAAGGAAAAGAACAGGCAATCCTCTCAAATTGGCAGGGAATTGAAGGCCCCCGCCGCTCACGCTTCCACCAGCAAGTTCCTTTCGGTATGTCGACAGAAGCTCCACAGCCTTGGCTTGTAATGCCTCTCTAGCAGGTTCCAGTCCACCTCCAAGGGCTCGCTCGACAGCTTTGTGGCTGAAGTAAGTGGCAATTGCTTGTTGGTCCGCCGATGCATATATGTCAGCGAGGTTCTGGGTCGTGGGAAGAGCAAGGGTCATGACTCGGATCCTTCGCTCGCCATTGCATGTGGTATGAAGGACTGCAGTCTGAAGGCAAACCATAGGCTTTGTGACAGTCTCGTCGATCGCAACTTCAACGACATACGCTTGGTCGCGAGGGAATGCTGGGAATGCGCACAAGTCGGAGCTGCGATTGAAGAAGTTACCGTAAAAGGTATTCATGCGCAGACCAGTCGTGGCGCGAACACGAAGAACGGCTTCGAGACCGATCTCTGAAGACAGGTACTCGGAGAATTCACGAGCGAATTTAATAGCATCCTCTCCGCGGGCGGCGTTCCATCCGGGATAGAAGTATGTCTGTCCACCAGTGTATCTTGGCAGATTGCTAAGGGATGCCACATCCTGGTACTGTGAAGAGAAAAGGAACATGTCAACTGAAACCTGTGCCTTGGAGCACTCCACAGCAAAGCTCTTGTAGAAACTGTTCGCTGTCTGCAAAAGGCTGCTCTCTTTGCTAGTGCCCAGCACTTTCTTGTCCTCTCTCATGGTCAACGAACCATGCCCGATATTTGGCAAAGAGGGGCTCAGGACAGTCATCTTTCCTCCCACAGGGGCAATCAGCTTGTAGCCGGCCCGCAAAGCCGATCCCATGGCACACCCGTTGTTTTGGGTGTTTTGGAACATCTCCTGTAATTTGTCAAGGAATGACTCGATATTCTCACGGCATTCGCTCAAAGTCACCAGCAGGTCACCAGGAATGGGAAGGAAAGGCTCATCCAGGTCGCTGATAACGAGCATCCTTGGGTCAGAGTTCTCCGAGCCATCTCTGGGAATGCTGAAGTAATGAAGGCTTGAGTCGACTGCAATAAAACCCAGGCGAGTTCGACGGTCAGCATTGGGAATCCGATCAAGACTCTCCTTAATGCACCTTGCGCTCGTTGCCAGAAGGCCGTTCGTGACAGACGCATAACTCACGTCGATCAAGAAAAGGTATACAAGCGGCTGAGGAGGTCGGACCATGTACTCTTGGGGAGCAACAAATTCGACGACCGCGTGGTTGAGATCGGGTCGCAAGGAGCGGTCTGCAGGCTTTTGCAGGGCGGTATCCCAATCGAATGCCTGGGGCACGTCATTTGTCAAATTGCACATGTTGCAGCGCCAGCGATGTCCATGGTCAAGGAAAGTCACAAATGGATTGATGTAAGAGCGGCAACGCCGACAACGAGAGATGACCTGATCTGGGATAACTGGAATAGGGTCCTCTGCGTCATGGAGTGCGGCGTAGGGCTGAATGACAAGAGCGAATGGCAGCTTGGATTTCTTAAGAAGGGAGTGCGTTGTCGGCACGGCGTTCAAGGTCGACCGGACATATTTCGGAGGGCAGTTGGCATGAGGGGATGGGTAAACGCTGGACTATAGACATAAGGGGTTAGCGACTTGACCACATACAAGGGGGTCGTACCATCACTTACACCCGGCGGGAGGACGATCGGCGGAGGAGGGTAGTCGAGCTCTGCGACATTGAACGGTTGTGCGAGAAGGTCTGTGGGGTAGAGCTGGTTGAGAGGAACAGGTCGCGGAGCCTGGGGTGCCGCCACGGCCTGGGGAGGCTGTGGTGGCATGAGGTGCGGATCGGTCACTCCCATAGCACCGAATTGCTGGGTCATTTGCGCGACTCCCGAAGTAACAGGAGCAGCATATCCTGGCGCCCCAGCATTCATCTGAGTAGGATCCGCCCCGTATACAGGTTGTTGATATCCCGCAGGTTGTGGTTGAGGTGGGTACGCCCCATAACTACCACCCCCAGGAAGCTGACCCCCTAGAGCAGCATTGGCTCCAGATCCGAGTGCAAAAGCTTCTCCGGCATATGCTCGCTTCTTCTTGCCTCCTACGTGGCCTTGAGGAGGAGGAGTGCCGGCGGCCATACCCGGTTGTTGCTGGGTGGGAGATCCATAACCGACGGGTTGACCGTATCCTTCCTGGGGGGGGTAACCCTCCTGTGGTGCTGCCATGGGGAGGAAATGTGGCTGATTGGTATCTGACTAGGTAATTTTCGATTTGCGCAAGGTCCTGCGATCAGAATGTAGAGAAGGTTTGATAGCGATGGGCGCGCAGCTTGTCACAAATTCACTTTCCTATTAGTCAACAGTTGTCTCAAGCAGGGAGGGGCCTGGTCCATGAACCGAGAAAAGTCGTGTACTCACAGCCAGAGGGTATGTTTTAGATAGGCATTTAACCTAGATATGAGAGAGAATATCACACACAGTCGCCGCACACAAATTCAGTGGACGGGTTCTGGCGAAAGCTGGGGGTAGGTAGCTGTACTCCGTATGTAGTGGAGGTTCCTACGGAATGGATGGTCTACGGTGGCCTTTGCGGGCGGTTGTTCCCCTTGAGCCAATCAGGCCTTGCAGATCTAACCGAAGTTCAAAGTCAAGTGAGTTCACCTGATGAAGACTCGGCACTTTGATCAGTTTATGAGGCAAACAGTTTTTTATTTGATTCAGTATAGCGGTTCTCAGAGGGTGAGATTGACTATATAACCTTTATACATGATTAGTTTTGCTGGGTTGTTGGCCACCATGCTGAGTTGTTCTTAATGATCTCATACATCACTTTATGGGAATATCCCGCCTTGGAGCTGTATCACTACTTTATAGAGAATGAAGAAGGGGATGGACTGTACGGAGTAGAGTCCATTAATGTCTGATGATACACACCTTAATTAAGTATTCTAACTACTGGTATGATAGAACCTATCAGTCACAGACGTTCATGGCATGCCTAATCAGTCAAAATATGTACTCTGTAGTTTCTATCCCACAGAGTACATAACTCACTGGCTAGCAATTCCCATTGCATACTAAATAGCTATTCTACCTGATAATGCTTGATTCAGATCACTATTTTGAAGATAATGGCAGAGACTTAGATTAGCAGAAACCACCAATGAAATGCATACTAACAACTGAAGAAGGACACAGAGAGGCCATCCATCTAAGGATCTTTAGAGAATATGGGTATGACTGTAACCTGGTAAGTCAATCTAAAGTCAGTTCTGATCTACTCAGTATATTAAAGGAGAATTGTTAGTTCAATAACTTCAATTAGATGTCTGTAATAATGAACAGGTAGGTTGGTTATAAGAGGTTGCTGTGCCAACAGCAGCTGACCACTAACAATCACACTAAATCAACCCATCCCTGACTATTTTGGGAGAGCACTTTTCAAACAGCTTCTCAACTGTGGTTCATCGAAAGCCTACAAATCAATACCCAAGCGATCTTTATCATAATTCCTTCCTTCCATCCTGGCCTCTACTGGTCGTTTTCTAGTTTGAATGAGTGGAATTTGGAGGTCTGTCTGTGAAATCGAGCCTGCGAGTATGCGACCTGTCGTCCCCTTGACCCTGCAGGACCTGATACCTTATCGTACCTCCTCACAGGTTGATCTAACACTCCATTGATATGCAGAATCTATGAACCCTGGTGGTCATTTTATTGATTCGGAAACGGAGGAACAGACACGGCTGAGTTACAATCGCAGATCATAACCTGGTCATACAACTCCGACGAAAGGCGCGGGAGTCTACTCTCTGATCGAAGATATTTGATACAACGATTGCTTGCGAAACAATATGAGTGTCCGAGTTGTGGCGCGTGTAAGGCCACTCTTGAAATCGGAGCGGGAACAAGATATCATCCTTCGCACCGGTCCATCAAACCATGCCCTACCGACCAATGCCGACAAAAAGAGCTCTCATGACGACCGAGACACCATCGTGAGGATCCCAAATCCCAAGAATGAAAACGAGGAATATTCATTCCAGTTCAACGCCGTCTATGATGCAGATGCCTCTCAGCAAGATCTGTTTAATACAGAAGGTTCGACCCGATTTCGCTTTCTAATCTAAGCCGTCCCGATATACTGATGGCGTGTTTCTAGTTGCCCCTACGGTCAAACACCTCTTCAACGGCTTTGATGTCACAATATTTGCATACGGGGTCACGGGGACGGGGAAAACACACACTATGCGAGGTGGCAAAAGCCTGGCAGAGAGAGGTGTGATTCCCCGTCTTCTGAGTAGCATATACAGGCGCAGCCGGAAGATGGAAAAGGATAGCGAGGGAGAAACAGCAGTCAAGGTTTCCTTGAGCTACTATGAGATCTACAATGACAAAGTCTTCGATCTGTTTGAACCCCCGGAAAAGAGGACATTAGCAGGACTGCCTCTTCGGGACAATGGTGGGAAGACTGTAGTCGTAGGTTTGACGGAGAAACCGTGCAACAGCCTTAAAGAATTTGAGGCTTTGTACGACCATGCAAACTTGAACAGATCTACATCTGCTACAAAGGTGAGTCAGTGTCGTTCCGAAGGGTATGATTTCCGAGACAAGACTAACTATGGTATCAGCTTAATGCCCACTCGTCCCGGTCTCACGCTATCCTGTGTGTGAAGGTGGCCATCAGTTCCGGTGATAAGACTCGCATCAGCACGGCATCTGCTATCGACCTTGCTGGTTCAGAAGATAATCGCCGGACAGACAACGACAAGGAGCGCATGGTGGAATCGGCTAGCATTAACAAGAGCCTTTTCGTCCTCACCCAATGCGTTGAGGCAATCAGCAAGAAGAATCAACGAATTCCATATCGCGAGTCAAAGATGACTAGGATTCTATCCCTGGGCCAGAATAATGGACTGACCGTTATGATCCTCAACCTTGCACCTATTAAGTCTTATCACCTGGACACAATCAGCTCCCTTAATTTTGCGAACCGCACCAAGAAGATCGAAGTCCGCGAGGTGGAAAATGAACCTATGTTCAGAGGGCCACCGAGACCTGTGACGCGACCTTCGGCGACAGGTGTCCCACGGCAGCCTCTTCGTCCATTGACAGCTTCCGTTAATGTGAACCTGGCTGCTTCGTCTAACAAAGATGCATCAAAACCTGGTGACGGCAAGCCGGTCAAGGCATTCAACGTATATTTAGACAAGGCAAATCACAGAAACTCCGCCCAGTTTAAGAAAATTGATGGGCTCAAAAGATCCTCGCTGAGCTCTGATCTTCCCGGAGTAAATACGACTCGAGCTGCGAAGACTACTCGTAAGCGACAAGAGGACATATCTCCAGCCATGATTGAGGAGATGGTGGAAAAGAAGGTTGAGGAAGTTCTCGCCGCAAGAGCAGTCAGCGAGCAATCGAGACAGACTCAGGCTCGTGAATTGAACGAACAATTGCAACGGCGTCTGGAGAAACTAGAGCAACGAATTGAAGGCACTGAGAATGCAAGAGCCGAAGGGTTGTCATACTTGCTCATGGGAAAGCAGCATCAAGCACGAGGAGAGGACACCTCTGCTTTGAAGATGTATCAGCTGGCGCTTCCTTTCTTCCCAAACAACGAAAAACTTGCTACGAAGATTGCTACCCTAAAGGAGCGCACTCAGAGCAGACCCCGAGAGCAAGACAAAGCTGAGTTCACCGGACATACGCTCTCAGCATCAGGCAAGGGCCTCGGAAGCATTTTGTCGCTCAAGAAACAGCCAGCCAGGGCGGCTAAGCGTCAAGCTGAAGAATCCGATGAGGATTACCAGGAGCCGGAAGAGAGGTTTGAACAGTACAGTGATGACTATTCCCCTGGGAGTTACCGGTCAAGGCGTATAAAGCGTACCAGAACCAGGTGCAAGTGAAGAGAATTCTTGTTTGGATGAAAGACACCTTCAGCTAGGGTAACAGCACCCCTTCAATCGATATCAGTGGAATAATCGCCAGTCAGACTTGATCCTTGACGGTCAAGGCGGGGGCAGATGTTCGAGGAGGCCCTCCTTCACTTTTAGACAAGGTTGGGTTGGATCACGAGTCAGGATCAGACATTCAAAAGAGGCTCAAGTAACCTGATTTTGATGGCGAGGAGAGGTATGGGGTAGAAAGAATGCAGGAGGACATCTTGACTTGGTCAAGACATCGAGGCATATAGGCATTCTCTGCCTAATTCTACCAATTCTAACCTGATATGCATTACAAGTTGAATATACCCAACAATGACTTATTCATGTTCAAGCACGTTGCTAATTTACGCCCTGTTCTAAGTGACTCGTCTGAGAGGCATCGGGCGAATATAATTTGCCCAAGGATGAAGCCATTCAAGATTCAACTGTGGGAAATTAACATCACACATTTTAAACAGTAGATGAGTATGCTTGTAATAATTTGTGAGACATCAAACCAGGTGCATGAGTGACATGATACCAAAAAAGGGGAAAAAAAAGAAAGGGCCTGAGCCGCGATTCGAACGCGGGTCTCATCGAGACAAGGTTTGAAATACCCGAACGATGAATCTTACCCCTGGACCACTCAGGCGAATCTTACAAAAGCCAGCCAAATTGTTTTCTATATTTCAAATTACCATAAGTACATACTATGTTAATCTTCTGGCACTTCCCCTGTGTTTCTCATTGTTTACTGCAAACTGCAGACAATACTCGAGGACGATTAGTCAAGTTCCTCACATCGTTCGATTGTCATCAGAGAGTGCGGACGTTGGCGCTTGATGTCTGTCCATCAGTGAAGTATGTGTTCCTACGGAGTACTTCTTTCCAGGGTAGCAGGGCTCAGAAGCAATGTGGTACATGGACTGTCGATTCTCTTTCATCTATTTAGTGATATAACACGTTTGTGATTGCATAGCAAAAGTTTGGTTGGAGGTCATCTCATGTTCCATGTTGTCACAAGACTGCTGGCACTTTCGATTTGAGCAGGGTCACATCTCGAAGGTTGGACAGCAGCCATTCAACGAAGACTTTCAGATATCTTCGACTGAGTAAAGGAAGGATTGGCGAAGAGGACCGTCGTGCGCCCAAACACAACTTATTCTATAGTACATTGAACCTGCAATATGACAATCCCCGAGGTGAATCACTCCCCTCAATCTATGTATGGGATACTGCACCTCAGTTCTTCTGGCTTATTTTTTGGAATATTACCTTCCCTTCCTTTGTGAGTGTGGCGATACTCTGGCTGACCCCTTTGATTTCATTCTCCAAGTCTTCGACTGTCCGAGAAGGCCCGGGGCCCGCATTGACAGCCTCCTCAGTGGCTTTCTTGTATTCCTCCTCAGCCAACCGTGCCTGCTTCCCTTCACTAGATTTTGTGGGGTCGAAGGTTAAGCCTCTTGGGGTATCCGCGATTTCGTTGATCTCACGAGTGGACATGATATCATTGATACGGGGTCCGCGGCTTTGTAAAAGAATCTTCGTAGGACCATCGAATTGAAGGAACAACTGGTAGGGCATATCAGGTTAGCCCTAGTATAAAGAAGTGGACATGGATCCCATACTCTGTCTCCCCAGATTGTCCTCCGAGACCATGTGCGCAGCCTGTGCAATATCTCCATAGTTGTCTTCCATGTATTTGAGTCGGACATGTCCCTGATGAATTTTGAATTCTGGAACAAATTCGGCAGGTTTTTAAGGCCTGGGACCTGGAATTTCAAGGTTGTAGACTTGAAGCGATAAGGACGCGGTGGGTTGGAGGTCACGGTATAGGCCAC
Source organism: Aspergillus cejpii (assembly GCA_004769165.1). Taxonomy (NCBI): domain Eukaryota; kingdom Fungi; phylum Ascomycota; class Eurotiomycetes; order Eurotiales; family Aspergillaceae; genus Aspergillus; species Aspergillus cejpii. The sequence continues at coordinate 393,315 of SMSW01000005.1, read as the reverse complement.
GACATTACTACTATAGGTTAGCGATACACATTCGAGAAGTTGATAGTAAAAGACGAGCGCACCTAGGGTGTACAATGTATTGTTCGCCAGCCTTCAGCTCGACCGAGTACAATTGACCCGTACCAACTAGGGCTAGCAATCCTCGTCCAGTCACCTCTGAGCTACCCCAGTGGGCTAAGCTCTGCGCAGGTCAGCTCAGATTTCCCCAAGACTTGGGCTTTTGACGAACCAAGTTTGCGTTGATTGTTGGCTTGATAGAGAGCGAACGACCAGTCCAGGCGAGCAATGCTCGTCGCTGGGTAACCATCCAATCCACAGATCCATCGAGCCGAACGACCGCAAAAGAGGTAATGGGTGACCGAACGGAGACCAATGCAGTTACCGGACTTGCCGACGATACCTACACAAGTATTAGTATGTTCCACTCGCTCAGGGTATGTTGCGCATGTACGCACCTTCTGGTAGAGAAATGGTATACCAACGGCGGCTCTCCGGAAAGGTTCTAGTATGCTCAATGTTGAAACCACCTGTAGGGTTGCGCGGTGGATAAGAGTCAACGGGACGACCTCCATTGAAAGCATGTGGGGTGCCAGGAAGACTTCCATACATTATCTGCTTTCCCACTTAATCCCACCAGTGTCCCTCGTCGAGTATAGAGATTCTGTGAAGCGGAGAGCGAAACCGAGAGCAAAGAGTAGGGTGCGCCAATGACATCGAATCGTGCATCTTCGTTGATTGTTATCAGCAAGAGATCTCTTGTTTCAAGACGCGCCAGGATCTTCAGGCTCCGATTTCCGAGGGCTTACCTGCTGATTCTGCGGAGCTCGGTGTGTCAACAATGGAGAGATGATCCCCATTGACTGTACCCGGTCGATCTGAAGGCGCAGCGCGGATTTGAACGAATCTCTGCCATCCGCGATGCACCACAACACCCTGTCGCACCCGCGAAGGGACGACACAGGCGGAGGATAGAGTTCGCACACCTCCTTTGAAGGATTGACTCATCCTTGTACCTTGACCAGTTTTCTGGCAAGAATTGCAGAAGAACGAGGAACCAACTTAATGCAACAGGCCGCAATGGACGTCCTTGAATACTCGGATTTCAGGATTCCTAAACGGGTAAAGCGTTTGGTTGAAACTCAACACCGCCTTGGCCGGTATTTCTCAAGTGATCATTCCATCAAGATCTTGAAGATAGATACTCCGTACTGGAAAGCTTGATAGGTCGTTGATCGTCTCTCAATTCTTCTGGTGGATTGATGAAGCGATAGGTACATCTCCCTGATGGCCACAATTTACCGATTTCTCTCAGCAATATCCCGTGATGTCACAGGTCTCTGCCTTTGATACATTGTTACAGGAAGAGATATACAAAGTACTCCGTTCTTGCTATGAAGTCTGACCTTCTGATCTTCTGGAGATACATCAAGCAGCAGGAAACTACGTGCACTCTACTATCCTGATGCCAAATGTGAAATAAAGAATGCAAGGAACTGGTGAAAGCTGTTTATCACCATCAATCGAAAACCCCAGAGTATTGTACAGATGTCTTGTCCATACGTAATTACTAATTACCGGAAGAAGCAAATTGGAGATTGCGGCAGATCAATACTTGTTGACGCAATTTCTGCCATTGCTAGCTTTTCAGTGTTCGCTTTGAAATCACCTCTTCCACCTTGTTCTTTGGTTTCCCATGGTACTTGTTGGTTTGGATTTATAAGAGTCGCATCGATGCGAAGAGGGTAATTTGATTTGGGAATACCTCACGAGCACCACAGTTTTGTCCCCTCCGAGCTCAACCTCCGAACCCGGCGGTTTGGATAACCCAGCCAGCATCCGCTCTCTAAAACCCACAAGAATGTTGTTGCTCCGTTGAATGGTTTTATGAGACTACGCCTCGGTCGCTGACATCCGACTTGATCGGCCATTATGCTGCCCAGGGCAGCTCGATCGCCACGGCTGTGGTCCTCCAGGCGTTTTGCCCGCAATGGACCCGCTGTTCCTCGCACAGCGTCCTGGACGACCGCATGCTATGGGACACAATTCAGAGCATTTAGTTCAGCAAATGGCCCGTCGAAGAGGCAGGTTGTTGAAAATCCTGCAACGAAATTAAAAACACCGAATCCTAATCCTACCTCGACGTCTGCGAATGCGACCCCGAAAGATACACAAAATGCGGCGGCTGCGAAGAAGGATCTACTCAGTGAGACAACTGTTGGGAACAAGGAACAGAGGAAGGCAGACTGGGCTATTATAAAAGAAATGGTCAAGTATCTCTGGCCAAAGGTAAGGCCTAGTAAGGCCTGGATATGTTGATAACTCCATGGTGTTAATTGGGCTTCATATAGGATGACTGGGGAACCAAGCTTCGTGTTGGAACTGCACTGTCATTGTTGGTTGGAGCGAAAGTAAGTGCCTCTTTAGGATCAGGCCGGGCAGATATTGAGGCTTACATTGTAATTAGATTTTGAATGTGGAAGTTCCCTTTTACTTCAAGAGCATCGTCGATTCGATGAATATCGATTTTGCGACTGCTGGCGGAACCGCATACACTGTAGCGGGCTCGATGATCATTGCTTGTAAGCAATGAATCCTTAACTGGGTATTCTTGCCGTCGCTGACAAGATCTATCAGATGGCGCTACTAGAATCGGGGCTACTCTCTTCCAAGAACTTCGGAATGCGGTCTTCGCGAGTGTCGCTCAAAAAGCAATTCGCAGGGTTGCGCGAAATGTGTTTGAGCATCTTTTACGGCTAGACCTCAACTTTCATCTCACCCGTCAAACCGGTGGATTGACAAGGGCGATTGACCGTGGGACGAAAGGTATCAGCTTCTTGCTAACATCAATGGTGTTCCATGTGGTACCTACGGCTCTGGAAATCTCACTCGTTTGCGGCATTCTGGTACGTCGTGGACATCATTCATATCGTATCCACCGTTATTGAGTGACTGATAATGGCTAGACATACCAATACGGATTTCAATTTGCTGCGATCACAGCGGCGACCATGGTCGCATACACTGCCTTTACCATTACAACAACTGCTTGGCGAACCAAGTTCCGAAAGCAAGCCAATACGGCAGACAACCGGGGAGCGACAGTGGCCGTGGACTCGCTGATCAATTACGAAGCTGTCAAATACTTTAACAATGAGAAGTACCAAGTGGCACGCTACGACAAAGCACTCAAGGCGTACGAGGATGCCTCAATCAAAGTCACAACATCCCTTGCCTTTCTGAATTCTGGTCAAAATATGATTTTCTCAAGTGCGTTGGCAGCGATGATGTACCTTGCCTCCAAAGGAATCGCAGATGGCTCATTGACAATTGGGGACCTAGTCATGGTCAACCAGCTTGTCTTCCAGCTCTCAGTGCCACTCAATTTCCTTGGATCGGTGTATCGAGAACTGCGTCAGTCTTTGCTAGATATGGAGACGCTGTTCAACTTGCAAAAGGTGAACGTTAACATCAAAGAGAAGCCTGACGCGAAGCCGCTCCAACTCCCGAAAGGAGGCGAGATCAAATTTGAAAACGTCACCTTCGGCTATCATCCCGACCGTCCCATCCTGAAAAACGCTAGTTTTACAATTCCTGCTGGCCAGAAGTTTGCTATCGTGGGGCCCAGTGGATGTGGCAAGTCCACCATTTTGAGACTCCTATTTCGCTTCTATGACGTCCAGGAGGGCCGGATCTTGATTGATGGCCAAGATGTGCGCGATGTGACGCTCGAAAGCTTGCGGAAGGCGATTGGAGTCGTGCCACAGGACACGCCGCTGTTCAATGATTCTATCGCACACAATATCCGCTATGGAAAGATTGATGCTACTGATGAGGAAGTGCACAAAGCTGCGGAACGAGCACATATTGATGGACTGATCCGGAAACTGCCGGAAGGGTATCAGACTGCGGTGGGAGAAAGAGGGATGATGATCTCCGGGGGCGAGAAACAGCGATTAGCTATCTCTCGCCTGATCTTAAAGGACCCAGAGCTTCTGTTCTTCGACGAAGCAGTATGTCATGACCGAACTGGATTCTGAAAATGAAGAAATATCTAACCAAAACAACTACAGACCTCTGCCCTCGACACATATACGGAACAGGCGCTGTTGCAAAACATTAACAGCATCCTGAAGGACAAGAAGCGCACCAGCGTCTTCGTGGCGCACCGACTGCGAACCATCTGCGACAGCGACCAGATTCTCGTTTTGAAGGACGGATGTGTGGTAGAATTGGGATCCCACCGTGAACTTCTGGATTTGAATGGCATCTATGCGGAGCTTTGGAATGGTAGGATCTCCCAAAAACACCGGCTTGGCTGAGAGTAGACTGAAGCTAACAGATTGTACAGCCCAGGAAACGTCGCAAGACCTGGGGTTCAAAACCGAGCTCGATATGGAGCTAAAGGAAAGGGATATGGCACCTAGCCCAAAACCGCAGTAATCCTGGACCCTGGACCTCACATATGACTGAAATTTCTGTCTAAATTAGACGAGTGTATAGATTTTATATCAACATCTACATAGATCAATATTTTTAGCGACCAAACTTCTTGACTGTGTATGGAATTAGCGAAGTCGAACTACCTTCCTCTACGGAGTACTCCATACGCCGTTCAAACGGTTCAAGAGCTATCTAGGCCAGTGCTCACCTCATGGCTTTTTAGTCTACTAGGTACCTAGTCCCCACAGCCCCATTACCCAATAATAACCCAACTCCCAACTTCCCAAGTTACCCAACTCCGTAGTAACCCAATGATATTAGGTATTGACCAATTTGCCACAGAAATGAGAAATCACAGAACCCAACGGGCCGAGAAGTTGGCAACTTGGCAACTTGGCATGGAAGACACGGAGCTGGAATTGGAAAGCCTGGAACTTGGAAGTTAGAAGAGTAGTTGCACTAGACCTATTTGGGAAAGCACTCGGAAAAACTTGAACCGGGCCGGCGCGAGTAACAAGTGACAAACAAGGAAAACCCCTGGCTAGTCCTGAAATAGCCTAGCCTCGGATGATTTTCCCCTCAGGCTCTCAGGCCACGAGTCGAAGTCACTGGACTCACTCAACTTGTCGAGTCTTTATCTCCAAGGGTTTGTAAGAACTAAGAAGTTCTGGCTGACTGAGGCGATTTATACGGAGAAGTCTGACTAGAATTCCTGCATTAGATTATCTAACTACTGCAAGTTGCAACGCAAGTGAAACTCCTCTTCAAAAGTTCAAATCCTCCCTTTTCTCTTATCCTATTCCTATCCCCCCCACTGTTTCCCTCCTTTCTGCTTTCTTCAGTCTTCAGTCTTCACTTCTAACTCTTCCCCCTTTTACTCCTTTACTTCTTTCTCATTAGTTATTAACTTATTGATTGGGTTGATAACATACTCTATTGTGATTAGCGCCCATTTAACCTCCAATTGCATTGTTTCCTACTCCATACAATTCTTCTGTGCTTCCAGACAATCCTTCTTTCAACCAGCCATCTCTCTTTTTGAGGCTACGTATCTACGGAGTAGACTATTGACTATTGAGCCCACTATCCTTCATCATTTCTATTATCTATCAGGCTACCTGTCTATCAAAACATACTTTGTTGCAAGTTTGGAACTTGGAAGAGACTTCACGCCACCTCCAACAGTCCAACCTAGTCTTCCTTCCCCCAGGTTATTCTTCGACTCCATCCTATCGTCAACTCCTCTTTTCCTCACTTCTCACTCTACTTGCCCCTGAGAGATTCAATCTTGAACTGTTCAATTGGCTTCAATCTCTCCATCCTGGTATATACGCAGACATACATCTCGGACATTACCTACCTACGATCTCGCTCTACATCCGAAATCCCCACGTCTCGTGATCGACAACATCATCAAAGGCACAATGCGTTTCATCGAGAAGTTGCAAGCAAGTATGTTCTGTCTCATTTATGACATCCACCGACCTTCTTAAGGCACAATTGCTAACAGTCTCTTGCACAGAGATTGAGCTCTACAGACTAGAGCAACGCTATGCTCGTCGCAAGCATCGCAGCACATTCTCCGGTGTTCAATACGTCGATGGTGAATATGTCTACTCCAACGGATCGAACTCTCCAACAGGGACCGTCTCCAAGCATTCCACAGGCAGCTACTGGAAGCCCCCAACCTGGGGTAGTTCCGGTTCCGGCGAATCGCGATGGCGGTGATGACCCGTTCTGACAACCTGACGCCTGTTCCTCTTTCCTCCTCTTTTCTCCTTGTATCTCCTCCGTATCACGTCTATGCGGAGGATGTGATGAAGTTTCCGATCGCATGAATGCTTGCCTTTTTCCATCCAGACGAGGCAGTGAGTGGCCAACGTTTCATGATCTCTATTCAATCTTCTTGTGTCGACTCCACACAGAAGAAAGTACCAGAAGCGCTCTTACTTCCCCTCTCGATTTGATCTGCGATCAACAAACTCCCAAGTCTACATACTTGGTTCACCCTTGCTGAACGGCCTAAGCTTTAGTGGTTCACCCCTCGTCTGATTTTATCCTCGCACCATCTTCTCTCTGAGATTTGACATCCGAGTCACGTATGAAAACATTTCTCCGATGAACCTTTTGATCTTTTTCCTCTATCGTCCATTCAACAATTTCGACTTTTGCGTTTCTGTTCGGCGGTACCCACGGAGGCAGGAGCTCTCTGTGTTTTTGTTTTTTGTTTTCTTTGCTTTTCCCCCTCTTCTTCGTTGTTTGTCATTATACATGGGTGCATGCGAACATCAGCGAGTCGTCGCAATGACTTTTTGGAATCGATTCCTTCTAGAGGCGAACACCATACAACTGTATATAGCATATATCTACTCAAATATGATGAGCCAATAGATATGGTGCAATCTTTTAGGGGCCGTAGTTGCCATTATGTGCCTTGCGAGACATTGAAGTCAATAATATAGTTCTTGAGAAAAAAAAAAAACTGTGGGTATAGATAGAGATTTGGCGCTTGAACTCAACAGTAACCGCTCATCCGCTCCAGTGAAACAAGTACTAAGTGTGCACCTGTAAAATATGGATCCAAACCAGCGCGAAAGGAATCCCGATCTCGTGTATCATTCCGACCACATCCGCAAGCCAACCTCCAACGGAAATGTACCCTTCCTCCTAGCGCTTGGATTTCCTGCCCCCGATGCCAAGGCGGCCGAGATTGGGAAGTCCCGATTTATGCCTCTGCGCACCGCTGAGCAGCGAGCCCCGACCAGGCGTGCTCGAGTCCCCGTTACCGCGTCCGCCGGGGCCGCCCGTGTCCGTCGTGCTGCCCCGGGGCGAGTCCGGGGGCGCGCGATCCTTGCTGCGCGCTTGGTCAGCTGTTGCTGCAGCGGACAGGGCGGCCGTGAGAGACGGGTTGCGCGACCCGGCGCCGCTGCCGTCCTGGTCGAACTGGCGCTGGGAAAAGCGTTGCAGGCGACGGGATTTCTCCTGCACGGATTTGAATTTGTCGAGGAGCTCGACCCAGCGGATGGCGGTTTCTTCGCGGTTCTTCAGTCGGCCTCCGGCCGTGCGTTCGTAGCCTGATAAGGAGGTGGATGATCCCATCGTGGTACTGGTGGGCATTGTCAGATATATTTTCACTGCTGGGGGGATAGGTTATGCCTTACAGCCGAGGACCAGTGTGGAGGAGGCCGATGTTGCTGACGCTGTTCAGCCGATTCTTCAACGCGGCAAATGCGGAACTCTGAGGGAGAAGCATGAGAACACCGTAAAGGCATTTGTATAGGTAAGGATATTTCTCTGGTTCAAGAAGTTGGAGGCGAAGATCTGCTTCGTTTTAGTCTTCCAATCTCGGACATCAAAAAGAAATAAGAGCAAGGGGACGAACAGGTGAAGACAGGGGATTCTAAGAGCTGAACCAGTTTATCAATCTGTATCAACATATTCACAGTCATTTCAAGCTCGGCACTGATTGATTACGTTAGTAGTTCGCAACTTTAGAGAGATTTGAACACGCACAAGACTTGAAGGAGATTGTAAGCCTGTTCATAAGCCTGAGCAAGCAGGCATAGGGAGAACGTGGATACAGCGTTGTGGCACCAGGATCTAAACAGAGCCACGAAGAACGCCTGACCCTCCTTTGCAATGTATCAGCATTTGATCGCAGCCATCAGCGCCATAAGGAATGTCTTACTTTGGAGTCAAGATTCCTGAGCCTCTTCCGGAGATCTGATAACTCTGGCGCAGTGATCAGATTGTTATTCAAGTTCTGTACCATGATACTTGCAAACTCGATATCCTAAAGAGATACAACCATTAGCGCATTGATAGAAGTGTATACTTATCGAACTAACATCTTCTTTTTCCAGGCAGTCTGCCAAAGTCCGGTATATACGCTCAGGGCTCAGATTCATGCAGAGTTGTCGAATGATCAGATTCCCTCGGACTTCCAACAAATGTCTGTCAGTGGAGAAGAGCTGTAGCAAATTAACCATAAAAGATGTGAAGTAGCTATCATCGCTATTTCTCGATATCTGCGAAAGAAGCTGGAGGTCCTTCGTAACAACCGCTTCTGCGGGATCTGACAGGGTCTTAAGAAGGGCAGGAAAGGTTCCATCATTGAATGCCACCACTTTCCTTGGGGCTTTCCGATGCAACATGATCAGCCAGGAGAGCGCAGCCACCCTTGTCGCTTCGTTCTCATTCAGGAATTGCAAAGTAAGCGAGTTGACAGCTGCAGCATAATCCAGGTCTGCAGGGGGTACCGGCGTAGATACAACACTGCTGCGAGGTGTTTGTTCGCTGGAGACTTCTTGTGGAGATGCTTGCTTCTTGGAATCGTTCACGGGCGTGTCCACAGATCGACCACCGGGAGTAGATGCTCTTCTCTCAACGAGCTCTTTGCTAGCGGTCGAGATGCGCTTGGAGGATGGGCCTTGCCGAGTTTCCTCAGTCGTATCCTCGGACAATGACACGATGTACTCTAGCAATGATGTGTTGACCCGGTTTGCGGCCTGCCGTACTTGATCCGAGCCACTAGACATTGCTGGAAGTACCTGCGTCAAGAGACGTGGGACGAAAGGGAGGATATCCTCGGGGCTGATTTCGAAGAAGCTATCAATCCAGCGCAACGCGGTCAACTGCATTTCCTCATCTGCTTGGCAGTCAGTATGGAACCGTCGTTCTATGCAGCACCCGGATTTACTCACTGAAAGAGGTGTCAACAAAGCCCACGAGGATGTCCAATATCTTAGGATAATCAATGTGCACATCCTGACCTGGGATCCAGTCTCCGTCGATATGCAAGTCATTTTCCTCAATGTCCGATTCAGGCTCCGAGTCCTCTATCGCATTTTCACTCCTGTCAGCATCGACAGCGACCGTCTGATCAGTTGTAGTGCTGACGCTGTCACTTGCGGTTGACTGTCGGTTCTCACTTCCTTGCTCTTTCCGACTATCCTCGATGCCTTTCTTGAGCCGCGCAATTCTTTTGATTTCCGACAAGAATCTGTCAAGAAGAGTTTGGGTGGTGACATTAACATCTCTGTTTGGGTCCCCGAGAAACTCAATCAATCCCCCGAGGAATTCGGGGAGATAGGATACCAGCTCCAAATCAGGAATCGTATCCAGCAAGGTCAACCAGGACACCAAGAAAGTGCGTGTAGATGGACTTATAACATGTATTCGCTCCTTAAGCAACGGTATGAATTTGGCCAAGGAAAATGCAGTTGGAATCTCCACTTCTTCTAACGCATCGGCTTCTGATGTCTGCTTTTCCGGCAACTGCAAGACGGATATATAGGAGGCAGCGGATTCGGAAACAATGTCCTTGACGAGTCGATCGAGAAGTTCGGCACCATTCTTTACAGAAAGCTCGGAATCTGAAGCTAACTGCGAAGTAATTTAGCTCTGGATGACGAACAAAACAACGGAACCAAACAGGAGCAAAACCCACCTTGCTCAGCGCATCGAATATGTCATTGAAGAAAAGTAAAACCTCTCCCTTTGCGACTTTTGCGATGTTGTACATGCTCTCGCATGCATAGTATCTAACTCTTGCATCATGGTCGGCAAAGCAGGCCAGAACGGGTGGCACGATTTCCTTGAGATAAGGTGCAACTTCCTTCTAGTTTCATACCAGTCTCAGCATCAGTCATACCGATGCGATTGTACTCGGCGAACTCACAGATCCCAACGCTATCGACGCTGCGGCCAACCCGATCAAACCACCATTTCTCGAGTGAGGTTGATGTACGGCAAAGGCGTAGTCATGGCAGAGTTGATCAACAATCTTCTGAATCTCTTCGTGGTCCCCTCGGAAAACGGCATTGCGAACGACTTTCTCGAGCCTGAAGATCTCGTCAGTAAACGTGCCGGTCGAACAGTTCTCCGAACAAGTCCATCGTAGATCATACTCTAAGGCTCCCTGTTTCCTGCGATCATAAAGCTTATCATTCAGCATACGCTGAATCGAGTGATCCATAGCTCAGATAAACATGAATTTCGATGGGTCTTCAACTCTGGACGTTCTGTTAATTATCGCTCATGGTGGAGAGATGGTTTCTAGGTAGACTTGGCGGTGAATCGGTGACTGAGCTCAATGATCTGTAGCTATCCAGAGGCCATCCGTCCCAGGCGGCAACCTCAGCACATTCAGATTCAAATCAGACTGTCAGAATGCTAAGCCAGCTGCTTAATTCTGCCTGTCTGTTGCGATATCAATGTGGGAGGCACTCACAGTGCAGATGCGTTGGCAGTGTGGATGGAGTGTCAAAGTGCACGCGAAGTGACGTAGTGTCAGCAATCAACAACAGTGGTTTCTTAGCGCCAAATAGTTATCAATGGTCCTATTCCTACCAACTCAACTGTCTGTAGACTCTTTTATACAAGGTAATGATGATGGTATGCTTGAACAAAATTTATTTCTATTCATTATTCTCCTATATTGAGTGTTTACTCTAGCAGCCTGAATCATTAAACGCCTGCTCCCAAGGCTAACATGAAGTCGAAAAATGGCCCAAATAACATGCGGTTTCAAGACAGTGCTTTCAATGACTGATGTACTGGAAGACTGCAGACACATCTTTCTCTCCAGTCTCCTGGCGTATCAGTAGATCTTGAATCTTACTGAGCTGGCCCTTTTCTCCATCATTCACAAAATGGTTCCAGGTACTGGTGTCACCGTACAACAGAGCCGGAGCTTTGATGTACTGTGTTCCATCCGGCCTGCACCGCTTACATTTGAATGTATCATGGGTATCGCTCCGTGTTTCTGGCTTGAATTGGAACAGCTCGCGGAGGGACTCCAGGGAGAAATGCCGTTCAACGTCCTCCGCCGAATCCACAACGCATGACGAGAGCGATTGCTTGTGGGACTGACGTTGGAATATCTTTTCCTCAATTGACCCCGTCGAAATAAAGCGATAGACAAAACAATCCTTCTTTTGTCCATCACGCCAAACTCGAGCCAAAGCCTGTTGGTCTGCAGCGGGGTTCCAATCAGGATCGAAGAGAACAAGACGGTTTGCGCCGATCAAGTTCAACCCACAGCCACCAGCCTTGCTGCTGAGAAGGAAGACAAACTCTTCGCCATTGGGGTCATTGAATTTGTCGACAAGCTTCTGCCGTTTGTTCACGTTCATGGTACCATCCAGCCTCAGAGAGCCATAGCCTCTCGATCTGCAGAGTTTTTCAAAGAGGTCAAGGGTTTGAGTATAATTGCTGATAAGAACAATCTTATCATTTGTATCTTGGCGTATACGTGCCAACATACGGTCCAAAACCATCATCTTGCCTGAGTACCAAGATTTGATATCTCGATCCCGCCCTCTAGCTTCAGGTGGAACGTAGTCTTCCGGAAACGTATGTTCGCATCCTGGAAGGTCTTTGGTGAGATCTAGAAGATCCGGATGATTGCATAACTTCTTCAAAAGTCCAATTGCCTTGAGGGGCTGGCTTCCTTTTCCCCTCAGCAGGCTCTTAATCTCTGGGCTCTGAATAAAATGCTTGTAAAGATCAAGCTGGAATTGAGAAAGGTTGCAAAAAACGACATGCTCGTATTTGATCGGCAAATACTTCGACAGGATGTCGTTCGTTCGGCGAATGATGAATTTGTTGACAATACTGGAGAGCTCTGCCAAGCGCTCGTCGCCCCTTTTTCGATCTTCTTCTGTTCCCGCTGCATCTCGTCCTTTGAGAATAGGTATCTCAAATTTCTTTCGGAACTCGTTCTGGGAGCCCAGTAAATCCGGGTTCGCAAAATGAAGTAGAGCAAAATATTCGGAAAGGTCATTCTGGATGGGGGTACCAGACAGAATCACCCGACGAGTGACGTTCAGACTGTTGAGGGCAGTCCATGTTAAGCTCTCTTTGTTCTTGAGTCGATGACCTTCGTCGCACAAAAGAAGTCCAATTGGACTATCTTTCAATGCGTCGACATACATCCGAAGGGTCTCATAGGAGACAATGAGAACAGGCCGAACCACGGCCCGCCCCGAAGCGATTGCCCATTGCTTTATTTGGGAAGTGAGCTCGGCCTTTGAGGCTTTGCCATCTACCGCAAATGGTGTAATGGCATCCTTTCCCAACCATTTTACTACTTTTGTTAACAGGAGTGGCAGATGCGTAGTGCTTGCGCTACTTACCAAGCTCATTGGCCCAATTCCCAACCAGACTTGATGGGCAGGCAATGATACATTTTTGAATGGTTGTCCTTCCTGCTTCTGGTGATTGCTTTAGGAGCGTCCACATCAGGGAAATGCATTGGAGCTGCTAACGTTAGATGTATCCACACACAGGGAGGCATGGATCATACTGTCTTTCCCAACCCCATACCATCTGCCATGATGCAGCCATTTGCATTCTTATCGATCATACCGGTTGTACAGCGATATAGAAACTTAAAAATAGTACGGGTTAGCTCTTGATTTCAGTATCAGGGCATGATAAGAGGCCTTACCTTTACACCTTCCACTTGATGTGGCCGCAGAACTTTTGCCAATCTAGGATCTATGACAACCGGGACTTTTGGACGAGATTCAACCTTCTTCTTCAACCCAAGTATATCCGCCAAGCTCTTATGCACCAGTGGTTCATCCAACTTGGCTTTCGTTTCTTCAACGCTCTCTTCGCCTGACTTTTCCAATTCCGGGGGTTCATCGACGTCATCGACAGTCGGATCATATAGGACTATTGCAAACTCGCCGCTAGGATCATGTAAAGGTTTCACGACAAATGTGGCGCCTTGTCTCATCCCCAGGGTAGGAGCTGGTCTCGAGGGATTGTACTCATCGGACGACTTGTTGATCAATGGAATTTTGAACCTTTGCTTGAATGTCGTTTCTTTATCCTTGACTTTGAACACAGGGAACCTGTTCACATCCCTTGTCGCAAGAGCAAGGCGCTCTTCATTGGTATAAGGTTTCACACTGTTGTCCTCCACATCTCCATCTGCTCCCGCGTAATTGACTTTCCTTCGTTTCCTCGCAGGCTTATTTGACGTTCGTGTGGGGGTAGCAGAACCTGGACATTTGAAAGGTTTCGAAAGACGGTCTATCGAGTTGGAGGCACTCCTCTGCAGCGGCTTAGATAACGGAGTGTTTCCACCATCGTTTCCTACAGCTGGTCGTGGCCGATACCTTCTTCTGTTAAACCTTGATTACCAAATATATGAAAACTAAGAAGTACTCACATTGATAGTCCTTATCATGTGGACTTTGAAGGGATTTGTGTGTCTTGATCTGCCTCGTTGCCGCCTAGAGCCTTCAATCTGGGAGAATTGATGTGATTGTTGCCAATAGACGCGTTGTCACCCATGTCTTGGCGCGTTGTCTCCCGCTGGATGAACACCAAAATGCCACGAAATCACGTGCAGATAATATAACCTACCCCGCTATCGTTCTGATAAGATATCCAAGCCAAAACATGTATCTACCATGACTATCAACTACTTGAATTCTTGACATTGAGGGCCAATTCTCATGTCGTCGGACTTCTGGGCAGGCTACCTCAGTGGGGCCATTGGGATCATAATTGGTAACCCTCTAGATGTTGTCAAGGTTCGGTTGCAAGCCAGCCAGGCTGGTACAGGTCCATCATCGTCAACCCGAACATTAAGCCAATTCGAAAGTGTGAGCTCTCTTGTGCGAGGTTTGTAGGCCCTCTCCAAGGTGGAAGCCATTAACACCACTAAAATCAATTCTAGGCGCTGCTGCTCCTATACTCGGATATGGAGCGCTGAATGCGCTTCTTTTCGTTGCCTACAACCGCTCATTGATGTTCATGGATGGCTCGATCAAAGATCCCACAAACCCTAAAGGAGTTTCGCTGGACAAGATCTGGATTGCCGGCGCTGCAGGTGGAGTGGCCAGCTGGACTGTCTCATCTCCTACAGAATTCATCAAATGCAGAGCGCAACTTGACACACGCCCCGGGATCTCCTCGTGGACAGTCGCCAAGGACATCTTTCGGACTCGGGGGTTGACGGGTCTTTACTTCGGAGGAGTGATTACTTGCGCCAGAGATTCCATTGGCTATGGATTTTAGTATGTGCAATGCTTCCCCGGATCCTCGCCCGCCCCGTCTTGCTCGGTCCGTTATTTATATTGACCTACGCCGTCCATAGTTTCTGGTCTTACGAGTACTGTAAGCGTCTCATGACCTCCGATAACGATGATACGCACCATATTGCCTTGAAAGTACTTCTCTGCGGAGGCATTGCTGGAGTGACCACATGGGCTTCTGTTTACCCGTTGGATATGATCAAGACGAGACTGCAAGCGCAGACCATTACAACAGGTCCTGACTGCCAACCTCTGATACGCTCCCGAAGCGGCACCCAAACATTGAATTCTTATGAGATAGCCCGAGAGGCTTATCGATCTGAAGGGTTGAAAGCCTTCTACCGGGGTTTAGGCGTTTGTACTTTGAGGGCTTTCATTGTCAATGCTGTCCAGGTATGAATCCTTGTCATTGCCTGAGAGGGTAAACCGCTAATGGTATGTAACAGTGGGCAACATATGAGTGGCTTATGAGATATCTAAACGGCACATGGAACCAGGAACACAGCTATATATCCTAAATTGGCCCAACAGGGTGTTGAAAAGTAACTTCCAGTCTTTCAGCGACAGCAAGATAGTCTTTTAGATTAAGTTGTATAGTGCTGTATTCATATTGCAGTGAGCTAGTAAATAATTCCCATACTAACTTACTAAGACCCGATAAAGTGGGTTTCAGGGAAGAAGAGTCCGAAAAGCGGCGATTTGAAAGGGTCGCCGCAAACCGGAACAGGCGTGTTCGGTCTAGCGATGACCCGAAACTGGCGAATTTCGGAGCATGTGGTTTCACGTGCGGCTCTGGCCTAGCTTGTTGCTGATTGGTGAAAATGATAAGCGACCAATCCTATCGCTTTTTAAACAACCACAGCAAAACGATGCCTGACAGACAACTAGTCATGTCCAGTGTCTCTGTGTTCGCTTCCCTGATTGTCGAAGGGAATGTTCAGTGTTCAAGAAGTTTGTCCGTTGTTGTAGATGCCGATCAAGTCAGTGGCCGGGCTTAATCCTCCATCTCCATGACCGATTCCTGTGGACGCAATCCATTGTCCGCACCCAAACCAACAGCAGCCTCTGCGGTTCGCTGCGTATGAGGTTCCTCGCGTAGAAGGCGCACTCTATATGACGAAGGAAAACCCAATCAGCGCAAATCCTTTGACAAAAAAGTTGTGCGCATCGATCTGTGATAACCGACCTTCTTTTGTGGTTTTTGCCCTTGGTATGGGCGACCAGGTTGTATTCGCTCTCAAACCATTTCGAACATTCGACGCAATAATGCTTCCCTAAACCTGGAAGATCTTCGGCGTCCTTGGTGGCTTTGTACTGCGCAAGGTGTTTTGGGGTGTCGATGTCCGCTCGGACTTGATCGTAGTCCCTGCAAGACGAAGCAGTTAGACCTGAAGATCCTTCGAATGAAGTGACAATAATAAGGCGAAGTTCGTACCTTGTTCTGCGCTTTGTTTTGATCTTTCTGACGGCTCCCATCTTGAACGTCTGTCGACTTAGTGCAGCTGCGAGACTCTGTACCTGATGGAGACACAAATTCTTATCACCGATATCCGGAACGATGCGAAAAGTTTTAGGCCTTCAAAAACGGATCAACTGTCTCGAAAATTCGGCCTATGTGCATACGAAACAAATCTATCGAATTGTCTCGCTTTTGATTGGTGCGAGTTCATTCTGGTCTTGGCACCGGCCCGCGGGATTCTCCCTTCGGTAGGCCTCGGCTCAGACTCGGCTTCAACTCCCCATACTTTTGTTACAGCGATCTTCCAAAGTTCCCAAATTCCAATTCTGCGTTCCGTAATTTATGACGTTTCCATTTCTCTTTTTCGGCATGTTGCTCCGTTAGGAGTTAACATCATCCAGTTGCGTTCCAGGTAAAGTAATACCTTCATCGGGGTATTCAATGGACACTTGTTAGTTGTTCGAAACTACTCTGTACTTTACACTAATTAACGGATTTTAAAACTCCCTTCGTATTGAGGCAACCGAAGCAGCTGCCATCCTTTACAGCTAATGGAGGTATCCTGATTCCTGTGTACTCCGTAGGGCTGGTGGTTATGAAGATTGAAGATACCTCATCTTTAAGGACTCCCGCCTTACCTCAGTACAAAATCAGAGTGACGATAGTTAATCGTTGCCACATGATTGGCTTGCCCCAATTCCTTCTCACATGCCCCAGAGTGGAAGCACGGACAGCTGGCTGCTTAGGTGTATGGTTCATTACACTTTGATACCATCCAGGTCAGTGAAGTTGGGCTGTGGGCAAAGAATGCCAATTGCCATAGTAACAGTAACTCAAAGGATTAATTCTTTGAGTACCTGGAGGTATTCAAATCCAATTGAATTTTCCAAATTGTAATACTAGATCAAATATAGTTGGTGGACGGTGTAGGTCTTTGTATGAAGGGAGGCTGTCCAGTGTCCACTGTCCAGCTCACTCCAGCCATCTTTCCTTGTCTCCGGTCGTATGTACGGAGAATCCCAATTGTACCGAAAAAAAACGTACGGGTGTACTGTCACAAGCGGTTACGGGTCCTCTTCTCCGGTCCATCAAGAATTCTTTTTCACTCAAACTCTCCAAGCTTCCTTTTTATCTGCTTCATCTCCCTTGGATCCCTAAATTTTTCTTTCTTCTACTTACTTTCCCACTCCACTCCATTCTTTGCTGCTCATCCAGTTGAAGCTGGTTGTTGCTGCTGCTTGGATTGGCTCTCGTTGAATGTATTGCGGCGTTGCCCAACTTACATAGAGAGCTTCCATCATGATCTCCACAAGGCTTGCGCGTGTGGGTGCGATGGTAAGTCAACCTTGCTCACTCGTGTAGCATCTGCGCCTTTCTGGTGCGGTGCATTGAAATCGAGTTCTTTTTTTTTTGAGGAGTATGACCAGGAACTGACGTGATGTCTTGCAGGCCCCCAAGTCCCGAATTGTAAGGATTCCATCGTCTCTACAGAGTAACAGCCGCCGCTTTCTCTTCAGCAGAAAATTTAGATGGCCATGGTTACAATTCTCACAATGCAGATATGCTGACTGATGGTTTGTGCAGCTCTTCGGGACCCGGGCCTTCGCTACCGTTGGTGACTCCCCCCTCGACAAGAAAGTCGAGATGACCAACTGGGAGAAGGTGAGCTTTAGCCCTTTTTTGTGGCTCCTTCGGGAGATCCGCTTAGCGCATAGTGGAACGGAATTTGCTGACATGTCCGCCAGGGAAACTACATCAACTACAAGTATGGTGCCAATCTTTCTTACCAATTATTCTGAAAGCTTTCTTTCCGAAAAAACTTTCGCAATCAAGTTACTATCATCAATCGACCAGCCGCTAACATGTTAATCACTCTTCCAGGAAGATGTCTGAGAACCTGGACATTGTCCGTCGTCGTTTGCAGCGCCCTCTCACATACGCCGAGAAGGTTCTGTACTCTCACCTCGACGATCCTCACGGACAGGAGATCAAGCGTGGCCAGTCCTACTTGAAGCTCCGCCCCGACCGTGTTGCTTGCCAGGACGCCACCGCCCAGATGGCCATCCTGCAGTTCATGTCGGCCGGTATGCCGTCTGTCGCTACTCCCACCACCGTCCACTGTGACCACTTGATTGAGGCTCAGGTTGGAGGTGACAAGGATCTTGCTCGTGCCAACGAGATCAACAAGGAGGTCTACGACTTCCTTGCCACTGCCACCGGCAAGTATAACATTGGTTTCTGGAAGCCTGGCTCCGGTATCATCCACCAGATCATCCTCGAGAACTATGCCTTCCCTGGTGGTCTGATGATCGGTACTGACTCTCACACTCCCAATGCTGGTGGTCTCGCTATGGCCGCTATTGGTGTTGGTGGTGCTGATGCCGTCGATGTCATGGCTGGCCTCCCTTGGGAGTTGAAGGCACCCAATGTTATCGGTGTCAAGCTGACCGGTGAGATGTCTGGATGGACTACCCCCAAGGATATCATTCTGAAGGTCGCCGGCCTCCTCACTGTCAAGGGTGGTACTGGTGCCATCATTGAGTACCACGGACCTGGTGTCAACTCCCTCTCTTGCACTGGTATGGGTACCATCTGTAACATGGGTGCTGAAATTGGTGCTACCACCTCTATGTTCCCCTTCAACGACCGCATGCACGACTACCTCAAGGCCACCAAGCGTCAGCACATCGGCGACTTCTCCAGAGAGTACGCCAAGGAGCTGCGTGAGGATGAGGGTGCCGAGTACGACCAGCTGATCGAGATCAACCTCTCTGAGCTCGAGCCCCACATCAACGGTCCCTTCACCCCTGATCTTGCTACTCCCATCTCCAAGTTCAAGGAGGCTGTCGAGACCAACAAGTGGCCTGAGGAGCTTAAGGTCGGTCTCATCGGTTCTTGCACCAACTCTTCGTACGAGGATATGTCCCGTGCCGCCTCGATCGCCCGTGATGCCCTTGACCACGGTCTGAAGGCCAAGTCTCTCTTCACCGTCACTCCCGGTTCCGAGCAGATCCGCGCTACTATCGAGCGTGACGGTCAGCTCCAGACTCTTGAGGAATTCGGTGGTGTGATCCTCGCCAACGCCTGCGGTCCTTGCATTGGACAGTGGGATCGCAAGGATGTGAAGAAGGGCGACGCCAACTCCATCATCTCATCCTACAACCGTAACTTCACCGGCCGTAACGATGCTAACCCTGCTACCCACGCCTTCGTTGCTTCCCCCGATCTGGTTGTTGCCATGACCGTTGCCGGTACCCTCAAGTTCAACCCTCTCACCGACAAGCTTAAGGACAAGGATGGCAACGAGTTCTTGCTCAAGCCTCCCACTGGTGCTGGTCTCCCCGCCAACGGCTACGACCCTGGCCGTGACACCTACCAGGCTCCTCCCAAGGACCGCGAGTCCATCAACGTCGCTGTCTCCCCCTCCAGCGACCGTCTGCAGCTCCTTGCTGGATTCCAGGCTTGGGATGGAAAGGATGCCACTGGCATCCCGATCCTGATCAAGTGCGAGGGCAAGACCACCACCGATCACATCTCCATGGCTGGCCCATGGCTCAAGTACCGTGGTCACCTTGATAACATCTCCAACAACATGTTGATTGGTGCCGTCAACGCCGAGAACGGCCAGGCTAACTCCGTCAAGAACAAGTTCACTGGCGAGTACGATGCTGTTCCCGCCACTGCTCGTGACTACAAGGCTCGTGGTGTTAAGTGGGTTGTCATCGGTGACTGGAACTACGGTGAGGGCAGCTCCCGTGAGCACGCCGCTCTGGAACCCAGACACCTTGGTGGTCTCGCCATCATCACCCGCTCCTTCGCTCGTATCGTAAGTCTCCATGACTGCTTTTCAGTGTGAGAACGATCAAGCTAACCGTATCTCTAGCACGAGACCAACCTGAAGAAGCAGGGTATGCTTCCTCTGACCTTCGCTGACCCCGCCGATTACGACAAGATCAACCCTGAGGACATTGTTGACCTCCTCTGCACTGAGATCGCTGTTGGCAAGCCCATGACCCTCCGTGTCCACCCCAAGGATGGCAGCGCCGCTTTCGACATCACCCTGAACCACACCTTCAACGAGTCCCAGATTGAGTGGTTCAAGGATGGATCTGCCCTCAACACCATGGCCCGCAAGGCTGCTGGCAACTAAATCTTGTTTGACAGCAAGCTTCAAGGCTAGGCCCTTCGCATTGCTACGAAGGGGAATTTGTAAATTATGTCTTTCAGTGTTTCTAGCGATCACTAAGAAACATTATCTCAAGCCTTGGTTTTCAGGTGCTGGATTACCTTGCACTTATATCAGGGTTCCAAATTTGGGGGAAGTAAACAGCAGTATTGGAAGCTGCTGTTTACAACAATCCATGGGGATGGAAAAAGGGTGTTCTGAGAATTCTAACGATCTGTGTTTTCTTGTTTTGTCTGCCCCTTCCTGAATTTGGGTGGGGTCTATGGATATAGGCTTCTGTTTTCTTTTACATCCATTGTATGTTAGGGATCGCATGCATACCAAAGTCATTTTTTTGTTCAGTATTTCTCTTTTCCTTGATTCTATCAGTGGCACCTAGGTATGACAATGAAGTACTCTGTACTCCGTAGTCATTGAAATCACTAGCGTCCTTGACGATATCCCCCGCAATAATATACAACCTCGGCTTCTTCGACTTCTTTTTCATCAAATATTTGCTCTTCTCTAGTCAACAAGATTGGGGAATATCGAAACGGTCGATGATAGCTGATAAATCTCATCACTCTGGCCCCATACCCTGTATATACAGCGATACACCAAGTTACGTTTGTCAAAAGTGAGCTCAATCATAGACCAGTCATCACCACCGTAAAGCTAACAGTACACAATGCATTGAGGTATCAGGCCCACTACTCCGCAAATTGATACTCTCATCCATAACGTCCTAAACTATGGCTGCACAGCTCGTCCCGCTCCCAGAAGTGGAAAGACTCAGTGCTTCGGTGATACGGATACTGGGGGGGAATCCTGGAAAGGTGAGTTTTTTGAATCTCCGACAATATTCTTTTGATGGATTCTTAAAGGCTGATGGCATGTAGTTCACACTGCAAGGTGAGATGTCTTTGCTTTTCATTTGGATATTGTATTTGTTTGGATTTGCGAGGCCAGGTCTCTCATACCTCTCTTATCCTACAGGGACAAATACATATCTAATCGGACGGGGTCACCAACGGATACTCATCGATACCGGCGAGGGCAAACCGTCCTGGGCAGGCCATCTCAAAGCCGTATTGGTGGAGGAGAATGCCACGGTCCACCAAGCACTTCTGACACACTGGCATCCGGATCATGTGAATGGTCTGCCGGATCTCCTGAAGCTCTGTCCGCAGGTGGCGGTCTACAAGAATCAACCGGAAAGGGGGCAGCTTGATATTGAAGATGGTCAGGTTTTCAGTGTCGAGGGGGCCACGTTGACGGCGTACCATACGCCCGGACACACCGTGGACCATATGATGTTTGTCCTCGAGGAGGAGGATGCCGTTATTACGGGAGACAGTGAGTTTTTTTTTCTGGGGGACGTTCGCGGCTAACGGTTCTGCGTTCAGATGTGCTAGGACATGGGACCGCAGTGTTTGAAGACCTGAAGGAGTACCTGAGCAGCCTGCACAGGATGCAGAACCGGGTCTCGGGCCGCGGATATCCAGGCCACGGTGCAACGATTGAGAATGCGACTGCAAAGATCACCGAGTACATCAAGCATCGGCAGCAGCGTGAAGAGGAAGTCATCCGGGTTCTGCGCTTCGGGAAACTTGACGTTCCAGACAACGAACCCTCCCCAGAGCGAAAAGCATCCTGGACTTCGTTGGAACTGGTCAAAGTGATCTATCGGAATGTTCCCGAGAGCCTTCACCTCCATGCATCACATGGGGTCCTGCAGATGTTGATGAAACTGGAGGCTGAGGGGAAGGTGGTTCATGATTCGGACTCGGGAAAATGGAGCATCGAGGCCGGCAGGTTTGCCTTGTGAAAAGATGAGGCTATGAGTACGAGCAACTGGTTTACTACCTGCAGTGCCTGGCAGCGGAAGTTTTTGATTTGAAATACGCCTTAGATTGATGCGCGATTTTATGTTGTGGTTATATAACATTTAGGCAACCTATTAGCGACATCACAATGCTGCTTGGTGAAGTCTCCTGCAGTGTCTGCGAGAAGGCTTCCGACTTAAACCAACCAAAAGGCTCCTAAGAAACAAGATGAATCCAGGTCGAAGCATGCAAGACATTCAAGAAGAGGTTAGATTGAGACAGCAGCCCCGCCATATGAGCTCGGAATGGGAAATTGGACTCCCAAAAACGCCACCTGTTGGGCTCCGACTTGAGTCTCTCATTATCAATTGGGGGGGATGATAATGGGAGAGATAGGTGTTTGCGATTACAGTGCCAACCCATCATCAACCCACGATACAAGACGACTGGTGGTGAATCCACGGGAAGTTGGGATAGATTTGTTACTTCAAAGAAAAAAAAATGGTGACATGAACCGGGGGGAGAAATTTGGACACACTTCTTGAGTCCCTCGGGAATATGAAACCTGCCTCGCATAACGCATTATCATTTTCCTTGGGAAGTGTTGGCATCATCGATAGCGGACTACAGTCTTCCTTGACTGGCTGGGAAGGTTGGTTAACGCTTGAGTTCTCTGACAAGTCTGACTTCATCGTTGAGCTGGACTGGCTGGGCATGTAGGAGTATCCAGATAGAAGATACTCTGTCGTGAGTCCTTGACTTCTTTGATTCTATCTAGACTGGTCTAAAGGTCAAAGCTTTAACCGATTACCCCTCCATCTTCATCTCACCTATTATATTAGATAGGTGTTATATTCTTAGCATAATTATTATTGAATCCTGCAGATGATTTTTGGACCTTGAAAGAGAAAGAAGAGAGTACTTCTATATCCCTTTGTCCTCTCCGTCCTTGACCCAATATCACATTTCATTCCCTCCTCCAGAATTTCCGCAGTCGATGAGCTCGCTATTGAAGTGCACATCGTTTTCTTGCCCCCGAATACTTACTGTCTTCTTCTTACCCAATTCCAAATCTGGGTCTGTTGGTCCGTGTGTTTGGCTTGCTGGGCTCTGAGGTCACTCTTCCCCGCCATCCCTCCACTTTGGTTGAGGTTCATTCCTGACAACCAGCAGCTTCAAGATAACTCCAGGTTACGGACAAGCAAACAGTTAGAAAGAGAGCTGTCTCTATATACCATACCATTGCCGATTGGATTGTGTCGTTACCTTCACAATCTCATCTTTCTAACCTCCCCAGCTGTCCCTCGATTTAGATCGTCCCACCTTGGTTTTCGGACATCTTCAAACGTCATCTTTTCTTGGCTTTGATCGTTTTCAACTCGGCGCCGTAACGGTATAGATAACCTCATTTTTTGTCTTACGTTGCCATTCCCGAATCCGATATCCCGATCTGCGCGTTCTTGAGTGATCCCCCCTCCCCAACCCCGCAGTTCACACATACTTTCGTCGCTATGCCTTCCCTCGATAAGCCCGCCCAGAATGAAGCGAGACTGCTTCTCGTCTCGAATCGGTTACCCATAACTATAAAACGCTCCGAGGACGGCAAATATGACTTTTCCATGTCCTCCGGTGGTCTGGTCAGCGGCCTCAGTGGGTTGTCCAAGTCCACGACTTTCCAATGGTACGGCTGGCCCGGACTGGAGGTCCCCGAAGAGGAGATTCCTGTTGTCAAGCAACGGCTGAAGGATGAGTACGGAGCTGTTCCGGTCTTCATTGACGATGAGCTTGCGGATCGACACTACAATGGATTTTCCAGTCAGTTCATCCTTTCATGGTTCGGCGGCGCAGGCGGCCGTTAATCCTATTGCAAAGGGAGTGCTGCTGACATCCCCCCCCTCTTCCCCCGCCAACTTGTCGCTTAGATTCTATCCTTTGGCCACTGTTCCACTACCATCCTGGTGAAATTACATTCGATGAATCTGCCTGGGAGGCGTACAAGGAAGCAAACCGCCTTTTCGCCAAGGCCGTCGCCAAAGAGGTCCAAGATGGGGACTTGATCTGGGTTCACGATTATCACCTCATGCTATTGCCTGAGATGCTCCGGGAGGAGATCGGGAATACTAAGGAAAACGTCAAGATTGGGTTTTTCCTTCACACTCCCTTCCCCAGCAGTGAGATTTACAGAATCCTCCCCGTCCGCAACGAGCTGTTGCTCGGTGTGCTTCACTGCGACCTTATAGGTTTCCACACATACGACTACACAAGACACTTTCTGAGCGCCTGCTCGAGGTTACTGTACGTGAGCCCTACTTACAAGGCTGGGTAAAGCGAGAAGCAACTAACATGTGTACCAAGGGGCCTCGCAACTACTCCCAATGGAATTGAGTTCCAGGGCAAAGTCATCGCTTGCGGTGCCTTTCCAATCGGCATCGATCCGGAAAAATTCCAAGAAGGGCTCAAAAAGGAGAAGGTCCAGAAACGGATAGCGATGCTGGAGCAAAAATTCCAGGGCGTGAAGCTCATGGTGGGTGTTGATCGTCTTGATTATATCAAGGGCGTCCCTCAGAAGCTGCATGCTCTTGAAGTCTTCCTCAGCGACCACCCGGAATGGGTTGGGAAAGTTGTACTGGTCCAGGTTGCCGTTCCCAGTCGACAGGACGTTGAGGAGTATCAGAACCTGCGGGCCGTTGTGAATGAACTCGTTGGCCGGATCAACGGTAAATTCGGTGGGTACTCCAGCTGTCATACAATCATCGTGCTCTATGTCTGACTGGCGGGCCTAGGGACCGTTGAATTCATGCCCATTCACTTCCTACACAAATCTGTCAACTTTGACGAGCTGATTGCTCTGTATGCGGTTTCCGATGCCTGCATTGTCTCATCAACCCGAGACGGCATGAACTTAGTGGCATATGAATATATAGCAACCCAGAGAAAACGACATGGGGTGCTGGTGCTCTCGGAGTTTGCGGGCGCAGCCCAGAGTCTCAACGGCAGTATAATTATCAATCCCTGGAACACGGAAGAATTAGCTGGTGCTTACCAGGAGGCTGTCACCATGAGCGACGAGCAGAGGGCTCTGAACTTTTCCAAACTCGACAAATATGTGAACAAGTATACAAGGTATGTTATATATCACTTGTCAACGCAAATGATGCATCGCATACTAATGATTTTCAAGCGCTTTCTGGGGTCAATCCTTTGTCACTGAGCTGAATAGAATCTCTGGGCAATCGGCTGAGAAATTCCAGTCCCGAGAAACCACCGTGGATGAAAATCCCGACGCCGAGAAGCCTGTGAACGGTACAGGAGTATCGGATGGAACCCAAGAGACACAATAAACTCGATCGGCCTTTCGTCGAGTCGGCAACGAACGACTATCCTAGAGTCTGTGTGATTGTATTAGCATGGATGAACCCATGCCAGTGCATGAGACATGGACGGGGGCGTAATCTGTCTTTGCGGTGCTTACGGAGTATTCTTGGTTAAAGAATTGAGATTTAGAAACGGAAGACCATCAAAGCCCATTGATTCCTGGTTAGATTTCAGTGTCTGGGAGAGCATGGATTTTGGCGTCCTGTATATTAAGCATCCTTAGATTCTCTCCTTCATCTGATATGGATATGAATGGTATAACTTGGACTTGTTATTCTTTCTTCCATCATGAAGAGAATCTGTGGAGGATTGGAAGAAGATGCAAACAGTGCAAACATCGCCTGGAGAAATTCAATTTCTTAGAACTCCGCTGTTCTGCGGATACAGTAAACGTGAAGATCAGGCCAGGGTCAGTCATTGCTTATCCATTCCCTCGCATGGGATTTCCAGTCAATTAGTCGGTTTCGATTGATAATACTGGGGATTAGCACCTCAAGGTCTTGAACTTTCACCCACCGACAAGGCCGCATCTCCGAAGTCAAACTCTACCAACAGACGAAGGACAATTCCAATTCCAATTCCCGGGAGGTCTTCACTCAAAAGAAGAAGAAGAGAAGAAAAAATGACACCCAGCAATATCCTCCGGGCAATGCAGCCCCTACGGTCCTGCCTCACCCGGCCAACAATCACATCCTTCCTCCTCCCAAGCCTCCTCCGAGGCACCGCACCACGCACAGCGTCAACGGCAACCACACAACAACAACCCGAGACCGCATCGAGCATCACCCCCCCCTCACTCCGCAAGTACCCCTACACCCTGAAGACCGGCACCGTGGTATCGGTAGGACGGATGGAGCGGACCGTACGGGTGAGTCTGCGACACACGGTGTGGGACGCGCACCTGCGCAAATCGTACCCGAAGACGACACACGTGCTTGTCGCGGACCCGCGCAACTCGCTCCGGGAGGGCGACGTCATCGAGTTCGCGTCTGGGTTCCCCAAGAGTAGACGGGTGCGGCATGTTGTTGAGCGCATCGTTGCGCCGTTTGGCTCGGCGGTTGGGGATCGGCCGTCGGTTATGACGAGGGAGGAGAGGGAGGCGGCGAAGGCGGAGAAGAGGGCTGCGAAGGCGGCGAGGAGGGAGGCGAGGAGGGGGAGTGATGGTGAGGAGCATGTGGGACGCATTAGGGCGTTGATTCATGAGAGGGTTGGTGAGAAGTTGGTTTAGATGGTATGGCTGTGTCTGTTTGGCTCCTGCTCTTGTACAGGGACGGACTCGAGAGATTAAGTGTATTATACTCTGATTATTTATGTGTTTTTATCTCCTACGGAAATGGGCTTGGATTCAAGTTAAACTACATTCTTGCTACAATGCTTCATTCGAAGCAGTGGGTGATAGCTCAAGTAACATATTGACTGGAATATAGAGATAAACGAACAACCAGCATAGAAAAGGTATCTTGAATTTCCGACGCAAAAGCAAAAAAAGAGAAAAAGGCCGTGAAATAAAGGTATAAAACCGAGAGACAAACCTGTCCATGCAACAACCCCCCCCAATATCTGTCAGGATTAAAGACAATGATGAAGGGAATAAAAGGTAGTACACTCTTCAGCCCAAAAGATGACCCAACCTCCTTTTCCACCGAAATGAAATGTTTACCAGTGTCATAGAAATGAAACCCAACTCCATGCTCACGTTTGTGAGTCAAAACCATATGTTCAGTAGCACCTCAGGCAACTTGACTTGTTTCTCTCCAAGTTCAAAAAAAAGGAGCGTCATCCATTCGAATCATGCCCTCCTCCATTGTGATTCAAACCAGCTTGCTCTACGGCATCAGGTTGCAAAAATCCGGACTTTCCGATCAACACAGCCGGTAGCAATGACGCACCTAATGGAGATTTTGTTTGGGTCCTGCCTTACACCGTTGGATGCTGTAGTCGCTACCGCTGTCCCATTGGCCCCTGATTCTCCGTTCATGCCCGCGTCTTTGATCAATGGAGGAGCCCACCGGAGACAGGTGACAAAGTGTTCATGGACGTCGGCGATGGTTCTGACGCATTTGCATTCCTGCGTCAAATCCCAGCAGCGGATGGTTTTGTCGTCGGATACCGAGAGAAGGTATTTACCGCCTGGATGGAAAGCGAGCGCACGCACCCAGTTATCATGCCCCACAAGAGTCTTGATCAGATTGCCCCGGGAATCCCATAACCGGATAGTCTTGTCTCGGGATCCTGTTGCGAAGAATTCTGCTGACGAGGAGGCTGATGGCGGCTTTTTCAAGCCAGACAGGACCGCCAAGTGCGGATAGCTGGTAGCCGGAGCAATAGCAACACATTCGATCACATGTTCGTGTCCTAAAAAGGTCGATTTGGTTTCGGCCGCGGATAGATCCCACAATCGAGGAATCCGGTCGTCGCCCGCAGCGAAGAGAAAACGACCGTCGATCGATGGTGCAACCGCTCGCACCCAGTCGGCGTGGCCTGACAGAGTCTTCACACAATATCCAGTTGTTACATCCCAGATCCGCAAAGTCTTATCCCGAGAAGCGGAGACTAATAGATTCCCCGACATAGGCGAGCCGGCCGCGCCTGATGGAATGAATCTGACAGAGGAAACACTATGATCGTGGCCGGGTAAGGTTCTAATGTTCTTATAGTCATCTGAGGGATCCCATAGCTTGATTGTAAGATCGGATGAGCAAGACGCGAGTAGTGTACCGCCGCGGGGTCCACCGTAGTCGACGTCTAACACGGCCTTGGTGTGTCCCTTCACGGTTCGCTCTAGTTCACCCAGCTCCCAATCCCAGATTTTGATCGTCGTATCGTCCGAGCCGGATGCCAGAGAGGAAAACACCGGATGAAACGCGACACAGGTGACAGGCAATCGGTGAGACTCAAGGATATGACGGGGAGGTGCCCGGGGCAACCACGACGTAGGGTCCTGATTCTTTCGTAGCAGGGAAGTCGGTGTTGCAGAATCTAGTTCCGATTGAAGTGCGGCGCATCTGGACTCCAAATCCATTATCTGAATAGCCCGAATGGGAAGACACTGATCAGTCCTGTCCGATAATCACCACGCTAAAGGGACCCTTTCGCTTCCCCCCCCCCCCCGGAACCGACCTTCTTCTGTAACCGGACAACACTGGTCCATTTCTTTTCTAATAAGCCCTCATACTTCTTGATCGTGGCATCGTCTATTGAGATCGAATCGCCAAGCTCTGCACGTAGAGAAGCGGCACTTTCAGAGAGGTTCACGGAGGCAAGATAGGCAATGATGGCTTTATGTCTGTATAAGTCTCAGCGCTGTCAGTTTCAGGAAATGCTCCCCTCGCAGCCCGTTCCAATTGTACAAAAGCAATGACGTACAGCTCCTCTGCCTGCCGTACCGTGAGTAGCTTGCTCATGATCAACGGCAGTTGTATGCGCAATCTCTCCAAACAGTCTGTCCCCGATGTGTCTCTGCATGCACTGTATTCTCTTCAACCAACGCAGATAGATAACCTGGCGATACTCTATCGCACGGATCGGCCGCAAATAGAGAGCTGAAACCCCCCGTCGGGAGCACTTTCTAGCCGTCTTCTGCAGGCAATAGAATAATGGGAATTTGTCTGTAAGGCCAGTTGACCCGGGGCCGGGCGGTGAGAAAGTTGGATATCAGGGGAGAGGAGTAAATTTGTTGTTTTTGCGGAGGGGGAAGAAGCAGCTTGAATGTAAGGAGAGAGAGAGGTCAACGTGGGAATCGTATCTGTCGTCAAAATCAATACATATGTACTTTGCTGGTAGGGGTTCTTTATTTCAGGATAACACAGGACTGAGTATGTAGATAGAGAAATATTATTGAATGAAACTGGTTGTAGTTCAATCGTGGAGTTGAAATCTTTCAGTTGGGCATGTGTTCCTGGGAGCCTGAATAGCAAGGCATCCACTCCCGATCTTTGGGTCGCGAAATCACCACAGCGACTTGTCTGTTGTTTATGCTCCAGTCGCATGTTCTTCTTAGACTTCCACCGCTCCCCTTTCCTTCTCATATGTTGACAACTCTCTACAAAGAGGAGGAATTCATTTATCTGACTGATAAATACCATACCTTTACTTTCACTACACAACAGTGGTGTATGTCTGAAATCTCCTGACCGTTCAACCATCACTCAAGATCCACAACAAAATCCCCCCCTCCACGAACAACCCCTCAAGGTGCGTCACCGATCCTTTTTTTTTGTTTATGGATTCAGAGAAAACTTGATGGTGAACTGTATGGTTCTCTACCTCAACCTTTGATGTCCTGTAGCTGTGCGCGAAATTGAGCCTCAGGCGATCTTTCTGCTACTGCTCATCCCACTATTCCCTTTGGACCTCGCTCAAGCTAACTGCTGTTGCTTCCATTTTAGTGTGCCTTTTCTGATCGACAGCGTTGCCTATTGTATATAAACCAACACCATGGCTGAGGGGGAGGAGGACTTTTCTTCTTTGCCGTTGCCTGACCGATTCTCACACAAGGTTAGCCCATCCCTCGACATGTTCGGTTGAATTCCATCGGTGGCACATGAACGCTGACGACCTATTTGTACGGGTATAGAATTGGAAAGTGAGAAAGGAGGGATATGAGGATGCCAAACAACAGTTCGAGAAGACCCCTGATGAGTCGGACCCAGTATTCGCACCTTTTTTACAAGATCCAGGCCTATGGAAAGGGGCGGTGTCAGATTCCAACGTCGCTGCTCAACAAGAGGGTCTCGCATCGTATTGCTCTTTTCTCAAGTATGGAGGGGTACAGGCCTGTACAAGGTACGCTCTTCATTGTGTCATTCTTCCGGAATACACCGTTTCATCTCTTTCCACCTCCAGCTGTTGGGAAATGGCTAACGTCTCTATGAAGAACTCGCTCGGTAACAGTAGCCCCCATCGTGGAGAAAGGACTTCCCTCGACAAGACCTGCTGCGAAGACCAATGCGCTCGAAGCACTTCTGCTATGCATCGAATTGGATAAAGCAGATCCGGTAATTGAAGAGATAGTTCCTATCTTGTCGCACAAAGTGCCCAAAGTGATTGCCGCAGCGTTAGGTGGACTGAAAGCAATTTATCACAACTTCGGAAACAGGATTGTGGATCCAAAACCAGTTTTGAAGGCTTTGCCTAAAGTTTTTGGACACGCGGATAAGAATGTCCGTGCAGAGGCACAGAATTTGACAGTCGAACTATATCGGTGGTTGAAAGAGGCTATCAAACCGCTCTTCTGGGGAGAACTCAAGCCTGTCCAGCAGCAGGATCTGGAGAAGCTATTCGAAGGAGTCAAACAAGAGCCTGCCCCTAAGCAAGAACGATTGACAAAAGCGCAACAGGATGCTATGGCTACGGCTAGCGCCGCCCCAGAAAGTGGTGGAGGTGACGGGGAAGGTGGAGAGGACTACGGAGACGACGACGATGGTGAGGTCGACGCCTTCGATCTCGCAGAACCTGTCGATGTCATGCCCAAAATTCCCAAGGACTTCAACGAGCAATTAGCATCTTCGAAGTGGAAGGACAGGAAAGAGGCGCTGGACGGTCTGTATTCTGCACTCAACGTCCCAAGAATCAAAGATGGTCCGTTTGACGATATCGTTCGGGGACTTGCAAAGTCCATGAAAGACGCCAACATCGCCGTCGTGACTGTTGCCGCTAACTGTGTCGATCTCCTTGCAAAGGGCTTGCGGAGTGCCTTTGCGAAACACCGATCTACGATCATGTCACCTATCATGGAACGATTGAAGGAGAAGAAACAGAGCGTTGCGGACGCTCTGGGCCAAGCTTTAGATGCAGTTTTTGCCGCTACCAACCTCTCCGAATGTTTGGAGGAAACTTTGGAATTCCTCAAGCACAAGAATCCTCAAGTGAAGCAGGAAACATTGAAATTTCTGATCCGCTGCCTCCGGACAACGAGAGACGTTCCATCAAAAGCTGAAGTGAAGTCGATTGCCGAAGCGGGGACAAAACTTCTCACTGAGTCTACCGAAGTCAACCGCGCGGGAGGAGCCGAGATTCTGGGTACCCTGATGAAGATCATGGGCGAGCGTGCCATGGCCCCTTATTTGGACGGTCTTGATGATATTAGAAAGACGAAGATCAAGGAGTATTTCCAGACCGCCGAGGTCAAAGCGAAAGATCGACCGAAGCCCATCATTGGGCCACCAAAGGTTACATCTGCCGTGGGCAAGAAGGTCGTTGGAGCGAAGAAACCAGCCTTGGGAATGAAGAAGCCTGCACCGGCCGCTGCTGCACCCCCACCAGAGGAACCTGCACCGGTTCTTTCTCCTCCAAAGCCTGCTACGAAACCCATCCCCTCGAGATTGGGAGGGGTTCCCAAGCCTGGAGGGCTTCCTGCTTCTGGCGCTGGCCTCAGGCTTCAAAGGAAGCTTGCAGGCCCTGGTGGTCTTGCTTCTCCACAACGTCGGGTTGTCTCACCTCCTTCGGAAGAACAACCCCCAGCACCTGCGGCCCCGAAATTCGGTCTCGGGAGGGGACTCGCGGGTCGTCCGATTGCTAAGCCATCAGCTGCCCCTGAACCGGCCCCGGCCCCGATTGCACCACCGCAGCTGAGTGGGATCTCCGCCATTGAGCGAGCCGAACTCGACGAATTCCGCCTTGAGAGGGAACGGTTCATCAAGATGATTGAGGACTTGAAGTCCGATCGAACTAGACTCAACTCGCAGGTGACGGAACTTCAGGATCAAAATGCACAGCTAATCGAGGATCATACAAGAGATGTGCTAAGCATCAAGGCCAAGGAAACACAACTGGTCCGAGCCCGTAGCGATGCCGAGGCTGCTGAGCAGATGGTTCAGAAGCAGCAGAGAGAGATTGAGCGTCTTAAGCGCGAATTGGCCAGAGCTCTCCGCGCTAGCGCCCAGAGCCCTCCCAACAATTTCTCCGATAATCTCAATCTGCCAATCCCGGAGACTGCCTCAATATACCATGAAACAGGCATTGATGGCTATGGAGCCATGCCGCGGACCAGCCTTCATATGGGAAGCCGGTTCGATAACTCGCGGCCCCGAAGCTACGCATCCGCCAGTCCAAGCGAAGAGAAAGAGAACAACGGCTTAGGGTCTCCAGGACTGGGTAGCCGAGATGGGGGACTTGGTCGACGGAAGCTTAGCCCATCTTTTGGGACTGGTTACTCCGGTATGGGTAGTCCCACGAGATCATCGATGTTGGGATCCGGTAGTGCTTCTGGAGAGGAGCAGCCTGCGAGGAGCTCAGAGCCAGCAGAGAATTGGAAGAGAGCAGCGGAAGTTACCAGTCAACTCAAGGCCAGAATTGAACAGATGAAGGTGCGTATTTTACCGTCCCTTGCTATCCTACACCGGCGTCATCTAACCATTTTCACTTGATAGGCGAGACA
The DNA here is from genome assembly GCA_004769165.1 of Aspergillus cejpii. NCBI lineage: Eukaryota > Fungi > Ascomycota > Eurotiomycetes > Eurotiales > Aspergillaceae > Aspergillus > Aspergillus cejpii. The sequence continues at coordinate 360,617 of SMSW01000005.1, read as the reverse complement.
AGGTCTGTCACGAGGCCATACCCAACGTTAACGAACCCATGAACCAACTTTTGTCTCTATTTTCCTTTCATGACATGACTCTGCTTCTTATTCATGACGGCGTGCTCCTCAATGTCGAGACTGACCGGATTTTTGGCGTTTCGTTTCCTCTTTTTCTTTCAAGGTGGTTTCTTTCTAATACACTACTTTCAGCAGCTTGCCTGGAGACAAGCTAAGGTGCTAGGGGGGAACAATCATTTGGTTGCATTTGTCAGGGGGTCTACATTTTTCAATTGCCATGCTATGGATGTATAAACTCACAGCATGCTTGTGTATGGGTTGTATTTTACGGGCATGGATCGTTGGACATTAGGGAATTCGAAGGATACAAACTACCCAAGGGAAGGGATTATCCGATTTTGATTTCTCAAAAACACTTGTCTTCGTTCTTTAGAAAAGAGGACTGGTGAATCATTAATGTCTAACTTGAAGAATGACTGATGAACTGCATCTATTTACTACTGGGTATGAGACTGAAGTGCTCTCTTTACAGTCCCCTTTTAATATTCTAAACAGATCACACATGAATGCCTGGACTACGCATAGCTTGCTGGTTGATGTCTGAAATGCATTCATGGGTATCTGCGACGTGTACATAAAAATAAGAAAACAAGAACGATGGGCCATCAATATGGATTTGGAATTGAGGATTAGGGTGCCGGAGCTCTCCACCCATCTAAGCTAGAGTGTCGTCAACAAAAGTCAATCAATAAGAGCCTCAGAACACCATTTCCCCATTTCCCCAAGTTTATTTCAACTTTTTTTGATTACATCCATTTGTTGGTGGAAGGAAAAAGACCGCAAAGTCATCATGTCGTTTGAAAGTCCCGTCAACCCAAGCTGATCAGGCTTTTTAAACTCTGACGGCAGCCTCGGCAGCCTTGCGCCTCTTCTCCATACGGGCAACGGCCTTGGCGCCCATGATACCACCACCCCAGTGACGGCGGGACTCCTCGTACTTGTCGGTGTAGCCCTCCTTGATGGCGGTGGTGAGCTTGGAGAACTCAGCCTTGTCCTCAGCGCGGACCTCAGTAAGAGCGAGAACGGCGGCGGTCTGAGAAAGATAAGTCAGTATGTGAAACGCGCAAGACAAATAAGTGGAGTGTATGGATCTCACCTTCTTGTGGACAACGGTACCGAGACGAGCCTTGCCCTTGACAATGGCATAGGGGACGCCCATCTTGCGGCAGAGAGCGGGCAGGAAGACAACCAGCTCAATGGGGTCAACGTCGTGGGCAATCAGAACAAGGGAAGCCTTCTTGTTCTCGATGAGGCCAACAACGTGGTTGAGACCGTACTTGACGTGGTAGGGCTTCTTGCTCACATCCTCCTTCTTCTTGCCCTCGGCAACGGCGGTAGCCTCGGCGTGGAGACGCTCCTTCTTCTCGACCTTCGTCTCAGGGCGGTACTTGTTGAGAAGCTTGAAGGCCTGGGCAGCGGTGTTGCGGTCCAGGGTGTTCTGGAACTGGGCAATAGCTGGGGGAACCTTCAGGCGGAGGTTCAGGACCTTCTTCTGGCGCTGAAGGCGGACATACTCGGGCCACTTGACGAAGCGGGACAGGTTGCGCTTGGGCTGGACGTCCTGGCCAATACCGAAGTTGCGGGGGCGTTTCTCAATGAGGGGGTTCTATCGGAAGGTTAGCGTTCTGCAGCTCGGTTGAAGCAAGTGAGCAGAATATGGAGCATACCTTGGCACCCTTCTTGCTAACGCCAGCCTTGCCCTGGGGGTAGGGGAGGGGGGCAGCCTTCTTTCCGGACTTGGGAGGCTATCATTGAGAAAAGAAGAATCAGCAAATCGTGTCCACCAAGTGCTGCATCTTCTTTGAACTCTAGGGAGAACACGAGAAAAAGTCCAGGGACAGTTTCTGTGACTCCAGCCAAATCATCACCGATGCACGCATCTCAAGAGAGAATTGTGCGATCGGCGGAATATATGCTCTCGATCCTCGCGAAATGAGGCAGACAGATTTGTTTTACGACATGTCGCAAATATCGAGAGCTCTTTTCTTCTATAAGAGATTCGAATTGGATATCAAGGGCTTACCATTTTGTCGACTGAGTTCCGCAACGGTGCTGGGTGACGGGATTGACAGGGGAGAAGAAGAAGAAGGAAATTGAAGTTGAATTTCGACCATCAAGAAGAAAAGCCGCCAGTTGCATTTGTGGGTCGCGCTAGCGCGGAAAAACAAGTGAGCGACCTCCAGTGCTGTAAAGTCACGTGGAACAGGGTTAACCCTGAAACTGATAACTTTATGCCTGAGAATAAGGCCTGAGTCCTAAGGCAGCAACATGATGTCTACATTGAAGTGAGAGTTGTACAAGCCTTTCCCCTAGGTTCTCATCTGGTTCCATATTTCGTAGAATCTTCTTCATTAGCCCTCGGTGGATTATTCCACAACCATTACATACACCTAATGCAAATATCAAAAACCAGACGCCGTATCCGTAGATGCAAATGAACTCTTTCAGCGCTTCATATCGGGAGAACTGAAGGAAACCATGTCATTCATCGCCAAGCACCTAGCCCTGGAATACCACCTCGTCCTATACCGGAGCTGGCTGCTTGTATCGCCTTCTTTTTACCTAGAGACCCTTCCTGTTCTCGCACACCTGCAACGATCTTGTCGATGTTCGTCTCCACCACGACACCTCCAACAATCATCTCACTCAGTACAGCATGCATTGTTTCGAATCCGAAGATGAGGTCCAGCTCGCACACGTTCTCGAAGATGCGATCCAGCGCTTCGACGAAGACTTGTATCAGATCGATGAGCGCAAGCGGTGACTCTGTAGACGTAGAAATCATGATGAACGACAAGGTAGCATATGTGCGGTACGTGATCTGTGTGGGAGCATCGGATGGACCGTTTGCTGCGCTCGAACGGGCCCCCTGGGAGAGCAATGGAGGCAGCGGTAGGAAGTTGCAGGCACTCGGTGGACGCTGCGCAACCAGGTCGTAAATCTGCGCAATAAGTGACTGTTTCGTTTGCGTATCCTGATCGCGGTTAGCCAACACTCCCAGTATTGAGCATCGAGCTCAGGTCCGTGGAGCGTCTTTCACTCACGATGTGTGTATAGAACTTCGTTAGGCGCGGCTGCCCGTTGTTGTTGAAGACGAGAACTGCGTTGATCATGATGGGTGTGAGCGGAATCAACTTCCTGCGTTGTTCAACAGCGTAAAATCAATGATTCAATAACCGCGACTACAAAACCTGCAGAATAGAGAAGTTGATTGAAGGGTAGATGATCAAACAGTTGTATTTAACGTAGAGTTGCTTATCCTCCTTATCGGCCTGATTGGGTAGAGTCTCGGCTCGGCAAAGATTCCATATCCCGCTCGGGTCACCTTCTCATTGAACTCGATGTTTTCTGACCGAAGCTTGTGTTCAGTGTTGTATCCCAACAATCACTACTCGACTCATATTTCACAATGAAGGACAGATTCTACATCTGCACTGCTTGCTTGCGCAGGAATTTCTCAACCGCTCTACCTCGCCGCAATATCTCAACCACTGTTGCCCCGTCTAAGCCTTCGAATGCGCCCAAACTTCAGCTCCGCGACTTAACCCCATCCGACATCTCCTACTACTGGGACACAAAAATACCCAATGAGGCCCAGCTTTCCTTCGCCGACAAGTTCTTTACTCCCTCGCGCCATTCTCCGGTCAAAATATGGTCTGCCAGCAAGTTCCGCACCACTCCCCTCTCCTCGCTGGAGCCTGAAGTGGCTTTCCTCGGCCGCTCAAACGTCGGGAAGAGCTCGTTACTCAACGCCATTATGGGGAAGGAAATGTGCTGGACGTCGTCGAAACCCGGGAGGACAAGGGAGATGAATGCATTTGGGATTGGAGGCACCAAAGGCGGCGAGTCGAAAATCGTCCTCCTGGACATGCCAGGGTATGGAAAAGGAAGCAGGACGGAATGGGGAACTGAGATTTTGAAGTATCTCCAAGGGCGGCGACAGTGGGTCCTCTTCCCCTTTAAATCCAGGTTTGACACTGACATCCGATCGCCGGGATCCAGGCTCCGACGCGCTTTCGTCCTGATAGACAGTCAGCACGGAATCAAAAAGAAAGACGTGGACATCCTCATGCTATTCCGAAAGTACGCCATCCCGCACCAAGTCATCCTGTCGAAAGTCGACAAGGTCCTAGCAAAGAAGAAAAAGCAGGTCAAGAGCGGCGCGTCCGCGGCGAACGTGGCTGCGCTGAGAAGCCTGCTCCAAGATCTCAGACCGGTGGTTCAGCCAGATGGCCGGGTTGAAGGGCCCGGTGCGCTGGGCGAAATCCTCACCTGCGCCGCAGAGACCCCGACCGCACCGGGACAATTTCTAGGCATCAGTGCCGTCCGATGGGCCATCCTATCCGCTGCCGGTTTCGACGGTAGCGTAGAGGTGAAAGCTGAGTCGATCCTGTCCAGGCCATCTGCTCCCAACGTGTCGGTGGCTCCGCCATGATCGAATACAGAGATACCATCTGTCCGTCTAGGTCTCCCTTTCGCTGGGAAGCGAGGGGGGTCTCAGACGCCGTCCATGCCAGACTTTGGCATCCTCCGTCGGCAGTCCCACGCTGTCCAGAGACTGCATCGGCATACCCCCTCCCAGGCTGGCTTACGGTCTTCAAGCGTCTCACGGAAGTTACCAGATCCAGGAACATGTCGAGATCCTTAGAGCTGTCGACATTTGGAGGGCTTTCCTGTGAAAAGACCAGTCCCTAAAGTGGGATAAACCTACAATGATCTTACTACCAAAAGGTTTGGTGGTTGTCAAGCTACGGATATGGTCACCACATATTTTCTCCTTCTCAGGTGGCATTGACTTGGGTACGTTTTGTGTGAGTTTATTCTCATGAGGAAAAGGCCCAAGCATCAGTAGTTCGGTGATATGGTAACTTGCAGTTATCGATCCAACTTGAACGATGAAACCTTTTCATTCAACTTTTTATACTTAACTGAAAAAAATGAACAAAATATCACACATAATCTATGAAGATATAAGTCTGCTAAAGAACGCCCGGAAGTACTCCGTAGAATCGAAACATTAAACACATGATGTACGAGAACCTGTCCGCTTCACTGAGTATAAGCAGAGATCATAATGCATATATGCCACGACAGGCTTTCAAGGTAACGTAGGAAACAAATAAAGCGCAGCTTGAGGCTGATAAAGTCACCATTCTCGAATATCAAAACGCCATTTCCATCATTGCATGACAAAGAATGCCGACCACGCTATGCAAGGTCTCTCGGGTAAAGAACAAATCCATGGATAAGGGTATCTTGATGTTTCATGGCTCGAAAGGCAGAGGGGAAGGGGGGGATAGAACAGGAAATGAACAGAAGCGAAAGGGAACCGTTGACTGCGGTGGCGACCGAAGTGCTATGGGGCCATTCCAGCTGGCAAAAGCACGGACGAACCCAGTGTTGTAAAACGATGGCATTAGCCATCGGACAGATCATAATCTTCATCAGCATTGTCGCCAATCTCCTGTCCCCATCGGTTGACAACAACGCGTTTCCCCAATTGATCATCTGAGATCCCATCGCGGTAAGCACCAAAGTCGAGAACCTATGGAAGTGGTTAGCAGGCACACCCAGCAGGATGAGTTAAGAGTTTTTCGACTCACCTCGATGTATGTCAGACTATCTCGCTGTACCGCAGCAACACATCTCCGATCATTGAATTTCACCTGCCAGACTCCGCTCAGATCGGTGAGTAGATCTCGAATGCATTTGCCAGTTCGAACGTCCCACATCTTCAGGGTTCGGTCTGACCCCGAGATAACCTTTTGATCATCATGTTGGAAACATGTGATGGCACCTGTATGAGCGCTCAACTTGCTCTTGCATTGACCAGTCTCGGGATCCCAGATCCTCAAAGTAGAATCTGCAGCAGCAGAGACCAAACGATCGGACTTCAGGTCAAGCAGACCTACAAGTGAGGTATGACCTTCGAGATTGTGAATGATCGAACCAGTCTCCAAGGACCACACTTTGACCGTGTTGTCCATTGAGCCACTGATACAGCGATTTCTCTTGTGGTCGAGGACGACACTGTACACTTTCAAGGTATGGCCCTGAAGTCTATGAAGAGTCTCCCCAGTAGATATTTTCCACACCCTCACAGTACAGTCATAACTTCCGCTGACCAATGTGTCCCCGTGGGCAGCAATTGCACGAACAGAATGCTGATGGCCAGTGAGAACACGGATGAAATACGGGCAGTCGATATCGTCAATAAGGGGTCCGCCTTGGTAGTACTCCGGGTCACCTTCCTTTGGAAGTTTCCAAACTCGTAGGTTCGAGTCGCGGGAGCCAGTTATGATGATCGGCTCCTTGGGCATTATTTCAGGAGTGCCATCGGTATTTCTGCCGACTTCTACAGGGAGCACAATTTGCAGACATCGCACTGTAGAGGTATGGCCGTGAAAAATTTGAGTGCATCTTGCCCTTTCGATATCCCAGACCCTCACTGATCTATCAGTAGACCCGGAAACTAGAGTGTTGCCGTAGTACTCTAGAGCCCAAACTCCCCCCTCATGCCCCTCCAGAGTAGCTCTCAAGGCGCCTGTTTTCGTGTCATAAACGTTAATGTTTGTGTCATCACTCCCAGTGAGGATTTTGTCAGTGTCGAACTGGAGACAGGTGACCACATGACGATCGTGAGCACGGAAGGCAATATGTCTCGGTTGAGTGTTAGATTTCATCCACCCTTGATGAATTAAATGGTGTCGCTGATAAAGGGACTTGAACAGATGAAGTGCTCTTAGAGAAGACAGGCCAACCTCTGGATAGGGGACGGCTGCTGCCGCGGCATTCGCAGCTGCGTATGGCCCCTCGGTTGCAGAAATCCATTTTCTCCAATCCGAGGAGTCGGAGTGATCTGTACCGCTGGACGAAATCTTCCGCTTCGCAAGTTTGCGGCCAGAGAGACGAGTAGCCTTCCTTTTAGGCCGGCGGCTCACGGACAAAGACCGGTCGCTAGATTCCGGAAATGAGGGGCCAGCCAAGTCAGGAGTGCAATCTGGGTCGGTTTTGATGGCGACAGACGAGCTGAGGTCCTTTTCCCAGTCTTGATCCCCGTGTGGAAATTGCCATCCCCAGCCTTCCTTAATCGCACGCTCCAGCTCTCCATTTGAAAGGATATATCCATCTCTGTCAAACAAATCTTTCCAAGACTTCTCGTCCGAGTTGATGATGTGTCTCCATCTTTTAGACACTTGAGCCGCACGACACATAGTCTGGACGTCGAAATATTTGACAATGTTGAGGCTCAGTTCGAGAGGGAGAAGTGTTAGAAAATCGCATTTCAGTGCTGGATTCACGACATCAGCCACAAAACGCAAAGTCTGCTTTGGACACCTCCTTAGAAACTGATACATGAGGTACGTTTTCAATCCCTCCGGAACAGAGTCAAAAAAGTCCAACAGACTAGGTATATCCATTAGCGACGGTGTTCGGTGGATATCGTCAGCTCTCGGTATGTTCCCAGGTCTAGAAGTAGACGACACATTCGCCTTGGGGTCCTCGAAATGCAAAGGATCTGCAAGTCGCACATTGTTGTCCAGACTTGAATCCGTATCTGCCTCTGGATCTTCGGCTGACTCAAACGAAGAGTCCGCGTTCATGGCATTTAGAGCTGCCACGGGAGACAGGCTAGGGCTGGGCAAACACATATCTTGAGCTACGACACTATCAATAGCCGAAAATTGGGATGCCGGTTCTGTGGGCATCTGCTGAAACGCCTCTTCCGACTCGTCATATCCAGTGCCTTGACTTACAGCACCCAAGCCTGTGGCACCTGCTTTGTCTGCCGCCGAAGTCACAAGCTGCGATGCGGGTCTGCCGAGGCCTTCCATGTGGCGACTTAGATGTCGATTTCTATCAGGAACGGCTGCCTTAACGCGAGATGGCTCTTTCCCTGAGGCTGCTTTCGCGCTGATCTCCTGAGAGGGCTCCTGATTTTCTACTTCGAAAGATAGAGGCGATCGCAACAAGGTCTCCCTTCGAGGTATGGCCGCGCTATGTATTCTTCTCCTCGGCACCACATTGTCCCCTGCGTTGCAAGTGCTAGGTTCGGTTTCCGGGGTTGCTAAGCCAGCTGGATACGCCGCTGTAAGACCATGAGGGCGAATGTGACGAAATGACGGTTCCGATGGAATCCTCCCTGGACGAAGTCTCGTAGTGCCAGGGTGGGGTTCGGGAACTGATATCGGCCGACGTTTTGAACTGGACGGGTTGGATGGTTGACTAGACAATCGAGTTGAGGGTAACCGTCGGGGAATCTGGACATCGTCTGTAGTGCTGTAGGAGGTAACAGACCGCACTAAACCATTCGAAGCTTTCAACGCATCGTTTTGCTCATTCGCCTGTGAAGAGTAAGTTGAGTTCCAGAAGTTCAGATGTGATGATAATGATCGAGCCGCAGACAGGAAGGTCATAATCACGTAGTGTCTAGGTTAGGATGATTGACATACCTCCTTGAGAGCGACTGTTGCGTCTTCCGGCTCATTGAAAACGATCGATTCCCCACCAAGTTCAAATTTGATATTTCTCAGCGACGCAGGCGTGGGGGAGGATGCCAGTGGGTATAGCTTGGGATCAAGATCTCGACTCGCCCTAGGAGGCTTGATGATAAGGGGAGGAAAGGTCGTGGTTGTTGTGGTGGTGGTGGTCACAACAGTCGTTCGAGTCGCAGGAGCGAAGGAAAATTGACCAACAGCGTTATTAGCCGCTCCATGCTCGAGCTCATCAGTGACCTCGAGTTGGTCCATGTTGAATTTTTGTTGTTAAAGATAAGCAAGGATTCGCTTGGGGGGTGGATGGATGGTTGGGTGTAGACAAGAGATGGAAGAGACGCGTCTCGAGCTGATGATGAAAGATCAGACCAAGCAACCTTTCATGATCATGAAAGGATTCGAAGTAATTATTGACCAACCGTGGTGATGGTGAGGTAAGAAGCGAGAGTCTACCGTTATCGTGTATTATTAACCAGGTCTGAAGGGTGAGGGCGTCCTGTTAGCACGATAGACTTGCAGAAACTATTGAAGTGCCCTGAAACCTTGGATAAGAAGCGAGGGATTCTTTAAAGCATGATTGCCATGACTGGAAATTCACTCTATGAAGAAGGGGGGAGAAACGAGTGGTAGAAGAAAGTGGTATTGTGAAGGACAAAAAAAAAGGTCGTGGCGTGTTTCTGGGTGATGAGTGCTGACGAGAAGAAGAGATGTTGGGCGGCGGGAGAACAATCGAGGGAGCTGAAGGTTGGTTGGTCGTGCCTCCTCTGGGCTCTTGGTTGTTTGGGCGTTCCTCCGAGGCTAATAGGGACTAAGGCACCCAAGGTAGCACTAACTACGGAGGACGAAGTAGACTGATAACAGAAGATGAATAGTTACAAGAATGAAATCAAAAACAGGAGGATAATACTGGATTTGACACTCTAACTGAGTCTCTGTACAGCCCAAAAGACAAGGCAAATTATCAAAGTATTTGTGGTGAAGAAAAAGATCGAAAATGGCAAAGTTATGATTATTATGAGGCAAGGCGCTTATAATTTGCCGTCTTCCTACAGGAACCATTTGTATGATCCTAGAGATCTGGTCTCTCTTGTTTCAAGGCTTGATAGAGTGCCTATCTACACTGTGAGGTACTTGATCTTGTCCAAATGAGAGTCTTATTAAGGTGTATCAGTCTATCTGATACAGACCTTACTCTGTAGTCTGTATTCCTCCTGAAGACTTGCACTCCGTATACCTTAATAGAGGTTATTTACACCTTATTAGCCTGCCTTTTATGTTGCCCTGCATCAAATATTCCATAAATCTATCCCTTTACTATAACCTACTGTAATCATGAAAGTTCCGTTCATTATTTATCCTCCCCTGCTACCTTGCCACTCTCTGACAACACGTGATATAGTGGGGTGGGATCACTTTTTAAAGGTTGCAGAAAAAACACCTGTTAAAGGAAGATTTGATGAAGTATTTTTCTGAAGTTATAAAGAATCTGGAACATTTGAATCTTTAAATCTACCATCTCTACTCCGTAGTGAAAGAGTTGCTATCATTTAGTTCCGTCTAGACTCCAGAGTCTAGAGTCTAGAAAGATGTCGATTAAACCTCACCCTAAAAATTGCGGGGAAGTGTTTAGATAAGCGAAGTTATACTGAGATGTATTCTGGGGAAATAATAGACCACCACCATACTCCATGAAGCCATATGATAGAAAGACTACTGTATCTGATCTATGAAGAGTATTATACTCTGTATATTATACCACTATAACAGAATAGCACTGTTAAGTAGTCTCTATGTGCTTTTCTTGAACAGCTTTTTCTGAATGCCAAGACTTTAAAGTAGATATCCTTAACTCCTAGCGCCCTCATAAGCGAGATCTAGGGACCAATTTTATATCAAGCTTGAACATCAGTAGAGGAAAGAAATAAAGAAAGGAATATTGAAAGGGAGAAAGAATGGGAGTATCCTCTCAAAGTCCTATTATGTAGACCTCTGCATATTTATTGCAATCGGTATCCCCCACCTTTCATACCATTTTGACAATATTGTACTCCGTTATGTAGTACAACTCTCCTATCCATGCCTCTGGAGTAAGATTTGAGGCATCTCGGTTTACCTTCTTACAATTGGATTCTACTGAGATCAAATGTGCCTTTAGCAATTGTGGTGAAAGGCCTTAAATCTGGGACTCAACTCAAGCTACCTTGGATTTCGGTTCAGGGAAACAACTGTAAAGTTCCCCGACACCATACCCCATCCTTTTCTCTTGTCACAACTCAGAGTCCGTCCAAAGTCCATCTTCAACCACGACCAACTAGTTCGAAGTCAAACTGCAATATTTCAGGGAAGCTCGTTAAGTTATAAGACTGCTTCCACATGTTCTTTTTCCCGTCTCTTATCTAGTACACGTGCATTGTGCATTGACAGGCTTCCGTGATAGCTGATCCGAATGGCCCGCATCAAGTTTACTGGACCTGTGTCGACAGTCCAGCTACAGCCGGCTCCCGTTCTCCAGGATCTCGTGTCGAAGAATGGAGTCTCTGTTCAGACCGAGGCACAGACCGAAGTTGAGCAACCCCCCGCACTTGCAGTTCAAGAGAGTAGTACCTCGTTGAAGCAACAGCAAAGCCTTGAATTGGTACAGATCATGCTGCACGTATCGGTGAGTCTCATCCGCTATCCTAACTTCATCCATGCCAGTAAGATTAATTGGTATTTCTTAGCTGGGAACGCTATTCTACCTTCGGTCAGTTTATGTTCGCAACTCTATATGTTGACATCCACCCTAACGTCTTCCATTAAAGCGAGTTCCTACCGCTTCCGTGCTTTGACGATCGAGACTTGAAAGAAGCTCAGAAGGAGAATAACCTGTCATACCGAGAGTTTGTCAATGGGAAATCACGTTCCGAGAGCACCGAAGCCCTTTCCCAGGCTACCTTCGGGACCGGGAGGCGCGGCCAACCATTGAAGATTATCCTTCGCGATTCCGATCCCAAAGCGAACATGATCCTAGATATCCTGGTGCGTCTTGCTGCCCCATACTCAGTGACTAGAAGATCTGACGGACATAGGAAAATGGCATTTTCGATGCTCTGAGAAAGAGTGTCCTTAGCGCCATTCAATTTACCATTCTTGTCGACAAGGATAAACCGGAGAATGTCCTGGAGTCATATACGTTCACCTTCAAGTACACTGGGGGTCCTGGTGATGTGAATAGTCGCCTGGAGAGTTTGTCAATCAACCCCGTGGGCTGTGTCGCTGACGTGAAGTCTGCTCAAACGGCCAGAGTTGGTCTGGAGATGATAGTCAGAAGACTGATAACGCTCAGTGCCTTCTTGCCGACACTTCCAAGTATTCTCAGTCTGCATCATAACATTGGCATTCTGGCTAATTACCGCTTAGACAAACGAAACCTGGGTATCCACCTGTTCTATACCGAAGACTGTCCTCCGGAATACGAGCCTCCTGGGTTCACTGGAGCACTGAACGGCACCATAAAGTATCCACTGAACGAAAATTGGAGAAAGGAAACCCAATCTTGTGGATCAATGGATAGTGGATGGCATACGTAGGTGTTTCCCCCCTTGAGGACGCACCCCTTTGCTAACGGCCAAAGTGTGGGACTCAAAGTGACATCTCTTAAGTGGACTGGACCCGATGTTGAAGGATCAGAAGCAGCACCGAAGGTACCTATGGAGCTCGAATATCGAGACGTAGTGCTGCGGTCCGAAGACATTGGGCTTGCCGATGGAGAAAGTCCAGCACATAGCCAGACCAGCGGAAGTGGTATGTATTGCCGATGGCACAAATGGCCCGTAAGCGAAACTAATTGTTGACAGCAAATCGTGCAGCGGAGGGTTTTCAGGAGGCGACTCAAGACGTCAATGAAAGAAACCAGCTGCAAATGATGATTCCTGTAAGACGTCTCAATTGGTCAAGAACTATACAGAAAGGCTACTGACCAAAGCAGACTCAAGCGACATCTCCTTGCCTGGACAGCGAACTCGTACCAACTCAGCCGATTAATTCTAGGGTCCCAATCCAGTATGACAGCATGGAAACCTCGAACTCGAGCCACAAACTTGAACTGTCGGAGAGAAAGATCGCTGAGATCCAGGGGCATCTCCAGTCACGGGATAGGTCCCTAGATAAGGGTCATGAGCAGACTATTCAATGTCAATGCGGATGGAACGGTGAAGAACATGCAATGGTAAGAACCCACTTATTTCTGGAATTCATGTGCTAAGATGAGCAGCTCGAGTGTGCTTTCTGTCATATGCGCCAGCATGCGGCATGCTATGGATTCAACAACTCGGATGATCCCAGACTTCCGCATGTTCATGCCTGCTACCAGTGTCTGCTTGAACCCAAGGAAATCCAATTGCTATGCGAAATGAACAGCCTGGTGCTTTTGAGAAGGGCTCTGAAGATAATCATGGAGGAAGGGTATCCAAACCGAACATCATTGTTCACTCAGAAGCTCCGTAAGTCCAGATGTCGAGAAGCACCCAGGAGAACACGACTGACGTTGTGCAGATTGCAATGGACAGACAGTCATTCAAATAACTGACATACTCAGAAAACAAAACATACTCCAGCCGACGCCTGGTTACAAGCAGAAAGGATTTCTGAGGAGAGGCTTGCCCAAGTTCAGGATCCCGTCTTCAGAGGATATTCAGTTGAAGATGAAGGACGAGATATTCAACCCAATGGCCAAGATCAAGCACCATGTGAGTACCCCTGTACCGTGCTTGACGGATTTGTGACTAAAGCCTATGATATTATAGTACATCCGAAAATTGCCCGGTGATTCTTATGAGACTTCTCAACCTCTCATCGCCCCCGAACTTGGCTCGAATTCCCATGGCAAAGGCAATACAGGTGGAAACAGCGTGAATGGACAAGGATTCCCAGAACAAGCCAGATCTCTTTTCCAATCATCAGAGGAAAGCAATGCGCGCAAGAGAAAGCAAATGCCGCAGGGCAACGAAGAGACTTACGACTCAGATGATTTGGATAGGGGCATTGGTCTGCAACAAGATGTCACCGCCAAACCTAGTGAGGCGCATAAGCTTCAGGACACCGCTGTCGGCAACTCCACGCCTTCTCAGACCCAAGCTCCGCGTAGTCCGACGGGAAGCGAGGGTACACTGCGACGTAGCAGCAGGAAACGACGCAAGATCAGCAATTATTCCCGGCTGATCGATATTGGCACCGCAACGAGCGAGGACGAGCGGATGCACTGAGGAGAACACCGTGATCGATCCTGATATTGTCACAATCTAACATTCACCTGTTTGAGCAGGATTGGCCAAGGTAAGTCAAAGTCTATGTGTACAAACTGTACAACCTCACTTGAAGAAGTTCGCATCTTTCTAATGATTGACCCTGAAGTATGTAAAGCTGTTCATTGTTTCGCCTCGAAGGCCAAAACAGATCAAAGGAAGCAACGGGAGATTGGGAGAATGCAAACAGAGGAGATGGATTCAAGACTTGAAGATTAACACGAAAAGCTGTAAGGACTAGGGGCTGTCCACGGACTTCCTCGGGCAGTGAAATCGAGCCAAGCAACTGTCATGTTTAAGTTGATTTGAATGTACGAATATCCATAGCTAGTAGCAATCAATCTAAATGAGTTTCAGCTCAGAACCGCAAGAATAAAGCATAGTCTAGGTCAACCAGTTGTCTTCTATCCCCGGTTGCAAGATGAGAGTAATGGCAAGCTACAGTCTAGCCTCCAGGTCCTGGCCTTGACTGAAGCAACTTAGCAAGGCGTTCCGTACTCAACCATCTTTGAGTTGAAAGTGCAAAACTGCAAGATGGGAATCATCCATTAACTCGGTTGGTCATACAGCTGCTGCCTGCTGGTGAGTGTAGTTCTTCGGTAGACGAGATTGACACGAGATACAGAACAGGGATTAAATGGAGCGGCGGTATGATGAATTCTACACCGTAGAGTACACTGTACGGAGTAGTTCGTAGCTTCGGCTCAGAGTCAGTTGGACTTGGACTTGGACTTGGTCTGAGCTACTCCGTACTCCGTAATGAAATCGAAGCTTGTTGAGATGGAACGAAGATCCTCCTGGTTCCAAAGCGTCGGGTACTATAAATCACTTTGGGACTTGGGTATCTGTAAGTGTTCAGTGTCTGGAGGACGTGATGGTCTTCCAGCATTAGGGATCGTTTGGCAGACTTTTTTCCTACAATACTCCGGCCACTCAAGAGTCAAGACTCAAGATGTGCTGTGCACTGACATATCTATATAAAACAGTCGATTTGTCATACTCATGGGAGTAGAACTAGAATGTAGATCCCCTATTTATATCAAAGTGCCTCTGATCTTCTGTGTGGCTTGCAGATGATCCTCATGGTATGGATCACAATTGATACTGAGTGGGACAATCTAGACTACCATGTTGGGCATTGGGCTGCTTCTTGCTAGTTCAGACTTCAGAGATCTAGCATCTCCGCGGCCTTGTTCCTGAAGAAAATGGCTACCATTATCCATTCCTGGGGAGATGTTGATATGATATACTCCGTATGTGATCCTCATAACTTTCCGGAGTAAGATTGAGTCTTCAGTCTTTTCTGGAAGAAGCATATGGAGTAAACTGTAAGCTCTCTGGAATTGAAGCCAATCCTGATTATGATTTGTACCTGACGAGCAAGAAATACTTAGCCACAGGCCAGGCATGATGGTCAGAATCATATCGATCAGATTGGGAGATCATGATACTCATCTTGCCTTTTACAGGCATTGATCTCTTGATTAGGACCTTCCGTAGAACTTCACCAATGGACTTGTGCACTATTGATGGTGATCTGCGATGTACTAGACAAGAGTACATGGAGATTTTGGAGAATCGAGTAACTAGTTAAGTGGACTGCCTGAGTTTACTAGATACGTGTTAGTTAACTTAGTTGGATTTGCAAGGTGATCCTGAAAAAGTCCTGTCAAAAGCAGTCGAATTGCCAAAGAAGGAAATCAGTTGAAGCCAAGAACTTACTCCAGACTTCCCTAATCCCTAATCCCTTCAGTCTACTTTGAGAATAGGGCGACATTATCATCGAATCACCATCAATCATGAACATCCCATCCTTTGACTATTGACTGACCAAGTTACCAACCTGTCATGCCCCAATGGCCTGGATACGATGATCATGATGGACTTTGCGGGGTTATGACCAGCATTGGCTTCAATCCAATCCGTAGTCTGTACTCCGTACTCGCAGTCCTTACTCCGTTGTCCGTAAAGTACGGACTACGGACTACGGAGTAGACAATTCCACAGGGTTCAAGCAGCTGAAGAGACCCAGAGAATTGAAGTGTTGGATAACTGAATCAGTCTCATGTGGCCAACTGGCATCCATTTATCATTGTTTTAGGCCCGTCAGTCGAGTTACTCGAGTATGGCAGAAGTTCAGAACAAGTGGAGCAACCAGCAAGGAGTCCCAGTCCGGTGGATTTAGTGATTTACCCCTTAATGCCTCCCAGTCCCATGGGCATAACTTGTGACGGTTCGTGTAATAATACTCCGTAGTGGCTGTGCAGTGCATTATGTAGCCTTGCCCTTGTATCTTTCGCCATCTCAATTGCTGAGTATCAATTAAATGGCTGAGGACTGAGGAGTAGTATATTGTTAGGACATTCAAGCCTTCAAGGATAAATACTCCGTCTATTGTAGCCTTGTAGGAACTCGTCTCACGTGGAAAACACGTGTCGGGCTGACTAAGTAAAATTACAGCTGAAATCTTCAGAAGTTCAGAAGGATCATGATCATCAGCCATTGCAAATCCATTTCAGACTATTGATTCCGAGAAATTCCCCTGCATAGTGCATACTAACTAAAGAAGGCAGAAGCATGAGAGAAAAAAGAAAGCATACTATCAATTTAGCAATCTAATCAGCAAACAAAAGCTGAGAACAATGGAACAATATGCCCTGAGCTTTCCTATGAAACAATCAACAATCGACTTCGCTCCAGTCAGGCATGTTCTATGATTCTATCTAAACTTCTATCAAGAACCCCTGAAGAACAGGCAAATCTCATCTAATTATGGCCCGTCTTTCCAAGGTACTAACTACTAGTTGGTCAGGGGTTTTCTATTGTTGACTTCCGAACTTGTGCTACAATTAACACTCAAGAGTCCAAGACTACTAACAAACTTAGTGTGCTGACTCTTGCAATTAATCGAACCATGGTGACTGGAGTACGGAGTACATCGGTCATCGAGACATTGAGCTATCAACATGTGCCTGTCGATGATTTCCTTTCCTGTGCTGCTATGCATGTTAGATTGACACTATCTTCAAGGCTTCTGGTTCCAAACTTCCAACCAAGGCTGCCACGAATCCCAAGTCTCGCAGACTGCACTGGAGTCTGTCTCCAAGACTCCAAGACTCCAATACGGATGAGACAATCTACGGAATATCATACTCTAACTCAGTGCTTGGGCGGTGTTGTTCACCATCAACCTTCCCGCTCCACAGCCCACACCACTCTCACCCTCTGACGAATTAAACTTCGTACGACACTTTCTGCGGATCTCCCTGCACTCCTTTCCCCATCGAACATCGCCATGACCCATGACTTGACCAATGCGACGGTTTTAGCCTGTTGGATGACAGTCAACCTTTTCTTCCATAACCCCTAAGTTGGCAGTTCGTGAGTTCACTGTCCAGTACTCCAGTGTACTCAGTCTCTATCTAGTCAGTACTCAGTACACTCCTTCTCATCCCTAGATTTGTTAAATAGGGAACTAATGGAATCTATCAATTTCTAGGCTCGTACCAACCGAAACTTTACGTCTCAATGACTCCCTGTTTACTTGCCCTCGTATATCATTGAAGCATTCCAGCAACAGCATCAGATACATGCAATGCTACTGCAAAACTGAACTCTGCCTTCCTGACCTCCCTTCTCTTACCAACATCCAAAGCCTGTACTTCTTTCCCTCATACCAAAAGATCTCTTCACTGCTTGACCAGCCAGATTCCGACTACACCCGTACGAGGCCGGTTGTTTTCAACTCGACAAAGACGGTATCTGAACGCCGCTGCAGGTACGACTTCACACGTTGACAAGGTTCGACATTTTGGGTTCCGATCCGGGTTAAATTCGAACTCGGCCATTTCTGTGCTTGCCTCAAGATCAAGAATCTGTGCGGGTGATCCAACAAGTAAATTTGCATCATGTCTCAGCCATCATTGTCAATACCGTTGAGAACATCAAGCGTCAATGCTCAGACCAGTGGACTGCGGATGGGCAACAACAGCAAAGAGAACCTAAGATGCGAGAAACCGTCCAAGGCTCACAAGATTCTGGGAACGACCGACATTCCACTTCAGAATGGTCAGCTCGATGCCGCAAACCGGGGCCGACGGACCAGTTTCATGGCAACATCAGAAATGAAATCGACGAAAAGCGGTACTTTTGTTCCTTTCCCGTCAGCGACTCTAGATGCAAATATACCACCGCAGCACCTTCGTGTCAGAGCGTCCTCTCCGCTTCTGGGGCAGGACTATCGTTCCAGAGATCCTTGCCCTGCTGTGCCGAAACACTCGACTAAAGTCCATCAATTTGGGCCAGCGTCAGCTCTGTTCTCATATTTCAACACGAGAGACTCTGTTGTCGAGCAGGACCCGTCGAAGATGAGCCCCGGAGGTGAATTAGGAGTGGATGGTAATAGTCATAGCCAACGAACAAATCCAGAGGCAAGAATGAGTCTTAGGCCAACGAAAGGCCCGTCAAAGGAGTCGAGGCGAAAGATGCGTCCACCACGGATTGATCTTTCTCTCCTGTTTCCCAAACCACGAGAGACGGCTGCACCTCTTTTGTCCCCACAGCGCATGATGAGCTCACCGTCCCCAATCTCCATGACTTCTGAGTATTCTTCCGCGAAGGCGAAGAGACCCGATCCTCCTGCAGCCGGGAAGAGACTTACGAGAACACCGCCTTCCCGGCACCCTGGCCACCAATTGGACACACTCCAAGAGAATGACAACACGAACAAAGTCTCTGTACCTCGTGAATCCAAAAATCTTGATTATCTAGACACGTCCTTCGAGAGAACCGTGAGAACCAGCGAGTTTGACCTGGCCCTCGACAAGTATTATGACGCCAAGAGCCTGAAGTCAACCACATCAGCACAATCCGGGCCCTCGAACTTGCAGTCACAAAACCGAGGACCCATGCGGTCAAATGATTTCAAATCTGTGGAGAATGCGCAACGGAGGATGTCCTCAGGCGGGTCGGCAGGAGGCTGGAGTAAGGAAACATACTTGTCTCCCAAGAGCTGCGCTCGTTCTAAGCCAAACCGCATCTCGAATTCACCGAATACGTGGAAAACCGACTTGCACACAGGGTTGAATGCCCACAAGGATTTGATGTCGAAGAAGAGCAGCAAGAGCACCTTGAAAAACGCGGACTTGAACAATTCTAGCGTCCTGTGTCTTTCATCGTCAGAAGACGAAAGCGATGAAGAGGAAGAGGCAAGCAAGGGCCGAAGCGAAGCTGACAATCGTGGAGCGAGAGACAGCATCACCACCTTCGGAGAATTCGACATGGAGATCTGCACGGCGGCAACGGCGCAAGCCACACGAGGTCCAACCCTACAACGAGTGGATAAGGCCAACTCGGCCAGCAATCGTAGCTCACAAGCTCTCCAGAAAAATGCGCCTCTTTGCCGAAATCCGTCAATGTCTTCAGCTGGCAAATCATCGTCTGCAACAACAAGGAAAAGCCAATCCCGTCGGTCAAGCGGCATACCTACGATCTCTGAACCCGATAGCGATAATACTTACAGTCAGTTCAGGAATCCTCCTCTGCCCCAAAAGGAACACAACCGGAGAAGTCGGGTAATGGCAGTGACAAGGCAGGAGGAACATCTCCTGGAAGCGATGAGACAGCGGCAAGGCAAAATCACCCCGAGTCTATTCCAGGAGGCGCGTTATACCGCGAACCTCGAGCCGGACGCGGGATCAATGCTTTCTGCACCCTCTCGTGACTCTTTTTATGGCTCGGACACATCCTTTTTACGTTTAAGTCCCAAACTTCCAGTCTCTTCCAGACGGACAGATCAAGGTGCAATCCACCATGACAAGGACGGTACCGTTCCTCAGGGCGCTGCTTCTGATGCTGAACAGAAAACCATCGACTCAAGCCGCCTAAGCATGGCGTACTCTGAAAGCCTTTCATCACCCTCTACGAGCGCAGCTTCTCCGCTGACGCCGACGCTGCCGATATATCGGTTCCCACGGTTGCCGTCACAAAAGCCGCCTCCGCGTCGTCCGCCCCCCTCCGTGCCTCAGCACCAGAAACGACATTCCCGAAGACGCACAGACAGTAGTGAGGCGATTGTCTTGGACGACGCTGAACAGTCGCCAGAGGGAGACGAGTTTCCGGTCTGGGCGTTGGGCTGGAATCACGACGGTGGCAGTTTGACAGCTGTACATTAGAGTGGGCATCTTGCCTGCGCCTATCCCTTGCATTCTCCTTCCTCACATACTTATCGACAGCTCACTCACTTACACATTGACGTTCCCTCGATGTCTTTCCATTTTGTCGTTATCTTGCCTTCTTCCTGGTTCGCTCTCTTCCAGGCGGATTCCTTATTCCTGTGGCTGACTAAGCTCCGTTTCTATCCTTGCATTGGCAAATGGATATACCACATGCCTCGATATATTTCCTCTTAACTCTGCCACTGCTTGTATATCTGGGGGATTGTTTTTATATTATAATGGTTCAAGCGGGTGTATGATGAATGGCAAACTGATGCAGAAATAGAATGATAATTCAAACTTGATCCATTTTCCTCGACTAACGATGACTTTCTTCCAAAATCATACTTCATTGTTGGTGACAATTAGGATAAGGACCGCATAAGATTCCTGGTTAGTTCAGGAATGATCATGTCACCAGATTCCAGCCATTGTCCTACAAGGCTGATGTGGCTTGCCGACCTGCAGCAACAGAAGAATCAACAAAGATGGAACTGGATCCTGACGTCAGATCCCATGGTGGATAGGTTCGATCTGATGGAAGCAAAAAATGAAGCCATGGTTGGGTCTGTACAACTATATAACTAACCATCAGCCAAATTCCTATCAATCCCTTGTCTTTTATGGTTCAACCATAGATTTTGGCTGGTAGACCAGGGAAAGAGGATAATATACAGAGTCAAGGCTCACAGAGTAACTTTGTCCAAGAGTAAGAGCTGGTAAAGGGTAAGGGATGCTCTGTAAAGTGTAGGGTTAAGGGTGATCTCCACACCGCCTGGGAATCATTTATGATTAATCATTGTGGTACCCCAGACACAAGGTCCTTATCCTCCACATTTATCTATCTGGCTTGTGTACTTCTGACTTTGTGGTTTTCTCCCATCCTGACGACCTTCTATAGCATCATCCTGTCCACATATCTCCCTAGGTGATCTTTTTGCCAACGCGCGACAGCGCTTTCTTCTTTCCTGTTAGTTTGCTGGCGGACTCCGAAGGCCTGAGGCGAAGACTTCCCCCCTCTCACTGTGTTTATTGTGGCACGCGCCAATTTGTTCTGCGACCCGGCGGTTGAATACGAGTGTCTCTTCCGAATAACACACAAGAAAATCGGCAGCTGTCTACATCCCATTGTGGGTTGTATTGTTGTTGTTGTTCTTAAGGGGTCGGCACCTACGGTATCATCACAATGGGAGAACACACTCGGGGGTCCTCAGGGCTAGGAGGGATCTTGAAACGTTCCTCCTGGGTTTTGGTTAGTCCTTCTAGTGGCATCTTGGTCCAATTGTGTGTTCTATCTTGAACTCAATCGGACAAAAGACCTCGGAAGCCCTGCTGAGTGCTGACTGCCTTTCTTCTGTAGCTGACGGCCCAATACACGGCATTCGTACTGGTAAGTTGTCCCTCGATTAGGAGCAGAAATCAAGAAGAATGTCAACTGATTCTTATTCTCGAAAAGCTACTACATTATTCCAGAATCATGCCTCCCACTGGCGGTAAACGATATCTTACTTCTACCGCTGTCTTCATCAACGAGGTTGCCAAGCTTGCGATCTCCTTAACTATGGCCCTATATGAACTCTCAAAATCAGCCCCCCCCTCGATGCCCGCAACCTCCCTTCTCTTCTCGCTTACCAGTGCCGTGTTCTCCGGCGATAGTTGGAAACTTGCGATCCCCGCCAGTCTGTACACCCTCGCGAACTCGTTGCAGTACCTTGCCCTGTCGAATATGCAGGCGCCGACCTTCCAAGTTACATATCAATTGAAGCTGCTTGTCGGCTCGGTCTTTGGCTTGGTACTCCTGCGCAGAGCCATGCCGTTCCGCAAGTGGGCTTTCCTGATGTTGCTTGTGGTGGGCGTATGCCTTGTTCAAATGCCTGACGGAACCTCCGATGATATTTCACCGGAGTATGAGGCAGAACACCAGTCTTTCCCTCGCTCATTTGAAGAATGGAAAGCTGCTGCAGGGAAACGCGCAAATCTGCACAAGCGCTCAGCAACGTACGAGGGCATTGAAGAAGATCTGCTTACCGCCTTGCCGCGATTAAACGGCACGGTTGGTCTTCTGGCTACGATTGGGGCTTGCGTTGCGTCAGGGCTCGCCGGGGTGTACTTTGAGAAGGTACTGAGAGACAGCGCCAAGACGAAATCCCTCTGGGTTCGCAACGTGCAGTTGGCCGTCTACTCTCTCTTCCCGGCTCTCTTCATTGGCGTTGTGTTCGTGGACGGCGAGAAAGTCGCCGCAAATGGCTTCTTTGAAGGGTATAATTGGGCTGTTTGGTCCACAATCCTTGTCCAGGCTATCGGAGGCATTACAACATCTTTCTATATCAGCCATGCATACAAGGATGCAAGGAATGTTGCTACTGCTACCAGCATCGCCCTCAGTACATTAGGAAGTATCTGGTTCTTGGGCTTCGAACTTACCGGTAACGTATGTTACACACTTGACCAGCAACTTTCTGGCGTATAGCTACTGACCGTTCCCTTTAGTTTATTCTTGGAACCTTTGCGGTACTTGTGGCTACCTATCTCTATGAGGACTCCGGCTTGGAACCCAGACAGGGTAAACCCCACGGCATCCGTCCACCGCCAATTCGTATCGAGCGGTTTGAGAAAGACAGCAAGAGCGATGAGACGTCGCCTGTCTCTGCTGCGCCAAATGAATTCTCAATCAAGCTTCCGACCACTCCCCTTCTGTCCCAAGCTGCGCTGTCCACATCGCGGCCGACATCGCCAGGCGTGGCGAGAATCAGCTCCTCCCGCACTGCGAACGGTAGCTATTCTGACAAGCAGTCCCGGGAGTAAAGACACCGACTATGAAGCAGACCTCGCATTTATCCTGTCGATATTGACCTCTGTGCCGCCGTGACATTGAGTAAATAAGTGTGCTCGAATCCGTGTCCGTGCTATTGGCTTTCTATTGGAACAAAGCACAGCAACATCTTGTATCCTATACCTTTTGTGGTCTTCATCTGATTTTGCTTGATCCAGTGCCATGTCTATTATACCTTGATATAGCTTCGAGCCATGGGAAATACCCTGATATGTATGAGTGTTTACGGTTGAATGAATATATACGAACGACCTTGACTGCCAAAGTCCTTATTTCCTCAGGATAGGTAGCCATCTTTATTTAAATCCAATGAGGGAGCTGTCCAGCTCATATCTGGATTGAGCGTTCCACGTGCCCTTCTCGCCTGGGGCATCAATTCTTACTGAATGAGACCCCCTCTTTGCCTCGCAATCTGGCACGACCATGATCATCGACATACTCACATCCGTCCTTTTCAATGTCCTTTTGAGAACCGATTCCTCTCTAGTCTAATCAATTGACCATCATGAGACGCAAATCCCACCAATCTTTTTCAATTCCATCCAGCAGACGATCCATTGGCGCCCATCGATCCCCAAGCGTATTGCCCGCTTCGAAAGCCATCATCGATCAAAGACTCATCGAAGGAGCTCAGATTTCCCATCGTCGAGGCCCACCTCAGGGGAATGAACCCGAGAACGTCGATCCCGAGAGCGAGTTTGTTGGATTGGGATTGTCCTCCTCCCGTGGTGATGATCTGCAGCTGGATGCATTTGGTGAGTCTGCGTATCTACCATTAATCCATTACAGGATACAGTAGGGCTGGGTCAGGGTTAACTGCTAGGTTCAAGACCTCGAACTGCTTGCTCAGGTGGATGGGAATAATCGCCATGCGTCGAGGCAGCCGACTACCATGGCTTATCCGTCGAAACCACGAGAGGAGGCTCCGAAGCAGGTCTCCCGTTTCTTCCAGAGTAGGTTTGCCCAACTGCTTTCCGATCAAAAGCTAACAAATAGTAGCATCTTCTAATATAACACCCCATCGGGGCCTGGGATCTAGCTCCTCTGATCTTGGTCTGAGATCGCCTTCCAGCCCACTTAGCAGGTTTCAGCCGATGAAGACAAATATGTCGCTTCGAGAGCGATATTACCGCGCTGAAAGACCCCCGGCGCAGTATCATGAAGATCAGCCGCTACAGGACGAAGAATCGCCGTCCCATGGTAGTTCTACACTGTCGTTGGGTACAGAGCGAACTCGGAAGAGCCCGTTCCAGAATATCCCCATGTCCATCAGAGGCATTGTTCTCGTCTCTGTACATGAACTACCGGATAGTTACCGGTCGATCTTCCACTTTCCGGTCTTCAACGCTGTTCAATCCAAATGCTTCCAACGCGTTTACAAGACTGATGACAACATTGTGCTCGCGGCACCCACGGGAAGTGGCAAGACTGTCATCATGGAGCTGGCGATATGTCGCTTGCTCAGCACTCTAAAGGATGAGCGCTTCAAAGTTGTCTACCAAGCGCCAACTAAGTCCCTCTGCTCCGAACGATTCCGTGACTGGAACAGAAAATTCATGTCTTTAGGCCTCCAGTGTGCGGAGCTGACGGGCGACACGGATCATACACAGCTCAGGAGTGTGCAAAACAGTCAGATAATCGTCACCACGCCCGAGAAATGGGATAGTATGACTCGAAAGTGGAAAGATCATGCTCGCTTGATGCAATTGGTGAAGCTATTCTTGATCGACGAAGTTCATATCCTCAAGGAGGGCCGTGGGGCAACTCTGGAAGCTGTCGTCTCGAGAATGAAGACATTCGGATCGAATGTGCGCTTCGTTGCCTTGAGTGCTACCGTCCCAAACTCGGAAGATATTGCAACGTGGCTTGGGAAAGATGCAACGAATCAGCATGTACCGGCACATCGAGAGCACTTCGGAGAGGACTTTCGTCCTGTCAAGCTTCAGAAGTTTGTGTACGGCTATCAATCGCACAGCAACGACTTTGCGTTTGACAAATTGTGCAGCTCAAAGTAAGCAGGCATATCCAATTCTGATAGATCGTCACTACTGAACATCTAGCAATAGGCTCCCCGGTGTCATAGCTACGCATTCATGCAGAAAACCAATCATGATTTTCTGTTGCACCAGGAATTCTTGTGTCGCTACTGCAAAGGAACTTGCTCGTTTGTGGTCAATGACCAACCCTCCGGCAAGGCTGTGGAAAGGGCCTGGAAGACCCTTGGAAGTCCACAATACGGACTTGAGAAGTATGTCCTTGTCTTTGCCCACTACGGCATGAAGCTAACCGAGAGGACTAGCTACATTGACGGCAGGGGTTGCATTTCACCACGCTGGTCTTGACCCTGCAGATCGCCATACAGTTGAGTCAGGCTTCTTGCAGGGACACATCAACGTCATTTGTTGCACCTCTACCCTGGCCGTAGGTGTCAACCTTCCATGCCATCTGGTAATCATCAAAGGCACGGTCGGATGGCAGGACGGCGGCTGCAAGGAATACTCCGATCTCGAAATGATGCAAATGCTTGGTCGAGCTGGTCGACCCCAGTTTGACGACAGTGCTATTGCAGTGATCATGACGAGAAAGGAACGAATCCAGCACTACGAGAAACTCGTATCTGGATCCGAGACCCTCGAGAGCTGCTTGCACCTTAACCTGATCGATCACTTAAACGCTGAGATTGGTCTAGGTAACGTCACTGACGTCGACTCCGCTGTTAGATGGCTCGCGGGTACTTTCTTATTTGTGAGACTGAGGAGAAACCCAAAACATTATCAACTGAAAGAAGGCGCCACCAAGGACGATGAAGACGAAATGCTTCGGCAAATCTGCGAGAAAGATATAAAACTTTTGCAGGAAACTGGACTAGTGGCTCCTGATTGTCTCAAGTCCACGCCTTTTGGGGATGCTATGGCACGATACTACGTACGGTTCGAAACCATGAAGACTCTCCTTGCATTAAAGCCCCACGCCACTGTGTCTCAAGTTGTAAGTCAAGCGCATCATGCTCTTCCCGTGGAAGCCACTGATGACGATATCCAGCTTTCTGCAGTCGCCGAGGCAGAAGAATTCCGTGAGATACGCCTCAAGGCCGGCGAAAAGTCGTTATACAAGGAGCTCAACCGTGCCAATGGAATTAGATTTCCAGTAAAGGTTGACATAGCGCTTCCAGCTCATAAAATACTATTGCTCATCCAGTCCGAGCTGGGTGCCGTCGAGTATCCGGATGGTGAACAGTATCAGAAACATAAATTTGCTTTCCAACAGGACAAAGCCTTTGTGTTCTCGCAAATCAACCGGCTCATCCGGTGCGTGATAGACTGCCAAATCTCCCGCGAGGACTCAATCTCTGTCAGAAACGCCCTCGAGCTTGCAAGGAGCTTCGGGGCCAAGGTTTGGGATAACTCACCCCTGCAGATGAAGCAAATTGAGCAAATCGGCATCGTTGCAGTTCGAAAGCTTGCGGCAGCCGGGATCACCAGCATCGATGCTCTCGAGGATACAGAACCCCATCAGATCGATATGATACTGAGTAGGAATCCACCTTTTGGAGTGAAATTGCTGAATCGAGTTGCGGAATTTCCTAAGTTAAGAGTAAACGTTAAGTTGGTAGGGAAGGTAGGTTGTATTCTGCTCTCCATTAACAATGCATTACTGATTGCTTGGTAGGATGTCAAGCCTGGGAAGCATGTGAGAATCCGGTTCAAGGCTGAAGTTGCGTTCATGAACGAGAAGACCCCGACTTTCTTTCAAAGGCGACATGTATACATTTGCTTCCTTGCAGAGGTTTCCGACGGCCGCTTGATTGATTTCCGGCGCATCAGGTATGTATGGCATTGCCCGAGAGTGTCTGATATATATCTGACGGTTATGCAGCGCAAATAAATTCCAACAAGGCCAGGAGATACCTCTAAATGCTGAATTGAAGAGCCCGGATCAATATATAACTTGCTATGCGATGTGCGATGATATTGGTATGTCCTACTTCCGGTCCCAGCAGTGCTCCATTGTTAATGGTCAGTAGCTGGGACTCTGAGATCTGCGGAAATAAAACCTGAACTACCGAATGTCTTGTTTCCATCCCGGCCAAATGAAAGGGTCGAGCCTGAGCCGATACAGAGGCCTCAGATAACGGTTGAACCGCATCAGAGTGCGGGTAGTTCTCGAAACCAGCCAAGTACTCAGCAAAGAAACGATGATATTGACAATGATGACTGGCTTTTTGAAGACTTTCTGAAAGCAGGTATGTCTATCTTCATATCAATGCGAGCTAAACTGAGTTAGCATGAGTAGACGAGGCGAGTGACTGGGCCGTGCCAGGCAATTCAACCGAGTCATCTCGCAACCGAGTGGAAAAAACGAGCACAACAGAGAACAGAGCAGCAAACCCGGCCGCGGAGCCCGAGAAAGAGCCAATTCGACTGGAGAATGGTAGATGGGCATGTAACCATAGGTGCAAGGATAAGACAACGTAGGTATCTCCCAACTGCAAACCCAGACAAGGCTGAATCATGTTCAGATGCAAGCATCTTTGCTGCCGCGAAGGCCTAGAGAAACCACAGAAAGCAAACCGGAAACAGTCAAAGACCGGACTTAATCAACTGACGCTGTCAGCCACCCTGCCAAGGAAAGACCATGTTAGGGCTACGGCAGCTGAGGCTTCCGCTCAGAAAACGAACAACAAGACGTCCTCCCTACAGAAACAAACAGGCGTAGACTCAGATATCACAGATATCGGAGACACAATCAACGACAAATTTACCTTCTCGGTCTCCAAGCGTCAAAATTCCTCCAGCGACTACGGAGACGATAGTTTCGATGACTTGCCCTCGCCATCGGCTTTGTTACTTGGCCTTCCCATGGCGTTACCCGGCCAAGTGGACAAGGAAGCAGATGGAACTGCAGCACACCGTGATAAGATGCCCGAGACGGATGATACCTGGACTGAGGTTGACGAGCTGTTCACGTATAACGCCCAGCCGTCATCTACTGACCCCCCAGAACAAGCCGAAGGCCAAGGTAAAACAGAAGCCTTGAGTGCACCAGAACAGACCCCAACACTATTGAATGATTCCTCATTCCACCATACTTCCGACCTCGCTAGCTTCGAGACCTTCCAGGCTTGTAGTTTTGACAACGCACCTCAAGTCTCAGACGAGCACCGCGGGCAGAAAAGGATTCCCTCCCGGCAGAGTGAAGGCGACGCAAGAGATGGGAAAAGAAGGAAACATGGCGAACCTTGCCATGGTATTCCCGACGACGCCAGAGTTGGTCTAAACCTGGACCTGGACCTTATGGAAAGAAGGATTCAGGAACCCGCGATTCTGCCCGAGGTGCCAGAGGACTGGGATGACATCGATCCTGCTCTTCTGCATGAATTCAAAGACATTGTCAATTTCTTCTAGTGGGGGGATAACACAAACTGACTGGTTCTTATCATTATATTATACGCTGGGAAAGATTCGGGGGAATTTACCTTGTGATCTGTTGTTTTTTTGTCGAGGGTATGTCAAAGGTTTTATAAAAGGGCTCGCATATCTGTATACCATATATAAGACTGCAAACAAATCTTGTCTCCTCTCTTAATAAAGAAAAGTCAAAGGCTTTCAATCCTATGTCCCATTATCCTCCTTTGTTTGTTTCATCCTCAGGTATCCTTGATAGGGAGCCCAGTAGAAGTGTAGAACTGATGGAAGGCATTAGAAAAGTGCAGCAGTGAATGAACTCACCAGAGCACGCGGCAACCTCCATGAAATATGAACGCCAACGCGTCCTGGAGTATCTTGTTGATGTAAACATTCAGAAATAAAAAATATCCCCCCCCCCATCTGACTTTCTTACCTCTTCATCTCTTTTATCTCTCTCCCACCACCACATCTCTCTGGATCGACCAAGGATAACAAGGTCAGTATAGAAGCTTTCCTTTCCTGTTTAGGAGCTCTCTTGTCATCTCAATCTGTTATTCTTATCTGAATTCCTGATATCATGTGTTAACAGTTGCTTCTGACTCCTCTAGGTCTGATTCTCCGTTGTTTCTTGCTCGCGTCAGTATCTCGCACAACAGTCGATCACAGGATACTTGAACATCAAGGTATATGCTTCCTCTTTTCATACACTGCTCTGATTGCAGATGTTTGCATATGAATCTGGTACTGCCTGTTGGAGCAGACCCCGACGCGCTTCAACCCCCATCTGAGGCCTTCAGTACCTGTGACTGACGGTTGGATATTAGCAGAACAAACATCGTCGTTAAACTGCCCAAGATGGGTAAGTTAAACTATTCGGCCGTGAGTCTTCCATTCTCCAACAAAGCATGATCTTCAAGGAGCGGCCCAAAGTAACATCGCGCCAACAGAGGAAGATATCCGGCCTCAAAGCCGGACAAGCGGTGTCCAAGGACTTGGTAAGTCCCCCACCCCCGCGATCGTCTCAGCAAGAGAAGATCCATTACTGACGTTTGTCCGTTTCGCAGAAAAAGAGAATTCCGCCCGGTACCGGCGCTAAAGCTGCGGCAAGAGATCCCACCGTGGAAATCGATATCTCGGGCAAGGGCCTCACTGACGAGGGCTTTGCGGAGTTCATTGATGATCTGATTGCGTGCATCAAGTACCGCGACGAAGAGCACCTCAATGGATCTGCCAAGGTGATGGATCTGCACTTGCAGGGCAATCAACTCACGGTTCTGTCGCTCCCGAAGCTTTCTGAAGTAATCAAGTCTAGCGTTGCCGACCTGAGAGAATTGGATATCTCCAACAACAATTTCGAAGTCCGCACCCCCGAGGAGCAGGAAATTTGGTACAACTTCCTTGATTCGTTCAAGAGCTGCTTCTTGCTCAAAAAGTTGGATCTCAGCAACAACCCGTTGGGATCCAAGGGCATTGAGATCTTTGCGCGTGTCTATACACAGAGCGATTTGGATTACCTGGAGGCGGATGCCGATGCCGTTATTGGCCTGAACGGTGAGGAGAAGCATCAGGAAGAGCCCATCGTGGAGGAAATGGCAGATCTCAAGATCAGCAACGGAAAGGAGAATGTAACTCCCAAAAAGGGTGCTTCTAAGCAATCGCCCAAGAAAGGCAAGGTTGCCCAGAACGGTAAGTGAAAGGATCCGATTTGTCAGAAGCGGACTGCAGAATTGATAATGTGAGTATTTCAGGTTCCTCTCATGCTTCATCCGCCACCAAAAAGCTTACTTACGCCGAGTTGAAGCGGTATGCCTGCACCCGAGGCCTGCGTTCGGTTCCGCTCATAATTCTGTCCAATACCAACTTGACCGGTAGCGGCGCGATTCATCTGTCGAGCATGCTGACTATGCACCGGACTTCCGAACAGCTGTTGGCTTTCCTTCCTGTCGGCAAATGTGCCGTGCCGGACACCACATCGGAGCAGGGCAAGGGTATCGTTTGGCTTCCTAATGAGGGCCTGGGACCGAATGAATGCAAGCTTCTCGACAAAGCGGAAATGGTTAGGGAACTCAAGTCCAACGATGACACGGAAAAAGATGATTTCAGTGAGGAGGACAGCCATCATGAGACTATGCGCAAGATGCAGAAAAAATTGGACACCGAGTACGCACGACTGGGTAAACGCGTATGCATCGAGGCTTTCAAGAAAGAAGGTGTGCATAATAGCGATATCTGGAAAACTGCATTGAAGATGATGTTGGTTTCTCGCGCCATTCTCCTCGACGACAAAGATCGCGCTATCGAAGCTCCCCCCAAAGAGCAGGAGGAGGAGAATGGCGACCCTGCAAGTATCGAAGAGATGTTGGACGAGGAGCCTGCCGGGCCTGCCGAGCCTGCCGAGCCTGTCGAGCCTGTCGAGCCTGCGCAGCCTGTCGAGCCTGCGCAGCCTGCCGAGCCCAATCCCGAGTATACCTTGGACGATTTTGAAGACATCGAGTCTTACCTCCTTGGACCCTTCCATCCGGCAGCGAAGCATTTTGAGGTGAACTTTCCCTCTCTGCAGCCGATCGATGTTCCCAAAGAGCGTGAGTCTCAAGAGACCAAGGATTCCTCGCTCCCAAGTCAAGTCCCTCGTTCAGGAAAGGGTAAAAGCCATTCAAATTCCGTGTCCCGCAACTTCCGCAAGAGAGAATGGCGTTTTGGCCTGCCTTTTGGATTCTGGCGCCAGATTATCGCGGATGCTGTCGGCGCTGATGGCATCCTTAGTATTCCGCAGCAAGTGCGCATCATCACTTACGCCGCTGATTGGAACGCCTTGAGCTATGAGCTCACCATCCAAGGGGCTGAAGACCACCAGCAGATTTGGAAGTTTCTTGAGACCGTCAAGTGCATCAACTACAGTTCTTCATCTTGAGGAGCGATGGATCGATCACTTGGAAGACAGGGAATCCATTTAAGTTGGGGAACAAGGAAACATTTTTCTTCTGATTTTGAAATCAATTACAAAAAAAGAAACGAAAAAGAAAAAAAAAGGGTTGAAGGGGTTGGGATGAATCAGAGTGGTTTTCACCAGACAGGATTTCTTTTCGGATGTGAACTGGTTACTCAGGTTTAGATCATCAGGATGACTGAAGTCCTTGTCTGTAGCAGTTAATGAAATAAATGAGGGTCTGTTGTTCGTCTTTTCGGATGAGACATGGTAGATCAAGGTGTTGTAGTTGAGATGAAGAAACTCGAACTTGATATCAATCGGGGCACGTGAACAATCCCTCGTGATCTTTGGTCAAAGAGTGTATCTTTTTGTTGGACCAGGGATCAAACTGCGATTAAGTTGGGATTTTATTCTATTCTTCTGAGAAAAATACTCGAGATACAAGTTCAATAATGAAGAACAAACGGACGAATACTCAGCCATTGGAAGATGCATCCACAGCACCAGCGACTTTCAATGATGGCCTTCCATTGCCGAAACTGATCGCATTCGACTTGGATTATACTCTGTGGCCTTTCTGGGTTGATACACATGTCAGCGCACCCATTAAGCCTCGCGATAACAATTCTCGCTGTGTGGACCGGTATGTATCTGGAGCATCCCCAGGGATCCATCACCAGATTTATCACCTTGTTCTGACCCTCTCCCCAATAGATGGAACGAATCGTTCGCTTTCTACCCAGCCGTTTCTGCGATCATTTACGCCTGCAAAACTCGCTCGATACCCCTTGCGCTTGCCTCTCGGACGCACGCGCCTGATCTGGCCCGCGACATGCTCAAGGCCCTTCACATCATCCCGACCTTCTCAGACAATCCTTCCGCCAAGGCGCGTTCCAGTCGCGCGCTGGACTACTTTGACCACGTTCAGATTTTCCCCGCTACGAAGACACAGCACTTTTCTAGAATCCAGCAGGCGAGTGGAATTGCTTACGAGGACATGTTGTTCTTCGACGACGAGGCGCGTAATCGCAACGTCGAGACTGAACTGGGTGTCACGTTTTGCATGGTTAGGGATGGGATGACGAAAGAGGAGGTCGATCGAGGGGTTTGGGCTTGGAGAAAGAGGAATGGAATTAAACCAGGGGCTCAGAGGCGAGAGACGGGAGATTTTTGAGTCGACAGATATACAGACTACGGAGTACATATGCTCTTTTTGGGATTGGGCGTTGGAGGATGCTTTTCATGATACCACTTGAGGCTTGCGAGATACCCAGATGGGACAAGATACACTTAATGAATGTTACAGCATAATATATATCTTCTAGTTGATCAAAAATCTATGTAACCAATATATCCATTGGGCTCTTAACAGAAAGTGACTGCGGAGACACAGACCACAACTCCGCCAAAGCTTCCCATTCTCAACTCTCCATCACCATCCATAACCATAACCATAACCACGGCAGAAGTTCCCTCGTTCCACGTTTATCCCCCAAAACCCTTCCTATTCAAACATGGATCCCAGACCAAGTCAATCCAGATCCGACACCCACCTTAAACCACCAAATCCACACCACCGCGCCCCCCACTCATCCTCAACATCTCCCACCGCACGAGCCCCCGTCGCCGCCCATCAGACATCAACCGTCGCCGAATCCGTCATATGCCAGGGGCCACACCCGATCTCCATCGGGCCGGGGACAGTCATCCACCCACGCGCACGCATCTACTCATACGACGGACCCGTGATCATCGGCGAGGGCTGCATCATAAGCGAGAAGAGCACGATCGGGACCGCGCCTACACACGCGCACGGGTCTCACGGTCTTCCATCCACGACCTGCAAAGAAGTCGTCTCGACGCGCATCTCCAACGGCGTCTCCGTCGGCCCGCTCGTCTCCGTGTCCTCCGGCGCGCACATCCATTCGTTCGTCACCCTTGACTCGCTCGCTGTCGTCCACCGTCGTGCATCCCTAGGTGCCCATTCCAAGGTCTGTGCCGGCTGCGAAATCCCCGCGAACACGGTCATCAGGGACTGGACTGTGGTTTGGGGCTCGGGTGCCGGGCTTGCGCAGAGGAGGAAGCGCGCGACGGGGAAGATGGTTTCGTCTGTGTTGGCTGCGCAGGGCGGGTCGGCGCTGGAGGCGAAGGTCACTGAAGATGCGCGATTGATGGCCATGCAGAGGGAGAGGGAGGTGCTGGTTAGGCTCATTGGGCCGTCTGCCTCGGCAGGTAGAAGGAAGTAGGGCTGCGCTTCGTCAACCTGTACCCTCGATGGAATTATATTTCACTTGCATATCGGTGATTAAGGCGTTCTGCATGTTATGATCTTGTTTGTGTTTGTTTTGTCGCTTGTTACAGCTATATACCCAGATCTAGACATAAATCGAATACCCAATGTGCCCCTTCGTGGTACAAAACTCAGAAGTAATTCAATGCAGACGTGCTGTGACCTTGATTACATACGTTTGATCAATTAAATGGCATGAACAAAAGAAACGACTCATTTTTGTCTTGCTTAGATCAGGATATAACCCTTCCAAATCTCCATGAATGCTTCAAACCGCAAACAGATCCGCAAATAGAGGTACATGCATAATGACAGAATAAAAACCACTTGTCTATACCAAGGACTGCTTAAGAGCCCCTGGCATGACCGCCTCCTCTCATTCTCTTTCCACCACTGGCCCCATCATTTCCAACCTCACTACCATCTTCTCTAGCCCGCTTGTTTCCTTGAGGAACGAACTGGCGAGCTTGGA
This sequence comes from Aspergillus cejpii, assembly GCA_004769165.1. NCBI lineage: Eukaryota > Fungi > Ascomycota > Eurotiomycetes > Eurotiales > Aspergillaceae > Aspergillus > Aspergillus cejpii. The sequence continues at coordinate 326,633 of SMSW01000005.1, read as the reverse complement.
CGTTCAACCCGCCGCGACCTCCTCCGGGACCGGACTGACCCTGCCCCTGAGGTGCATTGCCTGCCTGGACGTTCTGCTGGCCACCTCGGCCGTATCCTCCACGACCACCACGGCCCCGGGGAAAACCGGCGCCGCGCTGGCTCTGCTGAGTCGGAGCTTGTTGCTGCGGTTGTTGCTGCTGCTCAGTAGCCTGTGGACCAAATGGATTCTGCTGATTGGCACCACCACGTCCGCCGCCTCGACCGCCTCTTGCGACTGGAAGCCCTGATTGAAGGGCCCTCAGAACACCCGAGCCAGCAGGAGGCCTGTTGGGCAGTGACGTGGGTTGCTGTTGATTCTGGGCTTGTGCGAATGGGCCCGCAGGTTGACCCATCACCGGGGCCACAGCAGGGCTAGCTTCTAGTTGCGGTGGTCGTTGCGGCGCTGGTTTAACGGCTTGTGGTGCAGCTCCCGCGGGTGCAGCGTTCGCAGAAGGAGCAACGGCTGGCCGAGGAACAGGAGCAAGGGCAGGTGCGGGTGCAGCGACAGCTTGCTGCTCTTGGATCCCGGTTGCTGGAGCAGGCGTCCGTGCTGCAGATGGTGGCGGTGCTGCCGCAGCTTGTGCCGGTGGAGTGGCCGCTGCGGCTTGTGCAAGTTTGGCCGCTTGTGCCTGAGCAGGCGGGGCCTTTGTAATCTTCGCTACTTCCCATACCTCGACCACGGGCCTCTGCGGGGTTTCCGTAGCCGCCTTTGAGACCACCTCAAGCTTGGCCTGGGCCGTTCTCCATCGTGAATCAAGCATGCTGATCTTGACAAGCGTCTTCTTGTCGGACAGCTCAACAGCAGACTTAATCTTTTCTTCCATACCCTCCTCGTGTGCCTTCTTGAGTGCTTCCTTCTCTTCATTGAATTTCTTCTCCAACTGAGCCAGAGCTTCCTGGTTCGCCCCGGCCGCGGATTGGGCTTCTTGCTTCTCCTTCTCTCTCTCCTTTGCAAGCATCGTTCGAATGTTGTTGCGAATGATCGTTCGGATGGTCTCATTCTTTCCAACCAAGGCCCTCGCCTGTGCGTCCGTGAGCTCTGGAAGTTCAACGTCCTTGGAAGGAGTTGCAGGAGTCAGTTCGGGTTTCGACACAGGAGTCTCTGGTTCTTGCGGCGCGGCCTGTTGAGTGGCTGACAATCTTTCTACTTCTTGTCGATGGGCCGCTCTGACTTCCGCCATCTTGTTATTAAACGTCTCCTTAAGCCTCTCGACCCGTTCCTTGATCCTTGCCTCATGTTCAGAATCCTTAGCAGCAAGGGTAGCATCCCTTTCAGCAAGGGCCGCCTCGAGACGCTGGATCTTCTCCTCAAGCACCTTCACCCGCTCATCATCGGTCGGAGGAGCGGCCTGTGTCGCCGTGGGGAATTGAGCTGCAGGTGTCGAGGCAAGCGCTTCCTCACCAGGGGGTGGTGCAGGGGCGGGAGGCTTCTCAGCCATCTTGGCCTTGAGGTTGTTCAGTTCATCTCTAGTTGCTTTCAGTTCTTCCTGAATGACTTCCTTCTCCTGCATCACAGTGTTCAACTCGAGTTGCTTAGCGTTGATGCGGCCAGTGAGTTCCTTAGACCTGGCTTTGAATTGCTCTGTGAGTTTCGTGCGCAGCTCCTGCACCCTATCTTCAGCGTGCTTGAGCTGCTCCGGGAAAGTCGCAGCTTGCGCTTGTAATGTGTCGCGAGCTGAGATAGCCTCGTCCCGTTCCTTCTCCAGTGTGGCGAGTTTCTCCTTCAGTCCTTCCATTTCGGCAGGGTCGACACGATCGTACTTTTGCAGGATGTTCTGCGTGCGTTGCTGCCAACGGTCCCGATCAGCCTGTAAGAGTTTCATTTCCCCATCTTTCGTTTCCACAACGTTCTCCAGCTCTCTAATACGTGTCTCCAGAGGTTCAATTTGCTGCACGAGTTCCTCAAGACGAGCGGATTTCTCGGCGAGGGCCGTCTCCGCCTGCTTGACTTGGTTTCGTAGCGTAACACTACTCTCGCGGAAAAGATTGAGTTCGTTCAGTGTTTCCATGAGTTTATTGTGGCTCAGAGCCGTGTGCTCGCTATCCGCAGCTGCGCGGCGTTGCTGTTCTAGCTTGAGACGCACCTCATCAAGCTGAGACTGTGTGTAGTCAAGTTGCTGGCGAAGACGTTTGCTCTCCTGCGTAGAAAGATGGTATTGCACATCAACGATTTCCTTCTCACGCCGCAAGAACTTAATGACCTCTTGGAGACCCTCCAGATTCGGTGCCATAGCTTCTTCGTCTTGCTTGCCTTCGGGAACAGCGGCGCGATCACGCTGTAGAGCCGTGATCTGTTTGGTGATGTCTTCCAGCTGAGTGTGGAGCAAGGAGTTTTGGTGAAGAACTTCCTCGCGGCGCTTCTGTAATTCAGCAAGTTCACCTTCGTATCGTTCCTTGAGCTCCTTCCAGCTTTCTTCCTTCTGCGAAAGATCCTTCTTGTAGGTTTCGACCTGGGTTCGAGCTTCGGCCCGCTCCAACTTCAGCTGATTGGCTTCCGCACGAATTAACTGCAGGTTCTTTGCAGCCTCGGCATGCTTGACCAGTTCACTTTCGTAGTTTTGCTGCGCGTGCTGGGCGATCTCGGCCTGGGCTTTGAGATCGTCTTGGTGGAACTGGGCAGCTGCAACATGGCGTTCGTTTTCGTCTTTCAACCTGGTAATCTCCGCTTCTAATGTGGCCTTCTGGTCTTCTAGTCGGCGTGCGGCTTCGCCTTGTTCATCCCGAAGCTTAGAAAGCTCATTGTTCGTAGTGGAAAGTTCCGACGAGATCTCCTCGATCCGTTTCTCGAGATCCTGAATCTTTTTCTCCTTCTCCTCCATCAGACGTTCCGTCTCTTCGCGATACTGTTCCTGCGTTTCAGTGACGGACTGCAAACGTTCCTCGGTCTCCTGGCTAATTGTCTTGTAAACTTCGACCTGCTCCTTCGCGTGTTCGAGCTCGCCTTTAGCCAACTCCAAGTCACGCTTCAATTCGGAAACCTGGATGCTTAATTCCTGCTCGCGGGTCAGACCAGTATCCGCAACACCTTCCTCTGGAACCACAGCTGCCTCAGCTGGAGCAGCGGAAATGCTGGGTCTGGATTGCATGACTTGGAGCCGTTCTTCTGCACTCCGGAGCTCGACAGTCAGTTCATCCACCCTGGTTTGCAGGTGATCCCTAGTTGTCTTCGTGGCAACCAACTCCTCTCGAACAGAGCTTAGACTCGTCACCAGATCATCAATCCGCTTCTGACTCTGCTCATGTTCGTATTCTCTCCGCAGCGCAGCCTTCTTTGACTCTTCGACTTCATCGCTAAGCTTTCGTTTCGTAGAATGTAGCTCAGATTCCAAAGACTCAACGCTGTGTTGCAAACGGCGGCGGCTCTCGGCATCAGTATGCTCACGCTCATTTAGAATGGTCTGCAGGTTGGCGTTGAGAGAATCAAGACGACTACGTTCGTTCCGTAGCGTTTCCACGTCTTCAATCAACCTTTTCTCAATGTTCTTCCAGAGTCCCTTCTCAGCCTTCAGGTTCGCATTTTCGCGTTGCAGACTTTCGACGAGACCCTTCGTCTCAACCAAGTCTTCAGCTGCCTGTTGAGTCTTCAAATCTTGTCTATTGGCGTTCTCAAGGAGAGTAGCATAGCGTTTTTGCAACTCTGCGTTTTCACTCTTCAGCATGTTGAAGTTGCTTTGGAGGAGTTCAGCCCGTTGGGTGGCAGCGCCAAGCTGGCTGCTGGAGCGACTGATCTCGCTCAACAGCTCACTATTCTTCCGCGACAGTTCGTTGACTTGCTGCTTCAGAGCCGCATGGTCCGTAGCAGATTCTTCACGGAAGCTGTCAAAGTGGGCCTGCACCTTGCGCAGCAACTCCGCATAGTCAGGCATGTCCTTGCCAGGCGCTTCAACGCTTGGGGGAACCGCACCAAGAGGGAGAGATTGAGAGAACGCAGATGCGTCTCCGATGGTCTGGCGGCGCCGGGTCAGCATGCTCCGGAATGTATCCCGTTCCTTCACATAGCTCTTCGTCTGGGCAACAAGATTTGCGATCTCATCACGGTATGTCTGCACCCGAATCCTGAGTTCCTTCAGCTCCTCTTGCTCTTGCTGGCGTACTACATCTCTCTCACGTGCCTCTGATCCCTCCATCTTGTCCCCGAGCTCTCTCAACATACGCCGGAGTGTGACGTTTTGTTCTTGAAGCTCATGGAGGTCCTTGAATGTCATCAAATTGCGGCTGATGAAACGTCCAGTTGGGTTCAGATCCGCAGCGGATTCGTCGATCTCCTTGCGGGCGATCTTCTCAAGCTCATCCCTGTCATAGCTTCCTTCGCCTTCCTTCAAGAGAGCAACTTCCAAGACCAGAACCTTAATCTGAGAGCTCAAGTCGCGTAGTTGTTGACGCAAGATATCGCCTTCACGGGATAGCCCCTCCACCTGACCCTGCCACTTGCGCGCTTCCTTCGTCGCGTCATCTCTTTCCTTGCCGGCCGTCTCCAAGATGTTCGACATTTCCACAACGGCATTCTCGAGTCTTGCATGATCAGCACGGAGTTCGTCAATTTCAGGCTTGCTAGCTTCGAGATCCTGGACCATCTCGTCAAGAGTGGCTCTTAGTTCCTGGCTCGTCTTCTGTTCTACAGCAAGCATGGTTCGCATCTTGTCATACTCTGTATACATTTGGGTGAGAGTAAGTCCGCCCTTGGAGCGCGAAGTCCTAGGCGAGAATGCTCCACCAGGAGTCCCAGGGCGGACTGGAGTAGCAGGTCCTGCACCATTCAAGCCGCGAGCCGGGCTCATGGATCTCCTGACAGCGGCACCCTCCGACTCAAGTTGGGTGACAGTCAACTCGAGCTCAGCAACACGACGCTCAGCAGTCTCCTTATCAGCATGTTCAGTCTCAATTTCGACGCGCAGCCGCGAAATCTCTTCGGCCGCATCATCCCTCGCCTTTTCCAAAGCGAGCTGACACTCTTGCACACGCTGCTTGGCAGTCTTTGCAGCATTGCCTTGCAACTCAGCCAGACGGGTTGCATTATCCAACTCGTTTCTGAAAGACTCGGCTGCCTGGATGGCATCCTCCTTAAGTTGTTGGATGCTTGAAAGAGACTCCTCATACCGATGCTCAACCTCATCTAAACGACTCTTGAGAGCATTTTCGCTACGTCTCAAGGAGTCGATGGTAGAGTTTGCTTCCTCGTTCCCGCGCTGAAGCTCGGCAATTCGGGCGGTCTTCTCCTTGCGGAATTTGAGATACTCGGCGGACTTCGTCTTCAGCTCCGTCTCGAACCATTCATTATTCTTCTTTGTTAAGTCCAACTCCTGCTGAAGACTCTGTTTACGGAAGCGAGCACTGGCGGATGCCGAATTTGCGGCCTGCAGGTTTTGTTCCGCAGTAGCAAGCTCGCGCCGCAACTCAACGGTTTTCTTGTGTTGCGTGGAAAGTTCTTCCGCAAGCTTGTCGTAGGCTGCGGTCTTGGACTCGAGTAGACCCAAAGTATCCCGATTAGACGCCTCGAGTGAGGAAATACGCGACTTTAGTGTGTTCACTTCCGATTCGTTGGAGGTAGTGGAGGACTTCAGCGCGGCAATTTCCGACTCTAGTGATGAACGAACGTTTTCTGGGGATGCGTAAGAATATGTAAATAATGGTAGATATAATAAAGCAAACCTGATTCGTGTAGTTTCTTCCGAGTTTCTTCAACCTCCGCATGGCCTTTCTCTACCGAGCTTTTCAGCACCTTGATCTTCGAGTCGCTGCTGCGAACCGCATTTTCGAGCTCTACTTCCAAACGAAGCTTATCGGACTTGAGCTCGTCGTATTCCCGTGCCTTCTTCGTGATAGCCTCCAGAAGCTGGTTGATTAGTTCGACGGTAGGAGCTTGGGTGAGGGTGGTAAGAATCGACTCCGCAATGGCGTAATGTGATGAGAGGTAAGGCAATTCAATCGTAGCGGTGGCCATGATGGGCCGAGGGGCAGCTAAACTGAGCTGCGTATCAAGAAGGATATGTGTTGTGAAGTCTGCGAATTAATAGCAATCCGTTTGGAATAGGAATAGCAAGTTGATAGAATGATGTGTTGCGCATGTAACATGCACTGTTTAATATGGAGTGCATACAACGCTCAAGGAGGGCAGTCAAAACATAATGCAACAATTTCGAAGATAGGAAAACGAACGACAGAGGAAGAGTGAAGTTGAATCCTCTGTCGAGCGATGGTTGAATATGATTGTCTCCAAGTGTTTGGATTGTCGCTGCTTCGTTGCTCCAAACGCGGTTAGCGCAATTATTGTCACGTGACTACCGCTTTTATGCCTGAGGCTGCAAGGCTTCAAAGTGGCTTGTAAGAATATCACTTGTCATTCTTATCCGACTACAGCGGTTTCTCTCTACACCTTCTCCAGCCAGCATCGACAAGACAAAAGAGAGCGGTATTATAGCATCAGTTGTATGATCAGCGGCCTACCATAAGCTCTTTCTGGCTCTGTCAGAGCCTTATCCGACCTGAGCATCCTTCACGTCATCATCAGTCGCAACCATGTCGCTCCAGCAGCAGCTCAAGAACTTCAACGCCAGCGTTGTCGACTACGCTAATCGCATGCCCCAGCAGCGGCGATTCGCCAACAACGGCTCGGCAAGCACATCTCAAGTTCCGTCCTCGACCTCGACACCAACACCGAGCAGCGATGCCCAGCGGAAGAGGCAAAATGCGGACATCGTCTACTCGCAGCCTGCCAATACCGGCACCGGCAAGGATATCATGACACAGGTGCTGTTTGCGATCGAGCACATGAAGTCGAAGGGCGTGCCGCTCCGGTTCTCCGACATCGTCTCGTATCTTTCCCTCCAGCACCGCGCAAGCGATCAGGGCTACATCCAGGCGCTACGCAGCATCCTCCAGGTGCATGAGAAGGTCCAGTACGATCCTAGCGGCGCGGACGGGGAAGGCACATTTGCTTTCCGGCCTCCTCATAACATCCGCACCGTGGAACAGCTCCTTCGGAAGTTACAGTCCCAGACGACCGGTGCGGGGATGAGCGTCCGTGAGCTTCGGGAGGGCTGGCCCAACGTCGAGGAGACAATCAACAAGCTGGAGAAGGAAGGGAGACTGCTGGTCACTCGGAACAAGAAGGACGATCATGCGAAGATGGTTTGGGCCAACGACCCGTCGCTGATGCAGCACTTTGATGACGAGTTTCGCCAGATCTGGGAGAAGATCAAGGTCCCCGATCAGCAGGCCGTCAAGGAAGAGCTGGAGAAGGCAGGCATCACGCCAACAAACAAGAATAAGGTCGTCAAAGCCCGGCCAAAGATCGAGCAGAGGAAGATCAAGAAGGCTCGCCGTAGTGGCAAGACAACCAACACCCACATGATGGGCGTCTTGAGAGATTACTCTCATCTCAAACGGTGAACACACATCGTTTTTAAGGAGGCGTGGCATCGATACCACGCAATTTGCTTTCTCGTTTTCATTTTACAACCTCAATAGACCTACACCTGCGTCGGCGTTCGGAAGGGGCTCTCGAATGCAGCTTATATGTCCATGCATCGCAATGCTTTTCACTGGCGTTCCTAACATGTTATTCCATACAGTCAAAGATAGATACCCAATAAATCAATGTGCTTTTGACTTATTCCCTGCCTGCGTCTAATCCTCTTACGCCACTTAGTTTTTTTCATACAGCAGTCAAGGTAGTCAAATGCCATATTTCGAGTTCTATACTGATTCCCCAATCCCATACCAAACCGAGGTAGTACTTGTACACCTTCCAATTCCTTGCCTGACGATTCTCGAATACAATCCCTCCGAATGCTAGAAAGAGAAAGGAGGCCGTATATACACGAGGGGAGAGCGAAAAAGTCCAAAATCCAAAAAACGACCCAATGATACAACATGCCAGATGTCAGAATAATACAGTGTCCAAGCTCAATGCTTCCCATTCGGGATAGCGGAGGAAATCGGTTCTGTTCTGTCAAGATACTCGACGAGATCCTCAATCGTGCAGACTTTAATGCCCCATTTCTTGCCGAACTTCAAACACCCATCCCGCCTCATCATCCCGTTATTGCCCCGGATCTCGGGCACGCCCTCGACCACCTCGCCGCCCTCCACAAGCTCGGCGATCACACCGACGGGCGACTTGCCCGCCAAGCGACAGAAGTCGACCGCCGCCTCCGTGTGTCCCTTGCGCTCTCGCACGCCGCCGTTCTTCGCCTCCAGCGGGAGGATGTGGCCCGGTCGTCGAAAGTCGTTGACGCGGGCGGTCGGGGATGCGAGTGTGCGGCATGTCAGGGCGCGGTCTTGTGCGGAGATTCCCGTGGTGACGGAGGGGTCGCTGGAGTCGATGGAGACGGTGTATGCGGTTCCCTTGGGGTCGGCGTTCTCGACGACCATCTGAGGCAGGGCGAGGCGTTTGGCTATCTCGGAGGTGACAGGTGCGCAGATCAGGCCACTATAGTTCGGGGGGTGGTCGGTTAGCTAGTGTTCATGTCGCACAACCGTGTCGGGTTTCCTTCCAGGGTGTACCAACCTCGTATACCGGACCAGGAACGCCATCTGGGCATCTGTGATCGACTCCGCGGCAATGATAAGGTCGCCTTCATTTTCGCGATCCTGCGAGTCCAGCACAATTATGAATTCCCCATTCTCTGTGCCGAGTTAGAAATCATATCAGGAATCTCCGATGTTAACTCCATCGCGCAGGTGGCGCAACCAAGCCGAGAGGAGGAGGTGACTCACTGAACGCGCTGATGGAATCTTCTATAGAATCGAACTGAAGACTAGGATCTGAAGGTGAATGCATCTTGATAGCGGTAGTGGAATTGAAGCAAAGGGCTTGATCGAAAAAAGTTGTAAATGGTTTTGCCCCTCGGCAAGTTCAACGCGGGGCAAATTATATGCGATATCTCCAGCAGGACTGGGGAGGAATAAAGACGATGAGTGAGAAGATATCCTCTCAGAGCGTCACAACACCTCAATAATCGATGTCTAGAAACTGCTTCGATTCAATTGATCTGGAATCACAGCGCTGATGAGTTCAATGACTCCTACTATTGCCGTCAGGGAAATTCGGACTTCGGACTTCGGAGACGGGCAAAGATGGTCCAGTATAATTGCCACTATTCAAACCAAAGACAGCAAAGTCAAGTGTACTGGTACTGAAAGAGATGATTATATTGAGAGTAGAATCCACGAGATGTTTCAATGATCAATGATCCATCGTCAGTGATCACTAAATGTTTTGTCAGAAACTCAAACGAAGACTCATTTCTAAGGCCCACCGCGGCTGGCGAATTCACCGACCGAGGCTGTCGATGTCGACGTCCATGAGGAGAACCAAATGGATGATATTCAGTTTGTGAAGATAATAGGATATATCATCTGCTTGATGAGAAGAGAGAATCAAGGCTATGGCAAGGATAACTGCTAAGCTTGCGTCCCTTGCTTACACTCCTACATTAACAATCAGACATGTGGCAATAGGGCTGAGCCAAATGGAACACATGAATATCAATTGAGAATTGCCAAAACTCCTTTATCGCCAATCATCATGTCCAAATCTATAGAAAGAAGCGCTGTCTAGATGCAAGAAATCGAGTCATCACCTGCAAATGCAAGTCACAGTCCAAATCCCCCCATCCGTCGAACCTCGTCGGCTTGCCTTTCCAGGGCCCTCCGCATCATTCTCGAGTACTTACGCTCCTGCCGGCGTTGCTCCCGTTTCTGGCTTCGTAATTCGTCGCGTGTAGCCTCGTCAAGGTCCCCGTCGATAGACGTTTCATCGTCGTCCTCTTCGTCGTAGGAGGGAGCGGCGAGTTTGATCCGACCGATTCGTTCTCCCGTCCACACAAGAAGCTCATCCCCTGTCAAATTCCCCCCAGTAGGCAATACCTTGCGAGCAACTTCATTCTCATTTGAGCGAGAGATGCTTCTCCAGAGCCCAGACGGTTCATCATTATCATCGTCATCCTGGCTAACCTGCGACTGCGAGTTTTTCTGGGTCTTCGAATGCTGATACGAGTTGAGATTAAACCGGCGGACATCGGCTCGACCGTCTCGTTCGACCCATTTAATATTACCCTCTGCATCGGAGTAGACAATCCGAGTCCCATGCGACTCAACTGACAGCACCTTGGACCTCGCGGCGCTCTGACGATTCTGGTAGACAGCATTCAGGTTGGAAGACAAGTCAGATGGACTACTGTCGCTGTCCAAAGATGACGGTGTGAGATTATACAGCTCGAGCGAGCCTCTTCCCTTGTATTCGCCGCATGCTACCACCTTGTGGGCTTGTGGATATGCCGAACCGGATGATATGGGGAAGTGCGGTGCGGGGATAGAAGTAAGGCCGCATAGACTCCCGCCAGAATGCACCGTATTCTGGAGACGGGGGAAGAACCGCCTGTCATATTGCAGTATGCTTGGAAAGCGGCCTGCAAGGAGAATAGTGTTGACATGCGGTGCCGGAGGATGCAAAAGCGACAGAGGCCCTGGCTGGAATAGCGGTGCATAATCGGCACCCTTCTGCGAAGGATCTGGGCTTCGTATACGGTGAGGAGGCCGACCATTTGGTTGGAGTTGCAAAAGGGGAGAGTCTGGACGTGCAAAGACCTGGGACTCCGGGACCAACGCGGAGGTTGGCTTCTCACAGCGTAGATTAATAGCCTCCTCCTCCTCAGACGCGGACAATCGAGAATCATGTATATGGATACTCAAAGTGGTGGCTACCGTCAACGGCACTGAGTAGTCCGTCTCCTGAGACAAGGCGAAGATGGACCAAGGGTAGCGTTGCTGTGAGATCACCTGAAGAGTTTCAAGGTCGACTTCATTCAACGCATTTCCGACTGCCATGTAAGCCCGCCGACGGATCGAATCGACGCTCACGGATTCGCCTAGATTGATAAATTCCAGTGCCGTCTTGTCTCGTCGTCTCGATAGATCCGCCATCAAAATCCCCGGCGCACTCACGCCGAGAACTTTACCTTTGGTGGCGGGCGACCCGATGGAATGAGAATGGTTCAGATCCCAGACACAAACGCTTCCATCGTCCAGCGGAGCCACCACCTTGTTCTCTCTAGCCGAGCTCCAGTCACGGAGCAGCCCCATTCCTTTCACTTCACGGTAATCCTTCCCCCTTCCTTGAGCTCTCCTCGAGAACGGTTGCTGCAGCCAGCGAAACGACATTGGTCCATGCCGTGCTATATATTCAGAATACCAGTCGACATCTTCCCCCTCACAGGAAGGGTCCCATGCAGCGGCCGCTCTCGCCCGCTCAGCAAACGACGGACTCGATGCGGTTCCATTAGATCGCGCATTCTGTGGCTGGATCAAGGAGAGAAGCGACGTCTGACCCAGCGAGCTCAAAGGCGCGGTGGACCGTGTCAGCAAGCTCTCCGAGGGACTCTGGAGCTGGCGAGTAGCTTCCGAGGCGGCCCATGACTCGTCATAACAATGAAGTCTCCAACGTGTGTTGTCCCGCGCAAGAGCGAAGAATCTCTTTGAGACTGATTGAAGCTGCACCTGCTCAAGCGGGGTGAGATCTAGTCCACAATTAGGCGGAAACATGTTAGCTTAAGGTGGGGTATAGATATCCTGCATTGTTGTTGGTAACAAAAGGACGACTCACGATCAATAATCTTGGACAGAATCTCTACGGGGAGGTTCTCCATGGGTAGACTTTTAAATAGGACAGCATGGAGGACCGAAGGCCACGATGTACTCCGTAAGATAGCCCAGAGTCCTAGGCCTCATAGTCGGATTCCTAATCCATTTATTTCCCCGCGATCAGCAAGTCTAGACTGACGTCACGTGGTACTGCGTAGTTGATCTTGTGGAATTGTATCCCAGGACTTATAAAAGGATCGAGATACTCCGTATGCAGGTAGGTATTATTCAGTAGATCAGGTCAATTGGAAAGTGGATTCTTTTGATCTAGATCGCTTGAACCCCAAATGAACCGCCAAATGCTGCCTTCCGATATCCCATACCCAAGCCATCGTAAATCACATCAATCATACATTAAGATAAGAAGCCAGTGAAGAAAAGAAGAGTGGAAGAAAGGGGGAATCGAGAGAAATAGAAGACCATCAAATCTGCCTGGAAGCTGTCCAACCCGGAGAAGTTAATTCAAATGTCGGGTATATACACGGCGTCTTTACACAGGACAGCCACCTTTTTGAAGAAACGTCGCCATTCGAGAGGGTCGCCTTTTATTTTCATGAATTCGATTTCGAACAGTCCTTCCGAAATGGACTCAATGACGACTTTGCCCTGCAATGTGCACATCCGACCATCCCTGGTGACGATTCGAATTGTCGCCGAGGTATCACCTGAAGAAACCGCGGGCACGGTAGGAACTGGGACCCCCAGGCGGTGTAGGGCTTCGCATATGAGAGGAACAAGGATCTTGAGCTCCCATGTAGAGAAGAAGCGCGTCAGAGGGCGGGAAGGTACGATATCGCGAAATCGCTGGGCTTTCTGCGTCCTGCTGAGAGGGACGGAAGGATGCGGCGAGAACTGAGACATGGATGGCTCATCGTCCAAATACCCCGCCATCAAGATATCATCGGGAGAGACTAGTTGTGGCAGGGGTTGAGTAGAGGAGAACACATCGGCCATGTGAGGCGTATCCCAGTCAACCAACATATCTCCTCTCGGCATTTCGGGCTGGGTGGAAGAAATCCTAAGGTCCGTATCCCAGTCACCTTCGGAGTCCAATCTCATCCGCTCCGGGTCAAAGCTGGTAGTTCTAGAAGGCCGAGAGAGGGGATCTTGGCTGAGGTCGATGTGTAGAGATTCAAACATGGTTGTCGCCAGATTGATCGAGTCTCTGAGTTTGCCGTCCGGGGATAGGTATCGATTCTGTCTGGTGTACCAAGGATGTCTTCGCACATCTTCCAGAGAGAATCTGTTACTGGGATCGATGTTCAACATGCCGCGGAGTAAAGACAGAGTGGCCGTTGGTAGTTTCTGCCAGAGTTCATCGCTTGTCCGTGCTTTCGTCGCGACATATTCATGGAACTCGTAGCTGCTTTCCGTTGGACTGTCCCACGGGGTATTGCCAGCCAGCAGAACAAAGAGTACAATCCCACACGACCAGATATCCACTAGGTCTGGCCGATAGCCTGCTCCCCTGATCTGTCCCCGGGTGCTACACGATATGATTTCCGGGGCGATATACGGAGGGCTCCCACAGAATGTTGTGGAGAGCTTTGTAACCCCCTTGTATTCGAACAAGGTTGCCAGACCGAAATCGGCGATTTTGAGATCCCCATCGGCAGTCAAAAGCATGTTCTCGGGTTTGATGTCACGATGGCTGACCCCTTTCGAATGCATGTAGCTTACCGCGCTAATGAGCTGTGAGAAGTACACATGAGCGATATCCTCACCCACGCCCTCGTCAGCCTCGATCTTGTCGAAGAGGTCTCCACCCTCGGCCAGTTCCATAGCAATCCACCGCCAAACGGTATCCTCGCCGGTCTGGAAGAACGAGATTATATTATTGTGATCGCCGATGTGCTTATGTACCGTCGCTTCCATTTGTAATTGTCGAGGGCTGATTTTGCCATGTCGAGCAGCATACTCCTTGTGGATGAATTTGACGGCGAAGATGGGGCTATCGGTATGGGAAGGACATGCTTTTTTGATACTATTGGCAAATAACGCGTTAGAATCGAGATGAAGCAATCAGTAGCTTGGACTTACCAGGCATAGGCGCCCTGTCCGATTGTTTTGGAGACTATCCGAAAGGGCAGATCATCAGGCAGAGGGGCAAGCTGAGAGTGGTGCATGTTGATGGATGCTCATCGAAAAACACTGAAAAGAATGGAGTTTAAAATTGAATCATCAAGGTAGAAATGAGCCTCAAGTTCACCTTTGAATCATTGTACTTGGATCGGCCAGGGTTGATGACTCGATAAGACCCTGGGAATAATAATACGCGCTGCGACGGGAACGCGAAGCCACTTTATCCTGTTTGGGTAATGTGTTGATATATAAGCAGAAGAGAGACTCAAGAGCGCCATCTCTTGTTCATCCATCATGGATAATGTTCTCGATGGATGAAGAAATAACTGTCTAACATCAAGTGTCCATAACAGATCAAATAATGCAGAAAGTAGACTTTGTCTTGAGTCCAACATTTAACAGTGAACAGACCTGCAGTAACAACCACTTCTACTCCATAGAAAAGCCGCTCTTTTTCTAGGGAATCAAAGTCATAATTAGCTTTCAGTGCAGCTAGAAATAGAAATCATGTTTCACAAATGATTTGAGTAAATATAGAGTGTCAAGGAGTCTTTATAGATCTTGGACTTCTATCGAAGGGATTCTACCCTGATATAAAGACTCTTTCAGGAACAATATTAGCCATAGAGAAGAGAATAAATGACTTGAATATCCCATACAAATGGCTTTGTCTGTCTTCTCTTGTCAGTTCACAGTTGTCTTTATTGTCTTTAATTAGTTCTGGTCAGACAGTATTGGTTGATGGTTCCCATCGTTGCCAGGGGAAAACTGATTGATGCCTTTAACTTGTGGAGTAAACAATAATAAGAAAGTCCGTCTGTGCTGGTGAGACTTTAAATAATAACTTATCACTCCTGCTTGTCTTCTCCTTATTATTATCAATATACCACCTTAACTTCTTCATTCTGGTTTCAATCCGAGAGTTCTTCTTCCTGTGGGTCAATCCGTCCATTAATCCATCATTGAGTTCTTCCAGCCAACAAGTTGCTCTTTTTCGATCCGTCATCATTCCAGACAGCAACCTTCCTTATTACAAGGACTTACTACTGGCATCCTTCAAATCGAAAACTCTTTCGTCTCTATAATAGACTTAAGGGAGGTCAACTTTGTGAGATCTGTCTTCGGATTTGAAAGTCAAGCCAAGATGGACTACACCATGGAGGATACTCAAAACGCTGCACCTGATGCTCTCGAGACCAGCAAGCTAAGCTCCTCGGGACAGAGAAATGATACCCAGGGCGTAACTAAACGGTTGAGTTGACCTTTTTTTTTACTGCGAGCTCTTATTGCATATCTTCATTCTTACTGACGTGCTTTTCTTCCTTCATAGCCTTCAAACCGAGTTGATGCAACTCATGATGTCCCCCTCACCTGGTATCTCCGCCTTCCCAAACGCAGACGGGAACCTCCTCAACTGGACGGCCACAATCAGCGGACCGACCGAGACCCCCTACGAAGGATTGAAATTCAAGCTCTCCTTTGCCTTCCCTAACAATTATCCTTACTCGCCCCCGACGGTTCTCTTCAAGACTCCCATCTACCACCCTAATGTCGACTTCTCCGGTCGTATCTGCTTGGATATCCTTAGGGACAAGTGGAGTGCCGTGTACAATGTGCAGAGCGTCCTGCTCAGCCTGCAGAGCCTGCTCGGGGAGCCCAACAAGTGAGTTACATTTCGGAACCCGACAATAATAATCCATTTTTTGTATGATGCTAACCCAGTGGATAGTGCGAGCCCTCTGAACGCCCAAGCTGCTGAACTCTGGGTCGCCGACCAGGAAGAGTACAAGCGCCATGTCCTTGCGAGACACCGTGACCTCGAAGACATTGAATGAAAGGTGGGGTTAAAACACGGTGTTTAAGGCTGTTCCCGTGGCGTTCTCATTTACCGACCTGGGGGAAAGTGTCGGGGGTCTGTGCTTGCATGGTTTCTTTTGGCGTCTTGTCTGTCCCTGCCTTCTGGCTTCGCGGGTTCAATGCATATCGGAATCGGATACATTGGGTCTGGAGTTTGTGCGTTGGGCTTTTTCTCTAAACTGCATGGACTGCGGTTTTAAAGGATACCGTGCGTGGGAATCCATACCCTGCTTTTGCAATTGCATTTTTTCTTTCTAGGATCGTTTCGTCTTTTGGAATGAAATTTTGACATTCGATCGTACATTTCTGTCGTCCAGACGTATGAATTTTTCGAAGAAGGGTGATTTGATTTCCAAGAACAAAAAACCCACACATGTACATTTCTCATTAAACCCAGCCATTATGAGATATACTTGCCCTCGTCGGTAATCAGAAGCCCCGCAATCGCAGCACTGGTGAAAGTCGCCAACGCGCCCGTGATCATCGCACTGACGGCAACGCGGGAGACGTCTCCGGCACGGTTGGGAGCAAGCTGGTTCAACACACCGATCTGGTTCCCGAGGGAGCCGATATTGGCGAAACCGCAGAGGGCGTAGGTGGCGATGAGACGGGAACGGGGGGAGAGGTTCTGGTACTCTGGTTTTGTTTGGAGGTCGCTGTAAGCGACGAATTCATTCTGAGACGTTAGTTTTGTTTTTGTATGGGAGGGGGGGGGGGGGGATTTACCATGACTAGCTTGACGCCGATGAGTTTACCCACTCTCAGCAGATCGTCGTTGCGGGAGACACCCAGTAGGAAGGCGATTGGGTAGCAGATATACCCGAGGATCAGGTCGAGGGTCAGCGGGGGGTCGTTGATGTTGAGGTATCGCCCCCACCAGGTCAGGAGGCCGTTGATCAGGGCGACGAGGGAGATGATGCAGAGTAAAGTGGCGGCGATCATGCCTGCGATCTTGACGCCGAGCCAGGTGCCGTTGGCAAAGGCGTGCAGGGCGTTCTCGGCCTTGTGTTCTTCGTCCTCGGGGATGACGACGCGGCCGGCGGTGAGGGTCTCCTCCTCCTCGGGCCAGCGCAGCTTGGACGCGGCCAGCGACGCGGGGATGCTCATGACGCACGACGAGACGAGCGCCTGCGGGCTGATGTCCATGCCGATGTAGGCGACGAGCACGGAGCCCGCGATCGTCGCGAACCCGGAGCACATCACCTGGTGGATCTCGGCCATGGTGAGGTGCGCCACGAACGGCTTGATGAGCATCGCCGACTCGCCTTGTCCGATGAACGGGGAGGCCGCTGCCACCACCGCCTCCGCGCCTGACACCCGCATGCTCCAGAAGAAGAAGACGGCGAACTTGCCTATCGCCCACTGTAGCACCCCGGAGTAGTAGAGCAGTTGCACCAGCGACACGAAGAAGATGACCGCCGGGATCACAGAGATAATGAACCACTTGTGCTTGACGGCCCACTCTGGCTCCACCAGGAAGTCGACCCCGTCCCTCGCGAACCCCAGGAGCTCGCGCGCGAGCGTCGAGACAAAATTGAACATGTCGTAGCCCGCTTTGGTGCGGAGCACGAAGAGCGCGACGATGAACTGCACCAGTACTCCCACGATGACCGTGTGCCAGACGATGATCTTGCGGTTTCTCGACGTCGCCCACAGGGAAAAGAGAAACACCACCAGGCCGAAGAGGCTGACGGCTCGGTTGGCTCTGGTGTTGTCGGCCGTCTCCTTGGATGCAAACGAGCCGATGAGGATCACCGCAATGGTCAAGAGCGCCGCGCTGGGGATCCTCCACTTCTCCGGGATCAGGCGAACAAACGGCCGAGCGGTCTTGTCCCAGATCCAGTAGGCCGGCCTGGTCACGATGGACACGGGCACGTAGAGGGTGGCCAGCCGAATGGTGATGGCGAGATAGAGTAGAAATGGGATAAGCCAGCCCAGATCATAGCGATGGAGGATCAACCCGGCAATCCACCAGCTAATGGGCAGGAGACAAATGATGAGCTTCGATTTAACCCAGGGGAGCTCACAAGACCGACAAAGCGGTGCGGCTTGAAGAAAGAGAAACCACTCACCCGGTGAACAAGAGCCAGACGACGGCGTAGAAGACATGCTTGAAGTACTTCCTGTAACGGCGATAGAGGGTACGCGGAGGATAGCTTTCACCTGCCTCCTCCAGATCCTTGTCGCTCTGGCTTCGGGTATGCTTGTCCGAGACACTGGGTTCCTGCTCTTTGACGTCTTTGGCATAGATAATGTCATCATCAGGGCCCTTCTCGGCCAGACCCGAATGGTGGGGATGACCATGGTGATGTTGATTTGTGGGATCCAGCGCTGGATCTGTATGTCGTGCTGCTTCGTGGACGTGGGGAGATGCATCCTTCACCTCTGTCGAAGCTCTATCGTCCGCCATCTTTGCCTTGTTCTAATTACACAACCACCGATCTGGCGATCCTTCGATCAATCGTGCTCTTCGAGAACACCACAGAACTGAGCCTCTAGACGAATGGCGAGAAGGGTGGTAACAGCAGCCAATTTAAACCTCGACAAAGCTGGATAGGCTGTCAGATAAGAGAGGAAGAAATCGAAGAGAAAGAGGACGAGTTATCTCTTAACTCATCAAATCGCTCAGTTTTCTAATCGATCGACTGATTCCTTTCCTCTACTTATCAGACAACTTCGTGCGGGGGGAAAGATGCATATTCCAGCAGAAGTGAATTAACCACTGTCGTAGAGATGGAAAATATCTCTTAGTTTTAGTATTCGCCACTGTCAAGGATTAGGATAATTACCTGTCCTCCAACGGAGTCCAACATAGTTAAGCAAGCTCAGCTGTCCATGAAGCTAAGGAATCAAGAGTTTTGCCTCTTTTGCTCGAGAAATCCTCAGTGTAGCGAATGACAACCCAAAGAATCAGAGATGCATCTCCAGAGTCGATAAGACTGTTACATCACTAAAAGTGACTTGGACCAACCTCTCTGCGACTCTGTAAGGAGATTGGAGATTGAACAGCGAGTGTAGCCATATTCCTCTTTTTTTTCCCTCCGTTTGATCCTTGGTTGTTCTTGGCTATCTTATAATCATCGTTGAGATTCAAATAATATCACTGCGGTTTAGAGGTCGCGTGCCTCAAATTTTGGTATGGAATGTTCCACCAGTACACTCAATCTACTGATATCATGCTCAAGCACCTCATCTGTCGTTGTGTTAAAGTACAGAGTTCCGTCATCGTGTCTCACTGAGAGTCTGCTTGTGGAGTCTTCGAGCTAAAAGGCCTTTCCCAATGGCGCTCCGAGGAAGAAAAAAGGAAGAGAGAAGAAGAAAAGCCAAGGAAAGTAATCAAAGATACTTCCATGACATCTGGAGATTCATTGACTGGGATAGGAGTCTTATCCGACGCTAATTGAGCCAAATCCCACTGGATTAGTGGCTTAAGATCTTGTCAGTTCTCAGTTGTCGATGATAAGTTGTTATCCTCATGAAGTATTCGAATCAGCCGGTGATAATATCCAATATCTGGGGTCAAGTACTCCGTACATATCCCAGCAAGTCATATCTTGACAGGCTGACAGGCTCAGCCTGACAGACGGACAGCTGAGATAGGCGATCTCCGATGATGCACTCCATACAGAGTACTTATGCAGATACTACCTTGATACGTGGAAGGCGTTCAAAGACCAGACACTTGAATCTTTTGAGATACAACGACTGATTGAGCCTGTCAAAAGGCTATTGGACTTTATCGTTCGGAGACCTCATCAGATATCATGTTGTCCTGGATTGTAGGGGATACCCTGTCTGAGAGATCACGTACTCAATTGCCATGAGTACAGACAAAAGAACAATGCAGTGTTCTTGTATAAATCTTAGGATGATGGATCAGTTGATGAGCAATAACTGTGTGGTTAAATCTTTGAGAAGTACTATGTGGCTGTTCCAAGGCCTTTTAAGGTTGAAACATGGGACACCAAGCGCGATTCTTCTGTGAGGTCATTCATTGCCTTCTTGTTTTCTAGTGCTACGTGTAAGCCATGATATCTTGCTGAGCCACTTCACATATTGCACTTAATGCCAGGAAATTATGGATTTCCTGCAGGATCAGTGCACATTTTTGTTTATAATTGAATAGAGCATAGAAATCACATACACAGCAGATCTGCACTAATTTTCTGGCCCAAGTCTGGAAGCGATGACCATGGAAGGTGCCTTATCAAAACTTGGCATGAAAGAACGGGTGTTTCAATGCCTTCTGAGCTGTTGGCCTCTTCTCATCATCAATGACAAGCAGGGACATGGTAAAATCAATCATAATTTCTGGTAGCTCCAACTTTCTGATTTCCTGATCTATTGTACCGACTTTCATATAACCGTATTGTGGATCAACTAGCTTTTCAGCCAGCTCCCATTCTGACTCGCGGTAGCTATCAACGGGGGAAGGTAAAGTGTTGAATAGGCGGAAGAGCTTCGCGACGGCCCAATGTTCACCTACTCCTAGAGGGTCATCGTGTATGCCAAAGATGGAAGCAGGGGATAAGCAATCGGTTAACTTTTCAGCGTCCTGTTAGTACGGCTGGGAATCTCAGGCTACCTAGAAAGGGGTGGGGCGACTAACAGTAACACCTAGAGACCACACATCTGAGGCATGAAAGCAGCCCTTGCCTCTCCATACCTCTGGTGCTCGACAGGCTATGGGTTGTATCCTTTCATTGTTGAAGCCGTCCGGTATTGCTATTTGAGTTAGCGGCATTGTTTGATATTGGTGGTGCCAAGGGGACGAACTTGCTCCAAGATCTGCCAATTTTAACGTAGGCTCTTCCGAGTCGATATTTGAGAGAAGAATATTCTCATGTTTGATATCTACTTGATGTTTAATGCACAACTTCAGTCAACATTGTCACTGAACCTACCTGTATGAATCAGGTTCAGCTCCTTGTAAGTTGCAAGAGCCTTCAAAACAGTATTTGAAGCTACCTGCAGGATCCTAGGATGCTGTTTGAAATATTTGGGACCGAAGTCCACCAAGCTATGATCCATCCATTCGAAGGCCATCCATGGTTCGGCTCCAGGCGTTGGGTCGACTAAGTCTGGTGTAGAGTCAAAATCATCGACGACGTCTAGTAATGCGCGGATGTGTTTGGACTTGCGGATACTCTGTATAAAGTAGACTCGGTATTCCCGCTTCAAATCTGCTAGCTTATACCTCTCATAGGCGGTTTTGATCACAGCCCTGCTCAACTATCAGCATCAGTCAGGTAGATTCAACTAGTACTTGCATACCATTGTGGAGTTGAAGCAGTTGATTTGGGCAAAACACGGGCTTTGAAGACCGTAGAGGATTTGGTTAGCGGTTTCTCGAGTTGAAAGCTGTGTAGTCGCCCATGAAGTGTTCTTCCAGCTTGCCAAGCCATGGTACTGACATATCTATTCTCTCATATAGACGAAATTGCTGAATGTTCTCAAATAGACATTCAGGATGCGTCGTCCAAGAGAACCTTGGAGAGCCAAGGGTTTACAGAGTAGTAGATCAATATCAGCCCGTGGAGTCCGTGCACTTGATCACACTACCAGGATTGATAGTTAGAAGTAGTGATCGATCTGAGATTCATTTCCAAGGATAAGATAACATCACTGCTTCTGTGACCCATGGACCAATATCGCGTTCGTAGATATCTTGAGCGAGCCGAATGCGAGATATCAAGGTCAAGATATATATACATAAACAGCCAACAGTAATGCCCACAGACTTAAGAGTTAGTTACACTTTACCCCCAAGACTTAAGGTCTAAGCCCCTAGGGCCCTAAGCCTAAGGCCTAAAGTTAAGGTTGGGGATCCTTGTCTAAGCAACAAGGAGCAAAACGAGAGCCTAGAAATAGAAGGCACTAGGGCAGCATTCAGTGATCACATTGGCTGTGATGGACTGAGTGGGGACTGGGGAGAACAAAGACTGCCCCTCCCAGCAATCAACATATGTATCCAACCTCCGAACTCCGAAGTATAGGTACTCCGTATCATCTTCATCTTTGAGAGAAACCTAAGACCATTCTTCATATCAAGAAATCCAACAGAAAGACGCAGCGATATATGAGTCGCTCTCCTCCAGGATGGGTTTAAATGATACTGAGTGGGAGTTGGAGGAAGGTGTTCCTCAGGTGGAAGATCCTTTCATCCAGCAATACCTAAAGGGACGCGATGCACTTGTTCAAGAAGAGCAAAAACTGCGTCATGGTTAGACTTCTTACATATGTTTGAGCTTGGTTTCTGGAGAGTTGACAATACTTCAGATGCCAATCTTCGCAGGGCCCTCTCCCCGTTGGCTGTCAAGGCATGCAAGATCGTCTCCAAGATCCGCGATCGCGAGCTCCAGACGGTATGGTCGAAAGGCATGAGTGAGGAACAAGCCCACGAAGCGGACGAGATTCTCTATCCGGGGGTGATGTTCCATCTAGCCAGAGGTAGAATGGAAAACACCGACCTCTGGAAAATCGTCCACAAAATGCCCAAGGGTTCCCTCTTACATGCTCACATGGAGGCCATGTTCGACGTCGATTTCCTGATTGACCAGGCCTTTTCCACCCCAGGGATACACATGGCTGCCCCCGAACCACTCATCACCCCGAAGGATTTCGAGGAGGCTCCTTTTCACCTCCAGTACTCCTCTCAGCCGGTGGAAGAGTCGGCGGACAATCCTGCAATGTGGACATCTTCCTACAAGCCCCCCTCATTGGTCCCTCTTCAGAAAGCAGCTTCGTCATTCCCGAACGGTGGTGAAGTCGGTTTCCGTGAATGGCTCAAAAACCGCTGTACCCTTGGACCTGAACATTCATATCTCCACCACCATGGGGTCGACGCCATCTGGGACATTTTCCGACGCTCTTTCCCCATCATCAACTCTATCCTCAACTATGAGCCCATCTTTCGCGCATGCCTGCGTCGCATGTTTGCGCAGCTCGCCGTCGACGGGATCAGATATGTGGATTTCAGAATCGCCTTTGTCTTCGAATACCGGCGGGAAGGGTGCGATCGGCCCGAAGATGGATACATGGAGTGGTGCCGAGTCTTCAAGGAAGAACTAGAGAATTTTAAGACTACGGAAGAAGGGCAAAGATTCTACGGTGCCCGAATCATCTGGACTACTAGACGTATCTTGCCTAACAGGGACATCACCGAAAGCATGAAGCAATGCATCGAAACCAAACTTGCCTTCCCAGATATCATCTGTGGTTTTGATGTGGTAGGACAAGAAGACCAGGGACGGCCTCTGGTGGATCTTGTCCCTGTCTTGTTCTGGTTCCGCAAACGTTGCGTTGAAGAAGGGGTCAACATACCCTTCTTTTTTCATGCGGGAGAATGCCTCGGCGACGGCGACCAGACTGATCACAATCTATTTGATGCGATTCTGTTAGGGACCCGGCGAATCGGACATGGGTTTTCACTCTATAAACACCCATTGCTCATCGGCCTCGTTAAAGAGAAGAAGATTCTCATCGAGTGCTGTCCGATATCGAATGAGATCCTCCGTCTCACCAGTTCCATCAAGTCTCATCCACTCCCTGCCCTTCTAGCCCACGGTGTCTCCGTCTCCCTCTGCAACGATGACCCTGCGATCCTTGGACACGGCAAGAATGGGTTGACGCATGACTTTTGGCAGGCATTGCAGGGACTTGAGAACATGGGTCTTACTGGCCTTGCCATGATGGTAGAGAACTCCATCCGCTGGAGCTGCTACGAGGATCAATCAACTCAGGAGTGGCTATCGGAGATCGAAGACGGGATTATAGGCGAAGGCCTGAAGGCTGCTCGTCTGCGCGAATGGTATGAGGATTTCCAGGTGTTTTGCGAGTGGATAGTATCAGAATTTGCACATGTGAAGGTGGATGAGTAGGTAGAGGGTCTGCTTTATCTCTGTTTTTTGTACATCATGGCGCTGGGGTATATGGAGCAACAAGAATGGAGTATCATTAAATGACTTTTCCACTGTACTATGATTCTTTCGGGTAGGTAGTATTTCAGCAGTTTCCATACTTTGACAAAATCATGCTACCTACCACTACAACTACCACATGATCTCAGACCAGGTCAGAATCAGGTCAGTAAGCAATTGAAGAGAGGGAAGATGTGACACAGCAAGGCAAACAGTCAAAGAAAGAGTGCTAAGAAAAAATGAGCAATGCCCAAGTCTATTGCATGGAGAGCTGTGGCAGTATAATGATGATTGCCTGATACTTGTCCCAAAAAGGAATAACCATGCCTTGTTCCCCAGGCATCTTTAGTCTTGGCATGTCCTAGACCTCAAAGAGAATCAACGACACTTGCCAGTTGCCACTTTACTGAGCAGCAATAGGACCATCAGAGCCTCTATAGCTCTACCTTGTTCATCTGAGGCAAAGTAATACCTCACCACCACCAAAGGCTGTTGTCAAGAATCAACAAGCTGTGAGTTGTCATTGTGTGATTTAAGGTACTCCACCTTAACTCCGCCTGATCACTATCTACATACACTATCGGTCCTCCTCCCTCAGAACGTCATCCTTTCTGCATTCGACCTCACCACTTCAACAACCCTCTCCCCTTTGAGGGAATCTCCATCTAACAAAGACCTGGAATCAATATATTTCTTGTTATATTTACTTGTTATGTTTTTGCCCCGATGACATTCGAGATCCTTACATGAGCCGCCGGTTGGCTCCTTTCGCCTAACGATGGCTTACTTCCTACCCTCATTCCTCCAGAAACGGCTACTCAGATATGCTTTGTCCCGTTTGGAGCTTGTAGATACCGAAGCTCTAGATCTTGACAGCCTGGGTATTCGCTGGGGACAACGCAGCACGGTCGAGTTACGGGATATAGGTCTGAAGCTTGAGGTAAATCACATTCCACTTTCGGGCCCTGAAATGGGGTGGGATGATAGATAGCTAATATGATTGTTCTTTGGATAGAAACTAGCTACTCTCCTGCAACTACCTCCCTCGAGCGAACTGCTCAGCGCGAAAGTCCGGTTTCTGAAGGTCACCGTCCCCGCGGATATCTTCACTAGCGGCATCATCTGCGAGGCGAGCGGAATCGATGTGCATCTTCGATTACCGTCTGAAGAATCGTTCTGTGCCGCCAAGGATGGAAAGAAATTTGACCGGAAGCCATCTCAGGCTGGCCAACATGACGCCACTGGTGACCACATCCTTCCCACCGCGACCGACCTCGCGGAGTCATTCCTCGAAGCCGAACCGAAAGAGGAGAAGGAGGAACTGCAAGCTGCCATCACTTCGCGATCCAGGGTACTGCAAGGTACGTCTACATCGCTCAGTGATGATGAGGAGGAACTCGGTCTTGGCAACGAGGGCGTGTCGCTGCCCAGCTTCCTGGCTGCTTTCTTGAAGGGCGTCGCGGAGCGGCTGCAGATTAAGGTCGATGGTATTTCGATACGAGTCGATATGGAAACGAAACAAGACGGGCCGGTCAAGAGAGAGCCGGAAAATAAACCGGATACCGTGACGGGACTTTTGACTATTCGAGAAATTACCGTTGGCGCTGTGACCAACGCAACATCGAGTGACTCCGATGAGGGCTCATCCCACAGGCGAAATCGACCCATTTCCGTCCTTGATATTAACATGGCTTTAATATCCGAGCCCATTGTTTTCTCAAACTACTCCCGGTTCGCTCCACCTTCGTCGCCGACAACTCCGGTACAGCTAAGGCCAAGCGAACCGCCCAGCAGGGTTCCGTCGCCATCACTTTTAAATGCTTCCGACACCGAGTCCGTTCTTGCTATGGCGAGATCGACGATATTCGAGCCCCCGCAGAAGCAGCCGGTTCACGAAGCAGAGGAGCTTGATGTAGGTGGAATGGCAGGGTCCACATACACTTATGACGGGCGATTTTCTGACGCCGATACCGATGAAGAGAATCGAAGTGACGGATACCTGGAAGATTCTCAGCATTTTCTGGATGATGATCAGCTTTTGGACAATCCAGCATATCTTGACTCGGTTATTGATTCCCAATTACAATATGGTGATGTCGAATTACCAGAGGACCTGCTGTCTCAACATGATCAACCTCCTCCGAGCAGTGATACTCCGCGCCCTCAGAGTCCTGGTTTATACACCATCCCTAGGATGGAGGCGCTAGGCAGTGAGACGGAACATGCAGCAACATTATCAAATTACGGGGAAGCGTCATTCATGAACAGATCATTGCATGGCAGTCAGCGCTCTGATGCTGCCTCCACCGCTACGCAGCCTATCTCACATGATGCCTCATCGGTCGTAGCTTCACATTTGAGGGAAGCCTCAGACAGGCAATCATCATCTCATATTCCTGGGCCTCCCTCTGATGCTGGCAGTTTAACCTCATCTGACTCTGCTAATAATGGCGACCTGTCCGAGTCCAGACTGTTTTCTAATGAGGAAGCACAGAGTCTGTACATGAGTGCAATGAGCCAAGGTTCGAATAGAAGCTTCATCCCCAATATCCCAGGGGCATGGGACCCGCCGGAGTCAGCTTTGTTTCCAAGGGTACATGCCCAGACGCGGCTACCAGGCGCGGCGGAGGCGAATTGGGTGCCGCAAGATGAAACCTCTGTATTGACGCCAAAGCTTACGGCCCAAGAAGGTTCACATCTTTCTGCAACGCAATCGTTCGATGAGCGGAATAAATCCTTTTCTCAGGCAACGGAGTGTGAGCCGGCTCAATTTCCGCCTGCGCTGGGCAGGCTTTCAGATGTTGCGAAGCGATTTCTGAGCATTGATCGTGTACTTATTTCAATTCCCGTTGATCATGATGAGAATCCGGCTCAGAAGACTCCTCTATCTACAAGCGACAGCAAGAGCTCGGCAACATCAGCTGAAACCGATATGTTATTATCCACAATATATGCATCCACGCGACTTCGGAGGGACTCCCTCAATTCAACCACTTCATTTGAAGCGCCTCAGCTGAAGTCGCCGCCTCGACAGGCAAATAAATTGGATCAAAACTTTGTTTTCAGCCACCGGACGGACGAAGTTGCTGTCGAGGTATCTTCAATAGACATACAATTTGATAATGCTATTGGATGGCTCGTTACCAAGGTTGGTCAACGGGTTCTTCATGCCTTTAGTGGTGATGGCAGGGATGTCCTGAGTGAAGACCATGCAGCAGAACCTGTACAAGCCCGGCACAGCTTCAGCCTTGCCCTCAATAGCTTCTGCATTAAATATGTTGACCACATTCCGGGTCAAAGCTTGGCCCGTGAAGACTATACCCTACATTCGCCATCATCTATTGCCTTATCTCAGGAATATATCATCCTGCGAGTGGCTGCATCGGGCTTAAATGCGCGCTTCCTGGCTGATAATAACCATACGGAGTTTGGTCTTCAGATTTCAAAGTTCGCCCTCGGATTTGCCTCGGATGATTTGATCTCGTTCAGTGAAAGTTTGAAGATGCGAGAATCGACACGAGATGTCTTGTCGCCTATGCATGGTGATATTTCCCTTTCTCTGACCAAGTCCTCAGATCGTGCATATATCGATATCTCAACACTCCCTCTCCGGCTCGACCTGAACGTCCAGCGCTTGGAGGAAGTTTTAGGCCGGGTCGGCGGTCTCAGTACTATCTTAGAAGTTGGAAATTCAATCTCATCGGTCTCGAGCGGTAAAGGCATGAACGAGGATCCGCCAAGGCGAGCTCGAGGGGTGCATTTTGAGAACTCCCCACCGCCTGGAGACGCGCCTCAGAGGAGCCCTCAGCCGTGGAAGGTGAATGCTCGGCTTGGTGGGATTGTACTGGACGTCGCGGGCGAAACACACTATCTCAGGTTTAAAACAACAGCCGCCAAGGTCGTCAGCAGGCTCGAGGGCATCGGTGTGCAAATTGACAAAGCCAAACTGAGCGGCCCGTTACCTCTTGATGATTCCGAAGATGCACCAGCTAAAGTCAACTTGACTAATATCCGATTTGAGTTCGCCCACACGCCGAAAGAGCTTGATCTGGACCGTCTCCTGGAAATCATCACACCATCTAAAGATAAATATGACGAAGATGACGATATAATGCTGGACACGCTCTTCCGGCAACGGAAACAGGGCTCTGTGCTGCGTACTACAGTTGCCGGAGCGAAGATCAGTGTTTCACGCACGGCTGACCTCGACTCTCTTTCACAACTTGGCGAGGAGCTAGGTAGATTATCAAGTGTCGCCAAGTATTTACCCGAAGATGACCGCCCAGGCATTCTGACTCTTACTTTGATTCGCGAGTTAGAAGCTCAGGTTCACGTTGGTGGCTCTGTCGGAGATATCGTGGCGCATCTACGAAACGCAGAGGCCGCTTATATCAGTATGCCTTCCCTTATCGCCGCCCAGCTCGGAACGATCACCGTTGTCAGAAATGGTAGCGAGGAGCTTGTGGGCGAAGCACTGCCGTTGAGCATGGACCGAGGTTCAAGTCAAGGCCAACTACCAGTGTTGATGGCTCGCTACATCGCCGATGAGATGGACCCTACCATCAAGATCAAATCTCACAACTTAAGGGTAGAATACACAATACCGTCCATGATAGCGTTTCTTGGGCTGAGTGAGGAGATGACAACCGGGGATGTTGCCACCAATATGGCCAATTCTTTGGCAAACATTGCCGAGTCACAGCATCTGCAACAGGATGCTTCCGGGTTGTCAATGGGATCAGGAACTGGGCAGGCTCCCTTCAAACCAAGAAGACTCGCATTCGCATTACGAGACTGCGTTATCGGACTCAATCCCCGCGGTACAGCCGCAAAGGGTTTAGTTGTGCTCACGAATGCTAAGTTTTCAGCTGCAATCTCTGATCACGGATCCTCCGAAGCGACGCTGAATCTCAAGAAAGCGTCTATCATGATAATCGACGATGTGAAGAACATGGGACTTGCAGAGAATCTCCGTCGCGGAAGATCAACGATCCCGCAGAGTAACCAAGTCCAGTCGTTCATCGACTTTGGTTTTGTTCCTGTTTCTTCCATATCGTCGGCAATGGCCACAGTCAAGCTCATGGGGATGGATGAGGATGGAACAAAAGCGTTAGACGTGGAGCTCAGAGACGACTTATTAATACTCGAGACTTGCGCCGATTCAACGCAGACCCTCATCAGCATCATTAACGGGCTACAGCCCCCAACGCCGCCAAGTGTGGCTGTGAAGTATCGGACTGAAGTTCTTCCTCTTGAGGACATGCTCGCTTCCTTTTCTGGAGATGCCTTTACAATGGATTCGCCAAATGGCGAGGTAGATGTTCCTGGGGTTTCTGTCACTGCTGGACCCCATGGTGGAGAGTCACGCATAGAAGACGAGCTCGAATATGTGAGTGATTTCTATCCGGTTAAGTCTGGGCCAGAAAGCCAGTCCTTGAGTGGGGGAGGTTTGCCTTCAGAATCAAACGATCTTTTGGACAGCTTCCACTCGCAGTACTATGTGTCATCCAGTATCTCCGACCTAGACTTCCGGGATGATCATTTTGCCAAACAGTCTGCTGTGGGAGGCACGGCGCATCGATGGGATTCAGCCCAGAACACGTACGGCTTATCCGACGACTCCAAGATCCGGAAAAGTCCATTGAGGATTAGAGTTCGCGATGCTCATGTGATTTGGAATTTGTTCGATGGCTACGACTGGCAGCGGACGAGGGACACTATCTCCAAGGCTGTGAAGGATGTGGAGAAGAGAGCCACCGAGCGGCGCGCCCGAGCCGGCAGTCGCGCTCCGGATTTCGACGAGGAGGAAGAATCTGTCATTGGTGACTGCCTGTTCAACTCGATATATATCGGGATTCCCGCCAACAAGGACCCACGAGAGCTCCGCAATGATATCAACCGTAATATCGATGATCTCGTTAGTGAAACAGGCAGCTACGCAACGACAACCACTGTCACTGGAGCTACAGCGCGCCAGGGCCAGTCGCCCTCATTCAGGGGAAAGAAGCTACGGTTGTCCCGGAGCAAATACCACAAGATGACATTTGAGCTCAAGGGCATTTGTGCGGATCTTGTTGTCTTACCCCCTGGCTCGGATGAAACGCAGAGTTCGCTCGATGTTCGGGTGGGAGATCTGGAAATATTCGATCACGTCCCGACGTCCACATGGAAGAAGTTTGCGACCTACATGCACGAGGCGGGCGAGAGAGAAAGCGGGGCCAGCATGGTCCATTTGGAGATTTTGACCGTGAGGCCTGTACCGGAGCTAGCGGCGTCTGAGATCGTTCTCAAGGTAAGCAATTTCAGCTAAATTCCTTGAGTATGATGAGTATCTTACCTAAACCAATCACAGGCAACTCTCCTTCCTTTGAGGCTGCATGTTGATCAGGATGCCCTTGACTTCCTCTGCCGTTTCTTTGAGTTCAGGGATGACTCTGCGCCTGCGCCGAGCTCTCCAGGCGATATCCCTTTCTTACAGAGAGTTGAAGTCAACGCTGTGCCTGTCAAACTGGACTTCAAACCCAAGCGTGTGGATTACGCCGGGCTTAGGTCTGGTCGAACGACGGAATTTATGAACTTCTTTGTTCTGGATGGCGCAGATATGGTCATGCGGCACGTCATCATCTACGGAGTTTCTGGATTTGACAAGCTCGGGCAGACCCTCAATGACATCTGGATGCCTGATATCAAGCGAAACCAACTCCCCGGTGTTCTAGCTGGCTTAGCTCCCATCAGATCTCTGGTCAATGTGGGCGGCGGGGTGAAAGACCTCGTCGTGGTTCCTATGCGCGAATATCGCAAGGATGGCCGGATTGTACGAAGCATTCAGAAAGGGGCTCTTGCCTTCGCCAAGACGACATCGAACGAACTGGTGAAGCTCGGTGCCAAGCTCGCCATTGGCACTCAAACCGTTCTGCAAGGAGCTGAGGAGCTGCTGACGACACCGAATGCGCCGATAGTGGGCTCAGAACAAGATATGGCTGACGAGGAGGAAGCGAAGAAGATTTCACTTTATGCAGACCAGCCGGTGGGAGTGGTCCAAGGCCTCCGAGGTGCGTTCAGAGGCTTGGAGCGGGACTTGCTCCTCGCGCGAGACGCCATTGTTGCCGTGCCTGGTGAAATTGTGGAGAGCGGCAGTGCAAAGGCTGCTGCGAAGGCTGTCTTGAGACGTGCTCCGACTGTTATTCTTCGCCCTGCGATAGGGGTATCCAAGGCCGTTGGACAGACGCTCCTGGGCGCTGGCAACAGTCTGGATCCGAGTAACCGTCGGAAGATGGAAGATGTAAGTTTTGATGTGGCCATAGGCTTTTGTTTATGCATGCTGACTTGTGTTAGAAATATAAACGCCATTAACCCATTAACATCCATGTGGTGGGCCATGAATTGAATGAATCAAGTCTTTTGCTTTTCTGCTATTCTGGATCGAGATACCTTTTCCCCTTTTGCCTCGGATTTCTTTTATCTTCCAGATGAAGTTTTTCGGGGCCGAGCAAATGTTTTTTTTCCCTGGCTTTCAATTGCTTATACCAGGCGAACTGTTCAGATCGTATTGCCACCTTGCTCTATGGCTTATATCGTCCGTCTCTTTTCCTGTTCTATATGATTCCCAGATTGTCACCTCGTATATAGTTGTTTTTGCAGCAGGCGGGCCCCCCTGAGATGTTTTTTTTTCGCTGGCCATTACGACGAAGATGATTTGATCTGAGGCAATGTTTCACGATTTTTGATACACTCCCGTCGAAGCATAGATTGGTGTTTATTTGGAAGATGCGCCTTAAATAGCCTTGGGTATTGATATTTTACTTGCGTTTGGAAATAAACACTTTTTCAGGTGAAGTACGGAGTACAGAGTAGTAGGAAGCAGGATTTCCAATCTTGCAATGGAATGAAGCTATCTACATATCTATTCTATCAGAAACTCAATTAGAAATGGGCATATATTTCGGCTATTTCTGCCCTTTGACAGTGGCTAACCAGCAACAGTCATGGAACATCCTGCATATCACAGATGATATGTTCTTGATGTATATGAATGACATCTCATCTCTGAGATTCCCTTTATCTGAAGGACAAAAAACAATGACACTTGATCTCTTGATCCCAGTAGTGCTCAGATTCTGGGTTTAGACCATTAAGCAGATGGCTGTAATGATTCTGGCAGTTGAAAATCAGTTGGACCAGCCTCATTTCAGAGATTGGTAACAGTTGCTAGATAAACAGCCTGTGTGACATGATGTCTGCAAGATATTCAAAGCGCGTTTCTGTAATCATCCTGGGGTAGCATCACATCATTCGACTAGTATATGCGTCACAACGTCTATAAGGAGTCCCCCTGGCTGCATGAGTTGAGTAACTGGACTAGGGATGCCGAGGTCTGTTCCTATTCATGGTTCCTCCTTGCGCATACTGAAGGAACCGACTGCTCTGTAGATATTTTCGTTGTCTGTTTGGTTTTGGATTATATAGACGGACACGATGGTCCCTTCGATGCCAGTACTGCTCGAGTAGACTGGCGAAGGGAATAGGAACAGCCAAGCAAAAGGACCAAGTCTCGTTGTTCACCCTGGGTAACACAGACGAAAGTGTCAAATCATCAGCGGAGGGTTGACCTGAGGCGAGGATGAGAGGCAGTCCGGAACTCCAGGAACAATCTTCCTCTTCAACGCCATTGCCACCGAGTTGATCGAGTGCTGGATGACAGAGTCACAGACATCATCACCATGACCATCGCCACCATGATTTACCTATTGGGAAGGATGTGGTTTGGGGCCATCAATCGAGTCTAGAACCAAAGACGAATCAGACTGTCAGACGCAGGGTTTTGCCTCACGGTGGATACTGCATACTGGATACTGGATAGACTCGGTGCATCCTAATCCCTACAACGAGGCTTAACTTTGGTTAGTGATCTTTCCGTCTGAACTCTGAAAACGGATAAGGATAACATGAAACAAGGAGATCACCTGCAGTTCCTGAATCCTGACTGATTTTCCCACCCCTTCACCAATTGAAAAGGAAAGTTGATGGGTCATCTGGTGTGACGAGAAGGAGGATGATTCTCCCCCGGCATTGGGGCCACGTTTCCTGGTGCCCAACCAGGATGGAAAAGTCGAGACTGGGAGAAGGTGAGAATACCTGAAAGGAGCTACATGGAATTTTAGGAGTTCGTCAAGTGGACAAGAGGAGAACTGGTCATTGCTCGGAGTGGGTTTGATGCTATTGAGTGGATGCATCGAGTCTTCTTTGGAAGACGAAGAAGGAGTTGTGCATGTGAGCTGGTCGATTTCTTTTTTTTTAATCTGACGTTTGCTGTTCTTCTTCTTTGTCCAGATCATTTCTTTCTTCTTTTTATCTTCATCCTCTTTTCATCTCTTCTTATTTGGTTTTATCCTTTCTGACCTCCTGTGGTCAGAATAATGTCCGGTCCTTGTCGTGATTAATGGCCTTGCACACTGCAGTGGGATTATGTCCTGGCCTCATCTACCTCTCTCAATGCCATCAGAGCAAAAACACCTGAATTGACTGGCAGGATTCTCTCTCCTTTTCATCTATTGTCCTGTCGTGGAAGAAAACAACCCCCTTTTCGACTTCCCAACCCGACTCCCAATCATGGATTTACATCAGGACAATCGGATCTTCCATCAACCTTTACGGCTTCATCCATCACTGCCTCTAAAATCTCCAACTTTGGACACTCCTTCTTTTCCTTCCACCCCTCTCGATGGCGCAATGCCACAGCCGGGATATCCGGGAGCCTTGTCGCTGCGCCACTACCGCAGATATCTCTCCCAAGACGATGGATTCATCGCTTTCAATCGTAATCAAAGGAAGACATTGAGACGCACGAATGCGGCTCTCAATCTGAACCAGAGCCAAACGAGCTTGACTCCCCCGCTGTGCTCGTTTTCCGTGTCCTCGGCGGCGTCAAGCCCGCCTCCACTGTCTCCGTCATACTCGCCCAGTGCTGTGTCCCAGCGAAGTTGGCAAGAGCCGGGAAGGCTTGACGAGTTTCTTTGTAGGTGCTGGCTGGGTTCGTTCCAATGTGAACCGCCATACTGATGGATATAGTTCCATTTCCATCCCATTTTTCGGATATAAACACTTCAGAGCAAACGATCCGTCCTCATCCACCACATAGCCCACGTCAACTGTTGGTGAGTCCGCAAACGATCCTCAATATTGACTCTGCCAGCTAACAGCGGTAGGACACCTTCCGAGCCCGACTCGCCACATTCCCCGAGGCGCAGGACGAAACCTTCAGCCCCAAACATACCAAAGCCCGCTCGGATTCGATGCTCCTGGAATTGCGCAAACCAACCGCAACCGTCGAGCATCAAGGAGCATCGTTCGAGATCCTCAATCCTCACGACTCGTTAAAATTCGCCCGGATCGTCTCCTACATCGAAGACGTCGATAACTCCTCCATCGCCGACGACCACCGGGACTCGTATATTTCGGCGGGGGTTCACAACGGAACCTCGATTTTGGAACAAGATGAACCAATAGAGCATAATCACATCTCCGATGAAGAGGAACAAAAGGTCCACTATGACCTAGTCGGTGATCTACCCCATCAGCCCATGCCATCGATCTCCCAGCGCTTAGAAGGGAAAGAGCCAGATAGAATCCAGAGCCGCAACTGGAGATCAACTGCGCATATCAGGCCGGTGACAGGCCAGTCCTTTGAAAGCGACCTGGGGGAGCCAGGATCTTCCATCCTCGCCTCGTACGATGGCGCATGGACGGGCACCATGGATGATATCCTGGAGACGAAGCATGATGATGAGATGCAGCGACGCAAATCGCTAAAACGGTCTACGTCTGGTCGGAAGAAGAAGGAGAAGACCAGTTCGTTCAGGGGGTTCCGCCGGTTACGTGGATTCGCTAAACGTCTCTTCCGATGATCATGTCCCTTTGTTTGAATGTACTGACGGCCTGGAGCTGGCATTGATTCTATTTGTGATAGAGAATTGGTTATATCTAATCTAATGACATTTGCATTGAGTCTAGCCAGCGTCGCCATTCTGACGTAGTCACCAACCCTGGTAAGATACCAGAAAAGCAACCCTTCCTCCAACACAGCTACATACAAGATCAGTGTGAAGAACGAAGAATGCCCAACCCAACCGCCCTCGACATCATCCACTCGCAGAACCTCACGCACGCCCTCCCGGACAAAGTCATCCTCATCACGGGCTGCACCTCCGGCATCGGGGCAGAGACGGCTCGCGCACTCGCCAAAACCGACGCGACGCTGTTCCTCGCCGTGCGCGACATCGAGAAAGCCCGGCACGTGCTGGCAGATATCCTCAGCGACGGCAACGGCAGCACGAGTACCAGCTCAACGCATCTCCTACATCTAGACCTAAGCTCACTGTCCAGCGTACGGCACGCAGCGATCGAGTTCCTACGACACAGCGACCGACTGAACATCCTAATCGCGAACGGGGGCGTGATGGCGACACCCGCCGAGACCCGCACGGTCGACGGTTTCGAGATGCAGTTCGCGACGAACCATCTCGGCCATTTCCTGCTCTTCGAGATGCTGTGTCCTGTCATGCTGCGCTCTGCGTCTGAGGATTTCCACTCGCGTGTTGTCGCGGTGACTTCCTCCGCTCACCGGAAGGCTCGTGTGCATCTCCCGGATTTGAAGCAGGGTGGGGAGGGGTATGACCCCGCCATGGCGTATGCGCGGAGCAAGACGGCGAATATCTACATGGCGAATGAGATTGAGAGGCGGTTCGGGAGTCGGGGATTGCATGGGTTGAGTGTGCATCCGGGGCTGATCTTGACGGCGCTGCAGAGGCATGTTGACGAGAGTGTGATGGATGAGTGGCGGGGGCCTCGGATGGCGCCGTTTCTGAAGACGGCTGAGCAGGGCGCCGCGACGGTGGTTTTGGCGGCTGTGGGGAGAGAGTGGGAGGGGAAAGGTGGGAAGTATCTGGAGGATTGTCGGGAAGGGGAGCCGGCGAAACCGGGATTTCGTACCGTTGATCCCGGGTATGAGATGCATATCTGGGATCAGGAGAGTGCGGAACGATTGTGGGAGGAGTCCCGGCGGATGGTCGGGTTGCAAGGGAATCAGAAGCAGAATGATATATGAAGTGTCTGGTATATATATACCAAAAAAGGGTATCTAGCTCAATATGTACAGTGAAAAAAAAAAGAAAGCGTCGGAGGAAAGTAGCCTAAAGAATCGTGTGCGGTGCCTTTTCAACCATAGAGGCCAAGGCAGCGCTCACTAGGCTTTTCCTCCTCAGACCCTGCTCGCTTTTCTTGCGGGGATCCCGGCTTGAGGAAAAGTAGTAGCTCTTTTCGACGCGGTGAGATGAAAGAACACCCGCGCTGCTCTTCCTTCGATCCCAATTCTCAGAGCCCGACGCATCAGAAAGCCCGGACCCGGCAGCTATCGGTCGATGACGGCCCCGACTGAGCGTCACAGCCCTCCTGCGGGGCGACAGCTGTGGAGGAAGTGAGCTTGGATGGTAGTCATCCTCTCTAAATGGATCAAATTCCGACGCCTCCTCTTCGGAGAGGAGGGCCCGTCGGATGGCTTCGATATCGGAAGGGTTGCATTGCAGGCGGGATATACGCTGCCGATGCGCCCGAATGTTCATCGTATCAAGTCCGCTGTTCAAAGGTTCGACAGCCCCACCTTGGGTCGATAAGTCGAAGGGAGCAGACATGGCTCCCAGAAACGGGGATTGCTGATGGGGCGATAACGATGGTGACAGGGAGATCATCGATGACGAGTCGCAGCATCCCTCATCATCGTGGTCCGTGTCCGGAGGTGTTACGAAGTAACCATGGAATTGAGCCGACCCCGATCCCATATCTGACACTGACCGAGGCGTGGATGGGGAGGTGGGAACATCATCATGCCGTTCGTCCCGGGACTGACTCTGAATAGTATGCTCGTGAAGCTTCCTGGTCAATGTGCCGATAGAAAGGCGTTTGCCGTCGTACGCAGAGAAAGGAACTGAGGTAGGGGGCTGCGGGGAACGGAAGTGGGATGACCGCGAACGATGAACACTGCGGGGAAACCGGTGCGACGAAGTTGATCGAGGCGAAGGACACCGAGAAGATAATGGCGAAATCATAGAACTGTCGCAGTCGATCATGAGTCGATCGTCGCCGTCGAACGCGAGCCGGGGAGGCCTAGTGGACGACGGCGAGGAGAAGGAGAAGTCCTCGAACATGATGCCGTGCTGCCTCCTAGATGGCCGGGGTAGTAATGATGTATATAAATGGGATTCAAAAACCCCGTCTCAGAGATAGATGATGAGTGTTGAGTAGTTTATCCCCAGGGCATCAGGATGAGCGCGTCTCGGGCAACTTATAAGGGCGTTACACTTAAAGTGGCCACTTTGGGTTAAACCCGGGCTGGTGATTGGCACGGAAAAATGAAACAACGGAAAAAAAAGAAAGAAAGAAAGTAAGAAAACTGAAATGACTGGGGCGTTTAAGGCTTTAAGCCAAAGAAGCGAACCCTGAAGGCAAAATGAATGGATTATGGAATGGTTAAGGCGTTGAGGCTGTGGAGGAATCTCACTCTCAGTCTCTCAGATGGCGGGCTGAAGAGGAATTACCCACCATCCATGGCTCATAAAAGATGGATTTGATTTTGAAGAAGAGAAACACAAGATTTAAGGAGTCTTTTACCCCCTTTTTTTCCTTTTGTCCATGTCTTTATGAGTACTTTTGTTTAATTTCAATCATCACAGGAAAAGCCAGAGAGTTCTCCGTGCACTTGATAGTTGATGCCTTAGGGGTCCAGACCTGCTGACTCAGCCTCTGGTTCTCATCCTTCAGGCTTCAATATCTTCCCTGACGCCTCATTTGTGACCAGTCTGGATATGCAGGAGCTTTATTTATGCATTCTGCATGGTCTACGGAGTAACCTCCCAAAGGATAGCTGATAGATACAGATGGTAAATGATGATCTTCAACGGCTGTACTTTCAAGTTTTCAACTGTGACTGGACTTGAAAGACCCATTGATTCTAAAAGAGACTGCTCCCAGTCTCCCACAGATACCATACTCCGAATTGACTGGCATATAAGTATGGAGTGCTGTAAACCGTAATAGGGTTCTTTTCGATGTTCCTGTCCATATCAACTTGAAGATGAACCAGGTCTGATATCACGACCTACTACTACTTACTAGTTACTAGGCAATTATCAGAGATAATCCACCAATGAATACCTCTCTTGTTCCTGGTAGTTCTCTCAGTCGTATACCTCCGCTGCCGGCTGTAGCCGAGCCCCTGGTTGGTTGTAGGAAGCAGGAGATATTTCAGGCAGCGAAAACAAGAACCTCGGCAGGAAGCCCTCTCCCGTGGAGGAAGATAAGTTGAACCTCACTTGGGGATTGGTGATAGGTAGACTGTATCATTGCAAGCCGACTTAGAAAGCTATGAGATTGTTCATCGTCTCGAGTAGACATGGTTATTCTTTTGCACAATGCTTGTTCGGCTTCTTCAACTCCAAGGCTGGATTAGCAGCGACTCTTCGGTTGGCAGTTGGCTCAATTGCATTGCTCCTTTGTACGGAGTAATGTCAGGAGAATAAGCCCAAGTTTATCTGTCGATGGAAGCATCCTGAGTGTCCTGTGCGGTTGTAGTAGACAGTTTGCGAGGCAATCTTCAGCTACAGTTGGTCAAGCAGCACCAAGTCTTGGAGTGTGATTTCAAGAGCACTAATCTTTCCAGGAGTAAGGTCATGATCATGCAGAATGATGTGTCTGGATAAATAAGCCTCGTGCCTTTCAAGAAGATGTTGATAAAGTAGTGGAATCCCACCAGTTGTGACTCCGATTCCCCAGAGGACTTCCCCGCATCGATACAACTGATTCAACCTCAACTTGAAACAACCATAATCCATCACAATCCCAGATATGGCCGCACTACTGAAGCAACCTTTAAAACTAGCCCTGGTCCAGCTGGCATCAGGTATGTCTTATTCATCGACCGTAGAGATCCCCTTCAATCTACTCCATATACTAATTGATTCTCTCGGTCATAGGTGCGGACAAGACCATCAACCTCGCACACGCCCGAACCAAGGTTCTGGAGGCTGCAAAAGCAGGAGCGAAACTCATCGTACTTCCTGAGTGCTTTAACTCTCCGTATGGGACGCAGTACTTTCCGAGCTACGCTGAAACACTTCTCCCTTCGCCCCCCACGAAAGAACAGTCGCCCTCGTACCATGCCCTGTCGGCCATCGCTGCGGAAGCCAAGGCGTACCTAGTGGGAGGAAGTATACCCGAACTGGACACGGCGACGAAGAAATACTACAACACCTCTCTCGTCTTCTCGCCGACAGGCTCTCTTATCGGAACACATCGCAAGACACATTTATTCGACATTGACATCCCTGGAAAGATTACTTTCAAGGAGAGCGAGGTACTGTCGCCCGGGAACCAGCTGACTCTCGTCGATCTCCCCGAGTATGGCAAAATCGGTCTCGCCATCTGCTACGATATCCGCTTCCCGGAGTCGGCCATGATCGCGGCGCGCAAGGGAGCATTTGCGCTGATCTATCCCGGCGCTTTCAATATGACTACCGGCCCTCTACACTGGGCACTCCTGGGCCGTGCTCGCGCGGTAGACAACCAGATCTATGTTGCCTTGTGCAGTCCGGCTCGGGACATGAACGCAACCTACCATGCATGGGGCCATAGTCTGATTGTCAACCCGAATGCAGAGATCCTGGACGAGGCAGCCGAGACGGAGACGATTGTCTACGCAGACCTGGATAACGAGGCCATCCAAAACATGAGAAAGGGCATTCCTGTCTACACCCAGCGACGCTTTGACTTGTACCCAGATGTGAGCGCTGAGCGACAGGCATAGGGCAGGTTTACAAGTATAGCAAGATTATTTGTACCAATTCACAGACAGCTTGGTCTAGCCATGGGATGAATCATGGACCAGAAGAATACAAAATGAACATGCTCCGTAGATACTGTAGATACTGTTGAATGTAGAGTAATATCACGTGACTTTTCATCCACCAATCAGATCCGGGCGGCACGATAAGCGAGCCACACTGGAATTTCGACCACCAAAAAAACGACATTCGAAAATCCTCAATTCCTTCGACCTTCGACCACATCGCCAACGACAGCCGACCTCTCCTTGTCAGCTCATTCAGTCAGTATCAATTCAGCTACTTCCCCAGCGCACTTATTTATTCTGAGAATTGAAGAATACTGACTTTTCCACTCCCACTTTAGAAATGTCCAGCCCCATCAAGACCGGCAAGAAGACCCGTTCGGCTATCGCCGACGTTGTCACCCGCGAGTACACCATCAACATGCACAAGAGAGTACGTTGAAGAAGATGGATCTTTGCTTTCATCCCCCCTTTTTTTTGCACATCTACGGTCGTTCAGATCGACTCGACCTTGCGGAACCCAAGAGGGACGAATTCGCCCTGAGGGCATGGACGGAGAACAACTCAACATCTGGGGACTTGGGGTCTCTCGAAAACAACCTTGTGTGGAGTAGAAATGCGCTGCAGAAGGGCTTGTACGAGAGGAAATTTGGGAATCACCAAAGAACCAACCCCCCAAGGGAAAAGAGGAGGGAAACACATGAAATACCCAAACCTTTTCCCCCACAAAAAAAAAAAAGAAGAAGAAATAGTTTGATGAAGTCCACCTCTATGGCCGCAAATGCAGATTCATTCTCTACCAGATGGCATTTGGGCGGAAGACTAATTTCTTTTCCTTTTTTTTCTTTCGCACGTTATAGTTGCACGGTGCTACTTTCAAGAAGCGCGCTCCTCGTGCTATCAAGGAGATCCGCGCCTTCGCTCAGCAGGCCATGGTAAGTCTAGGACCCCCCTTCGCTATCAGAAAGTGATTGATCTGGCTAATCGTTTTCTTCTTCTTCGTGTGTACAACAGGGCACCACCGATGTCCGCCTCGACCCCCAGTTGAACAAGAAGGTCTGGGAAGCCGGTGTCAAGGGTGTTCCATACCGCCTTCGTGTCCGCATCTCCCGCAAGCGTAACGACGAGGAGGGCGCCAAGGAGAGACTCTACTCGTACGTCCAGGCCGTCAACGTCAAGGACGCCAAGGGTCTGCACACCTCCGTCGTTGAGGAATAAGCGCGTCGCTTTATGGTCGGATCTTTAATGTGATGGTTGATTTGGAACAATGAAAAAAAAACTTTTTCTCTCCCACTTAAACGAGTATTTTTTTCTCTTGTAGTTTCAATACAATTATACCCTCTGATATAGACAATCTCAAATGTACTCTGTATTAATCCTATGAAGGAAATCTATGGATATTTGACACCATCGCCCAATCCAGGGTTATCCATCCGGCCAGTACAAAACATGGAAG
The DNA here is from genome assembly GCA_004769165.1 of Aspergillus cejpii. Lineage (NCBI taxonomy): Eukaryota > Fungi > Ascomycota > Eurotiomycetes > Eurotiales > Aspergillaceae > Aspergillus > Aspergillus cejpii. The sequence goes on along the minus strand of SMSW01000005.1, from coordinate 285,761 downwards.
TATGTGCTATGCACACAGGACAGTCAGTAACAGATGGGTAGGCCATGTCAAGAGGAAAACTCGGGGATCTCCTTCGAAAATTGAATATTGATAATGAAAAAGGTGATGCATTCCAATCTCATCTGAATCTCAATCCACACGCTATGCTAAGTTGCGCCGGTCTTGTTTCTTTTTTTTCATAGGCAACGACATGATGCTGGAGATGCACTGCAATTGAAATGCGAGATACTTACACAGATGCCATAAAATCAAGAAAAAAAAAAAAACAGGGGGAGAAAATTAAAGGCAAGAAACAGCATGGGACAGGGGGTAGGAAGGAAACGCCAACTGAACATGTTCACCTGTTCAACAACAAGATATGGGGGATAATCCGGTAAGACACGACGCCCAGACGACCGAAGAGAATTTTTTTCACACGGGAGTCGCAAATACAGAAGAGAAAACAACAGTCATGGGGAGTGTAGACAGACCATCATGAGCATATCATGATCACGAGGCCTCCTGGGAACTGCAAGATGAAAAAGAATACAAGCACAAAAGTAGGGCCACCTTCGATCCGACGGCAGGGCCGGGTCAGCACGAATGTGGACGACAGATCAAAGCCGCAAAAAAGTTCGGAAATATCAAATGTACAACGCCGTTTCGTGTTGGAAACACGGTTCGTCCTTACGCCTTGGACTCTTGGATTGCAGAATGCAAGCGCTGGATTTCTTCCTTCTTCACCCTAACGGCCCATTGCTCTGGAGCACCTTCAGCCTTGGGAACCAGGAACTGTACACTGTTCGCACTGGCAGTATACTTGATATCCTTCTGCAAGGCGGCGTTCAGAACAATCTTGCCACTTGGGTCGGCTCTCAGAAGAATACGCGCGCGAGAGGTATTGCGGTTCTTCAAGATGCGAAGATAACCAACGCCTTGGCTGTCCCATCCTTCGCCAGGCTTAAGCTTCAGCGCACGGGCCCTGGTTTCCAGCACAACATCCTCGTCCTCCTCGCCCGCTCTGCTTCGAGCAAGATCCACCTGGGGCAAAGACTCTGTCGCATCTCCATCTCCAGACTCCTCAGGGGTGTCGGAGGCCGCTCCTGGAGTCGACGCGCGGCTGGTATCGGCCGAAGTACGAGTAGATGGAGCTAAAAAGGACGAAGTTTGCTGTGCAGGACCGCCGAAGGAGAACCCAGACGGCTGCTGTCCACTACCCGACGGCTTTGTTCCACCCGGGGCCCCAAATAAAGTGGAGAACGGCTTTGGAGCGTCAGTTGGTGGAGTGGCTGATTCGGTCTTCGACAATGTTGAAGGTGCAGCGGTTGCCGAGCTAGCGAATTTGATGGAGGATTCGGGCTTCCAAGTCTTGTCACCGACCAACTTTGAAGTGCTCTGACCAAAGATGGAAGAAGTACTTGAACCAGCGCTCGCGGGAGCAGGTGTGAAGAGGCCGCCGCTTGTATTCATAGAAGAGCCAAACACACTAGATGCAGGCTTGGACCCAGTAGCGGCCTGTCCGGGCACATGTGTACTAGTTGAGCCAAATGGAGTGGACGTTCCAGCAGTAAACGAAGAGGACAACTTGGACGAGGGGTTGAAGAGCGAAGAAAATGGCTTCTTCGGCTCCTCCTCCGTTTGCCGCTTCGGCTTTCCTTCCTCATCGTACTGTACCCGATCAAACAAGCTTCGACCACCAGTCACTGCCGCACTTGGGGCTTGCTTTGATTTTTTAAGTGCTCTAGAAAGATCCCCATCCTCGCTGCTGTCATTGGCAGAGAACTCGGCTCCGCTGACCGAGACTGCTTTGGAGCCAGCCTCACTGGTCTCCGCATCCCGACTCTCCTCATCTTCACTAGGCGGCACCAGTGACAATTCTTTGGATGCCTCACCTGGCTCTTCCCCAGCAGCGGATGCTTCTTCGGTGTCATCAGCATCATTATCCTCCTCCACCTCAGATGGCGTCGCGGAAAGATGCCCGAAGATATTGTTCGACTTGGCGGAAGTGTCAGGCTTTTGATTGAAAACCGATGCACCTGGGGCAGCCGACTCTGGCTCAGTCAATTTCTTAGGCTCCGCAACATCGCCGCCCTCGTCCTCAAAAACGAATCCTTTGCCTGGGACAAACTTGGCGCGCTTTCTGGGCTGAGAGTCAAGTTCTTGCCGCTTCTTACGTTGCTGTTCGGCGTCTTTGCGTTCCCACTCAGCCTCATCTTCTTCCTCTGAATCAAAATCTTCAGCCTTGCGCTTCAGCTTCTCTTTCTCGGCATTCTTGTCGGCCATGGATTTGAACTGAGCGAAGAAATTCGTCGTGGTGCCGGTACCGAACTTGGGGATTGCGGGGGCAGCGCTAGTTGACGATTCAGCACCGTAGCCGCCAGTCGGTTTCAGCACAAAAGGATTCTTGGCAGGTGCGCTGACATTGGTCGTCGGTGGGGTAAAAACAGGCTTCGATGCAGATTGAGAGAAAAGGGAGCTGGATGTTGTGGTCTCCTGGGTAGCGGTCGGGGTGGGGAATAGAGGCTTGGCCGGCGATGCAGTAGGAGTAGTAGAGAAGAAAGCCGGCTTGGTAGCCTCTGGTGTAGAAGGCCTGGCAGATTCTGCGCTTCCTGCTCCATGATCCAAGTCGTCTGTCTTCGATTTTGTGAAAGACTGAGCGAAAATGCTAGCGGTCGTAGAATCTCCATTAGGCCGGTTCCCCTCTGCAGATGTGCCATTGGTGGTCAGGCTGCCCTTCGTATCGAACAGCTTGGATGGGGTGCTTGTGATGGAGCTCGGTGCAATGTTCATCTTAGGAGTAGATGACAAACCATCGGCGCTCGGAGCCACCGGGGCTGGACTAGTATCAGAAGGCTTGACTTTCTTTGCTTGTGGTGTCTCAACATCAGCACTGTCGGCATCTGCGGCCTTGCGCTTACGCATGCGGCAACCGGTCGGCGCGCCAATCGCTCGACGGACACGCATGTAAAATAGTACATGGAGATCGAAATCGTCCGTCTTGGGATCCAACTCAGCAATCTCACGCTGGAAGCACTCATTCAACACGCGCAGACGAATCAGAAGGTCAGCCTTTTTCTTTTGCTGCTCAGTCAAACTGGAAGGCAAATTGACCGCCCTGAATGCCTCGGCGCATCGAACCTCGGGAGGTGGGCCAAGCGGGACATTTGCTAGACCAGTGAGTTTGACGGGACCAGTGATTCGGGCGACCTGGGACTCAGTAGGTATGGCCGCGGGCACCTGGGTCGTACTTTCCATAGGAGCAGGAGGGGCAGTGGAAACGGAGGGCTTCGGCGCAAAGAGCTTGGGAGACGAAGGTGCGGGAGTTGAGAAAGGCGGAGCGAAAGTGGTTGGCTTTTCCGGTTCGCCCGCATTTGCTCCTTCGCTGGGTGTGCTAGATTTGGGAGCAAACAGACCGCCGAATGGAGCGGGCGCCGGTAGTGGCTTCTGCTCCTGCGGGGGTTGCTTCGTGGTATCTGATTTTGGCGCAAACAAGCCATTGAAAGGTCTTGCCGGGGGAGCCTTTGATATATCTGCTTCTGCAGTCGCAAGCTTGGGAGCAAAGAGACTGCCTGTGGATGGGGCCTGGAACAACCCGGTCGACGAAGCTGCTGAAGGGGGAGGAGCAGCGCTTTCGCTCTTGGAAAAGAGATTGCCACCGGTAGTGGTGGATGAAGAGAACTGAAATCCAGACTTAGGGAGGGCAGCCTCTTGTTCCTTCTGCTCAGCAGCCTTGGGTGTATCTGATGGAGTAGGCGCACCCGAGAAGGGAGTTGAGGATTGAAATGGACTCTGGAACGGTGTTGCAGGCTTGGCTAGCGGCGCAGTACCAAAAAGCGACGAGGAAGCCGTCGTCGTTGTTGTAGCACCGATTGGCGCCGGTGTTGAGGCAGCGACAGCGGGTTGGGAGACGGCGCCGAATAGAGGTGTAGGGGTGGGTGTAGTTTGTTCGGCAGGTTTGGCTCCAAACAACGGCTTAGAGGGCGTAGCTCCTCCGAATACCGAACCTCCTGCTGGGCTGGCGAAGCCTGTGGACGCGCCGAAGGCGGACCGAGACAGACTGCCGCTCCCAAATATGGATGGCTTCGATGCAACAGCATTATCCTTCTGGTCGGGCGATGTCTGCATCGAATCGCTACCGAACGCTGTGGATTGGCCAAATGGAGAAGGCTTGTCCATAGTAGACTGACCGAAAATACTGGTAGAGGGTGTAGTAGCGCTAGTGCTACCCATCTGGCCGAAAATGCTGCCGGTGGTGGCTGGGGCCGTGATAGGTTGACTTGAAGGTGCAGTGGTGGTAGTGTTACCAAACACACTTCCAGTAACATTGTTCTGCTGTGAAGGAGTTCCAAACAGACCTCCAGTAGGTAAAGCCTGCTGCCCTGAAGTAGGGCTTCCGGAAGGTGGGAGGTTGAACATATTGCCTTTGAAACCAGAGAAGGTAGTAGTATCAGATGGTTGACTTGGAGTACCAGGGTTTAAGCTGGCGAAGGGATTGGGTGACGATCCTGGTCCAGCAAAGGATGTAGAGAAACTGAAGGAAGAGGAGCCAGCTCCTGAACCTCCTGAACCAAAAGCGAATGGTGATCCTCCGTTCTGACCTGGTTGACTTGGATCTGCACTTCCGCCTGGGAAGCTCTGAGATTGACCAAAAGTGAGCCCGTTCGATGCTGGCTGAGAACCCGAAACAGTGTTGGGATCTATTGAATTGAAAGGACTAAAGGAAGCTCCAGTAGCACCTGGAGCAGTCGTACTGGGACGTGCTCGTCTTCGAATATCTTTGATTCTGAAGATAATAGTCAGATGAATCCAAGTAGGACTAACAGATTGATAGACAAGAGCGCGAAATGTCGTCAAGAATTGTGCTTGATAATATGGAAGGAAGAGTTGAAAAGAGATGAGAAGAAGAAGAAGAAGGAAAAGTTGAAGAGAGATGAGAGATGATAAGGAGAAGAAGGGAAGAAACACAAACAGGAGGCTTGTAGAGAGAAAAAAAAAAGGGAGAGGCTGGGGTTGAAAGTTGTGTTTCCCTCCCATTCAGTGAATGGACGACGTCGCAAGAGATAGACCAGAAGCGAAAGGGTTGACCACGAAGTCCAGAATTCATTCACTTACTTTCTGTTCGCCATCTGCGCAGCGGTCGCCCGTTGAGGCTTCTCCTCTGGTGTGCTAGCCATATTGAATTCAAATAAATTGGAGTCCTTGCCACCCTGGGGGCCAACAGCTCCTCTTTTCGACATCTATCAATGATGACTCTCCGTTGTGAGCCCCAACCCCCTTCCTAGTTTCTACCCTAACAGTGGTCTTTCATCCACCAATCCAGACACAATGACTGCGCGAGTTTCCACTGGGGGTGATTGAGCCTTTTCTGCTGAGGCCTTGCTCGAGGAATACAAGAACGGCCTGCAGTCACGACGACTTTCGATACGGCGCGCAGAGACAGAAGAGGATTATGGAGATAGACCTCGCAAGCTGGGGGGGGGGGATAGAGAGAATCGTGCCGTCGACTGGATTTATCGCCAATATTCCAGCTCATACATCAACAGCTCTTCGTCAGGTCGCTAGTACAAGTGAGATATGAGAGTTCTCCACGTTGTTTTGCACAAGGTCGCGATCCGCGAGATATAACCCGGGCAACGGCGACGCGAACGGAAGAGGGAGGAGGATAAGGGTCGATTCGGAGGCAGAGCAGCAAGAATCAAAGCACTCTGATGCTATATGTAGGAGGAAGTGCCTCCTTTTTGATAGACTCTGCCCTGAAGATGATGATATTTGGGGAAGAGTTACTTTTTTCGCCTCAGCAACTGTTTGGCTCGCGACTTTTTTCGCCAGTGATGAGAGCCTCTTGTTTGCAGAGAAAAAAATACCATCACGTGATACATACAGGGTGAATGTTCTTGGCAGAAATGACATAATAGCCAGCAGGAAGAGACATTCTGACAGAGATACTAGTAGATACTATCTACAGAGCAAATTTGAAGAGATTGGTGAAGATAATGTTTTTGTCCACATGGCATCACCATTACTGCTGTTCTTAGCGGTTATAGAGGCAATAATAAATGCTTCTTTATGCTTGCGTAACAAATGAAGTGTATTGGCATTACAATGGTGGTAAGTTACCACACAGCAAAGTGGGGTACAGTTTTTGTAATAATACGGTATTTCATACCCTCATGCCTAATTTTCAAGGCAGAAAATGCTTTGCAAAGCTGGAACTCCTTTCCTGCCAGCTTTGAGTATTTTGACCGAACAACCCAGTGTCATTATTTGGCACCCTTTTCAAGGTGGTAGGCTGGTCTTCCATTCGAGAAATGTATTCCAGTCTTACGAGCGAGCAAATCGACACGATGTGCATGATATTCTCTCCATTTCTGCTTGACTGGGAATTGCGCATACAGACATAAGCAATTCCCAGACCATTATTCGTGTCAGGGAGCCTTGGACCTGATATATCGCATCTCTAGAAACCAAGCCGACGGAAGGAAGGGTAGATGGGGCAGATGCGCTCGAAGTTGACGGTCCTTTTATATGCAGTCTACGATTGGAATACACAGAGGGTCATCTCGTGCGTTCGCCAGTACAGCATGCTGTTCAGTACCAATGTGGCTCAGGGGTGAGTTTAAGTAAAGGCAGCAGTCGAGTTGCAGTTGCTTCGGAATAGAGCTCCCTTGTGCTCAATATAAATATGAGAAAGTTGACCCTTCTTCTCTAAGGAAAGGAACAGCACGGCACTTTTCAAGCGTTTGAGACGGAGGTCTGAGAGCTGGCAGATTGAGTAACTCGAACCCATATCGTTTCAACGAGGACTTGCCGACATATCGGGGCCAGATGAACAAGTCTTTTTGACTACAGGCCGCATGATCTGAGCGATTCCTGATTGCAGTCCTTAGTGGTACCAGATCTATGCACTCAGCAGTCATGCTCAGGTGCATATGCAGTTACCAGCTACATGGTTAGCAAGATATCGATGGTGTTACAGACTGATGCAACCCATAGTTATACTCGAAGAACTTGTTCACCCATGCATGGATCACAGGGGATGTTTACAAGGATTCAATGGAATTTGACTCTAATCTCCAAAAGCAATTACCTAGTAATAGTCCTGTTTGAATGTAATTTTCTACTGACTTCCACTGACTTGTATGTAATATTACCAATCTTGATGGGGTTGCAGCCAGTCAGAGTGGCCCATTTTTGACGCTGCTTTAAGCCTTTTCTAAGCACGTGACATCGAACTTTATGCTGCTTTTACTTGAACAACCCCATTAAACCTCATCAATAACAACAATCTGAACATACCACGTCAGCCATCACAGTCCTAATCTTCCATCTGCATCTCCCTCCACCGTCTTACCTTTATTCTATGTTGACTGCTCGCCCTGCCGTCTGATATAACTATCTTCCAGTTCACCATCAAGATTCTGGTCTCATCAGAGATTACCAGGCCGCGGGGTGCTGCCGCATGGTGCCTGTGACTATAGTCTTGCGTCTATTAGTCACATTAAGAGCATCTGCAACTACAAGTCGCAGGAGTTAGAAACAAGAGGGCCTTCGAGAGCTCAAGCTACGTGATACAAATACCAAGCTCCTCTGGAACCCCACCGATGTCGTCCGCCCTTAATCAAGTCACAGCCATTGAGGACTGGCTCCTTCAATGATACGCAAAACGAGCTTGCGATGACCCGTGGTCTATTGAGCGATATTCAGCATGCCGCCTACTCAAGGAAAGCGGTATACCATGCTACCTTTGGGCCGAAGATGCTTTAGCATACTATGGAGTACCCACGTTTGTCTTTGACATACACATCGTTGTGGGTGACGTCAAGAAAGCCGCAGACGTACTTATTGAAAGAGGCTGGCACCCTCCACCTCCTGACTTTAAAGGACGGTACATTGATATTAAGGAGGCCACTTGCTATCTTGTCGAACCGCAGTGCAAGAGCGTGGGCCCCTTTGATTCTGTTGTCGCACTCACTGCTGCCTCTGATTGGGATATCAAGCTTCGGGACATTGCCACGCAGAAAAGTTGGCATCGCCAGAGAACTGCCAAATGGCCCTTTATTCCAGCGTTACATCAACTTCTGGATTCCTTTATCAGAAGATGGCTGGATACTACTCCAAATGCACATGGTTTTTTTCTCAGCCACATCAGCTGCTTTATAGGCTATCTTTACGGTTATGTTCCGATTTTAAAACTCAGAGAATTTGCTGATTACTTGAAGGTGGAGCACCGTCAATACCATTTGGATGTGATTGCAGGAGTCAATTATGGTACGGCGCCTTTTAGAATTCGTTCACAGAAGGTCCGAGACTCCCTTACAAGTTACAGTATCTACTGGCTGGAATAAAACTGGTCTAATATGTACAAGTGTGAGGATGAAGATAAGTCAGCACTGTCAAGACAAACAGTTAGGATATCCTGCCTCTGTTCACACAGTTGGATGAAACCATGATGTGGATTCAGAACCATTAAAGGGCGCGTACAGCTGGCCTCCGCCCTCATCACTCTATCTTATTTAGGAAACTGCTGGTGAGATTGACTGAAAGAGGAAGAAGGAGACTTGACAGGACGCAGGGTGAGAACTGTCCTCCCAAGCCCATCCCAAGTTAAAGCAGACCCAAATCTGGAACCTTCCAAGCAACAACAGTAAACAAGATCAAGGTAATCCTGTCTGGTAACCTCTAGATGGCAACTTCTGTTAAGCCTCTAGATTCATTACATCAGCATCTGCCAGAATCATCACATTAATAACACCACTCTGCTACTCCTCTGCTAATAACAGATGATTCAGTGTAGTTTGGGTCCCTCACACTACACACACTACACTAAAATATGGTGCGTTTAGGTGTGTAGTGAAGCAACAAAAGATTTGTCGATTGTCGAGGTCAGGAGTCGAGTTTCATATCACATTCACCGAGTCATCTGGCTCTTCATCGGTCACATTGACACTTGATTGAGGACTCGAATACGAATACTCACAATTTAAAAAAGAATGGATGGATAACCTTGACTTTCATCAGCCAGACTATTCAACAATAGCGCATTCTTCCTTGCGTTGAATGATTGAAATGATCATCCTATTCATCACTCGCAGAAGATCAGTTTGGTCACAACATGGGGCCATGGGGCCATGGGCATTGGCAATTGGCAGTGTCGGCGTGTAAGATCTGTTGATCTGAATTTCGTGATTGATGGGATTATTTTCACAGATCAATGATGATTCTTGACACAGTGCCAGATCTCTGATGTGGGAATCTAGGGTAGGACCGTCGACGCCCCAAGGGACATAGATAATGCTCTGGTTGGCTAACAGGAGCACGAAGTATGCAGACGACATATCTGTTTCATTCCCGGCTTGATCTGAAGAATGTGACTCCAAGCCCACCAGGCCTCGTATAAGAATGTCTATCTGCCCGGGAGACTTCCCTCTACTTAGCTTCCAGCTCAAGGCAGATCGCAAAATGCATGTCAACTGGGCTACGGTGTCCCTGTGGCTCGTTGCTGGCGTGCGCGCTCAGCTACTGAGTGGCCCTGTTCGACCGTCTTCAGCTGCTTCGACGACCGAAGCATCCTCAGCAGTCACTGCTGCGGCCGATGCACCGTACTGGCTAGCGGATATCGCCCATCAAGGCATCGCGGCCTTCAATCCGAGTCCCTCTACATACAAGGTCTTTCGCAATGTCAAAGATTATGGTGCTAAAGGTTTGTGCATTGCCTCAGCACTAACGACTCCTTGTTCTGATTGATATGTAGGCGATGGTGTCACCGATGATACTGCGGCGATCAACGCGGCTATGAGCGATGGTGGTCGATTCTCCCCAGCAGGCCGTAAGACTTCTACGACAACTCCTGCTATCGTTTACTTCCCAGCGGGAACATATCTTATCTCTTCGTCGATCATCGATTACTACTTCACGCAGATTGTTGGCAACCCAAACTCGCTTCCGGTCATCAAAGCCACCCCAGGCTTCATCGGACTAGGGTTGATAGACGGCGATCAGTATCAGAGCGATGGTGGTCAGGGGTGGATCTCTACGAATGTCTTCTTCAGACAAATCCGCAACTTGATTCTGGATATGACTGCTATCCCCGCGGCCTCTGGAGCCACGGGTATCCACTGGCCTACTGGTCAAGCTTCAAGCATTCAAAATGTCCGGATTTTAATGAGCTCGGGCTCGGGAACCCAACATCAAGGCGTCTTTATCGAGAATGGTAAGCGATCGCTTCCACGTAGCAGGAGACTATGGGTTGAGCTGAACGATTCCAGGATCCGGCGGTTTTGCTACCGATGTCACCACCGTCGGCGGTCTCTATGGATTCAACATTGGGAACCAGCAATTCACCATGCGCAACCTGCATATTTCAGATGCCGTGGTCGGCATTTCGCAGATCTGGAATTGGGGCTGGACGTACCAGGGGATCACGCTGACGAACTGTACCACAGCTTTGTCAATTTCCAACGGTGGCGCTGGAGCCCAATCAGTCGGATCAGCGATCGTGCTTGATAGTACGGTTGAGGACTGCCCCGTCTTTGTTGACACAGCCTGGCAAAGCTCGAGCTCGAGTAATGGGAGCTTGATACTGGAAAATGTGGCCCTCGGCAATGTCCCCGTCGCCGTCAAGGGTCCAAGCGGCACGGTCCTCGCTGGGTCGACGGGGGCGATGACCATCAGTGCTTGGGGCCAGGGACACAAGTACACACCTTCCGGACCGACTAATTTCCAGGGTACATTTAATGCACCAGCAAGGCCAGCTGCTTTGCTCGCCAGTGGCTCTTCGAGGTATTATACCAAGTCAAAGCCGCAGTATGAAACATCCTCGACTTCTTCTTTCCTGAGCGTACGGAGTGCTGGAGCCAGAGGGGATGGCTCTACCGACGACACCATCGCGATTCAGTCTGCTCTGAACTCGGCATTATCCTCCGGCCGGATCTTGTTTTTCGACCAGGGTGTATACAAGGTAACCAACACGCTCTACATCCCTCCTGGTTCTCGGATTGTCGGCGAGGCGTATCCGGTGATCATGGCGAGCGGAAGTCGCTGGTCCGATATCAACCAGCCCGTCCCGGTGATTCAGGTGGGTAGGTCAGGCGAGTCCGGATTCATCGAATGGTCAGACATGATGATCAGCACGCAAGGCTCGACGCCGGGGGCCGTCCTCGTCGAGTGGAACCTGGCCGCCAGCCCAGAGTCGGGGATGTGGGACGTCCACACGAGGATTGGAGGCTTTGCCGGCTCGTCGTTACAAGCCGTGCAGTGTCCGACCTCTGCGGCTGTCTCGGCGGCCTGTGAGGCGGCGTACATGTCCATGCACATCACGAGCAGTGCCAGCGGCGTCTACCTTGAGAATGTATGGTTGTGGACAGCCGATCATGACCTCGATGATGGGGCCGACACACGGATTTCCGTCTACACCGGCCGAGGGCTTCTGGTGGAAGGAAAGAACATCTGGCTGTAAGTTGATACCCCCTTCCTACCTCGCGAACTGCCGCTTAGTACCCGCAACCTCAGCTACGGAACCGGAGTCGAACACCACTCGCTGTATCAGTACCAGTTCTCCGGCTCGCAGTCTGTGGTGGCCGGCTTCATTCAGACAGAAACACCGTAAGTCGATGACTGCTTGCCTCAATCGCATCCTTCGTTGACCACATCCAGATACTATCAACCCAACCCGGACGCCGTTCATAGCCCATACCCCAGGAATCCATCCCTGAAGGACCCGGACTACAGCCGCTGTCTCCCCGGGAACTGCGACTCTCTCGGTCTCCGGATCCTGGACAGCCAGGACACGATCATCTACGGCGCGGGACTCTACAGTTTCTTCAACCACTACAGCACGACGTGCTCGAACTTTGGAGGACCCACGGACTGTCAGAGCGAGATCTTCCGCATCGACGGATGTACCAGCGGACTGGTCGTGTATGCGCTGAGCACGGTGGGGACGACACACATGATCGTCAAGGATGGGGTGTCGTTGGCGTGGTATGGTGATAACCTGGCTACGTATGCGGACACGATTGCATATTTTACCTTGTAGTTTCTCTTTTCATTCTTCCCAGGTCACGTAGCCCAAGTGTATTCGTTATATAGCAAGTTTTAAATACAACCAACAAATCAATACAAAAAAAGGGTATCTATAGCTTAGCCTTCCCCTGAGCCTTCTTCAACACAGGCTCCATCTTCGTCGCCTTCATGATATTCCCCTTGATCTTGAGTTTCCCGCCCATGAAGAGTCTCTGGGCATTCGCCTTTCCGCTAACGAGGGAGGCGAAGTCGGCGTCGGAAAGAGAGAGGGTGACTAGATAGTAGATACTCATCAGCCTCTGCAGAATAAAAAGAAAGGGGGGAAACATACCATCAGCCTTTGCTCCAGCAGGAGCAGCTCCCTTACCCACAACCCCCTTCTCCTTCAGATCGAGATACCAGCTCTCCTCCTGACCCTTGGAGTTCTTCAGGTTAAAGGAGACGATGGCCTTGGCCTTGTTGATGGCGTCCTTGCGCTCGGCCTCATCCGAGAGGGCGGCGTTGATGGCGTCGAAGGCAACGGAGGAGGGGAAGGCGTCTATTATTTGGTTAGTTTCGTTGTATTGGTGAGTGAGGGTGAGTGTTTGACATACCGTTCTTGAGAGACATGATGATAGATTTGTTTTTTTAGGTCTTCTTGATTAAAGAGGATGAAGAAGGATATCGAGGAAATGATTCTTCTTATGAAGGTCTGGAGATATCGACTGTTCGACCAGCTTTCCCCGGAGTTTGGTCAAATGACATGTGATATCCGTCGGGGGAATTAATTAATAAGCCGAGGTTTGGAGATCCTGTGATTATTCTTTTCAGCTTCACGATATCTAGATAGTTAGGTAGATATTAATTCTTTTTTATTTTATGTTAGGACTCAGGATCTGGATATTGACTGGTGGAATGGTAACTATGGAGTATGAACTGCATAGGTACCGACAGCTACATAAATATCCGTAAGGCTTCAACTATACTTAGACAAGCAATGGATGCGAGGACTTTGTAGATAATAATCATGATATCAGTAAGAGCTCCGACTCCGAGGTCGCATTCTGATTCATATGAAACTGTCGGCATTTAAATGATTTACTATGAGCTTCCTGACTGACTGCTGATATAAATCTTTACGCGTCAAGTGTTCGACGCGTAGTAAGCATCCTACTGACTGACTGGAATCCCCCTTTGAACAAGATACTGACAGTGAAAGTATGCAGAGTTATCAAATCATCATGACAGACTCATCTACAGACTCATCTACAGTCGATGAAATATGTTTGTTCATCAATTCTGTTCCTCTGAGGACAAACAAGGCAGACATATATACAAAAGAGAGAGAAATCTGCATTGTCGCCACCTCTCTTACTACTTCTACTACTTACTGCTAGCATTGTAGACTCGACTTATATTCTGTACACTCTTTATCACCAAAAATTCCAGTGAAAGATACAGTGATTATCTCTACAACTTCCCAGCCTCTTTCTCTCTCTTTCTATCCCCTCGAGTGAAGCTTTCTCTCACTTTCTCTTCTGCCAAGAAGCAACACCAGAATCCCTCCAACTTACTACCATCAACTCTCCTACTCTCCTTCAATTCTTAAGCTTCTCTTCCTTTTCCTTTTCATATCTCATTTCATGTCTTTTTGATATCGCAAACATCTAAATCAACTCTTCTCTCGTTACTGGGCCATTGAACTACGAGTCGATACGGATAGACTACCCCACGCGACAGGGGATCCCTCATCATGGCGACTACCGCGCCTGATATGTCCATTGAGGACCTCGAGGAAGATCTCCAACTGCATCAGGTCATCCTACAGAGCTTAGACGAGCAAAGGCCAAATGCAACCGAAGAAAGACAAGAAATCATCGATGCTATTCAAGATTTGGAGACGCGCCTGGCGAGACTTCGCGGGGGTGGCCGCACTCCTCCCGAAGCACATTCGCCGTTGGCCCGTTCCGGTACTCCTGCCTCGATTCTGCCTCGAACACAGCTAGACGGACCTGCTGCATCGCGGGAATCAATGAGCCCTCCTCAGCGGAGGAGTTCTGCCATGTCCCCTCCAGAACGGCCCCAGCCACAGCTGCGTCGGCGAGCAAGTGTAGGTCCCCACTCCCTCCCCTGGCGAGTTTATCCCGGAGAGCTTTCGCGCGGTGAGGCTAATATCACCAAGGATCTAAGCTCCTATGACGACGATGACCTGGATCGGCCGCGGAGGTATTCTAGTTCGAGCGTTGCATCCAACTTTTCCATGTCCCCAAATCATGCAGCTCGGTCTTTGGGCAATCCGTCTACACGAAAGCGTCAGCGAAATGATCTTGATTCAGATGGTCCACATCAGCCACACAAACGAGCGCCAACGAACAGGCGTCCTTCTACTGCGTCTTCTGGCAGGGATAACCAAGTGGTCGACGATGGCACGGAGGAGCTGAAGCGCATTTTAGGCTTAGACAGTGACGAAACGCTGCGAGCGCTGCAGGAGGAGCAGAGAAGAGCCGAGCAATGGCTTGAGGAGCGGAAGGAACAGGAGCGCCGTGATGAAGAGTATGCCCGTATGCTCATGGATGGACTGTATGAGCCTCCCCGTCCGGCTTCTGCTCACAACACCTCCCCTACAAACCCTCCCCGGTCTTCCATTCCTTCTCTTTCGGAGGCTCCTGTGTCAAATCACCGTGCGATAGAACCATTCTTCAATTCCAATCGTCATCCTGCCATCGGGCGACCCGCAGAAATCTCCCGCCCATCCAACGGGTTTCCCTTGCCCTCCGGTCCGAGCCGCTCGGTTGCAGATCCCCCAGTCATTACCCTGAACAGTGATGATAGTGACGGAGATGACTTTTCCCCTTGGGAGTCCCCGCGTCGGCAGCCTGCACCCGAGTCACCTCCAGGTTTATACATTGCTCCCAACTATCGTGCTCGGCCGGGTAATTCTCTAAGTCATCGGGGCGTGGGAGGACGCGTCCTAGGTTCCCACCCCTCCATTCACCCACTACAAGGTCCTGGTTTGGTCTACACACCCAACGTCTTCCAGGATACCATGGCAAGACTTGCCGCAAGAAAACGGATGTTGGAGGAAGGGGGAAGATCGGCTGTCCAAGATTTCGCTTCCTACTTCTCACCTCCGGGCTCTTCCAACCTCCCCGACGGATACCCTGATTATGGCTACGATCACTCAGTGGGTCACTACAGGTACGTTGCCCTTTTTTTTAGACATACTATCTTGCTAACAAAATGTCAATCTGCCTAGTAATTTTCTTGAGCCTGACGTGAGTCTCAAGCAAGTCAACGAGGAGATCAAACAGCTACTCGAAACGATTAGACCCGACTCCGACATCGCCAAGGAGGACCGTGAAGGTACACCGGAACCACTCAAGTTTACTCTGCTGGAACACCAGAAGTTGGGACTGGCGTGGATGAAGTCGATGGAAGAGAGCGACAAGAAAGGGGGTATTCTCGCCGACGACATGGGTTTGGGTAAGACCATCCAGGCCATTGCTCTCATGGTCTCCCGCCCATCCACGGATCCAGAGCGGAAACCTACTTTGATCATTGCCCCGGTGTCTTTGATGCAGCAGTGGAAGCGGGAGATCCAGAGGGCTCTGAAGCCTGGCAGGCATCAGCTCTCCATCTATGTTCTCCACGGCGAAAAGCGATCGGTTGGCTGGAGAGACTTAAAAAATCATGATGTAATCCTCACCACATTCGGGACCTTGTCTTCGGAGTTGAAACGCAGAGAAAGGTACGACGAGCTCCAAAAGGCCGGTGCAAATGAAGAGGCTCTGGCCAGGACTTTGGTGCAGACTCTGCCGTGTCTCGGGCCGAGTAGTACATGGTACCGGGTCATTATAGACGAAGCCCAGTGCATCAAGAACCGGAGGACAAAATCTGCCTTGGCATGCTGCTCTCTGAATTCCACCTATCGTTGGTGTATGAGCGGGACGCCCATGATGAATAGCGTCGAAGAACTACAGTCATTGTTGAAGTTCCTTCGAATCCGGCCTTATTCCATCATTGAACGCTTCAACAAGGTAAGCATCCTTGCTTTTTTTCTCTCTCTTTCGACGAGACAAAGGCTGACAGATGGACGCCAGGACTTTACACTGCCACTCAAAAGTGGGAATGGCGAGGTACGCGAAAAGGCTATGAAGCAGCTTCAGGTTCTGCTGAAGGCGGTTCTTTTGAGACGGACGAAGACATCCAAGATCGACGGCAAACCAATTCTGGAGCTTCCGCCAAGAATTTCGGAGAAGGTACATGCTGTGTTCAGTGAGGACGAACAGGCGCTATACAACGCCCTTGAAAGCAGAACTCAGCTTCAATTCAACAAGTATCTAAAGTCCGGCACCGTCGGCAAAAACTACTCCAACATCCTCGTTCTGCTCCTTCGATTGCGCCAGGCTTGCTGCCATCCGCACTTGATGACTGATTTCAGCGTCGAGGTGAATGCCAACACAGGAGAGGCGGACCTTGTCACCAATGCGAAAGCATTCAGTAATGAGGTTGTGATTCGGCTCAAGGAGAACGAGGATCTTGAATGTCCCATCTGCATCGATGCAATTGATAATCCCATCATCTTCTTTCCCTGCGGCCATAGCGCTTGCGCTGAATGTTTTTCAAGAATGACCGATCCATCCATGGGTGTGCAGCGAGGCGAAGATGGCTCTGGGGAGATCAAGTGCCCGAACTGTCGCGGCCGAGTCGACCCGAAGAAGGTTACCGATCATCAGACTTTTAAGAAAATCCATTTTTCGGATTCGAACGACGCCGAGGACGTGGGGTCGCTCAAGCCCCTCGAGGAGGATGAGAGCGACGACGATAGCGACGATGATGACAGCCTATCTCGATTCATCGTGGACGACGACGAGGAGGATGGCGCAGGTCCTTCCACCAGAGGCAAGAAAAAGAAGGGAAAGAAAGCCCAGAAGACCCGGAAAACCCTTGCGGAACTGAAGAAGGAGGCATCTAAGAACCGGAAGTCGAAGCAGAAGTACCTCCGCCGACTGGAGAAGACCTGGGTGACCAGTGCGAAAATCGAGAAGACTCTCGAGATCCTCCAGGGAATTCAGGACCGCGACGACAGCGAAAAGACCATCGTCTTCAGCCAGTTCACCTCGCTGCTTGATCTACTCGAGGTCCCGATTGTGCGTCGCGGCTGGGGCTACCGTCGCTACGATGGAAGCATGAAACCCGGCGATCGCAACGCCGCGGTGCTGGACTTCACCGACAACCCTGACTGCAAGGTCATGCTGGTCTCCCTGAAAGCGGGCAACTCGGGCCTGAACCTCGTCGCCGCGTCGCAGGTGATTATCTTCGACCCGTTCTGGAACCCCTACATCGAGGAACAGGCCATCGACCGTGCCCATCGCATCGGACAGAAGCGGGAAGTCCAGATCCACCGCATCCTCGTGCAGAAGACAGTCGAGGACCGTATCCTTGAACTCCAGGAGAAGAAACGCGAGCTCATCGAGGGCGCTCTGGACGAGAAGGCCATGAAGAATGTGTCCCGACTGGGAACCAGAGAACTAGCCTACCTATTTGTAAGTTCCTCCCTCCTCTCTCTTATCACTTCATATGAACTAATTGATCTTCTCCAGGGCGTTAATTAACCGGCTTTTCTTTACGGAGTACTACTTCCTTCGGATCCCAGCAATGGCGTTTGGCAGCAGGCGGATTCATACGATACGATACCCTTCGCCCATTTCTGTACAACTTCCATGATTCTCATATCTATCAGACAACCCTTGTGTCTTGCTTTTCAACACACCAATCACTGTCGATAGAACGCGTTTTTTCTAATCTCATGGCAAATCCGATTGATTAGAGCCTCGTCCATATGCTGTAGACTTTTCTCTAAGATTCCAAGCTATCTCAGTGCATATTTTGGTCCTCACCAGTGGCTAATAACACTGGAATGACGTCACAAATAACACAATGATTTCTTCTCAGGCCAAGGGAATACTGAGGTAGGATGCATTATGTCCATGTCTATTGCCTTGGTCTACTATTCTATGGGAGTTGATATCAAGCTCAATGTACAGAGTACTCCGTAGAAACTTTTTTTTCGGTTGTCCGTAGACGGCCCGTTTTGCCAAACAGATTTTGCTTTTTTTTTGTCGTAAATAAAAAGTTATCGTTTTTTTTTAAGAAAAAAAAAAGGGAGAAATTGTGATGATAAGCGTCTAAACTACTAGTTGTAAGATTCCAATGCATGACAGTGCCGACCTTCCCTTCAGGTTATTTCCACCGACCGCTTTCGTAGTATCGTAACTCGAGGCATGGCGTACCAGATGATCAGGAGGGGGAAAATCGCAGGCATTGGGGGGGAATGACCGCGCTTCGACCCGATCTGATCTTGTGTGATACGTTTACAGATCTTGTTCGTCCTCGTCGGGCAGAGGCATGTTGGTGGCTTGCTCCATCTCCTTCTCGTACTGAGCCATGAGCTCGGGGTTGACGGCCACCTCGGGGGGAGCAAGGGCGGGAGCAGCGACAAATTCCTAAGGGTGAATGTTAGTTTAGTGGTGGGGCGTAGTCAAAAAATTCAATCGGTATAAGAACTCACCAGAGCGGGGTTGCCGACCAGCTTGCGAGCGAGCCACAGGAAGGGCTTCTCGAAGTTGTAGTTGGATTTGGCGGAGATGTCGTAGTACTGGAGGTTCTTCTTGCGGTGGAAAGTGATGGTCTTGGCCTTCACCTTGCGCTCCTTAACATCGACCTTGTTGCCACAGAGGACGATGGGGATGTTCTCGCAGACACGGACAAGATCACCTAGTTTCCAACGATCAGTATGGCCGTCGCGCATCCATGCTGGTGGAACGAAAACTTACGGTGCCAGTTGGGAACGTTCTTGTAGGTGATACGGGAGGTGACATCGAACATGATGATACCGCACTGGCCGTTGATGTAGTATCCATCTCTCAGACCACCGAACTTCTCCTGACCGGCTGTATCCCATACGTCGAACTGGATCTGACCCAGGTTCTATCGTAAAGTGTTAGTTGGCTCGGACATGAGAGGTGGAATGACCAAAGCGGGGTTATAGGCGGGGCATACGGTGGTGAAAGACAGAGGGTGGACTTCGACACCGAGAGTCGCAATGTACTTCTTCTCGAATTCACCAGTAAGGTGGCGCTTGACGAAGGTGGTCTATACGACTGAGATGTTAGCGATCCTGCGAAGAGTTTGAACAGCTGGGCGATTATTTTTTCCCCCGTTGGCGGCGGGGAGGGGTTAGAAGAAGGTCAACAAGACGACAGAGCTCATAGCCCTGTAATACACGGAAAGGAAAGATGTCGCATAGAAAAGGAAAAGATATGATAGATAATCATCTTCCACTTGCCTTTCCAGTACCACCGTCACCGACGAGGACGAGCTTGAAGGTGGGTACCTGCTGTTCAGCCATGGTGATGTTTATGTGACGTTTGAAAATGGAGGGGGAAAAGAAAAGTCAAATCGCAAAAGAAGGCGATAGGGAATTTATATGATGGAAAGTCGTCAGAAAATGCGACAGTTGATGGAAGATGGTTGTGTTCAACAGAACGGGTTGAAGGCAGAGAGAACTAGAGATATTCTGGTGATGGAATTTTTGCCCCGAGTCGGCGGAAGTCACGTGCTGATTGCTGCCTGAGGATGACAGTGCCCCGCGAGATTTTGTCAAGAAGTAAGAATTCCATGTAAATGTTTTTTTTTAAGGTACGGAGTGTCTACACTTCTCATAGCTTCTTTTTGATTTGCTAATTCTCTCATTGCTACAGATAGGTCAATAGGCATTAATTCAAATTCATGGCGGCGTGATCAATTACTAATACATTCATGTCGGACTTCTGATCTCCTTTGCAGCCTACAAAGAGTAACGCCAATCGATGCTTGATCCTAGTCCGACCATAACAACCAATCTAGCCATTCCTCCAAGTAGGAATCATGGAGATGATACCCCCTTTGCAGTTCCCTGGCCAAGGAGGGCAAATCCGACCTATATTGTCCGGATTACAGTGGAACGAGATGACAACCCAACATACCACGACCTCCCCAATCACGGCGAGGTGTGAGTTCTAGATTTAGCTCAGTAGTAATGGGTCCAGGTCCGCCTTGCCTCACAGCCTTGACGATGATGGGGCGCTGCATCAAATTAGCCGAGTGTTTCAGTAATACTCACGGAGACGTTCGCAGAAGGCAGGAACTTACACCTTCATTTTGTTGCACTGTTTCCGCTACCTTAGAGAGACGCTCGTGGTTGATCCAATTCACATTTCCAAAGCTCCGTATAGTATCACCGGCCTTCAACCCAGCTTGATCGGCAGGACTGCCGGGCACAACGCTATTTACCTTGGCAAATGGCATTCCAAGCATTCCAGCATCTAACAGACTACTCTCGCCCAGATTAATTCGCTGAGCAGCAGAGCCGTTTGTATCGCCAACAGGAGCAGCGCCTTGAGCTCGTTGGAGATTGGCGAAATGCTCATGGAGGCCCTTCTCAAGATGCTTCATGACCTCCTTGTGATCGTTTCGCAGGTGGATGATTCGTACTCGTGTCACGCGAACTATTCTCCAATTTAGTCTTGTCATCGTGTAAAAAGGCAGCCGAATCCATACCCTGCGCAACGTCGATATCGTCTCGTGGGAAGCCATCAAAGGTCGTGAGGGAGGTGTTCATGTTAACGCCATGCTGGGAGCATATATTGTCAGTCGGTATTCATCCATAGCTAATGGGATAGACTCACAGATGTCAACACCGCACTGAGGGCCGATAGCTCTGCTTCGATGCGTTCCTTCTCTTGCATCAGGTCCACCATAGACAGCTTCGAGAAATCGCGGGGAACCCCTCCGGACGTAGGTCCAGAGGGTACAGTTGGGGCATGAATATTATCGTCCATGGGTACTCCCATCTCTTTATCAAAGAGATATTTAGGTCATCATCAGCGTTTTAAAAGAAGAAAAGAAAGTGTCAGTTGTTTGTCAAAGCGACTCTAGGAGTTATCGGGTTATCAGACAGTGGGGTCTTCTTGGTTATCTGGGGATTACTTCTCTTGGCACTTTGAGCTTCCCTGAAGAAGTGAGAAACATCTACACTGCAGAAACAGACAGATGCTACATCAGATTTAGGCATCATGCATACTTGTTATGGTCCTCTACTGTTATGCCGGCTCGAGATGACTCGGTCAATACTGTGTTGCGATGCCCTCATATTACAGATGGGGATGGACTGGGGATGAGAAGGAGACGAACAGACCTTGAATCCAGAACTGATGCTCTCATTGATCACTTGTCGATACTATCACCGGGTATAAATGCTTTCTCGCTTGATGTACTTTACTCTTCCTTCCAAACTGATCGCAGCTTCCATCTACTTGGATACCGGTTGCTCCTGCTGGTTTCTACACCTACGCCCCACACTATGAAGTATGGCCATCCTCAAGACAATTAGCTCTCCTGGGCTGTCGAGAGTTCATGATACACTTGGCCTAGGATGAGTCGCGGATGCAGACGCAGACATGGAGGAGTCTAAAGAGGATATTGTACCTGAAATCCTACCCTCCTTGGGAAATACCGAATCTGAAGTGAAAACAGCAGATTCCAACGACACTGCCCAAGAGACTGTAGGAAGATCAGCTGTCTTGGGTGCATTTAAAAGATGGCTGGATAATTTCCTATGGAAGAGGAATCTCCCCCCTCCTACTCAGGGCCATGTTGACGGTTGGCCGGAACCCCTCTTGAGCAGTTGCGACAACAACGATTTATCGCCTCATTACGGCCTGCAGGATTCGCGATGGGAACAACTGTCAGGCCGCTCATCCCATTTGGGGATTGTCAAAACAGCGAGTTTGACTAGCCAAAGTGTTGGAAGATCAAGGGGTACGACTCAGAGCACCACTACCCAGAGCATATGTTCGGGAGCCCGTGGGTCGATAGACAGTCTGAGACCCGTGTTGAGTCCTTCGGTATCCGAGACAGCGCTTCTTCGAGCACTCGAGAGGCGCCAAAAACTTCGGGAAATCATAACTACGGAGGCTGACTACGTGTTTGGGTTGAAGGCCCTTGCTGACGTATGCTTGTTGTGCCCTAAGCTAGTGCTTTTCACCCTTAAAACTGACCGTGATGATGGATACTAGGTGCTTCAAATTTGTTCTGTGCGGCCTCAGATATATCGCAACGTCCAGCAGATCCGAGAGATACATCAGAACTTTCTGTCCAAGGCTCATGCTGTGAGCCCTCAATCCGTGTCTGCTGCGTCGGAGATTGATAGGTTATTTCCTCAAGGCGTTTCTAGGGGCTTGAAGACGATTGATCGGAGCCGCTTCAGAGGCCTTCACAACAGATCCCTGAGGAGACGCGGCTTCAACGCATCAATCGGTATCCGCCTCAACGCACTCGGTGCGCAAGGCTCGGAAGCTTACGAAATTGCACATGAAATCGCGGAAATGGTATGTCTACACCTCTTTTGACGCTTTCATGCGCTCATTTTTCTTTTTTTTTTGGCAGTCACTGTCATTCAGACTCTACGAAGATTTCTGTCGCAACTACGATCTACTCATGCAGGATGTCGCTCTGCTGAGGCTGTCAGTTTGGGACTGGGAAACCTTTGAAGCTGGGATAGAGGCTCTCTCAAAGTCCGTGACATCTTTGGACAATAAGCCCCTGAAAGACAATAGGTCGATGACATTGAATGATCTCCTTATCAAGGTTTTTCAACTTCCTATTACCCAGATTAGCGTTATACCGTTCTAACCAGATCCTCAGCCTGTTCAGCGCCTTTGTAAGTACGGGTTGTTCCTGCAGGAGCTCTTGAAGTGCACGCCCATCCACGATGACCCGATTTCTCATGGTAAAATCAAGGAAGTTTTGGACGGCATTCGCCCAATACTTCAGCAAGTCGACCAGGCTACTGGGAATCCAAATAGAAAAGACCTTATTGATAAGACCATGTTGCTGGCAAAGAGGTTGAAATTGCCTAAATCTGTAAGGAGAAATAGCCATACATTCTTAAAAGCGGATGATACTGAGTGAACCACGGCTAGCAGGACAGACTTCACGACATCTACAAGCAGTTGGGCTCGATTAATCTCTGCGGCGTCCTCCATGTGACATATCAGTTACCAACACATGTCGCGGGTGAATACATGGTTTGTGTTTTGTTTGACAGCCATCTTGTCCTCGCCAGCACGAGACCCGGCTGTGCAAAACTCCAGGCTGTGGCCTGTTTCTATATTTGCGATGTGAAGATCGATACCTTGAGAAACGGGATAGGTAAGCAAGGCCTTGATCTTTCCAGCTTTTCTTTTCCTTAACTTCAACTCGATATAGGTCTCTGCTGCTACGGGTGTCTATTCTCATGGAAACTGATATTCGAACATGGAAACAACAAATTCGAGCTAGTTTTGAGCGCTTCGTCGGCGAATGAAGAAAGGCAATGGAAAACCGAGATACTCAAGTCGGCTGCGGGACTGGGCGATGCGTCAACAGCAGTACCGTCGGAGCCGAGAGAATACTCCTTCAAGACCTTAGAACTGCTACCGCTGGATTGCACGCCCCGCTTGGTACCTGTCTTGTCTCGAACGCCTTCCGTGCACTCATTGGCGACTTCAGTGAACAAGACGAGTCTACAGCATGTTATCATCAAGAAAACGCACATGCCTAGAGCGACGGTTGTTGAAACGAATGGAGAAATCGAACGTCCGAAGTTACCCCCCTCGGGCACACTCCTAGTCCTCACAACTAGAAGACAAGACCGGGTTGACCTGGAAGATTTCATCTCGGACATATACACTCGTGGCTCGCTTCCCTTTCCTGGGATGGAGTTGACAACAGGCAACAAGCTACGCAAACCCGGCACAATTATAAAGCGACTCGTATATCGGGCGAGTGTGTCACGGCGTTCCAGTTCTGGAGCTCTTCCAACTGCCAGGCGTTCTGCCACAGAATTTTCTCCCCCTACGAAGAGCATCAAAGACGGGCTTGGTAGCTCCGGTGAGAATGCTAGATGCGATCAGTCACAGCCAGGGTCCGAATTTGACGATGAGGTGGAATCTCCCGTGTTGGGAGACAGCACCGAATCAGTACAGCGAGCTGAAGGGGTCAAGTCTGAGCCCAATCCCCAGTCCACCTCTAATGATGATCTGACTTTGCGAGGCAAAGGGCCGTCCGATCATCCATTCGCTAAGATGTCAGTACGAGGCCTCATCAATTCCATGTCCCGGGGAATGTCAAAGAGACGATCGCGTTTGGGATTGAGTATGGACAGTGGAGCCTGGTGATGCAACCGGTGGGTGGGAATGGTTTTGCGAGGGATTCAGACGGTGATGCTCTATTATTATGACCACATTTTATTCTCTTTGTTTTGATGGGTGGACTGGAGATTTGATACTTCAAGACACCTAAGGACTAGCCTAGGTTGAGGCAGTTAGGATGATAATATGGCAACGAGTGATTGCATGACATGAAGATCCCCCCACAGCATTCCTGTAACAATCAATCAAGAGACTGGGCTGCGCTGGAAAAGAGATTGAAGTCGTCAACTGGGAGATCGATGACGTCGGGACAAGGACAGTGGCACGGTTCTGATATGAGAACTCATTCTGCTGTGGAAGATTCAACCATGTAACAGCGTTAAAGAGACTTCGAAAGTCTTCTTATCACTCTCATCAACAAGTCCATCCCTTGTCTATCCCAACAACGACCATTTTCTATGCAGATATCAGAGTATACAGTATAACACCCTAGTGACGTCATCCACCATCACTTCATCCATCTCCAACTTCCGGAATCTTTTGAACTTCCTTAGAAACCATCTCTAGAAATACCATCTATCTTTCCTTTATTTTGTGGAAAAGATTCAAAATGCGTGCCAACGACCCCACCTCCAAGGTCTTCTACAAGGGCGCTTCGGACGACTTCATCGTCTTTGTCGATGACCCGGCCGTCCTCAGGG
Source organism: Aspergillus cejpii (assembly GCA_004769165.1). Lineage (NCBI taxonomy): Eukaryota > Fungi > Ascomycota > Eurotiomycetes > Eurotiales > Aspergillaceae > Aspergillus > Aspergillus cejpii. The sequence goes on along the minus strand of SMSW01000005.1, from coordinate 260,848 downwards.
ACTGGAAGAAGGACCGCTCGATTCCGTTGACTGATGTGGTGAACGGGTATAAGATTTTCGTGACTCATCGGTGAGATATTCCAGATTTGAAGATTTGAGGTTTGAGGGGACTGGTGCTGATGATGATGGTTGTAGACATGGAGCGCAGGGTGTGCTCGATGGAGCTAGCAGGGCGAGTCTAGAGAATGAGTTTGGGACTCATCGTGTCGATGATTGTATTGTGAAGATTTTGGAGAGGGGGGATTATCAGACTTATGTGGTGAGTCTTTTTCTCTCTGTGGTGTAGGATGATGGGTGCTGATATGTGATTATAGCAAAATGAACATCAGGCTGATACGAATGTTCTTAATGGTCCTGCTTTTCGGTGATTGGATTGTTCGAGGGGTATATTTCATGGGGTATGTTGTCAGGGATGTGATGGGTTATATATGGTCTGTATGTTAAGAGGTGAAATGATAATGATGTGTCTCCGTGGTTCCATAGACGCTGTCGTATACCTTGCAGGAATAACATCAAGCAGCGGTTACAAGATCAGTAGACTCAGACTGACCTGCTTCCCGTCGCTTCACCACCCAACTCCCCAGTTCATCCCACACAGCCTTTTTCTCTGCTAGACTCATCCCCGCCGCCAATCCGCTCGTCGTCGTCGCCACAAACACCCTCGCCCCCTCCCATCCATCCCCCCGGCCCATATTCTCCCCCTCGTCCTGCCATCCATACCGAAACTCCTGCTTGCGCATCGCCCGCCCCTTCCGCACCCTCCACACCGCCTCCCAGATACTCTTGCCTACCAGACACACCGCCTCGGGCCGCTGCGCCGCCACCTTGGCCTCCAGCACGGGCACGCCCGCATGCATCTCCGCCTTGCTTAGCATGCTGGCGTCCCGCGTCGGCCGCGCGATGATGTTCGTGTTCCCGATGTTATACAGTTCCGGAAGACGGTACGTGTCCGACGGCGGGTGCCGGATCGGTGTGATCCCCGACCAGTGCAGCAGTTTCCAGAAGAGGTTCGACGGGTGCGCGTATGCGAACCCCGTGCTGCCTGTCATGATCCCTGGGTTCACGCCTACTAACAGTAAGGTCAGGTTCGCCGGGATGGTGTCGCGGAGGAGGGAGATTTGTTGCCGTGTGCTTGTGGGTGTTAGAGGGGGTTCGGGGTCGAGTTCGGGCTTGGGCACGGGTCCGGGCCTGGGGGTTGGTGAGGCAGTCGATGCTGGGGTGGAGGAGGCGGAGCGGGAGCGGGTGATGCGGCGAGAAAGGGTTGGAGTGGTTGCTTTTCGTCGTTTGGGGCTGGACGGATCTCTTGATGATTCGGACTGAGACTCAGGCTTTCGTTTGATCGTGGTTGCAAGAATATCCGGCGCTGAAGACGCAACAACCTTCGATATCGACTCCTTTATCGGAGCGATGTCCCCAGATGTGTGAAGATATTGATTCAATCCCCCGTTGAAGCTGGTCATTTTGTCCACGGGGACACCGTCTTGGCTGTCTTGATGCATGTGAGCAGACCCTACTGGAGCAAATTAGTGATGACACTGTCAGTTCCTCTGCAGTACTCCGTAGATAATCGTAATAGCCAGCAGAGGCTTCTCAGGCGTTTTAATTATACGATTGAGTAGAAATAGGCTGTGGCAATGGGGATTTCTGCCTATTTCTTCTTCGATGCCTTGAGGAAACCACTGGTTAAGGTTTGCCATCCAGGCAACACAGCCACGTGATTCGTGTTCACTCAGGTCATGTGACTATTGAAGGATTTTTATATCTTCAAGACGATGTTAGCGATGGCAGATTCTTGTTCAGTACTCGTATTATATATCCAATAGTGTATATACATGAGCTGGGCCTGCGAACTCAGCGCAGCTCCAGCATCTAGACCAACGGCTGCGTTGGCGCTATATGGTACAAATCTTCATTGCTCGGGTCGCTGGTCTCTCAAAGTCCAACGCCTTTTTCGTTTCCCATTCCATAGTCATGATTCGTTACTTTTGTCGTTTCGCTTCGTGATAGTATAGACCTCTTCCGGGTAGTGATATGAATGCTATACTTTGATGAACTCTCGTTTCGGTAATGTCCACGGTTTAGGACACACGACCTACATCTTATTAGACCAACACTCAAAAAAAAAGTCCTTAATTCTCACCTCGCCCTCCGTGTACGCCCAGAAGTAGACCGCAACCCCAATCAGGTAGTATATCGCGGGGTCCGTGCCTTGGTAGAGAAGGACGGCGAAGAGAGAGCTCAAAGGGTACATGACGAGTCGTACTTCGATGCTGCGGTGTGGGAGGGTACCGGCGACGAGATTCAATGGCCACTCCCATGCGATACCGATGAGGCCCATGATCAAATTGAGGATTTGGAGGATCGGGGTTGATTTTACGGCGCCGTCGAGGTTCTTGGTGGTGAAATCCCAAAAGATCTTGGGCCAAATGAACCCTTGCACCGCACTGCCTATTTGATCTATTCGATTGGGATCGATTGTTAGATTCATTCTGGGGAAAAAGAGAAGGGTCGATGGATTACCCACAAACTGCGGCGGTGAGGATGATCAAACGGGCCCAGTGATTCTTGATCAGTCTTCCCATGGCGAAGATTTATGGGAGACGGGGTTAGGTAGTAGAAAAAAGTCGAGCACACTTCCGTCCAGCGAAAGGGTGTTTTTTAACTCGGTGTCTGCGATGTTCGACCGAGATTCAGACCTCCACCTTGCCAGTCGATACTGTATATGGAAACATCGGTGACAGTTGCATGGCAATAGGATGGTCGACTGAGCAATCTTATCCTCCCATGAATGAGGTCCGGATTGTAGAGTTTAAGATTTGGATCACAGCTAGATATCACATCACCCAAGACGATCAATGCGCAAGAGGATCAAGTAAGAGCTTGGTATAAAAAAAGTGGTGACTGATGGCAGTTGCACGGTGGGAGGGGAACAGATTTCATAGCTCTCAGTGCCAAATCAACAGTAAGAGGGGCACCACATGATCGCTAACGAGGATATCCTCCATGCAGTACTCCGTAGTGTAAAACCATAATAATAGCATCATCGAGATTCGTCTCAGACTCTCAGTCTGCTTGTTATCGCAGGAACGACTGTGATACGCGGGATGTTTTATCAATTGCCTTGATGCTGAGCGCCAATTGAAACTGATGGACAGTTCGAGTCATCAATCATCATGTCATGTTCACTCCAGTTCAGGCCCTTAGCTTCTTCTGCAGAGAGGAATATGAGAAAAGGATGGCTCATTGGACGAAAGCACGGACACTAATGAATAAACTAGAGAGAGGACGACAGGCAATCCTGGAGAAATTGACGCTGGTAGGCTGACAGTCCCCGGTTGGGCGCTAGGAGGAATTGGAAAGTGCAGGAACTAGGAAGAGCAAGAAAGAGAGCAAATGGGAGAAGAAGAAAAGCTCAGACGTCTGTGTGATGATTGTGCAGGGTTGCAGATGGCTGGTACCCTAAGTCAGGTATGCCAGTTGCCACTTGCCAGACGATTGTATGTCTACTCCATACGGAGTAGTTGCCTCTTGTTCTTATGTGAGTGATCTATATCCGAGTCAGATACTTGGAGAAATAAGGTAAAAACAAAGATATCATAGTGCTATTGTATCAGAGACAGTTGAGAAACAATCAAGAGATTCAAGCTTAAAAGAACAAAGGATCAAGTCTGTCTCACCGTCTTTTCAAACACCTTTGAAGGTATAGGCCCGAAAAAGGCCAGTCCCCATATACCATACTTGATTTCCGATTCCGATTTATGATATGATTCTTCAAGCCATCACTAGATGCAGGTTCGGGGATTGTCTGCTTCGGGGTAGCGGTTGAGAGGATGAATCTGTGCCTGACACTGACAGGAGAAAAATCTATACTTAGTATCAGTTGAATAGTACTCTGCAAGAGTGTAAGGACAAGAGAAAGCAATACTCCGTATCAGAGATGAATTTGATGATTGGTTGATTTGGATGTGACGAACAATTGAGCGCCTGCAGTGTGACTTTGATTCGCCAGTTGATAATTCCCCAGCAGCTCTGATCTCTGATGGACGAAGGATCAAGGATGTGATGTGATCTCCACTCTCTCTCTAGAGTCTAGAGGGTAGAGTACTAGAGTCTAATAAAGTCTCTTCATGACCATCTTCCTCTTGTTTAGAGTTAAAAATAAATCGACTTTGGATGGACTCAATCGAGGACTGGCCAGAAAGGCGCACATTTGACCCTGGAGCCACATGGCTCGCTTAAGTTCAACTGGCTGGGATCTGAGAAGACCAATGGAACTGGAGAGAGAAACTTGAGAAGCAGGGAAAAGGATCAAGAGGAGAAAGAAGACAGTCCTCGGCATTGGCAAGGTCACTGGGGATCAGACGGTGTCATGTATTCCGTAGATATCTTGAGATGACCAGAACGGGAGATCTATACGGTCAATACTGAACAGTGATCAGTGATACAGTCAACGATATTGTATGATGGGAAAGACTTGAAAAGAATCATCTCTACTCCGTATGTATGGACTATGGAGTACTCCGTAAGGTGAGAAGGAAGGAAGAAGGATACTTGTAGGGGACATTGAGGTACAACCATACAGTGAACTTCAAAGCTCTACTTCATCTCTCTGATTAATTGACAATATTCATTTTAAAAATAACATAACATTCTGATATCTGATATCTCCTCCTCATACGGATAGTGGCTTTCCCCCTCGTTCAGTCGTTCTTCTTCCCTGCAGCCAAAACCACAACGCTGGGAAACCACAAATCTGCCACTAAATCGACTTTTACTCGACTCTTTCAACGTCATTTCATCCGATCTATCCATCATTCATTCGAGATGCTGAACTATCTTTCATTCTCTGGCGCTGTTTAGCTTTCTTCGATCATGATTCTGCTCGCATCGTCTCCCCTTCCTGTCTTCCCCTTGACCTGGACCCTCACTTGTTGATCTATCCGGCATCACACTACCTTTACGCGCTGCCTTTTCTTCTTGCGAAACTCTCTATATGGATTTTCATACCTCTCGCATATCTGACTCGAAAGAAGGGAAATTCAACACATGGTTCAGCGAAAACAACCCGTGTTCGACTTCAACCCAGCAGCCGATTCTTCGGTTTATAACTTCAATATTCTATCTCCAAAAGCTTTATAAAGAAGATTATTTGCTCAGATACTGTTCTTGCGCTTGTGATCCCTCCAAGGGCAATCAATCATCGCGGGTCGATGACCCCCTGTCCTCTACCCGGAATCCGCGTTTACCAGTCTGACTTCGATCATCATGCGGCACCCACTATCCTCGCATTTTACACCATCTAAGGTTCTGTTCTACTTTCTGTTCTGGGGTGTACATATTGGTTTCTTTGCCGGAGGATGGTACGTCTGAATGTAGCCAGTGGCTCGGTTGATACCTTCGATTGACTCGCATCTAGGTACATCCAAGCATCGAATCCCAAACTGGATGCCATTGATGTGTTGACCTACTCTGTGTGGCTCTCTAGAGGCTCAGCGCTGGTCCTGACGTTCGATGGCACTCTCATCTTGCTGCCTATGTGCCGGAACCTCATCACCTTTCTCAGACCCCGGATACGATGGATTCCGTTTGACGAATCCATATGGTTCCATCGTCAAGTGGCATATGCGATGCTGGTCTTCACCATCATCCATGTTGTTTCCCATTATGTCAAGTAAGTCAGTCCGAGGGTTACTTTGGTATACAACCCGGCTATCTCTAATCAATCCCAGCTCCTACAACATCGAAAAGGACAAAATCCGTCCCATCACTGCTGTCCAGATCCATTACACCGAACCGAGTGGCATCACCGGCCATGTAATGCTCCTCTGCATGATGCTCATGTATACCACCTCCCATCATCGAATTCGACAGCAGTCTTTCGAGACTTTCTGGTATACACACCACCTGTTTGTTCCCTTTATGCTTGCTCTTTACACCCATGCAACCGGCTGCTTCGTGCGAGATACTCCACATCCCCCCTCGCCATTTGCAGTGAAACGATTTTGGAAGCATTGCCTTGGTTACCAAGGTTGGAGGTGGGAACTGGCAAGCGGCGCTCTTTACCTATTGGAAAGGCTCTACCGCGAGATCCGATCCAGGCGTGACACCGTCATCACAAAGGTGATCCGTCATCCGTATGGTAAGCTGCTCCTCCTCATGTCTTTCACCGTCCACTCACAAGCCTAGATGCAATGGAGATCCAGTTTCGCAAAGACAGCATGAAATACAAGGCTGGACAATGGCTCTTCATTCAGGTTCCCGAGGTATCCAACACCCAGTGGCACCCCTTCACTATTACCTCCTGTCCCTTTGATCCGTACATCAGCATCCATGTACGCCAGGTGGGTGATTTCACTCGGGCTCTCGGTGATGCCCTGGGATGTGGGCCCGCACAGGCACGAGATCTGGAAGGGTTAGACCCTCTCGGCATGTACGAAGTGGCCCTCCAGAACGGCCAGAAAATGCCCAAGCTCCGCATCGACGGTCCGTACGGCGCCCCCGCCGAAGACGTCTTCGAAAACGAGATTGCCGTCCTCATCGGTACCGGCATCGGCGTCACCCCCTGGGCCTCCATCCTCAAAAACATCTGGCATCTCCGTTCCGGGCCGAACCCGCCCCGTCGTCTCCGTCGAGTCGAGTTCATCTGGGTCTGCAAGGACACCTCCTCCTTTGAATGGTTCCAGGCCCTCCTGTCCTCACTCGAGTCGCAGTCCGCATCCACTGCCGCCAGCCAGGGAAGCGACGAGTTCCTGCGCATCCATACGTACCTGACGCAGCGCCTCGATGACGACACGGCCGCCAACATCTACCTCAACTCCGTCGGCCAGGAAGTCGACCCTCTCACGGAGCTACGGAGCCGGACAAACTTCGGCCGTCCGGACTTCAACCGCCTCTTCAAAGCCATGTGTGACGGGCTGCATGATCAGTCGTACATGTCTGATTTGCATGGGGCCAAGACCACAGAGATCGGAGTGTACATCTGCGGTCCGAACTCGGCGGCGCGACAGATCCGTGAAGCAGCCAAGGCGGCGTCAACCAAGGACATCAAGTTCAAGTTCTGGAAGGAACATTTCTAATCTTATCATAGATGGGGGCCAAACAAAAAGGAATGAAAGGAAATTAACGTGTGATGAGTTTATGACTTTCTTGGTTTCTTTCCCCCGAGGCAAGTGTATTATATTACAGTTTACAGTATATAGCCCATGTTATCATCATTAAACGTCGTTTGATAATTAGCATCAGCTTTTTTATGTTTAAATCTAGATCTGCATACGCTCGTCCTCACTCTCCGCATCCTCGGGTATATGAATCGGCATCTCCGACGACACGGCAGCGTCCGTGTCCCGCTGACTCGCGATCCTATCCAGCTCCTCCTCGATATCGACGTGGATCCGCAACTCCTTCTCCACCAGGACATTGTACACGCGGCGGAGCTCGTCGAAGCGCATCCCCTCGCCGATCGTCGGTACGCCCGTATCCCCGTACCGATCGCGGACGACGTCCGCCCGGAGATGCGTGAAGGCAAGCATCACGAGTTCCTTGGACCAGGGACAGGCGCGGACGGCGCGGTAGAACACGGTCTTGGCACGGGTGATCTCGAGCCGTGAGAGTTCGAAGAGGATGTAGAGTTTCCAGAGGGCGAGGCTGGAGCGCGCGGTGGTTGTCTCTGTGGCGTTGGAGGCGTCGCCGAGGGCTCTTTCGAAGGCGGCGCGGGCGGAGTGCAGGGTTGAGCCTGCGTAGACCGGCCGGGTGAGCTCCGTGTAGATCGAGAAGAAGTGCGAGGTGATCGGGACCTGTTGTGTGGTGGGGAGGTTGGGACGGTGTTTGGTTTCCGAGGTGACGTGGCGGACGACGTCGCGGACGCGTTCTTCGATGCGGAATCGGGACTCGTTCCAGGCGAAGAGGGAAAGGAAGATGGTGTTGTGAGGGAAGAGGGTGATGCTGTCGGAGAGGAGGGCGCGGATCTGGGATGGTTTGTACAGGGTGCTGGTGCGGACGTGGTGGTAGATGAGTCGGGCCCGAGCTTGGTGTAGGAGCTCGGTTGTGAAGGTTTTGAAACTGCGGGCTTGCTCCGGCAGCGTATCGAGTGTGTTGAGTGCTGTGCTATATGCCTCCAGCGCTTTGTTCATATCCGAAGACCGGGAGAGGTAGGAAAGAAGAGCCAAGCAATCTGTACAAGCCACGAAAACTTTGGCTTTCCTGGTGACGAGGGCTGATTCCTGGGTTTCTGACAGAAACTACAAAGACGTTAGATCGTCGCGCAGCAATATGGGGTATCAGGAACTTACACTTTGCGCCTTCAGCAAATTCGTCGCACTGAACATGGTTTCGCTTATGACATCCGGAACAGCCTTGAGGTCAACACTGTTCTGAGGCATGGAAAGAAGAAGGTAGGCAGCTTGGGCGATCTTTCGACCGGCCAGTGATTCCCAGACCCAGGTGTGCCACAGCAGAACACAATCGACCCTGTCGTGGCCAGGGAAAGATTTGCTCATGGAGAGAGTAGTCGACCAGACATGGTCGGCAGCTGTTTGATTCCCAGAGCGGGATTCTATGAGAGCGTATGAGTTGTAGAGGCGCAAATTCGAGCTCCTCTTTTTCAGGAGCGACTTAGCATACTTCCTGGCTTCCTTGCTGTTGCATGCTAACTCTACAGCTAGTGCGTATTCAGCCAAGTCGTCGTTCTGCGGATTTGCTTCCACTAACAACCTGAGGGTCCTCCTGACCCAGTCGGGATCAATATCAGATCTTGAATTCAGGGTAGCCTTGGTCCACGATCTCAAGGATGAGAACCACGCCCCTTGGTCTGCAAAAAGTGTATCCGTGGTGTGAATAAAATTGGGATGAGGGAAGGAAACTGGGGAGATAGCGGAACTCTCAGTGCCTTGTTGCTGATTCGGAAGCCAGTCATCAAGGGTGATCTCTGTGCTGCTCATCAAATCATTCTGCAAGAAATTGTCTCCTGCCCAACCGCTTGTTGATTCCAGGTTGTCGACTGACTTGATAGGGGGCAGTTGGCAGAAATATAAGAAGCCATTGATCAACTCATCGGCCGAGGTCATGTTCCAGACAAGCGGGAGAATCTCCCGAAAATCAGACGCGATTATCACACGGTAAGGATCGTCTTCGTCGGATTCATCCAAACTCCGAGCCGGGAGTCGGGCATTAGACATTCGTTCTCGTTCGCACGCGGTCCAAGACGCGAAGGCTGATCGTAAGTCAATCCGATACTGAGGCGTGAAGGTCTTGATATCCAGGAGAGCATTATCTCCGGACTTCCAGCCTTTAGCGCCTGCCTCTCCAATACGCGCAACTTCCGATTCCCAGAATTCAAGGAAAGCTGACATTGTTCCTTCGTTGTTCATAACGTCCAACCCCTCTGGTCGAAAGAATACCGTTTCGAAGAAGGCCTGCCAAAGGGCAACAGCATGCTCCGTGAACCCAGATTCCCTGACGAAAAGAGTCAACCGCAAGAACAGGTATATTTGTACATGAGCCTTTTCGGGACTCTCAGGGACAAATCTATTCAGCCTCAAGCATTCGAGATATGTATTAAAGCATCTTTCATAGGTGAAATCGAGAAATTCTGTTTGGCGAAAATCAAGGTATTTGACCCAGAGGCTGATGAATTGTGAATTTTCTTTGAGCACCGTCTGCCATTTCGACGAAAGCTGCTTAGTATCCCAGAGCTTCGCTCCTTCTTCTAGTAAGCCCAGCAAAAGGCGATCTCGGGACGGACTGTCTCCAGCTTTCCTCAACGCCTTTTCGTACAATGAGAGCTTGATATCGGCCAAGCTTTTCTTTTCCGCATTTGTCAAGGGGCGGGACTCCCTCCCAGAACCTCTGAGAAGCAGCTCCTGATGGTCAACGAGACGGAGCCATGCCGCGACATCTGTAGGATTCTGCTCAACGCTCCTAGACAGCTCTGCATTAAGTGATTTGATTTCCTCGTCGGGATCCGCTCGAAGGCCGGCGTCACTCAAATCCGTGTCAGACACAACTTCCAGATCGCTAGGGACATCTTCCTCGTGTTTCGCTTTGCCATGAATTGACCGGTAGGCATATCTCTCGTCTTCCGGATCAAAATCTTCCAATATCCCTCTGAATCTGCGGCTCGCGGAAACAGTGAGCGGGATAAAGTCGCTCGAGGTATCTATGGCTGATTCCAATAAGGGCTCTTTTCGGACCCGGAGAAGCCTAGTGCGTTGCTTATCCAGTCCTGAGAACACGCTTTTTGTCTTGTTTTTCTTCGCATCCGCACGCGAGAAGTCCGTCCTCAAGATCAACGCGTCTCCTTCCGCTGTATCACGATCGATTCGGTAACGCGTGGGCAAACCAAGCACATTTCCTCGCCCGACTCGGTGATATTGTGGGATACTGTAGCGATGTAATGTCCCGTATATCCGATTGTACTTGTCGCCTTTGCGGTCTATGACGAACAGATCCGACTCCTCGCCCTCTTGCTCTTTCAACTCGGGTCTCGGTGCGGGCGAGGGGTGGCGGATGGGCTCATCGCATGGTTGTGCCTCTCGACGATGAGACCGGCGTTCCTTCCGATCTCTGCGACGTTCACGAGACCGCGAGCGATCCCGATGGCTTCTGTACCGTGACTGATGTTTGGACTTCGCATCTCGATGGCTCAACTCGTGACTGTGGCGATCTGGAGGCCGATCAGCTTTCGGCGGAGGTGCTGGTGGAGGTTTGAAGCTGGCAAACCGGGGGATTGACTTTTTCTCCTACAAGTTGGTTAATTATCAAGAAATTAAATTCAAGTCAAGAAATAAATAAATACTAACCTGGGAGCCCGAGGAATCCATCCTGGACGTGAGACATCGTCGTCAGTCTCTCTAGAGTTGGTTGTTTGGCTGGAAAAACTCCGCTCCCGCTTTCCGTTCTTTTTTTTATACAGAAAAAAAAGTTATTCCGGATCTACTCCAACCCGTGACAGCGATCTATTGCCCAAGAAAATTCTGGGGATTTTTCTTTGAATAGTGATAAAGGAGGAGATTCCTGAGGGATCATGGTCTATTCTAATTCCCGGTAAAGCAGAAGTTTCCATCGACAATGGCTTCGTCCCTCGCCGCGCAGTTGTCGCAGATTGCAGCAAAGTCGACAAACCAGCTCGACCTCAAGGCACAGAGAATATCGCATTCGCAATCTCTCATCTTCGACTGGAAGACTGCCAGCTCTCAGGACTTCGATACGATTTATCAGATATGCTATGAGGGATTCCAGGAGCTATGCCAGCTGGACGCACGATTCAAGGCGTTTGAGCGCACAATTTTCAGTGAGCAAAGCAAGGTCGAAGATCGCACGCAGATGACCGCGGCTCAGAATAAGGAACTCGATGTTGCTTTGGAGGCTTTCCTTGCTCTGGTTGGAGGGCGGTTACTGTTGAATCCTGCCGTCAGGGCCGTTGACTGGCTTATTCGGCGCTTCAGGTGCGACAACGACGGTGCAATCATGTTTGAGATATCGGGCTAACACAGCATGCAGAGTTCACGAATATAACACGGAATTTACGATCCTTACCTTCCTACCATATTACACCACTCCTCTGTTCCTGAATCTTCTGTCGATTCTCCCCGAAATCCTGACGCCTACCTTCAAGGTTCTGATTCCGTACAAAAAGGGCCGGCTCAACCCACCTCGCCATCCACTTGTGCACAGTGCAACGACCAATAAATCGTTTCTAGCGGCTCTGAATAATTATGTTCTCCAGGTCAGCCGCCAGCAGGCGCATCACCATGCGCTTCTGGCATTCTGGGCTAGTATCATCACCGAGGCGGTTGCAGGGATGTTGGATTCATCGCGTTCCGGTCGCCGAGAAGTCGAAAAGCAGAAGCACGAGGATATCATACTACGAGTTCTCCCTACCCTGAACGATGGATTCGCACTGAAGAATGTTTCCGAGCTGGTAATTGGCTGTTACATGGTTTCGGTGGTGCTCGCGCAAAAGGCGTCTCTTCAAGACAAGGTTCTTGACGGTTTGATGGAGGCGGTTGCAGGATCATGGACCGAAGAAACCCTCGAGTCGGGCCTGATTTGCCTGGCTGTCCTGGCACAGCAGAAGCCCGAAACGAGATTACCAAAACGGGTCTTAAAGGCGATTCTGCGACTGGATGATATCGTTAAGCGGTTGGCTGAAATCGCCAATCAGTACCAAACCTCCAATCTGTTGCTTGGAGTCGTCGCCGGATGTCTTGATAAACTCCCGAAACAGAAGGACAGTGCTCTCCTGGATCTTTTGTCCCGTATCTTCCAGAGTCAGCTCTTGGGGGAGTCGGAAACGAGCAAAGCCATGGCCATGGTTCTGCTGGCTTCCAGCAATGCTCACAAGGACGGTGCCATTTCTTTGGACAATCAGGCACGTTTGGCAGATTTGGTTCAAGGATTCAACCAATCCGAATCTCTGCAACCTATCTTCCAGAAGACCATCGCCGAATCGTCTTTTGACATTGCTGCAGTGGAGCACAACCTGCAGATGGTGATTGATACCGCGCCTGCGCCTCGTGCTGTGGAGGATGTAGTGATGGAAGATGCAGGAAAGGAAGAAGAACAAGACCGCTTTCCATCTGTTCTCGAAGCTCTGAGCGGAGAGAAATTGTTCAATGGCTCATTCCTCGGCACACAATTCATACCCGTGTTCGACAGGCTCGTTCAAGCCTTTGCATCAGCAGTCGGCTCAGAGGAGAAGTTTCAAGCTTTCTCAGATTTGCCAGTTCTAGGGAAAGCCGAGGCTACCAGGTCTCCTCAGTATCTATCGTTTTTCATCAGAGTGTTCTCCGGCCCCTACCCGATTGGCACACGGATCACGGCCTTGAATGCGATTACCTCCTTCCTCACATCCACAGCCAATCCGGATCTAGACTTCCAGGCGATGTTACCATTCCTGTTCGTTGCCCTTGCAGACCCGTCGGAAAGAGTCCGACGTGAAGCAGCTGCAGCTCTCGCCGCCATCGGAAGTCTTTACAAGAAGCACAAGAAAGGAGACAACGTCTGGGGCCGCGACACGCTCTATGGCCAAGGGAAGCAGTCGAAGAAGATCCCTTGGCTCTCAACCCGTGACGCGCAGAAGATTTTCGAACGTGCAGTCCTGCCGAGTCTGGAGGAATGCATTTTTGACCCGGGTCATATTGGCAAGGTTCTGGAGATCACTCTACGGGGAGCATCTGTTGACTCGAATGCATCTGAGCTCAAGAAACCTCTGAGATTGAGCTTCTTCACCTTCCTGTGCTCTCATGCCACTCAGGTCCCGTTCTTCACTCCCAAACTCGGGTTGCTAAACCTCCTTAATCGTATCGATAAGGCCGGCGGAACCACTCGTACGAAGGAGCTCGAGCCGCTGCTCAAGGCTTGGCAAGGACTGAGTGAGCATGAGGTCAAGGATATCTGTGAAAAAGAGCGGGTCCCCGTCTCCGAAGTGGAGCGTCAGATGGTTACCATTGTCACACCCAAGGAGAAGGATGCCGTCGCGCTGCTGTTGTCGAATGTCAGCCCTTACTCGGAATCTTTGAGACCTTCCTTCATCGCAGCTGTCTTTGGCCGCATCAAGGACATTTGGGCTCTAGTGTCCGAGGATCGCCAGGTTGTGGCTGCCGAGCAGCTGTTTGAAATCGCACTTGGGCTTTCGGACTTGGCTCTTGTCAATAACTGCAGAGATCTTCTCCGCAGTATCGAGCTTCCGGGCCCTGTGCTCAGCCAATTCCTGGAGAAGATCCCCGTCTCTCTTACCGATATGGAAGCTCTTGGCCCCGCCCCGAAGAGAAGGCGCACTAGCCAGAACAACATGATCGCGATGACTGTGAAGGATGAGGCGGAATTTGGCAAAGTCATGGAGAAGATGACTTTCATCCTAGAACTTGTCGACAGCTCATCGCCGGAGGCCCATCCTGAGCTTGCCGACGGACTCTTCCAGACCCTCGCTGCTCTCCATCACTTCAAGTCCCAAATTCAGTCAGGAATGAGTTACTTGCTCAGTTTGACGCTCGGTAGCCTTTTGGCCATCGTCAACCGCTCGAAGGAGAGTGCAAAGGCGCAGTTTGATACCTCTGTCATTCGCGCCGACTTGGTTGTGGATTGTGTGCGGACGACGGAGAGCCCCCAGGTGCAGAATGCGGCCCTACTTCTCGTGGCTGGGCTGTCCGTCATTGCGCCGGAGCTGGTCCTTCACAGCGTGATGCCCATTTTCACTTTCATGGGCTCCAGCGTTCTTAGAAAGGATGATGAGTACTCAGTGTCCGTGATCGATCAAACCATTGACCAAGTTGTGCCGGCTCTTATTCAGTCATTACGCAACCAGAAACGCGACGTGGTCTCTGGGACGTCAGAGCTGCTGCTGAGCTTTACGGCAGCGTTCGAGCATATCCCTTCGCACCGCCGTCTGCGGCTATTCCACGCCCTGATCACAAAGTTGGGCACGCAAGACTTCTTGTTTGCTGTTCTGGCAATGCTTGCCAACAGATATGCCATGGACAAGGATGTTCTGGTTTTGATGACCGGCCTTGTTTCTGACGCCAGTGCCCCTGTGGAGCTTACAGTACGTTTAATCCTTTTTATTATGTGGTACTCCTCTGACAGTACATAGACATATAGCAAATTCCTCGATTTGGTCACGGACTCGCTCAAGACAAAACCCGGCATCTCGCAGGTCCTCCTTGGAATCGGAAGTGACGATGGCCGTGAGCCTCAAAAGGTTGCTGTGGATCTGCTTCGCGACTTGGCTTATCTGTTTAAACATTCGTCCCTCAAGGTCAAGATGGCCAAGGCTTTTGCATCAGAGGACGAAGGAGTCATTGGACAGATCCGCACCCTCTTCTCTCGGATCCTGGAACAAGTCCTCGCAATCGGTGATTCTGTGCAGAGTATGAAACTCGTCAGTCAGGCCAATAGTGACGTTCTGGGTGCATTGTTCGGCTCTTTGACACTTGTCGATTTCCTCGATACTATTGAAGTGTTGCTCCAACGGCCCAATGACGAGCTCCGTCGGAAAGTCCTTCGACTACTCGAGGGACGTCTCCGTCAGAATCCCGAGCGTGATAGCGCCTCACAGATCCGAGTGCTTGACTTCTTGCCTACTCTGGTCGACATTGTCCAGTCGTCGCCGGATATTCTGCTCAAGCACGCCGCCGTTGCCTGCATCGATCGCATCGCCGAGAAATACGGGAAGAAAGACCCGTCGAAGGCCGTCAGTGCTGCTCAGGTTGTTGCTAGCGAGGCGTGCATCGGCCAGACAGATGATCGGATCCGCATCATGGGTGTCTTGTGTCTCACATCAATGGCTGAGGTTCTTGGCCAGGCGATGATCCCAGCACTTCCAGAGGCGCTCAGTCGATCCCTGGCCTTGCTTGAATTGAGTTTGGAGGATGGCAAGGAAAACCCCCGGCTACATGACGCGGTTTTCTCGTTGTTCTCGGCGCTCTTTGTCCATATCCCGTATATGATCTCCGGTCCACATCTGGACAAGATTCTGCTGCTGTCTTTCAAGTCCGCCAATGCCGAAGACTGCGAGGATGATAGCCGGCAAGAAGCGCTGAGGATGATGGCTCGAAAAGTCGACATGGCGGTCACGCTCGGGTCGGTCGATCGCAACTGGCAATACGCCGTGCAGGCGGGACCGGCTGCGACGAAGGAAGCGTTGGAGGTGGTCAGCCTTGCCATTGAGAAGCATCCGAAATCCGCCACCGGCAAGAATATCGGCGTCCTCACGAATCTTCTCTTCAAGGCGTTCGATTTGCGCCGCGAGCAGATCGCACTGGGATCGAAGGCCGCCTTTGACGTGGCTGACATTGACGAGATCGAGGATTCCGTCAACGATGTGACGATAAAGATGATCTACAAGTTGAACGATAGCACCTTCCGCCCTATTTTCACAAAGTTACAGGACTGGGCCACTACTGGTGTTCCGAAGAAGGATACTCAGGGCAGCTTGGCCCGGCTTACGACGTTCTACAAGTTCTTGCAGGTCTTCTTCAGTACTCTTCAGGTATGTTGCATCGCTCTCCTAGGTTTTGTGCTTGCTAACGGAAACTAGTCTATTGTCACGGGCTATGCCAGCTACATCATCGAAAGTGTGGTCTCCGTCCTCGGGAGGGCGAGTCCCTCGGATAAGAACACCAAGTCTCTATGGTTGGCCACGATGCGTTTGCTCCGGAGTGCCTTTGAGCACGATCAAGATGGTAGGTTTTTTGTTTTCTCATCTAACTCGACCGCAAAGCTAATCAACCTTAGAATTCTGGCAATCACCATCGCACCTGAACCAGATCTCCAAACCTCTTATCGGTCAGCTCGCGCACGCCACGAATACCTCAACAGCGGCCGTGGTCATCGCCGAGGCCGTGCCCACGATCACCGAGCTGGCCATCGCCGCCGACTCGACAGACAACCACAAGGAACTCAACACGGTCCTGATGCGACTCCTCCGCCCGTCCGCCGGGACTAAGGGCACATCCGCGGGAGGCGAGAACCCACACACGCGCCTCGCGGCGCTCAAGGCCGAGCAGTCCCTTACCGAGCAGTTGGGCGAGGAATGGCTCGCCCTGTTGCCTGAGATGCTACCCTACATCAGCGAGCTGATGGAGGACGAGGATGAGAATGTCGAGCGGGAGGTGCGCAGATGGGTCAAGCAGATTGAGAAAGTACTGGGTGAGAAGTTGGACGATATGTTGACGTAGTTTTTGGGGAGGGGTTTTTGGCGTTCAAAATCTGGTTTTGTATATATGAAAAGTCGGTCCATATCATTTTCGACTGGTCTGTCTATCAAGTGTGTAATTTATGGGTATTTATACTAGCAATATTGACCATTCCATCATATATGATCATACAGTAAGTAGCTAGCTGACTGCAAGAAAAAAAAAAAGTAATGACAAGGGTGGGATTCGAACCCACGCCCCTTTCGAGACACGGAAACTGATGAATCAGTTTGAAGGTTCAGTTCCTGAACCGTGCTCCTTAGACCACTCGGACACCTTGCCTTGGATGTTATTCTGTTCAGAATTGAAATTTATAATCCAGCGAATTGTTAGAATTGTTACTTCAAACTTCATCATTCAAACATGGATGGGATATGGTGGAATCAAGGTACGACTTTCTATCCATTGGATGAGGTAGTATGGGTTAATCTAGCCTAATTTATAATCTGCCAGCAGAAACTAAATAGTATTATTATAATAATTTACTTATGACGGCTGCTGATGAAAGTGCCTGCCAGGAGACATTCACTGTTTACCATTGTCGTTTGCTGCTAACCGACCCCTCCCGCCCGCTTAGTGCTTCGGGGTCGCTCACTAGAGCTGCGTGATAAACCACCATGGTAGCGTTTTGAGAGGCAATGTCGAGAAACTCCAAAATCACACGCAGTTTTTGAGATATTTGGTTTTTCCTGATACCGTAATGCGTCAAGAGCCTTATTGATTCTCTCCTGTGTCTCATAATAAATATTAGACATTGTGGTGGTAAGATATGAAGTGTTAAACATAGATGGTTGAAATTTTAAAAAAGTGAGCCGTGAGCTGATGTGAGCCGTGAGCTGTCAGGGTCGCTCTAGTGAGCGACCCCGAAGCACTAAGCGGGCGGGAGGGGTCGGTTAGGTAAGCGAGAGGCTTTATCTCCCCCCCACTTCCTCCTCCTTCCTTTCCCCTCTCATGTTCTATATTCTGGATGAATGCTATTGTTTATTTAGCATCCCTCACTACCTACTAGACTCATGGAGCTAGGACTGTTATAATCTTCCTCTGTCCTTTCATCTTCCTCTCTCCCTTTTCAGACTCATCTTCATGGATCAGCTTCCTGGACCATTTTGAAGGCGGGGTCCCTAGTATGGGGTATATAAGCACATTCTGGGCATGATCATCTAGGACCATACATTGGGACCTTTTAGCTTTTTAAAATGACAGTTGCTCAGAACACTGTTTTCTTGCACTCACTTTGGTACTTGATGTGAAGACTGAGTGGAAGATCGTCTGCGCAGTGTGCCTGACTTTGGCATGAGGTCTAAATCGAGAATCCATCACACCCTCTCGTCGCTAGCCAGTGAACATCTGCCAGATGCTACGCCCCAAGGCAAAGGTGAGATACACCCCTATACAACTCTTCTCCTGTATCATGCACACTAATTAGATATATTATGGGTAGATGCGCGATCCAGGTCAACAGTGGCTCGAACTTCGATACGTGAGACCGGAGGCTCACCCATCACAACCTCTCTGGCTGCACTGCTGGAACATAAATCCCAGAAAGCTCCCCAACGAGTCTGCATCTCTGCGAGACTTAGCTCTGATGACATATTGCATCGGTTTCTTCATGAACCTTGCATCGTTGTGTGAACAGCTCGCAGCTAGCTATCTCCACTACATTGCAACTATAAATGAGGACCGCACTTGTTGCTGCCATGATCCTTTTGTTTGCATTTGACGACGCCCACGGGAGTTCGCTTCCTCTCCCTATCATGCTTCGCGACTTTGTCAAGTCGCTTTATATCCCCGCAATAATTTCGACCGTCGAGCAGAGCATAGCGAATGATCCATGGCTGGCGAAAATGCGGGAGGGCGGGTCGCTCCATTTTGAGTACTTATATTTTCACAGATGGAGGTCCCACCTGCCTCTCTGCAGGTCGACAGGCCGGCTGTTCCTGGTGTAATGACGAAAACCAGAGAACAGCAGGTCAACAACGACATCATGCAGTGGGATGCAGCAAAAGACTTATACCTCAAACATTTCGACTTCAAGCATTGGACGTTAGTGCTGAAGGCAGTTCTAGAGTTCGCTGGACTGTGCTTGATTCCATTTAATGACAAAACTGAATTGGTGAGCTGATCTCTCAATGGGAGATAAGTATTTGAAATTAACTTTGTATAGGATTGAAATTTGTGTTTGTATTCTGACTTTGGACGGATTACAACAGAGGCAAATTTCAAGAATAACACCCAATTCCAGAAAACCCCGTGTATGTTTACACGGGAGGTTGAGAGGAACTTTGCTGCAGATGCTGGGATTTTGGGGGCAATGATCCAATATCGAGAATTGAAGGCATCAATGAAACGAACCCTCGAGGTGGGCATGAAGCCAAAGGGACAGTTTGTGCGCATGCAGTGGACAATAACGTGAAGATGAGCTACTTCATCGTCCAGGTGAATGATGATAAGAGCAAGCATCTAACGGCGAGTGTTCTAAACCAGGCAGCTAGCGACCTACAACCATATATAAGCACGTTCTGGGCATGAATGATCATCTAGGACCATTCATTGGGACCTTTTAGCTTTGTGGTTAGCAGTTGCTCAGAACACTGCTTTCTTACAACCTGAGTTCCCTGCTTTTTTGGCTGCTACATGTCACTAAGAGGAGGAAGGGCCGCCATGGCTGATAAGAACAGGAAGGGCAAACGACCAGAAGGTACTGCTTCGGTACGGTTTAGTGATATATCTCGTCCCGTCCCACCAAGAGCCATCCAAGGAGCCGCTTGCTGATTGTGGCTACCAGCTGCGATGTACGCCTCTATCCACACTTGAGAAACCCTGTCCGTCTGGTCGCCGCCTTACTGGGGCTTCTTTGACATGCTTGGCCTTTTCCTCTCTATTATTGGGGTTGCACCAAGCAGAGCTACAAAACGCAATTTCTACCTCCCACTAACAGCAATTTATGCTAGGGCTGGTGTATTTCAAATATTGCACCCTTTTTTTCTTTTGTGAAATACAAATGTCTAGCACTGTTTAGCCTATTAAATGTCCATGCTATCGGAGTTGAGGGATAGATGCGCATGTATAAGGTGAAGACAGGTACAGGGTCTCTGGGATATTGCAGCAGATTGGAAAAGGGATTTATTTAAGGGGCTTTAAATAACACTGTGTCCTTTCCTAGTGTATCTCTTTCTAGGCACATATCAAGGTATATCCCTTTCAAACATTCACCCGACGCCTGGTTGTCATCATGGGGTTGCAAAAGATATACTCTGTATATCCTAACAACCACCACATTCCTCAATCACAAGTACAACACAGTGCACACCTTGAATAACTGCTAATTACATATCCCACCCCTTTCCTTTACCTTTATAATAGAACTTGCGCTCTAATATTTAAATCTATTATGACACCCCACAAGTAGACAGTACTCCGTACTTACTAACCAAACTCTGCTGCTTTATAAAATTCTAAAACATGCCATCTATCATCCAATGGCAAGGTGTCCGAGCGGTCTAAGGAGCACGGTTCAGGAACTGAACCTTCAAACTGATTCATCAGTTTCCGTGTCTCGAAAGGGGCGTGGGTTCGAATCCCACCCTTGTCAATTTCCTTTTCTTTTTTTTTTTTGTTTTATTTTGCTGTTGGAAATGCTGGGGACGTGACATAGCCCTAATGCCCCTAACTATCATCCTTTTCTCTTGATATAAAAGTGACGTGGTATGGACAACAAATGCATTAGATTTATTATATCTATACTTGATACCAAACAGCACAACCAATCTAACCAACCCAATGCAAATGCAGCAGCGCTTGCAACATCCAAACAAACACATCATGGTATCTTCGATGGGTATATCGTAATCAGAACAAATGATGAAACGCTAACATAGAAAAAAATAAACTTTTGGTCGTTGATTTCATCCCCTCGGTCAGCCTGCGGCAACCCCGCGGGCCAATGGCGTCCTGAACTCCGTGTACTCCGGAGGAGCAGCCGGGGCGGATTCCGGGAGAGACAGATGGGAATCGCAGGACGAGATGGAAGGTGGGGCGACGCTGCGAGGACGGAAGAACTCGGCGTCGACCTCCTCGAGGGTGATTTCGTGGACGGAGGTCTTGGACCGCGCCTCGGCCTTGGGCTGGCAGGTCATCTGTAGCGGGATGCGCAGCGAGGCGGTCGGGGTCAGGATGTTGGCGTTCGGGGTGTGGTAGGAGATGCTCAGGTCGAGGGTGTAGGTCCGGGAGATGAGGCAGGAGTGGAAGGTCGGGACGAACGCCTTGGTCGCGGGGAGGGTGATGGGCACCACCACCAATGCGGTGTAGTAGGTGGTGCCGGCGAAGGAGGCGGAGGGGCCGGTCAGCGACTCGGATGAGGAGGTGGACTGCAGCGAGTCCCGGCGGACGGGAGGGTCCCGAGTGGAGTGCTTCGTCCACTGAGCGGAGGCGACGCAGAGTGTGGACAGGGGCACGGTCTCAGCGTAGAGGCCCTTGCCCGCCTGCGCCCACATGGTCGCCGACAGGGCGGACGGGAAGTTCTCCCAGGGGATGGCACTGTAGAATGTCGACACTCGCAGCTTACTCCAGACGGTGCCCAGCCGGGGCGGCTGCTCGTTGCCAACGGGATCGAAGCGCAGGTGTACCGTGGCCACGGTGCCTACCGAGTCCTTGGTGTTGCACTGGGGTGGAGTCAACTGCACGGGCCGGGGCTGCGAGGCGGCAACGACCAGTCGGCCGAGCTTGCCGCGCATCAGCCCACGCCGGACGTCCTTCTCCCTGCGGGGGCAGTAGAGGTCCTCGTCCCCCTGGACATTCAGCGGCGGTTCCTCGTCGACGGTGGGGACGATGCGAACTTTCTTCCCGGCCGACGCCAGGGTCTTGCGCGAGGACCCGCCCTCCGTGGCGGGCTTGCACTGGACGGAGACGCGGATCAGGTACGAGACCTGGCACATCTCCGGGACCATATCATCTAGCAGGGACTTGCCGTCGCTGGCCAGCATGGGGTCCCCCAGCGTTGGAGGGAGCTGCGTGTGGGACCGTTCCACATGGGCGTTGGCCTTGGAGTGACTGCAGGCCTGAGGGAGCAGACGACCGGGGACCACAAAGGTGAAGGGGAACCGGTAGGTGCGTCCACTTTCAAGGACGCGGGGGGTTGGATATGCAGTGTCGTCAATGGGCTGGCGCAGCCTGAGGAATGTCTGATGGGCCCCCGTGCGGCCAGGAAAGGAAGCCCGTTCAACGGACGTCCTTGACGTCCCTATGCCTGCGTCAGTATGATCCATAGGTTCACTGGGGCTGCGGTCGTACCTTCGAACGTGATCTCGACATCGTCAAACCGGGTATCACGGTCTACTGTGATAGTTACGGTTCCTTCGATGCGGTCATTGGTCGTATAGGAGTTGACGAGGCCCTCCGACTGACCAAGAAGCTCGATCTGGATCTTGGGACGAGAGCGTCTAGTCAAGGAGTCCAGGGTGCTGGAGCCCCGAGTGACGATGGAAGCAGCCATTGCAAGATCGGCGAAGGTCACGTATGCACAACCCTAGCTGACAGTAGACCGTATAGAAGTAATCTACGCGGATGGCCGAGTAGACAAGGGGGTCACACAAGTTATACCCAGGCCTCGGGAGAGCGCCTTCTGGAAACAGTCGTATACTCCGGAGGAAAAAAAAGGAAAACAACGGAAATTGCCGCAGGAGCTCTTATGGATGAACCTAGGAATGGGGTGATGGAGATGTTGCTGTTGGGTAATAGTAATAGACAAGTGCAGTGGAGCTATACAGACTGGACTCTGGACTCTGGAGAGAGACGAGGTTAACTGATGCTGATACTTCTTGCAAGTTGCAACAGGAGGAACAATCCATTCTTAAAAATCTTCTGATCCATTGTATACGATGGACTCATCTTGAGCGCCTTTCGTGAACATGAGTCATTTGACGAAACTTTTGAAGCCATGCGAATCCCATCGCATCATCAAGGTTCAAGAATCGAAGAATCAAGAGATTGTCCGAGCTTTTTTAGATGGATAAAGGAAGTCCGAGGGATTGATTGGCTATTTTGGGGGAAATCCATGCACGCCCTTGGAATGACAATTGACAAAAGAAGAGAAGATGAGGGGATCCACAATTCCACTGCACGCCCTGTGACATGCTTACTTAGCACGCTTACTTAGCATGTTTAGATAACATCTTACTTAGCATGCTTACTTAACTTCTTCTCTAAACTTTCTATGACTCGTCAATACGATCTCTTCTTTGCACCCCAAATTCTGGAAATATCTCACTATTAATACTCTTCTTCATGAACTGGAATCCATTTCCAGTCCTGAGTATCATCAGAAATACCCGATGAAACCTCGAGTCTCGACTTCTGGCCCGATGGAGCTACTCCAGTTCTAGCCGCCTCTAACCGTCTCCCAACTTCTCCGGATACTACAATAGATATACACAGAGTCACAGACAGTCCGTTCAATGTTGCACTGTCAATGGTATCTAGAGGAATGTCGATTTAGATGGCCGGATCACGCCAGTTCCTGTTCCTGTGGAGTTGGACACCATCTCCCCTAGTGCATACTGCATACTTTCTTAGCATGATCATCACATGGTTAAGACTTAAAAAGTTAAGAGAGCTAGTCTGTCTTCAGCCTTGCAGCCAGCATCCGGTATCGATAATTGTCACTTGTCATGAACTCTTCCCATGTTGGATTATCGGTGACCATCAAGGTCCCCATCCCCTAAGCTGACCAACCTATGGTCATAGTAGAGGGATGCTGATGCGAATGCAATGCTATGAGGCATGAAGGCATCAACCTCGTTAGTACTCAGTACTCAGTACACCGGTAAGAACTCAAACAGGGCCGATACTCGATCAGATTCGTATCCTGCTGGTTAGTTGACTGGATCAAAGTTCAAACACGAGTCATCTGTGGGAAAGCTTACCCTGTAGAATATGGAGTACCAGGGGTACGACGCTCGACAAGACGGAAGGAAACCGAAAAGTGTTGCTGAGCAAGCTTGAAAGGTTCCAGTTAACTATGGTATATAAAGACAGGCAGATGGCTTAGATATGTTCTGATCACTCAATCAACAAATGAGACGATGTATCGACAACACGAGGCAACACAGCTTCCCTCACCCTCTTCTCAGTAACCAGCATCTGCTCCGGAAACCACGGGAGGTCTGCGGACTCCGTCTCCAGCAGATTGCCATCATGGGCCAACAGCATCGTCCCCAGGGCCTTCCCACACAGCCATGCCAGGACCATCCCCTCCCCCGAGAACGCGGCAGAGATCCATTCAGAGCCGCCTTCTGCCTTATCCTCTCCCCTCCGAGTCAACGACCTGGGCAGCCTTCCCACCCACGGGAAGCCATCTGCGCTGAAACCCATATTCCCCGTCCACATCCTCTCCACACCCGGCCCGGAGACACTGCCCCAGTTCTCGCGACCAAAGACCGCGCTCAACGCCCCCGAAAGATGGATATCGGCGTACAGACTGAGTTCTGAATCCGTGGGGATACCCAAGTCGGCAATGCCGCCGCCCTCGCCTTGCGCGAAGCCGCCTCCAAACATCATCATTTCGCCGGCGTCGGTGTGCGTGCTGCGAGGTAACTGGGTCAGATAGTCGAATCCCCTGTCGTAGTTGAAGATCCAGGAATGCTCGGCCCCCTGGCCGCGGAACTTGCTCCCGGGGTTCTGAGCGGACATCTGTCCCCGGATGGGGTAGATGCGGCCTCTCAGACCGGGTACTAGATGGCCGACATGGGCGTTGGTGCAGTGAACAACGTGGCGAGCGCGGATAACGCCTCTCGTCGTTTCAACAGAGTACGGATACCGCGATGCGGAGGCCCCCTGGTCGCTATCCTCTCGGATCGCCGTCACTGGTGTATTGGTTTCGATTAGAAGTTCCGTAGGGAATTCCTGCCGTAAGCGAGCCAAGAGGCCGGTGACGAATTTGTACGGCCAGATAGCGCCGGCTGGGCCAGCGATGATGCCCCGGGCATGAGGCAGGCAGAATTCCTAACACGCGTTAGCAACGGAACTCATCGCAGGTGATATACGGAGTATAACCATGAGATATACCTTAGGAATCTCCTCTTTCTCATAGAATCTCCACTCAGCCGTCTCTTCAGGCAACCCTTCCTTCAACCGTCTCAAGCGGAGCAATGCCTCCTCCCACGTCCCCTCGTCAAAGTAGACGCTGAGAAACTGCACTTTTCTCGCCTGCGCCTCTTCCATCAATCCATACTCATCAGCCGTATTGAGTAACTCCTGGAGATGCGCCATTCGAAACCTCATTACTTTCCTCGCCGCTTCCAGACCATGCGCCGCTTCAAGGTCTGCAAATTCCTCCGCCGATTCGAGAATATGCCCGCCGTTGCGACCGGTGGCTCCGCTGCAGACATCGCGGGCTTCAAGGATAACGACTGCAGGGCTCGTGCTGGCCTCCTCTCTGGACTTGCGGGACTTCAGCAGAGTCCTTGCGATGGATGCCCCGCTCACCCCAGAGCCGATGATCACAACCTCTGCTTCGGATGGGAGCTGGGGGGACTGGACCTGGGTGAGTGCAGGATGGGGATTTCTCAGCCAGAACGAAGAGGTAGGGTGAGTTGTAGGGAGTCCTGGATCGGAAAAGACACGGTCGAGTGCCTTTTGCCGATCTGTGACTGGGATGGCAGGGTTGAAGAGAAGCTGTTGGACGAACGCCATGGTGTTGTATCTATCAATCGGTTACTGAGGAGTGAGGGGGTAAACGCAATTTATAGGCCATCAAGACAAAGGAACTGGATGCATATCAGCTGATGCAGTTATGGTCTAGTCTCGAGACTTGGGTATCCTTGCTCAGAAAAGCAGATAATTCAATGAATTTGACCACATTCTACTATAAACAAAGAAACCTATATCTATTTCAACTCAATCCCATTCCTCAACCAAACCTGCGCATCAAACCCCTCCACCAACTCCCTATACTCCTCCCCAGCACCAACCCACCCCTTAATCCCACCCTGCAGCACCAGACTCTCAATCGAGTCATCCTTCTGGTCCGCGAGGTAATCCGCAAACCAATTTGCAGTTCTCGTACCCCGTCCTGTTGACGAGCCTGTTCCCGTCCCCAATTAGCATACGCAAGCAGATGGTATAGGTATTAGCATACCGCAGTACCAGATGATATACTTGACCCCCCCCGCTCGGAGTAATTGATGGATCGTCGGGAGAGAGTAGTACAGGCTCTGTGCGGGTAGGTTAATCGATCCCTTTATCGTTCCCCCCTTTGTCCCCATCAGCATGTCCCTTGCCGCATCAAGTGAGGATGGAAAATGGGTATACTTCGTGGTCGTTCCGACGGACGTCAACAAGGACGTAATCCTTTCCCGCTTGCTTGCCCTCGCGCATCCACTGGATCATCTCCTCTCGGGAGATGCCGCGGGCTGTGTTGCGGGGCGCTGGGAACGCTGCGTGCCATGGTTGTTCCGGGGGTGGTTGCGTCGTCATGATTGCTTGATGTGCAGACTGTAGATGATGAAGATTGATACTAGGAGGGGGTTATGGAATGAGATGGATTGAGGAAGATGAAGATTATAAAATGTGCAAAAGAAAGTGTAGGAGGGGCACCAGCCAATCAGCGTGTGCGAGTTACATTCTCTATTGCTGCAATTCCAAAGACATAGAAAGAGATGGATATAGATATTATATAGGTAGTATCCTAATGCCTACGAGACTGTCCTGACTGATAAATTACGACTCAATATCCGTAGTGCATCACGGATAAAACCGTACTCAAAGATCGTCGAGGGCATCCACCTCATTCTCGTCTCATACAGATTTGTACGCAAAAGCGCAAAAACCGCATCCAGCTCAAGATCAACTGAGAGAAGCAGAAGACCGAGCGAGGCAAGAGACATTCGCCTACTGATTCCATAAACAGATCGTTCGACCTGCTGTGCCCGTTCAACATGTATGCTGTGAGGTTGAAGCATAAAAATCTGTACATGATGGTTATCTAGCATAATCGTCATTAGGTATCCTTAGACCCTCACACACACACAGACGCCGTAATGTCAGAATTAGTACGCCACCCTTGTCCGCATATCCTGTGTATATATTAGTAACGTTATCCGAGTACAAACAAACAAGGCGGCAACTCACCGAAATCTTCCGCTCAATCTCCCTAACTGAGCGGTCGAGTTCCCCGGCAATCATCATCTTCGTGTCATTAGGCAGTAAGAAATACATTTCGCACAGATCGCCGTCAATCACGCCCTTCACTGGCGCATAGTAGCTGCGGTAGATCAGGTGATCCCGTCCAGCGAGAGGAGGACACTGTGAAGCTAACTGCATCTCCAAATTCTGGAAAAAGTCCACATCTTCACGGCCTACAAAGGGCACAAGCATTCCAATCGTACCCTGTAATCCGGTCCACACAAGGATATCCCGCCCACCAGCCACGAGTTGAGTCTTGTGCAGGCTCGTCGGGATATCTTGTGTATAAGTGTGGATCATCAGCTCCAGACGATTGGGGGTTCCATGCAGATAACCACGCTCATGGATCAGGTGAGCACCCGATCCGTCCTCGTCTGCTTCCTCGGATACTTTCTTAGGACAGCGTACAAGCCAGAGATTACCGAACTTGTCACCACCGGCAACTGTCTCATAATCCACCATCGTGGTGCTCGTCGTCCAACGAGGAACAGTATCATCCAGGAAGGGAATCAGAGCATTCTCCTGGTACTTGTACACCACGTATGTCACACTTTCCCGGACGTCGCTGACGATAATCCGGCTGCCTTGCGTTTGCAGACCGACAATCGTCTTGGGAACCACGGGAGCCTGGCACTTTCGAAGCAGCTGCTTCATTCCCAGGTCGTAGATCCGAAGGGTCGAGCCGATACCCGCGAGGAGGCGCCCTTGGAATGCAAGGAGAGCAAGAGGGGGTTCTTCGACCTTGGTCTTGTGAATGAATTCCAACTCTTTACCATCCTCTTGAAATCTGTAAATGTGGATGAACCCTCCCGCAGATGAAGAAGGGTTTACAGTCAGATCCTTTGCCGTCCCGACCACCAAGAAAGTTTCGTCATCTTGACTGGAGAAGGGGACGGCTGCCATGCTGACGGCGGCTTCGTTCTCCTCGAGTTCTATCGTAGAAATCACCGCTTTAGCTTCTAGGGGATCGACAATCTGGATGCAAGACGCCCAATGGCCCGTGGCTCGGGGATATCCGAAATCCTCCGGCGGCAGGACAGCAGCGTCCCCATTCCGCGCCTTGGAATCTTCAATCAACCTGGCTCTCGTGGCAGGCGACAAGACGTTGTTGTCCGATTCAATGACATAGAAAAGTGGCTGCTCTGGATGCTTCAGCAAACGACGGGGTGTGTAGGAGAGAGGAATGGACTCCTGCAACATGTTGTTGTCCAATTTCTCAATGGAGAAAATCCTGTTGGTACACATAAGTTAGTCAGAATCGACCGGACCAAAGATGTATCAAACATAACGAGGATTGGGTACAGTGATCTCAGTAGGAACAATTGGAGATATAAAACTTTAAAGAGATGATCCACATGAACTTTCGGATTAAAGTTCTCATCATACGATCAGGGAGGGAGAAATTGAGGAAGCATAGACATATTGATCAAACGTACCGTAGATTTTGTGCCTGGATACCGACCATTCCTTCCACACACTGTTCACTGGAGAAGTTCCAGCCCCACTCCAAGCCCACGTAGTCTAGCGGGGTGAGCATGAATCCCTTGGTTTGAATATCAGAATAGCCCAACCAAGGGCGGGAGCTGAGAGCGAGAACGGCGGTCTGTCCTTTGACTGAAACACGGAACAGCCTGACCGGCTTCGCTCCCAGGAAACGAGTACGAGTATCGGAGAGTTCACCGGTCACCTCGTCCAAGACCGTTCGGAGATAGACACCAGAATAAAGGCCGATGTGGAGGTAGAGTGTCGTACCTCCCGAGCTTGAATCAGCCATTGACATGATGTTCAACGCTGATGGAGCCGAGGTAAGAGCCTGGACCGACTTATTCTCAAGGGTGGTATCCGGGTCCAAACTGAGAATACGAACAGTGGAGTCGTCGCATCCTACAGCTAAGAAGGAACTTCGGACACGACCCTCAGGGACCTCGCCCAGACTGAGGCATGTGACTGTACCCGACATCTGGCGTCTCTCGTCATACTCGGCGAGCGATCCATCGGCGTCCATTTCGAAGTAAACAATTTCGCCGGAGCTGAGGGCGACCGCAACCTGGCGTTCATTTGTGGCAGCCGCAACGATCGATCTGTGCTGAGGAGCTGGCCACTCATTCACCCGCCGATCTGCGAGAATGTGACGGATACCCCTCGGGTGAACCTGAATCAGCGAATCCTCGCCAAGCTGCTGAACAGCCAACGTAGGTGCGGTTGACAGGAAACCAGTGTCGGTGACTTCTTCAACGGTTTCGCCGATACTGAGGACCAAGGTACCGTTTGCAAATGAGAGAATGATGTAAGCGTCAAACTCGTCCGCACGGGTCAATTTCGTTGTCCAAACGGCCGATGGAACACTGGGAAGCTCCGACTCCACAATCTCAGAGACCTCCAAGCCATGCTTGAGGGTCCTGAAGCTGCTCCGAGCACCGGAACCGGAAACAGCATAGATTTGAGGGGCATCCTCCTCATTGAGATTCGCAACCTTGCAGTCAATCAGGGGATTCAGGGAGTTAAGTGTTTCGACGAGGTTTAAATTCTCTGCGCCTCTTGGCCGGAAGTACGCGGCCTCGTGAGGAACAGAGGGATCGGCCGAGAAGGACTCGCTGGTATATTCTGTCTCTTCGTCGTCATCCCCCAGCTTCTCAAATTGGTAGAAGTGTTGATTTCCAGCCTCACTGGCAACGTAGAGGAAACCACTCTTTAAGATCAACAGACTAGACGCGATTGGGACTGTATCAAAATACTTGATCTTCAGCCTTTTGACTTCGCCAGTCAATTGGCCATTCTCATCCTCCACCATGTCGATCGTAAGCTTGAACAGGTCGCCATCTTCAGTCTGAAGGAGGAAGAAGAAAGCACCCCTCATCTTGTGCATGACGCCAGCGATGATAGAACGCTTGCGCTCGGGGTTCTCCGTGGCACCGCTACGTCGAGGAATCGGCACTCTGAATGCGTCTTGGTTCGAGTGTCGATAGGTGATGTTATCCTCCGCACATACCAGGACACCACTTGGACCATCAGCACCTCCGGGCACCTGGAACAGCATCGTCGCGGTGCGGTCTACAGGATCTGCCCACTTGCGAACAACGTGATTTAGACCAAGGTCGAGCTCATAGTACACCAGCACCTTCTCGGACTCTTCGTAAGCCCGACCAGTTGGATCCTGATCCGACTCAGAGTAGTCCACCTCGAGAGCGGCGAAGATGGGGTTCTCATAGCCCACATCGAGCGCTGTCATCGCAAAGACCACCGTCTGCGGCTTGTGAGCTTCCAGAGGGGATGAAATCGTGAGCTCGGCCTGCGAGTTCCGATTCAGAACATAAACAAGCTTGTTCTTCTCCACCGATGCAATCAGACAAGCTCTACCCTTGGGGTCAACCGCCAGGTACTGTCCAGGGACGACGCGACGAACGCCAGATTTGCCGAAGGTCTCAAGATGAATCCGATTGAATCGGTTCTGGGACGGCACATATTCAATGATTGTGATACGTCCAGAGTCCGAGCCAATAATGATATAATCTAAACGCAATCTTCTTTCAGCACAGTTCAGGAACAGCACCCAGCGTCAGCGTCGCCGACCGGGGCACGTCCCACCTCCAGAAAGGCCGGTTCGGCAGATAAGGATCGTGCTGCCCGGAAAGCTTGACGAATCACTAAGTTGATCTCGGCATCGGGGCAGAGTGAGGACATCAAACATACCTTTGTTACTCCCAGCCAGCCGGAAAGCAGCCAGGCTACGGATGATCCCGAAGACATCCTGGGAGAAAATTGGGGTGATTTTTCCTTGCGTCGGATCGGGACGATGAATCGTGAGTTTTGAACCCGACGCTGTGACGATCTGCTGTTCCTTAGTCCCTGCAAACTGACCCAGAATAGCTTGCGTGATCGCAGTCGGAGGCTGGATCGTCAGGGAATACATGAACATATTCGAAGTGGTAGCCATGATGGATAACTAGGCTTTCCCAAGCCAGAACCAGGGACCGATGCCCTTGATGTTTACGACGCAACTGCAGACAAGTCTGACACTAAAATGGAATCAATCCCATTGCTGTAATTAAAAAGAATGATGAGGAGAACTCTCGAAAAACGAGTGTCCTCAAAGAAAGGCGGTTGGAGATACTGGACGAGGGGAGCGAGTCCTGCCCAACTGTGTGTGTCCTGAGGAGGAAAAATGAAAATTCAGCTGTCGATGAGAGGAAAGAAGCTCCAGTCACGTGGATTTGTTCTGTTTGATTTGTTACACGTGACCTAAACTTATGCAATCTTACTAAGACAATGCAATCTCTTATTACTAAGACACTCCGCATAAATAACTCATTCACTAAAAGGCGGTCGATAAGATTCTGCCTGTTTCTAGTTAGTTTCTACACCTGACTAACCATTCACCGATCCACAGCCAAGAGAGGCCTTCTCATCTTAACCAGGAACTACTAAGTTAGACTGTTGGTGTTAGAGAGGTGGCCTGCCAGCTTTTAAACCATATCTCTACTTCATTACCTTCAATTTAACCGCCATCTCTGTGTTTCTTCTGCATCTTCAGTCAGCACCTTTGAGTATCATCTACTCTGATCTTCTTCTTGAGAGCATCTCCTCGAGCCCCTCATTCCATTCCTATCTCCTCTTCCCCACACGGCGCATATTACGTATCATGGCCGACGATACCGCGCCCGAAGATTTGCCCGTTACCTTCACGATCAAGTCCTCCAATGATGCCAAATTTACCTTCACCCTTCCTTTGTCTACTCAAGTTGCGGAGCTGAAACAGAAACTTTCGACTCCCGAGTATGCGGATACTCCAGTGGAGCGTCAGCGTCTGATCTACTCTGGCAGAGTGCTCAAAGATAATGAGGCCTTGGCCACATACAAGATCAAAGAAGGTCACACTATTCATTTGGTGAAGAGCGCTGCTAGCAATCAGAGACAAGGTGGTGCGACTCAGAGTGCGTCTACGTCTGCACCTACTGGTGGCCCGGCCACTCCTGCAGCTGGTGGCGTGCCGGCCAATCTCGCCTCCGGTACGGGCAACAACCCACTTGCAGGTTTGACGGGAGCCAGATATGCTGGATTTGCGCAGCTTCCTGGTGCTGGCATGTTCGGCCCAGATGGCGGGGTAAGTTATCTAACTCGATACCTGTATGATTTCCAACTTGATGGCTGACTCATTTATCCAGATGGGACCTCCACCCGACACCGAGACCATGCTCAACATGCTCGAAAACCCCCAGTTTCAGTCTACCATCAACGAAGCTCTCCAGAATCCCGCCATGATTGACATGATGATCCAACAGAATCCTATGCTGCGTGATATGGCTCCTGGAGTGCGGCAGATGATGCAGAGCCCGGAATTTCGCCGCATGCTGACCGATCCCAGCTCGATTCGCCAAATGTTGCAGTTGCAGAGAGCGCTAGGTGGCGGTGGTCAGGGTGGTGGTAGTGCATTCCCTGCCCCAGGAGTGACCAACACGACGCCCCAGGAGAACAGAGATACTCAGAACACCAATGCGAATGCCGCTGCGACAGGCGGGCTTCCCTTCAACCCTTTCGCTCCACCTGTGCTGGGAGCCGGAAACCCCTTTGCCGCTCTCTTCGGTGGAAATGCCCCTACTTTCGGCGCCAATCCTTCGAGCACGGCGACCACAACGGGTGGCGATCAAGCCCAGGGTACACAAGGAGCAACTGGTAGCGCTGCTGCTGGAAGCACCATTACCGGAGAAGGCCAAAACCAGCAAAATCTCCAAAACCCATTTAGTTTTCTGATGGACCCCGCCATGTTCGGAGCCGCAGGTTCACAGGGTCGCCAGGCTGGCTTAAACGCGTTCAACCCGCAGCAGAACCCCTTGCTCAGAGACCCTGCGCTCTTGACGCAATTGATGCAGGCCTTGGGAGCTCAAGGAGGCGAAGGCGGTGCAGCTGGGGCCAATCCACTGGCCGCTCTCTTGGAAGAGGCTGGCTTTGGAAGCCCTCCACCACAGGATAATCGGCCCCCCGAGGAAAGGTACGCAGAACAGCTCCGACAGCTCAACGATATGGGTTTCTTCGAATTCGAACGAAATGTGGAGGCACTGCGCCGCTCGGGCGGCAGCGTGCAGGGTGCTGTCGAGTATCTTCTGAGCCATCCATCGTAATTGTCGAATCCTCGGGTACGCCTAGCGATTTTTAAACGCATTTTTTTTTCTATCTCCGTCACATGTTGTCGATTCATGGTGCATCGGCGCGGGTATCTTTTCCATGCAAGGAATAATCCGAGTCTGTTGGCGGCTTTATCTTTTGTTTCCTTCTTGTTTTTCCAGACAAGTATTTTACGATTACCCCTCTGCGTGCTAGGTCCCGAATGTGAGATAGCCTGATAGCCTGATGATAAAGTAGGCGAGCGATTGGAAATCTCTCCTGTGAATTTCTTAACTGTGTCCCAATATGCCATCTTGTAAACTCCCCCCAGCTGCTGCCTCTACGCCTCGAAAGTAAAGGGGGAGGGCATAAATAACAGATCCGACGGGGAAGTATGGAGTCTTCAGTATGATTATGTCGGTATTCATGGAATGCAAGGACCTCTAGTAGCAGAACCTCTCTTATACACTGGTCTATGACTCTATGACTGTGAGTTGTTCTGGTGGATATCTATAGAATGAACGCTAAACCCATTTCGGATGGCCCCTCGTCCCATATTAAATGCTTCTTCTTCCTCTTCTTCTTCTTCTTCTCTGCTTTCTCCCTGTTCATGCTCTGTACAAACTACTTTTTTCTACACTCGAGTCATCCTCATATTCAGTCTTCACTTCATCAGGCATTAAGTGCCGATTTCACTCGTTACAATAACCAGGATTACTCCGTTGCATTCTAGACTGCTTTGAACCATCCATATTCACCCTTCGCTTCTCAATACTCCATCTGACTTGGCACATATTGTCTTTATCATATAATATTATCTTAAATTTTGATACATTTGAGCTGCTCTTCGTCCTCGTCGCGAACGACCAAACCCATTTAGCCAATTTGTCCTTTATGCTTGCGTGATATCTCTCTACTCCACCTTGGCGATTGGATACTCCCTGCTACGTAGAAGATGGAGTTGCGGTGGATGCTCTATCCTCGATGGACAATATGGCTGCTATTCGTGTCCTACGCCTGTGCATTCTACATACCCGGTAGGCTTGCCTTCCATGGAAATATCCTTGCTTGTCCACTCACATCCTAGGCCTGTAGGTTACTCGGTCAAGAGATACAACGATGACGAACCCATCCCTCTCCTCGTGAACAAGATATTCTCGGACCACACGCAGCTTCAGTATGCCTACTTTGACCTTCCCTTCGTCTGTCCGCCAAGTGGAAAGAGCCATGGTGGCTCCCCCTTTGGTTCGGGGCATAGTATCTCGCTCAACCTGGGGGAAATCCTTCGCGGAGATCGCATCATGACCTCGGATTTCGAGCTTCGGATGGGCAGGAACATGGAATGCCAGGCGCTCTGCACCGTGGAGGTCGGCCGAAAGGACGTTAAATGGGGTCGAAAACTCATCCAGCAGGGATACGTGGCTGAGTGGATTGCGGACAACTTGCCAGGAGCAACGAGCTTCGTCACCGTCGACCGGAGCCGCAAGTACTACGCTACCGGGTTCAAGCTCGGAGACCTTGACTTTTCCCCCGCCAACGGCAAGCCGCGGTACTTCATCAACAACCACTTCAACATTGTGATCCGCTGGCGGAGCGCACCGAAAGGAGGCAAGGTTGTCGTTGGTTTCGAAATCTATCCGAAGAGCATCAAGGCTGCCGATTATGAAGAGAGCGGCTGTCCGAAAAACGTGCACGACGAGCACGAGGGCTTGGAGTTGTACATAGCCCCGAATCTGTCGAAATTGAAAGAGATGTATCCTGGATCGTCATATCTTCCCGAGGACGACGACGGGGTTGACGATGGCGCCACCCTGAAGATCCCGTACAGTTACTCGGTCTATTTCAAGGAAGAGCCTGGCGTGGAATGGTCGAATCGGTGGGATCTGTACTTCAACAGTCAGGACGAGGGATCAATGACACATTGGCTGGCGGTTCTTAACTCCCTGACTATTTCGGGCGTTCTTGGTGTGGCAGTCTATGTGATCTGGGGCCGGGCAGTGCAGGGAGATACCAAGGGTCGTGGTGACGGAGTTGTCGGAGATGGTAAACTCAAACTTCGTTCCAAGTCCGAGAAAGGAGAAGGCCTCCTAGACCAAGGCTCGGACATTGAGCGAGACGCGGATGGGTCTTCTGACGACGAAGGCCTCGAAGATGTGAGCGGATGGAAGCTCCTTCATGGCGACGTCTTCCGGGTGCCAGAATATAGCGGCCTACTCGCGCCGTTGGTGGGTTCAGGCATGCAATTATGCTTCATGGTCACGGGCCTTTTGATTCTCAGTTGCCTGGGTATATTGAATCCCAGTTTCCGAGGCGGGTTTGTCAGCGTTGGCATGGGTTTGTTCGTCTTTGCCGGGCTATTCTCAGGCTACTTCTCTGGGAGGCTGTACAAGACCTTTGGAGGTGTTCATTGGCGGAAGAATACCTTGATCGTAAGTGTCATGCTGGAGTTTTATGTCGCTTTCACTAACAATCATATAGACTGCTCTATTGTTCCCTGGACTGACCTTCTGCCTCATCTTCATCTTGAACCTCTTTGTCTGGGCCCAAGCCTCGAGCACGGCGATTCCCTTTGGAACGTTGATCGGATTGCTCGCGCTGTGGCTTCTAATCCAGGTTCCCCTGGTGTATCTCGGTAGCTGGTACGGCTTCGTGCGAGCGCAGCCGTGGGAGCATCCGACCAAGACAAACTTGATCGCGCGCCAAATCCCACCGCAACCCTGGTACTTGCATAGTATTCAGGGGACGATTCTCACCGGGCTGGCTCCGTTTGCCGTGGTCTTTATCGAACTCCTGTTTGTTTTCAAGAGTCTGTGGCAGGACAAGAGCGGCTATTACTATGTCTTTGGGTTTTTGAGCGCCGTTTCGACGATAGTCATTGTCACGGTGAGCGAAGTGACCATCATTGCGACACACAGCCAGCTCTGCGCCGAGGTAGGTTCCCATCGTTATGACGTGCAACTGTGAAGAACTAACCGGGGACAGAATTATCACTGGTGGTGGCAAAGCTTCCTTACCGGCGGCAGCAGCGCGTTGTGGGTGTTTGCCTACTGCATCTGGTACTACGTCTTCCACCTGCATATCACGGGCTTCGTGTCGAGTCTGCTTTTCTTCAGCTACAGCTTTCTGGCCTGCGCGGTATACGGACTGTTGACGGGGACGGTTGGGTTCTTGACAGTGTATGCCTTTATCAGGCATATTTACAGGTAGGTTGATTCTTAGTACTCCGTATATTTGAGACTAACACTCGACAGTTCGATCAAGATAGATTAGGTCAGCGGTTACAAACGATTTCTAATCCGGCTCTTAGATTGAATAGCAATCTTTCCTTTGTCAACCTAACACAGCGCTTGTTATAGAGTCCTACAGACTGCCACTGGTTGGAGCCTGACTGCCTTTGTTGAAGCTAGAGTTGAAGTGTAATTAATAATCCATAGTACTCAATCTATTACTCCATAAGTCAGAAGCAAGGACAATTCCACAGACACTGCCAAGATATCGGGGCGTACGGACATTCCACTGCATCTTGGCAGTCTGAACAGTCAGGCCCATAGTTACAGTCATCAACTCAGCAAGATTAACGGTGTGGTGAGACGGCAGTCTCGGAATCCCTATGGCGTGCTCGGAGGCGAGAATTGCTCAGATGAGTCGACTATCTCGAAGTGTAATCCCACCAGTACTCAGTAGAGTCAGACTAGTCAGTACTCTGTATGAAGTGAATCAGGTCAAAAAAAGCAAAGTGACTTGGTAGATCTTCAGATATGCATAGATCTTCAGGGGTTAGTTTACGCTTTACAGAGGATCATAGGATGATGCCATTGTTGGGATAGTTGGATAACCACTAGAAATCTCGTGATCAGCAAGTGGGTCTCGGGTTTGACAACCGTTTTCTAGTTCAACCAATCATCATTTGAGGATTTTACTGTCGTTGAATCCGAGACTCACGCGACTCTTCTGGACTCAGTAGTCAGTACGGAGTACTGTACGGACTACGGAGTACTCTGTAGATAGAGTCTGTTTCTCTCGGTAATTAATAATTCAAGAGAGAAGATTACTGTACTCTGTAGACCTGAAGATCATCCAGCTGGAACCAACCCCGAGTCAAAATGAGAGAGAGAAAGATATCACACCATCATCCCAGTTGATGGTTCAATTTTGATTTTATTTTTTAAATTCTCTTAAACTGGTTAGTGTGGTATTGTAATGAAGTGTTTTAATTACTAGTGCCCATCTTTATTTGATTTTCAAAAATCCCTTAATTCTGATTGGATACCCACTGTCATTATGCACCTGAACAGCTTCATTTTCTTTTTTCTTCGTTTTTCTTTCTTGATTCTTCTCTTCTCTGTATGATTATATGATAGTCTGATAGTATGACTATAACTATGGCTATGGACAGTCTATCAATCTCTTCCTACTAATAGTTGTTATCTTGTTACTCAGTTAATGATCTCTCCACTAATCTATTAGACTGATCCCTATATTATCTTCTTTCCTTCTCTTTCCTCTTTCTCTTCTTTCATTGACCTTCACCGACTTCTCTCTTCTCTCCTCCCTCTGTCGTACTTTCACCTCTTTATTTCTACAGTCTACATACTTAATAATACCCTCTAATCCTATCTACTTCACCCTCTCATTGTTAATCAACATGGCCAAAAAACCCAACATCCTCTACATCATGGCAGACCAGATGGCTGCTCCCCTTCTGGCCTTTCATGACAAGAATTCTCCCATCCAGACTCCCAATCTGAACCGTTTGGCACAGGAAGGGGTGGTGTTTGACTCGGCATACTGCAACTCCCCGCTGTGTGCTCCCTCGCGCTTCGTCATGGTGACCGGCCAGCTCCCGTCCAAGATTGGTGCCTACGACAACGCCGCCGAGTTGCCCGCCGACATCCCCACCTACGCCCACTATCTGCGTCGCGAGGGTTACCACACGGCTTTGGCTGGGAAAATGCATTTCTGTGGTCCGGACCAGCTGCACGGCTATGAGCAGCGGTTGACCAGTGATATTTACCCCGGGGATTATGGTTGGTCGGTCAATTGGGATGAGCCGGTAAGTTGCGTCATTGCCTTGCATACGGGACAGGGAATTGACTATTGAGTCAAAATAGGATATTCGTCCAGATTGGTATCATAATATGTCGTCCGTGATGGACGCTGGCCCCGTCGTACGCACCAACCAGCTCGACTACGACGAGGAGGTCATCCACAAGTCCACACAGTATCTCTATGACCATGTCCGTCACCGCACCGACCAGCCCTTCTGCCTCACCGTGTCTATGACCCACCCGCATGATCCCTACGCCATGACCAAGGAGTTCTGGGACCTATACGAAGGTGTCGATATCCCGCTGCCCCGGACCGCCGCGATCCCCCACGACCAGCAGGATCCCCACTCGCAGCGGGTGCTCAAGTGCATCGACCTGTGGGGCAAGGAGATGCCCGAGGAGCGCATCAAGGCCGCCCGCCGTGCCTACTTCGCCGCGTGCACCTACGTCGACACCCAGGTCGGGAAGCTCCTGCGTGTGCTGGACGACTGCGGCCTGCGCGACGACACCATTGTTGTTTTCACCGGTGATCACGGTGACATGCTGGGTGAGCGCGGCCTCTGGTACAAGATGGTCTGGTACGAGAACTCGGCGCGCGTGCCTATGATCTTTCACGCTCCCAAGCGCTTCGCCCCCAAGCACGTCTCGGAGAATGTCTCGACGATGGACCTACTGCCCACCTTTGCCGCCATGGCGGGAGCGCCGCTGGTCAAGGAACTTCCGCTGGACGGCGTCTCGTTGATGCCCTACCTGACCGGGGAGGAGGGTCTCCGGACCGATACCGTGCTGGGGGAGTACATGGCCGAGGGCACCCAGTCGCCCGTTGTGATGATCCGGCGAGGCCGCTGGAAATTTGTTTTCTCTTTGATCGATCCGCCCATGCTCTATGATCTGGCGACCGACCCGGAGGAGAAGGTGAACCTGGTGGCTGGTCTTGCTAAACCCGCCCCTCCTACTCAATTGAACTCCGGCATGTTGCCCACTCCGGCAGAAACCCCCGGTGACCGCGACACCCCCCGGTTGTCCCCTGTCCCTCAACGCACCGCTCCGTCGTTCCCATTCCCGACCCCCCCGCGCACGCCCAGTCCGGCGAAGTTGCCCGCGGCGCTGCCGGATACCACGGACCCGGCCAAGCTGCTGGCGCACTTTACGGCGGAAGTGCGGGCGCGCTGGGACCTACGGGCGATCACCACGGACGTGCTGCGGTCCCAGCGACGGCGCCGATTGGTCTACTCGGCCTTGATCAAGGGCACACCGACGATCTGGGACTACGAGCCGCGCATCGACCCGAGCACGCAGTATGTGCGCAACCAGGGCAAGGGGGCTTTAGATGATGTGGAGTTTATGTCTCGATGGCCTCGTGTGTTGCAAGCGGCAGCATCTGCCTCGCCCTACGTTGGTTGAAGACTTGAGACCATTTTATTGATTTGTTATTAGCGTATACCCGTCTTGCATTCATGGTTTGCGGGTTTGAATGCTTCGGGTCCATCCATTGTCCATACATGTGGTACCTTCAATGCTCATAATGATGTCATTTCTACATACATACACATCCTCATAATCTGATCCCTTTACTTGTCTCATTCACAAGAACAGAAGCCTATAGATCGAAAGAAAATGCCTAAAATCACCATCGCCGTCGCCCAAGCCCACTCCCACCCTTCTCTCCAATCCACCCTCTCCGCTCTATCCCGGATAACCCACCACGCCTCCACCCGCGGCGCCCACCTCCTCCTCTTCCCAGAAGCCTACCTCAACCTCAACAGCTCCGCAGGGACCATCGACGAAACCCTCTCAACCCTCTCCAAAATCGCCCACGAGAACTCCATCTTCCTCATCACAGGCCTCAAACACACCGAGAACGAAATCGTCTACATCGACCCTCACCACGGCTGTATCAGCACCCGCCAGGCTCTACCTGGGGGCAGCCCTAGTTCCCTCCGCGCGGTCAAGGCCACGGTAAATGGACATCCCGTAACCCTAGCCTCTGCACTCGGGGCCGAGAATTCCTCCCCGCTTCTACGACAGGCGATTTACGCTCAACAGGTGGATTTGTATCTTGCGCTTGCGGAGCGCGCCTGCGGGCCCTGGGTGTCGGTTATGAGGACGGTGGCGTTTGAGAGTGGGGTGTTTGTGGTGGCGGCGGTGCAGTGTTTGCGGTATGGGGATTTAAAACCCGGGACTGGGTCTGGATTAGAGCCTGGGATTGGGTGGAGGGGCTGTTTGGAGGATTTCGTCTCCCCTGGCGGTTCGTGTATTGTTGGTTGTCAGGGGCAGGTCCTTGCTGGTCCGCTCTGGGAGGTTTCGGCGGATGATGCCCCGGATTCGGTGGTTACGGCCGAGGCGGCCGGGGATGGGAGTGCGGTTGGGGATGGGTTGTTGGTTGCGGAGGTTGATTTGGAGGATTGTGTGCGTGCGCGGGACGCCGCGGGGTGTCGGTTGCGTGGGGATGCGTTTCGGTTGACTGTTGAGGGCTTGGATCTTCCTCCGTCTTGACCTGGGAATAAAAGAAACTCATTCATAGTCCTATATAGTCGTCATATCAAATATACAGGCGCCTTCACCAATACATTCGTAGACCCTCTCCCCCGTACCTCTGCGCTCAGAAACGCGGCAAATCGGATCCGTCCGCTTCGCTCCTCCGGCTCTTTCACCTCCTTGGTAGGCGGGTGGCCCGCCTCCACCGTCTGTCGCTTGCCCATCAACGTGTTGAACACCGATCGCATCCGCTGTTCGCGCCCCGGGGCTGACGGCCCCGCTCCGTCCACGTTGCTCCCGCCAGACGGCACCTCGCGGTCGTCGTCCTCGAGGTCATGAGCGCGATCGTGCTCGGTCGCGGTGGATCCTCGCCGTGCCGCAGGCGTCTCCGGGGCCTGTTTCACGTTCGTCAGCGGCGGCAGGCCCGCCTCGATCTTCATCACCGATTCGTTCACCAGCGAACCCGGCATGATGTACTCGACGCAGATCTCGCGCGACTCCAGCGGGATCTTCTCCGAGATGCTCACCGCATTCTCCACGATCATCCGCACCCCGTTCTTCAGCCCCGGCGGCGAGGGGTCGTGCAGATTCATCTCGAGACACGCCACGAACTTCTCCACCAGATGGTTGATGAGCTGCGCCCGGTTCTCTTCCGCGCCTTTGCCCTGCAGCACATCCGTAAGCCCGTCAAAGGTCGTCCGCCGCCAGTTGGCGATCCGTGCCACCGCATTCTCCCGGTCCTCGTCCGTGTAGCTCTTGGCCTGCTGCCAGCGCAGATTCATCTCGATACGCTTCAGCTGCAGGCTCAGATTGGGCTCCAGCGCCGGGTGGAAGTATCGCTCGAAGATCTCCTCCACCAGCCACCGGCTCATCGTCGCCCGGCCAATGGCCGTCATCTCCTTCATCCCGGTCGTATGGGCGTCCTCGTTGACGTGTCCGGCCAACCAGGACGGCAGGCTCTTCCAATCCCTTCGGATGGAGAAGGCCAGGTCCTTGATAGCGCCGTCGAGACGGGCGAACCGGTTTGCATATTCATTATCGTCGAGGACGGTGCGGGACACGGCCATGCGCTGGTGGGCCACGGTATTCTGCAGTTGCTGCACTTGAGCGTCTTTTTCAAAATAGTACCGCTTCACTTTGGAGTATTTGGCCTCTGCGCTGTGTTAGTTTCTTCACCTGAATAAGGAGGTCGATCTTACGTAGTTCGTCATGCTTTTGCAGCAGCGCTCGCACATCGATATCTCCCGGATCATCTCGTCCCCTGCTACCGACCGGGGGTGTGCTGCGCCCTGGCTCAGGGGCATTCTGGCTGCCCTGGAAGGGTGGCGGACCGGCAGGCTGGTCGGAAGATGAAGCCATCCCACTCTGATGGGCGGAGGAAGGGCGCAAATTGGATTGGTGCGGCAACGGGGGTAGCGGAGAAGGGGGTCCCAAGGACTGCCGCGAGGAAGGTCGCGCACTCAACGAAGGCTCCAGTTGCAGTTGCGAGACCGGAGAGTGTTGCTGCGTTTGCGGGTTGGAAACAACCGGATCCACAGGTTGCCTGGACGGATCAACAGGCGACGAGTTGTATACTTTGTCAAGGAGACCCGAATCGGTGTTGGAACGCTGGATCGAAGGCGGGTGTTGCGGGGAACGGGAAGGTCGTCGGTGAGCTGACACCGGATCCTGTTGCATGAGGAGGGACTGCGAGCTACTCTGGTTGGGGTCTACCGCCCCGGGGACGGTCTCGGATGAGGAATGGTAGATGTTTTCCTTGTCCCTGTGATGATCGCGATGCGTCTCGAGCGATAGCTGTTGATGTCGCCGCTGACGGGACGAGGGCGACGAGGTGGTGCCCTTGACGGAGAGGCTGCGTTCCAAGAAGCCGGTCGACGAAGCCGA
The DNA here is from genome assembly GCA_004769165.1 of Aspergillus cejpii. Taxonomy (NCBI): domain Eukaryota; kingdom Fungi; phylum Ascomycota; class Eurotiomycetes; order Eurotiales; family Aspergillaceae; genus Aspergillus; species Aspergillus cejpii. Next base: position 218,469 of record SMSW01000005.1, on the reverse strand, counting down.
GGAGGAGGAATGCAGACCAAAGAGCTTCCTGCGGGACTTCTGGGGAGGATTCTGTTTGCTGTTGTTGGGGGCTTTGGGGGCCAAAGCTTGATCAGAGGCCCTATCCGCAGGCCACGACTGATCGCGCAGGTCAGCATCGAAGCGGGCTGGTGAAGCGGGGGTCGGAAGTACCGAGTTGAGGAGAGTGGGAGAGTGATGGCTCTGGGAACGGGTGATTGGATTCTGATGATTCTGATGATTCTGATGGTTTTGTTGAGAATACGAATCAAGCTGACCCGAAGCCAAAGTGGGGGTACGCAAGTCGGAAAAGCGCTGAGAAAAAGCGAGATCGTCAGGAGGAACACGAGGTGAAATAGATGCCAGGTGTTCAACAGAATGAGAATGAAGAGCAGGAGATACAGCAGGAGATGGAGACTTGTGTTTTTTCCGAAGAAAAGGCATGGAGGAGGAAGATGAGGATGAAGATGATCCTCCGAAGAGGGATGAAAGGAGGAGGGAGAGAGGAGTTGACAGTAACACCACCAGATTCACAATGATAACTCCGTAGATTTGAATAATCCTCTGTCTATCGAAGAGTATCTAATGAAGAAAACAAAATGATAATGGAATATGGATGAATGAATGTTGATGCTATAAATAATCCCCTTGGCCAAGCGCAAACACGAGGACGACAATCACAAAGAAAAAGACTAGAGATGATATCCAATGAGAATATGATCTCTACTATCAAGATTCAAGTCGAAGGAGGAGAAGAAGCATCTTTGACCTGAAAATGATAGGCTTCTTTCCGATCCAAATACACCACATCCCCCCCGTATCCCGTCCTCTGTATCTCCCTTTGGAAATCCTCCAATGGACTCGCAAACACATTATAATCATCATAGTGGATCGGAATCGTCAGGTCGGCCTGGATCAGTCGACTCAATTCCACCCCCTGTTTCGCATCCATCGTCACCATCATCGTCACCGGCCACATGTTCGGATGAGGCATCGTCGTGCCCCCGAGATGGATGAGCATCAGATCGATCTTCTGGCCGAACCGTCGCGGGATCTCCTTGAGATTGTCCGCCATCAGCGTGTCGCCAGAGATATAGATGCGATATCCCACAGTGAAGTCGGTCTGCATGGTGCCCGTGCTGCCGTAGCCTAATTCCACCATCCATCCGTTGGTGGGGGGGATCTTTCCTGTCATCTCGAGTCTTGAATTCCATATCAGGATGACTTACAGCAGCGGCAAGCTGATTCAATTTCTCCACCACCTTGTTGGCCGGGATATGGTTCCCCGGCATCGCAATCACTCGCATGCGAGGCTGTTTGGTCCGCGAGCTGTCACATTTGACACTGATCATCATCTCCTCAAAGGGTTCAAGATTTAGCACCTGTTGGAACGAGTCTGCGCCTTTGGACGTCAATGCGGTTTTGCCATGGCTTGTGGTGATTATGGGGAGGTCTCGTCGGAGTGATGCTTCGACTTTCTGGTCAAAATGATCCCTACCGTCGTCAGTCTCGGCCGTAAATCAAAGGATAATGAAGTACCCATGGTAATGAGACAAGAGGACTAGATCGATGCGAGGTAATTCATGCAAGTCCACCGCGGGATCCGTTCGACGGGTGGCAGTCACTCCAGGACCGAGATGGACATGATCTCCAGCACGGAGGAAATTAGGCTATCTTGTCAGTCTATCTCTGAAACAGGGATATTGATATATAGAAGACATACATCCGTCATCACCCTCATTCCCTCCCATTCACTGACCACATTAGCATGGATGATACGGAGTAGATGGTTAAGGTATCACTTCACTGACAGGATTGTCGTAGCCGTGCCGATGAAATATATCGATGCATTCTCTCCTCCAGCGCGAGAGGGATGGGTCTTCTTGCTCTTCGCGTCGGGTAAACTGGCTGGAGGGGAGGGTGAATCTCGAATGGGGGAGATGTTCTGACTGGGATTGATGGATAGATGCTTCATGGTGATAGACGAGGATGGACGAGGATTGGAGATAGTATCATCACTGATGATCAAGATATTGTCTCGAGTATCTCGTACACATGACGTCAAACCAGTTCTATCCATGGAGTATATACGGAGTATATCTGGATAAGTTGAGCTGGTGTGAATCTATCTCAGGGATACAGATACAGACTGTGGCTCAAACAGTTCATACGACTCAGCGAGAGAATGATGACTCTCATCATGAATAGCAGTCGATGTTGTCAACCCATGTGCTGAAGACAACTATCGGGTCTTCACTATCCATGCCTGTCTACCTGCTCAGCCGACGGTTGATTATCATAGCAGTCTGTTTATGTATTGTCAAATCAAGTGCATAACAAGTCCTATGTTTATCGTGGAACCAAGAGAAGAGTGCATTCATCAATCATATCTAAAACCGCTTCCTGCGCGATCTCCAATTCGAAGAATAGAATGTCTAGCATATGCCGTGGGTCTTGCCGGTCTTGCCCTGCAAGGAATGTGTCTCGTTCTTATAGTGAGGATGGCTGTAGCTGGACTTGCGCGAGTGGGTATGAGTTTGAACATGTCTAGATCATATTAGCAATACGGACGGCAAAAAAAAAGGAGGGGGGGCCTACACTCTATATCTCTCCAGCATCGTCTTGTCCATATCACTCAACGTCTTCAACGCCAGTCTCATATCCGTCAGCAGAGCATCGCATCGGTTCATGCTAAAGTCCTCGCGGACGACGACCCGCATCAGTTTCAGCGCGTTGCTGTGCGGCGCCATCGTATACGCCGGGATGATCCACCCGCGCTCACGCAGCTGGTGCGCCAGCGCAAACTCGTCAAAGTGCAAGTGCTCGTCGCGGTCCGGGCGCAGACGGAACGCCACCAGCGGCAGTCCGTGGCCACGCCGCTGGCTCATGATGATGAACCCCAGCTGCTCCAGCTGCTCGGCCAGGTAGTCGGCGATGCGGGTGATGTTGACCATGATCGAGCGGTACCCGCGCTTGCCCAGCCGGATCATCTGGTAGTACTGGCCGATGACCTGCGAGGCGCCCTTGGAGAAGTTGAGCGTGAAGCTGGCCTGCTCGGCGCCCAGGTAGTTGATGTTGAAGATCAGTTCCTTGGGCAGGAACTCGGGCGACCGCCACACCACCCAGCCCACGCCGGGGTACACGAGTCCGTACTTGTGGCCCGAGACGTTGATCGAGACCACCCGGTCCAGGCGGAAGTCCCACTCCAGGCTGGGGTTGATGAAAGGGGTGACGAAGCCCCCGCTGGCCGCGTCAACGTGGATGGGGACGTCCAGGCCGCGCTCGACTAGGAGGTCGTTGATCGCCTTCACGTCTTCGTATTCCCCCGTGTACGTGGTCCCCAGGATGGCGCAGATGCCGATCGTGTTCTCGTCCACCAGGTCCACGGCCTGTTCCGGGTCGATCACATATCGATCCTCGGTGCAGTAGACATACCGCTCCTCCACATCAAAGTACCGCGCGGCCTTCTCCCAGCAGACCTGCACTGCGCTGTTCATGACGATGTTGGGGTGGGTGTGGTCCTTGCCCTCGGCCTTGCGCTTGTTCTGCCACCGTCGCTTCATCGCCAGGGTACCCAGCATAATGGCCTCGGACGAACCAATCGTCGAGGTACCGACGGGGTGATCATCCTCGCTGTCAATGGGGGCGTTGAACAAACGGGCGATCATATTGACGCATCGGTTCTGGATCTCAGCGGACTGGGGGTATTCTTCGTAATCGATGAAGTTTTTGCTGAAGGAATCGGTCATGAGTTTTTCAGCTTCCTCCTCCTATCCTTCGGTCAGTATCTCCCTCTTTATCAAAATAAACACAAGCATACCATATACGTCGTAACAAAACTAGCCAGACTAATCCCAACCCATTAGCATCCTCCATCCCTCATCTCAAGCCAAAAAGGAAACCTACTTGAGCATAGGATTCCCATCCAAACTCAACTCATCCTTGATCATCCGGTAAGCAACCTCACGGGGCATCTCCCGCTCAGGCATCTCCGTTTGGGGCAGCTGCTCGGTAGCGAACCGGGTGCCGTAGACACTGGAATAGAAGCCATCATCCTCGACAGTATCGAGCTTGATGGAATCAACGCGTTTGATGAGCGGATCGACGACTTCGTCGCGTTTGACTTGTGCGAGATGGACCATTTTGGGGTCTGTGGGATGTAAGATAGAAACGAAGGAGGAAAATAGAAGATATATTTATATATATATCATCAGTATCATCTGAGGAGTAGCTGCTGTCACTTGTGAGACTGTAAGCCTCAGGGGAAGGTAAAAAGGCCCACAGGATGAGCTGTTGGTCTCACAGTCTCACCATATACTCCGTAGATGGACATATTATCAAGGATGAGAGATATTCTGAACCAGTCATCCATGCATAATGCATCCCACGCAGACAGGCAGAGATATTCAAATGCCTCATCTACGGAGTACTCCGTACCTGATAGTCTGATCATTGATCAACCGGAGAGAATGGGTCTCGAAGCTTAGAGAAAGCTTAGATGTCAGTATCATCAATCAAGAAAAGAACATGAGTTGATCCACGTATGTCAGTAGTCAGTACTCAGTTATTCCGAGTGGGGGTTCATCACTTCATCCATAAGATCTGGTGATATTAATATCAAGACAGACTGGCGGTGTATAAAGCGAACAGCTCATCTCAACTCAATTAACATTATATATCAATCTCAAACCAGTCAAGAAGGTGAATAACAGTTTCATAATCAAGAAAAAGAAAAAAAAGTCCATCCCTGTCGGTGACTCGGTGGTATCCGTATCCCTTTTCCCATATCATACAGTCTCAGTGCCCAGTGGCCCGACTCATGATCTCGTGCTTCATATCAGTTTCTTTTCCCCTTTTTTCTTCTCTGAAATCTTTTTTTTGTTTCCGTCGTTCTCATGCTCGTATATAGGTACATAAGGATATAAGGACTGATGTCGAGGTCATATGCCCGTAGAGGCTACATTCAAGCACCCTTGACCTTGCGCTTGATCCAGGCCCAGAATCCGCTCTTGCGCTTCTCCGCCTCCTGGGCTTGGTCAACAGCAGTGTCCTTCGCAACCGCCTCTTCCTCTGGTTGAGTCTCGGCGGCGACCGGCTTCGGTTCGGGTTGCGTGAGATCCTCAGTCTCGCCCGCGGCCTCAGCGCTAGGGACGGCGGGAAGAGTAACCTTCTCGGGGGTAGAGGCCGACTTGCCCTTCATAGCGGCAGCGGCAGCGGCGGCAGCAACACTAGGCTGAGTCTTCCGAGGTGTCTCCGGGGCTGCAAGAGCCTTTGTAGTCTGTAATTCCACTGGCACGCTAGGCACAACGGGAGTAAGTTCCGTAACGGCCTCTGCAACGGTGGGTGCTGCGGTGACAGGCTCGGGAGCCTGCGGACCAGAAACCTCTATATCCGACAATGGCTTGTCAGTGGGTTTGGCACCGAGACCTGGGACGATCGGAGGCTGCGCTGTCTGCTCGCTGGGCACCTCGGCCTGCAAGTCCTCTGCCTTGGTTTCAGTGAACACAGGGGCTACCACTGCGGGAACAGCCTTAGACATCTGGGCCGCTGAAGCAATATCCTCCTCAACCTTGGGTATCTTAGGAGGCTTGTGGTCCTCGTCTCTATGGAAGAGACTGCTCTCGTATGGCCGTTTGGCATGTGCGGCGGAATCCACGCTTTCGGCTGGAGATATAACGGTCGGCTCAGCTTCGACAATTCCCTTCTCCTTGGGTCTTTCGGGCAATGTCACTGCTTCGACGCCGGCTGTGCTGGTTGTAGCTGGCTCGCCTGCTACAGCGCCTGTCTCCGCCCTCTCTGCTGCTGCCGCCTTTTCTGCTAGGCCCGTGGTCCCTGGTGCCTCAAGGGCCTCCTCTGCACCCACTGGTTCCGACACTGGAGCGTTGGCATCTGTTATAACAACAGGTTCGGGAGCGGTGGTGGGAGTCGTCAACTTGGACTCTTTGGCAGTCGTCTCAGGCAACACGGCTAGCGAAGAATCTGTGAGTAAAACTGATATTGTTGCAGAACTGGGGAAAACACCTACCTTGTCCCTCGCTGTCTCCTCCATCCAGCGTTCCGACAAGACCCGCCTTGGAGGCTTGAGTCTTGTCCACAGCGTCCTGCAGGGTATCCTTAGTCGCTTCAGGCTCAACGGCTTCCTTTGCATCCGGCAGAGATGTTGGCATCAGAAGTTCGCGGCTTTCTCCCTCGACGGGCTGTGGCTTGGTGAGTGGGAACGTCTTGGCGGTGCTGGGAGGCGAAGGCTCCGTAGGGGTCTCTGCAGCCTCGGTCGATGAATCGCCTGAATCAGTGGCCTCGGCGGCAGTGGTGACATCTTCTGCGGTCTGAGTGATCGGCTCAGTGACCTCTGGCGGGGCAGCGGAGGGAACATTGGTGGCAGTGCCAGGAGCAAGGCTCTCGGTAGCTTCGCCTTCGCCTTCACCCTTGACGATATCCTCGACTTTGTGTCCCGGGGTTCTGTTGAGGTGGCGATTTGTCAGCCTTGCGACAAACGATAGAGTGCAACCCTGGGGATTGCGCAACTTCTGTGGGTGATGCGACTTACACAGTGTCCTGGACGGTGGGGGCCTTCTTCGCGGCGCCACCACCACCCTTACCCTTACCCTTCTTTCCCTTCCCGCCTTTCTTGGCCATTGCGGTTTGATTTCTTGACCTGTTGGAATTCAAAAACGCGGTGTCAGAGAAACAGGCCCCAAAGGGATGGTGGGCTGGATTTTTTTTTGCTTGGAGCGAGGGGTGCGGGTCGCTTGGTTGAAAGACAGTCACTTACTGTCTGAGTTGGCGTGATATGAGGTGAAAATGGATGGCGCGAATCTCAACTGAATGAGATGAGACGAATATGGGAGGGAGGTTGTTCGAAAACAGACAGGGAGGCGACTGGTTTCTGTTCGGGATGTCTAATCGACATCGGGGAACGTTAATCCGTGATTTGAGGCAGTCGCGGGACAGTTTGGGCCACTCACCCAAACCTACGTCAGTCACCAATGAGATGTGTATAGGAAGGATCTGGAGATTCAGTTGATTTTGTTCCAGAAAAAGATTGAAGATAATATCCGGCGTTTGAGAGAGCACAGTATCAGAGATGCGTTGCGAGCGCAATTATCATCGAGTTCTACCCTACAGAGACCGAGGATCTTGCCGCAGCAATTATTATGAATATGAACAATTTCACAGGCATACCTTGCAGGAATAGTCATCTACTCTTTGCTCTCTCAGGTCTGGTTGATTCCAGCCATGGTTCAAGCAGACTCCGAGACTGAATCTTCTGGTGACGCATTTGACCCTGGATTTAATAGAAACAGCTAGGGTCGAGTACTGGTGACAATGGATTGTCTTTCTCGGACATAGTATACACAAGTCTATGAAGTATGAAGTACTCCGTAGATATGCTTGTCATCTTCAAAATGAATGTCAGGTCAGGTAAGTACTAAGTAGCCAAGCTGTTTCCGGCGATCCGAAAGTACGCAAGGAAGTTGATGCAGCTGTAGTATCCCAATGAGGTTAGCGCGGTTTCACTTCCCAGCCCTAACGGGTTATAGTTGATCCGGAGACGACTGCCAATTACCCAATTTGGAAAGCATGTTGGAGACTGGAGTACAGATGTACGGAGTACGTTTAGAAGGACGGGAAACAGCATAGACCACTACTCCGTAGTTTATCTATCTATATGTTGATCCTCATAAGATCTTAAATCGATAGTCATGTCAGTGCGGAGCTCAACATCACCACATCATTGACAAGTGACGTACTCCGTAGTACCCATACTTCCACAGGTAATCTTGAGTTAGATGCTTTCGGCATCTTCCTATGCCAAGGACCTCACCCGAGTTTCGTTGATGTTGCGGAGGACAGGAGGTTGCCCTACGGTAATACAGTCGGACACGGTATTCCGTATATTCGGCAAGCATCCTGCAGCAGTATATAGCTGCAAATCTCCATCTACCAAAAGCCAAAGAGAAAGGTCTGCACAGCCTATGTATGAATGCCCAAAATAAGGCACAAAATGCACAAGAGGCAAAAATGCAGGTTCTAGAAGGAAGGCAACCTCAGGATATGGAGTCTAGGCTTAGTGATGCCCAACATGAAGTATAGTATAGACCTGTTAAGTGGAAAAAACAAAAAGAATGACCTACGCAGGATTCGAACCTGCAATCTCTTGATCCGTAGTCAAGCGCCTTACCATTGGGCCAGCAGGCCTGTTGTTGAGAATGTGAACCATATTCAAATATAGAAAGCCTCTTAATCGGAAACAATGTGCCGAGTGGGGCAAGTTCTCTCTCTCAATTCCGGAGTCCGATGGACCAGATTCCACTTTCCAGACTGTACGAACAACAGACAACTGACAACAGACTCAGATTGGCCTGTTATGACAAGGTATGATCCGGCAACTACGGTACAGACAACGTTGCAACTTGCAACTTGCAAAGAGTCGAGGGATATCCCTGGATGAGAGCCACCTCTTTCTTTCAACGGTCAAATTTCCGCGGACTACGGATACGGAGTACGGAAACAATGGAAGACTCTTTGTCTTTTAAAGAGACTGTTAGGCTTGGCATGTCATACTCGTATCTCTAACTCGGACCATCAGGTTCCGTCGTCCGTAATCCGTATCCATATTCCGTACTCAGATTAGGTCGACGGGTTAATTATTGGTGGCTGTGGCTCTCAGACCGTCCGTCTTGGCTGTATTTTCTGGAATTATTCGCTGCAGGACTTCCATCCTATTAATACTCGGAGTTTTATGCCTTGTTTGGCCACTGTATTGTTGGGGAGTTTGCTATGACTTCAACCAGAATAATCGGATAGTAAGTATTAACTTGATTGCCACCACTGGATGTGCAAGGTCACATCCGGAGTCCTGTCCTAAGTCTAACTGTTGTTACTGTTACCCTGTCGCAAGTTTGTAAGTTGTAAGTTGTAAGTTTGTAACCCTACTACCCTAGGGCCTAGAAGACTGGAATGCTTGGCGGGAGAAGCCCAGAGTTTACAGTTTACAGTTTGCAGTGAGTTGGACTTGAAGTCAACCACGGTTTAGAAGTTACTATTGAGTATCTCTATCTAAGGAGAATAGGAGATAGACGAGTTGACTTGGCCATATGGCCCATGTTTCTCGGATTGCTATCACCACCAAATGGAGTAATTCAATCCTACAATTTTTTACTGAAGTTGATGAGATTGACTTTGGATGAAACTTGAGGGAGCTGTCAATGTTGAAACATTGAAACATATCCTCCGTAGAGAAGTAAGAGTTGGATATTAGCTACAGTCATAGCGCCATCCTCCATATTTTATACCTATTTCCATCGCCTAAGGCGTTTGGACTGGGAATTGTCTGAATTATCTTATATTACTTTGCTGCTCTCCCACAGTGAATGAAGTTATGAAGTTTGCCTCCACCTGATCTGGTAATTTGTGAATTTCCTATTTGTGCCGGATTTGGTTCCGAGATGTTACGTCTTCTTAAGTTCTTTCTCTTCTATCCGTATCTTTGAGGCATTTCCATGGGGCTTATCTTTTGGATAGTACTAATTATTACCTATTTAATCTGCTCATAAGTCATAACTAATCTCAAATATTAATGCCCTCAAGCATAGACATAGTATATTAGTACGAGTAGAATTAACTCGCTAAATTTACTACTCTTCCTAGTGACTCCTACCCCAGTACCTATCCTTCATACTACAGAGTACTCCATACTTCCTTCATCCTCTTTCTGTCTCTTCCCTCTACTCTCTACTCTCCTCTCTCTCTTTCTCTCATCCCTCCTCCATTGCTTTCCTCCCTCCCCTCCTCCCCCAACATAGTTTCGTCTAGTCGAACGATGAAATCAAGCTTTTTCACCATAGTCGATCATCGTCTGTGCTTGCACACCCTTCCCAGTGTCAGTTCCCTCACTGGGACTGGTCCTGCTGTGACCTGCCAATACTACTTTTCCTAGTCTCCTACACTCCTACTGCCACCGATCTCACAATAATTCGCGAATCCATTCATCTTCCACAACCCACCTGCAACTTCTATTCACCATGAGCTTCAGGGATAAGTTCAGGAAGGTGTTTCGCCGGAATTCGAATGGTCACTCATCCAAGTCGAGATCCAATGGCAATAGCAATAGCAATGGCATTCGCACTCACAATAGCAATGGAGTCAAGATCGAATACTACAAGCGCCATGAAATCCCGCGGTCCAAATTCCGTGGCCCTTTCGATCCTGAACATCAAAAGAGACTAGCCGCCTGGTCGTTCGAGGCTGCGCAGGCTGACCGTCCTCGTTCGCTGGATTATCCATTATCGCCCCGTTCGACATTACCAGACCATTTGAAACCTCGCTATGATGAGAGTGAAGACGAGGATGTGGCTCCTGACCAGACTCATGGGGTTGCCCCTCCAGAAGTGGGCTTGATTGACTGTAAGTGGGCTCTCTTTTTTCCCCAAACCCTTTAAGGGTCTTCATCCACATGTTCCATCTATTCATACTGGATCGATCCATAAGCATACACGTGACGACGTTCTGACCAAAACGATCAGCTTCCGCCATTGCCCCCCTTCATGGATGTGCTCAGGGTCGACAGGAAGAATCATCAGGCTCGTCCTCCACCGCAGTTGAGTTCAGCAGCTATAGCAGCTACTCGACGACGATGACACTCTCCTTGGAGCCCGCCCGGGTGGATTCTATGACGCAGATCAAGGAATCGATACGCTACACCTCGCCCATCCTTCGAGTCATGTCGCCGGAGCCCTTATCTCCAAAGGGGACCTCCATGCCTTTCTCACCAGAGGATTTGACTCGCGCGTTGAACGCCGTTCGGATCCGCTCATAATTCACCCTGACCCACTTATCCTTCTTCACCGTTCAGCGGACGGTCCTTTTCCACTTGCACCTTCCAACCTACCTTCTTCGAGATTTCGAGAACCCGGTCGTTTTCCAGATCTCCCGTTAGTCCTTGGTCCACAGACCTTTTTTTCTCCTGAAAGAGGACACGGCGGTTCACTTTACATGCTCTCGACTTCCTCTCGTACTTCCCTGGAAAGACGAGGAGTTGGGGGCAGCCTTTTATCTGTCATGCGATTCAGCGTAAACCCGTAATGGACGTTATCGAGCCGGTCACATTTATGGGGATTCTGAGATGCCTTTTTAAAAACTCACGGCCAAATAGGGAATGTATTGTATGAGACACTAGATGAATAATATGCACTTACAGCAGTTGACTTTCCTAGTAATCTAACCAAGTATCCTGAATTCCCGATAGCTTCGAAGAAGACTTATATACCCCGTAATCCATATCATCTGATCCTCCCCACCTAATGACCTGCCAAGACACCCATGAACCCAGTATGATCTCCAGATTATGGAGTACCGAATAGAGAAAGTCAATGACTCGCCGAAGCTGCCAGCGGCCAACGTTCCTTGGAAGAACGAGATGCCCTGAACCTAATTGAGTTGGAATTAACTACGGAGCACGAGTGTCTCTGAAGTGGATCACCAGGCTCTGGATTGAAATGGCAAACTATGGAGTACACTCATGCATGTCCTGACTCCTGGTTTGTGCATAGTGCATAGTAGGATCTCAGTAGAATACTGGTTGACTGTTTGATATCTATATATAGATATGATGATATGATATTTGGCTGGTTATTACATTCGCCTCTATTCTCGGTCATCACTCATAACTGACATGAAGTAAACATGCGGCATCTATACTTTTGAGTCGACTCACCAAAGGAAACCAAAAAATCAAAAATGAAAGAAAGAAAGTTAATCTTCATGCGTAACCGCCATATCCAGTACCTCGACTCGACCTTTTCCTCGAGTCTCGGTGCCCACAAACTCGTTCAACCCCTTGAAGGCACCCGGCTCCGCGAATCCTACCACCTCCCACTCATCCCCACCGATTACCTCCTGACTCTCGACCGACTCGATATAGCTCATGATCTTGTCTTTGACATTGCTCGGGGCTTTAGCAGCCGGTGTTGTCTCCACGTCTGAGCCGCCTGCCTCCGCATCCGAGTCCTGCTGTCGCGCAGCCCTACCCTTCGCCCCCCTGCCGCCCTTCTTGTTCGGCTTGGCTGACGGCGTCTCCTTCTCCCTGCTCGCTCCCGGAGCAGCGCCTGTCTTAACAGACTGCTTCAGCAGCGACACGGGACACGTGACACGCAGCCGCATGCGCGCCCGCATCACGGGGATAGGCTGCCAGGCAATCAGCGCCTTCATGGCCTCCAGCGCCTGGCTCTTGGCGGATTTATTCGGCGTCACGCCCGTCCAGAGCGGTTTCCGCGGCTGCGTCGTCCCGTTCTCTTCCCCGGCGCCTTTCCCTTCTTCTTCCTGCTGCATCTGTCCGCTCGCCGAACTCAGCTGGTCCAGCGCCTTCGAGATCATCCCCGGTGTGTACACCCGTTTCGTATTCGGGTCGATCAGCCTCCCCGAAACGATATCTAGCACTTCCTTCTCGACCCGCTCCAGCATCTCTTTGCGCTCGCGTTCGCCGACCTGCACTTCGCCTTTGCGGAGGATCTCCTGGCGGATCTCGTCGGTCGTCACGTCCGAGCCGAAGGCTTTAATCAGTTCTGCGGAGGGGGCGGTTTGGGCTTTTGAGACGGAGAGGAAGATGGTGGGGACTTGGAGGACATTGTCGAGGTCCCTTTCGGCGCCGGAGCGGTATTCAAGGAGTTTGTTCTTGTAGCAGGCGAGTTCGAATCTTTTCTTGCCTGATTATGGATGTCAGTTGTCTCTATCGAACTGTAGGGAGGATATTGACGGACCCTTTTTCAGTCGGACGATCGATACATTTGTGAACTTGATCTGGTTTGAGGGTTGGTTGATAGGCATTTTGTATACCCCTCTCCACCGTAGAGTTTTCTAAGCACCGGGGGTATTGAGATCGAACTTGAGATGATGATTTCAAGATGAAGTAAATGAATCTTCAAGCAAATCAGTTTATTTGAGCCGCAAAAAACTTCAACCCCTCCTGTCGGGTATCACTGTTCAATGTTCAGATTTGTGATGACGCTGGTCTCGTGACTCAATGGCAGGTGACTCGACATGTGACTTTTCTCCTCACGAGGTGCTGCACTCTGATTGGCTGCCTGCCTGCCTCACTATCAGCCTACTGATTGAGTCGTCATCACTGTCCAGGTAACGCTCCATCCGACATCTCCCCTTCTCATCTCTCTTTTCTGTTTATCCTCAGACCAGCTGATTCTCCATCAGCTGCTATATTGTTTCCGTTCGTTTGTGATCCTGAAAGTGTAAGTTGTCTCCTGCTACTGTACCTCTTGTCTCTCCCTTGATACGGTACTGATAAGATCGCTATCCAGGTCATTTCGACCCCAAGGTCCTCTTCATCCTTCCATATTCCTATCCATCATCAGTCCATCTGTAGGTCCTATCTGGGGGATATCTAGGTCATTATGAGAGTCCTACCGGCTACCTTGCTGGTCGGAGCGGCCACTGCGGCTGTTCCTCCTTTCCAACAGATCCTGGGGTTGCCTAAGCAGGGAGCCGACACCGTGGCTAAGCCGCTTCATGATCTCCAGGAGAAGCTCAAGACCCTCTCCGACGATGCTCGTCATCTGTGGGACGAAGTGGCTAGCCATTTCCCAGACAGCATGAACCACAACCCCGTGTTCTCCCTGCCGAAGAAGCATACTCGTCGCCCTGACTCTCACTGGGATCACATTGTCCGTGGTGCCGATGTCCAGAGTGTTTGGGTCACTGGTGCCGGTGGCGAGAAGGAGCGCGAGGTCGATGGCAAGCTCGAGGCCTATGATCTGAGAGTTAAGAAGACTGATCCTAGCTCCCTTGGTATTGACCCTGGCGTGAAGCAATACACCGGTTATCTTGACGACAATGAGAATGATAAGCATCTGTTTTATTGTGTGTTCCATCCATGCCAATTTGACCTTTATGATGGCTTTATACTGATTATTGAGAAGGGTTCTTCGAGTCCCGTAATGACCCCAAGAACGACCCTGTCGTGCTGTGGCTAAACGGCGGCCCTGGCTGCTCTTCCCTCACTGGTCTGTTCTTGGAACTTGGCCCTAGCAGCATCGATTCGAAGATCAATCCGGTCTACAATGAGTTTGCTTGGAACTCCAATGCTTCCGTGATCTTCCTTGATCAGCCTGTCAATGTCGGCTACTCCTACAGTGGCTCTGCGGTCAGCGACACGGTTGCCGCTGGCAAGGATGTCTACGCCCTCCTTACTCTCTTCTTCAAGCAGTTCCCCGAGTATGCGAAGCAGGACTTCCACATCGCCGGAGAGTCATATGCTGGCCACTATATTCCAGTCTTTGCCTCTGAGATTCTGTCTCACAAGAAGCGCAACATCAACTTGAGATCTATCCTTATCGGCAACGGTCTCACCGATGGTTTGACTCAGTATGATTACTATCGTCCCATGGCCTGCGGTGAGGGCGGTTACCCCGCTGTTCTGGATGAAGCCAGCTGCCGGTCGATGGACAACGCCCTGCCTCGCTGCAAGTCGATGATTGAATCCTGCTACAACACAGAGAGCTCCTGGGTTTGCGTCCCTGCCTCGATTTACTGTAACAATGCCCTCATTGGTCCTTACCAGAGAACCGGCCAGAATGTCTATGACGTCCGCGGCAAGTGTGAGGATGAGAGCAACCTTTGCTACAAGGGCATGGGCTATGTTAGCGAGTTCTTGAACAAGCCTGAGGTTCTCAACGCTGTTGGTGCCGAGGTTGACGGTTACAACTCTTGCAACTTTGACATCAACCGTAACTTCCTCTTCCACGGCGACTGGATGAAGCCCTACCACCGCCTTGTCCCTAATCTCCTTGAGCAAATTCCCATCCTGATCTATGCCGGAGACGCTGACTTTATCTGCAACTGGTTGGGCAACAAGGCCTGGACCGAGGCTTTGGAATGGCCTGGACAGAAGCAGTTTGCATCGGCCACTTTGGAGGATCTCGTCATCGAGCAGAACGAGCACCAGGGAAAGAAGATTGGTCAGATCAAGTCTCACGGCAACTTCACCTTCATGCGTCTCTACGGCGGAGGACACATGGTCCCCATGGACCAGCCCGAGGCCAGTCTCGAGTTCTTCAACCGCTGGATCGGAGGTGAATGGTTTTAGAAGTACAACGGCGATACCTTGCTGCTGCGATGCCTAATCAATGCTTGCTTTTTCAATTATATAGCAGAGTCTGCTTTTTTGGTCGGTGTTTCTAGAGGATGGAAGTCCTTCGTACCACAGCTCGCAATGTATGATGGCTTTTTACGATCATAAGGTGGTCTATATACTACTTTGATTACTATATTGCTTGCGACAATCATGAATAAGACAATGTTGAAGATAATTCTGAGTAATGGACGGATCGACTTTGTAGAAAAGAGATTTACGTGAGGATGTAAGAATCTGCTTGACTGGACAAAGGTGGAAGCGGTACGAGGGAATCATTGCCATATCGCGGAACCATTAGAACACCAGCTATGCCGAGAGAAACGTAACGAGGAAAAAGGGGGATGATTTTTTGATGTGTCTCATTTCATATTGGTATGATTTCTTTTCGCCTTTTTGTTGGGGGCCTTCCATTTCTGTGTCGTTTTATATTTCAACAACCAGATCAAGTCCAGAGTCCCCATGAGATTTCGTTAAATAAAAAAAAAGCACACACCAACATAATCCCCACCAAATCCACTCCGGCGGAAAAAAACGAAAATATCCCAGAGGAGTGGTTTAGCCCTTCTTCTTGCTGACACCGACGGTGCGTCCACGGCGGCCGGTGGTCTTGGTGTGCTGACCACGGACACGGAGACCCCAGTAGTGACGCAGACCGCGGTGGGAGCGGATCTTCTTCAGGCGCTCAAGATCCTCACGGAGCTTGCTGTCCAGACCGTTGGACAGAACCTGGGAGTCCTTGCCATCGGTGATGTCGCGCTGTCTGTTGAGGAACCAGGTGGGGATCTTGTACTGGGTAGGGTTCTGGAGGATGGTGACGATACGCTCGAGTTCTTCGGTGGTGAGCTCACCAGCGCTGTAATTCCAAGTCAATTTCTGTTGCTACCGGTTTCAAAACATTTCTTTCCGGTTCTGCTGTGATTGTCGCTGCCTCCAATACACACAAAGTCCAACTCGTAGATGTAGACGTCGAAGAAAAGAGAAAGATTGAACGTACCGCTTGCTCAGGTCAACATCGGCCTTCTTGCAGACCAAGTTGGAGTAACGGCGGCCGACACCCTTGATCTGGGTCAAGGCGTACATGATCTTCTGCTTGCCGTCAACATTGGTGTTGAGCAGACGCAAGATGTATTGGAAGTTCGTCTTCTCGCCGGACACGAGCGCTATTTCAAAAAAAAAATCAAGGTCAGCCTTCCATGCTTCTGTATTACTGAATTTTCACCACAATTCCCCAGCCAAGCGGACTCCATCGACATATCTTGATCGTCTGCAACCACTTTTTTTCATCGAAAAAAAGACTGGAAAATAGCAACTTGCGAAAGGGAATCCCGGGATTCTAGGAAAAACGTACACATGATGGGCGATTACGCGACGGGACTCGCGATTTGATTGTCGACAGCAAAAGGGATGAAGGAGAGGTGAAATCGAGGGCTTCAGTGACTTTCCCTTTGCTCCCGTTGTGGGATCGGGTAAGTTGTGGTCTAGCCTGAAGAGGAATAGTGGGGCTGAGGGCTCGCTTGTTGATTGCGCTAAACTCAACAAGGATAAATTACTTTTTGTATGGGGTTTTGACACGTGACACTACTTGTATTGTTACCGTATCTGATGTATTGGTGGTTATTTTTGGATACTTCTTCCTCTCCAGAACTCCAGAGTACTACTCCGTACTCAGAAGATGAGTTTCTTTGTCTTCATCCAACTGTCTGGCTTCTGCTGAGGGGATACCAGCGTTCTGATGGTCCTATCTTATCACACTGGATGGATTATAGGAATTTCTTTGATCCACTTGAAGGTTTCATCATTTCTAGGATGAGGATGTTGAGGGATCCAGATGGAGCGAGGTCTTCCTCAGAAACAGCAGGTGCTCTTATATTGTTTGAACAATTGTGCTGACTGTATGAAGGGACTTATGATGCGCAGATCTACTACTTACCGGGCTGCAGACTCAATGTTTGGTCTTCAACCTTGCCTTGGTTGAGGTACAGACCATTGAAACGATGCCAAAAGCGGTTCCATATCGTTGCTTGTCATTGTCAGAGTGACTAGATAAAGAGTCCTATTCTGAAACGATTCTTTCACTCGATGCTCAGACCTACGGCCATTGGCAGAAAGTGCAGAAACTTAATGCAGACAAAGGCATCTAGTCTGGCTCTTCTACACAGGTTCTAGTGAATTTCCACAATGGGAACTTCCTTTCTGTCAGTTAGACTTGAGAGCTCTGCTACCATGGCTTGCCAGCAGAAATTTTGGTAATCATTGTCAAGAGCGTTCCCTTGAAGGTCATTGACTTGTTCTGCTCTCTATTTTTATCCACGGTCCTGTTGCTGTGAAGGTCTTTGTCTTCAACCTGCTTCAATGGCAATATGTCTCGAGTGCAAAGAACCTGATTGTGTACTTTAACCATCTGAATTCCCCTCAACTTGTGTCGACGTTCATGTTCCCTTCATACCCCTCGATTTTTCTCTTCACAATTTCCTCCACATACTGATTCACCACTTACAATCTTCACCTTCTTTTCCTCCTGAGCTTCGCATTCATTTGCCAAGATGAGAAGACGTTCGAGGTCGAATCCGAGTTCGAGTTCGTCCGAGCCGGAGTCGGAGTCGTCGGGGCAGATGCTTCCCATTTCTTACCCTGACCCCAGCCTTCACTACCCCAGGTTCAAGCTCTCCAGCTTGCCTGATGTCCCTCCACATTATAGGCTTCTAGGAGAGACTGCGGACGATGTCGTCCGTACTCGCAAGTTTCTTCGCGAGCAGTTGGAAGCCATGCTGGAATTCTACGGCTGGGGAATCGACATGGGGATTAAAGCACGTGTGACTAATCTGAAAATCCTGAGATCTTTGTGGAAGCTCTTCTACTACTATGCGGATTATCATAAGCCAGCCTCGATTAGAGATCTTATCGACTTTGGCGGAAAAGATAGCGGTCCGAGATTACTGTCTTGTGAACTCAACCTTCCTTCCCTGCTGCCCGTCAGCAGATACTATCCGAACCCTCCAAATCTTACTGACAAGACACAACCCGGCTACATCAGACCGGCGAATGCTGCAGCGTCAATCCCTGATATCTACATTGAGCAAATGTTGAAGCCAAGCCTTCGATTGAGTCCCTCTGCTGCAGTAGCCCCAGTCGGAGCGCTGGTGTCGACACGTCCTCAGGGCGCCGCTGGCAGTAATAGGAAGAGAGCTTCACCACCGCAGAGCAACAATAACAACACCAACAACACCAACAACACCAACAACACCAACAACACCAACAACACCACCACCACCACCACCACCACCACCAACAACACTAACACCGACAACAACGCCAACAATAACAACAACCACCTGGTCACAACCGCGGTTGGTCCACCACCTACGGCTCATACAAACCCCTTGACCATGACACATTCTGCCAATCCAACAGGTGCATTTATACCTGCGCCTGCTCCGGTTACAGCTATCCGTGTTCCTGCCCAGAAGGCTCGAGCAGTCATTGAAGCCGTCGAGAAGACCGTCATGAGATTCGCTTATCAAGAGCTTGAGCGAGACCCAACCGCTACCCCGCAGGATCCTCAGCCATTCCTTACTGTTCTAGCGGCAGAAGACGTATCGAAAGCACTCATTGGATCGTTTCCTGCCAATGCCCAAGTGCGGCTCGCGCCCGACTCCATGGATGCTGACAGATCGATCATTGATCCTAACGGGAATGACTATCCCTGCCGCGGCAGAGGTCCCGTGTGGCGCGACAACTCGGGCGCCGTTGACTGTCTGATCGTTGTGGGCAAGTTGCTTGATGCTGGTTCAACGATCATAGACCGCAAATGGGCTGGCTGGGCATCGCTCCTCACTGATGTGGAGCGGGCTTTCATCGAGGCGACGGATATCAACTGGGATACCATTACTCGGGAGGAGAGTGCGATGGCAAGAGATAGTCTTTGGCGTTATCTGGATGGGCGCATACCGGGCGTCCAGATCAAAGTCCTCAGCCCACTGTGGAGTATCTGGACCGAATGCGCGGGCCAGTTTAACCAGTTCAAGTTCACATACCGAGAAGCAGTTGCGCCTTGCCAATGTACCGGAGGGGTCGCTACTGTCCAGACATTTACCAAAACCTTCGTGACGCCGGAGGTGCGCCCTGGTGACAAGAATGGGGTGTGTATGAACGACGTGATCGGCCGCCCGTTTGCACCTTTCCTCCAGGCAGACTGTGCCGCATGCTCTGCTCAACGGTCTGTGACCATTGAAAGGAGATTCGACACCCTTCCCCTGCGCTTGGTTGTGGGTCTACATGACAGCGTCTCGATCAAGAACCACACCAAGGATATCAGCTTTAGCTTCTGCGACAGCGATGGGCTCCAGCAGACAGCAACCTATCGTTGGCTCGGTGGTATCTACTACAAGGATTACCACTTCCGGGTCTTCTGGACGGACACCAAGAGGGGGGAAACAGAGAATGGTTTTATCCAGACGTACGACAGCACGATGAACGAGGGCCTTATCGTGGGAGATATTCCTCCATCTCACAAGGACGAGAGAGTGCCGCCAGCCTGGTGGAGAAACAAACTTGTGCCATTCCTCGTCTACGAGCGGGTGATAAATCCGGAGCCAGAAGTCTTGAGTTTGGCCTGGCATGCATTGTCTGACATGATGAAGATAGAGTTGGACGGTAGCTTAATCCTCCAACAGCATACCCCATGGTCGCGCCCCGAGCCCACCCCATCCCCTCCGGCGCCTTTCTGGGAACGATGCATCTTGGACATGAGTCGCTTTCACACAACTGCAATGGGTTATTCTTCTCTGCCCAATGACGTCGCGGGTCATTCGCCTGTTCCTGCGCCAAGGCCGGATTCAGCCACGTCGGACGCTCAATCACTAAGCTCCGGAACATCGCCCGGGTCGGGCTCGCAGCCATCGGTGATGCAAATCTCGCCCGTTCCAACAGGGATGAAACAGGCTTCTTACATGCAGGCGCCAACAACGTACGTCGCAGCCACGGCAGTCGGCAATCCTCCCCCATTCATCTCGACGTTCGCAGCGGCTCAGCCCATCGGCGTGCCCCCCCTCGAATTCAATGCCGCCAATACGAGTAGCCTTTTCAACGCTTTCCCCAACCCTACCTCACGCAGAAGCAATAGCTCGCAGAATAGCTTGACCAGCTTCACGAACGCGGTTCTGATGCAATCCCCCGGTGACGGTAACGCAATGCAAGTTTCCCCTGGACAGCAATTCTTCTGGATTCCCTCGGCGTCTAACAGTCCTGAGAGGCGGGGCAACGCACCGGAGCCACAGGGGCTTAGGACATCAGTATCACCCGATATGATGTCAGGAATCGCAGTGCGTAGCGGTGGTGGTGGCGGTCGAACCTCGCCGTGGCTTCAGTTCGTGCAACTCTCATCCAAGCGATCAGTCGAGGAGATACAGGACGACGATGGTAATGACAATGGCAATAACAATGCCAACAACGCCAACACCAACAACAACAATACCGCAGATAGCAGCGTTAAGACTAATGCTACTACTAGCAAGGGGCGTAAACCCAGAAAAAGGGCGCGGGCTGAGCCTACGGCCCCAACCCGCCGAAGCAAGAGGATCAGGGGGACAAGGGGTGGAGGCTAAACGGTGTTTAAAATGACTAGGAGCACGGGGGTACGGAGTACGGAGTACAGGTGAGAATTCCAGCTTTTGTTTGATGATTCTCTGGTTATTTGCAGGCTGCTTACTTCGAGTATTGATCTGTTCTGCTATAATCGGTGTTGCTTTCAGCATACAATAGACATATTTCTTGATCATAATTGAAAGTTCTTTTCTCTTTACACACTTTTTACTCGTGTAATTCTCTGCTGTCAGCTAGTCCTCATATTTATATTCCGATGTGATATTCTATCAGCTGGGAGATGTCTTCTCGACTCGATGGCCGGTTTATATGACTTTTTGGATATGCTTCTAATCTCTATATACACACGTGATCCTGTCTAATCCGATCCTGTATCGACAAAAAAGGAAATAGGGGCATTCTAACACATTAAAAGGGAGGGAAGGAAGAAAAGAAGAGGATAACCTCTCACAGCTTCGAACGAGGGCATCCACCCTGTGCCCTGACGGGGCAACCGCCATGAGCGCCGTTGACAGGCCCAGTAGGCGTGTTGCTCTTCTTGGGGGCGGAGACATAACCGCCCTTGACGTTGTCGGTGTTGACGACCCGGCCGGACTCGTCGCGCTTGATGCCCAGCTCGAGCAGCTTGGCGAAGACCTTGGCGAAGTGGTCAAAGAAGAGCTCCTTGTCGGCAGCGTACTTCTCAACCCAGACGCGGAACTTGGGGTCGGTGGTGAGGGCGATGTCGGTGGGCAGCATCATGAGGGGCTCGTCTTCCGGGGCGTCCTGGTCGACGTAGACGAACTGGCTGACGCCGTTCGACAGCGTCTTGGGCTGCCACTCCAGCTTCAGAAGCAGGTTGAAGAACTGGTTCGAGAACCGCGTCGGGTTGTTCACCCAGGGGCCCTGGAATCCGCTGCGGTCACTGTGCGCCCGGCCCAGGCTGTGCGCGCCCGCCAGCGCCACAATCTCCTGGTCGTTGAACCCCATCCGGTAGAAGATCGCGCGCAGGTGCTCCGCGCCCTGCGAGGCGTCCGGAAGACGCCCGCGCGGGGGCACCTTCGAGTCGTCGACCAGATCCGTCCGTCCGGGCTTCCATGCCACCTCCGGTCCGCCTGCCTCCTTGACCGCCACGACACCGGCGAGTGTCCACAGATCGGCGTATGTGATCCAGGGGTGTTTCTCCTTGACGGGCTCGAGGAAGGCCCGGCCGTGCTGCAGACCCGCGTTGGCGGGGTCGCCGCCCTCGGCTTCGTATCGCATACCAGCGCCGTTCGAGCCACCGGTGTCGGTTTCGAGATCATATGTTCCTGCGGAGTGCCTGAAGGAAAATAAAACATTTTGTCAGTGACGAGCGGAGTTTTGAGTGGGAGAGGTGCCTTACCACGCCAGTCGTACGAAGACAGGTCCTGCGCTGCCATCATCATAATCAGGCTTCTTCAGCTGGGCAACGATGTCCTTACGGACGGCGTCATAATCTCCCGGTCTGCTCATTCTGACTGGATATATGTTATTTTTCTGGGTATCGATAATTGCTTCCGTCTCCGGATCAGATGCAAAGGATGATCAGTCAAAGCAGCAACTCCACAAACAGAGACAGAACACGCAGAACACGGGTATCGTCAGCTGAAAAGACGAGAAGATATAAAAAACAAGGAACGAAAAAAGATCGCAAAGGGAGTTTGATCTTGTTCGCACATGAAGAGAAAGGAGTGGATCCGCGGGCCGAATCAGGACTTGAGAGAGCCGATAACTTGCTGAGATGCCGAGGTTCATTTTTATAGACTCAGGGAGACTCAAGAGATAACCTGATAACTGGCTTATTCATCTTCGGGTTCTGGAAACATCGTTCCTGTTATCATTAGGCCTTAGGACTCTGCAGTCTACAGCCTGTGCCCTGTCTCTGTCTCTGTCTCTGTCTGAAGAATCCCGGTCAAAAGCCGTCTGCAATCAGCCTCGGATGATGCTCAGAACAGCTCTACAATATGCACTTTAATCTCAGTTGTAACACTTGAATGGATACTGATTATTGACTCAGGAGTCAGGACTGTTGTTGCTTATGATATATTTTGAATTGACGATACTAGGAGTATGAAGCATTGCAAACAGATTGATGACAGTCCATACCATACTCTGTAGTTTGCCACTGACTCTCAAGAATTCAATTTCTGGATTAATTTCCATGTGAAATTGACATATCGAATTCAAATCGACAGAATGAATCGCTAGAATCATCTCTATGCTTCCTCTTCCTCTTCTTCCAGCTCTGCTTTCTCTGCCTCAGGCTTTACTGTCTCTGCCTCAGGCCTCCCATCCATCCTCATCTTGAACATCTCACACTCTCTACTCATCATCAACAACTCCCTCCTCATTTCACAATTCATCTCCCGAAGAGTCGCCACCCTCTCCTTCCACCGATCATTCACCGTCTCCACGCGTTTCACCAACGCCCCAAACTCCCTCCGCATCCACTCCCGCTCCCCCCGCAGCCGCTTCGCCAGGCGCGCATACCGCTTGGCATTCCGCTCCAGCCTCCGTCGCTGCGACGTCTCCGTCCCCGTGATGATCTCGATCACGTCGTTGATTGGTGCCGTGTGTTCCTCGCTCAGGGTGCCTTTCTCCACGTGTTTGGAGATCCGGATGAATGCCGCGGTGATGTCGTCGGCGATGCTCCGGAGGAGGGTTTGTTTGGAGAGAGAGTCCAGGTTCCGGATGTTCTGGAGCCGGGAGGCGTAGTTCAGGGTGAGGTATTGTTTGGTCATTGTGGGATTGGAGGTGGTTGTAGAGTTGAGGGATGTAGTTCAGGTAAGTCTATGGTCTATCCAGAGAGTATTATACGTATGTATTGCCGAGATTCTACTATTATACTTGCCATCTACGAAAGGAGGGAAATGTTTGGCTCTGAAAAGAGACTGTCTTCCTTTGTTCTGCTCCCGTTGTTTGATTGCCCCCATTGTTCTGCATCTAGAATGATGAGGCTCAACATCTGGAAATTTCTTAGAGGTATTCTAGGGCGATGGTCGGTCTTTATTAGACACCCTCTTTCGCAGAGCAATAATCGCGTTTCAGATTTTGTTGGCCCCTGATTTCCCTCTCAGACAAAACACTGAACGGCCTGTTCGATCTGTTGCGCCTCGGTCTCCATGTCTAACGAGCAGCGGAACATAAGCGCCACACAGAGAATCATGGCGACAGTGTCAGTCTCCAGGGCAGATGTCTTGTTTTGTTTTGTGAGACATGAATGGGAAAGGTCACGTGCGTCGGCTCGTACAGCCCGCTCGTCCTCTTTCTCGCCTCGCTGGGTAACCCGTCTAGACTGGCGCTGGCCAGCACCCCCAACGTCCCGACAATCCAGCCGCCTGGTCCGAAATCATACGCCGCTTAAGACCCGCGGGCTAGTAGTTAGAATCAACGACGCCGAGTTCGCCAGTTGATGCACCAGCTTCGCCTGGGGTACCAGCCTCCTTGACTTGATTTGCCGTGCACGTCGATGCTGCAGCCTCCGATTAGATCGTGGCGGAGGTTAAATTTCCTGGCGGGATTCTTAAAGGCTTGCAGGCTTCTGTCATGACTTCGAGTCCGATCCCGTCGCCGGGAAGGACAATGGTGTTAAAGTTGGTCGCTATTTTCCTTTTGTAGAGGAATCTGACAACGCCACAGACCAAATTGATCTCAATTGTTGAACAGCTACTATTTAGATAGAGCTGGGTCTTCCAAGCGACGCTGCAGGGTTGACAGCAGCAGCGGTTATTCGGTCCAGTTTACATGCTGGAATAGCGGCTGATTCGGGTGATTTGCTCACTTAAATGCTCCATTGAATCTACCTAGACAAATGATGTCAGCGAAAGCAAGTGAGTTGTATGGCCATCAAGGGCTGTATCGTAGAACTTGGCTGAGTGTACTATCCTCTGCCTGAAGGTCACTTAGATCATATAATTCAAGTCTGTTAGAGATGAATTTCCAAATATCCATAGCTAGATGTGAAATCTCCTCGAGGCTTTGGATAATATCACATGCTCTGGTCTGAAGAACGACATCTCCATCAGAGACGTTGATTGTCACCGCCTTTCATTCTGCCAGGTAACAGGCAGATAGGGCTAGCCCTATCCCCTCTTGTTTGCAGTGTTTGTACTCATCGCATTTGACATGCTATGAAATTTTAAGAGATCAACATTTGTCCAAGAGAGCATAGTGAGCACCATGGGTCATATTGAAGAACTTCCAGACGACTTCGACGAGTCGCTCAATCTCAACAAGCAGCCTGCTGCTACCGAGGCGCCCCCCGCCGAAGAGACTCCATTCCCGATCAACGAGGAGAGGTTAAAGGAGCTCCAGAATGACCCCCGAGCGCCCAAGTTGCCGCCGACCATGGCGTCGGTCAAGTCGCATACTGGGGAAGAGCTCCTGAATATGATGAACAAGACGCCGCTGTTCATGACGGATATCAGTCAGGCGGGTGATGAAAGTATGTTGATTCCGTTGGAGGATTAAACACTGGGACTGATTTGTAACTCGCTGTGTAGATGGCGAAAACCCCATGCTTGATGCTCTCCAGGCTCTGCAAAACGAAGGTACCCGTGGTGAGGTCGCGCAGAATTACCGCGAGCAAGGCAACGAAGCAGCAAGAGAGAAGCGGTGGATCGACGCCAAGGAGTTCTATACCAAGGCTATCGCGGTGATAACGACCAAGCTTGACAAGTGGGAGAAACCGGAGGATCCCAAGGAAGAAGAGAAGATTCTGCGGCAGGCCGAGGAAGCGTCGTATATCAATCGCGCGCTGTGCAATCTGGAACTGAGTATGTTTCTACGTCCATTGGCACATATCTTTTTTGGACAAGCTTGACTGATTTGTTAGAAAATTACCGCTCTACGACCCTCGACTGTGCCTCTACCCTCAAGCTCAATCCGAAGAATATCAAAGCATACTACCGTTCCTCGATGGCTCTATACTCCCTCGACAAGCTTCCAGAGGCCGAAGATGCTGCCTCTCGGGGTCTCGCTCTTGACCCTGGTAACAAGGCGCTTCAACAAGTGGCCGCGAAGATCGCCGACCGCAAGACCACTCTCGAGCGCATCGCCGCGAAGAAGAAGGCGGAGGAAGAACGGGCACAAAAGGAAAAGTTGCTTCTCAGCACTGCACTGCGGGCCAGGCAGATCAGAACCCGCAAGACAACGCAGCCGCCTGACATGGAAGATGCTCACATCCGTCTGACTCCCGATCCTCTCTCTCCTGAAAGTACCCTCGAGTTTCCCGCCGTGCTGCTGTACCACATGGACGCCCAGTCGGACTTCATCAAGTCCTTCTCCGAAATGAACAGTATCGAAGACCACCTGGAATACATCTTTCCATTACCGTGGGACACGAAGCAGGAATATAAGATCAATACCGTTGAATGCTTCATGGAAACTGTGACGGGAGGGTTGATCAAGGCCGGCAAGAAAGTTCCGCTTCTACAGATCCTCAGTGGAGGTAAAGTCGAGGTCGTCGACGAGCTTGTCAGGATCTACGTAATACCGACCTCCAAAAGTGCAAAGTTCATTGCCGAAATGAAGGCCAGGAAAGAAGGTTGATGCCTCTGTCTTGCAATGCTTGGTACCGGTGAAGGTTTCCGTTGAGTTGTGCAACGATGCGAATTTACGCAAAGGTTGCACTACTGTCTCACAGCGCGCACCACATCCGTCGACCAAGCTTGACTGCTACAGAGCCTACTTCTATAGTCTTGCAGGCTTCGCAGTGGGCGTTTTGCCCGCTAGCTGTCCCCAAAGGAAGAGGATGATTATCCGCTCGAGCAATTCTCCCCATATTCCTGCACTCTGCAGATCCGTGTCTTACTCCGAAGATCCCTAACTCTTGAAAAAGTCCAGTCTCCGGGCAACTTGAAGCCTAGTTGGCTTGCGGAGACTGGCCGCTGGATACAGCTATGTACATACGTTCTGATGGCACCGGAATCATGGGCCGAGTATCCTACGAGATATACTGTATGGCTATATAGAATGAACCAGATGAATTAGACGATAATTGGATTTCGCTGTTGACAAGGATCCAACAAGGCATTCCCATGGCAGCCACGCTCATCTGAATGAAATGGAAGGATCTGTTCAACTTCCTCATTCCCTGAGGCCTGAAGACCTCATATTATGATACAGTGAGAAATGATGCTTTTGAGGCTCGTATCACTAAAGAATCAGAAGCATCAATTCTCAATACATCTGTCAGTGCCCTATATTCCCATCAGGGGAATTTCCCTTATGGGAGGTCATGTGCCAGCCGAGCTCTTCTCTTCCTTTTCCCACACCGTACACTCTGTTCCTTACAAACATCTACTGCTCTTCGACTTGAACATCCAAAACCTCTGATTTGAGGCTAGTATTACAATATGAGAAGTGCACTGACGAAAGTCAATATGAGTTGGTTCCATACGCCCGGCTCCTCTCTATTCAACCACCCAAGAAGTATATGTGCTGTCCCGAATGTACCAATAAATGTCTTCCAACAACGCCAAAAACCGATAGTATACAGCAAATCGATGTCAATAACTGAAATAGTATGGGTGAGGGCAGTTTCCTAAGTCTGGAGCTGGCGTCCTCATTCCCGAGCTCAGTTGCTGTTGCTGCCCATGACTGATACTCGGGTCATGGTAGAATCTCATTGGAAATGGGACGCTTAGTACAGGCGGAGGAGGGCCTTGGTGGAATACAGTAATCGGTGGGTTGGCTACAGAGAGCGCAGTCGCTCCGTCATGGCTTTGACATGGTACCCCGAGAGACGGTAATGAGCCGGAGTTCCAATTTGCATTCATGATGCTCTCGTCGTTCTTCCCACTTGCTGACTCGACATGACTCAAAAGGGGATTTCCTGATGGAAAGACTGAGGTGTGGGTTTCCATGTCGAAACCTTCGCTCTTGTGTGATGGGTTCATGTCTGAGTTAACAAACGGAGGAGTGGGAGAACCAGTCATCTTGATGTCCACATCATCCGGTAAGTATGCGCGAGGAACATATACCGCTGCTTGTTCATCTGTGAATAGTGAGTATACCTTGATAAGGTTGTACCCGGTGCTCTATTCGCTTCACGTACCAAGTTGGCCGTCCAGGTAGCTCTCCTCCTCTTCTCGAACTCGATAGATCTCATCCAGCACCTGCAGACGCCTCGCGGGAGTGATTTGGCGGCGAATGGACTGATCGGCTTCTCGGAGCTTCCCGACAGTAATCCCATGGCTGTCACGAAGCTCGCACAGAATGTGTATAAGCAGTCGAACTCTCTCTGATGCGGTCAGCCGTTAAATGCTCAGAAACTCAGGTCCAAATGAATAGGAAATGTCGTGTCTCACCTGCTTTGAGAAGATGGTCAGGCTCCTTATGAGCGACGCCAGACGGCCACCAGGCTGGCTTTGTCATCTCTGGATCGAGCTGCCGGGAAACACCAGCGACGAGTTTACGCCCGTTATAGGGGTAGTTTACCTGTTTTCGGGGCTCGACGAGTTTGATATATGCCTTGGCAATGGTTCGACAGTTGATTTGCTGCAAATTCTCAAATGCTTTCTCATAGTATTGGCGCAAAAGTCTTCGGTCCCGGAGCTGTAGCATGGCTCTCTGACTGCAGGTAATGCTTATCGGTACTAGGCATTCATGAGTGACTTTCTTTCTTTTTGCATGATGGCCGCTGGCATGGGACTGTTCGGCTGTATCTCCCGTCTCGAGCTCATTTGTGTGTTTATGTGGTCCTGAGAGGCCGGAGATCGATCGCTTGCGGGTCAAGCCATCGGTTCCTGGTGTGTCGAGCGACTGTGGAGATAGTGGGCTCCTTCCTCTGGCTACCTCTGATCCAACGAAAGGGAAATCTGAGCTCAGTCATCAACCTGGTACTGCGCAAGAACCTTCGACGGTCTTACCTAGACAAGATTCCGAAAGACTGTCCTTGTTCGACATCGCTACAGCTCTCAGAAAGTTCTCCATCACACTGGAAGACAGGATCGTCTGGCAGCTATGTGCAATAGAGGGAGAAGCTCCGAAGCACAGTTTGCCATTGTGGTCAATATAGATGATGGCAAAGTGCACATAGCTGAGACCTTCGAGCTGCGCATTGGGCGATTCTGGTGTCTTCAACGCATCAATCAGTTTGGATTTCGAAAACAAGATTGCCGATGTTATGGTACCATGTGCCGTGGATCGATTGCTTCGTCATCGAAGGATGGTGGTAAATCAAAGTCGTCTTTACAACCAATATTAGTCGACGATCCGGGTGCAAATCAGTGCAAGAGAGCAAGTGAAACCTACATCCTGAAGACATATCTGATGAAAAAGCCAGAGAAGCACTAGGTGCAGAAGAGGTTGATATGAATGTCAGGGCCCGCAGACGAATACTTGCGGTATTTACTTGAGCCTAAAGCTATTCTGTGATTCCCCGGTGTGCTTTATATCCCGCGAGACAGCTTTTAAGGGAGACATGCCTACACCTCACAGAAAGAGCAACTTCTCTTGAGAAAAGCAGTTACCGTATTCAGTTGCATTGGCGGTTTATTCAAGCAAAAACCATGCCATTGTTATGCAGATAGCTATGTGGCACTACATCCTACAGGGGCAATCCACTCAACTGCATTAGCCACAAACTAACGCCTTGCTACATCTGCTCATCCTCGAAGACCGACTGAACGGCCGAGATAACCTGACAGAAGTACCATCGTCCAGGGATTGAGCCTCGGGCTATGGGCTACGCATCGGTTTCGTCAGGGACAAGATCGGTAACCATTAACCAGTCTGCTCTCGCTGAAACACGTCACATAAACCCGTCTGCTGCAATAGTGAAGTTACCTATATCATCGTACCTGGTCGACGGCATCCAATCACAGGTGCAAATGGCCAACATTTCCCATTCTGCTAAAGACTCGGGGTGTTAACTATAAAACTACTGACACGTTCCTCTACGGTCCGCTTTAGCTGCAAACTATCATGCGAGCTACTTTCAATTGCCGAGTTCGATATTCCGAAGTCATAAGTGACCGAGTATGGGCTACCTGATATTCAAGGCTTCTTGCATGAGTTGGTCATACCCGGCGTTGATGGATGATAACTCGGGACATCACACTAAACGGACTCATATAGTCAATGCGCTCTACTGTGTGTCCTCCAGGTTGTAGAAGTGTAAATCTGCGGCTATCAGGTATACACTAACACACGACACAGGGTTTGTATATCATATGTTGGTGCCAGTGGCTTGCAAGGTTCGGCCGAAATGGCTCGATAGGCACCCCACAGCTAAGTTGCGGGTTAGGTTACAGCTGTAGATTATGTTCAGCTAAGCATTCTAGGGAAGTTGAGATTCTTCAAGGCAAGGGAAAGGGTAATATCCAAAGGACTACCCTTGTATCACATATCTCATCGTTAGAGTTCCGGTCCGGTGGAAGACTCTGAGTAAGCTGATTCCAAATTATTTCGTCAGATATTCAATCATCTGGACAGGTCGAAATCCAACGGCCGAGTGTTGATGCTTCGGTATATGGAAATCATCGACGTGTTGCTGACCGGTGATGAATCACTTACTCCTCGACCCGCGATTTCATTTAGCACTGGCCATCTTCGACCCAGCGCTGTGGGTGTCTCGCCTTCTTGTTGGATCTCAAGTCCGAAGCTGATTGGGCGATCGAGTTGACGACGTCGAGATCGCAGTCGATTTATATTGAAAATCGGGGTTCAGCCATGGCCAACCAATTCGGACCCGAGGGTGGTCCGGAGAGATATTGGTACTGTCAACCTGTCTAGGTATGATGTGTCATGGCTGGTGTATAGAGCTGCATGAAGGAGCGATACATCATATGTCACTTGTCATTGTGGTTGAGAACAGAAATCCAACCGTGCGGCCAGTATCTGGTTCGGACGTTCGGTGAGATATTACTCAGGGAATTGAGTGAATATCCACAAGGATGATTATAGATTATAGAAACATGGGGTTGAAGTACCAAACTTCTTCTATGGAACTGTCTGAGGTAGACACATAAGTGTCTTGCTGCCATTCTGACAGCAGGAGTTGTCTCCATAGTCCATACAGGCTCGAATGTACTAAAGGCTGCGAATCTGCCAGTTCAGCTCGTCTGCATGAGTGTCATGCAACTTACTCTTGTCCTTCGGACATCAATCATTCGGACGAAAGCATTGACTTGGGCCCGAAACAGTGTGGACTGTGGACTGTTATGCATCACATCACAACCATCGATCTTCGAGATGATTGCGAAGCGAAGCGGAGCACCCTATACAGAATTGTCCAAAACGTAAAACTCAACGCTGATTGGTCCACAAAAAAGAAAAAACACGTGACACAATCATGTGATTTAGAAAATCATGTGATTTACGAATCATCTGAATAGCTTCACGTCTCTCCACTTCTTAAAAAAATAATCTCCGCATACTCTCCCTAAAATACCTTACTCCCTTACTTACCACTCTACTGAAGATGGAAGATACGCCTCTGAAGCAGTGTACTAACTGCCTAAAATCCCTGCCTCTCAGAGATTTCCAGGCCAAACGCGGAAACCGTGAAGTTAAGACGTGTCTGTCCTGTCGAGATAGCTGCAGAGTACTTTACCTATATTCCCCCAGCTTGCTACACATATACTAATTATTAAGACTTCTAAACGGAAGGCACAGGAAGCACAGATTCCATCTCCATCTCAGGCAGATCATCCGAGAACTCACCCTAATCTACAGAGACCTAGAAAGGAGGACTCCTTTCGCTACCGAGGACTGCACAGCTCTGATGATGATGAGCAGGCCGCGGCGCGGAGGAGACAGACAGTTATCCGTCGAGAAAATCGAGCAAAGCGACGTGCTGGCGAGGAGCCAGATCCCACCCCATCCGTGAACACACTGATGCATCTACAGGAACCTCCACCCCTTCCACAGATTCCTCCTTCCCTTCCACAGATTCCACTCCGTTCCCTGTCTACTGCATATTTCAACTGCATACTGTGTGGCCGCTGCCGTGCTGCGTCACGTCGCATACCTTCTAGTGAAGATAAATGTGTATTTTGTGAGAACTTCCTATTGGATGAGTCTCTCAAATACTGCCGTGCCTGCCACCAAGAGCTTGAGATTTCCGTTTTTTGTGATGCCGATGGGAATGAACGTGATATGTGCAATTTCTGCAGCTTCCTACCCCCCTCAAGTCAGAGTTACCGCCGAGGATCTCGATCCTCTGTCAGAACTCCTCGACGTGATGCCTCTTCCCCAGACCCAATCGCCCTTAGTTGGATAGATCCTTTAGATCTTAATGAGCAGTTTTCCCCTTCCCCCGAAGGCGAATATCCCCCTATGGCACTTGATGATCCAGGTTTTATTTCCCAGCCTGCGCTTTCCCCAGCTGACTGGGAACGCATAAGGCTATTCTCTTCCTCACTACGGAAGCATACCCTTGAAACTTGCAGCCGTTGCCGGGAGCGGTGGTTTGACATGCAGCTTGACTGGCATCAAGTTTGCTCCCACTGCAGATATGTGGATAAGGGTAATGACATCTTCCTATACAGTGCTGAAAATCACCTCCAGCCTGATGTCATGCCTGATCTACCAGAGCTCACTCAGGTTGAGGAGATGCTCATTGCCCGTGTACATGTCCTAGTTCAGGTTAATCGGATACGTGGTCAGCAGTTCAAGTACAAGGGCCATGTTGTTAACTTCATGCGGAATACTGCCAGAGTATTTAGTCGCTTACCTCTGCTCCCGTCTGATTTAGAAGTTATTCTACTTCGTCCATCAAATACTGAAAGTGATCCACAGATGCGACGTCAGTTCATCACGGACTTCCGGGTCCGCCGCCAACATATATTAGATTGGCTGCTATTCCTGCGTCAACACCACCCGGGTTATAAGGACATTGAGATTGCGGAGGATGCCCTCTCTCAGTTACCTCAAAATGGGGTAGTGGAGGTGATGACAGAGGAAATGGAACCTGATCTTATTCGTCAGCCGGTAGTATCAGAACCAGTGGATCTTGATCCTAATCTAGGTGAATATGATCCAATCCCTGACACTGTCACTGTCCCCAACTACCAGACTACTGAGAATGAAATGGACACAATCCGGAGACAACTACTGCCAAATCAGCAGCTTACCATGCCATCGTTCCGTTCAACCCCGTTATCTGAATTAAGTCGTCTACCCCTACTTTCCTGGGCTTTCCCAACTCTATTTCCTAGGGGGGGTGCCGATTATAACCATCCTCGCCTGCGCAGTGTTACATACGCTGAGTATGCAAAGCATCTCATGCGGTATGAAGACGGACGGTTTGCAAGACATCCTCGGTTTAGATATGTACTATTCAATACTCTCATGCGTGGCCAGGCCTCCCGAAGTGCAGGGTTCTACTCTAAGCTAAGGGAAGCTCCTGAGCTAGAGGAACTACAGTCACTATTTGAGAATGAAGATCTAGAATCAGAATCTGTGCTACGCTCCATGACAAGGTTTGGTGCTGCTTTACGGGGCACTCGCCCATTCTGGGGCAAGCGACGTCGGGATCTCGCAGCCTTTATTAAAAACCTTGGCCCCGCGCATTTGTTTATTACATTATCCGCTGCAGATCTTCACTGGGATGATCTCATGCGCCACCTGCCGCGGTATGAGGAATGGGTACATGCAGACACGGCTACACGTCGCCGAATTGCCTTACATTCGCTACAGTCAAATCCACATATTGTTGCCGCGTGGTTCCATATTCGGTATAAAGCCTTCAAAGATGCAGTTCTCTACCCGAAATTTACTGTGCTGGATGAGTGGAATCGCTATGAGTGGCAGGGACGCGGATCTACACACAATCATGGGATATACTGGCTACAGGGAGCTCCAGAATCAGAAGGATTAGATCTTTCTGAACCACTCCGACGTCGCTTTGCAGCATACTGGGGAATCCACATTTCTGGCATGAATCCACTGCCTGGGTCTGCCCCCCAGGGTGACAGGCCTGCCATTCAGCTTGCATTTAAAGACCAGTCAAATAGCTTCCAGCACTTATCTAACATTGTCAACCGTGTACAACCTCATGTATGCAATCAGTATTGCTTACGGAAAAATAGGGAGACAGGCGCCATACGCTGCCGGTTCCATTTTCCGCAACTAATCCGCGATGAGCCCATTCTAGCCAAGCCTGAAGGGTCGGGCTACTATCGCCTCTTCCCTCAACGCAATGATCCAAATCTGAATGCATACAACCGCACAGTGTCAATGGCCTGGCTAGCTAATACGGATGTAAATCCGTGCACTGGCTCTAAGGCCATCCTTGACTACATTGCTAAATACATGACGAAAGGGGAGAAGGCTACAGAGTCCTACCGTGATGTCATGAAACGCCTCCTACCACAGGTAAATAGGCGGAATCCTCTGCGGTCTGCTATGAATAAGCTGTTGAATCAGCTGATTGGAGAGAGGGATTGGTCTGCGCAGGAAGTATGCCACCTACTACTAGATCTTCCACTACAGCATGGCAGCCGACAGGTAGTGGATTTTGACTGTCGCCCTGAGGATGAGCATCGTACACGTTACTTTTTCTCTGAGGTTAGAGAAGCTCCTGGGGAGAACCAACGCTCAATCCGTAAAGGGTTATCCCTACTGGATAAGTACAAGCGACGGCCACCAGCAGCAGAGTTTGTGACACTACTGGATTATCTGCGCTGCTATGACTTCACAAAGTCTAGAAGACGTCCTCGTGCGCCAGATAGGGTGGTTAACTACTTCCCTATCTATAAGTACGCAGAACAGCCGGAAGAGTATGCTCGTGTTAAACTTATGCTTCACCACCCTTTCCGGGAAGTTGACAGGCTTAGGGACTTGGATGATGTGCATTTTGACACATTCCTTAATGCATATACCCATTGCACTATTATGCATGGGGATCATGGGCCTGATGCTTATGGTGATCATGAATCAGATGTTGAGGATGATTTAGATGAGCTGCTTGATTCAGATGATGATGATGTCCCTCTCTCCTGGGAAATGCTCGCCCGTCAAGCTCCCCGGAATGACGCTGCTACCCGTCTAGAAGATCCAGAATTTCTAGGTGATCGGGATTTGGATCGCCTTTATGATTGGAATCAACACGTGGGCCGGTATCCCAGGATTGATGGTGACTATTGGAATCAGATGAGGTCAATGTCCTCTCTCACACTTGCAGCCCATTCATCTGCTCAGGCTGAAGGACTAGAGTTTAAACAGCGCCAGCTGTATGACCTCATTATCTCAAACTACCGGGATTTTCTTACCGGGCAGCAGCCGAATCAGTTACTCATTAATCTTGATGGTAAAGCAGGGACAGGTAAGTCCCACGTTATCATGCTAATCTCACGCACTTTAGATGAGATGGCTTCAGATGCTGGCCTCTCCAAACCACCAATCATCAGGGCAGCGCCTACAGGAGTAGCAGCTTTCAACATCAGTGGCCGCACACTACACCAGTTATTTAAGCTGCCAATGCCACTCCCTAAGGATTACACCTCCCCAGGTACAGAGAGTTTGCAATCTCTGCAGGCTGATTTCCAGGGCATTCACTATCTGATCATTGATGAGAAATCCATGATTGGCCTTAAAATGCTATTCTGGGTTGATCAGCGCTGTCGAGATATTTTCCCAGAGCGGCGGATGGATTATTTTGGCGGCCTAAATATCATACTTGCTGGTGATTTTTACCAGCTACCCCCGGTGAAGATGAAGCCTCTCTATAATACGGATGCACACTCTGTGGATGAGGTATCTGGCCGGCTTGCCTACCGCGCCTTTGCAATCACTATTGAATTAGATGTTGTGAAACGCCAGGAAGGGGTGGATGAGACAGCACTGCGATTCAAGCAGGCCCTAGATCATCTTCGAGAAGATCAAATCCAGCGTGAAGACTGGGAGTTACTCGCCTCCCGGATTCAGTTAGTTGTACCAAATGAGATTCCACGCTTCCAGGATGCTATTCGCATTTATCCTCTGAAGGGCCAGGTTGAATCTTACAACCATAGTCGCCTACGAGACTCAGGCCAGCCAGTGATCTGCATACATGCAGTTAATACTGGATCTGGTGCATCTAAAGCATCCACAGATGAGGCCGGAGGACTATCCCGGGAAATAGCAGTCTCTATTAGAAGTAGAGTAATGCTTACTGCAAACCTGTGGACAGAGGCTGGCCTCGTTAATGGTGCATTTGGCACCGTGCATGACATTATCTGGGCAGCAGGAAGTGATGCTACAAAGGAGCCACCAAATGCTATATTAGTACACTTTGACCACTACTCCGGGGAGCCATTCCGCATCCTAGATGGCAAGCCAGTCGTCCCTATCCTTCCAGTACAGCGGGATTTCCAACATGGCTTGGTTGCCTGCAGACGTCTGCAGTTTCCCTTGATGATAGCATATGCTATTACTGTCCATAAATCCCAGGGGATTACCGTTTCCCAGGCTGTGTTGGATATTGTTGAACGAGATTTTGCGCCAGGGATCCGCTATGTTGCAGTTTCCCGGGTTAAAACATTGCATGGCATTCTATTTGAGGAGCCATTTGACCTGGAGTCCCTACTTCCTAAGAAGATATCCCATGGCCAAAAAGGAAAGAAATCCCTCGCACAAATGCGACTGGATGATGTAGAGGAACGTGAGGCAGAACATGTAATTCCTTCCCTGTCTGTTATTTAGAATTGGCTGACCCTTTCTTGCCTATATAGCTGGGATACATTCCCCTCCCTCCCTCTCTTCCCCCATCTACATTCCAATCATTTCTGCCGATCCGCTCCTCCCCTCAACGGCCATCTTCTATACGGAACAACCCCTCATCGGATCACATTTTCAGCAGCCCTTCCGCCACGCCGTCAAGCAGATAAATAGGCATATACTAGATGGAAAGGATTCGGCCTCCCTGGCCATGGGCTACATTCAATCTCTGCATCCCGGATTCCTACGCAGGCAGCTCAGCTGATCATTACTAGGATGCATCTGTCCTTCCCTCACAGCCGATGGCTCCCGTGCATGCCTACTCTTCACGTCCCCGCCGCCACAGTCATCCTTCTTCATCGATTTCTCAGCGCCATCCACTTCCATCGATATCTCGGCATCACGGAGGTGCGGTGATTACGGCGCTAATACCAGATATGTAAAGGTCCTCGGTTCACTCCCTGCGCGTGGCAGATAAATCTTTTTTTTTGGATCCGGCGTCATTGATGGGACCTCTCCACCCATACAAAAAGATATGCGTATCTAGGTACCTTAGATGGTATCATTCAGATCTGTTTAGATCAATACGTGTCCCCACTGAGGTTTCCCTCTACGGGCCGTAACAATAAGGTAATCATCTACCATTAGATACCTTTGATACGCACCCCGTTTAGCCAACTAGGCCACGGAGCTTAGGTTACTAGAATTCAACAGTATTTAGATTATCTAGGAGCATTCAGATGAAATTCAGAGCATACTATTCCGATTCGCTTCGCACGCCTTAGGCGACCCCTTACTACCCCCAGCACTTAGCAGGCTGGGGGTCCGGGGGCGCCTAGCCCCCTGGTATAAATAGAAGGAATGAATCGTTCCATGCATTGATCAGTTGATTGTCCATTGACCATTCGACTGGAGGGTCAGGGAACATTCGATGTGGAATCGAGGCTTTCTAGAAGGATTCTAGCATCATTTCGGGGAGGAGTCTCATCTGAATAAGATAGAGAATACTCTCTCTACTCCGTACACGCTCAGTATGGAGTACTCTCCGTACTCTGTACAGTGTACTCTGTAGTTATTCAACTGATGTTGATGTTGATGACTAATACAAAAATCATGTGACAGGCTAACTCTTTTTGTCTAGTACTTTGTGACAGCAGTCATACCATTTTCTATGTAAAATACACAATCTCTCACCTATATATTGTAAATTATATGTATCACCCATACCCATAATAAACTCCCATCTTCTTTCAAAGCTTCAACATCTCATCAGGTCAATTTCCATCATCTCTCTATCATCAAAAGCATCTTATCGCCTATGATGTATCATACCTGATTATGATCTTTTGCTCCTAATAATAACAAGCATAATATCATCTTCAACAGACTCTCTAGAGTCTAGTGTCTGTTATCAACCTGGTATCTACTCCGTACTCCACTCCAAAGCCACTGCCCAGTCTGCATTGTTTTTATTAGCCTGTCCAGCTCCCTTTTGAGTCTTTAAGACTTTGACAGAAAAACTGTGAGAAAGTTGATCATTTTATTATTAACCTGCCTGTTCCTGACTCCCCTGGACCAATCATTAACCTCAACTTTTCCTCTACAGGCTGTTCCAAATTCCAATCCCAACCTGAAGCAAAAAGAGCCATCCCTGATTCCCTGGATTCTCTGACGAGTCAGAGTCAACACCATCAGACCATCCCTACCTTGGCGCCTATTGTCCGTGCGGCCGATTCGAGTCTTCACTCTTGTCAGCCTCCTTCCACGGCGACAAAATTAACCCCCATACCGAGGAGATTAATATAGACCAGAAGGAAGCGGGAGCACAAGGCCAGCCTGGCGTAACACTGGGGGAGGGAGGAATTTCTCCAGGAATCGTATAGATACTATTCGGTGAAATTGGTGAAATCAAATAAGGATGGATCCCAACGCTACTGGATATCCTTCTCTGCTGCAGCAGCAGAACAACTCGGGCTATCCTGTCAGCACCCAGAGTCCACACGGCCAACAGTTTCCTTTCTATCCAAACACAGTTCCCTCCTCATTTCCCCAGTCTAAGACGCCAGTCCAACAACAACAGCAGCAGCCGCATTCTTTCGGTCCCGTGCCTTTGCAGTCTGGTGGTCCTGGAGCTATGATGCCGTCGGGGTTTCCCCAGCAGTCATCTGTACCTGGTACGTGGTGAACTTCATTGCCTTCCTGGCTTTTCTTCTCTTTTCTTTTTTCTTGGTCTGCTCGTTGTCACTTGTCGTTCATTGGTTCCATCAATTTCCCCTTCCTCTGATGTATCATGGAGGACCACTTGGATCTGGACCCCCTTGGCCCTATCCTGTCTACATCACTTTTTGTCGACCCCAAGACTCTTGGACGAGCCACTAACACGATATGCAATTTCCCGCTTCGCAGGACCCCACGGGAATTTCTCTGCTTCCTTCACTCAACCTCCCGTTCCAGCCACTCTGGCCCAGTTTATACCGCCTCAAGGTACCCCGACGTCCTCGAACATGGCGACGACTGGGGCGCAAGCCTTCTCCCAAAACATGGCCTCCGTCTCTGCGAATAACATGATTTCAGCCCAGCAGCAACAACAACAACGCTCTGTCCAGCAGACGAACCAGCTGCCAAGTTCTATTCAAGCGGCGGGTCAAAGCCCGGCGGCCGCGCGAGAGAAGGCTCGTGTCTCGACACTGTTGGATATCAACTCGATGCTGTTACAAGAGGTCATCAATCTCCAAGCGGCCGGCAAGGCTGGCGGCCCTCCAAGCCAACAGGCATCGCAGGAAAACAACGCATCGCCAACGCCCGACCAGACTTCCGATGCTGCCGCCAAAGGCCCCACACAAAAGCCGAGCCCTGAGTACATCGAATGCATGCGTCGCCTGCAGGCCAACCTGGCGTACCTAGCGACTATCGCCGATCGCGCGAAGAAATCCGGGGGCGTAGCTCCTCCCGCTCCGGCCATTATGACGCCGCCTCCCAACATGCCGGCAGCAAACGACCTCTACAGCAAGCTGAATGAGCTGTTCCGCATGTCGAAAGGAATTGTTGGTACGCCCCAGCCGAGTCCGCAAGGGACGCCAGGCAACAGCAGACCGAGTCCGTCGCCCGCTGCCGAGTCAGCCGTCTGAAGAAATATGGGGATTTCTACGGATTCAAAGGTTGCGCGATTACAACTGGGAACCACACTTGAAGTAGAGAACCACATTGCATTGCTCTCGACAGGGCATCTTGCATCTTGCATCTTGCACCGCGCTCCGCTCTTCTTCGCCTTGCGCTATGCCAACGCCGTTATTGTCAGCTATTACTCGGCAGAAGACCGAAGAGGGTATCGGTAGACGTTACTGGGGTCGTGGTCTGCGCGGCTCATTCGTCCTGCAGTGCGTTGGCGGAGATTCGACGAAACTGAAACTCGTGATCAGCAATCCACCCCAAAGACTTCACAGTGAAGGTCATTTATCTATGGATGTCTGATTGGCCTTTCAGAGGCAAATTTCTAGGCATTCCTCCGGCAGGTTTCGGGTTCGATGTGGCTATTGGAGCTGGAGGTTGAGAGCGTGTCCTCCGACGATGGAGGTGATTTTGGCGAGAATAGGAGATATATATCTCCCTTGACATAGTACTGCTTGTACATTAGAAGGCATATGTAATCTAAGGTGTTTTACAATAGTTGTGGAAGGTTTGCCAGATGTGATGCTATTACGGAGTAGAGGACATGTAGACAGAACAAGGAACACCATTACCAGGCAATCTTCAATTTCAATACATCACAGTCTATATCTACAACTCCTTACGATCAGAAGACATTTACTCTCTCTCATTTCACTTTGATCTCCAACTGTTGTGGAAGAGCCATGGCCCAATCAATGCCCTGAAACTGTGGCTGTCCGCCCAGCAAAAAAAGAACCTTGGGAAGCTCTTCCTCCTGACATCCTCTCGCAAACTCCCTCAATCTCACCCTCTCTTTGTCCATTTTCTTCCTTTCCTGCCTGAGTGTTGGTCTTGTGGATGTCTTGCGTCTTGCTCCCTTTGTACAGAAGGAGCCTGCTGGTCGCTACTCTCACCCCCATCACTGCTGCTGCTTGCACTCCCGCACCGCCGACGCCATTTCCCTCTATTCATCCCAATTCTACACAGCCTGGTCGCTTGTTTTCGAGTCGCTCACGTGCGCCGCACTGCTCTGGCCTTACTGATAGATCATCACACAATCAGCCGCGTCGTTTACTGCCACATTGGTATCGGAGTCATCCGCCGTGGTCAAACACTGCAACACCTACTCTCACCAGCTACATTCGGACGAACACGCGTCCGCTTTCCTCCCTTGTACCCTCAATTCGCTCCCGATTATCGCCGCGGGACCCCCGTTTTTCAACCAGAATGGATATGAACGGCGAGACCAGCGCAAAGCGCAAGCGCAGCTCGATCGCCGCCGCCGCCGAGCGTCCGGCCAAACACCTGAAGCCTGAGAGCTCGGCATTAACACCCGGGGACACAACGCCTGCGAACGGGACCGTCTACGATGTGGAGGATGAGGAGGATTTGGGCCTCGTGATGCCCCTCGGCCCCGCTCAGGCGGATTCGCCGGAGTGGCAGGCGACCATCGAGAAGGTCGTCAAGAGCGTGGTCTCGATTCACTTCTGTCAGACGTGTTCGTTCGACACGGACTTGTCGATGAGTAGTCAGGCTACGGGGTTCGTGGTCGATGCCGAACGGGGTTATATCTTGACGAATCGCCATGTCGTCTGCGCGGGTCCGTTCTGGGGTTACTGTATCTTTGATAATCATGAAGAGGTGAGTGCAGGTAGTGTGTGTACTGGGGTGGGTTCTGGTGCTGACTTTGATTTTTTTTTTTAGTGTGACGTTCGTCCGGTTTATCGAGATCCCGTCCACGACTTTGGTATTCTGAAATTCGATCCCAAGGCGATTCGATACATGGAGTTGACAGAGCTCAAGCTGCGGCCCGATGCGGCTCGTGTAGGATCGGAGATCCGAGTTGTCGGTAACGATGCTGGAGAAAAGTTGAGCATCTTGTCCGGCGTCATCAGCCGGCTGGACAGAAATGCGCCGGAATACGGTGATGGTTACTGTGATTTCAACACAAACTACATCCAGGCCGCGGCGGCGGCTAGCGGTGGCAGTTCGGGCAGTCCAGTTGTGAACATTGATGGTCATGCGATCGCTTTGCAGGCCGGAGGTCGTGCGGACGGTGCAGCTACGGATTATTTCCTCCCCTTGGACCGCCCTCTGCGTGCGTTGCAATGCATCCAACGTGGTGAGCCTGTCGCCCGCGGTACCATCCAGACGCAGTGGATACTTAAACCCTTTGATGAGTGTCGTCGTCTGGGATTGACTCCCGAGTGGGAGGCTGCTGTCCGTAAAGCGGCGCCACACGAGACTAGCATGCTGGTGGCAGAGATCATCCTACCTGAAGGTCCCGCAGATGGGAAGCTCGAGGAAGGAGATGTACTGTTGCAGGTGAACGGGGAACTTCTCACGCAGTTCATCCGACTGGACGATATCCTTGATTCAAGTGTTGGGAAACCCGTGCGTTTGCTGGTTCAGAGAGGCGGTCAGAATGTAGAGGTGGAGTGTGAGGTTGGCGACCTGCATGCCATCACGCCCGATCGCTTTGTGACAGTCGCCGGCGCTACCTTTCACAACCTGTCCTATCAGCAGGCACGGCTCTATGCCATCGCCACTCGAGGAGTGTACGTCTGTGAAGCAGCAGGCTCCTTCAAGTTGGAGAATACCTTGTCCGGGTGGATTATCGACTCTGTGGATAAGCGGACTACGCGGAATCTGGATGAGTTCATCAAGGTGATGAAGACGATCCCCGATCGCTCACGGGTGGTCATCTCGTATCGTCACATTCGAGACCTCCACACGCGAGGGACCAGCATTGTGTACATCGACCGCCACTGGCACCCCAAGATGCGCATGGCGGTGCGCAACGACGGGACGGGTCTCTGGGACTTTTCAGATCTCGCTGACCCCGTTCCGGCTGCTCCCCCGGTCCCAAGAAAGGCCGATTTCATCCATCTCGACGGGGTCAGTCAAGCTGCGGTCTCGGACATTGTACGCAGCTTTGTCCGTGTCTCGTGCACTATGCCTTTGAAGCTCGACGGCTACCCGCAGGCCAAGAAGACTGGGTTCGGGCTGGTGATTGATGCCGAGAAGGGTCTGGTAGTGGTCTCCCGGGCCATCGTTCCCTACGACCTCTGTGATATCAACATCACCGTGGCCGATTCGATCATTGTCACGGCAAAGATTATCTTCCTACATCCATTGCAGAACTATACCATCATCCAGTACGACCCCAGTCTTGTCCAGGCACCTGTGCAGAGTGCCAAGCTTAGCACCGAGTACATCAAGCAGGGACAGGAGACCATCTTCGTGGGATTCAACCAGAATTTCCGCATTGTGGTCGCCAAGACGGCTGTAACGGACATTACGACCGTTTCCATTCCCGCGAACGCCTCTGCTCCCCGGTATCGAGCGATCAACTTGGATGCCATCACCGTCGACACTGGTCTCAGCGCTCAGTGTACGAATGGTGTGTTGATCGGCGAAGATGGGGTAGTTCAGGCACTGTGGTTGAACTATCTGGGAGAGCGCACGCCGAGCTCTCACAAGGATGTGGAATACCATCTCGGGTTCGCCACGCCGGCGCTCCTCCCCGTTACTACGAAAATCCAGCAAGGGATTATCCCGAAACTGCGGATTTTGAACATGGAGAGCTATGTGGTCCAGATGAGCCAGGCCCGCATCATGGGAGTCTCAGAGGAATGGATTCAGAAGGTAACCCAGGCGAATCCATCGCGGCACCAACTTTTCATGGTGCGCAAGGTCGACTGTCCCCCTCCGCAATTCAAGTCCACCGCGGACGCCTTGGAGGAGGGCGATATCATTTTGACCTTGGATGGTCAACTTATCACCCGCGTCTCCGAGCTGGATACGATGTATGACAAGGAGGTCCTTGACGCACTCATCGTACGCAACGGAGAGGAGATGCACCTCAAACTCCCGACGGTGCCGACTGAGGACCTGGAGACCGACCGCGCTGTTGT
This sequence comes from Aspergillus cejpii, assembly GCA_004769165.1. Taxonomy (NCBI): domain Eukaryota; kingdom Fungi; phylum Ascomycota; class Eurotiomycetes; order Eurotiales; family Aspergillaceae; genus Aspergillus; species Aspergillus cejpii. Next base: position 175,017 of record SMSW01000005.1, on the reverse strand, counting down.
CTTCTGCGGTGCTGTGCTGCAGAAGCCGCACCATGCCGTCCGCCAGCAGATATCCAAGCTACACAGCGAAGTGTACGTCAGCGCAAGGGTACGTCTATGTGTTACTTTCCATTTTGACATCGTTGATACTAAAAATCCCTAACCAGAGTCGCGGCTCCCCAGCCTACCAATACGGCCTCTCACCGACGAACTTTGTCACCGCCGTGAATGGCGTTCCAACACCCAACCTTGACTGTTTCGTGAGGGAGGTTAGCAAGATCCCGGACAACACGTACTTCCGGCTGCGCGCAGTAACCTTTGACAACGTCCCATGGGTCGTCACCATGAAAAAGAACGATCACTACGTGGGTTTTTTCCCCCGTCTGGCATTTGCCATTTCACTAACTCCAATGAAACAGTTCCCCATGTCCGAATACATCAAAGATCCATCTCAGCCCCTGGGCTGGCGAACTGTATCCCATGATAGGGACAGACACAAGGACGGCATCACGCCGGACGAAGCCAATCTTAACCCGGACCTTATGGACGAGGCCTTTGAGGAGGTCAGCGATGTTGAGCCCGAGGTGGATTGATCTGGGCAAACTTTATCTCTAGATACAATCTAGATGACTGTAACTTTATTGCGAATAGGCATAATAGAATATAGAGGACTTTTGATGGTTGACACTAACATATAAGTATTGTACTCCATAGTTAGATCCTGTCCACCAGGTGAGGAATATATAATCGCTCCAAACCGGGTCAACTAGCTAAACCGAGTAATAAGCTATCTTCATATGATGAAGGAAATTAAACAAACCCATACTATCATACTCTGTAAAAATAAACAGATATATGAAAATCAAGTCCACAGTACTGACTACTGACTACTAACTAACCAGCCTTGGAACTCGAAGGTTAAGTATTATGTTGTATAACATAAATATGCAGAGGAAAACAAGAACTAGCATCATTGGTCTAGTGGTAGAATTCGTCGTTGCCATCGACGAGGCCCGTGTTCGATTCACGGATGATGCATTCTTTTTTTCATTCCAGTTTTCCTTTTTATTTTTTTGGTCCAGACAATTCCAAGGCTTACAGATATGAAGATGGAAATAATCAGGTGAATGTACTCCGTATGCATTGAATTATCAAGATGTTCAGCAACTAACATCAATAACTGTAGTGACTTGAAACGCCAAACCAGTATACCCATAAACCCAATTTCTTGTACTGCTGTCGCTACCAAAGCAAAATACCAACATAATAATTGATCAAATTCCGAGAAGAATAGAGATTCGGCAAAATATAAAAATAAAATCCAAACAAGTACCCTACGTCCCAAAGGTCCAGCCGCCATTGAGCCGTAGGCGTTGACGCTCGGCAAGGTCCCTCCGGATTTCATCCTGTGTGAGTCCATCAGCACCGGACCAATTGGCGCTGCTGGTACGTTCGCGGTATTTCTTGACTTTCTTGTCCGCCTTGAAGGTCTCTTCCAACGAGAATGGAGCAATAGGACCAAAGATCGAGTCGGCCTCCATGCCCTCCTGCTGCCGGAGAATGTTCTCGAGCTCCTTAGGTTGGGCCCACTTTGGCACTGGGAGCATCCCCGAATCAGAATCCTCATCCTCACTGTCCGTAGCGATCTCAGGAAGGTGGATGTTCTCTCCGTTGGGGTAATTGGGAGACGGTTTCGCTGGTGCCTTGTGAGAAGAGCTAGCACCTGGAGTTTTGGATGGCTCCGCGAACGGGATCTTGCCGTTCGCGTACCTGGCCATGTCCATGGGGTGGGCAGGTCGCTGGGGTTGGGCGGGTTTGAAGATTGATGGGCCGGCTTGGTGTGTAGAAGTCTGCCCATGGCTGAAGATGGAGGGTTTCACCGATTCCTGAAAAGGCACATTTAGCATTAACCAACACTCAAGATCAAGCAGTCATGCGGATGAGAAATGGCCATACCTTGCGGATGCCCGACTGTCTAATTGGCGGAGCCATTGTGGGACGTATGGAAGACATGGGAGGGTTGTGCTCATCTTCCGTCTTTCTGCGCTTGGATTCTCCAGACAGCTGGGCCGTACTGGGCTTCAGGGTCGCAGGACGATAACCGGCTTCTTCGTCCAGACCTCTCTTTGGTGGCTTGGCTGGGTTCGGTTGGGGGGGATTGATCGTCCGATTGAAAGGCTGAATGGAGCCTAGCCGTGACGCTGGCCTGGCAGCCTGGGAAAGTGGTCGTTCTGGCTGGAGGATCGAGGCCTGAAGTCAAGGCGCATTAGCATTACCATCAAACGCCAAACCAGGGAGGGAGCGACTTACCCGTTCGGTAGAGGGTTGTTGGTTGCCCTGTCTCTCGAGTCTACGTGCATTCTCCTGTCTGCGCTTCTCAATCGCTTGCATCTGGGCGGCCTTCTTGGGATCCTCGACAGCCAGTCGCTCCCGTCGTTCGGCCTCTGCTCGACTGTGCTGCGCAGCTCGCTTGCGTTCCATTTCACGCCTCTGCTCCTCCCTACGGCGCGCTTCTCGCTCCTCCTGCTCCCTCTTCCTTTCATTGGCGAGCTGGGCCTTGCGCTGCGACTGGCTGGAGATTGAGCTCTTGAAGCTGCTGTTTGAAGAAGCAGTATGCAACGAAGAACTGCTTGCCTTCTTCTTGAGAGTCGGTGGTTTTGAGGCCGAGACTGGTGAAACGATGGGGGCACTGGCCTCTTGACCGCCTGAAGCTACCGAAGTGGATGCTAGCGGGATCTGGCGGGATAAAGCGCTGCCCACGCGTATAGAGACGGGCTGAGGCTTGGGCTTCTGGAGAACTTCGCGGGTGGGCTTGACGGGGCGACGATCATTCTGCTTTGGCTGTTGTTGTGACACAGACATCCGGCTGGGGGCTCGGGGTACCACTTCATGACTGGGTTCTGCCTCCCTCGATTGATGTCTCTGAAACAACGGTGCCTTTTTCGGACTGGCAGCAGCGGCGGCGGCGGCGGCGGCGGCAGCAGCAGCAGCAGCAGCAGCCTTGCGCTCTTCTTCCTCGAGCCTTGCCCTTTCTTGAGCAATTTTCAGCTGCAGGGCCCTCTGGCGCTCCTCTTCCCGAGCCCTCTCCGCCTCCTCTTCTCGCCGACGGTCCTCAAGTTCCTTCTGCTTGCGCTTCTCCTCCCGTTCCGTTGAGCTCCGTGTTCTCCGCCCTTCCTGCCGAGGAGGACTGGAAACTTGTAATAGCCGGCGATTTTGACTCTCACGAGCAGCGCTGGATTTTTGGCGGTTATACGAATGTAACCCTAGTTCATCAGGCGAGGAGGCCTCTACTCTCGCGGCAGCAGTTACACTGCCGGTATTCGTAAATAGACCTTTCGCAGATCTCATAATGGACTGAAGTTTCAATTTAGACGCACTCAAAGGACCATCGTGACGTTCGGCGATGGGAGAGACAACTGGGGTTGTGGAACCGTAATAGGTCGTGTTCGACACTGATGCACTCTTCTGATGCCCAGGCCGCTGTGGTGAAGAGTATGCTGGCGTTGTAGACTTCTCACGGATCGATTCCGCAACGGTTCTGGTGGTGGGTCGTGGCGCGACCCCGTCGTTTCCGACGTGAGCCCGTGGTACCGAGTTCCTCTGTCCTCCATAAGTGCGGCCTGCCTCAGCACCCGACTCCTTCTCCTGGATATCAGTGTGATGTCTCCTGGGCGAATTGGCCTTCCGCGGCGAATCTATCGGCTTAATCCATCCGTCCCCATCGATTGCCATCGGCTCCGGGGCCGTTACACGAGATTCCTGACTAGGCACGTCTGACTTCGAATTGGTTGCTGGGAGCTCGGGATAAGCAACTTGGGCTGAGGACAAGCCTGAAACGGAGGGGATAGATTTCGTCGGTCGCGAAGGCTGAAGTTTGCCAAGCATACTGATTTTCTCATGGAGTCTCTGAGTGGAAGACTTGTTATGTAACTTGCTGGCCCTGGTATCTGCATCTGTTTCTTCATCTTGTGGGTGCGCGGATTCCATTTCTTCATCCGTGTCCATATTGTCATCGTGGGCCGGGTCCTCCCCCAAAGATGCGGTTTTATGCCCTCCGGTCTGTCTGCCAAAGAAGCCCGAACTTCCAGCGCTGTTCAGCTTTGCGATGTCGATGTGACTCGTCCGGGAAATTCTCGAGCCTCCTAAACTATTTTTCAACAACGGTTCCCGTGCGGGAAGAGATGCAAAGGTCAAGCTGCTCTTGCGGATAGGAGGCCGTTCCGGAGTAGAATTGTCCGAGGGTGAGCCGATGTCGTCAAGGTTATCGAGGGCTGTCTCGTCTTTCTCGTTGGGTTCATCTTGTGAAAACTGCTCGGCTGCAGAGATCTTGACGGGTGACAATCGTGTTTCAGGCTGTGGCTCGGGCTCATCCTCCAGTGCAGCCTCTGATACCACAGCCATTTCCGGCTCCTTTTCCTTTGACTCGGGCGCGGGGGAAGGGACCTTTTCCAGTTTGGGGGTTGTGCCATTATGGTTCACTGGCTCCTCTGTTTCTGCAGAGTCCATAGGTTCGACTGTTTCTTCACGTTGGCGGACGTCTTCCTGAGCCGAGTGGAATGAAGCCGCGGTTGTGCGCCGATCGACAGACGGACAATGTGCTTGACTTTCGACGGGTGTAGACTTATCCTCGAGAGGCTGGGTGGATGTCTGGGTCTCAGTCTGCACCTGAGTCAAAACCATATCGTCATCATTATCCTCCTCCTCGTCCTCCGGCATGCCATGGTAGCCCGAGTCCGTGTTGTATTGAGGAAACGAGTTTAGATTTTGCGCCAGGTCAGGGTACCGAGGCTGCACTGTATCCTCTGTTGTGTCCTTAATTTTGAGTGGAGAAGCTTTTGCCTCCAAGGGAGTAGTCGCATGGGGGACGGCGGTCGGTTTGACAGGCGAACGGGCGGGACTAGTGGTGCGACTGAGGTCTCCATGATTATGCGCAGATGTGAAGATCTCGCTCAAGGGCTGAGGACGGTTAGGACGAGGAGCCAAGCCAATATAGAGGATAGGAAGGAGTCAACGCACAATTCTGTTTTCATCGATATTTCGCTTCCGAATTGTTCGAGGCGTCTTACCTCGAAGCTTGCCAGGGGTCTTGAATACATCTGTAAGATTGCTGTGTCGCAGTCAGCAAGGGTGGACGGGTATTGATAAGGTGGCCAGGACGCACAACTGACTGCTGGCGAACACTTCTGTCATGTGCTCATTCAACCAATCCATCTCATGGCGCACAGGATACTCAATCTCTTCCATTTCCTGATCAACCAGTTGCATAAAATTCTCTTTCTCGGTCGAGATCCATGCTGAAGAGCCTACGGGCTTCTGCACCCTCGGACCAGCTGGGGCCATGGTGATGTAAACAAACTCGATAGAATGGGTTTATGGGACGAGGATGCGCCAAATCGAGTAGATTAAACCGAGGGCATATATGCCCGAGCCAAATATTCAATACCGGCCAATATAATCATCGAATTTCTGTGTGGAGTGGTCGAAGTTGACTGAGAAGTTGATGAACTGCCGTCGCTCATTGTCGGCGGAAGTCGAGTATCAAAACATCGAGGCGCGTTAGAAGTCACGTGATTATTTAGATCACGAAGGATGCCTGATTTTTCTGGCAATAAAGTTCATATCAAACTACGGAGTATGCTTCATGATTCGGCAGTGTCTACTATTCGAATTGGATACAACTGTAGGAGCCGAAACTCCTTGAATATGCGATCTTGATGATTGTATCTGCACCAAGATCCCCCGCGCTCACCAGTCCATGCTTGCTGGCTTCGTTGAGCCCTCAAATGCAAAGAGGAACCCTCCTAACAAAAGCGCAAAGGGAGAATCAGATCCAGAAGTAAAGTTCTAGGCTTCTAGGCATGCCGCTAACCATTAAGCACCTCAACCATGAGAAGCTGCAATGCTTCTAGCAGTTATGAGGAGAACCTCATGTCAGTTAGTATTGGCTGAAGACAGAGATGGGAATTGCCATAGTGTTTTGTTCTGCAGAGAGGTAGATGACATCTTGAACGTCCACAGAGACAAGTAGGTGAGATCGAAGAAGTCTGGCATTCGGAGTTTTGTCGCCTTTTTGCCTGATATCTGGTGATGCCGTCACATAGGGTGTGTCAATCAACGGCGTATATATCGAATTGAAGTGAGGAGTTTATGATTCCAAGGTCATGATCCCGATGTCATCGATCTCTTGTGCCAGGGAGGGGGGAAAGTAGGAGTATAGACCGAGGAGTAATGCTCAGCCACTACACATCAATCTCTCAACGTCAGAATAAACTCTTAATCTCCATTCTGAGAAGGGATTCACCAAGATATTGGAAACCTAGGACATTGTCAAGCTTGCAAAATGTGGCGAGGGAGCCCCTATGATGTTGATACTTCGTAGTATGATAGTATTATTGTCCCCCGAGTATGCCGCCATCACATGCCGACCAGAAATAGCATCCGATCAAGAAATATGGAAATAAATTGAAACATTTCAATATCCCAACAACCAGAAGAACAGAGGAGTTGAAAGGCTAATGAGCAGATAGCTAAAGAGCAATATATAAAGAATAAAGTGTGGAAGACTGGAAGTGTTTGACTCGCTTGACAATTGCATCACCAAAACAGAGAGCACAACCTCCTTATCTTTTTCTTCTGCCCCCAATTCATCATCATCAAACCATCTTCTTTTCTTTTCTTCCTCATCCCTTCTCATCTACTTTATATTCTCGACCCTCCTGACAAGTCTCCTTCGGCGAGAAATCCTCCATCCTCCTTCCTTCTTATAAGTTCCTGAGCTTTCCACACAAACCTCCGCCATGGCAGGTCCAAGTACTGGTGACGTGAGCTATCCCAACACTAACAGTAAGGTATCTATGCTTCCATTCATATATTCAAAGGTTAAAAGACAATAAGGAAACTAATCAAGACCACTATCTCTAGTTAATGGTTTCCCTTTGACGATCCTCGATCCTCGATAGTGTTGTTACACACAGAACTGACTGAGAGATTCAGGCATCAAGGATGTCGTGACCAACGGTAAAATTCGAGTCAATGGCTGCGAGAAGAGAAATAATATCGTCTAACCCGATTGCTTCTACAGGTCCTGTTATCGACAATATCAAATCCGAGGCCTCTCGGACCGGGGAAGAATTGCGTGACCTGAGGAATTCGAGTGTCTCTCCCTCCACAACCACAGCGACCGGTCAGCCCCTGACCTGTATGTGGCACCATCTATCCGATTGGCAGCAAAACCGACAAGGATAGAGCTAACATGAACATAGACTACCATTCCTTGCTCTATAGGCTCCTCAGCGTGAGTGATAGCTTCTCGAGTATCAACGTCTTGAAGTCTCGTCGTGTTCTAACTTTGCAACAATAGTGGGAGCAACCCAGAGCTACTGCCGTTTCGTTTGTGAGCGTCGTCAGCTTCATTTTCGCCGCCCGTTACCTTCCTCTCCTTCGTTGGTTCTTCAAGTTTACCTACCTGGCCTTGGGATGTGAGTTGACACCGTTGGTATGTCCGGAGGACGCATTGCTGATTGGGGATCACAGTCACCGCCGTCGCCGAAATTGGTGGCAGACTTGTGTTCTCGCAAGGTCTCGCCAGCTCCTTCCGCCCCCGCAAATACTACACAGTGCCCAAAGAAACCGTTGAAGCCGTTCTCGAAGACCTTGAGCAGCTCGTCGACTTCCTCCTCCTCGAGTTCCAGCGCATCCTGTTCGCCGAGAATGTCGTTCATACTGTTGCTGTAGGTTTGAGCTTAGAGGACACTCTTAAAGAAGTTGAATAACTAATGAGCATAATAGGCGTTTTCTGCTGCTTTCACTGCCTACTGGTTGATCAAGTTCCTCCCATTCTGGGGACTGTCGCTGATTGCCGCCACTGTTGCTTACCTGGGCCCCCTCGTCTACATCAACAACCGTGAAGTCATTGACGCTCAGATCGAGAGCGCTCAGGGCGCTATCAACTCCCAGGCCCACCAACTGAAGGATCTCGCTGAAGAGCGCACCCACCAGGCCACTGGTCTCGTGAAGCAGTACGTTGGTGATTACAGCGCCAAGGCACAGGAATACATCGGTCATCGTCGCAGCCCTTCACCGGAGATGGCAAAGACTACGGGTCCTGTTGTCAAGAAGGAACCCAGCGCCGAGCCTGTCATTAAGAAGGAGCCCGCTGATGAAGCTGTCATCAAGACTTCGCACTTCCCCGAGGCACCCAAGGAAGAACCGGTAGCAGAATCCGTTGAGCACAACCGTCAACCTTTGGAGACCAGGGAGCCTCTCCTGGCTGTGTGATTAAATCATTCATTTGTTCAACGGCTCTCCGTGCTTGACTTGCGAAGAGTCAGCCCTGGATGGCAGTGGGATAATGAATGTGGCGATGTGGCAGGAGCCTTAATCTTGCTTTCGCGAGTTGTGTTTGGGTAGAATGGATTGGACTGTACATTGTGAACCGGGATGGTTTGGCGCGCATGATGATGGTATGATATTTCAAGGGCTTCGTTTCACTATTTTCCCTGGCCAGGGCCTTCTACCTATTTGAGCTCTCCTCTTTTTGGGGAAGGACTCGTGTTTATTTATTGTTTTCCAAAAAAAGCTTCGCTTTTCGGCTTTTTTGTACCTCATATGCACTTCCTAATTTATGGTTCCTGATACCTTCAAGCTCATTGAGATGCGCCGAGGTCTTAGATATATCATTTTCGAGTTTGCCTTTGCCCCAGCGGACGTTAGCCACGTATGCCATGAGGTTGTGGTCCCCCCTTTCTCACTCTTGATAATGCCCACAAACTTTGAGCAGCAAGGCTCCCTTCCCCAGAACCATAACCGCCAACCACCGGCAAGTCACCCCTATCCATTGCTCCATAGATGACTATGACTCTGCATCTGGATTCGAATCCAAACCAGCTCTCGTTGCCGGGGCCACAGCAGCAGCAGTTCGAAATGAAAAAAAAGCATGGTATCCCCCCGATCTGAACACAGCATATCCTGTAAGCGTAAGCGGGATGAGCCTTTACTCCCTCCCCCTTCCAAGTCCCCCCCCTTTTACCCCAGATTGAGAGATGTCGCACAGGTGTTGCCGAGCTGTTTTATGATGCCGCTGGTGACAGGGATCATCCCGTCAGAAAGTCTAACGGGAAACACCCGGTAACGGGCGTGCGTGATGTATGTACTCCGTAATGTACAATGCATATTGTTTAATTAAGGGAGGTTGTTCCCCGGGTTGGAAGACATGGATGTTTCCTCACATGGGCTGGGATTGTTCGACTGTGTTGTTGGAGTCGTTGGAAGGAGTTTCAGTGTCAGTGCAATGACTGGGATGTATGTATCAGGTGACTACTGACTAGTACCGATTTGGTCGGAAGTCACGGGATACTTGGTTTGTGATGTTTGCATTGGTTCAAGAGAGAGGGACGACATGCTTTGGCCTTTGGAGTGATTTGCTTTTCGACATCGAGTCTCAAGTTGACCTCAATAATTCTGATCCATCTCGGCCGTTGTCTTATCTATTCTGAAGCTGCTTCATCTTGACCTCGAGAGATGCCATTGGCTCAGATGACGTGTTTCCTTCCCAGTCCTTATGAGTGATAGCCGCCTTGAATCACTCTCTTCTCTCATCAATCTCCCAGTCTCATGCTGAGTCTAAAGTCGGAGAAAAGGAGGTCAGGGGCCGTGATATGCTGACGGTGAACGAGTTCGCTTTCCAGTACACGTAATCCATGTTTCGGATGTTGAGCTTCTTCCTTGCCTTCTAGATCTTCCAACTTGTCTCACACTTGAGAGAGAGAGAATTTGGCGACAGTAGCCACAATCATACTGAATTGCACAATCAGTACACCTTCCCACTGGATCCAGGATGAGGCTGAAAATTTATTTCCAGCCGTTGGTCGCCTGTCGTCTTTCAAGGTTAGCTGCGGCTTTGAAGAATGACTGAAGACCTAATGACAGATCTACCAATGGGGAAAAACTGAAAGAAAGATCAGAATGGACAAACCAAGCTGATTGTTAAGAGACAAGAAATCAAGAGAGATGGACGACCAGTTCGCCACAAAAAAACTGTGGGACTACTGCAGAGAAGGCTGCATGGAAGGTTCTTTGAAAGCCTACAGCCACCTAAACAGGCTCCGCATAATCTACGTCTTTGAGCATTCAATTGTCCAGTCAAAAACAGCGTCTTGCTAGCAGCGGTCTGTCGGAATTGGGCCGTCCAGTCGACCAACGGGTGTCACTGTTAGGAAGTGAGGCTTGGCCCTCCATGAATCCTAGAATGGCGTGCCCCATGTTGCCATGTCGCCTGACGGAGAGAAGCAGGGAAGGGGAAATAGGCATGACTACATACATATCGATTGGGAGCTCTGTAGGTGTAACAGCCGTTATTGGGGGTCTTGATTCTATACTTGACTCCGTTTTTTAACTTGAGCTTCATCTGAAGAGCCGTCTGATCTTGGACAGGGGTTTTTTTTTTTCTTCTTTGTTGAGGTTACAATGTGCCTGACAATTTTCTCACCTTTGCTTCTTCTTCTTCTGACCAGGAATTCGACTTGAATCAGGCCAAGCTCTCTTCTTGCGAACAACTTCCGGGTCTCACCTGGCTCAGGTGGCTGAATTAGTGGAGACTCGTTGGTTGAAAGCAGAAGCAGCTTCCCGTCGTACAGGAAGAAAGTGTCATGCAGCTATCCGCGGTCTCAGACCTCTCTCTTATGCCCGCCTCGTCGAGCCATCGCTGTTGAAGCCGTTCGTTTATTGGTTCACTTCCTTGAAGGAGGTCTAATCTTCCGGATGATCGTGCGGTTACTCCTATCCTCTCAGGTCGAGGTCATCGACATGGGTCAATTGATATCAATCCGCGAGCCAAAAGAAGAAACAAAATACCGATCCTACCGAACGGAAACGGAACGATTAAAGATGGTCAACACCATTAGGGGAAAAAAAAATAAAAAACAGAGTCACAGGTGTTGGATTGCGATACAAGTTTCTGTCGATACCCTTCGTCGTTTTCATGGCCATCTAATCCACTTTGGGTCTACGCTCGCCAGACCGCTGTCTCCATCTGTTTGTATGGGTAGGGGATCAGGAGCAGAAGCAGCAATAGACACGGTTTCAATTACAGTTCAGCTATGCAAGACCTCCACATGGTGGCAGGCGTTCCTGAAACGTGATCTACCATGTCTCTTCATTGAGTCTGCGCCATCTCTTGGTCTTGGGTAGCTGCAGATCAGGAGTGGAACAGGTGAAGCCCTCGAGAGATTGGGGGGCATGCGTTACTTTCGATCGGGCTAGTAGGGAATACAGATTCGGCCGGGCAATGGGTGAGGAGGGGAAGGGGGTCAAGGGAAGAGGGGGGAGGGGGAGGGGGCAACCCTTCTCTGTCGTTATCGAGCTGGCGCTAACTGGAGGTCCGATGCAACCGGACTGTTGTCTGGTTATACCTGGGGGGAGTACCTGCTATACTCAAAGGGTGCTTGAGGTAGGGCAAATCTGGACTCGCCATCGCAGCCTGGCCAATCTGAACGTGTACCTCGTGATGAATCCTGGGCACCAAGTACCGGTGAAGTTGTTCCCATGCCGAAGGCTTCCACCTCAATCCAAGACATCCGCTCAACGCAGACGTCTAGATCCAGAGTCTAGTCGTAGCCTTGGGTTCACCGCTGCCTTGCCCATGGCACATTTTCCTCGAAGAAGGATTGCACACTGAGGTGGCTTTTCTCACTCTGGGAAATAAGAACAAACAGAGTAAAGCCAGTTGAGCTCCCTTTCATCAGATACCGTCACTTGTATCCACACCTGGAGAGACCCAGTGCAGAACAAACCTCCCGCGACAAAGAGGGAGAGTGTGTCTCTTATTTTTTTTTTTTTTCTCCCTGAAAGGGTCTTGGATTCTATTTTCCTGATTTGACTCTATTCTCTCTATTCTGATTTGACTCTCTTTGGGCTAAGTCTGGTGATCGCCCAAAAGGCCATACGGTACAGTCACTCATAGATCTCCAGGCCTTGGGTATCCGTCTCTGCATCTCCCTTCCTTTTGTTTTCATTGTCTCTTATATTCTCTTTGACACTTTTGCTAGACCTTCTAGAATCCTTTCTCTCCCACTGTCTTAGGGGATCAAGATAGGAAGGATTGTCTTTTTAGCCTCATCCTCTGTTCTCCCCGTCCAAGTCAGATAAATCCTTCTCTGTCAAACCTTGACCTTTCAGTTATTCCTTCTTTTGGTGTCTCTCTTGGTCTCTAGCTTCGACTAAGAAAGGCTCCTTTCTAAGAGATTGGTCCGGAAAAGAGGCTGATTCTTTTCATTCTCGCCTTGTCTTCGAGCATTGTTCACCCATGGCGTCCATAGAATCCTTGTTGAATCCAGTCCCGGATTCGGGACGGTATACGCTCCCCTCATCTCGGTCGCTGGCGAGTTCTGCGGCCGGCATGGTCCCCAGAGTGTCCCGTCAGAAGCGACAGAAGATTGCCAAAGATGCTCCGATTTTCACCAGGGGCAAGGTCCGAGGCGAGCTTCGCTATCCGCCCTACGAGGAGTCAGATGAAGAGCTAGCTCAAGTGCACCGCGAGTTTCAGATCCACCCCCTGGGTCATATTGCCGAATACCCACGACACATACCGTATAACAGTGACAAGAAATCGTTCCAGGAGCGAACTGGACGAGAGAGTTTTGAAGGTGCGTTATATGGCCAGCTTTCACCCCGATCCAACCGTGGTCATTTAGGCTGAGATCTTTGTCTAGTCTTTCAGTATACGTTCAAGCTTCCTGGAGAAGAGAAGGAATGGACTGTGATGTGGGATTACAACATCGGGCTCGTTCGGACGACACATCTCTTCAAATGCAATGATTACTCCAAGGTACACTCGACTACTGCAGTTGCAAGTTGGTGACTGACGACGAGATTCAGACCACGCCAGCCAAGATGCTGAATCTCAATCCTGGCCTCCGTGAGATTTGCCACAGTATCACTGGAGGAGCACTTGCCGCTCAGGGTACGTTGACCCCCTTTTTTTCTCTCTGTGGACATTTCGGCTGACGGTTCCAAGGCTACTGGATGCCGTACGAGGCCGCCAAAGCCGTGGCCGCGACATTCTGCTGGAAGATCCGGTATGCACTCACGCCGCTATTCGGGCTGGATTTCCCGTCGATGTGCATCGCGCCTCACGACAGAGGACGCTACGGCCGCATGGTGATCGACCCGGCGATCGTGCGAAAGGCCACGGAGACGGCAAACTACTACCGCATGCTCGAGCTCCAGTCCCCTTCCTTCAACTCCCTCCGGACAGGATACCGCCCCAGCTCCGCCGAGACTTCGGCCTCCTCTTCATTCGCCAAGCGGCTCGCCCCGAGAAGCCAGCAGCACAGATACACCGATAGCCTGAGCGGGTACGGGTCGTCCCCGGAGTACGGCACAGACGCGTACTGCGTCTCCCCCGTCAGTCCGTTCCGGAATACATTCACGCCCGTCAACACACCACGCAGCTCGGAGGGCGGGTCCCCCCCGCGACAGAGACACGCTACTACTACTATCACCTCCAGCGCGCGCGAGCCGACAGGAAGCGAGGAGGACAGCGGATCCGACGAGAGCGGATCCTCCTCCACGCTCTACACAGAAAGCACCAGCACAGCAACCGAGATCCTCTCCATGGATCTCGACGACAACGACAACGACAACGACGATGACTACAGCGACGACGAAGAAGAGGAAGAGGAGGAAGAAAACGACAAAGACGCACAAGACTCAAGGAAGATCGAGACCGAGACCCGCTCGCGCAGGAAACATAGCTCCGCGCTCTTCGCCAAGGAAGTCAAGGCCGCGCATGCCCTGCTGAGTCTGCACATGCAGGAAGCGACGTCTAGCGATGCGGACGAGCCCCTGCATATGGGATTGGGCGTGGGCGTGGCGGCCGCGACGTTCAACGGGCGGAAGAGACGGAGGGCATCTGCCTAACCTTCCCCCTGAAATCTTCCCTTTGATGATAAATGGAACTTGGGTGATTATGAGTGAATGATGATGAGGAATCAGGGTTCTTAGAAAGGGGGGTTGGAGTTAGGGTGTTGGATTTGTCCTTTCGCTTTCTTTTCTTTCAGTCAGGGTTCTGGCTCTGGTTCAGGAATCGGGTGTCATACAAAGTACACAAATCTGCATCTTAAATTGACACATAATCTATCTATTCTCTCATCTATCCCTTTAGAACCATGTAGAGTACAGAGTACAGAGTACACGCTCACAGTAGACCGACTCGAAGAAAGGAGAGAACATTACCTCTGCTTTACAATATCTCCTGATTAATTTGTGGCTACTGAGTGATAAAAATCAAGAGCATAATGTCGAGTTGTATTGTCCAGGCATTATGGTAGATACATATGAAGGGAACTGAAAGGAGAGAAAAGCCATAGATAAAACATAACCATACTAGAAATGTCAACCACAGAATCGTATCAAATAAACGGAAAAAAAGAAACAATCCAGACGGTCAACGTCAATGGAATACCCATCCCCTCAGTCACTCTCCTCAAAGTCATCGCCCGAATCACCTCCGTCTTCATCCTCGCTGTCATCGTCAATCACGTACGTCTTCTTCGATGCAGTCCGACGAGCGGGCCGTGCTGCAGTCTTCCGCTTGGGTGGTTCATCTTCTGACACGTCCATCTTACCTGTGGGAGAGTCCAGGATGTCGTTGGCCATCGCATCAATGTCATCATCCGACAGGTCATCAACGAGCTGCTTCTTCTTAGAGGCTGTCGCTTTGGCTTTCTTGGACGCATATGCCTTGGCGGCAGGGGACAAGGTTGCCTGCTTGAGGGAAGACGCGGATGCAACTGCCTTGGTCGTATCCTTCTTTGGACGGCCACGCGGCTTGGGCGCTGTGGTAGTAGACTTCGAGGCTGCAGCCGTTGCCGACTTGCCCTTGGCCGCTGGCTTGGCCTTGACCGCGGGTCTCACAGGCTCATCATCCTCGTCATCCAGGTCGATATCATCGGACACTTTCACCTCCTTGGGCTTGACCTGCAGCGATCGACGGGGAGAGTTCTGCGGGATCAATTTGCTGTAGTCCGTTTCGTCCGCGTCGAAATCGGTGGACGGCTTGGACAATTTGGAGCTGCTCGCCTTCAATCCAGAGGAGCTACTACCCGGCCTGGACCGCTCAGAGAAGAGCTGGCGTGAGTCGGAAGTGGAACCGCCAGACGGGCCTCCGATACCCTTGACCATCTTGCTGACATCGCCGAGCAGATCATAGTCATCACTATCCGAGTCATCCAGGGTCGTGTACTTGGTGGTGGGTCTGCTGGCCCGAGCAGGCTGGGGCTTGGCTGACTTGGCCGCCTCGGCTTTGGCGATCTCCATGAAATCATCGTCATCCAGGTCGTCATCGTCCTCATCCTTGGGCTTGGGCTGGGGCTTGGGCTTAGCCTTGGACGCAGCCCTGCCCTTTTTGGGGATGATCTCCACGTCGGAATCATCGTCGTCCTCGTCCTTCAGTTTCGGTGACGGTTTGGCTGGTCCTCGATTCTTCTTTGGGAGAACCTCTGCATCCAAGTTGATCATGTCTTTATCTTCGTCCTTGACCTTGGAAGCCGCCTTGGTCGCCCCCCTGTTCTTCTTGGGCAGCACTTCGACCTCGAAATCGTCATCCGAGTCATCTTTGTGAGCAGGGGCTGGTTTCGCCGATGACTTATTCAAGTAGTTGAGGAGGCCGCCTTTGGGCTCCGTCTTCTTTGCAGTCGCCGGTTTCTTGGACTTGGGTGCCGCAAAGTCCTCATCATCCGGGTCATCGCCGAGCGCCGCCTTGCGTTTCTTGGCTGGTCCCCGGCCCCCGACTGTCATGAGCTTCGCCGAGGTACGACGGCCCATGTTAGCGACCTTGCGTTGCCGGCGGGCCTCATCTTCAAGCTGGAATCGCCATTCGTTGATGAAGTCATCGAGATCGCGTTTCCAAATGTCCTCCTTGGAGAGCTTGATCAAGGCGTCGACCTCGGCCTCTTTATCGCCAATCTGGCGGCGTAGCTTCTCCACGCGCTCCTGCGTCAGAGACCACAGAGGCATGCCCAGGAGATAATCGTAGGAATTTGTCAGGACTTCTGTTTCTTCGGGCTCAGTCGACTCCTCTTCTTCCTCGACAACCGCTGCATCCTCGCCCGCCTTCACGGCGTCAGTCACCTTCGGAAAGGCCTTGAAACCCTTCTCCTTCAGTTCAGCGACGAGCAAGGGTTTCTTCTTCTTAGAGATGACCAGGGTGCCGTCAATGATCATCTGCACAAACCGGGCCTGGTTACTGAGTTTATCCAGGTCTTTTTGAAGAGCATTAAGTTGGTATTGCTGTGATTTTTACAGTCAGCATATTAAAGAAGATGAAGGGGAACCGTTTTATTCCAGCAGTTAAAAAGTATACATACCTTGCGACGTTCGTAAAACTTCAGACGCACGCTGAAGAATTCCTTCAATATATCGTCAACACTGGCGTACTTGGTGATTCGACCCTCGGGGTCAAAAGCAACCAGATTCGTGGTCGCGATGGTTTTGGACAGCTTGAATTTCTCTTCCAATCCTTCCGACAAGCCAGGCTTCATGTGCTTCTCGTCCATTTGAATCACAAAGTGCACCTTGGTATGGGTGTTGTAATCCCTGTAGTCCTTGATGAAGGAAGGCGTCTTCTCGGCCTTGATGATTTCCTCAAGCTTATCCTTGAAGTCCTGAGTCCAGGTCCGGATGGGGAGTTCGGTGATTTCCACCTCCTTGTCTCCAGTCTCCTTGATGATGCCGCTGAATTTGAAGCGATCGGCCCCGAGAGCCGTGACTTCACCGGTGAAACCGCGGAACCACGGCTGCATTGGCTTGATGGGCTCTCCGTCCATCAACCGCTTCAGGTTGTCCACGATGTCCTCGGGATTGTAGTTGGGAATCGAGGAACTCCATCCGGTACCGATACCGTCCGCACCGTTGATCAGGATCAGAGGGACGACGGGAACGTAGACCTCCGGCTCGATCTTCTCACCATCGTCCTCATTGTAGGTGAGGAGGGGCTCGTCCGCAACATGGAACATGCGACGTGCAAATGGAGACAATCGAGTGTAGATATAACGAGCACTGGCACAATCTTGGCCACCCTGGAGACGACTTCCGAAATTACCGCTGGGCTCGAGATAGTTGATGTTGTTGGAGCCAACAAACGTCTGTGCGAGACCGACGATGGTCTGCTGGAGGGACGCATCACCATGCTGGTATGCAGTCATACCCAAGACGTGACCGGCCAATTCAACCACCTTCATATCCTTCTTCAAATTACGACGGAAACAGGTGTAGAGAACTTTACGTTGACCGGGTTTCAAGCCATCGATGACGGAAGGAATGGACCGCTGGTTGTCGGCCATACTGAACAGGATGAGCTCCTTGTTGATGAAATCAGTGTAAGTGATCTTCTCGACGGAGTGATCCAGGTAGGTTCCGGGCTTGAACTGGCGGAGCCACTCCTTTCGCTCATCGGCCCTCTTCTTTGAAAAGGCCAGTTCGATGAGCTCAGTCTCGTGGTCTTGCATGGTGTGGAACTCCTTCAGATGGCGATCGAGGTCACGGAAGTAGACTTGGGCATCTTCGGTCGTGCTTGTACCCAGACCCTTGTAGTACTTGTGTTCCCAGCCACGTTCGTGCCTGTGCTCCTCTTTCCACGCCTCATACTCGGGCATGGTGAAGAAGGAGCGCTGCTTGGTGGGGTTCTTGGGATCACCCTTCCAGACTTTGATAATGGGGGTGATGAATTCGATAAGGAACTCTGGAATCTTCAGCAGACTGGGGAATTGAGCCTGAAGGAAGTTGATGAGCAAGCCCTTGATGTGACTTCCATCGTGATCCTGATCAGTCATGATCATCAGATGACCGTACCGCAGACCCCGGGTATCGGTGTACTCTTTCTTGTGCTGCAGACCCATGAAGTTCTTGATATTCTGAATTTCTTGGTTCTTCGAAATCTGCTCGAAAGAGGCATCTCGGACGTTGAGCAGCTTTCCTCGCAAGGGGAACACACCAAAGAGGTCAGGTCCGACGACCGCTCGCCCCGCCATCGCGAGGCCCTTGGCTGAGTCACCTTCGGTCAAGATGAGAGTGCAATGGTGGCCCTCCCTGGTACCGGCCTTGTTGGCGTCCACCAGTTTTGGGTTGTTCATTCGGGTACGACGACTGCCATCCGTCTTCTTCAACATCTGATCCGCTTTGGCCTGCGCGAAGTGGAGGATATTATTCATGACCTCGGTTTTCAGAACCTTCTTGTAGAAGTCTTCCTCGAGAATACATTTGCTGCCAAACTGACTCGTCTTCGTGGTCAGCTGCTCCTTGGTCTGAGAGGTGAAGGCTGGATTCACGATCAGGGCGTTGACGAAGATGAAGATGTGATTTCGAATCTGAGCGGGCTTCAGCGTCGCTCCGTTCTTGTTCTTCCTCTTGACCTGGTCGGCCAACCTGGTGCAGATCTGATCGGCAATGTAGTTCACATGGGTTCCTCCGGAGGTCGTAGCAATGGAGTTTACGAAAGACACCTGGTGAAAGGAGCCATCTGACACGGTGAAACCGATTTCCCAGCGAGGGTCCGGGCTACAGGTGATGATCTCGTCTTTGGCGCTGGCATCGTCTTCGCCTCGTTCACGACGGATGGCTTTGGTGTACATTTCCATGTACTTTTTGAAGTTACGGATAGGGACACGGCTGCCATTCAACTTCACAGCAACCTTGGCAGTTCCGGCCAAATCGTAGACGCGCCGTTTGACGAGAGCTTCAAAGTCGTCGTCCATGCCATCCATGCCGAACTTGGCGTAGTCGGGTTTGAAGGTGACCTTTGTGTAATCCTCGCCCTTGGCATCGGTGATCTTGGCCTTGCCAATCTTGGACATGTTACTTGTCCAAGTCTGCTTATATCTCTTTTTTTGACGCGAATCCTGGGTTTCAATGGTGAATTCGGTGGAGAAGACATTGCAGAGCTTCGCACCGAAACCGTTCCGACCACCGGTCACCTTCTGTTGGGTGTCGTCATAGTTGGAGGATGTGAGGAGATGACCGAAAATCAGTTCGGGGACGTACATTCCTTCCTTCGAGTGGATCTCGATAGGGATACCGCGACCGTTGTTCCAAACACTGATCTCGCCGGACTCGCGGTCGACTGTGACACGGATCTCGTCCATTTTCGCATCGTTCTGCTTGTTATCGGCTGCGTTCACGACGATCTCGTCGAAGATCTTGTAGAGACCGGGCACGTAGGAAACCTCCCGGTATTCCATCCCCTCCATTGCCGAACTGTACACCCACATGTGCTGCGAGGTTCGTTCGACGGATCCGATATATGTATCGGGACGTTTGATGATATGTTCAAGTTGTGTGAGCTGTGAGATCGCGACAAGTTAGCCTACCATTGGAGAATGGGATCCAGTGCATGCTTTACCTTCTGGTACTTCTCTGATGCATTGGTGGACTTTGCAGATCCATTGCCAACATCCCCTCCAAAGGACTCATTTTCCACATCCGCGAGAGGCTTCGAGCCTCCCTTCTTAGCGGCGGGAGCTTTCATCACCTTCTTGGGGGGTGTTTGCGAGAGGGAGGAATCATCGTCGGACATTCCGTTATCGTCAGACAAGTCATCCTCGCTATCCGGCTTGGCTCGCTTCTTGGAAGCGGTCGCCTTCGCGGCTGGTTTTGCTGTGATTTTGGTCTGGGTCAATTTCTTGGGGGCAGCTTTCTTGGGGGCCGCCTTCGCCTTGGGTTTCTATGGCACGGGGTCAGTACAGGGTCTCGCACTCTTTCGTCAATGAAGGAGTCGTGGACGTACCGGTGCTGGCTCGGGCATGAAATCGGAGCTTCCGTCGTCCTCAAAGACGGAATCATCCATGATCGAGTCATCCATGATGAAGGAATGTGATTAGGGAATAGATGGAGAAGAAGAGGAAAATCTGAAGGTCAACGAGCGACAAGATGGTTAGTACAAATGAAGAGTCGCTAGAGGGTCAGCCTCCAGCATGTTCGAAGATTAAAGTAATAGAAATATGATACAATGCCGCCCTCGTTGTTGTCGTTGTTGTCACTGTTTTCTGATGTTTTTCTTGTCTTGTTGACGCGATCTACAGTAAGAAACTGTCGTTGATCATGCGGATTATTATTCTTCCGTGTATCATGTGGCGTAGCAGTAGCTGAAAAGGGAAATTCCAAAACAAGTGGCCTAAAGAGGAAGGTGCGACCTAAACAGAGGGGAAATCACCTGATATCAACATAACATTCAACAATCAACAATCAACAGTCAACAGTTAACAGTTAGGATATAGATATCTAGAGTAAAGAGTGAGGATAACACTTGAAGAGAATCCTTTTATGTATTTGATCAATTCACAGAAGACAGCTGTAACTAGACTGTCTACAATCTACATACAAGTTAGTGGCATATAGAGATCATTGACTAACATCAATCAGGGATAACTTGCTTCATAATTAATAATAATGAATTATGTCAAAAACAATAATAAAGACATGGGCTGACACTTAAGTGGGTTCTATAAGCCCCTATTCCTTTATTTCCTTCAATTCATCCTGTTAGAAAGCTCACATTCTACACTAGTTCACCACTAATCATGTCAATAGACGGTCTAAGACTCTAGATGTCGATATTATTCCTTAGCTTCAGGAGAGGAGGTCTTGAAAAGAGAGAGAGAGAGAGAGAGTCGAAGGTTGAATCACCGCTACTTCTATCTAACTCCTCCCTCTTCCCCTCGTCTTCTGCTTTTTCCCTCTATTATATTTACTTCAAAGCTGTATCATCAACAGTAACATTCTTTATCGCTCTACAAGCAATGCTGCCGTTATTGGCGCTCCCTCGTTCGATTGTTCTTCTTACCCCTTGATCGATTTGATCCGACCCCTGCTTTTGCTCGAGTAATTCGAATCGAACAGTTACTACTGAGTACCTGCAATTGTCCTTCAAACCTCGTTGATCGAGTAATGTTGGATTGAATTTAGTGAATCTACTCGAATCTACCCCTTGATCAACCGCGAATCATCATGGAAAGCTTTGATTCGATCGCGTCTCACGCGCATCACTCGGACATCGTCCCCAATAACACCGAGCCAACGCATCTGATCCATACCGACTCGATGGTGACGGTTCCTTTATCTGACGTGCAGTCCAATTCAGAAGACTCGCAGCCCGATTGGCGAACGCTGGATATTCCACAGACCCCCGTCGAGGCAGTGTTTAGTGGAGATGTGGACAGGAGGACAACCCCGACCCAGGACTGTGTGAAACCAGGGCCCAGGACAGATCGGACGCTTAATAACACCCCGTCTATTCGCTCTCGCAGCAGTAATGAATATGAACGGAGCGATACACCTGATTGGGAGGAGTTGGAAAAGACGGAAGAGCAAGAACCCCGTGGTGAAGGATCAGATGAGGTGGGTGACGTGCAACTGGTGTGTGGGAGATGCTTAGATAGATAGCTGACAAGATCCAGTCGACCGCGCTTCTGCTTGCTCGCTTGGAGCAGGAGAATAATGCTCTGGCGACCAACCCCAAGTCCGTGAGTCAACACCGACTCCACACACGACCGTCTCGGGCACAGTCCCTGCACCATATCAAGCGGTTGATCAACGATAACCCTCGGTCGTCCCTCCGGTACTCCCAGCTGCCCCCTCCTCCGATGACCGAACTGGAGTTTTGGGCTGCCTTGGTCGCAGACTTCCCCCAGACCGCCCAGCGACTGCCCACTTTGACCTCGAACAAAATCCGCGGGGGGATTCCGCCCCCACTGCGAGGGGTTGTATGGCCCAGTCTGGCTGGCGCGCGGGATTCCTCGTTACTTGTCGAATACCAGAGACTCTGCGGTGAATCGAGTCCGTACGAGGGGTTGATCGGGAAAGATATCGGGCGCAGTTTTCCTAATGTGGAGATGTTTCGCGACCCTCATGGAGAAGGGCAACAGATGCTCGGCAGGGTTTTGAAGTGTTTCAGTCTCTATGATACGAAGATTGGGTACTGTCAGGGCTTGGGATTCGTCGTTGGACCGTTGCTGATGCACATGACGGATGCGGAGGCTTTTTGTGTGCTTGTACGGTGGGTATTCAGTCGCATCTTTTGTCAAAAGACGAGAGGCTGACAAGGATAGGCTCATGGATCATTACGACCTGCGGACGTGCTATCTACCTGATCTGTCCGGTCTTCATCTGCGTGTCTACCAGTTCCAAAATCTCCTTGCCCGCCATCGTCCCGCTCTATTTGCCCACTTGGAATCCCTGAACGTTGAGCCGATTTACGTGTCGCAGTGGTTTCTATCCTTCTTCGCCGTGGCCTGCCCCCTTCCCATGCTCCTTCGCATTTACGACGTCATCTTCCTGGAAGGTGCGTGCGAAACCTTGATGCGTGTCGCACTCTCGTTGATGCAGCGGAACGAGAAGAAAATCATGGCCTATTCCGAGTTTGAAGATGTGATGCAATTTTTGTTGTCAAGAAGTTTGTGGGACACGTAAGTCATGACCTCACGGATGTGAAGAGCAAACCAACTGACGTGTGTAGATACACCTGCCACGCCGACGATTTCGTCCATGATTTCGTCTCCTTGACCTCCCTAGTGTCCAAAGAAAGTCTCCAGGCGCTGGAAGCCAGCTATAACCAGTCACAGGGGGTACCGACGGGAATCACCTTTCCTCAGATGCAGGCGGCGGCGTCGAGATTTCTGGGCCGGTTCTGGGCCGGATCCAGCTCCCAGACGAAGTCCTTCAACCTTAACCCCAACAACGGCAGCGATCGCGCTAGTGTGCGCCGGTCGTCGTCCAAGCAGAGCATGACCTCGACGCTGAACTCGGTGGAGTCGACCTCCGATGCCAGTACCGCGCCGACAGAGCTGTCGGCGGAGCCTCGGAAACCGCGGGCCAAGTCGACGATGATGCACAACAAGGACCGTGATCTCCACACGCAGATTGAGGATCTGCTGATGGCGCTCAGCGATCTGCAGCGGCAGCACGCGGATCTCACGCGGGAGCTGCAACAGGAGCGGGAGGAACGGGAGGAGGACCAGGAGCTGGCCAAGTCCATGTTGAGCTACATCAAGGGGATGGAGGTGGAGGATCCGCCGACCGACCTTCTGAGAAAAGCGGAAGAAAGACTATTCGGCGCTGCGTCCACGAAGCGAGTATCCATCCCCCAGACCAAGCATCAACTGCGCGACGATCTCAACCGATGGAAGGAGATGTACGAGGTCGAAGCTGGCCGATGTCTCGACCTGACGCGTTGCATCGACGAACACGAGCAGGAGAGTGCGTCTCTAAGAGAGCAGCTGCGGGAGGCGCGCGGCCGCATCCAGGAGGGATACCGGGATCGCCAACGCCTGGAGCGGACCGTCCGCGAGCTGCGCACCATCAAGACGTCGAGCCCGGACACACCGCCGGAGACGTTTGGCTCTCCGACCAGCGACTCGGGCGACAACCGATCGACCAGCGGTCTGCGCGAGCTCAAGCTGGTGCGGTCGAACTCGCAGAAGAACGTCACATTCAACAAGCGGTCAAGCAGTCTGGGTCTGCAATCGTTGCTGTCGACGGAGAACCACAAGCCGGCACCCGAGGAGACGCTGCTGCTGGAGCTGGTCAACGCCAAGACGGCCGAGGCCGTGGCCCGGCAGGAACTGGAGGAGGTCAAGGGGAAGCTGGACTCGCTGCGGAAGATGATCGGGGGGCAGGGGACCCTGTCGCGAAGCAATTCACGGAATTCATTCATTGGGCGATCGCCGCCCAGTGTTGGGAAGACGGCGACGGAGCCTGTCAATCACACGGGGGGGTTCTTCAGTGGCTGGGGACGACGCGCAGTATCTGCCACCAACGATCCATACGAGACGAAGTAGAGCTGCGTTGTACGAATAACCATGAGGGTTTTGGTGTTACCGTGTTTCCATATCTCTCCTCGTATATGATATCTACGATTGTATATAAGTTTACGGATAATCCATTTTAATTAGAAATCACCAAACGGCGTCCCAGCCTCATTCCCTTAACCCCCATCTTCTCGTCCAGACGATCGCCGTCATCAACATCGCAATCCCCTGTTAATAGGCCAATATTGACCTCAAAATAGCCGCCATGGCTGAGACAGGCTGAGACAGAGAGGACGGCGCCAATATCGCTCCAAGTTTATCACTTCTATCTTAATCCATGAGGTTGATTGCTTGTCTTAGGCGCTGAACAGGACATACATTATCAAGAGGAAACCTCCAATATCCCAGACCAACCATTTATAACCGCCAGGGTTTCATGAAACATCAGGAAGCGCATCTAGATCATCATGCATCTCAGCTTCTAAATCAAGCCATTGTGGCTATTGGCTACAAAGGACCGGCCGGAGAATACTCATTATGCTGGCGCTTAGGCTATGAGACAGGATAAGGATGAGAGAGGCATATAAAGCCATTGATTCCGTCAATCCATCAGTCTGTCTATCATCGCAAGCAAGATACAATACAATACAATGTACATGGAAAAGAAAAAGTTGAACCTCCTGTCCTTGGACGGCGGAGGGATCCGTGGTCTCTCGTCTCTTTATGTCCTCAAGCAGATTATGGATGCTATTGATCCGGAGAATCCTCCTAAACCGTGTGATTATTTTGATATGATCGGTGGGACAAGCACAGGAGGGTGAGTCAATCTTAATCTCAATTGCAGATTGACATCTTGAAAGTGAGAAGCCCATGCTGATAAACCAGGTTAATCGCGATCATGCTGGGTCGGCTCAAGATGGACGTGGACCAATGCATCGACGCATACCGTCGCCTTTCGCAGCAGGCATTCACCAGAAAGAGCATCTTCCCCGTCAGCGCAAAGGGCACGTTCAACCCGCGGTTCGACAGCAGAAAGCTGGAAGAGGCGTTGAAGACGGTGATTGCCGAACAGGGTCTGGACGAGGACGCCCTCCTCCAGGACGCGGATCCCTCGTGCCGGGTATTCGTCTGCGCGACGAGGGAGACCACCGGCGCGGTCACGAGCTTCACGAGCTTCTACCACCCGCGCGGCGAGACGGACCTGTACCGGGTGCTGAAGATCTGGGAGGCCGCGCGGGCGACCTCGGCCGCGCCGTCGTTCTTCGAGCCCCTGGTGGTCACCGACCCCGTGATGCGGAACCCGCGGGCCTTCCTCGACGGGGCCCTGGGGGCGAATAACCCGGTTAGGCAGTTGTGGAGGCATGCCATGGATGTGTGGGGGGAGGATGCTCTGGAGAGTCAGCTGGGGTGTCTGGTGTCCATCGGGACGGGTGTGCCGCCTGAGATTCACTATACCGGGACATTCATCCAGGATCTCAAATTCAAGAAGCGTCTTTTGACGGATACGCAGTTTGGAGCGGAGGACTTTGCGAGGGAGCACTTTGACCTGGTTCAGCAGGGTCGGTATTTCCGGTTCAATGTCTCGGATGGATTGGTGGGAATCGGAATGGAGGAAGTGAAGAAGTTTGACCAGATCGCGGTTGAGACAAAGAAGTACCTGGCTGCCAATACTGTTAGCCAGGACATTGATATATGTGCCAGGGTGTTGCAAGTGTGACGGGTTTTGAGATATACTTGTTTCTTTCCTCTTGTTTGTCCTTCTGTTCTGTCTTTTGTCTTGCAAGCTTCTAGTTTTGCCATATGAGTTCAGCTTCCATGTTATATAGTATGTATTTATTGAGCTAGATGTTAATTCTGAGGATGATATGCTCCCCTAAAAGCAGATCATGCTGGACAATAAGGGTTAGTAAATAGCAGATCTATTGTTTTGTAGGTATATGTTATGACAATTTCAGAAGTTTGAACAATATCCCTCTTTTCTTGAAGAAAGAAGTGCGTCTGGAGGTTTGATGAAGATGAAGGTCCATTGGAATCATGTCAGTGATCCCGTCCTCCATCCAGACAGTGATTAAAGGATGGTAACCTTTCTCAGTGTACTCTGGTAGTGTGCCTTCCAGTTGCTCTAGCACATGAGGCCCACTGGATCTGACCATTTGTAAAAGTAACCCTTAAACACCATAATTCATTCTTCAGGGTCAGCATAACCTGTGAAAGCAAAACTCTTGCTTTCTGGATATAGGACTTTGGTGAACACTGGGGTATCTAATTCATCAAACTTAACAGCGATCACTGATTGTCATATCCAGTGTTCAATGTAATCACTTTCTTAAAAATCCTATTCAGACCATAATACTTAATCCATGGCTGCCATCAGGGTTGGTCTGGCATACGGGGCAGGAAGTATGCAATTATCATCCAGATCTCATTCAGGAGTTAGCGACCCTGGATTAGGGGGGTTCAGTTAGCTTCATCCATCACATGGACTGAAGTGCAGAGTGATCTTATCCCTTGGTCCTGTATAGAACAGCTAGGGAAGCGAATGGGCCATCTCCTTGTTGTCTCTTTGCAAATGCAGGTCCCTTAGATGTATCTCTCTCCGGGTATCCAACTGGCTATAGATATATTGTTAGCAGAAGATCTATTATCCACCTTCGATATCAATGACTCTCATACCTACAGCATCCTCATCGGCTCTTTATGCCAAAATGACCAGGAACAACCTTTGCCTCGGGGGCTTTGGTATCGAACAATGTGCACATGCCATATCTCTTGGGCGAAAGGGTGCAATTCATAGTAATAACTGAGATACCATAACCTGGAGAAAAAGGCGTCATGACATGTCTTTTAGTACAGTGGTATTGGTTATTCGACATGTATAAGCTTGTATAGCTGCGGATTCGTAGTCGGAAGAGACTAGACCGATGTCGAAGCTGTCTCGCTTCTTCTCTCACCAAGGGAAGTACAGCTCGATGAGGTACTCGCTGTGAGAAGCAGTGTTCTAGGCAGTTGCCAATGGATGGTCCTGGATGACCATTCATGTCCAGAGCATGCTTATATACCCCATACTAGGGGACCTCTAGGCGTCTATGACAGCCTCACATGAGGTTAGACACAATACAGTTCAGCAAGATACCTTCACAGCAAGACTTACAAAGTCATTTTGTAGATGCAACGCTGCCTTGAGCAATAAACTCAAGATAGACTGATTGATATCTGGAGTGCCTTAATGTCGTGATGGGATATTTCTATAAGATCAGCATTATAGTGGAAGAGGACTATACAAGATGAAGTACGGAGTAGAGATGGACCACTTGTTGGAGGAGAGAAGAGAGTTGTAGGACAGACCATATTTAAGCAGTACAGGAGGCTGAGAAACAATCTTTAGAAAGAGTCATTGTCTGCCTCTTAATACATTCCTCAAAGGATGAATCTCGTTCTTTGTGTCTTCTTTAAGTCAGTAGATCCTTCTATTCTTTATGCCAATGGATGAGTTGCTGCCTGAGGCATCTGAACCATGTGACTTGATCTTATTTCAACTTCTTCTTCTCTTCTTCTTCCATCAACACTCCTTCATCTCTCTTCATCCAGAGATGCTTCAACGCTATAGCATTATCTCCTGTACAGAAAGACACAAGCTCATGATGTCATGTCTTGACGATGGATATCATCATCAAAGAGAAGATGCTCCGTCTAATGCTGGAGATCATTGGCCTCTCCAGCTCTCCACAACTGTTGAGCCCATGAGGGACTCCAGAACATCCCCATATCCCCAGAGACTCTGAAATATCGTGGGAAAGTTTACTTTCTTTGGCTCCGGAATGCAAATCCGCTCCTATCAGTTCCTTCCGTGTTAAATAATCTCGGGGTGGCCGAGTCTTAGGTTCGAATCGTCCATGTTTCTCTATCCCCGGGGTATAATCGCGTCCTATCCATACTCCAACTCGCGGAGGCAATGCGGAGAGACGACTGCCTGTTGGTTGCAAGGCAGCCCCCGGATGTTTCCTCCACATTGAAGATGCTCGTAGAGCTTGGTAAAGCTTATACTCGTCTATGCTTACGTGACGTCAAACCAATCGGAGGAAGCAAGTGATAATCACCGTCCAGGCTGACTGACCGAAGGAGCCGTCCTTGGGTAAACCGCTTGATGCATTTAATGAAGGTGAGTCCCCTCTCAAGTCGAAAACCAGGACTCATCATGAGCACCGCTCAGAAATCTCCTACCGAACCCCATTTACTTGTTTGAAAGCCATACCCATCATGTCTCACTCCCATCCCGAGTTCGACATCGCCGCCGAGCTTGGCATGTCGGATAGGGAGAAGCGGGAGGGCCCTGATGGTGCCGCGGATCATTCCCCTGAATCTCAGACCAGAGCCTGCCATGGGGAGGGACGGCAGAAGGAAGAGGCGGAAGGCGCCGATGGGGCGGCTAGTGGACGGACCGATGGCAAAGTAGAACTGAAGGAGACTGATTGCTACGACAAACTGGGGTATTCCTACCCCTCCTGGAAGAAATGGACCATCCTGACGGTGATCGTCATGGTCCAGATTTCGATGAACTTCAACGCCAGTTTCTATGCCAGCGGGATAGGACTGTTTGCCAAACACTTTCACATCTCGAAGCAAGCCGCGAGAGTAGGTCAGATGGACTTTCTCATTGCCTACGGCTTTGGTAGCGAGTTTTGGGCCCCCTGGAGTGAAGAGTATGGCAGATGGCCCATCATGCAAATCAGTCTGCTCCTGGTCAATATATGGCAGCTACCCTGCGCGCTGGCCCCCAACTTCGGGTCCATTGTGGTTGCTCGTCTTCTGGGAGGTCTATCCTCCGCCGGTGGTTCCGTGACTCTGGGGATGGTCGCGGATATGTGGGAAGCGGATGAGCAGCAGTACGCCGTGGCGTATATCGTCTTTGCATCCGTTGGGGGATCGGTCATTGCCCCGATTGTCGGAGGCTTCGTGACGACCTTCCTCAATTGGCATTGGAACTTCTGGATCCAGCTCATTCTGGGAGGCTTCGTCCAAGCCGTGCACTTTTGGGTGCCCGAGACGCGGTGCACGATCCTGGTGACTCGCGAGGCCAGAAAACGACGGAAACAGGGAGAGATGGTTTATAGCGGCGATGAGCTCAAAGGCACACGGGTTGACCTGAAGCATTTTGCAAAAGTCTGGGCGCGCCCTTTTATCATGTTCATCCGTGAACCCATTGTCCTCTGGCTGTCTCTCCTTAGTGGCTTTAGTGACGCATTGATCTTCACTTTCTTGCAATCTTATGAGCCTGTCTACAAGCAGTGGGGGTTCAGCACCATCACAATTGGCTTAGCCTTCATTCCGTAAGTGTTCCCATCTGAAACTGACCTACAAATCAAGATGCTCATTCTGTCAAAAGGATCATGGTCGGATACATCTTGGCATATTTCTCCTTCCTGCCCTGGATCCATCGCCACTGCCGGGTGCGAGAACGGGATCCGGACGCCCTCCAACCTGAAGCTCGTCTATTTTGGTTGTTATGGGGTGAGTTCCCCCGCCGTTATCCCTTGAATGATATGACTGATTGAATGATATAGTTGCTCCCCTCTTGACAATCGGCCTCTTTGGCTTCGCATGGACCAGCTTGGGCCCGCCCCATGTTCATTGGATCGCCCCAATGATCTTCTCAGCCTGTATCGCAATAGCCAATGTAAGTCCCTTCAGCCATGCCAAACTTCCATCTAACGCAGATAGTACTCCATCTACATGGCCACAATCGACTACATGGTCGCCTCCTACGGACCATACTCCGCCTCAGCAACCGGCGGCAATGCCTTGGCCCGAGACTTCCTGGCAGGTATTGCCGCCATGTATTCCGTTCCAAGTAAGACCCTTTCAGTTCCTTCCACGTACCATAGCTAATGTTCTGCGCAGTGTACAAGAACATGGGCCACACCAACACCCTCGAATGGCCCTCCACCCTCCTCGGCTTCCTCTCCATCATCTTCATCGCCCCGATCTACATCTTCTACTGGAACGGACCCAAGATCCGGGAACGGTCCAAGTTCGCCCAGATCCTGGCCGCGGACAGGAAGAAGGCCGGCCGCCGCGTCTCGCAATGCGGATCGGGCGATTCGGGCCCGGAGGAGTATTACTTCGATCCATAAGGGTTTTCTGGCTTGAGTTGAAAGCTTCTACCTTTTACTTTCAGAACTTGGGATTATACCCCGCCATATGACAGGCCATCTTGGGCTGCAGAGTACCGGATGGCATTGAAATGAGGGGTGAGGGTGATGAACTTGGTCATGGCGTTTACTTTTTATCATCATTTTATTGGTATTTCTGGATCCTTGCATTTTGGTTTCGTTTTGCACCGTGTTGACATTCACAATCTTAAAGCCTGATAGTCCAAAGCGAATAGTTGAATATCAGTACTTTTTTCAAAGCATACAGTTCAATGATCCCCGTACATTTTTCAGTGCTCTGTTCTATCCAAGCATGACAACTGATTGACGCATCCATGTATCCGGGATTTAATCCCGACGGCCAACGACGGAATTCATGAATGCATGGAAGAGAGTTCCGATGAACTTGTCTGTCTTCTGTCTGGGTTTGGAAATTCAGGCCAATAATATTGATTATCAGCTTGAGATCTATCAGGCTCTTGGCTAGTACAGGTGATAGAATAGCGTTTAATAAGTATAGGTATATTTTTGTTCTCAATGCGGTAGATGGTATACTAATGGTGAGGAGAAATTGCATGAGAACATTATGACTGATATAGATGTCCGGAGGTCGGATTCTCAGTAAGTTGGCGGGAAGATAGGCTGTTGGGACACGCCGATGACGTTATTCTAGAGGTCCAGCATATCGAGATTGGTCGTTTGTGTCGATTGGCGTCGTGTTTAATTCATCTATACTAATAGTCACTGCTCCCAGAGAGTCTGCAGTTTCTGGATCTGGTAGCCCGTCGCCCAGCCCAGATCAGCTTCCACGCCGCGTAGCAGATCTGCGATGATTTGGCGTTCGTCGGGCCGCTCGAGACACTGTCCCACGGCAAAGAGCAGGGGGACCATAAAGATTCGGACGCCGCCCTGTGGCCGGCCGAGTGCGATGCCGCATATCTCCTTGCACCGGTAGTCGACCTCCTTGGTCAACTCGCGGTATCCCTGTAGACGGTCAAAGGCCGTGCTAGGCGCGCTGACCACGTCCGGGGGCCGGTTGAGCAATAACGCAAGCCGGCCAAAATGGTACTGCTGCATCGCGGCGGCGCAGGAGGTCATGCCGTAGAAAATCTCTGGGAACGGCATCAAACTGATCTCTGGCAGTTTGGAGATATCCTTGGGGCGGTCGAGACGCAGACAGGGGCGAAACGTCTCGGGCATTTTCTCGACCCATGTCTGGAATTCGAAACAGAGTCGTAGCCACGTGGTTGTTGTCGGTTGCGAGCGCGGGGATGAGACAGTGGGAGAAGGTGAATCGGGGGGTGGCTGTCCCACCCACTGCTCCACCTGGGATCTTTTGGTATCCGCTAAGAAGTTGAGGACCTTGTTCAGCATCCATATGAGGCTGTTTGCAGCCAGATCCTCCTTTTGAAGCATCATCGAATTGTGAGCCAGCCTAGTCTCTAGGTGGAGGTTTCCCTGCTCGTCGACGGGGACACCGGCGGCTCTCCACAATGTAAGGTTGTCCTGATCGAAATGGGTCGAGGTCCGACTAAAATATGCCCCTAAATAGTCAAAGCGGGCAAGATTAAAGAAAGATGCCGCGGCGCCGTGGGAGAATTGAGGAAGTTCCGCGTAATTGCTGTAGATTTGCAGCAGAGCATCGAACGCGGATTTGGCGCCATCGAGGTGTCTGTTGAGACTGTTAGCAAGCCATATAGAAAGGTAGGGATTCTATAACCGACAATTGCCACTTATCTCCAGCCTCATCTAAAAGCTTATAGGTTGTGAGAATAACCGAAGCAGCCAGTAGATCTTCAACTTTTCTCCAAAAAGTGCCAATAACGGGTTGCTCCGTAGGAGGTCCAAAGTCGGTTTTCTTCAATTGACGGTTCAACCACCGATTCACATTTTCAATTGGAGATTCCAAAACCGCCGTGGTGGAGACTGCATAAGATTCGGAGACAGTAGCGTTGATATGGGTAGCGGCCATGTAATAGTAATTGGCGGCTTTCAGGAACCAGTCCACCTGAGAAGAGTTAGGGTAGACCTCCGTTGTCGGCGGACTGGTAAACAACCCTCCACCATCCGGGGATATCACCCCCTTGACTCTACCCAGGTGCTTAGCTGCCAAAGCGGCAACGGCATATCTCAGACAAGGATCGTCGATTGCACGAATCGGAACGTAGGCAGAAAAGAACTTTCCAGAGTCTGAGACGTCCAACCTGTAACGAAATGAGCACGGAAACTTCTATCCGGAGTAAAAAAGATACTAACCAAAGTCCCAGTGTTGTCGAAAAGTGCCTGGTGAGAAATGCAATCTCATGTTCGGTGCCAGTCATCAGTTCCGAAAAGATATCCTGGAACTCCTCTTGCTCGCTGCGTTGCGACGGACTTCTCGAGGAAGTCAATGGTGCAATGGGAGAAGACTTTTTCTTCAGCTCGCTGGAAATATAACTAGGAATGGCGAACCCCCCAGCGGCGGCATGGCTCGGTGTTGGAGCGTTACTTCTGCTCGAAGCACTGTGATGATCAGAGCCTGCGATCTCGGCTGAGACAGGCTGTACCCCAAACCGATTCATCACATCGGTCATGCCATCGGATGGCATGGGCGGCGTGTCTCTCATAGCCGAGACTGGCTCATTGGGCGTTGGACGAACTGGTACCTGGCCTACCTCAGGGGTGCTCCAAGCCAGGCTCATGGATGAAGGTGAGTCTACACGGGTAAGACTGGGATCAATCGGGGGTTGTGCGACATTTTGTTCTGAGCGTTTGGCATGGTCACCAGCCGCCTGATCAAAGTCAGACACAACAAACCGATACGGAACATAAAAAGAGACTTACCACTCCCTTGAGTTTGGTTGCATGTGATTTGGGATGAGTTTCGCTATACGGTGCATATCGACGCCTTACAGAAGCGCCTTGATCTATGAACTTGCGAGTCTGGACATACCCAGGGCATTCCACCCCGGCATTAGTACAACGCTGGCAGCTCGGGCGCGTTTCGTCACACTGGAACCGTTAGAGATTTCGTCATATCTTGTAGACTGTAGGTAAACTGACCTTCAAGTGTCGCTTCTTACACCGCTCGCAAGCCTTGTTGGACGGTACCCCAGGCATCTTGTCCTACCTCCTCCTCTCCTCTAGTGAGGGGGTTCAAATTGCGGGGAGATGACCTCTTATGCTGTACGAGATTGAGGCCCTCATCTCAATGGACAGTGATGCAAGGAGGGGGAATCGTCTGAATGGTGCAGATCGAGAATGAAAACGGAAAAAACGCACGGCCAAGAGACTAACCAGGACAAAAGCTTATGTCGTCAGGGAGGAATGACTGGATGAAGGATCTTGGCAGAGTCGGTGATAATCAGTTCTTCTCCAAGGAAGATGAGAGATTCTTGGATGAACATTCGTCGGTTCGGCAAAAAAGTCACGTGAGAGAGAGGGCGGATCTAAATCGGGAATAACTCGGATTATATTCACCGCCCGGCAGAATATTTCTTGATGTTTGTGTCTTTTGCTGTGTTGACTGTGTCTGACTCATGTGGTGTGGATGTTCGAGCGATAGGCTTGGTGGACATGCTGAGAAGGCCGTTTAACTCATCAGAGTTGGTCCAAAGCCGTGAAGATCAAGATGGTTCGTTGCGCGGTAGAATAGTCCCGGACCATGCAGCCTTACTTCAGCTACTAGGCCATACGGTGCCTTCGAATTCCGTTCAACTCGACCCTCATATGTTCTCTGATATAGAAAAGAGTAACATCTATACGGATTGGATTAGTAGGTTTGCCCTCGAAAGTCATTGCTCGTCCCACTAATGTCATACAGGAGCAGGAAAGCCTCACAGCCTGGTCTGCTCCGAGTGTCGGAATCCAGATGACTTGATGCTCTGTGACACATGTTGTAGATCTTATCATGCAAAATGTCTGCCAGGCTTCGGCGCAGCTACATCAACAAGCAGTTTTCACTGTCCGTCCTGCAAAGATAAGCATTGGGATCAAACGCCGCCTTCAATCAACCCACTGTTAATTTCGCCTGACGTCTCTCGGAGCAGCACGCCTAGTGCAATGAGCATGTCGCCTCATGCGATTATCGGTAGTCGTAAGGCCCCGGTAAGACTGGCTGCTACCCAGTCAAGCCTGCAGGGCCTCTCTCTGCCTTCTTCCCCGGACTCCGATCAGCTGTGCATTCAAAATGGATTCAGCGTCCCATCACTCGACGTCTACTCTCGAGCTAGACAGTTTCTGATCCAGCATGGCCAGTTTCCTCCCTCGCGAGACTTCCGACCAGGCCTATTGTTGAAGCTAGGGACTATGATGTTGGAGCTTGACTCGCAACAACGTCTGTTACAGGAGATTCAGGACCTGCGTGAGGAAAACGCCAGTTTGCGGAATGAAATGCTGAACACAAGCAAACTCCTCAGCAATCGAATGACAATCAGCGAACCAATCATCAATTCTCCTTCCTCGAATCTCTCACCAACCATACAAACCCCTTCCGACACGACTGGGAAGTCATGGGATAGAATCGTGTTGGATCTGCTTTGATCATTCTCTCGGTTCTGTGGATATTAATACTCGAGCTCTTCAATCGTATCCGGTTATGGTAAGTCATACAAGTCATCATATCTCGCAAGTTTTTCTGATATGTTCTATGAAGGGCGGCAACTGCCAACGAAAGAGAGATCCGACAGTCACGATTCTCTCGCTTCAATCCAAAGCAGCTCTGAAGGAGAGTTCGGTCACCATTCTGACTAACAATCCGAATTGGACGTTATCTCTATGGTCATGCAGTCATGTGCTTGGCGAGATTCATTATCCTCGAAGAATCCAGAGGCGTCCTGTCAACCATGAATCACAACCCCATGGAGAGAAGGGAGCTGCCCTCGGATTCCAATGACTTTGGTCAACAACCATTATCTGAGGAATCAGGCGCAGGTACTGGAACATCGCCAATTATGTTACAGTGGTATTTTTCTTCAACCTGGGAAGCAACTGCCATGGGAAAGTCATATCCTCATTAAGGCTGATATTTCCTCAATATATAGACCTAGACAAGGATCCATATACCAATCATCTCTCATGGCAATCACTTAGTTTAGGTACTGGTAGTGCTCTGATTCAGCAGATACTGCTGGTTTAGCCTATTCTAAGAATGAAAATGAGGCTATACTGATCATATCCTATCAGTCTCACTCAGACCAGGTAAATCTTTTATCTACATCCCCCACAGGCCCACACACTATTCATATGCAGCATCCTTCCCCATTCGCAGTACTGCCTAAAATCCACCAGGTATGTTTCCCAAATACAGTATGTGCTTTGCACTTAATCATGGTATCCGGCCCTTCTTGCTACTACCTCCACCAGCAGCATCCTCCTGAGCAACCTCCACGGCTCGACCTTCCACTCCAGTCCAAAAGGATACATCAAATTCATCCTTAAGCATACTGCATCTGGAGTGACACACGAATGCATGTCGACCCTGAGCGTTTCCATTGATGTGCAGGGCATGGGAGGTCAAAATTCTTCCCAGTTAATCCCCCGATATCATCCCCAGATACAAAATGAACACCCCCAAAAGTTCCAGCGCCTTATCCCGGTCGTACCGCTGCGAGTCAAAACCGAACCAGGGGTAGGAAACCGTCGACTGGCTGACTTCCTGATCCCCAGGAAACTTCTATTCCCCAAGAACCAGACTGGCCCGTTGCCGATTGAGTACCACGAATGATAACTCAACCGGCCGGACCTAGAATGGTGGTTGAAGAATATAGGTCCCTGTAGAAGATCAGGGGAGTCCGGCAGGTCGACGACCGCCGCCAGAACGACGGAACGCTAACCCTGATGCTGATGTTGTGTCAAAGAAGAGTAATAACTGAAATACCATAACCTCGAGAAAAAGGCGTCATGACATGTTCTTTTAGTACAGTGGTATTGGTTATTCAATATGTTGCCTCGGCGTTCGACAACGAGATTCGGAGCTTTTTGTTTTCCTCCCCCAGCTCTTTTATTCTCTTGGTTAAACGGATTTGATCCTCCGTCCGGTCTCTCCGCACCTGCTCAAGAGCCGCCCGCAGCTTGCGAGTCTCCTCAGCAGCAGCGGCGGCCGCGGGCCGCCGCACTAGGGTCAACCCCTTAGGGACATACAAGGTTGTCATAACTGCATGAGTTCCCCCATGCTTGTCACGCCACTGTTTGATTGAGGACGGGATTTTGGCATTGGGTTGCAGTTTGGAATTTGTGGTATTCCTTGCCGTCATCCTTCACAACAACGCCATCGTAATCCCACCTGACGCCGTACCGAAGCATATCTGCGGGATTCTTAGGCCAGACAGTCTTTCCTCTTTCTGCTGTGGGTACAAAGAACTTCTGGACCACTTCTGGCGAGAATATAGGTAAAAGGTCCCAATGAATGGTCCTAGATACCATTCATGCTCAGAACGTGCTTATATACCCCATACTAGGGCGACCTCCCCGCTAGGCGCCTATGGCAATTCCAATAGGACATATAGTATCCTGCGTTGGCTTTCCTGGCGCAAATGGCCACGCATTACACATGTTGATCAGTTCACCTCGTAGTGACATGAGATTTCCAGACCACTGTCGACCAGCGAATTCCACAAGGTGTTGACGCATGAACACCAGCGGCTCTGCAAGGGTGTGTCTTATTCAGACCTCCATTGAACACGCGATAGAGATAAAAGAGACGTTGACGTCGGATGAGCTCATCTGCTTGGGATTTCGCTTCGGGGTCCATATCATCATAACCCTCAGGGTATTTCGGAGGCTTCAACTCTTCTGGGATAGTGGAATCAGGGTTCTCGAACATCCTAGGATGACCAGCGGCAAGAAGCAAAGGTGACGACATCCTTAAGAGCAGAGACATTAAACTTCACGTCTCTTTCGCGAAGTCGTACTTCTTCGTTGTACAGGAATCGACCGGAAGTATACGGAAACAAGGCTTCGTCGCAACTTGGGAAATTCGAAACTAAAAAAAGATCAGTTGAGATGCCCATGGTTCGAAGCAACAGAACTAACCAGTTGACATTTGGGGCGGTCTAGGGAAGGTTCGCAAGGTAGTTTGCCAGGTCCAAGGTCGTGATGGTAAGGCTGCAGCGATTCCATACACCCGAGGCACACGAAGGGGGATAAATTTGGAGATTGAAGACATTGATGAAGCATATCTGTAGTCGGGGAGCTGCAAGTAGAAGTTCCAATTCAATCAAAGAGCCAGCGTAGTTCCAAAAAATCACGTGATTATCGGAAAGGGGGCACATTTCGCAGGATGTACGGAGTATGAGCATCTATACTCTATAGTAGGCGTGATTTTTCAGAGAGCCATAATTTTAGATTAGAGCTGCAATAAATCAGGCCAGAGCAGACTACAACTGTATGTTATTTACCATTTGGAGTACTCCGTCAGGATAGTAACTACTGACTACGGATTACCTAAGCTATCCATTAAAAATCACGTGAAATTAGTTTCCGGCAGCCAATAGAATTTATGCAAATCATAACTACCTATATGCATGGACCAGTATCTACAACCTCAAGAAGATGGAGGAAGGCATCAAGGAAGATCAATGGATATCTACAGTACACCTTTTAAACCATAAAGTACATTTTATTCATCGGCTAATGGGAAAAGGTCACCAGAGATATCTGCATACCCCCAGTCTATCTCGAATCGAGGCAAAAGCCTTCCATGGCACTCCCCCTTCCTGATATCCCACCACAATGGCCGTGGTCAGCGCTGCCGTCGAGCCCAGAAATAGGACAAAATTGCGAAACGCCCGCATATGTCGTGGCCTCAGGACCTTGTCGACATTCCCCGCGAACGCCGTCGGATCGTTGGTCCTGGGGAATGGCTCCGGGGGTACATCTTTCTGCAGGAACTGTATAAATCAGCATTGGTCAGTTCAGACAGGGGTAGAGAAAAAAGAAATACTTCACACAAAGGCTCCCATCCATCTTCTACACTCCACTCCAGCAACCGTTCTGGCGGGACCAGCCCCCTAATCATCGCGCTATGTTCGCGATACACCCACTTCCCATTCTTTGTGATACCAGCGCGTACAGAATTCGGCCAGGGACTCCGGAAGAGACCGGGATAGCCATGGGTGACGAACAGCTCCCAGAGCCAGAACAAATCCGCGCAGAAGAAGTGAAACACCCATAGGAACCAACTATCTCCGATCTCGAGCAGGGTCTTGACGCAACTACGCTGCCAGGCATCCATGTCACGGCGCGTGTTCAGGATTACGCGGGCCTCCGGGTACGCGGCGATCAGCTCCGCGGCGAAGAACGACGCCGCGGTGTCGACGACGGCGTCGCAGTGTCCGACCAGCGCGTCGAACTCGGCCCGCGACACCGTAAACTCGCCGTCTGGTGCGCCGTTCCATTTCGCCCGTGCCAGCTTCGCCCACCCTTCGATGTAGCCGGGATGTGATTCGAAGACAATGTCCCAGCCGTGGTATGGGGTGAGGCCTAAACGGCGCAGACCCACGCTGAGGCTCTCAGTGGCGGATCGG
This sequence comes from Aspergillus cejpii, assembly GCA_004769165.1. Lineage (NCBI taxonomy): Eukaryota > Fungi > Ascomycota > Eurotiomycetes > Eurotiales > Aspergillaceae > Aspergillus > Aspergillus cejpii. The sequence continues at coordinate 136,590 of SMSW01000005.1, read as the reverse complement.
GGGAGACCCACGCAGATGACCTGCATGGGCTTCGTGCGTGTGCGCAGGGGTGGCTTGGGGAGGTTGTAGAGCGATTCTTTGATTGATTCGACGAGGGATTGCATTTTGGACTGTGTAACGGGACTTGACGTTGAAACTGAGTGGGTTTCAAGAAGGTTAGTTACGTGGCATTTATATTCGCCTTCTGTCAGCGATACGAGGATGACTGCAAGGAATGTCAGCTGAGAATGTAAGAATCAGACTACCAGAGGAGGTATACCGTTATTAGGCTAAGATGAGGCTATATCTGACACATCATATAGCCTGGCTGACTACGGAGTACTCCGTATATTAATTTCAAGACATTGATGGATATTCACATAAGATTCGTCAATGAGTGAATCAACTGTTACTCTTCTCATGTTCGCTAACTTCGCTTCTACTTAGTAGATCAGTGAATATCAATGTAATAGCCGAGATCACACACACAGAAAATCTCGTCTATAAATAAGAGTCCAACCCCCCTGTTCTTCTTCCTCTCTCCAACTCTTCCTCATCGACCGAAGCATCCAAAAAACACTCTTTCTTTCAACAATTTTTATCTTTTAATGAATTACTTTAATTCTTAAGCTTTCTTGAAGCTCTGTTGCCCTACAACAAGGGTAATACTTTTTATTTTCTTTGTGATCCTTCACCTCTACCAGAAACGGGACCCGATAGTTGCTGGTTTCATTCATAGATTGACCTCCCTGGTCGATGACAAGGTCAGTATCCTCTGCTCTCTTATCGATGTTCTATACTAATATTATTTAAGTGCTTAGATCAAGGTCCTAGCTCCGATGGTCAGAAAGAAAGAAAAACCACTGGGGGGCAAGGCCCTTCAGACAAACAATGAGGGCCAGCCTCCCTAAGGCTATATTCATTTGGTGTCTTGCAATAATCCATGCAGACATCTACACTCCATTCATCGACAGATTCCTTAAAGGAGTTTTACTCTGGTCCCCCACTGGCCTGATAATCCTTTATATCCTTGAGATATCCTCCAGGTCATCTCTTCACTTCTCAGCCGTCCTTGCTGAACTCCATAACATGGTATGCAATGTTGCTTTGGGAGAGGGTGAACGTGGTCTACCCAGGTGTCTGCAATACTTTATTAGATATGACAAGAATTCGTCGAAAATGTCGTATCTGGTTCTTGTCCCACAGATCCCAATCCCTTTCACACTCCTTATCCCTATCACACTCCTTATCCCTATCACAATCCGAATCTTTACCACAATCCATGGTTTGACGCGAATACTATCCCAGGTATTATTCCTTTCTCTCCCCCCAAAAAAGTACAGCGCTGACTTTTGCATCAGAGTCCTGTCATCATGCATAATCTGAGCTAACCGGTGGGGCATCCCACCGGTTGGCATCAGTTCCTTTGTCCCCTGGCGTTGATCATTCGACCATCCCAGGGGATACCAAACGCACCTGCACTGGGGAATGATCCAGCGGATAGAAAGGCGACTGCTCAATTCCAACATACCCCCACAGAAAGCACTGTAGCTTACAGTGCTTTCTGTGGTCTGCCTCCTCCCGAGGCAGTTAAAGGGCCCTTCCCGGACCCTTTAAGCGGTACAGGGTGCAGGTGTAAACGCACCTGCACCCTGGGGAATGGCGGGAGTCGTCAATTCGCTCAATCGCATCATCCCCGCACAGAAAGCACAGCTTTCTGTGGCCCTTCTCCCTCCTTCTGAGGTGGGGAAGGGTCCCGAAGGGACCCTTCAGGGCGTGCAGGTTGCGTTTGGTGGGAAATTTGCTGGTGGCGGATCGGGAATCGTCAATTCGCTCAATCGCGTCGGATCCACGCAGAAAGCACAGCTTTCTGCGGCCTGAATCAGAGACAGGTGAGGGTCCCGTTCCTCCCAAGGGACCCTCTGGATTCCGAAAGATGGGCATCTGCCGTCCATATGTTGGGTCGGGGTCACGCGCCTCGAGGACGCAGAACATACGAGCGCTTGGCCAATATGCTGGGTTGGTTGTGGGGTGCAGATAACTTATTGAAAGCCATGTTGGAGGAAGCAGGTCTGCACCTGGAAACGGGTCCAATCATTGGACAAACATGTCGAGGAAATCGGTTGCCTTGTTCTTCTCATCCCTCAGTTTGGATGGAATCATCTGACCATACCAGTGTTCTGGATTGTATCATCTTTTCTCCAAGTTATGGTCTTCTCCGAGTCATGGTCTTTTCTCCAAGTTATGATATTTCGGTTATTTCTTCACTTTGACAAATCCAATCCTGTACATACTTTATGGTCAATCGAAGAACTTATCCAACTGACTGTGATTCTTACTGTTTTCAAATAGAATGATGACTTTGAATTAATCCGAGTCTAAGCTACAGGTATAAGTATCAAGGTATCCATGTAGATCTTTATTTGTCCAAGTTAAGCTCCATGTACCTCAAATGATATGAATGACATTCAGACTGAAAAGAATCACTGCACTGCAGATTGATCATGAGTTTGGCTACACACGAGATTATGATAAGTAGCTTTCTGAAGCTCATGTTGAACATGTCTCTGACATCTGAAGTCTTTGCAATTCTGTTCTATTTCCATGGCAAGCTTCTAAAGTAGACCACTATGTAGGGTCTGTAAGTGTATGAAATGGGTGGCTTTCCGCCATAATATTCAGTTTGCCTCTTGCCTGCAAGATTAACATTTAAACAGTCAACGATTATATTTCATCGTCCTCCGGATCATAAAGGTCGAGATCTAAAGTGGCTTTCTTAGGCGCAGGTGCAGGCGCAGCTGCAGCACTGCTTGTCGCACCCGCATGAGCTGCGGCCCTGGCAGCTTCGCTCGCGTGCCTAGTCTCCTCTACAGGTGCCTGGACCGGCACCACCGGCTCCACGACCCCTACTCCCTCCGCCTCACGTATTAACCTCTCCACTTCTTTGTCCGGGTCGAAGCCTGGTCGCCCCTCGGCAGCCGCGAGTTGTATTTGACCCATCAACCCCATCCGAATCCGATCTTCCATCGGGTAAGGGACCATGTAAGCCTGGCGAGTCATTCTGGCCGATTCGTCGAGCCACGATGTCGCTTCTTTAGTCACCGACGAGACCGGTTCCGCGCCTTCATCCGCAATAATACCGCCATTGGTCCCCGTCATTGCGACGTCCCGGTCGCCTGCTTGCTGCCGTTTCTCATCTCGTGCTTTCGCTCCTTGGATGGCATTCGCCGCTGCATCCGCCGCAGCTTGGTGGTTGTACTTGCTAATGCGACGCGCAAAATCCAGCAGGAGTTTGTAATCGATCTCTTTCGTTCTCCGCAGACGGCCTGGTTTGCTCTTCATCCCGCCATTTTCTGAGTCATAGCCAGAACTCTCGTCCTCCACGTCCGAGTCACTCATGTCATCGTCGCCGCAGATCGTCCGAATCTCCTTCTCGTACCCCACAACGTCTCTCACGATTCCCTTCACTTTCTCCTCCAGGCTCTCGGCCTCGGCGCGGAGTCGTAGAATCCTAGCATAGTTCTCCTGGTGTCGACGAAGCGTGTCAATGGCCGATGTGAGCGAGTCATCCGCGTCTAGCAGTGCCAGCGCTGCTGCGGGGGCTCCAGAAGCGGTAGGTGAAATTGTAAGGCTCGTGATGAGGGCATTGAGCTTGTCTTCTATGCTAGATAGGGACTGTCGGAACTGAGTGTTCATTCTGAGGTATCTTCGACAGGTGTCAGTGTGGTATAAGAGCTGGATGTGTTGCTGTAGGTTGGTTGTTGGTTCTACGGAGTAGATCAAAATAAATCATGTGCCTACAGAGCGGATCACGTGTTGATTGTTGATTAACCAATGAGAGTCCAGCTTCATGATATAGTATCAACAATCAAGGCATGGGTCCTTCAATGGAAGGGTAGAAGTCTTTGATCCAGGTGCCTCTTTGAATTCTTGTCAATTGAGATTGTTCCGTTACTCTGTAGAGTGCACTCCGTAGGTGATTGCTACAATACCTCGGATACCCCAACTATAGCCACGATAAGGAGCGGGGTCATCAACACTCTTTACCCCAAATATACTATCCTAAGACCTAAACACTCCCAGCTTGAATTACATATTGAACCTGATAACCGTAGAATCAACAATGACCTCCAGTCCTTCCCTCCCATCTGCTCCACGGGTCGTTTTGAATCCCCATGTTATTCTACAGCCCCCGCTTTCCCGCTGCAGACATGGTCCAGGGCTGATCCTCATCCGGCCAAGTTATCTTGCAGAGTGTCAGAAAGAGAACGAAAGTCTTGATCCAGAGCCATTGCAGAAATGGGCGGAAGAGAGCTATGCGGTAGTTCAGATTAGTCTTGATGCGGAAATGGAATCCAGCGGCGACGAGATGTATGTACTTGACCTTGTCAAGACGGCCAGGGAGGCGCTCGTTTCCCTGCCGGAGTGTGATCAGACGGAGAGGTTTGGTTTGCTGGGTAAGTTGTGTTGTAATTGTTTAATAGTAGCTGATGGGTATAGTCTACGGTTCGCAATCGGATTATGCCACGGCGTTCACAGGCATTCTAAGTGCCATTGTGGCTCAGACAGCAGCAGTGGTATATCTGGGCCACTGGGATACTATCGCAGAGGTTCCAGCGCTACTACATATACCTGGAACCTCCAGCGGAACCGAGCCCCGAGGGAACCGCACGGTATATTCATACCCCGAAGTGTCGTCTGCCGGTTTCATTGTCCCCGGTCATGCGGATTTCAAGTCCTCGACGGCAGGAGTGGCGCACACGCGGTCCTTGAGCTTTTTGAAGAAGCACCTAGGCGGGCCTTGGTTTGATCTGGAGAAGATCTGGGAGGAGCATACCTATTACGAGTTTGGGGATCGATCGGTGGAGAAGACTATGGCGACGATGGTACAGGAGCCATATGTGAACCATGTCCCGACTGTAAGTGGCCCTTCACATAGTTTTCGAGGCTATACTGAAACCAACAGTTGACGGGTGGCATTGGCCGTGCGCCACTCAGCAATTTCTACCTCAACCATTTCATCTTCAACAACCCCGACGACACAGAGCTGGAACTTATCAGTCGAACAGTCGGTATCGACCGTGTCGTGGACGAGTTCATATTCTCCTTCACACATAACAAGCAGATCGACTGGTTGTAAGTCTAGGACGCACTCAGGCTAAGGCAATCTGACATCAGATCTAGGATTCCTGGCATCCCACCAACGGGAAAGTCTCTCCGCATCCCATTTACCTCCGTCGTCAATATCCGAGGCGATCGTCTGTACCATGAGCACATAGCCTGGGACCAAGCGACGGTCCTTATACAACTTGGGTTGATGCCGGAGTATCTCCCGTACCCTTATGCAATGCCTGATGGGAGGCTTCCTGGTCCGGGGAAGAGATTCGAATACCGTGTGCCTGCTGCGGGTGTCGAGGCCGCGGAGAAGTTACAGGATGAGCACAAGGTGCCCTCGAACCAGATGTTTGAGTACAGAATCCGAGAAGTTGATGACCATTAAGAGACTCGTATTTTGACCAGCCAAGGCCGAGTTTGCCAGTTGACTATACTACACTGGAGGGTTTTGGAGTTACAGAGCGCTTTTGATGTCGTCAGTGCTAGGATCTGTGAGACTGCTGCAGATTTGAAAGAGGAGGCCGTAGCTTTGAATTCCATTAGTTATCAATATGCTTTCCTTGATCCATAGATATAACTCACCTATACATCCCGATGGGAAGATTCGCAGCCAAGCAGCTAATCGGACTCGGAGATAATCAGGAGCCTCTTAGAAACGGCAGATGGAGTGATTTTCGCTTCTTAGATGGCGAAGGATCCTGTGAAGAAACGACAAAAATAACAAAAATAACAAAAACGACAATCCAGGGAGGTCCCTCTGAATAACAGAAGACAAGGAAAGAAAAGAAACAATCCAGGGAGGTCCCTTTGGATTTAAAACTGAATCGGAACCAACGACATGCTACCAATGTAATGCATCGAGCATTCTTATGATTGTTGATTATCAGATCTACCTAGCCCGGGGGACTACTCAAAGATCTCTGAAAGACGAGGATGACCTCTGCCGAAGGTGATGACGGGTTCATTTCTGATGAAGAAGTGTTCTAGACCCAATTGATGAGTCGAGGCAAGCCATCTGGGCAATTAAGCTATCCAGAACCAATTTATTCGGTGGCGATTCTTCGAATTATAGTCAGTCCACGCATCCCATGTAGTTGAGGTCGTTAACCATGTCTGACTTGCTTCACTCGGTACAGTCCTGATCTTCTTGGATTTAGAAGCAACAGCTTTTGTAATATTGATCCATTCCTGAGCACCGAGTATGTGTAACCAGGCTAGGCCAGCGTGTGAGAATCCCTCACGAAAAGCATTGGTGAAGAAGAAGTTAAAGAAGAAGGTAATGCGAAAAAAAAAAGGAATTAGAGGAGGTGTTCTGCATCTCCCAGAGGCTCTAGGATTTATGGACGTGCTACCATTTATGTGGCAACAGCCGTAACGAAGATGATCGAGCCGCAATATAATCAAACAGAAGTTGTAACATAGATGGCGTCGCAGGTCTTATGTTGGACCAGAATCTGGTTATAACCATCCAATCGAAAGCGTAACAGCAGGCCCATCCAGTTTGTCTGCCTGGTTGTTATCAAGCTCGACATGAGGTACAGACCATCACTGGCGTCATGGTGGACATTCTCTGCTTCATACCTGGTCCTGAAGGCAGATTCGGAAGTGATAGCACTGAAATATGGAGTAGCAGCCATGAGTATGAGCCTGATATATTCGAGGCACTGGGAGAAAGTAGGAGGTTGTTACTAGGTTTCCGTATCGGGAACGGCCATTGACCGCGAGTCCAATGAAGCCGCTCTCATATTGTCGGCAAAAAGCATGCCATGTCCCCATCAATATTCATCATGTGAACCACAATATTATAATGCCATGGTTCAGCTCCATCCTCTAGCGTCGGACTTCAACTTGGATTTGGACTCGGAATATCCAGCTTCCAGGATCAGTGTTGGCCATTTCCTCATGCGACCTGCAGGCCAACGTCAGGGTTGAACCTCCTGATCCGCCTTTTGTCTGTGGTGTACGGAGTAACGGGTATGTGCATTTCTAACAGGACGGTTTCTAGAAAAGCGAATCTCAAAGTAAGAAAGAGTACTTGGACTCTATTGTAGAAAGGTATCGTGATGGTTCAAAAGATTGAGGGTGGCAGTTTCGAGAAGACGACGTCGACAAGAGGCCGGTCGATACCTAGTGAGATTTGGCCATATGGATAGTGGAGACAAGTCAATGTGGTCGTATTCCAGAAACTGGACCATTATTGTGATGTAGGGAAGAGCTTCAAGGGTATTCTCTGGGTTATTTCAAGAAGAGAATCGCCAGGGGAGGGGTGAGTCAATAAAAGGGTTGCTATGAGTGAATAGCTGACTAAGGATTGATCAGACTAACTAGTTACTCCGTATGGAGTAATTAGTTGTCACTTTCAAACTCTTGACTCTATCTGTGGGGCAGGTTTAATTGCTAAGCTTTTGGACCCTTATTAATGATTGGTTCATTTAATCCCTCAGTTATGACAACCAATCAAGTATGATAGTTATAAGACATGTCACATGCTAAGCATTAGTCTAACTTAAGTCTAGACCAAGACTTCAGAGTTCAGACTCAAGGACAGAGTATCTATCTAAGACTTCCAATTTACTCTGTACAAATGGAGGAACTTGTAAGCTGGATAATAGTTCTAATTATACTCTGTAGTCTGTACTTTGTAGCAGTATTGTCATTGTTACCTAGTATCTAACCCTCTAAGCTTAATGGCCCGATAGCTTATTATCTTCCAACATGATAAGACAAGGATTGGCCTGTGTCATTGAGGCTGTACAGCTAACACCAAAATAACTAGTCTTAGGTTGCGTCAATGTCCCATTCTAAAACATAAAGGATTCAGTAATCAGCTGGTTAGATACTCCGTAGTTATAAACCAGATATATAAAGTGTCCGGTGTCAAGTTCAACCCATTTTCATTTAAGGTTCTCTTTTCTTCCTCTGTATCAAATCACTGCTTGGAAATGAGCACGTTTTCCCTCCCCAACGCCACTTTTTGTCTTCCCTCGACTTTCCTTAATTATAATAATACCCAACCATCTCCCGTCCCTCCTTGATAATTCCCATTCCTTGTTGACGCGCTATACGAGTTTTAAGCGACGTCATGTTGCTGCGGTTCCTGTCGCTGGCAGCTGTCCTAACCAGTGTCGCAGTCTCCCTTTCAGACCATCAGATCCCAAATACACCACAATCTCGCCATCTCTACAAAATCGACATTCCCTGCTCTCGATGCGCTTTTGCGGATGTCCAGTGCCCTCAGCCCGAATCAAAACCATACATTGTAAGCTCCCTCCAATTCACATCATGGACACATACTGACCATCCAGACCCTTGACCTCTCCACCAACAATGGCACACTCTACGCCAACCACATGCCCATCTTCCCCCCCGCTCTCCCCCTGCAGTTCCCCGCAACCAAGCGCTGGGATTCCGGCGAACAGTCCGTGGTCGTCGCGTACGGGATCGACGCACGACCGCTCCCCTCACAGCCCGGCGCCGTCCTCGGCGACACGCTCCTCCTGAACCTGCGCCTGTTCGACCTCCACGGCCGACCCATCACACCGGATCTGGTCGCGGTAGGGCTGGTCAGCCACGACCGCACCCTACGCATCACCAAGGTCGAGCGCAGTCCGTTCCGTCGGCACAGTTACGCGAGTTCCCCCTGGCGGCTCTTCGCATCGCATGTCAAGCCGTACCTGAACCTGGATGCGCTGGCCGGTGCCGCCCATGACCATCCAACCCCGTCGCATCGTCGTCCCCGCCCCCGTCCCGACGGCCTCCGCAAATCCCCCGCCTATCACTACCACAACACCATGCCGTGGAGCAGTCGCGACCGCAGCTTCATGCGACTCGTCCGGCCGGTGATTCTGCCCGCGCTGCTGGGGGTTGCGGCGGGTTTGTTAGTGTGTCTGCTTGGCTTTGTGGCGGGTAGGGTTATGGTCGCGTTGTATTTGTTTTTTCGGGAGCGGGAAGTCCCTGCGAGTACTGAGTCGGTGGAGGAGGGTTTGATTTCCGAGAAGGAGAGATTAGAATTGCGGTGGTCAAATGTATGACGTAGTGTAGATTTCTTTTGTCCATGGATCATGTCTATACGGAGTACAGAGTACCTTCACGATTATCTTATTTCAGTCTGCAAAACTGATATCAACAAGGCCTGCTGGCCCAATGGTAAGGCGCTTGACTACGGATCAAGAGATTGCAGGTTCGAATCCTGCGTAGGTCAATCAGTTGATTCTTTTTTTTTTTGGGATGCTGCAGGAAAATTTTTGCTGTCGAGGTTCCACTGCGGGCTGGATTACCGGATTGGGAGACGATCTCTACGAGTACTCCGTATAGGAATTGGATGGGATATGGAAGCCATTGCCAATTTTACATGTTGCTGGAAGTATGAGAAGAGTGAGGGTAGGTTTGTAACTTGTATGAAGCAAGTTAAAAAAGTCCAGGTTTGAGAGCTTCAGAGGACCTGTTGGTCAAACGGTCAAACCTTGATTCGTATAATTGAATGAATGTCAAGTATCAACTATCAACGCCTCCCTGACATTCCATACACGAGCTCTCAACTATACTTCGGCCCTGCTAGAGTACATCAAGTTTGCCGGGTTTGATTCAACCTGAGATACTGGTTGAGCTTTCTATGGAATAAGTAGTTTTGAGCCATCAATCATCAAATGTTCCATCATAGCAGTGACAGAAGGCTTCGTCTTTATATATTCCCACCAGACAGGTCGAAGCACTGAATTCATGAATTGACCAGGCTTAGTATATCACCATGCAAATAACACCATCGAGTCAGAGTCCCTAGAGGAAGAGAGAAATGCTTTTATTATTTTGGTCTCAAACTGTGGTGTGATACTTTAACAATTTAGACTGGGAAGTTTGAAGGCTTGATATTTGATGTCTTGCAGCTTATCTCAGACTAAGCATGGGTCGACTTGAACCCGTTCATAACCATGCAGGCTGCTTGGCTCCATAAGTACTCCGTATGGACATGGGGTAACGTCTCAGAAGACGCTGGACACTCAGAGGAGAAGATGATAAAGCTCCTCCATCATCCATGACATTCATTGATCAGGATTCGATTTGCTTCTGAGGAAGAATTTTCATTGTTTACTTTTTATCCCCCAGGCCCAATAATTTTTGCCACACTTATTGGGTCCACTTGAAGCTCAAGCCATTCGGGCTATTGCTTTAGGTCGACCTTATTCAAGTCAACTGGATTCCTGAGATTCGTTCTCGTTCTTTGTGACATTGATTCGAACTTCGAAGTTATATCAACTGTATCCTATAAACCGAGAAACTGCGATAGAAGGGCCATTGCCGCCGTGCCAGTGTATCCGATCACTTTGATGAGATTGAATCATGCTTCTGTTTGGTGGCTGAAATTGATCGCTTGGGTACTCCGTATTATTTTCCCTTTTGGGAAAGTGCTGTGTTTACATGCACCGCCACACTTATCCTAAATTAAGTTAGTAGAAAATCTGTCCCTGACTCGCTTAACTATCTACAGAGCACAGAGGAACATGCTTCTGACCAGCTTAATGCAGACTCATTGCACTTCTGTCCCTTGCACTGTAGTTACTACCTACTATTATCAAGTACTAGATAGTAGATACTACTCCGTATTCATGGTGGAAATCCCAGTGTATCTGACTGTTGATTTTCAAATTTGCCACCTCAAAGTGTGGCTGGTAAGCTACCCTTAATTAGTTCAGCCACACAGGTGGACTTTGGCTAATCAATTTCGATTTGCGATCTCTATGCTCGGTGATTGATCAGATAGTCTTGGTCCTTGGAAACCAGCCTTCATGAACTCGAACTCTTCTCACTCTGCATATCCTGTGCACAAAGCATTGGTAGGCAGCAATACTTGATTCTGCCAAACCTTTCAGTGTAAGGAGTAAAAATCTTTCAGTTGTGCTTGGCTTCTCAATTGATGAAAATTTTAGCCTCTCATCCTGTCTATCTAGGAACTCGCCTGACCGGCTATTCCGTAAAGGATCAGCAAATCTCAAATCTTGGATCGGACTATCACACACTAAACCATGAAATCGAGTAACTCGGCCAATAAACAGAGGAAGGATTGCTCAAGCCACAGCAGGGGATTGATTTTATCAGTCAGCCACAGACATGCATGCTGCAGACTGCAGAATCAAGATCCTTGCTGTGGAACTTGCAAGTTGGAGGAAAGTGTTCGATCATTTGATCACTTTGATGAGCAGAAGCAAACCTATGCCTGTCCTACTAACTTCGTCTATCCTTTCCTTTCTCCATTTAGTGGAGCCATTAGGACTGGCTGCTCGCCACGTTGGCTCGTTGGCAGTGGCTGGGCACTGTGGACAGCATTGAGTGAGAGTCAAATGAATGCACTTTTCTGAAAGACGAGAGAATGGAGAATCCCGAAAGCTTTGACCTTGTCAACAAAGTCAGTAAATCTCTTATGACCATGGGGTTGTTGTTGCCGTATAAAAACAGTCATCCTCCCCCATCCTCTTTCTACAATTCATTTTCAGAATCCACACCTGCTTTCTTCCTATTATCCAGTCCCCCAAATCCTCTCAATTCAAACTCCCCTCCATCACAATGAAGGCCTCTCTTTCCCTGGTTCTGTTGGCTGCTGCCAGCATGGCAAGCGCCGCCATGTCTGTGTCTGATTGCGCTGTATGTTCTTCAATTGCCATGCAAATACTCCAGTATCATCCTTGACTAACACAATCCTCCCAGCAAATGTGCATCAACAACATGAACAACAAAGCTGGTGAATTGGGCTGCTCAAGCGGCGATCTGAAATGTCTCTGCGCCACGGTCAACTACAGATATGGTATCCGTGACTGTACTTCTCAGGCTTGTCCTAACGACGATGCTGCCGCCGTCCTGTCGACTGCCCTTTCTTCCTGCCCTAGTGAGTACCTCATAGACTATGGCCACGGCTCATGATACTCGATGCTAATTGGAATTCATCAGGCGACTCTCCTGCTGTGACGGGCTCTGATTCCTCCGGCTCCGGCTCCGGCTCCGGCTCCGGCTCCAGCTCCAGCTCGGGCTCGGGCTCTAGTTCTGACTCCGGCTCTAGCTCTGGCTCTGGCTCTGGCTCTGGCTCTGGCTCTGGCTCTGGCTCTAGCTCCGACTCCAAATCCGACTCCAACTCCAACTCTGGCTCCAACACTACCAGCGGCAGTGGCAGCAACGCGACTGATGGTGCCAATGCTAGCGCTTCCGGCTCTGATACTGGCTCCGCTGCTGCCACTGACAAGGATGCCTCTGCTACTGCTACCGGCTCCGACTCTACTACTGAAACCAACGCTTCCAACACCGGTGCCTCTGGTACTACCATGGCTACCGTCGCCAGCACTCCCTCTTCCCACAGCAGCTCCTCCACTGGCAGTGGTGCCTCCGAGACTGGATCCGGTAATGGCTCCTCTACCACCAATGGCTCTGGATCCGGCTCTGGCGCTGCCCCCTCCAGCTCCCCCACTGGCAACGCCGCCCCTCGCGGCGCTGTCGTGGGTACCGGTGCTGTTGGCGCTCTGGCCCTCGCTGCCCTGGTTGTTCTGTAAATATCTCATGAGTACTGATCGGATGGTCTTCTGGTGTCTGGACTCTCAGCACATTTTTAATGTTGATGAATCATGGTTGATGATACCTGCCGTTGGAACGGCTTGTACATGGTTTGATGGTATATAATGGGTTGACTTTTACTACAGCAACGCTAATATATTAATTTTCTGAAATTTTAATCTCCTGACCTATCATTATGAAGCTGTGTATGTATCTACTATAAGGTCCTTATACAGCTCCTTTGATAATATGACGCCAGTTGAGTTGACACATGAGTCCATAACAGGGGTTCTCTCCAGAATCATCTAAAGCATGTGATGTCTTGGCATTCTGTAGCCCTAAAACCAAAAGCTTGATGAAATCAGACAGTTGGTACTCCATACTGGACTGGGACTGGGAGACGAAACTATCCATGTCATGCCCATACAATTGTTGTTGCACTGCAGACTGCAGAGTGTATCTAGGACGGTGCCTGGATCAGAGCCAAGCTTCCTGTCGTCCGTAGAGTTGACTGGATTGTGACTGGCCAAAAGACCTGGAGACTGGAGTAATGGAATCCGGGGCAGGATCCATGGGGCATGGAGGGTGATCTAGAATGCCCGTTCATCCGGCATCATCCGTCATTTTTGAAACTTCCGGGATCAAGAAATGATGGAAAGATCTGGTGATATCTATAAGTATAAAGACAGATTATCTTGCTGAAATAAAGACTCGAATAATATGTAGATGAGCAGTTTATTTTGTGGTGTTTCTGTCCCCTGTGCTCAGTGACCAAGGAGATTAATTGATCCGTACCGAGCCGAGGTCCAAGTCACGCGGCAAAGTCCAAAGTCCAAACTTGGGTGTTTCTCTTTCTCTCCTCGGTGTTCCTGCGGTTGCGGTATTGGAGCTACTTTTTTCCTTCTTGTCTTGTGTGGGATATTATTCATTCTGGTTGTGTTCTTTTCCCTCTCTTTGGCTTCTTTATTTTCTCTTTCTTAGACTCTCTCGTATGATAAACCCTTGATATTCTCTGCCTGGTCTCCGCTATACCTTGACCTCTCAGTCTTCCTGCTATCTTCCTTCCTCTTCCCCCCGCTTACTGTGTTTCCCCGCGTCAACACCATTCAAAATGTCGTCCACATCCATGTCAAGCCCCGAGCAGATCGAAGATGAGATCAAGGCCGTAGAGACCAAGCCTGTCAACCAGACCATTGCACAGATCCGTTCCCTGGTCGCGGGTGGCGCGGGTGGTGTCTGTGCTGTGGTTGTCGGTCATCCCTTTGACCTGGTCAAGGTGCGGTTGCAGACGGCAGAGAAGGGCGTTTACTCGGGCGCAATGGATGTCGTGAGGAAGACGATTGCCCGCGAGGGTTTGGCTCGGGTACGTTGCGCGTCCAATTGGGGTGTGAGGGCGTCGAATTGATTGATCTGCTAGGGGTTGTACGCTGGTGTTTCTGCTCCGCTGGTTGGAGTGACTCCTATGTGTAAGTTTCATGTTGCATCATCCAGGGAGAAACGAATGAGCTAATTGTGTGGGTTATAGTCGCCGTCAGCTTCTGGGTACGTTTCTCCTAGCGGAGACGGTGTCCTGTCGTAAAAAGGTCATTAACATTCCCACAGGGTTATGATGTGGGCAAAACTCTTGTCAGCAAATTCTCCGAAGTGCCCGTTCAGAACAACACCCCCCAGTACTCCATTGCTCAGATCTCCGCTGCCGGTTTCTTCTCGGCCATCCCGATGACTTTGATCACCGCCCCCTTCGAGCGCGTCAAGGTGCTTCTGCAGATCCAGGGTCAGAACCCTCCCCTTCCCGGCCAGAAGCCCAAGTACTCCGGTGGTCTGGACGTTGTCCGCCAGCTGTACAAAGAGGGTGGTATTCGGAGTGTCTTCCGCGGAAGCGCCATGACCCTGGCTCGTGATGGTCCTGGATCGGCCGCCTACTTCGCCGCGTACGAGTACATCAAGCGCAGCTTGACTCCCAAGGACGAGCACGGCAACGCCACCGGTGACCTGTCCATGCCCGCCGTTCTGGCTGCCGGTGGAGCTGCTGGTATTGCCATGTGGATTCCCGTCTTCCCCATCGACACCATCAAGTCGCGGCTGCAGAGTGCGCCCGGCAAGCCCACCATTGGCGGCACTATCCGGTCCGTCTACGCCAACGGTGGCTTGAAGGCGTTCTTCCCCGGTTTTGGTCCTGCCTTGGCCAGAGCCGTTCCCGCAAACGCGGCTACATTGTATGTCGATCTGACCCCTGTGATCATGTCGGGAATCGTGTTTCGCTAACAAATTCAATAGCGCCGGTGTCGAGCTGGCGCACCAGTTCATGAAGAAATTTTTCGATTAGAGGTCATGCGATATTCGGAGACCAAAAAATAGTAGAGTTGTCCACTTGTATAGGGGTGAACCATCCGTCGGGACATTGTTGTATATATACCACTTCACACTGTTTGTGCCCTTTCAAGAGCATCTTTTGCGTTGTTTTCTTTCTGCCATCTCTGGGAGCATTTATGAAGCCTAGATATCCTGTTTCCGGTTATAGACTTGAAGATTTTAGATTTGTCTATTTCAAATTTTCAGTCGATTTCATGACGACAGGAGACTCTTGCAACTTTGAAACATCTCGGCGTCACCATGACAGACAGGACACTGTGACCGACACTGTGACCCAATCATTCAGTCAAATCAACAGAGATCCACGACAGTTGTTATCCATATCTTCGCCTAAAGCTTAGAAGGAATAGGCATTCGAAGGATCACAGTCACGGATCTCTCTTGCCCAGTCGTTTCAGCCTTTCAGGATATCTATGTGAGATCTTCCCAACTGAACCGAGTCAAGAATAACTTCTAAGAAAAGATTGATATATCTGATAGGTTGTAAAAACCAACAAGGGCTTCTGGTGTTGAATCCATCCGTTTAACCCCGAGTCTTGAGCTCAGCCTCGTTGCTCTTTGTTGCCTTACAGATGTTGCCTTGGACCTGTACAGTCAGCAGCCCGTAGATAAATCCCATTTAACCCCCCATCAACTTCTCCTTTGTCGGATTCTTCTACCATCCAACTTCTCATCTTTCGCTTTCTTTTCATCAGATTTATCTATCTCCTATTGCAGTATCTCTCTTCTGATAACGGATTTTGATACTCTTGGTTCCAGACGCATCATGGTTGTCAGCTCCCTCGTCCGTCGAGGTGCGGAGTTTGCCTCCGAGCACTTCCAGAAGCAGCCTTCCAAGCAGCCCCCCGAGTATCACTTGTCGGGATGGCTTGTCGCCCTCTTTGTCGCTACTTTTATTGCTTTTGTGCTCATTTCCTGGTCGGTATGTGATGGTCTTGGTTAAATTCATTTAAACTTTGATGAATGACACTGATATGGATGTGCTTTAGATTGAGTACACCTATGGCATGGTGGTTACCACCCTCGCAGCCGTTGAAGATAGTAACCCAGACATCTATGTTCGCATCGACAGCGATACGGACCTCGACAAGTCTGACAAGACTGTCGACCCGATCGAGCCTGAAATGGCGGCCGTTCCCCCCAAGCCCATCACCAGCAAGCTTCGCACTACCATTAAGCACCTCCGTGCTCGCGCGGGCCCTTGGTCTCGATTCCGCGGCTTGAGCATGTTCCTGACATACCTTTTCGCTCGAGGATTCTTGCTCGCACTGATGCCTTTCCACATGGGCCAGTTCACCAAGCGGTCCATCTTCCAGATGATTACCGGTGTCCTCCTGGCGAACTTGCAGCTGGCGTGGGTTCACATTGTGATCTCGGAGCCTTCTCCCAAGCGCTTCTACCAGCGTATCCCTGGCTACAAGGCGTGGTTGAAGATCGCACCGGTCGTTGCTTTCGAGCATGCGGTTACTGTTGTCGCCTTTTACCTCCCCATTGTTATTACCAATGTTTGTGGCGGTTTGAATGGCTTTCCCTCCGCCCCCGAGGGTGACGTTCCTCCTGCCAAGGCTATCTATTATATCTTCACCCTTGTTGTTGCTCCTACTTTACTTGCCTTCCTTGCTTCCATTCCTGCTCGCGCGATCTTCATCCGCGTCGCCGCTTCCATGCTTCCAGAGGAGGACGAGTCTATTGTGCCTTTCGACCGCTCCTTTGGCGGCAAGGTGACCCCTGCCATCCTTGGAGGCAGCGGCAAGCTTAGCATTACCGATGCTTGGAAGACCTTTGACCGAGCCGCCCGGATTCGTTTCTTCAAGGTGATCGTCAAAGTCATGGCCATGGAATTTGGCGTGGTCCTTTTCTTCTGCCTGGCCCTTGCTGGCGAGCTTTACATTGGACCAGAGCCTCTCGCGAAGGCCATTGCCGACGTAACGGCTCGTAAGGGTATTTAAGTACTTACACATATTTTGGATTGGATATTCCTCTGGTATGACTGCGCTTTGGTAACCCCAAAACTACTCTCCCTTCTCATGTCGAAACTACACGGATATTTCTTTTTCATCTATTCTTGATCTTTCACCTCACATTTTGAGCATAATGAATTCATTTCTTTTGATCACAGCAGTATCATTCTAAAGGACATCCTTTCTGCGTTGATTTATCAAGTCTGGGTAGATCAGTATCACAGATAAGATAGTGGCAAATATGAAGCATTTTGCCTTGAACGTGGTGGCGTAGACAATCGGGACTTTTCCCATCTGTTGATGAGATTCCGACCGGGACTGACTTCATGCCGAACAGCCACTTTGGCCAGATATTCTTCTTCTTGTCTTTTGAGTGTCTGTAGTATCTGTCTGTCTTCCAAGGTGTCTGATAGATGATAATCAAGCAGCCCCGCTCTCCCCTCCTCCAGTCTTCTCACATCTTCTGCACACCGCCAGGCTTGTCTTGCCGACTCTTTAACACTCAATCCCTGGTTATTCACAGTTATTCAGCTTGACTTATTCTTCTTTGTTAGTTGAATACTTGGATTCTCTTCACACTTCTTTCACTTGACTATCCCTGTCTTGCCATCTGACACCAGATCCATTCATCATGGCCACCACAGCAGCAGGCCGGATGCTGGCCCGCCAGCTCCAGCATATGCAATCGGATAAGGATATTCCAGGCATTAGCTGTGGGTTGGTTGATAACAATGTCTTTGAATGGGAGGTTATGCTTATGATTTCTGACGATGTCAAGTTGTACGGAGGTGAGTGGACAAACCCTTTACTTGACCATCAGTTCTTCAGAGGATTCGCGAGATGACATTCTGACTCCTTTCAATATACAGGTGGTTTCTTCCGTGCTCGATTGTCCTTCCCTCCTGAGTATCCACACATGCCGCCCAAGATGAAGTTTGAAAGTCCTGTTTTTCACCCAAACAGTAAGCATGCCCCGCCAATTCTCCTGTCGAGCCGTGGAAGTACTCATGCATCTTTCTCTGGTTTAGTTTACCCCAACGGCGATGTCTGCATTTCCATCCTCCACCCCCCCGAGGAAGATAAGTACGGCTACGAATCCGCTGCCGAGCGCTGGTCCCCCGTTCAAACACCAGAGACCATCCTGCTATCCGTTATTTCCATGCTCTCGAGTCCCAACGATGAAAGCCCGGCCAACGTGGAGGCCGCCCGGCTATGGAGGGAAGATCCTGCGGAATTCAAGAAGCGGGTCCGCAAGTGTGTCCGCGAGAGTCTGGGGGAGGATTAAGGCTTGCAGAAACAGCATTTGCATTTAAACCCTTTGATGAAATTTATTCGTGGCAACAGATGGCGGTACATGTTCCTCTCTTGCTCTTTGCATGCATGACAGACCGGTTGATTGAATGGTCAGTCTATAACGATTTTTTTTCATGACTCAAGACATCATCTTCAGCTCTTTTTTGGTCTTATGGGAGTTTTCGTGTGGCTTTTTGGCTGGAGTTTAATTTATTCTTGGTATTTCTGTCCAACTCAAGCGTGGATATATCATTTGGTTATGCTCTCCTTCGCTTGACTTGATGGCGATGGAGATGCTGGGTATATGCATTGATGACTGATATAGGATAAATGAAGACATGACGATTCTTAAGCCGCCAGGATCGCATATATGGTCTAATTCACATGTATATACTCCGTACTCGAAGCCGTAAATTCATCTATCAAGGAATGCCAGGGCATAGGAATGTATATATCACGTGACTTGAAGAATTTCATGTGTTTCTTGTTATTTCATCAAACCAACTTCATCATCCATCACCATCACCATCATCATCATCCTTGGTGGTCCATACGGCAGTCAATCTCGGAGATGTTGGCTTCTTGAATCCATGCGGAATCAGAGATACCGCCTCGTCGATCTCATACAAAGTCCCGGATGGGATGTGATCATGATCAGTGTATGGAGTAAGAAGAGAAGAGAAGAGTCAAGGTGCCAATCATGTGATTCAGTATCAACCCGGTGATATTCGCTGGGAAGAGGCACGATTATGGCCAAAACATAGGGTCTTTGAGGAATGGGCCATGTTCAATAGTGTTGGGTGTTGACCTTATTGTAGCCTTGTCAAGACTCAAGGGCTCACTCGTGGGATACAACTGAGGCGATGAGTCTATCTTCAGTTGGCCAGCTGATACGGTCCGGAGAACATCAAATAAGCCGCGCCTTATAACCTGCTTCGAGTTTATTTAACATACAGACAATGAAACAACAACACTACAGCTTTGCCAACCTCTGCGCGGTTTTCTCATAAATCTCCTTGATCCTCGCCGAGTTGAGCTCGTCTATGTCATGCTTACATGCAGTGAAGCTCAACGGTCCGCCCATTTGTTTCAGCCAGTACGACCTACCGCAGTCAAACAGCCAATTGCGTGTGCTGACCTTCACCAGGTCTGCCAGGAGAGATTGCGGCGCGTCTGGGTCTTGGGTGAACTCGATCTTTGGCAGATCTTTTTGAATCGACGGGGGAGCATTAGACTCTGCGATGTGCAAGAAGTCGTCGAATGTGAGAGGCATATATAGCTGAGATCCGAGATGGACGACTCCCTGTGTCTTCGCCGCTGCGTGCAGAAGGCAGCCGTTTGCGACGAAATCGACTGGGATCTCGTCAAGGATATTGGCGCCGCTTTTGTATCCCTTTGTCGCGTGCCAGATATGTGTGCTCCCCTGATCTGCAAAGTACAGACTGGAGAACTTATTCATCGGGGTCGAATTGATGGGCCCATACAGAGGATACGGATCCCGAATCGCGGCGCCGAAGATGGTTGGCCGGACGAGTAGCAGAGGCAGGAGAGGGTATCTCTTGAGCAACAGCCGCTCCATCAGGTACTTTGCGTGGGTGTACGATGACGAGAAACGCGCCGTGTGAGGAGACTTGCCGGTTTCCAGTATGGCCGCTAGCTCATCCTCCGGGTCCTCGTCGGAGAGGGAATATAGCCGCTCGCCAACATGGCCATCGGGCAGGAAACTGTTCACGTACGCCGTTGAGATCTGGACGAACAGCTTCAGACGTCTGAAGCGCGAGATGATCTGAGCCAGCTCCAGGGAGGGAAGGCAATTATTCTCAATCGCCTCCGCGATGCCTGCGTCCAGGGTAATTTTGGCCGCCGTATGGATAACAAGAGTGACCTCTTCGCGCAGCCGCTTCAACATCGAATTCTCAATCCCGAATTCCGGCTGCTGAATGTCCCCGATGACAAACACCACTTTCCCGGAGTCGATGATCGCCTGGGTCTGTCCAGGCATGAGTTTCCGCCATTTCTCAACGGCGGACTCGGGCGACCTGCGGATCAGAACAAAGATCCGGCGGGTGGGGAGCCGCAGCGCCAGCTTGTAAAGAAGACATCCTCCCAGCGATCCCGTACTGCCGGTGAGGAAAACGGAGTGGGCCTCGAAGGCTCTCGCGTATCCATTTCTCAGGATATCAATCTGCGCCGGAGAGATTGTCGGAACAGACATTGTGAGCAGTTATGGAACGAACACCGAATATCAAAACTGATCGAGTCTGGAAATGTTACATGAAGCTACAGATATAAGATGGTAAGGGCGGCAGTTACGCCCGTCGTGCCGCGGATCTGCACCTGTCCGCTGCAAAGATTGCATATGATCCGTTGCATTTCGCAGCTGAATCTGAGCGAGTGCGGTAGCACGGCTGGATGATGTGTCACTATACTTACCAGCAAGTCAGTTGAAGATGCCCTAATTGGGAGCTGTCTGCCATCGCTGCTTGAGTCTCTCCCTTGAATCTGGTTGCTAACATGTGCTCCGTACGACATTCATATCACTTCACCGGCCTGGTCGTCTAGCCCGTTTGTCGTAGCCGAGTGTGGATGCGACACCAAACGTTGGTGAATTTTGAGGGCGATGCTGATTTACCTGAATCTATGATCTATCTCACATATTGACATTTAGGACCACTTGCCTCTGATCTCATCATCTTAGGCTGATGTCTTTAGCTCAAGTCTCGCGGTTTACGATGTTGAGTCGTCGTGAGTCTAGGTGGACTTGTTTTAAGCGTGGTGGTCTACATGCATACTGCTCATGTCGTACATGGTAGCATTCTAATTCTAATTGTGGAACATGGGGCACTCCCGTCGTTGTGAAAGTTTCCTCTTTACCTCAGGAAGGCAGCATGTGATGGGGAAAGTCCAGTAGTTTAACATGTCCTACTGTAAAGTCGAGTCAAAACAAGCAACTTCATACAGGACCTGACATGACTAAATGGTACATGTGGTATATGCATTCAACCTCCCTGATAGATATCCATAAATAGTACAATAGAGGTACCCAGATGTGTTCAATGTCCACGGCAAATTCGTATGTTCGGTCAGAATATACAAAGTGACCGCCACCCGGTGGCTAGGGGCTTTTGCTTCCCCCTCCGCACCAGCAGTGTCCATCGCCCTCGCGCTCAATCTGGACAAGAACATCCATGTCTTTTTCTCGAAAGAAGTTAACCGTCCGTTGTCGTACGTCCTCTAGGTCGGCTCCGCGAGACGCAATGACGTGGATTACCCCGAGGACATTTGTTTGATGTTTCTCGTGAGAATGATCGTGGTGGTCATGGTTGTGGTCGTGGCTATGATGATGCTCATGACAGTGAACATGATCATGATCATGGCTATGGCTGTGGTTATGGTGATGGCTGTGAGAGTGACTGTGAGAGTGGCCGTGGGAGTGACTATGAGAGTGACCATGACCATGATCATGCCCTGAAGTCGCCCCCGTATCGTCTAACCAGAACTTGGGAACGGTGTACCCCACCACGCCTCGTAGAGTGCTGACACCAGCCAAGGTTTCACGAACGTTGTATTCAATGTCAGCTGGAAGGGCGAGCAGCAAGGTTTTGGCGGTACTGCTGACCAGTGGGACCGCCGAGGCAAAGATCAAGATTGCAATCAAACATGATGCGAGAGGATCATATCCTGCCCAGCCGGAAAAGTGTACGAGGATAGTGGATATCACAACTGCCACAGAGCCAAGGGTATCGGCTAGAATGTGGAGAAAGATACCATGCATATTCTCATTCCCATGTGAGTGTGAATGGCCTCCATGATCGTGGCCATGAGCATGACCATGGTCAAAGGCCATGATACCAACTAGATTTACCAGAAGGCCGGCGACGCTGACTGCCAATAATTCACCAAGGCGATGCATCTGGCTTCCAGAAGAGAGGCGCTCCACCGCTTCGTAAATAATCTCAATACTTATGATCCTGGATGTTGTCAGTCCATAGACTAAATTTAAGAGTCACCGGAAGGCCATACATGAGAAAAATGCCATTGGCAAAACCAGAAAGAGTATCAACCTTTCCGTAGCCATATGGAAACCTAGCACTTGGCGGCCATTTGCTCATGACAGCCGCACAAAGACCAACAATAAGCGCAAGGCAGTCAAAAAACATATGTATACTATCACTGAGCAGCCCCAAGGAGCCTGTCATGAAGCCATAGGATAGCTGGACCAGCATAAAAGCAAAATTCAGGCTAGAATACGTCGTCAGTTCCCCAGTCTGATCGGCATAAAGGGTGCATACACATACCCCATAAAGTAGAAAATTCGACGAGAATCGCTCTCCTTGAGGATACTGTACAACAGTGGATAGGGTTCGCTATAGTGGAGGAGGAGCTTGGTCGCTCGCGAGGCATCGGCTGCGGAATGAGCTTGATGTTGGTGATGAGAATGATGCCCGAGGCGTAGCTGTCTGTCATCGAATCGAGCGGCAAAGAAGGATATCACAGCCAGAATGAACCGCGATGTATATACCACATACACATCATCTTGTGGAGGCACTGGACATAGGAAAGCTGCGCCAGCGGTACCTACCGCGAGACCCAACTTGCGAGGTGAACGTAGGGTTGAGGGAGATAGGAAGAGTAAGGATGTTGCGCAGGTACCAGCGGTGGCCAGCAGGTACATCGCATCCGAAGCCGAGAAGGAAGGGGCACCGGGGAGAACAAAGATAAAGAGCTCCAGAAAGAGCCCCAGAATCAAAGTTAATACTCCATCGTCAAACAGGAAGAGGGATGAGCCTCTGCGTAACAAAATCTGGGGCACGGATTGGTCTGCTTGTCCAGAAGCAGAAATACCGAGACCGGCCTCGCGGGCAGCATTAGGCCGACCTGCCCCTATAAAGGGGGGTCGTATGACAAATATAGATAAAAGCAAGGAGAAGTAGCCAAATAACGGGTCTGGGCTCCAGGAAGTGTTCAGCCCCAGAAAACCCAAGACCATGACTATGACTATCAAAGCGACTGTGACTCGCTTCTGGCCCAACTTCCCTTGAGCGTTGCTACTAGCAGCGCGGTCTTGGACAAAGGTAGGCACACCAGAGGCTGCTGCCAAAAGCAGCCCAAATGCGACAAGAAATCCACTAATTTTTAGTGTCGCGTATATAGGTAGTGCAATCGAGAATATGCGCATCAGCGCTGCACCTCCGACCTCTTTGCTGAGCCTAGGAACCTTGACCATTGAGTTGTTTCCGCCCTGTTGGGTGCACCGAATGATCTGTCCAACTCCGAGAATGACCATGGTAATAGCGGTCAGACTGCATGTCCTCAGAAATAACTGATCCAACCTCCCGCTGGCCGATGCCTTTGAGCCATGCTCACCACTTGTTGAATTGGCAGAGTCCCAATGCGCATAGTGCCGGTAATACCACGACATGGCAATCCAAGGCGCGACCATCAACGCGCCTGACACGACTTCACGGCTAGAGAGGGAGAGAGGAGAAACAACGGTCAGAAACCGGAACTGTAAATTCAATATGGAGGCCAACTCACTCGCTACTGGAGCCAAAATCCGTCGCCACAGGCACGTCTCGCACCATACTTGTCGCCTTTTCGCCCTCGGTTTTCTCATGCGCATGGTGATGCAAGGACTGTTCGTTCTTGGCAGTATTCCATGAGTCGTATACCGCAGCATGCGAGTGTGAACGTTGGTGATTATGCAGGGTTGAGTCAGGCGCAAAACCATTGGATTGTGTTGAGTCTGTATGAGACAGGTCTGATTGCAATTGGGTCGCGGAGACATTCGAAAAAGACAGCGACTGGCTCAGGGGATGTTGCGCCCAGCGCTTTGAGCGAGAGTGGCCATGTCCACGACTATGTCCGAGTCCATATCCATGAGGTCCAGGGGAGATTGTCTCCACACTGGACATGGGAGCCCCCGTTGACATAGTATCTGATCTCCGGTTGATTTGAGCCTATCCGTGAGGAACTTTAGCACTGATGAGTACTCCGTAAAAAAGAAAGAACAAAGAGGCCACAGAATTGGACGGGGTTGTGGCGGGCCAAGATTGGGGGATAAGTGGAGCTTAGCAGCTCTGAGGGGACGGTCGGCCAGGAAAACGCGGCATCGCGCCGAATAACGCGCAGAATTGAAGAAAGGAGGAGTCAATAAACATCCAAGGCGTTCCCGAGATGGACGTCTACTTTACGGAGTAGAGCAGATCAAGTTCGATGCGGGATCAACCTCCATTTCTGGTGTTGATGATAATGTTCGCCTTGGCAAGGCACGTGATTGATGCCAAGTCTTATCTCTCTTGCCTGATTGGGAAAGTTTTCAAGAGATTCAAAGAGAGGACTGAAAAGACATCAATTATGACGGCTCATGAGGGTACTTGAGGGCATTGCAAGATAGGATCAGAACTTCAGGGACCTGAATAATCTTCACCTGAAGGATCAGAATGGACATTTAAACATTTGCCCCTTTGTTGAGATGGCTTCTGTATTTAACAAAAAAGCGCCTTATATACCATATTCAAGTTATTATACAGCTAGAGGGTAGGAATGAATATAAGAAGGGGCGTACAGAGTACAGGTCAAGATAATCATGTTTGGAAAGGCTATTAGCTAAAGGGGCAGCTCTCAAAGAAGCAAGATCTTAGTGAGGCTCTGTAGTTAATTGGCCATTACGCTGGGGTTGGTGGTTACGATGTGGCACACCCACAAGACGAAGGCAGTGGGTGTGCGAAGACACTGATATTGCACCACACCTCCGTACAGTCGGCTGGTCCGCTGATGGAAAAAAGCAGCCGTAGGCTAGCGCTCTTAGCGGAAACGAGCTCAACCAGCCGCTGCAAAAACATCAATGTGCATTTTTCCATGAATCTCGTCTCGCAAGTGATTTAGCGTCTCAAGCTCCCAGAACATCCACTGGATGGCTGGGCGGCGAGTAGAGGGGCAGTGCATCAGTTGGTTTCTTGTTATGCGCGTCTGGACGTCAGCTGTCGCAATTCGAGCGATCATGCGGCTCATCCCAGTGCAGATATGGCCCCTGATGAGATCCACGTCGCGAAGATAGTTAAACTTTGGAGGTGGGTCCAGCTCCTGCTTGCATGTCCACAGTCCACACGAACTCCTTCCAGTCCGCTGAAAACCATATCTCTGCGGAGGGTAGACGTTCAATGAACGCGCTGGAGACTTGGATTTGGATTATGCATGTGTCACTGCCGGGACATCGATGATGTAAGAAACAGTGTTCCAAGCAACTGCTAACCACAAAGCCAAAAGGTCCCAATGAATGGTCCTAGATGACCATTCACGCTCAGAACGTGCTTATATACCCCATACTAGGGGACCTCCCCTAGGCACCTATGACAGATGAGCAGCCCACTCTCGGCACCGCTCTGCCGTGTCTTTCTCAGGGGTCCAGTAGTGGGCGTTGAAAGACGAATTGAAGTCACCGCCGGGAGGTGTTGAGAGAGTTGACATATCGATGCTCCCGTCAGCTTGGATGAGTTGTTGTGACCCCCGCAGATCCCAGTACGCCTTACCTATATACAGGAGGACATGATTGGGCTGGGTCGGGGCATCACCCTCCAAAATGGCGACGTGAGCAGACGGCTGGTGAAAATCTTGCGTCGTCATATTAATTGTGTGTCAAAGAATAGTAATAACTGAAATACAGTAACCTGGAGAAAAAGGTGTCATGACATGTCTTTTAGTACAGTAGTATTGGTTATTCGATATTGTGGCTGTTATGCCTGGCTCCGGTGCCTTAAGCGCTGATCCTTCTTCCGGGGGGAAAAGCCCTTGTACACTGGTTCGCTCCCTTCGCTTGTTTTTGTGGGCGATGAGGCGCCGAGCATGGCGTTGGAGGAGCTCCTGACGGCTACGAAGGGTCGCGTAGTTGGTCTGAATTGTATCTTTGACCCAGAAATGCAGATTCCGGGTCCACAGTAATGTCGGAGAACGCTGGGTCAGCGATGGCTGATTGGATCTGCTGCCTGAGGCCGACCTGCGTCATCGCTTCTTGGATGTCCATGTTACGATAAGGGCCAGTCCTCAGGACTGCAATTTGTCCGTAATAGTTCAGAAGATCGTCAGGGCACTGATCAGGGTCAGGTCGATTAGCGTAACGCTCGAAGATCTGGCTGGCCGTTGACGTCTCAAACCCAAGGTATTCCAGCACCGCGGCACTCTCTGAATCGAGATCAGAGAAAGAAACTCGTGCCTGCAAAGGGCTAAATAGCGCTGAAGAAGAAAAGAGTAGCAGCCACAGCGATAACAGTTACCCGTATGTTCAGAGGGATTAGGTAGAGATCGAGAAGTCAAATGGAAGGAAGTTAGGAACAAGGTGACCCCCACAGGCCACAGCATTAGTCCGGTCCACCCGCCAAGGCACTAAGGCAGCGATCCGAGCCAAAAACCACTGCATCTCCAACAGCTCAAAACTCCTCCATCAGTAGTAACTAAAGGTGATCACATCCCCCAAGCCGATCAGCTTGTCGCTAATGCCGTTGTAAATATTGACATTGTCAAGGAACCAGATCTCAAATTCAGGAAGCGCAGGCCTCTCTATAACTGACATCGAACTCACCACTTCATGCTCCAAGAGCGCCTCATCCAGAAGAGCTGGGCCTTGGGCTCTGTATCTGAACAAGATAATGGCTTGAAGGCAAACATACCACATGTTCAGAAACAATGGACATTAGGGGAAAGCATCAGCATGTTCCCACTGCACACTGCGCTGTTTGGTCTACTCAGTTGCTCCTTTCATGTCCGTACCCTTGTCCTTGTTGAAGAACAGGTTTAGATGCAGGGATTTCAGCCTCATCTATAGATGGTGTTTGTTGAGAAGTACATATTACCCTTCACAAGGGCCTATATAAAACACTGATTTTCCCATGTTTCTACCTCCCTTCTATTTTACTCTGCAAGACAATCTTACCAACTCTCCTCAAATACTCTCTCAGATTGCATATCACCTTTCCTCCTTAATAAACTTCTCACAATGGCTTCATCCATACCTTCCCCACCCGTTGATTCCGAAAAGTGTTATAATTGCAAGCAAAATAACATCACTGATGCATAGCAGTGTGAATACTGCAAAGTATACTTGACTGGTGTGATCTCTTATACCAACTTTTCCCAGCTTATATTAACAAAAATTAGGATCTTCCTTTAAGAATCGACTGGATTCAAAGAAACGGTAGCATCTGGCTAAAATATCAAACATAGAGAGAGGAAGGAAAGAAGGAAGGAAAAGAGGGAGTGAGAATGCTAGGAGACAAAAGTGAATGTCTGCGGCGAGGGAATGACGTTGAATAAGGGAAGTTGGTGGCCTGAGGCATAGATGGCGGCCAATGGCGGCCACGGCCGTCATAGCCTGTTGGAATTGCTTCACAGAAGGCTTATAACACCATATCAAAGCTTGCTCACATCGAAGAATGTACGATCCAATGTCTTCTGCCATTTAACATGGTCATGGTCAAGTGTAAATCCGACGTCAGAGAGCTTTGATAGAAGAAGATGCCTCCAATCGTGGCGGGTATCGTCTGGGGTGTCAAGGTTGAATCCTCCACTCCGATATGGCTTCAGAGGAATCCAGAACTTTGGGAAAAAACCAGCTACTTCCCAATCTATGATTGCTGCAATAGTACCGTCGTCTGTGAGGAGAATATTTGTTGGACCGAGGTCGGCATGATAGAAGTGAAATCTATCTCCAACAGGGGGCGAAGGCTGAGTTGATATTCTCTGGAAATACCTCTCAGTTGCAGTATGGGACAGTGGTCCTAATGGTCTAGGTTTCCAAGATGGGTGCGACTCGTCACCATCCACAGTGAGATAGTTATCAAGGACTCCGCAACCTGTTGCTGACTGTAAATTCTCCGAGGTTGCTTCAGCAAGGTCGTAGCAATACTGTGCAACAGTGGCAGCGACATGAGCTCTTTGCTCTGAAGTTAGAGATAGCCAGGCCTCTCCAAGGGTTTTCCCTTGAATCCGCCTCAAAATAAGGAATGTCCGGCCTAGTTGCTCATCAACCCATGAATAAATAACCTCAGGAACTGGGATATGCGGGAACTGGGATGTCACAAAAGCAATGGTATGACTTTCACTTTCCATTCCATCGGCCCAAGTTTTGACCTTGCAAATTGCGTGGGAGCTAATCTCCCAGACAGCGGATGACATGCCGCCGCGGTGTATAAGGCCATCGGCTGGCTCCTGGGAGGATAATGAGTTCAGGCCGGTAGCCTCGAGGAGATAGTAATGCCCATCACTCTCTTCCCAGGCGGCGACGGCAGTCTCAGGAATTCCGTTAGTGGACTTTTTACATAGGAACTTAGAGCCCATCTGGTATGTATCCGGGCCTAGTTTCGAAACCGATTTTTCAATCGGAGGGGAAGGCTATATCTGGCTATCAGCATGGACTTTCGTAACGGCATCAAGATTAGAGTACTACTGACAGGAACACCATACAACATTGTGTGATAGGAAGTTCAGCGTAGATGAGAGTTGCAATATAGTCAATCAAAGTAATGAACTCGAACTCGAACTCGAACTCGAACTCGAAGATGGAAATAAGAAAGATGGTGGGGGGTAGAAACCGAATAAATACACAAGAGAAGGTGGTGTGGCTGTGTCCCTTTCTTTGTCAAGTGCCTGCTTTATATAGTAATATAAGTTGTAGGTCTAGAAAGAAATGAAAGGAATGAAAGGAAGCAGAAAAGATGGTATATGAATGTTATAAGGTGATAAAGAGAGCATAGCTAAATTTAGAATGGCTAAATGCCAAGAAGCAAGAAAGAAGAAGAAGAAGAAGAAGAAGAAGAAGAAGAAGAAGAAGAAGAAGAAGAAGAAAAAGAAACAGCAGGGATATCGAATAGTTGTATCCTTTGTTATCACTTCAACTTTGCTGTGCAGGGCAAATAGATAACTATAACTAACTAGTTAGTTAGTTAACTAGTTAATTACCTCAGAATCTCAGACGGTACACGTGATATAGGGACTACGTCCCGATTCAGCTTAGCGCTGACTCATCTTTTTTGTGTACCGCCTGAGAGAATTTGGAACCCCTTTGTATGAGATTCGCGAAAATTTGGTGTGTTTCCCTATAAAAAGTTGCGAAATCAATATCTACGATATACCTAAATATCAACCCACAACGTGATATTTAAAAATTGGGCTTCGTCAGGCCCTAGAGGATCCAATTCTTATTGAGAATATCTAAAAAAAAATCAAAAAGTGCCAGCGTTGCGTGAGTTATTTGTTCCTAACGAAGGTCATTTTCCCCCTAACAAAACTTCCCACCCTTCTCATCCGATGGAAGGTAGAATAATTAAATATTAGAAATCTGAATTAATTTTAGCAGCCATATTTAAACAGATTTGAAGCCCAATACAGACCTAATACATTGTTTTGTTGTTCAAATACGCGTTCAAATGCCGCGTCGTCCCAAGAAGTGATTCCAACCCACATCATTACATACACCTTCCACACCCACAATCAGGCCCGCAGAGCGAGAGAACGAGATCCTATATGTAGGAGATGGCGGCCAAATAGAACATAATGGCGGCAGCACGATCCCAGCCACTAGGCCGGTCACCTTGGCTGTTGAAGTGGTGAACTGGGATGGAGGGAATCATCCAGAGACGCGGACAGTATCTCTAGATACAATCAAAGAAGCGCAACGTATAATCCAGGAGGCAAGGGACAAACCAGAGCAACAGCAAATGGAGGCCATCAACCAGAGCATCAGTATCTTATACCCATATTAGCCGCGAAATGGTCAGCGCGAGGCACTTCACCATCTAATATATCATAAGCAGGATCTCATACTCATAGCGAAGACATCTTTTGGGAAAAGCATGATTCTCCAGGCTGTTTCGGTCCTATTAGGGAAAACATTGACCTTAGTTCTCCTCCCTCTTAAGCAAATTGGTGCTGAACAAACGCAGTATATTCAACAGCTTGGAGGTCAACCTTGTTTCCTAAACAAAGATATAATGAGGAGACATAACCCCGTTCAAATATGGGCTTCATCAACATCTGTAGATATTCACATATCCCAGGTGCGACTTCCCGTACATGCGTTTTGATAGACTCAATGTCTATATCTGCAAGCGGTGTTTCGCCGTTGAACTGGTTGAATCCACAGTTGGCGGAGCCCAACTCCTTGATTTTGATCTGATGACGTTCAGATAAAACAGCCCTTGCAACTTCTTCAAATGCTTGAGTTTTTGATAACTCATCTATCACCTGATGCTGTTTGAACGCCTCAACTACGCGCTCAACGCGCTGGTGATTCACGTTTCGGCTCCGCTTCGTGGTAATGAGTTTGGAGACAAAATCAGCTACTGTCCATCTGTGCTTGCCATGCATATCAGCTATTATCATATTAAGCCTTTCCTGGTCATCCAAGGCGCGAATATAGGTCTTATTGGGGTTGATCGTTCGCCTGCGTTTAGGCCGGGGTGATTCGGTATCATTGACTCGTAACGCGTTTGTATCAATGTTGACATTAGTACCGCGTCCGGGGACTAACTGGGCCATTTTCGATTCAAAAAAGGGGCCTATATTACTCTATGCAGTCAGTATATATGATCCTGAAAGTTTGGGGCCCTACAAACCGGGTTTTTTGAAATGGATGGTGGCTATCCCGCGGTGTACATACAAAGGGGTTCCAAATTCTCTCAGACTATAGATTGAATGAAAGGCCTTAGGGCTCCCTAAAACGGCTAGTTTTCTTACCAGATCATGTGACTTTAGCACGTGCCATTCAACTTCATTCCAATTCAATCTATAGTCTGAGTAACTGAGATAACTAGTTAACTAGTTATCCAGGTCAAGCTTACTCAGCATCCCTTAAGGATGAGTTCCAGAAAAAAAAAAAAAATAAAATAAAAGAAATGCGCCCGATACGAGGCTCGAACTCGTGACTTTCAGATTAAAAGTCTGACACTCTGACCAACTGAGTTAATCGGGCGTTCTTGACCTTATCTCCTGGTAAGGAGACTTAATAAGCTGCGAACTCGATAATACTTGGTTTGGGCATGTGATTATTATCTCGTTGTCCTCCACGGATCACTCGAGTATTGCTTCATCATCACCAAGCAGATCTCAGAGCTTCGTACCGCAAAAGTTCGCGTCTATGGTTATCTTTGAAGTATGATTTGACCAACCTCAGATAACCCTATAACTTGGCTCTGCACCAGTCTCGGTGATCAGCACACGCCATTATGTTCGAATACCTAATCAACGTCGCGTTTTGTATCTCCACGGCTGTCACGCTGTTGCTCTTCTTGCTTCCCTCGAGGTACACGCCCAAACTCCCCGGGAATACCCATAAGGATGCCACCAATGGACCGAAAACGACGGCGCAGATTCTCGTTCTCGGGGATATTGGCCGAAGTCCGCGGATGCAGTACCATGCCCTGAGTATCGCGAGACGAGGTGGTCAAGTGGACATTATCGGATACTATGGTACAGTTCTAATCCTTTTTACTCTCTGAATGATTGCATAACTCATGTACGGTTAGAGTCTGAAGTCCATCCCGACATCTCCTCCAATCCTCGAATATCCATCATCGCCCTTCCTCCGCATCCGACCTTCCTCCAAACTAGCAACAAGCTCCTCTTTCTACTCTTTGGTCCGCTCAAAGTAGCCTTCCAGGTCGCATGTCTCTGGTGGGCTCTGGCGTACCGCACAAAGCCCGCTCAATGGCTTCTCGTTCAGGTGAGACAGAGGATTTTTGAGGTTTCGTATCGATTTGCTGAGGCCGAATGCATATAGAACCCCCCTTCCATCCCCACTTTGGCAATCGTATCGATCGTTTCATTCCTCCGACATACCAGATTGATAATCGACTGGCATAATTTCGGATACACCATCTTAGCGCTCAAGCTTGGAGACCGCCATCCACTTGTTAGGTTCTCCAAGTGGTACGAGATGAGCTTGTGCAAGTACGCCGCAGCGCATTTCTGCGTAACAGAAGCCATGGCGTCGGTCCTCAAGAGCGATTTCCGCCTCAACGCGCCCATATTGCCTTTACATGATCGGCCGGCGAGTCATTTCCAGCCCATCCTGGATGACCTCGAGCGTCGCGATTTCCTCGAGTCATTGCCCGAGACAAAATCGGTGCGGCACCTGCTCGAGTCCGGGTCTCTCCGTGTGCTTGTTAGTTCGACCTCCTGGACAGCCGACGAGGATTTTTCACTTCTCATCGATGCACTCTGCCAGTACTCGAAATTGGCGACGACTACCAAACCTCAATTGCCCCCCGTCTTGGCCATCATCACTGGGAAGGGGCCCCAGAAGGAAATGTACCTGAAGCAGATATCGGAGCTTCAAGAAGCCGGTAAGCTCGAGAAGGTCACGGTTCGCACTGCATGGTTGACCACGGGCGACTACGCGCGTCTTCTGGCGTCGGCTTCGCTGGGGATCAGCCTACACACCAGTAGCAGCGGAGTTGACCTGCCCATGAAAGTGGTTGACATGTTCGGTGCCGGATTACCCGTAGTAGGCTGGAATCGCTTCCAAGCCTGGCCGGAGCTCGTAACCGAGGGTGTCAACGGGATGGGCTTTGGAAGCTCCGGCGAACTCGTAGAGCGGCTTGTTGATCTCTTCGAAGATCCAAGTAAACTTGAGAAGCTCCGCATTGGTGCGCGTAAAGAAAGTAATCGCCGATGGAACGACGAGTGGGATCCTATAGCTGGCAAACTCTTAGGCCTCGAATAAGTGCCCAATAGATTTTAAGAACTCGAAGCTTTCGCAACTGCGTAGCTTGCGTTCAATATAAATGACGCCCCTTAGGCGCGGAACTTGCCACCGCAATATACACAAGTGTCGAACGTAGCTGACAGTCTCTCATAAGCATGTTGGAGATCAGCTCCGTAGATCTGACCAACGACATCTTCACTGAGATACTCCTTTCCGCAGTCAGAGCAGAACTTGGATGTCCCTGGCTCCTGAATCGACAAGAACGAAAGGTTGCATCGGACTAAACAAGGCAGTCAGCGTACATGTACTTTGTCATTCACGAATATTCAAATGCTTACCAAAGAGATGACCACTGGCGCATTGCGCTTCTTGAGCCGAATACCAAGCTATCCCAGACTGGCATATATCGCACCTTTCGAAGATGTGCCCACCAGGTCCGCTGAGCTGCTCCGCTGACTTGGCTTCAATCGTGTTCCCAGGTGTGGAGCACTTCGTCATCTCCTCAGTCAGATCGACTCCTGTCGTTGTGGCAAGCCACGCGAAGACTTTCGTAGCCTGTGCTCGCAGAGCCTCGCTCTGAGAGTCCACGAGCGCACAACAGGCAGCGGTGTACACCATCCTTTGATAACATGGGTTCCTGTCGTCATAGTCCAGGTAGTGCAATATGAAGCCAAGCACCACCTCACGCCTCGAGCACAAGTAGTCGGCTGTAAACTCCGGCAAACTTCGAAAGGCCGAGGGAATATCTTGTTGCTGGTGCAAGCTTGCTTTGGAGAAAATAATACTTGTGCGTTCCTGTGAACCCGTGCGGTACTCGACCATGTCTCCGGGATGGAGTGTGATCGCAGCTGCAACCACTCCGTCGTAGGCTGCCAATCCCCACACTCTGCCAATAGCCATACCCCCGAGGTCATGATCTATATCAAATCTTTCCCGGATGCTATCCAATCGGTTCTTCCACGGGGCTGGGGATACCGAGCCGTGTACCTCAGAATCGGCGAGCTCTTTGGCTGCCGCGATACCTCCAACGGTACCCAAGTGAAGTGTGGACGACAACGATGCATTATCACATGCCACTGTCATTGCTGTTTCCGTATTAGCATGGGGGCTGGCGATGTTAGATGTGTGTCCCTTACCGCCGATAGGCTCCCAATGGCTTATCTCTTCATTTCCCGTGACAGTATCTGTCTCTCCACGAAGAGGATATACGCTGATCTGGACGTCTCCAGAGGGTGTGTCTGTTCCGCCATATACGGCCTGAGGAAGGCTCACGATTTTGAGAGCTCCTGGAACACTTACGGCCAAACAAATTCGCTGAGATTCTGCCTGGAAATATTGTGAGATAAGAGCAATTTCAAGAAAGTTTTAGACATACCGTTTGAGACCACTCGATCGGCCCGCGATAGGTGTTTTCGCCAAGCAGTTTGTCTGATAACTGCTGCCTCTCCGTAGAGGTAGCTTTCAAATCCCATGAGTATGCAGTTTCTGGTCCTTGGCCATCTCGGCTTAGACGAGCATCAAGACGAATAATCTTGAGCTTGGTACCATATATAACAGCCACATTTCCTATCGCAGAATAAACGTCCGTCCCGCTCTCAAT
The DNA here is from genome assembly GCA_004769165.1 of Aspergillus cejpii. Taxonomy (NCBI): domain Eukaryota; kingdom Fungi; phylum Ascomycota; class Eurotiomycetes; order Eurotiales; family Aspergillaceae; genus Aspergillus; species Aspergillus cejpii. Next base: position 102,038 of record SMSW01000005.1, on the reverse strand, counting down.
CTTCTCGCGGAGCCATGGGCCACAAGACAGGCACGAAATCCTCAGTTTCGATTTCAAACACGTAGCTAAGATCGAGCCGGGATGAGTCGTAGGGTAATTGCCTGCAGGGTCATGGATGGAGGTGAGCGACAACATGTCGAAAGCATAGGAAGGAATACCGGACTCCGCGGCACATCTTCGGACGTGCAGGAAAATCACATCATTGTCGTCATTCGCAATCGCAAGTATCTGAAAACCCCATCTGGTCTCAGCCCCAGGAACCGAATGAGGTGCAGTACCGCTCTCGTCCTGAGGAACTTTGAGAGGCGGACACCAGGCGAAAGCCCGTATATTGGTTTTCCGTAGCTTCGGCCCCTCGTCGTGAATGAAAGCGCCGAAATGAGACAGCAGAGCCTTGTTGACAATAGCGACTCGAGTCCACTTGCCTTCAACAGTTTGATAGAGAGAAAGTATCAGGTTGGAAGTCAGCACGGCCAGGGTGCATCGTCTGTACTTGGCGAGTCCTGGTGGTGACCAGGCCAGACCAACCACTGAGCTCAGAGAAATTTCCGGACCAATCGAGAAGTCATCTCGGTTTTGAGGGAAGGTCATCGGCCATTCCTTGTTAATGAAGAGGTTGGCTCGAAAGCGCGTGATGTACCATTCAGGTTCCCTTTTTGAACGCTCGGAGCCTATTTCTTCTTTTTTTTGGGTTGGTTTTCGTGGTGTCTACTTGATGGTCAGCTTAAGTCTTCAGATATATACTCGGGCAATGCCACATACTAGAATCTGAACATACTCTCCGACGGCCAAGGCGACCTCGCCGTCTGCTGACCAGGCAAGGCAATCATAACAGGAAGGGGAGACATGTAGCTCGATAGGATCCAACATTGCTGAAAGATTTGCGAGGGGATGTTTCAATGCTAAAGACTTGAATAGATGGCAAAGCAAGCATTCAGAATAAAGTAGATTATCTATTCATCTCTGCAGCACTGTTGTTGCAATGGCACTTCAACAGAGATTGCTTTGAGATTAGTTACTCTGTAGATACAGTCACGTGGACAAAATTCACATATTACAATTTACTCCGTCAAGTAAAACAATTGGACAATTTATTGACAATTTAAATTCTCATTCATCATATATATATACATGGATGGGATGCTAACGGACCATCCGTCGAAGCGTGGGTATAGAATCATCGCAGTGCCGCTTTTGAGCTCACCAAGAAATTTGTAAGGAGTTGAACAAATGGATAGACATGTTTAGTCTACCCGGTCCAGCTTCTGCACAACCATTGCAGTGGCTGCACCACCGCCGTTGCAAATGGCGGCCACACCGTATTCTCCAGGCTGCAGCTGGTGGAGGAGAGTGACGAGGATACGAGAGCCGGAGCTTCCCAGAGCGTGTCCCAGAGAGATAGCTCCTCCAAGAGGATTGACTCTAGCATTTTGCAAACCGAGGATCTACACGAATGTTAGAAGACGGCACAGACTCATCGAGAACGACTACACTCACCTTCTCGTTGGCTTTGATCACGGCAGCGAAAGCCTCATTGAACTCCCAAACTGCGACCTGATCCTTCGTGATGCCAGCGCGCTCGAGCGCAATAGGGACAGCCTTGCCTGGAGCCACGGGGAAATCAACGGGATCCAATGCAGCATCTGCACTCGAGACAATCCGGGCCAGGGCCCGGTTACCCTGACCATACTCGCGCGCAATAGCCTTGCTAGCCAAGACAAGGGCCGAGGCACCATCGTTCATGCTGGAGGCATTGGCAGCGGTCACTGTGCCGGTACCATCTCTCAAGAATGCGGGCTTCAAGGTAGCCATCTTTTCAATGCGCAGGTTCTCGTAACCCTCGTCGCGCTCGATAACGGTCTCTCCCTTCTTGCCCTTGACGGTGACAGGCGCAATCTCCTCGGCGAACTTATTCTCCTTCCAAGCTGCCTGTGCCCGCTGGTACGACTGGATGGCATATTGATCCTGATCCTCACGAGTGATACCGAATTTCTTGGCGGTTGTTTCGGCGCAGATACCCATGTGGAACTTGTTGTAGACATCCCACAGGCCATCCTGGATCAAGCCATCCTGGAGCTTGATCTCTCCGAAAGGTGGCAACTGGCTGGATCGAGGCAGGTAGTAAGGCACGCGAGACATGTTCTCCATACCTCCAGCCACCTGGGCCTCTGCAAGACCGAGCTGGATGTTCTGAGCGGCAAGTGCCACGGCTTTGAGGCCGGACGCACACACTTTGTTGATGGTGGTCGCTTCCACTGATGAAGAAAGTCCTGCGAACATCGCGGCCTGACGAGCGGGTGATTGGCCAACTGAACCCTGGAGCACATTGCCCATGTACACATCGGTAATCTTTTCGACGGGAACGCCAGATTTGCTAATAGCGGACTTGATGGCAACTGCACCCAGCTCAGGAGCGGAGACCGAGACAAACGATCCGTTAAACTAAGGAGAATCGTGTTGGTTACTCAGAAGTAAGCGGGGAATCGAAGTAATAACTCTTACCTTGGCAGTAGGCGTCCGAGAACCACTGAGGATGTACGCTTCCTGAATCTCCTTGAAGACAGGACGAGCGGCACTGAACTGGCGCTGCCACTGGCGAGATGCGGGGAAAGCAGCGCGCTTTGTAACGAGGCGGGCCGCGAGCCCAGTTGTTGTTTGAAACGCCATTATGAAGATGAGGGGAGAGTTGGGTGAGTTATGATAGAGGAAGGAGGGAGGGAGTGAAGAGGGGAAGCTGGGAAAAGACGATAGAAATGGACCCCAGAAAATGTATCCTTCATAATCTTCATTTCTTCCATTCTTCCTTTCTTCTCCGCAAATATTCCGCTTGAAGCCGCATTCCCGGACCGAGGCAGCTGGACAGTGTCCAGTGATCCAATCACATGATGCTGTGTGATTAGTCAACATTCCTGTGGCTAATGAGTCATCAATGATCAGTAATCACTCACATGACATGGTGGCGGTGGGAAGCTAAACCATAAACAGCTAATTTCTCCATTTAGAGAATTCCACCGGTGACCCAGATGGCAAAGAAGCAACAAACGGTGACTACTGACCACTGACTAGTTAAGGAAGAGGGGAATCCCATACTAGATCAGCACTTCTCCTCCCACTCTTGAGTAAAGAGATTCATTTTCCATTTGTCTTCTGTCTATCTCAGTTCACACTAAGTTCAAATCAACTCATCTTCAAAATATTCCATTAGAGTCTGAGTGTTCTGTCTCAGACCTTTGGAAGTATACCTATTCTCGATAGCTCCCCCCCCCTGTCACAGTCCCCGCCATGTCTACCTCTGCCCGTCGTCGTCTCATGCGTGACTTCAAGGTATGTTATATTGGGAGATATTGTGGTTTAGTTTGTTTCTCTCTTTTTGACTCTGATTTTTGGTTTTCTCCTTCTGCAATTTGCACCATAACTTTCTCGCTGGTGTCTCGTGAGCTAACCTCCAATTCATGGCCACAGCGCATGCAGACCGACCCTCCTGCTGGAGTTTCAGCCTCCCCTGTAGCTGACAATGTGATGACCTGGTAAGCTGGTCGCTTGGCTCGTTCTCTCATGCGTATCAAGCATGTGGCACTGATATACTAATGTATTCATCTTCAGGAATGCCGTCATCATTGGCCCTGCCGATACCCCCTTCGAAGATGGCACATTCCGCCTGGTCATGCATTTCGAGGAACAATACCCCAACAAGCCTCCCGGTGTCAAGTTCATCAGCCAGATGTTCCATCCGAATGTCTATGGTACCGGAGAGCTTTGCCTTGATATCCTGCAGAACCGTTGGAGTCCAACCTATGACGTGGCGGCCATTCTCACTAGCATTCAGAGGTATGCTTGATTGTTCTTGACATGCTTGTCGGCCAAATTGTGCTGATATTATGCTCTCTCTATAGTTTACTGAATGATCCCAATACATCGTCACCTGCCAATGTGGAAGCTTCGAACCTCTACAAAGATAACCGGAAGGAGTACATCAAGCGCGTGCGTGAGACAGTTGAGAAGAGCTGGGAAGACTAATGATTCCAATAAGCCGCTGGTTCTGCTTTCTTTGATTCGGTGTTTATGAGGGACAGTGTCGTCCACCCCCAAGTCCGTTATCTGACGGGTCGGTGGTCCGAATGACCTCCTCGAGGGACTCCCACATTGTTTGATGATATGCACAGCGCGGGGTTTTTGGCGCCTGGTGAATCCTTTTATATTTTTTTTGTGGATAGCTGCATCATTTAGTTCTGCTTTGCATAATGCATGTGAGCTTTGTTTTTTCTCTCCAGGGAACTCGAGAATCCGTATGCGCCTGAGTAAATGCGACCTCAAGAACGAAGCATGACTTGGTTTTCGAGTTGGATACTCCGTAGATACTGTCGAAACTTGAAAGATCATGGTTAGTTTCATTGTTGATGTTTCTACTCCGTACTCTTAGGCCGACGCCAAGCCACATTCGAAACGGTTCGTGTCAAAGGCATTCCTGTAGTTATCTAACACCTACATACATAAATAATCCCCCACGCTGCTCTTCTCTTCTCGATCACGACACGATCTCGGTGTGTCTGTGTGAATTTTGCTTTCTTCCTCTCCTTTTCTTGTTTTTCTCCTTCGAAGTGATCAATTATCGTGCTGTTCCTCGTTGCTGTGCACGTGGACCCCTGACCCAAACAACATCCCACCCGACTCTACGGAGTATAGTCTATACAGCTGAGCCGATAGGAACTGATCTCTGGTCTGAACGAGGTCCTAGAAATTACCCGCCTCCCCTTGGGGATTTCTTTCACCCTATAATTCCTCTCTGCTCGATATTGAGGCTTGGGGTGGAGTGACCATGGCGTGAGTCTTATCAATGTCCACTCCAAGAGGGGGAACAATACAATACTGATTATCATCTGGGACAATAGATCATCTGGCCCCAGCGGCTCCAACACCATCAAGGGTCTGTATACCCTCTCCGACAGCCCTTTGATCGAAAATACTCACCGTTGATGCATAGTCGTTGCGAGATTCCGACCGCAAAACAAGGTGGAATTGGCCTCTGGAGGAGAGCCGGTTGTTGAATTTGAGAATGAGCAGTCATGTTCCATCAACGTGAGTCCATGTCTACGCTGCGGAAATTTAAAGGCGATTGGCGATTGGCGCTGGTAGATATTGATCAAGGTCTAGTCCAAGGAGGGCTCGGGAGCCTTCACATTCGACCGTGTCTTCCCCATGGACTCGAGACAAACGGACATTTTCAACTACTCCATCCGCCCTACGGTTGACGATATCTTGAATGGTTACAATGGTACGGTGTTCGCTTACGGTCAAACAGGCGCGGGAAAGTCTTATACGATGATGGGCTCCGATATCGATGATCCGGAGGGCAAGGGTATCATTCCTCGTATCGTCGAGCAGATCTTCGCCAGCATCCTCACCAGCCAGAGCAACATCGAGTATACGGTGCGAGTCAGCTATATGGAAATCTACATGGAACGGATCCGGGATCTGCTGGTGCCGCAGAACGACAACCTTCCTGTTCATGAGGAGAAGTCGCGAGGTGTCTACGTTAAAGGTCTGCTCGAGGTCTATGTGTCCAGTGTCCAAGAGGTATACGAGGTGATGCGGCGGGGTGGTGCGGCAAGAGCGGTGGCCGCGACCAACATGAATCAGGAATCGTCCCGCTCGCACTCCATCTTCGTGATCACGGTCACTCAGAAGAATCTGGAGTCGGGCTCCGCGAAGAGCGGCCAGCTTTTCCTGGTGGATCTGGCGGGTAGCGAGAAAGTTGGCAAGACTGGCGCTAGTGGTCAAACCCTCGAGGAGGCGAAGAAGATCAACAAGAGTTTGAGCGCTCTTGGTATGGTCATCAATGCGCTGACGGATGGCAAATCGACCCACATTCCTTACCGTGACTCGAAGCTCACCCGGATCTTGCAAGAGAGTTTGGGTGGTAACTCCCGGACGACTCTGATTATCAACTGTTCTCCGAGCAGCTACAACGATGCGGAAACGATCTCGACGTTGCGATTCGGCGTGCGCGCAAAGGCGATCAAGAACAAGGCGAAGGTCAATGCTGAGTTGAGTCCTGCCGAGTTGAAGCAGCTACTTCGCAAAGCCCAGACCCAAGTCACCAGCTTTGAAATGTACATTTCGGCTCTGGAGAGTGAAGTTCATGTGTGGAGAAGCGGCGAAGCTGTCCCCAAGGACCGCTGGACACCTGCCCGGGGTACTGAGGCCGTCAGCGCGGCCAAGGCGGAAGCCCGTGCCAGTGCAACACGACCCGGCACCCCTTCTCGACTGCAGGACACTCCTCGATCCGAGACGCCACGACCCGAATCGAGGTTCGGTGATCGGTCCATTACCCCCAGTCTCGTCCTCGAGAAAGATGAACGGGAAGAGTTTCTTAAGCGGGAAAATGAGCTCCAGGACCAGATTGCGGAGCGGGAGAGTCACATCGCAAATGTGGAGAGGAGCCTGCGGGAGGCCCGAGAGGAACTAAAGACTCTCAAGGAGAATTCGGCGCGCTCCGGCAAGGACAATGAGAAGCTCAACGCGGAGGTTAATGAACTTCGGATGCAACTGGAGAAGGTGTCGTACGAGGGCAAGGAGGCCTCCATCACAATGGACAGCCTCCGCGAGGCCAATACCGAATTGACAGCGGAGCTGGACGATGTTAAGCAGCAACTCCTCGATGTCAGGATGAAGGCCAAGGAGACCAGCGCGGCGCTTGACGAGAAGGAGAAGAAGAAGGCGGAGAAGATGGCGAAAATGATGGCCGGTTTCGACCTGGGAGGAGACATCTTCTCGGATAATGAGCGCAAACTGCAGGACCTCATCCAGCGGGTGGATGAGTTGCACAAGATCAGCGAGGCCGGCGAGCCAATTGCGCCCGATGATCTCCTAGAGCTGCGGACCAGCCTTTTGGAGACCCAAGGATTCATTCGGCAGGCCGAGCTTACGATGCACGATCGGGGCGAATTGAGCGAGCTGCAGGACAGCCGCCGGTTGGAATTGGAACAGAAGCTGGCTGATCTCGAGCGGGACTATGAGAGTCTTCTGGAACGGAACGTGGGAGAGGGCGATGTCGAGGAGATCCGGGAACGGTTGGAGAAGATCTACATGACCCGGAAGGAAGCCGAGATGCAGGCAGCGGCAGAACTCCGCAGCGAGATTGCGCGCAAGGACGAGGAGTTGGCCAAACTGCGGCAGTCCCTTGCGGACTCGCAATCCAAGGTGTCGACCAATGGCGCCGCGGGCAAGAACCTGCAGCAGCAGATTGCCGAGTTCGACGCCATGAAGAAGTCCCTGATGCGGGATCTGCAGAACCGGTGCGAGCGGGTGGTGGAACTTGAGATCTCGCTGGACGACGCTCGAGAACAATACAACAACGTGCTGCGGTCGTCCAACAACCGTGCCCAGCAGAAGAAGATGGCCTTCCTGGAACGCAACCTGGAGCAACTGACCCATGTGCAGCGGCAGCTGGTGGAACAGAACAGCAGCCTGAAGAAGGAGGTTGCCATCGCGGAGAGGAAGCTGATTGCTCGGAACGAGCGAATTGGGAGTCTTGAAAGCCTGCTCCAAGAGAGTCAGGAGAAACTTACTCAGGCGAATCATCGGTGAGTGGGAATCTTTTACATCCAATGCAGGACGGAGAACAGGAACTGACCAAATGACTTTGCGTACACCAGGTTTGAAGCTCAACTCACTGCTGTTAAAGAGCGACTCGAGGCTGCGAAACAGGGGTCGACGAGGGGTCTTTCTCCTATGGATGGCAGCGCTGGCTTCAGCTTTGGAGGCTCGAGAATCGCAAAGCCTCTCCGGGGCGGCGGTGGTGGAGGACCAGAGGGCAATGCAATCCAGTCGCAGGAGTCCGGAAAGCGCACGAGCTGGTTTTTTGATCGACGATGATCCACGATTTCTCTTTTGCTGTTTGTTCTACCCTTCCTCCGAAAATATTTGATTCTTTTACTTCCCCCGTGTTGCTATCGTGTCTTTTTGAAGTGACCCTAACCTGTCTTTTCCTTTGGGTGTCCAGATATCCTACCGGTTCTTCTACTGTCTTATCTCTGTGATTTGGCCGATGACGAAGTCTGTTCCTCTGTGCTCATGACCTTGCTCTTTTTCTTTTCCGTCTCGTTCCTGCGTCGCTGGTTGCATCTAGATCCCGACTGAAGCCCTTCGGTTTTCCTGATACCTGATACCCTTGTATACCAAGACGATAGAAAGCCACATCGGCAGGGGGGAAGGAAGTTTGGTATTGGTATGGGGACGAATACATAGTAAGTAGAAGGACTTTCACCGAAATGTCAATATGAGAAGATACGGGTTTCCAATGAGATGTTAAATTATTTCGTTCTCGAGATACAACAGATGTTATGAGTGTATATGGTCAAACTGTAGTGAACAAAATGGGTATCAAAATGATTTGAAAATACATTATAAAAAGAAGAGTACTCCGTAGAGGTGCTAATCCACCAATGTCACCCTCACCCCGTCCATCCCCATAGTCGTCACAAGCCGATCCATCCAGTCAGACGTAGATGGCTCCCGAGTCTGAGGGGAGATCAACGACCGGACGACCAGAGTCGACTTACCCGGCGATTTCGGCGGCGTGAGGGGACGCTCGTAGGCTTCCACTTTCGACTTGACGAGATTACCCGGCATTCCATCTAAGAGGATCCGGTTTTCTGTTTCGATGGCCGCGCGCTGCTTCTGGTCCATGGCGAGGACTAGATTGTTCAGGACGAGTAGCGCGGAGCGAATGCCCCGGATGTACAGGCTGGCGAAGCCATCGAAGATGTAGTAGGGGAGCGGACCGATGAACCCCCGCTGGTCGTTTTGTCCGCCGGCGCGGGCCATCGACGCCGCGACGCCGAACTCGGTATGGATCCCGCGCAGGGCGGCCCGGGTGGCCAGGACCTCCCGCAGCAGGGCAGGCTGTAGCGTCGACTTGTTCTTCGGCGGCAGCGCAAGCAGCTCCCGCACCCGCTTCACGTACCCGGGGATCTTGGCGATCTCGTTGAACCCGCGCTCCGCGACGTCGGTGTACGCGGACGAGTCTGGCTGCCGTGCGTTGTCGGCGGCGATCTGCGTGTTCAGCGCCTGCCACCCCGGTTCCTGGAGCATACACTCCTCGCTCGACACCATCGCGGCCATCACAATCAGGTTCCGGGAGATGATGTACATCGCGCGGCCGAACCCGTGAAGATGCGCCTGGGGACCCCGCAGTCGCATGATCGTCTTGATCCCCGCGACGTGCCGCAACCACGAATCGGAGTCGGTGCAGTTCTGGATCTCGAAGCAGGCCAGGACGATGGCCGTGGCGAGCACCTCGTCGGATGTCGCTGTCGCGGCGTCCGATAGCATCCCGGCTAGACTACGGAGGGCGCGGGCGTAGAGCATTCTCGCCGCATCCGTGTACCGCGGGTCATTGTGCAGGGCCCCGGTGTATCCTGTGGTACATGCACGGAGGGCCCAGTCGAAACAGGTATTCATGGATCCGCGCCGGTTATGGACGTAATCAACCCAGGTGACCGAGACGCGCGGTGAGGTACATCTGAAGTAGCAGGGGAACGAGCTGAGCACGTAGTGGGTGAAAACTTCCGTCTGCTGCGAGGATATGGCTCTGGTGGTCAATGAGGGCAATGCAATCTCATCGATTGAAAGGGAGGAGGGGGTGTTCGTGGCTCTGTTGGGGGGCTTGACTCTATTATTGCCGGATCGTAATGTCAGAGAGGACGACGATGACGACGATGACCGGTATTTTTTCTGCAAAGCCGGGAGCTCATCATGGAATTCATAGGTCGTCACGTAGTCGGTACAAGGTAGACAGAGGACTTCGCAGCGCGAACATGGTGATCTGCCAACACACTGAGGGAGGTCAGACTCAGAACGGACAAACGACCGATTGAAGTTCCAGATCGCCCATCGACGATCAAGATAGATGATCACTGGGGAAGAACAGGAATCTGGGGATCTGGGGAATCATGACATGGTGATATGATGACAGTTCCCGACCGGGTGGCAATAGGAGGGGAGACATGATAGGCAGGATGAGGACTTTGACATAAAAATATAGATAACTCCTCCGTATACTCCGTACTCCGTAATGATGCCACTGACCTGGACTTGAGCATCAACACAATTGCGACAGGCGTGTGGCACAGGGGCCATGCTCGTCACCAGGACAGCAAATCCGTTCTTGCAGGGGTCGTAATCGTATCCGGGAAACTCGGCATTGAGGAAGTACTCTAGAATCAATAGTGGATGCTTGACTATTGGTCTAGAGGAGAGTGAAAGGATTCAGGATTCAGGAAGGGATGAAGATGCAGATACAGTCTAAGACAAAGACTGGGGATAGATAATGAAAGGAGGTTAAAGTGTTGGGAGGGGTGGATGGTTTATATGGCTGTTAAATGATAGTAATCAAACACAGAACAGAATCCAGCTAATATGGTAATCCTACAGAGTAGAGTACTCCGTACTGTCAATGAAATCCTTGAATTGTCTGTTGTTAATGACGCTGAGATGAATTGTATGTACAATGAAGTCCGAGTCTAGTCACAAAAGCAATACATCCAGGACTCAGAAGAGAAAGAGGACCTAAAGAGAAAGAAAAGCCACCATGATTTTCTTGATTCCTGTACAGCACAGCAGGTAAGGAGAAAGGAAAAGTTACAAGAAGCTGTTCCATCCTCCAGTAGAAGGATAGGGGGAGCAGTGCAGGCGAAGAGATGACAACTTGTGGGAATCCTAGAAAGATAAGCATGCACCAAATGAGATCAAACCAGATGAGAACTAAATATGGAAGGAAACCTCGAATATTTGCGCCGGATTCGCCAAAGGTGAAAAGAAGAAAAAGCGGACACTCTGCACTCTTATACCAACCCATCGTAGAGGGACAAGGCGCTGACGATGGTCTCGTCGCGTTTGCTGCCCTCTTTGAACTCTTCCATGTCCAAGCTGCCATTCTCATCCTTGTCCATCATGCGGAAGATCTTCTTCACTCGTTTCTCCGGGGTATCTTCGTCCTCGGGTAGTTTCACCATCGAGCCGACCTGTACGCAACCAGTTAGCTGAATACAGACAGCGAGACACTCGACCATACCATTTTGTAGATCGCCTCAACAATAGCCAACATCTCTTCGTAGGTGATCTTTCCATCGCCATCGATGTCGTACAATTGGAAAGCCCAGTCTAACTTGTCCTCCATCTTCCCCCGCGACGTGACCGACAACGCACAGATGAACTCCTTAAAGTCGATCATCCCACTATTATCCGAATCGAACACCCGAAAGACATAATTCGCGAATGACGACGGATCGCCAAAGGGGAAGAATTGTCGGTAGATCTTCTGGAATTCCTCCTTTGTCAGGGTCCCCGAGGGGCAATCCTTCAGAAAGCCTGTCCCGAATAACTCGGTCAGCGGTCTCGTACAGTCGTACTTCCCCTGTGTGCCATTCCACACGCACCTTTATACCATTGTTGAAGTTCCTTCTTATCAAAGTGTGTCGCCTTCTGGAGTTCTTCGAGCTGGGAGGGGGAAAGCTTCGACTGTCTATGAGGCAGTGGGAGTTAGTAAATACGATCCACAAATGACAGCAAATCAAGCAAAGACAGCCATCAATATCGACACTCGACAGGCTCCGAGCCTCCGACTCCTCCAGCTATCACCCTGTGGGGAAAGTCGATGCTTGTCGAGTGATACTTCTGATGCGCAGGATAACTGAAGAGCACAGTACTAACGATTTACCCATGATCACTAAGCTGTCGACAATCACTTCACTCTTCAAGCAGAGTAGACTCCAATGGTGATAATAAATATCGATGATAGTGAAGAGATGGAATCACTGAAAGCGCGGGGTAAAACGAGGTTTGGATTGATAAGATTGTGTGTCTGTCCGATGATACTCTGTAGTCTGTAGTGTAAGAAGGAAGACTTGAGAGAGAAGAGTGAATTCTTTCGATGAGAAATAATAAGAATTAAGATAGACAGTCGTCGTAGTGGCAAAGCAACTCTCTCTGACGTTGTATTGCGATGGAGTCAACTCAAGTCCAGAACAACTTATTTGGCTTGGCGAGGACAAGGTGGGACACTCTTCTATGCAATATGCATAATTTATGGATGATTCAAGGATATTTCACATTCTCGATTATCTTTTCTATTTATATCCGGGGTATGAAACCCGATCTACGGAGTACGGAGTACTTCGTTTGCTTAGAAGGCCTGCACCATCTATCATTATACCTATATCTCGTTATCGTACATGCCTGTTCCTCCCCACAAATCAATCTGCAATCGCCTTCTCTTGGTTCCTCTGGTCCCTGCGACGATTATGTACACGTCCTGGTGGATCGGGCAGAGTGAACTAATGTGTGATGAAAACGAGCAGATGAGAAGCCGTGAGAGACCGCTGCTCTCGTCGGACTGTATGGGAACAAACCGGGAATCCGAGTAGAACACGGAATGAGTCACTTTTGGATATCCAACTGTCGGTGATGGTGGGTTGAGCCCAAAGGTAGAAGTGGGCAGTGGTAGAATGTCTTGGCCAAAACAATGGCTTCGGCTTAGTCGACCTTGATAGAGCCATAGATGCGCTGCACAAACGCCCAGCTGGCGAAAAACCCAATGGATCCTGTTCAGAAAGTCAGTCAACGTCCAGAAACATATACCGTAGTCATATACCACATACCGGTTAAGATGAAGACCAAAAACCCAATCAAGGCAGAGTAACCCACATAGAGGACGGCTCCAGTGAGTCCACCGAAGCTTACCCGAGAGATCCAGAAAATAAAGGCATTAATGAAAACATAAAAACCCGTCATGCCCGCGCCTGCGAATGCCCTCCAATGCCAACGATAATTCTCTGCGCACAGCAAAAAGTATACCAAGATAACAGTCGTCGCCGCCGTGGTCATGATCATCAACCCGTAACAGAGGAACAGGAATCCGAACATGTAGTAAATCCTGTTTGTCCAAAGAGAAGTCATGATGAAGTACAGCTCCACGAAGATAGCTCCGAACGGGAGAATCCCGGTGAGCAGCAGAGACGGGATCGTCCGGAGACTTCCTGCCATCGGAGGGACCTGCCGGGGAATCTGGTTGGTCTTCGTTGGACCCTCAATGGCCTGAATACAGTTAGTCAAATGCTTTTTGAAGAGGGCTTTCGACGATGAACATACGTGCTGCTTGAAGCCGAGCCAGCTGCCTGCGACGCTCAATGGTACACTGATGATAAACCAAATGAGGACCAATGCAAGCATCGTCGTGAAGGGGACTGCGCCACTCGAACCCTTAGCCCAGACAAACAGATTCAACAGGAAGAATGTGCCGAAGATCAATCCTGGGATTAAAACAGGCGTAAGGATGATATTGCGCTTCCAAGCCTCCCCACCGAAAGACTTGTAAACACGAGCCGAGACATAACCTCCAATGAAGCCAAAAAGGGTGTAAATGAGAAGGATGGCGGTAGCTAAGAATCCACGATTGGCGGGAGAAAGGAGACCGAAGAGGGCGACAACTACATGACACCGTCAACATTTCGAGTTGCGAAGAAATACGATCGGGAGAACCTACCGACTGTCACGCCGGTCATCATGAAGAGCTGAGCACCGTTGCCAACGAGAACACTCAGCAGAAGAGGGGACTTTGGGCACCGGAAGACATCGCCATGAACCAGCTTCCAGCCCGAATCTTCCTGGATACCGTCCTCGATAGCGGCTGACGTCCCATCCAAATCCTCAAGGTTGATCATGTCCAAGCGGTTGTAGCGAGCGATATCCTTCCTAAGGGCCCTTAGGAGAATCATGCTCACCATTCCGACCAGAAACACAACAAACACAGTAGAGTTGATGAGCGAAAACCAATGGATCTTAGGGTCGTAAACGTGTAAATACTTATCCCATCGAGTAGCCCAAGGCGTAGGAGACTCGCGCCAGTACACGCCATAGGTCCAAGTTACTGGAGTTTCACCATCTTCCTTGAGAATAATATTGTTATCGCCTGTGCCGCACTCCACCGTTCCATCTTCAAGAACCTTGGAATCGCGCCGGGACTCTGGTTGCACGAGCACCCCGACTACCCGATACTTGTCCTTGCCCCCGAAACCAACGCGATGATAGTCGATAACAATATCGAAGTGATTGTTCAATACCGACTGCCCATCGTCATTCAGACTACCCAGCGCAAACCCCGGACTGTAGAATTTGGCCTGGGTGGCCGCGTCCATGTTCAGCTGTGCACCGGGAAGCCCATCGACCAGCCAATTGATATTGTACCCCTGAGCTATCCTCCTATTGACGAACTTTGCACTTCGGGAGTCGAACTTGACTTCGCCGCAAACCGCCTTGCATGATTCATTCTTTTTCATGAACAGTTCGAACGGTGATGTCTGGATCCGATCTCCGAACAGAATGCTCCCTAACGACTCCCGAATGTCTTTCGGCCCATCTGTCGGTCGGCAAAAGTGAAATGCCGTATGATAGTAGTCGTAAGCAAAAACGGAGTGTAGCTGTTCATCTTGTTGTGCTAGTCCCGGGGTAAGATGGTTGACAGAGAGTGGCACAGCTTGACCTTCATCATACGAGGTCGGTGCTACACCAGGTAGGTAGAAGGCCGCAGATAGTGACGGAGCTGTGAGAAGAAGGGCAGAGATAGGCGATGTCCGTCTGTTGAACCGCATCGTGGGTGTTTCTGATGGACTATCAGCTCAGGTATGTCTGGTATAGAATACGGATGAAGCTAACAAAGGCAATGTGGTTGGAGAACGTCACATACAGCCTACAATTGGCTCAAGGTGAAAATGAGCCCTCAAGGGAGCATGAGTGAGGAATGAGTTATAGAATAGCCACCAGGCAGAGAAAAGTAAACCATTCACCTCCTTGATGTCTGTGTTGTGATGGCATTTGTGACTTGGAGAAGGAAGAAGATTAAGGACAGCTAAAGAGGTGGTCTTGGCACACGTGATGCCCATCCTAATCAGCACGTGATGATAAGAAACAGATCAAAAAATTTCCTCTTTCAGTTGCGGACAAAGAGACTTACAACATTCTCCAGCAACAATGGCGACAGCAACAGCTCAATCGGAGCCTTCGGGCCTACAGAATATTTCCACTTTGCTGGAGAATCTCACCAGCTGTCTGTCGAGCACCAGCTCGTCTCTCCCCAAAGCGACCCGGGACTCTCCAACTGATGTATCCATCGAACCTCCTGAGGATGGCATTTCGCTCCTTGACACCAAGAGTGACCTACTCCTGTCTTATCTACACAACCTTGTTTTTCTGATCATCTTTCAATTAAGAGAAATTTCCTCGTCGAAAGAGCAAAGCGACGACAATGACAACTCCTCTCAGCGCGAGGGAATCGTCAAGAAACTCACGGAGCTTCGCATGTATTTGGACCGAGGCGTTCGACCTTTAGAGGGACGGCTCAAGTATCAGGTTGATAAGGTCATCAAGGCTGCGGAGGATGCCGAACGAGCCGGACGCGGTGCTCAGGCTACGGCGAAGAGCAAGACCAAGAAAGTAAAAAAATCTGGCAGCGAGGATGAGTCGGGCTCCGATAGCGGCTCGAGCGATAGCGAGGAAGATGGAGATGAGGAAGAAGAGGACATTGATGAGATGGCCTATCGGCCGAACATTTCTGCCTTTTCGAAGGGAGTCGAGCACCAGGCGAAGGCGGAGAACCTCGACAAGAATGCCCCCAGCGATGGTATCTACCGGCCACCGAAGATCATGCCGACAGCACTTCCCACAACGGAACGCAAAGAACAGAGGGACCGCCGTCCACGCAGATTGAATGTCATTGATGAGTTTGTCACCGCCGAAATGTCAGCCGCTCCCATGGCGGAGCCCAGCATCGGTAGCACCATTGTCGCGGGCGGAAGACGGTCGAAGACTCGAAAGGAGAGAGAATACGAGGCGGAGCGCATGACATATGAAGAGACCAACTTTGTACGATTGGCCAAGGAGAGCAAGAAGGAGAAGGCCAAGCGACGTGGTCAAGGGAAGGAGAGCACCTTCGGCGGTGAGGAATGGAGAGGTCTTACCGAAGGAGCAGATCGTATTGCGAAGCTTACCCGCAGGGCAAAGGGAAGCGGCAGCGCGCTGGACAAAAGTCGGAAACGAAAACTTACCGATGATGGAGCTCGCAGTGATGGAGTGGCCGTGGGCCAGATCTTCGAGAAGCGACGGAAGAAGGTTGACAGCTGGAAACGGTCATAGATTTGTATATATGATTTTGATTCCATTCTACTGATACCAAAAGCACTGATCTATGATATCCTCCGTCTACCATTTGTATTTCATAGCAATACATCAATATTTGCTTGAAAGTGGTCACAGTGCCATTTTATATACACATTGCCATGACATCATCTGTGATCAGGAATTCATCAATTGAATTTATTCTTTGTTCACATTGAAGGGACTTTGAGATGTAAAGAGAAGAGATTACCATGGAAAACCCAGGTGAGCATCCTCATCATTCTATACAATGGCCAATACCAATCCTCGAAACAACACAGTATCCGAGATCCCAACCGTCATCAGACTCCTGATCGAGTCACCACCGTCTATCCAGCAGGAAACCATCGAGCGATATTTCACCCCCTCGGCGGCCTTTGTACACCCCTTCTGCCGTGTTTCGAGCTACAATGGCAGTCGCTGGATGATCATCAAGATCTACCAATGGTATAAGATCATGTCCCCTCGGATCGAGCATCAGATCCATTCAATAGGTAGGATATGCTTTGTTGGCAACATATCTCCCAGATCGCTGATGGCAAATAGCCTACGATGAGGAACACCTCGTGCTCTATGTCACCCTGTCGCAGATATTCTCGATATGGCTGGTGCCGTTCCACGTCTCGCCTGTGAGACTCACTGCCGTCATCAACCTGACTACGCATCCTGCAGATGATGGAGACCAGAAACCTACAATGGACGGCGATACC
Organism: Aspergillus cejpii; assembly: GCA_004769165.1. Lineage (NCBI taxonomy): Eukaryota > Fungi > Ascomycota > Eurotiomycetes > Eurotiales > Aspergillaceae > Aspergillus > Aspergillus cejpii. Next base: position 85,119 of record SMSW01000005.1, on the reverse strand, counting down.
CGATACTACATCGCCAGGCAAGAGGATCTGTATCAGGTCTCGGAATGGATCAAGTTTCTTGTCCCGCATGTAGGACATTTGTTTGTTCTCGCCTTCCAGTCCTTCGCTACCCTCTTCTGTATCTTGGGTGCTGTTGTCTGCTGGCCGGTTCTGTGGCTGGAGGAGAGACGGTATATCCCCTACAAAGTGTTGCGCAAGGGAAATCTGGTGTACAATATGAGAAAGATTCCGGAGATTAAGGCTCAATGAGGTTGTCTTCATTCAGCTATGCTATTTAGTCAGATATATAGAATGACAGCGTGCCTATATCGCATCTACACCCGATTAATCGTTTCGACAATGAGAGGATAGAACGCGGCCAATGCCTCCTGCTTAAGAGATGGAGGAAATGTCAGTGTCATGAGCAGCGACAATTTCTTGCCGTCGAGGCCATGTTCGGCTTCATGTAAGCCGAGGCCTTTCTCATACAACCATGAAGTAGGGGCAAGGACCTCGCCATTAAGAATATCGAGTCCTCAATGTGCAAGCACAGGAAACTCGAAGCCGTGTCCCGATCACCATCAGATTAGTAGCACCCTGCATGCTGTTGGGAAGAGACCTCTGTGCGATCTGCTGGTTAAGGTCTTTCAGCTTAGACTCGTGGCAGCATCTTTTCTTTGTCATGGGTTTTAAGGATATGGTTTCTCGGTTGATCTTGGTGTTCTTCTCATCAAGTCGGATGGCAATGCGGCATACATAGTCATAAGTCATAATAGGTTGTTCAACCACCCGTGGCGGTCCAAGATACTAAAGCTTCTTTCGCAACTGGTTCCGGAACGCTTCCTCATGCCTGACCACCTCCAACGGGAGAGTACGGCCAATACCAAAGAGCACAAAAGGCGCCCATTTCCAGCGGAACGGGTTGGCAAGAATCACAAAGATACACCAATAGATCAACTCGGTGTAAGTTAAAAAGTCAAACGCGCCTGTTGGGGACAGTCGCTTCATGAACCGGGTGGAATCAATCCACGTTTTCATCCGGCGTTCCGTCGGCCGAGTCAATGGATCAACCAAGAACATGAGCAGGAAGCGCGTGTAGATGCCGATGTGCAGGTTCCCCACGGTCCCAATGGCATTGAGGTAGGTGCTGTTGTTGGCGCAGATGCTTGTATACTTCGGAGGGAAGACCTGAAGATACCAGTTGGGGGGACCATAGGGTTCTTCGAAGCAGTCGTCCGGCAGGAAAGATAGGGATGGGCGCTTAAAGCCCGTGGCCATGATGATCACGTCTCCGGTGACAACCGACTCATGTCCAGGACCTCCCTTAGGGACTCCCCTCGAGCGGTGGTTGAAGAGGACACCGTCCTCCTCAACAGTGACGATATCCCCGCGGAGCCAGCGTGCCTTACCCTCGCGGATCTGGCCAAAGAGCTCGGAGCTGGCCATGGGAGTCTCGGTATAGAGACCGCTCGACGGAGCGATGTCCTGTAAGTCACGGTAGAAAAGCTTGTGTAGTAACCATTCCGGAATGCACGACAAGACCGTCTCCTGTCCGAAGATGTTGCAGGCTAGCAGCGACTGGACGAATACGTTGCGTGGAATGATCCACTTGTCGGTCCGCGACAAGATATCAATTTCGCTGGCCTTCGACTTGACAGCAAACTCCAAGGCTTCGATGGTGCTGGCTCCGCCACCGACGATGAGTACCTTTTGGCCCTCGACATCTTTCCCATCGAGCTCAGACGAATGGAAGATTTCCCCCTTGAATCGGCCTTGATCAGGGAGAGCGGGCATCTTTGGATCCCCGCAAACACCGACAGCAGCGATCACGCCGTCAAACCTTCCGTACTTGTCCTCATCATTGTTGATGACCCATTTCCCGTCCTTTGCTTGTTTGACGGAGGTGACCGGAGTCTCGAAGACGGTATGTTTCTGCAGTCCATAGCGCTTCCACACCTCGATGATTTGCTCGCGGATTTCCTTCTGCTCAGGATAGGCGGTGGCGTATTTCACGGATGGATGGAATCGGTACAGGATGCTGTGGACTTGCAACGACGACGTGGGATTAACTCGCTAGAAAGGAGTATGTCAGTCCTCGAATCAGGTTGTCTCGAGAAGGGAGTGGACATGCACTCCAGATACCTCCAAGACCTTTATCTCTAGACAGAGCCTCGAAGATTTGCACATCAAAGCCATGACCGATGCAATGGGCAGCAGAAGACACGCCGGTCAGGCCAGCACCGATGACGGCCACCTTCTTCTTGGGAAGGCCATTGGCAGTTGATGCAGGGGGAGGAGGGGCAGGAGAGAAGATCCAGGTAAGAATACTTTGGAATAGCAGATAGAATAAGCCAAAAACCTGGAGAAAAGGATGAGTGAGAAAGTCCATAATCATGGTGATGAAGGAGGGAAATTCGAATGAAGTTGTGGTGGTGTAGTATGACAGTATGACACAGCACAGTATAGCATCATCATCATCACTATTATTATTATTATTATTGAAGTACCATCCCACATTATAAAGGTCCTTTTTGGCCTAAATCAGAAAATCACAAGGACTGCAGTAGTAAAGAAAGTAGCAATCTATCACTATGGCTTCCTTTTCGCTGTGGCCGGTTTCTGTCCAGTAACCACATGGAAATACGAATAGAGACGCAGGTTCTCCTGCTGCAGCTGCCCATGAACACGGGCTAGGAGTGCATCTGTGTCCTCTTTCGGCCAGCCTAATGTACGAGTGAACAGCCGAAGAGAGTACACCTCTAGGCTGCTCAACACCAGGTATGAGGAGGTCTTTCCAACATCCTTCCATTTGGGGTCTTCACTCCACTGCCCCAGCGGGACCTATAAGGCTCAGTAGTCAGTAATAGAACAGGAGGATGGGACAGGGAATGTGAGCGCACCTTGAATATCTGCTCCTTTACCTCCACAAACCCAGCATGCTCCATCCACTCCCTCTGCTTTCCGGCAACATTAATCCTCTTCCCAAACTTCTCTGCAGCTTCCTCTAACAGCCCCTGCCACTGTTGTACGGCATCTGGAATGCCGCCGTCGCCGTCATCAGAGCAAAGACGGATATCATGTTCCTTGATTTCCAACCATCCACCAGGGACAAGATGCTTGTAGGCATTCTGATAAAATCCCTCCCAGCCTGCAAGAAGCCCACCCAGGGACTGTGCATGAATGAAATGGAATGCCTGCTTAGCCGAGAACGGCCAGTCCCCTTCCAGATTATGGTGCACAAGCCCTACCCAGTCCGAGCGTTGCATGTACGTAGGATCCATTGCTGTGAGGCGACCCCCACCGCGCTCCCGAAATAAATTAGCCCAAGCAGAGCTCCGAGTAGCAAAGTCAAGGACCTTCTGGTTTCTCTTCAGTGGGGTTGGAAGTGGCGCGACAAAGAGCTTATCATCCAGCACCCAACGCCAGAGAAAATTAAGTGTGCCATGGCTTGCTTGGGCGTCCATATCATCAGGAAAAGGGAATTCAGCCTTGAAGCCATAATAACGATGTCCGTTTTCATAAGTGTGGTTATTTCGAGCCTCAAGCCAGCCTATCTCCATCTGTGCAATTATAATGTTGATAAGGGGAGAGTTTTGGGGAGTCTAAGAGAAAGACAGCAGGGAGAGACAAAGGATAGGTATATATACCCTGACCACTAGAGCCTTGGCTCTGCTTGGCTGACATGGGAGGTCCCGTAGGTAGCAGCAGGCTCCTATGACATGATGCATGGATTTGCACATGCTTAACAAGCCCTCATTGTTTTCACTACCGTAGGCTTCGAATATTCCGACCCCCAGATCGCGTAGCGTCGGCCATGACCTTGCGGGGACAGGCGTAAGCGCATTGGGGGTATTCCCATCCAGTCGAAGTCATGTCGGTCAGGAAGCGGCTTTTATACTAAGCTAGGCTGTTTGCTACACGGCTTTTCTCGGATGCCTCTCCCACAGAAAACATGCTGTTATAAGACCGAGAGCCGTGAGTGTAGTTATGAATATATTCTGCAAATTGTATCCCTCAGCAAACGCCCTCCTCACTGCCGCCTGATGGGACGGAGTCAAGTCCTGGATGGCAGACAGCGAGTCGTAGATTGCCTGCGCTTGCTCTGGGGAGATGATAGCCAGCATGCGAGGCGTCACATGATTGTTGAGAATTGTAGTACTATTCTGAATTAATAGGCGTATCGAATGGGAAAGGAAAAGACTGTACCTTCTGTGCCTTCTATGCCTTCTGTGCCCGATTTGGTTGCCTCAAGATCAGTTGTCCGACTTTTGTTGACTCGTACAGTAGAAGCTGAAAATGGCAGGCGGTACAAGGTAGACCAGCAGATGGCCCAGAAAGGAAAGCGGAACTGTTTCTATCCAGATCACTGGATCTACTCCATAGTCCATACTCTGGAGTTCCTTCAAGGCTTCAACCTTCATCTCTCTCGACTCCCACTCGACTGAGTCGACTTTCATCATTTGAGATTTTGCTGCATTCCATTATCATTATGCGCCATCCTCGTTGATCTCCTCCAGATTCCGAAACCTGCGCGCTCGGAGCTTCCATGATCCCAACAGTTTCGTTCCGTCCACCATCCCATTGGCCTGAGCCATTCCTCAAATCCTTCCTTACACCATGGCCGGTCAGGGTACTCCGGTTTTAGACCGCTTCCTCACTGGAATTGCCGAGATAGTGAAGGAACGGAACGGTGCGACCCTCCAGGATTTCTTGCAGATCGAACCTCCGCTGTCCGATGTGTACCGACAAATGGTGGATGAGCTGCGGCAACAGTATCCTAGTGGATCGCAGAAAGAGGCGGATCTGTTACGACGATGCGAAGGACTCGTGCCGCGTACCAAGGGGGCCAGCTCGTGGGTGGCTTTTCCTACCTTTATGAAGTTGTACTTCAGCTTCCTTCGGGATGTCAATGTCGATAATCTGCTTGAGACGTACAATCTCCTCAAGGGGCTTCTCAAGTAAGTCGCGATGCGCTTATCACCGTCTTATGCCGTATATATATACGAGCATCTTACTTTCACCCGAAAACTGATTCCTGTGCCTTTGACCCGAACAGCCAATGCGTTCTAGCTCTAGGAGATAGCCAAATGGGTGTCATAGTGCTACAAACCGTCCTATACCTGTCCAAGGTCCTGGCAAAGCTAGCCATGGGTCTAGATCGTCGGCCGGAATTAATCGCACACTTGTTGAGACTGGATGGTCGTTCGAACCAGGAAGAAAGCACCGAGAAAGTGACACTGGTCGAGCAGTCTGCGAACGTTGTCCGTGAAGCCTTCATCAAGTGTCTCACGGATCGAAGTGGTACACCAGGGATTCACGGAAAGCCCGAGGGCAAGCGGGTGGGGATTTACCTCATGGCCAATCTATGTCTGAAACTACTATTTCAGGTACCCACGACCTTGCAAAGGCCCAAGCCTGGAGTCAATTGATGTAGATGGACTGACAACATTACTCAGTGCGGTAAGCTGCGGAATGCGGAACAGATGTTTGCCAGTATCAGCGCCCAGTCACCACCCCTGCAATACTTTCCGGCTTCTCAGCGAGTCACCTACCTTTACTATCTGGGGCGTTATTTGTTCTCCAATAACCTCTTCTATCCCGCACAAATTGCCTTGCAAGCCGCCTACAACCAGTGCCACCGCCAGGCCTTCAATCAGAAACGCATGATTCTCACATACCTTATCACATGCAATATCATCATGGGCCGGTTTCCTTCCTTGCAGCTGCTGCAGAGACCCGAATGCAAAGGACTATCTGAGCGGTTCATCCCGATCTGCCAGTTGATCGTCCGCGGGGATTACATTGCCTTCCGGGAGCATCTCGCCGTGGACTCGCCAACGACTGAATGGTATGCGAAGCGTGGCATCTTGCTTCCTTTGCGGAATCGGTGTGAGATTCTGGTGTGGCGGTCACTTGCTCGGAAAGTGTTCATTCATGGCGGCTTTCATGGGGATCCTCAAGGACAAGCCCAACGCGGACCGCCCCCTTTCCTTTACTTGACCAAACTCGAAACGGCGGTGCGATGGCTGCAATTGCAACACACGCAGGCATCTCTTGGCGCTACTGGCGTCGTACAACTCAGCAGGGCCCAGGATGCAAAGGCCGGGGGCAACCGCTCAGGTTCGCAAATAATCTTCAAGATACCAGACCCTGACTTCGCAGGAATCGGTGGCGTTGATTCCCGTGAACCGGGGGCGGACGAGGGTTTGCACTCCAAATATGGTGATTATCTAGCTCCAGCCGGCTACTTCGATGCCATGGGGCAATGGCAAGAGAATCCCACAGGCGCCCTTATCGATGGGGAAATCAGCGCAGACTACAGCCAGTACGAGCTGGATCCGTACGCCGATCGCATCGACCGGAATTCTGATCAAACCCAAGAGGAGTTATCATCTATGATGCACGAACTTGAGTCCGTTCTTGCTTCACTTCTCACCCAAGGTCTCATGCGTGGCTACCTTACGCACAGGAATCCCCGATTCGCAATTCCCGGTGCACGTCTTCGCGGTGCCTTGCCCACAGGGTTTCCGAATTTATGGCAAGCCATTTCCGCGCGGGAAGGTGAGGATGATCGTGTTCCTGGGTGGGTGCAGCCTCCTTCACAGACGGCTCACTCGTTCCCTGCTGCTGGCGGAGGGAGAGTAGTGAATTTATCCGGAGCGCGTCCTGTTGGTGTCCAATGACAATGTCAATAAAGTTGCCTTGGACAAACACCATCTGATGGCCAGGTGCCTTTAGTTGTGACGGAATTTCCTGGCATCAGCTGGGGAGGCTTTTCAGGACATCCAGCGAAAGCAGCCCTACAACACGGCTTCTCCAATGCCACCGCGAACCGGATTGAGATAATCCTACCAAATACTGAAATACGAAACGCGTCGAGAACAACGATCCCGACCTCTTTTGGGGTGCTACTTCGGCATTCGGCACTTTGGGTGTAGTGACCTTACTTGATATACAATGCCGGAAGGCCAAACCATATATCGAATTGAAATACCAACATAACCAATGCGTGGATTATGCAATGGAAGTATCCCGCACCGCAGCCGCCGATCCAGAGGTCGACTATATTGACGGCATTATCTTTGCTTGGGATCAGAACGTCGTCTTCACGTGACGAATGACCGATTCCGTACCTGCAGACCGTGACTGCAACGATTTCTTATTTGTCGGATTTCGTATCAGAAGGTTCATGTTGATATTACTTCATGTGAGAATCAAGGGGGTGCATGCTGGAATTCTCTCAAGGAGTTGTTTTGGGACATCTGGCTTCTGAGTGCTGTATGAGTGAGGGAGGGGACTATTTGCTCAAGACGACGGAGTCAGATGGAGAGCCAGTGGTTGAACATACTGCTCTCTCGAGTTGATTTGAGTAGAATATGTATAAAAATGAATGAATGTCAGGAAAGAAGTTCACAAAATGGTATATTCATCAAGGATCTAGCTATATCCAAAAAGTCATCATATATCATAAGTCATACCCATATCTATCGCATACGCCCGGAAGCAACGCCGTCCACGAAATTGTGGGATATCCAGAACACCCTATGCTACCAGCTACCTTCCCTGGCCATTCGAATGAGGGTGATGGCCGTGGGCAGCCATCCCATCAGCAGCGATGTCACCCTCAATTACAATCCGTCCCTCAAGTCGAGGCGCAATACCAGGAGTCCACGCCGGCGTGAACTCCTGGGCATCATCGGCCGTGTTGAGGGTCGAGGGCTTGAACCCAGCCACCTGCATCCATTTCCGGACCGCGCGGCGCGCCAGCCGCAGCCGGTGTTCCTCCTCTGCCGCCGACCGAGCGGGTAGCGTGACGTAGTTGGTCGTGGGCCGTGGGGAGGTCAAAATCTCTGGGTCCGAATCCGAGTCGGAATCCATATCTGCTTCTTCTTCTGCATCTTCTTCTTCTGCGCGGCCGTTGCCCTCGCCGTTCTTCCCGATCTCGGGGAATCGGCCGTAGAAGTAGTGGTTTGTGCGTTTCAGGCTCGGCCGCGTGGGGAAAGGGCGGCTGGGGACCTTCTCGGAGACGGGCGAGGGTTGCGAGGAGGGGGGTTTCAGCCAGCCGTCGCAGTGGAGGTTCTGGTGTACCTGGGCCCAGTGCCGGGACAGGCTTTTGCTCCAGTGTTGCCATTTCCCGAGGACCTTCAGACTCAGGAAGTATTGCCGGAGGATAGTGCTGATCATCACGCCATTCTCTTCATCGACGACCTCCTCCACATCACCGCCGGCGGATTGCACGAGGAGGGAGGCGAATCCGTCCTTGCCGCGCGCCATGTACCCCCGTGTTGCCAGCACGTAGCTGCGGTCGTACTGGATCGGTTCCCCGCCGACTTTGGCCCAGTTGATGCGCGAGCCGGGAGGTGCAGACGGGTTGAAAGCAAAGGAGATATTCGATACTTGGGGGAACCGCCCGTCGAGGGCGGGAAGCTGGCTGACTCCATTTTCCAAGGCGTCCGCAAGCGCCTGGCCCTTGACCCGCAGGAGCACCACGGGGTCCTCAAACGGAAAGCAGTTGAGCAGATCCTTGAGCCGTAAGACGCCAGGAGGGTAAATCTGGTCGCCGCGGATGGTCCCGCCAGCCATAATAGCGCAGTCTGCAGCATAGTAGAATCGCATGAGATCGCAGACAAAGTTTCCGAGGTTGGACTCCCTCTGGCGAACTGTGGAGAATCGGCCATCCAGAGGGCGAACCGTATACCCGACCGGCTTTTCCAGCTTTGCCTTGAGACTAGATGTCAGACGGGCCACCAGGGCTACCGTCGCAGGATCCTCCGGTATTGTTCGGACGATGTCGTGACGGACGATGTTGAAGTCCCATCCCGGCCCATCGGTCTTGCGCCACGCCTCAATGAAGCTCAGTTGTTTGAAGTCGGTGCCGGATCGTAGAACATGTGTCTTGTTGATCACGGCGTGTCCATAGAAGTGATCGTGCCCTCCAAGGATAAGATCAATCGTGCCGGGGGGAAGGTTCCTCGCCAATTTGTAGTCGTTCGGCTCGCGCTGGTGAGTGACGGCCACAATGATATCCGCCCCTTGCTGGCGTAGTCGCGGCACAAGTTCCAGAGCGGTCTTCGTAGCAGACTTGTAGATCAGATCGGGGGGAAGGGAATTGATCGTTCCTAGCCTTCGCATTGTTATTACCAATCCGCAGAGCACCCCTGTTCCCTGGCAACGTACCATTCTCGCTCTCCCAACCCGATGACCCCTACCTTGATCCCATTCGACGAGGTCAGCATCACGGTCTTCTCGCAGTTGGCGATCGGGACGTCCGGCCCCAGAGCCGGGTCTAGAACATTGGCAAGCAGCCAGGGAAAGTTGCACTGGCTACGTAAATGACGGAATTGTGCGACACCGAAATCGAGATCGTGGTTCTGTCCATCCGCCAGCGTGTTAGCCACGTTACATCAGCACGGCCTGAGATCAGCACAGGCCCCTAGAGAACAGGCAGCGTACCCCAACACATGCTACATCTGTCCCTGCTTTGTTCAGGAACGGTACCATATGTCTCCCCTTGGTGATTGTACTCTCGAGACTGGGATTGAAGGCATCGCCGGAGAAGAAGGTCAAGACGTTTGGTAAACCGGCGAAACGAGGGTGGAAATGATAGTAGTTGATTACGGACTGGAATCGGGACACACCGCCGATGGGTTCAGCGGACCCTGGTCTAAGAGATGGTCAGAGAGATAGGGTTCAAGAGCTCCTTGAGGTAAACCATACTCTACGTGGTAAACATCGTTGTAGTGAATCAGGCGCAGATCAGGCGCACCTGTCCTCTTGGAGGCATGAGTGATGGAGAAACCATCTGATTCGATCGGGAACATTATTTGGAAGGAGAAGGGGGATGGCGATGTGAAGCTGTGTTAATGAAGGATGAAGGAGTCCAAGGGAGCTGAAGGAGGAAGATCAATGACTGGTTGCCCGAGGCATCCAGGCACTCAGGCTGCAAGGCACCAGTGGGACTGAATTCGCCACCACCAATGAAAACAACGGGATCCACGCGGGGATTCGGCGATACACTTGGATATAAACAATGACGTACGGAGTAAAGAGGAATAGAGACAGATTAGAATACAGATTACTTCTGTTGGACAACATTGTGAAGGGAGAAATATGATTGAGATTTGTGCAATCCTAATGAACTGTACCAAAATATACTATTTTTTCCAGAGTCGAATGCTATCCTTGCCCTCCCAAAACGCCTCGCCTGATCCAAGTAAAGAGAGCTAATACCCAGAGGTATCCTGAATAATATAGAAATAGCTGAGAAGAAGAACCAAAACTTATATCATAGATATGGTGGGTCAAACCCGTCGTTCGGTCACTGTCCACCGGCGTTTGGTGCCAGCCTCCCGATCTTTAGGTATTGGCGAGCTTCCCCAAAGACCACGCTGAGATAGAGTTCGTTGAGGTAAGCTGTTTCCCCATCCACTAGTGTCCTCGGGTTTATGCTCGTCGCCATTTGTCTTGCCCCCGACGCCCGCATCGGAAGAGGCGGATCTCCGGTCGCCAAAGTTGGGCAACATATCATCCGCCGACTCATCTATGGCATATGAGGAGCTCCAGAGCCCGATAGAATCCCGCGGGGCCGTGGATGGGCGCACAAGGGGCCATGAACGGGACCCCGAGCCTGATGTCGGGGACGGACCGATCATGAACTGCCCCTGGGAAAACGAGGGACGCGATGAGGATCGATGACGGTAAAAAGGAGTAGGGGGAAATACAACGCTGCTGGGTGAGGACAGGGTCGATGTGGACGGTGCAGGCTTCGCATTGGGCCGGAGATGATCGGTGGAGGCTACCAACCGTAGGCTGTAATCTCGTAGCACAGAGGACTCGACCGAGGGGAAAGAGGATACGGAGTCCTCTAGAAGGGCTCCATTGATTGTGCGTTCGTCCACACTGCCCTTGTGGACGGACATGGTAAGGGACGCTGTTTTGAAATCCAACAGCACAGGCTCTCCGGTAAGAGCGCCAACCAGGGCATTACAGCCCGCCCCATGGGTGATCACAATTAGAATGGTGTCGGTATCATCGTCCTCATCCGCTCCTTGGCGCAAATCCCCATTGATACCCGGTTGCTGAGAATGACGCCGGAGCCGAGCAGGATTGGCCCCCTGTTCATTATCGCGGTACCAGATGAGCATTCGCTCCAACCCGGTGCGAAAGCGCTCGTGCATGGCACTCCACTCCTCACCATACTCCCCGCCATTGCCCCAGTTCTGGGGCTCGCGCATGCTGTCCCACTGGTAATCGACCTTTACGCAAGCATTGCGCGCGTGCGTGACATAACCAGCCGGGATGGGGCCAGAGGGCGAAACAGCATAGTTGGGAGTGGGGGGTATATATGCGCCGTCGGGAATGGATGGAAGGTCTGTGTTGATTTTGCCAAAGATCCTTCTGGTATGGGGCGTCTCGGCGGATTTGAAACTGTCGTAGCTATTTGCACGGCTCCTCTGGGCCTGGGTGTAGGCGGCACCTGCCGTAGGGCTAATATCGTTATTCGTGGCATCATCCATGCGAGGGGCGGTGCAGCTGCTAAAACCACCCCAGCCTCCAGGGAAGTAGCCCGTAGAGGGCTTGTTGGCGGTATCCGCCATGGGGATGATGTCGTCCCCGCGTCGAAGTAGCTCGGCTTTGGCAGCGGCAATCATCTTTTCCGACTTGGGAGGCGGCGTGATCTGGTCGAAATAATCTGGACTCAACCACTCTCCCAGGAATGCGTCCACTCGTAGGAGGCACCGGTGGTCAAGCGAGGTGTATGTCGGTGGGACGCCTGAAACCGGGGTCGAAACCGACTCTCTGGTCGGATCTGCAGGCGAGCTCGTGGAATATCCATTGAATTGACTCGAATTCGAGGTTTCTGTAGGGTGTACGACTTCCGTATCCGGGTAATACTGGCTGATTCCCGAACTGACAGCAATGGCCGTCTGCACGCAACGAAGAAAGGGAGAAGTATGAATTATGATCCTGCGCTTTCTCTTGGGTTTCTGAAGCGGAGAAAGGAACTTTGACTCGTCTACCGAGGCTGTACACGATGCTGAGGGACTATCATTAAGTGATTGTAGTAGGCTGATGATCCGGGCACCAAGCGCGCGAGATTGAAGCCAACCGCCGTAGGAGAGGGGAGGGTCATAAGGAGCCGGGGAGGTTAGATGCCAATCTTTATCAGCAGCATCTAGACGAGCGCCATGTCTGGAGAAACAGTGTTAGCAGGATGACCGCAAAACAATACACCTTCCAACATACCTGGCTATCACAATGGCGGCGGGGAGTTTCCCCATGGCAGAACAGTTGAAGCTGGACTGTGAACAAGACAAGACAGAACGAGGAGACAGAAGAAGAGAAGATTAGTTTCAGATTGTCAAATCGACCAGCCAAGGCTGGGTATTGTGTTTATTTAGAGGGGAAGTCCAGGCCCGGTGGGGTAAAGATGAATCTGATCAGTCAGTCGTCAAGCCATCAAGTCAATTCGTGTCATTCATAGTAGAAATAGAGAAGTTTCGAGCTGATGGGATAAAGGATGAAAAGAATAAAGAAGGAATAGGAAGAAGAGAACAGCATGATGGAAATACTTCTGTAGGGGAGTCGTAGTAATAAAAGATCGATCGATCAGAGGTACTTAATCGAGATTATCGAGGAGTACTTCGAGATCCATATCTGGTAAATTAGGGGTAATTAGCTGCTGACTAGGCTGGATCTGTTAATTTTCTTCCTTTTTCCTCTATCTTTTTTGGTCTTTTTTGGTTCTTTTTCGGTTCTCTTTTTTTGGGTCAAGTTTGACATGTGATTCTGCTTATGTAAAGTGAAACGGGATGAAGTCATCATCAGTAGTTGTTGTTAAGGACAACAATCTGAATATCCATACTCCCTACGGAGTAGATAGTAATATTAATTATGATGATTCTCCCCCTTTTTAAGTGAAACAGATCAGGAGAGAACATCCTTGTTCAACTTGATTAACTCGACTGTGGTGTGGTATGATGGGGATAAGTCCATACGAGTACTGTCGTGGTGTTTGGACAGTCATTGTGGTGCCTCAGGCAGAAGCGACATCGCCAGTTGTCAAATATCGAAGAGTCACCTCCAGGATCCTCCCGACTTAAATACAACAAATCATCAATCTCTGGGGATTCACATGTCTCTTTGATAAGCTTACATCTTCTAGTTTTAGCAGGACTTGTCAGCTTCTGGTTTAGAACCTTAGATGCATGTGAAGTGCCTTCCTTGCCTCCTAACTCCTATTGACAGTGTCTAGCAGCAATAGCAATAGCTCAAACTAGAATCCTTCCGACTCTTACCGTGAGTCTTTTCAGCGCTCGTAACCGAGTCCCTAGGTACTCAGTCGGATCCCTCAGTGTCAAGCTCAATAGCTTCCTTCTTTGGATTCGCTGGTATAGTCGAGTCAAACATCAACGATGGAGCCGGAATATAAAGGGATCGGGCTGATAGTTATGTCTGTCAATAAACAAGTGGAGTGAACATTATTTACTTCAATAGATCACCTAGATAGATATAAAAGATAGACTAATACAACTATCTGCAAGTCTTTGCCAACACCTATAAAGGAGATCCAACTCATGCAGCTCCCCAACCACCACCACCCGCAGTCATGATCACAAACCGATCATGGGTGTCGACTGACACGGTATTTTTACCGCCAATGTTCACCCTACGCTCCTCCCCGGTGCCCCGATCCGTCGTCACCCACAGATTCAGACCAGCCTGCGCATCTTCACCCCCCTCCAATCCATACGGACGGTACACGCGACGCTCAGAGAGGATCGAGCACTGCATCGGCGCGAGGAACTCAATCTCCCGCACCACACCATCCCCACCGGGATGCAGTCCCTTCCCCCCCGATCCCTTCCGCAGCGTAAACTGTCGCAACAGCGTCGGGTACCGCTTCTCCAGGATCTCCGGGTCCGTGATCCGCGTGTTGGTCATGTGCACATGCACCCCGGATTCACCGTCCCAGGTCGGGCCCGCGCCGCTGCCCCCCGCGATGGTCTCGTAGTATCCGAAGCCCGGGATCGTGGCACCGGTGTCCGGGTCCACGCGCGAGTTCGTGCCGAAGGTGAGGTTGTTGCAGCACCCCTGTGACGCGGCGCACGCCCGGAATGCCTTGAGCACGACGTCCGTGATTCGCTGCGAGGTCACCACGTTGCCGCCGACGACGGCGGCCGTCTTGGTCGGGGCGAGAAGGCTGGGTGACGGCACGTGGATGTCGATCGGGGCCAGGCAGCCCTGATTGAGCGGAATGTCCGCGTTGATCATGCACCGCAGGCAGTAAATGATGGCGGAGTGGGTGATGGCGATCGGGGCGTTCCAGCCACCGTAGACCTCGGGGCCCGTGCCGGCGAAGTCGAATACGGCGGATCCGTCGTCGCCGTTAATCGTGACCTTGAGTCTGATCGGGGAGCCGTCGTCCATGTAATCGACAGCCTCCAGTGGTTGGCCGCCGAACTTCATGTGCAGTCGCTTGAGCAGGTCGCGCACGGCAGTCTCAGCGGTGTGCTGGATGGCGTACATGTACTTCTGGACGGTCCCCACACCGTACTCCGCGAAGAGACCCTGGATCAGAGAGATGCCGCGGGCGTTGGCGGCGATCTGCGCTTTGAGATCCGAAATGTTATCGCTGATGCATCTCGCCCCGGAGCAGCCGGGATACCGAGCCGGTCCGTGGACCAGAAGCTCGATCATGCGTTCTTCGTCGAAGACACCGTTGCTGACCACCTTGTCACCCTCGATGGCTGCTCCTTCTTGCCACAGCTCGGTCGATTTGGGGGGCATGGATCCGGGGAGAATTCCTCCAATGTCGGCGTGGTGGCCACGGGATGCCACGTAGAACATAATCTCAGTGCCACCGGGACGGTCAAACACGGGTGTGATAACCTGTAGACATCAGCATGTTGCAAAACAGCCAAGGAATCAAAATATCAATACCGTAATGTCTGGCAGGTGAGTTCCACCACAGCTGGGGTGGTTTGCAACCAGGACATCGCCGTCTTTCAGATTGCCCAACCACTTTTGGTGCTGGTAGCGAACGGCGAATTGCATAGACCCCAGGTGGACCGGTACATGGGGGGCATTGGCTACAAGGCCGCCATCAGGAGAGAACAGAGCGCAGGAGAAGTCCAGACGCTCCTTGATGTTTGTCGACACCGAGGTCTTTTGGAGGGTCCGGCCCATTTGCTCGGCGATCGACATGAAGCGATGGCCAAAAATACTAAGCCGGATAGGGTCGATGTGGGACGATTCGCCGTGGGCGGCAGATATATCAGTCCTGGTATGCTTTAGATCGATGACAATGCATGTCTCCAGAATGCTGGCAACAGCGTTGGGAGCGACAACAATGGTTTGAGTCTTATCGATGATTACGGCCGGTCCGTGGACACGAGTGTTCTTTTCGAGGTTGTCAAGCAGATAAACGGGGGTGTCGATGCGGCTGGAGTAGCCGTCAAAGTACGCCTTGGCGGTATTGTCCGGACGGCCACTGACGTCCTTCAAGGATGCATCCCTCAACTGAACCAGCGGACTCTTTTCCGTGCGCACCTTGGAGGAAGCAATCGTACGCACACGGATGTCGTCAACGAGAACGGATCTCTCTGAGTCAAACCCGAACTCCCTACGATGGCGTTCCTTGAATCGATCGAGGAAACTACCTCCTTTATTCGGCTTCAAGATCATCAGACTGGTATCTGACCCTTCATACCGCATGTTGAGATACATCTCATGGCGCACCTGATCCGGTCTGAAGCCTTGAGTGATCATCTCTTCTGTAGCGGCCTTGGTCATCAGACCAAAACGCTTCTCAAAAGTGGACTGGGAGGCCACGTAGTCAGCGGAGACCGGCTCCTGCGACTCCTTGACCACCTCAGCCAGAGCCAGACCGTAAGCGGATAAAACTGAGGAGTACTTGTGGATGATGATGCGGGTGATTCCCAGGGATGCGGCAACGGAGCAGGCGTGCTGGCCGCCAGCACCTCCGAAGCAAGCCAGATGGTGGGAAGCTGTTTCGTATCCACGGGCCTCGGTCAAGTTGCGAATAGGGCGAGCCATGGACTCATCGGCCACCTTCAGGAAACCCAGGGCGATGTCTTCCGGAGAATATTCCGACTGGCCTTTCTCTCTTCTCTCGGCGTTGATCTTGTCCGTCAGCTCGTTGAACAATTTTGTGGTCGCTTCCAAATCGAGTGGCTGGTCTTCGTTCGGGCCGAAAATGTGGGGGAAGTATTCCGGCAACAGGCGACCAAGGAACAGATTGGCATCCGTGACAGTGAGAGGGCCACCCTTGCGATAGCAAGCTGGACCGGGATGGGCTGAAGCGGACTCAGGGCCGACGTAGAACAGACCGTTTCGCCAGGTCAGAATGGAGCCTCCACCGGCGGCCACCGTGTTGATGTCGAGCTGGGGTGATTGAATGAGAATGCCGGCGACCTTGGATCCAAAAACATGCTCGAGGTGGCCGTCAAAGCGCGACACATCTGTAGAAGTACCACCCATGTCGAAACCAATGACGGGGGTCTTCTCGGTGGGATCCCAGCTGGTAGCTGCAAAGCCGACGACACCGGCAGCTGGACCAGACAGAATTGCCTTCAGTCCGCTGAAGCGGCGAAAGTCGACCAGACCACCGTCGGATTGCATGAACTCAAATCGACACTCTCGCTGATTTTCCAGCCCGCCTTCAAAACTGGAGGAGATAGAATCGATGTACGTTCTGATGACTGGAGTCAGATACGCATCAGCGGCAGCGGACATACCCCGCGGTACGATCTTGATCATGGGTTGTAGCTTGGAGGAAAGTGTGACAGAGAAGCCCATGGCCTCGGCGAGTTCTCCGATTAAGCGTTCATGCTCAGGATATGCAAAGGAATGAACGAGAGCGACGGAAAGTGACCGATAGCCCTGCTCCCTCAACCGCTCCAACTCCAATCGGACCGCATCCAGATTCAATTCCTTGACGACCCGGAACTTCTCGCCGGTGACACCCTCGACGATACGGGCGCCAGCGAAGCAATCCTTGTCAGCGAATGGGTGGCAGGGAACAACTCGCTCGTCCACTTCAACTACACCCTCTGGCAGGACACCAGGTCTGGCCATAGTCAGATCGAAGATATTCGGGCGCGACTGATCCCCGATCTTGAGGAGATCGCGGAAGCCTTTTGTTGTAAACAGCACAGATCGAGCGCCTTTCCGTTCGAGCAGGGCATTGGTAGCAACCGTTGTCCCCATCCGCAGACAGCCAATACGGTCGAGCTTCAGAGGTCGCCCTCGGGGATGAGGCTCACCCGTGACAAGCTCGAGGATCTGACGGACACCTTCAGTGGGAGCATCCTGATAGTGACCGGGATCGACGGAGAGTAACTTGAGAATGATATCTGGGGCACCGGGCACAATAGCATGGACATCGGTGAAAGTACCACCGCGGTCGATGGAAATAGTGATCTTCCCTGACTCCCCTTCCATTTCGACTGGTTTGTGTGATGATAACGAAGACCTCTGAGAGTATGAAAGGGAAACAGTGATGCAACGAGGGGTATTCCTCGGTTTAAAACATCCCACTCTGGAGATTGAACAAGCGCTAAGTCAATGACCCTCCAATTCTACAAGGCCCGAGACAGACCATCCTTGATAACGATATCTCGTTCTAACTGGTTCTTCGGCTGCTGTACCCAGTCAATCGTGATTGATTCCCTCCAAGTCTTCCAGTTTGCGAGATGTCCGATGGTCACGTGTCGGCCCGACGGTCGGAGCGTCGGGAGCTCCGGCCCGATGACTCCGAGTAGAAGATGGAAATAATGGTCTTGAAGATGAGATAGTAGGGATATATAATAGTGGATATAGGTAAATAGAGCTGTTGTTGGATGGAGGAGCTATGACTGTAGTGGAGATCTTCGTTATGGAGTAGGTCGTCTCAGTGTGTTCTCAATCCAGTCTGTGTCCATATCAATATCTATCTGGCCGAGAACCTCTTCCCACAACCCCGGATCATCGTTGATATCAAAGTTGAACGTGATGTCTCTCATGGAGGGCAGATCCTGCTGCAATGGCCATTCTGAAGGTCCTATCGTAGTATCATCCCCTCCTAGGTTGGTGTTGGCACTAGGAGTATGTTTCTCAGTGCCAGTGGGAGTGACGGGAGCATTGACAATGACAGCCTCCTCCGGCCGCTTGGGGCCAATAGAGGCCCGAAGTTCGAGGAGTAGAGAGTGACGAGACTCGAGGTAGGTATTTCCTCGATCCGCCATGCTACGCAGCAGATTCAATGCCATATCCATGGCTCGGGCATTTGTGTCATTGTGTGGAAAGGTTGCATTGACCATGACCAACAAAAGGGCAGCTGAGAAGATATACTCGCCGTCCAAGTAGCCGTAGGTCGCTGATGAGTCTGGTTAGACGTTGGATCTCCTCCGAGTAAAGAGGATAAAGAGAACGTACCGATCAGGTTGTGCTTTGCAGCTGCATCCATAATGATCGTTGTAGCTCTAGCTGCAGTAATGCAGCTGTCAATGACGGCTACTGTGTTTTGTGACAAGCCCTCTTTCCAGTCGCTTGCTGCAGAACCTCGGTTCTCTGCATCAAGTCGTCTCTGGATCACATAGAACACCAAGGGTCTTGCGGTCATATTGATACACGAGTAAAAGTGAAGAAAGGTAGAGACTGATTCGCGGTTGATATGTGTGTCTAAGGTGGTAAAGTCAATACGGAGGCGATCTGGTACTCGCCGAAGCCAGTCAAACAGGTCATTTGTGATACTCTGTACAGATGCGAGAAGATTGGAGCCAGATCGTGGTTTCTTGCGGTAAATCTCTGGTCTTATATCAGCATCTTTACCAGGTAACACGGTCTAGGGTTCCAACCTTCCCCAATTCTCCCGAGCACTCTGGAAAGTTGCGTGTAATGAGTGAGCACCACAGAGGGCCATGGTACCGGTGTAGATCCATCCTGGCCGATTTAGCAATGATCCTCTCCCAGGGGCAAGTGACGTACTTCAGGTATCGGCCATGTGGTTCCAATATCCTCATCCTGAATGGTAATCGGATTTCCGGACTTGACTGAGAGTAGTCTAACATCAGTCAGTGACAGTTATTCCGACAGACGGCCTAGGGGTGGCACCTATCAAGACTATACACAGACCACCATGCCCGCCGGCGGCGATAGCGAGCTGCATCACCCATATCAGGGTCTGAGACCTCCTGATGGAGACCCAGGGAGATGGCCATGCGCAGTGCAAGGCCAATCTAAACGGTTTATATCGGTTACCAGCCTCCAATGGACGGGAACGTGGTGGAACTTACGTAGAGAAAAGAGGCATCACGGCGGTTGAGGTTTTGCATGTAGTAAGCGACATAGCATAGAACCTCCACAAAAAATATAGAACCCTCTTCATGGATATCTGGCAAGAACCGTAACGCATGTTTGAAATACTTGAAGCCAGGAGGACCGTCATCTCCCGACCACTGATTCACCGAGTACATCAGTCCAAACGCAATGACAAGAAGGACCTGGCAGTAAACAAGGCATGATTCTCGATTTGAAAAGTCAGGAGGACGGTGGTAGACCATGTCGAGTCGTTCTTCATAGTCTTCAGGCTGTATCAAGGAGAAAATGGTCCCGATATAAGCATATTGTACCCAGAACAATCGCTTAGCGAACTCAAACGGTGGCAGCTGAGGAAGAGCTAGACTGACGGACCGACGCAGAGATGAGGGATCATCATATAGAGGACGCACATCCCATCCGAGATTGCTTGATGTGGGATGCAATCGCCTGGCTAGCGAGATGACAGCTGAAGGACCAACATAATCTGGGATTCCATCAGTTCGGTGTGAAGGATTGTCGCAACAGACAGACATACGATGCTCTCCTGATCGATTTAAGAACAGATTATCTGCCCCCTCATACCACCAGTCGTCTCGTTCAAGCGGAACGCTCTCGCTGGCGTTGCCATAAGGGGCGTTATGGGTTGGAGTAGAACTATTTGACAGAGGTGGAAGACTCTGGTCTATAATGCAACGGAACAAAAAACCCAATCAGTTTCAACTCTGAAGTCAGTCAGGAAGATATACGAACCTTGTCGTGCTGCTCGCGCTTGCAAGCGAAGTTGACGGAGGTAGCTGGTCGTGGTGAAATTAGCATCACGCGTCTGTTGGTATTTCTTGCCATGCTCACCTCTCCGACACCGACACCCGTTTCTCTGCTTCGGAATACACACATATCTGTCCTGCATCTTCACAGGCGCCGCAGGGATAAGGTGGAGTACCGCCACATCGAGTTTTCCTACCACGGCATCGAGTGCATCTGCTCATAACCGTTAGCCAGGTCCTCCATCCAAGTGGTCTTGATCGTGACACACGCTATATTCGAGCGTTTATTGCTCGACCGATCATTCGATCGATTCTGCTGTATACTTCGAGCTCTTCTGTCCGCCATCTGGCAGTAGTGATTAATGATCAAAGGGTGATCATCTCTACTCTGCCCCAGCTCCTTCGAGAGAGGAGTATGAAGGATGGTTCCTTTGATGAGTGGATTGTCCCTAATTGACCTTCCTTCGATCGGCCCAGATACTGACAAGGATTAATACTCTGATACGGTTAGGGCTCGAATAACGATTTTCTCGCATACAGATGAAGATGGATATGCTTAAGAGTCCACCTTTTGACACTTCCTCTCGCCCTTTCAACTCGCAGTCAAACAGATAGATATCAGAGGATCCCACGATCAGTTTCCCGATTGTACCAGTTGGAGGCCCACAGAGACGACACAGACAGTCAGACACCCCTGAAGTGGAGTTGGAGGGTTGTCGGGATTTCCGCGCGTCTGGCAAATGACAATAACACCGTTGTGCCTTGTGGAATGTGAATAATGGATATTTTTCGCATGTTACAGGGTTATAATCGTCTACCATTATGGATTCCTTTTCAGATTCCCCACAATATTAGGCTGTCGGACATCGGCTGGCTGATAAGTCGTCGGCCCGACGAACGATGACACAGAGTGCAGCACGACCAATGCAATCAGAGCCTGCCAGCAATTCGAATCTGTCAGGTGCTTGTGCCCGACTCACCAGTCACCACACTCACCACTACCAGTACAGGTGCCCAGTACCACTCTGAGCCTGAGGGCGAGGAGTGAGGACCTTGTCGTCAACTGGGAAAATGCCTCAGGCCACTCTCCGATTCGTTTTCCCGAATCGGGATATCGGCTAAGAAACAAGGATGACGACGACTGTGTTGTCATCCTACAGACCCTTCTCAGAAGAGAATGAACTTCACAGTTATGTTTTGCGCTCAATCCAAGGACGATCCAGGCAAATGGCTGCGCTTGCGATACTGTTGTTCGCTGTTGTGGTATTCGGCCACATCCTACGGAACTACATTTTCTTGAATTCAGTTCCAGGTCCATTGCTTGCTGGCTTATCTGGACTCTGGCGGGAGTATCTGCTATATCTGCCCGGATACAGTCATCGTCTCGAACTTCTTCACCGGAAGTATGGCCAGGTAATCCGCATAGGACCAAAAATTGTCAGTGTCTCTGACCCTTCCGCCATCTGCTGGATTGATAGTCCCAGCCGACGAAGATTGGAGGTATTCTTTCGTACATTCACGTTGGAATAATACATGCTAAGTATGCTCAGGCCTCCTTTGACAGTGACACCGATGTTGGGATCGGAGTACTTGTCGGTACTTGGCCGCAAAGCAGTGTTCCTGTGTATCCAACAGGACGGGTTGACCAAACACACATCGATTATGCTCTTGAACATGACGACTATATTGAGGAGCTGATACTCAGCTTTCTAAGAGCCATTCGCAAGCAACGGATATTGAGCTTGACAGTCTTCCAACTCCTCGCAACAGATATGGTCCAGGGTATGTTCTTGGACGACCCTATCCACAAGGACATTAACGAAGCAGCATTTGTGGGGGATTGTTTTATTTGTACAGACAAGTCTTACATATCATCATTCATCGATTACATGTTGCTCAAGAGCCCAATTGCTAGTTTGAAACGCAAACGTGACAGTTGCCTATCTATGTGCGAGCTCATCCCTGAGCCTCTTAAAGAGCACGTTGCTCTTCATACGGAAACTCGCAATGATAGGAGCCAGCATGCCTCAGCCATTGCAGCCGGAGCCGAGTGCATGGTTGCCACATTTGCTGCTGTACTCGCGCTCCTCCTAGAGCACCTCACCGTTATGTCTCGACTCAGGCAGGAAATTGATGTCACATTCAGCAGTGCATCCTTGTCTGATATTCTCCGCCAGACAAAGTCATGTACACTACCATATCTCGACGCTGTTATGAAAGAAACGATGCGACATGTCATGGTGTCTGATTACAAAATAGAGGTTCCACAGGAAGGTGCCACAATCGGGCGATATTACCTCCCTGGAGGGACTGTCATTCAATGCAATGCGGACATATTGCGCCGCAACCCTACAATCTACGGAGAGGACTCTCTCTTGTTTCGGCCTGAGCGATGGCTCCTTGGCCTGGAACAGCGGAAACGTATGGAGGAAGCATTGATCCCTTTTCAAATTTGTATCGGAACTTGTGCAAAGGCTAGGGGTATTTGGCTGCAGATGAAGAAGGCCATCGCTCTGGTCATTTGGAAGTTTAATGTGAGTCCTTCTCCGTTACCTTCAAGGCGTTTAGATTGATGTTCTCTAGCTGCAACCTCTCTACGAAGATGAAGAGTCGTCATATAATGCTTCTCCTTCTACAGTCTCATGCAATATACCCGTGAGATTTATCCCAAGGTTACCCTAAACGAGCCACAGCTTTGCTAGGAAGAACGGCGAGTTGGGAAGCAATATTAGGGAGTCAAGTGCGTGATTATGCAGGCATCTGCGAAACAAGTCTACGTCTACTCATACAGTCGAGGATTGTATAGCAACTGGTTGAGGTTTATCATGGAAGAGGATCACTACATTATGACATTTTCAATCTAATCAGTCTTTTGAGTTTAATGATATTTCATCGGAGAGGAGACTAGCAAAGGTGAAGAGTTCCTCTTTATCAGACATGCTTGTCCACGCATTGGCCAAAGTTGGCCTCTGCTGATACATGAGTATGAATAATTAGCCAGTGCCTTTATTATATCGAGGCGGTTTTGAGGGTCTCAAGAGAGTCCACTGATACAGCACAAGGGATGGCTCTAGCCGTCTCAGCAATTTGGTAAAATAAATATCCAAGAAACGCATTTGCTGACATTGCCAAAGGGAACAGGACGCCAGACCAGTGATGGACTCTCAAAATGG
This sequence comes from Aspergillus cejpii, assembly GCA_004769165.1. Lineage (NCBI taxonomy): Eukaryota > Fungi > Ascomycota > Eurotiomycetes > Eurotiales > Aspergillaceae > Aspergillus > Aspergillus cejpii. The sequence continues at coordinate 61,880 of SMSW01000005.1, read as the reverse complement.
GAGTGCCACAGTGGTGCCGATGAGCCCTATGACGTATGAAATATTTTGGAAGACCTCGTTCTCGCCAACAAGCGTCCTGATAATAGGCGGAGCATAGGATTTATAGGCGCACCAGACGATATAACGCATGAAGCTGAGACGAATAGTGCTATAAGTCGATGCTTCTTGCCCATTGTTGTCAGTTTTTTCCGCGAGACGTGGTTTCGTCGCAAAGGGCAGTTCGTCGATAGTGTATACAATCTCAATGTATCTGATTAGTACTTGTCAAAATTTAACGGATGGACGACGACAGCTTACCTGTGCACTGAGCATGCGTCGCGATAGATCTGCAATACTTTCGGTCGCTTCCGCCAGTAGGCCTGGCTCTTTGCAGAAGAAAAGACATTCCCTTTTCACAGGGTTGGACCCGTAGAGTATTGCCGTGATATCATACAACCTAAAATCTATTAAGAAGATCAGGCCGAGGCTGCAGATACTAGGCAAATTGATCTCCACGGGATACGACACGCATAGTAAAGTGTCCTGAGACTGTAAGAGCGGTCAGCAGCGAGCAATGGAAGATCAAGAGCGCCGTAAGAGGACTTACCGGATGGATTCTTGACTCTACTTCAGCGATCAGGGAGAAGGCGAGGATGGCGTGGATCATCGATTTCCTTCGTTCCTGGGATACGCTCTCCAGGAGATTCGTAGACGAATGGCGCTCCACTAAATGATCTGCGAGCCTTCCCAAAGATATGGCCGCAATAAAGAGGATCATATAGTATGATATGCGCTTGATCGCATAGCGCTGCTGTGCTGCACTTCTTCTGGCAATCCAAAGGCACAGTGCGACGCATATTGCGAGTGGCCAGATATACATACACCCCACCGATGCTTGCAATGAACCTGGGATGAGACGGTAGATCATCGTGGCTATGCTAGAAGCAAGCCAAAAGGAAAGATGTCGTTTGAACGAAGCCATTTCCGTAGCGAGGGTTGGTTAATAGTGATGTTTCCCGAGGGAAGACGATGACAAGGTAGAAAGGGATGGAGGTAGCATGATGGCTGTGAAATGTATGACGAAATCGGCAATACCGACAGAAAAAGCATCTGTGCATTTCTGCCTAAAGTTCCATAGCAGATCTTCTTCACCCGTATACCCCCCTCCATAACCATGGATATACCGTAAGCGACAGTGGGAGGATGCCTAGCTGGACCCGAGGGTACTAGGCTTGTCATATCTAGCCGGACTCTACACGAGCTAGAGTGCTAGATGTTGTCACCGCCGGCTCACTGTGAGAAACTCAAGACTGAGACGGTGCTTGTCTGCCTCACAGACCGTACCAAGTACGGTCCGGTTGGCGTGGCTGGGTTTGTCTTTCGTAGAAGGCTTTGTACTTCCTGTGAAACTTGTCGGCCACGATAATGTACCCTATCAGCAGCCCCAAGGGTAACCATTCGATTTTGTCAGGAAGGAGGCCATCTTTAAGCGACGGCCCCAGAAGGTCCAGAAGTTTGCTCACAATCTCAGGTTCGAGAAGCCAGGGCGCGGGATGAAAGAAATGTGTGATATTCGAGGTTGTAGGACAGCTGAGGCGCGGTGAGAGAAAAGAAAAAGAGAGATATCGTACAATCTTCCGAAACGCATTTTCTACAATGCACGATGTTCAATTGCGACTTCTCTTTCTGGAGTTCTGGTGATTGTGAGGTTCTGCGAGGAAAGGAAAGAGTGGCCGAACCACAGCCTTGATCTCATCATTTACCCCGGAGGAAAGAGTGAAGGCCGCTTTCCATAGCTAGGAGGCATAAGGCAAGCCGAGGATGATATGGATGACAACCTGGAAGAGGATGCAGAGGATGCAGAGGATGCAGAGGATGCAGAGGATGAAGAGGATGAAGATGAAATGTGAAACTGATCCAGTGAGGTCACGTGGTCTGACTCTGACAGGTCAAGATGAAATTGAAGTCTTCAAAATGATTGGTGTCTTCTGTCCCTTGCATTGAAATATTTGATCGAAGAGAAGCGGCCAGAAACCTCAGGGTAAAAAGACTGGACCAACGGCAATGCTGAATTGCCTACTGTTGTTGCCTCTCCTTATTAGAGGAACCATATCGCGAAATGTGGTTGTGACAGAGGGCCAATGGCTCGAGTCACCAACATATCCAACTCCTTCACTTTATGACTTCCCTATCCTCGGTTCGAATGGATCGTCCCTGTTTCCGATGCGTCCCTGTCGAGGGATTCAACTGGAGGAGGCGACCATCGATGACCTGCAGCACTACCTGTCAGCTGGCAAGTTGACAAGCGTTCAATTGCTCCATTGTTATCTCGACCGAATATTCCAGGTTGATGGTTACCTCCAGTGTGTCTTTGCTCCGATGATAACCGTTTCTTCCAGGCCTTCGTTGTTAACTCGATCGTAGGGCCATCCTCCAACACAACCCCGACGCGTTCTCCATCGCAGAGGCGCTGGACGCTGAACGCGCCCATGGCAGAGTCCGTGGCCCGCTACACGGCATCCCCTTCATTGTGAAAGATAACATTGCGACCAAGGATAGAATGGAGACAACAGCCGGCAGCTGGGCTCTCCTGGGTTCAGTGGTACCACGCGACGCATTTGTTGTGCGCCAGCTGCGCAAAGCAGGAGCCCTGCTACTGGGTAAGGCGGCCCTGAGCGAATGGGCTGATATGCGATCGAACAACTACTCGGAGGGCTTTTCTGCTCGCGGAGGCCAATGCCGGAGCGCCTACAATCTCACTGTCAATCCCGGGGGCAGCAGCTCTGGTTCTGGTGTTGCCGTGGGTGCCAACCTCGTACCCTTTGCTCTTGGCACAGAGACAGATGGAAGTGGTACGTATCCAAACCTCCACAGAGAAGAGGGAAATTCTAATTGTGACACAGTGATCAATCCAGCACAGCGGAACGCGATTGTCGGAATCAAACCTACGGTCGGCCTCACCTCACGCAATGGAGTCATTCCCGAATCTCTACACCAGGACACAGTGGGGGTTTTTGGAAAGACGGTGCGCGATGCAACCTACGCACTGGATGCTATATATGGCATTGATCCTCGGGACAACTATACACTGGCTCAACGAGGACGGACACCTGCTGGCGGCTACTCCCAATTCCTGAGCGATCGATCAGCACTTAGAGGGGCCGTGTTTGGCCTTCCCTGGGAATCTGTCTGGAGGTTAGGTGATTCCAGCCAAATATCGCAACTGATGGAGCTGCTAGACTTGATTCAAGAGGCCGGTGCTACGATCATAAATGGCACGGAGTTCCCTCACCACCGACAGATAGTGTCACCGGATGGGTGGGACTGGGACTACGGAACGAGACGTGGATACCCCAATGAATCCGAGTACAGTTACGTCAAAGTGGACTTTTACAATGATATCAAATCCTATCTCTCGGAATTAAACAACACGGACATGCGCTCCCTCGAGGACTTGGTCGAGTACAACAAAGCCAACTTTGGCACCGAGGGTGGCTACCCCGGTATCCATCCGGCCTTCGGGTCTGGACAGGATGGATTCGAAGCGTCGTTAGCAACAATGGGCGTGATGGACGAAACGTACTGGCAGGCGCTGGAGTTCTGCAGACGTACTACACGCGAGGAGGGAATCGATGCCGCCCTGAAACATGGAAACGGAACCCTGGACGGCCTGCTGGTTCCGCCGGATGTTGCACAGAGCATCCAGATTGCGGCACAAGCAGGATATCCCGCCATCACAGTTCCGGCCGGTGTCAACAAGGAGTCGGGGATGCCATACGGCTTGGCCATTCTGCAGACTGCCTTTGCCGAGTCCACACTGATCAAGTATGCGAGCGCCATCGAAGACCTGCAGAAGACTACAGATACTCGGTGGAAACGCAGTCTCCCCGAGTGGCGAGGATATCTGACTCGCAATCTCCCAGTCATCAATGCATAGTGACACAGGTTTTTGTTCCATCGAACGAAATCTTGTTTAGATCCGATCTTCCCTTTAACAGTATACCAACCTACCGCCTTGTGTTGACGAAGCAAGACTAGATAATACCCATAGAACCAATTTATACATCCAACGAGCTTGTAAGTATGTGCACAGCAAACCGGACAGCTTTGATACTCAGCTAAGAATCAAAGGGCTATTACTCTACAGCCAGTATGGCTAGATTGAGGGAGATAGATTCGCGGTATAGACAGCGTCGCAGAATATCAATTATCATCATCTCCTCTGGTCTGTACCCAAGAAGGCAAGACCTGGGGGATAATGAGGACCTGGAACATGTCGTGGCAAGGATCGACAGCCCTGATTTTCATCGAGTGCTGGTCTAAAAGGCCGAAAATGCTAAACTATTGACCACTCTCCACAGCACTGGCCATGTCTCCCAAGGTGTCAAATCTCCAATCATAGATGCGATCCTTGGTGTTCCCAATGATCGACCCCTGTCTCTGAATCCAGACCGACTTGATCCCGATTTTCGAGGCGGGACGATGGTCGTGGAACTGACTCTGGGCCGTCTGCAGCACTTGATCCTTCTCCACTCCAAGCTCGGACTGTACCGTCTTCAACATGTACTCAAAGTTGCGCAAGTCGGGTTTGTAGGAGCCCACGTCCTGCGCGGTGATGATCCGGTCGAACTTGACGCCCTGCAGACTGCCCGCATTCGTCTTGGCAAACGACTCGCGGTCGACATTGGACAAGACCACCAGCTTGAAGTACTTGGACAGCCGCTTCAGAGCGTCGACCGTGTCAGGAAAGGCAGGCCATGTCCCTACCATCTCGCCAAACTTCACACTCTCTTCCTGCGTCGGTGGCTGCAGAGAAAGACGCTGCGCGATCTTGGGATGGATCGTAGCAAGCACTTGGTAGTAAGGCATGTCTGGCGTGAGGGTTTGTTGCTCGTGCTCCAGCTCCTCGTAAACACTCAGGAGCTGCTCCCGTGAGATATGGGCATTGCTCTTGTCCTGGATGGGCTTGAAGGCAGCTTCCAGACCAGATTCCCAGTCGACAAGCGTACCATAGACATCGAAGCAGAGCAAGCGATAATCAGATAGTTTAGACATCCTGGCAATGATCGAGGAACAGGGAATGATGATGCCTGTTGAGAGTTGAGACAGCGAGAGAAAGCAGGGGTTTTGAAGCGGGGGAAAATGCGGGGTGATCATGTGGTGTTATCGATAAGAAACAGCTTATCGATAGCGGGGTCCCAAACAGGAAGGAGGTGACCATTCGAAGTTCGAACGTCCAAGCTATTATACAAGCCTTACTCCATATATCACAATCCATACAGGCCAGGGATCCATCTATTCTCGATTATCCGCTTGCGAATGAGTATCACTATCACCCTACACCGCTACTCCATCCATGTAACTTGAGTGACTTCTTAATGAGAAGCCTCCAGCCTAACCTTGCTCAAGGTCACCTATCGCCTCCCTGGGCCCCATTTGTCCTGTACGTAGGTAAATAGAGGACTGCGATCGTTTGGATCGCCATGTCCCACGGTGACTACGGCTTTCGAAATCCATCTGCGAGCCACAAACCATACCAGGCTGCGATGGTCGCCTGCCTTGGACAGCGTGCCAGAGACGCCGCACGTAAACAGGGACCTGATGGCTTAGCACACACCACAGCACACCTGCTGTGACGACCAGTGCTATGACGGACGTGATCACCATGTAGACGACCACGTTGCGGTTGGGGGCGTCGTCCATACTGAAGAGGCTGACCGCAAGCCCAACGGGCAAGAAGAACACTGTGACATAGGTAAACAGGGTTATATTCTCCGCCTCCCTCAGGGACTTGTTGGACCGAATGGCTTCTTGCGCGTTGTTGACCAGTGTAATCAAAAATTCGATCCGGGCCTCCTTTGCGTTCAAGTCACGGACATGAGCCTCCAGCGCTGTCAGATTTTGCTTGATCGTCTTGCGGTATTTCTGTTCGTCATTCCGGGTCCATCGGGGTCTCTCCCTACCCTGCAAGCTCTCTCGGTGCATCCACTGGTCAATCAGGCCATGAAGACTGGCAAGATTATTCTTCAGAATCATCAGCACCTGGAAACATTCACGGAGATCTTCAGGGTGTCGATCTTCGAAACTGTCCTTCGAAAAATATTTGTCGCCGGCATCGGACTTGTCCGTGGGACCCATCTCGACCGCTCTCAGAATACCATCCATGCTGGTGCACACATTTTGCAAAATCCGATCGAAGAGAACTAGCTCCAGGACTTTCCTTTGCTGCCAGTTGGTACCCGACTCGAACTCACTCATCTCGATCGTGTGCTGATCAGAATTGGCAAAATGATCAATGACATGACAGGTCCAGTACCGGTCGAAGAAATCACCAATAATGCGAAACCCTATCACGGCATCGACAATGCGCGCTTCACGGCCAAGGACCTTGCAGGACTGGGATTTGAGCTTCCTGACCGACGAGGGGATCCCCGACACCTCTCCCTGCACTGATTGATAGAATCGGAAATGAACCTCAGTCACCCAGCTGTTGATGGCTACCGCCGTGTCATCGTAGAAATGCACGTCCGTTTTGGCATGCCGATCAAAGAAATGTGCCAGGTGAGCCCGGTCCGAGTCAGGAGAGGCAATGTAACACATCATTGCGCGAATGTGGTCAACAGATTTCAAGTATATGAGACGCTTCTTGCTGCCCTCCGCGGTGCGTCCGTATAAAATGTGTTCCCAGAAGTATCCGTAAGAACCGAAAGTTTCCCGGTAAGATTTCTCCTCCAGGGACCACTTCCGTTGCTTCCTGCCCTTCCTAACGTCAATCAAGATGCTGTGCTGCTCATTGATCTGGAAAGCATTAGGAGAATATTTTGTGGGGTCAAAGATACCCTCATGCATATTCGTTGGTGCGTCTTCCATGATAGCCATCAACTCCTTAGGATCCATTGGTGGCTTATAGTCAAGGAAGTCGGGATACTTGTATAGCCATTCCTCTGGAACCTCAACTATGTTGCTGAGGTCGACCAATCGGCCATACGGGTTTTGTCGTTTGAGACTCCTCTGAGCTTGGATCAATCGACCGTCCGCTGCAATATTCGACAGTCCGTCAAAGATGCCAGTGTTTCCGTCCACTGTAAGCATCTCCGGTATTCTTCTTCTCAACCCCGTGGGTATGATCCGAGGCATCTGAATACCGGGACGCTGAGTTTTGTTCGAAGCTTCAGACGCTGAACTGTTTGCCGGCTTCGTCCGCAAAGGTGCTTCCTTCGCAGTTGATCCGGGGTCCCACGTAACCAAATCAGATTTAAGCGCCACTCGAAAGAGAATATAAGGAAGCTCAAACCCCACGTGGAAGTAAAAATCGCGAAAGATTTCCCGGTCAAAGAGCGTTGGCTCCTTGCTAAAGCCATCAATCTGCCCAGGAAAAAGACCATTTTCAGATGAGGAATCCAGAATGACACGTTTGGCATGTTCCAGCATATCCTGGGGCTCGAGATAACGGTCGAGCTTATCATCATACACAGCCATCTCGATGGCCAAGCCGTACCGGAGGGGATTATCCCATTGAGTTTCGTCGTTGGCAGCTTCGCCGTGGTAGATCTGTGCATCAATGAGCTGCTGCCATACCTCTTCCTCGCCTTTGAAGAAGCCCCATTCCAGCCCGTAGTACAGGATCGTGTCCCGGGAATGCAGTAAGAAGCGAGTTTCGCGAGCGCTTCGAGTGACGCTCAGCATCCTTTCCCTCAGTATGTCATTATCCAGGGAGAAGCGGCGGAGGTTTTGCTTTCTTATCTCCTCCGCGGTGACGTTGAGGGTTGTACCGTTATGCGGTCTCCGCGTGCCTTTACTAGGCAGATGGTCCTTCAGCCGCAGAAACGTCTCCAGTGTCTCGTTGGGCATCATACGCTGCGCCTTCTCAACCTTTTCGATCAGCTCCTCGATCTCCTGCAAGGCTTTCCAGATCCACACATGGTCGCTGAGACGATATATCGGAATTTCCGAATTGTCCAGGTGCTGCCACGTGGGCGTCAGACGATTCTGTGTTTTACTGAGTTGCTGAAACCAGTTTATGGCGAACGAATCTAGCCAGCTGCAAACAAAGATCAACTCGGCTCTTGAATCGAATGTCTTCAAGTATTCCGTAGCTTTGATGATATGGCTCGGCATGTTTGCAGGGCTATTTGGCGGCAGGTCTGTGGCTCCGGAATCCCCAGTCATCGCGCCGTCAACCCATAAAATCGAGGCGGATGCCTGGCTGGCATCGACCATTGACAACCAGCTAAGATGGCCTTTGCACGTTGCGTGGATACGCCGACGTGTCGCGGGTGCACGATGCAGCCGATCATACATCTGCAGCATAAACATGAACGCAAAACTAGGCCATGGGTGAGTATAGAAAATGGCGTGAGTCTCTCGGACTGGCCCGGAAAACTTACTAGGAGCCGGATATGCTGACCAGATGATCACCGAAATCCCCACAAGTCAGGGCAACGGGGCCCATGTCCTTGGTATCAGCCTCGACTTGGAGGTTGCCGAGAAGCACATAGTCCTGGTTATCGGGCGTATTCAAGGTGATCACAGGACCTTGGTCATTGCTTGCTGAAGCCGGTAATCCAGCACTGTTCACCACTGCAGTGTTCACTGGGATGCTACACACCGACAAAATGTGCTCCAGATTTCGGCGGAAATGCCAGCTCAAGTCTTCATGGCTCAGAAAAGGCGACACTGCAGTCTCTGATGTAGTCTGATCTTCATCGAGATCAAAATCCAATCCAGAACTCGTCAGAACAAAAGTTTTCCAATCCGCCACGAGCTGGGTGGTCTGTAACTTGAACACTGCGGTGAGCTCCACCGAGGTATTTTCCTTCAGCTGTAGGCTGAAATTTATCGGCTGCACGCGTGCTTCGTCTCTTACTGCCTCCAAGTCCTCGCCGGCATACTCGAAGTCTAGCTTTTGGGCCACTCCGTCCTGGAAGAGCCCAACTAGCACGCAGATACGTTCCCCATTCGGTTCCAGGTCCGGATTATCCTCGACGGCTATCATTCCGTACCCATGTGGCCCCTTTTTGTACCGCGCCCGCAGGTCTTCCCTCTTCTCCGTGTAGTCCAGATCCTGAATTTTGAAGTTGGGGTCGAGAACTAGCTCCAAATGGCCCAACGAGGACGATTCATTCCTGATACAGGTATGCTGAACAACGGTGTGATTTTGACACGACAATGTCACGGTGACCAGAAAACCGCCCGTGCGATAGGTGATGACTGGCCATCGATCACCGAGAAACCTTACCTTGGGCGACTCCTGGGGCACAGGGCTCTGGATTCGCAGCCCGAAACCGTTCTTCGGCAGTTGTGCCTCTTGGAGAAACTGTGCGGCGCGCCAGTAGACATACCAGGCTTCTCCCTCTTCATTGAACTCAAGTCCGATCATTTTTGAGCGGATATCGGGTCGGTCGATGTACCGGCATAGTCGCATGAGTGCGCCGTACGCGCCTCCGCTGGCCGTGACGCCATTATCGCCGAATGAAACATAAGGAGCATGTCGTCTCGATGACGGCTCGACGGAGGAGATGCGTGCAGCTTTGTACGACAGCTGGCGTGTTATGGGACTTCGTGGAGCTATGGAGTTGGTAAAAGCCCTGCCATGATCGTGAAATGAACCGTGGACTTACGATGAACAAGGGACGAGAATTCTGGGTCGTCCACATCCGGCAGATTCTCAAAATGAAGGTCCATTGTTCTGAGGACCCATTCTCAAAGCGAGACGCATCGCGCTGGGTCGGTCAGGCCGACGGGTGAGAATCAAGGTTTTATTTTGGTCTGGAAGACGAGGCTGTTCAAGTCACTTGGACCCTTACAGCTAAGCCCCAATGTAGTTGCGCAAAAAGTAATATCTTCGTCGATCTGAGTGGACAGAGTCATCAAGCCATTTGTTTAGCATCTTGGCTTGTGTTGTTTTTACGCCCCGCAATCCTTCAAAGACCCTTGAACTTGAAGGTAGGACCGTAGGGGTCCCTGACTCCCTTAAGCGGTGATACAGTCATGGGACATACCTTTGAGATGATGAAAACAAAGTGATGAGAGACATGGGGATACGGATAGAGGTATGGAGTAGGAGAGGAGTGTTGATGGATGGAGCAATATTCGGATGAGCCACGTGACTCTATAGATCGATGCCTTAGGCACCAAGGCTTTAGAACTTCAAGAAGACACTTCTAAAGTATGTACTCCGTAGCCTCGTAGGCTCTTCTGAATTCAATTATTGACCAGCTCATCTGCCGTTGACTTGCAATGTGGACAAGTCATCGTCACTCAAGGCAGGCGTCTGTACATTTGTTTATCCCCAGGATAGGTTCCACAATATATCCCGTGGCATCTCCCTGGCAGGATAATGGCCTCGTGATCAAGGCTGAGAAAACCCTCCAGGTCGTCTAAGGTGCGTCAAGCAGATTGTGAAAGATGGAGCATCGATTAAAAGATGCAAGACAGTCATAGGATGACAATAGTTTGACATCAGCGAAGCTATGAACCCATGGTTGAGCAGCAATTTCCAATTGATCTCATCAGAGTGCGATCTTTGATATTCAGTTTGAGAAGACATGTCAAAATTCAGGCTGATAGACATCCACTGGCCCTTATCCATGCTATGCCAGACCTAAGGTCTGTCGCCGGCTCTTGCTGTTGGGATCGAGATAGGGCTTCTCTCCCAGACTCACGGCCCTCTGTCCTTCCCGCTCTTCTCCAAACGGATCGTAGTCGTTGGTTCCGGTGTGGTATACACTCCGATTATCCCAAATGGCTGCATGGTCGGTCAATCATAACACTTTGAGAAGGAAGGAAAGATAACTCACCAAGATCATTAGGATCCCTCCATCTGTGCCGCACCTGTAGGTCATGGTTCTCCACGATCAACGACAGAAACCAGTTTAGAAGATGCTTGCTCTCCTCCTCGGCAAGCCCATTGATCTTCTCAACATGTGTTCCAACAGCAAACACACTCTTCCATCCCGTGACCGGGTTGGTGCGGATGACGGGGTGCACGGTACGGAGCTCACTGCCGACATTCTCGGGGGCACCACGGGGACCGGTGTAGAGTTCAAAATTGTTGTCTATGGCGCTCTGGTTAAATGCCGGCTGGGCGTATGTCGCCGTGAGCGATTCCAGGAACTGTTGGTAGGGCTTGGAGATGCGGTCAAAGACTTCGTAGCCGCTGGCCCAGAGGGTATCTATCACCGTTAGTACCTGGATCTTGAGAGTATCTGAGAGTGAACCCTCAACTCACCCCCTCCCGTTTTAGGAAGCTTGGTCAAACGGAGCACGGCGTAGTCGCTAGGGATCGGCTCGAAGGTGATATCGCTGTGCCAGCTGCCCTTCAGACTCTGTTTGGTGGCATACCGCCCCTTGTACAGCTTCTTGCGCTGCTCTGAGCTGATCACACTGATTTCATCGTCTTTGCCGCCATGCTCGCGGCCAGCATTTGTGACGGGATGAATGTGCAGACCGGATGTTGCGGGTTTGCCGGCCAACTGGCCCAGTCGGTGGATCAGTTCTTTCTGCGAATCGTTGTCCAGGTCATCTTGCTTGCGGAAGAAGACCACACCACGTTGGGAGACTATTCCATTAGCTGATATATTTATATCGCATCAAGGTACATACTTGTGATGGCCAGGTCTCTGAGCAGCTCGTCCGAGTTGGGAGCGCGAAGCCACTCTCCGAGGTTGACTGTTGGATACTCCCTCCCAATGACGGGGGTTACATCGAAAGACTCGAACTGATCGAGGGCCCCAGAAAGCTGGAGAGGCTCTCGCTGGAGCGCAGTTGACTCCTGAGTGGTTTTGGACTGGATCGTGGTAGGGACCACGCGGGCGGATTCTTCGAGAGTTGGAGCCATTGTGTACTGCTTGTTGGATCCGAGAGATGAACTGCTGATGGTAGAAATATCCATCCTCAAGGGACCACGGCAGCTCATTTATACTCCACGGACGCGAAATATCCGATATCCTTGCGCATTGAGATACTCAATTCGCCATCTGGTGTGCTTGACTCGCAATCGGGGATCTTGTATGCGTACTTGCGGGGTTGACACAATCGCCATGATTTAGAATATGACACCATCTCATTCTTAAAGGGAACTTGAATGGTCTCAAGTGTGTTGGTTTATTGGATGACTGACTCGTTTGATAGGATGAGTCGATCGGGATGGTTGATTGCACCGTCTTAATCATGGACTATGGACTTCACGCATTCATTTTTTCTCATATAATTATAAGGCCCCTGCTGCAGTCATTCGCTCAGGATCAGATCAATCCTCATTCGGTCCTGGGGTGTACGAGTTCGAGTATTCCACCCTTTCGTCATATTCATCCTCATCCAGCCGTCTCAAGAATCCTCCATTGATCAACCCGATCACATTGGTATACGTGACGAACTGCGAGCCCATACCCGGCTGCTCAAACCAGGGCGCAATGGGACCCAAGCCCACAACAAACTCCTTGGTGACCTGGTAGACGCGATAGTTATAGGGATAGTCGCCGTCAAAGGTGTTGAGATTACTCGGAGGCAAGGCTCGTTCGATGTACGGAGCACCCAGTGGCGCCAGGAAGGACCCATACTCAGACCCAAAGCGGTCGAGCTTCATGCCGACGGGGAGGGTGGCATTGCCGATGATGGGCAGCATGTCCGTGTCCACGACGAAGCCGTTGGAAGGCGGGTAGATGTATGTGCCGTTCGGTGCAACGTCTGTCGCCCATTTATCGAGGAATTCGGCAGGACAGAGGGAGCCGAAAGGCGCGTAGGTGCGTAACTGATTGCGCAGGGGGAACTTCCGGGGGGGGATGACGGGACCGAGACGCGAGTCACCGCAGATGTACGAAGCATTTTTGAAGGTAATGCCTTCGCAGGGGTTGGGGAGACATCTCTTGGGGAAGAGGGGACCCTGTCGAGGTGAGTATAAACGGAGTGACAATTCTTGGGATACTTACGTCTGGCAGCGACAGAACAGTTGCAGGGAGCAAGGTGCTGAGCACCAGCAATGTATGCGAGAAGAGCATGATGAGGATGAAGGAGGACGAGGATATTGACTCGATGATGGAGTATGCAGAAGAAGAATCAATTCTATTTATCCCTTTGAGAGAGGAATTTTGTCGAGTGGCTCAGCTGAACAGTGGATCTTGATGATCGATGCAATGCAACAAAAACAATAGTTCATCTGTAACTCCACAGATCGGACTATTTAGATGAGACAGATCGGACTATCCGAGACTATTGGAATCTATCGACGCCATTGATCTGGAGCTGAGTTGTTTGTAGATTCATCATTCAGCTCTCCATTTCAAATGCCTCTGTTCTAATGTAGTACAACAGGATGCATACGGAGTATACGGAGTATACATATTGAATATCCATCTGGCTGAGTTCTCTCAAGTACTAAACAATGAACATATCAACAGACCTGATCTCTCATTGTCTCTCTGAAGAGTAGAATATTTGATAGATATACACTGTACTCCGTACTAAAAGAGGTACTTCAGGTATTACATTCTTTGACATCACCATGATAACCAGCAGACTGTCACCAAGGTCCTCATCATCCCTTTAAATATCTTCAGCTTCAGCCTCGTTCCTTTAACAATGTCCTCTCATCAAGGATAAACCGGAACAATGCCAGAGTTGGTGGATAATAACCGTGAACATTTCAAGTAAGGCTGGAATATCCTTCTCAAGTGACCAGACTGCCAACTAATAACACAACCAGTCAGACGACAGCCACAAGCGTCCAGTCTGATTTTGGTGAACTCATCCAGACAGTCATCCAAGAAATTCAGACACGGCGTCAGTGGATCAGTTCCAAATGGATTGACGGTGATAATCAAGTCCGACTACTGGATTATGCCTGTGGAGGGGGGACGGTATCCCAAGTGAGTGACCTTTGTCGTTTAAGGGATGGGTTTAACAGTGGACAGGCATTGATGCCCTACATCACTCAAGCGGTCGGGTTCGATGTATCTGAGAACATGGTGGCGGAATATAACAAGTCAGCTCAAGAACTAGGCTATGGTCCAGACAAGATGCATGCATACATCCTGGACCTGGCTGACGAGAAGGCCGAAGTGAATTACCCCCGCGATATCCCCTCTGCCTTTGACATCATCGCCATCAGCATGGCCCTACACCATGTCCAAGACCCCTCGATCCTTTTACGGCGCTTTGCGAAACATCTCAACCCTGGAGGTGTCTGTGTAGTGGTGGATATGGTGCCAACGCCCGATGCTCCGAAGCTCGAGGCGGTTCTCCAGCCTGACCAACTCGAGGTGTTGAAGACGATCAGCAAACATGGATTTACCGAAGAAGAAATGCGGAAGTTTTACACGGATGCAGGACTGGGGAATGTTGAGTATGTGGTGATCGACCGGCCCTTGAACTTCACCATGTTCGGACATGGCTTCAGCATGACCGGATTTATCGCTCGGGGGGAATACCTTGGGACATCCTAAACATCGTCCTGCTACTCTGACAGTAATTGTATCTAGATCATGGCGAGTCATGATCCTTCGCGAATCTGCCTGTTAGGATTATATAGCATGCCGCTAATCGCTCGAAAGCTCTGAATAGATATCAATATATTATGTGTTTCCTTCGTAGGATAATATTCTATGTAATGCAGCCGTGTATCCTGCCGTGACCATGAAAAGATTTAAATCCAACGCCATACTCCGAAATAGAAAGACCCCTATATCCGCATCTTCGTGTTCCCCGCCTCCTCACCCTCGATCACCCCCTCCAACTCGCTGGTCAGCGTATAAACCGACAGATCCGACATGCTTTCGTGCGTCGGTGGCGGGAAGATTCGTTTTCGGGGCGGGTTGCCCGCGGTTTGGTCCCGCGACGGGTCCGGGGGAAGCTGAACGGGCGACATGCAGTCTCGGAAGTGGCCCGGGAAGAGACCCTTGTCGAGGTCGCTCTGCCAGAGTCGTCGGGTCGCATCGAACGCCTTGTCGACGAGAGCCCGTCGTGCATTTTCGTACTCCAGGAAGAGATCGGAGAGGGGACGATCCCGGCCCCCGGCCAGGATCTGAGCGAAGATGACCGCATCCTCCACCCCATACGCAGCCGATTCCTCACGGGGGGGCATCTATAGGTAATACGAATCAGTGATCGTTCCATTGAGGATAGACGGGCAATACTTACAGCATGGGCGGCATCCCCGAGCAGCAACGCCCGGTCGACATACCACTTCCCCCGTTGTTGGACCTGGTAGATGGGATACAGCTCCCAGTCGTACGTCTTGTCGATCCACTCGCGAATCCAAGGAAAAGCAGATACGCCGAATTTGCTGCGCATTTGGTAGCGCAGCGACATCTGGGCCGACTTTACCGCCTCCTTGTCGTCCTCCATGGATGCAAACTTCCGGTATCGTTCGACGATGAAGTCGTTTACTCGCATGATGGCTGCCACGAACATAGTCCGGTGGCTCGCATTGCAGAAACTGGTCAACAATGATCCCTGCCGGGTGAGATGGATCGCCGACTGGTCGAAATGCGGGGGGAGAGTCGCTCGGTCGGTCGGGGCCAGGCTCTGGATGAAGGAGACCCCAGTGTACTCGGAGTGATTTCCCGGGTCGACGAGCTGTGTGCGGACGATGGAGTGCACCCCGTCGCATCCCAGCAGCATGTCCCCCGTAGCGGTGGTGCCGTCGTCGAACTGCAGGGAGACCGAGTCTTCTGTTCTGCTGACGCCGACCAATTTCTTCTCAAACGTCAAGGAGATCTGCGCATACGTGCGGGCCACTGCCACCAAGGCGCGAAGGACCGCATTGCGCAGAACCCGGCGACTCTTGTAGCCTCCATAGCCGCGACCTGTGTTGTCCGCGAATCTGAGAGGGCCCAACGATCGCCCCGACCGCAGGGAAAAAATCTTGATCTCGTCCACTTCGACCCCGGCGTCTTCCCCCATCCGGTTGAGTTCCGACAATACCCCCAGCTGATCCAAGTAGTGTTGCGCGA
Organism: Aspergillus cejpii; assembly: GCA_004769165.1. NCBI lineage: Eukaryota > Fungi > Ascomycota > Eurotiomycetes > Eurotiales > Aspergillaceae > Aspergillus > Aspergillus cejpii. The sequence goes on along the minus strand of SMSW01000005.1, from coordinate 45,951 downwards.
TGGGGGTGAGACTCATGGCACCCCCTTCTCCCATTGTCTGCTCCGCTCGCGTCTCATACACCGAAATCCGCAGGTCCGGCTCATCCCCTGCAAGCTCCTTGGCAAGCGCGATGCTTGCCGTGAGCCCAGATATCCCACCGCCAGCAACCAAGATATGTCGAGGCATGTTGTGTGGTTGGTGATGAAGCGGAGGGGGGAGAAGAGAAGATTTTGTAACCGTCACCAAAAGTCGAAACGCGGTGGGACTTGTGTGCCTTTTGCTGATTGGACAGTTGAGTCATTTGACATTTCTGCAGATCCCCCCATTCCGGAGGCTTGGGTCACCTGAAGAGCGGATTTGAGAGGCATGATTGGCTGGTTACCCTCAACCTCGGCTGGTCCGTGTGGCTGAGGTGGGTCTAGACATGGTTCATGGCAGATTTATGATTGGTCACAGTCCAGTTTCTCCTGGTCATCGACTTTTAATCTTTTTATCGGCAACGGAAAACCCTCTCTCATTGGTTGACTTTCACCGGTTCGGGTCCGAACGACGAAAATTCGGGGAATCTTTAGTTCTTTACTGGACAAGATTATCAGATAATCCTGATCTTGCAACTTAATCTGTATCTTTCCTGATATAGTAACTAGTGGCTACTGAGTGGTTGGATGTACACAAGATGGATATGTATTCTTCACTGGGTAATGTCCTAACTTCTGCCCGTTGTACAGTCTTGTACAACCTTGTACAGCCGTCTCTGTCCTACATCTATACCAAATGTCCTCCCTCACGAGCGAGTTTGAACCCCCCATCCAGGTTAGACACGGTGTATCCCAGCTGCGCCAAAATCCGATAGGCAAGGTAGCCACGATATCCCACCAAGCAGTAGACCAGAACCGGCCGGTCCTTATCAATCGATTCCAGATTCGAGCGAAGGGAGTCAAGAGGAATGTTGACGGCGTCGGGGAGATGGCCGCGTCCAAACTCCTCCGGCGAGCGTACATCCAGTAGCTGCCAGTTGGGAGGCAGGCGAGCCAGTTCTTCAGGGTGTGTAATGGTGACTTCTCCTCGCAACACATCGGATCCGACAAACCCAGCCATGTTCACGGGGTCCTTGGCCGACCCATATGGTGGCGCATAGGCCAGTTCCAAGTGTTCCAGGTCGAAGATGGTCATATTCGCCTGCAGCGCGGTCGACAGTACATCGATCCGTTTGTCAACTCCGCTCTTGCCCACGGCTTGCGCACCTAGCAGGCGTCCTGTGACCGGCTCAAACGCCACGCGCAGGGTCATCTGATTACCCCCGGGATAGTAGCCGGCATGGTCCGGCGGGTGTACCGTCACCCAGACAGGGGTGTAACCCAGAGCCTGGAGCGGTCTGATGGACATTCCCGTCACCGCAGCCGTGAGGTCAAAGACCTTGCAGACAGAGGTTCCCACATTGCCTCGGTAGGGGGTCGGCTGGCCGAGAATATGATCAGCCACCAGACGACCCTGACGGTTTGCTGGTCCACCGAGCGCAAGTTGTCGCGACTGATGAGAGATGCGATGTTCAGTCTCGACCATATCCCCTGCGGCGTAGATGTCGGGGTCTGAGGTCTGCATGAACGCGTTGACCGTGATACCGGTTCTCCCGACGGCCAACCCGGCGGCCTTGGCCAAGGATAGACGTGCATGCACTCCCACCGCAGCGACCACTAGATCCGCTGGTACCTCCGGCCGGCTCTCGAGGACGACGTGACCCGGCGAGTCCCCCTCTGGGCCCTTGATCTCCACGATCTTGGCCCCCAGTTCGAGGCGAACGTCGTTCCGCCGCAGCTCGGTGTGCAGCACTTCCGCAAAATCCCGATCGAACGGCGCGAAGACCTGGTTGCTGAGTTCGATGATGGAGACCTCCAGTCCCAAATGGCGCAGATTCTCTGCGGCTTCCAGCCCGATGAATCCTCCGCCAATGACCGCTGCGGTGCGGCATTGATGCTGCGCAATGTGCTGTTTGATCGCGTTCAGGTCCGGGATCGTCTGCAGGGTAAAGACGTGTGGCGCATTGATTCCAGAGATTGGCGGCCGGAAAGATTGAGCTCCCTGAGCCAGAATGAGCTTGTCGTAGGGGAGTTCGTAGGTCGTATCCGCGTCGAGATCTCGGACGCTGACCACATGCTTCTGGCGGTCGATCCCCACACATTCGGTGTGCATGCGGATATCGAGATTGAAGCGACTTTCCATCCGAGGCTCTGTCTGGAGCACCAGCGCGCTGTCGGGCTGGATAACCCCTCCAAGGGCATATGGAACCCCGCAGTTGGCGTAGCTCACAAACGAGCCTTGTTCAAGGACGATAATGGACGCTGATTCATCGAGTCGTCGAGCTCGCACGGCGGCCGACATGCCCCCGGCAACACCCCCGACGATGACGATCTTGATCGGCCGGTTGTTCTTCATGTTGATTATTCTGTTTTGAAGTGTATGAACAGGGGAAGTGTAACTTGATTTGTATGAGAATTCTGGTGTATTTAAATGGGGGCGAATGTTAGATCCCGAGTCGGCGACCTCGGGATTGGTCCACTGCAATATCCCTTGGATCAGAAGATCCCAACCAAGATAAAGTTGGTTATTCTCGATCTCATTGATGTCATACGAGATGTAGTCATGTATGGCCACAGTGATTGGGCTGTTGGTTTTGCCACGTCGACTGTGGTTGCATGAGTCGCCATGGGATGTTGGTTATTCCCCGTCCTACTGGGTGATACCCCTTAATCAACCTGTCAAAAAGGAAGCTGCTGAGTGTAACCTCCGTAATCATTCCAGGGATTTCAAATCCAGGGATTCCAGATCAGATTGGAGATGGGCCCAGAATGTCCAGTGCCAATCGATCTTCGATCCAGACTCAAGAGACAATTTGCCACACATCACTTAGACTCTGCAGAGGGATGAGTGGCAACAATCCCTGACAATAGGGAAGATACTTGTACTGGGTTCAATATTTCAACATGACGGATTTTCTTCCCGCCTTAGCACCATGTTTTCAAGACATAGGTATGTCAGAAAAAGCCATGGAGAGACTGCTCTGTCATGGAAAACTGGGATCATATGTGTTAAGGAGTCTATACGGCGGACTGTAGCTACAAAACAGTCAAAATGTATTTTTTATGATTGATACACTCCACCACATGGACATTGACATCCATACGCACACTCCACTATGCTTACTAAGGCCAATACCAGGGGGGTAGTTAACTAACTAGTTAGTTAGTTAGTTAGTTAACGTAATCCACAACCGAGCGAGCCACCCAACCGAGCGAGCCACCTCTCAACCCCTGACCCTCTAACACGCCGAATCATCATCGAATTCAGTTCTTCATCCAATATGGCATCAAAACATGCAGATTCAGCTATTAAATTAGAAGATCGTTATATTACTTGCAGTCAAAGCATACAAAAATGGCTAGTTTGAAAGTATACGAGCGGCAGCAGCAGCATATGATGTCCCACGCTCTACTCTCACACATCGAATCAGTGGTCGAAAAGCACGGGTTGATATACCAGTCAATGGGCAGAAACTCAGCCATTTGGAAGAAGCTTCATTGAAGAAATGGATTCTGGATATGGATGAGCGTGGCCTACCCCCAACTCAAGATATCGTACGCAAAATGGCAGATATATTACTGTCTCATCGGAAACCAGGCCTATCCACTGGAAAGAACTGGGTCAGCAACTTCATCAAACGGCATGATGATCTTATATCTAAATACACCCGCAATATGATTACCAGCGTGCAAAATGCGAAGATCCAGAGGTCATCAACCAATGGTTTGATCTTGTTCAGAATACAATAGCAAAATATGGTATTCTTGAACAGGATATCTACAACTTTGATGAAACTGGCTTCCAAATGGGTGTGGCCCATACAGCAAAGGTTATTACTGCATCCCGTCATCGAAGCAGCCGTGTACGAGCCATACAACCAGGGAATCGTGAATGGGTGACAGTTATTGAAGCAATTAATGCTTCCGGATGGGCTCTTCCCCCTATGATCATCTTCTCCGGCAAGGTCCATCAATCTCAATGGTATCAAGACATCGACCCTGATTGGATGATTGGTCTAAGTGACAATGGATGGACAAACAACGAGCTCGGCTTATCATGGTTGGAAAAAATCTTTGAGAAGCATACTGCAACGCGGACAATAGGGAGATATCGGCTTCTGATTCTTGATGGCCATGCTAGCCATGAATCTGCAGAGTTCGATCTTTTCTGCAAAAATCATCAAATTATCCCTTTATATATGCCTTCTCATTCATCTCATAAATTACAACCACTTGATGTTGGCTGTTTTGCACCCCTAAAGAAGGCATATGGTATGCAGGTGATGAGCGACATTCGAAACGGCATTTCTCATATTGATAAGGGAAACTTTCTGAAGCTTTATCAACAAGCACGAAAAGCCTTATCATCTGTCAATATCTGCAGTGGATTTAAAGCTTCTGGCCTGGTTCCATTGAATCGCCAGCAGGTATTGGGTACGCTTACCATTAAGCATATTACACCACCATCCACTGCTCATGGGCCTCCAGATGGCGATGGGGAATGGACTACAAGGACTCCTTATACTACTGCTGAGGTGCAGAAGCAGATGGAGCTTATTAAACAACTTATTGATCGCAACTCTGAAAGCCCTCCAAATGAAGCAGTCCGCCAGCTAGCAAAAGCAGCTGAATCTACTATGCATAAAGTCCTCCTCCTAGATCAGGAGGTAAAAGAGCTTCGAACAGCAAATGAAAAGCAAAAGCGAAAGCGTTCAGCCCCTCGATCTTATATTGCTACTGGGGGTGCTCTGACGGGGTCTGAAGGTCAACAACTGGCTCAAGAAGCTCTACAAAGGATGGATTCAGGGTTATCAGGGGATCCAGTTCCCAGAAAGCGTGCACCACCACGATGCAGTAACTGCCAGCAAATTGGTCATATTAGAACAAGCTGCCCTAGTAGATCTAGGTAATCCAATTACTTTTTTTTTTGCCTTTAATTTAATTGTGTCAGAGTAGTAGTAAGATATCTCACGGCTTTCGACCCCGGTCAAAATCATGTTGGGGTGGCTACCGTGGCTCGCTCGGTTGGGTGGCTCGCTCGGTTGTGGATTACGTTATCTTTTTCTGATGATTCAGCAGTTTTATGAATGCCAAGGCCTTGATTTTATGCAAAAATGGGCTTCTATGGGCCCTGATAAAGCCTAGATATATACCGTCATGCCAGCATAGACAGCAAACGGTCGACTGACAGGTATGACAATCTGAGCTGAGTCTTGAACTCTTTGGATCTGTGCTCTTGAGCCGAATCGGTTACCGGTGACATTCCGGAAGAAAAGGATAACCCAATGCAGTAGAGTAGTCCCAATAAGAATGCTACTACCAACCACCATGTATATCTGGGCAAAAACCTTCTGTAGACGTACGTGACGCCAAATAGCAAGCATATAGTCATATGAGGGCGCTTTGCAAGCTATTTTTGGTTCTCGTGGGCGACTCGATTACTATCTTCAGTCGCCCAATCCAAACAGCCCGGTGCTGATCTCATGGGCGATTATGAGTAGCTATTTTAATCATTCCTCTGGCCCCCAACACTAGCTTCACGGCACGGCGGCTAAATAATAAAACTGACAATGCGCAGGCGCTGGAGCATCCGCGGACAAAAACCAATGATGACTTCCTCATTTTGAGACCGAGCTCTGAGCCCAGATCATCATATTCTCAGGAGCCAGTCAGGACGCGATTGGCCGTACCAAGGTACAGAAGGTTTGAGTGAGCATTCTAGAAGTGCCTGCTGGCCGGGCTTACTATACTGTGGCAGGGGTTTGGTATTTAAATCTTTAATGTACCTACCTCGAAGAATGGCAATTCACCTTCGTTTCTTGTCCCTTCGGTATATAATGAACGTCCCAGAGCTTACCTCTCTGGATCACTTTATTTTGCAGAACGGTCATAAGACTGAATATTGAACGACTGCCCAGCTACTTGAAGCAGTCCAAGCTTGACCCTCATCCAACAATACCCGATCTCCAGCGGGAAATCAGGCGCCTTCGACAGGAGGTTGCACTTCATCAGGAGGCACATGCATCTTTGATGTGTTTATTCATTGATGTGCGTGAAGTGTATCGATTAATACAGGAAGCGCTATGTTCAGCTTCCCAGCAACATGAACTGTCAAATGCGTTCCTGGTCTGCATCCGGCAGCTCCGCAGAAATGAAGATGTCGAGTGCCGACAGCGGTGGCTCCTGCTTGAACTTCACCACGATGTGGGCGTGTGGCAGGCCTCTCTTCTGGAACTCGACACTTATCTCATATACCAGCCCCCCGAATCACTTACGCAGGAAGGCCTTCAGGACCCCCAGTCGCGCCCGGAAGGCGCGGCAGACAACAGCTGGGATATCAATAACATCCTGGACCGGTAGGAGCTGTGACTGGATTTCCGACCACTGCGGGTTGGTTGTCATGGTTAACCATATCAACGACTTTCCGAGCTTCCTGGCGATGCCAGTGAGTCCGTCACCTGGTCAGAGGCCCAGCCACGGGAGCTCATGGAGCTCGCCGGGATCTTATTCTGGAAGAGGTCAGGGGTTAATGGGTCAGCAGTCTCATCCATTGATGTTATGTGGACACGGTGCCCCTGCTGCAGGTAGCGTAAACGCTCCTCCTCTGTGCGTGAGAACATATCAACAGCGTACTCGCAAGCCAGGTGGCCAAGGATCTGGAAGCGCGGCTCGGAGAGAAAGAGGTGACGGTACCACTAGATCTGCGTGCAAGGCAGGGACTTCTCAAAGTCATTAATGTAGCCAGCCGCGTTTGCCATGCGGGAAGAGCAGCGGATACTGCAGCGGCTCGTACAGACAGGACAGGATGGGGACAAAGCGCGGTTGCAGGCCTCCTCGGCGGAAGAAGACCACCTTGCGACGGCTCACGTGACAGAGACCGTCCGTGTTGATAATGGCAGCAATCTCACCACCTGCTGGTGGCACTGCCAGTTCCACTGCCAGTGTTAGGCCTACGACACAATGTAGAGCTGTCAGGCAGAGATAACTAAGGGTTGCAGGGTTTAAACCCGGGCCACCACCAGGATGCTGTCACAGGTGTGACCTGGAACAGTTTGTGGAAGCATAACTTTATGCGTCGTCAGATTGCAATTTTCACAGAAACAATGGAAGATACTAAGTTCGTGGCACTATATTATGCTTCTTTATAGTCCGATGGCCCGATGGCTGATTGTAACCCTCTTTCGCAAAATCCAGACGCTTAGTTACCGCTTACTAGCTATCTGATACAATGATTGCAACCTGGAATCGATGGAATACTGGACAATTTGTGTTAAAATTCCAGGATGAGCAAATGAACGAAGTGAGATTTGACTCCAAGGGGATGGACTTCGCTAGTAAGTAGAACTAGGAAACTAGATACAGGACGGTGTGCTTATACACACTGAAGAGGGGTTGGTGCCTAATAGCCGAGATACCGAGATGGGCGCCATAAGCGGGGTTGATAACCCATCAAGCACTATATCGAAGCTTTTTTCTTACAATTTGAGAGCTTAAGCGCCTATCTAGACAACGAGTTGTGCAACCCCGCCATTCAGGTCATCTAGGGTGGATTTGAGATCTTTTGGAACTGTCCCGCTGTAGCCGGTTTGCACCTCATCAGTGATGGCCTTGATCTCCTTGGCCGAACCAGGCTCCATCAGAGCGAGCTCGCAGAGGTCCAAGATGCCGCTGATGAACTCATGCTTGGAGAACGAGGTATGCGCCGTGATGAGGGCTGCGTTACTCATCTGGCCCATACGCTCCGTGATCTTAGTTGCCGAATCCGTAATACTTATCATGGCTTTCTGCAATTTGTCCATCCTGTCAGTCGTCGCATCCATGGCTGATGACAGAACAGGCAGCTGTGCAGCAATGGCCCTCTGAGCTTGGAGCTCGTTGTCCACCTGGGTTTTCTGCATCGTCGCCTGGGTGAGTGCAAAGTTCGACGATGATAGTGTGTTCTGCGCAGAGCTCACGGAGTTGCGCATATCGTCGACTTGGTGTTGCAGGAGAACATGGCCTGGCGATGCGTCAGGGTTGATGAGGCCGGCTATTCCCCACCACGGAACCAAAATACTCAGCTGGAGTGATGCTCTGTAAGCCAGAATTCACACTTTGAGGGAAAGATACTTACTGTGGTGTTAAGTGAGGATTCTTCCTTCTCTGCGTTTGCCAACTTTCCCTCGAGATCGTGGAGCGAGCTCTCGGAAATATTAAGCGAGTTTTGCGCGTTGTTGACTGCTTGTTGGGCTTGCTCCAGGTTCTGTGAGAGCCCTTTTACTCTGATCTCTGTGTCTGTGACGGCTTGGCTGACTTTCTGTCGGAATGGATCCAGTCTTGTCGATTGCAACTCGACATCCTGTTTTATGTTTGTTTTAGTATTTGGTTCAGTGAGTACTGTTTTATCCGCTCGCCATACCTGAGAATGTAACTGTGCCACTTTTTTCAATGACGACATTGAAGTATTATAGAGAGCGTCGAAGGAATCACTAACTTTATCCAGCAGGTCCTTTTTCTGAGGCGTGTCATCGGCCTCAGCAGCTCGCGCGTCGTAGTCTCCTCGAACGAATACTGCAAGCTGGTAAAGACGTGCCAACCCCAGATTCAGCGCGCCTGCAATAGATTGCGCATCTTTTGGTGCGCTTTCGTCCAGTTTATTTTGCAGGTCCTGATGGCTGTTCTGAATGCCATGGAACTCATCCTGCAGTGCAGCTATCGTGTCTGACATGATGCTCACTAGAAGTCTTCTGCTTTTCTCTATTTCCTTCACTTCAATCAAAGCTGAAGAGAAAAATGAGGAATATGAGTTGCTCTTCAGTACTTGAGCCTCTGCGACATTACTTAGAAACAAACAATCGAATTGACATAAGCGACCATGACTGAATTCAACATCGCAATATGTTTCACAGCCCGTCGGAGACGTTCCTACTCATCGGATGTCTTATCATATTGTCATCAGATTGTCATCAGATTGTCATCAGATCGTCATCGTGTCGCCAATAAAGGCGTACATTGGGATTCATCTCCGCTTCTATCCAGGGTTGGAGTGCCCTGGAGAGTGGTATAAAAGTACCAAGAATCTACTAAACCCCGTCATTCGAGACCATTCTGCTTCGTTACTGTTTATATTCAATTTTTACTAGCATCTAGATTCACTGTACTACCAAAATGGGTGACAAGTCCCAGCTGCAAGATGCTCTCCAGGCTCAGTACAATCGGGCCTACCAAGATGATATCACTGATAGAGTAGTCGACGAGATCAAAAGTTCCGTGATCTTCGAGTACAACTGGCAAGACCTTCTGCAATCTTCCCCAGTGGCCTTGTCCTCTATCGGTTCCTGCTTTGTCGCGTGTTCCTCCGACACGGCATCCACGATCAAGTTTGATCCTCCTCCAAACGGGTTCAAATTCCTACAGTCAGTTGGCCTGACTTTCAGAGAACTCGAAGAGATTCTTAGATTTGGGACTGACTCAAAGCCAGAAATTCTTCGCTCAGAGCGAACCTGGTGGACTGCGGGAATCTAGGCCGGTTCGCTTTTCTCGAGGCCGAAAATGGAATGGGATTCATCAAGCAGCTCTCAAAAGTCATCAACAACAAGGTAAGCCACCTAGTCTCCTGATGATAGGTAACAAGGGCTGAATCACTTTGCAGGTAGCAGATCTTATGGGCATCCTGGCCGACCCTGACACGGCGAGGACATTGCTCAAACCCCAAATGGCAGCCATCAAGCGATCAGCAGACGACTGCTATCAGAAGGCAGCCGCGATAGACAAGAAATTCGAAGATTGGCTGCTCCACGCCTCTGAGCTCCACTCTGCTTGCGTGCAGGAACAGTCAACCACAGACGAACAGCTCCAAGCGACGACCATCAACATGGCGGTGGCGCAGACCAAGTTTGAGTCGCAGAAAGGGGCTGTCGAGACGGCGAAGGCAACCACTGACAAGTTGGGGAAGCAGCTGGATGTTGCTTCTGAAGCTTACAAGAAGGCTTCGGATCAGTATCCGTCCGGGTATGTTTCATTCATTTTTCCATAGATTTCACCTTTTCTTTGGCTCCTCAAACCTAACTGCTTTAGGTGGGACATTCTGGGCCAGCAAATCGTCGGCAGTTTGGCTGAATGCGCTACAACGGCATTGAGTCAAGCCATCACTGCGTATACCGCGAATATGAACCCGGTTGCTAAGGCCAGCACAGGAGTTAACATGTTCAATGACTTGGTCCATGGAGGCAAGAATGCACCCAAAGATGGACAACCACCGCCCCAAATTCCCCCAGCACCACCGCAGCCCAAAGCCCCGGTGCCTCCGAACAGCGATGATCCGGCCTATACGTACATTAAGGCCGTGATCGTGTATTTGAATATTCTTCAGGTATTGCTGACCAGTGGCCCGAACGGGGGAGTCGACTGGGACAAGGCATCTGGCGCGGATAAGAGTTCAGGGAACAGTGCCTCGTTCGTCTATCAAATGCTTGATGATGCTCGTCAACGGTTTAGCAGTCTGGCTACCAGCAACTCACCGAGCAACACCTTGAAGGATGTCCTCAATGTAACGACACAGGTAACATAGGCAAACTACAAAGAATGCGTTGAGAAGTCTTCAGCTAATCCCAAAGCCATACAGATTGCCAACGAGGTTAATCAAGAAGCAGCGAAAGGCAGCACAATGGGGCATACTCCCCCGGACGCAAGCTCGGATACGGTCAAGAGATGGCAGAACAACTTTCAACCCAAATATGGTGATGCGAACAGACTGCTTGCGATAGCAGATACTCTTCCTGGTGCGGCCTCAGGTGGTGTGCGTTACCCTCCAATGGACTTTGTACCCGTATCGAGATTCTGACTGCTTCATAGCCACCACTTATGGCAGATCTACCCGACCCCAAAGCACAAATTGCAGCTATCAATGCGCAATCAACTCAGGCTCAGGCAACTCTCGAAGCAGCCCAGAACAGGCTTCAAACCACCCAGCAGACGTTTGGCGCTGCACAGGACATCTACCAGAAAGCCTCGGACTCTCTTCTTGAGCAACAGAATAAGCTCACCGAGGTTCAGGCCGAGCTGACCCGGTTGACCAAGTCTCAGATGTCACTTGTAGGACTCCATGACGATCGTTACATGATTGCATCAAGATTGCTGACCTCTTCCCAGTCAGAGATCAAGACCATCCTCATCTCCTGTATCGAACTGATCATCACAGTCAAATCTCAGATCATGGAGCTATGCAGATTCTTCAGTGCAATTAGCGCTACTATCGAAGCCGTGGTGAATTACACCGTCCAGCCTTTCCTCGACCAGATCACGGCATCCACGGCTGCTGATGGTGCACTAAAGACATATCAGATTGGAAGTTACCAATTGACAGATCTCCAGCGTTCTGTGAGTTGCCGCCTAACCTCCATCTTGTCTTAACAATCTAATATTTATTACCAGCTTATATATAACGCCGTGGTGACCATCCAAGCCTACTTTGGCGTATTTGGCGACATTGCAACAATGTGGAATACGCTCTCGCAGGCCCATATTATGCCAGGAGTCAACAAGATTGATGAGCTGAGCACTCAAGTCAATGACCCTGTTGCTTTGCAGGCCAAGGTTAGCGACCTGCAGAAATGGTCTGTGCAAGCTCAGGACGATGTGAGACGGATCGCCCAGAAGGTGAGTATGCAAAATCACTCACTTTTGTGTACATTGTCTTTGGGCGTAATGGCGCTGTACAATGAAGGATTGCTGATAAATTGACCATCAGGCCCAAGAAGATATTCTCAACACGATGAATTCGCGCTTGCAGGATATCGAGCAAACCACGAGGCCGATACCACCATCACCTCACGTCCAAGCTGCCATTGAAGCTGGTGCAACTGAAGTCAAGGTGGCAGCTGTAACAGCAACTACTGAAAACACAAAGTCAAGTTCTCTGGGGCGTTTTTCCATGAAACACGAAGCATGAAGCATGGATAAGTTTTCATGTGGTGGTCTATTCATATGTTTTATGCTGGCATAATCTAGCAATGTAAAAGTATCAGTGCCTTCGCGCGCCCACACCGCCTCCAGGGTAACTATGCAGGAGAGTGAGGCATCAATCGAAGCAGCAAGGGTAGCGCGAGAGAATGGGGAGGCTTTTTTCTTAGATAACCAGCCAATGCGTTGTAAATATCTTGAATAGTTTTGTCAAACTACGCAGATTCATAAGAGTGGAAAGAAGCACTGGTAATTCGTATGTAGGCATCAAAATCAAATGAAGGTCTGGTCTCCTAACTATCTCAAGTTCTGGCAATCTTATATACTTCAGAATGTGGCAAAAATATAGCAGTCTGATGTTCTTGTTGTCTGATTGTCTCGTGTTGTTTGTGGCAATAAGTTCGGTAAATTGGCTTGGTTTCCTGATGTCGACAGGAGTCCCTAACTAGGGATAGCGGTAATTTATATCAACACACCCCCCCAGCTAAGCCGATAGGCGAAGCTGCATGGATCTAGTGTTGAAGCTTTATCCATTTCCAAATCAGGCAATCTGTATCATTGCAGAGAGGTTGAAGCTCCCTAATTTCGAATCGATGACTGGTTGACAAGTCCAACCATTCAGCAAAAGTCTTGATGTTTATTCTTGGGTAAAATCTTTGTCAAACCATCAGCTGGCATACGTGCCGTTTCGATCCATTCTGCTGATATACGTCCAGCTTGCACTTCCTGACGTAGCCAATGCTGGTGGATATTGACGTGTTGAAGCTTCGTGCGAATTATAGGTTCCTGGTTTCATAACAATCCAACCGTCTGTTTGTTGTCGCAAAGAATTGAGATATCATGCTCTGGGTCAAATCCAATGTCATTGAATAGACGTTTCCACCAGAAAACATTCTTTGCGGCTTCCGAAAGAGCTAGTAGCTCAGCCTCGGTGGTGGATGTAGTGACTGTCTTCTGCTTTCCTGCACGCCAATCAATCGCGGCTCCGTACAGTTTGCAGAGATAGCCTTCAGAACTTTTTCGATCTAGGTGATCGCCATATGCAGCATCACTGGCGATGACAAAGACTTCTCCTCCAGGTGATTGTATCGAGTATACTAGTGAATAGTCACGCGTTCCAGCCAGATATTGAATCACCCTATTCACAGCCTCAAGATGCTGAGGTCCCAGGTTGGTGAGAAACTCAGCCAATTTTGAAGTGATCTTAGCGATATCGATGCGGGTGATCACTGCGGCGTATAGAATAGATCCAACCTTTGACTGGTAGTGGTGAATGGCTTCTGCGGTTGCCTTACCGTCGTATGGTCCCAGAGATACGTCAGATATCACAGGGGTGTAAGGTGCTCGGCTTGAAGGATTCAGATGATATCGATCCACAATCTTGTCAATATACGCACGCTAACTAAGTGTTAGATTCTCTAGATCTTTACCCGAATCCTTTCCATCTAGTATATGCCTATTTATCTGCTTGACGGCGTGGCGGCGTGGCGGAAGGGCTGCTGGGAATGTAATCCGATGAGGGGTTGTTCCATATAGAAGATGGCCGTTGAGGGGAGGAGCGGATCGGCAGAAACGATTGGAAAGTAGATGGGGGAAGAGAGGGAGGGAGGGGAATGTATCCCAGCTATATAGGCAAGAAAAGGTCAGCCAATTCCGAATAACAGATAGGGAAGGAATGATAGATACATGTTCTGCCTCACGTTCCTCTACATCATCCAGTCGCATTTGTGCGAGGGATTTCTTTCCTTTTTGGCCACGGGATATTTCCTTCTTAGGAAGTAGGGACTCCAGGTCAAATGGCTCCTCGAATAGAATGCCATGCAATGTTTTAACTCGGGAAACTGCAACATAGCGGATCCCTGGCGCAAAATCTCGTTCAGCAATATCCAACACAGCCTGGGAAACAGTAATCCCCTGGGATTTATGGACAGTAATAGCATATGCTATCATCAAGGGAAACTGCAGACGTCTGCAGGCAACCAAGCCATGCTGGAAATCCCGCTGTACTGGAAGGATAGGGATGACTGGCTTGCCATCTAGGATGCGGAACGGCTCCCCGGAGTAGTGGTCGAAGTGTACTAATACAGCATTTGGTGGCTCCTTTGTAGCATCACTTCCTGCTGCCCAGATAATGTCATGCACAGTGCCAAATGCACCATTAACGAGGCCAGCCTCTGTCCACAGGTTTGCAGTAAGCATTACTCTACTTCCAATAGAGACTGCTATTTCCGGGGATAGTCCTCCGGCCTCATCTGTGGATGCTTTGGATGCGCTAGATCCAGTATTAACTGCATGTATGCGGATCACTGGCTGGCCTGAGTCTCGTAGGCGACTATGGTTGTAAGATTCAACCTGGCCCTTCAGAGGATAAATGTGAATAGCATCCTGGAAGCATGGAATCTCATTTGGTACAACTGACTGAACCCGGGAGGCTAGTAACTCCCAGTCTTCACGCAGGATTTGATCTTCTCGAAGATGATCTAGGGCCTGCTTATTATTATTATTATTATTATATTATCATTCTCGCATCTGTCAGCCCTATCGGCCGAGTGGCGGCAGGTCCCTGTCGGCGGTTGGGAATGCCGCTGCCATCTTACATACACTGAATCCATAGCAAGTATACGATTTGAGGGAAGAGGCGATAGTAGCCTGATCCTTCAGGCTTGGCTAGAATGGGCTCATCACGGATTAGTTGCGGAAAATGGAACCGGCAGCGTATGGCGCCTGTCTCCCTATTTTTCCGTAAGCAATACTGATTGCATACATGAGGTTGAACATGGTTGACAATGTTAGATAAGTGCTGGAAGCTATTTGACTGGTCTTCAAATGCAAGCTGAATGGCAGGCCTGTCACCCTGGGGGGCAGACCCAGGCAGTGGATTCATGCCAGAAATGTGGATTCCCCAGTATGCTGCAAAGCGACGTCGGAGTGGTTCAGAAAGATCTAATCCTTCTGATTCCGGAGCTCCCTGTAGCCAGTATATCCCATGATTGTGTGTAGATCCGCGTCCCTGCCACTCATAGCGATTCCACTCATCCAGCACAGTAAATTTTGGGTAGAGAACTGCATCTTTGAAGGCTTTATACTGAATATGGAACCACGCGGCAACAATATGTGGATTTGACTGTAGCGAATGTAAGGCAATTCGGTGACGTGTAGCTGTGTCTGCATGCACCCATTCCTCATACCGCGGCAGGTGGCGCATGAGATCATCCCAGTGAAGATCTGCAGCGGATAATGTAATAAACAAATGCGCGGGACCAAGGTTTTTGATAAAGGCTGTGAGATCCCGGCGTCGCTTGCCCCAGAATGGGCGAGTGCCCCGTAAAGCAGCACCAAACCTTGTCATGGAGCGTAGCACAGATTCTGATTCTGGATCTTCATTCTCAAATAGTGACTGTAGTTCCTCCAGCTCAGGAGCTTCCCTTAGCTTAGAGTAGAATCCTGCACTTCGGGAGGCCTAGCCACGCATGAGAGTATTGAATAGTACATATCTAAACCGAGGATGTCTTGCAAACCGTCCATCTTTATACCGCATGAGATGCTTTGCATATTCAGCGTATGTAACACTGCGCAGTTGAGGATGGTTATAATCAGCACCCCCCCTAGGAAATAGAGTTGGGAAAGCCCAGGAAAGTAGGGGTAGACGACTTAATTCAGACAACGGGGTTGAACGGAATGAAGGCATGGTAAGCTGCAGATTCGGCAGTAGTTGTCTCCGGATTATGTCCATTTCATTCTCAGTAGTCTGGTAGTTGGGGACAGTGACAGTGTCGGGAATTGGATCATATTCACCTAGATTAGGATCAAGATCCACTGGTTCTGATACAACCGGCTGATGAACAAGATCAGGTTCCATTTCCTCTGTCATCACCTCCACTACCCCATTTTGAGGTAGCTGAGAGAGGGAATCCTCCGCAATCTCGATGTCCTTATAACCCGGGTGGTGTTGACGCAGGAATAGAAGCCAATCCAATATATGTTGGCGGCGGACGCGGAAGTCTGTGATGAACTGCCGTCGCATCTGTGGATCACTTTCAGTATTTGATGGACGAAGTAGAATAACTTCCAGATCAGATGGGAGCAGAGGTAAGCGGCTAAATACTCTGGCAGTATTCCGCATGAAGTTAACAACATGGCCCTTGTACTTGAACTGCTGACCACGTATCCGATTAACCTGAACTAGGACATGTACACGGGCAATGAGCATCTCCTCAACCTGGGTGAGCTTTGGTAGATCTGGCATGACATCAGGCTGGAGGTGATTATCAGCACCATATAGGAAGATGTCATTGCCCTTATCTACATATCTGCAATGGGAGCAGACTTGATGCTGGTTAAGCTGCATGTCAAACCACTGCTCCCGGCAACGATTGCAAGTTTCAAGGGTATGATTCCGTAGCGAGGAAGAGAATAGCTGTAAGCGTTCCCAGTCAGCTGGCGAAAGCGCAGGCTGTGAAATGAAACTTGGATCATCAAGTGCCATAGGGGGATATTCGCCTTCAGGGGAAGGGGAAAACTGCTCATTTAGATCAAAATGATCTATCCAACTAAGGGCGATTGGATCCGGGGAAGAGGCATCACCTCGAGGAGTTCCAATAGAGGACCGAGGTCCGCCGCGGTTGCTCTGGCTTGAGGGAGGTAGGAAGCCACAGAAATTACACATATCACGTTCATTCCCATCAGCATCGCAAAAAACGGATATCTTAAGCTCTTTATGGCAGGCACGGCAGTATTTAAGAGACTCATCCAATAAGAAGTTCTCACAAAATACACA
Source organism: Aspergillus cejpii (assembly GCA_004769165.1). NCBI lineage: Eukaryota > Fungi > Ascomycota > Eurotiomycetes > Eurotiales > Aspergillaceae > Aspergillus > Aspergillus cejpii. The sequence goes on along the minus strand of SMSW01000005.1, from coordinate 29,177 downwards.
TTTATCTTCACCAGAGGGTATACGACGTGACGCAGCACGGCAGCGGCCACACTGTATGCAGTTGAAATATGCAGTAGACAGGGAACGGAGTGGAATCAGTAGAAGGGAAGGAGGGATCTGTGGAAGGGGTGGAGGATCCTGTAGATGCATCAGTGTGTTCACAGACGGGGTGGGATCAGGCTCCTCGCCAGCACGTCGCTTTGCACGATTTTCTCGACGGATAACTGTCTGCCTCCTCCGCGCCTTAGCCTGCTCATCATCATCAGAGCTGTGCAGTCCTCAGTAGCGAAAGGAGACCTCCTTTCCGGCTCTCTGTAGATTAGGGCGACTTCTCGGATGATCAGCATTAGAAGGAGAAGGAATCTGTGCTTCCTGTGCCTTCCGTTTATAAGTCTTAATTGTGAATGATACTCTCTCGCCTACGCTTCCAGATTAGGCTTAGCGCGACACACATCTCTTCTTCTCTTTCTCCTGTATGTAGATAGCTTCATCTTCAAGATAGCAACGCAATCTATGCTCTATCATCATTCCATTCTCTCCCACAGGTTATGAGCCCTCGTAGCTCATTACGAGGCTTATCTCCATTCCCTACCATTCTGACGCGTTCCGTACGCGATTTTCATTGGTCAGATCAAAATTCTGACTTCGCGGATCCGCACCGCACATCCTCCCACGGCCATTCTTCCGCAGAATTCGGCCCACCTTACCACGGCCATTCTTCCGCAGAATCTGGCCTATCACCCACCTACCAAGGCCCCCGACGCCTTTCTTCGAGTCGAACGAACCAATCAACATGGACATCGACATCAAACCCCACAAGGTCGTCCCTACCCTCAAGGGCGAAACCAACTGGCACGTCTGGTTGGAGGGATTCCAAGGATATCTTTGCAGCCGCAATACAAACTATTGGAAGCTTCTAAAGCGCCAATATCTACCCCCAAATCAGCCTACTCTTTATGACGTTGACCCCGATCACGTCCAACAAAGCCTCCTTCGCAAGCGCAGGGAACAGCGAGCTCAGGAACAGGCCTCCGGGACCTCTCCAACCCCAAGCCTAACCCCAGTCACAGTGACGGATGAGGAGGTCGAACAACACATTCATGAACGTAATACCCGGAATCAGCAGCTCCTGGACCGGTACGAACAACAACAAGAGGCATTCACCCGTCTCAACTATCAGGTTTTGATGACCCTGTATGCTACCATTGACGGTGCCTCGAAAGCCCATATCTCAGGCCTAGCGGACCCCGTACTAGCCTTCGAAAAACTACGCGATCTCTACGAACGTACTGGCAGGGATGGCCTCTACCTGCTCTGGCAGAAGATCCGTTGCATCAGATACGATCCAAACGGCAATTACTATACATTCCTGCAGAAATGGCAAGCGGCCATAACTGAAACCCGTACCCTCGGCGAGCTCCCTGAGTGGATTGAATACTGTCTGTTTCTACAGGCCATTGAGGGTATTCCGCACCTTGACAACTTCATCATGAATTTAGAATTGTCGAAGGCTGGACAGCAGATAACCCTACCTGACGTCTACTCACAGTTCCAACATTACGAATTTAAACGCCGCGCCACTAGCACCAACAAATCCATTACTGACCAACTATCCGCGAATACGGTTCAAGGGGGGCGGAATAGCCAACGCGGTGGCCGCGGAGGAAACCAATCCAATTCCTCCCAACCCAAAACTGGTTCAAATCAGTCCAATCAGCGCCCATCCAAAGGACCTACCCCTAAGGATCCAAACAATGAAGACGCCGGCGCCATCTGGTGCCACCATCATGGCAAATTCGGTAGCCATCTTCCATCTGCATGTCGCCTGAAGAACACCAGTTCCAATCCTTCTACTACCACCTCCTCCCAGAGAGGAGGCCAGAGAGGGCGCGGCCGCGGACGTGGCGGATTCGCTGCTAACACTACCACCACCCACGGTGCCAATCCGCCGGATGAAGATCATGACAAGGAGGCTAACCAGCTCATTCTCGACAGTGATTCTCTATGGTGCAATAACGTCAAACTCGCGCCTCAGAACTCCCTCCCATGCACTGATATCGTCCTCTCCTGCCAGCAGGTCCAATACAAAGAGGTCAGCGACGTCAACCGGGACAGTCCCTACGACTGGATGCTGGATTCCGGGGCTAGCGACACCATGACACCACACCGTTCTTCATTTGCTGACTATCACGAGCTCATTCTACCCGTCCGCACGGCTACAGGCCAGGTTTTCTGGACAAAAGGCTACGGTACCATCATCGTCGACCTCACCCTACCAAATAGCAATGAACGTATCGGATCCATCATATTCCCTAAGGTCTGGCACGCACCAGCCTTATCCCACAACTTAATTTCGATCCGGACGCTCGCTAAATTGGGTATTGAGACTGTTTTCAAGAAGGATGGTGGCGTCGAACTACTACAAAATGGTTTGACCAAGGCCTTCGCCGTGACGATCCAGAATCACTACTTCCTCTGTACCACTGGCCGTGAGTCTATTAAGACTCTCGAACGCTTGCAGCTATCCGGCAGACTGTCAGGTTCTGAAGAAATTAAGCATGTCTCCCGTCCTGGATTCGAAGCATTCATAAATGCAACAACTATCAAGGATCCCAAGCCGATTTCCATTGAGCTCGCGCACCGTCGCACCGCCCATCTCTCTGAGAGACGCCTCCGAATGCTCCCAAACTATGTGACCGGCCTACGCCTTAAAAAGGGAGGTCTACGGCTTCCTTGTGGACCATGTGTTGTGGGCAAAGGTCACCAACTCCCATACGGCCGGGACAAAACAATCTGGTCACGCCCTGGCGAGTTCCTTCACATCGACGTCTGCGGACCTCTCAGTGTCCAGGGACATAGTGGAGAACTCTACTTTCTGACCATCACAGACGACGCTACGCGGTTCTGTTGGGTGTTTCTCCTCAAGTCTCATGCGGAGGTTCTGGATAAGGTCATCCAAGTGATCAACTATCTAGAAACGCAGTTCTCCTACAAAGTCAAACGAATCCGTGGAGATAACGCCGGTGAGCATGATCCACTACACTCATATGCTCTAGATAAGGGCATCATCTGGGACCCCACGCCTCCCTACACCCCTCAACTTAATGGCATACCGGAGATCAAGAATCGGCATCTCATCGAGCCCGTTATCAGCATAATGGCGGAAAACCAGCTCCCAAAGTATCTCTGGGGACATCTCGTGCTTGCCGTCAACTATCTATCTAACCGTCTTTACCATTCCAAAATCAGCATGACGCCCTATGAGGCACTCTATGGCGTTCAACCTGATGTTTCTCACTGGCGAGCTCTTGGATGCAAATGCTGGGTTCTTATCCCTAAGGAACAGCGCAAGAAGCTCGACCCACACATGACTGAGGGTCGTTTTATCGGCTATTCTGAAGGTCATTACAAAATATATGACGTTCATACTAAAAAGATCATTCGGTCAAGAAATGTCATCTTCGCAGAATCACCAGAGGAAGCTCCCAAGCCTAACGTGGCATTCGACCTGGATCAGATCGATCACCATCACAAGAAAGCTTACGAAGAGACCACTCAGCTGCTAGAGCAACGTCATGTTCCAATTGAATTCCTTCAGATGAGGGACACCGATTTTTCTGCTCCCATTCAACCACCCATACCTGTTATTCCTGCTCCCATTCCTTCCAATTCTGCTATCGATACTACTTCTCAAACGCAGAAACCTGATTGGCTAATCCAATATGAGCAAACAGGAAGCCTTCCAGATATTCCCATCCCTTCCACTCTTAAGAGGCCTGCCGAACCAAATCCAACTAATTCTCATATTAATTCCAATGTCAATTCTTGGGATAATCACATTGCAGAACAGCCTCCTCCAACTAACGAAAGCCCAGGTTCCCACCTTCCGGAATCTACCCCAGATAATCCGGTTGCTGTGAACAGAAAGCTTCAGGTCGTCATACCAACTCTTCGCCGCTCTACACGCGTTCGGAAACCGTCCCGTCGTGCCTCAGAAGCCATGAAAGGCCTGGCCACATACTTTGAAGAGCCATTCCTACCTTGGCTTGTTCGGACGGCCGACATACACGTTCTTCAGGCCATTATTGAACATGTCCCTGACCCCATCATCAAAACGGATAAACAACTGCATACATACACAACCAATTCCACTACCATTGACCCGGACACCTCCTGTGATCCACAGCATGACAATTTCCTTCCCCGTACATATACAGAAGCCGTCACCTGCAAACGCGGTCCTGAATGGCGCAAATCTCTCCACAAAGAGGTTTCTGAGCTGATCCGCAACGGCACCTTTCGCATGATGGACCAGCAAAAAGGGATGAGGCTTCTCCCCCTTAAATGGGTATTCAAGATTAAACGGGATGGAACACTGAAAACACGTCTAGTTGTCCAGGGATTCCGCCAACGCAAGGGCATTGATTTCAATGAGGTCTATGCCGCTGTCGCAAAACCCATGAGCTTCAAGATATTCGTTGCGCTTGCTGCCAGGGATGGCTGGTTGCTTTGGCATATAGACATTGTCACAGCCTTTTTACATTCTCTCCTGAAGGAATCCATCTATGTCAGGCTTCCGGATGGCCTCAGACAGGCGGGTAAATGCGCCCTACTCTTGAAGACCCTCTACGGCCTTAAACAGTCACCCAGAGAATGGTACAACCTCATGCATGATTTCCTCATATCCATTGGATTCAAACGCACCCACGCAGATCATTCCGTCTACACTAAAAAAGGACTTGCTCTCTTAATCTACGTGGACGACATCCTTATCCTTTCATGTTCAAAGCCACAGATTGATGGCTTCCTCACCCAGCTAGGAAAGTCATTCAAATACACTGACAACGGTGAAGTTACATCCTATCTTGGCATTGACATTACCCGTCACAGAGAAGGAATCTATCTCAGTCAAGAAGCCTACATTCAGAAGATCCTCAGACGTTTTGGAATGGCTAACACCCGTCATGCAACCACGCCGTACAATAACAAGGATCCACTCAAGGACTACGACGAAACTGCAAACCATGAAGATATCAAGCTCTATCAAGAGATGATTGGCTCGCTTACCTGGCTTATGCTGGGCACCCATCCAGACGTAGCCTACGCTGTATCCAAGCTGGCTCGGTTCGCTAAGAATCCTGGACCTGACCATTTTATCGCAGTCAAGCGGGTATTCCGCTATCTGGCAGGGACGCTGCAACTCTCGTTGTTCTACCCCAGCACACTGGGTGACCTTAATGGCTACGTTGACGCCGACTGGGCTGGCCCACATTCCATCAATTCAATTTCAACCTCCGGATACGTCTTCCTACTAGGCAACTCCCCAATTTCCTGGTGTTCGAAACGCCAGACGAGTGTCGCCTTATCATCCACTGAATCTGAGTATATTGCTATGTCACTCGCCGCTCAAGAAGCCATCTGGCTTACCCTACTATTGTCAGAACTTTCTGTCCTAGATGGTGTTCATTGTCATCTACCTGTTTACATTCGCACTGATAATCAAGGGGCTCAGGCACTGAGCAAGAACGCTGAGTACCACGCCCGGACCAAACACATTGACATTAGATATCACTTCCTGCGCCAAGAAGTCACTGCTGGCAAATTGGAATATCTATTCGTCCCAACTACTGAGCAGGCCGCAGATGGACTTACCAAGCCTCTGGCGAGACACGGTTTCATCCAATTCATCAAACAACTCGGAATGATTGAACTCCCTAAACCTATCTCACCTTCCTAATCAGGAAATCAGTCGAGCACGTACGTCTGCTCCGGCTCAGAGCAAGGGGGGTGTGAATGATACTCTCTCGCCTACGCTTCCAGATTAGGCTTAGCGCGACACACATCTCTTCTTCTCTTTCTCCTGTATGTAGATAGCTTCATCTTCAAGATAGCAACGCAATCTATGCTCTATCATCATTCCATTCTCTCCCACATTAATAATTAGTATATGTGTAGCAAGCTGGGGGAATGTAGGTGAAGTACTCTGGAGCTATCCCGACAGGACAGACACGTCTTAACTTCACGGTTTCCGCGTTTGGCCTGGAAATATCTGAGAGGCAGGGATTTTAGGCAGTTAGTACACTGCTTAAGAGGCGTATCTTCCATTTTCAGTAGAGTGGTAAGTAAGGTAGTGAGGTAGTTTAGGGAGAGTATGCGGAGTGGAGGAAAGAAGGATTATTATTTTTATGGAGAGAAGTGAAGCTATTCAGATGATTCATAAATCATATGATTTCCTAAATCACATGGTTGCATCACGTGTTTTGTCTTTTTTGTGGACCAATCAGCGTTGAGCTTTGCTCTTTGGACATTTATGTATAGGGTGCTCCGCTTCGCTTCGCAATCACTCAGCTCTTCAACTCGTGGAATTTCCACTTCATCTATCTCTGGTAGTTCATTCAGTTCAACTGGTAGTTGAGGCATGTTGATTATCCGTACTGCATCAGCGTGGAAAGGCTGATCTGGATTAAAAACAACATCTTCGTTGAAGGTAATGTCTCTCTCATCCGTGATGCTGCCCTTTACAGGGTCCTAAATCTGCCAGATGTTAGATGCCATGTATCCAACAAGATATCTAACCTTGGCTCGCGGCTGCAGCTTATGCAAACAAGCCATCTTTGGCTCTCTTACATAGGCACAGCAGCCGTACACACACAGATTCGCTAACGAGGGTTTCTCACCATATAATTTCTCATATGGTGTTACCCATTCACAACGTCCTTTACCCTTGTTGCTGCCATCTGCGGTATGTTCTCATCGTGGGCGTCGATTATGAAGATAGACTGCGGCCTTGAATATGATAGGCCATAGCTTCTCTGGTAGCTTTGCTGCTATCTTCATGGCTCAGGCCATGGTGATTACCACTCCTCCAGCCCGTTCAATATTTCCATTCTGCTCTTTAGCATAGTGAGAGGAATGCAATATCACTGTGCCTTCAGCTCTGCATGCTTTGATGTAGTCATCTCCAAGTGTCTGTTCTTGATCCGAATGCATCTCCTTTATCATGATTCCAAACTGTGTCTTCACCCAAGTTTCTAATTTGCCAATAATGTCGTTTAGCTGATTCTTCTTGGAGTGCGTGTATAACATATGCCATCTGGTTGCTTCGCAGGTGAAATGTGTTATCCATTTATCACCATTGTAGGCGGGTGCCATCGGTATCAGGTTGAAATGGATTCGTTCAAACGGCTGTGTGGCACGTTTTCGGGGTATGCGAGATATTCGTTGCTTAGCCTTTGCAAGATGACACGTCTCGCAGGTTTGTTTCTCACATGGGACTACCTTGACATTTTCTGCCGCCTCTTCCAGGTGATGCACCGCGTCTTCTCCCATATAGGCTAGTCGTTGATGCCATCTGTCTGCTGTTGCTGTTTCTTGGTGTGGCTTTGCAGAGTACCGATTCATGGAGAAGACGGCTCGTTCTTCCTGTGGTAGCAGGTTGTATTTAACTACCTCCTAGTTGCATATTTCAAATGTGCGGCATATTGGGTTTCCATGCGAGTCCTTGATGACGTTGAGTCTCTGGTTGAGATATACCCCTCGCTTCCTTGCTTGATGCGTTGATAGCAGATTCGTGTGGCATTCTGGGATGAAAGCAACATTTCTCAGTTCCAGAATATGTGTTCCACCATCCATACCAGTTGCCTTTACCTCAACCGTTCCATGTCCATGGATTTTGACCTCTGATGCGCCGAAATGAGCGTACGCATCCTCAGCTGGCCAATATTTGATATATCTGAGACGGTTGTTGCATACGTGAATATCTGCTCCCGAGTCCGCTATCCAACTGTCTCTCAGCTCATATGAGACATCTCCCATACCTGAAAACACTGCTGGCTTGTCAAGAAATGAGGTCATTTCGCAATTCTGGGGAACATATATACTCATCACCGTACGGGTTGATTGCTCATTGGGCTTGGATTCTTTCTTTTCATTGACTCGCTTAATTGCTGCATCCATGGCGCCGCGTAGCAGTGGAGATACTCTCCTTAAGTGGTCAAATCTTGCTTGAATGGTGGCATCTAGCTTCCATCCAGGGGTCCTTTTTGATTCAATGATGTAGGGGCATTCTTCGAATCGATGTTTCTTGTGACAATCCTTGCTCAAGCGATTCCAATACTAAATGAATAGATAGGATTTCGGTAGCGTCTATCTAAAATAACAAGCATGGAGAGAAGAAGAAGAGAGAGAGAGGGATCAGGGAAAGAGAGATCTTAAATAGACAGTGGTTGACCGCCTGGCATAAAGGGTTGAGGCTCTAGAGATCTGGAGATCTCCGCTCAAAGCCCTTTATGATCTTGATGCCCTTTATGATATCCGGAGATCTCCGCTCAGCGCCGTCACATTTCTTGCCACAAGGACAGTCATCTTTTGTCCGTTGCTGCCCAGTTCCGTTGTTATGATTGGTTGTTTTCTTATGATCTGATGTTCCCTGGAACGTGGCGAAGATGGCGTGTTGCTCCTTTTAGGACTTCACATCCCATCGCTTCTTATACGCCTGGATCTCGTCAAAAATATCCAGTTTGGTGTTCTCCTTCAATTTGTCTAGGCGGATCTCAGCATAGACAGGCTCCAGTTTCTTCAGGGCATTCAAGAAGTTCAAAGTCGCAGTATATCTAGTGAACTGCGTCATTTCTAGCTGCGTACAGACACTGATGACGTCTTCCCATTCTCTGAGCCACTTATCCAGTTGCTGGCCTGAAGGTTTGTTTCTGAGTCCATCGTATCTCTCCTGGATACGCTCCATCCGCGTTTCATTTGTTAGTTTCAGTTTATCATGCAGCTTCTTGATGATTTGCTGCTCGTTATCATCATCGCTAGTGAGCCGCTGCAGGTGCCGGCTGGCCACCGTCGATTGGATAGCCTGCCATATGGCTGCTAAACCGGCCTGATCATGCAAATACTGCTCTTTTGCCTCCTTGTAGGCTTCTCAAGCATCTTTCCAGTCATCTTTCTTTGCTGCCGGAATAGCGCTAGGCATAGCAGCTTCGGCATGTATCTGTTGAGGCGTTGGCCTCGTTGGCTCCACTGGGTAAGCGGGCCTATTTTCTTCAGTCAGATCGGGGTTAATGTGCTTCCATACTCCACGGCTTTTCACCAGTCCTTTAATATACAGCCACCACTTCCACCAAGAGATTTCAACTGCCAAACAAGGTGCACGCGTCGCGTGCGGCTGGTCGAGTTGTTGTGGCAACTGATGAGCTTTTTGGCATACGGCAGGACTGCCGCTATCCCGGAGTCACTGGCCACCAGTAGAACGTTCTCGTATCGGTCGAGAGCCTCGCTGGTCCCGTTTGGTCCGGTGATGAACGAGGAGAATGAGACCCAGCCTTGCGGAGCTGTCCTAGTATAATTAAGCAACGTGGCCGTCAAGCCACTCTGGGCTTCTATATAGAGATCCACCGCGGTCTGTTCCTCCCGAGACCAGGAAGTTACCATAAAAGGATGAACCTGAGTCCAGGATACCAGGCTCACAGTCGGCATCCACACATTGACATATTGTCCAGCATCGAACTTCATTGCACGAGGCAGGGAAAGCCGTGCTCTGATGGCTCGTCCGCTCTCATTGGTCCTGGAATTATCTCCAGCATCGGTCTGTTCACAGTATATATAGAGCCGGGGATGCCCGCGCGACGTGAAGAGGCCATTTTGGTAGCATAAAAGAAGAATCTGGCATAAGGTAGTGCTTGCAAGAGATCCACTAGATACAACCAGTACCCATCGGGGGACCGAAGAAGCTGTGGGAATATGACGCCACATGCAATAGAGTGCAAGACCAGCCAGACCCTGGTGGGCTCGGAGGAAGCATTCGTAGGCAATGCGGCGAAGTGCTGAGAGCAACATGATCAATGCCACGGAGGATGACCCCTGCTTTATTTAGCTGTGGCTTTCTCTTAACACGGGGAGACTCACGATGATGGGAAAGAGATCTTTCGCATGCTGTGCCGAGACAATGCCAGCATTGATATGCACCGCAATGAGAACATGGACAGCAAGAAGAGGAAGCCCTATCCAGGCCGCGGATTTGTGGATCCTCCGGCACAAGCGAAGAGACAAGCCAAGAATGTCGGCCAGTTGACTCAAATGCGGTGCCAGGAAGAGGAAGGCCATGTTTATAAGCGACAGTCTCCCAGCACGAAGGCCGACTTCAGACCGACTTCAGACATTGTAGTGGGGGGAAATAGCAGACAGACAACATTTGCAGCCAGATATACAACATGATATAGGACCCCAGCGCGAGTCCATGGACCGATCCATTGATGACGGTTCACGAAGTACGGATAAGACAGGTGCTTCGAAAGAAGAACAGTCACGATAGTTCGTAATGGCCCGAGATAGCATATACCTCTCGCAAGGACGCATGTTGAGATAATGACGCCAACACAAATGGCAAAAATTGTTGTGGTGTCCATGGCGATGAGCTTGCGCACGGGGAAACTATTGCAAAATGGAAAGGCAGAGGGTAGCGTGGAGTGATATTTATAAAGGGTAGATTTCATATGAGATCTAAGAGATTGGTCGGTGCACAGAACGCATTTATTCGGGACGTCAACGTGACTATCCCAACCCCTCCCTTGAACGTGCCGGTCCTTCTCCCATTGATTCCGAGGTAGTGGCATACATTAGCATCTAACTACAATCAGGCAGGGAGACGGAAACTAAAACATGGAGTTTGCTATCGAATTTCGTGATACAGGACTAGCCCGCGTACACCCCTTGAGCCAGTCTGTGCTCACAATCCCTTCTCATCATGATCGAGGGGAAGCTCCAAAATCAGAGACCCGGATTGACCCAGAGCCTATGGCATGTGAAGACAGGCGTATTATGGCATTCCATGGTCCCATTGAGCGCGGTATAACTCTGAAGGAATTTAACGCAAGAGGAATTGCTTTCTTGCCGTGGAAGGTACGAGTCGAGGTCAAGAGTAACCGATAAATCTAGCTGCTCTTGACCTTCCAAGGGACGTTTGAGCTCGAAGCTGAGGGGTCGATAGTAGGTCGAGATGTTCTTGAAGAGATTGTCGGCGTCAATAATGGTTGATGAAGCTCTTCCCGTGCAGTCGGGATTGTCCCACACCCTGACTTCTATTGGCTCAACGGTACTCTAACATAGCTTCAGCATTGGGCTGTATCCCGGGTCCAGGAGAAACTCACCTGGGAGTGCAGCTGATCAGTGAAGAAAGCAGCAATCTGTTAGATTCTCTAGATCTTCTACTGATGAGAAAGGGTTTATTTCTTGATGAAAAAAATGCATGAGATTGATGATGTCTGGAGAGTGTCTGCGGCATTCAGGGGCCTCGTAGAATACAGAGTTTTCTGCTGCCCCTGACCGACCTGACTAAGCGTATCAATCTAGTTAACTAGTTAACTAGTTAACACAATCATAAAAAGAGTCTGGGAAGCGCCTAGGAATTGTCCCATTTTGACCACAGCACGGAATTTTCGCAGGTCCAAATCCAGATAGATGGCATTACCACTCATAAGGGTTTAGGCCACCAGGTGCTGCAATATATAGTTATTGTGCCAACATTCAATTACATCTCAGGGTGCTCAACTGACAGTACGGAGATACTTTACCATCCTTGCTCTGAAATAAATTAATCTGCGAAGAGATAATGTGCCATGTAGTGCTACAGGTAGATTCGTTTGTAGATACTGGTGATCTTACCCAACTTCCTTAAGTGGAAATATAGTTTTACAAGGAGACAAGATCATCGTACTATCATATTATCAGCAGAGGCCTTCATGGATCCTCATGTGATTCTCTGGTGCAGCAACATAAGGTCCGTTCGTCCTTGAGTCCTCCATGGACCATCATGCAGGTATCTAGAGCCCCTACAAACGGATTACTGCTCCTTATTTCTTTGAGGTAGTCTTGGACCTGATTTTTTTCCCTCACATATTGCTGAGGACGGAGTATTATTTCTATTTTTATTTGAATTTTTTCCAGGGCTAGAGAGGCGCCCTCCACAATGATGGTAATATTACATCGTTACCGTCCCATGTGCCTGTGAGTATTGCTCACGAGCCTTGAGGGTGATTGGTGTCCAGGTCAGGACAAGAAAAATCCATGGGATATTGACCATTGTTATGAAACAGGGATCAACCACTGCGGGTGAGTTCCAAAGCGCCCACTATGGGCCGCATTGCATTGGGTGAGTGAGTGTAATAAAAGGTACTGTCATGGAAGGTCTAGGCTAATACTTATCCATACTTATCCATACCAGCTCACCGCCTCTTGTGAGACCCCGCAAGTTAATACTGTGGGAGAGAATGGAATGATGATAGAGCATGGATTGCGTTGCTATCTTGAAGATGAAGCTATCTACGTACAGGAGAAAGAGAAGAAGAGATGTGTGTCGCGCTAAGCCTAATCTGGAAGCGTAGGCGAGAGAGTATCATTCACACATTGCACAAAGTATAAAGGCACCCCAGGCTCTCAAAGATTCAGAGATCACCTTAAAAATGAGCATAAGATCCGTGTTGACCCTGTTGAGGAGAGTGCAAAACAGAAGGCTTTTAATAATACAATTAAGGATATCTTTGGCCAGCAGGCGGCTAAGCATCAGAATCGTGATTAGGCTGCGGCAAGAACCGCAAAGACCGCAGAAAACCAAAACCAAAACCGCATATTTGCGGTTTTGGTCTTCACTTTGATAACCACAACCGCAATGCGGGTGGTGCTGGTTTTCATTTCAAGACCACAATGCGGTTTGCGGTTAACCGCGGTTTTGTAAACATTACAAACATGCCCAGAGTTGTGGCTTCCTCGTGATTGCATAAATTATGCAGTTTTACTTGTAATTTCTGGGTACTCAGCAGGTAATAATTTACCACTGTGATTCCATGATTTTGTCTTAAAAGCTTTAGGTTGCACTCCTTAGTCCCAGACTCTTGATTATTGGTATACTTCTTTGTCTAACTCTCTGATACTATAACTTATCAATCTCAAATCCCTCAGGCAACTTTGGCTTCTTCTGAATCCTCCCAGACCGCGCCTGCGTAGTCTCTCCAATTAGCATTTCAGGAAGTGGGAGACCATTATCTGCATCATCTATTGCCTTGGAGTTCCTACTTTGAGGCTGCTTTCGCTGTGCTTGCTCACTTTGTATGGGAATTTGAACCGGTATAACAGACAGCTCATCCTTCCCCTCATCCTCCACATCATCATCTGAATGAACATCTGATTCAACTTCCTCTTGGTTACCCTCCTCTTCATTGTCACTGATCGGATCAATATCAGTCAGTGGACCTTGTGAAATAGGCTTTCTTGCTTGGTCAATCATTGCAGCCTCTCCAACAGAGAGATGCTCCTTTAACATATCCAATGCACTCTGTTGAAGCTCGAACTTTGACGAGAATTGATGGAGCATTAGCTCTTTAATTGTCTCTGGCCTGAGGTTCCCACGATGATAGTGGCACACATCATGAGCACAGTTAAAGAGCTGCTTAACACCAGCGCCACTAGCAGGAATTGAGAGGATATCCCACGCTAACCTTGCGAGTACTGGATACTCACGTTCATGATCTTTCCAAAAGACCCGAGGCTTAGCTTTCTCAGGTGCTATAACCCTAGTTAGTACGACGGAGAGCCAATAGAATAAGGAATGCTAACCTTTTGCTAGATATCGCGTGATCTCATCAGCCTCATTAACCACTTCACTCTGGACAGGAGTCTCTAAGCCAGCCATTGGCTCATCATTATCAGCAGCAGCAGCAGCAAGATTAGTTAATTCTTGAACTGGAACTAGTGCTGTGGTCTCAGAAACCTGCTGCTGATATTGCTTGAACTCCTTTTCTAGCACTTCCCGGTATTGCTTGGCAAATTATTATTATTATTATTATTATATTATCATTCACGCATCTGTCAGCCCTATCGGCCGAGTGGCGGCAGGTCCCTGTCGGCGGTTGGGAATGCCGCTGCCATCTTACATACACTGAATCCATAGCAAGTATACGATTGTCCCTGATACCCCTACCGATACGCCCAGTGTAACGCCCGTATCCTCAATCTGTGCGCCTTGCTGATCTAAACACCTCAAGAGGTGTCTAGACTAGTAATCTTCCTTATCAATAAGCCCTGCAAGCGAGCCGCAGCGGTACACAGGTTAGGGGTCACCACCCATCGTACTAACCCGGAATGTGTCTGGTAAGCCCCGGAACTGGGCCAGGAGCCTTGTAGCAATCATGAAGCGAGCGGCGCGATGAACTGACTCAGGCTCGCGAAGCAGACGAGTATAGTCAATCTCCCGTGAACGCTGCCAAACCATACGAAGCCGGAGCTCGGTGTAGGTCGGGCAGGTGATCAGCACGTGCTGCACATCTTGACGGCCATAGCCACAAGCACAATCCACCGTGGGCATTGCTCCGAATGAGCCAAGATAGCCCGCCAGTGCGATCTTGCCAGTTTGCATCTGTATGATCACCGAGCTTGCCGCACGCCGTAGGCCCACATGGAGCCGGAGCACAGCACGACTCGGGGCCGCAAAGATATATTGTACGTATGACTAATGCATACTTTACGAAGCCACATGATCAGACTGACAAGTCTCGTGTGAAGGCATTTTCTTTTCATGACGGGCCGCACCCAATTTTCTTCCTCCTCCTCCTCCTCATCTCCTTCCTACGTCTATTTAAATTCGTTTCTGCTCTCTCTTTATAGCCACCGACCCTCAATCTCTGAAGCAGCATCTCAAAGGACGTTTTCTTCCGCTTGGGCTCTACTTACTACCAAACATGTCTACCCTTCAAAATCAGAACACCAAGTCTCAAGCAGTCAAGATAGAAAGTGCTCAGACAGGACCGGCAAAACGGGAAGTCTCAAACGGTACATCTCCTATCCATCCCTACCCCGGTCCAAATCACAAGCTAATACGTAATAGGAGGCAAATACAACGCTACACCACGTGCGTCCAATGACATTGTCGGAAATGACAGTCACTCCAATCCCAATGCCCTCGAGCAAGCAGATGCCCATGATAACTGCGATGCTGATTGGGAGGTAGTCAGCAGCGCCCAGTGCGGCGAAAAAGACAGCAATCAAGCGTTCCATGGGTATACAGGACATTTTAGCGTTGATGTGGGTTGGGGTAAACGGAAACATCGGCTGTATTCCAGTGATTGGAGCTTTGGCCATCATCATCACCAACATCATGATGATAGACATGGCGAGAGAGGTACTCAGTGACACCGTGTGCATTCCGCCTATCACATCTCCTGGGTTAGCGCTGACGATACCCTTCGTCCAAAAGGGTGACTCACTGGACGGTTTCTTAGACCACACAACAAACCGTGAGAGTTCTTTCCCCGGCTACTTGCCCTGGAAAAGCATTTTACGGTTTTTTGGCAAGCGTGATTTCCAGGGCTGTGTACATAATAATAAAACAATTGATTCTTAATCATAGTCTATCACCCACCGGATTCTAAGAGCTATCTTCCCAGTTCTCTTCATTTTTATAATGATAAAAATTGTAGCGAATTATCGACTCAGT
Organism: Aspergillus cejpii; assembly: GCA_004769165.1. NCBI lineage: Eukaryota > Fungi > Ascomycota > Eurotiomycetes > Eurotiales > Aspergillaceae > Aspergillus > Aspergillus cejpii. The sequence goes on along the minus strand of SMSW01000005.1, from coordinate 13,690 downwards.
CTGGGTCTGACAGGAAATTTCTTAGACAAAAAAGAGGCCGACGAAGATTGAATTTGGAGAAAAAACTGCATCAATACAGCAAGCTGTGCGAGGCGGACGTTTGCTTAGGTATTCGTATTCGGGACAGGGGGCGCGTCTTTACATTCTCAGCGGACAGGTCAGGATTCTGGGCTTTCTTATCCTCTAAACTTGTATGTTACAAACAGACTCAGGATGATCATTATGCTAAGATTGGCAGAGCTCTTACTATCCTAAGCCAATCCAAAAATTCGGAGAGGACCTTGGGAATGGAGGATGATTCGATGCTGCTCGCGAGGGAAAGATTGTTTCCGATCTTCGAGACGGATATTTCAAAGAATACGGCAAGTAGAAAATGAGGGGAGAGAAAAAACTCCACTTTGGGGGAGGGGAGAATTTCTTTACATATGCAGGGAACTTCCCTGAAAGGAGGTGAACTTCTAGAGGGCAAAGCAAACCTCGCATGAGAGAAGGCGAGCTTCACATGGGGCAAGGGAAGTCCCCTCGTTGCCAATGAATGGCAATAAGCTATCTACTCTTGTCTTAGCGCTTACGGCCAAGCAAAGATTGCTGCTCACCACCCAATGGGAATAGCTCTATGGGCCAGGTTAGAAGATGTGGACTGGGCGCTTGCATGCAAACCCGTCTAGCTGCCTGGATGACATGTTTGGGAATAGCTATGCCAATCAACTGCCTCCCACGTCACCCTGTTGTCGACCTGCAGGGGGTTGTTCTAGAACGGTGAACTACGTCGATTGACGGAAAAATATGGATACAGGATGTATCTATGTTTTTAGTGGCTTTGGTTGCTGAGATAGCCAACTAGGAAGACTATATAATACCTTCCTACAATATTCTGGGTTGATTCTGAGATGCAATCGTGTTGACATTTGTAGGCTGGAGACAAACGATCAGGTAGCTTTCAAAAGAGACCTTGGCCATGGAACGCCACAATCGAAGGGGTGGGTCGATGCGGAAATGGGTTTGGTACGCTGAGGCATTGAGGGACCTCAGGGCTGGCCACTATTTGAGTGGGACGTGGCTGGAGAAACCGAAGAAAGCTTAGTTCCACATTCCTACCGCAGTTCATAAAACAGTGGCATGGGTGCCTGCCAAGCATTTCCGCAGCAACGCCACAACTAGCTGTGGCGCTCCATTCGTTCATGAACATGGATCACGAGTGATCATACCATACGTCGACAGACTACCAGCGAAAGACAAAAAACCCCCTGAACTATGAAATGCAGATGGAGCACTCCAGATCAGTTTCAATTCAACCTCAGAATTTAGGTTAGGCAATTAGTTTGCATGTAGATAAAAGGCCATAGACCGAGTCACGTTCTCGTTCGTCCAGTGTTAGTACCTGCCACCTCCAGAGAGAGCTCAAAGAGGATGGAGGAGTGAGAGCAGTTCGTTCGAATCGAATTTTTTCCCTTTAATTTCACTTGGGATTGTTGATTCCAGTCGCAGCAGACTGCACTGACGTAAACGTGAAAGATCTCTTAACTTTCTGTCCAGATATTGGACACAATTTTGTAAGAAGTCACCTCGCTTTTCACGAAGCACTTCTAGGAAATTGTCAAAGTGGTGCGTTGATATCCTTTGAACTCTAGTTAACGTCAGCTTGGTACTGATACTGAGGAGGGCGATTACATGCGCTGAGTTAGAAATGTCAAATTCCCCTCCGGATGGGACTAAGTAGATAATAGCACTACCAAACTTTTGAGCAATCCTGTGCCAGTTCCTGCCGTCGTACAATCTGCGTCGTAGGATCTCGTATTGACGCTTGAACTTTGAGCTGCCTCGTTCTAACAGCGGGAATCTCTCGGCTATAATATCTGACGTAGTCTCGGAATCCGCGAATGCTCGACTACTGCCTCGATGATAATCCAGCCTTTTCCTACTATGTAACTCAACAAGGTCCACTAGATGAAGCCTAGATCGAATACAAGCAATTAACCCAGACCCATCTGACCTGTCAAGGGCATGCATAACATCATTAATGGAGCCAACTTCTGGAAAAGGGAGAGCATTTTCATTTCGTCGCATTGCGGTTAGAAGTTCTTGAAGTTGAGCCATAGCAAACGGACTGGCTACGGCAAAGAAGAGGCGGGCAGTCATGAGCCAGTCAGTACGGCATCCAGAGGCACACGCCGCGAGAAGTTTTTGTATGCGAGAGACGCCGTACTTGCATCCCATGATTCTGGGCAACTTTGTCCAGTGAGGCTTTTGCCTTGGCCTTCTCGGCCGCGACGTCGCCCTAACCTACAGGCGGTGGAGGATGATGGTTCGTCCGCTTTAGGGTGTAAAATTTGGACTGTGCTGATTGGCTGGAATATTCTCTGATTTGATCCGTTCGATTTGAAGATTTTATTCATCCGTGTGCGCAAATCAAGTCGGACAAGGCTATAACTTTAATACCGAGTAGAGTCACATATTATTTATAACTGATTTAAATTATGTATTTTTAAACTGCGAACTGAAGGCGTGGTGTTGACAAAGATACAATAGGTTTGCAGCAGCCGGTTTTGTTGGGGCAAAGCCAAAAGCCCCGTGCTTTGCTCCTATTTTTAATCCCACATGAATCACGAATTCAAAGTCAACTCCTGCAGTTGATGTGGTTCATCATTAATCCAGTCGATTAAGCTAAGGAAATTCACTTAATTCAGTCAGAGATTCATTTGATATCATCACCCATAGAGGAGCAGCTTTTTCACAAGATCCCCAGCTTACATGTGATTATCTGTCGCCAGTGCAAGCATGGGGTACAGCCAGCAGATGTTGAGCGCCATATGAAGTAGAAACATCATCTTCAGCACCAAGCCGCTGTCCAGATAGCGCAGGCAGTTCATTAATGGGAGGACATTGAGCAGGACAGCCAGGCCATTCAAATCCCATGGGTACTGGATCGTGCACTGCCCATCTTGCCATGTCAGGAAGATGGATTATTATGCCAGCAGGACCCCCAGTGTCAATATGTAGCTGCAAGTATGGATTCAATGAAAAAGCATTGGCGGACTATTCATCAATGGTCGCAGCAGACTCACCGTGGCTAGGTGAGCCAGAGAGAAAAAATGAGAGGTGAGGCAGAGCTGCAGTGATTGTTTAAACGCGTGTCCTAGCAGCAAGTGTTCCCGTCACGAAAAGGGTCCCATTATATCCACATCCGATCCCGAGACCCTGAGCCTGAAGAACCCCCTGTTCTGGCAACCAACCGACAGCGGATTGTGGCCGAGATCAAGGCACGGGCCGCGGTAGATGAGCAGGAGACTGCTAGCCAGGTAGCTCAAGCTGGGGAACTGTATGATGCCAACCCATGGCTGCGGATGACGCGGTGGGCGCGGTATTTGATTGACGTCGATTTCCAGGATATGTTGGATGTGGTGGCCACGCCAGACCCTGAGAAAGAGGATCCCGTGAGCCGTGCCACCCAGGTGGTGTGGGATACCATGGAGCAGTTGGCCCGGCGCAGTCAGCAGACCGTCAAGCAGTTTAGAAACGGAATCCGCATGGCCGCCGTCAGTACCATGCCAAACCAGACGCCGTACCAGCCATTGCGGGCGTACATGGATGAGAAGAGTATCCAGGACCATGTCCGGCCATGGCAGCAGATTTTATTGTTTATCATCCGCACCCAGACTGATTGGCCGTGGAAGAAGAGTAAACCTAGATATGTGATGACCGCCCGGCAGCGGAGAATGTGGCGGAGGTTTTGGCAGTTGGCCATGGAGGCAGAACCCCAAACTAGCAACTAGGATTCCCGCAGTCTCAATCCTAATAGTGAATTACGGAGCAGCCCCAATCCCATGGAGACAGAGGAGGACCAGAATTCCACCCAAATCCAGGCATTCATCATGTCCCCGCTTGAAACTGCATGTTTGGAGTTTTGCATCGAGTTGTTGAACCAGAAGATCAAGGTACATGAGTACGAAAGCCCGTTGGTATGCAGCATGGCGGTATTAGGGCGGGGGGAGAACACATGGCTCGGTCCCGAAAGTTACCCGCCCATTATTTCCCGCGTTTTGAAGGTGGCTCGGTTCATGGTGGTGCAGAAAGCGTTGTGGTTAGATCCTCAGCATATGGATATCATCCGTATGTGGGCAGCTTCAGTCAAACAGGGTTCATGGATGGGAGATGCTGCGGACGATAATTTAGGGATGATCATTGATAAGGGATATGAGGAGGGTTTTGAAGCCATTCCATCATCCCCCCCATCCAGCCCGCCATCATCCAACCACAGCAACAACGCCACGCCAATCAGCCCAATTCCCCGGCACGGCCGTATGCCATTTCAAGCCGGGGTGGATTGGATGGTGCAGAAGTTCATGGTCCGCGGCTAGCACAGCCCCGTGGAGGTTTTACTAGATTAGCGGACATTTGGCTTAAAGATCCATTATAACACCACTGCACCAGGGCACGTCACATGGATGGGGCAGGAACGGTTATTGTACAAGGAGATGAGCTTCACCATGGGATAGTTCCGCGGTTTTGTGCACGGTTTGGTTGGGGCTGCGCGGGAGTTGATGGGCGGTTTATTATGTCAACCTGATCCCAGCCAGTGGCCCGCCATCCCATGGGATGCATTATTTGACAATCCCACCGAAGGCACCCCAGGATGGAGTTTTTTACATGACCAGCGCACCACATGGCCAGTAGGGCCGAATTAGTTAGTGGACCGGATTGCTAGGGAACCCGCCGTGGCACAGGCATTCACTAGCTAGGGGGAGGTCAGCAGCAACAAGATCCAAAAGTATTTCCAGCAGGTGGCCCGGTTCAAGGAGAAGCTGGCGGTGGTCGTGCATTTGACTGGTAGGGCACCTGCGCGAGCTCCTGAGTTGCTGAGTATCCAGCATGTTAATACAGAACTAACATGCACTGAAACATATTCATTAAAGACGGGATGGTGGTGTTTGTGACTGCGTACTATAAAGGATTCCACGCTAGCAATGATGTCAAGATCATCCACCGGTATTTGCCCCGGGAGGTAGGGGAGTTGGTAGTATGGTATTTATGGTTAATTTTACCATTTGTGCGCCAGCTGGCCGTGACATGGAAGCAGATTACCACTAGGGATCAGGCCAGCAGTCACCACAGTCCGTATTTATGGGGACCTGATGTGGGAACTGGTCAGGAGTGGTCCAGTGAGCGGCTCTGGGAAGTGTTAAAGCAGGAGAGCAAGACCGGCATGGGATTGCAGCACCCGTTGAACGTGGCTAATTATCAGGATATCACCGTGGGGATCAGCCGTTGATTTTTACGCCCATCCAGCGCGTTCCTGAACAATGTCCAAACCGAACGGGAACAGGAGATGGCTGCCATTGAAGCTGATGAGGATCCCAATGGGATTGGGAACATCGCAGATGAGCAGGCTGGTCACACCCCCCACGTGGCCGGGATGATATACGGCCGGGAGATCACCGAATTCGAGGGCAGCACCACCACCCAGCGGTTAAAATTCCGGGCATCCAGCATGGATTGGCACCGATTTTTAGGATTCCAGGATGAAGTCAGCCCCGTGTTAGGAAAGCGCGTGAACCCATGGGAGGAGCAGGCAATTGACCACCAGGTCCAGCGCCGGGAGCAGCTGCAGGCCATGAACATGGAGCAAGCATTGCAGCGGATGACTGGCCGTGATATTACATTCCGCGGCGTGCAGGGACCGGCGATCAAGGCCATCCAGGATGGTGCCAGCCCGGTCGTAGCCATCATGCCCACCGGTGGTGGGAAGAGCATGTTATTCATGTTACCCGCATAGTAGTTCCATTGATTTCATTGAGGGCAGATTTAATGAAGCGGTGTCGGGAGCTTGGGATCCGTTGTGTATCCTGGGAAAGCCGTCATCCACCAGATGAAGCCGCCATCGTGTTGGTGACCCCCGAATCCACAGAGAACCCTGATTTCCACATGTTTTTGAACCGGCAGCGGTTCATGCGGCGGTTAGATCGGATTGTCATTGATGAATGCCACGTAATTTTGAACCAGCAGAAGGATTTCCGGCCGGCCATGGCCCGGTTAGGCCGGTTAGTCAGCGCCCAAACCCAGATGGTGTTTTTGACCGCCACATTACCCCCGTCAGACGAAGCCATGTTTTTGCACCGGATCAAGCACCAGGCCAGCGAGGTGGGGATATACCGGGCATGGACGAGCCGTCGAAACGTGGCGTATCGGGTATTCCAGCCAATATTGCCCCATGGGGTCCCCCGGGAGCCACACCAGTGGTTAACCCATGCCGAAGTATTGGATTTCATCTGAGAACAGATCCGTCAGGCACGAGATGGCCGGGTAATCGTGTATGCCAACATCAAGAGCCAGGTCGAGGCCATCAGCTGGGAATTAGGATGCGAGCCATACCACAGTGAGGTATTGGATCGAACAGGAATCATGCAGCGGTTCCAGGAGGGTCAGACTCGGGTAATCGCCGCCACCAGCGCGTTAGGGATGGGGATTGATATCCCAGATATCCAGTGTGTGATCCACATTGGCCAGCCGCGGACGTTGTTAGATTATGGGCAGGAGAGTGGCCGCGCTGGGCGAGATGGGTTGGCCAGTGAAGCGGTGATCATCCATCCCCATAGTTGGAATACACAAGATCCATGGATTGACCAGGTATCTGAGGTTGATTTTAAGCAGGTGCAGGAATACATGGAGGTGGTGGAAGGCACTGGGTGTCGACGGTACGTGTTGGATCAGTATTTGGATGGGACCGTGGACGGGTACACCCGGCAGCAGTGCCAGGATATCGACCCCAGGGAGTTGCAGTGTGATGCATGTGATCCTGATTGGGAGACCCAGGAGGTGCCAGTCAGTCCCAGCCCAGTTCCATCCCCATCATTGGCACCATCAGCAGATCCCCTGGCATTATTCAGGCCCGGATTATCCATGCTAGAGGATGTTGAGATGGGTAGCCAGCGAGATTATACACATGATCCACGCCCAGTCATCCCAGGCAGTGGATTAGGGTTTATTCCCCAGTACGCATCGTCTAGTACATCCGATCAGTCCATCGAGAGCCAGATTCCCCGGGCCATATCCGTTGAAACCGAGGGATCCATCATATCCCAGGTGCCCCGGCAGTTCAATCCACCAGACATTCATCAACCAGCCGTTCCGCCAGCCGTTCCGCCAGCCATCCCGTCAGCCATCCCGTCAGCCATCCCGTCAGCCATCCCATCAGCCATCCCGTCAGCCATCCAACGATCCATTCAACCACCCATGCCGACCCACCGGCAGTACCATCATGCGGCCATTCGCCAGCAAGAAGAGGCAATCCAGGCTGGGATTGACCATGAGTTCATTGAGCAGGAAGCCCGGGCATGGTTGCACCAGTGTTATATTTGCACCGCCGCAGGCCGGGATCAGGACCATGAGTTATATTCATGCTGGCACCGTGACAGCCAGCCAGCTAAGCAGTGGATGGTTGACATCTGGCGCCAGGTAGATTACATCAAATTCCGCTGTTGTTATTTGTGCGGGATGCCACAGTCCATATGTTTTGGGTGGAAGGCAGGGGAAAGATGTGCATGGCGCGGCGCATTAATCCCCATGATTGCCGGCATGTTATATGGACCCCAGGGGGAAGCCGTTTGGGGAGCATGGAAACGGCATTTGGACGGCCGGATGGTGGAAGGCCGGGTGGTATTCCCCAAGAAGCCCAACCGCCGGGAGATCCAGCCACATCCAGTGGATATCCATAATATTCAGTCGGTGGCGGCGTTTTTGGGGCAGGGAACGCAAGATGGAGAGGGGGTGGAGATTGTGATGGTCCAGTTCGGATAGATAAAATAATATTGATGCCTATCTAAAGATGACCTTTTAACTAGAACATCAAGTGTAAGGAAAGAAAGGAGAAAGGAAAACGGAGCAATGGGATTGGGTTGTGGGATATAGTTCCCTTGCTTGCCAGGCGAGGAGCTATTCCCAAAGTGGCAGGCGGTGAGGGGGAAGGCAGAACCCTGATCGTCACACTACCCCCCGGTTTAAGACGGGCTGTCCCCAGTCCGTAGAGCTGGTTGATCATCTGTCTCAGAATCTTCCAATTCCTCACCGTTCTCCCATGCTCGCAACCATTCGCTTAACCTTTTTGGGGGCCCAGGCTTGTTGGGATAGTCTTCATGGTACTGGCGTAGCTTGTGTGGTGAGCCTTTGAAGTTTCGGGCCGGGTACCAAGTAAGATCTTCATCATAGCCCACCCACTTCACGCGGTACTGGAGTGTTTTCTTCCGATAGATTCGCGAGTCTAACAGCTCTTCTACCTCCCACTCCTCCTCCCTGTTTATCACCACTGGCTCAGCTGGCTCATTGACTTGTCCTGGTAGTGGGTCCATGGATGCCTTGCGTAGTTTATCGGGGGAGAATATGGGATGGATTTTCATAGTCGGGGGAAGCTCAAGACGGTATGCATTTCCGACCTTTTCTAGGATCTTGAATTTGCCGGCCATTTGCTGATCAAGCTTCTTGCTGGGCTTGGCTGAAGGATACTCCTTCAGCGAGAGCCATACGTAATCACCCACGTCAAAGTCGACTTCTCGTCGGTGCTTGTCTGCTTGTTGTTTTTGACTTTCCTGTGCCTTTGTCATTTGCGTGGCTGCATACCTCCAGATCTCTTCCATTCTTTTGGCCAGGGCACGTGCTCTTTCGCGGTTCAATGTCTCATCTCTAGTAATGTTGGTAGGTAGGGGTTGCCAGTCAAATGAAGTGCGCGGCTCATACCCACAATCCACTAAGAAGGGAGAAACCTTGGTTGATTCATGTGGGAGCGCGGCGGCTGCAAAGTCCATGATAGGCAGTAATTCTCCCCAGTTGTCCTGAAAGTGGTTGATGAAGGGACGTAGGCGCATGGTGATATGCTGATTCACAATCTCTGTTTGCCCATCTGTTTCTGGGTGGCGAGCTGTAGATAATTTTAGCTTGATGCTAAGGATCCTGCAGAATGCGTCCCAAAAAGAGGAGATAAATTGTGGGCCTCGATCTGACACTATGGTATCTGGGGGGCCTCGATGCCGGTAGACATGCTCAATGAACAGGCGTGCCATTCCTTCTGCTGTAATTTCTTTGCTGCAAGGTATGCTGATCGGTCTCTTCCCTAATCGGTCCACAATCACCAACGCAGCGTCATTTCCTTGCTTGTCCTTGGGGAAGGAGCGGAAGTCCATCGAGATATGTTGCCAAGGTCGAGTAGGGATTGGCAATGGTTGTAACAGACCTGGCTTCTTATCTCGTGGGTTCTCTGCCCTTCTGCACTTATCACAGTTGCGCACAAATCGATCAACGTCCTGTCTCCATCCCTTCCAGTAATATCTGCTTTGTACCAGTTGGCGCGTCTTGTTTCGTCCTGGGTGCGCGGTGGAGGGTTGGTCATGAACCTCACTAAGGAGGCGGGTGCGTAGCGTTGGATCGTCCTCTGGTACTATCAATCGGCCATTATAGACTAGCAACCCATTCTCTAAAGACCAGGGAGATTGGGTGTCATCTGCTTTGGCCCGCTCCTCTTTCAAGGAGTCAGAGTTCCGATTAGCTTGGAGGATCTCGTCCACCACCTGCACTTGGGGGTGCAACGGGGCAACTTCTGTAGGGGTTTCAAAGACCTCAGGTCGGAGGAGAATCTGCAGACGGTGGTCCTTTTTAGAAATGTCAGCGCCCAGCTGGGGTCGGCTGAGAGCGTCGGCTAGGGTATTCTGCTTTCCAGGACGGTAGCGGATCAGGAAGTAGAACCGGGAGAGGAATTCAGCCCATCTGGCTTGTCGAGCATTCAACTGCTTCTTAGTGGAGAAGTATTCAAGGGCCTTATGATCTGTGAGGATGTCAAAACGCTCATTTAACTGCAACCCTTCCAGCTCTGCTCTCCACTCCCTAAGAGCCTTGACGACTGCCAGCAGCTCCTTGTCATGGATCTCATAGTTCATTTCAGCAGGGGCCATGGTCTTTGAATAGTAGGCAACTGGGTGCCATACGCCTTCATGAAGTTGGGAGAGAACACCAGCTACCACACCATCTGATGCGTCTGTCTCTAAGCGTGTAGGCTTTCCAGGGTCATAATGGCGTAGAATAGGTGCGTCTGTAAGGCGGTCTTTAAGCTCCTGGAATGCCCGCGCGCATGCTTCATCCCATATAAAGGGCACGTTGTTCTTGGTAAGGTGGTGCAGCGGATGGGATATTCGACTGTAGTCCTTGATGAACCGTCGGTAGAAATTACAGAACCCTAGAAAAGACTGGACTCCCTTCACCGTGGTTGGCTTGCTCCAGTTACGGATTGCTGTAGTTTTCTCAGGGTCTACTTCAATGCCCTCCGTCGTCACTATAAAGCCGAGATATTTCGTCTGGGTGACATGGAATTCACACTTGCTGATCGCAGCTTGCAGACCTGCCTCTCGCAGACGTGTTAGGACTCTTCGTACATGTTCTTCATGATCTAATGCATTTCGGCTGTAGATCAATAAGTCGTCGACAAAGGCCGTGACAAAGTTGTCTAAGTAGTCCATAAAGGTCTCATTGACGAACCGCTGGAAGGTGGCAGGCCCGTTCGTCAAGCCAAATGGCACCACCCTGTATTTGTACGTCCCATACCGTGTGCGGAAGGTAGTGAGATCTTCTGAATCAGGTTCTATCCGAATCCGGTGGAATCCTTGTCGAATATCGAGTTTGGTGAAAATACGGGCATCCTTTAACCTTTCCATTAACTCATCAATAAGGGGAAGGGGATAACGATCTTTCTTAGTGACTGCGTTTAGCTTTCGATAATCAACGCAGAGTCGCAGCCCTCCGCCAGGCTTCCTTGCCATTAGGATTGGAGACGCATAAGGCGCATTGCTGGGCACGATGAAGCCCTTATTCAGGTTCTCAGTGATATACTTCTTAGCAGCCTCCAGCTCCTCAGCTGTCAACCTATAGAGGGGGCTGTGTCCGATCACTTCTGTGGGTTTGGCACCATCCTCCAGCTCAATCCTATGGTTTGTCTCTCGATACGGCGGCAATTCGTCAGATGCGTTCTTTGAAAAAACATCAGCGAATTCTTTGTATTGTGTGGGCAGCCTTTCAGTAATGAGGTCAGCTTCAGGATCAGGTTTAGGGAGCGTCTTCTCCTCAAAGATACGGTCAATTTCATGGAGGCTTGTAACAAAAACCTCCGTGCCCTTCTTCTTTGCCCGCCAGTGGAAAGGGACAGCTCCAATAGCAGCAATGTCAATTTGCACGGGCTTCTGTTCTGACGGATTCTCTGACTTGTAGCTGATAACAGATTGACTGCTGCTCAGTGGGGGGTTAATTAGACCAGCTAGAGCCCGGTTCATCTTCGCAATATCATCTCGTCGATCCATCCGCTCTGTGCGAGGCGCTCGATATCGTTGCTCAGTCTTTTTCAGTTGAGCATCGCGACGCTCCATGTCCTTCTGGTGCGCAGAATTTGGGACTGGTCTCTTAAGTATCTCACGTGGCATAGTCACGATGGTTTGTGATTGAACCTCCTCCGCTAAGGATCGATCATTTGGCCATAGGAGGCGACGGTTCTTGCTATCTATCCAGACATCATGCTCTTCAAACCACTTCCGGCCAATGATCATGTCATGTTGACCTAGGTTAGTGATCAGGAAGGGGACATTCAAGAATCGTCGGCCGTCAACCCACAAATGTAGTTTGATAGCATGTGTGATTGGTGGTCCAGGTTCGCCAGCAAAACCTTTGGTCTGGCATGGCTCCTTTAAAGGGATAGTCGGGACTTGAAGTGATCGCGCAGCCTCAATTGCTCGTTTAGTGTCTAAGAAGAGGTAACCTCCTGCTCCGGTGTCTGCTAGGGAATTGGTCGAAATGCCATGTCCATTGTAAGCTAGCTGGCTAGGTATAGTAAAAGCTTTCCCGCCAAGTAACCGGCTTAGGTCCAGTTCAACTAGGTTGACACTTGTTTCACCCAGGAAGGAGACTGTCTCCTGGGTTACTCGTTTTCCGAATCCTCCTGCTGCTGCTCAAGCTCTTTTAACTGGGTGTTCAGATTGGCGCTCTCCTTGGGGGGATCACTGGGGCAGTTGGAGCTGATGTGGCCCTGCTCCTTGCACTTGAAACAGCGTCCTTCCTTCATGAGTTTCTCTCGAGTCATAGCGTCGAGGTAAGAGGAGCGCTCTGCAGCAGCTTCCTTCTTAACAGTCTTGGTGTCTGGGGCAGCACTTGATATCTTTGATGCAGTTAGGGCAGCCTTGCTGAGGAGGTTCCGACCCTTCTGGTTCCGATGATTGATAACCTCAAGGCGACTGGCCGTCTGGGAACAATAGTTGGAGAATTCAGAGAATGACCCGTTCTTAATGGCTTCTGGCATGGTAAGTTTCTGAAGCTCTGTGGTAATTTTGTGGTACAGCTCATCTTTCCAATCATCCTCTGCTACGCCAGCTTCCGCAGCCAGGTATAAGAATTCAGAGAGGAAATCGTGAAATTTATCTGAGCTCTTCATGTAGAGTTGACGGAACTGATTCTTCGCGGTGGTGATTCGGTTGGGGTCAGAGTAGATCGTATTCAGATGATCAAGCATCTCCTTTGAATCAGTATACTGGTTGAGGGCGTCCTCTCGCAGACGAGGGGTAATATGCTTCCGTGCCTTGCCATCACAACGACTAGCCACGTACGCCATACGTAAGGCAGGGGTGTTAAAGTGATCATGGTTCGCGGTGAGCTTCTGACGCATCAGCAACAACCAGTCCTCAAATCGGGGTTCTTTGCCATCCGTGAGCAAGGGGGGGTCCGGGATTTTAGCTGACTTATGGGCGACTGGGGCATGGCCATCACCACCAGCCTGGGAACCCGCATTTCCACTAGCAACTGCCATTTGAGCAATCTTATTCGCGTAGGCATCTCGGTCTCGTTCAGTCTGTTGAAGTTTCTTCTTCATCTCACTGAGTTCTTTCCGCAGGGTGATTAATTCTGAAGCTTTCTCCTGAGCTCGGATCTGCTCAGTCGCCACTTTGACTTCGCGCTCATCCAGGGTAATCTCAAAACGGTCAGCGAGGTCTTTCATCTTCTTGTATAACCAGTCTGGACGGTCCTGGCAGAACTGGATGAATTCTTCTCGGTTGATCTCAATAGATTCTTCAGCATTGTCATCTCCTGCGACCTGCAGAGAGTCGCGACGACTTCCAGCATTCGATTCTCTCGCCATCTTTGGCTTCGGGTGTTCGTATTCGATTCAGATTCGTATTCAGTTTTCGTTGTTCGGTCGGTTTGGTGGGGACTGCGTGCTAGTAGATAGGTTCAGGACTCTATCTCAGTAGCGACGACAGTCTGAGAAAAAGAGGGGTGACACTTGATGTAATGTGATGGTCCAGTTCGGATAGATAAAATAATATTGATGCCTATCTAAAGATGACCTTTTAACTAGAACATCAAGTGTAAGGAAAGAAAGGAGAAAGGAAAACGGAGCAATGGGATTGGGTTGTGGGATATAGTTCCCTTGCTTGCCAGGCGAGGAGCTATTCCCAAAGTGGCAGGCGGTGAGGGGGAAGGCAGAACCCTGATCGTCACAGAGATCCAGGCCGTGTTTTGTTGGTTATGACGGATATGCAAGCAGTTTGAGGATATTAGGTCATAGCTGATAGCATCATGATATTATAGAAGCCCAAATATTAGTCCATTATCAACCGATCCCATAATGTTGATCAGTAGACCCGCGTCAGTCAGTATGTATGTCACGAAAAGG